>OX352301.1:26480613-29318113 GCA_947086415.1 Pammene aurita
CCATACCATACTTTACTATACCATACCATACCACACTTTACCATACCATACTTTCCCATACCATACTTTACCGTACCATACTTTACCATACCATACTTTACCATACCATACTTTACCATACCATTCTATACCATACCATACCTTACCATACCATACCATACCATACCATACCATACTTTACCATACCATACTTTACTATACCATACCATACCACACTTTACCATACCATACTTTCCCATACCATACTTTACCGTACCATACTTTACCATACCATACTTTACCATACCATACTTTACCATACCATTCTATACCATACCATACCTTACCATACCATACCATACCATACCATACTTTACCATACTTTACCATACCATACTTTACCATACCATACTTTACCATACCATACTTTACCATACCATACCATACTATACCATACCATACTTTACCATACCATACCATACTATACCATACCATACTTTACCATACCATACTTTACCATTACATACTTTACCATACCATAATTTACCATACCATACTTTACCATACCATACTTTACCATACCATACTTTACCATACCATACTTTACCATACCATACTTTACCATACCGTACTTTACCATACCATACTTTACCATACCTTACCATACCATACCTTACCATACCATACCATACCTTATCATACCATACTTTACCATACCATACTTTACCATACCATACTTTACCATACCATAATTTACCATACCATACTTTACCATACCATACTTTACCGTACCATACTTTACCATACCATACTTTACCATACCATACTTTACCATACCTTACCATACCTTACCATACCATACCTTACCATACCATACCATACCTTACCATACCATACTTTACCATACCATACTTTACCATACCATACTTTACCATACCATACTTTACCATACCATACTTTACCATACCATACTTTACCATACCATACTTTACCATACCATACCATACCGTACCAAACTTTACCATACCATACTTTACCATACCATACTTTACCATACCTTACCATAGCATACTTTACCATACCTTACCATACCATACCTTATCATACCATACTTTACCATACCATACTTTACCATACCTTACCATACCATACCTTACCATACCATACTTTAACCATACCATACTTTACCATACCATACTTTACCATACCATACGTTACCATACCATACCATACCATACCATAATTTACCATACTTTACCATACCATACTTTACCATACCTTACCATACCTTACCATACCATACCTTACCATACCATACTTTACCATACCATACCATACTTTACCATACCATACTTTACCATACCATACCATACCATACCATACCATACCATACCATACCATACCATACCATACCATACCATACCATACCATACCATACCATACCATTCCATACCATACCATCAGTACAAGTCGAATGAGCCCAAACAGCATGAGTCTATGATGCCCCAAACCCGAGATCCAGTAGGGATCCCCAGGATCCAGCATGAGGTCCAGATTTTGATACCGGTACCATCTGCTCATCAGTACAAGTCGAATGAGCCCAAACAGCATGAGTCTATGATGCGCCAAACCGGAGATCCAGTAGGGATCCCCAGGGTCCAGCATGAGCTCCAGATTTTGATACCGGTACCATCTGCTCATCAGTACAAGTCGAATGAGCCCAAACAGCATGAGTCTATGATGCGCCAAACCCGAGATCCAGTAGGTAGCCCTAGGGTCCAGCATGAGCTCCATCTTGTGATATTGGTCCCGACTTCCGAACCCGAGATGCAGTTTTAAAATTAATTATTAGTGTAAGCCAGGATTAATTTAGTTACACTAACGTTAATCTAATTAACTGTAATTCTTATTAAATTTTCGAGACGTTAGTGTAACTAATAGGTTAATTCTAATTGACGGTTAGTGTAATTGACGATGTCACAAAATCAATGCGAACTAACGTTAGTAAAAATTGATGTTAGTGTAATTGATTAGTTACGGAATTAATTTTCAATCTTATTGATCAATTTTAAATTCTAATTGAAATTAACGGCCAACACTGAATACAGCTTACGCCTAAACGTCTGAATCAGAATTTGCTTGAAGACTATTCGGATGCAACTCAATACAACTTTAATATTGGTTAATTATTTGTTGTGTGTTGGAGTTATGTTTGAGATTGATCGTGTTTTCAACATATTGTTTATGTATTTTGAAATTAGAATACAGCACATTCTATGAGAAATTGAGACCACTTGTAGTAGGTACTACCTAGGAAATCTTTCTTTCTGATGTGTAAAAGAAATAGGTAATTTTAGCAGCAGGAGCGACGCAATACAATCTAAGAATATATCGAAGTAATATTAGTTTTTGTTTTTTCGGCTGAATAAATAACCATTAATCAGTATGATAGCTTTAAGCCGGGAGATTTTTAGAGTTACAAGATGGGAAAACTTGGTTCTTGTACGTAACTCTAAATCCAGTACATAATTTCGAAAATTTCCAACATAACGGATGGTTATTTGAGCGTTGAACACGTAAAAGAGAGCCTCGCGAGATCTAGGTACACTTAGAGCTAATAGTTGTTTTTTACAACGCATGCTTTTCATTAGGTAAAAAAAATAACATGAAAGCTTTTTAATGATAAAGGGTATTTAATGATAAAAGGTACCGTTTCTAGGAATGACAAATCGGAAATGTCGTGACCCTTTTCCACGAGAACCGCTTTCCTTAGAAAGGAATGGATCAAGTTGTAATTTATGACACAAGGGTTATACGGTAAGAAATGTAGCGTCTAACTCGAAGCCATAAAATATACAACCCTTCCTCAATTTTGTAGTTTCTCGTTGTTGATTTGCTTATTTTTTTATTCTCCTTCGTCAAAGAGCATTTTACCGAAATATTTTATAGATAATTTTATGTAGGTTTTGAAATAAATAGCTAGGGATACGGGCCCAGATCTGCCCGACGGATCTGTCTGGCGAACAGATTCGTCACTAGAGAAACTGAGAAATACTGAGATCTAGCAAACACAAATTTTATCAATCTTCATAAACTATGAATATTTGTATTTTAAAGTCTGGTGCTCGACCCAATAAAAAAATACGCCGTAAATGTGCCACTCTTGTGCTGTACATTCTAAATTTAAAATACTTTATGTACTATCGGGTTCAGAATTGCATGGCCAATTTATGAATGAATTCATTGATAAATTGACCATGCAATTTTGAACCTGATGGTACATTAAAAACACAATCTATCTCCAACACAACTCCACCACACAACAAATAATCAACCAATATTGGAGTTGCGTTGTAGTTGCATCGCATGCATGCATTTGAATCAGACGCTTACTTTATGAATTGGAGTTGGATCGTGTCTTAATGTGTTTTAAGTTAACAAGAACTTTCTGTATTCACCACGAAACGGATTAACGGCTCTTACACGGAAGAAGTCGAGCAAGAGACTATTTTGCATCATTATTTTGCATATTACATTACGCGGATGGTCTATGAAGTAGTCTGAGCTTGCAACACCAGCGCCACAACTTCGTTAGGCGCTAAGTGTTATTAATTTGCGCGCTATTATGTCGCTTTCAAAGGTTTCAGCTGATCCGATAGAGACAAGTTTCTAAGCTGGTGTTAGGTTCTTCGTTTATTGGGCTTGAGTTCAGGGAGCCTGGTAGGATTCCTACCTACCATTCTACCTATGATAGCCACAAAGTACTAACATGACTTAATTTATAATCGCCTGATGGCGATTTTTTTTTAAATTTCTGTGTCCTTCCTTGAAGTGTCTATACCTCAACCAAACTAGCCAAGCCGTTTTGGAGATAAATAAGAACATTCATTTGGATGGAACAGTATAAACAAAACTACTCACCCTAAATATACCGTTTCAGTTAATGTAAGTCTAAATTGGATAATGAGAAAATTCAATTCCTTTTGGTCAATAAATTTAAAAACATTAAACTTAGAATAACTTTAGAATTTTATAACTACGAGTACCTATATATTAACTCAGCAAAAGTAAACTTACCTACTTACAAAAATGTATAAAACAAAGTGAACTCAAAATTGCACTAGCTTATAATTGGTACTGAAATAATTCATACTCTTAAATGAAAGAAAACGTTTGCATCTGAGTTTAATGCTTATTCTTAATTATTGTGTAGATAATAAATTACCTATCCTTATAATCCGACAGAACTTTTTAGTGCTAAATTGAAATCAGTAACGAACGGCCAATTAGAAGTTTTCCACGCTTCTGAAGGGCCCACAAGCGTCGTGGGCAAGCATACAATATGTGCTTCCCAGCAACACTGCATCTCCTTAACAATCACAAACTTAAACCCAATCCTAATCCCATTAGATAAAGCTCAAAATCAACTGCCACTAAACGTACCGAAGGTCGTAAATTTGGAATGATGCCAGCACCGAATGCGCTTGGGGACAATTTGGCACGTTATAGCAAAATCGGTGTGCGGATACAATGTTTTGAATGAATAATCGGCTTGCAAGTTTTTGGGGTTGTTTTTTGGCAAGGTACGGAAAGGTAGAACAGAACTGTGGAGCCATTTTGGGGGTTTATCTCATTCGTTTTTCTTTTATAGGATTAGTCAAGTATTTATTCCGTCCAGTCTCTCTGATATAGTTTTTGAAGTAAAACTTGGATGTATAAGTAAATACGGTGAATAATGAACTTGAAGGACTTCTTTCGTGATATCATTTCTGAGCCAATTTGACCTGTGACCATCAAAGTCGCAAAAAGTATCAAATTTACGTCACTTCCACATAACGTGAGTTCTTAGAAAAACACTGCCACACAGCCTGGCGGTAAGACGTCTGATTTTCAAACCGGGCGGAGGTCTCGATTTCAAACCCAGGCTGAGTTTACACTGAATTATGTACGAAATATCATTTGATATTTACAAGTCGCTTTTTGGTGAAGGAAAACATCGTGAGGAAACCGGACCTAATCTCAATCAGGCCTAGTTTCCCTTCTGTATTTGAAGGTCAAATAGCAGTCGCTTTCGTGAAAACTAGGACCTATGCCCCCACCCCAACGGGCCCCAGGTCGAGCAAAGCAGGTTGAGCCGTAGCAAAAGCCTGAAAAAACGCTAAGATGATGATGACGAACTGCCCTTTGCCACAAAATATTTAGAAGAAAGAATTCCGACTAATTTAAAACGTTTATCAGCAGAACGCCCGGCTCGCACGGTCGCAGAAGCGCGGCTTCGCGGCCGTTCACGCGTGGTGCGTGGCGTGGTGGCATTCCGGCAGAGAAGACTTGGAAGACACGGAGCCGGAGGAGGAGCCCTCGGACCCGGGCTACGCTACACCCGTGTCTGTGGAGACGCCACTGCAGAGCACCGTGTCAAGGCAAGTTTTTTTTAAACATTATGTATCAAATCTTTTATGATGGCGACAACGAATTTCAGGATTCAGTTAGAAAACAACAACTTGTAAAGATCCTGGAAGATATATTAAGTAGTAGGTAATGGGATATTGTTTAGCTAACATGATGTGATAATGATGTTTTAGAACCAAAAGTAAGAAGAATACAAATAGAAAATCGACTATCCAAAGAACAGTTTTCGGAGCGACATACTTATCCTTACGGATTTTGCTCCAGATCATTATAATAATAACATGATGTTTGGAATTTTGGGCTAGAGTTTAGAACTTCTCTGATAGGTTTTTAACAAACAAAAAGTTCATGTCAAATTGTCAATTTCAAATACCATTAATGATTCGTTTTTTTTTCATCAGATGCACTTCGCTGAACGTCATTAGGGACCCATACGCCGGTCGCGGGGGCTCCGGAGGCTCAGGTGGCGATGGTGGCACTTCCCCCTTACGTCGCACCTATGACGCCCCCTCCGCTCCCATCCCCGCAGCCCGCGACAGCCGGTCCCTCCCTCCCAACACCAGAATCAACACTACTACCTCACCTGCGCCAAAATCAGTCTCAGCTGACTCAGTATACACTATCTTAATCAGGTTACCAGAAGCAGATTCCGATCAGAACAGACCCACAATCAAAATGATTTCGGAAGAATCACCTCCTACTAATAACACCAGGCCACACTTCCGACCAACGAGAGGAGATTCAGAACTAAACCTACACCCAGCGGGACACCCCGCGTTGACCAGGAGAACCTCTCACATACAAGACGTTAGAATTCCTCTTAACGCTAAGATAATACCGAAACAACTAGCAGGTAAAGGAATAACAAAAGTACCCAAATCGAAAAAGAAGACGCAAGAGAAGAAACAGGAGACCAAAGCCGCTAAAACACTATCCGCTATTCTTCTTTCATTTATTATCACTTGGACGCCTTATAATATCCTCGTGTTACTTAAGCCTCTAACCGCATGCACCGGGTGCATTCCTGACGAGCTATGGTCATTCTTCTATGCACTGTGCTATATCAACTCCACGATAAACCCAGTCTGTTACGCATTGTGTAATGCTACCTTTAGAAGAACATACGTCAGGATACTGACCTGTAAATGGCATAACAGAAATAGAGAAGCGATGACTAGAGGTGTTTACAATTAGAACTGGATTCAAAATTATTTTACAATTAGGTTAAGATGGTACCAATTTATTGATTGCCCAATTTTGGTACCTGGATAAATGATCTTTATGGCAGAAGTTGATTTCAAAGCCATTTATTGTGAGTAGTTTCATTTTCATTAGTGAGTTGACCGTCCCGTCCAATGATAGTTATATGATTTGTAGATTTCGTAAATTTTTGTGATAAATTCTTGAAGATTAGTTGATAATTACCTACTGATTTAGTTTTCGTGTCTTCTCCTGTTGTAAGCAGAAGATTGAATGGCCAAAGATTAGGAACTATGATTCCGTAAATAAGAGTGTCCTATTTTAAAGACGAAAGAAATGAATTTGATGATAGTATGGTTTGTAAAATCTCTAGTCATTTATCTACGGTGTTCTACATGCAAGGTGTGAGCTTTTAGTATTAAATGGACGAATTTAGGCGAGAATAATTTAAATAATTTATATTAAATTTGATGGACTGTTATTGCCAAATTCCGTGTGATTAATAAGTATCTCCAGTATTTCAATGTCATGCTGACCATTTTAATTTTTAAGCCGGTGTCTATTAATTTGTTCTGTTTCAAATAATATAAAATTTTGGTGTTGAAACCTATTGCCATATTCTTGGTATGGTATTTGTCGTAACTTAGTTCTAAGTTGTGTGCATAAACGAATAGTTTATAGAACAGAGAGAGTTCTGCCTTGTTTTTCAACTTGATGTGTGTTTTATCTTAGTGTTAATTATAATGATTCTAAGCAATACTTGATGTTCTATGGTACTGATTTTTTGTGGCGATAGGTATTAAGAGAGTTACCCTGGATTTGAAGGCTTGGAAGGTTTTTAGTTACTAGCATTTCACATAAATTATACTAAATTTGATTTCAAACAGAGCGACGGCCAGTAAAAGTTATTATTGTAAATGCATTAATAAAACTAGTACAAATCTTATTTTATACCACAAATACATAGTCTAAACTCAACATAATGCGGTTGTTAATATTTAGGTTGTTAGAAGTTAAAACGTTCATAGTTAAATTGAGGTTTTTTTGACTAAATTATCTTCAAATGTTACAAGTTTTAAATTCACGTAATATCAATCTATGTGGCCAGCCTACAACAGTTTCCAAGGCATCTTTCTCAATATATATCAGCGATTAGTTTTCGTGTTCCTTTTCAGTTTGAAAATAATTGCGAAGTCTATGAAAAAAAACATAGGCATACAACGACACGAACAATTAAGACGATTTCCTACTAAAAGTAATATCTCACTTTTTTTATTCGAACTCTGTGACTAGTCTACTGGTAAATATTGTAAAATGAATCTTATACGTCACAAAAAAGGTCTGGATATTAAAATTCTAAATATATGTACATTAAATATATAAAAAAGAATAATATTGTAAAAAGCAACATTTAATTCTATAAATAATATATACTGTATTTGTATTGGCATTATATTAATAGTTATAGTGAATATAATGATTATGAAATATACAACCGAGTGTAAGTATTTAGCTATATGAAGTATGTAATATAAAGTCGAATCTATGAGTGTCGTACAACGTTCCTCTGTTGTGAATGGGGTTTTATTAACCTATTTATTATTATATATTTATATGTAGAAATTCAGTATTATCATAATTAATTAAGATAGAATTTTAACTTATCATAATTTTATACCAATTGCGGATAATTATGCATTTTACTGTAATTATATGTTCTAATACTACAGCAAAGTAAAGATAACGGAAAACAATTGATTGATGTGCTGTTATTGGAATGGTTATCAATTAAAATCAAATATACATTCAGATTTAGAAGATAATTCCACACAGATAACTACATGTGGCTTATGCTAATAAATAAGTTAATAACATAACCATGCTGTGCCTGTATTAACATACTAATGAACAATGGTTAAGAAGTTCTGATGCCTTTTAACTTTGCGTGTTTAAAATAAAACCGATGAATTAAAATAAAATATATTACGAAATTGAATGCCATATGACAATTGTGGTAAAATTGTGTTGAACACACGCCTCACATTTAGGTACAGTCACCTGCATTAATATATAGTTTTGTAGTGTTGTGTTCCTGCTGGTGCGAAAGCTCTTTGGCAGAGCTCAAAGGAGACCCAGTGTTTTGACGAGGACGGATCTTCTTCTTCCTTTAGCCATCAACACAGTGAATCCTCCTTTTTGTAAAGAGTCGGCAACGCGCATGTGACACCTCTGGAGTTGCAGGCATCCATAGGCTACGGTAGCTGCTGACCATCGGGCGAGCCGTATGCTTGTTTGCCACAGTCACGGTATTAAATATATATATATACATATGGAAGGCTGCAAATATGTGACCCGATCTTAGGGCTCGAGATTACGTCAGATATTGTTGCGCATTTCGTGTTGTAATATAAATTATATGTAATAATGCATATGACTGTACCTACACATTTTTTTGTACAATGCTAGGTACACGTTAAACTTTTCAATAAATATAACTGTTATTAATTTCATGTAAAATGCGTAGTTTGATCTGCTGAGAAATCAAAATACGTTACACAATCCAAGTACCCATGTAAATTTCAATTCAATTGCTAACGGATTTCTTTATTTTGTACATGATTAAACTCAAATTCAAGCTCAAATATTTATTCAGTACATCAGATAGTTTATCAAAGAAAAGAGAAAAAAAAAACAAACTACACCGGTTCTAACCCTACACCCGAGAAGAATCATCTCATCAAAGATCTCTATATACAGAGACAGTGACATGTAACAAAATCGAAGAATGTTATTATTTTTGAGTAAAAACTATACGTACAACGAAGTACAAAACATTTACAGCATTACCAAAGTATCCTCCCGCTCCCGTCAAGTTGATTTAGGAGATTTGTAACGTATTTTGTCCTTAATTCTAATTCCTAAACGTATATTGTCAACGCGCACAGTAACTTAGTTTTACCTTTTACGAGCGTTTTCTTATTGGTGTCCTTAGGAGTAATAATTATTTGTAGATATCTAGCCTTGTAGACTATACCTTTTTATAGGATCCCTTCATTTATACACCTACACGTTACCTTACATGTTTTTTATGCTGCTGGCAATATTAACGAAATCGATTCATACAATTTCGTTTATTTAGTAATTTTTAAAATGTTCGCGCATTTTTATCTACATTATCTTTTTATGTAGTTATACCCAAATTAAAAATTGCATTGAGTATTTATGAATGAATTTATTCATATGTGTCCATGCGATTTTGAATCTCACTGTACATTTGTTTTGTAATATTTAATTTTCACATATACCTAATATGTAAATTATGTGATTCATGATATTTTTTATGAATTTGCTTTTCAAGTAATGCTATATATTCTTGTCACTTGAGTGTATTGCTCTCATTAAATGTGCTGTTTGATTTCACAACATACTAACTAAATACATCTTCTTTAGGTATACCAACAAATTCCTAACCACTGTATTTATACCTAATCGATAGTCCTTCTTTACTAAATTTTTATCAGACGATTAAATATAACCTAACACCCAGTGAGGATTATCGAAAAAATACAATGGAACCGAGTGACAAAATTAAACAGCAACAATAATACGAGTAGATATCAAGAAACGAAAAAATAATGCCATGATGTAATTATTGCATAAACTGCATCTTATATCCACTGTTGCCCTAGTCAATGGAATTAGAATTTTTAATGGAGTGAAGTAATGGGGAAGGCCGGTGAAAATTTATTGTAGAGGGCGCTGTTCCAAATTCCATACAATGAGAGAAGATAAATTGTCTTTAAATATGTAAGAAAACTGTATGCACATACTGACATACAGTCAAAAAGCTTTTCTTATGCAAAAAGTCTTCCCAATGGCGTAAATCTACAATATATAAAATTTTTAAGTATTTCAAAAACCGGTGAATTTCTATTTCGGATCAATTCGAGACAAAACATCAAGTCATTTTCACGAAAATAAATGAAAACTACTTCCCTCTATACAAATTTAGCTTTTCTAAGGACCAATGTTCAAAATGTCACTTTGACAGTTGTACTCGTATTTTTCATTTGACAGATTTTTACATACATTTGCAAACAACTTTGCATGCCAGGAGCCGGTAGATTACCTACTCCACTCTATTAAACATTCTTATTCAGTAATACCCACGAAATCCCTATTTAAATATTTTTTTTATTGAAGCGCTATGCACTTTTTATCATCTTTAAGAATGCAGCCGGCAATGATAATGATAACAAATCCCGTTCCTGTAATCTAGGCAAACTTGCTAGCATTTTCAATCGCGTCACTAACACAGTAGTCCTCCCATACATTTTGTTTGGCGATTTAATGCTGTCAAAATAAACCTTCTGTTTTGTGGATTTCGTTCAGATATTGTTACTCTACGTATTATTATATGGTTTTTGTCAGCTGTTTAATAATTTATCTATACAGAATTCATACTTAATTGTCTTATCATGTAAACAAAGACTACTCAAAGAAAGTATGAGAGTCTTTTCTTAGGGATTATCACTTAAAATGTTCTTATATACTTCGAGAAACACAATAATACACAAATCAACCTAGTCCCACAGTAAGCTCAATAAGGCTTGTGTTGTGGGTACTAGACGATATATATAATAGATAGATATAGGATAAATACTTAAATACATAGAAAAAATCCATAACTCAGGAACAAATATCTGTGATAAACACACAAATAAATGCCCTGACCAGGATTCGAACCCGGGACCTCCTGCTTCATAGGCAGTCACTACCAACTAGGCCAGGAGGCCGTTAAACAAAGGATTGAATTCAACCAAGTAACCACTAAAAATATCATTTCTAATAAAATGTTCTTCAATAATCGAAATAACGAACGCATTACCTCACAAATAAATGAAATGACTAAGTCTAGATTGACACATCTTTGTTTATACTATAAGACGAGTAAGGATGAATTCTGTATAATCGACTGGTAAATTGTAATAGTAAAAGTTAGTACCCATACGAAACCTATCTTTCATTCTTATGGCGTGGAACAGACCTTGTATAAATTGGTAATATACATACATAATATGTACATGCAAACAATATGAATTGTATTTTATATGACCTGACAAAGTTATAATGTTAAGACGCCATCGTCGTTTATAGCGGTAAGTATATAATGCTATCATAGGAGAGTCTTGAAGACTTCTTAATCTATTTGCTAGTTACATAAGTGTTTTGCTCCAACCATCTTGATATCGACTTTTATTTCAATGCACATTTTTTTGAATTACTCGCAATAACTTTGATAGCAATCGCTTTTCTGATTACCTTAAATGTATTTTGAAATTTAAGTAATATTATTCTAACAAATTTATGTACAAAGTGATCGTTTGGTAATAATTAATGTATAATAAAATTAATAAATTTGACGATCGAATAGGTAGTGAAATTTTAGTCGAATGAAATTTAAGTGTAATAATAATTTGCGATATTAGAGTGGAATTTGTATAATTTGAGAGCAATTTTTACAAAATACTCCTTTATATCACACATTCCAATTGTAGAACTTTAATATAGTTACCTCAAATATTTTAATAGTCTCATTATAGCTACTGTTTGATACAAATAGTGTATCTTGTTTTTATTATTTCTGACATATACATCCACATAAATTAAAAACAAAAATTAATTAGCGCGGTATTTTTTCAAATATTTTTTTTATTGTAAAGGCTAACACTTCTAAGTGAATATTTGAGGTCAGCTATGTTTAAGAAAAACCTGCATTTAATAAAGTAATTTTTAGACGTCGATTTTAAAATCATTAACTAAATGACAAGGGAGTAAAACGAACTGAAATATTTAATTAAAATATTGTCGTGTATTGTAGTGATGTACCTAAAATAAAAATCTAAAGGAAACTAATAGGTTCGGCAAATATAAGAGTATAGATAGGTAGATACCTATTCGATGGATTTTTACTTAATATGTAAGTGCATGAAATGTGAGTAGGCAGTGCCAAATATTTCCTATAATGATGAAGAAACGAATTCCATAACATTCCAATAGTTATTTTGAATTAATATAATATATTTTTTAAATCTTGTTTCTATTGATCAGCTCTGCAGAGTGTTTTATTTAGTAATTTTAAAATTGCAGTTGAAGTAACGCAATTAAACTGACCAAAAGTACAACAGGTTTCGCCCTTTTTAGTGGGTTTGTTGGCGCAACAAGTGTGAGAATTGTTAGTAATGCTCTATGAAACCGTATTTGTGCATTACTTTGGCAAAGGTACCACTTGGAGATCGGCGCTGTTATTGCTCAAATACAATATTGAATTTGCACGACGAAAGCGACAACCTCCAAATGGCACCTTTGCAAAAATAATGACACATTTTGAAATCCTTCGTGCACTGAGAGGTCTACCGCGAATATGCAAATTCGTAATTTTTCTATCTACGTCTCTTGGCCGTATTCTAACTTCTATAACGCCTAAATGTCTGAATCAGAAATATCAGAAATTACTAGAAACTTATTTTGATCCCATTAATATTGGTTGATTATTTTGTTGGAGTCAATGTTTGAGATAAATCGTGTTTTTAATGTATTGTTTATGTATTCTAAAATTAGAATACGGCACCCTCTAATCCAATGTGTAAGAGCGATAAAAGAAATGTAGAAGAAAATACTATTTCTTCGAATTTCGATGTACATTCGCCATCAGATATATCGGAGCGGCCAAGGTGGTCACTAATAAATGAACAACGCCTCTATTGTCAGATATTTTTGAGTTCGCTGGCTGCTCCGATATATTTGATGGCGACTTTATTCTGTAGCTGCCAAGATTTTTGTTAATTTTATGTTACCCTTGGATATTATTGCTATTCTTCCTAGTCAAGTGACCAACCAGCTGTGAATACCTGTCTTATGGAAAGAATAATGTACGAAGTGTCAAATAGAATTAAATCTCGCAAATTAATATAGATTTATTATTATTATCAGTGTACAATTTAGTCAACACGGTGTATTTATGAAATAATAAATGTGTTTTTTGTAAATTATTTTAAAAATTAATCCATGTTTTTGTATAACCAAAGACAATAAAATTGAACTAAATAAGGTGTTTTATTCAAATCCTTATAAAATAAGGCTGAAATGGCAGTAGATTTGAATTGAATTGACTTAGAAGCTTGATTTTTACAGTTTCAAGGGACTGCAGATATACGTAATTATCTGTAGGTCTGTCAAGACCTTTTTCTCAAGAACGCATGGAGCTATCAAGTTTAAATATATATTAAATGCGTATTATTCGAGTAGTCGGTATTCCATCGGCTCTGTTCGGCGAAAGGGCTGTTATATTTAGGACCCCTTTTCCTGTGCCACTTCTGTGTGCTGCCTATATTTATTTCTATAATTAAGTATCTTTATTACCTATATGAGTTAAATACGTTCAATGCAAAACTCTCTCATAAAGATACTAAGCCCGGTATATTTTTACTGTCAAAGGTATTTAAATTAGGTAGGTTTGGGCTGAAGAAGTTTGGGTATTATAAATTAAAATAAGTACCTATTGGTACGAAACACTAAAAAAAACCGTCCAAGTGCGAGTCGGACTCTCGCACCGAGGGTTCCGTACAAACCTGTAGGTTTGATATGAATTTCAATTTAAAACTTCTACGCGTTCATGAGGAAAGGGGTAGTAACTTTAAAATTCATGAAATAAAACAATTAAAAACGGATTTTATCGCGTGTATTGAGCATAAATTACATCCCGACGTTTCGAACACTTTACAGCGTTCGTGGTCAACGGGTCGACTGAGGAAAAATGTACAATTACCTCCGTTCAAAAACTATCACAATATGCAAACCTACCCACATATTAAATATTAAACAAATTCAGTGTTTGCACATGCCAGAGGGGCCTTTATAAAAACAAATTATTTATTATTACAAAACAAATTATTAAACAATTTATTTTATTATTATTAATTATTATTTTTGTTTTTATTTTTAAAAATTTTAAAATTAGTAATAAATTATTATTAGTGTCCACACTGTCCACCATTATGGTCTCACAGTCCTATGTCTGGCTTGCTCCTTAACCAAATGAATAACTGGATCCCAAGCTGGTGGTACCGAAAAACCATCCTCTCTGTTGAAATTGTTTTAATTGTTTTGTTTTTGTTGGTTTTTAATTGTTTTATTTCATGAATAACTATCGCGGCAACCGAAGACAATATTAACTTTAAAATTATTAAAAATATTTTTATTATATGATGAACCTAAAAATTTGCGGTTTTCGTAATTTTTCCTTTATTTGTGCTATAAGATATTGCTTCGCACCAAATTTCAGGATTCTGAGTTCACGGGAAGTACCCTGTAGGTTTTGATTCCCTTGCGAGTTTCGAAAATTTGCGGAAATTTGCGACATAAACGGCTGTATCTTTTGATTGCGTTGGCTTAGAAGTTTATTTTTTTTTCACAGCTCCAAGGGACATTAGACATGAGTATTTGATACAAATTCCAGCTTGATACCTCCACGCGTTCCTGAGAAAAAGGGTCTTGACACTCTTGACAGACAGACAGACGGACGGACGGACAACAAAGTGATCCTATAAGGGTTCCGTTTTTTCTTTTGAGGTACGGAACCCTTAAATAATTGTGCCGTTACAATATGATGAATATCATAATCAACTAGCACAACCCAACCCTGTACTGTAGGCATCTTGCCAAATACCTAGTCACTTCGCTTTGCACTTTTCAAATCTACCTTCCATAACCTAAGTAGTTCTAAATTGAAACCTAATTAAATCGCTGGAGCTAGGAATAGCATTTAATTTGTTCTGATGGCTTTCAATTAACCAATTAGAGGCTATTAGGCATTTCGTATTTCAATTAGTGTGGGGCAAGGCAAGCATGAAAGCCTCTCTTCAAGTCACTTCATTTACTTTGGCATTTGCCTGTTGCAGTTGAGTCGAAAACTGTACATCAGTAGCAGAAGTGGATAAGAGAGAGAGCGTTATGGACTAAGAGCTGGCTACGTCAGATATGACACAATAATGAGAGCAACAAAACCCGTCTTGTTAGATTGCTATACTCTCCTTATTGCTAGATCCGGGCATCTGGCAGCTTATAAATTGTTAGCATTTTATATTATTTTTATACTGATTTATCGATATTAAATGTTTTCTCTTTTAATGTAATAAATTATTAATGTAGTAACATTGTCAAATATGATTTAACGCAATTTACTTGACTTTTTCAGTTAAAGAGTGTTAAAACGACTTATGTTCTGTGGTCATTGGTCATTGCTTGAATGACGTGATCGATGCTCGATTCCTATTGGTTCGCGGGCCGCATGGCGCCATTTTGCATTGCGATCACTCAAGCTATGAACATGGAAAATTATAAAGTGTTACAATTAAGGTTAACCTAGTGAGATTGAAAGTGTGCTTAATGATCACTGTGTTACTGGTAATAAATACCGAGTCAAAGTTTATGGTATTATCATTGGTTCTCCCTGATACCTGGATCATCATAAGAAAGGATTAACAAACTTCAGAAGCAGGGATCACTAGACGCTCACAAGGTACAGATTATTTGTAATTACTTTCTTTTCTTGTTATAAAACTGCCGAGGTTTCCTTATATATTGTTATAAACCTAGTTGTAAAGTAACAATTAAATTTTAATCACGCGTTCAGTTCCCTGATGTATGTTCGAGTAATTACCATATTTGAAAGTACACTTTTAGATGGAAGTAGATTTAAGCACCATGGAATTTTTAATTATTTTCTATGAAAGTAACAATTATCACTATTGATACGAACTGCTTATTTTGGTCAAAGTACCAGTTTTTTTTCCGTTACTGTAAGTAGTAAATATCTGTTGGATAACGACAAAACCGTTTGACTAAGAGAGGCATGCTGAGAAATATGAATAGTGACATTGTTTTTTTTTATTGTTGTGAATTCAAAAGATTTAGTAGGATATCACTTAAACTACTGGTAGGATTTTAATATTAGAAGAGCGTTATGAACTTAATAGTCGGACACGTGTAATCTAACAAGTCTATGGGTGAAGGATGATGGGTGACGGGTGATGGGTGACGGGTGACGGGTGATGGATGACGGTTGATGGGTAACGGTTGATGGGTGACGGTTGATGGGTGAAATATGATGGGTGACGGGTGTTGGGTGACGGGTGTTGGGTGACGGGCGATAGGTGACGGGTTAAGGGTAACAGGTGATGGGTGACGGGTGTTGGGTGAAGGATGATGGGTGACATCAAATCTTTAGTATGAACACTCAATCTGTACAACTGTAGACCGAAGCTTTTGTGGGGTTTTATAAGAATTTCCTGAATTGTTGTTTGGCGTGTATATTTTTTATCTTGCAGAGCAATGGACGAAGTAAGGCGCTTGAGGTCTCGCCGTTACAACACAAGCGAGAGGGATAGAGCACGACGATCGAGGTCACCTCTTCGCAGTCCTAGTACGACGGACCAAGAACGGTGCTCGAGGTCTCGTGTTCGAAGCCCGGTTCTCCCATGCGGCGGTGCGCGTACACGAGGAGAGAACACCCGACGCAGGCAACTCCGGACCCCAGAGCGAGGGCGGCGCAGCGGTGGAGGCAGGTCTGGTAGTCGAGCATCCAAGAGCAGCGATCAAGGTAGACTAGACAAGCATCTTTCTTAACTGAACCCGCGAATTCACAGGACTCGCTGGACAAGGGTAGTAGTAGGGTTCGACGTGTGGTATCGTGTGGTAGGGCAAATCGATCACGAAATGGAACAGTGCATAGGTACATAGCCGCACGTTATAATCGATATTCGCGTTGTAATGAAGGTACTGAAAGTCGAACACCGCGTGAGCGATATAGGAATCGCCGTCGAAGTTACCGGTCACGTAGTCCAATTAGAGGGTTTTCAGTCAATGTTCGAAGTAGAGATAGGATTTTTATGACAAAATTTGCAGACATGATTGAGTGTATGACCAGTCTTAGCAGGGTTAAGAAGGAAACATTCTCAAACAACAACATCATTCCTGAATTTGATCCTTCTTTAAAAAACCAAACCGTCGAAAAGTGGCTTTCGAAGGTAAATGAGAGTGCCACCTTATATGACTGGACAGAAAGGCAAACCATTCATTACGCTCTACCAAAACTCGTTGGAGTAGCGAAGAAATGGTATGAAGGTTTGCCTTCTGTTCTGTTGAGTTGGGTTGAATGGCTAAAAGTTAAGGAGTGCTTTTCCGGCTAATGAAAATTTTGGGCAAATGATGTTGGATATGCTCAACAGACGTGCAAACTATGACGAGTCTTTAAAAACGTACTTTTATGATAAAACTAGTTTGATCAATCGCTTAGAAGTAGTAACTGGTAGAAAGGCAGTGGAATGTATTGTGCACGGCATAGACGATAGGTCGGTGCGGATGGGCGCTGAGGCTGCACAATTTGACGATAGCGATAAACTTTTGGCTTACTTGCGGAAAGTAAATATGCAAAAATCTGAATAAAACCAACAATAGAAAGGAGGCAGGAAATAACAAACTCATTTTTAGGTCAAATACTGTAAACAAGCCACAAATTAGATGCTATAACTGTAAGGAAGATGGTCACTCTTTTGCTCAGTGTACTAAAGCCATCAAGAGATGTAACAAGTGTACATCGGTCGGCCACACAGATTCCGAATGTTTTCGACAAGTAACATTTACTAATAATTAGACAAAAAAGTCTGTAATGATTATAAATATCCCAACACGGAAAACGAATGCTAATAAATGTCCAAAACGTATTCATTAATAATATTCCGACTTCAATAATAATCGATATGGGTAATGAGTTGGCTTTGATACGCGAGAGTGTGGCCTATGTACATTTTCAAACAGTGGGACACTGAAATAAATGTTATGATAGGGTTTGGTGGAGCGTTGGTAAAATCGCTTGGGTTATATAGTGCAGAGATTCAAATACGTAAAGGCCAGGGTTTCGTGCTTAGTAGTGCCTGATAGATATCTAAAACATCCAGTTCTAATCCGTCAGACTTTTACGGCCACACGTGAAAATTATAAAGACAGGTGATAAGTTATTATTCTTAGATGATCTTGACCGTACCTGCAAACTGAAAAAGAACTGAAGGTTAGTAAAGATTCCACAATACATACAACGGGCTCTATTGGTGTGTGCTGTGACACAGGGTGTACTTGAATGTTCTATGTGAGTGGAGGTTATAGAGGACAGACTGGTAAAGAATATGTTTTAAGAGAAAGAGTTTACAAATTAGTACAAGGGACAGGAGTGGTTATCATATATCCTATATCCAAGCCGGTACACCTTAAATTGGGAAAACTTATTGTTAGGGCAGAAGTTATTCTAGAATCTTTTCGTATACATAAAATTAATAAGATTGACTGTAAAGACGAACCGCTTAAGCCGTTTACTTTAGATGATTTAAATGTTGGGGATGACAAAGTGATAGACGTACAGTGACGATTAAACATCATCGTTAATAAGGGGAAAGGGATGACTGAAGGAAAGATAGTTACGGTTTTGCATGATGAGGTTAAAGGAAGAAGAAGTTAATTTTGAGTCTATTAGATCAAAAATAAGTCAACACAACAGAATCTCTAAACGATATGTTTAATTTGTTTCTCTAATTAACTGTAAATTAATTTGGTTGTTTGTTAAATCAATTCTAATTAAGTTATATTATACAAACCAGAAATTATGTAAAAGTTATATGTTATCGTTGATGTTTTAAGAATATAAAATTATAAATAAGAACAAATTCGACTTTTCCATAAGTCATGAGGACATGACATTTAGTCAGGATGGACGAATTTGTTAGCATTTTATATTATTTTTATACTGATTTATCGATATTAATTTTGCATTGCGGCTACTTTGGAGGTCTGCTCGATCGTATTCTGTTACGATCACTCAAGCTATGAACATTTAAAATTATAAAGTGTTACAATTAAGGTTAAAACAGCTATTAGACATGGAAATTTGTAGGGCCCAACCTGTTGTGTACCCTGCCTCTCCCTCACCCTCCTTCAGCTCCCTTCGGGCCCAACCTCCTATTACACCTCCCAACACAACAGGTTGGGCCCTTCAAATTGTCATGTCTAATAGCCGTTTAACCTAGTGAGATTGAAAGTGTGCTTAATGATCACTGTGTTACTGGTAATAAATACCAAGTCAAAGTCTATGGTATTATCATTGGTTCTCCCTGATACCTGGATCATCATAAGAAAGGATTAACAAACTATATGATCATGCGCCATGTTGCGGAATTTCATTGGAACTAATTTCTTACGCATGACATGCATGATAGGCTGTCACTATCATTGTGGCAGTTTACTTGAATAATAATAAAGTGATGAATATTAAATAATAATCGACAAAAAAAAACCCAAAAGTCTCCATAGTCAAGAGCGAAACAATATAAATAGTGTATATAATAAACTGCTGTAAATAATACGCTCGGGAAATGAAACTATTTAGCTGTGAACCATTTTCAAATTAATATCTGAGCTGACAGGTAAACAAATCAAGATGTCACTATACCATAGAGAATAATACACTCTATGTCTATACTGAACTGTTGCCATATAACTAAGAGTAATAGCGCCCTCTTGACAATAATCATATATTTCTGGTCAGGCTTTACATAATATATTGTTACGTTGTGTAAATGAGACTTTGCGTTCCATAATAAAAGTTAAATTATACCGTTGTGGGAGAATCATATGCCATTAGAATACAACCCAGTATTCTTCCATTTATTTAATTTCAATGATTCATTTTTCAATAATTTTACTTAAACCTTTTTATCTAAAACGTATCTAAGTAAATTTTGCATAACATTGTTCGGTTTCTTCAAAAAGACGGCAAAAGTAGAATTCATGCTATTTCCTCTTTAACATACTTGTTTCCTATGTTTGTATTTCTTTACTACGAGTAAAAACTACTTATTCTTTAAAATAACCCCCCGCCTAAGTAGTAACGCCTCGGGCCACTTTAAGACAAAGGACGAAATGAAAAGAGCGTTAACAAAGAAGGCATGGAAAAGGGGGAATGGAGAGCTCTAAAATGGGGGAAAATATGGAATGTTGGTGAAAATTCACAGCACAGTACACTGTTTAATAACAGACCGATTTTCGTCACTGCACATACTTAATGTTAACTACAATAAAAAATAGTAGTTTACACTACTATTATTTTTACATTCACGTATTGCAAATTGGACAGTACAACATTAAATGAGAGGTTGTATTGTAATATTACTTTACTCAAATATTTCAATAAATAAACGTTACATATTTTGGCTTCACGAATAACAATTTTATACTTTTAAGAATAAATTGTTTGGACCTTTGTATTCTAATAGATTAGAAAAAGCGATGGCAGTGTAATTTTTATTAGTAACCTTTTTGTCATACATTACGAGTATGTGAACGGAATACATCATGTCATTTATTTTTTAAAACGGAGACAATAGTTACATAAAACTAGCGGAAGAGTTTTTTGCAGGACTTAGTAGTCCATTAAACTAAGAGAGTACAACTTTTTTTAAATAACTCTAAGTCGATGTAACTAACCGTGTGTAAAATTGCAGTCATTATACCTACAGCCTATGTTTAATTAAGTATATTTTTGAACAAAGGTACAAATCCAAAGGCGAGACATGTATGACATACATAATATGTATGTACATATATCGTACGAAAAGTACATCAAAATTAATTTGTCGAGAAGATTGATGTACATACCTAAATTATATTAAATTCCAGATTTCAAAGCTGCAAAACTAAGCCCCACTGGGTTCCTATGAGGGTCCCTATTTTTTGCTATTTTGGCTACGCTAGCTGTCACCTCAATAAAATAATACAAGAAATAACGTAGAGTTTACTGCTGACTGCAGTCTACTGTGACAGTCACACTCCGATATCCCTCGAACGCCTCCGCACGCGGCCCAGCCTCCCGGCAGTAATGCGCTTGCCTCAAGTACGAGTATTCGTTTTTTATTTCAGTCGAATGCTAAGAAGAATATTGTTTAAAAACACATTTTCATTGTATTAAGATTTTACCCTGTAATAATTTAATTTAATTGTCATGTAAATCTAAATATATAAAAGAAGAAACTGACTGACTGACTGACTGACTGACTGACTGACATATCCCCTCAGCTGTGGGAGATTAATAATGGCCGCTCCGCTTCGTCTGTGGCAGCCTGCGGGGTCTGCCCCACAGACAGGGTTTCCAGGTCCAAATGCAGGTGGAAAATTACGATTAATTCCGTTCTTTACAATGTTACAGTCCATAATTTGTATTTTTTCTGCTTTTTATTAAATTATCTAAGTGTAGCTTGAAATTACGACCATAAAACTAGCATCAAATAACTGTACAGGTGGGTTCATTATAAGGGTACCGAAAGTTATCTCTTATTTTCGATAATAATTAAAAAATAAACGGTTTGAGGCTTATCTGTTGCTTTAATAATGTATATAAATAATGTAATTATACACATAAAAAAATCATAAAATGTCAGGCTTATTAATAAAATGTATAATATACACCATTTGAAAACTTTATTGAAATGATGTCTGCCCTAGAAATGGCGTACGTAAGTGGGTTTCGAATTACATGCATTGTGGAGTGCTACTACACCCTAGGTATTAAATTTATAGATAAACAAGAAACTAAAGTTGTAAACGATCTGTGGCCAAAGCAATACTATTGCAGGTGTAGTAGTTATAAGGTAAGAGATGTTTAAAAAATGCATTTATTTATTCATGCAGAATGATTGCCCACAAAATGTTGAAAAATCTCAGCAACCAGCAGCCTTGATCCAAAGAAATTCAATTTCCCAGGATATTAATAAAACAGACTTAAATACAAAATAACTGCACTTGCTCCTATTGAACAAAAAGCACCTAAAACTTGATCTGAAAACAAGACAAATATAGACCTAATCACATATATATGGTTTGATTAATATGGACATACCTAGATCGTGAAAGTCTAGCATTAAAGGGATATTTCCAAATGTGTGAAGAGTAACACGTTTGTTTTTAGAATATTTGTATTATTATCTGACATAAATCTATAAATATTATAAAAAGATGCACTTAATCTGTTAGTAAGGGCTCAGACTACTTTTACAAGTCTAGATATGAAAAATATATAAATAAATTAACAAAAAACGTCGATGCAACTGACAGCATAAATCTCACAGCAAAAGACAAGTAACAAAAGGATATCTATGCCTTTGAGATTTTGACCCACATGATTAAAACCTGCTTCTTAGTAAGTGGAATGTCCATACTATGCAAACGTGCGTTAGTAACATGACTGCGCCGTCTGTGGCGACAGCCTCGCAGGTTCTCGTCTAGTCTGTGGCGACAGCCTTGCAGGTTCTCGTCCAGTCTGTGGCGAAGCCCGAGAGGTCAGGTGCCGGCCGTTATTTAGTTTGTGAGCTATTTATCACTTTTAACAGATTTTAAACTAATTTAACTGCCTTAACTGCCACTGCCAGTGTCCAGATCCTTGGCGTCGACATTTCGAGTGAAGTCCAGTTCCGCGGCCATTTAGAGGGTAAGGCCAAGTTGGCCTCAAAAAAGCTCGGTGTGCTCAACAGATCGAGACAGTATTTCACTCCGGCCCACCGCCTCCAGCTTTACAAGGCACAGGTACGCCCACATATGGAATACTGTTCTCATCTGTGGGCGGGAGCGCCCCAGTACCAACTTCTCCCTCTGGACCGCATCCAACGGAGAGCGACTCGAATTGTCGGCTGCCAGGATTTTACGGATCGGCTTGACTCCTTGGCGCTGCGTAGAGATGTAGCCTCGCTCTGCATCTTCTACCGCCTCTATCATGGAGAGTGCTCCGAGGAATTGTTTGGATTAATCCCTGCCGCTTCTTTCCGCCATCGTCCTACACGACAGCATTACCATCATCACCACTTAGATGGTTGGCAGTCCTCAACTGTGCGTTTCTCGAGAAACTTCCTGCCTCGCACAACAAAACTGTGGAATGAACTGTCGTCTGCGGTATTTCCGGACCGATACGACCTTCAAACCTTCAAGAAAAGAGCGTATTCCCATCTTAAAGGCCGGCAACGTGCTTGTGACCCCTCTGGTGTTGCGGGCGTCTATGGGCGGCGTTAATTGCTTACCATCAGGCGATTCGTTTGCTCGTTTGCCTCCTATTTCATAAAAAAAAAAAAAAAATTTCATTGTATTTAATAAAACAAATATGAACTACATCATATAATGATTGTTTTGAGACATAGTAAAACATAAAAAAATAACAAGAAATCGAGCATGAAAGTTCCGGCTATGACTTAGCATGTTGTTTTCTTCACAGGTTTAACACCGATATTACTCAAAAAACACACTCAAACATAATAATAACAAAAGTTTACATATATTTCCCCAGATTTCCAAAGATTTCACCATAAAAATCAACAATTTTAACTTAAACACACGTAATAACTCACTCGTCCAAGTGACTGTTTTTGACTGACGAAATTTAACGTATTTTTCCACCGTTGAACATTCAAATGTTCGCTTGCTAGCTGTCTTGCTTCGTTCACTCCACGACGAAATAAGTTAGAGTGAGGCAAACATAGGTTTCACTGATAGATAACAACAAGTCTAAACGCGAATGCAGCGAACCTGGCAGGTCGAGCCACAGATTAACCGCCATTTTTATGACCGCCTGAGAGGCGCTCCCACAGCTGAGGGGATATCAACGCCCAACCCAAACCGCTGGTTCTAGAGATTCCAAATTTGGCACGTAGGTTCCTTACAAGGTCTAGGGATGTACTAAGAAAGGATTTTTCAAAATTCACCCCCTAAGGGGGTAAAATGGGGGTCCAAAGTTTGTATGGCGAATCAAGATTTGTTAGACTATTTTATTCGAAACTTCACAGGAGTATTCCTAACGATAAATGAGTAAGCACATGTTTCAGGTTTTTTGAAAATTCAACCCCTAAAAGGGGCAAATGTGGTCACAAAGTCTGAAAATCAACATGGGTATCGTATCCTTTTTGAGTACTTATAGTACGCGGGCGAAGCCGCGGGAAAAGGCTAGTATGTTATATGTATGTTATACAAGGTGATTGGAAATTCGCCGTATTCCTAGAAAGGGATTATTCTACAGCTCATTTGCAATGATTTAAGTCTAGTCAACTAGATGTCAAAACTCATTGGTTTACAAGTTATTCAAGTTTTTTTTTTTGAAAATATCCGCCTCTCGACCTAAAACCGACAATTGGACAATTGTGAATAAACTACTTTAATTTGGTGCAAAAAGCATTTGTCTAATAGCTGATGACCCAGTGATTACGTTAAGTAAAACAACATGCCTAAACTTTCCAAAATTGTACAAAGAAAAGGATTTATATTACAAGTTTTCGGATTTTCTCCAATTTTTTTTACATTTACAGGTATAACTTAAAAAAAAAGGTATTACACTTTGCGTACAAATTACAGAAACGAGTTCCTTAGTTCATAAGCTTTCTAAAAAGGTACAATTGTTGACATTTTATGCTCAATTTTTAGAATTATTAATAATAATATCAGAGCAGGTAGAGGACTTGACTTAGCGTACGTGACCCTTAATGGGTGTGTTTGTGTCATCTTATTTTTTCCGAGGGCTTAGTTTGTTTTCAGATTCTTATCTTCTCTTATGTTCCATAATAGTTGAAGAGTTCCCTCGATTTCTCCAGGATCCCATCATCAGATCCTGGCACGGTTACAATGGAACCAACTGTGATTGTGATAGTGTGAATTTTCCAGCCGTTTTCGAATAATCGGTCAAAATACATTAAAAAAAAAGAAAAAAAAAGATCCCGACGAATTGATAAAGGAGGAGGCTCCTACGAAATCTTGAAGTCGGTTGAAAAACAGCATAATGCAACTTCCAATTTAAAAATGGAATACCTACTGTTATTTTTCCAACGAACCCAACGAATATATATACGCCTCCATAACGAATGTATTTTCATTATTTTTAGAGTTCTGTACCTCAAAAGTAAAACCACATAACCCTTATTAAGTCTTAACCGTCTGTCTGCCAAGACCCTTTTTCTCAGGAACGCGTGGAGGTATCAAGTTGAAATCATCACCAAATAAGTATTTAAGTCTGCGGTCCCTTGCAGCTGTTTAAAAAAATCAAGCTTATAATACAATCAAAATACGGCCATTCGAGCCTTTTTTTATTTTTATAACCTAAACATATACTTCCCTTAGACCTAGATCGATGAAATAAACCGTATTCTCTTGTACAAAAAACTGCCAGTTTTTATGTGAAATGACATTAGTATAATATACAGTATGTACAGTGTATTTTTCTGTCTCAGTTTCTTTTATTTAGGTGTACAATAAAGAGTATTTTATTTATTTATTTATTTATGTGGCCTGTAACCCGAGCAAAAAATTAAAACGTAGATTCTACTCCTCAAACTATAAAACTTTTGTTCAACAAATAAAAAAAATTTAGATTGTCTCTTTTTCATACAAACTAAATAGTATGATCAATGTACGTTAAAATCCGTCCAATTGACATTGCTTGTCTTGTCACCCTACAGATATAATCAATTTCGCAATACATTGCGTATTCGAATAAACTTTAAAGTGTACTAAAAATCAAACCACAAGTTAATTTTTAAAGTCGCTGAACAAACGTTGTCCTGTTTGAGGAGTAGAATCTACGATTTAATTTTTTGCTCGTGTTACAGGCCACACCCGGTATATGCATAACAATAGTTTAAAATTAATTGTTACATACATATCGTTCTTCCTAATAAAACATGTATTCATTAAAGATAAACTTTCCTAAAAATCACAGCATTCTAAAGGAAATTTCTGACAGGTTTGAGTGTCCAATCTTTAAATATTGGACAGGGCAAATAAAAAGTGTAGCACAATTCGAAGTGTAGGTGGCTATGCTGTAATTGTGTATATATTGTAGGGTTTTATGTAAATTCTATAGAATTGTAATTAAATTAAATTATTCAGACTAACACTAGATTTTTGTTTGTTTGTTACTAACACTATGGATGCCTGGTTAGTCCGAAAAAAAAACCGGCCAAGTGCGAATTGGACTCGCGCACCGAGGGTTCCGTACAAACCTGCAGGTATATAGGGGTAGTAACTTTAAAATTATTAAAAATATTTTGATTATAGGATGTAACTAAAAATTTTCGCTTTTCGCAATTTTTCCTTTATCTGTGCTATAAGACGTTGCTTCGTACCAAATTTCAAGTTCTCGGGAAGTACCCTGTAAGTTTTGATTCCCTTGCGAGTTTCGAAAATTTGCGGCATAAACGGCTGTATCTTTCGATTGCGTTGGCTTAAAAGTTTGATTTTTTCACAGCTCCAAGAGACAATAGACCTAAGTATTTGATATAAATTTCAGCTTGATACCTCCACGCATTCCTGAGAAAAAGGGTCTTGACAGACGGACGAACGGACGGACAGACAGACAACAAAGTGATCCTATAAGGGTTCCGTTTTTTCCTTTCGAGGTACGGAACCCTAAAAAAATATAAATATATATATATTTTTTTTTCTAAGTGTTTGCACAACCTTTTGAATTTCCTGGCCATTACCAGAAACGTGAATTTGAGCGTAATGAATGGGCGTTCTCGGTAACTTCGTTAAAACTTCCAACAAATATTAGTGTTCGATGGGATTAAGAGATAACTTCGTTCCGTTGAGTCGAAGAGAAGTTTATCGAAACTAGCTGCGCATTATTGTAATCGTATTACCACTAACTATTTAGCGGAATACATTCTTGAACAAAATGTCAACAATATTTAAAGAAAAACGGGACTTAGATAATGGCGTTCACGTTCACTTACTTCATTTGTTTCGCCTGACGTTTCGAACGTTACGTTATATTCATGGTCACGAGTGTCGGCCTGCGACAATTTGATCGTATTGTCACTATCAAAATATCATAAACGGAGAGCTAGCCACATCAGATATGACACAATAACGAGAGCAACGAAACCCCTCTAGTCAGTTTGCTATGCTTATTTCTAGATCTGGACATCTGGCAGCTATAAAGTGGTGGAGGTCACAGAATGCAAACCACTTCAGAGTTCTGGGTTTGATTCAATATTATGAGAAATAATATAAATAATTAGAAAATATCATTGCCAAAAGTTTTTGTCGGGGGAAAGTAGTGCCAAACGATAATGTATATTGTATGTCATTCATATAGTCTAAGCTCCCATTGCATAAAACCTTACCTCACACGGTGGCAGATCAGACATATACTACAGCAATAGATAATACTTAGGGACACTCGATTATGGTAGGTTGCCATGGCATAGCCTGGAAGAACATAGTTTTTTTTTTCATTCTTATACCACAATGTTTACCAAAAATTACATCATAAGGTGGCAGATCGAAACGTTTACCCATCGAAAGAGATACTTTTGGTGATCCGATCCCGCATAGGTTGCCAGCCAAAAACCTGGCAGATTTCAAGGTCAGCCATGTTTTATGAGGCCAAAAAATGGGGTAATTTATCTCATCAGGTGGCAAGATGAAATTGATGCAGATCGATAGCCCTAGGCGTGCCATTCACGAATATATAGGGTTGCCTGCCATCAGCCTGGCAGTTTTTCTGGTCAGCCTCCTCAAAGTATCGATGTTAATAACTTGGAACGACGAGAAATTCATGTACAGATGCTAACATTCAAGGAATACTTCAATGCAAACCGTTATATTTAATTAAAATCTACACATTGATACTCATGCACTTCATACGTATTGAAATAATAGGGTAAATGAACCAGTTGCGGTCATTTCTTATTGGTATTTTCGAATATGGGAAAAGTAACGTTGCCGTTTAGGTTCAAGGTTCACTTAATGCCAAATACGGCATATACTTAAGATCTACGTACGGTCATACTGGATATTATAATTATGTAGAAATAATATGACATCATTCATCACTTAGTATTTTTCTTTATCTTCTTCTTCCGGCCTCTTTTCCATTTAAATTGGAATCGGGCCGCTTTGTATGTAGGCGCCAGGACTTTCGGCCCTGGTTTGTCGATGGCGCGATATTCAGGGCTTTTAGATCCTTCTCGATTCTTGTCCACCAAATAGAGGAGGATTTTCCTTTAATACGAGGTTTTGTGGGGATATTGAGTACTGCCTTTACAGAACAAATGTCGTCTCTTTTACTTTTGTGACCGAACCATCGGAGTCGGTTTTCCTTAAGATTTTCAGCCACTCTAAATCATCTCCTGACGTACTCATACGGCATACATTACCTTGATTCAAGACATATGGGATAGTGCTTGTATACAGATCAAGAGCCCGCTGGGATGTAAGTGACTAAGTGATCCGTTCCAAGTCCGCGTAGGAGTACCAAGGTTTAACAATCAGTCTTTCACTGTTTAACCTTATTATGGACCATATCACGAGGTTCAAACAGACGGTAATACCATTACTATTCGAAAAAACGCTCTAAAAAATACATTTAACATGGCCTGATGAGTTGGAGCGTCACGGGCTGAGAGTAAGGCGAACTAAGTCCGAGGCACGGAAGAAACAGTATATGTTGCAACCTGTTTCTTAACAACGTTGATGTATAGAGTAATAGCTACTAATAAGTCCAGCCCTACTGTCGGAGAGTATACGGATGAAGGCTCCTGTTACTTTCCTTGCAGTGATGGCGGCCGCCGCATTGATGATGCCCACTGAGTTGTGAGCGCCCAGCGGGGTGATTAGAGATACGTTTAGTTCTTATGAGAATTTTCCGCAAACGCCCACGTCTGTTTTAGATCCGTCAGTCAAGATTCTCAATACACGGGAGTTGAGACTTTCATGATTGTCGTCATCGTGTAACGGTATTGTGTACCTTTTGTCGAAGATAACACGTTTGTAAATCCGATCTCGCATATTATGTGCAGAGTATTCAAATAAGACCATACGTTGAGGGTATTATATGTGTGAAGGTGAAGCGGTAGAACATTCAGCATTTCTCAGCGGTCGGAGTGCTCCTCAAGCAACCTGTGGTAGCCACACATGCAAGCCTCTGTAGTCCCTGCAATTTGTTCCGTACGTTGGCTATGTTTGTTCTTGGCTACCAAACCAGCGCGTCTTGTAGAGTCAAAGAGCGATTTTTGGGTTGTGTCCCCACCTGTTACCAATCATCTTTCTGCGTCGTCAGAAGATGACTTCCGCCTTGTTATGCGGTTGGTCCAATGGAGTCTACTGTCAAGAGTCAGTCCTAAATACTTTACCTCATTTGTCAGTTGTAGGTTGTAGCTTAGATTGGAACAGTTTTGATTTTGTAAAGTTGCCAAGTGCCCTTTTGTTGGTAATCATTACCATTTCTGTCTTGGTGGGGTTTACTGATAGGTCAAATTGCTCGCATAATCACTCCACGATTTTTAGAGCGGTTCGGGTGAGGTCACAGACCGTGCTGGTGATTTTACCTTGTCAGATTATCAGAATGGCCTATGGTGAAGAAGTGTTCCTTGTTCAGGTTGGTTATGGTTGTTTACTACTAGGTTCCATAACGCGGTGATACGACTTCCCTCCCCCTTGAAGGCATCCTCGCACCACCGCTACGGCCTGCGGCTCACCTGTATACATTATAGTCCTTTTGTTAAGCATGTTGATGATCCACTTGATCAGTTCGGGTTCCCTGCCGTGATTATTTAAGGCATTCCCTTTACTGGCAAATTTGGTCTTATTGAAAGCGCCTTTGATGTTAATGAACGTGCTGGGGTACATTTCCTTGTCACCAATAGCCTTCCCGATATAGCTGACGACCATGTGAAGAGCCGATTCTGTAGATTTACTTAAGATGTATGCAGTATGCGTGTTGGTTGTCGTGCATCGGTATATTCCTTACAATCTAACGATGCCTTAGGGTCCCTGTCGCACAGTTTTCCAGTGTCTTTAGCAGGAATGATGTGAGAATAATCGGCCTAAGTATAGGTTTTAGCACCTGTGTAGTCACTCTTACCTGGTTGAGGTACGAATATAAATAAATAAAAATAAATAAATAGTACGTTTTTATCCCTCCATAGCCTATGCACGTAGCCCCAGGTTAGGCAGGCTTTCATGAACTCGATCTGGGTTCCCAGGATGAGTCCCAAACCCCACTGTAATACAGCGGACCGGCTGCCTGGAAGGGATGGAAACTGTCGATGGCCCCTGATCTTTTTAGCGGTGATGATTCTTTTCGCCATTTGTTTGTTTGTTGTTGTCTAAAGTATTGTAAATATTCGAGTTTCCGCAGCGATCCCAGCTGAGTGATGGATCTTTTGGCTTTCCTTACCCGATTTGCATGATCTAGTGTTTCGATGCTGCTGCAGAAGTTCTTCTATGAAAGAGACCTCCAATACCGCAGTCGTTTTTTGTACTTGGCTTTGGCATCATAATATTTGGCCCAGCCGTGGTGTTTATAGCCCTGTTAAAGAGTTTCCCGGCTTTTTTCCGGAGTCTCTCCAGTTCAGGACCCTACCACTGATGACCTGCTATGGCTGGTTCCAATAGTGGATTCAGCGGGCAAACCATGTGACAGCTGTCTACTAGGATGTAAGTTAGGATGTTTACCTGTTTTTCTATCTGTGCTGGCCCTCGAATGTCGTACTTTGGACGGAGTTTTTCTAGACTCTTACCCGGGGTCTTCCTGAAGATGTATCGGTCTGTCTTCCTAGAATTGCGAATCCATCTGTGATCTGTACAAGAGACCTCTCGGGAGATGTGCCAGCCCACAACTAGTTCACTTACATTCTCCGAAGACAGACAATAATCGTACTGCACCTTCTGTTTTCGAATGTTGGTTCCGCACCTAGGTTAAGAACTCTTAAGTCACAAGGTATTGTTTGTTGTTGTCTTTATCTCCCATAGAGGGTGATGTGCATTAGATTCGGCTCTAATGCGAGGCCCTCTCTTTCGCAGTGGTTGACCAGCAGTTGTAATTATAGTGGCGAAGAGGAAAAATCTATTAAACCATTGTCAGACCCGCAACGACATACGCGTCAGAGTACAAGTGTCGTGCGAGAAGAGAACAATAACTTCATACAGCAGAGATTAATATGTTGCGTTCGCTGGGAGGTGGCGTAACAAGGCTGGACAAGGATCGCAATGAGTACGCCAGGGGATTATTTAAAGTGGCTCCAGCGGTAGAAAATCTTAAGGAAAAACCGACTCCGATGGTTCGGTCACAAAAGTAGAAGAGACGACAATTATTATGTAAAGGCAGTACTCAATATATCCACAAAACCTCGTATTAAAGGATCCTCCTCTATTTGGTGGACAAGAATCGAGAATGATCTAAAAGCCCTGAATAACGCACCATCGAACGGGCCGAAAGTCCTGGCGCCTACATACAAAGCGGCCCGATTCCAATTTAAATGGAAAAGAGGCCGGAAGAAGAAGATAAAGAAAGATACTATGTGATGAATGACGTCATATTATTTCTACATAATTATAATATCCAGTATAACCGTACGTAGATCTTAAGTATATGCCGTATTTGGCATTAAGTGAACCTTGAACCTAAACGGCAACATTACTTTTCCTATATTCGAAAATACCAACGAGAAATGACCGCAACTGGTTCATTTACCCTATCATTTCAACATGTATGAAGTGCAAGACTATCAATGTGTAGTTTTTAATTAAATATAACGGTTTGCATTAAAGTATTCCTTGAATATTATCATCTGTACATGAATTTCTCGTCGTTCCAAGTTATTAACATCGATACTTTGAGGAGGCTGACCAGAAAAACTGCCAGGCTGATGACAGGCAACCCTATATATTCGTGAATGGCACGCCTAGGGCTATCGATCTGCATCGATTTCGTCTTGCCACCTGATAAGTTAAATTACCCCATTTTTTGGCCTCATAAAACATGGCTGACCTTGAAATCTGCCAGGTTTTTGGCTGGCAACCTATGCGGGATCGGATTACCAAAAGTATCTCTTTCGATGGGTAAACGTTTCGATCTGCCACCTTATGATGTAATTTTTGGTAAAAAAAGTGGAATGAGAATGAAAAAAAAAACTATGTTCTTCCAGGCTGTGCCATGGCAACCTACTATAAACGAGTGTCCCTAAGTATTATCTATTGCTGTAGTATATGTCTGATTTGCCACCGTGTGAGGTAAGGTTTTATGCAATGGGAGCTTAGACTAATAGTTTGTCGCCTACTGTTTTTGTTTCCATAATAATACGCAATGTTTTTTGTTCTAATGTAAAAATATATGCCCTGTCCTTTATAACTGAGGCAACTTCGGCAGTTTTTAGTCTGTCATTCTGACCTCCACCCATTAAAAGAAGCCAGATAGCCGGATCTTGCAATAAGGATAGTATATCAATCTAACCAGACGGATTTTGTTGCTCTCATTATTATGTCATATCTGACGTAGCCAGCTCTTAGTCCATCAGGCGAAGTAAAATCTTTTACTTTTGACTAAAAAGTAAATGCCATCAAGACCCGTTTTTTTACAATAAGTGGAAATGGTGAAGTTTAAATCAGTACATTTGCCCACGTGTTCTCGTTCCCAGAAAGCATATTTGTGTACTACACTTTACCTTTCCGTCTGCTCCAACAATGTAAATGTCACGTTTCAAATCAAACTCACTATAAAGTTCCGATCAATTCCGATCTGCAAAATCCTGGAGTAATCCCACCGTTTAGTAATATCACACGCCTCGATAATAATCCTTTGAGCCATAAATTTAAGGAGCCAGAATATTTACGAGGTGTTCCGACGGTCGCCGTAGTTAAGTTATTGTGAACAGTATTTTTACTATTAATTTCAGCGCTTTCCTACTTAAATACTAAACTCCTTTTGGTCGACAAATCGAAGCTATAGAGGTGCTACTTATAGCACCCAGACACTGAGTTCTTAGACCACAGACACCATTTCTTACGGATCTATGAGATTTAAAAAAATGTATTACGATTGGCTGTTATTCTCCAAACTTACTGACCCCTTCACTCGCGTTCTATCACGGCTGGAGAAACCCAGGAGTTTGAGTTACATAAGCAGCAGTATTCATTAAAGGGTCTCAAATTTTTCAACTCAGAGAAAACTAAGCCTTGGTGCGACCAGGCAAAGCAAGAAAGCTAGTGGTAAACAGAAAACAATGGAAGTTTAGACCACGCTAGCCTGATCTGTACATAGGTACCAGGCCCTAGATATTAAATACATTTAACAGTTACACCGTTAGTTAAGCTAATTTTGTCGATCTATCTGCAGTACAGAACGCACATCAGTACGTCTAGTAAAAGAAGTTTAAATTATTTACATGCTCACCAGGCAAAGCTATTCACCAATAGACACGCTATGACTGTCCTCTACAACGCATTTGTTCGGACTAAATTAAAAACTAACGCCGTCGTTTGGAATCCCCATGAGAAAAATTACACGCTGTTACCAGAAAAAGTCCAAAATTCATTCCTAAGGTTCCTATATAAGAAATTATACGGCTATTACCCTTTTCTTTACCCGACACTGTTTATACTAGGTATGGTAAACTATACATCGCTTGAGACTCGTAGAAATATCTACCTTGTCAGATATTTCTTCCAACTAATACGGGGGGCGATAACAAACCCACAGCTACTGTCACAAGTAGCACTCCATGTCCCGCGTCCCTGCCCTATGCTACTACGTCCTCGTCGCCGCGATCTCTTCGCTGTCCCTTATGCCCGTACTCGAGAGCAGGCTGCCTCTCCTCTGCACCTAGCTCTTACTCTGCTTAGTGACATTCTGGACAGTGATAACCAACTAGATATATTATTTACAACCGAAACCAAATTCCTAGCCGCATCTAGTAACTACATTGGAAAAATCGTTACTACCACTAGCTCCATTGGCTAATATTAATGTACATAAATAGTATGATAGATTTGATTATTATTACACCGACATTATTTTCATACTAGCTGTGCCCGCGGCTCCGCCCGCGTGGAATTCGGTCTGTGTCAGTAAGCGGCAAACTCACCCCTAATTTCTCTCCCGCTACCCTGGAGGCGGAACTTGAAGTATTTTCATTACGTTACGTCCGGAACGTAACTTAATGAAAATCAGTAATTAAATTTTTGAAAGGAGATCGTCAATTTTTGTTAGGTGATCTGGCCCAGATTATTTAGGACAGTTTAGGAATGACTCTAACCTTTAAAAAAATCGTCATAATTTCTAGATCAGGACGGTGGTAAAAAAATTGCGAAATCTAATGGGAAAATTGAAAAGTCATGCATTTAAAACTTGAATCTGACGAGGACAATTTTTGAAAGCGTGCATGCCTATGATTTATACATTAATGTAAAAAAAGTACTGGTTTTTTAAAGAAAATGTACAAAAGCGGACTTAAAAACAAAACGGGAATCATGATGAAATAATAAAAAGTCATAATTTGATCGTATTTATAGTTCCTGTATTTCGGTAAACAAAGACGGCTGTCAAACCATTGTTGATACTATTAACTGAACATTCCTAACACCTATTGCGAAGGGATAAGGTTTACCACCGTTAAGTGCAATAGCACTAGTATCTGACATTGCAAAATTGAAAAAAAGCTGCGTTTCGTTATCGAAGGAGCATGATATTATGCCATTTTAATATTCAAACTCCGATCAAAAATGCAAAAATACGCATTTTCAATCTTTAGGCGTGTAACTTACCGAACAGTATCAAAACGCAGATTATATGTAACGGTAGATATTGACAGTGTCAAACCAAAAAACAAACCTGTTTCAGTCCAGTTGAAGTTAAACTTTATATCAATGCCATAAGGACGTTAAAGACTTGTCTTGCTGTATTTTAATCGCGGAAAGATTATTTAGTATTTCTAATTCCCGTTTCAGTTTTTTGTAATATTTTGTCTACTTTAGTAATAAAATGAGTATTTATTTTACATTGTAGTACAAACTGTATACGGTTTATATCAGGTGGCCCAGAATTGACGATCTCCTTTTTGAAATTTTTGAAATTTGTTAAATTTTTTTAAATTTTTGACATTTTTGAACTTTTTGACACTTTCGACATTTTTGACATTTTTTACTTTTAGGTTCTCGACTTTTTTCACTTTTATCACTTTGTCACTTCTCACTTTTACTTATCACTACACTTCACTTCACTTTATTCTTTTATTTTCTTTTTTTGTGCCTCCTAGCACAGTTTATTTTGTAAATAACTTACAAGGAGACGCCAGTCAATATAGGATATATGTACTTATTGTTAAAGAAATAAAGAATTTTGTTTTTATTTTTTATTTTATTTTTATTCTATTTTATATATTTTTTATTTCATTCCATTTTACATGTTTCTCAATCGTATCATATGGTGTCGCGTTTTCGTGACGTGACGCTTTTTCGTGACGGTCACGTGACTTTTTTTCGCCTAGCCCCCCATCCGCTATCCGTCCAATAAGGAACTTCGTTCCAAAACTACCACCGGTTCTAACCCTACACCTCTGGCCTAAGAAGTATTATGACCGAAAAGAAACTCGACGGGACTTATTTTTTCAAAAAGTATAGTAATACATTATTAGATCTTAAACATACAAAATAATGCGTAGTTCTTCAAGAAGACATATCAAAACAGCTTGAGAGGCAGATAATGTACCTATTGTTTAATTATAAAGAAAAATAAATCCTAATCTGACTGCTTCACAAAACGTTTGATGTTTTCCTACCTAAACGGTGTCCTATAAATGTTACATGATTTCATAGCCTTCCGTTATTTTGATTTTATTTGTTATTTAGAGAAAAATGAACCTTATTAGTAACCCTTTCAATCTGCGTCATAAAATACGGCACGTTATTTTTTGTCACATTTGATCGGTTCGAGTTCCGACTGAGGCAAGCGAGTTTTCATAAATCCATAAATGCAGAATTTATTGTTTTTAAAAACAAAGGAAAGTCTCCTTTACACAGAATGTGCTATTTACAATATTTAAGGTAGTAGCCATCCATGTGGCATTCGATATTTCCACCCGGTATAGTCCTCGAACTTGCAATAACCCTTTGACATTCATGACATTTTCAAATATTTCTTAAGAGCGGGTAAGGGTAAAGGTATAGATAGTTTTTATTGAAAGTACCTTTCAGGCTTCACTTCCATTATTTTTTGTTTCAAATTTTTTGAACCTATGGTTCTAAAATAAGATGGGGGGGGGGGGGGCTTTTTTGAAGATGAAACTATCCTTTGTCCTTTCTCGAGACCCATACTATCTCTATACCAATTTTCATCTAAATCAGTTCAGCGGTAAAACATTCCTCATACCAACTTCCAACCCCCTTTTCACCCCCACAAGGGTTTGAAAACTATCCTATGACATTTCTCAATAGACTCACATTATCGCCATACTCATTTCTATCTAAATCGTTTCAGCGGTTAAAAATTCTCCATACAAACTTTCAACCCCATTTTCACCCCCACGAGGGTTGATTTTCGGGATTAAAACTATAAATTATCCTTTCCCGGGACTCAAACTATCTTTATACAAAATTTCATCAAAATCCGTTCAGCGGTTTCCACGTGATGCGCGGTCAAATAAACAGACAAACAGATAAACAGATAAATAGACAAACAGACAAAAATTCTAAAAATTGTTGGAACGTATTCTGTTATCGATTCTAAGTATCCCCAGCCAACTTTTTTTCGATTATCTTCCATGTACAGACTTTCGACCCTCTTCAGCTTTATTATATGTATAGATAGATAGATGATCCATTGATGTAATTTTTAGTTAATTTAGTTAAATTTTGACATTACTTAATAATATCTGTTGAATTTGATTATTTTGACATTATTGGCATCTTATTTAATTTAATTTGACATTTAATTTATTTTTCAATTATTATTTATTTTCCATTGTATTGTAATTTCTTGACTTATATGTATAAATGTCATATACAAAGGAAAAAGTGACCAAGGCCTCCGGTGCCCAGGGCTGGGATCGAACCAGCGTCTTCTGCATTGGCTGCAGACGCCTTTACCACTTGGCCACCCGGGTCACAGCTGCACCGGTCGAATTTTCCCGTGTATATGCAATCTTTTTAAATGCTCAGGCGCATTTTAGCCAATCATCTAAGGTAGAACATTATGAGTCCGTACCTCCAATCCGAACTCGTAGGAGTTCATTGAAAGCGAGAGAGATGGCGCTGCCCTCAGTACAACTGAAGAACAAATCAAATTATTTTTAATAAATATTTTGATTTGTTTATTTTAAGTAGACACACTACTATCTAAATCATAAACTTATATGTATAGATGTCATATACAAAGGAAAAAGTGACCAAGGCCTCCGGTGCCCAGGGCTGGGATCGTACCAGCGTCTTCTGCATTCGCGGCAGACGCCTTTACCACTTGGCCACCCGGGTCACAGCTGCACCGGTCGAATTTTCCCGTGTATATGCAATCGTTTTTGGAGGTACGGACTCATAATGTTCTACCTTAGATGATTGGCTAAAATGCGCCTGAGCATTTTCAAATATTGCATATACACGGGAAAATTCGACCGGTGCAGCTGTGACCCGGGTGGCCAAGTGGTAAAGGCGTCTGCCGCGAATGCAGAAGACGCTGGTTCGATCCCGGCCCTGGGCACCGGAGGCCTTGGTCACTTTTTCCTTTGTATATGACATCTATACATATAAGTTTATGATTTAGATAGTAGTGTGTCTACTTAAAATAAACAAATCAAAATATTTATTAAAAATAATTTGATTTGTTCTTCAGTTGTTTAATTTCTTGACTTTGTAATATATGTACCTACTACTATAATGCCTATGGACCGTCATTTCTGAGCTTGGCGTACCTCAACATCTTATAGCTCTGCTCCGATCACTGTACGTCACCAACCGTGGAGTTGTGAAGGTGGACCAAACCCTTTCAAGACCATTTAAGTTTGGTAAAGGAGTGCGGCAAGGCTGTATTCTGTCTCCCATCCTTTTTAACGCTTACGGGGAATATATTATGCGACGTACCCTCGAAGGCTGGGACGGCGGAGTCTCTATAGGGGGAGTTAAAATTACCAACTTGCGCTACGCTGATGATACCACTCTAGTTGCTACTAGTGAAACTGAGATGGCGGAACTGCTGGAACGTCTAGAGCGAGTGAGTGGAGAACTTGGCCTGTCGATCAACAAATCGAAAACCAAAGTCATGGTAGTAGATCGAGCAAAGCAGCTTGAAGTTAATGGGACACTCAATCTCCAATATGTGGACAGTTTTGTGTATCTGGGTTCTACCATATGCAACAATGGATCATGCGAACAGGATGTACGGAAGCGAATCGGGATGGCGAAGAGTGCGATGACCCGTCTAAACAAGATCTGGTCAGACCGGGTAATATCTCTAAAAACTAAGATCCACCTGGTAAAGACTCTGGTGTTCTCGATCTTCACCTACGGTGCGGAAACCTGGACCCTAAAAAAAGCTGACAGAGCTCGGATTGACGCATTCGAGATGTGGTGCTGGAGGCGGCTGTTGAGAGTACCATGGACAGCCCACCGCACAAATGTGTCAATTCTGAAAGAAATAGGAGTCACTGTTAGGCTGTCTACGATTTGTCTCCGTAGGATTTGTGAATTCTTCGGGCACATAGCCAGGAAGAAAAATGACAACCTGGAAATGCTCATGGTGACGGGTAAAGTCCAGGGAAGGCGACCGAGAGGAAAAAGCCCAATGCGTTGGACGGATCAGATACGTGACGGTACAAAAACAAAGGTTCACGATGCCCTACATGCTGCCGAAGACCGCAATAAGTGGAAAGCGGTTGTCCGCAAATTGATTCATGGAGGCCACGACCCTCAGCAATGAGGAACACGACACAAGGAGGAGGACTACTATAATGCATGTTAGACACTAAGTTATAAAACACCAATTAGCACGTAAGGTTTAGCTGTGAGTGCTTTTTGTGGAAATATATATTAAACAATAATAAACTTTTAAATATTCACCTTCACATTCACTCTTTCTTTTAAAGGGGGCGTCCATTAATCGCGTCATATTGTATAGGGGGGGGAGGGGGTCAAGAAAAAATCACCAAAGATCACCACAGGGGGGAGGGGGGTCTGGACACATATCACGTGTAATTTTTTTGTTCTTTGTGCTATACTGTATAGTGTATTATGGTCAGTAAAATAAAAAATATCAACTTTTAAATGAATCAATCTGTCAAAATCAGAGTAAAATTGCACTAGCACTATGAGTGTAAATAATTTTTAATGGCATTTGACATATTATTTTGTGAAGTAGGTTTTTAGGGTTCCGTAGCCAAAGTAGCAAAAACGTAACCCTTATAGTTTCGTTATGTCCGTCTGTCCGTCCGTCCGTATGTCACAGCTATTTTACTCGGAAACTATAAAACGTATATCTTAATAAATATTTAAATATAAGGTGTGTTTTTGTATGCCGCTTAGTTTTGTAGTAAAATTGCTGAAAAAGATATTTTAAGGAGGGGCACACTCCATACATGTAATTATTTGTCAAAAAAATTTTTTTTTACCAAATATCTACATGATGCACATCACTCGATTGGTCTTTCAAAATAACTCTTGTCTTGTTGTCCTGAACATCAATAAAAAAAAATAAAAAACATAAACATTGAGGTCTGTTTGAATTCTTTTTTATTTATTGAATATTTTAAGAAAATATCACCCCGTAAGTCTAAAAAACTTGTGAACTCTGTCACTTTTGAACCGGAGATCCAAAAAATATGAAAAAATTGAGAACATTATCGGTTTAGGAATTATTGAGTTATCTCCTAATAACTCATTTCATACGCAGATACGACCTTTTGATATTACTTTTTCGATAGTAGGTACGAAACCGCGTGGTCCGACAAGCACTTGGCCGGTTTTTTTCTATTAAAGATAATTTTATTTTATATGTATACATGTAGTTTCATGTTTTTACCCTTTACGTGTACGTACGTTACGTAAGTAGGTTCACGTGTTAGAAAACTGTACTTACTTTAGTTAGCAAAAAATTACACGTCATATTGGACAGGGGGGGAGGGGTCCTGAAAATATCACCAAAGATCACCATGGGGGAGGGGGGGGGTCTAAAACAAGCCAAAAACGTATGACGCGATTAATGGACGCCCCCAAAGACGTATCTACCAAAATCATACTGAATAACTGGCCCGCTTAGCAATTTTTGTAACTGACTATAAAAAACGTGCAATGTATTCAGAATGATTAAAACAGTCAAGGTACTGGATGGGCAATAGTATACTACATCGGCGTTCCCAGTCACATGCTAAATACCCCGCATGGATCTTTTGCCCCCATCTCACCCTTTCGCCCTCAGGTTTTTAATGGCTATATTAACGATGTATGAAGACGAATATAAGAATATTCATTACTTACCTTACTCTATTTCACTCGTTTTTGATTAAAAAAAAGAGGTTCTCAATATTTTAGTAATGTTTAGTAATAGAAGGTACTCTGACCAAAATTAACTAATAATAAACAATATATACACATTTACGCTACGGATGTTCACGTTCCACACAGATCTTCGATAATTACTATGGAGAAAACATATACACCACGACGCGAATGATTTTTTTTCGCATAGTTTTTGTATGATAAAAGCATAAAAATTTTATATATTTAAACACTGCACTAAATATGCTTCCTAATGTTTTTTTTTTATTGAAAAATAAATGCAATTTATTAGTTATGTAACGTTCTACAAAATAATATTCTTTTTTTGATGTCTGTTTTATAAGAAAATGATACCATACAACCCCTAGAAGTCTTAACCAGAGAGTAAAAACATATTGCAACGGGCCCCCTGATTTTGACGTGAAGGTCCAAAAATTTTACGGACCTCCAATACTAAAAAATATTAATCATGGGGCACTCTATGCATGGTCAAAAATTCACAACTTTTTCTCGATGCGCACAATTTTTTTCACTTTTGTACTGAGAGGAAACCCTACTATTAGTTTACCTAGTAGTATAACTGATGAAAAAACTTTTAGGGTGGCATTCAGGTACATGTTACTAATTGTAAATATTTGTTTTACTAAATATCAACATGTTGTACAACAATCGATAGGTTTTTAGAAATAACATTGAGGTTTAATAACAAATAATCACCCACCCAAAGTAAAATAAAACTCCCCCCCCCTTGGAACTCTTTCACCGGAGGTCCAAAAAATTTAAAAAAAAATTTTGAACATAGATTATTGTATATTCTTTCCACGAAAACTATTTTGAACATTATTACAAACTAAAACAAGTTTTATTAAACATGGCTTGCTATACCATTGATTATTTCTTTACAAATAACTTAACAACTAATATCATTGACCCACTCATCTAATAACATCCCTTTGTGGTTAAATGAGCCCACATGGCACTTAGCCCGCGGGCTGATTCGACCGTATTATTTTTTCTACGGCTGACTTGACCCAATGTGTTAACTGAGCCCGCGGGCCCATTCCACCAGTCATTTACAGTTACAGGTCAGCTCAGCCCGTGGGCTCAAACGGCCACTACCTACGGCTTAAGGGCTTACTCAGCCTATGGGTTCAATCAATTATGCCTATACTGCAAGGATCTTTTCAGCCCGAATAATAATGACTTAATAATCATCACAATGAATAAAATCAAAGAAGTTTTGACATTTTCTTAAAAACTTCCTTATAATTTGTTTGCGGGCTACGTCTCTGACTCTTTAATGTAAATTCTTCATTAATGTAAATACTTTCTTACCTATTTTCATAAGGATAAAAATTATATCTTGACATACATACAGGGTGATTCATGAGACGTGAGCAGGCTTAACACTACGGATTCAGTTAATAATAAGCTATTGTTTGATATCAGTATGAGCGTGATAAGCGCAAAAATTTTTTTTTTATTGAAAATAAAATGTTTAAAATTATTTACGACACGCATGGTCACTCTTCAATTAGAATACTCCGTTAAGTACTGATGTCAGAATATTCTCTTGTTTTTCTGTGATATGTGTCAAATTGATGTCTGGTTACTTTGGAAACATCGTATCTCACTTAACTTGACAATTATTTTTTTCATAATCAAAGTGCTGTCATGATTGTTACAGAGGTTTTATCTTTATTGATTTGTTTATGTAGGGTGACCATGATTACAGAGAACAAAATTTCTACGAAACAAAAAGGTAAAAAAACATTGACAAGCGCTATTGTTTCACTTAAAAATGATGGCGGCCGATTCATTACCGTTAACTAAGTGTGTAGGGTTGTTCCTGCTCACGTCTCATGAATCACCCTGTATATTATATTGTAAACCCTGACATGTAAAATAATGTGTTTTATGAATAAAATTCTGATTCTGATTGGTAAGGCGTCTGAAGGCGTCTTCGAGTTATCTCCAAAAAACTTCTTTCATAGGCAGATACGACCTATTGATATATATTTTTTCGATAGTAGGTACGGAACCCTCCATTATGCGTGGTCCGACACGCACTTGGCCGGTTTTTTGGTAGCTACTGCCAGCTTACTAATAGTTAAACTAAATTTTTCACATTTCGCATCAATAATGGCAATAATGGCAAACGGATCCCTTATAATTCGTCAGTCCACCTGTTTGGCATTGTATGTATATCAGTCCTTGCAACTTAAGGTCGCACAGGACAGTCCCGTGTATAGAAAGCGTCACGTGATCCTCGGAGGTGATATTCTGTATACAAAATGAAGTGTCGGAAGTGTCGTGTATGACGCGGAACGGAACAGCGTGAACCATCCTCAAGACGCGTTTTGGCCAGGTGCCTTCGAAATCGTCTTATTTAAGCGAGCGCCTTTACTGTTTTTTTATAAATAACCGGAGAACTAGCCCCTAAACTTGTAAAAACTTACGTTTTTGAGTACAAGGAAACCTCGCGCTTTACTATATTCGTCACTAAATCTGGCTTATGGCAGCAGTTCATGGATGGAGGTCAGAGACTCCAGACAACTGGAATTGAAAGATGCAAGTTATAGAGTTCTAGGTATGAAGTACCTAATTGTGTTTTTTATTACAATATATTATTGCTAGGCATTCCTCTTGTGGAGGAAAGTAGTTAAGTGACAGGTGATATTTGATGTTATTAATATCTAGTAACGGGTGTGGTTTTTTGTTTCCGCAATGATACGCAACGTTGTTTATTATAATATAACAATATCATAAATTGTTTGATTCCACGTTTTGAACACAGTTGTAGTTATGTCATTTGATAAAAAACGTTCATGTGGACCACAAGAACGGTGAGAAAGGATTAGGGATATTATCCAGACATATTTCTTACAAAAAAAAAAAATCAAAATAGTTTATTGATGCAGGGAGACTTATAAAATAAGACATGATTAAGCTAAATAAATAAATTATATCTCAAACACTGCTGTATGAATGTACATGAATGAATATATTGCCCGTCTCTTCTGCACTAGGCTATGACTGTCTCCCAGGATGGCACATTTATTACATTTATTACAATGTTTTCAACCAGTCAAGATAAGTTTCCATTAGATAACGTTAGTCTACAGCGATATTGTGCTGTTAAAGAATGTGGCCGTAATAGAACAGACCCTCAAAGCACATAATATTCATCGTTCACTAAGAGCTTTTCAGGCTGCTCATTGCTCAAGAGTGCGGAGTCTTTTATCATTACTCCCGTGCAAACAAGAGACCAGAAAATAATTAAGAATGGTTAAATCCATTCAAAGTTGGTACAAGTATCACTTTATATGTGTCGCGCATAATGCTAGTTTTCACACGAAGTTTTAGGGATAACTACGAGGAATAGGAGGGCGGGGCGGGACGATTACCTAATAAGATTATCACGGACTAGTAAAGGGAGCGCGAAGATCACAAATTAAATCTTACAGAAATGGACCGAGTCCAACGGTAAGCTCAGGCTTGGTTGGAGAGGATATGCAAAAATGCATATAATTAATTATCTAAATACAATATACGTCCATACCCCAAGAACAATAATTTGTGAAAAATACGAATAAATGCCCTTAGGGGGAAGTGGGGCAGCTTGATACGGTTTTTTTTAGATTGTCGATAAAAGGCAGGAAAACAGTAGGTAACTACAACAGAAACAATCCTGCCTGTAAGAGTATATATCTGGGTATATACGGAGGTACAAAATATCTTGCAAGCCGGTATGTAATTAATTACTTTTATGACTGGTTTTCCAAAAAACGGATTTCGAATCGAACTGCTCCCCATGCGGGGTACATTGATACAAATCCGGGGCACTTTGACTCGGATGTGTATTTATTCGGATTCTATTTAAAAATATTGACAAAAACAAAATCCAACTTCGTTTATTAATTTGTTTTAATCCTTTTTAATTAGTTGAGATTTATTCACTATTTATCTACAATTAATCATTTACACTTTTTTTTATTAGTAGCGGCTTTACCAACAGACATCAGACACATCAGAAGAAAATGTGTAAAAATCATTGCTGTTTCAACGACAGAATTTCTATTGGACTTACTCTTATATACGTGTGAAACATTTTATACTAAATACACGTCTTTTAATTATTCCCTTTTTTAAGTTATTTAATTACTCCAATATCATTTGGTATAGCAAATACTGTATCAATGTGCCCCATTCACCTTTATTTCATTGTGGCCCAGGGTAACTTTATAAATATAAATTGAAATAACATAAAAACTGAAAGTGACTGAATTTAATAAAACATTTTGTCGTGTGATTTAAAACCAAGTCTCATTACACATATAGTGAGGATTTACTTCTTTGACGGAAATGTAACTGTAAAAAGATGCACTTCTAAAATTACCAATATTTTAGTCATGACCTCCAAAAACAAATTTTATCCCGTTAAGGCGCGTGCCTACCTGAAATTATGTAAAATGGTTACTTTTAACGGCCCATAACTGGTAACCCCGACGTGATAGTTGTGGGACTTAACTTTAAGCGAATGATAAGATAATTCTTTACAAAAATAACATTTAATATTGTAATAATTGAACGAATTGACAAATATCATAAAAGTACAGACATGACACGGAACATTGAGTGACAGCTTAGCTGCCAGCGTTTCGCAGGCAGGTTGTAAGCAAGCCAAATAGATTCGCCACATCAGTTGTGGATTGAGCCGGTGCCCATGCACCCGGATGCCCTCCTCTCCGACCACAGGCAAAACATTGAATTTGTCTTTTTCAAATTGATTAAATTTTACTTTACATTTTTATAGATTATTCTTTATATACCTGTTTTATAAAATGTGCGTGTAGTATTTTACTTTCTCCCAGTCGAAATGAAAAGCAGAGTGTTTAACTCGGGTGAAATTACCCATTTCACCCTCGAGCTATTGGCTTTAATTAGTCGAGAAATATCTCAGGTGAAACGGGTCACTTTCAACCCTTGGCTAACAATCTACTATTTCGCTTGTCTCTGCACACACAAACACTTTCTTACTTGAGTAGATTCACTTTATTCCAACTGAGTGCAAACATCAACGGGTTTTGGTTTCAACACGTTGGATTTTGGAGTTCACTGAGCATCCCCAGATTCCAATACATCTTTTGGATTTCCAATTGTGTAGTACTTTTACTCTATGGTACTTCATTTTTTATTATTATTTTAGTCTTGATAGTTAACTTACACAAGGGAATCTCATTAAGGCGCCTGCGAGTTTATGGAGTACATTTTTTCCACGGGACTTGAATTTGATTGCTGCATAGTTTATAATGTTTTGAGCAAAAAAAGTGAAAGTTTTAGGATTTGTTGAAGAAAATCAAATTAATTTATTGGATATTATTAGATTTGCAGTTTTTAAGTAGTAAAACTACTATAAGTATATTTATTTATGACATCTATTTCAATTATATAAAAATCTTACACAAATCGACCTAGTCTCACGTAAGCTCAATAAGGCTTGTGTTGTGGGTACTAGATGAAGATATATATAAATATATATATATATATACATAACATTAAGATATATTTATTTTAACGGCCTCCTAGCCTAGTTGGTAGTGACCCTGCCTATGAAGCCGAAGGTCCCGGGTTCGAATCCCGGCCAGGGCGTTTATTTGTGTGCTCATCATGGATATTTGTTCCTGAGTTATGGTTGTTTTCTATGTATTTAAGTATTTATCTATTATATATATCGTCGCCTAGTACCCACAACACAAGCCTTATTGAGCTTACTGTGGGACTAGGTTGATTTGTGTAAGATTGTCCCATAAAATATTTATTTATATTTATATGTAGATAAATACTTAAATACATAGAAAACATCCATAACTCAGGAACAAATATCTGTGATAAACACACAAATAAATGAACAAATAAACTTTGGACTTGGTCACTTCTTCTGAAGTACCGAAGTAGTTTTAGGATTTGTTGTTCTGCTATATGTCAATAAACATTTCAAAGATATTTGGATGAAGAGCGAAGCTCCCATTAAGGCGCCTGCGAGTGTCTGGAATAGTTGTTTCCACGGGGCTTGGGTTTAATTGCTTTTTCAATTAACGCGGACGAGGGCGTAATGGATTGGGGTGAATAGCGATGCAGACGCGACGGGCATCACCCCTACTACCAGAGGCTCTCAATTTGATTGAACGGCCGTGAGGTATTAGAACTACGGGTGCGATTTCATGTAAGTATGTTCCAAAATACTTGTTAAGAAATATATATCTTGACCCTATAGTTATATTATCATTAAATACGGTTCAATTAATTGGATTTAAACCCATTCTTTTATAAGTTTGAAGTGGCTTTGGACATGGAAGGGTAAAGTTTTAGCTATCTATTTAGGGTAGACTGGACTACTGGAGGATACTGTAACTATTTATAAGAGAATAAAGGAGTTCTGTATGTTTACTTCTCGAAGAACTACATGTCATATGGTACAGGAAACACCTACGGATGGACGTAGATATTTCCACATTATGCACGTTCTAGGGAAAAACGAGGGAGATGCCCACCTATTCTTATGTCATCTCGCTTAAATCTGGAGCAGAGCCCAACTGTCGAAGTACCTCCATCTCACAGAAAACCACGGCCAAATAGCACTAGATCCTACTTATAGTGTTGTGTTCCTGCCGATGAATACGGTTGCCAGAGCATGAGTAAGGATGCATTGTGTTGACGACGGGGGACCCTATTATCCCTTTAGCCGTCAACACAATGAATCCTCCTTTATATTAAAAGGGTCGGCAACGCGCATGCGACACCTCATTAGGCCATAGCCTACCATATAGTATAGCTGCTTACTGGTAACTAGACGTGTCGCATGCTTGTTTACCATCGTTGTGGTATAATGGCCTATCTCTTGTTTTACTCTTTGAACAGGCGCCGGCACTCCACGCTCGTAATTCCATTTACCATATGAGGATCCACCTGATATCTGTGCAGTCCCCGGTTCGATTCCCGTGCACTTATCCAGATCTCGTACTGTCATTAGCAATGTACACACAACAGAGTTCAGACACTGCTATCTCACAATTCTTAAGCATTATTGCAAGATATATAACACACGGGTAGGTTATACTCGAGAGTGTTATACTTAAATCATTAGTACCGCAAAATGGTGCTACACTTCCTCCCTACTGGATAAAAAACGGGTTGCAATCTGGATCCAAAATTTATGGAAATATCTGGATCTGGATCCGAATCCGATAGAGCTTCCATAATTTTTTCTACAGTTTAGTTAATTTCCAATGAAGGAGCAAATTTTGGACCAAAGTAGGACTACTTATATTTTACGCCAATAAAACGGTCCGAATTTTGTCAAGCTAAATAATGCCATACTTGGTAAATCAACTAGGTATTTCTAATTAATCAATGACGGTTATATCCCCTGGGTCGTTCTTTAAAACTTTTTCCATGATGGTATTTAAATTAATCTAACATGCATTTCGGTGCTTGTGGTACAACATTTCTTCTAACATATTGGGTATTTATTGTCATGCGGATGACGGGACAAAGAATTAAAAAAAGTTGAATCACATTCAAAAATATTTGAGTGATCGAGCGAGATCAAGGGGGCGATTTTTGAGATTCGAGCGCTCGAATATAACATTTAAAACTCTGAATAAAACGAAGAAATTATGTTTTAAAAACAACAGCGATAGTTGTTTAAAATCATGATCATTTATATTATTAATTTCAGGCGTAAATAATGGCGACAAACTTTTGTGTGCGATTATATTCGAGGTTAAATTGAATTCGAGCGCTCGATTGTCAAAAATCGCCCCCCAGAACAAAACCAATGCTTTACCGATGACTATACATTTCTCAAAATAACAATTACAATAGTTTGTATTAAACTTCACTTTACGCAACTTCTTCCATCCTCCTCCCGCCTTCCTTGATGTAAGTACATATAATAACAACTTAGAAACCCAGTGCCGTATTCTAATTTTAAAATACATTTACAATACATTCGAAACACAAGTTATCTCAAACATAACTTCAACACACAACAAACAATCAACCAATATTCAAGTTGTATTCGAGTTGCATCGGAATAATATTCAAGCAAATTCTAATATTTCTGATTCAGACGTTTGGGCGCTAGCTGTATTGCGTAGTTAATGCATTGGAGTTGTATTGAAACTGGATCGTGTCTATAACGTGAATTTTAAAGTGAGAATACGGCCCGTAGCCTAGGGCTTATCTATAAACATAAGGTACAAACTAAGCCCATCTTGGTCTTGACCTCCTGCCTCCGACCTCATCAGTTAGTTTGTCGGGTAATTTGCGGTCGCTAACTTTAGAGTACACCTAATTCGACCAACTTTGATGGTGATGGCTCCAAGTTTGAAACAACACTTCGCAACTTAATAGTACACAATATAACTAAATCAGTATGCTGCCTTGCTATGTCAAGCGTTACGTAAGTACGATTATGAGTAAATAAAAGTGCTTTTTAGAATTTTACAACATTCTTGCACATTTTACTCAATTCTTGCACAGTCTGTCAGTTCTTATTGAAGAGTTGCGAATTACGTATGGTCGTTTGGTATAGTTATTATTATTACTTCATTGCCAAATCTACATTTTAATATTATTTGTATCTCCTTTGAGAATCACGGGCCTTTATATCCCGGTCTTTTGGTGGGCTTACGTGGGGATACAGATCCAACACGCAGAGGCCCCTTTAAGAAATTTGCTATGTTATACACCTGCTAGAACCCATTCACGGGTACATTATTAATATTATTAGCTCTATTCCTGGAGAGGCCCTGGGTCTATTTCCCCTCTGCTAAAAGTATTTGCAGAAAAATCATATCATTCAATAAAAACTTTTTTTTTAAATCGATTACATGCATTTCGTTCATTGTTTTCAGTGGGTAAAGAGCTCCATTAAAAATGCCTTTATGTATTGTTTTTGGGTGTAAAAAATGTTCTACTTCGTCTAGTTTACAAAAAGATGGAATATAATTTCACATGTTAGTATCATCATCATCATCATCATATCGGCCGAAAGACGTCCACTGCCGGACATAGGCCTCCCCCAAAGAGTGCCACAATGACCGGTCCTGCGCCACCCGCATCCAGCGGACTCCCGCGACCTTCACCAGGTCATCAGGTGTTAGTATAGTTTTACTTTATTAATCATTACTTTTTAACCGACTGCTGAAAGAAAGGAGGTTTATGTTTTTCGAGAGTTTGTATGTATGTATGTATGTATGTATGTCCATTTCTTTGGCACGCCATACAGCCTACAGCGCTTGACGGATTTCAACGTATGAGTCTGAATTGTGGCAGTGACATACGGCACATTGTTTTCAGGAATTCCCACGGGAACAAGAATTATAAGGGAAATACTGATCTCGAACTTATTAGGCGTCCGATTTAGTAACTCGTAAGAGCTGTCATGAAGACAGTTGATTTAGTGCAGATGTAGATTAGATGTTACTCAAATGTACGAGTATATTAAATAAGTTAGAATCCCATATTCTCAAATGTCGGGCAGACCCGTAATTTCAATAAATAAAACCAACAATTTAATTTCAATTGATAGCTTTCATTTTGACAGTAAGGCGGCTTTCACACTGCTACGGCTTTCCGCATGCGGCACCGGTGCGCGAGCGAGATAGCACTCTGCATGTGTATAGCGCTGTCACGCTTGCACACCGTCGCCGCACCCGACTGCGGATTTCTCTCTGTTGCTTAAAGGTTAGCTGGAAGAGATCCTTTAAAAAGATAAGCTCGCCTTTGTATACACTTACTATAGTTTTTTTGGTCATGTAGGTATTTGTTTTGTGCAATAAGTCTTTTAATGCTACTACTTTTACAGATATTTTGCTACAGATATTTTAGAAATCTGTTTACTGTGACTGTTGCTAGCAGTGAATGGCACATTTTGTATTTTACGAAAGTAAGTTTCTTCCGCAGGCTTCTGGTGAAAAACTTTTTCGGTAACCTTAATTAATATTTCTATTTACCTCAGTTGTTACACAAGTAGAGGGGCCGAAGTTTAAACATTATTTTTAAGTCGCGAATTCAGTGGGGACGAACGTCCGATAACTTATTTATCTCTTTATTTAAACTTTATTGCACACAACAGAAAAATTTACAAATGCCTAAAGGCATTCTTTACCAGTCAACCATTGGGCTAAACAGAGACATGACAAAAAGGTGCAGAGAAAAGTAAGAGAATAGTTAATTAAACTCATTAAAAGCTTAGCTAAAAAAGAAGTTAATAATCTACATAAAAATACACAAATAAAATACTAGGACTATATACCGGGTGTGGCCTGTAATAGGAGCAAAAAATTAAAACGTAGATTCTACTTCTCAAACTAGACAACGTTTGTTCAACAACTTTTAAAAATAACTTGTAGTTTGAATTTTATTACAGTTTAAAGTTTATTCGAAAACGCAATGTATTACGAGTAGTACGACATTGATTTATATCTGTAGGGTGACAAGACTGACAGGCGATGTCATTTAGGCGGAACTTGATGTACATTGAAAATACTATTTAGTTTGTTTGAAAAAGAGACAATCTAAAATCTACATAACTTTCAAAAGTCGCTGAACAAACATTGTCTAGTTTGAGAAGTAGAATCTACGTTTTAATTTTTTGCTCCTATTACAGGCCACACCCGGTATAGATAAATATACTATTATATTCATATTCATATTCATATTCATTTATTTCGTAAATGCACAGGTACAATACACGTCAAAAGAAAAAATAAAACTAAAATTAATACTAAAATGAATACTAGTGAGCTATTATATAATACTAATTCGCAATTTATAACAAAAGTCAAACGATGTCAATGCTGATTACAATAGAGCTACACAATTATAATTAAGTTAATTTTATGTCACATAATTCTCTAAGGTCAAAGAAAGCATTATCAATTAGCCATTTTTTCAATTCCTTAAAAAATGAGTTATTATTAATATATATTTATTAATACAATATTGATGGATACTATTCGAATTCTTGCTTATGTAGGTGTTATTAACAAGTGCTTATGTAGCATCCACTTAAAAGCAAACTTGACTTGCCTTATATTGAGGGGAAGCGATTTCCAGAGACGGCTTGCCTGGACGACGAAGGAGTTACTCATGATACCCGAGTGGTGAAATGGAATGGAAAGTTTAAGAATACGTGACTTGTGGAGGATTCGCAAACTTACTACTACTACATTCCTATGTTTATATTTCAGTCAAATATTGCGTATTTGACCAAAACCACTAAATCTTGACTCTAATCATTATCCATTAAGGAGTACCTAATAAACAATGAATGAAAATATGCATATGTATATGTTAGAAATAAGAAAACTTTGTACCTAAGTAAATAACAGTCTCTGACCTTACCCACGTTAAACAATAAACATTTAAAAAGTACCTAATCCACCAGAATGTAATTTACCTAACCCTCACATAAATAATACAAACACGGTTGGAAATCCACGACAAAAACAGCCACAAGTTATGGGTACAGTAATCACGGCATCTAAATGTTCAGTGCAGGGTAGATTTATACGACGTTCGATAACGCCCTGGTTGACCCAAATTGGGTAGCTCCATAAATTTCGTACTCGTACGCGGTGAGTGACGGCAGCGTCATTGGCAGTAATTATAAGCTACGAGGTTACTCTCTACGATGTATAATAAACGGTATGATAGCCAATTGCATACAATTTATGTTTATGAATATAGCTAGGATCTGCCATAAAATTGACGAAGCCCGCTTCGTGGAGCGTTTGTGTCCGCCCTGAGGTACAACAAATTAACTTCGGTAAAAACTGTTCAGTACTTATGCCTGATTAGTACTATTAGATTTGCTATTTTGTATTATTTAATTGTTATTAATTATTAAGTAGTTATAATAAATGTTACAGCAAATTTTTAATGATAAATGAGAATTATATGATTTGAACATTATTAATGTTAAAATTATAGATTCTGCTTGTATGCAAATATTGCAAATCGTTCATTACGCATTTTGAACGTATGCTATTTGAAAATATGTTTTTGTTGTATGAAAATTGAACCGCACTCATAATGACTATTATATTACGCATGCGTCAAAAAAAACTCTTAATAGGCCCTGGGTCGTCACAGCAAACGTGAAATGTGGACGTGCTGACGAGTCAGCACGTGAGAGAAAGAGACGAGCTTATAAATCTTAACAATGAGAGCAACAAATATGTAATGAATGTGAACGAACATAAGTAAATATAATTAAGGAAGAAGTACATTTTAGAGAGAAAAGTTAGAAAACATTTAGAGGACCACTTAGTGTTTCCTTTCACCCCCACTAACCGATGATTAATTAAGCACCCATCTGAAATCTATTTAAAGTTTTATCTAGCTGGTCTTGTTTAACTCCAGACGCAAGCGTTTCGTCTGACCATCACCAGTACAGGTGTGATCTTCAATCACACTTAACTATCACAGATCTAATGGCTCTAATTATTTAAGACATGAGATCTCAACGAAAGCAGTGTTTTTGAATTAGGTAGCTGTTTACTTAGGACATTGATGGAGTCGGTTTGGTTTTTCCGCAGTAGTTTTGGCTCATAAAAGTTCGAACGAGGAAAGTAATCAGTGTTGCTAACCTCAGAGAAACTGTTGAATTAAACATTTATCATGGAAAAGCTTCTAGTTTAGATATTGATTTTCAGAAAAGTTTTAATGATTTTTTATGCAATATAAGAAGTCTAATAATATTATTTTCACACCACCTGCTCGACAATGCCAAATTATATATCATGCAAACCTGACCGAAAGCAAATCATTATAGCCCTTGTCTTTAGCCGGGTTATAATGTTGTACGAAATCTCATTATAACCCGCTGGTTAATAATGTGATTTCACTTCCTATAGTTCTTATTGTTATGAGCTTAAAGTCTAATTTCGTAAAGTCCGGACGGAGCACGGGCCCGCGCCGCCGCGTCGAACTGATTTGAAAATCGAATCTATTCGGAAAATCGTGCTGGCCACCTCAATTTTAAAAACCTAAAACAAATGCCGCAAGTGGCAGGTTCTATAAAAATAGAAGATAAAATTCGAATAAAATGGACTAATGTATCAAGAATCAATTTTTACTTTTGATTTACTTTAATAAAAATCCGTTTCTAATAGTAGCCTTAGCTATTTTATTGTCTCGCAAGAGGTGAGAAAAGTAGAGTATACTCCTCGGGGATAAAGCTGTTTTTGTCACGGGCGCGCTTGAACCCCTCACTGCACTCAGGACTCAGTCTTAATTCCCTCGCTTCGCTCGGGAATTAACTCATAACCCCCTCGCTGCGCTCGGGAGTAAAATCTGGAGTCCTTCGTTACGTTCAGGATTCAATTTCGCGCCCGTGACGTAAAACAGTGCTTTATCCCCTTGGTGTACAATCTACTATTACCCGTGTTTTATTTTTGACGTATCAATGCGTAATAGGCTCGTTGTTTTGTATATAATTCGAGTATGATTGAGAAATGAGATATTTATTGATAAAATTATAAGTAATTTTACATTTCATTTATATTAAGATATTTAGGTTAACTAGGTACCTATACATTGTCTATTTAATGTTTGCAGATATGAGATAATTGAGCCGAGCAAAAATGAGATAATTGAGAAAAAATGTTCCGATAAAGAGCTTAAATTACATAAGAGGCGGTGTCTCACTCGTAGCCGTTGATATATTGACACATATTGACTTGTTGTCATGTGTTGGCATTATAGGCCATTGACCACATTACTTATTGATCAAAACGAGATGCAATCTCATACTTTGATTTCTCTTTCGGCTTCACTTTTTGATATAAGAGGGCCCCCCCAGAGCCGATCCAACTTCAATACAACTCCAATGCAATAAAGCTAGCGCCTTAACGTCTGAATCAAAAATATCAGAATTTGCTTGAGAATGATTCCATTGCAACTCCAATACAATTGATTGATTATTGCTTGTGTGTTGGAGTTATGTTTGAAATAGATTCTGTTTTTAATGTATTGTTTATGTATTTTAAAGTTTGAATACGGCACAGAGTATTATTATACCTATGGTATGATTGCATTGCACCACGCACCTTTAACGAACGTTAAATATGGCGGCGCAGCTGTCATCCTGCAGAAAACTGTTAAATATTTCATACAAGAGAATTTTAACACTCACGATGACGTTCGCTGATAACTCCAACTTGCCCTAAAACTACAATAGTTACAAACCAAAAATACATACAAGTGAGCTAACATCCTACAAAACAACAATTGTCATTCGCATCACTGACAGTCATGCGAATGTGATGCTTTGATGAATGTAACGGGAAGCCAGATAGAAACATGAATCTAAAAGCACTATATTTTATTACGAGAAAATGCATACAATTTGTAAGCGCATTGTTACTTGTACAAGATCTATTGAAATCTAGCCGTGAAGAAACAAGGATTGCCTTATTTAAAACATGAGGTAAGGTAGCATACATAGGAACGGGATTGCTCCAATAGGGATGATGACACATGTTGAATTATGCAATAAAATTAATAATTTGATAGGATGCAGAATTACCAATATATCCAAATAAAGTGAAAATTAAAAAAGCTATTGAAATGGTTCAAAGATCAATGAAATTGCTTCAAAATTTCAACATTTTTAAATTTTTTAAAGTACCATATAAAAAAAAACAATGATACCGTTCGATTTTAACCATTTTACAGTTAAATAAATTGTATGGTAACCATATACATAAACGCAACATTTCACTGTAAAAATAGCAATTTCATAATTGTTCCATACTTTAACAGGGCGACTATATGATCGTGACGTCACTTTTGCAACTTTTGAAACAAATGCAAATCTCAGGCTTTAAGTCTAATTTCTGACTTTTGTGTTGCTTTAACGCGATTAGCCGCATATAGACATTTGATTCTCACAACAAAACAAATCGATTAATAGCATATATGAAATAAATTCACCATGCCTATTGAAATTTTATTTACCCTCGATTCAAAAAGAGATGTTTTAAAAGTTTGAAAGCTATGTGTGTGCGTCTATCTGTGGCTCACTGTAGCTCTTTAACGGGTTTTCTATTCTAGCGATAAATCTTAGGTACAGTCGCCATCAGATATATCGGAGCGGTCAAGGTGGTCATATCTGAACAACGCCTCTATTGTCAAGACGATTAAGAGCATGTTCAGATATTTTTGAGTACCTTGGCTGCTCCGATATATTTGATGGCGACTGTACCTATAGTTACCTTAAATCTATGTTTTAGGTTTTAGATATATTTTATCAAAATCGGTTCAACCGTTTCTGCACAAGGTTTTTATTTATTTATACTTACTAAATACTTTTACATATATGTAATTGTTTCTGCAATAAATCGTCAGAGCGGTGTAACAAAATTGAGTAAACGGTAAAATTTGGCGGGATTGTTGTTATAAACATAAAGATAGCGCAGATGATATTTTATTGAAAAAATTAGCATTTTCTATTTTACTTAAGTACCTACAAATTGCATAACGTATTATTAGAATATGCTTTGAAATGATGCGATGGTTCATACATAATTATGTAATTCATGTAAGTTTCTATGAATAATTACTATGATTCTTGCACTTGTATTTGAAATCTATTTAATAGCAACCTGACACTGATGAATAGATTGCTTCAAAACGGGGTAATTTGGCTTATTACTGATACATTATTCAACGTTTCGCGGCGTGGAAGCACGTACTGTCTAACGGTTTCGATACCTTAAATTATGAACAACCGCATGATTCAACTTTCCATCGTATTAACTAAATAGGTACTTAACTTCAGACGGAAGTAAATATTTATTTAGGCAGGTTTCCGGTATTTTATTTTATAGCCCATTAGTTAATTCATATTTCATAGCCAATAGCATAGTACATGTTTATATGTTGTTTGTTTTTATACGTTTTTTGTATGTTTTAGTTTAGATTTCATTACTATCAATTATTCTCGTAAGTGTAGTTACACACCATGGTGGAAGCTGTCTCGGTGTGCGTCCCTAAACACAGGATAAATACTTAGTCAATAGTTTTAACAAAATATTCCAATTGCAAATTAAAACTCGTTCGATCTTAAACCTTATTTGGCATGGAACAAAATTGTTTTTTCATCGTCAAAGTTGCACGATGTAAGCGAGTGAAAATAACCCAAAATGTTTATTCTTGATTAAAAAATATAAGAGGGCGTAGTCATGTTTTTTTTATAAGGAGAAAAATATTTCGCTTGGTTTTTGAAATAATTTTTGAGTTGGTTATTACTTATTCGTTAAGATTGTTACGATCTAAGCCTGGTACATATAGATTTCGATCTCATTTCGTATAGGTACTACTTGACTGTCCCTTTTTAGGGTTTCGTAGCCAAAATGGCAAAAACGGAACCCTTATAGTTTCGTCATGTCCGTCTGTCTGTCCGTCCGTCCGTCACAGCCATTTTGCTCGGAAACTATAAGACATATTTTGATTAAATTTAGAGATAAGGTGTATTTTGTATGCCGCTATTTAGTTATGTAGTTAAATTGCAGAACCTAATATTTTTAGGGGGAGCCCTCCATACATGTAACTAAATAATAAAAAAAAACAAATATCAACATGTTGCACATCAATCGATAGGTCTTTAAAAATAACATCGAGTTTTTTTTAAGATTAAGTGAATATTTTCAGAAATAATCGCGACGAAAGTCAGAAAAATTGTGTCCCCTCCTGTAACTTTTGAACCGTAAGTACAAAACATATGGAAAAAACTGAGAAGATGCGCCTTATCACATACTATCTACGAAAAGTATTTTGAACATTATCAGTTTAGCCAGTTTTGAGTTATCTCCAAAAAACTTCTTCCATAGGCATCAGATACGACCTTTTGCTATTAGTTTGGTTCTTATTCTATTGAAGGTACGGAACTCTCCATTATGCGTAGTCCGACACGCACTTGGCCGGTTTTTTATTCATTACTTATGATATAATAAAAAAAAGTTAGGTTTTTAATATGACGAATAGATACTTTTACATTAAACAAGTGGTATTTTTGGTGTGACGAATTGTTTTTCCTTTGGGTGACGGTAGGTGAAGGTACGCCTACGTTAAGATTCTGCTGATGCGTTATTTTTAAATACTTCGGGTCTTTAAAGATAACGTGTGTTTACGCTATGATTGAGTTTGGAAATTCATTCAAGAAAAAAAAACATAATAAAGTAGTGAATGCTTTTAATAAAGTGTGGCGGCGAAGAAAGAAGAAAGGAACACTTCGTCATAATTTAATGTCTACCTTTGCCTCCGAGGCCGTAACCTCAGATGTTAGAGGCGGCGAAGAAAGAAGAACTAAACACTTCGTCTTCATTTAATGCCAGCCCTTGCCTCCGAGACCGTAACCCCAGGGATTGACGGAGCCGGTCCACAGGCCTTTTCCTCCAACGCCGCTCCAGCCAAGGCCGCCCAATCCGAGGCCTCCCCAACCGCCAAGGCCCACGGAGCTGACGACGGGGCTGCTGTAGATGGGCGCTGAGACGGTCCTGATAATGGGGCTACTGATGATGGGCGCGGCAACGGTCCTGACGATGGGAATGGGCGCAGCCTTGTAGAGGTTAGCCGTAGAAACAGCAGGCGCCACGTATGCTGGCGCGCTGACGATGGGAGCGCCCCAACCAACGCCTCCCCAGCCCAAACCGCTCAAGCCAACACCGCCCCAACCTGAAAGAATTACTCAAATTTAGCTAAATAGTTTTATATCAACTGCCATTAACCTTTTGAATGTCATAGGTCAATACAAAACGTCACTCACACGCCAAGATCATTGGCACAAATCAATGTATAAACTGTACTAGAGTCTGCCCGTAAATAAAAGTTACCAAGAATGTATGATGTCCTTAAACCACGACACTTCTCTTTTCGGACAAATTATAGAGAGGGTTAAGGTTACTTCAAATCCGTACGAACACTTATAGGTGTTCTTGGCGCTATAAGCAAGACTACTTATGACGCCTTTGTGCTCCTGGCGTCTAAATGGTTAAGGACAGATGCTTATTTCCTATGTTTATCTAATGTGTTGTACCTCCAAGACCAGACCCGATGGCACTGCCGTGGATCATGCTGACCGCGGCCAGCAGGCAAGTCAACTGCAACAAATACAAGTTAAGGTATATTTCTTGAGATTAATGAAATCTTGCTGCTTTTGGCAATTTTAAAAAACAACTGAAGATCAAATAAAATTATTTTAATAAATATTTTGGTTTGTTTACTTTAAGTAGACTCACTACTATATAAATTATAAACTTATTCGCGGAACACGCCCTAACCACTAGGCTACCCGGGTCACAGCGGCACCGGTCGAATTTTCCCGTGTATATGTAATCTCTGTGAATGCTAAGTCGCATTTGGCAAATCATCTAATGTACAACACGCTGGTTCGATCCCAGCCCTGGGCACAGGAGGCCTAGGTCACTTTTTCCTTTGTATATGACATCTGTATAAGTAATTTTCATAAAGTCTATGTTCCAGCAGTATCGGTTGTGCACTATCTGACACAGTCTAACTAAATACTGAATCTTTTTTGCTCAAACTAAATGCAATGAATAATAGTCGTTGATTTCGGAGTCTAAATACAAATTAGGTAAAGTGGTCAACTTATCACTGAATTTGTAAAAAAGGCTGACTTGACCATCAAGAAAGTAACACTGATTGAAGTGAAAAATAAAATATTTTTCCATTTTTGAAGTGAATGCAATTTAGTTGATGAATAACATATTATATTGTCCGAAAAATAACGTTTTGATTGGACACGACATACGAAACGAGTTCACGTATTCACGTACGAGATCACGCTTAATTTGGCCATAAAAAAACTGTTGCCTACTAAATATTTTATTAGTAGGCAACAGTTTTTTATGGCCAAATTAAGCGACATCAGTTTACTTTTTATAAACTTTTTTATTTTATTTCTTTGTAAATTGCTAAATAGTTTTATATAATTTTTTTTTATTTTTATTTAATTTATTTAATTTAAATAAATTATTGCCATATAAAAAGTCTATTACGAATTGCTCTGAAGTGATTGACCATTGGCTATTTATGTTTTTCGGTACCGAGGTGAATACATATAAAAACTTTTTTCTCAACTTATTTTCCCAACTCACCAAATTGTATTAAAAATCACTACCAACCCCACTACGGGTTGAGATGGGATTTCCTACTATTTTGTGTTTATTGTAAAAATTATAAAATTAACTGACAGATAATCATAAAAAAACTAAATTTCATACGACTACAATATTTTTTATTTATAATCTCAGCGTGTCACATGTAAAAATCAACTTTTATCGAGGTTTGAATTTCTGTTTTGTCCCGTCTCCCCCCATATTACGACACCTAATACTATGTATAAAAAAAACTAAAATACTCACAGCAACGTAGGTATTCATCTTGTTTCGTCAGACGAAGTGTGCCGAATATCGGCTGCACACGTTTTTATACGCGGTGCAGCGGCATAACGCATCCTGAACGTGGCGTGTTGCTTCAGGAATTAGCATATAGCATCCTTGTAACGGGCTGTTGTTTGAAAATTAAGGGTCAATTTGAGAATTAAATGATAAAAGCGTTATAAAATCAATAACTAAATACAATTCTAAACTTAAAGACAAATCAAATATGGAATACCTCGCTTGAGTCGCTTCTGATTCGCCAACTGTAGGTACAGAGGAAAGTATTCTATAGAACACCAAGGCAACGAACACTTAGGCATGACTATGTAAATGCTTATTCCCGTTGTAGCCAGGAAGTTAAACTAATTTTATAGATAAAATAACCGACTTCACTACTCCACATTTCCAAAAGAAAATGCTCAAGCTACTGTATAAAATGCTCAAATCACTATAGGATTGCCTTTAATATTTAAAGAGTTCCCTCGATTCCTCCAGGATCCCATCATTCTCATCATCATCAACTATCAAGTAGGTATACATACCCTTTCAAACAAAACGGAATTTTCTTAATCGGCCCAGCCATCTTTAAAAAACCGGTGAACAAGAACATAATTGAGAACCTCCTTCGAAATCTTGAAGTCGACTTATAACTCTTTTTAAAGCTCACTGTGAAACCTTCTACATGGAAAGCCAATGGGTGCGGTACACGCGACGAGCATACGACGGCCGCGTCCTCTATAACAATGCTTTCAGAGTCGATGAAACTACCTGGCAGATGCAGCGCTTTAGGGGGTTTACCGCAAACTTCGAAAATCGAAATTTCGTTACCTGTTTCGCTCATATTGGCAAGTGCGATAGGGAAAGGTGATTACGAAATTTCGATATTCGCCGATCGCGGTAGAGCTGAAGGTACGTTTGCTAATGGGTTCCACATGGTTCCACGCTAGACTGCGCAAAAAGTACGCATCGATGCAATGGCAATTGAGAGGTAACCATAATAGCATTCTGAAAGTAATTTATGAAGGGATGTGTGACTGTCGTTTCCAGGAACACTGGAATGAAATTGTATTTTTGTAATTTTAATAAGTAATTATTCTTTATTATATAAATAATTATGGGATTTTAAATGGATGTAGATTAATTTAATGTACGTTTAACTTAATTTCTATTTTTGTGTATAATTTTGTGTTATTCTTATGTATTGGTTATCTGAATTAAATGAGTCTTGCATTTGAATTTTGAATTATAGAGTTCCTATGGCGCGTTTGTTTATACATATCATCAGATCATCGTGATGACGATGCATTGACACGACCTTCATAGGCTAGGTGATAGTAATAATGTTTATCTACACTCATACTGTAAGTACTCTAAAATGCGTTCAAAAACCGTAGACAATGACAAGCATTACAACAAACGATTTAACTATGATAAGTTTCTTATCTGCGGCAGTAACGTAATTTTAACTATGCATGCTCAAATATTGTTAAGCAATGAGTTTCAAATTTGGAACATCGAATTTGATAACATAATGTTACCGCCACCATGGCCAACTCGATTGGTCCCGCGCGAGCGCCGGCACAATCGAGTAGGCCATGACGGTACAATGGCGGTCATTCTATGGTTTCCGAACAATTAATTTAATATATATAATATGAGTGTAGATAAAGCAGTGTATGCAACTGTACGTAATTAGGCCTTAAAACACTCGTGTGATCTTATTATGAAATTCGCCTGCGGCTCATTTCATAAAACCACACTCATGTTTTAAGGACCCTTATTACGTAACAGTTACATAAACTACTATTACGGAGCTTGAGGTCCTGGGAGTCCTGGGTTTGAATCTTGGGTATTCATTGTCTTTAAGCATTTTTTTGTGTATTTATTACGATATGTACGTGACTTATGGAGGTTGTCTATATATCTAAGTAATAGACGGAGAGCTGGCCACGTCAGATATGACACAATAATGAGAGCAATGAAACCCATGTAGTTAGTTTGCTACACTACGCTTATTTCTAGATCCGGACATCTGGCAGCTGTAAAGTGGTGGAGGTCAAAGAATGCAAATAACTTGTAGAAAACAAATCCTAGAGTTATGGGTTTAATGAAATATTATGGAAAATTATGTAATTAATTTATTAATCTATTCAAATATAAATCGTCAACAGCAACACAAAGAAAAAACAATAAACAAAACTCTTACATTATAACTAATCTACTCAAAAAGTCCCCCACGAGTTGTCCCTGGTGCAAAAGTTCCCATCACGCTAGCCGCGTTACCACGTTGAATAGCTATGGACACTAATTAATTAGATTATATCATATCCAGAAGGTTTTGTTGGGGGAAAGTAGTGCCAAATGATGTAAAATGCAATTTTTAGTTAGTCGCCTACTGTTTTTGTTTCCGCAATAATAGACAATGGTATTTTAATCTAATGTTAAAATATAGGCCCTGTCCTCTATAGATTACACAACTTTGGCATTTTTTACCTATTTTGGTATTACTTTTTTCCAACTTAAAAACTTTGTTGGTCTGTCACTCTGACATCCACCCATTAAAAGCTGCCAGATGCCCGGATCTAGCAATAAGGATGGTAAAACAGTCTAACTAGACAGGTTTCATTGCTCTCATTATTGTGTCACATCTGACGTGGCCAGCTCTTAGACCATAATGTATCTATATATAAGTAAATAGATGTAGAAGCTTAGCTTTGTTTGGGGCTAGGTCGATCCGTGTAAGATTGTCCCCAATGAGGATAAAAACCCACAGATTATAAATGGTGTTTTTTTAACCGCCATTATGGAACCATTTCTGACGTTGACGTTTAGGTTTGAGACTATGTACCATAGACTATGTGTAGTATGTATTTGCAAACCATAACCAACTATATGTTTGTTTTATTGCGATTACGACGCCATCTGTGCATATTTGAGCTCAAAGAGGAGCCAGTGTGTTGACGATGAGGGACCTTCTTGTTCCTTTAGCCATCAACACAGTGAATCCTCCTTTTTGTAAAGGGTCGGCAACGCGCATGTGACTCCTTTGGAGCTGCAGGAGTCCATAGGTTACGGTAGCTGCTTACCATCAGGCGGGACGTATGCCTGTTTGCCACCGTCGTGGTATAAAAAAAATATATATGTATATTTTTGAGCGTTATCCTCATTATTCAGATATTTATTACTTAATTACTTACGCCGAAGCTACGTAAATTTAATTTCCCTTAATCGAAAATCTGGATAGGAAGGGGGAAGATCGGAAAGTGAAGAAGGCATACCATGGCTGTCCGGAAAAGTGACGCCCTGTTGGAAGTCCAAATCAGCAATTGGCAAGAGCTAGTGCGGGATCGAGGATACTCTCGTATCAGAGGCCAAGATTCACTTTGGGTCGCTGAGCCAACCGAGTAAGTAATTAAGTAGTGGGTAAGATAAAAACGAAAATAACCGGTTCGCATTCCCTATTTGCAACTAAGGGAACAAATCAATATTTTTACTCGTGATTTTTTTTTATTAACTAACCTCAGCTTAATCGCAAACCTCAAAAGAGGTTAGATTAAAATTGTATAGCGAGTGGCAACTATGGCATCATTTTTAGGGTTCCGTAGTCAACTAGGAACCCTTATAGTTTCGCTATGTCTGTCCGTCCGTCCGTCCGCGGATAATCTCCGTGACCGTTATTACTAGAAAGCTGAAATTTGGTACTAATATGAATATCAATCACGCCGACAAAGTGGTAAAATAAAAAGTGTTTTTTTTTAATTAGGGTACCTCCCAGGTACCTCCCCTATACGTAAAGTGGGGAGTGATTTTTTTTTTCATTTCAACCCTAACGTGTGATATTGTTGGATAGGTATTTAAAAATGAATACGGGTTTAGAAAAATCATTTTTTGATAATGTAAATATTTTCGGAAACAATCGCTCCAGAAGTTAAAAAAAATGTATCCCCCCCTCTAACTTTTAAACCATAAGTTTTAAAAATATGAAAAAAATCTCAAAGGTAGAACTTTATAAAAACTTTCTTGGAAAATTATTTTGAACTTGATAGGTTGAATAGATTTGAAAAAAAATTACAAAATAATTTCTGAACTAAGTTTGTAATTTAATCGTATAAGCAAGTGTTTATTGTACCTGTAATTTCTACAAAATCACAATGAAATGACCGTTTTTCACCGTTTTTACTTTATTTGATAAAGTAAAAACGGTGAAAATCGGTTCACGCAATAAATAATTATCCCATAAAAATCATCTTCCATACTTTAAGCTCGTGCGCAATAGTTTACTTAATTTGCCGATAGATGTCGCTGTACGTGGAACTCATATCCTACATGGCGGTGTTATCAACCGACTTCAAGATTTCGAAGGAGGAGGTTATCAATTCGTCGGGATCTTTGTTTTTGCTATTTTTTTTATTGATTTTTTATGTATGTTCACCGATTATTCGAAGACGGCTGGACCGATTTGGAAAATTCTTTTTTTGTTTGAAAGAGTATACTTCACAGTTGGTCTCATCGTAACCAGGTCAGGATCTGATGATGGTATCCTGGAGAAATCGAAGGAACTCTTCAACTATTATAGGCACACCTATAGTGATTTGAGTATTTTTTACAGCAGTTCGAGCATTTGCGGTTGGAAACGTGGATGCTAAGTGAAGTCAGTTCTTTTTTGTTTAAAATTATTTTAACTCTTAAGTACACTTACTGTGACGGACGGAAAACTACGGAACCCTACACTGAGCGTGGCCCGACACGCTCTTGGCCGGTTTTATTAAGTAGTAAATATGTATATAAACTATAAATTGAAAACATAAAATAAAGTCGAGTTTTGATAACGAATACGAACTGGGAAGGCGGGTGCCACGATGGTGAAAAATAATTTCAATAATTTTGTAATATTCATTTAAAAAATCGTTTTAGTGTAGGTAATTATTTATACTTATTTCAAAAGCGATTATTATAGTCAATAATTCATCGGATCTGACAGTAATATATAATTATAACAATTATCCAACACCTACATATGTAATCGGTGAGCGCTCATATTTACAATGGCATACCCGAGTCATCAACATGCCGACTTTGGACTTATTTTCGTCAAACTTCTCATAAATGTACTTTAATTATTGATAAAGCAGCACTAATCTAGACGTTGACGCCATAATAAGCTTTATTTTTTATTTTAAGCATAATAAAATACTCTTTTAGATGTAGAGAACTTTAATTAACTATACCATTGGTTCGTAAGGAAAATCCTGTTCCGGGTGTGCCCCGACAAGACCACCCGACATTATGAACTAAGCGCTGGCCACGTCAGATATGAAACAATAATAAGACCAATAAAACCCTTCTGTTTAGATTTATATACTGTCCTTATTGCTAGATCCAGGCATCTGGCAGCTTTTAATGGGTGGAGGTAAGAGTGACAGACTAGCAAAATTTTTGAATTGGAAAATTGTTATACCAAAATAGGTAAAACCTGCAGAATTTGTCTCAGTTATAAAGGACAGGGCCATATTAACATTAAAGCACAAAAAATATTGCGTATTATTACGGTAACAAAAACAGTAGGCGACAAACTATGAATTACATTATACGTCGTTTGGCATTACTTTCCCCCAATAGAAACTTTTGGCAATGATATAATCTAATTATTTATATAATTTCTCATAATATTGCATCAAACCCAGAACTCTAGGATTTGTTTTCTTGAATTGGTTTGCATTATTTGACCCCCACCACTTTACAACTGCCGGATGTCCAGATCTAGAAATAACCATACAATAGCAAACTGACTAGAGGGGTTTCGTTACTCTCATTATTGTGTCATATCTGACGTGGCTAGCTCTCCATCAATTACCAGTGTTGTAAACTGAGCAGGGCTACTTGTTTCCGTAAAACGCAAAAATATGTTGCAAGCCGGAGCTAATACGGTAGACTAATTACCCCATGAGTAAAAATAAAATAAAAATAGGCTGGAAATTAGGCAAGCCGATGGGTATTCCAAAGACGCTCCACCACTGGCAGGTACTTTGGATATAACCTGCTCAGAGTTATTAAATAAAATCATTTGCCTGTTTGCTAGCATGCCATACGATTAAATAAATAAAGGGCAATGGTACCTTTTGTAGAAATAACTTAAGTATCTAAGTAAGTATTCGCTGTGTGCATGATTGTGATGAAGCCAGGGCTTAATATTTTTTTTCTTTTTTATGAATGGCTTGTACTTCTTGCTTATATAAAATGTCTCTGGCTGATTTATTATTTTGACAGTTGACCGTGTTGAAGTGATATAGGTGATGTCCCTTTCCAGTTTCATTTCTTGTCACATTGTGCACTGCGATCGTTCACGTTACCTCCACCATGAACTTCGCACATAGCGATAATTGTGTAATTATTGCAAGCCTTCATAAACTGAATAAACAATGTCATTCATTATTTCCTTACGAAAACAATTACCCACATCTGTTTTAGACTTTTCCACCGATGGCACCGCCGATCCGGTGCAATTGAATTCCAGAACATCGCATTGATATGTCTACTGAATTATAAACGTCACGTTAGATTTATTTTATTACCTTATAATGATAGCTAGCCAAATTAATTTAGTTGTCTAATGTCTATGTTCCGCACAAAGTGTGCAGCAGTGCATTAAAATATTCCGATTTCGCATGCTTAAGCGGCACATGAGCTAACCTTCGACATTTAAATTCGTTGTAAGGATGGACATACACGTGTTGTTACGACGGGTGTACTTAATACTACTGATGTGCCGTCGGAAAGTTTTCAAAATTGCGAAATTTTCCATATTGGAAATTTCGGATAATTCTCACATTTTTGTACGGGATTTGAAACTTTCCATTTCTTAAATTTCCAATTTCCTGTATTTCTTACGAAAATTTCTAGAAATTTCCGAGAATATTTCCAGTTATTAGGAAAGTTTCCGCAACTTGCGCATCTTACTTAATACCTACAACAGAATTTGTGTTTTCCCTACAAAACAATAATATTTGAGGCCGATCATATAGTTTAATTAAGAAATAAACATATTGTTAACGAATGGCTATCAATAAAATTGTATAAAGATTAACGTTGGCAATAAGAACATTCTAGAATTTAGATTATACAAAGCTGAAACAGTATCATTAAATACTAGCGTTCAGAATAATAAAATCGATGAAGCTGAGTCAACTATATTTTTAGGTATAAGAATGAATATATATACCGTTGTACTTGAGCTACTAAAAAGTAAAAACCCCAGACATCTCAAATAGTTTTTATTATTGCTAATTAATCTAGAGTACAAATTTTTCAATCAGTTAATTATTTCGAAAGATATTCGTATGTTTAGTTTTCCTTGCAATTGTATTCTTCTAATTGTTAACTCTACATTTGTTGCGTTGTTGTCACATGCGATGCGTCATTCATGTCATATCAACCTACTTTGTCAATTTGTATGACATGACATAAGATTGCAAGCTAAAACAGCGCCATTTTATATCTATGGCTAAAACCTGACCAGAAATATATGATTATTGTCAAGAGGGCGCTATTACTCTCATTTATATGGCAACAGTTCAGTATAATCATAGAGCGTATTATTCTCTCTGGTATGGTGACATCTTGATTTGTTTACCTGTCAGCTCTGATGTTAATTTGAAAATGTTTCACAGCTAAATAGTTTCATTTCCCAAGCGTATGCTGCTGTAAATAAGCAGTTTATTATATACACTATTTACAATTTTTCGCTCTTGACTATGGATAATTTTGGGATGTTTTGTCGTTTATTATTTTATATTCAACACTTTATTATTATTTAAGTAAACTATGGATGGTATAGGAAGGATGGAACTCCCTTATAGGAAAACGGTCGAAAAAGTGTCCAGCGGTAAGCACTAAACAATAGTTCCAAATATCTCCGGGTGGCGCTAGGTATAGTTCAGCACTTGAAATGAATTACCGATATTTAATACTTATATGAATTTCTAAATAAAATTAATATTCAGAGTGTTTTTCATCTCCGCAAATAATTATTTTCGATTAAATTTTTTTTAATTTCAAAATTAATTTAATTAAATTTAATATCATTGTGGCGCCATCAGTTTATCGCCTTTTGACGGACACTTTTGTAACATAGAGATTTATATCCTTCTTGTACCATCCATAAAGTAAACTGCCACAATGACATTGACAGCCTATCATGCACTCACATATGCATAATCATCCTGCCATTAAAATGATTGCCAGTGTAAGAAATTAGTTCCAATGAAATTCCACAACGTGGCGCATGATCATATATTTCTGGTCAGGCTTTACCTACTGTGTGTACACCACGGACCAATAGAGAAACCGGACATTACGCTTACTCTTTTTCCTCAACCACAGTTGAACCGTATTACCGAGCAAAACAGTCGGTGATAGGTGACTAGTATAAAGTAGTAACAACGATCTGATAGAGAGCATAATGTAGGGGGCGGTATCTCACTCGCACTCGTTACAGAATTGTTACATTTGACACATATTGACATTTTGATTGTCTATTGACGTCATTACGTCCTTAGTCAAGAGTGTCAAGACGAGACACAGTCCCCTGGATAACACTCTCTTTGTGACCGAAGAGTATAGTCCAGTTTGAAATGATAACTTCATGGCGTACACTCGTACAGTGGATATCTTTGCCGCCATTTTACAGGTTTGTCCACTTCAATTTTTTTAACGGTTGAAATCCAGGACGGATTTTAAGCGAAAAATATTATTCAAGATCAAAATCTCTTAGGCTAGGTCATCAGGTATCCGGTTAGGCATTTTTTTATACATTATGATCTGACGTATCCCTGACCTTAAGTTTTAAACCGTACGTTATCGTATATGTGTGCGGGGCAGAGAGTTCTAAACCAGGAGAGGCCCTGAGTATCATTTCCCCTCTGTCAAAAGTAGTGGCGGAAAATCTAGTACATCTATAAAAACTATTTCAATAATCGATGTCACGCATATTCGTCATCGCTGTCAATGGATAACAAGCTCCGTGAAAATGCCCTTATGCGCTGTTTTTGGATGTAAAAAAATATTATATTTCGTCTAGTTTACAAAAAGATGAAATACCATTTCAGATGTAAGTACAGTTTTACTTTATTTATCATTACTTTCGTAATAAAAGATTTAACCTAAATCGAAAATCAAGCTTCGTTTACAGAATCGATTCCAAGACAATCGTTTTCTTTCTGACGGGCAGTAACTATTTAACTACGCGCTTAAGGATTGCTGTCTTCTATATTTTGTTTGAAAATACAATCAAAAATGATCCTTGGCTTTTTTGTTTGACATTTCCAAATACTGCATCCAATAATGAACCATATGTTAACATTTGTACAGTCGACTATCTATTGCTCCATTTAGTGTTATGAAGTATAAAACGAATATGTCAAATATTTTTGGTGTTTTTAAGTCAAAGGTACATCTTTGTCAGTTGTCAATAAAGCGTTGCTGCCATAAAAAATCATTTAGAAATAAACTGTATTAACAACCGAAAATGATGTACCTTTGACTTGAAAACTTCACATGCGTGCTACCTCGCCCCCCTCAGATTTTGGCAGACTTTTTTATTTGGAAAGATGAGGCGAAGCGTACTCCATTTATAGAGCTTTATGGTGCGGGGCTCTGGCATTTAGTATGAAAGATGCGCCTTCAGGTACATTGATTCAGTAACCGTATCCGGCAACCTGACCCGAAAAGCTGGTTGTGTTTAGGCGTACTACGTGAAACTTTTCAGTTTATTAAATTAATAAAAAAAAAAAACAGTAAAACACACACGGTTAAATTGCCTCTTTTAATGATAAGATTTAATTACATAAAGCACAAGACAAAGTCAGTCACTCAGCTGCTCTTATTGTACAATCATAAATAGACTTTAAGGGAGGGCACGCACGAGCAACTTAGTCGCAAGGCGATTTATTTGTCTCTTTCGACAAATTAATCGCCTCCTCGCCGTGATGCGCGCACGAGAGCGACAGCAACACGACTTTTTTCTACGCAGTCATCAACGTGGATTTTGAAGAGAAGGTTGTGGTCGTTGCACTCGTATTAAAAAACCGAAGAAAACGTAAAAAAAACTATATTGGGTGCATCCATTACGGAGCAATCGGCTGACTCTCGGAAAATTTCAGACTATGTTTATGAAATTGAGAGCAGGGGGTGAGATGGCACGCCATTGCCATATCTGATCAGCCTAAATAACGGATATATTTACTATCTACAGATAATAGAAGGATCTGAGTTATAGAGGCAATAAATTTAAAGAAATTCATTCTGCGAACTCCATAGCAAAAGACGGAAATAATAAACTTAAATAAGGATCGTTTTATATTTATGACGGTCTTTAATGTGAAATGGACGGCAAAGTTTTAAAACAATAACAGGGATATCGTGTAACCATGGGGTTTGTTTTACAATACAGAAATTACTCCGTTTCTTCAAAAAATGCATTACTTCGTATTGAATGCGTGCGCGTCGGTATCCGTACACGTACAAGCTCTCGCAGCGGCGGTCGAGTGGCAACTGGCCGACCGGCGACTTATTTGTCGCCCGTGCGCACACTAGCATTAAAACCAATAGGGAAGGAGACAGTTGCGTCGCGGGCTTGTCGCCGAACCCGCGGACAAAAAAATCTCCCGGAAGTCGCGTCGCTACGTGTGCGCACTTCCATACTAACCCACAGACTTGATATGAGAGACAAAATAGTCACGGAGACAAAAGTTGCTCGTGCGCCGAGAGCTGCCAAATGGAGAGCTGGTGCATTTAAATAGGCGATATATGCTACCGAGAGGCTCCAGCGTTACGGCCTTCAGGGCATCAGCTGACGGTCTTTCCACCGCGATACAGTCGGCTGACAATTTTATATCTTCATAATAGCATATGAACTACCCTCTGACAAAGATACACATGGGACGCGATGACTGAAAAAAATTTTTTTTTTACATGTTCACCTGACCAGCTGACGGTCTTTCCACCGCGATAGAGCCGGCTGACGATTTTTTATGCTTTAAATAGCTTATAATCTTTCGTCTGACAAAGTTTCAAGCGGGACGCGATGACTGAATTTATTTAATTTTTTTACGTGTTTGGGTGGCTGCCGTTCATCAACCCACCGACGGAGCGGCAGCTGACGCTCACGAGGCTCCATCACAAGTCACCCTTAATCATTATACGAGTTATCGAACGGGACGCGATCGGTCATCAAATTTGTTCGTGGCTTACGGTCTATAAAAGGATAGAGAATCGTCACGTAGTCGAGTACACCATGCAAGTCCCACGAGACGCAATCTACACTGACACGACTCAACTCATTAAACATTTCAATCTTTGAAAGCTTCTATCTCCGCCATTTTTGATTTTAGAGAAACAAAATGCTTATCTATACGCTATATTCTATACGATACAATAATTTTTGATAGGTGTCATAATGACACCACTTTGGCTGAAATTTTTCTAAGTCCCAGTCCCCCCTTTGCTACAGTCGGACCCTGTTCGGAAGTAAATATAAATTTGCGGACCCCTTCAAGCAGTAGCGTACCCCCCCCCCCCCGTGATTGATATATTCTGGGGTGACATTTTAGCTATCCGCACCGGGTGCCACCCATGCTAGCTACGCCACTGCCTTCAAGTGTTTTCATGGACCATCAGTGGTCCACGGATCATCCGTTAAGAACCACTGCCGCAGTGGGTCGCTACGGTGGAAGCGGCATCCTGCTGGTCTTCATCCAACGGGCGGCTGTTATAGTTTGATTGGGGCTACTTCCCGAGCAATCGCAGCATTTAACCAGAGCGGATGATAGTTGCAACTTTATCGCCATTCGCAAGATGTGTCAGTTTGGCATTTAGACAAGTTAGAATGTGATATGTGGTGACAGTTCTAGGCTACAGGACCGGCATACGAATCTTTAAAATGTCTACTCTTGACCGAGCGACAGCGAAGGTCTCCGTTTGAGCCTGGGCAATGCTTGCGTCTGTGCGGCTGTTCTTCTCTGCGATCGCATTCCTCAACTGATTTCTGTGAAATCTTATGAATAGGTTCTATAGTTATATATAATTTATTAGTTGTTTCGGTTTTTTGGAAAATGTTAAAATTGTTGGAAATTGGCACAAAGAACTTAAGCTCCATAATGGTCTAATAAGGCGCTTAAGAATAGTGCGAGTTCGCTAAGATATTGTATTTATATCAAAATCTTTTTAGTTTTAGCCATGCTCATAAGTTTTCTGTTTAACCAAAGACGTTTGTTTAACTGAGACGATTGGTAAAAAAAGTTACACGACGGTGGCTAAGCTTGTATTGCAAGGTGATCAAATAGCGTGGTTACATTAAAATAATAATAATTTAATTTCATAGAAATACTATGCATTTGTGGTTTTGCTAAATACTGAATATTCGGTTCGGATACACAACGCTGGATAACAAGTGGAAATAATATGGATAGTAATAAGCCCGAATAAACTGTTCGAAAAAATGCAATTATTGCAAAAATTAATTGTGTTAATTTATTTAATACGTAGTTGTTTTATATTTTTCGTAAATAACGAAAAACAATAATAATAAAAATCGTACTAATGTTAAACCAATTCAGTTGAATCACTTGAATTCATTCAACAGTAAAACATTTATTTAAATCATTGACCCATAATAGCAACAGCAATGGATTTAATCTAATAAGACTATCCTTTACTTTGCCCTTTGAATTTATTCTTTTTCTGACAATTCGAAGCCTAGAATCTCGCGGCATATCCATACTAGCATAATGTTTGAGGTCATTTAACGCTAGTGGCATCTAAAAGACGCCGACCACTGGTAATGGGTTATAGGTATTTGGTTCGGTTGAATACCGAATATTCGGTAAAATGACCGAATAGGCCGAATCCCGAATAGCACTCGAATATATTTGGAATCTCTATTTATCAATTATCATGCAAGTACCTACTTACGTTAGAATCGTTGGGAAGAGATGGCGCTGCAGCGGTCGGAATGGCGATCTACTGTTCTTAAAAAAGTGGACCAATATGAACACCAGCGTTTAGAAGACCTGGATGCTAAACGGCATATAAGGAGTGGTCCTGAAATAAAGTAGCCGTGTACAATCTTGTGTATTTTTTAATTTAGTGCTAATTTTGAAGCAGTATATTTATTTTATTAATCCGTAGATACAATACTAATAAATAAATATACAATCATAATAAAATATGTAAACATATATAAGTTTTCGCGTTTTTATTTCAACATACTTTGTAACTTTTTGAACAACATAATTTGACAATCTTCAATCGACATCTGCTACAATGCCACAATTGTATTTCCATTTTCACAACCCTTTATATGATTTTCAGAATTTCATCTTACCAAGAAGCTACATTAATTAACTGTATTTTAGCTAGGATAGTCAGGAAGACTCTCTAATCTAACCTCTGACAAAGAATTTTCTATGGGAGACAATTTTCTATAAAAAAAGGCAAATACATTTAATTAAAAATTACTGTAATAAAAAAGTTTACTATTGAAGAAAGACAATTTATTAAGGTATAAAATAGCTCATCAAATCAAACTATAAGAAAAAACATGTCTTTGAGAAACACCTCAAAAATTCTGTCAGAAGACGCTGTTCAAAAAACCATGTGTATGATGGAATACAAAAGGCGAAAACTTCCAAACGCTGTTTCATTTTAATATGATTGTATTTATGTTTTGTACGATTGTATCTACAGATTATTTAAATATAAACACTGCTTATAAATCGGCACAAAATAAAAAGATAAATCAGAAAAGGCACGGCTACTTTTTTCCCGGACCACTCCTTAAGAAAGACTCGCCCAACGCCCTCTTACGTATACACGTACAACCCAGCTGGTCAACTTCACTGCGCCTCGTGTGACCGCGTCTTCAAGACGAAGTTTGGCTTTGCAAGTCATACCCGAGCCTTCCATAATCCGGGAAGGAATAATTGATGGAGTCGCTGTTGCCGGATACGGCGAGGAGGGAATGATGATGATGAGAATCATTTAAGCGATTGCATTGTATTTCTGGCTTTACCTCATGAGTATTTGCATTTTGTAGGCGGTGTTGAATTGTAGTTAGAATCTTTGTGTGAGATCAATGCCCCAATATAATTGACGCCTACTTAAATATTGTATAAATTATGTATAATTAGACTTACATTACCCTTAAGTTGGTAATAAACAACGCCCCGCAAACGAATTTATCAACCGACTTCAAGATTTCGAACGAGGAAGTTCTCAATTCGTCGGGGTCTTTGATTTTGCAATTTTTTTTAATGTATTTTCACCGACAATTCGGAGACGGCGGCACTGATTCGGAAAATTCTTATTTTGTTTGAAAGAGTATATATACTTCACAGTTCCTCCCATTGTTACCAGGTCAGGATTTGATGATGGAATCCTGGAGGAATCGAGGGAACTCTTCAAATATTATAGGCACACCTATAGTGACTTCAGTATTTTGTATAGTAGCTCGGTCTTGGAAAGGTGAAGTAGGCTAAGTGAAGTCGGTTCTTTTTTGTTTAAAATATTATAAGTATACAAGTATAAAACGTTCGTGTTACCTAGAGACAGTGGTACTCGTACTTATATTTTTACGTCACACCTGGCCATAATGTGAGTTTTACCGCTCGCTACGCTTACGGTAAAACTCGCATTATGGCCAGGTGGGGACGTAAAATTGTGTACTCACCACGGGCAGTAAAAAAGAAAGCCCTCTATCGCATATTTACAACCCTCGCCTGCGGCTCGGGTCCCAAATACCTGCGATTTCGGGCTTTCTTTTTTTTACAGCCCTAGGTAAGTAATGTACTATTGTGGTACAGTGGTTCTATTTTCTTTTGTTTAATTGTTACTCTATGAAATGTCCAATATAAAGTGAACAATTAAAGACCGTGGTCGTACTTACAGCCTTAACCGAAGAAGAAAGAACCTTTAAATTTCTGATGAATTATCTTCGATTACGAAACGGTTATGAAAATAATTTATACGCTCTTTTTAACTTTAACTGATTTATTTATATTTTAAAATGTTAACGCATTGTGTAGTACCTATTTAGTTTCTCAATCTCACAGTGACTCATATTATAATTTCAAGGATTAAGTGAATAACAATTCATACCTACCTATTAGTAATTCTTCATTGTGACTCTGCAAATTTCGGAGTTCCAAACCAATTTAAAGGTAAGCGTATTACGTACCTACGTACATTCGTGTCGAAAATTACTTACGACTACATATCTAGCTAATACTTATTTTTTGAAAACTAAACTCCAGGAGACTGCAAAAATTTAGTGCCTTTATTCTAATTGCTGGAAATTCACGACGTAAACACGAATGTTAAGAACAGATCTGGTCGTTCCTGTGTTGGCAACTGTAAACTAGTTAAAAAAACTGTATATTTCGTATAGAACTAGTGGCTCTGTGAGCTGTAGACCTCGCGAGCATAGCTAAAACTGAGTAAAATCGGGGTCGACAGAAATTTCAAACAATGTAAGCAAACCCATCTTTATCGTTTCGCATTCACGCACTTTTAAAGAACAGCCATGGTTTCATTCTTACGATTTATACATAAAATTGTTATTTACACTAACTGATTAATTTTCCATACCAAAATTTAATGATAAGTTTGAATATTTAAGATAAGAGAAAAAAGGATGTTTATAATTTGGCCACGTAAAATGCGTGAAAGGGGGCTCGGGGGGCGGCACCCCCGATTAACGATTTTTTTGCAAACCAAAAATGATTAGGTTGAGTATTTAAGACGAGAGAAAAAAGAGCAATTATAAAGTTAACAACGTAACATGGGCTCGGGGGTGGGGCCCCCGCATAAAGAAAAAAGACACTGAAAGATTTTTATTCATACCAAAAATTATCGGGTTGAATATTTAAGACGGGAGGAGGTTGACATTAACTTGTGATCGATCTCGGTCCTGCTACTACCGCAGAGGCATTTTCTACTAATGCGCTTTGACGTTCCGCGTTCGGCTCTTCAGCGAGATTTGCCTTTAGCTCGACAGATCTTATTAGTCGAAATTAGTCGCCTTCAAAACTTAGAAGGATGATGATATTGATGATACAACCCACAGAACTTGGATTAGGAGTTAGGAGTCTCTTTATATGATGTGATTGGTTATCTGCATTACAAATTAATTTCATAATTAAGTTTTTGGAAATTTATCAAATTGGCAGAGCCATACATCTATAATCTATATTCGTGGTCAATAGAAATTACAAATAATGTAAGCAAACCCATTTATCTTCACTTTAAAGAACAACCATGGTGTCATTCTTACGATTTATTAATAAAATTGTTATTTAAATTCAATTTATTAAAATAAACGTTAATTACTTATATTTCAGACAAAACGAGGTTCTTCAAAAATATTTTGCCATGTGCCAAATCCTGTTTTTGCCTAGAAAATAGAAATACAGCTATATTGGTTTAACTTATTTTATCTTTCTATTGACCACGAATTAGGTGGCAAATCTAAATTGTGCCTTTCGGCCGCCATCGCAACTGCATTTCACAACTAGTTGTCTATGAGGATTTTTTAATCTTTCATGGCAACCAGTTGTGATAGAAGAAGATTTATTCCTGTTACGCAACCAGTTGTCAACGAAGAAAAAAATCGCAACTGTGTTTCACAACCAGTTGTCTATGAGGATTTTTTAATCTTTCATGGCAACCAGTTGTGATAGAAGAAGATTTAATCCTGTTACACAACCAGGATTCCGGCTCTGAGTTCGTGATAAATATTGTTGTGAGGAACATATACACTAGTTAGACGATCAAATTATATCACGATATTCGATAAATATCACTAAATCACAGTGTATATTGTACATTAAAGTACTGTTACACAATACACATGCTCTTAAATACCTATGCCTTTTTATTACAACTTCCACCTAGAATTAGAAATAAATCTGTCATAATTATTGACATTGGCATTTCATTATTTTCTTTGTATATTAATTATAATTATTTGCTTACGGGCGTCGCGTAAATAAATAGGTTCTGATTATATAACATAAATAACATTAGGTCAAAGATTATCGTTTCAATGCATTAGAAATTGTGATTCAAAGTCGATGCATTGAATAAGTATTCATCAAGCAATGTCTACCTCAAATATCTTTCCGAGTTCGTCAAAACTGGAATTTATAACTTCAAGATGAGGAGGAGTCACTCTCTTGTATGATGGTTATCGATATCATTACAAAAAAGTTTATACGAATTGGGATACATTTTTTAAATGTTGCGTTAGTTCCGGCCGAGGTACGAAAATATAAAAACCGGCTTGTATAATGAAAGAAACAAAGTATTGGGTGTTGCTAAGACAAGGTTCAATAACGCTCATGACGTTATTATACCTAATAAATATAAAGATTTCCTTTTTTCCGAGTACTGTGATGTGACGACGTTAAACGAATTATTGTTTTCGCATCCAAAGAAATTAAAAATGATCGAAAGGGAATAGCGATTAATAAATACCATCACTTTTTCGCTGACGGTACTTTTAAATCTTGTCCCAAAGGATTTAAACAACTATGTACAATACACGCTTATGATAAAAACAAACTCACTATACTTCCTTTGATATTCGCGTTACTGCCGGACAAAAAAACTGACACCTATAAAATATTGTTTAATATGATCAAGTCGCTTATTAGTTGGAATCCACAAAAAATAACTCTAGATTTTGAAATTGCAGCTATAAATGCCATACAAAGTGTTTTTCCGAAAATCATATTCAAAGGTTGCTACTACCATTACAACCGTTGCCTATGGAAAAAAGCAAAACTCTTAAAAGTGAAACTACGGACAGAACGAAGACACGAGCACGCTGCGTAGGGCTTGCACGACTGCCAGCTCAATATATAGAAGAGGGTTATTTATACACAATGCAAAAAATGTCTTCAAATTCTAGTGAAGCCCTTAAAAAATTTAACAAATACTTTCAAAAGCAGTGGTTAAAGAAAAATGATATGATGCAATCATGTTCTTGTGCAAAAGAAACTATAAGAACAAAAAATAACATTGAAGGTTGGCATGCTAAGATAAACCGTTATATAGGACGGAAATATCCCTTACTGGCACAATTGTTAGAAGTTTTACTAACGGAAACAGAATCATATCATTTGAAATTAAGTAGCAAAAAAAAATTAGAGTACAAACTAATCGACGACGAAATTGATGCGGCTACACAACAATTAGATAGAAATGAAATTACAGTTGGACATTGTTTAGAAATAATAAGCCCGTTCTCCATTACATTTTAGTACTTAAGTTCATATAAAAGTGAAAGAATATGTTTAAGTTTTCTTTTATAAAGCAGTGGCGGTTTAATACTTAGGAAACAAAAAATAAATAAATCCATGTTTGTGTTTTATGTTATGCAGAATAAAGTTATTTAAGTTGAATAAGAGTATCATTGCATTCCATTTATTCGTTCACTAGCTGTGCCCCGCGGTGTTACCCGCGGTTTATTAGGGATAATAAATAATGTATTAACAGTAATAACAATTAATTATCACATTTTTAGAACCAAAATAATTTAAATTTGAGCGTCGGAAAGATCAATTTACAAAATTTGATGATTGACAGAACAGGAGAGTTGATGCTGTCTTATGTAATTGTATTTTGTCGGGTCGGGTCGGGGTCTTTTGAAAAAGTTATGTACAAAGTTCCCCATACACTACCCGCGAATTCATTTTCATTGATTTTCCCATAGGAATAAAATATTTTCCCGCAGTAAAACGTAGCCTATTATGTGTTAATCCAGGGTGTCAGCTAACTCCACACCAATTTTTATTAAAATAGCTACAGCCGTTTAGACGTGAAGAAGTAACAAACATACACACTCACAGTCTCACACACTCACAAACTTTCGTCTAGTAATAATAGTAGTGTGATATGTACGACATAGCAATTGATATAAGTATACTAGTGCAGCTTGGTAGCTCGATTTAGTGTGAAAGTATGGTTTTATGCGGCAGAAAGCACAAATCTTAGCATGCATATAGCTTTTATGTTTACAACAATAAATAGAAGTAGAATCACACAGAGGAGATAATGTTTCCCCTCCTGTCCCTAGTTTTATGTACGTATTTTTAGTTTATATACACCTACATTAAAAAAAGAAAAAAGTGCACACTCCACAGATATAAATATACATAGATCACGCAAATGCATCTAGTTCGCGTGTCTGAACTCTGAGTAGGTATCCGAGTTGGCCGTCGCTACTGACATTCCGCGCGCGTCTGTTGTGGTAGCCGGTTGTCCGTGAAAATTAAGAAAATGCCTTTTTACATGGTATTAAAGTGCAATAGCCCAAAAATTGGAAGCACCCAAACGCAAGGACATTTTTCCTATCACACGTAAGTTATTTTCAAATTATATTATGCGTAAATTCATTTTAAATCTATTTTTTAAGTATTCCGAGGTGCGATTCCAAGACTGCACCTAAGTAACAATAGATTATCGGTAAGTAAACTATGTTCACATTACATTGCCGCGTTTGCTTTGAGCATTTAATCTGACGTTGTGTGTTAAGAGACGATGAATATCAGAACAAGCGATACTGTCGCGCATCGCTTGGAGTTTGTGGTACAGTCGAGGTCAAAGATATGTTTACACATTTTCACCTTATTCCTTTGTAATAAGGTGCAAAAGTGTAAACATATCTTTGACCTCGACTGTACAAGGGAACTTATCATTCGTCTGTCAAATCTAGCAACTAGTGTTGTTCGTTCTACAACATTATTTCGATGATCGGTTTTAATCAATATCGGACAGACGAATGATATTTACCATTTTAAAAACGCCAATTTAGTAGTTATTGATACAAACAAGCTCGAAATATGTCCTAATTTTACACGACAGCTTTAAAAATGGGGGGTTATATCTTCGGGTAGAGAGTTTATGTATGTGACATGTTTATCCTTTGAACGTATAATACGTTTATACATTTCTATTGTGCTTAAGAAACACTTACTTTTATTTAGTTTCCCACATGATCCTATCACAAAAGAAAAATGGATTGCGGCCACGGGACGGAAAGATTGGTTCCCGACTAAGCATAGTACTATTTAAGTAAGTAAGCGTCTCCGTTTCAGCTTGGCCCAAAAATGATTCTCATAAAATCTTGTGAACTATATAAAAATTTTCAAAATTAAAAAAATGGGAGATATGGAGGTAGGAAACTTAAAAAATTACAAATTTCAACCATTTCAAAACAAAGCGAGGTCTACAGCTCACAGAGCTAATAGTCTTAGTAGTTTAATTTTTTTAATGTAATTCAAATATCCTTTATTTAATCATTCCGTTTAATATCATTCGTCTGTCTACATCATTCGTCTGTCTATATCATTCGTCTGTCAGAAAATTGATGTCATTCATGTGAATCGATTAGTGCCGCCTTTGAATCGATTTTGTGCGGACAACGGGGTATTCACATCACTAATTCGCCCTTGTGACGTCACAGTAGGTAGAAAAAAAGTGACACGGTTGGTTTTCATACAGATTGAGGTGTTTAAGTTATCTATGTATATTTAGATCTGTGGCACAGTCGCTGCACTTACTTATTCCACTAGTCGTCGGATGCAAATATTATGAGGGCAAGTATAATTTAAAAACTATCAGTCGTTACTATGTAGTTGCAAAGACAAAGACATACGAACAAACGACTACAAATATTGTAGCTTTCAGTTTTCATGAAAATGTATCTAAAAATAGGCATATAAAAGGGGGAGGGCGGAAGAGAAGAATTAACGCCTTGGCATGTATTTGCTCCTATTTATTATTTTAAACCAAAGTTACACTTGCCAAGTTACGTGCTTTCTGCCGTTTGAGACTATATCTCAGGTTAAGAAGCAGGACTATACCATGAGTATAATATTCAGTTAAGGAAAACATCGTGAGCAAACCTGCATACTTATAGACATATTTTGCAAGTTTTTGGGAACCGAAGTTTGAGCGAAGGCCGAAGCAGAAATTACAAAGCATAAAAGGCGAATTTCCGGTAGGTATTAAAATAGATAGCCAGTAGGTAATCTAATTTATCCTACGACATTGAAAGAGTTTTATAAGTATCCATATCTACACACTTGAGAAAACAATTCTTGTTAAGTAGAGATGAGTGGAAATACTTCGTGTAACTATCCCTACCAGTGGAGACAGAAAGCCATAACATTTCCACCTATCCCCATCTAAAATATGAGCGTCGAAATACGTTCCACCTATCCCTACCAGTGGGGACAGGTGGAAAAATATTCCATTCCATTCCACCAGTGGAGATAACCAGTAGGGATATGTGGAACAGGCGAAAATTTCTACTATGGTTGTGAACAAGGAAAATTAAATCTTCTGTAGCAACTAGCCTTTTTGAGATTGAGCCGAAAGGAAATTGTGGTGGCAGAAAATAAGGTTGCCTTTTATTTAATGTTGATTCCTCCATTTTTTTTGTTGGGAAATTTTTGATGATATCGACTCAAAATCACGAGCTCTTTCGATTCCAGTAGGATACAAAATGACTCCCCTTTTTTTATATATTTTTCATTAGTTCCATTCTCTTACCGTCATAATAAGTCATAAGAAGCTCGTGATTCTGAGTCAAAATCACCTAAAAAGTACAAAAAAAAGTGGAATATCCAACTTTAAATAAAATGGCCCATGAATTTCATATCTCCTTGGCCCAAAAATTGGCATCTCCTTTAGCAGACGCATTGTTTGAAAAATTAGAAATTGTTTAGAATACTTTTTATAAAACGGAGAAAATAATGGACTAAGAGCTGGCCACGTCAGATATGACACAATAATGAGAGCAACAAAACCCGTCGGGTTAGATTGCTATACTATCCTTATTTATAGATCTAGGTATCTGCAGCTTTTAATGAAAATAATAATACCAAAAACCGGCCAAGAGCGTGTCGGGCCACGCTCAGTGTAGGGTTCCGTAGTTTTCCGTCCGTCACAGTAAGTGTCCCCACTTAAGAGTTAATAACACCGTCATGTAGGATATGATATGAGAGTTCCACGTACAGCGACATCTATCGGCAAATTAAGTAAACTATTGCGCGCGAGCTTAAAGTATGAAAGATGATTTTTATGGAATAATTCTTTATTGCGTGAACCGATTTTCACCGTTTTTACTTTATTTGAAAGCACGTCATTTCATTGTAATTTTGTAGAAATTACAGGTACAATAAACACCTGCTTATACGGTTAAATTACAAACTTACTTCAGAAATTATTTTGTAATTTTTTTTCAAAAACTATTCATCCTATCAAGTTCAAAATAATTTTCCTAGAAAGTTTTTATAAAGTTCTACTTTTGAGATTTTTTTCATATTTTTAAAACTTATGGTTCAAAAGTTAGAGGGGGGGGGGACGCATATTTTTTTACTTCTGGAGCGATTATTTCCGAAAATATTTACATTATCGAAAAATGATTTTAGTAAACCCCTATTCATTTTTAAATACCTATCCAACAATATATCACACGTTAGGGTTGAAATGAAAAAAAAAATCACTCCTTACTTTACGTATAGGGGAGGTACCCTAATAAAAAAAAAATTTCCACTTTTTATTTTACCACTTTGTCGGCGTGATTGATATACATATTAGTACCAAATTTCAGCTTTCTAGTGCTAACGGTCACTGAGATTATCCGCGGACGGACGGACGGACGGACGAGCAGACATGGCGAAACTATAAGGGTTCCTAGTTGACTACGGAACCCTAAAAAGGACAGGGCCTATATTATGACATTAGAACAAAAAATATTACGTATTATTTCGGAGCCAGAAAGAAACAGTAGGCGACAAACTATGAACTACATTATACGTCGTTTTGAACTACTTTCCCCCATCAGAAAGTTTTGGCAATGATATTATCTAATTATTTATATAATTTCTCATAATAGGTACTGCATCAAAACCAGAACTCTAGGATTTGTTATCTTAAAGTGGTTTGCATTCTTTGACCTCCACGACTTTACAGCTGCCAGATGTCGGGATCTAGAAATAAGCATAATATAGCAAACTAACGAAAGGGGTTTTCTCCGCTCTCATTATTGTGTCATATCTGACGTGGCTACCTCTCCGTCTATAAAGTTAGGAATGACGAAAAACACTCTTAGCATTATTTTGACTATAGCGGCCTCTATTAGCTGCATTCGAGATTAACAGGAACACCCTGCACCAATAAGGTTTTGAGTCAACTAATGTAGATGGCCCTATTAATAATTACAAAATTCAATTTCAATTGCACCACGTAAGGCTTTAATTGTTGGGTCAAAATAGGCTACGTATTCGACACACGATTTTTGCGAATTCACGTTTCATTATCTCAACGAACTCACAACGGTCTTAAGCGTTATAGATCATCATGGCGCTTAAGTTCTTTTTATCTAAGCGAATTGAAAATGATCTTAAGCGTCATGGATCTTAATGGCGCTTAAGCCCTTTATGCCGTTTCCCCATTTTGAAAGAAATCCAAAAAACGCCACGTCTGAAAAATTTTACGTAACTAAAGAATCCGCTCACAAAATCTCACGGGAATCCGTTAAGAACTGCAACCTGTAGAGGAGAACATCCGGACATACGAAGCATTTCGGCCCAAGCTGAAACGGAGACCTTCGCAAACGCTCGGTCAATTATAGTACCTATTTTTGATAAGTGTGATGGTGATGCAAGAGACTAAGTATTTTTAGGCTTATAAGACTAGAGAAAATATTTAGCATACATATTTATTACGATTTGCTTTCGCTTGGTGCATGTAAAAGTGGTTATTAGAATTTACACGCCTCGCGAGACTAGAGGAGTCCTTTTAGTCCTTAAGTTTTTTAAGGCCTTTAAGTTACGACTTAGCCCTTAAGGCCTTTATATAAAGACTTAGACTTAAATTAGTCGTCAATTTCAGACTTAAAACTAAGGACTTAAAGAGTTAAAGACTCGGGAGGCGTTAAAAATGAGTCGAGTCTTTTTTAATAGGACTAAAAGGCCGATTTGGCCTGTTTCACAATCTCTAGTTAAAGCATATCTGTCAGATAAATGTTTGCTGTCCTTTTCTTTTATATGACTGGAGAAAAGGATAGCAATAATTTTAACTGGCAGATAGGTTTATCTGGAGATTGTGAAACAGGCCCTTATCACAGTGACGCGCCGCATGACGCGACGGTCCAGACTCGTTATACGACTAATAGAAACGACCGCAATCAAATGAGTCGGTCAGTGTCACGGCAACCACTCGCAATGTCGCACACTATTATGAAAGTATTGTTACTGGTCGCCAGTGCGGTGCTGTGTGTTACCCAGGATACGAAGAATGCCAGAGAGTCGAGGATTGTGCAAACATCACAGGGGCCCGTGAAGGGATATAAGACCGATGATATATTCTATTTTTACGGTATACCGTACGCCACGGCGCCTACAGGAACACGAAGGTTTACTGTGAGTTTTTATGTCATTCTTCCGTTACAAAAAAATAAATATATAAAACACCATTTCATATATTTATTTTATTACTTTCCATTTTATATATTACTGCCAGCTCTTAGTACATTTTTGCTGCAATTGAGATTACTAATCTAATCTAAGTCGTACAATTTAGAACCAAATCTATAATACACGTAATCTAATCTATAATTTTAATACCTAATACACGTAATGTTGATAATGTTGATACCCTAAATACAGCAATGACTAGAGGTCAACAAAAACCGGCTAAAGATGTAAACAAATAAATTAACAGTTTATTACGTGAAGGATCCAATGAACTTTAGTGTAAATACCTTGTACTAAAATACGATAAAAACTAGACGAAAACAGGTCTTACCGCTAAAGGTCTCCTACATATATCATCAGGCAGCTGACATTACTGATATACTCGTACCAGTCCTACTTATTATGAATATTTACCTCAGTATTCAACCGACAACTTCCTACATAGTGATAAACTTATATAGATGTCATATACAAAGGAAAAAGTGACCTAGGCCTCCGGTGCCCAGGGCTGGGATCGAACCAATATCGATCGATCGAAATATTTATTAAAAATAATTTGATTTATTCTTCAGTTGTACTGAGGGCAGCGCCATCTCTCTCGCTTTCAATGAACTCCTACAAGTTCGGATTGGAGGTACGGACTCATAATGTTCTACCTTAGATGATTGGCTAAAATGCGCCTAAGCATTTACAAAGATTGCATATACACGGGAAAATTCGACCGGTGAAGCTGTGACCCGGGTGGCCCAGTGGTAAAGGCGTCTGCCGCGAATGCAGAAGACGCTGGTTCGATCCCAGCCCTGGGCACCGGAGGCCTAGGTCACTTTTTTCTTTGTATATGACATCTATATAAGTTTATGATTTATGTAGTAGTGTGTCTACTTAAAATAAACAAATCAAAATATTTATTAAAAATAATTTGATTTGTTCTTCAGTTGTACTGAGGGCAGCGCAATCTCTCTCGCTTTCAATTAACTCCTACGAGTTCGGATTGGAGGTACGGACTCATAATGTTCTACCTTAGATGATTGGCTAAAATGCGCCTGAGCATTTACAAAGATTGCATATACACGGGAAAATTAGACCGGTGCAGCTGTGACCCGGGTGGCCGAGTGGTAAAGGCGTCTGCCGCGAATGCAGAAGACGCTGGTTCGATCCCAGCCCTGGGCACCGGAGGCCTAGGTCACTTTTTCCTTTGTATATGACATCTATATAAGTTTATGATTTATATAGTAGTGTCTACTTAAAATAAACAAATCAAAATATTTATTAAAATAATTTGATTTGTTCTTCAGTTGTACTGAGGGCAGCGCCGTCTCTCTCGCTTTCAATGAACTCCTACGAGTTCGGATTGGAGGTACGGACTCATAATGTTCTACCTTAAATGATTGGCTAAAATGCGCCTGAGCATTTACAAATATTGCATATACACGGGAAAATTCGACCGGTGCAGATGTGACCCGGGTGGCCGAGTGGTAAAGGCGTCTGCCGCGAATGCAGAAGACGCTGGTTCGATCTCAGCCCTGGGCACCGGAGGCCTAGGTCACTTTTTCCTTTGTATATGACATCTATATAAGTTTATGATTTATATAGTAGTGTGTCTACTTAAAATAAACAAATCAAAATATTTATTAAAAATAATTCGATTTGTTCTTCAGTTTCCTATATAGTGGTAATTTTTTAAGATGTCGGAATCTTACTAAGGAGTTCTATCGACAATTCCGACATCTTAAAAAAATCGTACTATAGCTAACGTGTCATTTGTTATCTACGCGTATTCGTTTCAATTTAAGGTGCGACCACACCGCTGCTTAAAATACGGTGACGCTACGGAATCGCAGTGACGCATCGTATCCGTACCGTTTTTATCGCATGCCCTCCACACCGCTGCTCAAAATACGCAGACGCAACGTCTACGCCGTGACGTGCCCCATACTAAATATTTTGACGCAGCTCAATGTCTGCGTATTTCAAGCAGCGGTGTGGAGAGCATGCGTTAAAATCGTGACGTTTACGGCACGTCATTGCGATTCCGTACCGTCAGTGTATTTTGAGCAGCGGTGTGGAGGGCATGCGATTAAAACGGTACGAATACGATGCGTCACTGCGATTCCGTAGCGTCACCGTATTTTAAGCAGCGGTGTGGTCGCACCTTTAGTCAGCAGCTATATAGGTAGTGAGTTCATCCTTACTTGTAAACAAACCCTTCTCAAGGACTTTATTTAACTTTTCTCTGGGATTATCACTTTAAATGTTGTTAATTGTCACTAATGATATTAACTATGGATGGGTAATACTCTAACAAGATGAGCACAAAAAATACTCTTCATAACCTAATGACGATTCTGTTTTGTTTATCTATTTTGACAATCGTTACATCTGTGTCACTCTCATTGTTAGAAAATTACAGTTTGTCTCTTTCTCACGCGGGTGACGGGAGCTCTTTGGCACGTCCGCATCTCTCGCTTGCCGGTGCGTGACTAGCGACAATTGTTTGAATTCACTCATTTTAAGTGCTTCTCTTTTGGAGCGTGCTTAACCCATCTGTCATTATTTTATATCGTAGTATAATACTTAAAGGTACTCAAAATGTATTGAATTCAACCGAGTAACTACTGAAAAATATATTTTTTATTAAAAAAAAAAATCGAATTAACAAACGAATAACGTGAAAAATAAATGATATTACGATGTCTAGATTGACAGATTTTCGTTTACATAATAAGAAAAGTAAAGGTGAATACACTATACATATGTTAGCATAATATATATTACCTAGTCCGAAGATAGCACATATAGCCCTGATAAATAAGATACACTTCATCGCTATGTGTTGAGCAGTATTAAGTGTTAAATGCTTACATCTTAAGAACAATAATAGCGTACACTAACCAGTGGCATTGGACTAAGAATAATGAGGCAAATGACAACCAAAGAGTATACTTATTTTAATTAGAATTCTGGTATTATTGACATGACGACTTCCCTGACGGTCATCAAACCAATTAAATGTAATTCTGGGATTGTTTACTATTTACTTTGCTTAGATCGGAATACATAAGTCATAAATAGTATTTTGTTTTCAAATGATAGTTATATATTTATTTATTTACAAACATATTACACAGTATTACAGTAGATACTAAGGCACTGTGGTATGCATACAATATTATTATTATTTTAGAATAACGTTTTTATTTTTGTTATGATCTTAATGAACTAATTAGATCGTTTACGGTCGGTGTCAATAGAAAAGTAAATAAAGGTAAACAAATATGTCTGACACATGACAAAATATTATCAAAAAAAATAGTTTTCACTAAAATATAAGTAATTAACGGATATTTTTACTAAAAATTAATGTAAATAACAAATTAATGTATATAAATCACAAAACAGAAAAAAATATAGTAACGTAACGTATGCGCGGCGCGTGTGACAAAGGTAGGAGTAGCAACTCAAACCCTGACCACAGTCAATTCGCCACGGGCGGCACGAGCGGTAAGCGAGACTGATGTGCATTGAAAAGTATAGAAAAAAATACAAATATGCCTTATTGTGCTATTTCAGCACGGCTAGCACGTCTAATGCGCGACTGCCGCGACAAGAGACAGATCTGCGCGACTTCATGTGTTGTCGCTAGTTGGCAGCACAACTTGCGCGTGAAAGGAGCGACAGACTCGCGATCAAATGCCACTGTCATAAAATGACAGTGACTCGCGACTTTGAACTAAAACCCTTAGCGCAACTTTGAGTTCTCTTCGCGTCAATTGCAGCTGCGAATGCATTTTATGCTACCGGAAAGCGAGATCCCATCAAAAACATAAATGTGAAAGGCTGCCAAGTTCGATACTATGGGAATGCTTCGCCTATAAAAGAAGTGAGATCTGAATAAGTACCAAGTTCCATAAAAATACCTCAAATCATAAATAGTTATAGGAATGCACACTTGATTTCCAGCAGTTTTTAAGGTACATTTTGAATAAGTATCACATTACATAGAAATACCTAAAATTATAATAGTCAGAGAAACGCACACCGGTTTTTTTAACAGTTTCCTGATAACATTTATTATTTTCAGTACTTTTTAATGATGTTACTTGGCAAGTTTTCACACACCACACACCTTTTCAATGCAATGAATCGACACCTTTGGACTGCAATGTGTCAAGTATATAATTTTCTATTAAAACTTGCCAAGTTACATAATTAAAAAGTACTGAAAATAATAAATGTTATCAGGAAACTGTTAAAAAAACCGGTGTGCGTTTCTCTGACTATTATAATTTTAGGTATTTCTATGTAACGTGATACTTATTCAAAATGTACCTTAAAAACAGCTGGAAATCAAGTGTGCATTCCTATAACTATTTATGATTTGAGGTATTTTTATGGAACTTGGTACTTATTCAGATCTCACTTCTTTTATAGGCGATGCATTCCCATAGTATCGAACTTGGCAGCCTTTCACATTTATGTTTTTGATGGGATTTCATTTATTTTTGTTAGGTGTAGGTTCTTTATTATTTTTTTATCACTTTTGCTTTAGGAAATGTCTCATTTCACTTAGGTATGTACTTTATACTATACCCTTTATACTAAGCGTCTAATTCTATTTTACTATTTATTTATAGGTGATTTCTACAAATAAACTGGCTCCCTACACCTAAATGTACCTACTTACATATAATTACATACATCAATAACTTACTTTATTCTGTTTGTAAGTACGCTACCTACATAGATAATTAATAACTTGGTAATACCTACCTACCAGTAGGTATTATAATTGGTGGCCTATTATGTAGCCCTAGAAGTGCACCATCCCATCTCATCCCGTGGCGTATCGGAGGGTGAGATGGGCAGTAGTATATATAATTCCATCTTAGAGTATATATGATTTCCATGTTCTTGAATCTGCGATTTTATTAGTTGTAAAATTAGAAATTATTTAGACTATGCGAGAAAAATTGTCTTTTCATTTTTGTTTGACTGATTTAGCGCACCTAGTGTACCTAGTGACCTGCTTTGTACTTCGTAAATCGTGGGTTCGGTTCCCGCAACAGACACACACAGAGTGGTGAACAATTTTATTGTTCTTGTCTTTAAGACGAACATGTATTATCTTAAATTGGTATGTATCTAAATTTAAATAAGTCTTATCTCATTTCCACTCCATACCTACTTATAGTAGAACAAAATTACACATTCGTTGTTTTCGAAACTAACTCACACTTGGCCGTTTTCAGATTTTTACTTTATTTCGACCTAAAGACAAACCTTCGAGCAAAATTTCAGGTCGGTACGACCATTGGAAGATAGACCCACTTAGTTCATTATGACTTCATAGTAGAACAAAGTTACACCTTCGCTATTTTTAAAACTGACTCACACTTGGCCGTTTTCAGATTTTTCCCTTTACTTTGACCTTAAGACCTATCTCCATGCCAAATTTCAAGTCAGTACGACCATTGGAAGTGGTCTAGGTTTTTGATGAGTCATTGAGTCAGTGAGTCAGTGAGTGGATAGTAAAAATAGCGATTTTCTGACGTCAATATCTCAAGAACTGCTATAGGTAGAATAATGAAATTTTGTATTCTAGACAATTAAGGGGATGTCAACAGACACTCGAAATTTCATATGCGTAGATAAAATATGTTTTGAGTTATAGGGTGGTCGAAATTGGCCCGAAATGGTTCGTGTAATATAACCCACGGCCGGTGTGTCGCTTTTTTTTGCTCGAACTTGGCGGACACACTGCCGTGTGTCTAGATTTTGACAGGCGCGGGAAGATTTTCCATATTCGCGGCTTAAGTCGCTCTTGTAAGACGTGCTAGCCGTGCTGGAGGTCAAATCTTGCCCATTGTGGCATTTCATACCATCGTTAAGTCTTATTTTCATAAATATTTATTACATATTTCGTTTTGCGGAAAACATTTCTTAATACATTATACAAATTTCAACTGTATCTTAAAGAAATAAGGTCGATATCTATTTTGCATAACACTAAAGAACTTTCTCGAATGTCTCAACTATCGTCCGCTACTCAGCCAGTGTGAGGAAAATGTTACAAAAAAGGAGAGAGAAATGTAAGGTTAATTTATGTTAACATTATGTGTTCTTAATAATTTATTTCTAACACTCACTGCATTTCAATTATTAAATAATTTGAAACGAGGAAACGTAATAATAATGCTGAATATACGTGCGTAAGATACCGTGTTCATTTATATATTATGTATTTACGTATTTATTATTATTATCATTCATTTATTACGTAAGACGATTTAGGTTGATAAATTGACCATGTCTTACTTCTACTTCACCATATTATGCGGTCTAGTACACATAAAGTTGAGAAACACATCGTTGTGGGCCGTATGAATGGCAAACGTGCTCGCGGTGGGGCACGGATGAGATGGTCGAACGCCGCAAAAAGGTCGGCTGGCGGCAGCCTGAACCGTGCAGTCCACATGGCCTATGACTGCACTTTATGGAAGCAAGCTACATGTGGTCGCGATCCTCAGCAGTGAGGGGACGAGAAAGAAGAAGACTTCTACTCACGAGAGGAGGATTTTTTATTATTATTATTATTTTTTCTGACAAAGGGATGAAAAGGGGTCAAAAATTGTCTTACCTAATAAATGAACAACGCCTTGCTGTATACTAAAACCTTCTTCAGAATGTAACAAATACTTTTCTGAAAACCGCGTCAAAATCGGTTTAGCAAAACACGAGATAATTGTGAACAAACGAACATACATACAAACATACAGGTCAAACTGAGAACCTTCTTTGTTTTAAGTCGGATAATAACGAAAAATCTTAATATAAAAGAAAAAACGTTCTTCATGACATATGTTTGGAACTCTTCAAGTCATTAATTTCTTCAATCAGAAACATGTATATGTCGCAGGGAAATGATTAAAACAGAGATTTTAATAAATCTCTAAGGGATATGATCAAATTACGCGGGATGTTAAAATTGAGACTCCATATCATCATTTCCCTAGAAAAATTCAGTAATTTCACCAAATCACTGACTCTGTTTAGTGGAAAGACAAAATCGGCCAATAAGTGCGATACGCTTTTTCTTTTCACTAGATTTGTTTAGGAAATTGACAAAATACCTAACTACGACAGTAAGTTGACGAAACGAACTCAATAAGTCAGCTAGTTTTATCATTTCGCTAAACGAGTTTAGTGAAATAATAAAATCCTTACTGGAAGATGGTATATGGTGATTTGATTAAATCTCTTAATTGATTTAGTGAAATGACGAAAGCAAGTACCGAATACAACATTTTGCAGTAAAGCGATTTGATCAAATCTCCGACTAGATAAAGTGAAACAGATATTAAAACAGAGATTTTAACAAATCTCTAAGGGATATGACCAAATCACGTAGGATATTTAAATGGAGAATCCATATCATCATATCCCTAGAAAAAATTAGTCATTTCACCAAATCACTGACTCTGTTTAGTGGAAAGACATGGAAGGTGCGTTATTTGTGAAAATCCAATGCATGCTCACGGTCATTATAAGATGTTGTTAGATTAGCTAATTACGTAATAACTTAAGACAGAAGGTCCCTTAAGTAGGGACTGAATAAATCAACCGACTTGGTATTACATGGATCTCACAACTTTTTACGGTAGAAGAACTGAGTTGCGAGACTTTTTTTTTACAAGTTTTGTTTTCGATGGCATAAACAACTTTGATACCTACTTTGACATTTTATGTAACAATTTCACGTAATCTAGTCTATATCTTCAAGTCATATATATCTTCAATCTTATTTTAGTATATGTTCAAAAATTTTGCTGCATTTTCCCTCTCAGCTCTAATATTGCTTTCTTTTTGACAAAATTGGCATTTAACAACTAAGCCTTAACCTTACTCTCCAACAGTACTTTCACATGTTGCATGCACTGGATGTTCACAAATACTGCACCGGCCGATTTTGTCTTTTCACTGAACAGAGTTAGTGATTTGGTGAAATGACTGAATTTTTCTAGGGAAATGATGATATGGATTTTCCATTTTAACATCCTGCGTGATTTGATCATATCCCTTAGAGATTTGTTAAAATCTCTGATTAAATATCTGTTTCACTTTATCTAGTCAGAGATTTGATAAAATCGCTTAACTGTAAAGTAAAATATTGTATTCGGTACTTCCTTTCGTCATTTCACCAAACCAGTTCAGAGATTTAATCAAATCACCATATACCATCTTCCAGTTGAGACTTTATCATTACACTAAACTTGTTTAGCGAAATGATAAAACTAGTCGACTTTTTGAGTTCGTTTCATCAACTTACTGTAGCGGTTAGGGATTTTGTCATATTCCTAAACAAATCTAGTGAAATGAAAAAGCGTGTCACGTTTTTTGGCCGATTTTGTCTTCCCACTAAACAGAGTCAGTGATTTGGTGAAATTACTGATTTTTTCTAGGGAAATAATGATATGGAGTCTCCATTTTAACATCCTGCGTAATTTGATCATATCCCTTAGAGATTTGTTCAAATCTCTGTTTTAATGATTTCCCTGCGACATATATACCTTTGTTTTTAGTATTTAAGTTTACGACACGGACGTTTTTGGACCCGGCTATGCCCTTAAACTACGCCCGGACCCGGGTATATCCTTAAACTATGTCCAAAAGAGAGGTATTATATATAAGTGCCTTTACTTGGAAAACTATACTAATTATTTTTTATCGACATGATACCGACTTTTCTACATCACTATCGCATCCTACGACGTCAAGCCACAGAATAACTAATATTACTAACGTACAGAAAATTCACTCCTTCACAAAAGTCAGATTTAGGTATAAAATTATACCTATACTAGCCGCCTACGAGTAAAATTGAAACTTATAACTGCGCACTAACCGTGAATCTTCTTTGCGCGCCGCAGTTTTATGACCGAGCTATGAGGGTTGTCACTTGACAAGTTTTTGTACCTGTACCTACTGATTTATTATTTTTAAGATAAATATGTAGGAATTACAAACGTTGATTCTGTAAACATAAAAAAATTATCCGGAGATAGTATGTCTGATTCTCACGGAAGGTAGGTATGCCACAGCCGTATTCCTTTAAAAATATGTCGGTTAGTTCCTAATATTGTTTCTGGGCAAACAATATTATATCTTTTATATTTATACGGCTTAGATCGACGTTTAGGTTTCGAAGCCATTGTGTATTCAATTTTGCGCGAGCGCCACGTGACACGAATCGTGCGAGCCGAGCGGCAGCCCACTGCCATACGCCTGCCCGGGAGGCACGCAGGCCAAATGTACCTAAACTGCGTAGTGACACCCCCCTGGTCAAGCCCTACCTCCATTTTATCTCGCGTACTCTTACTAAGACCACGCAAGTGTAAGGGAGAAAGTATATATACGAAGAGTGTGATATTTGTGACATCTGTTGTCGAGATGCTAAACTGGAAATACCGTAGATCAAGCTACTCGACGCTAGATGACGCTACTTTATATGAAATAAGTATTGCGAATACAATTTCGACTATGTGTTATTAATCATAAAGTTCAAATGATCGTACCGGCTCATGGCTCATATTACTTTTAAAACAAGATAATTTAGCCAATCATCTTTAAAATACTAATGTGTTTGTGTTTAAAGCAGTGTGCGTTTTGGCGACACTGGTTCTCGTACTAATCACGACTTCTACGGTTTTTTCTGTTTTGTGATATAAATTGAATGTGTAGAGGGCGACCTTCAATCGCTGCAGCAACCACTTTCTCCACTGTTTGAGAAATGCAGCAGTGGTTTATCTTACACAGAAATTAGCTGCCTTTATACAGACGCTCTGTCGCGCGTTCTCAGGAGCGTACAGGATTGCGCGCCGCAAGCCTGTACGCGCAATCATGTATGATTATGTTTTGAACTTTTTTTAAGGTAACGCTCTTTCGCGCGCTATTACTCGCATCACTTTTGAATCACGGAAAGAGCGAACGTATAAAAGCTTATCATGAGGGATAGAACGCGCGAAAGTGGCGCGTGTTGGAGTGCATGCAATTCACACACTTTTACTGAAGTGCGCGGTTATAGGTTACTAGTAGGTATAGTGTTGCGGTGAAAAATGGATAGAAGAAATAGAAATATCACGGCGCAAGCGATAGCTTAACATGATAATGTTAGCTGGTGTTAGTCTGCTCAAAAGGAAGAAGAAGCGATGCGTGTGGGTTAAGAAATATAGACAGCAATATTGTCATATGCCATTGATTTTAGAATTACGACGTCCGGACACGGGTATGTCCTTAAACTATACGTCCAAAAGAGAGGTAGTCATGCGTACTGCGAAAATGTCATCTCGCTCAAATCTGGAGCAGAGCCCGACTGGGAAAGTACCTCCACCTTACAGAAAACCACATCCAAATAGCACTAGACCCTACGCATAGTGTTGTGTTCCTGCTGGTAAGTAAGGTTGCCAAAGAGCTCAAAGAGGACCCGGTGTGTTAATAACAAAGGACCCTCTTGTTCCTTTAGTCGTCAACACAGTGAATCCTCCTTTTTGTAAAGGGTTGGCAACGCGCATGTGACACCTCTGCGTGCGACAGAACTGTACGTGTAAAGACCACCTCGAACCACGTGATTGCGTGGACTATGGCCACGCGCAATCGCATGGTCTATCCAAACCCCCTCAGACATCTTCACATGTGCATTCTTTCGCACATGAGTGCTGTTTCACGCGCGATAGAACGACTGTATAAAGGCAGCTATTGAAAGTAAATCCACTATTAATTCTTTACTCCACGTGCGTATGTCCGCCATCTTGCGTGTGCGATAGAACTGTACGTGTAAAGACCACCTCGAACCACGTGATTGCGTGCACTACTGCCACGCGCAATCGCATGGTCTATCTGATGAATATGCGGGAGTAAGGGTACACAAGTAACACACAGCGTAGCCGGTAGCGAACTGGTTTATTCAAATAGCTATCGCACGGTGGGCGCAGCCACCGTATGTACTTACATACCTATGCATGCATACACAATAATCCCTCCCCCATAGTTTCTTACTTACTAATTAATCTATAACGTTTTAGAAGAATTGTTTATAATCAAAACGCGGGCGAGCCCGCTTGAGCCGCGAGGTCGCGGTTGACTGGTCCGTGGTTTCTGGAGGCGCGTCAGGTGGCGCGGCGGGCGCGGCGTCGACCGGCGGCGCGCGCTCGGCCAAGCAGCTGTAGACGCCGAGCTCGACTCGGTAGTAGTCGCTGTATCGAGTGGCCTTACTTCCTCCCCCTCCGTCAACTCTTCGTCGGTATTCAGGACTGCTGGTTCGTGTGACTGGGGTTGCCTTGTTAAGAGTTCCGGCCTGCTGACTGTCGGATCGGCGGAAACTGTTTCGGCATTCTGTGGGCTGAATTCAAATACGGGTGGTATGTCCAGAGAAGGTGACCCGCTGGAGACTTCCGACGTATTGCTCGGGCCGGGTTGACTCATGGTTGGCGGTCTGACCTGTCCTTTATATTTAACAATTTGATTGAAGTGTCTTTTCACTATTTTTCCAGTGTTTTTATCCTTAATGAGATAAAGAACGCGTCCCAAGTTTTTTACTATAGTTCCTAGGGTCCAAGTAAAATGGTTCTTATTTGTGAAGTTTTTGTATAAAACTAACTCGTCCGTAATAAATTGGCATCTTTCTACACCGCCGTAGTGTTTAATCTGCAAGGACTGCTTGTTTTTAACAACAGAGTCGAGTGCGGTGAGCGGGGGCGATGACCTTGGTGACGTAACCCGTAATAAATCTAATCGCGATCTCAATTGTCTACCGAACACTAATTGCGCCGGCGACTGGCCGGTAGTAGTGTGTTTTGAATTGCGATAGTGGAACAAATATTTAAGTAATTGGTTGTTCACACTTTTACTGTTCGTGCTTGATAAGAGTGCGGCTTTAAGGCCCTTTTTAATTACTTTTACATACGACTCCGCCATGCCGTTACTAGACGGGTGATATACCGGTGACGTTAAATGTTGTATGCCATTCAAAGCACAAAATTGTTCAAAATATTGACTAATAAAAGAACTGCCATTATCGCTGACTATCGTACATGGAATGCCGTACCTAGACATGAACTCGTACAATTTATCAACCACGTTAGTTGATGTCGAATTTGTTTTCATGTCGTAGCATTCCACCCATTTGCTATAGGCGTCGACTATGACTAAATACCAGTGCTCATTTATGGGGCCAAGGAAGTCTAAATGTATCCTTTGGAACACATGTGCTGGAATTTTCCAGGGCGAGAGCGGGACGCGCGGTGGTGTTGGTCGCAACCGAGTACAAACCTGACAGGCCCCAATTAGGTTCTCAATAGCGGTATCAATTCCCGGGAACCAAACCCGTGAACGCGCCTCTGCCTTACTCTTCACAATACCTAAATGTGACTCGTGCAACTCTGCTAGCACTTGACTTCGTAATGCCAATGGAATAACAACCTTGTGGCCTCTCATTACGCAGCCATTTTCAAATGACAGCTGAAATCTGCATTGATGGTACGGTTTAATTTCGTTATCATTACATTTGCGAGGCCAGCCGTTTTGAATGTAACAAATAATCTTTTTTAGAATTGTATCCTTATTTGTTTCCCGTTGTAACATCTCCATTGTAATTGGTAAACAGCTGCCCTCGAAAACGAAATGTACATATGTCGCGGTATCTTCCGCGCCCGCACACCCCGCGTGTGCTATCTGCTCGTCCGGTAACGATGCTCGAGACAGGAAATCGGCGCAGTTATTCGCACTACGTACATATTCGATTGTATAGTTATATGCCGATAGAAATATGGCATATCTCTGTAGCCTATTCGCTGTTATCTCCGGTATTCCCCGGTGAGGGCCGAATATAGACAGAAGCGGTTGGTGATCGGTGCGTAGGATGAATGGTTCCGCACGTGCGTATAAATACTGGTGGTATTTTTTTATTCCGAAAATCAAACTTGTCGCTTCTTTTTGTATTTGTGCGTATTTTTTTTCGGCCGCGTTTAACGTTCGGGAAGCGAAAGAGATTGGACGTTCGGACCCGTCGGCCTCAATCTGCGATAAAATAGCACCCAAACCTTGCGGAAATGCGTCACAGGTTAGAAGCAGTTTAGCATTGGGATTATAGTGTGTTAGCACTTGATCCGATGCTAACTGGCTCTTAATTTCCTGGAACGCCCTTTTGTGCTCTGTTTTCCACTCCCACTTTTGATCCTTTTTTTAATAGATCGTACAGTGGACTCAAGATGGTAGAAGCCCTAGGCACAAAATTCCTATAATAATTAATTAAACCCAGGAAAGATTGCAGTTGGTTTATGTTGTTAGGAACCGGTGCCTCGAGTACCTACCCAACCCGCTCCGACATCTTTACTTGCGCATTCTTTCGCACACGATTGCTGTTTCACGCGCGATAGAGCGACTGTATAAAGGCAGCTTTTGGCTGTATAAAGGCTGATCTTTCATACGAGCATTGGTTTTTTGAGGAGACTGATTATACAAGGTACCTAAGTACGCTTATAGTTAATGCTGCTGCCACTGACAAGGCCTCGCACGATAATGTTTTGTTTACTAATTAAAATAAAACTGAGTATTTTCAAAGTTACGGAAAGTGGTTGTAAATCTCTATATTATACAATGACATTATTAATTTTGATCCATATTAATAGATATGAAAATGTCACTCATTTAATACGATCATTAATGGCATCTCGCTAAGTGTGGTAGGGCACGTTCAGCGAATGTCATCTTGCTTAAATCTGGAGCAGAGCCCGATTGGGGCAGTATCTCGGACCTTACAGAAAACCACAACCAAATAGCACTAGACCCTACTTATAGTGTTGTGTTCCTGCTGGTAAGTAAGGATGCCAAAGAGCTCAAAGAGGACCCAGTGTGTTAACGATGAGGGTCCCTCTTGTTCCCTTAGCCGTCAACACAGTGAATCCTCCTTTTTGTAATGGGTCGGCAACGCGCATGTGACTCCTCTGGAGTTGCAGGCGTCCGTAGGTTGCGGTAGCTGCTTACCATGGGGCGGGCCGTATGCTTGTTTGCCACCGTCGTGGTATTAAAAAAAAAGGTCGGTGTCAATAGAAAAGTAAACAAAGGTAAAAAACGCACTTACCTTCATATTGCACCGCAATCACGCACTTTTAAAGAATTACAGGTGTAGTGAGAAATGATTTTCCTTCGGGAAAACTCGGATTTTATCGGAATGCATTCGCAGTGCCCATACTTACCCAAGGACATACCCACATCGGGCGTAGTTTAAGGACATACCCCGGGTCCAAAATATATAAATAAATATTATAGGACAACTGAAAATAGATGTCATATACTTCAGAAAAAGTGACCAAACCCTCCGGTGTCCGAGGCCAGATTTGAACTGGCGTCTTCAGCTTTCGCGGCTGACGTCCTGACCACTAGACCACCCGGTCACGGTGGAACTTGACAAATTTTCTCATGTATATGCAATCTCTGAATTTGAAACGGCTAGGCGCCGTTGACCATACTCTAAGGGCATGCGCAGTACGTGCTTGCACCTCCTATCCGAATCTCTTACGTGATTCTGGTATAGTGAGAGAGATGGTGCTGCCATCTATGAATCTTGAAGCAAATCAAATTATTTTGTTCAATATTTTTTGATTTGCAATTTTAAGTCGTTACACTACTATACATAAACTGAAAATAGATGTCATATACTTCAGAAAAAGTGACCAAACCCTCCGGTGTCCGAGGCCAGATTTGAACTGGCGTCTTCAGCTTTCGCGGCTGACGTCCTGACCACTAGACCAACCGGTCACGGCGGAACTTGACAAATTTTCTCATATATATATGCAATTTCTGAATTTGAAACGGCTAGGCGCCATTGACCATACTCTAAGGGCATGCGCAGTACGTGCTTGCACCTCCTATCCGAATCTCTTACGTGATTCTGGTATAGCGAGAGAGATGGTGCTGCCATCTATGAATCTTGAAGCAAATCAAATCAAATGTATGGAATCCTTTTTATAAATGTCATATAGAGCGTATTGAGCGAATTCAAAAGAGGTTCCTATTCTTTCTCACCGTACATCAGGGGAAACTGCGCATACTAAATTCATACCAGGAGCGATTAAAGTTCTTCAAAATGATCTCTCTCGAGGACCGCCGTTGGATTTCAGACCATATACTATTACACAAAGTTGTGTCAGGAACGCTTGACTGCCCACAGCTTCTGCAAACAATTAACTGGACAGTGCCGCGCCAACGCTCTCGTTTAGTCAACTTTCGGCCTTTCTCATATAAAATTTATAGAACCAATGTTGGATCCCACAGTATAATACCACGAATTTGTAAAGAGCACAATTTAGTTTACAAACAGAATAGAGTAGATATGTTAAAAATGTCACATTATCAATACAAAAAATATTTACGTAAACTCAAGAGTAATCTCTAATTCTAAAATTCATATTTTATGTTATGTTTCACTTTGCTATAAGTTATATTTCACTTCCTAAGCAACTTTACAGAAATATTGTTAGATCAAGTACTTTAGTGTTATAGACCTTATTCTGCAATTTTGTTTCAATCCTACTTAGATTAAGAACTATTATGTAAGCAATAGCTTCTTTTTTACGTGCATGCCGTGTTTGCCTGTAATTGGGTGGATACTCAAGCAAGCTATTTTTTTGCCTAGTTTTAAAAAGTATATTGTATACCACCTGTTGGCAAACCTTAAATAAATAAAATAAAATAAAATAAATTATTTTGTTCAATATTTTTTGATTTGTAATTTTAAGTAGTTACACTACTACACATAAACTGAAAATAGATGTCATATACTTCAGAAAAAGTGACCAAACACTCCGGTGTCCGAGGCCAGATTTGAACTGGCGTCTTCAGCTTTCGCGGCTGACGTCCTGACCACTAGACCACCCGGTCACGGCGGAACTTGACAAATTTTCTCATGTATATGCAATCTCTGAATTTGAAACGGCTAGGCGCCGTTGACCATACTCTAAGGGCATGCGCAGTACGTGCTTGCAACTCCTATCCGAATCTCTTACACTCGAATCTTGGACACCGGAGGGTTTGGTCACTTTTTCTGAAGTGTATGACATCTATTTTCAGTTTATGTATAGTAGTGTAACTACTTACAATTGCAAATCAAAAAATATTGAAGAACATAATTTGATTTGCTTCAAGATTCATAGATGGCAGCACCATCTCTCTCGCTATACCAGAATCACGTAAGAGATTCGGATAGGAGGTGCAAGCACGTACTGCGCATGCCCTTAGAGTATGGTCAACGGCGCCTAGCCGTTTCAAATTCAGAGATTGCATATACATGAGAAAATTTTATTTAATCAAATACAAACATTGAAACATACTAATGTATGAGTGGAATACCCACTTTAAAAAACAAGTAAAATAATTATGAGAAAATTTGTCAAGTTCCGCCGTGACCGGGTGGTCTAGTGGTCAGGACGTCAGCCGCGAAAGCTGAAGACGCCAGTTCAAATCTGGCCTCGGACACCGGAGGGTTTGGTCACTTTTTCTGAAATATATGACATCTATTTTCAGTTTATGTATAGTAGTGTAACTACTTAAAATTGCAAATCAAAAAATATTGAACAAAATAATTTGATTTGCTTCAAGATTATAGGACAATCTTACACAAATCGACCTAGGCCCACAGTAAGCTCAATAAGGCTTGTGTTATTGGAACTAGACGACGATATATATAATTGATAAATATGGATAAATACTTAAACACTTAGAAGACATCCATAACTCAGGAACAAATATCTGTGATAAACACACAAATAAATGCCCTGACCAGGATTCGAACCCGGGACCTCCTGCTTTATAGGCAGGGTCACTACCGACTGGGCTAGGAGGCCGTTATATGCAATAATATATAATAATACCTATGCAAACAATAGCTCACCTAAGCCCAGGCTTTTAAATTCAACAGATAGAAATAATCAAGTTCGGTAAATAATTCTCATAATAGCAATCAACATTAAAAGAAAATGTCCTTTTATGGTAGTAGTAGGAGATTTACATTCTACATGAGTTAGTGTGTAGTACTGTAGTGGAAATTTGATTGGTTTGTGTAGGTACTAATTATTTCTGTTATACTTTAATTTATTTGTCACTAGCTGACCCGGCGAACTTCGTACCGCCAACTTCCACAGACTCCCGTCGACCTCAAGTCCACTCCTACGCCAGTCCTACCGTATCCCACCACTCTCCCACTGTCGTCCAACCATCTCCCACTCTTGTCCACCCTTCTCTCACTCTCTTCCACCACCCTTCTCCCACCGACTCCTACTTCACTCCCATCCCATCGACTCCATTCCCACTGACTCTTACACTACGTCAGTCTCATCGTCTCCACCTCCTCCCATTGTCTTCATCCACTCCTATTAACGGACTTACACTTTCTTAACTTCCATATAGGGTTGCCAGGTGTTAGCCGGACATGTTTGGCTTTTTACCAGTGTGTCCGGCCAAATAATTCCTCGTCCGGCCTGTCCGGCTTTTGGTAGGCTTCTGTCTGACTTACGCTACGCGCCAGTCACACCAGTGGCACGATTCGAAAGACCAGCGTAGCGTATGCAAAAAAGGCATGTCCGGCTTTTGGGATCAAATGTCCGGCTAAATTAAGCGGCTTTTTCATTTTTGGGCCTGGTAACCCTACTTCCATAGATTATGTTCCATTTCTTTTTAGTTTCTCCAATATTTTAATAGTTATTCTGTTATTCGGGGTGGAGATATGTACATCCAAATATTTTTTAAGAAAAAAAAACCCGACTTCAATGGGGAAAGCTAGTGAAAGATTATTATGTAGATGGTGTACTCTTAGACTCCATACAATGAAATAACTTGCTTAACAAACACAGCGAAGAGGACAAATCGCCAAACGTGAACTATGCGTCGTTGAAGAGTTCCGTTCTGATCATCATCAGCAGTTCCACTTTATCAAATGTCACTCTTTTGAATGAAAATCTTGATTTGTTGAAAAAAATACATAAATCACTATGTGTATGCCCTTAAGATTTGAGGAGATCCCTCGATTCCTCATGGATCCCATAATCAGAACTTGAGGTTGACGAAAATTTGCCCTTACAATCAAACTTGCTTAACAAACACAGCGAAGAGGACAAATCGCCAAACGTGAACTATGCATCGTTGAAGAGTTCCATTCTGATCATCATCAGCAGATCTACTTCTTCAAATGATCTTCTTGAAAAAATGGTGAAATAAAAACTGAAGTTAACATTTTTTTTGGGTAAGGTTCACATGAAGTAGGGGTAAATTTTTTTGATCGGCTTCTAGTTTCTACCCTATTATATTTTAATACACAAATATGAAATTATAAAAGATGGTACAATTAATAATAAAACAGCTTTAGAAAATAAATAAATAATTCTTGAAATGATTCACTGTTTTGAATGAAAATGATGGATTTCTTGATAAAAATATGTATATGTATGCCTTTAAAGTTTGAGGAGTTCCCTCGATTCCTCATGGATCCCATCATCTGAACTGCGTATTGACAAAAACGGGACCAATCTGTAATATATATATAAACTAAATAAAAACATACACGCCGAATTGAGAACATCCTCTTTTGAAATCTTGAAGTCGGTTAATAATCAAAGATCATGAAAATCGGTTCAGCCGTGCTAAATGGTATATAGCGTTTTGTTATACCACGTTTTATGTCACGTTCCGCGGGAATGGGATAAAAAGTATCCTATGTCCGTCTTCTTGTTCTAAGCTACCGCCCCACCAATTTTCAGCCAAATTGGTTCAGCCGTTCTTGTGTTATAAATAGTGTAACAAACCGACTTTCTTTTATATATATAATATAAAAGATTGTCTACGGACATAAGACATACAGCCTTGGCCAGAAGTGTTGAGCACCCTTGCGATTTTCATACAAAACTCGAAGCTTTAGTCCAGCGTTTCTATATTTTTAATTCAAACTGAATAGGCATGTTTTGTTGAAGTTAGTAGTAACTGCATAGAATATTTGCAATTTATCCCACCGACCTAAAGTCGCATTTTTGTGACCTTAAGTTTTCATGTTTTATATTTACCTTGAAATTGTTATTAAGTGAAGTTTTCTAGATATATAAATGAAATGTAACATTTTACGTCACCGTACATTGTTATTATTGGGAAATAATACTTAACATCAAAACTGTAAACAAAAAACTGCTATGCTCAATACTTCTGGCCAAGGCTGTATACAGCGAAAGGACAACGTCGTTGCTAACGCTTTATCTAGAGTTGAGATAGTCGATTTTCAAAATATTGCAATAGACTTTTCTTTGATTGCGAAGGCACAACACAAATATGACGACTTGTAAACATTATTACAATTCACCATTAAATTATGAGTATGACAGACAATGACAACAAACAGTCAAACACAAAAATAAAATAAAAGTTTATTTAAACTCGGTAAATAATGGTAATACAAACTCGGCTACCGGCGTTTATGTATTGATCTTGAACAGACTCGTCGTGCTAATGTTACGAATGCTTCAATTCAATTTTATAACTACCCTCATTTAAATATTGAGCTGCTACCCACTTTTAAATATTGAGCTCGAACAGGCTTGTCATATCAATGTCAATAAACAAAATGGCCGACATGGCCGGCTTTTAATTATGGTCATATTATAGTTCAAAATCTGTAAGAATGAACTTTTGACACTTCAGTATTGACGTCATTAGTGATGGGGCTAAGACGTACCGTTTGTCAAATTTAGCGATTATTTATGAATTGTTAGAATCGATTTTACTGCAACCGATTTTTTCTTGTTATATGCCTATATATATTGTATCACAAATCTTCTCAAATTATAACAATAAGAATAAGAGAATAAGAATAATGTTTATTGACTTAAACCTAATACAAGTATAAGTAATATTTGCACAGTACCTACGGTAACAGCTTAATAACAGAGACTTATGTATTGGGTTTGAAACAGTTTCACCGGAACTGAGCCTCTGTCTCCCGAACTAGGCGGATGCCTGTGACTCGGAAGTCAGTGATTCCACCGAGAATATGAGTTGAAATGAGTTGTATGCAGTTGTGCCTAATATACAAAACTAAATTAAAAAAGGAAAACTTAACTATAACAAAGCAGAAATTAAAATTATTTAGGAAATGATCATTTAATAATTGTAATCTACTAATTATATATGGCACTATAATAATTCCATAATTAATACAATATGATAAGAAAGTCTTATGATATGTAAAGCCTGATCAGTAATATAATTATAATCATGTCACAAGGGTGCTGTTATTCTCATATACAGGTTGGAAAAAAATCATGGGCCCGGGAGGGGAACTGCCTTAAAAAGTTGATATAGCTAAATTCACTGAAAGGAAACATTTTTTTTAAAGGGACTTTACTGCATTTACAAAATATTTGTAAATGCAGTTCAATTAAGAACTATTTATTTTGTAATTTTTGCCAAAAACAATTTTTATGACAATTGATGCCAATCGATCCTATTTCCAACAAGGATAAAAAATTCTCAATACCAACAAGTTTAGGACACAAGAGGAACCATAAATAATAAAAAAAACCTGCCAAGTGCGTGTCGGACCACGCATAATGGAGGGTTCCGTACCTTCAATGGAATAAGAACCAAACTAATACCAAAAGGTCGTATCTGATGCTTATGGAAGAAGTTTTTTGGAGATAACTCAAAAATTACTGAACGGTCATGTTTAAAACAATTTTCGTAGAAAGTATGTCATAAGACGCATCTTCTCAAATGTTTTCATACTTTTTAGACTTACGGTTCAAAAGTTACAGGGGGGGTTGGGGGACGCTATTTTTCCGAATTTAGAAAGCAATTATTTCTGAAACTAAATACTTAATCACAAAATATTTAAAGAAAATTCAATGTTATTTTTAAAGACCTATCGATTCATGTGCAACATGTTGATATTTGGTCAAAAAAGTTACATGTATGGAGCGCCCCCCCTGAAAATATTTTTTTCTGCAATTTCACTACAGAACTAAAGCGGCATACAAACTACACCTACATGTCTAAATTTTATTAAGATACGTCTTATAGTTTCCGAGTAAAATGGCTGTGACATACGGACGGACGGACGGACGGATAGATGGACATTACGAAACTATAAGGGTTCCGTTTTTGCCATTTTGGCTACGGAACTCAAAAAGACTTTTCATACAATTAGTATGGAGAAAAGTGAAAATTAAGAAATAAACTGTGAATGCAGTTTTACTTTTTATAAAAACAAAATACGACAAAGCTCAAAATATCTCGAACAGTTCTGAAATTTAGTACGTAGGTTAAATAGATGTATCTTATGATACGACCTTTTGGCATTTAGTCTGGTTCTTATTCCATTGAAGCTACGGAACCCTCCATTATGCGTGGTCCGACACGCACTTGGCCGGTTTCTTCACATCGTACTCCATTTTATTTTCGTTTTGATTTGGTTTGTATTGTCTATTGATTACATAATCGATTTTATCGACTTACGGAAATGTTATATGAATCGGAACAGCAGACATGGTTACAACACTAAATTTAAAAAAAAGGAGGCGTAGACCGTAACTGTTTGCATGCTAAATTGTTATCGTAAAATATTCAATAACAAAGATATGAAAAAATGTAACATTAATTAAGTTATGTTTATTAAAAGTGAAATATTGTGTTTACGTACATGACAAGCTATAAAATCGTTATGGGATTTTGTTTATAATTTCAAAGTGTCTTGCGCGTTTACGTTCTACGGGCGTTGCGATGTGTCAAAAGTTCATTCTTACAGATTTTGAACTATAGTTCTTTGAAATCAAGGGTTTTGTGACTTTTTAATACTTATTCTGTTAACCAGGGCTGTGACCATTCAAACCAATCCGAAATCATCTAAATCGGTTTAGCCGTTCTCGAGTTATAAACGGTCTTACTAACACCACTCTCTTTTATATATTTAGATATGTTATGAACCTCATAAATCTAGTAAATATTATCCTGACCATTAGCAATCTTTAAAATTATACTAATTACGAATCATCCCGTTTTTCAGGCACCCCTTCCAGGACCAATATGGATAAGCCCACTTGAAGCAGTTAATGATAAGATAACTTGCCCACAAGGACGAGTACAAATGTTTGACACATCTGGTTTCGAGCGTGATATGCGAGAGGATTGTCTTATAGCAAACATCTACGTGCCCGACACAGAGGAGACCAACCTCCCTGTCGTGGTGTATGTCCATGGAGGAGCTTACCAATTAGGGGTAGGAGTTAGTGGCTCTCCAAAACCTCTTGTGGCATCCAAAAAAGTAATAGCTGTCACTTTTAACTATCGCTTGGGAGTGCACGGATTCCTCTGTTTGGGCACGGAAAATGCGCCCGGCAACGCAGGTATGAAGGATCAAGTCGCGCTTCTTCGGTGGGTACAGAAAAACATTGCCAATTTCGGAGGAAATCCCAATGAGGTCACAATAGCTGGTTATAGTGCTGGCTCGTCGGCAGTAGACCTCCTGATGCTCTCAAACATGACCAAAGGTCTTTACAATAAAGTTATACCCGAGAGCGGAGCAAGTGTAGCCAGTTGGAGTGTTCAGCTTAACCCGGTTCTGAATGCCAAAGATTACGCTAAGCAACTCAACATCACTAAAAATGTGGATGATATCAAGAGTTTAGAGGAGTTTTACGTCAATTTGCCATTTGAGACTTTGGTGTCAGATATCTTTATAGATAGGAAGGACTCCACTTTCGTGTTTTCGCCATGTGTTGAGAGCGATACCGGTGCCGAACGGTTCCTTACTGATACTCCGCTAAACATTCTTACACAAGGAAAATACAGAAAAGTACCAGTCCTATACGGATTTGCGAATATGGAAGGCTTATTCCGGGCTATGTGGTTTGAACAGTGGCAAGAATCAATGAACGAAAAGTTTTCAGACTTTATGCCAGCGGATTTGCAGTTTAAAGACAACGAAGAAAAGGAACGTGTCGCGCAAGAAATTAAGGAGTTTTATTTTGGTAATGAACGAATATCGGTTGAAACTATTCAAGGGTTTATTGATTATTTCTCTGACGTCATTTTTGCATACCCTCATTTGAGATCAGTGAAATTACAAGTAGACGCCGGTAGTGATTCTATTTATCTCTACGAATACTCATTCTTCAGACCACATGCTGAAAATGCTCCGATACCTGAATATTTTAGAAAAATTAAAGGTGCTGGTCATTGTGCCCAGACGGTTACTGTACTGGACATTGCATTTACTGGGTTTGGTGACTCTGATCCCGAAGAGTACACGAAAATGAAGAAAACTATGGTTGAGCTGTGGTTGAACTTTATTACCACGGGGTAAGTTGAATACATAAACTTGTTTGTTGACTTTTGGCCTATTCTTTAGTAAGAGATTTTTTTCCTTATTATGTCTTATGAAAAACTAGTTGAGCCGGCGGACTTCGTACCGATAAACACCGATTCCCATCGACCCCTTTCACCCCTACGCCAGCCCTCCTATCTCTGACCCCATTCCTACTGATTCATACGTCAGTCCTACCATCTCCCACCACTCATCTACCCTCCCACTCTCTTCGACCCTTCCTCCACCGACTCTTACTCATTCCCATCGACTCTAACCCCATTCCCACTGACACCTACACCAGTCTCACCATCTTACACCCTACTGACATTGTCTTCAGCCACTCCTACTATTGACTGACTTACTTAACTTCCAAAGACCATTTTTTTTTCTAATTTCTCCAAAACTTTGATAGTTGTTCTGCTATTCGGGGCTACAAATACAAGTATATAAATCCAATACGAGCAAATAATAAACCAGATATAGGATGTATTAGTGTAATCATAAGTTACACTTTACTATGACCCCGTAATTATTTATTTTTTAACTTACCGCGCAGCAATCTACTGCAGACATCATTGAAGAACTGTCAATCTCATGTCGAGCGTTCAACTTGAGTGTGTGAGTGCACATTGCGGGCCGAATTATTTTCTATGGTTTGAAATTGTTAGGTTTGAGGTTATAGGGACTCAGAGAATGATACACGCACACAGTCGGTTGCTAACTGATTTTTATTGGTGCGCGCGATGCGCTATGAATGCATGCATGTATACACGTAGGTACCTATAGATATACCTATACTAGGACACTGCGTAACTCGCCATACGGTACAACTATAGCTACAAATATTATTCCTAACACTCCCTTACACTAAATTCAAAACAAATCGCCAAAATTAAAAGGTTTCCGTGGCCTCGTATTCACATTGGAATATTCCGGACTTGGGTCACTACAATCGGCCAGAGCATCTCCCTCCGGTGGTGGCTCCTCTGCCATGCTGTCGTCTGCCACAGAGATTGGCGAGGCTAATCCGACTGACTCGACGGTTACGGATGTAGGCGCCGGGCTAAGGTAGCCGTCAGTGTCCCTGTCGACAGCAGGTTCTTCAGTTGTCGCTGTCCGGGTACTATCAGGGGCCGATTCGAGAACTGTAGCCGCTTGCTGGAGACTTGAAGGTGGCAAAAAAACAGCTTGTAACAAATCAGGCTCGTGTTCTCGATCCTCAGTCGCAGAGCTGGAAGGTGCTGGTTGTTCCGGCAGTGACTGCTCTTCGTCACTCATCTCCTCCCCTTTATACTTTTGTAGTTGGTCCACGTGTTTTTTTAATGTTTTGTTGTTGTCTAATTTTACGATGTATATAGTTTTGGCAATTTGTTTTATTATTACTCCTACAGTCCAATACGTTTTTTGATTTTTATAAACTTTAACTAACACAGTTTCATTGTTACGGAATTGTACATTCCTTTTTCCATCGTAATATTTAGTCTGCAAGGCCTGTCGGCGTGACACGTTGTCAGCGATTGCTGAGTTAGATAGTGGCGATGTAGGGGAAGTAGGTGCAAGGTGCAACAAGTCTAAACGACTTCGCAGTTTACGCCCAAACAGAACCTCTGCAGGAGACATGTTGGTCGATGTATGCTTTGAATTTCGGTACATAAACAAATACTCTTGTATTTTTACATTAATATTACGAGATTGTGTGCCTGAGGATATTATTTTGTTTAATGCCAATTTAATTTGCTTAACATATATCTCGGCTTGCCCATTGCTAGATGGGCTGTAAGTGGGGGTAGTGATGTGTTCTATGCCATTTATTTTACAAAAGTGCTGGAATTCCGTAGACACAAACGAAGTTCCATTGTCTGTGCAAACTTTGCGGAAGATACCAAATCTTGACATTGTTTCACAAAGTTTCTCAATCACTACTCGACTACTAAATGAACCCGAAACATCGAAACATTCCACCCATTTAGAGTACGCATCCGCAATTATTAGGAAGTACTTACCATGCGTGGGGCCCAAAATATCAATATGAACGCGGTGGAAGGCCTCAGGTGGGAATGGCCAGGGAGCCAAGGGTGCCCGGGGCGGCGCGGGTCGCACGCGCACGCACTCCGCGCAGCTGCCCGCGCGCCGCTCGATGTCGGCTGCCGTGCTAGGCCACCAAAACCGCAATCTAGCTTCCGCCTTCATTTTATTGATCCCTAAGTGCCCCCTGTGTAACTCGTCAATTATTTTATTTTGATGAGTTGCAGGAATTACCAACCTAGAACCCCTAACTACACAGCCCCGTTCTACTGACAACTCGGCTCGACATCTGTAATAAGGTTGTAAATTATAATCCCTTACCTTACTAGGCCAACCGCTCATTACGTATTTCGATACCTGTAAAAGTATGTTATCAGTGCGCGTTGCTTCGCAAACATTATCTATAGACATCGGTACCTCGCCGTCCGTTATAAAATGCAAATAAGCAGCTCGGTCAATCGTGTCATCTCGCTCGCTCGCTGCTCCATTGATGGCATTGCTTTTGTTCACGGACCGGCTAAGGAAATCTGCCGTATTGCGCGCACTGCTAACATACTCAATTTTATAGTTGTATGCAGATAAAAATAATGCATACGGCTGAAGGCGGTTGGCAGAAACCTCTGGTACACCTTTGTCTGGCCGGAAGATGCTGAGCAGAGGCTTATGGTCGGTCCTAAGTATAAATGGCTCATCTCGCCCATACAAATAATGGTGAAATTTGCGTATCCCGAATGCGATGCTTGTAGCTTCCTTACTAATTTGGCTATAGTTTTTTTCTGCACTAGTCAACGACCTAGACATAAATGAGACGGGTTGCTCGACTCCTTGATCATTTATGAGACTTAGTACTGCTCCCAGGCCTGTGGGTGACGCATCTACTGTTACAATTAATTTCGCGTTCGGATCAAAATGCGCTAACGTGACGTCTGAAGCCAACAGATGTTTTATTTTAGACACCGCATCGTCATGTTCGCTTGTCCAAGACCACCTAGTATTTTTTTGTAATAACTTGTGCAACGGGCATAAAATGGATGACGCATTTTGAACAAACTGCCTGTAATAGTTTACTAGACCTAGGAAAGATTTTAATTCAGATACATTTTCCGGAATCTTCGCTTCAAGTATGGCTTTAACTTTTTCAGGCGATTTATGTAAGCCATTTTTGTCTATGTTGTAACCTAAATAAGAAACAGAGTCTTGGAAAAACGAACACTTGTCTTTTTGTAACACCAACCCAGCTGCCTGGAGACGTTTGAATACTTCGTTTAACCGCTGTAAGTGCTCTGTCCTATCACAGCCAGTCACCAAAATGTCATCTAAAAATATGCACACATCAAGACCAGCGAGGATGGTTTCTAATGCTCGTTGAAATATCGCAGGTGCGCTCGAAAGTCCAAAAACGAGCCTTGAGTAGGTAAACAAGCCCTTGTGTGTGTTTATGCAAGTATATTTTTGAGAGTCCTCACTTAGAAGCAACTGGTTATAGGCATTCGAAAGATCTAGCTTTGAAAATTGTTGACCGCCATGCAGTTTTGAAAATAACTCCTCGATGCGGGGCAACGGATACTTATCTATGAGAAGCTGTTTATTAATCGACACCGAAAAATCTGCACATATACGTACCTTGCCATTTTGTTTCAAGACTGGTACGATAGGGCTGGCATATTCAGAATAACTAACTGGTTTTAATATACCTAACTGAACAAGGCGGTCTAATTCTGCTTCGACTTTATCGCGAATAGCAAAAGGTAGCGGTCGCGCTCTAAAATAAACCGGTTTGCTACCCGGTTTCAGGTTGAGTTGTACTCCTACATCCTTACAACACCCCAACTTATCTGAGAACAAATGCGGATATTGGCTACTGAACGTATCTACAAAACCGGTATCACTGGTCACTTTATCAATACAATGTAATTCCTTTTCAGGAATTGGACTCAACTGTAAATGAAAAGTAGATATAAAATCTCTGCCTAATATCGGAGGCCCTCCGTTCTTTACGATATAAACGTTTAAGTCACTAGTTTGGCTTCTGTAGTGAAATGTTAAACTTATTGCACCTAATGTGTCAATGACCTTTTCATCGTAACTTGTTAGTACTGACGGTGCCTTAGACAATGGTATCGACGTGAAATGTTTATTGTAAAGTTTATCCGATATAGCCGTGATTGCTGAACCTGTATCTACTTCGAAATTCAAAAGCAAGTCGTTAACCAACACATGTTCCTGCATAGGTTCCCCATTATAAGTGCGAATATTAAAAAGGAATTGCTTACCCTCTTCATCGCCACTGTCTAAACAGCATTCGACGAAATTAATTTTTTTGTTTGGATACTTTTTACGACACACGCGTTTAAGGTGTCCTTTAGAACCACACTTATCGCAAATGGAGTTAGCAAATCTGCAATCTGCTCCTGAATGTCCACGGTAGCCGCAGACTGAGCACGAGGCGCCAGTTGAACCGATGGGTCGCGCGCCTGCTGTGGCGGGCGCCCTGCTGGCCGCCATCTTGTGTACACCAAACTCGCTGTCGGCGGCACTGGAGCCCGAGGTCCCAGCTGCGCCGGCCCGCGCGCCTCGTCGGGCGCTGCGGACATTCTCCGCCATTTGCAAAGCGCTGGAGAATGTGAGGCTTGACATCGCCTCAGTGAAGAGTTTGTCCCGTTCTGGTCCCTGAACCATTCCTAAAACAAATCGGTCCCGTAGGGTGTCGTCGAGCGTCGCTGAAGAGAAACTACAATGTAGTGCCAAACCCCGTACTCTGGCAGCCCAATCTGAGAATGATTCGTTAGCTGATTGCGTGGCACTGTAGAAGCTATTCCGCTCAGCGAATCCACATATCTTGGGTTTAAAATGGCCATCCAAAAGTAGTACGACTTCAGCGTAACTTAAGTTTCCCAGTTCCTTTGGTAAAGCAAGGTCCCTTAACAGCTTATACGTGCACTCGGCTAGGCTGCTGAGGAGAATAGCACGACGTTTAGCGGTCGCGGACGTGGCATCCGCTTTTTCTTCTGCTATGTCGTTTGCGACGAACCACTGCTCCAACCGATCTTTATAAATCACCCAATCATGTGTTTCGTGATTAAATGTGCTTAACACGCCCACCGAAATTTTAGCCATCGTCGTCACTGTTAGGTTTGAGGTTATAGGGACTCAGAGAATGATACACGCACACAGTCGGTTGCTAACTGATTTTTATTGGTGCGCGCGATGCGCTATGAATGCATGCATGTATACACGTAGGTACCTATAGATATACCTATACTAGGACACTGCGTAACTCGCCATACGGTACAACTATAGCTACAAATATTATTCCTAACAGAAATCTATAGGTATATATGGCTTGTAGCTCACCAAACGAAGACGCTTAACTGCCTGATAGGGGAAATAATTCGTGTATAGCTGAATTTTGGTGTAGTTGTAGACAAAAGTATCTTACACAACATATTAAAAGTACCGGTGGATGGGGGCGCTGCTAACGGGGGAAGGGGGGTGTAAAGGTCCCTTTTTTTGGTATTTCGTAAATAACTCAGTAACGGTGGCTCATACGAATAAATGTTCTTCTACTTAATTCATCCAAATATTATTTTCTATAAAAAAGATTCTTTGCACTTTTTTGCTGGGATATCAATGTTCAATGAGATATCGAGGAAATACGATAAACCCTTTTTTAAATTTTCGGAGCTATTATTTACGAAAGTAATAATTATATCGAAAAATTGTATCACAATACTCATATTTTTTTTAAAAGACCTATCCACTGATATCCCACACATTAGGGTTGGAGTAAAAAAAAAATTTACCCCCCACTTCATGTGTACGCGAGGTAACCGAAAAAATAATAATTTTTCAGATTTTATTTTAAAACTTTGTCGGCGTGATTAGAACACATACTCATACGATTTTTTTCTTTTCTAGTACTAACCATCACTGAGCAGGCTGCTCACCCTGCTACCTCACTTCCAACCCTTATAGTTTCGCCATGTTCGTCTGATCCCATCTGTCCGTCTAGACGTCTAGTACTAATAATCACTGAGCAAAGCCGTGGACGGACAGACGGGGACAGACGGACATGGCGAAACTATAAGGGTAGGCACCCTGCTCACTCTGCTCAGTGATGGTTAGTACTAGACAAGTGACATTTCGTATGAGTATGTGTTTTAATTACGCCGACAAAGTTTTAAAACAAAATCTGAAAAACTATTATTTTTGCTGGTACCTGGGAGTACACATGAAGTGGGGGGGTAAATATGCATTTTACTCCAACCCTAATGTGTGGGATATCGTTGGATAGGTCTTTAAAAACACTAATACTTTCGTAAATAATAGCTCCAAAAGTTTAAAAAAGTGTTTATCGTATTTCCTCGATATCTCATTAAACATTGATCCCAGCAAAAAAGTGCAAATAATCTTTTTTATAGAAAATTATATGTGGATGAATTAAGCAACAGAACATTTTTTCGTATGAGACACCGTTACTGAGTTTTTTATGAAAAACCAAAATAAGGGAGGTTTACACCCCCCTCTCCCCGTTAGCGGCGCCCCCGCCCATCGGTACTTTTAGTATGTTGTGTAAGATACCTTTGCCTACAACAATACCAAAATTTGGCTATACACGAATTATTTCCTCTAATTTTCCTTCGTATGTTGTGTAAGATACCTTTGCCTACAACAATACCAAAATTTGGCTATACACGAATTATTTCCTCTAAGTTTTCCTTCGTTGGGTGGGCTATTAGTTTAATTTTATATTATTACTAGCTGTGCCTGCGGCTCCGCCCGCATGGAATTCGGTCTGTCTGTAAGCGGCTAATTCACTCCTAATTTCTCTCCCGCTACCCCGGAGGCGGAACTTGAAGTAAAGTTGACACATGGATACGCTAGAGGACAGTAGTCCTAATAAAATATTTTGCAATTACCACTCAATGAAACTACACTCAAAAATGAATACTTTTTTTTATCATATTGATTTTTTTGGCATGATTTAAACGACATAGAGCTGTAGGTGTATATCGGACGATACAGGCCCACTTTTGTATTTATACGTTCATGTTCACGGCAAATATCATCCAAATCGATGCTCCCGTCAAATCAGTCTAAGCATGAAAGGTAAGAACAGGCGCGGTTGAAATTGGGGTGGATAAATGATTTTTTTCTATTTGAGGTGCACTTGGAGGAGGGGGGGGGGGGGTCTATGACCCATGCAAATTTAACTCAATCGAGTGTAGTGGCTACCCCCCCCCCCTTTTAGACGCTGAATTTGATAGGCTACGTATAACCTGGCTGGCGATTTTCTTGAATTGGAATTAGTAATCCTTAAGGGTTGATTTCCGGGATAACAATCCAAGAAAACCGGCCAAGAGCATGTCGGGCGATGCTCAGTGTAGAGTTTCGTAGATGCCGCCCTGTTACAAAACATCCGTTCCAAAGGTCATTAATTAAGGGATATTTGGCGGCGCTTACGTCATTGTACTATTTAGCACTTCCTTTCACTATGCGTTTTTGACTGATAATTGAAAAACAGCTGAACCGATTTTATTCAATATAGTTTTTATTGAAAGTTCTTATCAGGCCTCACCAAATTTCAGCTTTCTAGTGCGAACGGTAACTGAGCTAGACCGCGGACAGACGGACGGACATGGCGAAACTATAAGGGTTCCTAGTTGACTACAGAACCCTTAAGTTAACATTTATATGTAGTTTATGTAACTCTTACGTAATAGGGCCTAATTATGTACAGAAGCATACACTGCTTTACCTACAAACATATTAAAAATCCATTGAAACCATTAGAATGACCGCCATTACGGTTCCGGACGTGGAATAGAGGATTTATGATATTGGTGTAGATCAAGATATTTATTCTTCAATGTAAGCACATTACAATGCACTAATGAACGTCAGAGAAAAATAAAATACGTGAGTGTCGTGGAATACTCGATTGGAACGAAGTTGTATTATTTAATGTTATTTCATTTTTGACTTTTTCGTAAATTTTGTGGTTTAAATTTTTTGATTTTTTTTAAATTTTGGAAATTTTGGAAATTATGGACATTTTGGAAATTTTGGAAATTTTGGTAATTTTGGAAATTTTGGAAATTTTGGAAATTTTGGAAATTTTGGAAATTTTGGAAATTTTGGAAAATTTGGAATTTTTGAATTAATTGAAATTTTTGAAATTTAGAAATTTTGTCATTTTTGACATTTTCGACATTTTTGTCATTTTTTACTTTTAGGTTCTCGACTTTTTTCACTTTGAAAAATAGATGTCATATACTTCAGAAAAAGTGACCAAACCCTCCGGTGTCCGAGGCCAGATTCGAACTGGCGTCTTCAGCTTTCGCGGCTGACGTCCTGACCACTAGACCACCCGGTCACGGCGGAACTTGACAAATTTTCTCATGTATATGCAATCTCTGAATTTGAAACGGCTAGGCGCCGTTGACCATACTCTAAGGGCATGCGCAGTACGTGCTTGCACCTCCTATCCGAACCACTTACGTGATTCTGGTATAGCGAGAGAGATGGTGCTGCCATCTATGAATCTTGAAGCAAATCAAATTATTTTGTTCAATATTTTTTGATTTGCAATTTTTTAAGTAGTTACACTACTATATATAAACTGAAAAATAGATGTCATATACTTCAGAAAAAGTGACCAAACCCTCCGGTGTCCGAGGCCAGATTCGAACTGGCGTCTTCAGCTTTCGCGGCTGACGTCCTGACCACTAGACCACCCGGTCACGGCGGAACTTGACAAATTTTCTCATGTATATGCAATCTCTGAATTTAAAACGGCTAGGCGCCGTTGACCATACTCTAAGGGCATGCGCAGTACGTGCTTGCACCTCCTTTCCGAACCACTTACGTGATTCTGGTATAGCGAGAGAGATGGTGCTGCCATCTATGAATCTTGAAGCAAATCAAATTATTTTGTTCAATATTTTTTGATTTGCAATTTTTTTAAGTAGTTACACTACTATATATAAACTGAAAAATAGATGTCATATACTTCAGAAAAAGTGACCAAACCCTCCGGTGTCCGAGGCCAGATTCGAACTGGCGTCTTCAGCTTTCGCGGCTCACGTCCTGACCACTAGACCACCCGGTCACGGCGGAACTTGACAAATTTTCTCATGTATATGCAATCTCTGAATTTGAAACGGCTAGGCGCCGTTGACCATACTCTAAGGGCATGCGCAGTACGTGCTTGCACCTCCTATCCGAACCACTTACGTGATTCTGGTATAGCGAGAGAGATGGTGCTGCCATCTATGAATCTTGAAGCAAATCAAATTATTTTGTTCAATATTTTTTGATTTGCAATTTTTTTTTAAGTAGTTACACTACTATATATAAACTGAAAAATAGATGTCATATACTTCAGAAAAAGTGACCAAACCCTCCGGTGTCCGAGGCCAGATTCGAACTGGCGTCTTCAGCTTTTGCGGCTGACGTCCTGACCACTAGACCACCCGGTCACGGCGGAACTTGACAAATTTTCTCATGTATATGCAATCTCTGAATTTGAAACGGCTAGGCGCCGTTGACCATACTCTAAGGGCATGCGCAGTACGTGCTTGCACCTCCTTTCCGAACCACTTACGTGATTCTGGTATAGCGAGAGAGATGGTGCTGCCATCTATGAATCTTGAAGCAAATCAAATTATTTTGTTCAATATTTTTTGATTTGCAATTTTTTTAAGTAGTTACACTACTATATATAAACTGAAAAATAGATGTCATATACTTCAGAAAAAGTGACCAAACCCTCCGGTGTCCGAGGCCAGATTCGAACTGGCGTCTTCAGCTTTCGCGGCTGACGTCCTGACCACTAGACCACCCGGTCACGGCGGAACTTGACAAATTTTCTCATGTATATGCAATCTCTGAATTTAAAACGGCTAGGCGCCGTTGACCATACTCTAAGGGCATGCGCAGTACGTGCTTGCACCTCCTTTCCGAACCACTTACGTGATTCTGGTATAGCGAGAGAGATGGTGCTGCCATCTATGAATCTTGAAGCAAATCAAATTATTTTGTTCAATATTTTTTGATTTGCAATTTTTTTAAGTAGTTACACTACTATATATAAACTGAAAAATAGATGTCATATACTTCAGAAAAAGTGACCAAACCCTCCGGTGTCCGAGGCCAGATTCGAACTGGCGTCTTCAGCTTTCGCGGCTCACGTCCTGACCACTAGACCACCCGGTCACGGCGGAACTTGACTTGATTTTCTCATGTATATGCAATCTCTGAATTTGAAACGGCTAGGCGCCGTTGACCATACTCTAAGGGCATGCGCAGTACGTGCTTGCACCTCCTATCCGAACCACTTACGTGATTCTGGTATAGCGAGAGAGATGGTGCTGCCATCTATGAATCTTGAAGCAAATCAAATTATTTTGTTCAATATTTTTTGATTTGCAATTTTTTTTTAAGTAGTTACACTACTATATATAAACTGAAAAATAGATGTCATATACTTCAGAAAAAGTGACCAAACCCTCCGGTGTCCGAGGCCAGATTCGAACTGGCGTCTTCAGCTTTCGCGGCTGACGTCCTGACCACTAGACCACCCGGTCACGGCGGAACTTGACAAATTTTCTCATGTATATGCAATCTCTGAATTTGAAACGGCTAGGCGCCGTTGACCATACTCTAAGGGCATGCGCAGTACGTGCTTGCACCTCCTTTCCGAACCACTTACGTGATTCTGGTATAGCGAGAGAGATGGTGCTGCCATCTATGAATCTTGAAGCAAATCAAATTATTTTGTTCAATATTTTTTGATTTGCAATTTTTTTAAGCAGTTACACTACTATATATAAACTGAAAAATAGATGTCATATACTTCAGAAAAAGTGACCAAACCCTCCGGTGTCCGAGGCCAGATTCGAACTGGCGTCTTCAGCTTTCGCGGCTCACGTCCTGACCACTAGACCACCCGGTCACGGCGGAACTTGACAAATTTTCTCATGTATATGCAATCTCTGAATTTGAAACGGCTAGGCGCCGTTGACCATACTCTAAGGGCATGCGCAGTACGTGCTTGCACCTCCTATCCGAACCACTTACGTGATTCTGGTATAGCGAGAGAGATGGTGCTGCCATCTATGAATCTTGAAGCAAATCAAATTATTTTGTTCAATATTTTTTGATTTGCAATTTTTTTAAGTAGTTACACTACTATATATAAACTGAAAAATAGATGTCATATACTTCAGAAAAAGTGACCAAACCCTCCGGTGTCCGAGGCCAGATTCGAACTGGCGTCTTCAGCTTTCGCGGCTGACGTCCTGACCACTAGACCACCCGGTCACGGCGGAACTTAACAAATTTTCTCATGTATATGCAATCTCTGAATTTGAAACGGCTAGGCGCCGTTGACCATACTCTAAGGGCATGCGCAGTACGTGCTTGCACCTCCTATCCGAACCACTTACGTGATTCTGGTATAGCGAGAGAGATGGTGCTGCCATCTATGAATCTTGAAGCAAATCAAATTATTTTGTTCAATATTTTTTGATTTGCAATTTTTTTAAGTAGTTACACTACTATATATAAACTGAAAAATAGATGTCATATACTTCCTAAAAAGTGACCACACCCTCCGGTGTCCGAGGCCAGATTCGAACTGGCGTCTTCAGCTTTCGCGGCTGACGTCCTGACCACTAGACCACCCTACACCACTACTAGACTAGAATTCAGAGATTGCATATACATGAGAAAATTTGTCAAGTTCCGCCGTGACCGGGTGGTCTAGTGGTCAGGACGTCAGCCGCGAAAGCTGAAGACGCCAGTTCGAATCTGGCCTCGGACACCGGAGGGTTTGGTCACTTTTTGCTGAACCTGTATCTACTTCGAAATTCAAAAGCAAGTCGTTAACCAACACATGTTCCTGCATAGGTTCCCCATTATAAGTGCGAATATTAAAAAGGAATTGCTTACCCTCTTCATCGCCACTGTCTAAACAGCATTCGACGAAATTAATTTTTTTGTTTGGATACTTTTTACGACACACGCGTTTAAGGTGTCCTTTAGAACCACACTTATCGCAAATGGAGTTAGCAAATCTGCAATCTGCTCCTGAATGTCCACGGTAGCCGCAGACTGAGCACGAGGCGCCAGTTGAACCGATGGGTCGCGCGCCTGCTGTGGCGGGCGCCCTGCTGGCCGCCATCTTGTGTACACCAAACTCGCTGTCGGCGGCACTGGAGCCCGAGGTCCCAGCTGCGCCGGCCCGCGCGCCTCGTCGGGCGCTGCGGACATTCTCCGCCATTTGCAAAGCGCTGGAGAATGTGAGGCTTGACATCGCCTCAGTGAAGAGTTTGTCCCGTTCTGGTCCCTGAACCATTCCTAAAACAAATCGGTCCCGTAGGGTGTCGTCGAGCGTCGCTGAAGAGAAACTACAATGTAGTGCCAAACCCCGTACTCTGGCAGCCCAATCTGAGAATGATTCGTTAGCTGATTGCGTGGCACTGTAGAAGCTATTCCGCTCAGCGAATCCACATATCTTGGGTTTAAAATGGCCATCCAAAAGTAGTACGACTTCAGCGTAACTTAAGTTTCCCAGTTCCTTTGGTAAAGCAAGGTCCCTTAACAGCTTATACGTGCACTCGGCTAGGCTGCTGAGGAGAATAGCACGACGTTTAGCGGTCGCGGACGTGGCATCCGCTTTTTCTTCTGCTATGTCGTTTGCGACGAACCACTGCTCCAACCGATCTTTATAAATCACCCAATCATGTGTTTCGTGATTAAATGTGCTTAACACGCCCACCGAAATTTTAGCCATCGTCGTCACTGTTAGGTTTGAGGTTATAGGGACTCAGAGAATGATACACGCACACAGTCGGTTGCTAACTGATTTTTATTGGTGCGCGCGATGCGCTATGAATGCATGCATGTATACACGTAGGTACCTATAGATATACCTATACTAGGACACTGCGTAACTCGCCATACGGTACAACTATAGCTACAAATATTATTCCTAACAGAAATCTATAGGTATATATGGCTTGTAGCTCACCAAACGAAGACGCTTAACTGCCTGATAGGGGAAATAATTCGTGTATAGCTGAATTTTGGTGTAGTTGTAGACAAAAGTATCTTACACAACATACTAAAAGTACCGGTGGATTGTGGCGCTGCTAACGGGGGAAGGGGGGTGTAAAGGTCCCTTTTTTTGGTATTTCGTAAATAACTCAGTAACGGTGGCTCATACGAATAAATGTTCTTCTACTTAATTCATCCAAATATTATTTTCTATAAAAAAGATTCTTTGCACTTTTTTGCTGGGATCAATGTTCAATGAGATATCGAGGAAATACGATAAACCCTTTTTTAAATTTTCGGAGCTATTATTTACGAAAGTAATAATTATATCGAAAAATTGTATCACAATACTCATATTTTTTTTAAAAGACCTATCCACTGATATCCCACACATTAGGGTTGGAGTAAAAAAAAAATTTACCCCCCACTTCATGTGTACGCGAGGTAACCGAAAAAATAATAATTTTTCAGATTTTATTTTAAAACTTTGTCGGCGTGATTAGAACACATACTCATACGATTTTTTTCTTTTCTAGTACTAACCATCACTGAGCAGGCTGCTCACCCTGCTACCTCACTTCCAACCCTTATAGTTTCGCCATGTTCGTCTGATCCCATCTGTCCGTCTAGACGTCTAGTACTAATAATCACTGAGCAAAGCCGTGGACGGACAGACGGGGACAGACGGACATGGCGAAACTATAAGGGTAGGCACCCTGCTCACTCTGCTCAGTGATGGTTAGTACTAGACAAGTGACATTTCGTATGAGTATGTGTTTTAATTACGCCGACAAAGTTTTAAAACAAAATCTGAAAAACTATTATTTTTGCTGGTACCTGGGAGTACACATGAAGTGGGGGGGTAAATATGTATTTTACTCCAACCCTAATGTGTGGGATATCGTTGGATAGGTCTTTAAAAACACTAATACTTTCGTAAATAATAGCTCCAAAAGTTTAAAAAAGTGTTTATCGTATTTCCTCGATATCTCATTAAACATTGATCCCAGCAAAAAAGTGCAAATAATCTTTTTTATAGAAAATTATATGTGGATGAATTAAGCAACAGAACATTTTTTCGTATGAGACACCGTTACTGAGTTTTTTATGAAAAACCAAAATAAGGGAGGTTTACACCCCCCTCTCCCCGTTAGCGGCGCCCCCGCCCATCGGTACTTTTAGTATGTTGTGTAAGATACCTTTGCCTACAACAATACCAAAATTTGGCTATACACGAATTATTTCCTCTAATTTTCCTTCGTATGTTGTGTAAGATACCTTTGCCTACAACAATACCAAAATTTGGCTATACACGAATTATTTCCTCTAAGTTTTCCTTCGTTGGGTGGGCTATTAGTTTAATTTTATATTATTACTAGCTGTGCCTGCGGCTCCGCCCGCATGGAATTCGGTCTGTCTGTAAGCGGCTAATTCACTCCTAATTTCTCTCCCGCTACCCCGGAGGCGGAACTTGAAGTAAAGTTGACACATGGATACGCTAGAGGACAGTAGTCCTAATAAAATATTTTGCAATTACCACTCAATGAAACTACACTCAAAAATGAATACTTTTTTTTATCATATTGATTTTTTTGGCATGATTTAAACGACATAGAGCTGTAGGTGTATATCGGACGATACAGGCCCACTTTTGTATTTATACGTTCATGTTCACGGCAAATATCATCCAAATCGATGCTCCCGTCAAATCAGTCTAAGCATGAAAGGTAAGAACAGGCGCGGTTGAAATTGGGGTGGATAAATGATTTTTTTCTATTTGAGGTGCACTTGGAGGAGGGGGGGGGGGGGTCTATGACCCATGCAAATTTAACTCAATCGAGTGTAGTGGCTACCCCCCCCCCTTTTAGACGCTGAATTTGATAGGCTACGTATAACCTGGCTGGCGATTTTCTTGAATTGGAATTAGTAATCCTTAAGGGTTGATTTCCGGGATAACAATCCAAGAAAACCGGCCAAGAGCATGTCGGGCGATGCTCAGTGTAGAGTTTCGTAGATGCCGCCCTGTTACAAAACATCCGTTCCAAAGGTCATTAATTAAGGGATATTTGGCGGCGCTTACGTCATTGTACTATTTAGCACTTCCTTTCACTATGCGTTTTTGACTGATAATTGAAAAACAGCTGAACCGATTTTATTCAATATAGTTTTTATTGAAAGTTCTTATCAGGCCTCACCAAATTTCAGCTTTCTAGTGCGAACGGTAACTGAGCTAGACCGCGGACAGACGGACGGACATGGCGAAACTATAAGGGTTCCTAGTTGACTACAGAACCCTTAAGTTAACATTTATATGTAGTTTATGTAACTCTTACGTAATAGGGCCTAATTATGTACAGAAGCATACACTGCTTTACCTACAAACATATTAAAAATCCATTGAAACCATTAGAATGACCGCCATTACGGTTCCAGACGTGGAATAGAGGATTTATGATATTGGTGTAGATCAAGATATTTATTCTTCAATGTAAGCACATTACAATGCACTAATGAACGTCAGAGAAAAATAAAATACGTGAGTGTCGTGGAATACTCGATTGGAACGAAGTTGTATTATTTAATGTTATTTCATTTTTGACTTTTTCGTAAATTTTGTGGTTTAAATTTTTTTATTTTTTTTAAATTTTGGAAATTTTGGAAATTATGGACATTTTGGAAATTTTGGAAATTTTGGTAATTTTGGAAATTTTGGAAATTTTGGAAATTTTGGAAATTTTGGAAAATTTGGAATTTTTGAATTAATTGAAATTTTTGAAATTTAGAAATTTTGTCATTTTTGACATTTTCGACATTTTTGTCATTTTTTACTTTTAGGTTCTCGACTTTTTTCACTTTGAAAAATAGATGTCATATACTTCAGAAAAAGTGACCAAACCCTCCGGTGTCCGAGGCCAGATTCGAACTGGCGTCTTCAGCTTTCGCGGCTGACGTCCTGACCACTAGACCACCCGGTCACGGCGGAACTTGACAAATTTTCTCATGTACATATATGCAATCTCTGAATTTGAAACGGCTAGGCGCCGTTGACCATACTCTAAGGGCATGCGCAGTACGTGCTTGCACCTCCTATCCGAACCACTTACGTGATTCTGGTATAGCGAGAGAGATGGTGCTGCCATCTATGAATCTTGAAGCAAATCAAATTATTTTGTTCAATATTTTTTGATTTGCAATTTTTTAAGTAGTTACACTACTATATATAAACTGAAAAATAGATGTCATATACTTCAGAAAAAGTGACCAAACCCTCCGGTGTCCGAGGCCAGATTCGAACTGGCGTCTTCAGCTTTCGCGGCTGACGTCCTGACCACTAGACCACCCGGTCACGGCGAAACTTGACAAATTTTCTCATGTATATGCAATCTCTGAATTTGAAACGGCTAGGCGCCGTTGACCATACTCTAAGGGCATGCGCAGTACGTGCTTGCACCTCCTATCCGAACCACTTACGTGATTCTGGTATAGCGAGAGAGATGGTGCTGCCATCTATGAATCTTGAAGCAAATCAAATTATTTTGTTCAATATTTTTTGATTTGCAATTTTTTTTTAAGTAGTTACACTACTATATATAAGCTGAAAAATAGATGTCATATACTTCAGAAAAAGTGACCAAACCCTCCGGTGTCCGAGGCCAGATTCGAACTGGCGTCTTCAGCTTTCGCGGCTGACGTCCTGACCACTAGACCACCCGGTCACGGCGGAACTTGACAAATTTTCTCATGTATATGCAATCTCTGAATTTGAAACGGCTAGGCGCCGTTGACCATACTCTAAGGGCATGCGCAGTACGTGCTTGCACCTCCTATCCGAACCACTTACGTGATTCTGGTATAGCGAGAGAGATGGTGCTGCCATCTATGAATCTTGAAGCAAATCAAATTATTTTGTTCAATATTTTTTGATTTGCAATTTTTTAAGTAGTTACACTACTATATATAAACTGAAAAATAGATGTCATATACTTCAGAAAAAGTGACCAAACCCTCCGGTGTCCGAGGCCAGATTCGAACTGGCGTCTTCAGCTTTCGCGGCTCACGTCCTGACCACTAGACCACCCGGTCACGGCGGAACTTGACAAATTTTCTCATGTATATGCAATCTCTGAATTTGAAACGGCTAGGCGCCGTTGACCATACTCTAAGGGCATGCGCAGTACGTGCTTGCACCTCCTATCCGAACCACTTACGTGATTCTGGTATAGCGAGAGAGATGGTGCTGCCATCTATGAATCTTGAAGCAAATCAAATTATTTTGTTCAATATTTTTTGATTTGCAATTTTTTTAAGTAGTTACACTACTATATATAAACTGAAAAATAGATGTCATATACTTCAGAAAAAGTGACCAAACCCTCCGGTGTCCGAGGCCAGATTCGAACTGGCGTCTTCAGCTTTCGCGGCTGACGTCCTGACCACTAGACCACCCGGTCACGGCGGAACTTAACAAATTTTCTCATGTATATGCAATCTCTGAATTTGAAACGGCTAGGCGCCGTTGACCATACTCTAAGGGCATGCGCAGTACGTGCTTGCACCTCCTATCCGAACCACTTACGTGATTCTGGTATAGCGAGAGAGATGGTGCTGCCATCTATGAATCTTGAAGCAAATCAAATTATTTTGTTCAATATTTTTTGATTTGCAATTTTTTTAAGTAGTTACACTACTATATATAAACTGAAAAATAGATGTCATATACTTCAGAAAAAGTGACCACACCCTCCGGTGTCCGAGGCCAGATTCGAACTGGCGTCTTCAGCTTTCGCGGCTGACGTCCTGACCACTAGACCACCCGGTCACGGCGGAACTTGACAAATTTTCTCATGTATATGCAATCTCTGAATTTGAAACGGCTAGGCGCCGTTGACCATACTCTAAGGGCATGCGCAGTACGTGCTTGCACCTCCTATCCGAACCACTTACGTGATTCTGGTATAGCGAGAGAGATGGTGCTGCCATCTATGAATCTTGAAGCAAATCAAATTATTTTGTTCAATATTTTTTGATTTGCAATTTTTTAAGTAGTTACACTACTATATATAAACTGAAAAATAGATGTCATATACTTCAGAAAAAGTGACCAAACCCTCCGGTGTCCGAGGCCAGATTCGAACTGGCGTCTTCAGCTTTCGCGGCTGACGTCCTGACCACTAGACCACCCGGTCACGGCGGAACTTGACAAATTTTCTCATGTATATGCAATCTCTGAATTCTAGTCTAGTAGTGGTGTAGGGTGGTCTAGTGGTCAGGACGTCAGCCGCGAAAGCTGAAGACGCCAGTTCGAATCTGGCCTCGGACACCGGAGGGTTTGGTCACTTTTTCTGAAGTATATGACATCTATTTTTCAGTTTATATATAGTAGTGTAACTACTTAAAAAAATTGCAAATCAAAAAATATTGAACAAAATAATTTGATTTGCTTCAAGATTCATAGATGGCAGCACCATCTCTCTCGCTATACCAGAATCACGTAAGTGGTTCGGATAGGAGGTGCAAGCACGTACTGCGCATGCCCTTAGAGTATGGTCAACGGCGCCTAGCCGTTTCAAATTCAGAGATTGCATATACATGAGAAAATTTGTCAAATTCCGCCGTGACCGGGTGGTCTAGTGGTCAGGAGGTCAGCCGCGAAAGCTGAAGACGCCAGTTCGAATCTGGCCTCGGACACCGGAGGGTTTGGTCACTTTTTCTGAAGTATATGACATCTATTTTTCAGTTTATATATAGTAGTGTAACTATTTAAAAAAATTGCAAATCAAAAAATATTGAACAAAATAATTTGATTTGCTTCAAGATTTTTTTCACTTTGTCACTTCTCACTTTCACTTTTCACTACACTTCACTTCACTTCACTTTATTCTATTTTATATATTTTTTATTTCATTCCATTTTACATGTTTCTCAATCATATGGGTGTCGCGTTTTTGTGAAGTGACGCTTTTTCGTGACGGTCACGTGACTTTTTGTCGCTTAGCCCCCCATCCGCGAACCGTCCGATAAGGAACTACGTTCCAAAACTACCACCGGTTCTAACCCTAGTAGCCGCTTTGTTTGTGTTTTGACTAGACTGTTGAGTACATTTTAGAAGATATCAAGCATCGTGAATTATGGGTAGTAAACGCAACGTAATATTTTTATTTAGTTCTGTTTTATTGGAACGAAGTACCTTATCGGACGGTTCGCAGATGGGGGGCTAGGCGAAAAAAAGTCACGTGACCGTCACGAAAAAGCATTGAGAAACATGTGAAATGAATGAAATAAAAAAAATGAAAAATAGAATAAAGTGAAGTGAAAGTGAAAGTGAGAAGTGACAAAGTGAAAAAAGTCAAGTTAAAAAATTTCTATAATATCAAAAATTTCAAAAATCTCAAAAATCTCAAAAAGCTCAAAAATCTCAAAAATCTCAAAAATCTCAAAAAACTCAAAAAATTTAAAAGATTCAAAAACTACAAAAATTACGAAAAAGTCAAAAATTAAATAATATTACTTCATTCTAACCGAGTGTTCCACGACACTAACGTTTTTTTTACTTCTGTTTTATTTTTGTTTTTCTTTTCGTCTGTATTTTGTTTTTATTTTGTATTGATTCTATTTTTATTCCGTTTATTTTGTTTAATTGTATTCTTATTTTACTCTTTTTTTTTTATACCACAACGTGGCAAACAAGCATACGGCCCGCCAGATGGTAAGCAGTAGCATATGGATGCCTGGAACACCAGAGGTGTCACATGCGCGTTGCCGACCCTTTACAAAAAGGAGGAACAAGTTCAGAGTTCATTACCTCGGCCATTTTTAGGGTTCTGTACCTCGAAAGGAAAAAACTGAACCCTTATAGGATCACTTTGTTGTCCGTCTGTCTGTCTGTCTGTCAAGACCATTTTTCTCAGGAACGCGTGGAGGTATCAAGCTGAAATTTATATCAAATATTTAGGTCTATTGTCCCTTGGAGCAGCTGTGAAAAAATCAAACTTATAAGCTAACGCAATCAAAAGATACAGTCGTTTATGCTGCAAATTTTATAGTTTTTCGGCACTCGCAAAACCTACGGGGTACTTCCCGTGAACTCAGAAACTTGAAATTTGGCACAAGGCAACGTCATATAGCATATACAATGGAAAAATTACAAAAAGTGGACATTTTTAGTAAAATCATACAAAAACATATTTATTTTAATTTTAAACTTACTACCTTTTTCCTCGTAAACGCGTAGAGGTATTAAATTGAAATTCAAGTCAAATACTCAGGGCTATAGGACCTTTCAGATGTAGCAAAACCAAACTTTTATGTCATCCCAATCAAAAGAAATAGCAATTTAAGTCGCATATTTTGAAACTGAGTACTCGCAAGAAACTCAAAACCTAAAGGGTACTTCGCGTAAACTCAGAAACTTGAAACTTGGCACGAAGAAACTTCATATAGCATAGATAGAGGAAAAATTACGAAAAGTAGATATTTTTAGTAAAATCATACCAAAATGTTTTTTTAAAATTTTAAACTTACTACCTTTTTCCTCGTAAACGCGTAGAGGTATTAAATTGAAATTAGTAATAAACATACTACAACTTTTGCTTGTTATAGGTTTGTACGGAACCCTCGGTGCGCGAGTCCGACTCGCACTTGGCCGGTTTTTTGATTTTAGAGCAAAGTTTTTTAAATAAAACACGCTTATTTTAGCGTATTCTATATGGAAAAATCATAAAAAGGACATGTTATAATGACGTCCCGTCGATGGTTTTTTTTCGAAATCCATATAATATATAAGTTCAAAGTCCATTATCACGGCCATTTTTGATTTGAGAGAAAAGTTTTTTAAATAAAACACGCTTTTTTTAGCGTATTCTATATGGAAAACTCATAAAAAGTACATGTTATAATGACGTCCTGTCGATGGTTTTTTTTCGAAATCCAAATAATATATAAGTTCAAAGTCCATTATCTCGGCCATTTTTGATTTGAGAGAAAAGTTATAATGACGTCCCGTCCATGGTTTTTTTCGAAATCCAAATAATATACAAGTTCAAAGTTCATTATCTCGCCCATTTTTGATTTTAGAGAAAAGTTTCTTAAGTAAAACACGCTTATTTTAGCGTATTCATAACGGAAAAATCATAAAAGTACACGTTATAATGACGTCTCGATATACAAGTTCAAAGTCCATTATCTCGGCCATTTATGATTATAAAGAAAAGTTTTTCAAATAAAACACACTTATTTTAGCATACTTTATACGGAATAATCATAAAAAGTACACGTTTTAATGGAGTTCCGTCGATGGTTTTTTTTCGAAGTCCAAATTATATACAAGTTCAGAGACCATTATCTCGGCCATTTATGATTTTAGAGAAAAGTTTCGTAATTACTTACGCTTATTTTAGCGTATTCTATATGGAAAAATCAAAAAAAGTACATGTTATAATGACGTCCCGTCGATGGATTTTTTTCGAAATCCTAATTATATACATGTTCAACGTCTATTATCTTGGCCATTTTTGATTTTAGAGAAAAGTTTCTCAAATAAAACACGCTTATTTTAGCGTATTCTGTACAGAATAATCATAAAAAGTATACGTTATAATGACGTCCCGTCGATGGTTTTATTTTGAAGTCCTAAATATATACAAGTTTAAAGTCCATTTATCTCGGCCATTTTTGATTTTAGAGAAAAGTTTGTCGAATGAAACACGCTTTTACATATATACAAGTTCAAAGTCCATTATCACGGCCATTTTTTTTTAGAGAAAAGTTTTTCAAATTAAACAAGCTTATTTTAGCGTATTCTATACGAAAAAATCATAAAAAGTACACGTTATAATGACGTCCCGTCGACGGTTTTTTTTCTAAGTCCAAATGATATGCAAGTTCTATGTCCAATCGGCCATTTTCGATTTTAGAAAAAAATGTTTTAAAATAAAACACGCTTATTTTAGCGTATTCTATACGGAAAAATCACAAAAAGTTCAGGTTATAATGACGTCCTGTCAATATTTTTTTTTTTCAAATAAAAATTATATACAAGTTCAAAGTCCATTATCTCAGCCATTTTTTATTTTAGAGAAAAGTTTCTGAAATAAAACAAGTTTATTTTAGCGTATTCTATACGAAATATCATAAAAAGTACACGTTATAATAATGACGTCCCGTCGATGGTTTTTTTTCGAAGTCCAAATGATATACAAGTTTCATGTCCAATCGGCCATTTTTTATTTTGGAGAAAAGTTTTTCAAATAAAACATGCTTATTTTAGCGTATTCTATACGGTAAAATCATAAAAAATATGCTATATAATGATACCCCATCGCTGGTTGTTTTTTCGAAGTCAAAATTATATACAAGTTCAGAGTCCATTATCTCGGCCATTTTTGATTTTAGAGAAAAGTTTCTTGAGTAAAACACGCTTTTTTTAGCGTATTCTATACGGAAAAATCATAAAAAGTACACGTTATAATGACGTCTCGATATGCAAGTTCAAAGGCCAATATCTCGGCCATTTTTGATTATGAAGAAAAGTTTTAAAATAAAACGCGCTTATTGTAGCATATTCTATACGGAATAATCATAAAAAGTACACGTTATAATGAAGTCCCGTCGATGGTTTTTTTTCGAAGTCCAAATTATATACAAGTACAAAGTCCATTATCTCAGCCATTTTTGATTTTAGAGAAAAGTTTTTCAAATAAAACATGCTTATTTTAGCGTATTCTATACGTAAAAATCATAAAAAGTACACGTTATAATGGCGTCCCGATATACAAGTTCAAAGTCCATTATCTCGGCAATTTTTGATTTTAGAGAATAGTTTTTCAAATAAAACACGCTTATTTTAGCGTATTCTATACAGAATAATCATAAAAAGTACTTGTTATAATAACGTCCCGTCAATGGTATTTTTTCGAGGTCCAAATTATGTACAAGTTCAAAGTCCATTATCTCGGCCATTTTTGATTTTAGGGATAAGTTTTCCAAATAAAAGACGCTTATTTTAGCGTATTCTATACGGAACAAATCATTAAAAGTACACGTTATAATGATACCCCGTCGCCATTTTATTTTTCAAGTCCAAATTAGTCCATGTAGTCAATCTTCAAAGTCCGGTAACTTCGATGTTTTTGGGTAAAAAAATGTTTCTTATAAAACTTGCTTATTTTAACACATTCTACAAAATAAAGTATGTGTCATAATGACACCATTCCAACCAAAATAGTCCAAATTGTACTTAACCTTCAGGGCCCCATAACTTCGAAATTATTGAGTTAAAAAAATGTATTAAAGAAAAGTTGCTTATTTTTATGTGTTATATGCGATAAGTTAATAAAAACAGCCTTATTATGACATCACACTGATGAAAAAATTATTAATTCCAGCCCGGCCCTTTGCTAGTCCAATCGAGAGGCAGATAACGATATTTCGATTTTCGCGTTTCACGATAGCCACTCTGTAAACAAACCGCCTTGATGCATAAATTACATATTTATTAATTACAAATTATCTGTGACAATTTGCCAAAATACTGTTTAAATGGTAAACTAGGTTTACCGTGGCACACAGATCCTCCGTTGCAGTCCCTTATGGACTACGTTTACATTAATTATCCTTAACTTGCTTAAGTTTTATATTATTGCTTTCTTTACTATGAAAAATAAAGAAGAGCGACTGAAAAATCGCTGTTTGTCTTTGTCGCTCTTATTACTACTATTACTATATGTATGCATAGAGTAATAATAGAAAACAAGCCGCTTGGCAGCCTGGTCGGCACATGAACCCCGCCCGCGCCTTACCCTTCCCCGCGCATGCCCTTTACGCAAAACAAGTTTTCATTCTGAAAAATAAAAATAATCCATTGATAATAATGACACAAATTTCAAACATTGTTTCGATACGCTTTTATAAAAATATTGATGCAAACTTTAATAACTTTAATATTTTATTGTACTGTTAACAGGGGCCATACAAGAAAAAAAATTAAAGTAAATAAATATCATTGATTAATATGGCACAAATTTATTCAAATAATAGATACCGATATATTAGAAAGCACAGTACCTAATCGATCAACTCTAATTTTATATAGGCTTGTAAAAGTCCACATATATGTGCTGATTGAACGTCAGTATTCCCATTGACGAAAGTGACACAAAACGCGTCCGTGCGTCAGTAACAACTTTGCTGTTACAGTGAAAAAACAATTTTGATCTCTAATTTTCTATTTAACGAATAATGTTAAAAAAAAAGAAATGTCTAAGTTTCTACCTACGCAACAACCTAGGATGACACAAATTATTATTATTAGCTAAGTTGAATGGCCTGAACTCTGTATGCGAATAATAAGCATCTTTAATATTATCGAAACTTCATAATTTATCGGTACGGGTCTACTACATCTCTGTCCCAAGAAGTATTATGACCGAAAAGAAATATTTTTTTCAAAACAGTAATACATTATTAGATCTTAACGATACAAAATAATGGGTAGTTCTTCAAGAAGACATATCAAAACAGCTTGAGAGACAGATAATGTACCTATTGTTTAATTATAAAGAAAAATATATCCTAATCTGACTGGTTCACAAAACGTTTGATATGTTTTCCTACCTAAACGGTGTCCTATAAATGTTAGACTCAAACTCAAACTCAAACATTTATTCAGTAAGTAGGCCACAAGGGCACTTTTACACGTCAAAGTAAAAGTGAGAAAAAAAAATCAAACTACACCGGTTCTAACCCTACACCTCTGACCCGAGAAGAATTATGTCCGGCAAGAAACTCGGCGGGTCTTATTTTTTCAAAACAACAGTACATCAAAACTAAACAATACATATAAGTGCGTTGTTCTAACAGAAAACATATCAAACCAAGGTTAGATTAACCAACAATACGTTATAGTTTAAGAAAAATACCAAAGAAAAAAGATGAGTCCAAATCTGACTATTGAAAATGAATTACATACAAGTTTGATATACTTTCTTACCTGAACTGTGTCTTCTAAATAAATTTCCAAATTATAATAATCCATCATCAACAGTTAGAAACAAAATAATTTTGAATTTAAACAAAAAAAAAGTAAGTAATTCTAGTATACAATAAACATACTATTTCTAAATTATCCTTAGAGATGTATAAGGTCTCCAAGTGTCTTGATCTATATATTCTATATAATAATAAAAAATATGGATAATCAAGCACCGAATGTTGTGTCTAAAGCCCATTAAATTAAAATTAAATATGATCAATAAAAAGTTACGTAAATGTGTTGCTCCAGTTTGCCTAAACAGCACGTCATACTCGTGAACGGGTGCTGTTTGTCTCCACAAACAGCACCCGTTCACGAGTATGACGCATATCTCAGCCATCGCCTCCCTCAACCTTTCTTCGGGAAAGTGGCGACCCGATCAATGACGCCACCATAAGCAGAGCCTTTTAAGCGAGCATGACATGTTCAAGCTGGCGGGCTTTATTCTAAATTTGTGTGTAATAATTTCTAAATTTGTATTGTACTAACCATATCAAGCTACAGGCTTAAAGGCATCGTTATCCTCAATGAATTCCTTTAAAGTATGGTACTCTCTCCTCAACAAATAGCGCTTAACATAGACTTGAATTTATTTAGTGGCAAATTCACTACATCAGCGGGGACTTTGTTATAAAAACGTGTACAGTTCCCAGCAAAAGACGTACGAACCTTACCGAGGCGGTAGCCAGGCTCAGCAATCTTATCTTTATTTCTAGTGTTATAGATGATTTTGTAGTAGTTTTTTGGTTTGGGTCATGCATATTTGTCCGTCATATATAGTCCTCGAACCTGCATAACCCTTTGACATTCATGACATTTTCAAATATTTCTTAAGAGCGGGTAAAGGTAAATTTAAAGCATCGACGGGTAACATGTTATAAATATGAACACCTTGACCAAAAAATTACAAATGATTTCAATACCAAATTTCATCTAAATACGTACAGCGGTTATTGGTTGTTTCTTCCCCGTGTAAACTTCCACCCCTTTTGCATCCGCTTAAGGGATAATTTCCGAGATAAAACTATTTTATTTCCTTTTCCAGAGCTCAGATTATCTCCATACCAAATTTTATCTAAATCGATTCTGCGGTTAATAATTCCCTATACAAATTTCCAACTCCCTTTTCACCCCTTTAGGATTGATTTTCGGGGTGGGTGTCCTTTGTCCTTTATCGAGACCCATACTATCTCTATACCAAATTTCATCTTTATCAGTTCAGCGGTAAAAAAATCCTCATACCAACTTCCAACCCGCTTTTCACCCCCACAAGGGTTTATTTTCGGGATGAAACTATTCTGTCGTTTCTCGGGACTCAAATTATCTCCATACTAATTTCTATTAAACATTTTCCATACAAACTTTCAACCCCCTTTTCACCCCCTCCAGGGTTGATTGTTGGGATTAAAACTATATATTATCCTTTCCCGGGACTCAAACTATCTCTATACTAAATTTCATCAAAATCCGTTCAGCCGTTTTCACGTGATGCGCGGTCAAATAAACAGACAAACAGATAAACAGACAAACAGATAAACAGACAAACAGATAAACAGACAAACAGATAAACAGACAAACAGATAAACAGACAAACAGATAAACAGACAAAAATTCTAAAAATTGTTGGAGCGTGTTCTGTTATCGATTCTAAGTATCCCCAGCCAACTTTTTTTCGATTATCTTCCATGTACAGACTTTCGACCCTCTTCAGCTTTATTATACACGGTGTAACATGAGAAAACCGAATAATTTTAACAGCGTATTCCTGATCATAATTGGAGACTAAAATGTCGTATAAACTTTTCTGTAATTCGCCTAGTTTCAGAGTTACTACCACTTAAATAAAAAAACATTTTTTAATGTGACTCAGTGTAAAACGCTTTTTCGATGGCGATTTCACCTTTTATGGGGTCTTGTCTAGACATTCTTATTGACAAATATCAAAGTGCCATGGAATACTTTACGTAAGCTATTTTTTACGGAAAAAAATGTACTAATTTATTTTAATCGACAGTTTTACTAATAATATTTTTGTTTTTATGTTCAAAAGCATAGAAAAAATCGAAAAAAGAGCAAAAAAAATATTTTTTTTTTGGCGAAATCCAGAAAAGTTTATACGACATTTTAGTCTCCAATTATGATCAGGAATACGCTGTTAAAATTATTCGGTTTTCTCATGTTACACCGTGTATATGTCGCCGTGTGCCTGCTACACTGCCACATCTCAAAAAACCGTTATTTCGAGAAATTGCGTCTCAAAGTTGTGAGAGTATAGTTCAGGGTGTTTAATAGGACCTTACTCCTTTAGTTTTAGGTCTATAAATTTAAAACTTAGCTTTTTTACTCGGAATCATATAACCCTCCTTATAACCATGCCAATTTTTAAAAGAAATGCATATTTTTTGAGACACAAGGCCCGAAAGAGAGGTATTTAGAGTTGTGGCCGTATTGCAGAAACGTTTTTTAAAGATTTTGGGATGCGTCCAAATTTAAACACAAAATTATTGGATAAAGGTTACCATGCAAATATAAATAAAAATACCAAAATAGTTAAAATCCCTTTATTTTATCAACTTTGATAGGAACAAGATCACTGTACGCGATAATTATGTGTAACTAGCTTATAATCAGCAACATTGTCATTACCAAATAATATTAATTGTTTAAAAGGTTCTTTATAAAATTTGAACAAATAAAACTTTGAAACTTCTTTTCTAAAACATTCAAAATAAAAAAAAGTATTTAGAATACCTACTATATTATAAAATAAGAAATCAAAACACAATACTGTTCCATGCTAATTTGTGAAATCAACTTCTTTAAGAACATTGCAGTCATTTATTTATTATAATGTATTCAGTAAGTAAATTCTTACAAGTAGGTAACTTCTTATAAGTAATCAGTTCAAGAAATAACGAATATCACAATGTATTTCAACTTAGCACTAATAAAAAAAGCGTTGTTATACAAAATATTTTGTTTTCGTTACTTTAGTAGAATCAACGCAATAAAAACATAGCTATCAATCAAGCATATAAAAACATAGCTATATCTAGTTTCTATCATCCTTCATAAAAGCATTTTAATTGAAATAAATTCAATAGCTAGGGGACACACCGAAAAAAACATTACCATTATCAAATAAGTAAATGTAAATATATCAAAGTAACGACTTTCCACGTGATTTAAGTTTTGGCGGCAAAGTCCCCAAAATAAAAGCAGTTATTATAATATTTAACAAAATTCCAATATAATGAAACCATCCCGAATACAACCATCCCGAACACAGTTATTAATTTACCTCACACAATCAAATCCGTTGCATATTATTGGCAGTAAAGCGTGCTATAGAATTGGACACACATAATATTATATACAATAAAATGTCAGTTAAATACATATACACTTTTCGAAAACATGCTCAATACTTATCTTTCTTCAGACGGGTAAAAATATGAATAAGGCTCACGGCCCTCACTGATGAACCATATTTAACCGCACTTGTAAGAAAACAAAGTTGAAATGGTTGAGATTTGCTTAATCATTTTGTTGCGTTGTGGTAGTTTCGGTGGCGAGCTGGCAATTTTGTAATAATAAGTGTAATACAGTAAGTATGTGCTGTGACACAACCAATTGACGTTTGTTTCTTTTATATTTAAAGATTCATCGTAATTATCACTCAACTAATTATTATTTTCTAGGACGCAACTCAAAAAGCTTCATTTAAAACGTGTGCTATACAGCCACAACTCAAAAGGGCCGTCTCAGTTTACGTGCGAATGCCGCGGGCGCAGGCGGCAGACGGGCAAGTGGCTGTATTGCAGGAAATCGTCTGACAATTTATGGTCAAATCCATAAGGCCACTTGTGAGAAAAAGGCTCTTAAAGACCTTTTTTGCTATGGCTCTCGAAATAAGGTCGTAAATTGAACAATTTTGAATGCGAATCTGCAATAATCCAGAAAATTAAAAATTTTGAATTGTGGCCGTATAGCAGGCACACGGCGATGTATTATCTTCCATGTACAGACTTTCGACCCTCTTCAGCTTTATTATATGTATAGATTATGTATCTTTTAAAAATAAATAAATCGATACATAATTATCAATAGTAATAACTATAAATTAAATTAAATTAAATAATCATTTGTTTCGGGCAAAACCCATAAGTGTTGGGCCAAACTATAAGTTATAGTTTGGCCAGGGAGAATTTCATTTGGAACATAGACAGCGAGGCATATAATGTTTTTCTTGTGTATTATTATTATTCTCACTCTAAAAAGAGGAATGCGTATAGATTTTTTACTCCTACTGACAAAATTGGTTTTCCAGACCATACAATATATACGAGTACAGTCGCGTATGGCAGCAATTTGTAGAAAAAAGCGGTGGCTAACCTTTGGCCAGTAGAGAGTACGAGTATGATAACTCGCCACACCTGACTCTCTACTTACCAAAAATAGCCACCGCTTTCTGATAATAATAATATTATTTATATATTTTTTCCTGTTTGTGTTCAAGTAGCTACTAACTACTTCAACACATGAAAATTAGCCTAAACTAATTTTCATACTTTCATAATCTATACATATAATAAAGCTGAAGAGGGTCGAAAGTCTGTAGATGGAAGATAATCGAAAAAAAGTTGGCTGGGGATACTTAGAATCGATAACAGAACACGTTCCAACAATTTTTAGAATTTTTGTCTGTTTATCTGTTTGTCTGTTTATCTGTTTATCTGTTTATCTGTTTATCTGTTTATCTGTTTATCTGTTTATCTGTTTGTCTGTTTATTTGACCGCGCATCACGTGAAAACGGCTGAACGGATTTTAATGAAATTTTGTACAGATATAGTTTGAGTCCCGGGAAAGGATAATATATAGTTTTAATCCCGAAAATCAACCCAAGTGGGGGTGAAAATGGGGTTGAAAGTTTGTATGGAGATTTTTTAAACGCGTATGGCGATAATTTGAGTCTCGAAAAACGTCATAGGATAGTTTTCAAACCCTTGTGGGGGTGAAAAGGGGGTTGGAAGTTGGTATGAGGATCTTTTTACCGCTGAACTGATTTAGATGAAAATTGGTATAGAGATAGTATGAGGTCTCGAGAGAGGACAAAGGATAGTTTCATCTTCAAAAAAGCCCCCCCCCCATCTTACTTTAGAATCGTAGGTCTAAAAAAATAGAAAAAAATAATGGAAGTGAATCCTGAAAGGTACTTTCAATAAAAACTATCTATACATATAATAAAGCTGAAGAGGATCGAAAGTCTGTTCATGGAATATATTCGAAAAAAAGTTGGCTGGAGATACTTAGAATCGATAACAGAACACGTTCCAACTATTTTTAGAATTTTCGTCTGTTTATCTGTTTATCTCGGAAATTATCCCTTAAGCGGATGCAAAAGGGGTGGAAGTTTACATGGGGAAGAAACAACCAATAACCGCTGTACGTATTTAGATGAAATTTGGTATTGAAATAATTTGTAATTTTTTGGTCAAATTTATAACACGTTACCCGTCGATGCTTTAAATTTACCTTTACCCGCTCTTAAGAAATATTTGAAAATGTCATGAATGTCAAAGGGTTATTGCAGGTTCGAGGACTATATATGACGGACAAAGATGCATGGCTCAAACCATAAACTACTACAAAATCATCTAACATTTATAGGTAGGAAACACCGTTTAGGTAGGAAAACATATCAAACGTTTTGTGAAGCAGTCAGATTAGGATTTATTTTTTCTTTATACACAAACAACAATAGGTACATTATCTGTCTCTCAAGCTGTTTTGATATGTCTTCTTGAAGAACTACGCATTATTTTGTATTACTACATCTAATAATGTATTACTGTTTAAAAAAAAATACGCCCATACGGTTGAGAAACATGTAAAATGGAATGAAATAAAAAATATATAAAATAGAATAAAGTGAAGTGCAGTGAAGTGTAGTGAATAGTGAAAGTGAGAAGTGACAAAGTGATAAAAGTGAAAAAAGTCGAGAACAAAAATTTCAAAAATTTCCAAAATTTTAAAAATTTCAAAAATTTCAAAAACTTCAAAAACTTCAAAAATTTCCAAAAATTTAGTTCCAATCGAATGTTCCACGACACTCACTTATTTTATTTTTCTCTGACGTTCATTAGTGCATTGTAATGTGCTTACATTGAAGAATAAATATCTTGATCTACACCAATATCATAAATCCTCTATTCCGCGTTCGGAACCGTATGTAATTACCAACATTATTGCAACCAGTAACGTAACATCAGTGTCTATCTATGACAGTGTGGTAAAAACGTATGAAAATTCATTACCTACGGTAACGTAATGAAAATCCGCCCCCCCGACCGCCGGTGCGCCCCTCCCTCCCGACCGCCGGCGCAATAAGGTTGGTCATGGCGGTGTAATGGCGGTCATTCTAATGGTTACAATGGATTTTTAATATGTGTGTAGGTAAAGCAGTGTATGCTTCTGTACATAATTAGGCCTTATTACGTAACAGTTACATAAAGTACTAGGAACCCTTATTGTTTCGCCATGTCCGTCCGTCTGTCCGCGGTCTAGCTCAGTTACCGTTCACACTAGAAAGCTGAAATTTGGTGAGGCCTGATAAGAACTTTCAATAAATAAAAATAAATAAAATAAAAATAAAAATCGTTTATTTCAGAATTTTTCAAATATTCCATAGAGCAGTTAGTAAAACTTAACTTAACTTAAAACTATGTTAAATTCTATAACCTAAAGAAAAAACAAATAAAATCGGTTCAGCCGTTTTTGAATTATTAGTCCAAAACGCATAGTGAAAGGAAGTGCCGAATAGTAAAATGACGTAAGCGCCGCCAAATATCCCTTAATAAACGACCATTTGAACGGATGTTTTGTAACAGGGCGGCATCTACGAAACTCTACACTGAGCATCGCCCGACATGCTCTTGGCCGGTTTTTTTTGCATTGGTGTCCCGGAAATCACCCCTTAAGGATTACTATTACCAATTCAAGAAAATCCCTAGCCAGGTTATACGTAGCCTATAAAAATTCAACGTCTAAAAGGGGGGGGGGGGGGGGTTAGTCACTACACTCAATTGAGGGACCCCCCCACCCGACCCTCCAAGTGCACCTCAAATAGAAAAAAAATCATTTCTGCATTTGTAACCCCCCTCCCCTACCCCAATTTCAACCGAGCCTGTACTTACCTTTCATGCTTAGACTCATTTGACGGGAGGATCGATTTGGATGATATTTGCCGTGGACATGAACGTATAAATACAAAAGTGGTCCTGTATAGTCCCATATACACCTACTACTCTATGTCGTTTAAATCATGCCAAAAAAATTTATATGATAAAAAAAAGTGTTCATTTTTGAGTGTATCGTAGTTTCATTTAGTGGTAATTGTAAAATATTTTATTAGGACTACTGTCCTCTAGCGTATCCATCTGTCAACTTTACTTCCAGTTCCGCCTCCAGGGTAGCGGGAGAGAAATTAGGGGTGAATTAGCCGCTTACTGACACAGACCGAATTCCACGCGGGCGGAGCCGCGGGCACAGCTAGTTAAATTATATAACAGTTAATGCTCGTAATTGATTATTGTAATGTATATAGGTATACACTTCTTGACGTTAGAAAGTGCCCTTGTGGCCTGAACATCTTTTTATTTTCTTTATATATTTGTTTTAGTAAACCGGTACCTGCAGGATCAAATCTACCTTCTTGGCCTCCAGTTGGTGCTGATAGGTCTCCCTACATGGACCTAGGAGAAGAGATTAAACTTAAAGGGACCCTCTTGGAGAAGCGTGCCCTCTTCTGGGATGCCATCTACGAGCGTTTCTACAGGTCACCTGTGGCGCCCTCTGCGCGCAAAGTCAGAAGCGAACTTTAACTTGAACTACTTGTCTCTTTTTTCTATGCTTGAACATACACCTTTATTCCTATATTTTGATTAATTTTAAATGAAACGAGTTTTTGGAAAAAAAAAAAATTCAAGCTTTTATTGCACTGTCCTTTTTTGCAAAACTCGTTTATACACGAGATGCTTTTATTTAACACAACCAAACACAATGAGCGTCCATTGTCACAGTCCATTTATCACAAAGTTCTTATGAACGTCGGTCTACATCATCAGACCAGCTCGATAGTACCAAAATATTGTACGCCATTTAAGTTACGCAAATATAGTCGCCATCAGATATATCGGAGCGGCCAAGGTGGTTATAAATATCTGAACAACGCCTCTATTGTCAAGGCGATAAAGTGGTTGTTCAGATATTTTTGAGTACCTTGGCCGCTTCAATATATTTGATGGCGACTGTACCTAAGCTAAATTTCAGCTCAAACATCAAGAGCGGGTTCAAATCGGGATTGCAAGATTTTACCTAAACTACAAATTAATTGACATAGGGTAATTGTGCTAGTTTTCGTCCACACTTGTCACTTTTCTGTCCATACTTATTATATATCATATATTTTAATACTTATAATATATTTAAATTTAGGATTTACCAAAAAATAAAGCTCAAAATTTAAAAATCTACTAAAGCATAAACTATAAATCGATAATTTGTTAACCTTAAAAACTTTTTCCCATACATTTGTAGCAGTTTAACTAGGTGGACGGTAAACTGGCACTGGACGGGAAACTAGCATAATCACACTGTTTGTTAAATAAAATCTTGTAAAATTAGTGTATAGTATAATAGGCGGCTGCGTAGATGAGGTAAAACGACGTATGGCCTTAACCAGAACTGCGATGGAGAAGTTAGGAAAGGTGTGGAGAAATCGACATATTACCAAAGCAACCAAAGTCAGGCTGGTAAGAACCCTTGTTTTTTCCATTTTTCTTTATGCGGCAGAGACGTGGACCGTGCGCGAGTTGGAAAAAAAGAAGAAGATAGATGCTCTAGAAATGTGGTGCTGGAACAAGATGCTCAGGATATCATGGACGGAATTTCGCACCAATGTGTCCATACTCCAGGAGCTATCACCCAGCGCCTATCGGCCATAGTACAGTCGCGCATACTAACTGCAGTACTTTAGACACATCTCAAGGCGGGGTAACGACTCCATAGAGAGACTCCATACTTTTTTAGATTTTGCTCAACTTTTTCATACTATTTAAATAAATAAATAAATAAATAAATATTATATTGTCCAATCTTACACAAATCGACCTAGGCCCACAGTAAGCTCAATAAGGCTTGTGTTATGGGTACTAGACGACGATATATATAATATATAGATATAGGTAAATACTTAAATATATAGAAAACATCCATAACTCAGGAACAAATATCTGTAATAAACACACAAATAAATGGCTTGACCAGGATTCGAACCCGGGACCTCCTGCTTCGTAGGCAGGGTCTCTACCAACTAGGCTAGGAGGCCGTTAAAGCAAACTTTTTTTTTACTTCTGGAGCGATTATTTCCGAAAATATTTACATTATCAAAAAATGATTTTGGTAAACCCCTATTCATTTTTAAATACCTATCCAACAATATATCACACGTTAGGGTTGAAATGAAAAAAAAAATCGCTCCCCACTTTACGTATATGGGAGGTACCCTAATAAAACATTTCTTTCCACTTTGTATTTTACCACTTTGTCGGCGTGATTGATATACATATTAGTACCAAATTTCAGCTTTCTAGTGCTAACGGTTACTGAGATTATCCGCGGACGGACGGACGGACGGGCAGACATGGCGAAACTATAAGGGTTCCTAGTTAGTTGACTGCGGAACCCTAAAAAGGGTAAGCAAACCTTCATTTTACTGCATCTGTATTAACATTAACATTAAATTTACATATTATAAAGAAATAGTATTTTCTGGGTGACCGTTTCTGAACCTTATTACATTGGGATAGGGTCTATCAATGGTCAGTCGGATGTTACTGCTTTGTGGGTGGTGGTGGAAATATAATGTAATATATATATAGCTTACTATAGAATTTGTAAACTGGAGCCTCGTATGCCAACAAACCACACTGTGGTTTGGCAGAAGAACTGTTGTAGAAATATTGTAAGCCGTTTCGTGAATAAACATTTATTTATTTATTTTTATTTTATTTTTTTACTTTTAGCTTCAGTAGGATCAGTCAGTCAGGACATACGCATTTACGAGCTCCAATGCAAATGGGTTCGTCTAGCAGGTAAAAAATGTACTAACCTAACTTTAACCTAAACTGTTGTAGAAAAATTGTAAGCCGTTTCGTGAATAAACATTTATTTATTTATTTTTATTTATTTAATTTTTTTTAGCCTCGTATGCCAACAAACCACACTGTGGTTTGGCAGAAGAACTGTTGTAGAAAAATTGTAAGCCGTTGAATAAACATTCCTTTATTTATTTTTATTTTATTTTTTTGCTTTTTAGCTTCAGTAGGGTCAGTCAGTCAGTCAGGACATACGCATTTACGAGCCCCAATGCAAATGGGTTCGTCTAGCAGGTAAAAAATGTACTAACCTAACTTTAACCTAAAAATTCAGGATGACAGCGATGTTTAGAAGATTATCTTTCTATCTGAATATATAAAAGAAGAAACTGACTGACTGACTGATTGACTGACTGACTGACTGACTGACATATCAACGCACAGCCCAAACCGCTGGTTCTAGAGATTCCAAATTTGGCACGTAGGTTCCTTATAAGATCTAGGGATGCACTAAGAAAGGATTTTTCAAAATTAAAGTAAGGGGGTTAAATGGGGGTCCAAAGTTTGTATGGCGAATCAAGATTTGTTAGACTATTTTAATCGAAGCTTCACAAGAGTATTCATCATCATCATTATGAGCCAATATTGTCCCACTGCTGGGCAAAGGCCTCCCTCTTATTTCTCTACGTAGCCCTATCCCCTGCAGTCTCCCACCAGTCTGTGTCAAAGGCGTCAAGCTCATCCCGCCATCTCCGACGAGGTCTACCGTGACGCCTTACAATCTGTGGGACCCATCGGGTGGCAGTTTTGGCCCACAGAGCATTCGGCATACGGCAGACGTGTCCCGCCCAGTCCCATTTAAGCTTGGCGGCAGTTTCAGCTACATCAGGGAGTATTCCTAACGATAAATGAGTAAACACGTGTTTCAGGTTTTTTGAAAATTCAACCCCCAAAAGGAGCAAATGTGGTTACAAAGTCTGAAAATCAACATGGGTATCGTATCCTTTTTGAGTACTTATAGTACGCGGGCGAAGCCGCGGGAAAAGGCTAGTGTAATATAAAAACAATATAGAAAATGAATAATACTTTATGTATCGAATGAAAAAAATAACAACTTTCCACAGTGATAAAAAAAGCATTGTTTTGCCAAATGAGATATTCGCAAAAAAGTTCGTCTTCGGTTTAGCCGATGCATAATAGACCATCTACCACTTGGTGGTATCACCTTTTGCATCCAAAACGGCTTTGATCCTGAGCGGCATTGAATCTACCAACTACCAACTCTCTACACTCTTCGGTGGTTAATGGTGAATAAAAATTCCAGACACAGGTAAGTTTCTCCTTAAGATCACCTTTAGATCTAGAAGGGTCCTATCGCAGCCTTTTCTTCATTTTCCACCACAAAGTTTCTATTGGAGACAAGTCCGGGCTGCTGGACGGCCATGGCATGGATTTTTTTGGACTTCAGCCACGCCATCGTTGTCTTCACGGTATGGCATGCAGCACCGTCTTGTTGGAAAGTAAATGCATTTTTATATTTTAACTGCCGTATAGACGGCAGCAAACTCTCTTGCAGGATGCTTTGGTATTTCTCGGCACTGACGGTTCCATCTATAAATTGCAGAGCCCCAAATCATTAAAGATGCTGGAAACTTCACCTTTCGCTTGAGGCAGTCTTTATGAAATGCCTCTCCTTTTTCCCGAATGACTTTACTTCGTTCGTCACCAACTGTGACTTCAAATTTGGATTCATCACTCCATATTATTTTTCGCCACTGATTGACAGTCCAGTTTTTGTATTTATTAGCGAATTTCAATTTGTTGGTTTTCTGTTTTTTAGTAAGTAACGGTTTCTCTTTAGCAGTGTAAAAACTATAGCCCATTCTCTTCATTACTCTCTTGCAGGTATCGACTGACATGTTTTTTTTAATAGCGTCCCGCCACAATACGGTAAGTTCTCCTGCTCTTGCACGACGATTTTTCTTGATAATCTTCTTCAACATCCTGTTTTCTGCCTTGGAGGTTATTCGGCCAGATTTCTTTAAACAGGACATTGTTCCATGTTTTCGGTGATGCTCGATAATCGTTTGAATTGTAGATCGTGGCAACGACATCTCCTTGGATATTTGGTAAGTAGATTTGCCGTTATTGTTACAGGAAATTATAATTTTCCGCACTTCTTCAGTCACTGGTTTACCTCGCACCATCTCGATAGAATAATGATTATAAAGTAATGAAAATTTGCACTGCAATTGCGTTTTATATAGCCATCTGTCATTTTAGATGACAGAGAATATTCTATATTCAATTTGAATAATAATTAAACATTAAACTTCTTAAAAAACAGTTTTTATCTTATACAGGGTGATTCATGAGACGTGAGCAGGAACAACCCTACACACTTAGTTAACGATAATGAATCGGCCGCCATCATGTTTAAATGAAACAATAACGCCTTTCAATTTTTTTTTACCTTTTTGTGTCGTAGAAATTTCGTTCCCTGTAATCATGGTCACCCTACATAAACAAATCCATAAAGATCAAAACCTCTTTAACAATAGCACTTTGATTATGAAAAATAATTGTCAAATTAAGTGAGATACGATGTTTCCAAAGTAACCAGACATCAATTTGACAGAATATTCTCTTGTTTTTCTGTGATATATGTAACATCAGTACGCGACGGAGTATTCTAATTGAAGAGTGACCATGCGTGTCGTAACTAATTTTAAACTTTTTATTTTTACTTAAAAATTTTTTTTGCTCTTATCACACTAATACTGATATCAAACAATAGCTTATTATTAACTGAATCCGTAGTGTTAAGCCTGCTCACGTCTCATGAATCATCCTGTATAGACGACCTATTTTGCCTAAAATATGAACTAGACGTAAGTTTTTGCTTGCTTAATGTTAACTTTACGATACAATTACTCTAAATTAAATAACATTATTACACTTTGTACAACGCAACATTAAACTACTTTCAATGGCTTTGTATGTAGCGTATTCCTTTACTCATCAAAGTCAATCCGGATTTAAATAGCAGTCTTTAAAAAAATATCGTATTTTTAAGTGTGACTAGACGATCTAACTAATATGCATTGGGGCTCGTAATTGTATAGTGTAGCATGACGCTACGTTTATCGTACGACATCTGTCGACTTTCTTCAGAACTTCCGTGTCTAAGGAAGGTCTAAGGCTAGGTCGCTTGATATATAAAAAAAGCGTACATTGTGATTCACGGCATTACGGGTAGATGGCGCTTATATCAGTCCGCATTTGGTAATACGACTGGCAGTTATAAAATTGAGATAATACTCGCCCTAATTTTGAATATGAATTTTTGAGGTATTCCAGATTGTCTAAAAATAAAAGTTCATTTTTGATTGAGTTTGTCAGATCGACGGAGAGATTTTTAAAGAAAAAAACATATTCTGGTTTAGTCTGAGGGTTTTGATACAATTTGCTTAGTTGCTTCGTGTTGAAGTGCGATTTATTTCTCTAGATCTTTGCGTTCAAACATTATATAGCAAGTGCTAATACATTATTGAATTAAATACAAATTCTTTTTAAACCAAATACGTTGCCGGACAAAAAGGCCACCAGTGGGACCGCCTGAGCCGGAAGGACTCCGGAAGGCGCTTGTGGGTGCCGGACCTGCGAGACGATCTGCAACCGCCGCGTGTTCCGCGTCGTCGGAGAATTAGAGCCCGCAATGCGGGCTCTCCAAGTGAGAAAAAGGGTTCAGCGAGCTGTTGGGTCCGCCTAAACCAAAGGGGGCGCCTGCCCACGAACTCTATTCAAATTCAGCTACAGTTTTGACCATTTCCTGTCTTTCGAGAATATCATTTTATTTACTTTTTTTTTAAAACGTTATAAATCCGATTCCTTTTTTTTGTATCCAGTGTTTTTGTGCCATAATAGTTTTTTTTGTTGTTTTGCCAAAATCTTCCCAAAATTCTAATTGCCTCATTTGACGGGCGTACAAAGACCTTGCTCTTTAATTTAGGCTACGCTCAGCCAGCGAATCATCTGTCACCATCCATATCACCCGCCTCATTAATCCATTATTTTCCTGTAGCCAAATTACCAGCCGAGTCTTTATTTGTACTTACTAGTTTTGCTAGTACTCCCTCCTTTTTATTTTCCTTTTGTGCGGAAAGTAGACGTTTACGATACTAAGGTAACTATTGAATGTGAAATATCCTTATATAGATACCGTTATCGTAATTTTTATGTGAAGTGCTAATATTAAATATTCTGATTATTGTAATTTAATTACATTGTAACCACTAAGGAAGTTATTGAATGTGAAATATCTTTATATAGATACCGTTATCTTCATTTTTATGTGAAGTGCTAATTTAAAATATTCTGATTATTGTAATTTAATTACATTCTAACCACTAAGGAAGTTATTGAATGTGAAATATCTTTATATAGATACCGTTATTGTCATTTTTATGTGAAGTGCTAATTTTAAATAATCTGATTATTGTTGCTAATTTTGAATAATTTACTTTATCTTCAAAATTAAACGTGTTAATGCAATTATAGAAGTGTTTTACTGCAATAGATTATATGTTTATTTATAAGCCAAGGCCGTGTTTTTTGCCCATCCGGATTAGCGAGGTCCTACTGTATATCCAGATAGCTCACGATATATTCTCCCACAGAAAAGCGCCTGGTAAATATCAACCGATGCTTCTTACATAAGTTTCGATAAACTTATTGGTATGAGCCAACGCCGATGAGGTAATTATAAGGCTTAGATACATGTGTGTTAATGGCCTCATCGTAAACATGCGCCATCCTTTAGGAGCAGTAGCATACGGCATACCAAAAACTCAAATACTTACATACTTGTGCGTTAGGAGGCTTGTATCATCATCATCATATGGAACCTTGGGCTAAGTTTATCACTCTATACTCTCTGACTAGGCAATCATTTTGTATGAAACATACGGCCAATCACATCAGTAAAATGTACATTATGATTGTAGCGATAAACTAGCGGCAGGGTTTATATTAGGTGCAGACGGGTTCTCCAATATCTACTTTTAATTGTGCAAAAGTATATAAATACAACTTTATTTGTATTGGTATGAATACGTACACACGATGATGATTTATTAAACAAAATGTTTAGCAAATAATTAATTTTATCAACGATGTTTTATCACGCGTTATTTTGTGAATTGTCACGATTAATAAATGAATAATTTGCCAATTAATGTTTTATAATATGACGTTTTATCAAGTAAATATTTTGTCTCATGAACTATTTGTAAAACAATATATTATGCAACGTCCTATTTGTGAATCGTTAATTTGCCAAACGTTGTTTGTAAAATGATTATTTATGAAATGTTGCTTAACAAATGATTGTCTACCCTGGTTGACACTACTGCTCCTGTAGCCAAGATGATAATCTTTTGCAGAAAACGAAACGAAACGCTACACGCTCTCGCTCACTCTTCCATATTAGCGCGATAGAGAGATGGATAGCGTTTCGATTCGTTTTCTGCAAACGATTGTCATCTTGGCTAAGCCCCCTGGGGACCCCAGGGCCGGCGCGTACTTCTCTCAACGTATCGCCTTGACGGTACAGGGAGGAAACGCAGCCAGCATAATGGGGTCCATGCCGCAGGCTGACCTGTTGGACGGGGTTTTCTTTTTATAAATGGGGGTTTTTTTTATAAGAAAATTTAGATTTATATTTATGTTTAGTAGTTTTAATTTTTGTTTAAGTTTTTAGTGTTAGTTTTGTGCAATAAAGTTTAATACCTGTATAATATTATAATATTACATCATAGTAGTTTATGTAACTGTTACGTTTTAAGGCCTGATTACGTACAGTTGCATACACTGCTTTATCTACACTCATATGATTTATCCTAAATGCCGTATTCCGAAACCATAGAATGGCCGCCATTGCACCGCCATGGCCAACTTGATTGTGCCGGCGGTCGCGCGGGCGCGTGTCGGCGGCCGCGCGGGAGCGTGCAGGTGTACGTTATGTTATTAAAACTCACATCAATAGTTGAGCATGTAAAGTTAAAATTACGTTACTGCCACACATAAAAAGCTTATCATAGTAAAATCGGTTGCGGTAATGCTAGCCATTGCCTACCGTTTTTGAACACGTTTTAGAGGACTTACAGTGTGAGTGTAGATAAAAATTATAATATGATGAAAATAGATTTGAAAAAAATTTATTATTTTAGTATTTAATTTCATACAGGTACATATAGGTTTTTTTTCTACAGATTATGTAAGTCAGAGTTCGCTTCTCATAAAAGGTTGCGATGGCGGTATTGGGGTCTTATAGTATCTATCGTATATGTCATCCCAGAACCGAGCCCTCAGCTCCAAGAGCGGTCCTTTCAACTTTATTTCTTGCCCAAGTTCCATATGAGGAGACGGATCGGCATTCGCTGGTGGCCATGCGGGTAATTTTGATCCTTCAGGCATTGGCTTTCTGGAACAAGATTTTTCAATATATAAAATTGGTGATCGACCATGCGAGTTTTAAGCTTCTGCCACCTTGTGGCGTACAACGGAGCTAATAACTTATCATCATGTTATTATTATTAAACAGGGGATCTTTGCTGCCTCAGTCCACGCACGCTCTCTAGTAAAAATAAGAACGTTGCACGACAAAGAATCTTGAAGTTGGCAATTTTAGCATATGATCGCGAGTCAAAGATGACTGATCGTTTTAAGTATTTAACTACATACTAAAATATTACCTATACCCGATTGTTTCAACACTTACCCAGTGATAATGAAGCTCAACCAAATGTCTCTAAGAGTGTTTCTCATCTTGGAATAGCCTTTACTTGTATCTGCAGTTTTAATACTATGATGTATATCATGAACTGCTGCCAATTGAGCGCAATGAGGTGCTCCTTGTAGTTGTTTTATAAATTCGGGAGTGTCTTCCGGGAGAGGAGGGGTGGAATTAAAAGTATATTCGTACAAATATAACGAATCATTACCAGCTTCCGCTTGCAACTTAACTGATCTTAAGTGTGGATAAGCAAACATAATGTCAGAGAAGTAGTCAACATAATTTTGGAAAGTTTCTGGTCCAACTGCCTTATCTCCAAAATAAAATTCTTTAATAACTTGTGAAATTTTGACACGCTCTTCTTTATCCTTGAATTCTAAATGTGCTGGCAAAAAGTCCGAAAAACGTTCATTCATTTGTTTAGACCAATCACCAAAACTCATAACTCTCCCATATCCTTCCAAATTTGTGATACCGTATAAAACTGGCACTTTCCTGAATTTACCCTGTTTTAAAATATTTACAGGCGCATCTTCAAGAAACGTTTCAACTCCTAAGTTTCGTTCTACACATGGTACAAAACTAAAAGTAGAATCTTTTCTATGAAAGAAAACGTCTGAAGTCAACACGTCAAATGATGTTCTTTTATAAAATTCTGCTAAAAGCTTATGTTATCAACTTTAGTAAAATTATTGGTTTTTGCAAAATCTTTTGCATTTTCCATTGGATCTAATTGAATGCTCCACACGCCTACACCTGCGTCGCTTTCTGGTTTAGCCTTATTATAAAGGCCTTTAGTCATCTTTGACAGCATGAGCAGGTCTACCGCTGATGATCCAGCACTACTGCCTACAAGTGTTACATCATTTGGATTTCCTCCAAAGTTGGCTATATTTTTCTTTACCCAACGTAGCAAAGCAACTTGATCTTTCATGCCCGCATTACCGGGAGCTGCTTCCGTACCTAGACAGAGGAATCCATGAATTCCAAGACGGTGATTAAAATTGACAGCTACTATTTTTTTACTCTTGACCAAACTCTTTTGCGTCTTGAGGTTACCCCATCCTATTTGAAAACCGCCACCGTGGACGTAAACAAGCACAGGAAGATTAGTTTCCCTAGTATCAGGAGTTAGAACATTTGCAATCAAGCAGTCTTCTTGCATAGAGTATGGAGATAAATCAATTGGCATCTCAGGAGTTGTGCCTTGGGGGCAAATGATCTTATCGTTAACGGCATCTAGAGGTTCCATCCATACGGGCCCTGGTAGTGGTGCCTGCAATAAATGAAAAACACTTAATATTTCTTATAAATGATTAATTGAAGTACCGGCATTAGAAAACAGCAGTATAGTAGGAGCTAAATGTGAATTTTGTTGGGATTTATTGTATTTTTTGTTTAAAATACATTTAATTGAATACCATATGATTATCTCACCTGAAATTTATTCGGTCCCGTCGGTGCCGTAGCGTATGGGATGCCGTAAAACTCGTAAATTTTGTCATACTTGTATCCCCGCACAGGCCCTTGTGCAGTCTTCACGATCTTCGACTCTCGCGCATCCTCTGCACTCACTATACACACGCCTACCATGACTTGTAAAATAATTATCTTCATTATAACCGCTGTCTCTATTTTGTTTCTATCAAACGTCCGGTAGCTGAGTTGTCTATGTCTATACTAAAAATAGTGCAGGCTTAATACAAGTGTACACAAATAGACACTATTATTAATAACAATATGTAGAGCTTATTTCAAGTAAATACGGTTTAACAATATTGTTCGTGAGTGCTAAATAACACTTATAGAAGTTATAGATAAAGCACGTGGCACTTATTTGCTGGTAAATAAACTTTATAACCGTGTAAAGAACGATCAAATCATATCTTTCTCATTATATTTATCAATCTTTATCTAAAGTGTTAATTACTTTTAATTTTTTATCAACAATATGAGTAGGCCGTCGGGTTAATAATGTATATGCATGTTGTTGTTAATCGATGTCCGCTACTGTAGGTATCGTTTAACTACCCGTTATTCGATGATAATTAGGTTCATAATATATATATTGTATACCAAATAACACTGGTAGGTGCCATTAGAGAAATACTACAAAAACTAGGTAACTACATAAATAAATCACGAACACGACTAATTTTCTTTGTGTAACAGTTTGCATAATAATCAAGATTCCTTTTTTAATTATTTAAAATCTCTGATTATCTGACTAAGGGCGGGTCTAAATCCAGCAAGCTGTACCCGCACCTTTTTCATTACACGATCATAATTGTATAACATATTATTTAGATAAATATTTCCCTACCTAACTCTTTATACCTAATTACATAGACTAATACTTATCTACCTTTGTACCAAATAACAACTGTAAAAAATTTAATGAAATAAACGCATGTATTTGTATTTTTTGTATTTATAAGATTGGCATTTTCTTGAATAGCTCGTAGATTAAAGATAAATAGTAGTAGTAGTAGGTAACTGCGGGTTACCAATTGTTGCACTGCTTTGGAACTCACGGTGCCTCCAATTTTAACGCAGCAAAGTCTTGTAGAGGCAACATTGCTTTAGAAAATCTTGATAATAAACAATTTCCAAATCGAATACGGTAGCCTTCATTTTAGTTTTTACATTATGGTTTAGTTATGTTGCGTTAAGTTAGGTTTTAATTAATTTTTACAGTGTTTATAATATAACCCTTAATTTACTATTATTTTTTAAGGTTTTTATAATAAAGAAATGTTAACATAACATAACATAAATATTCTTTATTGCATACCCCAAAATAAAGAAATACAGTAAATAAATGTTAATGTAAGAATAAAAAGTCAATATTATCACTAACTTGTAGAAAACTACTTCCAGTAAAAAAAGTAAGTAAAACAAAAACTCCATTTGACTGCAAAAACTTAAAAAAGCCACAAGTTAGAGTCCTCTGGGAAATAAGGGGAGACAACTAAATTGTTTTCCGAAGCGGGGCTGGATTTAAAATTCATTACAGTTGCCTCCGGGCCAGAGGATGAGATGTAATGAGAAGAAGAATTCTGTTACACAAGTAAAATGTGAAATTGTAGAACTGTACTAAGAATCTTGATTTCGAATTTATCAGGTCATTGAATGTTCTATATATGGAATGTTCCTCTGTGTTTAGAATTTTTTACAGAAAGCGGCCCTTAGGCGATTAGGCAAGTCGACTCCGAACTTGCGACAGTTGCGACCGCGAGGCGAGAAGCAGAGATTGGCATTAGTTATCTGAAACTCGACGCAAACAGACACAAGTTACACAGCCGGGATTAGCACTGGGATGGACGCGACGTACGGAAAGCTGTTTGGTCGCCTATTCTAATTTTATAACCACCCATGCCTGAGTACCTATAGGTCTCTTCATTACGCCACTCTTCTCTGTCTCGTACCAGCCCCATCCACTGCATACCCGGCGTTCGGCAGATATCATCTGACCATCTGTTGATGATCTACACGCTGACTTTTTTGCCCATTTTGGCCTCCATTTAGTAACCCGTCTCGTCCATCTCCTGTCAAATCGCCTAAAAAAGTTAACGCGTTCAGGGTACATGTGTTTTAAAAATAACATTATCTTCGTATTTCAGATGGGTTATCGGTATCACATAGGTACCTAATAGATACTTAATACTTCTATTTATGTTTTTTTAGTAATGAAAACACATTGTAGATGACAAAATTTTATTGATATGAACTTTACAAAAGCTGCAAAAAGATCGTCGGCCACGATGACTTACCTATTTGATAATTTGAAGAAAATTTAATTATTTAGACTAATCATCATGTCATACTATTTTTGAAATATATAAAGTTAAAATATATAAGTGTTATTTCTGATAAGTAATTTAATATAAATATTATCCATTCCTTTTTGTATACATTCCATTGACACTCGGAAAAATACTATTTAAATACATTTTCTTTTCATATCAACACATCTACATAATATACACGGTGCCCGCGAGGAAACGGAAAGATTTTAACAGTATATTCTAGATCCTATTTAGAGACAAAAATGTCATATAAACTTTTATGAAATTCGCCTAGTTTCAGAGTTAATACCAATTTATAAAAAATACACTGTTTATTATAACTCAGCACAAAACGCCTTTCTGATGACGTTGTTTCCACTATTGGGCATAGTTTAAACGTCTTTATTGACAGATATCAAAGTGACAAGGAAAACTATGCAGAAACTAAATTTTTCAAAAAAAAAAAGTACCAATTTGTTTTAGACGATAATTTTATTAATAATATTGACTTTTCATGTGCAAGAAACATAAAAAAAATAGAAAAAAAAAGAAAAAAAAATTTTTTTTCTTTCTTTTGGTCTCAGGAATGCGTGATTAATTTTTTTCCGTTTCCTCACGGGCACCGTGTATAGAATACAGTCTACTAAACTCTAACTAAACATTTTCGGAGTTAATTATACTATTTTTTTCCCGAACTTTATTTTTCGTTTTATTTTTATTTTTGAGAACTTAAACCTCCACGATACTAAATAACTCTATTCATATATTCCTGTACACTGTACATATAAAGGCATAACCCATGTTTTTTGATACTTGAAATGTGTGTTATACTTAACGTTAGGCATATTTTATTTGTAACCAGAGAGTGTATGTTAAATAGAGCAGCACAGTCTTAAAACTTTTTGAGGCTCCAAGTCTGAAGCGCCATCTGAACGAGACCAATCAAAGTTACCGTATAATGTATGGCGGAGAGTACAGCGGCATCTAGTAATTGATAGCTTTACTATTATTACGGTATTACTATGGTAACTTTGGTTTCCTCTCGTTTTACTATAAATAAACTAAATTGTTTAACATCGGTCATGGAATAAGGGCCGGTTGCACTAAAGCATCTGTTAACGTCAACGTCATCGTTAAAAAAATCTTGTATGAAAAGTTTGACAGTTTTCTATGGGATGACAGCTCCGTCGCCATATTTAACGTTGATCAGTTCGTTAGTTATGTGTGGTGCAACCCACCCTAAGTCTTAAGAAAATACGTTGAAAAACAAGGTTCAATATCTTTTTTTCAAACTTAACTTTTTAATTCAGCTAAAACTCATAAACTCTGCATTCATTACTAATTTTATTTAGCAACATCACATGATACGCCTTCTAACTCAATATTAAAAATCGTTTTGTTATTTCATATGGAGTAGCTGATTTGACTTGTTATAGATAAATTAACGAGAGCATGGAATTGCATATGTAGTAGTATTGTATGTTTACAGGCATTCTATATTTGAATTTTCTATTTTCTCGTACTATCAGCATAAAAAGAGGTTTGTTATATATTGAAGAAGTAAATACCAAAATAATGTCAGTGTCAAATTGTGAATATTATTTACGTTGTGCATATATTTTTACGTCTGATTTTATTGTATTCTCACAATTATCAGAATAATTTTGTGTCAGCCCGTACGACTAAGTGTAAGTTACATAATTTTCAAAAAATATGGCAGTGAGTAATTTTGGTCCGATTGAGATTCAAAGTAAGCAAATTATTTTTAACTGTTATAAATATTTTGAACTAGAACTGAAGAAAAATTTAAATTCCCCTTACACCGCTGCCCAGTTAGTTGAAAAAGCTACAGGTGTTTGTCTCTCTACTGTTTATAACATTGTGTCTGAGAGCAATAGTGAGAAATTCGCAACAACAAAGAAATTCACCTCCCCGATAAATAAAAAGTTACATACTTGTCCGTCATCAGCAGTAGACGATTTTGATCAGGAAGTCATGCGGAGAACTATATACAATTTTCATCTGTCCCATAAGCAATTTCCAACCTTAAAGGCACTCCACTCTGTGTTAAAATCCGATATAGATTACAAATTTGGCATTTCCACCTTACGAAAACAAAGACAAAAATTAGGATTTAAATGGAAAAAGACCGAGGACAACCGAAAAATATTAATGGAAAGACACAACATACGACTGCTAAGAATAAATTACCTTCCAAAATTGCGGAATATCGGTCTGAAGATAGACCACTAGTTTATACTGATGAAACCTACATCCACACTTCACATGTGTCCGGAGAGGCTTGGACCGATGGAACAGAATTTGGTGTAAAAAAACAAATCAGTACAGGCCAGCGGTTAATAATAGTGCACGCAGGAGGAAAAGATGGTTTTATTCCCAACGCTTTGTTAATGTTTAAGGCAAACCGAAAAACGGGAGATTACCATGACCAGATGAACTTTGTCAACTACGAAAAATGGTTAAAAGAAAAATTAATACCGAACCTTAAACCGAATAGCGTATTTATCGTAGATAATGCGTCCTATCACAACAAACTTTTGAATCGTGCTCCAACGTCAAATTCTCATAAACAAGAAATGATGGATTGGTTGACAGAACACAACATTTCGTATAGCCCGTTGATGTACAAAACCAGTTTGTATGATTTCATTAAACAAAATAAAGAGCGGTTTCGTGAGTACCACATAGATGCAATTTTAAAAGAACATGGCCACTCCGTTTTACGCGATTGCCACCGTATCACCCGACATTCAATCCGATCGAAAATATTTAGTCCATGGTAAAAGGATATGTAGCGAAAAGAAACGTTTCATTAAACATGCAAGGCATTATGAGTTTAGCAACTGAACGAATGAATACTATTACTGCTGAGGACTGGGAAAATATTTGTCGCCATGTCGAAAGTGAAGAAAATAAATATCGATGTCAGGAAGGGGAAATGGATCGAATTTCAAACAATCTTATTATCAATACTTGTGACAGCTCAGATGAAGAACATGATAGCGACTAAAAGCAAAAAACAGAGGACTACTACTTATTCCATTTCTTAAGGGTATGTAATTTTATTAAATTAAGAGTAAATTATTCTCCTTTTGTTGCAAACGGTACAACCACTACAAATGCAATTCCATGATCTCGATAATTCATCTATACTAATATTGAGTTGAATCAAAGACAAATTTAAAAAAAAAACAGGGGCCCAATTCGACAACCCAAAGCTAACACAGTTGCTAATGATACCACTCAATTTAGTGAATAGTTATGGACTAAGAACTAGCCACGTCAGATATGACACAATAATGAGAGCAACATAACCCGCCTGGTTAGATTATACCTAGATCCGGATCCTTGTCACTCTGACCTCCACCCATTAAAAGCTGCCAGATACCCGGGTATCTGGCAGCTTTTAATGGGTAGAGGTCAGAGTGACAGACTAGCAAAATTTTTATATTGGAAAATAGTAACACCAAAATAGGTAAAAACTGCCGAAGTTGGCTCAGTTATAAAGGACAGGGCCTATATTTTAACAATAGAAGAATAACAGTAGGCGACATACTATGAATTACATTATATGTCATTTGGCACTACATTACCGCAACATAAACTTTTGGCAATGATGTAATCTAATTATTTATATAATTTCTCATAATATTGCATTAAACACAGAACGCTAGGATTTGTTTTCCTGGTTTGCATTCTTTGACCTCCACCACTTTTCAGCTGCCAGACGTCCAGATCGATACATAAGCATAGTATAGCTAACTGACTCTCTACATATTGTACATCGTCAGGTCAGGTCACAACAATAAAAAAAAAAAAAAAAGCTGACTAGACGGGTTTCGTTGCTCTCATTATTGTGTCATATCTGACGTGCCTAGCTCTCCGCCTATTAGTTGAATCACTCTAGTACATATGTCAAATAAGTAGTGATCTCGCATGAATATTCAACCCACAGTTTGGCATGTCGAATAAGGGTCACTTCACATTCACATAGATGACATAGAAGTTCCATAAAAGGACCCGTTTTTATAGCCCTTCAGTGTTTGTCACTAAGAGCGATCATATCTCTTTTCTTCTTCCTAGCTTTTGTCCCAGCTTTTTTGCTCCATTGAGCCTGGGGTCCGCTCGGCAACCTAATCCCAGGAATTGGCACTAGGTACTAGCTAGTTTTTACGAAAGCGACTGCCATCTGACCTTCCAACTCAGAGGGGAAACTAGGCCTTGTTGGGATTAGGTCCGGTTTCCTCACGATGTATTCGTTCACCAAAAAGCGACTGGTAAATATCAAATGATATTTTAGAAAAAATGGAAAAGTAGAAAAATCCACTGCCTCAGGCGAGACTGCCTGAGGCAGTGGATTTTTCTACTTTTCCATTTGTGGTATCGTTAGCAGACGTTCTGCTTAATACAAAATTAAATGATATTTTGTACATAAGTTCCGAAAAACTAAAAACTTGAAAGTCTGACATCTTACCGCCAGGCCACCAGCGCTTCATATCTACTTAATAAAAATATTGTGCAAAAATGTTTTGATAAATTATAATAAATTATTCATTTGGTATGGGTACACAACTATTCTAACTGTATTGTTAATAATGATCTGTTTCTTTTACATGATATCACTGCAATTATACTTGGTAGGTATAAAATACTAAATTATGATATATTTTTATCTTCGACCAATCCTGGATCAGGTGGGATGGTCAAAGTCCTCGGAGCATGTTTCACGGGATCCATCATTTCCTGAAAATATTATTATGTTACAACTAAAAGTGAATCAAAAAACGCGGAGTATAAATTCGAGCAATGGCATATTAATAGCAAATTTATTGTTGAATTTTCAATATGGCGGCGGAACCATATTTTTTTAATAATACATCCATAGGTTGTTTGGAAGAGATCGCTTATTAGTTGTTTGCCTCTCTTCATGTGTAAATAGGTTTGGTGTGCTGTTTTCTTATTCTGAGGTGTGCAATGGAGGGGATTTAACTTTACTTTTACTTAATATCCACAGAATATCATACATTAATTGCAATTAATGTATGATGACATTGATGACACTTACAGCATAACGAAAAATAATATATCCACAAAGTTCCGATATTATAGGTTTTTAAAAACGTTAATATTATTGATTGATCGACATAAGTAATTAACATAGCAATGATAAAAAAACAAACAAGCTACTTTTTAAATTTTAATAACCTTTTTTCGACTGGATCTTCGTTAATATTTGGCCTGAAAATCTGGTATAACAGCTAACTTTCAAGAAATTTATTGCTCTTTAACTTTATCATACACAAAGAGTGCTTAGGTGTACACAAAAAGTGCTTAGTTTATGAGGTATAGCGAAAAACAGATCAAAAATTACGTTTTTGTCCCCCCTCCAAATTCCACAAGGTCCTCGAGGTCGAAAATTTATGAGAGTCTTCATGGCATACCCCCAAACTATTGAGTTTGGATTACTTTCCAGTTACCCTTAACTTCATTCGACATAACTGTTTCACAAGTTTATATTCATAATTTTGGTAACAAGTTAGTAGTTCTTTAAAGTAAATTTTAATAAACTTACGTGTTCCGAGTCAAGTCCATCCATTTCTTGAAACGATCTGATCATTCTCTGGGTCTTTTTCTGCGCAGACGCTGCCCTTTGTTGCAGAATCTGCAAAAGTGATGCAGCAGATCACATCACCGAATCTCTATAATATAAATTTGCTAGTTGATAAAATGTTTTTTTTACTATTTTCATCATTGTTTATATACAAAAATTAGTTTGTTCTTAGGAGCTCAATTGGTACAAACATAGGATACAGAATTAAAATAAATACCTTAATCTGTGAATGTTAATGTTCAGATAATAATTTCATGACAAGGTCGCAAAAATCTTCAGAGACAGAAAACACATCGGCTTTGGATTCAGATATAGATAGGATGGCCCTGAGAAACACCTCTTCAAATCCTCACCTTCCTCACGTTCCTTCTGTTCAGTTACTTGCTTCCTCTGTTCGGCTTCTGCCAGTGTCCCATCTATGTCAGACAGATTGATCTCTTGCTGTGGCGGTTGCAGCAGGCATTGGAGTTGCGGTGATGGTGGCTGGACTCTTCTAATAAGATAACTATTTTAAACCCCTCACCTGTTGCCTCCTCTGTTCGGCTTCAGCCTGTTTCTCCTCTATGTCAGGCAGAATGATCTATTGCGGTTACAGTAGGCACTGGAGGTGCGGTTACGGTGGTTGGACTCTTCTAAAAGAAGTAGTAAAAACTCCTCACCTGTTGCCTCCTCTGTTGGGCTACAGCCAGTTGCTCTCTATGTCAGGCAGACTGTTCTCCCTGCTGCGATAGTTACATCAGGTATTAAAGATGCGACAAAGGTGGTTGAACTGTTCTAAACAGAAACATTTAAAACCCCTCACCTGTTGCCTCCTCTGTTCGGCTTCAGCCAGTTTCTCCTCAATGTCAGGCAGACTGATCTCCTGTTGGGGTGCTTGCAGCAGGCGCTGGAGATGTGGTGGTGGTGTTTCTGTGCGGTGATGGGCGTCGAACTCTTCTAAGGGGATTTCGAAGGCGATTGCTGGAAAATTTGAAGAAAATAGTGATGAGATTATTATATCAATACTTTTTGGGTTTACGTGATTGATTTATTCAATATTCCGAAAGTAGTCCTAATACGTTTCAATTAAAATATGGTATTACTGGTTTTGGTAGTTTTAAAACAAGGGAAATGATGTTGTAGTCAATGTGAAGTCTTATTACTGTCACTATGATACGGTAAGATATAAACATGGCTCAGAATTTGCATTCAACATGCAACAAAATTTTAAAATTAAAGTGCTAAAACGAAATTACATTTTCCTCCGTCCTTTTATAATGAGAAATTAACTACTTAATAGATTTACTCCTAGCGTCGACTCAATAGCGCTACTTAGCCGATTGGCAATAAAAAATGCAGCGCGATTAGAACTTGAAAGGATTACGCGAGCTCTATAGGGGCTCTTTAGCGCAGTGAATTTTAAAGTTCTTTTATTAAGAGTTTTTGAACTTGCTGACTTTTGATTGACTCCAGTATTTGCTCTTTATGTACTTGCGAGATAAGTTTATAAAGCTGGGTAGCTTGTAAGGAATATAAAGCCATTTAAATGTAATTATTAGAAACGACTTGTGAATGCGGTTAAAGATTGTCGCTCTCCAATAGGCTCGACATCGGCACGGGATAAGCGCAACCTCAACAGTGTGCCGGAATCTAATTTTAAAATAGATTAACAATACAATAACAACACACCTATCTCAAACATAACTCCAACACACAACAAACAATCAACTAATATTGAAGTTGTATTGGAGTTGCGTTGGAATATTTCTCAAGCAAATTCTGATAATTCTGATTCAGATGTTTATGCCGTAGCTGTATTGCGTTGTTAATGCATTGGAGTTGTATTGAAGTTTGATCGTGTTTATACGTGTTTTAAAGTTAGAATACGGCCCAGTAGTCTTTATATGAAAGCCCGTACTGAAACGCACACTTAACGTAAGGTCGTAACGTAACGTAAGGGGTTCAAAGTTGGGTGGTCCCAATCATAGTTGTTAAACGTTAGTATGTTTTATGGAAATCGCCTTAACTTCTGTGATGAATAAGAGACGCTATAGAGACGCAGATTTACGTTACTTTTAATTCTTAATTAGATAGCTTTTTCTCGTTGTGTCTTTATATATCTTATATTGAACACCAACATTTAAAAAGACGTCATCAAAATTATAGTGATCAGGTAAGTGCTACAAATGTGTATTTGTTAAAATAGGTATTGCAATTAAATATTCATCATGAGAACAGTGTCAAAGATAAAACTGGTCATGTGAGTTTTTAGCTTTAATTTATGTGTCTAGGGGAATATTACAAAAACCATAACGGGAGATTTAAAAAAGCTACGGTAAAATACTGAAGTACTCCTTACATTTTTAAATAGGCGTTTAAAAGAGCTTAAACGATTAGAAATGAAAAATGCAATGTGATTAATTATGACTAGGATTTCGTTTCAAGTGCCTCTCATAACACAGCCACAAATTTGCAAAAAAATTAGAGAGCTTGAGACGGAATATGTTGAAAAGTAAACGGTATAAACTTATATAATATTTATATCATACTTAATTAAGTAAGAAATAAAAAAAATATTTAGGTATGTTCTTAATTTAATGGAATTTAATTTTTATTTCACTCCCGGTGCCGTATTTTAATCTCTAAAATACATTAAAAACACAATCTATCTCAAACTCCAATACACAACAAATAATCTACCAATATTGAAGTTGTATTGGAGTTGCATCGGAATAATTTTCAAGCAAATTTTATATCTCTGATTCAGACGCTTAGGCGCTAGCTGTATTGCGTAGTTAATGCATTAGAGTTGTATTGAAGTTGGATTGTGTCTAAACGTGTTTTAAAGTTAGAATACGGCCCAAGTTTAAACATTATTAACATTATTGTTGAAGTGTAAGACAACAATTAAGGGATTTTGACGAAGAAAAAAAGGGTGAATTCCGTGATTATAGAAGAGTCGTGTAAATAAGTAGGTACCAATAAGTTTCAGTGACGAAGAGAAGTAAAATAATTACAAAATCGTTTCACTTACGGACACCGGTATGCTCTAAAATACTTATTGATTACTAATAAGTAATAACTATAATAAGTTAATAACCTAACAGAAGTACAGTGTTATACTTCCTACATATTGGATATCATGACGGTTTGTTATAATATAAAATAATATGTGTCGTTACTACATTTTAATTTGACTCTATGAAACGACAATGAATATATAACGCAATGGTCAGAGAAGGGAGTTTTTGTCTTTCGACTGTATGAATGCATCTAGGTACTTGTATTTCTATCAAAATTTTTCTTGTTTTATTTAACATAAAAAGGTAGGTAGGTGTGTTCGTATGCATCCTGATTTTAGTACTACTTACTTACTTACTTACTCCGTTGGCTCAGCGACCCAACGTGAGTTTTGGCCTCCGATACGAGAGTGTGCCACTTTCCTCGATCCCGCGCTAGCTCTTGCCAATTGCTGATTTGGAGTTCGCGCAGATCCGCCTCGACCATGTCGCTCCAGCGATACCGTGGACGTCCAACAGGGCGTCGCCCTTCCGGACAACCACGGTATGCCTTCTTCACTTTCCGATCTTCCCCCATCCTCTCGAGGTGGCCAAGCCAGCGGAGTCTGCGAGCAATTATTTCGCAAGATCCTCGGGCCGATACAACGACTGGATGGAAGCTGGAGAGTACTAAAGAACGTGGAAATAGAAGGAGAGACCAAAGCTCACAGACTCCGCTGGCTTGATTTTAGTAGTCTATCAATAATACTAATAATTATTAGCAACAATATCAAGTTCCCATCACGATCAAAGATAGCTAGTCATTGTCCTTTATATACGTACAGGTACCTGTATGTAGGTTTACATAATTTATGGCTGTAACATCATATACCTATTACCTACTTTGTTTATTACATTGTATGTTAACATAGGTATAATCGCCTCTCTGGGTTCGAATTTCAAATGGCAGTCGCTTTTATAAAAACTAGTGTCTACGCCAATTCCTGGGATGACGTTGCCAAGCGGACCCCAGCGGGCTCAATAGAGCCGTGGCAAAAAAATCCGGGACAAACGCTAGGAGGATGGATGAGGTATAGTATATTCGGTTTTAATATGGATATGTTGATAGCGCTTATTAACGTGACAAGTGATATTTTCCACCGACTTCAAGATTTCGAAGGAGGAGGTTATCAATTCGTCGGGATCTTTGTTTTTTGCTATCTTTTTTTTACGGTGGACCGATTTGGAAATTTTTTTTTTTAAAGAGTATACTTCACAGTTGATATCATTGTAACCAGGTTAGGATCTGATGATGGGATCCTGGAGAAATCGAGGGAACTCTTCAACTATTATAGGCACACCTATAGTGATTTGAGTATATTTTACAGCAGCTCGACCATTTGCTTTTGGAAAGGTGGAGGCTAAGTGAAGTCGGTTTTTTTTTGTTTAAAATTATTATTGCTATCTTAGCAAATATTTTTTTGCAAAAGCACCGTGTTGCAATTTTACGAATAACCTCGTGATACTGCTGCTAAATTTAACAATTAGTCGAACTCGTATTTGCCTTTTAAACGATCCCCAATATGGCTTCGAACTGTCCAAGATCGCCCAAAACTTGGTTAAAGGTTCTTACAGTAGGTCGTCGTCTAGTCCCTATCCACAACACAAGCCTTATTGAGCTATGAACTGTGGAACGACGTTCATTTGCGTAAGATTGTACCAGATTATATGTACAGTTTGGTTGCTAATCCGGGAACTAGCAAGGTGAAGCAAGTCTTTTTAGTATGGTTTTCACTCAGTACAAAAGCGACAAAAATTGCACGCATCGAATTAAAGCTGTGAATCTTTGACCATGTATATTTGCGCCACGATGACTATTTTTAGATGAGGAGGTCTAAAATTGTAATGACCTCCACATCTAAAAATAGTGATCGTGGAGCTATCTATGCATGGGCAAAAATTCACAACTATAACTCGATGACCACATTATTTTCGGATATTGGGTTAACTACTATACTCGTAATTATTGCCCCCCCCCCCCCCCCCATATAGTTACATACATCCTCTACATATTTTACTAACCGAGGGGTACATCCTTTAAAACAATGGCTATAGGTAATCCTACAAGATCTAATCTAAAGTAAAGAATTTAAAAAGATCAAGATACTCACGAGGTCTCGGTTTGAACGGCGTTTCTGGCAACACCACCGTCGGCAACCCGTCGTCATGGTGCCCATTGGCACCGTTCGCCTTGCTGCCATTAACGTTGCCATTCGCAGTGCCATTGGTGCCATCAGCTGGCATCACGTTGCCGGACGATCCACAGCCCATTATGGTATCACATAATATAATATCACATTAATGTTATTCGTAACCGTTATTATTTGGTGTATACACTGCACTGTATTGTCCGGTTTATATAGGTAACTTTTTGAGTTTTTGCACTAAAGTTATCACTCGTAAGATAAAATCAACTTTTGGTTTTGGTTGGGTAAAAACAGCTATTAGAAGAAATACATAAACAGTTAATATTATTTTTTAGACTTGACTAAGGATATGTGACAGGGAGTATACTTTTAAACTTCAGAATGTTTGAATATAGAGCTTTTTATTATTATTATCTATTGATATACAGGTACAATACAGCTAAACAAAAAATCTAAATAATTAACTCTATAAATAAAACTAAAATATATTTAAAAGAGGCCCCTGCGACATGGTACTGAAGATGCTGGCAGCATGTACTTGCTAGATTGCTAAACTAATTCATTAAACTATACAGCTTAATTACCGTTAATATTTGACCCAAAGTGGAACAACGACAGACGAAAATGGACTAGTTTTCTCTATTAGGAAAATATTGCTATCATATTTTGCAACATAATTACAAATGTACGTTGCTCATACCTACTAGCACAAATGATTCAGCTAATAGCAATATCCAATTATGCGTTTACAAAACATTCAACTCAATTCTCATAGACACGTCCCACAATACCTTCCAAATATGAACTTTATAGGGCCTCAATACATCAAACTCAAATAACAAATGAAAATCGACACCTCAGAATCAGGACACCGCCTAAACCTCGTAACCCGGTTTCAAGTCCAATCCATTAGAGAGGTTGAGTGTTATTCCGACGAGTCACTTCCTCGGGTAGCTCAGGTGATAAAGGCTCTACATTTATCATTATCCGACACTCGGTTCTGGGTCAGACGGATTTTGAAACGTGGCGAAACTTGGTTTTTGGCTATTGCCCCTTTCTGCGTTTCTTGTTTCGTAAGGGATAATTTTTTAAAAGGGTACAAAGTGCGACAGCTGTACCATCCGCAATTTACCCTTTTAGATCCTTTCTTTGTTCAAGGAAGTAAAGGCATTCCTGTTTAAAATATTCACCTGTTGTAGTTATATGCATGAACATTTTTTTTTAAACATGGAATTTTTAAGCAGCAAGAAAATATCATGTTACTAACTAGTATAAGTATCATATTATATTTCACAGGACTGTCAGTATAACAGATTTTGGAGGAAACGCGACTTTTGCAATTGTAAATAGACGTGTATGAAATAAATAAATTCTTACACAAATCGACCTATAAAGCTTGTGTTGTGGGTGCTAGGCGACATAATAGATAATAATAGACATAAAACTAAAATACTTCTAAATAAGGCCCCCGAGGCATCGTTGCAAACTTAGATACCAATTTTTTTTATTACTCGTCCCTTTTTGTATTTGAGCAAAACTTTACCATTTTACAAAAGAATTAATCAAAATTATGCCCACTTAACCATCAAACATTCACCTGCAAAAATCAAAGAAAACCACTGAAGATACAATATTTTTCCCGTTTTTTCCCTGGAATAAATTGAATCGGGAAATATATCGGCAAACGGCCAATGATTGCATTTCCCTTGTTTACTAGAGACGGCAAAAATGGCGCACTTAGCAATTTAAATTTAGAGAACGGCTGCTTTCAACCGCAATCTTGAATTGCTTTAAATCTTTTTGAGTTTTAGGAATAAAATGTAGAACTGGGACCTTACTTACAAAATATAGTAATGAGGTTTAATCCCAACGATTCTCATTTAATTAAATGTAGTTAAATGGGTCTATGGTGGTTGCACTTACTTGTTTACTTGAAGTCTTGATTATTTCCTTCATACAGTTTATATATCTAATATCCATTCGTTTTCATGGGCTGGAGAATATAGCCCAATGAGTCCAATCGGATCCATCGGAAACCTATTTCGTAAAGTAATTCTGAAAACAATTCCATTTCATATTCATGGAAAAAAGCCATTGTTTTCCAACCAATTCCGATAATTTTCCTCCGGTAGATTAAAGTAACGTTATTAAAAATCACGCAACGACTCGTCCATATCTGACTGCAGTATATCATTGCTTTTATGACGTGATTTAGAAATAATATTATGTCGTTACTACATTTTAATTTGATTCTATGAAACGGCACTGAATATTTTCACACAATGGTCAGAGAAGGAAGTTTTTGTCTTTCGATTGTGAATGTCTCGTCTCGAATCTAGGTACTTGTATTTCTATCTAAGTTTAACTTGTTTCATTTAACGTAAAAAGGTAGGCAGGTGTGTTTGTATTCATCCTGATTTTAGTAGTCTATCAATAATACTAATAGGCTATCATTTTACTAATCGTAAATAGATATTTATAAAGATGATACCGGTACGACTTTTAAACTAATTATCTATTTGTTCAGTAAATACTAGGCGAACTGGTGCCTCACGGGCGCTGTATGCTCATTCTTGTCGCCAGACATAACTATGACTTGACTTATATGTCAAACCTTAGAGCGGCAACTACCATCATTCATATTATCTTTGAAGTAGTGGGAGTATTATCTGCGCTGCTTAAAATAGTTAAATAAAAAAAATTGACATTGATGCATGAGAGAAGGTAGAAATCTACAACATAACTATTAAATTGCAGGGGACTGCAGTGACACAGCAGATGTTATGGATTGATCGTCACATGCGGATATCTGTGGGAAACGCCACTTGGTGAAGAAGGTCAAGGCATTTGTCGCCAATGGGTGTAGGTCACTTCTTATTTGTATTGAATAAAGGCGTCATATAAGATTTTCTCATGCATACTTCTAATTTACGACATATCATTATCCACCTGGTATAAGTCATAAACAATACATTAAAAACACAATGTATCTCATACAACTTCAACACACAACAAATAATCAACCAATATTAAGTTGTATTGGAGTAGCATCGGAATAAATTTCAAGCAAATTCTGACATTTCTGATTCAGTCGTTTAGGCGATAAGTAGCTGTATTGCGTAGTTAATGCATTAGAATTGTATTGAAGTAAATAGGATCGTATCATAACGTGTTTTAAAGTTAGAATACGACCCCAGAGGCACTGTGAGTAGCGGATTTCCGCTACAAAGCGAGAAAACTTTATAACAAGCTACGAGCGTAGCGAACTGCGGCACGGAAGGTGTTAACTACCTAAACAAACAGTTAAATATGCGGCATGACCACTACCAAGGTCAGTAAGTAATAAGTAGAGATTTGATCTGGTTGAGGTGGCAGCAGGGTATCGCGCGGTTGACCGGTGAGGAGATCCTTGATGCATTTGGTAGAACAAGTATTTTATGATGATGTAGCTATAAATAGCCCAAGGCAAGTGAACAAAACACATACGTAATGTATGTGCTAAATAGCTGGTGTCGTATTAAGTAAATATAAAAACAATACATTAAAAACACAATCTATCTCAAATATAACTCCACTCCAACACACAACAAATAATCAACTAATATTGAAGTTGTAAAGGAGTTGCATCGGAATAATTTTCAAGCAAATTCTTATATCTCTGATTAAGACGCTTTCGCTTAGGCGCTAACCGTATTGCGGTTAATGCATTGGAGTTGGGTTGTGTCTAAACGTCTTTTAAAGTTATAATACGGCCCCTGCGATATAATTTTGGGACATAGTCATATTTTCTGATTTTGGAAATAGGTCATCAATAGTTATAATAGTGTGGGTGGTCAACTAAGATTCGTACTTCAATAGTCTAATATCTTATTCATAACAATTGAAAATTAAATAGGCAGTCAAATATTAACAAATATATAATCTGTAAATGTGTCTGGTTATTTTGGAATTTTATAATATAATTTTGCCAAGTAAAAAAAAATCTGTAAATAAATGTTAAATAATGTAGATTTAAAATAGGTTACCTAAGTAGCATGTAGTTTCACATGAGCTAGACAAGAATATGTCAACAAGATTATGACCACCTCGACCTCGTAGGTACTTTTGCTGTTGAATGTTCCTAAGAATAATAATCATCATCATCATCATCATATCAGCCGAAAGACGTCCACTGCTGGACATAGGCCTCCCCCAAAGAGTGCCACAATGACCGGTCCTGCGCCACCCGCATCCAGCGGACTCCCGCGACCTTCACCAGGTCATCAGTCCACCTTGCGGGGGGTCTACCCACGCTGCGCCTTCCGGTTCGTGGTCGCCACTCGAGAACCTTTCCGCCCCAACGGCCATCGGTTCTACGAGCAATGTGCCCCGCCCACTGCCACTTTAGTCTAGCGATTCGGAGGGCTATATCGGTTACTTTGGTTCTGCTGCGGATGGCCTCATTTCTGATGCGATCACGCAGAGAGACTCCAACCATAGCCCTCTCCATTGCCCTTTGGGTGATTTTGAGCTTTCTTATGAGGCCCATTGTAAGCGACCACGTTTCAGTACCATATGTCATCACTGGCAACACACACTGGTCAAAGACTTTCGTCTTGAGAGACTGCGGAATATTGGACAAAAAGATGTGCCGTAGCTTCCCGAACGCTGCCCAACCGAGTCGGATTCATCGATTGACCTCTTTCTCGAAGTGGGATCTACCTAACTGGACAGTATGTCCTAAGTATATATAATGGTCCACAACTTCGAGTGTAAAGTCTCCGATTGTAACGGGAGTTGGTGCTACATGGGTATTTGACATGATCTTCGTCTTATCCATGTTCATCTTTAGACCAACTCGCTCGGAGGCTTTACTGAGGTCATCGAGCATCGTACTCAAATCCTCCATGGTCTCAGCCAAGACTACTATGTCGTCAGCAAACCGAAGGTGAGTGATGTACTCGCCGTTTATGTTGATGCCTAGCCTTCTCCAGTCCAGAGTCTTGAAAACATCCTCCAGTGCAACAGCAGTGCAAACAGTTTAGGAGAAATAACATCTCCTTGCCTGACTCCCCGCTGCAACGGAATAGGCTTCGAGTTCTGGTCCTGGAGTCGGACTGACATAGTGGCGTTCTCGTACAAACACTTCAGCACTTCGATATAGCGATAGTCCACTTGGCACCTCTGGAGAGATTGTAGTACAGCCCAGGTTTCGATCGAGTCAAAGGCTTTCTCGTAGTCCACGAACGCTAAGCAGAGGGGCAGGTTATACTCCTCAGTTTTCTGTATAACCTGACGGAGCGTATGGATGTGGTCTACGGTACTAAAGCCTCTTCGGAAACCGGCTTGTTCGGGAGGCTGGAAGTCATCTAGCCTGCGTGCGAGACGGTTCATAATGACTCTTGAAAACAGCTTATAGACATGGCTCAGAAGTGAAATGGGTCGATAGTTCTTCAGTAACGCGTTATCACCCTTTTTGTAGAACAATACCACCACACCTCTGTTCCATGCGTTAGGCGTTCTCCCTTCTAATAAAACGTAGTCGAACAACTTCTGAAGGACCATAAGGACCGGTTTACCACCCGCCTTCAGAAGTTCGGCTGTAATTCCGTCTTCACCAGGTGCCTTGTTGTTTTTGAGCTGTTTAAGAGCCATTCTAATCTCGTACAGGCTGATGTCCGGGATGTCTTCGGTATAATGTCGGGTTAGTCTAGCTCTAGGGTCTTCCGCCAGATCAACTTCAGGTCTGCTAGTTGATGTGTATAGCTGTCCATAAAAGTCCTCTCCATAGAAGCATGTCCATAGAAGCTCGGGTCTGGATGAAACAATTCTACCATCCTCAGTTTTTAATTTGGCGAGCTGGCTCTGCCCAATATACAAATCTCTTGAGAAAAATTTAGAGCCCTTATTCTGCTCAATGGCCTCTTCAATACGATTTGTATTGAATTGGCGCAAATCACGGGTAAGGGACTTAGAGATCCGTTTATTGAGCTGCCGGTATAATGACGCATCTGCTGAGGATTGCAGAACCATTTCTCTCCTTTCCTCGATGAGTTTCTGAGTGGAGTCAGAGAGCCTTTTCGTTCTGTTGCTCCGCTGGGCCTTAAAAAACTTAGACCCAGTACTATGGACAGCTTCCACAAACCCGTCGTTGAATTCGTCCACATCGCCGCCTACACAATCAAAACGGTCTTGGAGTTCCAGCTGGAAGCTCTCAGGGTTTTGGATTTGAAGTGCTGCTGGACGGAGCGTAGACTTCATCAGTCGAGAGCGCTCTAGCTTAACACATATATTCAATGTGCCTCTCACCAGACGGTGATCACTTCCGGTTTTAACCGTATTGATCACAGAGACATCATTGAATATATGCTTCTTCGTCGACATGATGAAGTCAATCTCGTTTTTAGTTGCACCGTCGGGACTCATCCAGGCCCACTTCCTGTGCTCACGTTTCTTGAAGAAGGAGTTCATCATGTAGAGTCCCTCCTTCTCCAAGAAGCCAGCCAGTAGTTGGCCCCGGTGGTTCCAACTTCCAAATCCAAATTGCCCCACTCTCAGCTCTTCACCATCTCTCTTGCCCAGTTTCGCGTTGAAGTCCCCCGTAACAACGGTGAAGTAGGTTTTGGAGCTATGCATGGCCTTCGATATATCCTCATACATAGCCTCCACCTCGTCATCGGAGTGTGCCGAAGTCGGCGCATACACCTGTATGACCTTCAACGAGTACCTCTTGGATACTCTGAGTATAAGGTACGCCACCCTAGTCGACACACTCTCGATCTTCACCACGTTGTTCACGAGGGACTTATGGACGATGAACCCGACACCTCCCTGGGACTGTTGGTCGCCCTCCCGGAAATAAAGCAAGTTGCCGGACTTTAGGATTATCGTTTCCTCCCCCTCTCTTCGGACTTGCTCAATCCTTCCTCCAGTTCCACTATCTTTTCGTCGGTCCGCAGTGTACGCGTGTTATAAGTTGCCAGGGCCAGAAGTCGTCGGTGGTGGTAGCCGGATCTTTGCCGGAGATTCTTAGCACCCCTGACCCCGCTAGTACCCTGTCCGCTACCATAACTAGGGCACCGGGTGTCGCCGGACACTCGGGGCCGTGGTTTTTGTGTTCTTTCCATGGGGGGTGAATGCCGTAATCGCCACGCTTGGCATGCGGGTTGGCGATCGCAGTATCTCCACCGCACTCCGAGGATGCTGCTGCCCATCCCCCGGTGGTCTTGGCCGTAGTTTTAGGACATACTCCGGGTCCTAAGAATAATAACTATGAAAAAACCAGGACTATTATTATTCCCATTTTGACTGTACCGTATGTAACAAATACTAAAAACCTAACATACTTTATAATACTTGTATGTTAAGTAATTATTAAACCCTCAATGCCTATGAGTACTAGAAATCCAACTATACCTAACACTTTAGAAAGTAATATTCTCTATTTATAACTGTTTTAACTCTACCAAAGTTGCCCTAAATCCTAGCGTCACCCTGTTTGTCCGTAACATACACTGAAACAACAGACAACCGAACCGGAATCAAACCGCGTCGTGCGGTCGCGATGCCACCGGGGGCGCAACTACTTCGATTATTACGGGTTTTATTTTCACTGAAGCCTTATTTTCTAGTTGATAGTTTATGAAATGATCTGGCGGTTTTGATACTTAGAGCAGAGGAATACCCTTGTGATTTATGTAATGAGTGATGCGAGGAAATGGTGAGATGTTAGTTTAAAAAAACATCCAGTCTTATTCCACCATGCATCCCATTATCCAGATAAGTAACCAATGACAACAAGCAATATAAATATTACCTTACTTTATTTATAACTGTAAGATAATTAAACATAACACTATTTTAATTATGGTCTTGCTTTCTTCTTAGCTCGTTTATGCCCATTCAGTCTAGCATTGTTAAATATCATAAACAGGAGAAGCTATTTAAGTTTTTCCAATTATACAACGTGTAACAAAAATAGTGGTGATCCGTTTAAGGGCATAATTGGTATCATATTGCGACTAAAAAAAGTAGGAGAAAAAATGATTGGATTGGAGGTGAAAAATGTTTTTTTGTATTAGGTATATTATAATTTGTGTTTGTGGGACACGTCATCTAAGTCTCCATACAAATCCAATTTTTTTGCGTGAAATTTTATAAATTTATTTTATTTGTATTCAGGACAACAACAGCCATAGATATAAATATGATAGTTGTTACGTAAAAAAAGCCTATAACAGTCATCCGTTATTTTACAATATCTGTGTTTCACAACAGAAAATTTTAAACTAGTGTAATTATTGTTAATATTTTCACAAATGCCCGATACAATAAAAGTACATACATACCGGAGGTAAAGAAAATGAACTTACGTTAAATTTTATACAAAATAATGACGCTGCATTCAAAAAACAGACACCAATAGAATTTCTTAAAAATATTAATTCAAACTTTAAGTAGGGCACTATGATTGCAATCCAAAAAAATAAATTACTTATTTTGACATAATTAGAATATGATATCAATTACGCCCTCAAATGCCACTAACACTATTTTTGTTACACTTTCTAGAGAAACGAAACTAAAAAAACGAAAAAAAGTCCTATTTCACCTTATCCTTAACCTATTTTTAAAACAATTTGCTGCCAAAATCGCGAGTCTTATTACTATACCAATCGCGTTTAACCTGGTTTGAAGCGCTTAATTACGTCCTAGTTACTAACTAAAAAGAAAAATGAACAACAAATGTTTTGGTCAACTAAGTATCAAGTACTGTTGTGTTGCGCTACATTCAGGACTCACAAAGCTCACAATAGAAATTACCTTCACGCGCCTCCATCGGCACTCGCCCTACCCCTTCACAGCTGAAATGACAGAGGAGTGTAGGGCCTCTTTATATATTTTTTTACCATGCCGATGCAGCCAGAAGATCAGTATACAAGTTGTTACAAGAAGACTAGTGATCCGTTTAAGGCAGAGAGTTCTAAACCAGGCCTTAAGTATCATTTCCCCTCTGTCAAAAGTATTGGCGGAAAATCTAGTACATCTATAAAAACTATTTCAATAATCGATGTCACGCATTTTCGTCATTGCTGTCAATGGATAACAAGCTCCGTGAAAATGCCCTTATGCGCTGTTTTTGGATGTAAAAATTTTTTATATTTCGTCTAGTTTACAAAAAGATGAAATACCATTTCAGACGTAAGTACAGTTTTACTTTATTTATCATTACTTTCGTAATAAAATATTTAACCTAAATCGAAAATCAAGCTTCGTTTACAGAATCGATTCAAAGACAATCGTTTTCTTTCTGACGGGCAGTAACTATTTGACGTTTGACACTTCTCCATATTTAACGCGCTTAAGGATTGCTGTCTTCTATATTTTGTTTGAAAATACAATCAAAAATGATCCTTGGCTTTTTTGTTTGAGATTTCCAAAGACTGCATCCAATAATGAACCATATGTTAACATTTGTACAGTCGACTATTTATTGCTCCATTTAGTGTTATGAAGTATAAAAAGAATATGTCGAATATGTTTGGTGTTTTCTTTGTCGGTTGTCAATAAAGCGCTGCTGCCATAAAAATTCATTTAGAAATAAACTGTATTAACAACCGACAATGATGTACCTTTGACTTGAAAACTTCACATGCGTGCTACCTCGCCCCCCTCAGATTTTGGCAGACTTTTTTGTTTGGAAAGATGAGGCGAAGCGTACTCCATTTATAGAGCTTTATGGTTTAAGGGCATAGTTGGTATCGTATTCCGACTAAGGAAAAGTAGGACAAAAATATTTAGACGCCAAAAAAAAAATTTTTTCTGTATAAATAGCGTAGTACTTATGTAGTTATATAGTATAGTGTGGTTTATGTTTGTATGACTTGAATTGAAATTGATATAGTAGTTTATGTAACTGTTACGTAATAAGGGTCCTTAAAACATGAGTGTGGTTTTATGAAATGAGCCGCAGGCGAATTTCATAATAAGATCACACGAGTGTTTTATGGCCTAATTACGCACAGTTGCATACACTGCTTTATCTACACTCATATTATATATATTAAATTAAGTGTTCGGAAACCATAGAATGACCGCCATTGTACCGTCATGGCCGATTGTGCCGGCGCTCGCGCGGGACCAATCGAGTTGGCCATGGCGGTAACATTATGTTATCAAATTCGATGTTCCAAATTTGAAACTCATTGCTAACAATATTTGAGCATGCAACGTTAAAATTACGTTACTGCCGCAGATAAGAAACTTATCATAGTTAAATCGTTTGTTGTAATGCTTGTCATTGTCTACGGTTTTTGAACGCATTTTAGAGTACTTACAGTATGAGTGTAGATAAAATATATATTATTTGTTTCTTTTTATTATATAATAGCGGTGTGCAATAAAGCATTTATTCATTCATTCATTCAATTATGCCCTTAAACGGATCGCCACTATTTTTGTTTCACCTTGTATATTTTCAACTAGATAGTAGTAATTACTATCTAATTGAATCTAGTATAAAATCATAAGAACTGTTCTTATGATATTATCCTCATACCCTGGCTCATAACTGTAAGCACACTAGGCGGTTTTAAAAGAATTTCCTCCGAACGCTTCAGCTCGGCTGTGGCAGTCCAGCTCTCTACCGTGGTTTTCGCAAGGATCCCATTCTTCAAAAAAGGAGCGCACAGGTTTCTAAGGGTTGACAACACGCATGTAACACCCCTATAGTTGCAGACGTCCATAATCTACAATAACCGTTCACCATCAGGCGAGCTGTAAGGTTCTTTCCACCGTCATGATGTAAAAAATAGTATTTTATACAATCGTGACACAATGAAGAGCTTTTCAGTCGAGTACCGTCTTTAGGCCACGAAGATTGTTGAGTTCAAGATCGAAATTGAAAAGCTTAATTATGTCACTATTGTATATCATACTTTTTCTTTGACTGCTCAAAATAGGCAAGACGGTAAGAATTGAGTCCGACGAACGCCTTACATCCTGCTGCTTCTGTACAATTTAGTAACCAGAAACACCCGGTGCATTGAGCCAGCGCTCGGGGAGGAGGACGTGTTATAATATTGTATGCAAATCCATAAGACTATAGTGAGCGATGGTCTTATGAAAGCTCCATCAAAAAGTATGCGCTAGTTACGCTAATAGTTCGGTCTATAAAGTCTTAATTCAAGCATGAAATTCGGCGAGTAGAAAAAGTTCTACACCATTCGTATCGTTTTCTCTAGCAAAGATAATATATTTATGATTTACATTTCTGTAAGCAGTTTATCCTGTTTCGGGGGAATGGAAATTTATTGCGCGTCTTATTTCAGAAACATGCCGCTACGTGTAAGTTGTAATCGGTTTTGTATTGTGCGATGTTATATGATGTTTTGTATGTACCTAAGTTAAAAATAGAGGGCTTTTCGCATACACATTGGAATTTTTTTCGCCGATGTACCATCGCCCACACGGTTAGCTGCCCATCGGTGGACCTTATGCCTTTAGTAATAAGGACCACTGATGTCCAGTTAAGTTAAGAGTGTTGCTGTTTGTACGCAGTCCCTCCCGATGAAAAGTGTTCGAGTGTTGTGTTCCTGCTGGTGAGTATGGTTGCCAGGACCCAGTGTGTTGACGATGAGGGACCTTCTTGTTCCTTTAGCCATCATCAGTGAATCCTCCTTTTTGTAAAGGGTCGGCAACGCGCATGTGACTACTTTGGAGTTGCAGGCGTCCATAGGTTACGGTAGTTGCTTGCCATCAGGCGGGCCGTATGCTTGTTTGACCTTGTCGTGGTATATATAAAAAAAGTGACTGGTAAATATTAAATGACATTTCGTATGCATAGGTTCCGAAAAACTTATTAGGCCACCAGACATAGTCAGTAATAATGTTATTATTTACGTATAGATACGTATTTTATGTATTTATTTGTATAATCTATACGAATACGTTATGTATTCATTAACACTACCTAATAGTATCTAGGTTTAGTAACTTCTCCGTAGTTTTGACGTCATGTACAAGTAATGTACAAATCTTTGTCTACCATATCTGACCGATTTCTCTCAGTTGCTTAAAGGTTAGCTGGAAGAGATCCCTTAAAGGGATAAGTTCGTCTTTGTACACACTAACTATATTTTTGTTGGTCATGTACTATCGGGTTCATAATTGCATACCCAATTTATGAATGAATTCATTGATAAACTGGGTATACAATTATGAACCCGATGGTACTTGTTAACTTGTTAATAAAGTGTTTTACTACTACTACTACTATTACTGACAGTGTCCGGTAGCCTATTGGTATTCGGTATGATCAGAGATTTCTAACCCGAAATGATTTTTTTTAAACTACAATTTAAAAGAAAGAGTAAGATAGTAGAAAAAGAGAAAGTAAATTTCAGTCTATCCAAATATTTTTCACTAAAACTTTACTGACGACTCCACATCTTTTCCCCCACATTCGTCACTCAGTTTGGCCAACAATCACCGACACCATTGATTGGCGCTACATAATGCATGCCCCCTACCCACCCCTCAAATTATCGACTCACCATTACAACTTCACCCTTGAAACTACCATCGTACTAACAGTGACACCCAACTGTGAGCTTTATCGTATTACCAACAAGGTTTACGATTCTCAGTTAACTATGTGGATGATACCATCATTGACTTAGTCAATTGATTGTACATGAACCTTACTGCATTAAGATAAGATGTAAAATTAGACAGGTAAATTTGTTGCTCTTACCGCGGTTGTAGGGCTCTAGTAAAGTTGGTGCAGCCATGCATGTCGATTATGTTAAATCGATTTTAATAATTACACGGTTGTCTGTTGGAACTTGTGGGTGTGTTGCTGCCAAAAACTAAAATTAAAATCGTAAATAAAAATACAAAAAAAATACAAAAAAATTACATGGGCCATGACGCCCATGACCGAAAATATATTTTACGTCACACCTGGCCATAATGTGAGTATTACCGCACGCAACGCGTACGGTAAAACTCGCATTATGGCCAGGTGGAGACGTAAAATTGTGTACTCACCACGGGCAGTAAAAAAGAAAGCCCTCTATCGCATATTTACAACCCTCGCCTGCGGCTCGGGTCACAAATACTTGCGATTTCGGGCTTTCTTTCTTTTACAGTCCTTGGTACGTAATGTACTATAGTTGCTCTGAACTGGAGACCTCGCGAGTCTTTTTTGTAAGATTTTTGGACATCTATCAAAATAACTGATAGAGTATAAGTATGTACACCTATTTCTTTACGATTTCATACATGTCTCCTTTGAAACCTTTAGAAGAATATAATTGGCAATAAAACACATATCACACACAATTCTCTCAAAATTTCACGAGAATCGGTTGAGTAATACGATCTATATAAAAAAACGCCCGGACATCCGCTGGGCATCCGGATATACGAAAGCATTTCCAATTTGAAACGTTTTTCTCGCATTCACCTTTCGCTCAAAACCTACGTTTCGGGCACTTGTTATAAGCACGCTGTACAGTCGCCATCAGATATATCGGAGCGGCCAAGGTGCTCACAAATACCTGAACAACGCCTCTATTGTCAAGGCGATAAAGTGCATGTTCAGATATTTTTGAGTACCTTTGCCGCTTCGGTATATTTGATGGCGACTGTACCTACGACCCGCGTTGTCCCTTGTCCCGCGTAAAAATATGTAGTTAAACATTTTAATCCCGCTTTCACACCGTTGGGGGATGAATTTCAAAAATCCTGCCTTATTAGATTTTTAGACATTTGAAGAATTACCATGTGAAATTTGCTCGATATCCGTAGATCTATATGACTATAACAAGTCTATTATATATTTTTACATAGAAGAAAATAATATAGTATAAATAATGATGATAAAATTGCCTGTGACAAATGTAGATGCAAGCCCAACGAGGTCAGCTCAAAGAGTCGATTTAAATATACGGTACAACAAAAACGAATTTCGAAGTTTAACCGCAACACAAAACCACTATGAAAATGCGTATAGTGTATTCGATGGTCAGTATGCTTTTAGGCCGAATTGTGGTGACACACATTTTGATATTGAATTCAAATCGATAAGGTAAACAAAAAGCTGGTTCTAGGTAGACTAAAAAGCGATATTATGTCTGTCTTAATAAAATTACGAGTCTGAGTCACGGTGACTACCCTAATAAACCTATGGATTTTATTGGTTAAATTTTCACAATTGTTTTCTATTTTAGTAAGTACATTGTGAGTAATTTCTCTGTTAATAATAACCTTTATACCTAGCTGAAACGAAGATGCAGAGTTTTCTATGGATAGAAGTTTTTGGTCTATGTCTTCTAATTAAATGTTTGCCGTTAAATTTCACACAGGCGTTTTATTAATCCCTTAGTGCAAGTGTTTTCTGCGTAGACAAGAGGCGGAAGAAAGCCAGTCTTCAATTTTTCACTGCAGCTATCAAAAGTTAGTTTTATGATTCCTATTTATTTCCCACCGGCAAGTATGTGCTTATATTATTTTTTAGATTGCTAGCTAATATTTACTTCCGAGTCCATCTTGTGTCGACGCCTGGAACTAACAAGTGAGTCACTAGCGTTGCTGCAAACATCGGCGACTAGCTATCGTGTCTTGTAATTGATTATGTAGCTGATTGTCGATAGATGGCGCTATGAGTCAAAAATATAAATGAATCTGGTTATAATTATTTATTTATTGTGTTAATTTAAGATTTATATTTTGGTTGCAAAGTGATTAGGTACTGGACCTGGTTATTCTAAAAACTACTGGAGCCAACATCCACTTTATTACAATTTTCATAACCAATCATATTCTTCTAGGTACCTATTCAAAATTGCACAAAACAGAAAAAATGTTTTGTGCAAAATTGCAACGTTCTGAGGCTCGAGACCCCTGAGAACTGAGAATAATGAAACTTCACATAAAATCTATAGATTCTTATATTTTAACGTCGTACAAATAAACAAAAATGGGCTTTCAGACAAAACACAGGCATGATTGCTAGACCTGGACGCACCATATTAATATGTAGTACCTATGTGGTACTCTATATAAAACTATACCTATTATTAAAATAAAGGTAGGTATACCTTTATTTTAATAATAGGTATAGTTTTATATAGAACCCTCAAACTTTTCTGATGCTGCCTCCTCTTCCACCTTGATTTTTTCAGTAAATATTCCAGAATATTCTTCAGCATTTGATATTTAGTTTTTCACCCTTGCTAGCCGTTTAGCTCCTCCCGAGCTAATTGGGAACTGAATGTAGCTAACTATAGACACCGAGGGCACATCTTACGCCTATAAAATCCATTATTGTAGACTTTGCAAGTTGGCAGTGACTAGAAAGAAAATAGATTTCAGCAGATACTTGCATGAAACAACAGAACGAGCCATATTTCACCCCGCGGATTTAGCATTGCTATTAACAAGGCAAGTCGCTATCCTTCGCATTCTACCTACTCGGAGTGATAGAGGTCTCTCGTCAGACCTTTTATTTATCGACCGAGCCAGCGCGAAGCGTCTCTGAGCAAATGGACTAAGAGCTGGCGAAGTTGTTTCAGTTATAAAGGACAGGGCCTATATTTAAGCATTAAGACAAAAAACATTGCGTATTATTACGGAAACAAAAACAGTAAGCGACAAACCAATTAAGTACATTATACCTACGTCGTTTTGGACTACTTTCCACCATCAGAAAGTTTATGCAATTATATAATCTAATTAAGTACCTATTTATATAATTCCTCATAATAATGCATCAAAACCAGAACTCTAGGATTTGTATTCTTAAAGTGGTTTGCATTCTTTGACCTCCACCACTTTACAGTTGCCAGATGTCCGGATCTAATAAATAAATAAATAATAAATAAATATTATACGACAATCTTACACAAATCGACCTAGGCCCACAGTAAGCTCAATTAGGCTTGTGTTATGGGTACTAGACGACGATATATACACGGTGCTCGTGAGCATTGCGAGAGATTTTAACCACGAATTCCTGAGGTCATAAGGAGTAATAAATGTTATATGAATTTAGGTCAATATCGCAAAAAAAAACATTTTTTTTTTTTTCGATTTTTTAAATGCTTTTGAACATGAAAACATAAATGTTATTGGTAAAACTGTCGAATAAAATAAATTAGTACTTTTATTTCGTAAAAAATTGTTTACGTAAAGTATTCCTTGGCACTTTGATATCTGTCAATAAGAATGACTAGACTAGACCCCATAAAGGGTGAAATCGCCATCAAAAAAGCGTTTTGCACTGAGTCACAATAAAAAATGTTTTTTTTTTATGTAATTGGTAGTAACTCTGAAACTAGGCGAATTCCAGAAAAGTTTATACGACATTTTAGTCTCCAATTATGATCAGGAATACACTGTTAAAATCTCTCGCAATCCTCACGAGCACCGTGTATAATAGATAAATATGAATAAATATACTTAAATACATAGAAAACATCCATAACTCAGGAACAAATCTGTGATAAAAAATGCCCTGACCAGGATTCGAACCCGGGACCTCCTGCTTTATAGGCAGGGTCACTACCAACTAGGCTAAGAGGCCGTTAGGTACATCAATTATTCTTCATTTAGATCATGGCAGCCTGTATTAGCGAAATACGAGGCTGTAAAAGTAAACCTTTCCACCCGGTTCACCAGTGACCGCACCTGCTGAGTTCACCGCGGACCACGCTTTCCAAAAAGGGCAGTCGGTGCAACGACCAATGCTATAGGGTAAGGGCTCTCTTAGTGGAAACCAGAAGGAAAGTTTTCGTAGAGTTCACGATTTAAGAAAAAAAGTTGTGTCATGTAAGTTTGGCTAAGATGTAGATACCTACTGGTCTTCTTACGTTCTCACGATCCGTGAATCTGTACAAAAATACCGGGGCCGTGATTCAAAAATAAACACACACACTGGACAGACACAGCTCCAACCCAACTCAACTCAACGCTATAACGACATTGAAATTTGCTATTCGAACAGATTTTCATTCAACATTGGTCTCACATTGGTACAACATTGGTACAACGTACACGAGCTGTGTCTGTCCAGTGTGTGTGTTTATTTTTCGAATCGCCGCCCGGGTCTAAAGCTAACCGAACCTTGTAACCTGTGTAACCGAAGCTTGTAATTTTGTTGCTGTAATTTTTTTACAACTCTAATACAACTGTATAGTGTGTATAGGTTCTTAAAGGGTAAGTAACGCGCATGCGAATCCTCTGGGGTTGCAGGCGTCCATAGGCTACGGTAATTGCTTACCACCGTCGTCGTTTGCCGCCGTCGTGGTATAAAAAAAAACAGTTTTCTAATAGAAACTAACAAGAAACCACATTTTCTGCAGGACTGGGAAACGCTCAGTAAACGCTAAGGCTTTACGTAAAATAACCTGAAAATGCGTGCACTTGCAAGGCATGTAAACTTGAAACTGGTAGCAGTAGACCATTCCCGGATATTTCAAGTGTTATCCAAATTTTTTTTATCAAAAAAGATTCCCAGTCAAGGAAAATTTTGCGCAATTGAATCCAATGTGATGCTGAATTTCATAATTATAAATTGTGACCCACCTCTATGCGTTTATTTACACCGTGACACAGAAACCTCACGCTTCGCCGTTTTAAAACGTCCATTAGCAGACCCCTTTACCCCAATGTTTTCAAACAAAATCCGTTAATAAAACCAAATAAGTATTAATATCCGATTATTTTCTCAATCAAGTTGCTCTACAAGGCTCGCGCGCCTTTGCGGGGAGCCGTAGGTTTGAAAAACACGGGTTTTAGGTCTTTTTGGGCATTCAGATCGGAAGTTAACGGTCTAAATACACTTTATTAGCGAGTGACATCACTTTTTGAAAGTTTTATAGTTGCTTATTTGGGATTGGGAACGTGGGGGCAATATACTTACCTACTAAATATTGTATTTGTTAAACAAAATATTGCCCTATAATTATAACTGTATAAGTGTACTGTATACTGTAATATACTGTATATATTACTACTGTAACTGTATATATTTAATTTGCAGGTATATATTATTTCGTATAATACGCACGCAGAATTGCATAGGTATTACCTACCTACATGTGTCCAAAATAGATGCTATGTTTGTTTCTGAAATCAAAACAAAGTATGGGTGACGTATATTTCTTTGTTTTGTATTTAACAATAATTATGTAGATCTTATTATATGTTACTGAATTGCTGTGTTGGAATAACATGCAAATTGACTAACCATACGTACAGTCAACTGCATAATCTCTCGCACAACGAAGCATAAATATCTGACACAAGGTGCCGTATTCTGAATTTTAATGACATAAACAATGAATACCTATTACACAAGCAACCTATCCCCAACATTACTTTAACACACAACAAATACAGAAAAACACAGCTAAATAGCACTAGACCCTACTCATAGTGTTGTGTTCCTGCTGGTGAGTAAGGTTGCCAAAGAGCTCAAAGAGGACCCAGTGTGTTGACGATGAGGGACCCCCTTATTCCTTTAGCCGTCAGCACAGTGAATCCTCCTTTTTTGTAAAGGGTCGGCAACGCGCATGTGAATCCTCTGGAGTTGCAGGCGTCCATAGGCTACGGTAGCTGCTTACCATCAGGCGGGCCGTATGCTTGATTGCCACCGACGTGGTATAGAAAAAAACCGGCCAAGTGCGAGTCGGACTCGTGCACCGAGGGTTCCGTACAAACCTGTAGGTATATAGGGGTAGTAACTTTAAAATTATTACAAATACCGTAACCGTAAAAATTTACGGTATTCGCAATTTTTCCTTTATCTGTGCTATACGAGTATAAGACGTTGCTTCGTACCACTACGTACTGAGTTCACGGGAAGTACCCTGTAGGTTTTGATTCCCTTGCGAGTTTCGAAAATTTGCGGAAATTTGCGGCATAAACGGCTGTATCTTTTGATTGCGTTGGCTTAGAAGTTTGATTTTTTTTCACAGCTTCAAGGGACAGTAATACCTTGTAATGAATCCAAGGCGTCCATATAATGCCTATTTCAATGGACGGTAAAATTGTTCGATATTGTGACATTGCTATTAACCTTATGTAGGAGTTAATTTCATTTTTCAGTTTCAGGAAAATTTACGACTTTACGATTAAGCTTTAATGAAAAATTATACTGTAATATTAAAGTTCGAATTACAACTCACCTGGAAAATATGGAGTATCATAAAATCAATTAGTAGTTATGTCTTAATTTTCATAGCTATGGTGCAGTTCGGGAAGGAGAATTTAGTGTTGAAATAAATACTGAAAACTAGCTTTATTTCAAGTGGCTTTTCTAAATAATATGCATTTTCGTTTAGATATTAAGATGATAATTCATTTGGAATACAGATAATGGTATTTTCCAATAAATTTTGGTTCCTAAAAATCTAACCTCGAATTTATAGATGTTAGTGTATGTAGCAGAAAACAAATGAAAACGTAAAATCTAATTCCTTGATCTAAATAGGCATTAAAAGTAACAATGTTTCTTGTGAGATTGAATAAAAATAATAGTTATTTAGGAAGATTTGGTTAAGAACAGTATTGTGTCATAAACACGTGATTATTTACTTCCGAGTACAAATAAATATTTTCATTCGATAAACAATATAGTCCTCTTAGCATTCCTATTGATATTTGTTAGAAATATATGCGTATTAATAATTATTGGTGAAAATTGACCATGCGGTTACATTGAATTTGCTTTCGTTTCCTATAGAAACACTATTGTATGTATATTTCATTATCATATATATATTCCCTATATTTTTAGCATATTTATCCAAATGTAGTTTCTAAGTTTTATTCAGCAATTTACCAGAAAATCCTGAAATTGTAATTATTAATTAATAATTTTACATAAATGCGGGTAGGAATAATCTTGCAGCGCGCGAGGTTAATCTTAACCCACCCGCATATTTGCTTAGATTTTCGCAGGCGATCGAGAAGCGGTGTGCAGACGACGAGTGAGGAGTTCATACGAATTTGAACCTTGTCTGTTAGACATTTGGTTTTAGTATCTACAGGTTGGATCATCAACAGGTTCAATAGCGGAATCGGATGAGTAATCGGTAAGGTTTTTAAAGAGGTGTTTGGATTAAAGCTACAAAGGGGAATGTAGGTGATTGCGGGAGACAGGGTACGGAAATTATAAAAGCGGGTGGTAAGGTTCGAACTTAACTTAGTCGGAACGAGATTTCAAGACATCAGCATCTCTCAGCCAAGATCGAGGTCTACAACTTTATGTAAGTCCTTTTAAATATTTCACTTTTATCTTAATTATTTGTCGTGTACTAGCATTTTACAATATCTTTACTAGTGAAGCGTACGAATATTATAATAACGGTCAATACCTTTCTTTATTAATTGGGTTATTTGGGTACTAATATTACAGGCGTTACGCGTATTTACCTGCAGTAAGTGTTATAATAATGAGGGATATATTATTAATCCACATTTGTAAATATTTTAGCTGTGTTTGGGTTTACAATGAAGTAGGGATCTGCATTTATGTATATTAGGTACTATTTCAACTATTACTGCGTGAGCGAAGCGAAGCACTATTCCGCTGTGCCTAGAGCCGCCTGTATGTCTAAATAAATACTTAAATATTTTGATTATTTATTGAGTGTGAAATTTAAATACAATCTTCGTCTTCTTTCATAACGATTCTTAAATCGTATGGACGTTTCAACATAGGATTAACTTCAAAGCAATGGTTTAATATTTGAGTTATAGTTTGATGTAGGGTATTATTCGACTTGGTTTTCAAACACATAATAACACAGCTAATAAATAATAGTATTTTATACTTACGTGGAACTCGTTTTCATGAGGAAACCATTTAATTATTTAATGATATTCTACTTATTTCCATTAAATTATATAGGTTGATAGCGTGTATTCGGACCAGGTTCTTCATAATATACGGCCCGTGTTTATGGTTTATTTTAACATTGAACCTTTTACATTCTACTATATATGACTGTGTGTATTTATGTGTGCGTATATTATATTTACAATGCCTAACTATTTAGGATCGTAATATTTATTCTCCATCGTAGTATATATATTTACTGTTGACGTGTCGAATAGGTTCTAGTTTGAAAGTACCAAGCCATATTTTATCTAAGTAGATTTTAATACAGTTTTCGGGTAACTGCGTTCTATCTGTTAACTATTTCTTTCTACCACCTTATAAATATATAGTTTTAATGTAACGGTTGAAATTGTTTGAACGTACTACATCCAAGATAGGTTTCGACCTTTTAAATGTTAATTGTCGATGTCGGTTAACTATTGGCCATGGTTAAACGATATCGCGTAATATGTACTTCCACGTAACACTTTAGTAATTATACAAGCGATAAGATGCTGGATTTCTAGCGTAGAGGATTATTCCATGTAGAATGCGTGTCTGTTGTAGTGCCTAGGTGGCAACGGACTCCCCTCGGGTTTGAGGCCAAAGCGTTCTGTATCACCCAATGATCTTGAACATATGACATGAAAAATAGCATGTGCTTACAGAGGTTTATTGCCATGTAGGTACGCTATTAGTGTATAAGCTAATCCCGTTCTCTTGCAGTGATGAATCGCAAGCGGTGAGGGTCTTACACGTCTGGGTTACTGCACAGATATTGCTTATTAACGATGATAGGTACTTGCTATTTACTTCCTAAATTTATATACCATTCGTCATAAACGGTGGTTGGTATTTGCTTACTTAATTATTAAATGTACCAGTCGTTATTTGCATATGTGGTGTGGAGGAATTGGCGGTTATCTGTCAACTATACATTGATGTATGAAGCGAGACTGTAGGCTACTGGCCCGGTCGCACACTTGGATCATTACAAATGCTCAGAACGCACAATCAAGAGGTCTGTAGGCCACTGGCCGTGGACGACATATATTACCAGATCCATTAAGCTTCGAATCGTAGACCACTGGTCGTGATTCCACCGTTGGAAGACGGAACTGTCAAAACTGACATGCCACATATTTTGTACTGGCGTACTTCGCCAACAATCACTACGTTGGGAGTCCAGCAAACCTCCTTACTTATATTTTGTTGTAAATATAACTAACAACGAAATATTTAATCAATCATAATAATTCTAGTGTAATTTTAATATTCAATATTACTATTTATTGGTCTGTTAATTAGGGTATATTTATATGATGCTTCTTATTCTATTTTTAACGTCAACAGTTAATATGCTAACCTATCATTGTCTATTGTATTTATATTCCGTTAGATTTAAGTTAGGAATTATATGTATTTTAAATATTGCGGTTATTTCTCACCTTATCGAAAAGGACTTGCGGTAACTACACACACAACGTTGGGTCTCCACTAGCTTTCACAATCATCTCGGCCAAACTGCGTATCAGAGCAAGCTACTGTATAGATAGTTTATTAATTAATGTATTTGATTTTATAATTACGTTACTTATTTCACTGTAATACGGCGCGAAGGTTTTTTGCTTCGTTAGTTTCGTTTTTACCTTCGCAAAGCCTAGGAATCGGAAACTAACACCTAATGACGTCTGGAAAGACAGCATTAGGGGTAATTAGTCAGTGTTTTGCTTTTTAATAACAAAAATAGAAAATTAAAACTTAAATAAATAATTTTCTTTTCAACCTTCAATCTTTTGTTTGATTTTCTTTCCCTGTAGTAAGTTCCTTTAGGTAGGTATTTATATTTACAGAAGCTTCAGCCTGAAGCGTGAGGTAAGTAAGTTTGGTAGGCTCTTGTAAGCGTTTAGAAGACTTTGACGAAAAGCTTATAGGGTAGTCATTACAACCTGAGTATTTGATATAAATTTCAGCTTGATACCTCCACGCGTTCCTGAAAAAAAGGGTCTTGACAGACGGACGGACGGACGGACAACAAAGTGATCCTATAAGGGTTCCGTTGTTTCCTTTCGAGATACGGAACCCTAAAAACAACCAATATTGAAATTGTATTGGAGTTGCATTGGAACAACTTTCAAGCCAATTCTGATATTTCTGATTCAAACGTTCATGCGTTAGTTAGGCCTAGTTAATGCATTGGAGTTGGATTGTGTCTAAGTATTTGAAAGTTAAAATACATACAAGACATATCAGTCATATTATTGTAGGTTAACATGATATAATGGCTCAAGTCATTAGGCATACATGTTTTCCCTTATTCTAAGTTTAAATAAATTTTATTAATTCTTAAAACTCACCGCGTTGTTCAGATCATCCTATTTTTCGCTAAACTACGATACATTTATCATAAATTGAACCGCGCTTCCAATAAATAATAATAATAATAATAATAAAAAAAAAAAAAAAAAAAAATGACGCCGTCAAAGTCAGTCGTGATTTTTCTGATTTCCGAATATTTTTGATAAAATTATGTTTTACGGGCATTTATACATCTGTTTTTATACGATTATTTGCGGAAAAGTTGCCCGCCACTTAAATGAATGTTGCGCAGGGCGTATGTAATCGCAAATATGGTTACAACACGTAAACAGAATCCCGGACATTAAACGTCAAACAAGGAAAAGGAAGGAAATGATTACGAGAAGTAAATCACGACAGCAGCAAGCGTCCCCACCAAACGCACGCCCACCATCCTCGCCCGCCTCGTCAGTCTCCTCACCATCGTTGTCGGGCAATGAGTTCGCTACTGTGCCCGACACCAGCGAGTCGAGCGACGAGTGCGGGCCGCCGCCGCCGCCGCCACGACCACCTGCGCGACGAGGACGGCCACCGCTGCCGGCACGCTTGGGGCCTGCGGGACAACCTGTCCCGCCCAGGGCCCCCGCTGCCGGTGGTATAGTGCGTCGCATGAGATGGACTTCATCCATGAATGAAAACGTCATGCGCGCCTATTATGGGGCTACAGAGGGGGGAACTAATCTGTGCGCGTATCGTGACCGGATACTTCCTCTGTTTCAGGCCCTTGAACCAACCATTGACACGACTGCGCAGCGGTTGTCGGATCAGGTGCGCGTCATTCAGCGGCTAAAGCGGTTGGATGACGCGACACTTGATCGGCTTCGCCTGGAGACTCTCTCTGTTCGCGCGACCACCACCTCGGCGCGGGATCCGCTCGCCACGTCGCCGGATCCGATGCCTGCACCCGACTTGGCATCGGGGGCACCGCGGGTTGATCCCAGTGCCGATGAGGAGGGGATCGCGAATCAGAGTGTGAGTAGTTCAGCCAATGAGCAACTGAGGAGGACTTTGGAAGAGGCAATTACGCAGTATCGCTCCACAAACATCCCTAGGCCACGATTACCACGCTTGCCTATGAATAGACGCAATCTAGCGTTAATGGCAGTCCTAAATGATTTGCTAGATCCATTCCTGCGGACTAGTAAAGACTTAGATGATACGCACTCGATAATGTACTGCGGAGCTATCGCGGCGTGCCGTGTTGCTCGAGTCAAGTTTCCGGACGCTGAACGTGCACCTAGGACCGCCGGGGGTGTCCCCGCACGGCAGGTGCGGATCGAGCGTCGTATCAACTCATTTAGGACTCTCATTGCAAAGCTGATCTGCTTCAGGGGGGGCAATAACCGCCCCCGAGTAATGCGCTTTGTGCACCAGGCGTTCGCGGGGACGGATATCGAGCCCCGCGACTACATGGCCAACGTCGTAGAGCGCATCGACTTTCTGAAGCAGAAAGTTTATGCATGGGCAAGCCGTATTCGCCGTTACAGAGAGCGTGTGGACCGATTCAAGCAGAATCGTCTTTTCCAAAGTGACCAAAGGAAGGTATACCGAAGGTGGGAGGAAACCGACCCCCGTGTGTCCGACGTGCTACTGCCGGATGCTACTGCCATGACTAATTTCTGGCGTAGCATCTGGTCAGCGCCCGTTGAACACACGGAGGGCGAGTGGATGAGTGTTGTTGAACGTGAGTGCGAGTCCATCGAACCAATGGGGGCTATCACCATCAGCCCCGACGACGTAAGTTGCGCGATCCGTACGGCCCAGAACTGGAAAAGTCCTGGCCCGGATGGGTTGCACAACTTCTGGCTAAAATGGTTTCGGTGCTCGCACTCGCGGCTGGCAACGCAATTTCAACAAGCCCTTGAACTTGGCTCCCTCCCGCCTTCCTTAACAACTGGTGTAACCTTCCTGCTCTATAAGTCCGGTAGTACCACGGAAGCGAAGAACTACCGACCCATCACGTGCTTGCCTACGCTCTACAAGCTTCTTACATCCATTTTGAGAGCAAAAATAAACGCGCACATGGTCGCAAACAACATTTTGGTCTCCGCTCAAAATGGATGTAAGGTTGGGTCCCGTGGTACTAAAGAGCTCCTCCTCATAGACATGACCATTTGCCAACGAGTCCGGCGGAACAGGGGGGCCCTCTCGGCCGCTTGGATTGACTACAAGAAGGCCTATGATTCGGTGCCTCATTCATGGCTGGAGAGGATCTTAGAGCTGTATAAAATTGATGCAGCTTTGAGGTCCTTCCTTGGTGCGTGTATGAGGCAGTGGACCACAGTCCTTCGTCAACCAGGAGGCGGGGATGACCCCCCTGGCCCGCAGGACTTTATAAGGATCGAGCGAGGAATATTTCAGGGCGACAGTCTGAGTCCCCTGTGGTTCTGCCTAGCTCTAAATCCGCTCAGCAATCTGCTGAAGGATTCAGGGCTAGGTTGCCGGCTTCGGAGAGAGGGTGAAGTCATATCTCACCTTCTGTACATGGACGATCTCAAGTTATTTGCACCAAATAATCGAGACTTGTTGGAACTACTGAAGACCACTAAAGTGTTCAGTAGTTCCATCAAGATGGAGTTTGGTGTTGATAAATGTGCGGTTATGCATGTACAGCGGGGGAAAGTAGTAAATTCAACAAATATACAGCTTTCTGAGACAATGACGTTCAGATCTATCTCTGAATCAGAAACCTACAAATACCTTGGTATGTCACAGTCTTTGGGCATTGAGGATGTGGGTATTAAACAGGCGTTGAAGGAGCGCTTCTTTGGTCGGCTGACAAAAGTACTTAATAGTCTTCTGTCAGGTGGCAACAAGGTGCGCGCCTTCAATGCCTGGGTAATGCCCCTACTCACATACTCCTTTGGCATACTAAGGTGGACACAGACCGAGCTGGATGCCCTGGATCGGAGAGTCCGTCTATTGCTCACCACACACCGTATGCTTCACCCACGCTCGTCTGTTATGAGATTGTACATCCCACGGAAGTGTGGAGGTCGCGGCTTTTTAAACGCCAAAAATCTCCACAACCGTGAGGTGTACAATCTCAGGAATTATTTCCTTAACAACGAGTGTGAGATGCATCGTGATGTGGTGGCTGTAGATAAGGGTCTCACGCCGCTCTCCTTGGCAAACAAGAACTGGCGCAAACCTGTGGTGCTAAGCACCGAGGATCGCAGGGCGGTATGGAAGAGCAAGGAGCTACACGGGCGGTTCTACAGGGCCCTCACGGGACCCGACGTAGACCTGCTCGCGTCGGTGAACTGGTTACGATTCGGGGACCTCTTCGGAGAAACCGAAGGTTTTGCCTGTGCAATTGCGGACGAAGTTATCATGACGAATAACTACCGGAAATATATCCTGAAGGACGGTACGGTCGACATTTGTCGGGCATGCCGCCGTCCCGGAGAGTCACTCAGGCATATCATCTCCGGTTGTTCTCATCTTGCTAACGGCGAGTACTTGCACAGACATAACCTCGTAGCCAGGATTATACACCAGCAGCTTGCTCTCCTATACGGTCTTGTGGACCACGAAGTGCCGTACTACAAGTACACACCTGCGCCAGTTCTCGAAAATGGTCGTGCCACGCTCTATTGGGATCGATCTATTATCACGGACAGGACTATTGTAGCCAATAGGCCTGATATCGTGGTAATAGATCGACCGCAACGCCGGGCCATGCTCGTCGACATCACCGTCCCATGTGACGAGAACCTCGTGAAGGCCGAGAAGGACAAGTCCAGCAAGTACCTAGACTTGGCTCACGAGGTAACCGCCATGTGGGAGGTCGATTCGGCGATCATTGTGCCGATAGTTGTCTCTGCGAACGGTCTCATAGCGAAGAGTCTCGACCAACATCTTGAGAGACTTTCGCTACGGGGTTGTGGTTGGATTAAGGGTCAGATTCAGAAGGCGGTAATCTTGGACACGGCGCGCATAGTCCGACGGTTCCTCACTCTGCGGCCCTAACCACCGGCAGCCTGGGCCTTGCTCCGCTGCCGGCGGCCCCCTGGGTTAGGTTTTTATAATGTTTTTATTGTTTTTGTATGTTTTAGATGTATTTTTATATTTTATTTTGTAAAAATATTATAAAAACTAATCTGAGACAAAAAATAAATAAAGATAATAATAATAATAATAAATACTCTTTATTGCACACCTCATACAGTTACAAGCACAAATTTTACAATTAGATAAATTTAGGTAGAGGTAACAACAGGCGGTCTTATCGCTAATGAGCGATTTCTTCCAGACAACCTTTAAAAATAATAAATAAAAAAAAGAATAAATTTGCATATTTAAATTTTCCAGTGGAAAAACAGTTTATGGCCTGAAATATTATAGATACAAAATAAACGTCCTCGGTGGTATAGGTTTATACATGTGTTAAAGTAAAAAAACATAATATGCTTACTACTCGTACCTTACTTAGTTATGGACCTACTTGTAATTATGTCATAGCTAACATTAAGTTGTTATTTGTTGTACAGGGTGATTTCTGGAGCGTGAGCGTGACCCGGAACCACTTTTTCTGACTCTATAACTGATCAATACTATTGTATGGTAGTATTTGGTCAAAACAGAACTAATTATTTTTTTCTTATTTTTAAAGTAATACTATATTTTTCTTACTTTTTAAGTAAGTACATTAAGTAAATCATGGCCACCCTAAAACTTTTGACATACCTACGCTGTATGGGATGTAGATGTCACATTGAGTAGGGTGACCAAATTGTATGCAAAATTTTATTTTGCTACATATCATCCGAAAAATCATTATCAATGTTGGGGATCAATCTTACTCTGCGTCCGTAGGAAATACCTTAGACAACCCTACACGTGATCCCTGGGTGGTGCTAAAAGAGTAACAAACTTGGCAGCTACACTGTCCCGTCTGTGGACCTCGCAGCACACACTGGATTTTCTTTATCATCTGCTTTCCAACTACTACTACCCCAGGAAAGAAATGCCTATCTATATCCAGTGACATGTAGCCATACGATAAAATAAAATAAATGTTGGTGATACGAAAAATTTACCATCATCATTGGATTCATTTTTAAATTCTGTACTATGTCTTGTTCTCTTGATTCACGACCCAGAAATAATCCCTGTTCAATATTCAAACCCGGGACCTCCTGTTTCATAGGCAGTCGCTACCGACTAGGCTAGGAAGCCGTTAAAATGTATGCTTTCTATAAAAATAAATTTTATATTTCGTGAATTAAGTTATTGACAGATTCCACAACCGAATCCCCATGTTTATCCTCCGTGTGACGTTTGTTGTTTCAAGAACTAGATTCTCCACTATTTATTTACGAAGCATTTCACACCAGCCACGAGGTCATCCTGTGACGGTCACTTAACAGCTTTTGTCAACCCGAACATTTGTGCATCAATTCGCAGCGCCTTATAAGACTAGAAAATGTTTAGAGGTACAATTTGTGTGGCCGTAGATGGCGCGCCCCTTTTTGAGTGGTCACTCTAATTATTGTATAACTAATTTTGTCCCCGTGTTTGTTTGGTTTACGTAAGCAGGGTATTCGATGTTTTACCGACGGCGGTGATCTTATTCTGAAGAGAATTGAGGCGTTTTAAACTGTATAGATGATTATACCGACGAATAATTGATGAAGCCCTCCTGTACCCGAGGTCGGGTTTGAATTGGAGTCTTCTTGTTTCGCCGTTAACGCCATAACCTCTAGGCCATACATTTTTTAAGAAAACGCAATCTCTGTACGGATAGTTTCCGTTGAACATAATCTAAGTACGGGACTTGTTCTTCTTAAGTATGTTGACATCTATTTCTGTTTATAATCTCTCACCGAACTATGTATACTCGAGGATTTAAAAGTTACCCAATGTTTTCCGCAACGCAGTGAATTTGTGAGACTTTATGGATTACTATTACTATTTAACTATTTAGAATCAATTTAAGTATTATACATGCAATTTAACGGAGTTTAGTATATATCTTACCTTTATTATAGAATCCCATTGAATTTTAAACCATGTATATTTTATCACACTCGATCGGAAATATTACATCTTTTGTTTCATTTGACGACACAAAAACTCGAAAAAAAAAATCGAATTTAACTAAATATCTAACAAATAACCACATATATATGAATGTTCAAATTCAGAGATCTATCACGTTAGAATATTTAATTATATAAACATCCGTCAATGTAGCGACATAAATAGGCAAAGATAACTACTAATGAGTTTAGTTAAACAATAAAATGGAAGCACTAAAATTAACATCAAATTATCACTCGGGTACCGAAACAACCGCTACTGCAAATGCTCCCATATTCGTAAAACTTATCAGCCGATTTCCAAATAAAGGCGTCCACAGTTCACAGCTCTCCATTTAAGCGAGGCCAATCAATAAACAAACGAAGGGAACCCCGGCCTCTAGACGCAACGTGCACTCCCTTATACACCAGCACCATAATTTTGGACCCGATCCATGACCGATCACCTATTCCATTTACTTATTTAGCGGCAGCCATCTCATTATGGACACTGGCCTTTTGCTGGCTTCAGAGTCTGTCCGTCGGGACGCTCTTTTTGGTCTGAGACCGAAAAGGGTTCTGCCGTTATGTAATAGTGGTTATGGAGCGTTTGTTTTCGCTTTTTATCCTGCGAAAAGTGGGTGTGTTCTCTACGAATTTAACTGACTGGATTAAAAAAGATGTATAGAAGAAACAATTACTAGAAATTTGCTAATGACACCATAGATATTTTAAAAGAAGCAGTAACAAAACATGATACATACATAAAATATAACTTAAAAACAATTAATGAACATAACCTATTACAACTAAAATTAAACATTAAAAATAAAAACTATACAAACAAACTAATTTTAAAATATGTATAAAAATAAATCCACCTATAAAAATCCCAAGTACAAAAAGAACACCCCGTCCAAAACGTCCGCCTGCAGCATGGTCCCCATTAGCATTACACTGGCGACGTTACCTCTTTGTACAGCTAAGGATATACGCTGGGAGAGATACGCACCAGCTCTATGTCTTCTGTAGTTTCGACCAGCCGTGCCGACAGGGCCCTCATGAAACACTTCAAGTCGGCCGACCAGGGCCCCAGTGTCTCTAATGCAAGCGCCGCAAACTCGCAGTCCTTAAGTAAGGACAAGTATTTGCGGCGCTTCAGAACCTGGGCCTGGTCAGCCGCAGCGCCGGCCTGTGTGCTGTAGGCATGGCAGATTTTATCAGCGGATAAATTGATATAAACCTGATAAAATGACAAACAATGGCGGCAACTGTCATTTTATCAGGTTTATATCAACTTATCCGCTGATAAAATCTGCCATCATAGGCCTACTGGTCGCCTGGATGTGGGATTGCGCAAAGGTGTCGACGCACGTCGCATCCCACCATAGAGTCCTAGCCAATCTCCACGGGACCAATATAGCTCCGTCAGGACGCTTGCCATCGTGTCTGGTCATACCTACATTTAAAAACTAAATAGAATATTTAGTATCAAACAACTTTCCACATAAATTGTTTGAGATTATAAATTAGGTACCAGACATTAAAAAATTACATAATTCGAGCATTACCTGGACATGAATAGCTAAAATGTTTGGAATTGGAATCAGTTTAACGTTACTAAGTATTTGTATGTCTACATATTTGGTGCATCGTAGCTTCCAAACGGATACACGAACCAATTTCAGTGTTTTTTTACCTAAAATCTTATCTGTCGAGATGATTCTTAGATAGGCTTCTTAATTAGGTACCAGACATTAAAAAATTACATAATTCGAGCATTACCTGGGCATGAATAGGTAAAAAGTTTGGAATTGGAATCAGTTTAACGTTAATAAGTATTTGTATGTCTACATATTTGGTGCATCGTAGCTTCCAAACGGATACACGAACCAATTTCAGTGTTTTTTTACCTAATATCTTATCTGTCGAGATGATTCTTAGATAGGCTTAACTCACTAAATGACACTGTCAAAATGTTGTCAAAATTTTCAATTTATTTAAATATATGGACTGCACATGTAACTTGATCATTAATAAATTACCGTCGGCACAGGGCAGTTATTGTATGAAGTGTCGTATAGTCTGGGTCTTCACTTCCCCGCCCGAAAGATCATTTTGAGCTGCAAAATTTTATCGCTAAATACAAACATAGTTTTTGCTGACCGACATTCGTTTTCGACTCACCTTTGGTTTACGTCCGCCGCTTAAAAGTTAATATTAAAGCAATACAACAGTGTATTGTAATAGTCGGGCACAAAATGTTTTCAGGTCGGCGTTCAGGTGTATTGGGTTATTTCGAAATTAGAATAATTCCGAATATCACTCAGAATGAGTACATCTTCGGAACGGATCATTCGAAATTTCCTTGCCAAAAACATTCTGATACTTACTCCATTTTCTGACACAAAATTTCATCATCAGCAGCCTGTATCATGCCACTGCCAGACAAAATTATTTGACCTGACATGCGTATTATGCATGTAGCCACTCGCCAAATTCGGCAACATATCCTTAATCCTCTTTAATGAGAGAAAGCCCCATTAGCCGCTTTCTACCGATCGTTGTGGCTGCGCACGCGTTCGTTTACGCAGTTTCCGGCGGCACAGGAAGGACGTGGACAGTTACTTCCGTGTCATGCATGACAATTGCGAACTAAACAGTGACTGTCGCGAAACTGAGGAATTAGTTGGACGTTACTCTGTATCTATTGAAAAAAAAAGACAGAAGAAGAAGAAGGTCGACTCGGTATCTTAAAGGGTTGCTAGGTAGGTAAGAAATCCACTGGGGGGTCTCGCCTGAGGTAGTGGATTTTTCTACCTTTCCTTTATTTCTATACATTGTGGTATCGTTAGCAGATGTTCTGCTTAATACAAAATTAATTGTGGGTAGATAAGATTAATATGCTTCATTGAATACAAATTGGAGTCTGTGCGGAGTGTCAAGAATAAGTGTGGGGGAATTCATTAGTAATGAAGATCACCTTATTCATAGATTTCTTGCCAAGACTTATTTTATTATTATTTATGACAATTAAGAATTCCTCCCGCGCAAACACAGTCACAGTTACTCCTTGGCTAATTTTACCCTGTTAATATTATAAATTGCGAAATTTTGTATTTTAGGTGTTTTAGTTTTTATAATATTTATATGATTCGATATTTGTTCTACTTCACGCAATAACAGCTGACTGGATTTATATAAAAAAGCACACAGGCAGAATACAACCTGGAGACTCCCGGAATTCATTCCTTAAAAAGTGAAATAATTATATATGTAGGTTCAATTTAAGTCAAAGTCGGCACTTACTACTATTAAGTTAGAGGGTGGTGGTTGACAATTTTAGAACTTAGTCACTGGCGGAAACTAGTTATTACCAAGAAGTTGTACGCCTAAGCACTCGGCTTCCAATTTTATAGTGCGGTATAGGTACAATAGCGCTACTGCACTCTCGATAATGCTTCTGATAAAACTTGGAAGCACGTAATAATTTCAGTGAACATTAATACTAAATAAAAGTTAATTTGCATGATATCGCCACTGGAAGCGGCGCAACAAACGTTTGTTATCAACTTAGACGTACCTAGTTTTAACAATAATGTTGACTATAAAATCATTGTTCCGATAGCGGCTTAACACGTTACCTGTGCAGCTAAGAACAGGAATTCACCCCACACGTGCAATTTTTTGATATATAGGTACACTCGATAGCCTGGCAACATTCTATAAAGTGCCTCTTTACCTAGTCTCAAATTATAATTTTTCATAGCCGATACGTGCAAGCAAGTTGACGTTGTTTAGCTCGTACGTGCAGATTTCAAATTGTCCTTATATTTAAATAGGGTCGTGCATCATATGTGCAGCATTCACGTATCATCAATACCTTCAAATGCTACACATGTGATGCATGCACAGGGAACGTGTTAAGCTCCATGCCAGTAAGTTAATAATAGTTTGAATTTTTAAGATGTCCAAAGAACTCTTTAGTATTGACATTTGGGCATTAATCAAGAAGTCGGTTACGAAATTTTTCCCGAAAAACTGCACAGTTCGACTGCAGTTGGAATTAATAATAAACATATAATTTAAACTTGAACTCGTCTCGTATCATACATATCTTATCTTCATAGTTATTAAGGTAGTACGGTAATCTTACCATTCACGGTAGGTTGACACCATAAGGTAAGCAGCTGATACAATAACAGTATTAATCATAGACTGTATACATAATAATGCGTAATAAGTTGTATTGAGGTTGTTGGATCAATCACTGGCAGGAACTGAGCGTCCGTGTTGACATAATTTTGCGCGTGAGTGGCATGCGCCGGCGATGCTTTCCGTGCTTCCGCCGGACGAGCACCGTTCGAGGCTTAGGCCTATTTCGACCTGCACTTAGTTATTGACGACCTATTATTTAATTTTTAATGCGATGTTAAATTTCGTGTGGTCCCCTCTGATGTAATGAAATTTCTACACGTAAAATATGCAAGTACCTAGTCAAAATTTCAAAAGTGCTGAATTTAAATAGGTATCAAAAGTCATAGAAAAATACTGTGTGTGCATTCGCCGTCGGCAAAGCCGGTTAAATAGTTTTGCTAACTAAACAAACATGGTCTAAAACTTAAGATGTTAGACTTCTTCAGATCATCCTTTGCTTTTTAAAATTGGTTATTTGTAATTTGTAATTATAATACGTGAAAAAAAGCATGTTGGTCGATACGTCAAACTGTTTAGTGAGATATATTTGTTTAGATGCGAGTTCGATGACAATTAACAAATCCATACCTATAAAACTCTGTAATAAAAGAAAAAATATTTCATAGTGATTCATATTTCAATGTTTTTAATGTGGGATGAATAGGGGGCCGTATTTAAAACTACGTCTCAACTCTCAACGTCTGAATCAGAAATATCAGAATTTGCTTGAAAACTGGTTGATTATTTGCTGTGCATTAATAGTAGATTGTACACCAAGGGGATAAAGCACTGTTTTATGTCACGGGCGCAATATTGAATCCTGAACGTAACGAAGGACTCCAGATTTTAATCCCGAGCGTAGCGAGGGGTTTATGAGTTAAGTATGAGTAAGACTGAGTCCTGAGTGCAGTGAGGGGTTCAAGCGCGCCCGTGACAAAAACAGCTTTATCCCCGAGGAGTATACTCTACTTTTCTCACCTCTTGCGAGACAATAAAATAGCTAAGGCTACTAGAAACGGATTTTTATTAAAGTAAATCAAAAGTAAAAACCGGCCAAGTGCGTGTCGGACCACACATAGGAGGGTTCCGTACCTTCAATGGAACCAAACTAATACCAAAAGGTCGTATCTGGTGCCTATGGTTTTTTGGAGATAACTCAAAAATAGCTAAACCGATAATGTTCAAAACAATTTGCGTAGAAAGTATATGATAAGACGCATCTCCTCAATTTTTTTCATATTTTTGGAGTTACGGTTCAAAAGTTACAGGGGGGGGGCACAATTTTTCTGACTTTCGAAGCGATTATTTCAGAAAATATTCACTTAATCACAAAATGGTCAAAGAAACCTCAATGTTATTTTTAAAGACCTATCATTGATGTGTCACATGTTGATATTTAGTCAAAAAAAATAGTTACATGTATGGAGCGCCCCCCCCCCCTAATTTTTTTTTTTCAAATCTACATAACTAAGTAGCGGCATACAAAATACACCTTATGTGTAAATTTTATTCAGATACGTCGTATAGTTTCCGAGTAAAATGGCTGTGACATACGGATGGACAGACATACAGACAGACATGACGAATCCATAAGGGTTCCGTTTTTTGCCATTTGGCTACGGAACCCTAAAAATTTATTCTTGATACATTAGTCCATTTTATTCAAATTTTATCTTCAATTTTTATAGAACCTGCAGTTTTACTCCGTATACTGCAGCGTCTTATGACACTCGCGGCATTTGTTTTAGGTATTTAAAAAAGGTGGCCAGCACGATTTTCCGAATAAATTCGATTTTCAAATCAGTTCGACGCGGCGGCGCGGGCCCCGGCTGGCGTCGCGGGGCTGTGCACCGTGCGGACTTTACCAAATTAGACTTTAAGCACATAACAATAAGAACTATGGGAAGTGAAATCACATTATTAACCAGCGGGTTATAATGAGATTTAGTACAACATTATAACCCGGCTAAAGCCAAGGGCTATAATGATTTGCTTTCGGTGAGGTTTGCATGATATATAATTTTCTCAAACATGCTCGGAAATGTTCCTGTTACGTTAGTAATTAGAGACCAGTAGGGACTCTATTCCAAGGCAGGTTCAGCGCGACGTACGTAAAGGATTTTCATACAACATTAAATCACTCAGCCAGTAACTGAAGCACTAAACAAGTAATTTTATTTCCTTACATGTTTGAGAAAAGCACTATACATGCTTCGACCGTAATCAGCTTACCTGGCTTCGTATTGTAGCCGTCCTCGTCTTCGACTCGGACGGCTACTAAATACTCAGCCAGGAAAGCTTACTTACTGGTCTCTGCAGTAATGTACTATTGGCATTGTCGAGCAGGTGGTGTGAAAAGTTATAATTGAGATAGATTGTTTTTTTAATGTATTTTAAAATTAGAATACGGCACCGGAAGTATATTCTTTGCAATATCCTATATCTATTTAACACAATAAAAAAAATATTTTCATAATACCGCTCCCGGTAAGAACAATTTTTTTTTGTTTGTGCGGAGAGAGATGAGTTGCGGCTTAAACAGATACACTTAGAATGCTTTCAATCGAACTAGGTTTGGGATTAAACTTATTGTATCAAGTCACCGTTTTATTTTTTAAGAGTTCCATGAAAGTCATTTACTGATACCAAACAGCTATCAAACTCGAACTACTTCAGAAGAGTGCTTATGAGATGGACAGTTCATAGGAAATATCTAAATTCACAAGGAAGCCAGGCGACAGAACGGAAAGCATTAGAAAACGAAAATGAAAAGTTTATTATGCACAATTTTAGGTACAGTATACATACATTGATATATACATTGGTTGTATCACTAAAATCTACCTTACAGGCATACATAATATGTAGTTAACTTAAAATCGACTTAATAAACTACTTTTATATTCTAGAAATTTTTGTATGTTATAAAATCATTTGTCAATCAGCCATCTATCTCTAAGGGCCTTTTTTAATTTTATAAACGGTAAGTCTTTAATTTCATCTGGTAATTTATTATACATCCTTACACAGTGATAAGTGTGCTTGTGGTACAAATAGTTTATTCCTTATATTGCGGCCGTATATAATTTCTAAATACTTCCCTGACTTGCTGAAAGAGGTGGCCATTTTGATACACAAAAATGCAAACATTGTAAATGTAAATATGAGGAACAGTCAAAATATAACAACTCTTGAAATAAAGCATGTATTTGGCAGCATAAATCGAAAATCAGCTCAAATATTTTTTTTTGGCAGAAGAAATACATCATCTATATCCGTGGATCTGCCCCAAATTATTATTCCATACTGAAGTATTGAGTGAATATCGCCATAGTATGAGGTAAGAGCCGCTTCTTTTTAGAACACTTGTGAAGATAGTTACAAAATATTACAAATACGAAATGTCCCACAACCACATCGTGAAATTATGAAGCCGTCTTATCTTGTCGCCTTGGTATTCGCGTCTTTTACGATACTCCATAACTTGCGCCATAGCTCCAGGCTCGCGTACGTCCAAGATAAATTACAGACATTGTCCAGACTACGCAGCATTTAGTTTTTGCTGACACACAACATTCGGCGTGATCGGGCGTCGAACCCGGAGGAATGCGATTCGAGGCCGTATCGATGCCAAAAAAGCCTTAAGGACAATCGGACATGCCCGAGGACATTCCACTACGCAGACGTACTTGCAATGCCAACTACCAGTTTCGGGGTATACGGGTACTTGAACTAGTCTCCTCCGGCGACTTCGTTAGACATGTTTAGAAGTTCAAATTTTCATGTCACTCTCGTACGGGTTGAAAAAATCCTTTTCTTACCAGAACTTTATGTGTAACATTTGAGGGATATACGTTTAAAATTTTCAAAATTCTACCTTTGCCATTTAGGCTGTTTGTTGTCTGTCAGTCCTCTAGCTAGGTAACCAAGCTGTGTTGAATATTTAGATCAATGGTATGTCTAATTTGCTCAAGCTATTTTTTTGATGGCATACACATGTTTGCGTAACGCGCAAGGATTCACTTATGATTATTACTTTCAAACTTATGTTTAGACCCGTATCGCAACTAACTTTTATCTCGTTTGCATTCTTTCTACCTACGATAAAGTGCTTAGACATTGGTATGTTAAACATTATTTACTTGAAATATGGAGAGTAATTTTAATGTTTAAGAAAAAATGTAGGATGAATAAACATATAGGACTCTATTTACATGTGTAGCGCAAGTGGTTTCCACGTTATAATTCTTTTTTACTGTGCTTTAACGCGCCATGACTCATACTTTTCTTTCGCGTTGGTGTTTTTTCAAGCACCTTTTTATTTGATAACTTATATGAAGAAACGTATCTGTACCATTTTTTTCTAACAGGAACAATACCAATTTTGGTCTGCCGCCAGGCGCCTAGCTTTTAATTTATTTATCTTTACCAACTTTACTTTTTCTCAGCAGAAAAAATGCTGATTGCAAATTTTAACAAGACAATATAGCTGATGGAGCATAACGTATCGCTAACATTACCTTAATAGGGTGAGATCCATTTTAAAACAACACAAACAATAAAAGTCACTATTTTAATGTAATAAGGTCTTTCAAGAAGTTTTTCAGTTATTTAGCTTAACATTTTTCAAGAGCAAGATATCGTAAAATTCATACCATTTCTGTACTGACGCGTCAATGTTTTCATGATTGTTATTGTAAAAACTGACGTGCTAACAACTCCATTTATGTTAAACTAGCTGTGCCCGCGGCTCCGCCCGCGTGGAATTCGGTCTGTGTCAGTAAGCGGCTAATTCACCCCTAATTTCTCTCCCGCTACCCTGGAGGCGGAACTGGAAGTAAAGTTGACAGATGGATACGCTAGAGGACAGTAGTCCTAATAAAATATTTTACAATTACTACTAAATTAAACTACGATACACTCAAAAATGAACACTTTTTTTATCATATTAATTTTTTTGGCATGATTTAAACGACATAGAGTAGTAGGTGTATATGGGACTATACAGGACCACTTTTGTATTTATACATTCATGTCCACGGCAAATATCATCCAAATCGATCCTCCCGTCAAATCAGTCTAAGCATGAAAGGTAAGTACAGGCTCGGTTGAAATCGGGGTAGGGGAGGGGGGTTACAAATGCAGAAATGATTTTTTTTCTATTTGAGGTGCACTTGGAGGGTCGGGTGCGGGGGTCCCTCAATTGAGTGTAGTGGCTAACCCCCCCCCTTTTAGACGTTGAATTTTTATAGGCTACGTATAACCTGGCTAGGGATTTTCTTGAATTGGAATTAGTAATCCTTAAGGGGTGATTTCCGGGACACCAATGCAAAAAAAACCGGCCAAGAGCATGTCGGGCGATGCTCAGTGTAGAGTTTCGTAGATGCCGCCCTGTTACAAAACATCCGTTCAAAAGGTCGTTTATTAAGGGATATTTGGCGGCGCTTACGTCATTGTACTATTCGGCACTTCCTTTCACTATGCGTTTTGGACTAATAATTCAAAAACGGCTGAACCGATTTTATTAAATATAGTTTTTATTGAAAGTTCTTATCAGGCCTCACCAAATTTCAGCTTTCTAGTGTGAGCGGTAACTGAGCTAGACCGCGGACAGACGGACGGACATGGCGAAACAATAAGGGTTCCTAGTAGTTTATGTAACTGTTACGTAATAAGGCCTAATTATATACAGAAGCATACACTGCTTTACCTACACACATATTAAAAATCCATTGTAACCATTAGAATGACCGCCATTACACCGCCATGACCAACCTTATTGCGCCGGCGGTCGGGACGGGGGGGGGGGGGGCGTACCGGCGGTCGGGGGGGCGGATTTTCATTACGTTACCGTAGGTAATGAATTTTCATACGTTTTTACCACACTGTCATAGATAGACACTGATGTTACGTTACTGGTTGCAATAATGTTGGTAATTACATACGGTTCCGAACGCGGAATAGAGGATTTATGATATTGGTGTAGATCAAGATATTTATTCTTCAATGTAAGCACATTACAATGCACTAATGAACGTCAGAGAAAAATAAAATAAGTGAGTGTCGTGGAACACTCGATTGGAACTAAATTTTTGGAAATTTTTGAATTTTTTGAAATTTATGAAATTTTTGTTCTCGACTTTTTTCACTTTTATCACTTTGTCACTTCTCACTTTCACTATTCACTACACTTCACTTTATTCTATTTTATATATTTTTTATTTCATTCCATTTTACATGTTTCTCAACCGTATGGGCGTCGCGTTTTCGTGACGTGACGCTTTTTCGTCTAGCCCCCCATCCGCGAACCGTCCGAGAAGGAACTTCGTTCCAAAACTACCACCGGTTCTAACCCTACACCTCTGGCCCAAGAAGTATTATGACCGAAAAGAAACTCGACGGGACTTATTTTTTTCAAAACAGTAATACATTATTAGATGTAGTAATACAAAATAATGCGTAGTTCTTCAAGAAGACATATCAAAACAGCTTGAGAGACAGATAATGTACCTATTGTTTAATTATAAAGAAAAATAAATCCTAATCTGACTGCTTCACAACACGTTTGATATGTTTTCCTACCTAAACGGTGTCCTATAAATGTTAGATGATTTTGTAGTAGTTTATGGTTTGAGCCATGCATCTTTGTCCGTCATATATAGTCCTCGAACCTGCAATAACCCTTTGACATTCATGACATTTTCAAATATTTCTTAAGAGCGGGTAAAGGTAAATTTAAAGCATCGACGGGTGACATGTTATAAATTTGACCAAAAAATTACAAATTATTTCAATACCAAATTTCATCTAAACACGTACAGCGGTTATTGGTTGTTTCTTCCCCATGTAAACTTCCACCCCTTTTGCATCCGCTTAAGGGATAATTTCCGAGATAAACAGACGAAAATTCTAAAAATAGTTGGAACGTGTTCTGTTATCGATTCTAAGTATCCCCAGCCAACTTTTTTTCGAATATATTCCATGAACAGACTTTCGATCCTCTTCAGCTTTATTATATGTATAGATAGTTTTTATTGAAAGTACCTTTCAGGATTCACGTCCATTATTTTTTTCTATTTTTTTGGACCTACGGTTCTAAAGTAAGATGGGGGGGGGGGGGGCTTTTTTGAAGATAAAACTATCCTTTGTCCTCTCTCGAGACCCCATACTATCTCTATACCAATTTTCATCTAAATCAGTTCAGCGGTAAAAAGATCCTCATACCAACTTCCAACCCCCTTTTCACCCCCACAAGGGTTTGAAAACTATCCTATGACGTTTTTCGAGACTCAAATTATCGCCATACTCATTTCTATCTAAATCGTTTCGGCGTTTAAAAAATCTCCATACAAACTTTCAACCCCATTTTCACCCCCACCAGGGTTGATTTTCGGGATTAAAACTATATATTATCCTTTCCCGGGACTCAAACTATATATGTACAAAATTTCATTAAAATCCGTTCAGCCGTTTTCACGTGATGCGCGGTCAAATAAACAGACAAACAGATAAACAGATAAACAGACAAAAATTCTAAAAATTGTTGGGACGTGTTCTGTTATCGATTCTAAGTATCCCCAGACAACTTTTTTTCGATTATCTTCCATGTACAGACTTTCGACCCTCTTCAGCTTTATTATATGTATAGATAGATGTGCCTAATGTTCAGTGGCACATATCAATTTTACTATAGGCTACAGATTTCATATAGCTAATACATAGTATTAGGTGCATAGTATCAACAAGCATAGCAGTACTATAGCGGGCGACGTTGGTAACGTTATCATATTAAGTAACTAAATAGTGTGTAGGAGTAAGTAAATAGTCCTGAAGATTATAAGGATGTCTATTGTATCTTATGATGTGTTTATCTATAGACGTGGTTAAATATGGATATCGTTGTCTAGTACCTAGTGAAGAATCTTTACTTAGTTTGGGGCTAGGTCGATCAGAGTAAAATTGTACCCAATATTTTTTATTTTGGTGTTAAGCGGGAAATATTGCCAGTTATAGGGATAAGTGAATCAAAATGTTAACATATTTAGAGACAGATTAAGTAACTAAAATAATTAGATCCACCAGCTCGATGTGTTGTCGGATTTCGAAAGATCGTAGGTCATTCACTATGGCCAGCTAAGAACCGGGAAGCGGGCGATGAAATTGCTAATATTAATAAGGTAGAGTGCGTGAACTTTAGGGAGTGGCACAGGACCACCTATTTATTGGTGCGATGTGCTTAAGTTTTTTTATACTATGACGGCGACAAACAAAGTCACAGTGAACTGTAGGGCAACACCTGCTGTTGGCCTGAAGTAGCATAAGTTTTCGAATAAGGTGGCAGACTCTTCGACGCGCATGGTCTATAGATGGTAGTATGTGTGTTTGCATGCTACATTGTAGTAAAATGGTTGATCAAATTTACTGTATTTACCATTTTCAATGTATGTTTAATACAAAACATATAGCGTAAGTTTGAACGTAGCTTAAGTATTTTTAGTATTGCAACATTAATAATAGACAACTTGAGTTGCCTTAATATTTTGTGCTAACTACTCTCTTTTTGCTACGATCCAACTCTAACGGCACGCACCGCCTTGCTCCTTGTATTAAAATTGATTTAAAAGTTAATAAACTTAATTTAAAAGTTATTCTGCGCATTTTGAATTATCCAATGTACCTAAACTATTTTCTTCGAATAAATGACTATGACTATGCGACTATGACCACTATTTAGAACTGTAGCTGTGTGTAAAGGCTTGTAATCTTAAATTACCAATGCTTGAGTTTGGTTCTTTCGCCATTTAATTTATGATTTCACAGTACATTATAATTCACACCGTTCTATTCAACCATAAAAAAAGTATTAGTTTATTATGTTAGGTATTCCGCTGTCCATTCTACCGGTTACAACATTGTATTAATCTATTGCAAATATGGGTTGATAATTACGTACTAAATAAGTAGGTAAATTATGTACGACGATCAAAAATTCCAAGAATACCTTATCGATGAACTATAGTCAGTCTTACGCTATACTCATACGATACTTGAAAAACCGACCAAGAGCGTGTCGGGCCACGCTCAGTGTAGGGTTCCGTAGTTTTCCGTCCGTCACAGTAAGTGTCCCCACTTAAGAGTTAATAACACCGCCATGTAGGATATGATATGAGAGTTCCACGTACAGCGACATCTATCGGCAAATTAAGTAAACTATTGCGCGCGAGCTTAAAGTATGGAAGATTATTTTTATGGAATAATTATTTATTGCGTGAACCGATTTTCACCGTTTTTACTTTATTTGAAAGCACGTCATTTCATTGTAATTTTGTAGAAATATACAGGTACAATAAACACCTGCTTATACGGTTAAATTACAAACTTAGTTTAAAAATTATTTTGTATTTTTTTTCAAAAACTATTCATCCTATCAAGTTCAAAATAATTTTTCTAGAAAGTTTTTATAAAGTTCTACTTTTGAGATTTTTTTCATATTTTTAAAACTTATGGTTCAAAAGTTAGAGGGGGGGGGACGCATATTTTTTTACTTCTGGAGCGATTATTTCCGAAAATATTTACATTATCGAAAAATGATTTTAGTAAACCCCTATTCATTTTTAAATACCTATTCAACAATATATCACACATTAGGGTTGAAATGAAAAAAAAAATCACTCCCCACTTTACGAATAGGGGAGGTACCCTAATAAAAAAAAAATTCCACTTTTTATTTTACCACTTTGTCGGCGTGATTGATATACATATTAGTACCAAATTTCAGCTTTCTAGTGCTAACGGTCACTGAGATTATCCGCGGACGGACGGACGGACGGACGGGCAGACATGGCGAAACTATAAGGGTTCCTAGTTGACTACGGAACCCTAAAAATGGGAGGTACCATTTTTCCTAGCTGTTTATAATAATTATCAGAGGACACTTTAAAGGCGGAGACGAAGGCGTGTACTATACCAATTACATATTTATTCTTGCTATCGTAATCGCGATTCCGATCACATCGTCAACACAAGGTTTTTCAGAAGCGAGAGGAATCTCCTTGGAGTTCCTGTGATCGCATTAAAATTGTATAGGATCGTATTTTTTGTTCGCCCATCGTACTCGTATTTGCACAGTACACAGAGGTGTAAAGTGTCAAAGGAATTGGATGTGCAAAGAGTGAGATTGTATTGGAAAAGACGTTGTTTGTTGCTCACTTTACCAGTTATTGAACAGAAATCTAATCCTTTTATAGTCTTTGAATTGAACTGTTTACTGACGTGCCTAGTTGATAATTTTATGCAGACAGAGAAAGTTGTCATGTAGCGAAGCTTTACTTTAATGTGACACTTTTATTTTTTATACCACAACGGTGGCAAAGAAGCATACGGTAAGCAGCTATCGTAGCCTATGGACGCTTGCAACTCCAGAGGTGTCACATGCGCGTTGCCGACCCTTTAATATAAAGGAGGATTCACTGTGTTGACGGCTAAAGAGATAAGACCCCCGTCGTCAACACAATGCATCCTCTTTGAGCTCTCTGGCAACCTTACTGACCGGCAGCAACACAACACTATGATTATAGGGTTGAGTGCTATTTGGCTGTGGTTTTCTGTAATGTGGAGGTAGGTCAGTCGGGCTTTGCTCCAGATTTGAGCGAGATGACATGACACTATTGATTTTGTGGCAATTTTTATGTTTACTAGTTTACTAGCAAATTATCTTTAGAAATAAAAGAAAAGTATAAAAAAAAGTATAAGTATAAAAATCCACTGCCTCAGGCGAGACCCTTCCTTCCCTTCCCTTCGCTTTCCTTTTTTTCCCTTTATTTCCTAACATTGTGGTATCGTTAGCAGACTTCTGCTTAATACAAAATTAATTGTAGCAAATTATGAAAAAAATATTTGGAAGATATAGTTAATATTACTAATCAAAGTAGAAAGGAAAAATTTATTAGTGGGTCTCTGGTTATCTTTAAAGTATTTAATTAAATGGGAGATCTTTTTAGATTTTATTCCAACTATAAGCTTAAATTTATATACAATTATTGGAATTGATTAAGTCTGGATTAAAACTGCATCAGTAGCGGAATTACTATTTTATTTAAACAGTCGCCTTTATCTAAAGATTTCAGACAACGAACAATCTAAACCATCGAAACCTTGAAAATTTAAACATATTTTGAAATTTGAAATATTTAAATAAAAACCCCAAAAGGAGGCAAAAAGGGTGTTGAAAGTTTTCAGCTATTTAACTATATGCGGATAAGTCGCAGGCGTCGCAGGCTAATTTAGCATAAAATATTATAAACTAGCGACCCGCCCCGGCTTCGCACGGGACTTTTTTGTAGACCTTTTTAAGGTGTACTATACTGTAGTACATTATTTTGATCTATCTCGTAGGGTTCAGCCAGCGTTAGCAATATAAGCGCAAAAAATGTGTTTATTTACGACATCACGTTAGAAACCTTTAAAATTTTCAGTGTTTCTCTACTACATATATTATGCATGTATTATACATATAAACCTTCCTCTTGAATCACTCTATCTATTAAAAAACCGCATCAAACTCCGCTACGTAGTTTTAAAGATCTAAGCATACATAGGGACAAACAGCGGAAAGCGACTTTGTTTTATATTATGTAGTGATGATTTAGTTAACAAGCATAGTATATTTTATAGGAAAGTTCTATGTACTGTGCCGGGGCGCACGTACTCCCGTACATAATTGTAATTAACATAGGCCGTCCCGCAATAAGCGCGCGCGCTGCGCTGGACCCGGTTTTTGCCACGCCGTACGCTGAATATCATAAAGCGTGCGTATACGCACAGGGACGCATTTTTCCGAGATGGAAAATGTAGAAGCGATATTTCTGGTACCAATACTGATTGCAGTATGTCGAAGAGACTAACCTTAGGATTTAATTAAAGCTCTATAACTAGTAATCCGCCTCGAACTGAGAACTCACGATTTCCTTGCTAACGAGTTGACTAATATAACAAGACCTTTATGATGATTGTTTCGCCTCTTCTACCTCAATAAACCCTTGATCGGTCCTGCTCATATACGAACTCTGAAATTGTGTTGATCTCTGCTATAATGGCAACCAATTTCATAAAGTTCAGAAAAACGTTACAAAAGCCACTATAAAAAAATATATCATCAATAACCAGTGTCATTCCACACAGGGTGCTTTTTGAACATTTGACTTCATAACCATGGGCGACAGAAAGTAAAGAAAAGCGTCGTATTAGAATGTTCAGATAAAACGCCCCGTGTGGCTCAACGATGACGGCGGGAGACCGCGCGCCCTACACTACCGTAAGTTTACTACCGTGGCCCTTACAGCCATCAGCTACTTACGCAACTTGATCGAATGGTGTAAAATTCCAGTACCTACCTGGCTAGATATAACGACAGGCTTAAAGCGGTGGCCTTTAACCTGTGCTTAATCAATGTATATTTAGTATTTGGTTCACCTAAGCCCATAATATAAATAGCTTTACCTCAAATATATATATATAAATGGAAATGTCTGCTCTATAATTTGAGTAGGTTTGATTTTTTTTATTGTGCCATTCGGCTTAGGAAGGCAGTAGGTATTATGCCCGTGAATTTATATCAAGACTGAAGAACTTTTTGATTTTGAATATTTCATCCCCACATTCTGAATACTTCAATCGGCACACAAAATCCAAGGGGACATAGAGCTTGTTTCTCCCTGGAACCTATCATAGTCAAAAATTTACCCCTGAGGTGTTGTCTTGCCGTTTTCATATGGGGTACTATTTGGAAACGACAGGTTTAACGAAGAGAAACAGAGTTCAACTAATCACAGTTAACACTTCCATCTTTCCTCTTTAAAGACAACTTCATCATCTCCTGCTCAAGCCCAACCAAATCAAGTGTTTCTTCTTCCAATAATCAGAGTAAACACTTCCATCTTTCAACTTTAAGAACAACGTCATCATCTTCTGCTCAAGCCCAACCAAATCAACTGTTTCTTCTTCAATAATTAGAGTGAACACTTCCATATTTCTTCCTTAAGAACAACGTCATCATCTTCTGCTCAAGCCTAACCAAATCAGCTGTTTCTTCTTCCAATAATCGTATCCTCTAAAGGCATCATACAACTGGCTCGTACGCACTGCTTTTTGCCAGGAGCGTAACACGATCGGTTCGTCTCATAATTTAACCTTTTTGCCGCCAGCCCGTCTCAGCCTTATTAAGCGCACCAGGATTCCCGGCTATACTCTATTACTATCGATCCATCGATTGCGATGATCTAACGTTGTTGATATTTTAATTACGGAGTTAATCAGGATTGAGGTGTAAAAAATGGTTTTTTATACGGCGGTGATGGTTTATATGGATGATAATGGGTTTCATTCTTTGGCGTAGATAATGTAATTGGTGTTTGAGTGGCCCATTGGAAAGTCACACGATAATACTAAATATGCATTTGCTTAGATATTTTTAGGTGTTCACTGATCTGAAAGAAACGAAACTCATGATTGAACGGCAGTCTTGTAGGTAAATAGACTTAATAAAATAAGCAGAAATTTGGTCAACACTTGTACCTACTATGGTAGTCTTCATTATGTGCTTTCATACTTATAACTTGTACGTAGGTATACTGCATAATAAACATGAGCGGAACGCACCGATTACAGGGTTAAAACGGAATTAGATACAGACAAGATAAAGAAAAAACAACAGACCCAGAACAAAACAAGGTTAAGCTCCATAAAACGAACAAATCATTGCTATCCATAACAAATTATTAGGTACAGCTTATTGTATTTGTATACGAATTTCCAACTGTACACTCTTATATCTGATAAGATTTCCACACCTTTTTAGATTGGAATCCTATAAAAACCCGCAAATCTTTACGGTCTTACTGATATATTGATAAGTGGAATAAAATATAAAACTAATAAACGATATTTATAGCTGCCGCAGAAGTGACCAACCATAAAAACGGCCGAGTACGAACCCTGCCATTGGCTCGATAACTGTAAACCAATTATACCTATAATTGGTAATGAGGCTGTGTCTAGTTTTCAAGATGACATATCGCCGAGCGGAGCTGGTAGGTATAAATATACGGTGTTACATATGTATGTGTATATGTAGGTGTATTGGGCTCTTATTGCTTGGGTGGAATTTTCCAAGATGGCGACGCATAGGTATGATGAGATTTTTTTTCTGTAGATGACACGGAAATAGGATCTCTAAATTAGCTTGTCTTAAAGATTTGCATCCCTGTACAAGTTTTATGAAATATATCAATAAGGGCTGCGTTTGCACCAGAGATGAGTAAGGATGTGTTGCGAGAATTGTGTTTAATAGTTAGGAACCAATAGAATCACTTTAATGCACACATACACACATCACACATCATCATCTTTAAATTTCTCCGCCAGTTCTATAGAATGTGACTTATGATGATGACCGTTTGAACATTATCGTTTTTCCAGGCACTCATGAAAGGTCGCAAGCCGCATGCGCGGCACGCCCGCGCCTAAAGCGGAGCGGACGCGCGGTTTAGGCGGCCGTGCGTCTGCGCATGATAATGAGGTGGTGCGGTTGTTGCCAGCTTGAGTTGGGACAGTCCAGGCTGCTGAAGTGATGGTTGTAAATAGCCATTCCCAGAAAATTATCGGTTGCGTCTCATTACTGCCTTCTTGACATTAATTTTATTTTATGTGAAATATTCTTATTTTATTTGTTACACATTAGGTTTTTTACAAAATCTCTTTCTAACTAGGACTCCGTCTACTGTTTTTTTTTTAAATACTACGACGGTGGCAAACAAGCATACGGCCCGCCTGATGGTAAGCAGCTACCTTAGCCTATGAACGCCTGCAACTCCAGAGGTCACATGCGCGTTGCCGACCCTTTACAGGGAGGATTCACTGTGTTGACGGCTAAAGGAACAACACACTACCCAGTGTGTTGTTCCTTTAGCCGTCAACATTGAGCTCTTTGGCAACCTTACTCACCAGCAGAAACACAACACTATGCTATTTGGCTGTGGTCTAGTGCTATTTGGCTGTGGTTTTCTATAAGGTGGAGGTACTTCCTCAGTCTTTAGTCGTCAACACAGTGAATCCTCCTGTTTTAAAGGGTCGGCAACGCGCATGTGACTCCTTTGGAGTTGCAGGCGTCCATAGGTTACGGTAGCTGCTTACCATCAGGCAGGCCGTATGCTTGTTTGCCACCGTCGTGGTATAAAAGTCGGGCTCTGCTCCAGATTTGAACAAGATGACATTCGCTGTGCTGTGCCCTAACACACATAGCGAGATAACATTCGCAGTACCCGTACCTCTCTTTTGGACGTAGTTTAAGGACATACCCGGGTCCAATCCCAGAAATCTTCTGTATCTATGAGCCCATTATAATTCATAATTATTTTATTTATACCTATGTATATCTAAATATGACAATTAGAACGTTTACATGCTGTAAGAATGCGAATAGAGTGCGAATTATGGCATAATGAAGATATTGGTTTCATAAATAAGTATGGATAGCTACCCCACGCTAAGTAGTTAAGCTAATGAAAATCTACTTTACGTATAAATGTATAAGTACTCATTCAATCATGTAAAACGGCTAAATAGGTTTAAGGATGTGAAATTAATACATGAATCTATGTTCATTTTATATTCAAGCGGTTTCCCGCCGGCTAAAGCCATCGGTGTTTAAAATCATGGTCACCATTAGCATTGATGACGCTCAGAACCAAATCTGGAGCCAACATTAAAATAATGCGCCCATAATTATCATTGGCAAAATCATCAGGTACTTGGCACAATGAATTTTTATTGGTTGTTTTTCACACAATGCCTATTGGTAGGAAAATTAAATGAAAATTGATTCATTGAAACAATGGTGTGGCGTATAAGGCGGTTATAAGCGGTTGAAAGAGGCGCTTGCCGCCCTAGAGCGTAAAAACAATGTTTCTGTAAGGTTTCCATTGCATGGCTTTAGTAACTGTTTTGTGGCGGTACTAAGTGGAAATCAGTAATATTTTTGCTTACTGAATGGGGCTTATCGAAAATTTAAGCCCAATCACAAGGGGTCTACTAGAAACTACTGAAGAGTTCCACTTTACATCCAAGGCGCAAAACACAAGGCGGAAAACCAGAACACAGAGTTCCACACATGGCTGACTACTGTCTGAATTCCACTGAGATCAGAGAAATGTAGGTACTTCTCTGATTAATAAATATCAATCTATCTTATCTAAATATCATATAGTCGAAGTGTGTGTATGTGCAACTATGCACATCTTGACAAAGAACCCCAGGAAAAAAAAACAGCAGATGAATATTGTACCAGGAAATCATATATCAATATAACATTCTTCAATATGAACGACATGACCAAGTAAATTTTCCCATACGCCATGCATACCATCGACCTGTTTGTTCCGATCTCTCCATTAGTAAAACACAAATTCACATAAGCAATTACTCTACCGTTTTCCTACAAACGTTGAGCGAGTATGCAGAATATTCACTCGTAGGAAAGACAAGTATTAATATAGACTGAGTACTTAAGTGAGCTTGAGCCAAAGATTAGGAATCGGCGTAAAATTATTTGTAGCCACGGATTTAGGCAAATGCGGGTAGGTAACCTAACCTAGGTACCAGTTGAAAGACAAAAGTATTCATGGAGAAGTCAGAGCCGATTTTGCTTTTCTTTAATCCATGTGCCTCAGTTAAAGTACTCAACTCGCTGAAAATTTAGTAACAATTACTTCTTTTGACACTACGTCATTGTACACAGTCTACACAAAGAGAGTTTCCAGATTGAGTTGCTTTCGTGTTTATTGCTGTTTATGGCGAGACGATAGTGAAGTTTGTGTCTTAGCATCGGTTGCTGTAAAGCGTACCATTGTTATCGAAATTACATTTGCTCAAACTTTTTTACGTGATTCAACGCATTTTACGTGATAGTCAATTTCGTAAATTATGTTGTGGCAACCCTGTATGTTGACGCAACCGACCCTCAGACCTTGTTGAGTAGCGCGTAGTTATGCCATCTACTCGTAAATACTTTTTTTTATAAAAAAATACTGTCTTTATCATAGACATATAAAATAGGAAGACGTGATGCCACGAAGATAGAACTTGTGATTCCATAATAAGCCGCAGTCTCGTGCACACACACTCATTTTTGACGTTTGAACCAATCACCGCCCGTCCACGAGTTGTATATGTGTGCGTGTCGCGCGTAAACACGAGGAAATCGGCTTATTATGAATCACAATTTTGTCTTCACTATGGTCTTCAAGGCACCGCGTCTTTTTATTTTATATCTCTATGGTCTTTATTATCTACATGTCTCTCCTCGTAGGTATTTTTAATATGCCAGTTGCCGTTTAGACCTTGTGTGGGCCTTGCGCATGCTTCGGATGTGTCAACTGCTCTCCCGTTCATTTCCATATATTATAATTTGTATAAGAGTTAGTTAGGTACTGCTACTACTCGTACTGCTAGGCTTCGTAGCAAGAATCATAAAAGCAATATCTGTTACATTGTTCATGAAAAAACTTACTTAAACAATACAATAAAAGTACAATATATCTCCAAGGAAACTCTAACGCACAACAAATAATTAACCAATATTTGATTTGTATGGGTATTGCATCGGAAAATTCAAGCAATTTATGATTCAGACGTTTAGACATTAGCTGTATTGCATAGTCATAGCATTTGTGTTGTAGGTATTGGGTTGGATCGTGTCTTAACGTGTTTTAAAGTTAGAATACTACCCATTCCTTTTCGACGGAATTTGTACTGAACTGTGCGAACTGTTTCACACGAAAAAAAGATCTACAGTCGGTTGCAGATATGTATGATCCTATCTTTATACCAACTCCTGTATAGAAAAGATGGTCAAACACATCTGTATAATATATGTAGATAAGCCTTAAGCATTTTCGGTAATTTTGGGTTGCTCTCGTTCAGATGGCGCCTCAGACTTGGAGCCTGAAGGAGTTCTTAGACTGTGCGTCTCTATAAAATAGATACTTTCCGCCTAGACAGACACCTAACATGAACGACTGCCATAATAGTGGAGTACGGGAACGCCTTTTTAACCTATAAAATGACATAAATCACAAGTCCGATTTTATTTGTGACCTGTTATACGTTACTATACCTGATATGAATACGTTAAGTACTAATAATAAAAAATATTTTCTAACAATTGTTAGCATTGCGCTAGGTATAATATATATAATTGTTTGCTACACATAGATAAGATTATGTAAGTTTTATTTTTCTCCACCGGGCTATCGCGTTTTATTATTGCAACATAACTTCACATTTTATAACGGTTTTGTCAAGAGCATATGTCGTCTTAGCCATTTGTAATTCGTTTAGAATTCAAGGTTACGTATATTTTGACAAATTATTTTCGATTATGCTCACATAATCTATTGACCAAACTGTTATAAAATGACAAATGATGTTGAAATAGTTAAATGCAATAGTATGATAAAGGAAATATATATATTGTATAATCTGTTCTAGTTGATATTAACAAATATCTATATAATACCTAGCGCGACGTCAAAATCTGTTAGAAAATATTTTTTACTATAAGTAATCATATCATATTCTCTAACTAAAAAAGAAAATCGCACTTGTGAGTTATCGAAGCTCAAAACTGTTCGCGTACTGTACTATATATAACCTGTGTTATTTTATGTAAAGGACCTGTTCTACTTCCCGTTCCGGCCCGCAATAGATCATGGCGGCCTGGACGGCCATAGACCACGTGACCAGAGACAACGGCTGTCTCTGCGTCATACCAGGACCACACCTGGTGAGCACGATCACAGGCAGTGCTGGTAAGTCAATGAGTTAAGCGGCCTTCTAAGGGCGAAAACGAAAAGCGCCTATATTTTTAAATGAGTTTCGCCAGTGTCTTACAGATGCCGTCACATTGTTACTACAAACATAAATTAACCTCCTTAACTTTAAGAAACAGAAGAGATAAAATTTGTTTCTCTTCATTTAAATAGGGATGACCCATTTGCTTGAAGGCTGTTAAGCAATTTTATAAAAACTATAGGTTGACATAAAAATCTCATTGCATTTAACGAATATTTGTATATTCCATCAAAGGTATCAAATCTGTGAAGCGCGCAAAATAAATACCAGCATATTAGTCCTCAATGTTTTATTGCCACGTTATTACCTATTTAAAGAAAAACAAGCAAATGTCGGAAAGTGGCAGAAATCAGAACTAGATAATTCTTTACGCAAATTACTTACTTTAGCTTAACAGTGGCGCCGTTTTCAATGGAAAATATAAGTTGGTTTGATCGTTTACGGAAAAAAGAATTAACTATTTAAGACCTATTATGGAAAGTCGTAAATTAAAGCTGAATGCTTCCTTCCGTGTTACTGGCAATTGAATAATGTTATTTGTAAGTCATTTGTCTCCTAAGTTGGTCTTATTTGAAGAACTAGTATTGAAGGAGTATTGTATCTACCTAGGTAATAATACCTACTTATCCTCGCTGTAAAAATTACTGTAAGTTACAAAACTGGTAACAAAAAATCTAAAAGTATCGTTTTTATTTACTTAAGTAAATATAAAATGGCATTTGCATTGGCAAATGGCAATCTATAGTTCCGTTAGGTACTCTGTGAACATTTCTTGTACTTGTTAGGGTTCCGTAGTCAACTAGGAACCCTTATAGTTTCGCCATGTCTGCCCGTCCGTCCGTCCGTCCGCGGATAATCTCAGTGACCATTAGCACTAGAAAGCTGAAATTTGGTACTAATATTTATATCAATCACGCCGACAAAGTGGTAAAATAAAAAGTGGAAAAAATGTTTTATTAGGGTACCTCCCCTATACCTACGTAAAGTGGGGAGTGATTTTTTTTTTCATTTCAACCCTAACGTGTGTCACTCTACAATTAGAATACTCCGTCGAGTACTGATATTCTCTTGTTTTACTGTGATCTGTCAAATTGATGTCTGGTTACTTTGGAAACATCGTATCCCACTTAATTTGACAATGTTTTTTTTTCATAATCGAAGTGCTGTCATGATTGTTAAAGAGGTTTTATCTTTATTGATTTGTTTATGTAGGATGACCATGATTACAAAAAATAAAATGTCTACGAATCACAAAGGTAAAAAAAAATATTGTACGTTATTGTTTCACTTAAACATGATGGCGGCCGATTCATTATCGTTAACTAAGCGTGTAGGGTTGTTCCTGCTCACGTCTCCTGAATCACCCTGTATATATATGTTGAATACTTTATAAAATGACTGATGTAATGAAAACTGGCCAAGTCAAATCTAACCTACTTTAAGATCTCACATTTTTAAATAACAGCAATTGTTATAGATATCCAATAAAGCAAAGAAATAGAGTTTAATACTTGTTTATAATGTTATTTTGTTCCTATAAATACATATTTGGATTTTGCATAGAACTTGGCACTCATTTAGATCTCCATTCTTTTTGCGGCGAAGCCCACAGCCAAGCATAATTTTTGTATTGAACTTGGCTCTCCTTTTTAGGGTTCCGTAGCCAACTAGGAACCCTTATAGTTTCGCCATGTCTGCCCGTCCGTCCGTCCGTCCGCGGATAATCTCAGTGAACGTTAGCACTAGAAAGCTGAAATTAGGTACTAATATGTATATCAATCACGCCAACAAAGTGGTAAAATAAAAAGTGGAAATAAATGTTTTATTAGGGTACCTCCCTATACGTAAAGTGGGGAGTGATTTTTTTTTTCATTTCAACCCTAACGTGTGATATATTGTTGGATAGGTATTTAAAAATGAATAGGGGTTTACAAAAATCATTTTTTGATAATGTAAATATTTTCGGAAATAATCGCTTCAGAAGTAAAAAAAATGTCTCCCCACCCCTCTAACTTTTGAACCATATGTTTTAAAAATATGAATAAAATGCCAAAAGTCGAACTTTATAAAAACTTTCTAGGAAAATTATTTTGAACTTGATAGGTTGAAAAGTTTTTGAAAAAAAAAATACAAAATAATTTCTGAACTAAGTTTGTAATTTAACCGTATAAGTAGGTGTTTATTGTACCTGTAATTTCTACAAAATTACAATGAAAAGACTTGCTTTCAAATAAAGTAAAAACGGTGAAAATCGGTTCACGCAATAAAGAATTATCCCATAAAAATTATCTTCCATACTTTAAGCTCGCGCGCAATAGTTTACTTAATTTGCCGATAGATGTCGCTGTACGTAGAACGCTCATATCATATCCTACATGGCGGTGTTATTTGAACTCTTAAGTGGGGACACTTACTGTGACGGACGAAAAACTACGGAACCCTACACTGAGCGTGGCCCGACACGCTCTTGGCCGGTTTTATAATGTTTGAGTGCACTAGTCGTAGGGTTTCTACATATATTTTACATTATATGCGCTTTTTTAGTTTATCTAAATATGGTCTGTAAACTAGGGCTATAGATAGCAATTTTCATGTCAGCAATAGACTTCACTTCATCTATTTGTATAAAAAAGTTCGTGTTCCAAAGCGTATGTATTAAATTAAAGATTGTAGAAGTAGGTATGACAGGAGTCAAGAAACGCGTAGGACGCTTTTTTAACAAAAACAATAAAGTCTAAAGGGCGACGCTAAAATGTAATATACTTTTACACGGTAAAAAATACACGCGTTAAATTTCAATTACAACTGTCTTTACGTCACCTGTCTTTGCTTAGTGTATGTTACAACGATACACCTGTCCAGTAATTTCTAACCATCAAACAATTAATCATTCTCACTATTTGAACGGGATCTTTTTACTATGTACAACTTACATTCCCTTATTTAACCCGTTAGGATATCTAAAATGTATAGTACAGCGACTTAGTTAATAAAATAAAAATATTGAAAATTAAGTCTTAATCCGTGTAAATTAGGTTTAAATTGCTTAAACGTGTGAACCGGATCAATTCCTCTTTATATTTTGCCGCTTTACTATACTTTACATTACGTATGTTGCTGCTCACTTTGTTTTACATTTGACATTAGCTTTGCAAATGACATTCGATACGACGAGATAGCCTAGTTTAGGCTGCTAGTTTCCCAGCTGCGGACTTATTTACAGACAAACAGTCGGATTATTTAAATAAAATACATTTTTACGTCACCCCCCGATGGTATAGTATCTTGTCAATGCTGTAACCATTCGTTTTTCCGAAAAAGCATATAACCCAGGAAACATACAATACACGAACGACCATTATGTTTTAGCGTGTTTTTAAATGCTTCATTTTACCATAAATAAATAAATAAGACGTACTTACTAAAGTTTTTCTTTGCTGGTGTGTCCGTATACATAATTATGTTGTAGTTTCAACTAACTAATGACAGTATTTATGAACAATAAACTACACCATATTAAGACGAAGAATAAGATCCTTAATAAGACGAAGGGAGTGTTTGGAGGTAGTGATTACTTGAATCCAGCTTACATTCGAGTTTTTAGTAATTTTCACATTTAAGAATAATATTCGTAAAATTTCGTAAAAACTGGACAAACAGTTCGTTATTCTTGATTTATTGGGCAATCTCATCTTCGATTTACAATTTTACAATAGGATATACCCGCGTGGATTAAAGATGGATACATTGTACGGCCAAAGTCCTCAAAAATATCTGAATATGCACTTTATCGCCTCGAAAATAGAGGCGTTGTTCAGATATTAGTGACCACTGGCCGCTCCGATATACATATTTGATGGCGACTGTACATTCTGGCAGATAATGGAAAAAATTATAACTGCCTATTCTTAAAAGCTGATGTAAAAGGGACGCTTGGATGAGATAAACACTATCAGGCTGGAATCAGGCACTTATTGCTACTTATATTTTCTACATACAAGGCATCCCTTAAATTTAGCTTGCTGAATGAAAAAGAGCCCGAAGAAAAATAGCGTTAAGGTAGTTAGCATGTAAGCTTCAGGTACTTACCTGCCTTATCGGCCTCCTAGCCTAGTCGGTAGTGACCCTGCCTATAAAGCAGGAGGTCCCGGGTTCGAAACCAGGAGTGCGATTTTTGAATCTCACCAAGTGACTAATTAATGTGAGTGATTTCCGAAAGTAAATCACTGACATCGGTGACAATTAGTCACTTGGTGAGATTCAAAAATCGCACTCCTGGTCAGGGCATTTATCTGTGTGTTTATCACGGATATTTGTTCCTGAGTTATGGATGTTTTCTATGTATTTAAGTATTTATATGTATATATCTATTACATATATCGTCGTCTAGCACCCACAACACAAGCCTTATTGAGCTTACTGTGGGACTAGGTTGATTTGTGTAAGATTGTCCCATAATATTTATTTATTTATTTATTTATAAGTTTTAATAAAGGCTAAATCGGTTAAAAGTTACACAATAAGCATGACTTAGTACTGCAAATTTATTGATCCAATAAAATTTAAACAAATGTTATCTTTAGCCAATTTAAAGTAAGTTTATGTATATTTTACACTTTGACCACTTTAAAATCGATGAACATTATTGAACAGCCATAGACAAGAAAATAAAACGGCGTCAAGTACCTATATCCAATCGTTGAACTAATTGCGAAATTTCAAATTCTACCCTCGTTCCGTGGCTTATTTGTTTCTGAACATCGAGTTATCTTTAAAGATTAATGTTGAACGGAACTTTGTCGAGTTTGAGACAAAGAAAAATTGCAGAGAAGGTTTGGGAGTTTGAGAGAAACTTCAAATACTTGCAGCTGGTGTAAATTACGTGGACCGGTACCTAATGTTATGAATAATATGTTTTTGTTGTACATATCTCTTTTTTTGAGATTTCTACTTCGAATCGAGAGCTATTTCTATCATAATAGGAGAAAAGAGTGTCCCAAAATTACCATGCATTATGCGTTACTTGAGTTGCGTCCGTAAGAAGTCTTTGAAAAAATAGTATCGAAATAGAGAAAAAAAATTTGGGACACTTTTTTTCTCCTATCAGGACCGAAACGGCACGCATCTCTAAGTAGAAATCGCATCAAAAAACCGTAAATAAAAAACTGGTGTGTACAGTCGCCATCAGATATCGGAGCGGCCAAGGTGCTCACAAATATCTGAACAACGCCTCTATATTCAAGGCGATAAAGTAAATGTTCAGATATTTTTGAGTACCCTGTCCGCTCCGATATATTTGATGGCGACTGTACTACAAAAAAAGTAGCCCTTATACGTCCCACTCTTGGACTTAGCTATCCTCTCATGCACGCTTCCGACGTGTTTATAACATTCTGATTAACCTGGTAACAAAGCACAACAGGTCGTAGGTACAGAACGTTACATTTTTAATTAGTATTTCTTGTTTTTCGACTTCGCTTATAATTTTGTTAAGAGTTAAATTTGTGTCACGAAGTCTATGTATCGTAATAAAATACTGTTAGAAGTAAGTCTGTTTGACAGGGCAGATAACTTGTTTTAGGAGCATCTTTTTAATAAAATAATTGTATTTTTACCTGACCTAAGTCTATATATATTCAAGGATAAACTGTCGTGTTATAAATAAATTACAGACGCTACAATATATTTATTCAGTTTGAGTATAGGTACATGAAACACAATACCAATCAAAATTAAACAAATAATAACTAACTGCTCAACTAAAGATTACAAACTACCAAATCACACAAAACATTTCATTGGCCATTTTATATTATGTGGCATATTATTGGTCAATGTCCAGTAAGTTATCTAGTAACATACACTAACACAAATGTAAATTATGAGTGTGTGTAACGGTGTGTGTATGTAAAGCATTGATGAATGCGGTTGCGTCGACCATGTCAAAACAAGAACAGCGTATGCATGGAGTCGTTGTTCGTTTTGCATTTTTTTGATCAGGATAGCTACTATCGGGTTAGAAACGCATAGGTACTATCGGGTTCAGAATTACATGGCCATTTTATGAATGAATTCATTGATAAATTGACCATGCAATTTTGAACCTGATGATGGTACATAAAAAATTAATAATGCCTAATGTTATTGAGTATTTTCCTAAAAGTTTGTACATTCTCGGAAAAACCTTAAATATCTAGACTTTTTGTAACGTCTAATACGAGTGTTACTTTGCCGTCAGATACTATTACAATTAGTAGGGAACAAAAAAATATTACTTTTATCATTTTTTTTTATGCAGGCTGTTTTCTTATACGATGAATCATACTGTACACACTGTGATTTAGATGACTTACAGTGTACGGTGACCGAAATAGCACGTAAATTTGAGTAGAAAAACTATGAAATCGGCGGAGAACATTTGGGAAATGCTTTTGTGTGGTACCTACATACAAGAGCATTTTTCGAAGAAAAAAAATCGACTAGGTACCTAGTCGTAAACCCCACGGCACGACCACACCACCCGAAGATGTCGGATTTACGTTCAAATTCAAATCATTCCAAAAAAAATTGCGGATCTAATAAAAAGCCATAAATTGCTTACAGAATTTTACGTCTCTCCCAAGATACGTTATCCAGTAACTCCATTAAACGGATTTTGTAACTACCTGTGGCAAATAGAAATAGAATTAGAAAAACATTTATTGGCGACAACAACAACATGCCTCAACTTTACCTCTGCTTTTGCTGTTTGTAACTTGTATTTTATATGTTTCTTTATTTTGAGGTGTGCAATAAAGAGTAATGTTTATGTTATGTAAGCCGGCGCTTTATATGATGAAATACAATTTTCCCGTGTATGAATAGCGTTATAAAATAAATTATCTATAATTTATCACAAACTTATGATTATTAATATATAATTCTGATAATATCCAATGGCTTATAGTATTTATTTACTATTTAGTGTATAATTTATAGATAAAATAATACTAATAACACGACTCCACATATTTCTGCTTGTCAGTATTAAGCATTTATTATTAATCAAGCACCTCTATTGGCTACCCATCGACCAATGACAGCCGTTCTAAAATTAAATATCGGAGAATGTTGACGCCATACATACATCGAAAAGTTGATAAACCAAACATGGAGATGGAGAGTTATTGTTATGAATAACTAGGTAGTTAATTAATTTTTAAATGTAGGGGTGGAAGGTGTTTTCAATGTTTGTCTACTATTTTGTCTAGATTTGCTATGGTTGGTATTTTTTACGGAAGGAAATTAGCTTTTTAACTATTAAAAACCAGGGAGTGCGATTTTTGAATTTCACTGGTGATATCAAAGTCACCGGTGACTAAAATTATCACCGATGACTTTTATGTCACCATTTTCCAAAATTCGTATTTTTGAAAGTCACACCCCATACCAACATGCAGAATTTTTACAATGTCAGTCAGAGACAATCTTCCCGTTACGTTCCTTTTGACGCAGATGTTATAGTGTTGTCCTTGATACCGGTTTTTATTTTCTCATACTATAACTTAAAATAGATTCATCAAATTGGTTAAACGTAAAACGTAGCGTATCTGTCAGTGTCATGTAAACGAAAATTAAAGTTTTGAAAAATTCACTATAAAAGGACGAACAAAGAGAATATAACACCGATTTTATAATTTATAAGAAAAGGTATATACATTTGTTAATGGCATATGTTTTACAAGTATATTTAACTTAACAATTGTATTAACTAATAACTTGGATATTGTTTTACTTGATAATTGTAAGCTTTTTATAAATAATTGTGTACATTCTTGTCACATACGTTAACTGTCAAAAACAATCGCCTGGTGATTTCAATTACGAGTGGGTAGGGGCACTCGTAAATCGATATCACAGGAGTGCGATTTTTGAATCTCACCAAGTGACTAATTCTCACAGATGTGAGTGATTTACTTTCGGAAATCACTCACATCGGTGAGAATTAGTCACTTGGTGAGATTCAAAAATCGCACTCCGAGTATGACAAATGTAAGTCACCGATGAGTTTCAAAAATACGATCTTTCGGAAATCACTCACATCGGTGAGAATTAGTCACTTGGTGAGATTCAAAAATCGCACTCCTGTAACTGACAATGACTTCATCTGTGTAGAGCTCAATTATTGGCAATGCCATATATTATTTCACTGCTTATTACAGTTGGGTGATGAATTTCGGAGTATGGAATTAACAAATAATCTTAATAAAAAACCTCATTTTATGAAAAAAGATTCGTAAAATATTATCTGGGGATGGAGCCTTCCTATAATCAATGAAATGCCTGAGTTAGGAGACACCACTCTTCTTCAGATAATAATTATGGAAAACATAGGTGCTATTTGTAACGGCCTCCTAGCCCAGTCGGTAGTGACACTGCCTACGAAGCAGGAGGTCCCGGGTTCGAATCCTGGTCAAGGCATATATTTGTACCTGAGTTATGGATGTTTCCTATGTATTTAAGTATTTATCTATTATATATATCATCGTCTAGTACCCACAACACAAGCCTTATTGAGCTTACTGTGGGACTAGGTCGATTTGTGTAAGATTGTCCCATTAATATTTATTTATTTATTTGTTTTTCGGGCTAATAATTAGTTATTTGGTTTAATTCCGAATGCTAAAACTATCTAATGTTATTATCGACAAACAATTTACATAAAACTATATATATAACTATTATATATTGGACCCGGGTATGTCCTTAAACTACGTCCGGACCCAGGTATGTCCTTAAATTATGTCCAAAAGACTGCGAACTACTGCGGGTACTGCGAATGTCATCTCGCTATGTGTGGTAGGACTGGTTAGGGCAAAGCTAATCGAATCTCGCTAAAATCTGGAGCAGTACTTCCACCTTTCAAAACCACAGCCAATCAGCACTAGACCCTACTCATAGTGTTGTGTTCATGCTGGTGATCGCAAAAGAACTCAAAGAGGACCCAGTGTGTTGACGACGAGGGACCCTCATGTTCCTTTAGTCGTCGACACAGTGAATTCTTCTTTTTGTAAAGGGTCGGAAACGCGCATGTGTCACCTCTGGAGTTGGAGGCGTCCATAGGCTACGGTAGCTGCTTACCACTAGGCGGGCCGAATGCTTGTTTGCCACCGTCGTGGTATATAAAAAAATAAAATTAGGTTTAAAATGAAACCAACATTATATTTTATAATTTTATTTATAAAAATGAAACAAATAGAAACATTCATCTTAGGAAAACTGCGCTTAACATATGACCTTTAAGCGCTAAATTAATAACACATTATAGTGACAATTAAATACCGAGTAACCACCATAACAAAATAAAAGGACCTTTTACAGCTTAATTGTAATACAAACCTTTCAAAAAATGCACGCTCTTATTTTTAAGTTCGAAATGGGCGTTTTCGATAACCGAGCTTGTTAGTTTTCGACCTTTAGAGTAGTTTTAAACACATCTATAAAATGGGCACACATCTATAACTTTCTTAAGCAGGACTACAGGACAGTGACGGTACCTCAAAAATATTCGTCGGAAAGTCGAAGCTCATTTGGCTTTCCTTTTCCATGAGTCATGAGGCTGAAAATGGGGTAGCCAGTACTATGCATGGTCCACGACTGCTATACGTTATACTTGTTTACCGAGTAATCGTATTAAGTCCACTTAAGAAAGTATTTTCAGGTAAGTAGTAAGTATACCTACTCGTTAAATTGTATAATAACATAATAAGGAAGGTAATTACAATTGATCAATATTACCACATTCGTGTTCCTGTCATACTGAGCTGTGGTTTTAGGTAAACCGCGGTTTAGATGGATATGACGTCAATGATAATTTTGTCGCATTATTTTCCCGGAAGTAGCCGGATTTTAAAATTACCTTTTAGGTGCATCGGTGTTTAGTTGTATTTAGTTTAAATGTAAACTTAAATTAGGTAACAAATAAATGCGTTTTTCATATTCAAAGATCGTAGATCTGTATCTAATCTGTATTAATTATCCAGCACTGTAAAACATATGACAATGCACTTTGCCATATTTTGCGAAAAAATATAAGTAAATAAGTGTATGATATTTTTTTTTTTTTATGTAGATTACTTGATTATGATTATTGTAGAATTCGTATTTAAACGCTACTTCGGTACAAAATACTTCAACATAAATTCGAAAACACTAACTTAAATACAATAATATTGGTTAAAAATTATGACGAGGTTTACAATACTTCATTTTTATAACCTATTCCTAAAGTAAAAATCGGTATTGTATCAGAAAATACAATAACTGAATAATTTTCACTAATTTTTTAAGTAGGGACAATTAAACATAGTTACACAAAAACGATAAAAAATTACAGTATTTTAATAACACCAATGTAAACTGAATAAAAATATATATGTCTATTAGGGCAGATGCCTCGGTTTTGGCCACTTTAAGGAGAGTTTGTCTATTCAGACGTCCGTCATTTTGCGTAAATAAGGAAATATGACACTCTTTATGTACTGAGTCATTTAAAATATATCACTATTTTTATTTGAATCTCCGCTGTTAAGATTCTAATATTAGATCTTATTTTTTTCTTTAATGAAATGTCAGAAAGGGGCGCAGGAGCCAGTTTTGGCCACTATTTTCCATGGCTCCTGACAACTCAATGGCAACAGATACATGACAGATGACAGTGCTATCTGAGCTGCCATGATTTGTTTCATTCACTATAAACCATAAACTTGTAAATTTGTCTATACCTGAATAAAGTTGAAAATGGCCAAAACCGGCACTGTGGCCAAAACCGGCACTGTGACCAAAACCAGGGCATCTGCCCTATACAATTTTGAAGTTTGGTTGTAGATATACATATTTATTTAGGTATCATGATAATCATAAAATTCAAGACAAAAAATAAAATTTAGGTATGAGACAGCCAAGAACTGTGTTAAGCACAATCAGTAGCTTATTTTAACTTAAAATTACTTCAAAAGTGTTAGGTGTCCTCGACCGCTTAGCTGGGCCTTTTTATTTAAAGTTGTGTAGGTACACCAGTTTTTTTTAATTTGGTTAATTTTATGTTGCGTGCTATTAACTAGTAGCTTAGACTGTCCCATTGCCAAGCATTGGAACAGTCTACATGTCAACATTTAAGTTTAAATCTTAAAAAAATAAAATAATAGATAAGTGTTTAATGATTTTATTGTATTTTAATTGTATGTGTAATAATTAATTATTATTTTTATTGAAATTTTGCAAATGAATTAATTTTATGTGTAATGTTATTCTTATTATTTTTATTGACATTGACATTTAATTTTAGTGTAACTTTATTTTATTTTTGTTTTGTTTTCACTTATATGTTCTAAAATGCTATGGATCATAGTTATCTGGGAATACATGACTATTTAATGTAATTTAATTTATTCAGAATCGCGAGCTATTTTAATTTTTTTCAAGGAGAAAAAAGTGGCCCAAGATTTCCATACATTTTGGTTACTTACGTTCCATTACGTTATCGTCATACGATGTCGAAAAATAAAACTTAGGGCACATTTTTCTCGTATAAAATGTCATACATCGAAAGAGCTCGTGATTTTGAGTTAGAAATCATATCAAAATTTCCAAATCAAAAAAGTAGTAGTAATATACAACTTAAAATAAAGCTACTTCAGCTGCTGATTGTAAATCTCATTTTTCAATTATCATGTACTAATGTTATGTAGAGATTAAAAAAAAAAAAAATTTAGGATTTGTATAAAAATAGTTATTCATTACCTGGGTTACTAAAAAATATTAAGCACGGCAATTGCAAACCAGGTTTGCTTTTTATTCATTTATATGTTACATATGTATATTATTTATGATACAATACATAAGGTTTATTACTATTATACAAATATGTGTATTGTATCGATACATCACGAATACACTTCAATTAAAATTCGTACATTTTACATTGGCATCTGTTACAGGCTGTTTCAAAAATACTGGTTATCCGTTTAAAGTCATTATTAGTTTTGTTGGCACTACAAAAAGTAGTAGAAAAAGGTTTTGGTTAATTTTTTTTTGTATTGTACACTTTGCCCCAGCAAGCAAACTTTTCACACAAATCAACTTGTTTTCGCTTCAATATTTTTAGTATTTCCTAATCAGAATACGTTACTAACTATCCCATTAAACGGACTGCCAGCATTTTTGTAACAATACTAGTAATACATTGTAATTGTGATTATAGCTGATTGACGTAGGACGTAGGTCAGTTATCTGCAGTTTTATTACATTTTTTTTTAATATTTGTAGCAATTTACGTGAATATGATGAGACGATCAATAATTTGACTGATACATAATATTCTTTAGAATACTTTGATTTTTCATGAATTTGGATTAATATTACTACTTTTCGACGTTTAAATATTCGCCATCTGAAACAAAAAAATACGTTACTTGAATGCGCATTAGGTAATATCGAATATCTATTGTTACATAGCGAACCGCAGGATTAATTTTTATCTGCGCTAGAGACACTTGGCCCCCAGTAACTCTTCCACTCCCAGTAAAATCACTGTTATCGTCACTAGAACCGCTTGGGCAACCGATCGGAGTCTGCGGCTTACCTATCGCCATTGACAGTTTGGTACTGATGATACAACCTACCTCACTTGCTCCCAACATTGCTAAGATCCTGCCGCTCTCTGATATCGTCGCTAGAAGCGCTTGGGCAACTGTTTGGAGCGTGCGAGTTGCCCATCGCCATTGACAGCGGGATGATAATGATGATAGAACCTACCTGACTTCCTCCCACCAGTGCTAAGGTCCTGTAGCTCGCTGCTATCGTCGCTGGAAGTGCTTGGGCAACCGTTTGGAGCATGCGAGTTGCCCATCGCCATTGACAGCGGGATGGTAATGATGACAGAACCCACCTTACTTCCTTCCACCAGTGCTAAGGTCCTGTAGCTCGCTGCTATCGTCGCTGGAAGCGCTTGGGCAACCGTTTGGAGCCTGCGAGTTGCGAGTTGAGAATTAGTCACTTGGTGAGATTCAAAAATCGCACTCCGAGTATGACAAATGTAAGTCACCGATGAGTTTCAAAAATACGATCTTTCGGAAATCACTCACATCGGTGAGAATTAGTCACTTGGTGAGATTCAAAAATCGCACTCCTGTAACTGACAATGACTTCATCTGTGTAGAGCTCAATTATTGGCAATGCCATATATTATTTCACTGCTTATTACAGTTGGGTGATGAATTTCGGAGTATGGAATTAACAAATAATCTTAATAAAAAACCTCATTTTATGAAAAAAGATTCGTAAAATATTATCTGGGGATGGAGCCTTCCTATAATCAATGAAATGCCTGTGTTAGGAGACACCACTCTTCTTCAGATAATAATTATGGAAAACATAGGTGCTATTTGTAACGGCCTCCTAGCCCAGTCGGTAGTGACACTGCCTACGAAGCAGGAGGTCCCGGGTTCGAATCCTGGTCAAGGCATATATTTGTACCTGAGTTATGGATGTTTCCTATGTATTTAAGTATTTATCTATTATATATATCATCGTCTAGTACCCACAACACAAGCCTTATTGAGCTTACTGTGGGACTAGGTCGATTTGTGTAAGATTGTCCCATTAATATTTATTTATTTATTTGTTTTTCGGGCTAATAATTAGTTATTTGGTTTAATTCCGAATGCTAAAACTATCTAATGTTATTATCGACAAACAATTTACATAAAACTATATATATAACTATTATATATTGGACCCGGGTATGTCCTTAAACTACGTCCGGACCCAGGTATGTCCTTAAATTATGTCCAAAAGACTGCGAACTACTGCGGGTACTGCGAATGTCATCTCGCTATGTGTGGTAGGACTGGTTAGGGCAAAGCTAATCGAATCTCGCTAAAATCTGGAGCAGTACTTCCACCTTTCAAAACCACAGCCAATCAGCACTAGACCCTACTCATAGTGTTGTGTTCATGCTGGTGATCGCAAAAGAACTCAAAGAGGACCCAGTGTGTTGGCGACGAGGGACCCTCATGTTCCTTTAGTCGTCGACACAGTGAATTCTTCTTTTTGTAAAGGGTCGGAAACGCGCATGTGTCACCTCTGGAGTTGGAGGCGTCCATAGGCTACGGTAGCTGCTTACCAATAGGCGGGCCGAATGCTTGTTTGCCACCGTCGTGGTATATAAAAAAATAAAATTAGGTTTAAAATGAAACCAACATTATATTTTATAATTTTATTTATAAAAATGAAACAAATAGAAACATTCATCTTAGGAAAACTGCGCTTAACATATGACCTTTAAGCGCTAAATTAATAACACATTATAGTGACAATTAAATACCGAGTAACCACCATAACAAAATAAAAGGACCTTTTACAGCTTAATTGTAATACCAACCTTTCAAAAAATGCACGCTCTTATTTTTAAGTTCGAAATGGGCGTTTTCGATAACCGAGCTTGTTAGTTTTCGACCTTTAGAGTAGTTTTAAACACATCTATAAAATGGGCACACATCTATAACTTTCTTAAGCAGGACTACAGGACAGTGACGGTACCTCAAAAATATTCGTCGGAAAGTCGGAGCTCATTTGGCTTTCCTTTTCCATGAGTCATGAGGCTGAAAATGGGGTAGCCAGTACTATGCATGGTCCACGACTGCTATACGTTATACTTGTTTACCGAGTAATCGTATTAAGTCCACTTAAGAAAGTATTTTCAGGTAAGTAGTAAGTATACCTACTCGTTAAATTGTATAATAACATAATAAGGAAGGTAATTACAATTGATCAATATTACCACATTCGTGTTCCTGTCATACTGAGCTGTGGTTTTAGGTAAACCGCGGTTTAGATGGATATGACGTCAATGATAATTTTGTCGCATTATTTTCCCGGAAGTAGCCGGATTTTAAAATTACCTTTTAGGTGCATCGGTGTTTAGTTGTATTTAGTTTAAATGTAAACTTAAATTAGGTAACAAATAAATGCGTTTTTCATATTCAAAGATCGTAGATCTGTATCTAATCTGTATTAATTATCCAGCACTGTAAAACATATGACAATGCACTTTGCCATATTTTGCGAAAAAATATAAGTAAATAAGTGTATGATATTTTTTTTTTTATGTAGATTACTTGATTATGATTATTGTAGAATTCGTATTTAAACGCTACTTCGGTACAAAATACTTCAACATAAATTCGAAAACACTAACTTAAATACAATAATATTGGTTAAAAATTATGACGAGGTTTACAATACTTCATTTTTATAACCTATTCCTAAAGTAAAAATCGGTATTGTATCAGAAAATACAATAACTGAATAATTTTCACTAATTTTTTAAGTAGGGACAATTAAACATAGTTACACAAAAACGATAAAAAATTACAGTATTTTAATAACACCAATGTAAACTGAATAAAAATATATATGTCTATTAGGGCAGATGCCTCGGTTTTGGCCACTTTAAGGAGAGTTTGTCTATTCAGACGTCCGTCATCTTGCGTAAATAAGGAAATATGACACTCTTTATGTACTGAGTCATTTAAAATATATTACTATTTTTATTTGAATCTCCGCTGTTAAGATTCTAATATTAGATCTTATTTTTTTCTTTAATGAAATGTCAGAAAGGGGCGCAGGAGCCAGTTTTGGCCACTATTTTCCATGGCTCCTGACAACTCAATGGCAACAGATACATGACAGATGACAGTGCTATCTGAGCTGCCATGATTTGTTTCATTCACTATAAACCATAAACTTGTAAATTTGTCTATACCTGAATAAAGTTGAAAATGGCCAAAACCGGCACTGTGGCCAAAACCGGCACTGTGGCCAAAACCAGGGCATCTGGCCTATACAATTTTGAAGTTTGGTTGTAGATATACATATTTATTTAGGTATCATGAAAATCATAAAATTCAATACAAAAAATAAAATTTAGGTATGAGACAGCCAAGAACTGTGTTAAGCACAATCAGTAGCTTATTTTAACTTAAAATTACTTCAAAAGTGTTAGGTGTCCTCGACCGCTTAGCTGGGCCTTTTTATTTAAAGTTATATAGGTACACCCGTTTTTTTTTAATTTGGTTAATTTTATGTTGCGTGCTATTAACTAGTAGCTTAGACTGTCCCATTGCCAAGCATTGGAACAGTCTACATGTCAACATTTAAGTTTAAATCTTAAAAAAAAAAAAAAATAGATAAGTGTATAATGATTTTATTGTATTTTAATTGTATGTGTAATAATTAATTATTATTTTTATTGAAATTTTGCAAATGAATTAATTTTATGTGTAATGTTATTCTTATTATTTTTATTGACATTGACATTTAATTTTAGTGTAACTTTATTTTATTTTTGTTTTGTTTTCACTTATATGTTCTAAAATGCTATGGATCATAGTTATCTGGGAATACATGACTATTTAATGTAATTTAATTTATTCAGAATCGCGAGCTATTTTAATTTTTTTCAAGGAGAAAAAAGTGGCCCAAGATTTCCATACATTTTGGTTACTTACGTTCCATTACGTTATCGTCATACGATGTCGAAAAATAAAACTTAGGGCACATTTTTCTCGTATAAAATGTCATACATCGAAAGAGCTCGTGATTTTGAGTTAGAAATCATATCAAAATTTCCAAATCAAAAAAGTAGTAGTAATATACAACTTAAAATAAAGCTACTTCAGCTGCTGATTGTAAATCTCATTTTTCAATTATCATGTACTAATGTTATGTAGAGATTAAAAAAAAAAAAAATTTAGGATTTGTATAAAAATAGTTATTCATTACCTGGGTTACTAAAAAATATTAAGCACGGCAATTGCAAACCAGGTTTGCTTTTTATTCATTTATATGTTACATATGTATATTATTTATGATACAATACATAAGGTTTATTACTATTATACAAATATGTGTATTGTATCGATACATCACGAATACACTTCAATTAAAATTCGTACATTTTACATTGGCATCTGTTACAGGCTGTTTCAAAAATACTGGTTATCCGTTTAAAGTCATTATTAGTTTTGTTGGCACTACAAAAAGTAGTAGAAAAAGGTTTTGGTTAATTTTTTTTTGTATTGTACACTTTGCCCCAGCAAGCAAACTTTTCACACAAATCAACTTGTTTTCGCTTCAATATTTTTAGTATTTCCTAATCAGAATACGTTACTAACTATCCCATTAAACGGACTGCCAGCATTTTTGTAACAATACTAGTAATACATTGTAATTGTGATTATAGCTGATTGACGTAGGACGTAGGTCAGTTATCTGCAGTTTTATTACATTTTTTTTTAATATTTGTAGCAATTTACGTGAATATGATGAGACGATCAATAATTTGACTGATACATAATATTCTTTAGAATACTTTGATTTTTCATGAATTTGGATTAATATTACTACTTTTCGACGTTTAAATATTCGCCATCTGAAACAAAAAAATACGTTACTTGAATGCGCATTAGGTAATATCGAATATCTATTGTTACATAGCGAACCGCAGGATTAATTTTTATCTGCGCTAGAGACACTTGGCCCCCAGTAACTCTTCCACTCCCAGTAAAATCACTGTTATCGTCACTAGAACCGCTTGGGCAACCGATCGGAGTCTGCGGCTTACCTATCGCCATTGACAGTTTGGTACTGATGATACAACCTACCTCACTTGCTCCCAACATTGCTAAGATCCTGCCGCTCTCTGATATCGTCGCTAGAAGCGCTTGGGCAACTGTTTGGAGCGTGCGAGTTGCCCATCGCCATTGACAGCGGGATGATAATGATGATAGAACCTACCTGACTTCCTCCCACCAGTGCTAAGGTCCTGTAGCTCGCTGCTATCGTCGCTGGAAGTGCTTGGGCAACCGTTTGGAGCATGCGAGTTGCCCATCGCCATTGACAGCGGGATGGTAATGATGACAGAACCCACCTTACTTCCTTCCACCAGTGCTAAGGTCCTGTAGCTCGCTGCTATCGTCGCTGGAAGCGCTTGGGCAACCGTTTGGAGCCTGCGAGTTGCGAGTTGAGAATTAGTCACTTGGTGAGATTCAAAAATCGCACTCCGAGTATGACAAATGTAAGTCACCGATGAGTTTCAAAAATACGATCTTTCGGAAATCACTCACATCGGTGAGAATTAGTCACTTGGTGAGATTCAAAAATCGCACTCCTGTAACTGACAATGACTTCATCTGTGTAGAGCTCAATTATTGGCAATGCCATATATTATTTCACTGCTTATTACAGTTGGGTGATGAATTTCGGAGTATGGAATTAACAAATAATCTTAATAAAAAACCTCATTTTATGAAAAAAGATTCGTAAAATATTATCTGGGGATGGAGCCTTCCTATAATCAATGAAATGCCTGTGTTAGGAGACACCACTCTTCTTCAGATAATAATTATGGAAAACATAGGTGCTATTTGTAACGGCCTCCTAGCCCAGTCGGTAGTGACACTGCCTACGAAGCAGGAGGTCCCGGGTTCGAATCCTGGTCAAGGCATATATTTGTACCTGAGTTATGGATGTTTCCTATGTATTTAAGTATTTATCTATTATATATATCATCGTCTAGTACCCACAACACAAGCCTTATTGAGCTTACTGTGGGACTAGGTCGATTTGTGTAAGATTGTCCCATTAATATTTATTTATTTATTTGTTTTTCGGGCTAATAATTAGTTATTTGGTTTAATTCCGAATGCTAAAACTATCTAATGTTATTATCGACAAACAATTTACATAAAACTATATATATAACTATTATATATTGGACCCGGGTATGTCCTTAAACTACGTCCGGACCCAGGTATGTCCTTAAATTATGTCCAAAAGACTGCGAACTACTGCGGGTACTGCGAATGTCATCTCGCTATGTGTGGTAGGACTGGTTAGGGCAAAGCTAATCGAATCTCGCTAAAATCTGGAGCAGTACTTCCACCTTTCAAAACCACAGCCAATCAGCACTAGACCCTACTCATAGTGTTGTGTTCATGCTGGTGATCGCAAAAGAACTCAAAGAGGACCCAGTGTGTTGGCGACGAGGGACCCTCATGTTCCTTTAGTCGTCGACACAGTGAATTCTTCTTTTTGTAAAGGGTCGGAAACGCGCATGTGTCACCTCTGGAGTTGGAGGCGTCCATAGGCTACGGTAGCTGCTTACCAATAGGCGGGCCGAATGCTTGTTTGCCACCGTCGTGGTATATAAAAAAATAAAATTAGGTTTAAAATGAAACCAACATTATATTTTATAATTTTATTTATAAAAATGAAACAAATAGAAACATTCATCTTAGGAAAACTGCGCTTAACATATGACCTTTAAGCGCTAAATTAATAACACATTATAGTGACAATTAAATACCGAGTAACCACCATAACAAAATAAAAGGACCTTTTACAGCTTAATTGTAATACCAACCTTTCAAAAAATGCACGCTCTTATTTTTAAGTTCGAAATGGGCGTTTTCGATAACCGAGCTTGTTAGTTTTCGACCTTTAGAGTAGTTTTAAACACATCTATAAAATGGGCACACATCTATAACTTTCTTAAGCAGGACTACAGGACAGTGACGGTACCTCAAAAATATTCGTCGGAAAGTCGGAGCTCATTTGGCTTTCCTTTTCCATGAGTCATGAGGCTGAAAATGGGGTAGCCAGTACTATGCATGGTCCACGACTGCTATACGTTATACTTGTTTACCGAGTAATCGTATTAAGTCCACTTAAGAAAGTATTTTCAGGTAAGTAGTAAGTATACCTACTCGTTAAATTGTATAATAACATAATAAGGAAGGTAATTACAATTGATCAATATTACCACATTCGTGTTCCTGTCATACTGAGCTGTGGTTTTAGGTAAACCGCGGTTTAGATGGATATGACGTCAATGATAATTTTGTCGCATTATTTTCCCGGAAGTAGCCGGATTTTAAAATTACCTTTTAGGTGCATCGGTGTTTAGTTGTATTTAGTTTAAATGTAAACTTAAATTAGGTAACAAATAAATGCGTTTTTCATATTCAAAGATCGTAGATCTGTATCTAATCTGTATTAATTATCCAGCACTGTAAAACATATGACAATGCACTTTGCCATATTTTGCGAAAAAATATAAGTAAATAAGTGTATGATATTTTTTTTTTTATGTAGATTACTTGATTATGATTATTGTAGAATTCGTATTTAAACGCTACTTCGGTACAAAATACTTCAACATAAATTCGAAAACACTAACTTAAATACAATAATATTGGTTAAAAATTATGACGAGGTTTACAATACTTCATTTTTATAACCTATTCCTAAAGTAAAAATCGGTATTGTATCAGAAAATACAATAACTGAATAATTTTCACTAATTTTTTAAGTAGGGACAATTAAACATAGTTACACAAAAACGATAAAAAATTACAGTATTTTAATAACACCAATGTAAACTGAATAAAAATATATATGTCTATTAGGGCAGATGCCTCGGTTTTGGCCACTTTAAGGAGAGTTTGTCTATTCAGACGTCCGTCATCTTGCGTAAATAAGGAAATATGACACTCTTTATGTACTGAGTCATTTAAAATATATTACTATTTTTATTTGAATCTCCGCTGTTAAGATTCTAATATTAGATCTTATTTTTTTCTTTAATGAAATGTCAGAAAGGGGCGCAGGAGCCAGTTTTGGCCACTATTTTCCATGGCTCCTGACAACTCAATGGCAACAGATACATGACAGATGACAGTGCTATCTGAGCTGCCATGATTTGTTTCATTCACTATAAACCATAAACTTGTAAATTTGTCTATACCTGAATAAAGTTGAAAATGGCCAAAACCGGCACTGTGGCCAAAACCGGCACTGTGGCCAAAACCAGGGCATCTGGCCTATACAATTTTGAAGTTTGGTTGTAGATATACATATTTATTTAGGTATCATGAAAATCATAAAATTCAATACAAAAAATAAAATTTAGGTATGAGACAGCCAAGAACTGTGTTAAGCACAATCAGTAGCTTATTTTAACTTAAAATTACTTCAAAAGTGTTAGGTGTCCTCGACCGCTTAGCTGGGCCTTTTTATTTAAAGTTATATAGGTACACCCGTTTTTTTTTAATTTGGTTAATTTTATGTTGCGTGCTATTAACTAGTAGCTTAGACTGTCCCATTGCCAAGCATTGGAACAGTCTACATGTCAACATTTAAGTTTAAATCTTAAAAAAAAAAAAAAATAGATAAGTGTATAATGATTTTATTGTATTTTTATTGTATGTGTAATAATTAATTATTATTTTTATTGAAATTTTGCAAATGAATTAATTTTATGTGTAATGTTATTCTTATTATTTTTATTGACATTGACATTTAATTTTAGTGTAACTTTATTTTATTTTTGTTTTGTTTTCACTTATATGTTCTAAAATGCTATGGATCATAGTTATCTGGGAATACATGACTATTTAATGTAATTTAATTTATTCAGAATCGCGAGCTATTTTAATTTTTTTCAAGGAGAAAAAAGTGGCCCAAGATTTCCATACATTTTGGTTACTTACGTTCCATTACGTTAACGTCATACGATGTCGAAAAATAAAACTTAGGGCACATTTTTCTCGTATAAAATGTCATACATCGAAAGAGCTCGTGATTTTGAGTTAGAAATCATATCAAAATTTCCAAATCAAAAAAGTAGTAGTAATATACAACTTAAAATAAAGCTACTTCAGCTGCTGATTGTAAATCTCATTTTTCAATTATCATGTACTAATGTTATGTAGAGATTAAAAAAAAAAAACAATTTAGGATTTGTATAAAAATAGTTATTCATTACCTGGGTTACTAAAAAATATTAAGCACGGCAATTGCAAACCAGGTTTGCTTTTTATTCATTTATATATGTTACATATGTATATTATTTATGATACAATACATAAGGTTTATTACTATTATACAAATATGTGTATTGTATCGATACATCACGAATACACTTCAATTAAAATTCGTACATTTTACATTGGCATCTACAGGCTGTTTCAAAAATACTGGTTATCCGTTTAAAGTCATTATTAGTTTTGTTGGCACTACAAAAAGTAGTAGAAAAAGGTTTTGGTTAATTTTTTTTTGTATTGTACACTTTGCCCCAGCAAGCAAACTTTTCACACAAATCAACTTGTTTTCGCTTCAATATTTTTAGTATTTCCTAATCAGAATACGTTACTAACTATCCCATTAAACGGACTACCAGCATTTTTGTAACAATACTAGTAATACATTGTAATTGTGATTATAGCTGATTGACGTAGGACGTAGGTCAGTTATCCGCAGTTTTATTACATTTTTTTTTAATATTTGTAGCAATTTACGTGAATATGATGAGACGATCAATAATTTGACTGATACATAATATTCTTTAGAATACTTAGATTTTTCATGAATTTGGATTAATATTACTACTTTTCGACGTTTAAATATTCGCCATCTGAAACAAAAAAATACGTTACTTGAATGCGCATTAGGTAATATCGAATATCTATTGTTACATAGCGAACCGCAGGATTAATTTTTATCTGCGCTAGAGACACTTGGCCCCCAGTAACTCTTCCACTCCCAGTAAAATCACTGTTATCGTCACTAGAACCGCTTGGGCAACCGATCGGAGTCTGCGGCTTACCTATCGCCATTGACAGTTTGGTACTGATGATACAACCTACCTCACTTGCTCCCAACATTGCTAAGATCCTGCCGCTCTCTGATATCGTCGCTAGAAGCGCTTGGGCAACTGTTTGGAGCGTGCGAGTTGCCCATCGCCATTGACAGCGGGATGATAATGATGATAGAACCTACCTGACTTCCTCCCACCAGTGTTAAGGTCCTGTAGCTCGCTGCTATCGTCGCTGGAAGTGCTTGGGCAACCGTTTGGAGCATGCGAGTTGCCCATCGCCATTGACAGCGGGATGGTAATGATGACAGAACCCACCTTACTTCCTTCCACCAGTGCTAAGGTCCTGTAGCTCGCTGCTATCGTCGCTGGAAGCGCTTGGGCAACCGTTTGGAGCCTGCGAGTTGCCCATCGCCATTGACAGCGGGATGGTAATGAACTGAGGTTGGCTTGATGATGACGCTGAAAAAAAAGGATGTGTAATCAGTTAAGATACGACGAATTCGATTAGAAAATCTTTTACTTATAATCAAAGCTTTTGAAAATGCAACCGCTTTCTTCGGTATCTTACTTCTAATATCTGATAGCGTCCGTTATAAAATGGGGGTTACCTTCCGTAATGACAATAAAATATTACAATTGCCCCAACTTACGTATTTTTTAAGGACAATTAACTTACTTGGAGCATTTTTATAAAATAACTAAATAGTAATAGTACTTACCGCCTTCCTGTCCTTGATTGGCGAGCCCCAATATGAAACTGTGTGGGTACCCCATAGCCAAGTTCCCCAGTCCAAGGTTCGAGCCCAGCCCGTCCAGCCCCACCCCGGCTAAGACACCTGGGTACAGCATCGTGCCTCCGGGCAAGTCTATCTTTGGCAAGAGCTTTGGCATCGATGGTTGACTGGCTTTACTGCTGTCCGCTTCTTGGGTGGTCGATGATGTGGATGCTTGTGGTTCCCTGTGGAATATGTTTCTTTAGTAAATATGTTTGTAGAATGAACGTCAAGAAATCAGTCTCCTTGCTTTTTAGGAATTATTTACCAAGCAAACTTTTTTCTTAAATGGTACACTGTGAAACAGTAGGAGCAGTTTCATCTAATATCCCTACGAATGTATTCAATAATCACCTCTTTACTCAATTAATTTATGTACTCGTATACCAAGAAGAATGTACAAATGCCAGTGGGGTAAATGGATCAGGGAGTATACTATAAACTAGTGTCAACTTATACAGGCATCCACGAAAAATGTTTAAAGAGAAGAGTTAAATGGAGGAGTACCATTATAAAGCTGCTACCTGATGACCATATGTGGACGAGTTTAATAAAAGGACCCACTTTGTCCATTTACAAGGACACTTCATCCCCTCAATAAAAGTAGTATATCTCACCTGCTCCCACCTTCCCGTTCAGTACTGCTATTGCACCCCCACTCCTGTTTAAAGGCAGTTTGGTGAAGCTTGTCGCTTGGAGACTCAGGATCACTGCCACTCTCATCACCGCTGTCACCAGATGACGCTGGTTCGTCCTGTAAAGAAAAAAATATTTTGAAGGGCTTGCAAAATTTTATATGTCTTGGCTGGCAGGTATGAGTTTAACCTCGATGACGTAATTAATTAAATAGATACCTTTTATCTTTATTAAAATAAAAATATAAAATGCTCCAGTAGGTAGGTAAATGCAGGCGTATTTTTTTCGAGTTTGTATGAAAAGACTGGGTCGTCATATTTTTAGATTGTTAGAACGATCATGGCAGTTGATATACAATATTAAAGGAAGAATTAAGTCCACAGAAAAATCATCATCATGGTAATGCAGTGATTGAAACATTTATTTATTTATTAATTAATAAGAAATAAATAAAAACAAAGTTATATTACAATCAATAGATAATTTTCTATTTATTAAATAGGTTTCTATTTTATTTTTTCTACTTTCTTTCTTATAACATTTCCTTTCAGAACAACTGAAGAACATATCAAATTATGTTTTAATAAATATTTTGATTTGTTTATTTTAAGTAGACACACTACTATATAAATCATAAACTTATAAAGATGTCATATACAAAGGAAAAAGTGACCTAGGCCTCCGGTAAAAACGGTGCCAAGTGGTAAAGGCGTCTGCCGCGAATGCAGAAAACGCTGGTTCGTTCCCAGCCCTGGGCACCGGAGGCCTAGGTCACTTTTTCCTTTGTATATGACATCTATATAAGTTTATTTCCTTCCAGAGAACATGGGCGATGAAAATTGAACATAACATAAACAAAAGTAAAAAACAAGCGCCTTTACTGAGAGCGAAGCACTTGTCACCACAATTTACCGTAACCGCTAACTCACTTTGAGAGGGAGAGCCAATTTATAGGTGGCAAAAGTTTCAGGTTGGCCATTCACTAAGCTTATAGTTAGAATTGTTTAGATGTCCTAATGGTAGGAAGAGCTTTTTAGTAACATTCGGACATCTTGAATTGTTTTAACATACCAATATTACCAATTAAGTATCTACCTACTACAAAAGGATCACGGGCCATATTCCAATTTTAAAACACGTTTAAACACGATCTAACTTCAATACAACTCAATGGATTAACTACGCAATACAGCTAGCTCCTAAACGTCTGAATCAGAAATACCAGTATGCCGGACACGGGTATGTCCTTAAATCTGGAGCAGAGCCCGACTGGGGCAGTACCTCCACCTTACAGAAAACCACAGTCAAATAGCACTAGACCCTACTCATAGTGTACGTTCCTGCTGGAGAGTAAGGTTGCCAAAGAGCTCAAAGAGGACCCAGTGTGTTGACGATGAGGGACCCTCTTGTTCCTTTAGTCGTCAACACAGTGAAACCTCCTTTTTGTAAAGGGTCGGCAACGCGCATGTGAAACCTCTGGAGTTGGAGGCGTCCATAGCCTACGGTAGCTGCTTACCATCAGGCGGGCCGTATGCTTGTTTGCCACCGTCGTGGTATTTAAAAAAAAAACAGAATTTCCTTGAAATTTATTCTGATGCAACTGCAATACAACTTCATTATTGATTATTTGTTGTGTGTTGGAGTGATGTTGGGGATAGATTGTGTTTGTAACGTATTGTTTATGTATTTTAACAAGTACCTGGCCGGCCCTTACGCTTTGATTGCTTGAATACAATATTGAATGTATATAAGCGCCTTTTGCCAAGTCGTACATTTGCCAAACAAGTTTCACATGATATATTTTTCTCAAATTGTCTGTTAATTCCATAGTAATGTACCGTTACCAATAGAAGCACACAATAAAAAAAAACAGTAATGAAATGTAGAGATCGAAAAAAAGTTCTACACTTTTCTAGAAAAATAGGAGTTAAATACGAGTCACCTCGATTATCGCGAGCTGGAGATAGATGTACAGTCGAGTACGAAACCTTTGTTAATATATGAGCAACCAACTCCACGTGAAACCCACGGCCGAGAGCATGTTGCTTAAAACTTGCGAACCTGGCAGCTGCACTACGTTACACCTTAATTATTTCTGGTGTGCTAGTTTCGAAGATATCTAACCTTTTGCTCTAAGAGTTTCTTTTTTTTTAATATTTCTATAAGAATTAGGTACGTGATAGAGTTGATCAGTTCACGGAAAATAATCCTCATAGATTATTTTACATGTTTTTTAAAGTGGGGCATTCCACTCATACAATAGTATGTTATTCAATCAAATACAAACACTGAAAACATTGAAAAAATAATCAACCCAGCAGGATTTGAACCTCGCATCGATACGCCTTACCGGGGCTCGATCGCTTTACCAATTAAGCTATGGGTTCAGTTACTGAGTTGACGAAATTCTCAATGCCTTCAATCATCTTTTTGCATTTATTTTTACATCGACTTTATAGCAGCCGTAAGCGACATCTAGGTGCTAACTACTAGAGTCAGATACCCTTCCCGCCGACCCTTTTACAAGTGTCACAACGGAAATAATAGATGGCGCTGCTATCAACTTATAATTATTTTACATGTTTTTTAAAGTGGGGCATTCCACTCATACAATAGTATGTTATTCAATCAAATACAAACACTGAAAACATTGAAAAAATAATCAACCCAGCAGGATTTGAACCTCGCATCGATACGCCTTACCGGGGCTCGATCGCTTTACCAATTAAGCTATGGGTTCAGTTACTGAGTTGACGAAATTCTCAATGCCTTCAATCATCTTTTTGCATTTATTTTTACATCGACTTTATAGCAGCCGTAAGCGACATCTAGGTGCTAACTACTAGAGTCAGATACCCTTCCCGCCGACCCTTTTACAAGTGTCACAACGGAAATAATAGATGGCGCTGCTATCAACTTATAATTATTTTACATGTTTTTTAAAGTGGGGCATTCCACTCATACAATAGTATGTTATTCAATCAAATACAAACACTGAAAACATTGAAAAAATAATCAACCCAGCAGGATTTGAACCTCGCATCGATACGCCTTACCGGGGCTCGATCGCTTTACCAATTAAGCTATGGGTTCAGTTACTGAGTTGACGAAATTCTCAATGCCTTCAATCATCTTTTTGCATTTATTTTTACATCGACTTTATAGCAGCCGTAAGCGACATCTAGGTGCTAACTACTAGAGTCAGATACCCTTCCCGCCGACCCTTTTACAAGTGTCACAACGGAAATAATAGATGGCGCTGCTATCAACTTATAATTATTTTACATGTTTTTTAAAGTGGGGCATTCCACTCATACAATAGTATGTTATTCAATCAAATACAAACACTGAAAACATTGAAAAAATAATCAACCCAGCAGGATTTGAACCTCGCATCGATACGCCTTACCGGGGCTCGATCGCTTTACCAATTAAGCTATGGGTTCAGTTACTGAGTTGACGAAATTCTCAATGCCTTCAATCATCTTTTTGCATTTATTTTTACATCGACTTTATAGCAGCCGTAAGCGACATCTAGGTGCTAACTACTAGAGTCAGATACCCTTCCCGCCGACCCTTTTACAAGTGTCACAACGGAAATAATAGATGGCGCTGCTATCAACTTATAATTATTTTACATGTTTTTTAAAGTGGGGCATTCCACTCATACAATAGTATGTTATTCAATCAAATACAAACACTGAAAACATTGAAAAAATAATCAACCCAGCAGGATTTGAACCTCGCATCGATACGCCTTACCGGGGCTCGATCGCTTTACCAATTAAGCTATGGGTTCAGTTACTGAGTTGACGAAATTCTCAATGCCTTCAATCATCTTTTTGCATTTATTTTTACATCGACTTTATAGCAGCCGTAAGCGACATCTAGGTGCTAACTACTAGAGTCAGATACCCTTCCCGCCGACCCTTTTACAAGTGTCACAACGGAAATAATAGATGGCGCTGCTATCAACTTATAATTATTTTACATGTTTTTTAAAGTGGGGCATTCCACTCATACAATAGTATGTTATTCAATCAAATACAAACACTGAAAACATTGAAAAAATAATCAACCCAGCAGGATTTGAACCTCGCATCGATACGCCTTACCGGGGCTCGATCGCTTTACCAATTAAGCTATGGGTTCAGTTACTGAGTTGACGAAATTCTCAATGCCTTCAATCATCTTTTTGCATTTATTTTTACATCGACTTTATAGCAGCCGTAAGCGACATCTAGGTGCTAACTACTAGAGTCAGATACCCTTCCCGCCGACCCTTTTACAAGTGTCACAACGGAAATAATAGATGGCGCTGCTATCAACTTATAATTATTTTACATGTTTTTTAAAGTGGGGCATTCCACTCATACAATAGTATGTTATTCAATCAAATACAAACACTGAAAACATTGAAAAAATAATCAACCCAGCAGGATTTGAACCTCGCATCGATACGCCTTACCGGGGCTCGATCGCTTTACCAATTAAGCTATGGGTTCAGTTACTGAGTTGACGAAATTCTCAATGCCTTCAATCATCTTTTTGCATTTATTTTTACATCGACTTTATAGCAGCCGTAAGCGACATCTAGGTGCTAACTACTGAACCCATAGCTTAATTGGTAAAGCGATCGAGCCCCGGTAAGGCGTATCGATGCGAGGTTCAAATCCTGCTGGGTTGATTATTTTTTCAATGTTTTCAGTGTTTGTATTTGATTGAATAACATACTATTGTATGAGTGGAATGCCCCACTTTAAAAAACATGTAAAATAATTATAAGTTGATAGCAGCGCCATCTATTATTTCCGTTGTGACACTTGTAAAAGGGTCGGCGGGAAGGGTATCTGACTCTAGTAGTTAGCACCTAGATGTCGCTTACGGCTGCTATAAAGTCGATGTAAAAATAAATGCAAAAAGATGATTGAAGGCATTGAGAATTTCGTCAACTCAGTAACTGAACCCATAGCTTAATTGGTAAAGCGATCGAGCCCCGGTAAGGCGTATCGATGCGAGGTTCAAATCCTGCTGGGTTGATTATTTTTTCAATGTTTTCAGTGTTTGTATTTGATTGAATAACATACTATTGTATGAGTGGAATGCCCCACTTTAAAAAACATGTAAAATAATTATAAGTTGATAGCAGCGCCATCTATTATTTCCGTTGTGACACTTGTAAAAGGGTCGGCGGGAAGGGTATCTGACTCTAGTAGTTAGCACCTAGATGTCGCTTACGGCTGCTATAAAGTCGATGTAAAAATAAATGCAAAAAGATGATTGAAGGCATTGAGAATTTCGTCAACTCAGTAACTGAACCCATAGCTTAATTGGTAAAGCGATCGAGCCCCGGTAAGGCGTATCGATGCGAGGTTCAAATCCTGCTGGGTTGATTATTTTTTCAATGTTTTCAGTGTTTGTATTTGATTGAATAACATACTATTGTATGAGTGGAATGCCCCACTTTAAAAAACATGTAAAATAATTATAAGTTGATAGCAGCGCCATCTATTATTTCCGTTGTGACACTTGTAAAAGGGTCGGCGGGAAGGGTATCTGACTCTAGTAGTTAGCACCTAGATGTCGCTTACGGCTGCTATAAAGTCGATGTAAAAATAAATGCAAAAAGATGATTGAAGGCATTGAGAATTTCGTCAACTCAGTAACTGAACCCATAGCTTAATTGGTAAAGCGATCGAGCCCCGGTAAGGCGTATCGATGCGAGGTTCAAATCCTGCTGGGTTGATTATTTTTTCAATGTTTTCAGTGTTTGTATTTGATTGAATAACATACTATTGTATGAGTGGAATGCCCCACTTTAAAAAACATGTAAAATAATTATAAGTTGATAGCAGCGCCATCTATTATTTCCGTTGTGACACTTGTAAAAGGGTCGGCGGGAAGGGTATCTGACTCTAGTAGTTAGCACCTAGATGTCGCTTACGGCTGCTATAAAGTCGATGTAAAAATAAATGCAAAAAGATGATTGAAGGCATTGAGAATTTCGTCAACTCAGTAACTGAACCCATAGCTTAATTGGTAAAGCGATCGAGCCCCGGTAAGGCGTATCGATGCGAGGTTCAAATCCTGCTGGGTTGATTATTTTTTCAATGTTTTCAGTGTTTGTATTTGATTGAATAACATACTATTGTATGAGTGGAATGCCCCACTTTAAAAAACATGTAAAATAATTATAAGTTGATAGCAGCGCCATCTATTATTTCCGTTGTGACACTTGTAAAAGGGTCGGCGGGAAGGGTATCTGACTCTAGTAGTTAGCACCTAGATGTCGCTTACGGCTGCTATAAAGTCGATGTAAAAATAAATGCAAAAAGATGATTGAAGGCATTGAGAATTTCGTCAACTCAGTAACTGAACCCATAGCTTAATTGGTAAAGCGATCGAGCCCCGGTAAGGCGTATCGATGCGAGGTTCAAATCCTGCTGGGTTGATTATTTTTTCAATGTTTTCAGTGTTTGTATTTGATTGAATAACATACTATTGTATGAGTGGAATGCCCCACTTTAAAAAACATGTAAAATAATTATAAGTTGATAGCAGCGCCATCTATTATTTCCGTTGTGACACTTGTAAAAGGGTCGGCGGGAAGGGTATCTGACTCTAGTAGTTAGCACCTAGATGTCGCTTACGGCTGCTATAAAGTCGATGTAAAAATAAATGCAAAAAGATGATTGAAGGCATTGAGAATTTCGTCAACTCAGTAACTGAACCCATAGCTTAATTGGTAAAGCGATCGAGCCCCGGTAAGGCGTATCGATGCGAGGTTCAAATCCTGCTGGGTTGATTATTTTTTCAATGTTTTCAGTGTTTGTATTTGATTGAATAACATACTATTGTATGAGTGGAATGCCCCACTTTAAAAAACATGTAAAATAATTATAAGTTGATAGCAGCGCCATCTATTATTTCCGTTGTGACACTTGTAAAAGGGTCGGCGGGAAGGGTATCTGACTCTAGTAGTTAGCACCTAGATGTCGCTTACGGCTGCTATAAAGTCGATGTAAAAATAAATGCAAAAAGATGATTGAAGGCATTGAGAATTTCGTCAACTCAGTAACTGAACCCATAGCTTAATTGGTAAAGCGATCGAGCCCCGGTAAGGCGTATCGATGCGAGGTTCAAATCCTGCTGGGTTGATTATTTTTTCAATGTTTTCAGTGTTTGTATTTGATTGAATAACATACTATTGTATGAGTGGAATGCCCCACTTTAAAAAACATGTAAAATAATTATAAGTTGATAGCAGCGCCATCTATTATTTCCGTTGTGACACTTGTAAAAGGGTCGGCGGGAAGGGTATCTGACTCTAGTAGTTAGCACCTAGATGTCGCTTACGGCTGCTATAAAGTCGATGTAAAAATAAATGCAAAAAGATGATTGAAGGCATTGAGAATTTCGTCAACTCAGTAACTGAACCCATAGCTTAATTGGTAAAGCGATCGAGCCCCGGTAAGGCGTATCGATGCGAGGTTCAAATCCTGCTGGGTTGATTATTTTTTCAATGTTTTCAGTGTTTGTATTTGATTGAATAACATACTATTGTATGAGTGGAATGCCCCACTTTAAAAAACATGTAAAATAATTATAAGTTGATAGCAGCGCCATCTATTATTTCCGTTGTGACACTTGTAAAAGGGTCGGCGGGAAGGGTATCTGACTCTAGTAGTTAGCACCTAGATGTCGCTTACGGCTGCTATAAAGTCGATGTAAAAATAAATGCAAAAAGATGATTGAAGGCATTGAGAATTTCGTCAACTCAGTAACTGAACCCATAGCTTAATTGGTAAAGCGATCGAGCCCCGGTAAGGCGTATCGATGCGAGGTTCAAATCCTGCTGGGTTGATTATTTTTTCAATGTTTTCAGTGTTTGTATTTGATTGAATAACATACTATTGTATGAGTGGAATGCCCCACTTTAAAAAACATGTAAAATAATTATAAGTTGATAGCAGCGCCATCTATTATTTCCGTTGTGACACTTGTAAAAGGGTCGGCGGGAAGGGTATCTGACTCTAGTAGTTAGCACCTAGATGTCGCTTACGGCTGCTATAAAGTCGATGTAAAAATAAATGCAAAAAGATGATTGAAGGCATTGAGAATTTCGTCAACTCAGTAACTGAACCCATAGCTTAATTGGTAAAGCGATCGAGCCCCGGTAAGGCGTATCGATGCGAGGTTCAAATCCTGCTGGGTTGATTATTTTTTCAATGTTTTCAGTGTTTGTATTTGATTGAATAACATACTATTGTATGAGTGGAATGCCCCACTTTAAAAAACATGTAAAATAATTATAAGTTGATAGCAGCGCCATCTATTATTTCCGTTGTGACACTTGTAAAAGGGTCGGCGGGAAGGGTATCTGACTCTAGTAGTTAGCACCTAGATGTCGCTTACGGCTGCTATAAAGTCGATGTAAAAATAAATGCAAAAAGATGATTGAAGGCATTGAGAATTTCGTCAACTCAGTAACTGAACCCATAGCTTAATTGGTAAAGCGATCGAGCCCCGGTAAGGCGTATCGATGCGAGGTTCAAATCCTGCTGGGTTGATTATTTTTTCAATGTTTTCAGTGTTTGTATTTGATTGAATAACATACTATTGTATGAGTGGAATGCCCCACTTTAAAAAACATGTAAAATAATTATAAGTTGATAGCAGCGCCATCTATTATTTCCGTTGTGACACTTGTAAAAGGGTCGGCGGGAAGGGTATCTGACTCTAGTAGTTAGCACCTAGATGTCGCTTACGGCTGCTATAAAGTCGATGTAAAAATAAATGCAAAAAGATGATTGAAGGCATTGAGAATTTCGTCAACTCAGTAACTGAACCCATAGCTTAATTGGTAAAGCGATCGAGCCCCGGTAAGGCGTATCGATGCGAGGTTCAAATCCTGCTGGGTTGATTATTTTTTCAATGTTTTCAGTGTTTGTATTTGATTGAATAACATACTATTGTATGAGTGGAATGCCCCACTTTAAAAAACATGTAAAATAATTATAAGTTGATAGCAGCGCCATCTATTATTTCCGTTGTGACACTTGTAAAAGGGTCGGCGGGAAGGGTATCTGACTCTAGTAGTTAGCACCTAGATGTCGCTTACGGCTGCTATAAAGTCGATGTAAAAATAAATGCAAAAAGATGATTGAAGGCATTGAGAATTTCGTCAACTCAGTAACTGAACCCATAGCTTAATTGGTAAAGCGATCGAGCCCCGGTAAGGCGTATCGATGCGAGGTTCAAATCCTGCTGGGTTGATTATTTTTTCAATGTTTTCAGTGTTTGTATTTGATTGAATAACATACTATTGTATGAGTGGAATGCCCCACTTTAAAAAACATGTAAAATAATTATAAGTTGATAGCAGCGCCATCTATTATTTCCGTTGTGACACTTGTAAAAGGGTCGGCGGGAAGGGTATCTGACTCTAGTAGTTAGCACCTAGATGTCGCTTACGGCTGCTATAAAGTCGATGTAAAAATAAATGCAAAAAGATGATTGAAGGCATTGAGAATTTCGTCAACTCAGTAACTGAACCCATAGCTTAATTGGTAAAGCGATCGAGCCCCGGTAAGGCGTATCGATGCGAGGTTCAAATCCTGCTGGGTTGATTATTTTTTCAATGTTTTCAGTGTTTGTATTTGATTGAATAACATACTATTGTATGAGTGGAATGCCCCACTTTAAAAAACATGTAAAATAATTATAAGTTGATAGCAGCGCCATCTATTATTTCCGTTGTGACACTTGTAAAAGGGTCGGCGGGAAGGGTATCTGACTCTAGTAGTTAGCACCTAGATGTCGCTTACGGCTGCTATAAAGTCGATGTAAAAATAAATGCAAAAAGATGATTGAAGGCATTGAGAATTTCGTCAACTCAGTAACTGAACCCATAGCTTAATTGGTAAAGCGATCGAGCCCCGGTAAGGCGTATCGATGCGAGGTTCAAATCCTGCTGGGTTGATTATTTTTTCAATGTTTTCAGTGTTTGTATTTGATTGAATAACATACTATTGTATGAGTGGAATGCCCCACTTTAAAAAACATGTAAAATAATTATAAGTTGATAGCAGCGCCATCTATTATTTCCGTTGTGACACTTGTAAAAGGGTCGGCGGGAAGGGTATCTGACTCTAGTAGTTAGCACCTAGATGTCGCTTACGGCTGCTATAAAGTCGATGTAAAAATAAATGCAAAAAGATGATTGAAGGCATTGAGAATTTCGTCAACTCAGTAACTGAACCCATAGCTTAATTGGTAAAGCGATCGAGCCCCGGTAAGGCGTATCGATGCGAGGTTCAAATCCTGCTGGGTTGATTATTTTTTCAATGTTTTCAGTGTTTGTATTTGATTGAATAACATACTATTGTATGAGTGGAATGCCCCACTTTAAAAAACATGTAAAATAATTATAAGTTGATAGCAGCGCCATCTATTATTTCCGTTGTGACACTTGTAAAAGGGTCGGCGGGAAGGGTATCTGACTCTAGTAGTTAGCACCTAGATGTCGCTTACGGCTGCTATAAAGTCGATGTAAAAATAAATGCAAAAAGATGATTGAAGGCATTGAGAATTTCGTCAACTCAGTAACTGAACCCATAGCTTAATTGGTAAAGCGATCGAGCCCCGGTAAGGCGTATCGATGCGAGGTTCAAATCCTGCTGGGTTGATTATTTTTTCAATGTTTTCAGTGTTTGTATTTGATTGAATAACATACTATTGTATGAGTGGAATGCCCCACTTTAAAAAACATGTAAAATAATTATAAGTTGATAGCAGCGCCATCTATTATTTCCGTTGTGACACTTGTAAAAGGGTCGGCGGGAAGGGTATCTGACTCTAGTAGTTAGCACCTAGATGTCGCTTACGGCTGCTATAAAGTCGATGTAAAAATAAATGCAAAAAGATGATTGAAGGCATTGAGAATTTCGTCAACTCAGTAACTGAACCCATAGCTTAATTGGTAAAGCGATCGAGCCCCGGTAAGGCGTATCGATGCGAGGTTCAAATCCTGCTGGGTTGATTATTTTTTCAATGTTTTCAGTGTTTGTATTTGATTGAATAACATACTATTGTATGAGTGGAATGCCCCACTTTAAAAAACATGTAAAATAATTATAAGTTGATAGCAGCGCCATCTATTATTTCCGTTGTGACACTTGTAAAAGGGTCGGCGGGAAGGGTATCTGACTCTAGTAGTTAGCACCTAGATGTCGCTTACGGCTGCTATAAAGTCGATGTAAAAATAAATGCAAAAAGATGATTGAAGGCATTGAGAATTTCGTCAACTCAGTAACTGAACCCATAGCTTAATTGGTAAAGCGATCGAGCCCCGGTAAGGCGTATCGATGCGAGGTTCAAATCCTGCTGGGTTGATTATTTTTTCAATGTTTTCAGTGTTTGTATTTGATTGAATAACATACTATTGTATGAGTGGAATGCCCCACTTTAAAAAACATGTAAAATAATTATAAGTTGATAGCAGCGCCATCTATTATTTCCGTTGTGACACTTGTAAAAGGGTCGGCGGGAAGGGTATCTGACTCTAGTAGTTAGCACCTAGATGTCGCTTACGGCTGCTATAAAGTCGATGTAAAAATAAATGCAAAAAGATGATTGAAGGCATTGAGAATTTCGTCAACTCAGTAACTGAACCCATAGCTTAATTGGTAAAGCGATCGAGCCCCGGTAAGGCGTATCGATGCGAGGTTCAAATCCTGCTGGGTTGATTATTTTTTCAATGTTTTCAGTGTTTGTATTTGATTGAATAACATACTATTGTATGAGTGGAATGCCCCACTTTAAAAAACATGTAAAATAATTATAAGTTGATAGCAGCGCCATCTATTATTTCCGTTGTGACACTTGTAAAAGGGTCGGCGGGAAGGGTATCTGACTCTAGTAGTTAGCACCTAGATGTCGCTTACGGCTGCTATAAAGTCGATGTAAAAATAAATGCAAAAAGATGATTGAAGGCATTGAGAATTTCGTCAACTCAGTAACTGAACCCATAGCTTAATTGGTAAAGCGATCGAGCCCCGGTAAGGCGTATCGATGCGAGGTTCAAATCCTGCTGGGTTGATTATTTTTTCAATGTTTTCAGTGTTTGTATTTGATTGAATAAATCCTCATAGATTTTTTTCTCAAATACTCCAGTTCAATTACTTTATAGTTTTAAATACCCACATAAACAAACAGAAAACTAAATCTATCATTATATTCCTTTATTTATTGCTGAGAAGAAAAATAGCGAGTGACCAAAGAGGGTAGGTAATACGAGGGCCGTTTGAAAAGTCTTTTAAAAAACCATTTATTAAACCTTTTTTTTGGTAAATGGCATTAACACTGGCTGGCACGATCTTTCAATTGATAACTGACGAAAAATTAAGAAAAAAAAACAAAGATACGTCACTTTTATCGTTGCTTAACTGAGATCACCTACGCATTTTTGTCAACTATGGAAAAATCTGAAGTTCGTGCCGTTATTAAGCACTTTTTTATGAAGGGTTGCACCGCTGCCACTATAAAAATTGAACTTGTTTCTGTTCATGGCACTAATGCACCGACATTGCAAACCATTTACAACTGGTTAAATGAATTTAAATGTGGTCGGTCAAGCACATCTGATGCTCCACGCTCTGGTCGTCCAATCGAAGTCACTACTGAAGACGTTATTGAATAAGTTCATAATATCGTACTCGACGACCGCCGAGTGAAGGTGCGTGAAATAGCTGAAAAGATAGGCATCTCTACTGAGCGTGTACATAAAATCATACACGAAGATTTGGCCATGACTAAGCTGTCTGCACGATGGGTGCCACGTTTGTTGACGATCGAACAAAACTCGAACGAAAGCGAGTTTCAAAACTGTGTTTGGATATGATGAAGCGTAATCCTCGAAACTTTTTGAAACGATTTGTCACTGTGGACGAAACTTGGGTCCACCATTACACGCCCGAGTCAAAACAACAGTCCAAACAATGGATGGCTGCTGGTGAACGTGCCCCAAAGAAGGCAAAGACTGTTTTGTCGGCTGGGAAGGTGATGGCGACAGTTTTCTGGGATAGCGAAGGAATCATCATGATCGACTACTTAGCTAAGGGGAAAACTATCACCGGCCGTTATTACGCAGATTTGTTAGACCGTTTTAAAGCCGAATTGTTGGAAAAACGACCAAGATTATCTCCGAAAAATGTATTCTTTCACCAAGACAACGCCCCAGTGCACACCTCAACTATTGCAATGGCAAAAATCCATGAATTAGGCTTCGAGCCGGTTCCTCATGCTCCATATTCACCGGACTTAGCTCTGTGTGATTATTACCTATTCCCAAATTTGAAGAGATGACTTGGAGGACAAAATTTTTTGACAAATGAAGACTGTATAGCAGGTGTGAATGGCTATTTTGCAGACCTCAACGAATCCTATTTTTTGGAGGGGATAAAAAAATTGGAAACTCGCTGGAATAAGTGTTTGGCCCTTGAAGGAGATTATGTTGAGAAATAAATGTATTTTGTATAAAAAAACTGATGATTTTTGACTTTTTAAAAAAACTTATCAAACGGCTCTCGTAGAATAAAGGCAGAGCGAGCGAATTATGGCGTCCCCACGGAGTTGTACCTACCTATTGTTTATTATCACGGCGTTCCCGAGTTAAGGTATGTTCTGTATAAGTATTTATTTAAGCCGGAATAAAAATATTACACTTCTTTTTTTGCAGTTGTGTAGAAGGTTCAAACATATAATCACAAGTCAAGAAGAAAATGGAAACCTGAGAAAGGATGGATATACTGTGTAACGCCTAGGCTACGAAATTTACGCTCCGAGCATGCACGTTCGATGCTCATTGCTCGTCCAATGTATGACGGTCGGCGTTGTCTAGCGTGTATCGACCAGGAATTGGAACTGGTTACCAAAAAGGGGTATTTGCAAACGTACCCGCTAACCGAAACTTTTCCTACCAAGTGGTTTTAGAATGCAATCAAACTATTTTAATCTCTTGCTAAGACATTCGACAGGAAAACCATATTGAATTTAAATAGTTAACCATGTTCAAAACCATAACGATAAGTTAACCCTGATAATAAATAGGGTAACCATAGTATTGGTTAACCATTTAGTAGGGTTACCTTACTGACAAGATTTATCAAATAAAGAGGTTATCCAACGCCTGCCACCGAGAAACATACATTGATTAGGTTCAAGTGAGTGCCTTTTTTCTCAAAAACAGTTGAGCGCAGAAATATTTTTCGAACAAAACTGGTCGCAAATTTTACGAGCTACCATTATATTATAGATGATAACATTGTTTGAGTTATAGAAACCACGATAATCGAGAAAAATAGAGTGTTACATTGAACTATGAATAACTTAAGACCTAGGCAAGAGATTTTATAAGACTTTTGAGAGAACTTACAGAACGTCGTATCTCTTCATTCCATTGACCCCTTAATAAAGTTTTTTAACTAGACTACGTATGTTTCATAGCCCTCGGTTGAAAGAACAAACTAAAAGGACAAACGCAATACAACGGTAATCAGGTAAATACTTTTTTTTCTAACTACTAGTAAACAAACTCGCCTCGCTAATTGTTACAATTACCAACTGCTATATATGTGCTTATACAGTTAGCAGGCAATTTAGGAAGTCAAAAAAAAAAGATATTTATCTACAACACCCCTTAAACCGATAAGCAGGTGTTGCAAACTAAAGGCTCTCCGCGTTTTAGCGAAAAATGTGTGTCCCCGGTTTACGACCGCTTCCCACTCCGCGTTATGGCCATATTAAATTATAATGACGATATTGTTGGAACACTTAACCGGGAAAATGTTGGTGCTTACGAACATCAAGACAGTAAGCAGATACCTTGTCATAAACCTTGGAATAGCTGTAATCTGTGTCCTAGGCAAATGATACAAATATAGCGACACCACTAACTTCAAAGGTCGTAAGGCACATTTTTAATTTCAGGTTATCATTTAGCATTCCAAAAGAAGGTACGATTGAATGTTGAAGAAGGCATAATGCTTTGTTTTAATACAGCTAAAAACACTATAGTCAGATCATGCTAACTCTGCACCAACTTTGGAGATAACAAAGTATGAACAGCCAACATAAATTATACACTGAAATAGATGTAATTTACAAAAGATAAAGTTACCAAGGCTTCAGGGCTGAAAACGAACCAGCGTCTTCCATGCCTTTGTCACTTTATCTTTCGTACTTACTTGACATCCATTTCAGTTAAAAAACAATATAAAAAAACCGGCCAAGTGCGTGTCGGACCACGCATAGGAGGGTTCCGTACCTTCAATGTAATAAGAACTAAACTAATACCAAAAGGTCGTATCTGATGCCTATGGAAGAAGTTTTTTGGAGATAACTCAAAAATGGCTGAACCGATAATGTTCAAAATAATTTTCGTAGAAAGTATATGATAAGGCACATCGCCTCAAATTTTTTCATATATTTTGGACTTACGGTTCAAAAGTTACAGGGGGGGGGACACAATTTTTCTGACTTTCGAAGCGATTATTTCAGCAAATATTCACTTAATCACAAAATGGTCAAAGAAGATACGTCGTATAGTTTCCGAGTAAAATGGCTGTGACATACGGACGGACAGACAGACAGACAGACAGACATGACGAATCCATAAGGGTTCCGTTTTTTGCCATTTGGCTACGGAACCCTAATAAGTAATCTAAAATATTTAATTAGGTACATAATATAAAAAAGGTACATAATTTGATTTGTTTTCTATTTACAGCCAACATATTTAAACGTAAAATTTACCTATATAAAAAAACTTATAGTTGTCCTATAATGACAAATAATCATCAAAGTAGAAGCACCTCTACGCTTATGTTAACATTTTGCCGCAGAGTTAAAGTGGCTGGACTCTAGCCCGACATTGTCAAATCAATATTTGAATTTAAAGATAACAATACATTACACTGCAACTGAACAGAGTAAGGTTTATTTTAAGCTATAAACAATGTTAGTGATATAATGTAATACCCAAGTAATTAATTGGTATCAGCGGTGGCATCGCGGCTACAATTGTTAATAAATATAATGCGGATGATTCTGCGGGCGATATGATCGGGCCTTTACGGGGAGCGAGAGAATAGAGAGGACATTCATCTAGGAAATTGTAGGTATTGTTTGGGAGAATTTATATTTCTTTTGCGCATATTTTGGATAATTAGATAAGCAACCTTGTTAATTGTTTTTAAAATATAAAGCGAAAATAACACTGTATATCTGTCTTTTACGTCTTCTTTTCTTCTTCGTTAAGCGGTTTAATTACTCGATTGAGATGAAAGTACATGTATGAAGAGAGTTAATTTGAGCTCCGGGGAAGGGACATAGGATAGTTTTTATGACGGAAATCATTCCTTTAGGGGTGAAAATTGGGAGAGGGGAAATTCAGTATAGAAGTGCAAATTCAACGAAGACAATGTCAGGGGTAAAAACTAGTTTACTAAAGTATTTATTTCCACCATCAGTTGATTCATGAACGAAAATTTTGTAACGTTACGTTACTAAGTTATCTGCGCCGGCGCTGCCCGATATAGTAAGGTACTTTGTCACGTGCACCAAAACCTTACCACAATTCCTCATTCCACAAAACAGTGCTTTCACCGTCAAAATTACTTGTACTAGACGGTCAGACAGCACAATAGCGCGTGGGTGCACCCTTTATATGCCGACCGTACTAAATAATAATAATTGCGGCTAACTAACTACCGTTTAACGCATTCGCCTTTCTTCTGTATATCTGATAAGATGTAGTGTTGGCAGAAGAAGCTAAGTTGTTAATTTAAATATCTAAATTTATATTTCAACATAGTATTGTGCGACTTGTAAAAATGTTACTGACATCTTTTCTTAGGGGTCGTTCTGAAATAATGTGATCATATTTGGCCTATTTTTTACCTCACTACTCACTTTTTATAACACTACTTAATTATAAACATATTTATTATAATATCTTTCCGAACAGTGAGACGGTTATTTAAGCTCCGTACGGTATAACAGAAAACAAATACAAAAGTGTAAATACCTTTTCCCCATCAATATTAAGTACCTGCTTATTCTGTAACGGATAAGTGAGTCAAGTTCGGTGGTGCTAAAAGTGCATATTACGTCTATTTTTTTGACAAACTCAAACTCAAACTCAAACATTTATTCAGTAAGTAGGCCACAAGGGCACTTTTACACGTCAAAGTAAAAGAGAGAGAAAAAAAATCAAACTACACCGGTTCTAACCCTACACCTCTGACCCGAGAAGAATTATGTCCGGCAAGAAACTCGGCGGGACTTATTTTTTCAAAACAACAGTACATCAAAACTAAACAATACATATAGTGCGTTGTTCTATAAGAAAACATATCAAACCAAGGTTAGATTAACCAACAATAGGTTATAGTTTAAGAAAAATACCAAAGAAAAAAGATGAGTCCAAATCTGACTATTGAAAATAAATTACATACAAGTTTGATATACTTTCTTACCTGAACTGTGTCTTCTACATAAATTTCCAAATTATAATAATCCATCATCAACAGTTAGAAACAAACTTTGAATTTAAATAATATTAAAAAAAGTACTTAAGTGATTCTAGTATACAATAAACATACTATTTCTAAATTATACTTAGAGATGTATAAGGTCTCCAAGTGTCTTGAATAAAAAAATATGGATAATCAAGCACCGAATGTTGTGTCTAAAGCCAATTAAACTAAAATTAAATATGATTAATAAAAAGTTACGTAAATGTGTTGCCCCAGTTAGCCTAAACAGACCGGTCTCCACAAACAGCACCCGTTCACGAGTATGACGCATATCTCAGCCATCGCCTCCCTCAACCTTTCTTCGGGAAAGTGGCGACCCGATCAACGACGCCACCATAAGCAGAGCCTTTTAAGCGAGCATGACATGTTCAAGCTGGCGGGCTTTATTAATTAATAAAAACTAGCCATGTTTAGTCTGGAGAGAAACAATATTCTGTGCTCGTATTTTACATGCGTGAACTAAATTACAATATAAAAGTGACATAGAGATGTACATGTCTCTAAGCGTCAGGATCATTAAATATATATCTATACATATAAATATTTGCGAATGCAAGACTTAGAGATGTATACAGACATTTTTAAACTGAAAATGACGGATAAAAGTATCTGTCTGTCAGTCTCTTTTACCAGAAAGTGTCCGACGAAAAATTATTATACCTGTATAAAGTTCGCCTTTTGTACTATAAGTTTTCTTTTTGTGCAATAAAGATTAAATAAATAAATTAAAGCGCTTTATGTACAAGATTTTTTTTTAAATGTAGGTATGTATAACAGTAACGAAAAAATAATAGACTTTCATACGTGAAACTAAAAATGTTATCTAACTAAATTACGCAACCGTCATTCGTCTATAAACTGTCTACAGAATGTGGACTGTTTCGCAGACCGTACACTACAAACGTCCACAACTGCTATCGGTCTGTTTTGTCTGTTTTAGGGCGAAGTACCCGCAGTCCGCTCCGTAAACGCCAGGTGACGAAGCCGGAAGCGAATGGGGTAATGCAATAAATCTAATTCTTAAAGTTTTATATAGTCACGGTTTAAAAAGCCACAAGCTACAGTTTTGCTGCTTGTATCTCATTTTAACGACCATATTTGAAAGAAAGATAGGGAAACAGTGTTACTGTAAATTATATGTAAAAAACCGGCCAAGTGCGAGTCGGACCACGCATAATGGAGGATTCCGTAGCTTCAATGGAATAAGAACCAGACTAATGCCATCTGATGTCTATGGAAGAAGTTTTTTGGAAATAACTCAAAAATGGCTGGACCGATAATGTTCAAAACAATTTTCGTAGAAAGTATATAATAACGCGCATCTTCTCAACCTTTTTCATATTTTTTGGACTTACGGTTCAAAAGTTACAGGGGGGGGGGGGGGGGGCGCTATTTTTCCGACTTTCGAAGCGGTTATTTCTGAAACTATTCACTTAATTACAAAATGTTCAAAGAAACCTCAATATTTTTGTCTCCTTAAATTATTTTTAAAGACCTATCGATTGATGTGCAACGTTGATATTTGATATTTTATTTATTTATTTAGTTACATGTATGGAGCGCCCCCCCCTCCCACCTCAAATTATTTTTTTCTGCAATTTCACTACATAAGTAAATAGCGGAATACAAACTACACCTTATGTCTGAATTTTATTAAGATACGTCTTATAGTTTCCGAGTAAAATGGCTGTGACATACGGACGGACGGACAGACGGACATGACCAAAACTATAAAGGTTCCGTTTTTGCCATTCTGGCTACGGAACCCTAAAAAGGCGATTCTGATAACCCACGCAACATAAGGTTTCTGAGTTTATCACACGTACAAATTATTACACAATAAATATCGATGTTACTTTTGTAGAACACTCCAGCGCTCCAACGCACTGGCGATCAATCTTTTATTTTACTCATACTCCAATGATAGAGGTAAATGTGAAAAGATCATAATAGAATAATATACAAAGTAATGATCTTTTAGTTAGTTGCACATATTTCATTTAAAAAAGCAACATAAGTAATTTATAGCTGTCAAAATATTTAAAAAGAATTTTTCACGCTCAAAAAGGTTGAAAATTGTGCAGTCTTGCGCAACACCATCCAGACATAAAGCGTGAAGCGTAGCAATTTTGCAGCAGGTCGCAAAATATACTTTGTATGTTGACACATTGTACCGTCAACGTCAAAGATATGTTTAAACTTGTGCACCTTATTAGAAGGGATTAAGGTGCAAAACTGCAAAAATCTTTCACATCAACTGACGTGTTGACAATGTTGCCGCCTGGGCTTAACGGAGTGAGGATGCGTGCTGAATTTCCAGGTTTCAATCCAGTTAAGTTATTTATTCAGTTGATTTTGTTTGTCACGCTTGTGAATATTGTTATGTTAGTAAAGACGACGATACGGGTATATCTAAATATATAAAAAGTGATGTTACCTAGACATTGACAAGACGGCAATGAATTCGTAAGCAAATTCGACGATACAGTCTATATACAGGGTCGTACATTTAGATTAGATCGGTCAGTATGGGCTAGTCTGTAACTATGAGACATACAAAGATCTGTTCTTAGGAACCATGATTTTAAGGACAAGAAAAACTGCATACATAGCTTTAAAAAAAAACTTGGTACTTTTTACTTACACGCGCAATTCAATCAACTACTTACTTTATTTTAAAGCAACATTTTCAGTTAAAGGAATACCATAATTGTAGATATATTTCGTTTACCTACATACGCAAGTAGTTTTTTCTTCTTGGTAGCTTGATGTAACTATATTTATCTTCATACCCACGTAGTTACATTAATACAAATATATCAGTTAGTATGATATATCTTAGTGATTTGGTAACATTAAAAAAGTTTAATCTTGAGTAAACCCATAAATCTCTAGGGAATTCCGACTGTGGTCGAAAACCCTCAATTAGGGGGATATTTCGTGCATGCACGTGCCGGCCGACCGCTATACACAAATTCTTTTCTTTTCAGAGAATACCTATAGGTATAAAACATGTAGGTATATCATACATGTTATCAGGGATGACAGGGATCTTATGTAAGTACCAGGTAAAAATGTAATAATAAGCATTTTATCAAATTCACCTTTTTTAATTAAGGAATATTTTTAAATTTTGTGAAACACTTATATTATATTATTCCAGTTCCAAACAAAACAGTAAAGGTAAATACTAAAATAAATAAACGAAATCTACGGTAGGTAAATAATTTCTGATAATCATCAAGAAATTATTATGAAGAAATTAACATACATCTTCACATTTGTCAGAATTACAAACCTACTTAATATAACAAAATACAAGAGAACATGCCCGGAAGGTTCAGTTACAAAACAAAAATAATTAAGGAAAATTAATATTTCGTTGAACACCGCCGTCATTTTCCATTATCCGCCGGATTTATAACTCATAATAACTTTCCTCTTTAATCAAAATCATGTCTTCTCTTATAACGTCTACCTTAAACCAAATAAAATTCTAATTAGCGGAACAAAAGCTCGTTTCCAATTCAAATCCAATTCAAACTTCACAACGCGAAGTGACGGAACGAGAGCTCAGAGACAATCGCCGATCGTGTCCGATAAAGCGGATCGGTGGTCCGATCGGTCGGACGATTGGTTGGCTGATCGTGCGACAAGATAACTGGTAATAAGGATATTTGTAGTAATGATATAGTGGTTAAGATTATTCCATTAATTTTTATTAGTCTCGGAGCCACACATGATGTATTTTCGGATTATCAACCGACTTCAAGATTTCGAAGGAGAACTTCAAGGGTTCTTAATTCGTCGGGATCTTTGTCATTGCAATTATTTTTTTCAAATATTATGGGCACACCTATAGTGATTCTAATATTTTTCGAATCGAAGTCGAAGTGAAGTCGGTTTTTTGTTTAAAATATTTATTGGGAAATTTGGAAGATGATAACTTTAGGGGGTGCAGAGAGAAGGCAAATTAATGATTTACACGAAGGATTTGAATTACATTGCAGAAAAATAAATAATTACCTAAAAGTAAAAGAAATAATGCGAAACAACCATTATTCATCGTTAAGGTTCGAAATCCTGTCCTAGAATTTTTTTCAAGCTAATTGGAAGGCAGGACTTCGTTTCTCCTAGATGACAACTGGAATTTAATTTAAACAAAGAATGTTTAAGCTCCTCTCGAACTTATAATATAAACTGCTATCTACATTCAATTGGATGAAACTGAGTCTCATAAATCGAAAGTTCAGACGAAGTTCGAGAAATTCTCGGGCAGAAACTAATTGTAGTTTGCAGTTGCAAGGTCCCAATTTATTCAAGGAAATTGCTTGAATATTCTTGGCGTTGGCTGTAATGGAGTCGGTGAAATGAAAACATTAGAAATATTTAAATGAAATCATGTGTGCTTAGGAGTGCTAGCAAGGGTATGTCATACAACGGGATGATATATTCGGCTCGCGGTCTGCTCCGAGCAGATTGTATAAGTAAGAATTACTGTTATTATCAACTCTGTGGTGACAAGAACAAGATGAATTAGGCTTTAATTTTGGTTTTGAAAAGCACCGTCTACAACCTCTCCTACTGATTGACTAGATTAAATTGACCCATGATCCTCATCTATTTAATAAATGAACCGCGGACCAATATAATTATATAAATGTAAATAGCATAGGCAGACTGGAACTAATATAAGTAGCTTCCTTTTTCTTCGTGGCGTGTAGGAAAAAGGAAAAATTAAGCAAGCCAGTGGGAGTAGACTCATACGGACGCCCCACCACTGATAGATACATTTCCCTTAAAAAAAAAAGCTATTATAGGTAATATAATCTACTTCCACAACCATTCCACAAAGGTAATGTTCGATACAGTGGCTCAAGAGGAAACTTATATTTCAAACTTGGTACATAAAGAGTTCACAAACGCTTATCAGTATTCGTTATCTCCTTTCAGCTTCAGCCATTCAAGCTTGTATAACCTTTATTAACGTTGTGGATGCAATATTGTGCATACAATTTATGATTCGTAATATTGTTCATGCTATTTATGATGCGCGATGAATGTGCTAATTATATGTTAACAAACCATTTTGTGGCGTTGTAGACGCCAATAAACTTGTTCTTTACAGTAGCTTCGGGATCTTATAGAATAATGATAGTTTTTGTTGAACTAAAGCTTAGTTAGCTTTTCATTGTAGGTGGTCTTGGCTTCTAGCTAGGTAGTAGATTTAGTATAGAAAATACTATGAAATTTCCTGGCTTTGGAAAAATACGTCAAAATATTAGTTATGTGAGACAGTAAGGAAACAGTTTAAACTAGTATGTTTAACATAAAAAAGGAGTAATTAATTACACTCAAAACAAAAGAAACGATCACTGAAAAGACACATACCTGAAAATATTGTATTCCTCTCTTGTACTTATTATATATATCTTGTAATAAAAGAAAAAGGGAAGAGGTAGATTATATACATTCAAACTTGTTTGATATACTTAGTTAAAATAATAAATTAATTTATCCCCATAACGTACTAACTGATTTAATGACTCCTGTAAAGGATATCGATGTTTATTCATTTATTCAATAACAATACAATATTGTGTTTGAAATGAATTACTTACAAGCTAGCTTAAAATAATAAAACAATTTATATAACAAGTCAAATAGATTTACAAATTATGAACACAATCATGGAGTCGTAGGATTCAAAATGTCGTTCTTATAATACGTTATCAATACTTATTCCAAAACATTAGTCAATTAATAATCAATTGTAACATTTACGAATTGTATCCTATAAATAATTCATTAATACTGTACAAAGGTCTTTCGAAAAGCAAAGCCTTCAGCTCAGTTTTGAATTCCGCGTGTGCCGTGATCATTTTCAATTTAGTAGGCAGTCTGTTAAACGCCTTAATGACTTAGTATCGCGTAAAGTGTTTGACTACTTTGAGATGCGGACTAATCGTTGTCTTAAGGTTCTTTTTTCTTGAAGACAAACGAATTTCTCTTTCAGCCTCAGTCTCGTACTTTGGCAATTTTTTTACAAGGTCCGAAAGTAGCACGAAAATGTAAAGACTGGGCACTGAGAGAATGCCCGATCGGGTGAAATGCTCTCTGCAAAACAGCCATGGCGGTATGCGTACCATTGCTCTTATGGCCCTTTTTTTAATTTTTAACGCTGTATTGACGTTTTGCGCATAAGTATTGCCCCAAAATTTTATACTATAATGCAGTTTCGACTCAACAAGTGAATAATAAACTTGTCTTAACTGCTCAAACGTTAAAACTTCTCTTAATGCTCTTAAAGCATAGCAAGCCGAGCCAACTGCATTTTCGATAGATTCTAGTTCTAATTTCCAATTCAACGAAGCGTCTATGTGTACACCAAGAAATTTGACTGCCTCTGTTATATTTACTCTAGAGTTATTGAAAATGATCTCGCGTAGCAAATCACGTCTGTAATGGGTTTTGAATATGACAATATTAGTCTTCTCAGCATTTAAAACGAGGCTATTTGCAAGAAACCACTCATGGAAGTTAACTAACGCTCTGTCCAGCTTAAATTTAAGTTCAAACAAGTTGTCTGCAGTTATTACGAGATTAGTATCATCTGCGAACATAACTAATTTATATTCAGTAGTAATGCTATGAACCCAATTTATTATGTCGTTGGTAAATATTATAAACAGCAGGGGACCTAGATAGAACCTTGAGGTAACCCTCTGGTTACGGTTATGGTTCAATAATATACTTCATAATATAAACCGCGTTTGTACAGTATATAAGAGTTTCTAGAGCAAGTATGCAAGATACACCCAGGTTCAAAATTGCATGAACAATTTATGAATTAATTAATTCGTAATATGTCCATGCAATTTTGAATCTCAGTGTACAACTACAGAGCAAGTATCCACACGTAGTACCCTATTTGTTCAAGCAAATACAAAGAGACGTACAAAAGTTCACACGCAATTATATGACCGATTATCACACAAAAGCCCGATATCACTTATCTCCAATCAGAACTCCGAAAGTCGAGTAAACAAGAACCGAAATAAACTATTTAAATCGCTGAAACACATTGTAAATCATTATTCCGGGCCCTATACAAATGTCGGAGCATACACGAGAGGCCACAAACATGTGTATAGCAAAGAATTCCTATTATACCAGACGGAATGCATGCGGTTGATTTTGAATGGCCGCTTATTATGCACCCATTTACACCCGCGAGATACCGCGGATCTATCGGAGATGACCGGAAGAGTCTGCATATAATTTTAATAAATCGTCTCGTGTTTCAGTACATTCAGATACCATATACTAGTTGCGCTGTTGTACAGAACGCCATGGACAGAAGCCGATGGAGACGGTTCATACACACAAAATGCAAATCATCCGATGATGACCACGATCCTCAGTCATGAGGGAACGACCGGAGAGAGATACTAGTAAAATCTTTTTTCCGTAAGCTAATAAAACGGATAAGGTACTTAAATTTTACCAATCACAGATAGAATTAGTCAATTGAGCTTATTTTATCAAAGACAGAAAAATCTAAGGGATTAATAACAACAACGAACTGCGAAGCTGGACGTGGACGATGAGAAGTTAAAAGCTGAGAAGAATTCCAAGCATCACCAAGATTTCATACTTTGTCTCTTGAGAAAAATCCCTTAAGATCCGCTATTTGTTTCACGGTCTCCCTTTCATTACTCCTTGAATTTTATTTCGCATGGGACATTGAAAAAAATGAAACCCAAATAGGTAGTTTATTCCTGATTATAATAACGGTAGTTTTAAGAAGCCTAACGATAGCGAGTTGACACTCTGTAACGAAATCATTTTGTTTATAACCACAGTCAAAGGAGACTACACAATGTATCGATCCTCAAAGAGGAAACCAAAATAAAAAGAACTATTAGCAAACACATTTGCCAAAGAAAAATGTAAGGCAATGGAGCTTTTCCAGTCTCCCTATCTCCTCGCACGGACACAACAGTAGCCTTTGGGCTCTCGATACGCATCGCGACTGGTAACAAGGCCCGTGTTCCTGTCAATCGTGCTAATGTTGTGCACACTCGGTTAAGCGTGCCTATGTGCAGTGGGCGGTGATGACGGGGGACGGGGCCTTGTTTGACTTTGGCTAGTTTGCATTGTAAGGGCTTCTTGTTGTCTGTCGATGTCTGCATGGTATTCTGTTTTGAATTTTTATAAGTATGCACCTATCTGAGATGCCACTTCGCCCTCTGAACATGTAATCGCTAAACCTCTTGCTGCGGCATCAGGCAGAAGTAATTGATTGTTGTTTGAAAAATTACAAATTAAGAAAGGGTTGCAGCTTAGCGTTGATACACGTGGAAAGGAAACAGAAAAGCTGTACTTAATCATAGGATACGAAATCGTAAGGGAACTGAAAATTAGTGAGTATTGGACGAAGGCAACATAATACGATATGAGAAAAAAAGTCTCAGAACTACTAAAAGGGTCGTTGTCAAATTTTCTCTTCGGTCAAACTCAAATCAGTCAAACTGTTCGTATTAGTACAGTTTAACGGAGCTTAGACGTAGGGACAGACTTGGATAAAGATTCAAAATAGTCTTGCATTATTACGTATAACCTGACGCTCATCCAATGTAATGATAAAAGCTTGAATATTTTATTCAAATACTTGCGCCCAAAAAAACTTAGTAATTGGCACCCTCGCCTACGTAAAACGTGTCGCCAGCGTTATCTGCCAGGCCCGGGATCGAACCTGCGACAATGGACACGCGGCGACGCGTCCTGGTGACAAGAACATGCGCAACTCACAGCGGGTTTATTTCTGTTATGTACTACTTTTACTATTAGCGTTGAGAATTGCAGGCGTCCGTAGGCTACGGTAACTGTAACGTTACGGTAACGTTGTGGTATTTAAAAAAAACCGGCCAAGAGCGTGTCGGGCCACGCTCACTGTAGGGTTCCGTAGTTTTCCGTCCGTCACAGTAAGTGTCCCCACTTAAGAGTTAATAACACCGCCATGTAGGATATGATATGAGAGTTCCACGTACAGCGACATCTATCGGCAAATTAAGTAAACTATTGCGCGCGAGCATAAAGTATGGAAGATGATTTTTATGGGATAATTCTTTATTGCGTGAACCGATTTTCACCGTTTTTACTTTATTTGAAAGCACGTCATTTCATTGTAATTTTGTAGAAATTACAGGTACAATAAACACCTGCTTATACGGTTAAATTACAAACTTAGTTCAGAAATTATTTAGTATTTTTTTTTCAAAAACTATTCATCCTATCAAGTTCAAAATAATTTTCCTAGAAAGTTTTTATAAAGTTCTACTTTTGAGATTTTTTTCATATTTTTAAAACTTATGGTTCAAAAGTTAGAGGGGGGGGGACGCATATTTTTTTACTTCTGGAGCGATTATTTCCGAAAATATTTACATTATCGAAAAATGATTTTAGGAAACCCCTATTCATTTTTAAATACCTATCCAATAATATATCACACGTTAGGGTTGAAATGAAAAAAAAAAATCACTCCCCACTTTACGTATAGGGGAGGTACCCTAATCAAAAAAAAAATCCACTTTTTATTTTACCACTTTGTCGGCGTGATTGGTATACATATTAGTACCAAATTTCAGCTTTCTAGTGCTAACGGTCACTGAGATTATCCGCGGACGGACGGACGGACGGACGGACGGGCAGACATGGCGAAACTATAAGGGTTCCTAGTTGACTACGGAACCCTAAAAACCGGCCAAGTGCAAGTCGGACTCGCGCACCGACGGTTCCGTACAAACCTGTAGGTAAACGTTCACCCATCACGACAATCGAGTCATAGCTACGCGTTCATGAGGAAAGGGGTAGTAACTTTAAAATTATTAAAAATATTTTTATTATATGATGTAACTAAAAATTTACGGTTTTCGCAATTTTTCCTTTATCTGTGCTATAAGACGTTGCTTCGTGCCAAATTTCAAGATTCTGAGTTCACGGGAAGTACCTTGTAGGTTTTGATTCCCTTGCGAGTTTCGAAAATTTGTGTATTAAACGGCTGTATCTTTTGATTGCGTTGGCTTAGAAGTTTGATTTCTTTACAGCTCCAAGGGACAGTAGACCTGAGTATTTGATATACATTTCAGCTTGATACCTCCACGCGTTCCTGAGAAAAAGGGTCTTGGCAGGCGGATGGACGGACAACAAAGTGATCCTATAAGGGTTCCGTTTTGTCCTTTCGAGGTACGGACTGTGGCACGGAACCCTAAAAAGATTGGGGTGATAGAGACACAGTCTTATTAAATATCAATAGATGGCGTTCATTAGATGTTTTGTGGTAACGGTTACCAGGGTTATTGCATATAATATATCATATGGAGCCATCTAAACTAACGACATTTGATCCAGTTAGTCAATTTGAGGCACGTTTTTTTACTTTGACATGGCGGTTTTAAAATCGGGGACTAAATTGAAGGAACTACACTACGAGTATTCATCACCTTACATCTCGTAAATAATTATAGGCGATGATTATTTCGCTACACTTGGCCTATCTAATGTTAATAATTAGCTTAACTTATTTCAACCTAGACGGGAAAAAGTCCAGTTTCTTACCATATTTCCTTTAAAACATCATTACTACGGAGCAGTGTTGGGCAAAAAGTAATTGCATTACGAATTATGAATTGCAATTACAAAATGTAATTTGAATTATGAATTGAAATTACGGAAATGTAATTTTTAATTGCATTAAAATTTCACTGCATTACAAAATGTAATTCGCAATGCAATTAGAAATTACATTTTGTAATTTTAATTCGTAATGCATTACTTCATGAATTACAAATTACACTCACTTAGCATGCTATACTTGTTTGTGGGTTTGTGTTTTAATTTAATATGTTAAGGCCAAATTTTGCAACTCAATTTTAAGGAACTTATCCTCAAAATTTTCAACTATTTTTTTTTAAGTACTACTTTGTGTAAGTTTTTTAGTACGTGTTTTAGTTCTTACATTCAACTTTGGACGCTATTTGTATATAGGTAGGTTGATTGTTGTATTAATATTTAGGTATATGTTTCTAGATTTATATCCCTTAGATAACTCAATTTCCGCCACAACTGCCACAAGGTTCCTTTTGTTTAGGACTGACACATATATGTACATTTTTGCATTTGACTGTACCTCCCGGATATGATTATATTACCATTCGAAGATTTACACTTAAACTTGTTAAAATCGTATTACTAAGAAAATGTAAGACTAAAAAATACTTACACTTCCTTTAAATGCTTATTGGTAATTTAAATTGTATTTTGGTAAAAGTTTTTCCAATAAATGTTGTAAACTAGACTGAATATTTTCCTTAACGATTCCACGTGGTTAAATTTGATCCTGTTTGTGTAAGTAATAAATAGTTTACACAACGTAATTGCGTAATGCAATTACGAATTAATGTAATTTCAATTAAAAATTACCAGGTAATTCAAATTAAATTTAATTCAATTACGAGCGAATTGCATTATAAGTAATTGCATTAAATATAATTCAATGCGTGATGCAATTAAAAATTAATTGTATTATGCCCAACACTGCTACGGAGTACATGTCATGGGTTCAACTTCTCTATTTTTAAAGTCGTAAATTAATGAAAAATGAAGGATAGCAGGCATTAGTTGGATAGAACGAATACAGCGATCCAAGATTTAGTAGGACAAAAGATATTTCTTACGAGGATAGTTTAGAACAGGAGAGACAATCATAACATGTTATGGCACCTGACCCTGAGACGGGTGGTTTTAATGACTCAGGCTAAAGTAATGTAACATTATGTCATATCAGGAGCTTAAAACAATAGCTAGAAAAGAGATACGAAATAAATGATGATCATATAATAATATATATGTCGATGATTCTCTTAAAAAATATATTACTTTATAACGAGTGGCAGACATACATCGGAAGAACCCCAATCTTGTTAAACAGATCGATATCGCGAGTGTGGTTTGCTCGCGTCCGATCAACGTGCGCAGGAGAATATTCGAACCTATACTTATATTTATAATCGCAACAGGGCCACAAGCTAACACTTGTGTGGGGAAGGCAGAGGTCGCTAAATACCTCATACAAAATTAAGTAAACTAATTTTTCTCGTAAGGTAAATAATTGTATAACATTTTTATATGCAGCGACCTGTTTAATTGCTTTTTTGAATACGCCTGCAAAGTAATAAAATCAATATTTAATTGCATTTCTATCCTAATCACTTAATTTCACCAAGAAAAATCATATTACAAGTAAATAATTAGATTGGGGACAAATGGCAGTAATCAACCTACCCCCAACCCCAAACTAAGCAAAGCTTGTAGGTATATAGATAAATATATAGATAAACACCCGTAACTCAGAAATACATAATAGTAAGAAAAATAAACGCAATAATTTTTAAGAAAAAAAAACCGACTTCCATGGGGGTAGCCGGTGAAGCATTATTGTAGATGGTGCACTTAGATTCCATACAATGAAATAACTTGCTTAACAAACGCAGCGGAGAGGACAAATCGCCAAACCTGAACTATGCGTCGTTGAAGAGTTCCGTTCTGATCATCATCAGCAGTTCCACTTCATCAAATGTCACTCTTTTGAATGAAAATGCTTGATTTGTTGATAAAAATACAAAAGTCACTTTATGGACCCGGGGTATGTCCTTAAACTACGTCCGGACCTGGGTATGTCCTTAAACTACGCCAAAAAGAGAGGTATGGGCACTGCGAATGGCATCTCGCTAAGTGTCGTAGGGCACGTTCAGCGAATGTCATCGCTCAAATCTGGAGCAGAGCCCGACTGGGGAAGTACCTCCATCTTACAGAAAACCACAGCCAAATAGCACTAGACCCTACTCATAGTGTTGTATTCCTGCTGGTGAGTAAGGTTGCCAAAGAGCTCAAAGAGGACCCAGTGTGTTGAAGATGAGGGACCTTCTTGTTCCTTTAGTCGTCAACACAGTGAATCTTCCTTTTTGTAAAGGGTCGGTAACGCGCATGTGACTCCTTTGGAGTTGCAGGCGTCCATAGGTTACGGTAGATGCTTACCATCAGGCGGGCCGTATGCTTGTTTGCCACCGTCGTGGTATTAAAAAAAAAACTCAATCCCGATCCTGAGGTTCTAGCTTCGTAGTTAGATTCATTGATTTATTATGTATTCTACTAGATGTGACATCTAGAACAAATGTTGTGCGCCATGATTGGCGGTTGACAGCTATGACTGGATCAAAGAGTAGTTAGTATACAGTTGTAATGATTTTCACTACAACTTTTGGGACAAAAAAATTCTTAGGGATGTCATCACCTGTTACTCAATGGTTAGATTATAAAGTAGGATACCGACGGGTATCGATGGGTATAACCTACTATTTCTACTACCCGCCTAAGCAAATTGCCAATCAGAGACATAGTACCACGCTACGCACAAAGTTACCAAACAAAACGGTGAACCAATCCCACAGGGAACCGGCACCAAAGGATAAATCCCTTAACAATGGCGTTCAGTTATATTTGTACCATTAGCGGTGACGTCACGCACGCTTTCATCTCGCCGCCATTGTGCCGCTTCCGTGTGCTTGCGAATCTGGATGGTAGAGGGCCATAAGTATTTAATAGACAATTTTGGTGCAAGTAGCAAAGTATAAGGAGATAGTTCTTTCACACCAGTACTTAGTACAGTCAACTTGCACCTAATACTAATGCATAGTATCTTCCTCAAAGGAGGACGCAGAAATACTTATGAGACACGCTCTTATAAATAAATAAATAAATATTATAGGACAATCTTACACGAATCGACATAGGCCCACAGTAAGCTCAATAAGGCTTGTGTTATGGGTACTAGACGATGATATATATAATAGATAAATATGGATAAATACTTAAATACATAGAAACATCCATAACTCAGGAACAAATATCCGTGATAAACACACAAATAAATGCCCTGACCAGGATTCGAACCCGGGTCACTACCGACTGGGCTAGGAGGCGTTATGGCCCTACAAATAAGATTGTGTCAGATATTTTTCCGGCCTACGTTGAGGAAGATACTATTGCAGGTGACGTACCATCTTATAATAGAACAACATATGATAATCGATTATTCAAAATTTAGATTTATTTATATTGCGAGTGATTCAATTAGAGAACATAACGAGGGTTGCTACTTATATATCCGGAAACAAAAAAACAAACAAACGTACATGGCTAAAAATGGTTTTATTGTTTTTCAAAGTATTCGCCTTGATGATCTATGCACTTTTGCATTCGCGTGAACCAATTTTTAAAGCACTTCTGCCACTCCGCCTGAGGTACCTCCATAACGTGTTGTTTGAATGCGTCGACAGCATCTTCAGCGGTCGAAAATCGTTGACCGCGTAAATTATTCTTTATATTTGGAAATAAATAAAAATCGTTGGGTGCCAAGTCAGGGCTGTACGGCGGATGACCCGTTAATTCCACATTTTGACCCTCCAAAAATATAGTTGTTTCGCGTGACGTATGACAGCTGGCATTGTCATGATGAAGAATGATTCTTCGTCGCTGGTTAGTTTTACGAATTTGTTCAAATACTTCCGGTAAGCAAATGGTCATGTACCACTCTGAATTAACCGTTCTACGGTTTTCTAGTGGCACTGTAGCTACATGGCCATTAATACCGAAGAAGCAGGCCACCATTTGTTTCAATGTACTTTTTGCACGAGTAACTTTCGTAGGGTTCGGCTCATTTTGAAACACCCATACCGTTGATTGTTGCTTCGTTTCGGGATCGTATGCATAGATCCAGGATTCGTCACCTGTATAGATGTTATAAACGGCTTTTGAGTCACCACGGTTATATTTTTGTAACATTTTATTGCACCATTCGACGCGAGCATCTTTTTGCTCTTTTGTTAAGTTGTGGGGTATCCAACGCGAACAAATTTTTTTTACAGCCAAATAATTATGTAATATGCTATTAATGCTGGTCATAGAAATACCCAGAGTCGCCTCTATCTCGCGGTACGTAACATGTCGGTCGTCCATTATAAGTTTTCGCACAGCCTCGATATTTTGTTGTACAACGACCGATTTCGGGCGACCTGCCTTAACTTCGTCCGTAAGCATACTACGTCCACGATTGAATTCACTAAACCAGTGATACACAGTAGTTTTAGATGGGGCTTCATCACCAAAAGTTGAAGTTAGTTGATCTATGCACTGTTGTTGCGTTAAACCACGCCGAAAATCATAATAAATCATAGCACGAATATTTTCACGAGTGAGTTCCATTCTTGCTGCGAGATGACATTTAAAACCCGTCAAAAACAAAACACGAGCGTTAATAAGAAAGAAAAAATATACCGGCCAGTACTTAAAAAAGTTCAAATTTTACCATGGAGGTCAAATATGCTATTTAAGAAGATTGTAATCCCGGTTTCCGGATATATAAATAGCAGCCCTTGTAAAAAGGTTCCCCTTTTTTAACTCCTTAAGGAATGATTTCTGTGATAAAAACTATCGGGATTCAAATTATCTCCACAGAAATTTTACCTCAATCGGTTCAGCGGTTTAAGCATGAAGAGGTAACAGACAGAAAAAGCTACTTTTGCACTTATAATAGTAGGGATACGGATGTGTTGTTACATTCTGAAGTAAATCAAGACATCAAAATTAATGACGACTGTGCAAAAAAGGTAAAGCTATCTAAAATTCACCATTCACTCAAACCAAATGCGCCATTCAATAGACAAGGAGACATAAAGATAAACAAAGAGAAACAGAATGACAGATTGTTTTAAATTATAGGTAATATATTATTTTTTTACTGGTTTAAATATGAAAATATCAATCATTCTATTTTGTATTCAGGTCAAGTTAATATTGGAAAAATATGCAAAATCCCAGTTACAGCACTTTATCCCACATCTAATTCGCTCTTATTCTCCAATCCAAAAATGGCTGCGTCTTGTTATTATGTCATTAACATCGCTACTTAGGAATTACGACACTGCATTGTGCTATAGTCGGTTCGATTCTGGACCAACACTATTCACCGTTCTAGTTTATTGGGCTTTTTGTTATTAGTCATTCATTATAATGCAATTCTAGTAAGTAGGTAAATAGTATTTTATGGCGTTAATACTGAACGTAATAGGTATGCGTGTTTTATCAGTAACGACTTTAAATAATACTTTTAGACTTATAACTCTTTTAGTAACTGCTGTTAGTTGAGCACTGGTAGCCTGGCGGTAAACGTCCGACTTTCTATCCGGATGTCTCAGGTTCGAACCCCGGCTCGTACCACTGAGTTTTTCGGAACTCATGTACGGAATAGTTATCATTTGATATTTACCAGTCGCTTTTCGGTGAAGGAAAACATCGTAAGAGAACCGGACCTAATCTCGATAAGGCCGTTAAAAGTACGTACATAACATAAAAACATAAATACTCTTTATTGCACACCTCAAAATAAAGAAACACATAAAATACAAGTTACAAACAGAATAATCAGAGGTAAAACAATTGGCGGTCTTATCGCTAAAAAGCGATCTCTTCCAGACAACCTTTGGGAAGCGGAAACCATTGAAAATAATCAGAAATACGTAGGTGTTGCAAATTCAAATCAACAAGCTAAACAATTATAAACTTACACATATAAAATAAAAATAAACTTACATAAACCATACATATATAAATAAAAATTGATAAATTAAGAACATACAATCTAGGAGCAAGATACACACTATTTGCCACAGGTAGTTACAAAATCTGTTTAATGGTACGTTGTGGTTTTGCAGTTTAATGTGATAATCCATATTGAAAGGGCCCTTATGGCGACAGAGGCACATAGTACAGATTAAATACTAACATATATATTTTAAGGTCGGTATGGCATGTATTGGGGCCGAGGAATAATTAAAGACAGTCTTTTATTGACAACTTAAATCGGAAAGTAAAAAACTATCGGAATGATAGGTTCGAATGAAAAGTCACGTGGTCATTTCCATAAATCATTAACGTTCAGATTGGCGATAAACGATTGCGACTTGGCTAGACCTGTATGTCTTAGACAAAGACATAAAGACACTCCTATTATCTAAAACTACATGGAAAGTGCTAACGGAGCTTAACCACAAAATACAAGCAGCGGCTACCGCGAACTGTTGTCTTACACGCGGGTAACCTTTAGCAAATGGTTGGTTTTGGAGCGTCGGCGGGTCAGCCGCGCTCGTGGATGCCGCCGGCGCCCGCGCGGCTCCCACGTGCCCGAGTCCTATGGCATGTAGCTGACATTAAGTGTAAGGCCTGAGTGGACGCTCGAAGCGGAGCGTTCGGCGGGGCGTGCAGCGTGGCGGGCGAGCGTGCATTAACTTTGTGCAGCGTTGACTCAGGACACCAGTATGAGTTCCGTTTGTTTAACCTGCACGTCGCACGCCCAACTCAAGCGTCCACTCAGGCCTGACACACAGACGTTAATCTAGAGGCCAACTAGAGTTAACGCCGTAATTCGCCGTACGCCGCTTACGAATGGAGACCAAGGAAGAACATTCAAAGTGAAGTAAGTAATCTCTTTTGTAGCTTGCGCAGCTGTTTTGAGCTGTCAACACCGCTGCTTTCTGGACATCTATTACTTGATGAACGAGAGTTAACGGCGTAATTCGCCGTATGCCGCTCACAGCTTCACTTACAAATGGAAACTAAGGAAGAACATTAAAAGTGAAGTAATCTCTGTTTCAGCTTGCGCAGCTGTCTTGGGCTGTCAACACCACTGATTTCTGGGCATCCACTACTTGTGTATTGTGGAACCCCGACACGAAAGAAGAAGCTTGCGCAAAAATGATTTCGCGTGTGATGTTGGATGCCCGGCTGTTATTCTCTACATGCCGTATTTACCAATGCAACAATTTGTGAGCAAGTTCAATAAATACATCGATTTTTTGTCGATAACATTGTTTAAATTGTATAATAAAAAAAGATGTTTACTAACATAATACTTATGTGTTAAAGCTACACGAAATAAACGATATTGAATTTTAATTGAATATGCAATTGTTTTGGGAGTGACGTCGTGTCTAAATTAGACCTGATTTGACATGATTTTTAAAAGACGGGCCTCATTATGCAGTAAAATTTAAACTGAATCTAGATCTGAATGAATTTAATTAAAAACTCGCTTCTTATACTGTGCCTTTACTCAATCTTTTCTTGTGCCAGCGACATACCTCACCGCCGTCAAGTGTGAACTGTTTATCAGGACGAGCGTGCCCGATTGCCCTAGCATTTCATTTGTGCTAACTGTACTATGTTTGCGGCGGGAATACACTGCTGCTCCGTTTGCTTAAGAATAGCTGACAAATTAGTAGTAACGTGGGAATAGGTGGACTTACAGGATTAAAAATGAAGGAGTAGTAAAGAGTGATTTAGTTGAAGAGAACTTGAAGTGCTTTGATATTTAAAAGAAGTTTCCATACTCTTGCTTAGTTTTGTAATGGTGAATGATGATGATGTCCATATTCGTCGATGGCGACACCTGACCGGTTAGGTAGTTGATAAATCTTTGCGTAAAAGATGTTTTGTTAGTCCGGTCCGGGAACAGGAAACACAATAAGAGTCACTATTTAAGTTATGAGACTTATGAGTACTTATATTAGTGTTCCATACTTCCCTTCTGGGTTTGAGCTGTAATTTGACGGAGGTAGCGTTTGCCATCAAGATCTTCAAGATGAGCCCTTTCAAAGTCATGGAGATTTATGTTTATCGCAGGCCACTAGTCCTGCTCCTCGCAGAGTCACATGATATGCCGGTTGCAGGCTGGGGGCGGTTAATGACAGTCTTGTACCGCAGATTCTACCCGGCCTTTAGTTTACCCGAAGCTAAAAAGTTTACTTGCGCAATGGCCCACCTTATAACCCCAGTCTTTTATTTCGCCTAGTTCATAAAATTAGGAAATTTTTAATAACACGAAGTTAGACCATCGATCTGTACGCTGTTATTTGTCACGAGAGCATAACAGTAACCAGAGTCACAATACTAGAGGTACCTCATGAGGTACGAGGAGTAGTGAACACCATCCAACTGTATCCGATCTGTATCGTACCATTGCCACCGCTGTGACTCGAACATACGAGTATGTGTTACCAGAGCTCAAATACATGAGGTACTCATACCTACCTCATGAGGTACGAGGAGTAATGAACACCATCCAACTGTGTCCGATCTGTGCCCGCGGGGTGCACGATGCGGCGATCGTACCATCGCCACCGCTGTGATTTGCTTTCGGTGTTTGACCAGGAAGTACGAGCTAGCATAGGCCAGGAAAAAATAAGTTATTGGTTCTAGAAACTAGGTAGGCTTAACTTAGAACTCTAATCATAACTTGTAAGTTGTATCTAGTGAGCTCGTAAGGTACCTAATTACTCTTCTAGTAGATCCAGCCCATATCCATTTAGTAGTGGTGGATGTAATCCCAAACTAACCAGAATTTTGAAGACAGTCATAGAATAGTTTTGTCATACTCAGATTGCATATATTTGAGGTAGTTTGCAGTATTGAACGCAGTAGTAGTAGTAACGGTAGTTCAAGCAGATGATCTTCTTTGAAAGTTGACACAAGTTATATAAATTTTCTATAAACGATTTACTCGTATTTCTGGCTCCATTTTAATGCATAAATACATCAGACTGCTAGTCCAATGAATAAATATAAATAAAATGATATTTTAACCTTTAAAATACTATAAGAGTTTTTATATGTCCTAGTTAATAACATTAATGTTATTTTATTTGATTTTGAATGTTATAATGGGTATATATTATGTATAACGTCATTGGTTGTCATTATTTTTTTTTTTTAATAAATACCGCATCCTCTATCTCCAACATGGAAGTTTCACATCGATTTGAATTCGTCACGTTTCGATCGACGTTCGCGCAAATTTCCGAGGCGGGGCCGAGAACGAAGCCAGTGTGAATTGTAACGGACTATTTGCGCCCGCGGCTGCACTCGAGGTATTTGCTATTAGACTTAGAGGTGCTGAAAAAGCTGATAAGTACCTATTGATTTCTTGAGTTATTACATATGTTCATCTGTTTTGCGATAAAGACGGCTTTTAAAAGATAGGAATACTTTATGGTTCATACACGGATCAGAAGAAAATCCGGATAGTACTTTTACTATATTTCCCTAACCACAGTTGAACCTTATTACCGAGCAAAACAGTCGTTCATAGGTCACTAGTAAAAAGTAATAAAAACGGTCCGATAGAGAGCATAATGTAGGGGGCGGTGTCTCACTCGCACAATGCTGCCAACTTATGAAACTTACCAATGTGGTTTTATTTATCTACATTTATTTTAGTAACACACTAGAAGTTACTTCCTACTTATAATAATTTATTGCAAGATTTGAATTAATACTTTGTTCCCAAAGCTGCTTGGAATTTTTTACGACGTAAATATTATTCGTTCATTAAACTAAAGAATTGCAATTAATATTGCAGACAGTAGTAAGTTTTGTAATATTTAAAATACGGTCTGGTATCCCCATCCCATCAGTCCCATCACTGACATAATATGTCACTGATATTATTTCAAATGACGCCGCTCAGCTCAACAACATTACGTAACAACATTTTTAAGTAAAAACCGGCCAAGAGCGTGTCGGGCCACGCTCAGTGTAGGGTTCCGTAGTTTTTCGTCCGTCACAATAAGTGTCCCCACTTAAGAGTTAAAATAACACCGCCATGTAGGATATGATATGAGCGTTCTACGTACAGCGACATCTATCGGCAAATTAAGTAAACTATTGCGCGCGAGTATGGAAGATGATTTTTATGGGATAATTCTTTATTGCGTGAACCGATTTTCACCGTTTTTACTTTATTTGAAAGCAAGTCTTTTCATTGTAATTTTGTAGAAATTACAGGTACAATACACAACTGCTTATACGGTTAAATTACAAACTTAGTTCAGAAATAATTTTGTATTTTTTTTTCAAAAACTATTCAATCTATCAAGTTCAAAATAATTTTCCTACAAAGTTTTTATAAAGGTTTACTTTTCAGATTTTTTTTATATTTTTAAAACTTATGGTTCAAAAGTTAGAGGGGGGGGGACACATTTTTTTTTACTTCTGGAGCGATTATTTCCGAAAATATTTACATTAGCAAAAAATGATTTTAGTAAACCCCTATTCATTTTTAAATACCTACCCAACAATATATCACACGTTAGGGTTGAAATGAAAAAAAAAATCACTCCCCACTTTACGTATAGGGGAGGTACCCTAATAAAACATTTTTTTCCACTTTTTATTTTACCACTTTGTCGGCGTGATTGATATACATATTAGTACCAAATTTCAGCTTTCTAGTGCTAATGGTCACTGAGATTATCCGCGGACGGACGGACGGACGGACGGACGGGCAGACATGGCGAAACTATAAGGGTTCCTAGTTGACTACGGAACCCTAAAAATGGTCAAGATATGCTGCGTAAAAGGCTCCAGGGGTGAGACTCTACAATAAAGTAGACTTTCCTTTCACCGGTAATCCACAATCATTCAATTTTACGATTTAACAACAAGTTAAGATTGTCAAACAATAGGGTGACTATGATGTCGGCAAGCTGCGGGTCGGTTTTGTTGTTTTTACAGAAATGTACATAAGTACATGGTCTGTTCCTAAGTATTACTTACACAGGACAGGAGTGGCCCGCGGGTCTTTTTAGGCCCTTTCGAAAGGGTCCTAAAATGGCACAAGGCCATACAAAAAATGGTAGTAGTGGCAGTATAATAAATACATATTATGGGACAATCTTACACAAATCAACCTAGTCCCACAGTAAGCTCAATAAGGCTTGTGTTGTGGGTACTAGACGACGATATATGTAATAGATATATACATATAAATACTTAAATACATAGAAAACATCCATAACTCAGGAACAAATATCCGTGATAAACACACAAATAAATGCCCTAGCCAGGATTCGAACCCGGGACCTCCTGCTTCATAGGCAGGGTCACTACCGACTAGGCTAGGAGGCCGTAAAAATATACATTATTGTACAACATTTGTACTACAAAGAAAAATACAACAGGAACAATATATACAATATTTGTACATGGAAGAGATCTCTTCCAGTCAACCATTGAGCAGTTTGATGTTATTGATGTTTTCTTTATTCACCTTTAAGTATATTAAAGTCGGAGAACTGTCCACATCAGATATGACAGCCACGCAATAGTGAGAGCCACGAACCCCCTGTACTTACTTAGTTTTAGTTTGCTACACTATCTATCCCCTATTTTATGACGCGGATATCTGGCAATTGTTCATCGGTGTTATGCAAACGAGTTGTAAGAAATAAATATTTTACAGTTCTAGGTTTGATGCAGTGCAGTATCATGTAATTAATAAGATTATATAATTTTCAGGAGTTTCTGTTGGGGGAAAATAGTGCAAAATGACGTTACGTTAATGTATTGTTTGTCGCCTACCTACTGTTTTCCGTAGCGATACGCAATGTTTTTACTTTTTTGTTATTATATTAGCGATAGGCTTCGACAGTTTTTACCTATTAACTGAAATATTTTGCTGGTCTGTCACTCTGACGTCCTCCGATAAATAGCTGCCAGATGCCTGGATCTAGCAATAAGTGTAAAATAGTAAACTAATTAGAGGGGTTCTCTGCCCTCATTATTGCGTCAACGAATCTGAAGTGGCCAGCTCCTTAAGTCAGTAGAATGTATAAGTTCCCATATGAACTATGAGACTTCTCTTTCTGGACAATACTTACTAGACGACAAGCATATTTAATTTTATATTTATCTTCATACTATCCCAATCCCACATACATCATAGTACATATGGTCACCCTACTTAGAATGAGATGCAGCCCCCTACATTACCCTCTCTTTCGGCCTCACTTTGTGGTCGAAGTATGACCTCCAGATTGTATTTAACTTCATGGGTTCATATAAAACAAAAAAATGTTACAGATTGCTTTTCTTTTGGTGTTATCATTTTTGCACAGTACTCAATAAATCTTTCTGGTAAATGCAGCGCATAAAAACTAGACAAAGCTGCGTTTTCTTATTACTGTCACACCACCTTAACTATACAAATAACCTACTATGTAAAATTACACGCAACTAAGGAAAATTCATACCAGACACAAGGTACCGGATTCTAATTTTAAAATACATTAAAAATACAATAAGAATCTATCTAACCTATCTCAAACGGAACTCCAACACACAACAAACAACCAATGAATCATTTTTCTCATATCAATATTTCTCAAGCAAATTCTGATATTTCGGATTACTGATCTTTTACCAAAAATTATTTGCCAGATTTTCACTTCCCAAATAATGTTTCCCAAAAACATGAATACCAAATAATAGTTTCCCAACTAAATATTACGCAAACAATTTTTTAGCAACTTAACAATATGCAAATAAATCTTTAGGCAATTCCTTATTTTGTCAATTTTCACTTCACCAATTTTTAATTAACCGAATGCATAAGTTGCCAAAACATACGAAACGCAAAACAAGTCATGGCAAACGTAACATTCAGCAAATACATTTTTAGCAAATGACCCGCTAGGTCATTTTTTACTTCACAAAATTTCATATGCCAAATCATCATTCAGCAAATTAATCTATGTCAAATCATCATTCAGCAAACTAATTTATCCCAAATCGTCATTAGGCAAATTAATTTTTAATCAAAAACCCGTTTGGTATTTTTTTCATTTTACGAAAATTCGTGTTTAGGGTCATAAAAATAAAATAACCCTAACCTACCTATCTCTGGGAGCAGTTTCATTTTGAGGGTCATAAAAATAAAATAACCCTAATCTACCTATCTCTGGGAGCAGTTTTATTTTGAGGGTCATAAAAATAAAATAACCCTAACCTACCTATCTCTTGGAGCAGTTTCGTTTTTAGGGTCATAAAAATAAAATAACCCTAACCTACCTATCTCTGGGAGCAGTTTCGTTTTGAGGGTCATAAAAATAAAATAACCCTAATCTACCTATCTCTTGGAGCAGTTTCGTTTTCAGGGTCATAAAAATAAAATAACCCTAACCTACCTATCTCTGGCAGCAGTTTCGTTTTTAGGGTCATAAAAAAATAACCCTAACCCACCTATCTCTGGGAGCAGTTTCGTTTTTAATCCAATTTATATTGCTACACAATTGGCTTGGCAGTTGAGCCCTAGATTCGGACTTTCGCAGCCTAATATCGTACACATAATATTCCATCATTGAAAATTTTACATTTTACAATCCGTCATTTATCTTGGTAATTATCGAGTTTAGAGAAAAGTTGCCCTTACAAAACATGCTTATTTTAGCGTCTTCTATACGATAGCATGATAAAAAATAGGTGTCATAATGATACTTACCACCCCCATCGTATTTTTTCAAAGTCCAAAAAATTGTGTCCATTTAGGAGCCAATATCTCGGTAATTATCAAGTTGCCAAGAAAAGTTGCCTATTTTAGCGTCCTCTATACGATAGCATCACAAAAAGTAGGTGTCATAATGACACCACCCGCACCCCCATCAACATTTTCCCCAACAAGTCCCAGGCCCCCTTTGCTATACCCCAACTACAAAACATTTGACAAACACTATTTGACTAAACATTTATTTGGATTTAAATCATTTGTCCAGTAATTTATTTGATAAAATAAAAGTTGAGTAAATATTTTTTTTCCAAGTAAAACCTTTGACAAACAATATTTGACTGAACTTTGCTTTGGATATAAATCATTTGTCCAGTGATTAATTTGACAAAATGAGAGTTGAGGAAACATTTTGTGTCCAAGTAATACTTTTGACAAAAACATTTTTTGTCTAAACATTTATTTGGATAAAAATCATTTGTCCAAGAATTTATTTGACAAAATTAAAATTGTGAAATTGTGAAAGTTACCTGAGCAATAATTTGGGAAGTGATCATTTGTCGAAATTTTCAATTGTCAAATAAGTATATGGGAAAGATTGGATTGGCAAATGTGCGGTTGGGAAGTTTGGTTGGGAAATAAAATTTGGTCAAAAATATTTTGGCCAAATGGCAGGATCCCGATATTTCTGATTCAGATGTTTATTCCGTAGCTGTATTGCGTTGTTAATGCATTGGAGTTGTATTGAAGTTGGATCGTGTCTATACGTGTTTTAAAGTTTGTATACGGCCCAAGCACCAGCCCAGTTTGAAATAAATTGAAACCTTGCGCAAGAACAAATTTCAAGAAAACTAATTTCAGGTAAAACGTTATTATAATAACAAAGCGACAACCCTAGACTCTCATCTCTTTCTCATTAATTAATCGGCTCGCCTCTCAGTTTTCCGTTTCTTTTTTGTTCAACCCTATTTATTTACAGGGTTCGACGGTCTGCTTATTTAACTAAAACGTTTCGTATTCTGAAGTACTCCCAAATTTTTATAGTCATTGAAATTCTTTTGTTTTTATATAAATTGATAGTATTGGTACCCTTGGTTAAATAAGGACACATCTTACGGAGGGGTACACAACTGATTTGTAATTTTCCATGTTGTTTTACAGGGTTACTTATTCAAGAAAACTTATTGTCACACATATACTAAGTATTGATTATATACTTACTACCAATTATGGATCCTAAATATTTTTTTAGATAATATAATGGAAAACTGTACAGTTCGTTTTATTTCCATAGGCAGTATTGACCTTGCCTCAGAAAAAGATGTATTTCAATTTTTAATTTACAAATCGTTTTCTTCTTTGAATATTGCACAGTTTATATTCCCAAATTCAGAAAGTATTAGGGAGACCAGGGAGGTTTTGTTATGATAATCTCTGCCCTTGGGAATTGTATATTCAACAGGGTAAAAAACAGAACACTTGCAATACCTATGCGGTAAATATTTTTGATGGCATTCGAGGTAAATTTTATGCTGTGATGCAACTGACATGTGGTGTGATTTAAAGGAATGAATGAAATAAAAACGTTAGGTAAACGTTATGACATGTACTATCGGGTTCAGAATTGCATGGTCAATTTATGAATGAATTCATTGATAAATCGACCATGCAATTTTGAACCTGATGGTACCTCATCACATATTAATGAGATTTTTGTTCATAAAAGTAATAACAGTATCACTAATAAATCGGTAACCCTGGACTTTTGTCCAGCACGCATAGTCCAGCGATTCCTTGCTTTGCGATCCACACCACCAGCACGCCGGCAGCCTGCGGGTGCGGGCCTACCGCGAAGTTCGAAAATCGACATTTCGTTATCTCCGTCTCTATCGCTCTTGCATATTCGAAAGAAAGTGATGCAAATAGACGATTCGAAGTGGTTCACGGTTACAGGCCTGGGCCTTGCCCCGGTTCCGGTGGCATCATAGGTACGGTTTTTTATAATGCGTTTTTTGTGTATTGTAAATATTTTCTACTTTCGTATTCATAATGAGAAAAAACAATTTTAAGAAGGAAAATAAATAAAGAGTACTTGGCACCTATAAACGAAATCATTGCATCGAGCAATTTTCCAAATGTGTAACTACAATTTAAGCTTGACTATCGTGCCTTTTGACTATTATGTAGATGATTTGATTTAGGTGCTACATCGAAGCCCTGGGGCACTGCCTCACGACGGGCATATCTGACAGAGCCGACTATTAGAAGAATTAAGTATTCCCGATATTACGTATTTATAGGGCGATCCTGACCTATTGCTGTAATATTTCTGAACTTTATCTCAATATTACCGGAGGATTTGACAGCTAAATATATATTTTTGTAAATATAGTAAACAAATTGTTAAAAAGTAATTTTTCTCAATGCTTTCATATCATTTTTCTTGAAAACAAGTTTATATTTACCGAATTTAAATTTAGTTGAGCTTATATATTATCAGCACTACTTAACTGGGATTTTCAATGTTATATAAAAGCAATAGAATTGACCCGATACTTGCATCATGAGTGCTAATTTCTATGCATGTTTTACCCTACTTGTATGCTGAAGAACATGCTGCAATGGTACCTACTCGTATTATATGCAGAAGGTAGGCCGGCATGAAAACAAGAAAGCCACTTGATATTAACATAACATACAGGCTGTGTCTTAGTTACCTAATATTCATAGGACTAGTTAATTTTAACCTAACACTGGATAAAGACATAACTCCAGAAAACATGGTATTTCCGTCCACCCACTGCTTCCAACCTACCATCTGAACTATTTACACACTTATATAGTACAAGTACTAATCTCTACACCCAAAAGCCTTAAGTAACCTAAATTCCTACGACCAAAAATAAACGTTCGGGCAGTAATAACAAGTTAGCAATTTGCACTGGGAGTCAAAATATATATTTTCGCATCTGAAACGTGAAATTATTTAAATTGTGTCGTAAACCAGTGATCTACATTGGATAGTGTTGCGTAAATCAATAGGGAACCAGCCGCACCGTGTTTGTTTAATGGATCGCATTATCCATACATTGATCGGTACTAGCGCACGGTTGCTCTGATTATTTAATTTTCAAAGGCGTGACTGCGAAGAGTTACTGGGAATCAGCTTATGCAAAAATAACCAAATGTTTTTCTAATTAAAAAATAGAAAAACATTTGGTTAGTTCGTACCCTTAAAGCAAGAATTTAACTAGAGACCGCACACGCGTACCGTCAGGGATATACGATGATGACGATAAAATCACTTCTACAGCACAAAACAAAACAATTTACCATTGTTTTCCTTAGCCGACACAACTTTCTAAGAAAAATATTTGAAGTTATTAGTAATTATTGAAGAAATCGCGAATTATATCTGTTTGTGACCCTCTACTGCTATCAATAATGGGTGGACGGTAACAAGGTCTATGGCAAGGACCAACGATAATAGCACCTACTCTGTCGTACCTATTGAAAGTGAAATAAGACCATCCCATTCGATCTAGGAATTGTTATTACCATGACAGGTCTATGGCTGGTATGTCTATGTTCGTACCTGATTAAGACCCTCATCGCATCTTTTTTTTTTTTTTCTTGAAACCGTTTATGCATGGTTATTTTTTACAAAGTTATGCATTACCTTTTAATGTGGTAGATTAAGACATAACTATTCATAAATAGCTATTAATAAATAAAAAAGTGGTATGAATGTATCACTAGAACTGTAAGCAATTATAACCAGTGAATACGATGAAATGTCTAATATAAGTAGCATACGACGAACCGTTTACCATCAGTGATCGGATAATCAACTTAATCATTTCAGAGAACATTATTAATAACGAACACTTAAGCGCTATTTCATAAATGCATCCTCTAAATGAAACAAATGAACACTATCATTAACGCTAGCGCAGATAATGACACTCAATAATGTATCGATTAAATACATTGAAGAGAATAATTTCTCTACAATGTACTGGTGTTCAGCTAAAGTAACAAGGCGGAACGATATTCCAGTCAATGGTGGTGGAACTATTAGACTGCGTGACTATTGTGAGTCTTATCAATTATAATTGTTAATTTTGTCTAAAATACGCATCCAAGCGAAACCGTTCATTCGTATCTGTTTCACGGAAATGATTGGTGCAATGATGTTTGCTACCATCCAAAAAATAGATGAAATGGTGCAACGCTAAAGATAAAGCGATGCAAATAAAAGACTCACAACCATTGCTAATTTTAATAGGTGCTTAATTGACTTTTATAACTTTTTAACCATGATGCAAGTAAAGCTTTATTTTGGTTAAATTTCAAATTTTGTGATTAAGTAAGTGAATATTTTCAGAAATAATCGTTTAGAGAGTCAGAAAAATTGTGACCACACCTGCAAATTTTGAACCGTAAGTACAAAAAATATGAAAAAAATTAGCCTAAAGATGAGCCTGAAGATGCTTTTTTGAACATTATCGGCTCAGCCATTTTTGAGTTATCTCCAAAAACTTTTTCCGTGGGCATCAGATACCACTTTTGGTATTAGTTTGAATCTTATTTTATTCCATTGAATGTACGGATTGAGATTCAGATTTTATTTACTAACTAATAAACAAAAAATCTGCAACAGTTTTAATGTGTATTGTTAATTTTGGTTAAAATACCTTATTATTTTATAGACTATCTTAATTTAAATGAATACTTTGGGCCGTATTCTAACTTTAAAATATGATCCAACTTAAAAACAATCCCCAATGCATTAACTATGAAAATAACACAGCTAAATGTCTGAATCAGAAATGTCAGAATTTGCTTGAGAATTGTTTCGATACAACTTCAATATTGGTTGATTGTTTGCTGTGTGTTGTAGTTATGTTTGAGATAGATTGTCTTATTATTGTATTTTAAAATTAGAATGCGGTACCTCTACAATACACAGCCATTCAGAAGCTCAATTATTGCCTAATGTAGTGAGGCCTCATCAAAGCACTATTTGTACTCATTTGCACCGAAAGTACAAATAAAAGGCAAGACTTTGTACCACAGCTTGGCCATCTATATGTAAATGCGCGCTGGGCTGATAGATAGCGCTCGTCTTATTGCAACTCGGATCGCTTTAATCGACGCCACCTAGTGTTTACTTTCTTTTAATTACTATGCCTAATATAAGGTGGCGAATGGTTAAGTGTTACATCCTCCCAATTCTAATGTACGGTTCTGAAAGCTGGACCCTGAAAAAGAATTTGGTCTTCAAACTAAGGGCTTTTGAAATGTGGATTTATCGAAGGATGCTCAACATTAAATGGACGGATAAAATAATTAATATCAGAGTTTTGGAAATAATGAAAAAGGACCTAGAAGTAGTATCAGCAATAAAGAAAAGAAAAACAGCATATTTTGGTCATATGTATAACAGCATATTTTGGTCATATATACAGAAACAATAAATACAATCTACTAAAATTAATAATTGAAGGAAAAAATAAAGGGGAGCAAGGCCGCGGTAGAAGGCGCACTTCATGGACTAAAAATATAAGAGACTGGTTAGAAGAGGTGGAGACCATAGATAGACTAATTCGCGTGACTGAAGGTAGAGAGACATATAGACATATGGTCGCCGACCTCCTGGACGGAGATGGCACATGAAGAAGAAGAAGAATATACCTATTTCATACAGGAAACGCTCCGTCGATATCGCTCGGAATTGACGTTGTCGGCGGTCGGCGGCGAGCGAAACAAACGCATGAGCTTCATTGTGCCGTATTCTAATTTTAAAATACATAAACATTACATTAAAAACACAATCTATCTCAAACATAACTCCAACATACAACAAATAATCAACCAATATTGAAGTTGTATTGGAGTTGCATCGGAACAATTTTCAAGCTAATTCTGATATTTCTGATTCAGACGTTTAAGCGCTAGCTGTATTAGAGTTGGATCGTGTCTAAATGTGTACGTTCACGAAGCTGAGCGGCAAATTGGAACGTCTTTTCGTGAAACGCCTTGATTAGTAAAGTATTGACCGTGTAACAATATGCGGTACATGGCATTCACATCAAAACAAGTACCTATGTAGGTCATCGGCGCATGCAAAAGTCTGGGTCTCGTTTTATAAAACTATAATTATAATTTCACTTTCTTAAAATGTGACGTTCAAAGGTACATCCTTGTCGGTCGTTATTTTTTTTATGGCAGTATTGCCTTATTGACAACCGACAACGTAACTTTGATTTGAAAACGTCACAAATACCTGTACTTAAAATTTGTGACAGAATATTATTTTGATATTACATAAAAATTGATAAATAAGCCTCTGTTTTCATTCAAAACGCGATCGCATGCTTGAAAAATATTCAAGTGTAATTCTGTTATATGTAATTGTGTTAAACTTTCACAAAGTGTTTTATATTTAGCATCTCAAAAGCGGAATTTAGTGATATTTTTTTTAATTTACAGCACAGATTGCCAGTGAAATAAAAACATTGGCGAGACGTGCAAATATATCGAAACATAGGCTCGCAAAATTTTACTTGGGATTTGAAGGAAAAATGTTGCTCTTGTTTAGATAACAAAATCAATTCATTGAAAAATGTTAATAAAGTCTTAAGAGTATACCTTAAATATGATGTAAGTAAACACATGAAAGTAAATAAACTAGAAATACCTACCAAAACAGCATAAACATTCGTAAAAACTGTTTGTAATTTGTAGCTTTAGGTGAGCCTGCTCAGCTTGTTAATCAATTTGTTTTCAAGATAATGACGTCGAATTTAATACTCTATTTTTCAATTGTTTCTATTATATTCATGTTTGTTGTTGTGATGTAATAGCCAATTATTCAGCGTATTATGAAGTAAACACAATGGGGAAGCAACTGTCAAAGTGACATCTCCAATATTGATCCTTAGAAAAGCTAAATTTGTATGACGCAAAGTACTTTTTATTTCTTTTCGCGAAAATGAGTCAATGTTTTGTTTCGAATTGTTCCGAAATTGAAATCCAACGGTTTCTGAAATATACTAAAATTAAAATGCTGTAGATTAACGCCATAGGGAAGGTTTTTGCCCAAGAAAAGCTTTTTGACTATACTAGTTAAGGGCCATTTATCTACTGTCTCTTTCTCCTATTGTATGGAATCTGGAACAGCGCCCTCTACAAAAAGTTTTTACCGGCCTTCCCCATTAATAAGTGTTGCAACTATAACAAAAACAAACGCTTAATACTTCACGCTAATGATATCCAACTTGGGATTTAGATTTTAGATGACATTAACAATGAATGCTCAATAAAACTACTTATAAAAAATTGTAATAAGGGAAAAATCTGCTTAAATCTCGTAAAAAGTAAAATAATTATAGTTATTACAGTATGATCGTATGACGCACACAAATAATAATAAAAAACATCGACAAAGCTAACATTCATCCAATCAGCCGGCACATTATTCCTCATCAACGCACGCGCATGTCAGCCAGTGACAAGTATAAATCACTGTGACAGTTTACAGTTGACACGTCAGGGTGCAATTGACACTTGTCAATTTGACCCGTGGTCAAGGTTCTGACCATGTTGCTATTATAGCTGCTGCGCGAGAGCTCGCAAATAGGGTTTTTGGGTAAACCAGAGTACCTTGATCCCGATATCTGTGTTATAATAATCCAGGGGGGCTCACTGCGTAATTTTTCGCCGTTACATGTACAAGCCAATGCTGGCGGTCCTTTTTCAGCGGGAGTAAAAGGAAAAACACAGTGTAGCAATTATACCTCTTTTTTTAAGGATTATATAGAAAAAGAATAACGGTCGAATTGGCTAATGTTTCTTTTTTTTCAGTCATATCAGTGAAAATTTTAAACGATACTACTTTTTTCCACTATTAGTTATACGCTTAAGACAATAAGATACAAAATGGAGTTTAAAATCATGTTCCTGGAAATCGCACGGTCAACACGTGTTTTAAAAATAAGTAGTTTATTTAAAACTTTTTAAGCAACGTCAATTTGAAGGTATCAGCTCCTTAAGCGATAGGAATGACGAACTCTGGACTGTAATTTTAATCATTTACAGAACAAAATTATCCACCTGTGTAACTAAGTTGATCTTCGACTACACGCAGTTGTAAAGGGTTTTGAAGTCACAGTAATACTGGTTCTTGTTTGATAAGCACGCGTGAAGTTTGGGAATACAGGTCCAATCATAGGTTCCCAGCGTGCCAAAAAAGGGTTTCGTTACAATTGAAACCATTTAGAGGCCTTAAAAGTTTTTTTTGTACCTACACTAATAGAGGGAAACTTATTCCACAAATCTGTTTTGTAACACGTTCAACTTTCAATACGGAGATGCCGGGTCATAACACCGACTCAGACCACAGGTACGGAACTTGTATTGTACGAAATATTATTAATGTAATTTATTTCTCATTTAAACCCATTAAAATTTACATCTTAACAGCATTAAATTAACATTGTCACAAAATGGTATCTTAATTCTTAACTAAAATAAAACGAAACACTATAACACAATAAAACTAAGTACATAAAAGAAAATTAAAATAAGCACTGATAACTACACCTAAGCATTAACGAATTATTATTATTGTTAAATATTATTTTGTATTTTCCAGACACTATTCGGCGAAGGAAAATATATAAGGAAACTGGATCTAAACCCAACAAGACCTAGTTTCCTCTATAGATTGGAAACGACAGTCAATTTCGAAAAATGAGTGCCTAACGCCAAATCTTTAGGTTAGGTTGCCGAACCCCGCAGGTTTCGTATAACCGAAGCAGAAAGCCACGACAAAATGCCAGGGAAGATAATAAATAAGTTTTGAGCGCTAAGCATGACACACATGATTATTGTTTGTAAAACATCCTCGTCCTCTTTTTCTAGTTTCTCGATGTCACATTGCTGTGTAAAAAAAGTTAAAAAAACTTGAAAATAAACAAAACCTTATAAATAAACCCCGTCTAAATCGCAGGCGCATACTTATATAGTTCTGAACTTAAGTGTGCGTCGACACTATCAGGATCTATCAATAGACAATGTCCACATACCGGCCTCTGATTTTATACTACGAGCAGATAGTAACCAGTAGCTAGTGATGGGTACTATCGATGTCAATAAGGATGTCTAAATAAGAAAGAAAATTGCAAAATCGTGACAGTTGAGAATTTTCTCCATCATTTTTAAATGTTATTTAAATTAGTGATGTAAGGAACAGATTTAAATTCACACGATTTTCACTCATTATTTTGCGACTCACCGCCGACCGACGAAACTGCAAGATAATGGGGGAGGCCTTTGCCTACCAATGGGATGATCTGTAGAGTCTGGTACATACCCATTGACAATGAGTGATAGAAATGATAAATAACGATATAAATAGTATAGATTATTAAAATTTTAAAAATAAACACTTGTGCGAATAAGTGAGATGAAAAATTATAATATGAATATAAATAGAATAGAATAATTATTATACATAAACAATATAAATCTTGCATTTAAATTTTACATTATGCATGTTTAACATTGAATAGTAGGTATGTAAATTATCTTCGCAGTATAACTTATGTATTGTATCTACAGGAAGGTTAAAATAAAAATAAATAAATAAATAATTTTGATACGGCCTCCCTGTTCCTAGGGGTCGAGCGTTACGGTACGCTCGAAACGTCAGGAAAATAATGAAAGTAAGTCCCGTTTTTATCAAAATAATGTAGTGATCTAAATTAGTATTTGTATAAAAACTGTGTGGTGTAACATATTAGAAGTGTTGTAACGGAAGATCACGATTTTCGTACAGATATGACACAGGCATATATCTTATTTAGAAGTGCCTACAATTAGAAAAACTCATCGTTCCAATTAAAATCACATTTTACGGAAACTTAGTACCTTTTATACACTAAACAAAAAACACCATCTAACCGATACGGAATTTCATCCAGAATTTTCTAAATACAAACGTCACGCACGTAATCAAGAAATATAATTATAAAAATCAATCCAACCATCATCCTAGCCAATTAAAATCACATTTCGTTATTTCCGCGAAAGAATCTCGTCACTAAGTCACAAAAAGCCCGTTGGCTACTGGTTCTCAGAGTCGCCGGGAGGATTTGTTCCGGGTTCGGTTCCCGGTACCACGTGGGAAACCCTACCCTATTAATCAAGGGTCTTTTTACTGGATAAAATGCTAGTTATTAGTTGTACGATGCTTACTGTTAGTGCGTGGTTTGTTTTGATTTGCTTTTTGTGTGTGTACGTGTTTGTGATGATTTAATGGCCAGTTATGTTATAATAGGTAATGCATCAATCTTTTGCCGCTACAGATGCCAATACAATGTGTAATTAAAATAATAAATTTCACCGTAAGCGCTTACGACTTATATGGTTTCAGAAAGAAACTAAGTACACGTAATATTGCTATAGCAATAAGTTCATTATGTAATACAAGGATACATAATAACACATATAATAAGAGCGTCACAGTCTACTAAATTATCCCGATTACGTATTTTCAAATTACTACTTTGTAAATATTTATACTATGTGAATATCAAGTGCTACAAGTTAAGAGTGTTCTCAGTGTTGGCAATACGACCACTGTACTACACAAAGTCTTGTTTCTGAACAATGTCTTTGATTTTGATAAGCGTAACTTCGAATCCGGTCGGCCTTCCAATCCTAGTTTGGGCTGTCACTCACATATTCCAGCAACGTCCCTAATGTAAAAAGTCTAATTGGTCGCACGAGCACGGAAGAATAACTTAAACACTTTCTGAGAAAGCTTTTATTTAGCCGATAAATAAATATAAATCGTTTATTGTCCGTACACGGCCCGTGGTATCCCGCGTACCCTTTTAAGGGAAGGGGTACTCGCAAAAAGTACGCGTGCGTACGCGTCGGGGATACCAGCGTAGCCGGTACGAGGAGCCAGGATAGAAAAAAATATGAAAACAATAATTTTAAAATCGAACCTGGAAGCGATTTGCGCCGCACGGACGGGCGTATTTTGCTTGCGAAGTATCCGTAATAAAGTGGTGAAATCGTTGGAATTTCGAAGATCGCTACGCCAGATAAGAGATGATAAAATATTTCTGTCAATGGAATTTGTAGCTGTTGAGATATCAAAATTACTGTTAATAAGCCATCTTTATTAAACTTTATAAAAGTAGTTAAATCAAACAGATATAAGAAGTAAAACAATGTCATAGACGCGTCTTTATTTTTCAAGGAATTCAACTGCGCCTAGTACTTACTTCAAGCTAAGTATACACCTCCCTGTATAAAAATAACTAAGGAGATCTGACGATGACGATGTGGCTCGAGCGCATGAAGGCATTTTAACTAGCGCCGTCTCCGCATCAACCATTGGAAACAATATTTGATTATAAATCGCTACTCGGATGCCTGATAAACCATTGTTATTGCTAGACTTGTTTATTTTATATTAACTTATTATATTGTAATTGTTGGCTACTTAAACCGAATTGACATAGGATAGACCTATTTGAGAATTTAGTTTAGGCTTCGTCACATTATGTTTTCGTTTGTTTAAAAAATAAGCAGTTGAGAATACTCAGTCTTATTCAAACGATCACCTGTAGCAATACACTTTACCTTGAAAAATCGAACACTAATTTTAATTTTATAAAAATTGTACAAAAAAATCGGTTGTCTGTAAAGTCGGTTTACTGACGATAGTTGAACGTGACAACGTCATAAGAAAATACTGATGGAATGGTTGCATATTTCAAAAGAAAATTTTAATTTCACCGCACTTCATACTTGACGAAAACATGTAAATGTATTATTGTATAGCAGCAGCTGTCCACGCGGACGCATCGCTCACTCAAGTAGGAGAGAGACAGATGTCGAACGCTACCGAACGCGAAGGCCGATTGTGCCTCTTTGTCGCTCGTTCCGCGCTCTCGCTTGCACTTCAAGCCTTAAATGGAACGCCTCAGAGCGAGGTAACGCCGCATGAGTCATGTTTTTTCGTGCGTGCAGCCGGCTCCATCGAATTATAAGACGTTGTCACGTCAAAATGCGTTCACTGAAAGGAGCGACCAATACACATTATACAGCAGCAGCACGCCATCGCTATTAAAAAAAATATCATATATTTATAATCATCACCATAATAAAATATTAGCCCAAAGACGTTCACTGCAAGATGTAAGTAAGCCCCCCCACAAGTACATCGCGATTTTTGAACGGATCGTCGGCCTACGATTTGGGCTTATCTCTGTGCCCTGGTGGTGTACTTTTCCATTTTTCCGGCGTCTACCAAGAATCCTTTTGACCCAGCGGCCATTACTTCTACGACCAATTTAAATGCCCAACCCACTGGCACTTAAAATGGCAACTCTGATTAATTTTCACAACACTTCTTTAGTCCATTGGGTACGTTTAACCCGAGTGCGCAAACAAAATGTGATTAACACATCCTACCGATATACATTATTCACATACAAGCGGCCTGTTTGATGTCACGAACCCCATCAATTACGGCTCAGCCGGTGACACCATGCTGCGATCGCGGAAAAAATGTCCTTAGAGTAAATCTACTTTTTACCTAGTAAACCTCGTATACCACTTTAAGGTTAACTTGTATTTTAAACCCTTTTATCAAACAAATAAGGCATATTTCTACAAATTTATGATCAAACTATAGGAACTGCGAAGGCGTTAATATTTTTTTCGCTTTAAGATTTTCAATGCATGCTAGGAATTTGAACAAACTTAATGTGCTTTTCGCGGTACAATGTACATCTTTAGGGTTCCGTAGCCAAATGGCAAAAAACGGAACCCTTATGGATTCGTCATGTCTGTCTGTCTGTCCGTCCGTATGTCACAGCCATTTTACTCGGAAACTATACGACGTATCTGAATAAAATTTACACATAAGGTGTATTTTGTATGCCGCTACTTAGTTATGTGGTTAGATTTGAAAAAAAATATATTTTTATGGGGCCGCCCTATAGATGTAACTAAATTTAAAAAAAAATTACCAAATATCAACAGGTGACACATCAATCGATAGATATTTAAAAATAACATTGAGGTTTTTTTGACCATTTTGTGATTAAGTGAATATTTTCTGAAATAATCGCTTCGAAAGTCAGAAAAATTGTGTCCCCCCCCGCCCTTGTAACTTTTAAACCGTAAGTCCAAAAAATATGAAAAAATTTGAGGCGATGTGCCTTATCATATACTTTCTACGAAAATTATTTTGAACATTATCGGTTCAGCCATTTTTGAGTTATCTCCAAAAAACTTCTTCCATAGGCATCAGATACGACCTTTTGGTATTAGTTTGGTTCTTATTACATTTAAGGTACGGAGCCCTCCTATGCGTGGTCCGACACGCACTTGGCCGGTTTTTTTGTGACGAGAATCCTGCATTACAGATAGGCACCTGCAACAGGTTACGAAATAAGGTTAAATTGAGAACGATGTAACCATGTCAAATTAGAAATAACAAGAGATTCCCTAGAATTTGAATCAAAACTTTGTCGTCATTTCACAACTTTGGCTTTTAGCAACTGGTTATCCAAACAAAACCACAGAAGTAGGGTCAACGTGGGACAGAAAACACTTAAACAGACACTGGAGAGTTTTTTTTACAACTTTGTCAGGTTACAGGTACAGATACAGATATATATATAGATATTAATTATTATCATCAGTTGATGAATTATTATCATCATTATAATCCACCTCCTCCAATGACCTCTATGATTCACTGTCCCTGTCGTCCCTAACTATACCAGACCGTTTCAGATTTATTGTTGCGTTAAGTTTGTATGGTTAGGTAAATCGTTGTGACAAATAACCTAAGATGGCTCTACCTCCCACGACTGCACCTCCAAACTCGCCTATAAAAACGTCCATCGATCACCCAAACCTTGCACACGTGCAATTAAAAGCAAAGGAACTTCAGGAATCTAAGCAATGCGGTCTATATTCATGAGCGCCCAAACTGGCGGCTTACGAGGCTGGATGCTTGCGCAGGAGTAAGTTTTTTATGCACAATTAACCTTTCAAGATCGGAATATACGGAGCGGCGTCCGTAGTGGAACGCAGTGGAACCTTTGTTAACCTACCTATATTCTTCTAGTATGCTTACACTATACGAACTTTCAAAACAATCACGCAAAGTATGATCGTGCGTTCTGTTAAAAATATGTCTAGTGATTTTTGAGCTATGAGTTACGTCTTGGTACAGATGATCTCATAATTTTCTTTAATTCTTTGGTTATTGACAAGGCTTTTTTAATTTTTTATATATCTATAATAGCCTTTATAAGATATTTCTTCGGTTATGAACCTCCATAGCACATAGTAGATCTACTGTCATCGGCATCCAAGTATTGCCAGCTTATTAACAAATTATTTTTGTCTCATATGTGGTTTTCCGCTACGGTACGGTATTTGCACGGGGTTTTCGCTATAGTGTTCGTCTCACCCAGTAGTTCACTAGTGATAATGTGGCCTGCCTGTAGTTTTGCATTCGATATTTGATTTTTGTGTGAGATTAGGTCTCAAGACAGCTCAACATGATCTCAAGAGATCAAAAATAAGGATCTTCACAAGATACCTGAATTATATTAGAAGAATGAGCGACCTTATAAGAGATGCGGCTTTTTGAGATGGCCCTTTTGTTTCTCCACGCGCAGTATCATGTAAAGAAATCGCAACATTTTCGTTGATTCGTTGTTTATTTTCCAATCCAAAGGACTCCAATTCAAACCCCAGCTCTGTGTATGTACAAAACTGTATTATGTACAAAGCATCATTTGGTATTTACCAGTCACTTTTTGAAGTACAGTCCCCAACCCGCTTTGTAATAGTAGCGAGTAATAGCCTAAGCCCTGTCGTACATGAGTGGAGGGCTGGAGGCCCCTGTGCCAAGCAAAGGAACGGGTATGGGTTAGTATATCCCTGTATCTATAACTCTGTCTGTCTGTCGGCTAAGCTCTTCCCACTTGTAAACCGACATGTTCGATGGATGAGATCAGCGTTTCGCGCCGCTACACTGCTCCGTGTGTTTTGAACAACAACCTTTTATAAAGGAGTTGCCACGCGTCGGACGCGCGACGACCCTATATGGGGCAGCTTCCGCGTGCATACATATGTAGTGGTACACGTGTAAAGGGATATCACTACGATATATCTGCTCGTAAAACCTCATTGGGTTAGGTTATACACGGTTGTTATTTCCCCAGAAAAAAACCATCAACCACCATTTGTTTGTCACTACTTGTTCATTTTTATTTACCTTCATTTTTTTGCTGATATGCTGGTGTGAAACGCATTTCTGGTTACGAATTTGGATCATGCTAGGTCAGATATGTTCTTAACGATGGTGTTAGGTTGTAGATAAAATTACCAAGTCCCTCTAAAATTAGTATCTGGTCTTAGTGTTCAATATGTACACTTAGTTACTCGTTAGACAACACACTGTATTTTTATACATTTTAGTTTTTGCTCAAGAGTAGTTTTTTATAAGTTTCATTTATACGTACAAAATATTTAAACGGACTAACTCAAAAAAATATTTGTAGTGACTATTAAAATATTTGACCTAGACCCACAACACGTTTCGGAGACCCTAGTAAAGCACTGAACTTCTTCGCGTCGACAGTTCTAAAGTAGACAATTTCTAAAATAACTTTGCAGCAACTGTACCTACAAGTTAAAAGCCAGCTTATATACACAGCAAGATATAACTTACATACAAATTTGCTTCTATTGACCATCGAGTAATAGCACACATAAAATACCCGACCGGGATCACCGAGGATCAATCATTTCATTTGACATACCGTCACGATAGATGTCATTACAAATCATTAAAAGTATTTCTTCAGGGGCCGCGATTGTAGTTTTTTTGTAGTGGTTTTAATGATGCTCTATTTATAAACGTTTGAATTGATTTTGATTCGGTAGGTCACAATGACTGTAACTCTAGATTGATTGACCTTTTATTATTACCTACATACCTACGACCTTCAAACTCTTAATTCCACGTCGGTGGTAAGTCATTCCTTCTGATTACCGTAGCCATTAGACTTATAACTTCAAGTATCACGTACCGTTTCACTCCTTAATTGAAGAGCCTGCCTGCCTGTCTTTTAATCCTTGAAAGAAAAGGAATAGCAAAATAATATAAAGAAAAATTTCAACGGCCTCCTAGCCCAGTCGGTAGTGACGCCTACGAAGCAGGAGGTCCCGGGTTCGAATCCTGGTCAGGGCATTTATTTGTGTGTTTATCACAGATATTTGTTCCTGAGTTATGGGTGTTTTCTATGTATTTAAGTATTTATTCATATTTATCTATTATATATATCGTCGTCTAGTACCCATAACACAAGCCTTATTGAGCTTACTGTGGGCCTAGGTCGATTTGTGTAAGATTGTCCTATAATATTTATTTATTTAAAATAAAATGAATTCGTTCCACAGCTGAAGCAGAGTTTGCCTAAATCAATTTGTGCTCTTGTGGGCTAACATATATTTTAGGGTAAACTACAACAACCTTAAAAGCTAGAGTTTTTAATTCATATACCGGTTCTCGATATATGCCTATACACTAACAAACTTTTATCTTCATCAGAGTAAGTTACACCAAAGCGTCAGCTTTTAAACCTTACCCGACTTTTAAAAAGGCCAGTTAATTTGTTATCTCCGTTACTCGGCGGAGGCGTTATTTTTCGTCTGTTATCAGCAAATCTCGCAGTAACAAGTGTGATTAATACCTCCTTGAATGCAAGTGCCGGCACATCTGCCTTTAGGCGTTATTGGGATTCCGCTGGGATATGGTTAACCCGCATGATTTTATCAGATCAGACGCCTAATTATGTAATTAATTACTTTCCAACCGAGATCGATTGATACATATTTGGCCAATGTTTTAAGATTATTACAATCGCTTGCAGAAATATTAATCTATCCCACATTAATTTTGGAATGTTTCTATAAATACGTTAATTAAGAATTTTTCTATAAATTTCACAGGTTACTTAGTTCTTGTCAGCTATGAAGCTGTTATTTTAAAATCGGATAATTTTGAAGTAATCAAAATTGATACGGAACCATTCTCATTTTATCTTCATACACTTGACTATTCCGTTAACTTTTTAACCATTTATATTTACCGTATTAAACTTTTTTCAGCGGTGTGCCTTAAAGGATTAATTTCGTCTTTAGCTCTTAAGAGTACAATGTATACTGATTGTTTGGGGTCCTAAGTAATGGTTCGCGATATATTATTTGGCTGCCATTTTGTTTTCTGAGTATTGATCGTGGCGTGTGAATTTTTTGTGTGGTACCTACATCGTTGCTTTGCTGTAGGTATCTATGTGATACATAGTATATACTCAGATTCAGATTGAGATCATTTATTCATAATCATAAATATAAATATATTTACAAGTCAAATTCTTAACATAATAATTAACTTATTCACCGCGTCGAGTATGATTCTAACTTGCGACCTTTTGAAAGTTGGTCAGAGTGGTCGGATCGGTGTCTGACCGCTCAGACCAACTGAGCCATCGACGCTTACTCAACATCGGTGAATCTTTTCATCGGTTCCTTCATTGCTTACGTCATAAGGAGACGTGTAGCGACATCTACCGTAAGTATATACACATTAACGGCATCGAAGCTCCAAGTTATATTGGAATAACATCGATAACAATGCGCTAACCCGTACTACATTAATTTTGTATTAAGCAGAAACGTCTGCAAGCGAAAATTTCAATTTTATAATTGAAAGAAAAATGGAAAAATTCACCAAGTCGAGCAAGATTCGAACTTGCGACCTTTCGAAACACCGGTCCGACCGCTCTGACCAACTGAGCCATCGACGCTTACTAAGTCCAAACAAGACCGTTCGAATGCTTCGTTCGGGTAAGTTAATGATAATGAACAAACCTGGTAATATCTACAATTTGACAAAAGCATAGCATTAGTTACTCCTAGCTACTAGCCCTTCAGAATCCTGGTCGTAACGTTATAATAACAATGGCGAGCAGTCAGCGCGAGCTGTCACCGTCTGCGCCTTCATTACTATACGGGAGCGCCGCAAATCAGCGCAGACGCACGGACAGCAATAAGATATTTACAAGCGATTCTGAGGGACGTTATAGGGATGTCGGAGTTTTCCTTTATTGGAAATTATTTTGTATCTCCTTTGATAACTTTGGCGACTTTCGAGCCCGGTCATTTTAGGCCTGGGCAAACCCAACATGTAGAGGCCATATGGAACGCCTGCTGAAGCTGAAACCTATTCACGGGTACATTACCCGTGAATCGTTGTCAGCAAACATTGGAGGCAATAAGCCTAATGGTAGCCAATAGGTAAAATGGAAATAGTACTGGTGTAAGATAAAGATAATTTATTGTCAAAACTGTGTACAAAGGTTAACATGTCATATATTTACAATATAGGTAGGTGTCAACAGTTTGCCCATTTCGAGCGTAGAATAGCTGGTTTGTGCTTGATTTTACTAATTAAGGTTAAGGTTGAAGTTTGGGTGGCTACTAAGAGTGGGCTGCAAAGATCTGGAAACCTGCCATAAAATTGCTTGCCCACCTAAGTTACAGAAGCCTGCATAAATAAATCCGGGAAGAAAGGCGTATGTGAAGTCACCTGCTTAGCGTGGAGACTATTGGCCTCTTGTGAATTAAAAGTGCCTAAAGCAGTGGGAGTGATACTTTTATAAGCTAACAAATGTTTATTATTTAAGTTAAGAATTGGCAACCCTGGAGGCTGTCGTTACTACGTCCGATGCGTACGAGTTGGACCAGTCCGCTTCTTGTTATCGACATATGTACATATTTATTTATTTTGGCATTATTGCATTACCATTGTAAGGGAAAAAAGTGTTGCATTAGCTTAATATATATGAGTTGTGGTCAAGGGGTTTATTTTAGAGTTTAATTGTATGAGATTATTGTTCTTGTTTATGATGTTAAAGATACTCACAGAAAATCTTTAGTAAAAGTAATATTTTTTCTTGCAAGACAGACGTCTGGCCATATAAACAGACATGGCGAAACGAAAGAGAGAGAGGAGGTACATTGTGGGTAATGAGAATATATATTTTGTATTATTTTAGATACGCTAAAAAGAGTAAATCATAAATATCAAATCCATATTTACCGCAAGCCTACACATACCGACACGGTGATCCCGGCATCTTCCACTCATCCGTGGCAGCACAAGTTAGCGGCTTTTCATTGTTATGTGCATTGGTTATTAACCGTGCCTCTTTCTGACGAGCATTATCAGATGGAATTAGATAATATTTAGCATTTAACTATCACGAATGGCTACGATAGGTCTGTCCTGGATGGTATCGTAAGAAAGCAAAATAGTCTGGTTAGCAACATGATGCAGCATACAAATGCTGCACGATCATCTGATCCCATTAAAAAGTTTCTACTGTTTCAAGCGAGCAAAACCTATGTCGGAAAGTTATCAGATGCAATGCAATTAATAAAATTTTAAAATCCAACGATATTAATGTGGCTTTAAGACCAATAACGCCTTGCGCTCAAGAATTTGCAAAGGGAAGGATATAATTGAGAATGCGAAGAAGTCTAGAGTATATAAGTTAAGCAGTGATGACTGCCATAAAGTGTACGTGGGGCAAACGGGACGTAGTTTTAACGCAAGATATAAAGAGCATGTTGCTTCATATAGGCATAGCCATCCAGAACGATCCAAATTCGCGAAAGCTTTGTTGGAAAATGGTCATTCTCTGTCTGAGGATCATTCTTTTGATCTTTTACATGTTTGTGAAAAAGTGGTGATAATGTTATAAATATGGCCGACCATTCTGGACACGTGGTGGTTTGTTGCGGGAGATATGCGGCGGGAGGGTGGGAAAATAAATACATGCAAAAATACGCAAATGAGTATAACATTATTATACCGCAGAATAGGTAAGCAATATTATTGTAGTTAATAAGGTTGTTGAGTAATCTCAGAAAAAGTAATTTCTTGGTTAAAGCTTAAGAGTGTTTATTGGGTAGAAAAACGCAGTTTAGCGTTGTTTTTGAGGTTGTTGATTCGTGGAGACTTGACGTTAGATTTTTTTATGTCCCCATAAATATTTTTAAAGAAATATCTGATCTGATTAGAGCATGGAGTGAGTCTTTTGTACATTTTTATTTTTACAAAGTGCCTTTATACATGCCAAAATATATCAGATCGACATTTTTTCTTAAATTAAAGCTATGTTGCTTCTAGCGAAACCTAGCTAAACATACTTTTGTTCAAAAAATATATAAAAAGACTCACTTATTCCTTAGATGACAAATTTTCCAACGTAAGTACCTATTTATATACTTAACATTAAGTTAAACATAATTTTAATTACTACAAACCTCTATCTTTACCTCTCAATATCGAGACACAGAAGATATAAACATAACATATCATAAATACTCTTTATTGCACACCTCAAAATAAAGAAACACATAAAATACAAGTCACAACCAGTTAAAGTAGAGGTACAACAATTGGCGGTCTTATCGCTAAAAAGCGATCTCTTCCAGACAACCTAACCTAAGATATATTAAGGTAAACTATTTATATATGAATCATAAAATAAAAAAGTAGCTCTCTCATGAAATTTAGACTGAAAGGATCTTTCAAAAATTCCAGTTAGTTACGGCAAAGTGGTATTTAAAAGTTTAGCAAAATCGAAAACAAACGTTACCGGCCTCTTATCTAAATCAATATAATGGTTGGTGCGTATATTTAGTAAAGTTATTCAATGTGACGTTTTCGGTTGTCTATAAGGCGTTATTGTCATAAAAATCATTTGGAAATAAACTCTATTATCAGCCGGCAATAATGTACGTGTGACTTGAAAACGACACAAATAATGTCAGATTTGTAGCAAATAATGCTTAGCTTTGGTCAATTATACACTCGATTGTAGAAATCACACTGTATTTTTTTATTAACTTTTTTGATTGTAGAATCATGATAATATTGTGGCCGTAAATCAACGCAACCCATCCCATAGTGAGCTGCCCTGTTCTTAAGATTCTCCTCTTCTTTAATAGTATTCATATTTATGAGCCGAATCTTATACACATATGTGGATTTTTAAATTCTTATTATACATTCTCAAAAACTATCTTCCTTTTTACTTACTTACAAAGAAGCACAGACACCATGCTTACCTGCAATAAATGAAAACAAATTAACAAAAACATATTACATAAACAACTGCATACATAGTATACACGTAAAATAAAATAAGTATACACAAGAGCAATAAAAGTCAATTGGTATACGGTTCTATACCAAGTAGCCTGTTTTCGTTGCTCTGAAGTGTAACCTAATTGCGAATTTCAAAACGCAGCGTTCAGTGTTCAAAGACATGTCGCGAAAGAAAGAAAAAATCTCACAATCTCCTAAAATATTGTCAATAACAAAAAACTCAGATCTAATTGATCAGTGCCAATAATGACATATTTATGTGTTGGGGGCAAAAAGAGGGGTTATTAATAATTTGATATTAACCTAGCGGACACGTCTCATAGCGGCCGGCGCCTGAGCTCTTGTAAAGGCAAAAACTTTATCATAAATGCGCTTTAGATATTCTGGGGATCGGTATTTTGATGTAGTACACGTTGGATTGGCAGATGATTACCACCGTTTACTACGATCAATAGTTATAGTTGTTATTAAGTCGGTTTAATATGAAGTATAATATTCATACCATCTATATTGAAAAGTAAAATGAAGATTATAAAAACATTTTTTTTTTCAATTAAAATAAATATTTTATTGGTTCTGTAGAATCCATAATTAATACCAAAAGATCTTATATTGTGAAAAAATGCCTGGGCACAGTAGTAGGGTAAATTCGAAACTCGGTCGTTGAAGTGGGAAAAGCGCCTGTGTTCAAGTTTGTACCATCTCGCCTTCGGAATTAATTAGGAATGAAGAGTTATCAATGTTATCAACTTATCATATATAAAATGAATGTAGTTTAATTACTTTGTGTTAATTAGAACGATGTTTAACAGTGTTACACTGTATCAGCAGGTATCCTTACAAATAGTTTGCTGTGAAGATTTATTTTCTATACTTACTAGGTTAGTGATTAGGAACAATACCTAGAATGAAAAATATTGTTTTTCATTTAAATTTCCAACTTAAAAATAAATAAACAGAGAAATTATCTGGGACACTAAGTATTCGATATAGTTAAGTAACGACTTATATTAAGTAGGTAGGGTAAATAATAGTTACTGGCCAACTCTTAAAATTGGGTTACAGAGCAAGGATCTAGACATTATTTTTATAACTGGGGGTTTTTTATAGGATTTAAATTCATATTTATTTTTAAGTAGTTTTGAATTTTGTTTAGCTTTATATTTAAGTAGTGTTAGTTTAATTATAGTTTATATTACTTTATACATTAACAAATGAAATGTACCATCTCGTATTATGCAATAAGGATCTGGATAAAATCTATAGATTCACACTTCGTTACATGAACAAGACTACATATAATTATAAGTACATATGAAATATACATTCAAATAGTAAAGTTAATGACGACGAAAGTTATGGCCAGTAACTAAACGAACAGGACCAGTTATTGGCTATTTATCCTATTTAGTTAAATAAAAAATCCGCGGATACCTTATTTATTGTTCTATAACAGTTTTTAATAGTTTGCTGGGACTTAAAAAATCAATAGGGTAAGAAGAAATTTCAAATAACATTTTTTTTCTAATCTGCGTTCTACATATACTATAATTTCACTTATCATGACAAAAGATATATCAGGCTGCATCACAAAAACTAAAATATGACCGAGGGACATAGCAATACGCTCTATAGAGGAATTCATCTTCCATATAAAAATGTTTTGCGTCGGCAGGGCTTAGGAATATTTTCGTGCGTATTATACTCTTAATGTGACAGACTGAATGTATTTTGTTTGCTTTATGTTATTTTGGCTGCTTACGTAAGCTGGTTTATAGCTACAGGAGAAAGTTTAAAGGGCTCGATAATTTTGTAAGGATTTTCTTCAAGTTAATCAGCGTTACTTAAATTTTCTTGTTACTTTACAAAGTGCGTAAGTTTCGAAATGAAGCCTTTGGATTTAAAGAAAATTTATGTTAATACAGCGTGTATTTTTGATATAACCGCATAGGTACATTAGGTACGCTAAGGGTACTTAGTATAAATTAAATTAAATTAAATATACGTTTATTTCAGGCCCGGGAGCCCATATGTCTTGCTAGTTACATGTGTTATAGACCCTAAAAAACATATCATACAGGCTGAAAAATACTGGTGATCCGTTTAAAGGCATATTTGGTATCGTATTTTCTTTTTGTATGGGACCCGTCGTCCCAGCCGGCCAACCCTCCATACAAACGCAATTTTCTTTTCGCGTATTTTTTTTTCTCTTAGTTTTCCATATTTAGAACACGATACCAATTATGTCCTTAAACGGATCACTAGCATTTTTGTTACACCTTGTATGTTTTATTAAAATTTACTGTCATTTTTTTCCATATAAAATATTTCAACACATAATGATAGCTACATACATCATTACTTTGCCTTTAAAACGTCACAATTTAATTGAAATGTGTCACATTAGTGTATACGCAACTTAAAAAAAAGAATAATTAGGTAATTACTCGTTAGTTTAAAGTTAGCTAAATATTTATTGCGATATCGGTTTATAACTTCAAAACCTGGGTCTGGTTTCCTTTTGCGGTTATATCAAAGACAAACGAGGTATAAATTCCGCAAAAGTGAAAAATCTATTCCTAAACAAGGATTGCAATCAACTTGATTTGATTGAATCAAGATACTACCGTACCTCTCTCTTGATAATAAGGCATCGTACCAAATAAATCTAATTAAAAATGTAGAAATGAATATTGTGATGCATAAAAAATAAATACACAATTTCTAATAGGCATGGATGACACATGTTGTTTATTGTTTATTGTTAAAAATACATTTGCACCTTAACAGCTAAAGCCAAAGCGGCACAAATTAAGACAATAACATAGATAGGTATAATATAATATAGATTATAAAATTATTCAATACTACTCGCAGGCATCTCTCGTTCAATCACTCTCTTGCACTCCGTCATCAGTCGTCCTATCGTGCTTACAAACAAATCACACAAAGGCTGAGCCTCAAGCACGGAGTTGAGCAACGTCAGTGCGCGTACGACCGGCGCCTGCGCATGCGACTGCGTGCGCACCGCGCCCTCCGCCAACAGAGGGTGTCGGCGCGCACGTATGTACTGGTTAGGCACAAATAGCCGTAAATGTTGAATTATGCAATAAAATTTAGTTGATAGGATGCAAAATGGTCAATATATCCAACTAAAGTGAAAATTTATAAATTCTATTGAAATGGCTCAAAGATATCAAGCTGCAAAATTTCCAAATTTTACGATTTTTTAAAGTGCGAAATAAAAAAAAAACAATGATACCATTCGATTTTTAACATTTTACTGTAAAATAAATTGTATGGCAACTATATACATAAACGCAACATTTCACTGTAAAAATAGCAATTTCATAATTTTTCCATACTTTAAACAGGGCGACTATGTGATCGTGACGTCACTTTTGCACGTCATTTTGTTAGGAGCGTTTTGAGAAACAAATGCAAATCTCAGACTTTAATGGCCTGATTCACAATCTCCAGTTAAAGCATATCTGTCAGATAAATGTTTGCTGTCCTTTTCTTTTATATGACTGGAGAAAAGGATAGCAATAATTTCAACTGGCAGATAAGCTTATCTGGATATTGTGAATACTTTAACGCAATTGGCCCCATATAGACATTTGATCCTCACAAACGAATCGATTGATACCATACATGAAAAAAAAATCACCATGCCTATTTTTTCATGAAGTCAAGTCGTAACACTGGTACCAAATATGTATAAAACATCTTTATAATTGTACAAATCGTAATCATCAATGTGCATAAAGACGTTAAATTCAATCGGTAACCATTTCTAGTTACAGAGAATAAAGTTTATGACATATTACTGGGGGCTTAGCCAAGACGACAATCGTTTGTAGAAAACGAATCGGAACGATATCCATCTCTCTATCGCAGTAATGAAGAGTGAGCGAGAGCGTGTAGCGTTTCGTTTCGTTTTCTGCAAACGATTGCCTTCTTGGCTACAGGGCCTGATGTCGTAAGTGTCGTAACCAAACGGTTACGTCAAAAAGTATACTTACATAAAGATGTATACTCGTATTTTATAGGTATGGCCTTCTTTTGATCGCACAATAACGAAAGAATGCACTAAAAGGAAATTATTTGCCGAACCAATAACACATCGATGTAAAAACCAATAAAATGACCTTTTTATCCAATAAATTAAATTATAAAAACAACAAACTACATTGTAATTATTACTGACCAATTCTACATACATCAGCATGATATGTAAGACGCGTGGTAAGTAATAATCAAAAATGTTCGTTCCTACTTTATACTTAAGAGTCATAGTCCCATGATTTTTCCATAGGCATATTTGTTACAGTCTTTACTTTTGACGTACCGTATCACATTAAGTTCTTTGAACATTTATGTATTAACCAAGGAAAGGACTTTTAACGACAAGGTTCTAAAATACATGCTTCATAAGAAACGTCCATTCGATTCCCCGGCTCGATTCATTTTGAGATAATGTCGTGAAAGCATGGGGGTTATGATGGATACCCGAAATACTGAGTCGCAATTAATACGTGAATCGATTCCAGTCGATAAATAATTTATTTTTGTACGAATTCAGGGCTTTTCGGCGATTATGATCGATATATTTATAAAATTCGATTCGAGAATCGTAAATTGTCTGGAGCTTCTTTTTTTTCTCAGTAAATTAAAAATGTCTGTAAACGTATTAGTTAAATTCGGGTAAGTAACAATAGTAAAATAAACTCAACTAATTATCGGAAGTATTTAATAGTAAATCTCACACATAATATTTTTAAGGAATATAAGATTTTTTGGAAAAAAAAAATCTTGATTTAAAATGTACATATCAAAATCCCTTAGGTATAATTATAGGTAATGATTGTAATTCATCATTTTGATCATTTTAATAAGCCCCGAAAAGAGAACTAGAGAAGCAATCTATTTTCATCAACTTAACATTATAAAACGATACCGTTGATGGCAACAGCAAAATACACATTGATCTTTTTGTCTGTGGCTACATTCCATAATTTCAAAAATCAATAAAGTCGGTTAAAAAGTCAATATCGAAATTTTCGAATACTGATTATATCGATCGACATATTTATGTTATGTCTCCCGTGTTCCGTCATAATTCCAGAATCATTACAAAAACCGTGAATACGTTGCTTAAATCATATCATATCAAGATGGACTGGAATCGAGAAATGCGTGTTATGCTGAGTCTTTTGTTTCAATTTATAAGGCATTTTTATTAAATGATGTAACCAGTTGATGCACTCGTTGTCTTCAGTAGCCAAAAGACGTATGTTCTGTAATTGGTAGTTCGGTAAATAATGGATTCATTAATGTGTCCTCATTTTTAGGGTTCAAGTCAGAACTTTTGACATGAAAATAAAATAATTTTTTGTATCGTTCACGTCGTCCCAGCCGGCCAACCCTCCATACCTTTTGTTTTTCGAGTGAAATTTTTTTTTCTTACTTTTACGTAAATAATACTATACCAATTATATTCATTCAATAGCGATTTCTACATCTATAACTTGCCAATTGTCGCTACAATGTAAAAAGTTCGAAGGTAAAATGGCAATGAAATAGACAGTGACGTAAAGGGCCGTAAGTCTGTTTTTCAAATTTATCTGTTTCGAGATGCACTGCAGGGGACAAAAGTTGGTACTGGAAAAACAAGAGCTGCGATTAGGGTGACCATATGTTATACGTACTTGAGCGCAATAATTACTTTCGTGCTTTTTTAAATTTGTGGTTGGCTCGGATTGTGTTAAGATATTTTTAATTGCAATTTTTAATGCGAAGTATGCCCATGTAATGTTTTAATTATATACACATTTCGTGCTGTCGTACAAGATTTAAATATAGATCGAATATCGTTCGTGTTTTTATTTTGGACCACTACATTCTCCCCCGTTTACCTATCAAGGAGATAGAGAGAGAAATAAAAGAATAACAGGATGATCATTATGATGTCAAAACGGTGACTCATTAGTACGAGCGCTGTCACAAAATACGTGAATACGGGCGAGAAAAAAATCTCCACTGAAGATACTCGTAGCTGCGCAACTTATTCATTTGATTTTATGGGGTTGCGACTACAACCCATCTTATCGGACCGAGTAGTGCCAATTATTTATATTTAAACATACAAAGATGGTCGTTGTATTGATATTCTCATTTCCCACCAAAATGCTACTCTGACTTAGTAAATAATTTAATCATTATCAACCTGAGCATCCTCCTGATGTTTGTCCCATATTGCAACGTAAGGCCTTTCCTGCACTGTTCCACTTCGCTACATATAAAAATACCGTAAAGTTAATTTGTACAGAATATAAACTCCTGGTCACCACTCAGGTCCCGGGGTGAAGTCGGTAGCAGAGATGCGCCGATAGCGATATCGTGTCGGGCAGAGGCCACGGCTCCCGTATTGAACCATTGTGTGGAAGTGGAATGACGCTGGGCTACCTGCCGCGTCATACGTGCCACTGACTGACTTGAATTAATTTCGAATTTTGTCAGCGATTTGAAGCTACATTTGGCCAAGTGAATTATCTCGGCAACCTGATTCCCAGAATTGGCGTATAGGCAATAGGTACATAATGCATTCCCTGTAATCTGAACACTAGGCCAAATAATTTGGCAGAGGAAAGAGGAAATAAAATGTTACATGAATGGTCGGATACAAGAATTTGTTTTGACCCAACTACATTAATGTTTAATAGATACCTTAAATTGATATCGCCACACTACGTTAAATAGACCTTTTGTTTATTGTCTTATGATATGAATAAGAATAATTTTATTCAGGACGCTTGGTAATACAAAAAAAATAAACATCAAACTGTTACAGGAACATTATAAATATAGCGTCACTGACAGGGTTTCCAGTCAGCTTGATGTTAAGGTTACCTAGGATACCTTAACGCTGATCTTCCGTGGAAAACTTTTCAAAAGAGCACAACTAAAAATTATATAAAAACAAAATATGCATGCCACATTATCACATTACATAACATGCCTTTTAGTGTCATATTGAAAAAATCATCAGAATTTTACGTCAATGAGGCAATAAACCTAAATAAGCTAAGTTTTGTTTCATGAGCTTAGTTACATTCTCATTCCTACCCTTACTGATGTTTATGAGCATCGAACCTTTTCTGACAGCATTAAGAGCTATTTTCCTTTGCCCTTAAAAGATGTTGTAAATGAAATTCTGTTTTCCGTAATAGTATTCTCGACCGATCCATCATTTGTCACGGGCTAACAATAATGATGATTTGTTAGTTTGTCTGTCTGTGAAATATCGCGGGATGACGATGAATTGAATGTGTTGAATGCAAAAACAGTTGAATTACATCGTAAATTGTGTCCACTGCGAGAAAGTCATTTGAGGGTTTGAAAAAGTCGTACTATAATTAGTTGACAAAATTTTGCTTTTGTCATTGGGGTGATCAACTTTGTCATTTTGTTAATTTAATTTTTACAGGATTAACAGTGTCATATGCCATAGTTTGTAAGTTATAATATAAAATATTTTGCTTAGTTGCCTCAAAATTCCCTGTACAGTGAATTACACGTATTACGTATACAAAATAGTTTAATCTTGTTAATAGTGGGTGAGGGTGAGGGTAGGGGTATTTCTATATTAATTTAAACGGTTATGAATGAAATAAATAATTATGTATAGATATTTTTTCTAAGAGCGCTGGTAGCCTAGCGGTAAGACGTTCCAACTTTCAATCCGGAGGTCTCGAGTTCAAACCCCGGGTCGTACCACTGAGTTTTTCGAAACTTATGTACGCAATAGCATTTGATATTTACTCTCTAGTCGCTTTCGCTTTTCGATGAAGGAAAACATCGTAAGGAAACCGGACCTAATCCCAATAAGGCCTAGTTTCCCCTCTGGGTTGGAAGGTCAGATGGCAGTCACTTTTGTAAAATCTAGTGCTTACGCCAATTCATGGGATTAGGTTGTCAAGCGGACCCCAAACCGGGACAAACGCTAGGAGAAAGAAGAAGAAATATTTTCAAGATATGTTATCAAATAATGTGTATAATGAAATCCTCGCGGTCGTGCGATTTAAACTTCTGTCTCATAAAATCACTTTCACAGGCGTTTCACCATCCTAAACCGCATTCAAGTCCATCATAACTCCGCAAAAACCAACACAATGCTTGGCCGTTTTTGCATTTAAACCAATAACGTCTTAATGAGACAGCATGATGGATACAACACCGAAACAGAGTTACAGTGTACGCGAGAAAAACTGCCGGGCGCAAAGATAAATCAGAAATACTCTGTTGACACCGGTTATGATGTTACCTTAATAGAGTCTGGCTGGCCAAAAAGTGCAGTAACAGTGGAAGTAAACCCTGACCAGAAATATATAATCATTGTGAATATTATTCTCATTTATATGGCAACAGTTCAATCTATTGACTGTTGACTCTAGTCAAAAAGTATATTATTCTCGATGGTATGGTTATATCTTGATTTTTTTACCTGATGTTAATTTGGAAATGTTTCGCAGCGAAATAGTTTCATTTTGCGATATTTTCAGCAGTTTATCAGATACATTATTTAAAATGTTTTGCTCTTGACTATGAGCAGTTTTGGGCATTTACTCAACACTTTACATTCAAGTAAACCGCTACAATGACACTGAAAACAGTGACAACCTATCATTAAGATTATTGCCAGTGTAAGAAATTAGTTCCAATGAAATTCCGCAACATGGCGCATGATCATATATCTCAGGTCAGGCTTTAATAAGCTAGTATACTGTCCCATTTTTAGTAGCGAGGGTAGTAGCGTAAGAAAAAGACAGTATGTTTCTCTCTCTATGCTTAAAGTAAAACAGTCCCCGGGCAAAGTATAGTTTGGATACACGGCTAATCTTTTTTTTTTACAAAGGAGATCGTCAATTTTTGTTAGGCGATTTGACCCAGCTCATTAAGGTGCGTATAATTATGAAGTAGGTACGAGTATCAAAACATTCGCCTTAATTTCTAGATCAGGACGGTCATAAAATAATCAGGACGGTCATAAAATAATCATGAAATCTAACGGGAAAATTGAGAAATCGGGGATGAAAAAAGAAGGATGTGATAAGGACAATATTTAAAAGCGTACATGTTTATGATTAACAGTATAACACAAAATATTTAACGGTTTTTTAAAGAATATCTACAAAATCTGACATGATAATGAAACAAAAATCATAATAAAATAATAAAAAGTCATATTTTGATCCTGCCGCTGATTTCTTGTATTTGGGTAAACAAAGATAATGACTGTCAAACCATCATTGCTACTATTAACTAAACAATCGTAGAACTTATTACAAATAGATAAGGTTTAGCTCTGTTAGTGCGCTACTACTAGTATCCATGAAGTTATAATTTTTAAACTGGAGTATACTCTTGGGCCACAAAGTGAGGCCGAAAGAGAGTAATACAGGGAGCTGCGTATCGTTTTGACTTAGGGAGTTATGTCGTCATTAGACAATACGAGTTGCTACTTATATATCCGGAAACAAAAAAACAAACAAACGTACACGGCTGAAAATGGTTTTATTGTTTTTCAAAGTATTCCCCTTGATGATCTATGCACTTTTGCATTCGCGTGAACCAATTTTTAAAGCACTTCTGCCACTCCGCCTGAGGTACCTCCATAACGTGTTGTTTGAATGCGTCGACAGCATCTTCAGCGGTCGAAAATCGTTGACCGCGTAATTTATTATTTATATTTGGAAATAAATAAAAATTGTTGGGTGCCAAGTCAGGGCTGTACGGCGGATGACCCGTTAATTCCACATTTTGACCCTCCAAAAATAGAGTTGTTTCGCGTGACGTATGACAGCTGGCATTGTCATGATGAAGAATGATTCTTCGTCGCTGGTTAGTTTTACGAATTTGTTCAAATACTTCCGGTAAGCGAATGGTCGTGTACCACTCTGAATTAACCGTTCTACGGTTTTCTAGTGGCACTGTAGCTACATGGCCATTAATACCGAAGAAGCAGGCCACCATTTGTTTCAATGTACTTTTTGCACGAGTAACTTTCGTAGGGTTCGGCTCATTTTGAAACACCCATACCGTTGATTGTTGCTTCGTTTCGGGATCGTATGCATAGATCCAGGATTCGTCACCTGTATAGATGTTATAAACGGCTTTTGAGTCACCACGGTTATATTTTTTTAACATTTTATTGCACCATTCGACGCGAGCATCTTTTTGCTCTTTTGTTAAGTTGTGGGGTATCCAACGCGAACAAATTTTTTTTACAGCCAAATAATTATGTAATATGCTATTAATGCTGGTCATAGAAATACCCAGAGTCGCCTCTATCTCGCAGTACGTAACATGTCGGTCGTCCATTATAAGTTTTCGCACAGCCTCGATATTTTGTTGTACAACGACCGATTTCGGGCGACCTGCCTTAACTTCGTCCGTAAGCATACTACGTCCACGATTGAACTCACTAAACCAGTGATACACAGTAGTTTTAGATGGGGCTTCATCACCAAAAGTTGAAGTTAGTTGATCTATGCACTGTTGTTGCGTTAAACCACGCCGAAAATCATAATAAATCATAGCACGAATATTTTCACGAGTGAGTTCCATTCTTGCTGCGAGATGACATTTAAAACCCGTCAAAAACAAAACACGAGCGTTAATAAGAAAGAAAAAATATACCGGCCAGTACTAAAAAAGTTCAAATTTTACCATGGAGGTCAAATATGCTATTTAAGAAGATTGTAATCCCGGTTTCCGGATATATAAATAGCAGCCCTTGTAATGCCAGCATGACAACAAGTCAAAATGTCAATGTGTGTCAATTTCGTAACGAGTGCGAGGGAGGCACCGCCCCCATAATTAAAAAAATAGAAATAGCAAACATTTATTCGCGACAACAACATGCATACAAACATATTTAATCTAAGGATAATTATCCCCTCTATCGGACCGTTTTTTTTCTAATCACCTATGAACGACTGTTTTGCACGGTAATAAGGTTCATCTGTGGTTAGGGAAAAAGTGCAACAATTACATCCACTTTTTATAAATCCATACGAGTATCAGACATTACTAAATTGAAAAAAAAATGCGTTTCGTTATCGAAAGAGCATGATATAATGCCGTCATAACGCCCTGAGTCAAAATGAGACGCAGCTCCCTTTCTTTCGGCCCCACTTTGTGGCCGAAGAGTATACTCCGGTTTAAAATTATAACTTCGTGTGGCAGACTTGGATGACGGTGACGTCATACATTGACAGTGTCAAACTAGAATAATAAACTAGATTAGCAAAGTAAACGTAACTCCTTTCTAAAAATGTCTGTTTCGTCTCAGTCCAGGTAAAGTTAACCTGGACTGAGACGCCCTATGTCAATGCTGTACAGACGTTAACAACTTATTAAGCACTATTTGGATCGCGGAAGGATCAACGAAATTACTTTTTATTTGTATTTCTAATTCCCGTTTCATTTTCATGAAATATTTTGTCTAGTTTCGTAATAAAATGGGTATTTGCTTAAAATTTCAGAACAAACCTTATACGAGACCATTATCGCTAGTGGGCCTGGAATTGACGGTCTCCTTTTTGGTTCTTCTGCTATCGAGGGTAATCACTAATCAGTTTCATTGCAATCTTTGTTTTGCAGACTACACTAAGGACCAATCGAAGAGTGCTTCGTAAACTAGTCCCGCAGGGTTGCAACTATGAGTGTCTTGCTTAACCATCGCTTCTTTTCCAGTGTTTTTCCCTTGAAATAATATAAGCCATAGTTTAAAATATACATACACAATGTGAAAAATTTTAGTTTTGAATCTCACGATGTAATAAAATCTGTAATCGTTATTTGTACAGTTTTGTTAAAGGTAATCCCAGTTCTTTTTTCTGATTACATTATGATGATTAAATTGGAAGATCAACATTTTCTTAGTGGTTTTTAGGGTTCCGTAGTCAACTAGGAACCCTTATAGTTTCGCCATGTCTGCCCGTCCGTCCGTCCGTCCGTCCGTCCGCGGATAATCTCAGTGACCGTTAGCACTAGAAAACTGAAATTTGGTACTAATATGTATATCAATCACGCCAACAAAGTGGTAAAATAAAAAGTGGAAAAAAATGTTTTATTGGGGTACCTCCCCTATACGTAAAGTGGGGAGTGATTTTTTTTTTCATTTCAACCCTAACGTGTGATATATTGTTGGATAGGTATTTAAAAATGAATAGGGGTTTACTATAATCATTTTTTGATAATGTAAATATTTTCGGAAATAATCGCTCCAGAACTAAAAAAAAATGTGTCCCCCCCCCTCTAACTTTTGAACCATAAGTTTTAAAACTATGAAAAAAATCTCAAAAGTAGAACTTTATAAAAACTTTCTAGGAAAATTATTTTGAACTTGATAGGTTGAACAGTTTTTGAAAAAAATTTACAAAATAATTTCTGAATTAAGTTTGTAATTTAACCGTATAAGCAGGTGTTTATTGTACCTGTAATTTCTACAAAATCACAATGAAATGACGTGCTTTCAAATAAAGTAAAAACGGTGAAAATCGGTTCACGCAATAAAGAATTATCCCATAAAAATCATCTTCCATACTTTAAGCTCGCGCGCAATAGTTTACTTAATTTGCCGATAGATGTCGCTGTACGTGGAACGCTCATATCATATCCTACATGGCGGTGTTATTTTAACTCTTAAGTGGGGACACTTACTGTGACGGACGGAAAACTACGGAACCCTACACTGAGCGTAGCCCGACACGCTCTTGGCCGTTTTTTTTTTCTCCATTTTGAGCTTCACTAAACCAAAGCACATACGCAGTTGAATATCCCTTTTTTTACATTTTAATATTATTAATAACCTATTTAACCTTTACTTTTATATCAGTCGTTAAACAATCCTGTTAATAAAATTACCTTACACCTAATTAAGTCAAATATTATCCTAAATGTTCTACCGAGCCATAATGAACTGGCCTTTGCTTTGCAAATTATTCTCTGTCTCGCGATGACCGACGCGTGTGACAGGGACAACTAATTACCGCTGTCTGCTGCAGGCTGCTGAAATTTTCCTAATGAATGCACAAATTAAATTTACGACGCGCTGAAAACACATTTGCGTACCTAAATATAGTGTGTAGTTTACTAACTTAAATAGTAACTACAGTAAATATTTCCATATTCAGGTACTAATATTAGAAATGTGAAAGCATCGTTGTCTGTTTATCTATACGGCGCTTTTTTAAGCGAAACTACTCAACCGATTTTGACAAGATTTCGCCTGTAGAATGTCTTAGAAAAGGGCGAAATTGCATTTTTTATGTTTCATCCATCTAAAAATGCTTAGCTCCAGAAAATGCTTTTGCCTAGGTCTTGACAGAGTAAGAATAACGTTTCTCCCAAAATCCCTACTATTATAAATGTGATAGTAACTCTATCTGTCTGTCCGTCTGTCTGTTATCTCTGTTCGCTTAACCCACTGCGATTCTTATAGAATTAGGTAAGGGTATAGTTTGAGACAGACAAAATCACGGCCAAGCTAGAACAGTTTACCTACATGACTAAAACTATATTGTGCCATGTATCCGCATGTTTCCCATAAAGGCGAATTTTTTAGCACCAAGCCTTGTTAAAACAACTTTATGTTAACTAATTTGTTCTATAGTTCAAAATTGCTATATTGGTAAATTCTTTATAACGTAGCAAATCCAGTGCGGTCCATTTCTTAGTATTAACAATTGTTTAGATACAATCTTCTCGATCTGATACAGCCATGTCGGCAGCATATTTTGGCATCCCCTTACACAATACAATGGAATGTTATGTTTCTATTAGTCATCAATTGCGGTCTATAGGAATATGCCGACGGAATTGCAACAAAGCGTTCTGACTAATATAAAACACGTGACAACAATAGATACCTTTTATGTTTATCACTAGTAAGTAAGTTTATTAAGATCAAAAGGATTACAACTATGTATACATAATTTCTTAACTATAACATAGGATGCACTGTCCAAATATTTTTCGCTGATACTTAAAATAGGATAAACCATCACTACCCCTACATATCGCCCGACTCCACAGCAGTCTTAAAAATACACATCCAAATGCAAATGGAGTAAACAGACGAGTGTCTGTTTGACGAGTGTGACTTATGTGGCTGTGGGAGTCACAGCCACATAAGTACGTACCTAAATTAATAGTACAATGGTGGAGGGTAAAATAAGTTTTCTGCCAACAAACTGCTGTGCAGTTTGGCAGATAGGTGAAATTGATTAAATGTATCTCTTTTTGTGAAAATAAAGAAAAAAAATTGTTTCATACCTATACCAGTATATTTGAACTTACTATTAGGTAATGGCAAAAGGATACAATTTGGTGCGTCTCGTCCTTGCCTATTTATTTGGTAAGTACTCAAACGAGACACACAGGGCGAATAATATCTAAATAAATACGAGTAGAATACGTCTTTAGGGTGCAGCTTCGTGCAACAATGTAAATGAGGTATAGACTCAAACAAGATTCACTGAAAATATGGCTCGTGAAAATTTGTAACAGGCCAGTTTTATACCGTAATAAGACTGTACTGACAAAAAAGTACCGCACGAGTCGTTCTCGCGGTACTATTTTGTGGCCATTTTTTTGGACTGATTGTATATCCCTAGTATTATTTGATCGGTGGGGTGCAGCGAGGACTTCATTAGCTGTTACTGTTGTTAGATATTTTACGAGTATCTATAAGGTTAATTATCTATAAATATATAAAAGAAGAAACTGACTGACTGACTGACTGACTGACTGACTGACTGACTGACTGACTGACTGACTGACTGACTGACTGACTGACTGACTGACTGACTGACTGACTGACTGACTGACTGACTGACTGACTGACTGACTGACTGACTGACTGACTGACTGACTGACTGACAGACTGACTGACTGACTGACTGACTGACTGACTGACTGACTGACTGACTGACTGACTGACTGACTGACTGACTGACTGACTGACTGACTGACTGACTGACTGACTGACTGACTGACTGACTGACTGACTGACTGACTGACTGACTGACTGACTGACTGACTGACTGACTGACTGACTGACTGACTGACTGACTGACTGACTGACTGACTGACTGACTGACTGACTGACTGACTGACTGACTGACTGACTGACTGACTGACTGACTGACTGACTGACTGACTGACTGACTGACTGACTGACTGACTGACTGACTGACTGACTGACTGACTGACTGACTGACTGACTGACTGACTGACTGACTGACTGACTGACTGACTGACTGACTGACTGACTGACTGACTGACTGACTGACTGACTGACTGACTGACTGACTGACTGACTGACTGACTGACTGACTGACTGACTGACTGACTGACTGACTGACTGACTGACTGACTGACTGACTGACTGACTGACTGACTGACTGACTGACTGACTGACTGACTGACTGACTGACTGACTGACTGACTGACTGACTGACTGACTGACTGACTGACTGACTGACTGACTGACTGACTGACTGACTGACTGACTGACATATCAACGCACAGCCCAAACCGCTGGTTCTAGAGATTTCAAATTTGGCACGTAGGTTCCTTATAAGGTCTAGGGATGCACTAAGAAAGGATTTTTCAAAATTCACCCCCTAAGGGGGTAAAATGGTGGTCCAAAGTTTGTATGGCGAATCAAGATTTGTTAGACTATTTTATTCGAAACTACACAGGAGTAATCCTAACGATAAATGAGTAAACACGTGTTTCAGGTTTTTTGAAAATTCAACCCCTAAAAGGGGCAAATGTGGTCACAAAGTTTGAAAATCAACATGGGCATCGTATCCTTTTTGAGTACTTATAGTACGCGGGCGAAGCCGCGGGAAAAGGCTAGTTATGTATATTGAACTACATAGTGTGCAGTAAAATAGAATTGAACCCATATTTATTTCAAGTTTCGGTTAACTTTCGATTTAGAATAACATTCATCATATTTTTATTGGTTTTCAAAACTTTGTTTTTTTTTTAAATATCTTGTGAGACACAAACACTCAATACCTACCTAGTTTAAACAATTCACAAAGGATCTTCATATGTAAAAAAAACTGCCTGCCTGTTGCAGTATTTATTTGTTTTTCTACGTACATACTCTTCATGGCTAAGTATGAGCTGCTGTTTATACGAAACAGCACGAGTGAAATAATCATACGGTGAGGTACAGGATTTCACCCGCTGAGCAACCGGGAGCTTCCAAACTTTAATGAGAAATCCAACAGCGCGTAATGGGTTAACGTATGGGCTTATTTTCATGTCTTAGGCACTATATTACGTATAGGTACTGTGTATAGTGCGTTTTGGCTGTATGTCTGTTTTGCGGACATCTGTGGGATCATCAAGTCATCACTTTTATCTAGTCTATAGTCTAGTGTTTGTATTTGATTGAATAACATACTATTTTATCTAGTCTAGTTAAAAAACTACCATCAGTTCTAACCTTATACCTCTGACCAGAGATGAATGTTGACCGGCAAGAAACTCGGCGGGTCTTGTTTTTTGACAGTTTTACATCAAATCTCAACACTATCTCAATTGTCCTTGAGGCTCGACTTATATATTTTAATTTACTTTGCAAAGAACTTAACATACCTATTCGAGTAGTGTAGGTTTTGCTAAAATATCTTTTCTACCTAAACTCTTTTTTGGTGTAAGTCGTCGCTCACTTGCATTTAATTGGCCGCCCCAAAACGTATAGGTAAGATTAAGACATTTACGACTTATTGTTTATTAATTACATTTTATTTAATAGGTTTCTGCTAAATTGTGTGTATACATCCAGCAGAATATCCTCCAGTTTCGTGCTTGGAACATCACTACGAGTCTGACTGAGGCTGTTAAACTATTTTTATTGGATACCCAGGACACGGCCTGTGTGGTCTCCCCAGTCTAAACAAAAACCAATCGGCTCGCTTTTTTCCCAAAAAACCACGTTATCACTTCCGTACAAACAGCTAAAGGAGTTTCACATTGATCCTTAAATAAGGTATCCGTAAGGTCGGAAAAGGTTTAATAGATAGATTGTCAATAGCAAACATAAATTTGTCGCGCGAAAAAAAATCATATAATTGCCATAGCTCCCGTCAAATGCGAATGATTTCGTTGTGAGCGATATCTTCAATTAATTGTCCGGTTGAAATAAAAGGCCGAATAAATTTCGTCTTCGATTTATTAGTTTCGACCAAAAAGGACCTCCCTTGTGGCGCAGTAGGTCGACAGCTGGAGTCAAGTGTATATTGGTTTTTATCCGATTTATTACTTGTCAATCTTGGAGGTTCAAGCGGTGACGTATAATAAAATATATTGATTAAGAGTAAAGTACTTACCTACTTCATTTTTCAAATGTTAACGAACATTAAAATTCGACTGCACCGCTGGTAATTTTATATATTTTTCTTTTATTATTAGAACACACACGTACGTATATTGCCCAAATTGAACATGCGGCCCGTTTCAAATTCAAGTGTAATCGAAAAAGACAGCGGTCTAAATTGTGTAAAGAACTTCAAAGTTCTATGTAAATTGTAAAGGCTATTGAATCTCCTTGGGCGCAGTGGAAACAACATTCAGCAGGTGATGATGAGAAAAAACGTTGTCGTCTAATTGGTGTCAAAAACCTCATATCACACCTTGCTAAATCGTATTCACAATCGCAAAACCCTTTCCACCGGCACCGAGGTGTCAGCGAAACCGCGAGGCTTTTAAAAACTAGCTTTTCCCTCAAACTCGTTCTATGTCCTAATGAGGTTCATCATAAAGCTCCTCACACGCGCTAAGGAGGTTTTTGCTTCGCCTCTGTGTGGCCATTCGTAAACAAGCCTCATGTTTAAGCAAACGAATTATAAGTTGATTTAATCGATATTCTTTCGCATTTACTATTTTAGGAAAAGGTTCATTTTGAAACTTTAAAGTAGGTAGGATTATGTTTGTGCCTTCATCATCTGCTTATTATATGTCGTATTGCTGTGCATAGGATCACAAAATTGTGGAATAATACTAGTTTATGTAACTGTTACGTAATAAGGGTCCTTAAAACATGAGTGTGGTTTTATGAAATGAGCCGCAGGCGAATTTCATAATAAGAAGAGTGTTTTAAGGCCTAATTACGTACAGTTGCATAAACTACTATTATTCCACAATTTTGTGATCCTATGCACAGCAATGCGTACACTGCTTTATCTACACTCATATTATTTATCCAAAATGCCGTATTCGGAAACCATAGAATGGCCGCCATTGCACCGCCATGACCAACTCGATTGTGTCGGGGAGGCGCGTGTCGGGCTGTCGGCGGATGCGCGGGAGGGTGCAGGTGTACATTATGTTATCAAAACTCATAGCACATCAATATTTGAGCATGAAAAGTTAAAATTACGTTACTGCCACGGATAAAAAGCTTATCATAGTAAAATCGGTCGTGGTAATGCTAGCCATTGCCTACCGTTTTCGAACACGTTTTAGAGAACTTACAATATGAGTGTAGATAAAGTGTATAAAAACCTGACCCGACCCCGAGAAGCTATATATGTAGGTACCTTTTAAAAGATTGCTTTTTAGCCATGACCATGAAGACCGCCTCTTTTCTACCATTCTTATTATGTAGGTTATAGTTTTTTAGTTTACAATAAAAAAATTACAACAATACTTGGTTAGTGAACAATTAAGAATATTGTACTGTACTACAGTACCTTCGCCCCTTTCTAGCATGGAGGGGTAGTTCAAAGAAACAGAAAATACGGCTCGGCGGCAACAGGTACATTTACTTTTTAGTAAAATCTATTTAAAAGATCCATACATCATGTAAAAAAAAGGATTTTATGCCTTTAGAATATTTTGGTATTAAGCAACTATTAGGTAGAGGATCGCTATGCAACCTACTGTTTCTATTTACTTCCTATCTACTAACTTTAGTACACTATACATGATGATTCATAAATGGTGATGAGGAACCAATTTTTCTAATTCAGTTATCGATAGCGATTACATGTATGTATATATATATAGCTAGCTAGCTAGCATATAGCTGTTGGGCCATTATATTTAGAGCCTGTTTCACAATGTCCAAGTAAAGTCCTGAACAAGCTACTTGCCACTTATCTGAAGAACTAGCTTTTTCCCGCGGCTTCGCCCGCGTACTAAAAGTACTAAAATAGGAGGTTCTCAGTTAGACTCGTATGGTTGTATGTAGGAATGTATGTTTGTCCGCGATCATCTTGCGTTTCGCTGAACTGATTTAGAAGCGGTTTTCGGAAAAGTATTCTTTACATTCTGGAGGTTTCGGTATACCACGTTTTGAAGACGGCGGTTCCCTCATTTTTTATTTTAAAGAAATTATTGCAATAATTGTTTAATTGTTACGCCATCAACGACTTATTACTGAGAGATTATGATTAATACAGATTTCTACTCTTGAATAGAAGCTTTTCCCCGCGACTTCATTTGCGTGGAATTAGTAATCTACCCTCCTTTTTACCCGCTTAAGGAATGACTTCTGGGATAACAACTATTATATATCGTTCCCCAGAATGCAAAATGTCTCCATACCAAATCATCTAAATCGGTTCAACGGTTATTAATTTCCCATACAAACTTTCGACCCCCGTTTCACCCCCTAGAGGGTTGGTTTTCGAGATAAAAACTATCCTATATTGTTTACCGCGACTCAATCTATATAATATGTACCAAGTTTCATTTCAATCGTCTGTTCAGCGGTTAATAATTCGCCATACAAACTACCAACATGTTTTCTACCCCTCTAAGATTGATTTTCGGCTTAAAAAATATTCTATATTGTTTCCTGGGACACAAACTATATCCACAACAAAATTATCTAAATCGGTTCGCGGTAAAAAAATCTCCATACAAACCTCCAAACCCCATTTCACCCCCTTAAAGATCGATTTTCGAGATAAAAACTGTCCCATGTCGTTTCCCGGTACACAAACTATCTCTATACCAAGTTTCATCTAAATTGGTTCAACGTTTAAAAATTCCCCATATAAACTATCAACCCCCATTTCACCCCCTTAAGTGTTGATTTCGTAATCAGTGACCCGATAAACCATAGAAACAATACCCATGTTGATATTTAAATTTTGTCACCACATTTCCCCCTTATGGGTTGAATTCTCAAAAAAGCTGAAACACTTGTTTTCTCATTTATCGTTAGGAATACTCCTGTAAAGTTTCGAATAAAATAGTTGAACTAATCTCGTTTCCCATACAAACTTTGAACCCCATTTCCCCCCTTAGGACGTAAATTTTTAAAAATAATTTCTAAGTGCATCCTTATGCCTTATAAGGAGCCTACGTACCACATTTGGAATCTCTAGAACCAGCGGTTTGGGCTGTGCGTTGATATGTCAGTCAGTTTCTTCTTTTATAATTATATTTAGAAGAAGATTGCAATTTGGCACAAATACTTTCAAGAATTTTTATGTCCATGTGTTTCAAGAATTTTCTTAATTAACGTCCCAAAACATCACAAAAACGACACCCTTATGGATATTTAGACATTTCAACCCCATTGTACCCTAACAGGGGAGATGGTATTTCACGTCCGCCACGTCGGATTTTAAAATCGTTGTTGTTTTCGTAATCAACGACCCGATAAACCATAGAAACAATACCCATGTTGATTTTCAGACTTTTGACCACATTTCCCCCTTTTAGGGGTTGAATTCTCAAAAAACCTGCAACACGTATTTACTCATTTATTGTTAGGAATACTTCTGTGAAGTTTCGAATAAAATAGACTATGTAATCTTGTTTCCCCATACAAACTTTGGACCCCCATTTCACCCCCTTAGGGGATGAACTTTGAAAAATCCTTTCTTAGCACACCCCTAGACCTTATAAGGAACCTACGTGCCAAATTTGGAATCTCTAGAACCAGCGGTTTGGACTGTGCGTTGATAGATCACTATGTCAGTCAGTCAGTCAGTCACCTTTGAGTTATATATCTGAAGAATAAAGTCATCGTTGGCGTTTCACAATCTTCAAATAAGCTTAACTGGTAGTTAAAGTGCTAAGTTTGGCAGGTAGTTTTATCTGGCAGTTAATCTATTTGTTAGCTATCCAATACTTTACTTGGACATTGTGAAACAGGCCCTTAAAGTTGTATACCTTCTCCACTTTTTTCATTTATTTAGAAAATTTTAAGCGATTTCACGAGATTAAAATAAAATTGCCCAACTACTACATAAATGTGATCGCTATCGATAACTCAATCAGAAAAAAAATTTCCTGATCACCGATTATGAATCATCGTGTATTACTGACTGTTCATACTATAGGTATAGGTATAGGTAATGGATTTGATTGTCACTTGAGGCACTTCTCTAGGCCAGCAATATTGAAAGTTACACTTTAGAATACGATATAATAAGCCAGAAACACATATACTCCTTTATTTTAGAGTTTTATGACTTATCTCAAATAAAATTCGTGTTGTCTGCGTCGTCAATTCAAGGTCAAAGTTCATGAAAATCGTATACCTAGTATACCTACTCGTACAATTTGTAGGATATAAAATTCGCGACACGTTTTTTTAGGGTTCCGTAGTCAACTAGGAACCCTTATAGTTTCGTCATGTCTGCCCGTCCGTCCGTCCGTCCGCGGATAATCTCAGTGACCGTTAGCACTAGAAAGCTGAAATTTGGTACTAATACTCGTATGTATATCAATCACGCCAACAAAGTGGTAAAATAAAAAGTGGAAAAAAATGTTTTATTGGGGTACCTCCCCTATACGTAAAGTGGGAAGTGATTTTTTTTTTCATTCCAACCCTAACGTGTGATATATTGTTGGATAGGTATTTAAAAATGAATAGGAGTTTACTAAAATCATTTTTTGATAATGTACATAAATATTTTCGGAAATAATCGCTCCAGAAGTAAAAAAAAATGTGTCCCCCCCTCTAACTTTTGGACCATATGTTTTAAAAATATGAAAAAAATCTCAATAGTAGAACTTTATAAAAACTTTCTAGGAAAATTATTTTGAACTCGATAGGTTGAATAGTTTTTGAAAATTACAAAATAATTTCTGAATTAAGTATGTTATTTAACCGTATAAGCAGGTGTTTATTGTACCTGTAATTTCTACAAAATCACAATGAAATGACGTGCTTTCAAATAAAGTAAAAACGGTGAAAATCGGTTCACGCAATAAAGAATTATCCCATAAAAACCATCTTCCATACTTTAAGCTCGCGTGCAATAGTTTATTTAATTTGCCGATAGATGTCGCTGTACGTGGGACGCTCATATCATATCCTACATGGCGGTGTTATTTTAAGTCTTAAGTGGGGACACTTACTGTGACGGACGGAAAACTACGGAAAACTAGGGCAAACGTACGAGTGCTGGGCTGGGGTGTCAAATATTAGGTATATTGCGTGTCAAGCACTAGGACATTTACATTAGATTGCGAAAATCTACGTTCCTAACGAGCTTTCAACTTATTTTGTCTCATTCCGGGATTTCCGGGATTAAAGCCTTAGTTGGGGTTGTTTTGAATTAACTAGTAGTCCGCCTTGAACTGAGAACTCGCGATTTACTTGCAAACGAGTTGACCAATATAGCAAGACCCTTCCGTTAATTTTTTTCACGCCTTCTAGCTCCAGAACCCCTTGATGGATCATGCTCATGAACGAATTCTCAAATTGTATTGAGCTCTACTACAAACCCAACAAATTTCATATCTAAGATTAGAAAAATGTTAGTAAACTTATCGCGGAACAACTATTAAAAATCAAAATGCCATCGAAATGCACAGACGTCTAGGTAGCCAGCTGACAGTTCCATTGTGTCCGAATTTGTCTGTAAGAACTTCACTTCGCTTAACTCCGCTCGTTCGAATAGATTCTGTAAGATTACTAATTTTCTATAGGTACATTGATAGAATATGTTCTATATATTTCCTCGACTCGATATTAACACACTATATTAAAACACTGCACATCTTTAATCCCACTCCGACTTCCAAACTCATTACCTAAGCATCGATAAACTTTTATATCGATATTTATCGAGCGCGCGACAAATCGGCACTCTAATCACGTATGGCCATAATCGTGAAAAGTTACGTCTTGTTGGACACGACTCTCGCATAGCGCTACATGTCTACTACTTACTTCGTAGACCCCTTAATATCAAACAAAACTGTAATTAAAAAACAACCTTAGTGCTATATAGGTAGGACTCAATTTTCTAGCAAACTTTTAAACGACATAAGAGGTTTATAAAGTTAGTTGGTAGAGTAGTCTAACTAAAAACCAGAAGCGGTATAGAGATTTATTGTAATAAATGTTAAAGAATCCTAATTAGTTGCAACATTTGTAAAAAAATCTATGTGTTTCAAGTCGGTCTGGTGTAGTCATTTCCCAGTTTTTCGTTTGAAAAAGTTGTTATAAGTGCGGGTTTCTCACCATCAACATGCGTGGAATGACTTCTTGGTAGCTAGCAGTCATGTAGTCGTGTATTTTTATGTCTATTGCTAATTGTTTAATTCTATCTTTTATATCCCATCAAGTGATGCTAGTCAAGTATTCTCCTTCTACGGATTTTATTTGAAAAAAAAAACACAAAATATTTTTTGTCGTTTTCGATTTATTAGATTTTTATCATTTGGTTAGGTTTCCCTTTAACAAACTCCTAATATGATGAAAATTGGAATGAAATTAGCTGTAAAGTCTAATGCCAATTGCCTACGTACCTATACATTCGGTCCGACTTAGAGATACTTCTATTATTAACTATAAAACTTTCGTGAGACTCTAACATATTAACAATAACATATCATCGTAAATTTATCGAAACATATCGAGCAAAAATCGACTTAAATTACGCGAGTAACCCGTTATAAATATTTCTACTTCTACTATGTTTATTTCCTTACTGGTTTTTAAGTAGCCATCTCTCAATTTTCTTGTTAAACCAAGAGTTGAAACATGAAACAGATATTTTAAATTCGAATACTTCTTTGTTTACAATAGCAGAACAAGTGGCCGAAATTCCGCAACCGCTCGATATTTCGTCGAAAAAACTCGCTCGCAAATATTTCGAACACGAATCTAACACGGCAGATCATGTCGACTTTTTCTAACGTGTCCGAACGTGTCTGTTTATGCACGATCCAAGACGCGAATACAGAAAATGCGCTTTCGTCTGTAATCGATACTGCATCTGGGGGTCGACTATGATAACGTTCATAAAGTTGTATTAATTATTTTAAAGGCATACTTGAATGTAGAGATTGTTTTCTTATTTGATACTAACATATTGGTACTTTTACTATAAAATGCTTGAGGAGGCATATATGCGGTACGTCATTATCTAACTCAAATTTGAAACTCGGTCCATGCGTTAGGGGACAGATAAGACCGAGGAAATAGTTACCTACTACCATTTCTACAATTTACATACTAAATTTCTACAGTAATTTTAAAAATTTCTAAGTTGTAATGAAAACAAATGACAAACGACAATCACTTAACATCAAGTGACCATACCTTGTTGCAAGTCCCTTTGTGTTAAAACCAAACAAAAAATACAAATGTTTCAATTCTCCGTTAATTAACATACTTAAAAACTGATAGACAGACTCAGACTATAAGGATTTTTGTTATCTTTTTTTAGTACGAAACCCACAAGGAGCAGATTATATTATGTTCAGGTACTTCCAGTGTATGTATTATTATTTATTATTTACATAGTTTTAATAAAAGTATGACTTTCATAAAACGTAAAGGCCGTCTCCGGTACGTAATATCGATTACTAACTCAATACCACCCCTCATCAAAATTATACAAGACAGAATGTCCAACAATGTCCGCTTTTGAAGTTTAACTTCGTATCGTTAAACGTCCTTTTTGTCCGTCCGTCTCAAAACGAGTATTAATGTTCTTGACGAATTCTTGAATTAGGGTTCTCTTGTTACTGTGCGATTACGGAAATCGGGGAATTTATAATCGTTTACTTAATAGGTGCTCTGGTTGGTATAGATATTTTTTTAAGGTCGGTGCGCTGTAGATGCGGAGTCTACCGTACATATTTCGATGGTTTTTTTTTTTATTGTTTGTAGGTAAGCTTTCTTTTTATCATTATTTTCCTAGCGTTTATCCCGGCTTTTGCTACGGCTCAATTGAGCCTGGCAACCTAATCCCTTGAATTGACGTAGGCACTTGTTTTCACGAAAGCGCCTGCGTTCGGACCTTCCACCCCAGAGGGGAAACTAGACTTTTTTGGGATTAGGTCCGGTATGCTCACGATGATTTCCTTCACCGAAAAGTGAATGTTAAAGTGGTAAATATAAGATTGAAAGTCGGCCAGGCTACTTAACGCGCTTTAAGTACATAAGTATGAAATGAATTAAAGTTTGCACTGAGAATAAATGCGAAAATCTTTGAGCAGATGGCGATGACTTAATTATTTTCCTGATCGATCATCCTTATATACGAACTTACGTTTTTTGCTAATATAAAAATAAAATGTATTTAATACTCCATATTAAATAGGCACAGTAACATTACTTCAATGACTGTCAAAATTTGATTCATTCACCTTTTCTCCGCTCCAACACACGAATTAAACCAATATAACATAAAGTGTGTATCACGAAGCATGATTAACAAATAGTTCATCAATCACTCAATCATCCAGAGCGAGTGAATGGCGAGAGCCATTCATTATCATTCGTCTAGCGTGTTATTATGTTTGAACACTTAACTAACGCTGCTAAGGTTCTGGTCAGAATGAGATACGTACAAGGTGGAACAAAAATTATTGGTATCTTATTCTAATTTTTAAAGATGCATAACAAAGAAAAACATTTTTCGCGCCAAAAAACTGGTTTTGTATGGAGGGTTGGCCGCCTGGGACGACGTATCCCATACAAAAAAAATTTTGCATTAAAATTTTTTTCTCTTACGTTTTCTTTGCCTACATAAAATCCATTATACAACAACAATTATGCCCTAAAATGGATTACCAGTATTTTTGTTACATTCTCACTCCTGTATAATATTAAAGTTTGAGAAGTTATGATATGAAGCATGTACTTAATTCCTTTACTATTTTGAATCCGAGTTCAAAACTTGTCACACATCTGGTTCACTACTGCGTTCTGGGTTGTACTGCCTACTGATAGTATGAGTATTAGTATATTATACAGTCTTATTTACATTTTTAAGGTTTAGTTTTTAGTGAGTTAAGTGTTTTTATTTTATAATTGTGGACAATGTAAATATGTTACTTTTTATAGTCTTTGGTATATGAGGAACTAAATGTAAAACTTAAGGTTTTCGACTCAAGTCGGACTCAACTGCGTCAAAATTTTCATACATTTAGTATGATTTGATGGATTTCAGAAGCAGGCACAAATCTGATTGAGCATAATTTTACCTATTTAAAATTAATAACCTGTTCTTAAACAAGAAAATAACATTTACAACGACAGATCGTCCATATCAATATACCTCGATGGAGACTTTCACAAACTGTGTTCCTGTGTTTCCACTTCCATTGAATGATTTCAGTATGGCTAAGCAGATATAATAACTTAATATCACAAATAGCAAAGCACTGCAAAATCCCTTTAAAAAAAGTATCCGGATTGTAAACATATATAGATGTCATATACAAAGGAAAAAGTGACCTAGGCCTCTAGTGCCCAGGAATCTTTGGATTCATACCTCAGACAAAAAATCTGTAAGCTTATAAGTATCAAATACAATTAAATTGTCAGTTAGGGCCAATTTAATTAATAATCAGTGAGTTTTGTCCCTATTACAGAGGAGAAGAAAGAAAAGAACGAAGCAGTGTTTAATAGCAGGCGACAAACGAAACACTACACAATAACAAGAACTACCTAGGCTAGGCCTTAAAGTTAATGCCAATCAAAAGTATTATTATGAAGCAGCCCCTATGCTCTTGTAAACGTAGCACAGTGGTGTGGACAGAAGTAGGCGTGTGTTAGTAAAATCTGTGCCCGTGCGCATCTCAGCCACGCCTAGTGAATCAACACGGTGCAATGCAGAAATGAACCAAGATTCAATCATTTATTACGGGCTCGCATGCAAACCTACCGATATTTATCAACATCTTCCTAGCGCTGTTCTTGGAGATACCTTACTCCAGCTACTAACTAAATGGACATTTGGAACGTCAGGGGCCTACTAAATGACGCTTCCATATTGATTTACTATAACAGCACGAAAGCATAAAAAAGAAGTTATGTTCACATTTATGACTTTTACTCAAGAATAAAATGAGTATCATGGGTAAAGATTAAAATGGGGTAAGATGCAAGTGATACAACTGAGGTGTGGCTAGCAGCGTTATATGTTGCAAGTATACAGCGACAAAATTATTTAAACACAGCTAACTATTTAGTCATATCAGGATATGACAAATACTTGCATAAAATCGTCCACATTTATCTAAATAGTCCGGCAATAATAATAACATAAGTCAAATTAACGATAGGAGGCGATGCGTTACTCTGAAATTATTATAATTTACACCCGGGATTGACGATATAGTAAGTATTTCTTTTATTTATCATCATTCTTATAATGATTTCCACTGGTCACGAAGAAACTTTATGATTTTGACAGCACTTAGAGTATATCTGGCAATTTAACATTAAGCGTACTTTTACTATACCGCTTTTTTAGATTAGCAAAATAACTGTCGATTTCGCCAATGTATCTTTATTTTTTTTCAGCCATATCAAGGAGAAATTTAATTGAGAATACTTTTTCCATTATTAGTGATACATTTAAGCCAATAAGATGCAAATAGCGAATTTTAAAATCGTATTCCCAAAAATCGCACTACGACAATCACACGATTATTCTAATCTGTGAAAAAAACGAAATATAGTGAACGGTAATAAGCATGGAAATCGTTCTAGCTCTGAAAAATGAGCTCACATATACAATGAGCTATGACAGCAAGCCGTTTATTTTGGTTTATCCACGCATGACGTTTGGCGCATATAATTGGATTTCACCAAATGAAAACTTTGATTGACCAATCACAACATATTTCAAATAGCGGGAAATTGCGTATTGGGTCATTTGGGTCATATTCAAAGCCGGGAATGGGGTAAAGGGATCACTGTCAAGGGAATTTGAATTGTAAAAAACCATTGTCTTTTCATTTTGGCACTAGTGTTAGTTATTAAATTAAATTTTAGGATTTTAGGATCTGCATGCTCGTACGTAAAATATATTGGCTTAAGTTGTGGTTACCTATAATTAGACAAGTATCAACCTCAATTGTAACATAGATTTCAGAGCATGTTAGATGTATTATCTGTTGGTAATCCTAATCAAATAAATAAAAGGGAAAATCAGAACCGTTTTTAACAGCCCCGTTTGTATTGAGTACTGTGTCCATATTCTTTACTAGCTGTGCCCGCGGCTCCGCGCGGGTGGAATTCGGTCTGTGTCAGTAAGCGGCTAATTCACCCCTAATTTCTCTCCCGCTACCCTGGAGGCGGAACTTGAAGTAAAGTTGACAGATGACGCTAGAGGACAGTAGTCCTAATAAAATATTTTACAATTACCACTAAGTGAAAGTACACTCAAAAATTAATACTTTTTTTATCATATTTTTTTTTGGCATGATTTAAACGACATAGAGTAGTAGGTGTATATCGGACGATACAGGACCACTTTTGTATTTATACGTTCATGTCCACGGCAAATATCATCCAAATCGATCCTCCCGTCAAATCAGTCTAAGCATGAAAGGTAAGAACAGGCGCGGTTGAAATTGGGGGGTGGGGGGGGGGGGGGGGGGTCACAAATGCAGAAATGATTTTTTTCTATTTGAGGTGCACTTGGAGCGGAGAGGGGTCCATGACCCATGCAAATGTAACTCAATCGAGTGTAGTGGCAAATTTTTATACGTTTTTACCACACTGTCACAGGTAAATCATAGTTGTTTATGTAACTGTTACGTAATAAGGCCTAATTACGTACAGTTGCATACACTGCTTTATCTACACTCATATTATATATATTAAATTAAGTGTTCGGAAACCATAGAATGACCGCCATTGCACCGCCATGGCCAACTCGATTGTGCCGGCGGTCGCGCGGGCGCGTGCCGTTGGTCAGGAAGGAGTACAGGATTTACATTATGTTATCAAATTCGATGTTCGGAATTTTAAACTCATAACGTATCAATATATGAGCATGTAAAGTTAAAATTAATAACTTTTGAAATTTTTGAAATTTTCGAAATTTTCGAAATTTTGGAAATTTTGGAAATTTTGGAAATTTTGGAATTTTTTTGAAATTTTTGAAAATTTTGAAATTGGTTACTTTTAGGTTCCTGACTTTTTCACTTTTATAACTTTGTCACTTCTCACTTTAACTTTTCACTACACTTCACTTATTCTATTTTATATATTTTTTATTTCATTCCATTTTACATGTTTCTCCATCGTATGGGTGTCGCGTTTTCGTGACGTGACGCTTTTTCGTGACTTTTTTTCGCCTAGCCTCCCATCCACGAACCGTCCGATAAGGAACTTCGTTCCAAAACTACCACCGGTTCTAATCCTACATACACCTCTGGCCCAAGAAGCATTATGACATTTATGACCGAAAAGAAACTCGACGGGACTTATTTTTTTCAAAACAGTAAGTAATACATTATTAGATCTTAAAGATACAAAATAATGCGTAGTTCTTCAAGAAGACATATCAAAACAGCTTGGATAATGTAGTACCCATTGTTTAATTATAAAGAAAAATAAATCCTAATCTGACTGCTTTACAAAACGTTTGATATGTTTTCCTACCTAAACAAACGGTGTCCTATAAATGTTAGATGATTTTGTAGCAGTTTTTTGGTTTGGGCCATGCATCTTTGTCCGTCATATATAGTCCTCGAACCTGGAATAACCCTTTGACATTCATGACATTTTCAAATATTTCTTAAGAGCGGGTAAAGGTAAATTTAAAGCATCGACGGGTAACATGTTATAAATATGAACACCTTGACCAAAAAATTACAAATTATTTCAATACCAAATTTCATCTAAATACGTACAGCGGTCATTGGTTGTTTCTTCCCCATGTAAACTTTTTGCATCCGCTGAAGGAATAATTTCCGAGATAAAACTATTTTATTTCCTTTTCCAGAGCTCAAATATCTCCATACCAAATTTTATCTAAATCGATTCCGGGGTTAATAATTCCCTATACAAATTTTCAACTCCCTTATCATCCCTTTAGGGTTGATTTTGGGGCAAAGACTATCCTTTGTCCTTTCTCGAGACCCATACTATCGCTATACACATTTCCATCAAAATCAGTTCAGCGGTAAAAAAATCCTCATACCAACTTCCAACCCCCTTTTCACCCCCACAAGGGTTTGAAAACTATCCTATGACGTTTCTCGAGACTCAAATTATCTCCATACTCATTTCTATCTAAATCGTTTCAGCGGTTAAAAATTCTCCATACAAACTTTCAACCCCATTTTCACCCCCACCAGGGTTGATTTTCGGGATTAAAACTATATATTATCCTTTCCCGGGACTCAAACTATCTCTATACAAAATTTCATCAAAATCCGTTCAGCCGTTTTCACGTGATGCGCGGTCAAATAAACAGACAAACAGATAAACAGACAAACAGACAAAAATTCCAAAAATGGTTGTAACGTGTTCTGTTATCGATTCTAAGTATCCCCAGCCAACTTTTTTTCGATTATCTTCCATGTACAGACTTTCGACCCTCTTCAGCTTTATTATATGTATAGATAAGTATCCCCAGCCAACTTTTTTTCGATTATCTTCCATGTACAGACTTTCGACCCTCTTCAGCTTTATTATATGTATAGATTCTTCGTATACTTTTAAATTACATACTTACTTACGCATCAGCTATTTAGCTTATGCGAGCATGCGAATTTATGCCACAAAAAGTTCTATGCTCGTTTACCTTTGAGTACAAACAACGGTTGGGAGACTTGGGAAATAAGTTGAGCGTTGACTTCATTATTATAATTACTTATTGTCCTAGTAAGTCGATGACAATACTGGCCAACTATCCTCATGCATATTTATTTGTCTACCAACTTACACCTCCACCTGTCCTCAAGCCTGTTAGATTTAAATTAATAACTCAAAACATGGTATCATAGATATAAATAATATAACCTCAATTTTATGACTACCTTATAAGGCCAGTCCTTACGAAGCCTTTACTATTGTCAATCAAAACTGAATTCTATGTCCTTGATATTAGATTGTGTTTAGCTTGGCCCTAAGTCAGTAGTACCGTGCGCAAAGACGCCAACGCTGTTTAAGACCGCTAAATAAAATTAATGAAGTCATTTGAAATCTTTCTCATTTGTTTTTTAGGATTAAAATTGTCTTGTTTGAATCGTTATACTTTCCTTTGTTAATTCAGTAGTTTGCTCATAAAAAACAAAGGTTTGTTACATAGTCTCAAATCAATAAAAAGTGCAAATGTCATGTTAGCTTTTTTATATTTTATAATTTTTTTAGTCATATTTGAATATAGGTTGCACATATTAAAACACTTTTGGCATTTACCTACTGCCAAATAGCATAAAGTTGAATAAATTTTTATGTTATTTTTTGTTGTTGTTAGGTAGTGAAGTTAATCAAATAGCTTTGTATTCTAGCTTTTACTTAATATTTACAAGAATCAATGCAAAATTCATAACTATTCGTATGCTTCAATAAATCACCTAATTTGTAACAAATATATACAAGTCTTTATCTAAAAATGCATTTATGAAAAATAATGTACCTTCTATCCTACCCTTGGTCACGCTAATACAATCATTTCTTTGCAATATAAACTTTATTGTAAGGAAGCTAAGGTTTATTCAGGAACCTTTTTTTAAACACATCGGTATTAGTAAATTCGATTACCCTAATAATTAAAGACGTAATGTGATGGCGCCATTTTTGTGAGAAAAAAGCGTGGCGCTCAGCGTAAAAGGTCAGATTGATTAGTGTAAATTAATTTATGAATTCTTTGTTAACGAGAATAAAAAGTTGTCGATTTAGATAAGATGGGGTCGGGACGCGTAGGTCACTCACTATAAATAAACAACTGCTGCTTAGGAATAATCTAACTCTAGAGTCAGACCACTTTGACTTTGCACCGTATAGTATTGACAGTGAAAATATATAATACTTCGTACAGAAGGTTAACTTTCCTACAAAACCAACGTTAGACAGCACTTTGACACATGACGTCTCCATACAATTGTGTCTTTCGTTTCGACTCCCTAGGATTGTCGTTGTCAAGGTATGCGTTTAGTAAGATGGCTGGACATACTCCAATCTGCTTTAATCTAGCAGTTATTTTAATACAAAACTGGATTTTGAAATGACTAATTCATTATTAATTCATATTATTATTATTTATTTTATGCGATTAGTTGATTATATTTTTAATACTTGATTCAATTGATAATTTAATTTTTATTATTCTTTTATTTTTATTTTTACTATTATTGTTTTTATGCTCATCCGTTTTCTGTGCTTCGTGTTTGTGTTTCTGACATTTGCCTAACAATAGTTAGTTCTGTAAGTTTTTTGTATGTACTAACACTTTTATGGGCTTTGTCCGAAATAAATGATTATTTAATTTAATTACCTAAATAACGCTACGCGCATTCCATCTTTTCATTAATAAATAAATAATAATAATAATATTCAATTTAAACTTTCGTGAGACATACTACGCATATACGCGGCCCTATACGTTGGTCTGACCAGATCTGCACCACTTTTGACTCGACCTTGCACCACGCTCTCCACACGCCAGAGACAGAAACAGGTGGAGAAGGATCGCACGAGAAAAAGTGATGCAGAAGGGAGGTCACGACCCTCAGTACTGAGGAATACGGCACAAGGAGGAAGAGGAGGAGTAGACATACTAACACTATATATTATTACTAGCCTTTTCCCGCGGCTTCGCCCGCGTACTATAAGTACTCAAAAAGGATACGATACCCATGTTGATTTTCAGACTTTGTGACCACATTTGCCCCTTTTAGGGGTTGAATTTTCAAAAAACCTGAAACACGTGTTTACTCATTTATCATTAGGAATACTCCTGTGAAGTTTCGAATAAAATAGTCTAACAAATCTTGATTCGCCATACAAACTTTGGACCCCCATTTTACCCCCTTAGGGGGTGAATTTTGAAAAATCCTTTCTTAGTGCACCCCTAGACCTTATAAGGAACCTACGTGCCAAATTAGGAATCTCTAGAATCAGCGGTTTGGGCTGTGCGTTGATATGTCAGTCAGTCAGTCAGTCAATCAGTCAGTCAGTCAGTCAGTCAGTCAGTCAGTCAGTCAGTCAGTCAGTCAGTCAGTCAGTCAGTTTCTTCTTTTATATATTTAGATTATTAACCTCAGACGGCTGTACTCACTTGTTTTAGTTACTACGCGCGACATGTTTCGGAGAGCTTGAGGATGGAGAACTAAGCTCACCGAAACATGTCGCGCGTAGTAACAAGATCAGCATCTGGACAAGTGTAAATAATTATGATGACAAGCTACCAACTTACCTACCTATCCTAATATGTATTAGATAATGTTAGCTAATAGTTGGTACTTATAATAAATGAAGAACTTCATAATATTATAATTAGCACGGTTGACGCATCTAAAGGACTAATGAAAGAATTCGCATGCCAATATTCACAGCTCATCGGACGTGACTAAAATTCGTATACAATCTGTATTAAATGAAATACAATGGCGCTTAGAATATCATGGATAAGCTTTTGATTATTTGACACGTTATCCAAATAACGATTAAGTCAGAGAAAACGGAAAAAAATTAAGAGCCAACTAAGATGCATTTTATCGTAGTTGCTGATAAAATAATTGGAATAATAATATATTTATTTACTATATCAAACTATATGATTATTTTTACTAAGTGCTCTTAGCTTCAACTTGCAGTCAAGATGCGTTTTTCATTAAATAAGATCTTCGTTGGAGCAAACATGTATTTTTTTCAGTCAACAATTAAAAGTGTGACCAAAAACGTGATGGTATCAAGCGTCATTTGAAGTTTTGAATTTAAGTTTTTGTGAATTATTTTCTTTTTGTAACTTTAAGTTTCAAGACCAATACACATATAAGGGATGCAGTTTTTCAGGTGTTTTATGTAATTTTATAAATGCCCAGTTGACACACTTCTCGATTTGTCGTCTATCTCTTTCTCACGAATGAAATGTTTGTATAAGTGATGGCCTCACATTTGCATAATTTTAGCTTTACTTAAGCGTTAGCGCTCTGCTAGATCGAATGTTTAACTGTCAAATTACTTCTACACTTACTATGGATCGACTGTGCACATACCTGAAACAAAAACAACGTTCAATAAGTATATGACAATGGCGTTGAAAGGCAGGCTAATTATATAAGAAGCGTCCATATTGTACGTAATGAAAACAAAATATTAATTTGGGATTATCCCTATAAATCTAACGTGCACATTAAATTGGCGCATAGTAATCAAGGCCAGCGCACAATGAAGCAAATTCGACTGCACACCCGTCAGCACCCATTAATCGGTTAGTAGCCATTATGTAGCTGGTTAGTAGGAATTACATTGATATATTATATGCAAATAAATATGACGATAGCAAACAATCGTATTTGATTGAAGATCGCAATTTACGGACCCTAGTATTATATTACATGCCGTCAATCTGACCTCCACCCATTAAAAGCTGCCAGATGCCCGGATCTAGCAATAAGGATAGTATACCAATCTAACCAGACGGGTTTTGTTGCTCTCATTATTGTGTCAAAACAAGCATAAACAAAGAGCCCGACGAATGGAGAACCTCCTCCGAATTGAGAATCTGTAAGTCGGTTGAAAAGTACGAAGTATTTTCCATTTTTCGAACCGACCTAATTAGGTACTTACTTACCTAAATGTCAATATCTTCATGTAGTTAATTAAAGGGAATTCCGCTTCAATTTCAAATATCCTCAGAATGCAACATGCAACCTTTTATTTGTTTTTCGCAGTTAATTACGTTTTTGTAAGCTTATTGTAAGTCAGAGAATTGGAACATTTGCGAGAATATATTGTATGAGAGCTCTTGCTACATAAATAGAAGCAGAATATACGGCCCTGGTAGTTATAATTTTAATTCAGGTTAAGACTTGTATTAAAAATCCAAAATGAGTATACCTAAGGTCAATAGAAATGGCAAATAATGTAAACAAACCAATTTACCTTTATTGATTCGCCATCATGCGCTTCTAAAGAACAACTATAATATTATTCTAACATCAATTTATACTTAGGCACAAAAATTGCGTTTACATAAATTTTTAATTAAAGATATCCTAGCTGTTATTTACTTGTATATATTTCAGTAAAAAAAATCGTAATAATATTTGGTTATGTCTCAAATACCCTGTCTGGTCGCCATCTAAATATATAAAAGAAGAATCTGACTGACTGACTGACTGACTGACTGACATATCAACGCACAGCCCAAACCGCTGGTTCTACTGATTCCAAATTTGGCACGTAGGTTCCTTATAAGGTCTAGGGGTGCACTAAGAAAGGATTTTTCAAGATTCACCCCCTAAGGGGGTAAAATGGGGGTCCAAAGTTTGTATGGGGAATCAAGATTTGTTAGATTATTTTATTCGAAACTTCACAGGAGTATTCCTAACGGTACAAGAGTAAACACGTGTTTCAGGTTTTTTGAAAATTCACAATGTGGTCACAAAGTCTGAAAATCAACAGGGTATCGTATCCGTTTGAGTACTTATAGTACGCGGGCGAAGCCGCGGGAAAAGGCTAGTATTTGTATACATTACTTGCTGTTTCTATTGACATTAGATACGTACAGAAAGACAGAAATTATTACAAAATATAATGTTAAAAAATCGAAAATAATATGTAAATTTAATGCGTTTTTGGATAATTTGTAGCATGATATGAAAGTCTACACGACAGAAGTTTTTATAAAACATTTAGAATTGTAATGAGTAGGTACTTGGGTAAGTAGGTAATTTAAACGATAAGAAACCTAACTAACGCATACCAGCAAGACATAGCTCATTAATTAAACCTATTGATGTGTAAGTATTTTTTTAATGAATAAACACGGTAAGTATTTGAAGAACTTCAAGAACTTATAACCGTATAATATTAGCGTTGACATCTTTATATTGAGAATCAGGAACACAATGGTTACATTGCATTGCATACTTTGGGCTGCGTAAGAAAAAATACAATTCTCTTAGTCTATATTCTAAATGATAACGCCGTGGCCAAACTGTATAAAGAAAACACCTTTTGATACAATTCCCTATTTAACGACTTTAATTTTTATTTAATTTAAACTTTGAACCATTCAAAACGACATTCTACAACGGGCCAGATCAACAAAAAACTTAATATGGTGTTTTTCACTTTAAGTCCATACTTACGAGTATACCTCCCATAATTAAATCAGTTATGAAAAATAATACAGGCTCGGTCAATACTGATTACGTACCCTAAAAAATTAAAAATATGGCCCATAATTAGTGTTTTGGCATAAGCATCCAGCACTTGTCACTTGTCACCGCATAAATGACGGAGATTAACCTGTCAGTTTTTGTTAATTCTCACAGCGTACACAACGTACGAGCATTATGGATTTAAAGCTGGCGTATATTAGGTGCAGGAGGATTTAAGTGTCGTCAACGTTGTTTGGAACGGATAATAATTTTTAAGCATTACATAGTAAAATTCACTGTCTTAAAGGCTAATGGGACAAGAGAATACCGTTGTCAACATACTGCATCCTCTTTGAGCAGATTTCTATTACGTTTGTTATTAGGACAAATGTAAGGGCCCCGAGTATGTAGCCGAGGTTCAACTTGACGATTCAAGAAGCCTATTTGTCAACTATTTTCACTGGTGCTGATGTGCTAAGTTCGTAAACATCGCCTTATGGACCTTAAAAGTACCGTCAAGTTTTAAATAAACATCGAGTCGTTTAGTTTATATTTTAGAACCGATCCTAGCGTTTTATTGAAGCCATAGACAGACTAATTCTGTAGTAAAAGTACCATTTCGCAAACGTTTTTGATTATTTTGGAAATGAGCTTAGTGTGCTCATACCCTTAACAATTTAATCGTTAAGCTTTAATCGGAAACGTGCTAATCGCGGCATTTACTCATTAAATTGAGTTGATTAACGCTTCGTTAAAAATCTGACTAAATGTTATATCTGGATTTCGGATTCTGTGGAAACTGAGAGACAAATACAGTTAAGAGAAACGAATGTTTTTTTTTTGTGAATTTTGAACTTTACTTTAAATCACAGCACAAGTTTTACAGATTCAGATTTTATTTACTTAACGTACACGTACATGCAAATTTTACAATAATAGTTATATACTATATAGTCGGTGGTGCACACGACAACAAAGGGCATTATACGGATTTTAGTGATGATGGGATCACCTTTTGCATAGTGAGACTTTAGGACCCATAGGCCATTTTAGGAAGCAGAGCCACCTACATTTATGGTGCCGCGGGGGTAAAAAGGGGGGGGGGGGGGGGGGGGTTAAAATTTTCGCGACACATAGATTGAAAACTATAAGTCTTAGCAACATACTTCAAAGGCAAGAATTGTAGAGAATTTTATGAAGAATATTTCCTTCATTGAAAGTTTTGTGGTAACTTCAACCGTTTTTGCAAAAAATATATGAATGTTCCTACTTTTGTGGGAAGTGGGGAAAACAATTGTTATATTTGTAACACATTATAGTGCATAGTTATCCAATAAATATTGGGCTTGAAAGTCTCGTATCCAGGCCATAAATAAAATAATTATTTTCTGTTTTGACTAGATACTATTAACATATTATTATTGGTATGGTATTTACTATGTGTGTTTGAGTTAGGTAAACACCCCTTTTTCTAATAGTAGTTAATTTAGTATGTTAAAAATCGTATATTAAATGGTTTAATTGAAAATAATGATAATAATGATGCAGTTAATGTACTCAAGGCTAAAATAATCGATAGGTCCTAGGTACCACTCATCACACCACTAGCGGAGCGTACCTAACCTAAGTTCATATATATTATAATGATATTAGGCGTTGTCCGTTGATAAAAGATTCAAGCGCCCCACGATTTTAGTTTTTTGTCTTTTTAATGCTCTAGCTGCATTGATGAGAAGAGTGGTGTGATGACTGGTACCTAGAACACACCGAATTATTTGTATAGCTTTTTGTACATTATCTATATCATTGTTTATTTTAAATAAAAGCTTTTGAATTTACCTAAACAATACTTATTTTCTTTTCAAGTTGTTATGTTACTAAAACTGTCTAACCTCCGCTTACTTTATGATCCGCAATGCACTGTGTTCTACTAATAAATCCCTTTCATTTTATAACTGATTGAGAGGTTTGTTAAGAAATGTGTAATACGCGGCATTCTGTAGCGGCACCTATCTTGGATTTACAATGATACTGAATCTATTAAATTGTTATTGTCATCAGAACTTAACGTGTGCACCAGATAACAGGGACTGGAGAACCCCTCTATTTGATAACGCTATTATTTGGTTACAAAATTATATGGTTACCCTATATTCAATGTTATGTCTAATGTCTTAGCAATGGAGATAAAATTAGCTTGATAGGTAAACGTCATTTTGGATTTTTATTTCAGTAAGCGCTACATTATCATTATCAGCAGCAGCAGCAGCAGCCAGTATCAGTCCACTGCTGGGCATAGGCATCTCCCATGGCACGCCACTGTGCTCGATCTTCTGCTCTCCTCCTACAATCCGTACCCGCCAAGCGCTTACCTATGGGTAGCTCAATGATGTGCTTACTAAATTGATAGTTTTTAAAAACTACCCTACCAAATACTTACTCGATCTAATACCCCTTTATTGGTAACCGGCTCCGGTATCTTCTAAATGAACTCTTTATTTCACTTACGGATTATAACAAGCATACGAAGGCAAGGTAAATAATAGCGTTTGAAATGGTTGACGCCCATTTAGTTGTGAAAGATATAATTAGGCAAGCATTAGAGCTCAAACCACATCGTTTTTTCTACATAATTAGATTGTGGTTGATAACAGGCCTATTATTATTATTTTTTTCGTTAAAGATATTATAACCAATATAGGAGTTATATACTTTTTATAAAGAGGAATAACAGGGCTTTATCATGAAAATATATTTTTCATGTTACGACCATAAATAAAAAAAAATATAGGCATTTATTCAAAAAAAATATCAAATGTTGATTTCATATTTTTTTATGTTTTTTCAGTTTTCTTATATGGAAAGGTATAAATAAAAAACCAAAAATGAATTCGGCATCCTTGCTTTACACGAAAATGATATCAAACTTGACTATATAGCTCTATTTTATTTTTAATTAATTATGGGGGGCACCCCCCACTTCGTCAAAAATTTGCATCAAAAATTTGATTGGCTCCCCTTCTTAAATTAATCTAAGAGCCTAAAGGATTAGGTCTGCAAATGGAAATTCCATCATCATCATTTTCCGTATAAATAAGTGTACACCACCGACTAATAAGAGTTATTAGATATTGCAGTAAAACACTTCTTAATTGCATTAACACGTTTAATTTTGACGACAAAGTAAAAATATTTAATATTAGCAAAAATAATCAATTATTTAAAATTTAGCATTTCACGTAAAAATCACAATAACGGCATCTAAATAAGGGTATTTCACATTCAATAAGTTCCCTAGTGGTCAGAATGCAATTAAATTACAATAACAAAAATATTTAAATTTAGCACTTCACTTAAAAATGAAGACAACTGTACCTATTTCACTTTCACATTCAACAACCTCCCTAGTGGCCAGAATGTAAGTAAATTACAATAATTAATAATATTTAATATTAGCACTTCACTTAAAAATGAAGACAACTGTACCTAAACAAGGACATTACACATTCAATAGTTAGCAAAACCGGTAAGTAAAAATAAAGACTCGGCTAGTAATAATTTGGTTGCAGGAAAATAATGGGTTAATGAGGCGGGTGATATGGATGGTGACAGATGATTCGCTGGCTGAACGTAGCCTAAATTAAAGAGCCAGGTCTTTATACGCCCGTCAAACGAGGCAATTGGAATTTGGGGAATTTAGCAAAACAACAAAAAAAACTATTATGGCACAAAAATACTGGATACAAAGAAAAGGAATCCGATTTCTAACGTTTTTAACAAAAATGTAAATAATTTGATACTCTCGAAAGCAGGATGGCTAAAGCTGTTGCTTTAAATTAAAAAGAGTTCGTGGGCAAGTGTCCGCTTTGATTTAGGCGGACCCAATAGCTCGCTGAACTCCTTTTCTCACTTGGAGAGCCCGCTGGATGCGAACTCTAACTCTCCGATGATGTGGCGAAGAAACCCGCGGAAATCGCGGCAGCTGCAGACCGTCCCGCCGGCCCGGCATCCACAAGCGCCTTCCGGAATCCTTCCGGATCAGGCGGTTCCAGTGTATAGCACTTGCTATATAATTTATATGGCCTTTTTTGCCCGGCAATGGTTTTGGTTTTATTTTTGCTCCAATAATGTATTAATAGCACTTGCTATATAATGTTTGAAATAAGTCGCACTTCACCACGATGCAACTAAGCAAATTATAGCAAAAACCCCAGACCAAATCCAGATTATCTCTTTTTCTTCCCAACATCTCACGGCGCTCTCACAGACTCAATCAAAAATCAACTTTTTTCTTTTTGACAATCTGGAATACCTCAAAAATTCACATTCAAAATTAGCGCGAGTATTATCTCAATTTTATAACTGCCAGACGTATTACAAAATACGGACTGATATAAGCGCCATCTACCTGTAATGCCGTGAATCACAATGTACGCTTTTTTTTTATATATCAACCGTGACCTAGCCTTAGACACAGAAGTTCAGAAGTTCTAAAGAAAGTCGACAGATGTCGTACGATACGTAGCGTCATGCTACAATATATACAAGTGTTTTCAAAGTTTTTATTCAGTTGATCAAATAATTCGTAAGTATTGTTTATTATGTATGGGTACCGCTAGTATCATCATACAATACTATTAAGCAATTATAAGTTTCTGTACGTATTTAAGTATTATTTTGTAACATTTTACAATAACGACTAAACTATATTAAAAAGTTTCTGCTTAAATTATACACGCCATCTATCGAGTTAAACCCCGTCTAAGAACCATATTTCTGGTGACAACTCCTAACCTTTACCAAAAACCGCAATCATCGGGAAAATCGTTACAGAGGTGAATGGGAACATTCGTTGCACAAATTATATTTCACCCTATAAATTGCATTATACCGTAAGAACTATTATATATTCTGTGATCTAAAATGTGTCAAATATTTTATAAATAAACACCACTTCTTGACAAAATTATTTTCTTAGTTTTAACGATATTTCCGCAGCTCTTGAAGAAGTATAAATCTACGAGTATTACCTGGTACATAATTGAAAATACATCACCATATTCAAGCTAAAATTGAATTTTGACGACGGTGAGTGATCCCAGCGATATCTATTTGCGATATTGCCGATACGGCGATAATCTGACAGGTTCCGGTACAAGCCGGAAGCCGTCACGACGCTCGAATATTGAACGCCGAAATACTTTATACCAAGGTGGGGTAAGGTGTCGATCTTATGTCACATACGGTGTGAACGAAGTAATAGTACGAGCGGGGACCGTATAATCTGCTACGTTACGTGATACAAATAAAAGCTCCATGGCACATGTTTATAAAAGTGATGCTGACTTCCGAAAAAAAATTAGAATTAGAAATTATTAGTTTACTTAATAAGTTACTAGTTTGACTCCAAATTTACGTCACTTTTAAACCAGTCAGCCGGGCACTTCTGGCCATGCAGGAACTGGCAGACTGAGTTTTTCTATACCTACATACATATTGCTATTTGTTACCACAAGTGTCATCTTTGCATCAAATGACACAGGTAAATACCATCCATTTTTACACCGGAAGTGGTACTTTATTGTGCTTTCGGCCAATACTATTTTTTTTAACTATTTTTTCGGAACTCAGCATCATTTTTATGAACATGTGCCATGCAGCTTATCTTTGTATCACCACAGATTACCTGTATAACGTAACGTAGCAGATCATACGGTCGCCGCCCGAACTATAACGGAGATTTGGAAGTTTACTCGTGCCATAGAGGATCAAGTAAGCTTAGAGTGGTCACTCCATACAAATGGTTATTAGCCCGAAAGCCTGACATTATGAAGCCTAGATGACGTCAACGATATGTTTACAATTTTGCACCATATTACTAGGAGTAAGGTGCAAAATTGTAAACATATATTTAACGTTGATTGTATATGTCATCTATAAACTGTCATCTATATATATAAAAGAAGAAACTGACTGACTGACTGACTGACATATCACGCACAGCCCAAACCGCTGGGTCTAGAGATTTCAAATTTGGCACATAGGTTCCTTATAAGGTCTAGGGGAGCACTAAGAAAGGATTTTTCAAAATTCACCCCCTAAGGGGGTAAAATGGGGGTCCAAAGTTTGTATGGCGAAAGAAGATTTGTTAGACTATTTTATTCGAAACTTCACAGGAGTATTTCTAACGATAAATGAGTAAACACGTGTTTCAGGTTTTCTGAAATTCAACCCCCAAAAGGGGCAAATGTGGTCACAAAGTCTGAAAATCAACATGGGTATTGTATCCTTTTTGAGTACTTATAGTACGCGGGCGAAGCCGCGGGAAAAGGCTAGTTCGCAATAATCGCAATAAACGTAATAGCGGGGTATTAGAATGTTTAATTATTTTATTATTATTTCATTTATTGCCGTTTTGTACAGCCAGGTATGTCTACCAGTTCTAATTCTCCCTCAACTGCTCAAAGGTTGACTGGAAGAGATCCCTTAAGGGATAAGTCCGCCTTTGTACAAATATTATATATTATTTCTGTTGTATGTTTCTTTGTTGTACAATAAAGTATTGTACTACTACTACTACTTTACTATTGAGCATTAATTCCTATTACCATTATTTACTAGAAATATTACCTATCGATTAAACACAATATATTATGCACATTACCTATGCATTAACGATATTTTTTTCGTTTATAAATACTTACTCCATTGTGTTTACCACTATCTTTGTCTTGTACGTTAAATGGTCTAAGAGCTGGCCACGTCAGGTGTGACACAATAATGAGAGCAATGAAACCTGTCTAGTTAGACTGCTTTACCATCCTTATTGCTAGATCCGGGCATCTGGCAGCTTTTAATGGGTGGATGTCAGAGTGACAGACCAACAAAGTTTTTAAGTTGGAAAAAAGTAATACCAAAATAAGTAAAAAATGCCAAAGTTGTATAATTTATAGAGGACAGGGCCTATATTTTAACATTAGATTAAAATCCATTGTCTATTATTGCGGAAACAAAAACAGTAGGTGACTAACTAAAAATTGCATTTTACATCATCTGGCACTACTTTACCCCAACAAAACCTTCTGGATATGATATAACCTAATTAATTACATAATTTCCCATAATATTTCATTAAACCCAGAACACTAGGATTTGTTTTCTTCAAGTTATTTGCATTCTTTGACCTCCACCACTTTACAGCTGCCAGATGTCTGGATCCAGAAATAAGCATAGTATAGCAAACTAACTACATGGGTTTCGTTGCTCTCATTATTGTGTCATATCTGACGTGGCCAGCTCTCCGTCTAAAACCAAAATGGTACCAAATAGAAATACTCTTTGAAATCACCCGGGTTCTTGGCATGCAAACGAGTATGCAATTGTTATGCCCAACATGTGCATAAAATTATTCTTTCTTTCTCCGTGCCTCTTCCCATTTCAATTGGGGTCGGCCCTCCGAATATTTTTCCACCAGTCGGCTCTGTCACAAGGGTTGGTGGAATTTTTTCAGATAGTCTTTGAAGGTTTCTCCACCAAGTAGCCTTTGGGCGTCCTTGGGGTTGTTTTCCTGTGTCAATATTTAAAGCGATTTTAACTGGGTGATCGTTGTCCCGGCGCATGACATGTCCATACCAACGCAATTGGGTTTCGTGTAGTTTTTCTGGGATTGGTGCGACTTTAAAGCTGCCTCTTACAAACTCGTTCCTGATTCTGTCCAATCTGGTCACCCTCCCTGCCCACCTCAACATTTTCATCTCCGTAGAGTGAAGTTTGGCTTCATTTACTTGCTTAGAGGTCCAGAACTCTGCTCCGTAGAGCATGACGGGTCTGACTTTCCCTTTAGTTTTGATCGGCACTCTACGGTCGCAAAGCACTTCTGATAACGATCGCCATTTTAGCCAGCCAGCATTCATTGTATGCGTTACGTCTGCATCGCAACAGGCATTTTCATCCAGGATAGAGCCAAGATATTTGAACTTATTTACTAAGGGTACCGGAGTATTATCTATGAAGAGTGTTCAGTCGTGCATAAAATTATTATGTAAATTATATTGACATGTTTCTTAATTAACCTTCTTATGGGGTCAAATACAATGAATACCTACGTATTTCTGTTAAACGTAGTCTGAGTGTATTTTAAATTTAAATAACTACAATAAAATTCATGTAAGTAGAAAAGTTTTTCTCGTTTTAACATATAAATGAATTACAAATACGAGTATGGATAAAGAATTTGTCTTTTGTATATATATATTTTTTATTAATTACCCTGTTTATTTTTGCTGGGTCTTAATAACTTAACCAAGGCGATAAATAATGTGAAGAATACGAGCGTCGACATAAATGTCCGTGATTTTTAATGCTTGAATATAAATTAAATAGTATTTTAGCAGGTCGTCAGCCCACAATGATAACATTTAAAAATAAAAATAGGGCTTGTTTAGTGGTCAAAGCTACTAAACTTACCAAAGCTTAGCAAAGGTCCTAAACTCATATCGTCCAACTAACTCAATCAGGTACATTGAAAAATGGTCACGTACGCCACGTTCACACTTTAAAGCACCAGTGCAGTCCTTCCTTTATGTCAAAATTAACACCAATCACATTAAACACTCCCTAAAATAGTGAGACTACCCTACTACCAATATTATAAAGACTAAATCCGAGCAACAATACGTTTTGGAAATGCCAAATGGGGTTGTAAAGTTAGGTTCACACGCGACGTCCGGTATTTTCGTATGCGATAGACATTGGCAATCAGGAAAAAGAGGTGCTTGCACTTGGATTTTTAAAAATAGAACGGTGGAACGGAACTTCATGCCTGGTTCGAATTTTTTTTTTAGCTTCGTGCCTGGTATGGTATTGTATTTTTAATCCAAGACAGCTACTGCCCTACATTGTAAATCACTTTGTATAGAGAAATCTGTCAGAAAACTGTCTTAAATAAAAAATAAGATATCCATATCCATACTTACTATACTAATATTATAAATGGGAAAGTGTGTGTGTGTGTTTGTTTGTTTGTTTGTCCGTCTTTCACGGCAAAACGGGGCGACGAATTGACGTGATTTTTTAAGTGGAGATAGATGAAGGGATGGAGAGTGACATAGGCTACTTTTTGTCTCTTTCTAACCCCCCACTTCCCTAAAATGGGGGGTGGAAGTTTGTATGGAGCATTCCGGGGGGCAATCAGGATAGGGGAACCGTGTTACCCCGAATTTAACGCGAGCGAAGGCGCGGGCAAAAGCTAGTTAAATATACTATTATTAGGTAATAGATGCCTATTTGTTAATAATTTAAAATAATTAAAGTTGTTAATGTAACTTTTTCATCTATTTACCTGACTAAATTTTTTAAGAGACAGCGAGGTATCCTACAAAATTTCTATTTACATGTGCGATGTAGGTAACTGAAAGATCAGAATTCTGCCATTAAACAATGATGACCAGAAGGTTTTATATAACAGTTCTACTTGTTTCGAGTAGGTTATTATGTAGGTACCTACTGATTTAAAATCAAAGGACATTCACTCATTATTTTCAATCATATTTTAGTCGACCTGCGACTATTGAGCGCGCTACGGCAATCTCAAACGCCAGGAAAAATAATAAAATCAAGTGTACGCGTTTAAGGCCCATTTTTTTAAATTCAGTTTTTTTAGAAAAGTGTTGGCGCCTATATTAGCATAATTTGATACAAAGCCGCCTGTCCATTAACCATACATTACCGATGCAATTAGGGCCGTCACCCACGCGTCTGATACGGACGTGACGTGAAATTAAAACAAACCGATGGATTATTGCTTAAAACGGATGTAACTATATTGTATTTAAATTATTACGTGTTGAGATTTTGTTGCAGTTTTAAGTATCTCCTTTTTTTGTAAAAAATAATAGCAAATCAGTTTTTTTTTATTCATTAATTTACATTATACCTCCGTCTTTGGGTCACTGACTTACATATGTGTACCAAATTTAATTTCTATCGGTCCAGTAGTTTCGTAGTAAATTGGCGATCCTATAAGCCTTATAGGGGCTCTGTTTTTTTCCTTTTGAGGTACGGAACCCTAAAAAGTGTCACATGCTATACTCGTATCCATGACCGATATGTCGTCTTCTTTAGGAAACTAAATTGGCTGGTACAATACCGTGTGTCTAAATTAGCTTAATACTTAATATTAATATTATTAAGCCAATTTAGTAACTCAAAACCGAAAATTCCATGGTGATAAAAATAATTAAAACGCTGATAACGTTAATTCTCATTCCGCGAACCGTAAATTATCCGCAACGTCAGTTGACGTCATTATTAATTTAATGTCATTAATGAATGACGAACCTAATTATTATTTATCACGTCACGTGTGTTACGTTATCGTATGTATTCGTAACTCACGTGCCTGGTAATCCTGGTATACTGTAGCCTGTAGCCTCGTGCGATACAATTTAATTGGAAACAAAAACAGTTATTCCCCGGAATATAAATATAAATATTATAGGACAATCTTACACAAACCGACCTAGTCCCACAGTAAGCTCAATAAGGCTTGTGTTGTGGGTACTAGACGACGATATATATAATAGATAGATGTAGATAAATACTTAAATACATAGGAAACATCCATAACTCAGGTACAAATATCTGTGATAACCACACAAATAAATGCCCTGACCAGGATTCGAACCCGGGACCTCCTGCTTCGTAAGCAGTGTCACTACCGACTGGGCTAGGAGGCCGTTAAAAATATAATATAAAAAAAAATATTGAATACTAGCCTTTTCCCGCGGCTTCGCCCGCGTACTATAAGTACTCAAAAAGGATACGATACCCATGTTGATTTTCAGACTTTGTGACCACATTTGCCACTTTTAGGGGTTGAATTTTGAAAAAACCTGAAAGACGTGTTTACTCATTTATCGTTAGAAATATTCCTGTGAAATTTCGAATAAAATAATTTAACAAATCTTGATTCGCCATACAAACTTTGGACCCCATTTTACCCCCTTAGGGGGTGAATTTTGAAAAATCCTTTCTTAGTGCACCCCTAGACCTTATAAGGAACCTACGTGCCAAATTTGGAATCTCTAGAATCAGCGGTTTGGGCTGTGCGTTGATATGTCAGTCAGTCAGTCAGTTTCTTCTTTTATATATTTAGATTGTCGTGATATTTATTTAAAAAAAATATATACCACGACGAAGACAAACAGGTAAGCCATATCACAGCCTATGGACGCCTGCAATGCCAGAGGTGGCATATGCGCGTTGCCGATCCTTAAGAAATCTTTTTTGAAGAAGCTTATACTGTATCCCCTTGGGAGACTTCGGCAGGGAGTTCATTCTACAGCCGGAGCGATCGCAGAAGGAAATTCCTCTTAACCTTTTGACGGCCATAGTCGGAAAGTTTTCCCAAGCAGGTTGGCCTACTGGCACAGAGGCTACGCAGACGACTCATCATTACAAGGAATATAATATTTTACCAGGAAAGCTCAATTTTATTTGTAAATTTCTATAGGTACAGTCAGCATCAAAAGTAACTACGCAATCGAAGACGTCAAAAGCTTTTAAAAAGGACTTTTGACGCCTTCGATTGCGTAGTTACTTTTGATGCTGACTGTATTTATATCGTAGATGTCGTTTGCTTGTAAAACAAATCTCAAAATTACTTCATGTATGAGTTCAAACGATTTCTAACCTATATACATATTTTCTTTAAATTGTTTTGAGGTTGCTAATAATGACTCAATAGATCCTAAATGATTTCGGGAGTAGATTCGCTTTATAAACTGATTACAGCATAAGTAATTTAATATGAACTTGTCGTAACCTTTTTTTACGTAAAATTTAAAGCAGTAAAAGTAAAATACTGAAAAACCGGCCAAGTGCGTGTCGGATCATGGAGGGTTCCGTACCTTCAATGGAATAAGAATCAAACTATTTAATACGGAAAGGTCGTATCTGATGCTAAGGAAGAAGTTTTTTGGAGATAACTCAAAAATGGCTAAGACCAACAATGTTCAATACAATTTTGGTACAAAGTATGTGATAAGGCGCATCTTCTCAATTTTTTTCATATTTTTTGGACTCGTGGTTCAAAAGTTACACAATTTTTAGGGGACACAATTTTTCTGACTTATGAATCGATTATTTCTAAAATGATTTACTTAATCACAACGAAACAAAAGACAAACGAAACATTATTCAAGAAACCTCGATCTTATTTTTAAAGACATTTCGATTGATGTACAACAAATATTTTTTTTCTGCAATTTAACTATACCTTATGTCTTAATATAATTTAAAAAAATCTTATAGTTTCCGAGTAAAATGGCTGTGAAATACGGACGGACGGACGGACTGACGAACGGACGGACGGACGGACGGACAGACGGACATGACGAAACTATAAGGGTTCCGTTTTGGCTACGGAACCCTAAAAACGGTGTCATTAAAATGTAGGGTGACAACAATATTAAATGATCGTTTAGTACGTAGCACACGCGCCGCGAACGCTCGGAAGCGTTCGGCGCACGTTCGTTCATTTCCGCTCACATTCGGATGGCTCGGGTGTCCATGTAAAATGTCGAAAAATAAGATTCTTCAAATTTGTACTTTTAACTTTGTATAAAGGTAATTAGTAGTTAAAAATAGATTACTAAATAGAACAATAATTATAATACTAGTTATTACAAGTAAAAAAAATGTTGTATTACAATTTCTATAATTTCCTTTCCGTGACTTTCCTGCTGAAAACTATATATTCAATATTATGCTAATTCAATATTGCTGTAATTATATATAGCTATAATTGTTATTATCGCGTGAATTGGGAATCCCTCGCGAGACTAAAACGTGTCGAGAAGGAAGTTAAATAATTAATTTTAATGTGCATTTAATAATTTATGTTGCCACGTGATTACGACAGACGAGAACATTTCGAAGAATGCATATTAATTGAGGATAAATTAGCTTTGCGGTTTAGATTGTACAATTAACATTCAATGTAAAATTGCAACTAATAATGGAACCATAGTAGTATTCAGCAACCTTATGTAAAAAGTAGTAGTTGTTAGTATAGTTATATTTTAATATGAAATATTTTGCGTAAGCTCGAAGTTTAATTTTTGTAAGTAGGTAAATATAAGTACATAGGTATAATCTACATTTTTTTCATTGTTCTGTAATAACTTATATCATTGGGTCTAAATACCTCAATTAAAAGCGGCTTTGGCATTCATATAAAAAAAAGCAGTCATCCTAGAGTAGTTGTAATCAACAACCTAACATTACATGGACACCCTACAAATTTCGGAGTAATAGTCATAATCGTAATTCGGTGCATTTTTTCTAAAGTCAGTGACCTCTTTTGGCTGCCAAGCCTATGCAAATCGAAAAGCAAGCAAGTATACACTCTATATCAGCGTGAGAATGATTTTAACATGGGATAGATAATTTGGTAAAGTTTTCAAGGAAGTGTCTGTGCGGAAACCGGGAAGTGTTCATTGTGCATTTTTTTTTGAGCCGTCACAGGATATTACGTTTTTCGTACAGTGCGTTGACACCTCGCCTATTGTTTTATTTTTTATCTAATTGGCGATTTTTTTTACTTGTTGTTTTGTTTTATAAGTTTTATAACGTATGTTTAAGGTTAGGATGGACGTAGAATTTAAGTTTTAGGACACTCAAATTATGTAAGGAATATTAAATTACAGGTATTTGTTGCCATGCCACCATCTTCAAGTAGGTAATATGTACAGCTTGAACTGAACTGATCTGATGATGGAAACAGAATGTAGCCATAATATGGAAATTCTGTAAAATAAAGGAGTGTATAGATTATTGCGTTTTGGGTTTGTGAGAATGCGCTGGTCGCCTTGAAAGCTCTGGTAGCCAGGCGTTAAGACGTCTGACTTTCAATCCGAAGGTCTCGGGTTCAAACCCCGGCACGTACCACTGAGTTTTTCGGAACTTATGTACAGAATATCATTTGATACTTACCAGTCGCTTTTCGGTGAGGAAAAACATCGTAAGGTAACCGGACCTAATCCCGATAAGGCCTAGTTTCCCCTCTAGGTTGGAAGGTCAGATGGCAATCGCTTTCGTAATAACTAGTGCCTACGCCAATTCATGGGATTAGGTTGTCAAGCGGACCCCAAGCCAGGACAAACGCTAGAAGGAAGAAGGTATAGCTTGAAGGCAGTGGTATCAGGAACTACAACGCGCGCACAATGCAGTTTTTTTTATGAGACGATAATAAATATCTACAACGTCGAACAAAACGCAACATCAACAAAAATTACACAATTCTAGCGCATCAGGGAGAAAGCAAAACCGCTTATCTCAACAATCTGATTTATTACGTCCGAACACCATTGTCAAACCCATAAACAGTAATCTGACGAATAAAACACTAAGTAGCCCATTGAAGCACAGTAGCATAACCCAAAAAGGCTATGTTTCGTGTCGATGTGGATTCGGACAAAACAGACGAATGGTGGTTACCTAATTGTTTTTTACCGTTTTGGGCCTAGACGGTTGATTGTGAGTCATAACGCCCACGTGGCTATGTAAATGAGGTATTTTGAGCGTTCACTTTGTTTTAGGTTGTGTCGATAAGACTAATGTCCTACCTATTTTCTTAGTAAGTACCTACATAGCAGAACTGCGCTGCCACTGCTCAATTCTCAGGAGTTTTAGCATTATAAACTGCACGTGAAAGGCGCTTAGCTGGCTTAAAATGTCATCACATCTTGCATAAAATATAGATTCTGAAAGCACAAACCGTCTTGCATCTCCACCGCATCCGTGAACGAGCAGAATAATCTTCTTAGTTTTCCGGGCCCCTGGGTGCAAAAGTGTGAAAAACTAAATATGGATCAATGACACGGTGAACAAGCGACGTTTCAAAAAATAAGTTTTTGTTAATAAAATGTATACCTTTTACATACGCTGCACTTGTCGACTTTTATTTATTACATTATTGTTATATCAATAAACACACAAATAAATTCTCTTACCAGAATTCGAACTGGAGACCTGCCTCGTAAGCAGGGTCACTATTGACTAATAGGATATGAGGCGGTCCTAACTTTAAAATCATGACTTGTGACGGATTTCTTTTTAAGTGATCTAAAAAAATAGTGAACCACATTAAAGTCATTAAAACGTTCGTATCGCCATCGCATTGCCGTTCAGTAAACTCTTTCTGATATAACTCTCTGAACAAGCCAAACAAATTTTGTAAACGAATTAAAATGATTAGCTACATACACACGCTTCAATCTTTATACTACGAGTGTTTATTCCTGGGGCCCATTTCTCAAAAGCTTCTCACTTGTAATACAAGCGGAGGTCCCTTTCTAGCAAAATCTGTGACATCCGCTTGTATTACAAGTTACAAGCTTCTGAGAAACGGGCGCCTGACCGTAGAATTCATCATTTTCCTGCCTTAAAACTAAGGCCCTACTCTGCTAAAAGATAACAAGCACAAAACAACTTCGTAATCATTAAAAAAAGCTACTTCATTCACGACATATGACACGACAGGTGGTTATATCACATAGATATATTTTAGATAACACAACTATAACTATACAGACAATATACCTATCACTTAAGGCTCCTTATTCCCTAAAAGGTCGAAAAACTCTATTAATGAAAAAAGCCGCATAAAATGCTATTTATAAGATAGTTTGAAGTATTAGGAATACAAAAAAATAATTTTGAACCATGTTTATTATTATTAAGTACCCAAAAATACGATTCTTACAAAAAGTGTCCTGTGAAGTGTGATTTAAGTGTCATTTTTAAAAATTCATAGTAATTTGAAATTTACTGCTATAGTAATGTTTTTTTTTATCGTGATAGAAATATAGTCTAACTTTGCAATGGTAATATTTTTAGGGCAAAATATTCATAGGGTTTTCTTGGAAAAAATTAAATGTAACCGTGTTTTCATCAAAAAACTGGCATATAATCAGAAGGTATTTTGTCGATTATCCAAGATGAATCTTCGATTTTTATTTCCATGGCCGTCTCATACATGATATACTCAATTGAATTTAATTCAAATTGATTAACAATTTTTACCCTTTTTTGCGTAATCTGAAAATGAACGGTACACCTAACTGGAAAATCCGGAAAGGCCTTCCAAGACAACCAATTTTTTTCATATTTCACTCGTTAAAATGTAATATTTGCTCCGATGGCCGTCTAGATAAAGAAATGAACTATTATGTGCATCAATAGTTGATTTAAAAAACGTAGTCTTTTCGCCATAGCCTTCGAAGAAAATGAAGCATTTCGTGAAATTCGCGCGTTTTGGGAATAAGGCCTCTTAAGGTAACACTTAATTGCTCCCTTCAATCAACCCAATAGGTTAACACCATATTAAGTCATACGCACACAATCCCAACCACGCTAGAAACAAACCTTAAAACAATAGCATAGAGTTCATTTTCAAGTTTTATGATCGTAGAACACTCGTAAAGTCATTTTGAAAATCGAATCTCCATCTAAGGTAGTAAGGTCGGTATTAGCCGGTGTTGTGACGTCAGCGTCGCCCGCGCATCTTACAATTGCTCATTGAGCTTACACAGATGATTTGTTGATCACGACATATGATCGTGATCTACATTGCTTAATGCTCAGGATTTAGGGCAAATGATTTTCAATTCGACAGTTCCTGGTATTGATTGGTGAATGGTATAGGAGTCTAATAAAGCGTGTGTCTGTAAAGTCGAAAACTTATTTGCGTACGCCTATGTATTGAGATGAGAATAATCTTAGTAGGCTAGGCTAGTTACTACTTGAAAACTGGTTTGAGACTTGCATTCACAACAGCAGCAAGTTGTTTTAGCTCAATTATGTACGTCTTATTCTACACTTATATCCGAATTATTATAATTGTATTATAAAATATTGCAGGTAGGTGGGCATTTTCACTTAACTGTGCTTTTACCGCAAATGTAGTCCACGAGTTAAAAGTTTTTTCACCCGAACGCAGATAATCGAGTTAGTTTTTGGATCATAGTTTCCCGACTATTGTGAACTACAGTTGGGTGATTTTGCGGTACTAAGTGTCAACATAATCAACAAAACGTTATTTGCTTATTAAGAATTTTAATTTTAATAATAACCCATGGTGGTAACTGTTACTCTCTGTAACTTAAATTTCACACTTTAATCTCTGCTTCCTAAATAGTTCAATACACCCCTTCTATTAGTTGGAATAAAACAGGAACATTTAAAATTATGTAACTTTCTTATTCACTGGACTTTCCCTCAATACACTGCAACGCTAGTTAATAATCTAACCGCATTACTCATTGTTTCGCACTTGGGAAATATCATAGACCACCCACGGGTTCGCGCGGAAATCCGGGACAGGTGTGGAATATGAAGCCTTCTATAAAGAGACCGGTGACAAGCTTCGTCCTAGACAACGATTTATCGTGTGAAAGACACTGTTCCATAAATACAGTAAAACTCGCTTAAGACGATTTTGACCCAGCCAAAAACGCGTCGCGGTAATAGTAGTTTATGTAACTGTTACGTAATAAGGGTCCTTAAAACATGAGTGTGGTTTTATGAAACGAGCCGCAGGTGAGTTTCATAATAAGATCACACGAGTGTTTTAAGGCCTAATTACGTACAGTTGCATACACTGCTTTATCTACACTCATATTATTTATCCAAAATGCCGTATTCGGAAACCATAGAATGGCCGCCATTGCACCGCCCATGGCCAACTCGATTGTGCCGGCGGTCGCGCGGGCGCGTGTCGGGCTGTCGGCGGATGCGCGGGAGGGTGCAAGTGTACATTATGTTATCAAAACTCATAGCACATCAATAATTGAGCATGATAAGTTAAAATTACGTTACTGCCACAGATAAAAAGCTTATCATAGTAAAATCGGTCGTGGTAATGCTAGCCATTGCGTACCGTTTTCGAACACGTTTTAGAGAACTTACAATATAATAGTGTAGATAAATAATTATTCGGGACTGTTCTGCGGGTCTCAAGTTTCAGCGACGGATATAAAATAACGTATTATTTATGCGAGAAATTGTATTTAACGTGATCGTAGCAATCGCGTTCTATTGTAGGGGCGGAAGCCGGGGCGGGTTTTTGATCATTATAAAGCAATGCTATACCTTAAAATACCATCGCCCCATCGATTATGATCTGGAAACAGAAGTGAAATTCAATAGGTATGTAACGGGTCATTATCTAGATTTGTGCCTGCACCTAATCTCCGTAAAATCATACTAATAATATGAAATGTGTGTTCGGGCAGCTGTTGAAAAAAAAGCATTTATTTCGGACGAAATAATCTATATTATAGTGTTAGTATTACAATATAACTTAGTTAAGACGCAAAAACTATCGCAACTTGTACAATACTATTTTCAACTTTCTATTCGGTTCACTGCATAAAAATAAGTGATTCATAAACCAAGTTTGGTACGAAACAATAATTAAAATATTGGGACACTTTTGTGTCCCAGTAGAATCGATAGTACGTACGGGTACCTAATTACGATTCTGAGTAAAAGTAACCAAAAATGTCTTTGTACCCAAACAAAACATTCCATATATTCAGAGCAACGCGTAGTTTCAGTGTCCGCGAGGCTACCAGGTGGCTCGCTCCCTACGTGTTGTGGAACCGCCCTGTGCAACTCGAACTGATTGTCGTTGGATTAGATTTTTCATCCTTTATGCTTTGCTTTAACCAATACGATTTCAGAAAACGTTTAATATGTTTTGTTCCAATACTTAAGTATCGTCATCATCATCAGCCCTTTATCGTCCACTGTTGCAAGCATAGGCATCTCTTCGTGTACGCCACTTGTCCCGGTCTTGTCCCAATTTCATCCAGAAGTGACCCGCGACCTTCCGAATGTTGTCTACCCAACGAGCCAACGGACGCCAGGGGATAATGTATCAATTGTAAGTTATCTACCTAAGTCCCATGCCTTACAAAGAGCTCTCATCTTGTTTATCGTTGACACAGAAAGTAACATTGCTAGCTCTAAGGATTACATACATGTCTCGGACTCGACTCGAGGGAAATCTCCCGATGCACTGCATCTAGATAGGTTGGTGCTAGATATCCTAGAACTTGGATGTAGCTAATGTGGATAAAGGGAGCTTTGAATGTAATACTGATGTATAAAATTCGACGAAGCCTGGTGCTTGGTTGGGTTCTGGAGCCGTATTCTAACATTCCACAGTCAAACCGTGAAAACTGTTTTGTGGGACCCTTTATTTGTGTAAGCTGTATCTTTTTCATGTTAATAAATAAATAATAAAAAAAATTGAAACACGTTTAGTTTAGATACGATCCAATCCAATGCAATAAAATTGGCTAACGGCTTCGGTATTGACGCGCATGCGACTCCTTTGGAGTTGCAGGCGTCCATAGGTTACGGTAGCTGCTTACCATCAGGCGGGCCGTATGCTTGTTTGCCACCGTAGTGGTAAAAAAATAAATATTGATTCTTTATTTGTTGTGTGTTGGAGTTATGTTTGAGATAGATTGTGTTTCTAATGTATTTTAAAAATTAGAATACGGCACGGTTAGGGCATTATTTTTGTGCTTGCATTTTTATCTGAGTTATGGATGTTTTCTATAGTTATACTCGTATATCGGAAAAATATTTAGCACCATTTTTTATGTGTTTAAGGCTAAGTTTATCCGGCGACTGATTCAGTCGCTGAATTTATCTGTGTAAATTGTCCTCAAATATTTATTAATTTATAGATTTTTAGAGATATCGTTATTTAAATTGGTTAGATATATAAGTCGAAGAATGGCTCAGTCAGCAATTCCGCAGTTTGCTCACCTAATGAGGTGTCACGTTTTGTAAAAGTCCTGCGTAGTACTTAAAGACTATGGATGGATATCGTCTTTCAATGAATTTCCTCATTATCCACAGTAGAGTCAAATGTGCTGTTTTTACTATGATACGCCCACGATTCGATTCCCGAAAGTCATTACACATACGAGTATGAAATCCCCACAGATATTAAAGCATTTAAAGATTCAAACACACAACCGGAGATGGAACTTGGAAAAATGCTTGTCATAGCTGGAAATTGTTTAGGTAATTACGTAGGTAAGTAACAAGTAAAGTAAGGCTCGACGATTAAATAAATACACCGCATTTATTAAACAGATCACATAATATTTTCCTTGAAAGTAAACATAAAAGAACCTTCATAGCGTTGGCCCCGAATTTTTTGTCAATGGACCGTGGGGTCAGCTCGGCAATCAAATCTCAAACAGACCGCGAACTGTTATCCTACCTTCGAAACCCATTTTTTGAAATTCATTCTCTAATGTCACCATAAATAACATACCTACTTACAAGCAACTCGCGATAGTTTTCGGTTTGTTAGGTTAGCTGATACCAATCTGTATACTCAAGTTTATATTTTATCCAAATAGAACAGGAAGTTCTCTGGAGACATTGTATGGCTACCGGATATAGATCCAGATGCATTTGGAATCCGAAGTTAACAAACTAGAGTGCATAGAACTTCTTTTTTTCAAGGCAAACTTTACAAATATCACTCGGTAAAATGATAAAACTTGAATTCTTTATAAGCAGGGATAAAGTTTAAGGTTGTTTTTGGGTGAATGGTTTTACGAATTATTAGAACTAGGAGTGCTATAATACTATGTTACGACTCTCGAAAGTTTATTCTAGGATCCCAAAGTCTATTATAGGTACTAACTTTTGGGTCATTTATTAACATATTTTAAGTTTAAGAAGTTGTTTTAAATTTATTTTAAGAAGTTGCTTAAAGTATGCTTTTTCAAAGAAACTTTTTATAAACGTCAATAAATCACACTATCCCCTAAACCTACGTACAGGCAGCAGTGACAATCTCACTATAGATTAGCAGTCAGTCTCGTATATAGGTAATGTAGTTGGTAGGTACTAGGTACTGAATAACTATATCTATGAGGTACTGTAACTTTAAGTATGCTAAAATATAAGTAGTTAATAAGGTAGATGAAACAATCTCTAACTAAACAAAATGTATTAGGTAAGGTATGTATTGAACTTGTAGTTGATCATAACTCCTTAGGAAATATTTAGGTACGTGTATGAGGTTGTGTATGTTTTCTTTATATTGTAGGTACCTAACAAGTATTAGATAAAAAAAGACAATGGCGCTAAAGATAATTAATATCCTTATGTATAAATAAGTAAACCTAACCAATCAAAGGCCTAAGCAACTATTGTGAAACCGATCCTACAGCCATACAGGCATCAACCCCACCACCACCGGGCACTCGCCCCACTAGATGAGTTTCCCACTTTCCCGCCACCCGCGTGAAGTTGCTGCGGAGTGGTGGGCGGGGCGAGGGCGGGGCGGGGTGTGGCACCAACTTCAGTGAGCGCCCAGCCGCCGGCGACGCAACCTGCATGTCACTCCGAGCCGCGGTTTGCCGCGCTCGCGATCTTTTAAAAAAATCCCTATGATTGACACATTTTTCAAAGCAACCAATCAACAGGTGAGCTGCACGCATCTATAATTAAGCGACTGACCTTTACCTACACTATTTGTCGCAGCTCATGACTTATTCATCCCCTTTTTGCGTGGCATAGACTGCACTTAAACTGTATTACTCTACAATCTAAGCCTTAACCCCTCTGAGATACCGCCGTTTTTCGTTTGAAGGCATGAGATAGTTATAGGAACGTACATATGGTGGATTTTATAATTGAAGTAGCATTGTTCTTTGCAATTTGAGCCCGGGATCGTTCGGCATGCGTTCGCCCGCAAAAACCGATACGTGAGACGAAAGAATCGATAGATTATGGTTTTTGCGAGCCGACTAGCTGGACGACATTGTTTGAGGACGAACGAACGTCAATTAGAGATAATGACGAACGGTACACTAAAAGTACGCGATTGTTTTTAGATTTTTCAAGCTGTTGATTTAATGGCTAACTTCTTGTGCTTTATCGTCAGTGCAATTAAGAAAAGGCTCAGAAGCCAGTTAGATACATGTCAAAGAAGTTTTAATGGCTATGAGTAGGTACCTGCCTGAAGTTATTGAACGCAATTTAAACCATACGGCCTTCGAGCAACAAAGTAAAGGAGGTATAGTTTCAAACAAGATTTACAGAAAATATAGCTCTTGAAAATTTGTAACAACAGTCTTATATCGTAATAAGACTGTCAGAGAAAGTACCGTACGAGTCGTTCTTGCGGTACTATTGTGGGGCAATAGTTTTGGGCTGATTGTGTATCCCTAGTATTATTTGATCGGTGCATACAGCACCACATTAGACATAGTGTGTATAACAGAGATGTAAGTATAAAAAAGAAACAAATAATAGAGAAGTAGAGGGCTATCTAAGACTAGGTAGGTGTTGAGGCCGAAGTTTAGACCACGTAAGAACACCATGGTGATATGATTTCCTCTACGTGAAATAAAAATCTTTGAGTAAAGGATGGTTTACGCTGTTCCGTTCCGCGTCCTACACTTCATTTTATAGAAAGCGTCACGTGATGTTCTGTATACAAAGTGTCCTGTAGGACCCAGAACGGAACAGCGTGAACCATTCTTTATACAAAGATTTTTATTTCTTAAAGTAGCTTATATATTTATATAAGGTAAGCTTTATGTAACCTGTATGTAAGCTGTAGGTACGCTGTATGTAATGTTGCGCAACTATCATACGTATATAAATTATTTACGTGAGTTTTCCGACTACAAGTCTTCAAATTCATGGTTTATTGTATCTAAAAGAAAGCAAATATTTTTAAAACAACTGAAATGGGTAAAGGTTTTATACAGAATCTCTTTTCACTCTTTCAATTTGAGTTAGCATTTTCTCGTTTTTACGGTAGATTACAAAGTGGTGAAATTTTTTAGTGAAATGAAATAATTATTTTCCTCAGTCATTTCCTTTCTGGGACGAGATCTTTATGTGAGCCGGAAATTCAATTTAGATTAGGAATGTATACAAAATAATTTTAAGCAAAAAAGAACCGACTTCTTTTAGCCTCCAAAACAAATGCTCGAGCTGCTGTAAAAAATACTCAATACACTATGGGTGTGCCTATAATAGTTGAAGAGTTACCACGATTTCTCCAGGATCCCATCATCAGATCCTGACCTGGTTACAATGGGACCAACTGTGAACAAAATTCAAACAAAAAATAATTTTTCAAATCGGTCCAGCCGTCTTTGAATAATCGGTGAACATACATTTAAAAAAAAATGGCAAAAACAAAGATCCCGACGAATTGATATCCTCCTCCTTCGAAATCTTGAAGTCGGTTGAAAACGAAGATAACTTGAACATTAAAGAAGGTAGCCTGGCGGTAAGGCGAGCTACTTTTAATTCGAAGGTAGCGGGTTCGAACTCCGACTTGTGTCACTAAGTTTCCCGGAACTTAAGCATGTACGAAATAACATTTGCTTTTCGGTTAAGGAAAACGTCGTGAAGCAACCTATTTATAATAAACCCCAGTTTCCCATCTGAAGGCCTAGCGCACATACTCACTTTACTCTTTGGCCTAGCGTATTCGTATTAGCGAACGAAACGCATCTGTCACTGTCGCACTAATATGGAAGAGTGATAGAGAGATATGACTACGCTACGCCACGGAGCGTTAACGATTGTCACGTTGGCTAAGCCCCCTGGTCAGGTGGCAGTAGCCTTCGTGAAGACGTCAGTCTACGCCAAGAGTGGGATTAGGATGCCGACCAGATCCATGGAAAAACGTTAGGAAAATGCGTCAAAAGGGTTAAGTTAACACGGCGTCAATGTCTCTAAAAGGAACTCTTTTACGACAACTACCTTTAACTAATCCTCCTCCAGCTTTTAAGATTAAGATTTAAATAAAAATGTTATCGGTAGGGCGTTTCATGACCTACAATATAATAATCTGTAAGTATTTATTTCTGAAATGTAGTTTACAAAGCTTACAGTGGCGGACTTTAATTGTGCGATTATCATTTAGGGTTGGCACACTTCACATTCCATAGACTTAGCCCTAAATGGCTCAACTTTTATTTACTTTTAATTTATTATTTTACAATAACAATAAGCCAGTTACAATATTATGTGTAGGTACGGTGTCGGCAAACCGTTGAAGCCGTTGAAGGTTATTGGCGAAATAGTTTGTTGGAAAAAAGTCACTTAAATTCAAGACACTGGTATCCCAAGTAACACATCAAAGCAGTATAACGGCCGTCTTACAGCATATCTGTATGCTTTTAGCATTTTCAGTTCGTTTTATAGTAGCATTATAAACGTTTATAGTGCTGATATAGGTCTTAAATGGGCACGAATTACCCAGCTTGAGATCCTATACAAGTCATTTAATAGCATTAAAGGCGCAATATGTCTGCGCTATTAGCATTATCGTTGTCATGGAAAGTGCCAATCGCATTAAAGAATCATTAGTACGCTCTATTAAGTTGCCAACTGCATTAAAGAAGCATTAATACGGCCAAAAAACTTGCTAATCGCAGTAAAGAAGCATAAGTACTCTCGATTAACTTGCCAATCGCAATACTAAAGCATTATACTAGCATAAGAGTGTAGTAAAATAAACCTTACGTCAATGCAAAAACGTCTCTAACACCGACGCAACAAATGTTATAATACAATGAACGTTGTGATTTAACTACTTTGTCTCGCAATATAAAATGGACGAAGACGGTACAAAAAACTGAATGAGTGACACGTCATATTTGTTTGCATCCTAACAAAATTTATAAAAGTTTTTGACTCTTTTACGTTATTATATCCTTCAAATATTACTGCGCAATGTAGTTTACTGTAAATGTGTATATAAGTTTCATTTAAAATTTTCACGCGCCTTTGATTTATTGTGGTTTTGCTATAAAATATTATAAAAAGATATGCGTCAAATAAACAAAACAATTGTGTAATCCTCGTATAGAACGAGTTTTGCATTATTAACATAATAGTGTTGGTTGAGCAGTCTTAAATTAAGTAATTTCATTATTATATAGGTATTTTCCTTGTATAAATAGGTCCGCATGATTTTATTTTTAGGTTATAAATTATTTACAAAATGGCGTTGGTCTATATAGACGGAGAGCTAGCCACGTCGGATATGACACAATAATGAGAGCAACCAAACCCCTCTAGTCAGTTTGGTATACTATGCTTATTTCTAGATCTGGACATCTGGCAGCTTTAAAGTGGTGGAGGTCAAAGAATGCAGACCATTTCAAGAAAATAAATCCTAGAGATCTGGGTTTGATGCAATATTATGAGAAACTATACAAATACTATACAATATTAAGAGAAATTATGCAAAAGTTTATGTTGGGAGAAAGTAGTGCCAAACGATGTATAATAAAATATAGTTCATAGTTTGTCGCCTACTGTTTTTGTTTCCGTAATAATCATACATCGGGGTTTTCGGTGCGGGAACGATTTGAGAAAGAGTAGAGATAGTAGTAGTAGTAGTAAAACACTTTATTGTACAAGAAAACACAACGAAATACATATAACACAACATATACGTACAAAGGCGAACTTATCCCTTTAAGGGATTTCTTCCAGTTAACCTTTCTAAGATAAACAGATAGGTTGAGAGTTAGTCTGAGAAAATATCATATTATGCCTAATGAATAACTACCTCTCTGTGAATAGCTGACACACTATGATACGAGCTTTTTTTCTTAGAGGCATGTTTGTATTGACTATTATATACTTAGTATTTTAAAAATGCAATTGCATATCCGAAATTTATTAACTAGATCTACCTAAGACAAAGACACGGTATAATAAGTGTCAAATATTAATCTTGACGTCCGATATTTATGAACTATTTGATTAACTGAAGAGGTTGACAATGATCAGTCATTACATGAATTAATAAAAAAATACTTGAAAAAATCACAGGTATATGTACCTACAATATATATACATAATAGTCAGCTATTACATATAAATTGTATATACCTATGATTTTTTCGATCAATTATTCATTAGGTAGAAACGGGCCAGAGTACATTCTGTTTTTTAAGTTAATGCCTACTCTTTGGCCAATGTCAAACATTCTCGCACCGAAAACCCCGATGTATGGTAATAATACACAATATTTTTGGCCTAAGATTTTTTTTTATCGATTTTTGAGCAGTTTTGAGTCGATATTCCTACATATTCACTATAGATAGAATTATAAGGCAAACGACTATTGGTTTTTGAATCTTTTATCTCCATTCTGTAGAACCGGATCTTGAAATAAATGAGCTGTTATTTTTTTATGATATTTTTAAAATATGGTCTAAACAAACACTTTTATCGATATTCGAATGGTGTAAAGAATCTTACATATACGTAATCTACATATTAGGGTTCCTCTTTGATGTCTCTAAAAACTGTAGAGAGATTTTAATTTTTAACTAATTAAAACTAAAGGAGGATGGGCAGATTTGTATGGACTCTGGCCTAGAAACCAATAATGACAAGCCATATATCATTGGAAAGGTTTTTTCATATACTACAACTTTTTGTATGGCGAAAAATCTCGAATCGCTGCGTGATAAGTGAACCAGAATGACACAAAAAAACATGAAAACGGATAAAAAACAAAAACATGACACATAATCATCGACAGTTATAAAACCTTCATAATCTGTAGAGCGATATAAGAACTTAATAGTATCAAAAAACCTAAATAGTAACGTTTCAGCTCAAACTACTTTTATGCCTCGTTAACTTTTTTGACACAAATATTTAGGGCTACCTGTCATAGTAAAAGAATTTAGAACTTAGAATAAGCTATCCAGTGACATATCGCTTGACCTTATTGGTCATATAGGCCAATTGGCCCACCCTCCTTTATGACCATAAAACCACTTTTTTAGCCTAAACCGGTTCGACTTTGATGTCAAATATCTCGAAGACAATGAATATAGAAGTAAATATAGGATACTATATTGTTTAAAGCCGTTACTGATAATATGATAAGCTATATAAATCATTAGAAAACTAAGGGAATCAGATCTAAGGTCGTTGGCGCCAGGGAGCCCCTTAAAATATAGGCCCTGTCATTTATAACTGAGACAACTTCGGCAATTTTTACCTAGTTTGGTATTACTATTTTCCAATTAAAACATTTTGCTAGTCTGTGACCTCCACCCATTAAAAGCTGCCAGATGCCAGGATCTAGCAATAAGAATAGTATAGCAATCTAACCAGACGGGTTTTGTTGCTCTCATTATTGTGTCATAATCTGACGTGGCTAGCTCTTAGTCCAATAGCAGCTCAATGACCCTTAAAAAATGCCTTATTTATGCCTACAGCATTACACGTGAATAATTATGCTATTAAAAAACATTAAGCATTTATTTATGCTATTGTAGAACCTAAGGCACTAAAACCGCTAAAAGCTGTATAGGGGCTGTTCATAAATTACGTCATCAATTTTTGATGATTTTCACCCCCCCCCCCCCCCCCCCCCAAATCATCCAACCCTCCCCCTGCCAAATAGAGTGACGTCATGAAAAAAAATGCGTTTTAAGCTTAATTGTAAAATAAAAAACTATTTAGTAGATAATATTTTATAGCATTAAAAGTTTATAGAAGCACGACTTTCATTCCTTTTTTTACACATTGATGATGTGATCTTCGGAATGACCGCCCCCCCCCTCCTACGTCATGCTACCATCATCCGATGTCCAGACCCCCCCACCCCCATTTGAAATGACGTAATTTATGAACAGACCCTTATAGTGAATTACTTGGCTTTATAATGGTTTATATTATTGCTATTGTACTGCATTAGGAACGTATTACCTACTTATAAATGCTATTGTACACCCTAAGGCATTAAAAATAGCTGAAAGCTGTATAGCGAATTTACGTGGCATTATAATGGCTAATATTCTTGCTCTTAAACAGCATTAAGCATTTATTTATGCTATTGTAGAACCTAAAGCACTAAACCAAACCGAAGCATTAGTGTAGCAAACCAAAACGCAACTGTACAGCATTCAGCTGTACAGTTGCATTTTGGTTCGCTGCACTAAAACTAAAGGCTTTAAAAAAGTATTTATACATGCCATTATACAACCGTTATACATCTTAAAGCATTATATAATGCTATTGTAGAACCTAAAGCACTTAAGTGCTTTTAAACAGTCGAAAGCTGTACAGTTGCGTTGTGGTTTGCTGCACTAAAGCTAAAGGCTTTACAAAATCATTTAGATATGCCATTATACAACCGTTATACAGCTCAAAGCATCATATAATTCGACAAGTTGCTCGGTGAACGTATATAAGAGTTTATACGGTCCTTAAGTTCGAAATAAATTCACTATTCATATGTTATAATGCTTCCTGTGTTACTTGGGATGCCAATGGTGAAGCGTCCATAGGATACGATTCCGACACCGGCTTGCCCAATTTTTTTGATAATTGAGCTCAATTCCTACGATTAATGAAGAATTAAACTTCCGGCTTACCCTATTACCGATTTTTAAAGCGCCGCCACTGAACTGTACTAGGGTTACAAATGGACAATACTATTTAAGTTATGTCCGTGGAAGACGGAGACAACTACGACTGTATATAACCTAGGAGTCAATGTACCTACGGTACCTACCTATCAATGTGACCAGGAAACGCCTGTATCCCAGCATCTCCACCAGTCACAACTAAAATGCAACACAATTAAACGCTTATCACCACCTAGCACCACAGATAATAGAAATAGAAGCGGCGCGTCTACATCTTAGTGCGCAAAGCCGCCGCTAGATAGCGCGCGCGACGATTAGATGCGTCTGCGCAGGATTTACTGCGCTACGGCTATCCGAGCTGCTAATTCAAAAACAACCTTACTGTCATACTTTTAAGAGTTACTTATGTCTTTTTACAGATTTGCCGCGCACCGACTATGGGGGCACCTAATTCAAAAACGACTAAAACTTATATTGATTTTAATGGGGGTTGAGGCTTTTTGGAATGGATAAGGACTATCGCGCACTATAAATTAGAAATTCGTTAGATAGAGACGTCTACGCGATTCCAATTATTTCGTCTATTGATGCGACGATTGTGGTGTTGTGGTTTATTAAGGGTTTTGTTGCGGTACGTTTTGCTTACGATCTGCTTAGTTGTTTGGTCTCAAAGTCCAATAAATGGCGTATTAAGTATTTAGGAATGATTTAAAATGTGAAAATTCTTTTTTGTGAATTTTCACATTTTAAATCATTAGATTTAAAAAATTAGAAGTTTATATTCACAACGAGAGTGACAAAAATGTAAGTAGGTACGGTCACGTCTGAAAATATGGATACATTTAATGTGACAAAAACATGTATCCAAGTACGTCTTGGTAATAGAGTCGTGGCTACATCTTTTTGTGACAAAATGTATCCATATTTTCAGACGTCACTGTACTCAATGCGAACACAATTAATAGAATAATTGATAGGTTTTGAAATAAGTAAATTTTGAAGTATTTTCATGTACGCATACACAGGAAACTGCAGACTGATAACAGATTTACTCTTATATCAGAACAAAATATAACATGTTTCTCTGTTTTATTTAAAAGTTAAGCAGGTGTAAGACCTTTAGAATAACTGTATATAGATCTGTGATTTATTTATTTATTTAATCTTTATTGCACAATATAAGAAAGTACAAGTGGCGGACTTAATACCTTAAGGCATTCTCTACCAGTCAACCATTAAGCCAAACAGAAACTAATGATTGGTGCAGGATTATAAGAGCAGAGATAACTTAATAAAATAAATCACATTAACATACCTTATAATTATTAATACACGTACTTAAATATGCAATACTATAAACATACATATATATATATATACATAATATAATAAATAAACAATATTGTATACCCATGTCTAATCATCATGCAGACCTTGAAGTGCATCAGAGAGGTGTTTACGTAATTTCCGCTTGAAGGAAAATTTGCTCTGCATGTGCTTGTCGTATAGGGAGAGGAAGATCGTTCCAGAGGCGAATGGCCTGACGAGTGAAAGAGTTTGCCATAAAACCAGTACGGTGAAGAGGGATTGAGAGTTTAAGATTCCGGGAGGTTCGAAGCTCGCAACCAAGACGATCAAATATGATTGTAAATAGATTACAGAGAGTTCTGGTAGACCTACGCTCACGGATGGGGAGCCAGTTTAACTTGCGGCTTCTGATTATAGGTAAATAAGTGTGGGTACATACCAAAAACACAGAAACACAAAATTGGAGAAAGAAAATAGAACTTCTTTATAGTATGTCCTAGGGTTGCAAATAAACGGTTTTTTTTCTGTCTTGAAAAAAAACCGTGAAAAAGAACAGTCTTTTTTCTGGAATATGTTTTTTTTCAAAAGTACGAAATCTCAAAATTTGCAAGGCAGTTAATACTCTTATACGGTTGTTTAAGACTTTATGTTAACTATTAAACTAATTTAATTTAACAACTTTAATTTCTGGTTTTATTAAACTTATATTAATGAAATATGTAGTGGTACTATGCTGCTGATAGTTCTAGTGAATAAGTTCAAAGTTTCTTTTGCATTTACTGAGAATAGTTTAGCTACATAACAGACATACCTACTTTAATGTACTTAGTTTTAAGTTACTTATATGAATAAATCACGAAAAACCGTGTTTGTCGTAATATTTGTTCATCTGAAAAAAAACCTTATTTAGAAAAAAAACAATGGTGCCAAGTTTTTTTTCATAAATTTGAAAAAAAACATTTTGTTTTTTTTCTATTTGCAACCCTAGTACGTCCATGTAGTAGTCATGGTCATGGCTGAGGGTTCACCAACGCTCTTCAAGCCGCTATGCCATGCTAGCCTGTAATGTGGCTTTAGTGACGGATTGATATTAGGTACAGTCACCGGCAAATAGTATCTCCCAACACGAAGGCCGCAAAAATATGTGAAACGCTCTTATAGGTAAGCAAAAAGAGCGTGTCACATATTTTTGCGGCCCCCATGTAGGAAGATATTATTGCCGATGACTGTACTATGTCCGCCCAACGTGTCAACAGACTTTCTGGCCCGGATCTGCGGACGGCCAAAGAAACCTAGGTATTTGTACCCGGTAAGTGCAGATCATAGAGAGCCTCGTTCTGGTTTTGACATCGTCACGAATACACACATAAATGTTTCTACAGCGAAGTAAAACTAAGAAATTAATCTCTAGGTATTTTATACGAGGAATGAAAACGATTTTTTTTATATACCACGACGGTGGCAAACTAGCATACGGCCCGCCTGATGGTAAGCAGCTACCGTAGCCTATGGACGCCTGCAACTCCAGAGGTGCCACATGACATGAGATGGATAAAAGAATTTGATTTGTTCTTCAGTTGTACTGACGGCACCATCTCTCTCGCTTTCAATGAAATCCTAAGAGTTCGGATTGGAGGTACGGACTCATAATGTTCTACCTTAGATGATTGGCTAAAATGCGCCTTAGCATTTACAAAGATTGCATATACACTGGAAAATTCGACTGGTGCTGCTGTGACCCGGGTGGCGAAGTGGTTAAGGCGTCTGCCGCGAATGCAGAAGACGCTGGTTCGATCCCAGCCCTGGGCACCGGAGGCCTAGGTAGGAAAAAGTGACTTATGTACATATAAGTTTATAATTTATATAGTATGTGTGTCTCAATCTTTGACCGACTCGATAGCAAACCGAATCGTGGAAACATCACGTGTCAAAGGAGATAGGGCCCACACTAAAACCGTGAAGAAACTTGCACAAAACCTGAAGAAACAGCTTCCAGTTGACGACGTTATCTCAAGGCCCTTTACGGAAGAAGAAACCTCACACGCCAGAAAACTCCTTAAATCGGAGAAAGCAGCTGGACAGGATGGCTTCTACAACGAATTCCTCAAAAATTTGGGGCCTAGCAGTAGGAAATGGCTAGCGGTTTTCTACTCGGACATTTTGGCTCGAAATAAATTGCCTCCTTCCTTTAATTACTCCAAAGTGATAGCCATCCTTAAAACTAACAAGCCAGCAGATGACCCTAAAAGCTACAGACCTATAGCCCTGCTTAGCTCTTTATAAAAACTGTTGGAAAAGTTGCTCTCAAGCAGTATCTCGCCCCAGATTAATAAGATCGTTCCCGTGGAACAGGCTGGTTTCAGAGAGGGTCGTAATTGTGTAGACCAAGTACTCTCCGTTACGACACATATTGAGACTGGGTTTCAAAAGCAGCTTAAAACAGTTGCTGTATTTGTAGACTTGTCCGCAGCCTACGATACAGTATGGCGGCATGGTCTCCACCTAAAGCTAATGAAAGCTGTCCCCTGCCGACGAATTATTAACCTAATAATCAACATGCTATGCAACAGAGAATTCGTCGTCCACCTTGGAGATAAGCACAGCCGCCCCAGAAAACTTCACAACGGCCTTCCACAAGGATCCATTCTGGCTCCTCTGCTTTTTAATTTATACACACACGACCTTCCAGAAACAGCGTCCAGAAATTTCATCTATGCTGATGACATTGCCCTGGCCCATCAGCATAACACCTTTGAGCTGTCGGAAACACAACTCACCACAGACCTCCAATCGCTTAACGCATACTTTAAAAGGTGGAGACTGGTACCTAACGCCAGCAAAACTGAGATTTCTACTTTCCACCTAAATGACCCCTCAGTAAACTTTGATGGCAAAAACCTTACGTACAACCCACAGCCTAAATACCTGGGTGTAACTCTAGACCGCTCTCTTACATATCGCCCCCATCTCAATAAGCTTAGCAAGAAGCTAGGAACCTGCAATAACATTCTGCACAAACTGACTGGAACTACATGGGGAGCCAGCGCCGACGTGCTTCGCACCACAGGAATCAGCCTTGTTTATTCCGCTGGAGAATACTGCGCGCCCGTCTGGCTCAATAGCTCGCATGTGGAGAAGGTCGATGTCCAGCTGCGGAAAACCATGCGCTGCATTTCTGGTACCATCCAGTCTACTCCAATAGAATGGCTGCCAACTCTAAGCCATATACCCCCACCTCACCTTAGGAGGCAACAAGCCTTACTAAACGAAGCCGACAAAATTGCTGCGAACCCAGAGCTGCCAGTTTCCTCAGAGTTTTTCGGCCCCCCTAAGACATGTTTAAAATCTCGTCATCCACCATATGACACGGTACAGGAACTGAAAGAGTGTAATTTCAGCTTAAAGGACAAATGGAGAGAGTACTGGATTACTAACTTGCCTAGTGGGGCTCAGATCAGCTATGATCCTACTCAAAAACCACAGGGCTTATCTGCTCCGAGACGGGAATGGTGCCAATTAAACAGGCTGCGAACTGGGCACGGTCGGTCTGGCGATTTCATGTTTAGGTGTGGCTGGCGCGATTCTCCGAAGTGCGACTGTGGGGCACCTGTACAGTCTATCCACCACATTGTCTATGAATGCCAAATAAGGAAATACCCTTGAGACTGCCCTCTGGACTTACTATCATTAAGCGAAAACGCAGCCCATTGGGTGAAGAACCTAGATATTAATTTGTAAATTACAGTTGTTTTGTAAAGCGACCAAGACATGCCATACGATTAAATAATTTTTTATAGTAGTGTGTCTACTTAAAAATAAACAAATCAAAATATTTATTAAATTAATTTGATTTGTTCTACAGTTAGATAAGATTTATAAGCACATATTACACTTTCAGATATCTATCGTATACTTAGAGTATCAGTTAAAATTTAATCACTTAAGCATTATTAGATTAATAGATAATTAGAATAATATTAAACCTTAAAATTCAAAATATAGTAAGTACTTATTAAACTTGGAAAAAAATACATGTTGATATATTACCAAACTTAAAAGCAATGTCGTAAATATCAATAAATGCTAATGTTGCTCTATATTTACTTAGCACCGACATTAACCGCAAAAAAAAGATATATTTATACGAATAAATAAATCATCAATAACTTTATGCATTGCCCCACCGTATTGGACTGCGCAACTTCGAAATTTCTATAAAACTTCCTTTCAATCTCGTCCTTATAGTACCTACATAAGGTCGTTATTAATTTGTCAATAAACATAAAATAGTATTGAAATATGCTGCGCTTCTTTAAACACGTGTCATTACAATACGAAGTAATATACAAAGCTTTTATGCGATTCAGTCACGAGAGCTTACCGCTCAGGCTAAAACTGACCTTATTTGTAGGATAATTGGGTTTAGTTTAAGATGATTTAGATGATCAAAAGAAAGCCTGGCGCTTTTGCATATGAAACGAATGTCTCATAAAAATTATGTGTAAGGATTGGAGAAAAACGGTATGGTTTTTATATGAAAAGGCATTGTGGTTGCGTTACAGTTAAGATAAACTTGATGACATGTAAGTTATTACAGTCAAAAATCAACCAAATAAAACATTAAAAAAAATACAGACTCAGATTAGATTCTAACTCGTGGTTTATGTATACCCACAGAACCGAGTTCTATCAATTTAAAAGTGCGTCCAGATTACGCTGAGTGCGCTAAATAATATCGGTATTTTCACAAACATTCTGTTCCATTTTTGACGCCAGCGCAAATGATTTGGCGCCAGAAGAATGCCCGCCTAATTAGTGTAACGCATGCAACGCTTTAAGCGTGCAATTTTAAAGTAGATGACATGCGCGAGTGCAACCCGCGAGCGGTGCATTCGGGCAAACTGGACGCACTTTTAACGTCACTGACATCTTAAATTATTAATCGTATAAGGTACTAGTTTAACGGCCTCCTAGCCCAGTCGGTAGTGACCCTGCCTACGAAGCAGGAGGTCCCGGGTTCGAATCCTGGTCAGGGCATTTATTTGTCTGTTTATCACAGATATTTGTTCCTGAGTTATGGGTGTTTTCTATGTATTTAAGTATTTATCCATATTTATCTATTATATATATCGTCGCCTAGTACCCATAACATAACACAAGCCTTATTGAGCTTACTGCGGGCCTAGGTCGATTCGTGTAAGATTGTCCTATAATATTTATTTATTTATTTATTATTATTTATTTACTAGTAAAATTTGATTTTTTCTATAATTTAGCATGACGGGGCAAATGAGTGTTACCTGTTAAGTACCTACAGCGTTTGTCATGAATTGACGTCTGATATTTTAATCAGTGAACTATGACCCCATAAAAGAAGGAAAGGAAAGGTTAAAGGTATTTACCTAAACTGAATTGGATGTGAATCTTGAAGCAAATCAGATTATTTTGTTCAATATTTTTTTTGATTTGCAATTTCAGCCGTGAAAGCTGAAGACGCCAGTTCAAATCTGGCCTCGGACACCGGAGGGCTTAGTCACTTTTTCTGAAGTATATGACATCTATTTTCAATTTGAATTGGATGTTTTCATTATGTTTAAGTTTATTATATTATGCAATGTGTACAGATTAGTAGACCAGGAACGTATTTTTACATGTTTAATTACAAAGTGGTTCTGCAATAACTTCCATAATTACTGACTTTGATTTTTTTTATTCATTATTTTTAAAGTAAATTTATCTTAAATACCCACGTACTCCTTTGCAATTATAATGTAATACAAACACATTGTTTATTAAACGCTTAATATCTTCATACAAACGGCAGACCATTAAAAAAACAACTGAACCGTGTAAATCCTATACTACAAATGAAAATTCCATGAACGCTAGTGCTGTCCGTACTTAATCGTTGTCGATATCGATTATTGTGTCGCGAGTCGATAAATCGAGCCGTCGACGCGTGCGCTAACGAACCGCTTTCATTAAACGTTTCGATTACTGGCGGTGTTGTATTAATGATTTTTATTAAATGGCGGCACTGGCGGATGAGTTTTAAGATGCATGGAAGATGTGATGTGAGTGAATTGAGAAATAAACGCTTTTTAATGTCGTAACGCAGGTTCTTAGTTTCTTAGTAATTTGTTACCATTTTATAGATGCATGTAACCCTCTGTTTAGTGTCTAGAAATTAGCTATATATTATACTTATATCCTGCATAAGTAAATACCAGTATAACTACTAGTGACATCGTTAATGCATCTAACTATTCGCTAGAAAATCACTAAGTAAATATTATGTCCCAATTTAACTTGATTTGAGTAGATAAATATTCTATCAATTCTAAATTACGTAGAAATACTTAATACCTATGTAGATAAAGTAATTATTTAAAGTTATTGCAAGAAATATCAAGGTTAAAAATTAACAAAGGATTTTTCTTGATGTGAAGACTTGCACAAATTATGCAATAAATAAAGTGCCAATTATATTTGAGATAGTGTTATAAACCAAAACATGCTTTATTTTTATAGCAAAATAGTTCAAAATCGATTGATAATTTAAATGAAAGGGCTAGTAAATTTGTATCACTGTTTCAATTACTAACTAAGAGGGGGATAGAGGCGCCAATTCACGGATCACTACACCGCTTAGTTTTTGCTCGGGATTATAAAAACAGAAACGAGTTTTAAAATGAAACTGTTGCAAGTATATAATGGTGTTTGGCATATTTCGTTGCGCTTGTCTGATATGCATTAAATTATAGGGAAGAAAGTACGTGCTGTAGCATGACGCTACGTTTATCGTACGACATCTGTCGACTTTCTTTAGAACTTCTGAACTTCTGTGTCTAAGGGAGGTCTAAGGCTAGGTCACGGTTGATATATAAAAAAGCGTACATTGTGATTCACGGCATTACGGGTAGATGGCGCTTATATCAGTCCGCATTTTGTGATACACGACTGGCAGTTATAAAATTGAGATAATATTCGCGCTAATTTTGAATATGAATTTTTGAGGTATTCCAGATTGTCAAAAAAAAGTTGATTTTGATTGAGTGTGTCAGATGGACGAGGAGATTTTTAAAGAAAAAAAACATATTCTGGTTTAGTCTGAGGGTTTTGCTACAATTTGCTTAGTTGCATCGTGTTGAAGTGCGATCTATTTCTTTAGATCTTTGCGTTCAAATATTATATAGCAAGTGCTAATACATTATTGAATTAAATACAAATTCTTTCTAAACCAAATACGTTGCCGGACAAAAAGGCCACCAGTGGGACCACCTGAGCCGGAAGGACTCCGGAAGGCGCTTGTGGGTGCCGGACCGGCGAGACGGTCTGCAACCGCCGCGTGTTCCGCGTGATTCTTCACCGTCGTCGGAGAATTAGAGCCCGCATCCAGCGGGCTCTCCAAGTGAGAAAAAGAGTTCAGCGAGCTGTTGGGTCCGCCTAAACCAAAGGGGACGATTGCCCACGAACTCTATTCAAATTCAACTACAGTTTTAGCCATCCTGTCTTTCGAGAATATCATATTATTTACATTTTTTTAAAAACGTTGTAAATCCGATTCTTTTTTTTTGTATCCAGTGTTTTTGTGCCATAATAGCTTTTTTTTGTTGTTTTGCTAAAATATTCCCAAAATTCTAATTGCCTCGTTTGACGGGCGTACAAAGACCTGGCTCTTTAATTTAGGCTACGTTCAGCCAGCGAATCATCTGTCACCATCCATATCACCCGCCTCATTAATCCATTATTTTCCTGCAGCCAAATTACCAGCCGAGTCTTTATTTGTACTTACCAGTTTTGCTAGTACTCCATCCTTTTTATTTTCCTTTTGTGCGGAAAGTAGACGTTTACGATACTAAGGTAACTATTGAATGTGAAATATCCTTATATAGATACAGTTATCGTAATTTTTATGTGAAGTGCTAATATTAAATATTCTGATTATTGTAATTTAATTACATTCTAACCACTAAGGAAGTTATTGAATGTGAAATATCCTTATATAGATACCGTTATCGTCATTTTTATGTGAAGTGCTAATTTTAAATATTCTCATTATTGTAATTTAATTACATTCTAACCACTAAGGAAGTTATTGAATGCGAAATATCTTTATATAGATACCGTTATCGTCATTTTTATGTGAAGTGCTAATTTTAAATATTCTGATTATTGTTGCTAATTTTAAATAATTTACTTAATCTTCAAAATTAAACGTGTTAATGCAATTATAGAAGTGTTTTACTGCAAATTGGCGCCCGATAAGGTAAAGAACTCTGGATTTACTTTTAATAATTGTAATTAAATATTTTTTTTGGATTTGTGAGACGGTGACCGTAGACCGGTCGCGGTTCTATTTACCTTGATTTTGGTTTGTTTCAGCCTGCTGCCTCCTTACGTCCCATCATTAACCCGAATTCCATCATATTGAAATATTGCTTTTATTTATGTTAAAAAAAACGAATTAATCTGTTGACCTTTACTTATGCCTTTTTCTCAATTACCCGTAACATATCCCGAATACCTTATTTCATAGTTTGAGTCCTGTAGTTAGAGCCCGTAGACGTTAGGTAATTCGCAGGTAAGTCAGACATAGAATGTATGATTTGCGTTTTGTTTTTTTTTTTCAGAAACTGAACTTGTTTTTTTTTTTTAATTCGAACTCTAACTTAGCATTTAGACTTCGAGTGTTATTTTCTTTCTTTGACTTAAGCGCTTGGTTTAGACCACTGATATACTCGAACTTCGGATTTTAATTTTGAGGCCGATTAACTTTTTTTTTGTTTGAACTTGCAACGCAAGACAACATTCGACTTTTCGCCATGTCGCACTTAAGTAATAAAGGATCAATTGCTGAGACGCCTCATGCGCACTTATCTTTAAACTCGCACGATCCGAGGATTTTAGATCCAATGGCAAACGATGAAGAACAGTTTTTTGATTCTGAACCACGACCCCAGGTGATGCATATGTCCGGACTTCCCCCGCCTTTTCCTTTCAAAGATTATTCACTTACGAAATGGAACTTGAACTTTTCCGGGGACACTTGTGTTCGCGAATTTTTCTTTCGAATCGAAGAATCCTTCATATGTTGTCAGACGTGTCCATGAATTGTTGTCAGATAGTGCCTTGAAACATTTTAGGGCAATCAGATATCCGGGTCTTACTTACGCGGAATTAAAGTCTGAATTCGTTAAAACCTTCGACGTAGCCGATTTCGATTTCAAGCTTGAGAGCCAACTTCGCGCTTTATCACAGAAGGACAACCAGTCAGTGGTTGATTTTGTTATTCAGGCGCGCGATCTAAACGCAAAGCTTCGTACACCGGTTTCCGAAGACAACCTGTTTAACATTATTAAATATGGAATGAATCCTAGATATCATCCTTGTCTTGCAACTAACGTGGTTAGGGATATTGATGGTTTGTTAGAAGTCGCGAAAAATGTTGAAGCCTTTCAAGGTTCACGTCCAGCACGTTTGGCTATTGCACCGATTAGTGCTCAAGTTGTAGGTCAACCCAGTTCTATAGTGTGTATGAACTGTGATGCAACTGGTCACAACTATCGTAATTGTCCTTACGTTTCAGGGGCAGTGTGCTTCAAGTGTAAGCGTGTTGGTGCAATCACCCGCGATTGTCCTAGTTGTAATTCTGGTCCGTCAAAAAACGAATAAGTGGCGCACTGAGAGGTCCATCGGTGTCGCCCGTTTATATTAATAATTCCCCGGATAATAGACTTTTTATTGATGTTCTAGTTGCTGGCTCTTCGGTAAGAGCTCTTTTGGACGCTGGTGCTCAGGTTTCACTAATTGATATATCCCTCCTATCGGAGCTCGGTATAACATATCATGAGGATATCCGGCCTTATGTTGTCTCCGCCGACAATTCTCCTATTGAAATTCTAGGTGGTTTGGACGTCCCCATTCTTTTTAGTGGCATTCGCGTTCTGCACCCCTGTCTAGTGAGCAGTAATCTTCCTACTGCATTTATTTTAGGAATTGAGTTTTGGAATGCTGTTGGTCTCATTGACATTTTAAAGAAAGCATTCCGTGATGGTTTGTCAGGTAAGCTTTACGTCGCTTCACATCATGTTCCTGTCGCAGTCCCACGGGTAGGTGAGGTTCGCTATGTCCACCCTCGTACGGTGCTTGCACCACTGCAGGAATCAAAACTCCAATCTGTTATTGACGAGTTCGAGGAGATTTCTTCTGATAAAGCTGGATTAGGTTGTACTTCGTGGCTTTCGCATAAGATTGAGACTGTTGGTTCGCCCATCCGCCAACGTTACTATCCCTTATCTCCAGTCAAGCTCAAGATTCTCAACGAAAAGATCGACAAGATGTTAGAGTTAGGCATCATTCGTCCCTCACGATCACCCTGGGCTTCCCCAGTGGTGATGGTTACCAAGAAAGATGGTAGTGTCAGGTTTTGCGTGGACAGTAGGAAGTTGAACAGCGTTACCATCAGGGATTCATACCCTCTCCCGCGCGTCCAGGACATCCTTGATAACCTACGAGGTGCCAAATATCTAACTTCGTTGGATTTTAGGAGCGCCTTTTGGCAAATCCCCTTAGCTGATAAGGCCAGTTGTGAGAAAACGGCCTTTATTGTACCCCAAAGGGGCCTCTTTGAGTTCGTTCGTCTCCCTTTTGGTTTAACCAACGCTGTGTCCGAGATGCAGAGGCGTACTGACATGATTGTCAATTTTGAATATACCCCTGAGTCTGAGGATTTTATCTTCGGCTATGTTGATGATTTGATTTTGGTGTCTCGTGATAGGTTGAAAGAAGCTGGTCTTACGGTTAATTTAGATAAGTGCGAGTTTTGTAAGTCTGAATTGAAGTATCTCGGCTACATCGTCAATGAGCGTGGTCTTCAAACTGATCCGAAGAAATTAGAAGCTATTAGGGAGTACCCTACCCCTTCTTCTGCCAAGTCTCTACGTGCTTTCATTGGTATGTGTTCGTATTATCGCCGTTTCGTGGATGGTTTTTCTTCGATTATTGCTCCTCTGACGGCACTTATCGGAAAGGGACGTGATCCCATCGATTGGAACGATAGTGCTAGTGAAGCTTTTTCTAAATTGAAGGATGCCTTGATGAGCGCTCCGTTGATGGCTTGCCCGGATTTTTCGAAACCTTTTATCCTTCAATGTGACGCTAGCCAGGTTGGCTTAGGCTCGGTCCTGGCTCAAGGGTTGGACGGCGTTGAACATCCAATTGCTTATTATTCTCGTTTATTCACTAAAGCTGAACGTGGATACGGGACAACCGAACATGAGCTTCTCGCTGTTGTTGATTCCATAAAGCATTTCCGCGGGTATCTCGATGGAATGAGGTTTAAGATCATTACTGACCATATTGCTCTTAAATGGTTGATCACCCTTGATAATCCTACCGGGCGCTTGGCTCATTGGGCAACTTTGATTTCCCAATATAACTTTGAGATTAAACATAGAAAAGATGTCCTTAATGTTGTTCCTGACGCCTTGTCCCGCGCTCAGGTTGGGCTTATCTCATTTGCGCGTGGCGTGGCTCCTTCTGGAGATCCTTGGTATGAACGTACTTACGAGGGAGTTTTAGACAATCCTCAAATGTTTACAGCATTTGCTCTTCGGGATGGTGTCTTAATGCGCAGGGTATCTATCGAAAACACTTTAGCACCTAATCCGTGGCGTATAGTTAGAGGCGGTTGCTGAAATTCATAATGGATTTCCCAACGTTCATCCTGGTGTTATGAAGACGTATTTAAAAGCTCGTGATGTATATTATTGGCCGAATATGTACCGTGATGTTACCAGGTTCCTTTCCGAATGTCAGGTCTGCAAGTCTTTTAAAATTGCAAATTCACAACCTCGTGGCCTTCGTTTGTTCCCTCGTCCTGTTGCTGCTCCAATGGATCTTCTTTCCATTGACTTAATTGGTCCATTACCTGTTAGCCGTAGTGGTTTTCGTTATATTTTGACTTTGGTTGACGTTTTTACCAAAATCGTTTGGTTGGTTCCGTTAAAGTTGGTGAATGCGAGATCAATATCGACGGCATTAGAGTCGGAGGTTATTTTGCGGTACGGTGTTCCTACTAACATTCTCTGTGACAACGCTACAGTTTTTCATAGTCGTCAATTTCTGGATTTCCTGGCGAGCTATAATATTCCAGGTCCGTGTTATACCCCATATTATTCGCCACAAGCGAATGTTGTGGAGAGATATAACCAGGTCGTGATTACTACTTTGAGCATTTTAGTTGAAAATTACCAACGCATTTGGTCGGGTCATTTACATCGGGTCGCTCTTTATTTAAACTCTTGTATAAATTTGGCTACTGCTTATACACCGAATTTTTTGATGTACGGCCGCGAGTTGTCAATGATTCGTGAACGTGTTGAGAATCAGGTTGTGGACCAAGATGTGGGACTCAGCCGGATGGAACGCGCTTCGAATCTTCAGACGCTTCGTGAGGTGTACGATAAAGTTTCTGATTCGATGGCTTTGGCCTTTCATCGTAACGCCGCCAAGTTCAACACGAACCGTTCTTCGCCAAGAATCTTTGGTGACCAAATCGTTTGGCGCCGGAATTTCCAGCGTGGCTCTGCTGATCCTTTTCGAGGCGGTAAATTCGCTCCACGTTTCGTTCGGTGCCGTGTGGTTAGACGGGTGTCTCCACAGGTATATGTACTGGCTGATACCGATTCCGAGCACGTCGGTACCTATCATATTAAAGATATCTTGAAATAGTTTCTTCTTTCAGCCCGTTCAGTTTTCTCAAAATTCTAAAATGCGCTTTAGTCCGCCATTCCCTTATCGGTAATCCTTGCTTGATTCGTTTCTTATCGTTTTTTTGTTTTCGTTTAAGCGTTTCCTTGCTCCTTTTTCCAGATTTGACCTTTTTTACCGTTGGTGCTTAAGGCTTCGTTTATCTTTCCCGGTCTATGATAGCCTGGTTGTATAATTTGATGACTCGATGTGAGGGATTAAGATCTGTGGCCAGGTGAAGTTTCTGTCCTATCCCGGCCGTCACGTTTTGGACCGCGTGACGCGTTGGTTGGCGTTTTGCCATCTTCTTAATCTATTAGATTAGTCTTTAGGGGTAATGTTAATAACTGGTTGGTTTTGTTTTTTTTTTAATTCGTTTAGGGTTCTCTTGTTGTACCTTTTTTGGCTTTAGCATTAAGTTGTGTTTTTTTGTTGCTTGGGGTTAGTTTTCTTGTGTTTTCTTGTGTTGTTGTTTGTTTGTTTCTTTGTTTGGTAGGGAGATGCTGTAGCATGACGCTACGTTTATCGTACGACATCTGTCGACTTTCTTTAGAACTTCTGAACTTCTGTGTCTAAGGGAGGTCTAAGGCTAGGTCACGGTTGATATATAAAAAAGCGTACATTGTGATTCACGGCATTACGGGTAGATGGCGCTTATATCAGTCCGCATTTTGTGATACACGACTGGCAGTTATAAAATTGAGATAATATTCGCGCTAATTTTGAATATGAATTTTTGAGGTATTCCAGATTGTCAAAAAAAAAGTTGATTTTGATTGAGTGTGTCAGATGGACGAGGAGATTTTTAAAGAAAAAAAACATATTCTGGTTTAGTCTGAGGGTTTTGCTATAATTTGCTTAGTTGCATCGTGTTGAAGTGCGATCTATTTCTCTAGATCTTTGCGTTCAAACATTATATAGCAAGTGCTAATACATTATTGAATTAAATACAAATTCTTTCTAAACCAAATACGTTGCCGGACAAAAAGACCACCAGTGGGACCGCCTGAGCCGGAAGGACTCCGGAAGGCGCTTGTGGGTGCCGGACCGGCGAGACGGTCTGCAACCGCCGCGTGTTCCGCGTGATTCTTCACCGTCGTCGGAGAATTAGAACCCGCATCCAGCGGGCTCTCCAAGTGAGAAAAAGAGTTCAGCGAGCTGTTGGGTCCGCCTAAACCAAAGAGGACGCTTGCCCACGAACTCTATTCAAATTCAACTACAGTTTTAGCCATCCTGTCTTTCGAGAATATCATATTATGTAAATTTTTTTTAAAAACGTTGTACATCCGATTCCTTTTTTTTGTATCCAGTGTTTTTGTGCCATAATAGCTTTTTTTTGTTGTTTTGCTAAAATATTCCCAAAATTCTAATTGCCTCGTTTGACGGGCGTACAAAGACCTGGCTCTTTAATTCAGGCTACGTTCAGCCAGCGAATCATCTGTCACCATCCATATCACCCGCCTCATTAATCCATTATTTTCCTGCAGCCAAATTACCAGCCGAGTCTTTATTTGTACTTACCAGTTTTGCTAGTACTCCATCCTTTTTATTTTCCTTTTGTGCGGAAAGTAGACGTTTACGATACTAAGGTAACTATTGAATGTGAAATATCCTTATATAGATACAGTTATCGTCATTTTTATGTGAAGTGCTAATATTAAATATTCTGATTATTGTAATTTAATTACATTCTAACCACTAAGGAAGTTATTGAATGTGAAATATCTTTATATAGATACCGTTATCGTCATTTTTATGTGAAGTGCTAATTTTAAATATTCTGATTATTGTAATTTAATTACATTCTAACCACTAAGGAAGTTATTGAATGCGAAATATCTTTATATAGATACCGTTATCGTCATTTTTATGTGAAGTGCTAATTTTAAATATTCTGATTATTGTTGCTAATTTTAAATAATTTACTTTATCTTCAAAATTAAACGTGTTAATGCAATCAAAGAAGTGTTTTAATGCAGTATATGATGATTAAAACTGACTTTCTCCGTACAGTCAGCTGCGGCGATAAATCCTTGAATAAAAAAATTATACAAGATGGACGCTTTGGAACTGACTGCATACGTATTTTTAGGTGATTTTGCAAATGAAATGGGCATTTTTTAACTCAAGTGCAGATGAACCTGAATGGTATATCTAAATTTATATATTGACCAATACAGAGATACAATATCAAGTTATTGACCTCTTGTAAACAATTAACTTGACTGTCACTAAGCATTTATATATTTTAAAGACTGGTGATTTTACAACAAAATGTGTAAGTAGTTGAAATCTATAAATTTTAATTATTGAAACCTAATAAACAATTAAGTTGGTTTAGTTCAAGTAAATACGAGTATACTTTTAAGACTTAAAGCCAATTAACAGAAGTTTTTTTAACGAAAGATGGCCAAATTAACACACAGATTTAAATATCAATGCGTCGTTGACCATCAAGTACACTTCTGTTTGATGAACCCAAATGATTGAATTAAGAGTTGACGTTAAAGTATTGGGTCAAAGTGAGCGATTAAGTGAATTCGCGAAGATCGGCGCGCGCACAGTGTAAACGCTTATCGGGTAATTGCTGGGTCCATAGGGAAGGGATTAAGCTATCGATAAAAAAATACATAATTCTTGTATTTTTAACATCGAAGTACCACAAAAAAAGGCACAGTTAAATACGTCGCGCACCCCCCACTTCATGTGTACGAGAGGTACTCCAAATTCATTATTTTTTCAGTTATTGTTTTAACAATTCGTCGGCGTGAATAAACACACATTGATTAATACCCATTGTACTCATATTAAATTTGAGTATTCTAGTACCAAGAATTACTGAGCTAGGCCGCGGACAGACAGACATTGCCAGACTATAAGGGTTCCTAGTTGGCTACGGAACCCTAAAAAGATCATGTTGCTAACTACTCCGTAAAAACACTATTTTAAAATAAGACTATCGCTCCTAGCCATATTCAATTTCTTGCTATTTTGCAAAATTAGCGAAAAAATATTATCGATAAAGCAACCCTACCCCTCGATAATTATGAATTGTCCGTTTGTTTCCGCGCTCGGGGCGAAGCTCATAACTCTCTGTTTTTTCGTCGGTGCGCTTTCTTTTTTCGGAGCATCTTCGAGAAAGCGCTTGAATAAATTGTGGGCCGGATGGTGTGTGGGTTCCGTCATTAAAGCTTTATTAAAATAATGGTGGTAACAACAAATATTTAAATTAAATTGTTATTATTTTTGCAAACGGCCTTAATTCACACTAGATGCCCAATTTTCTGACATGTTAAGCACTTTTCTGCAGCTCGTGAAGAAAAAGAAAGGCACGCTCATCAAGCAACCAAGGTAGGTACTCAAAAATATCATGTCTAACCATGCATTCTGCTATTCGACGAGAAAGGGTTGCCAACGGCCCGGCCTCTACTTTTCAGTGCTACTCGATGACTGAGTCAATCAAAATCCATTCTTATTTAACTAAAGTTCAATGACCGAAGCCCCTTAAAGCGTTAAGATATCCATCATCGCTTCAACGCTATCATTAGTGAAAATTATCACCTACAGCTACAGTTAATATAGTTTTTTATAGCTACCCGCGCTGTAATACAAATGTTTGTTTAAGTCTATTATAAAGAGTATATTTTTGTGAGTTCCAAGCTAATAGCGTTTAGCGTTAGATAGTAATGTTTTCGTACATAGAGTTACCTCAAAATATAGCTATTTCGTTTAAAGTTTATTCCTGAACGGATATAATGTTTGTAATTTTATCACCTAACCCCTTGTGCGTCACTTTCGCACGTACAGTTGACGTCAAAGATATATTTACACTTTTGCACCTTATTACAACGGACGTCGATTGTTACATACCTATTTGATATTGACAATTGAAAACTGACAGTTACATGTGTGATCACTACTTGAGTTATCTCGCCTGGATATACACGTGTCACAGTTCGGCATGTCGAATAGGAGGCCCTAATTTTAACCGAAAGCCATGCTGACAGACGATTGAAACCCGGCCATCTCAGATCAGATCTCGGGCGCTAGCCTTTCTAGGGTATCTTTGTATTTGTAAAAATACTAGTAGTCCGCCTCGAACGATTTACTTGCAAACGAGTTGACCAATATAAAAAGACCCTTATGAAGATCTGTTTTGGCCTTCTAGCTCCACAACCCCTTGATCGATACTGCTCTTATACGAACTCTCAAATTATATTTATCTCTGCACCCCAACAAATGTCAAAAAGATCAGAAAATGTTATTATTATTGAAGTTATTGCGGAACAAACTATCAAAATCAAAAAGCTATCAAAATGCCGAGACGTCCCAGTAGCCAGGTGACAGTTGTGTCCGAAGTTGTCTGTAAGAACTTCACTTCGCTCACGCTCCGCTCGTTCGATGAGTAGCTTTTTTAGTTTCGTGGTCTGTTATCGGTCTTATCAGTATGTGACCAAATATTCGTGTGGGATCTCTTATTATACACGGTGAATCTGAGTAACCCGACAGATTTTAACCATAAATTCCTGAAGTCATAAGGAGTTATAAATGTTATATGAATTTAGGTCAATTTCGCCAAAAAATATTATTATTTTTTGCTTTTTTTTCGATTTTTTTAATGCGTTTGAACATAAAATATATGTTATTGGTAAAACTGTCGATTGAAATAAATTACTACATTTTTTTTCGTAAAAATATTGTTTACGTAAAGTATTCCTTGGCACTGTGATATCTGTCAATTAGGGTGAAATCGCCATCAAAAAAGCGTTTTGCGCTGAGTCACAATAAAAAATGTTTTTTTATTTAATTGGTAGTACCTAACTCTGAAACTAGGCCAATTCCAGAAAAGTTTAGACGACATTTTAGTCTCCAATTATGATCAGGAATTTATGGTTAAAATCTGTCAGGTTACTCAGATTCACCGTGTATAGCGAGTGAAAGTGACTCGACCACACAACGCAAACCTAAAATACGAGATACCAAATAAATTAGCGGCGCAGATTTAAAAAAAAATAAGCTCTGATTTTATAGCTTAGACCAAACCCAGCAATTTCAATGAATGACAAATAAGAAAATATGATTACACTCCCGGTCGGTCATTATTGGGTAATTGATTCGGCTCTTGATCGATTAACGATCTATTCCGTCGATCATCGATATGTATCGATTGCTTTTTGTGTCGATTTAATTGTCGGGGCCGATGGGCCCTGTTTAATGGCATCGCATGGTTGATACACTTCAGAAGAATATCATTTGTGATTAAGTATTTTCTTAGAAGTCTATCCAGACAGTACGAGGGCTTTTTTTAAACAAAACACTGTTGTGGCTGCCAGTGCCAACTAAATGAAGTTGGAACTAAAAGCAATTCGTTGAACCTCCATATAACTTGCATTTACTCATACAGTCAAAAGTTACTAAAACACATAGTGTAGTGTTTTTTTTTTCTTTAAATTTTACCTTAAAGGCCAGTGCCCACTATTGTGTCCAAACCATGAACGTACCATGAACGTCCTCGTCTTGACACATGCAAAAAAGCATTCTTTGTATGAATTACTATGAGGCTTTGCCCACTTAGGGTCTCCCCAAATCTATCGACGCGGATTCGGCAAAATCCGGTGGAAAAAAGCTTTATGACCACGCAATAAGAGCTAACAATGCACGGTTCGGCTCGGCTCTTTTTTCCACCGGATTTTGCCGAATCCGCGTCGATAGATTTGGGGAGACCCTTAGATCGAGCAACACAGTAACATGCCATGACCGGGGGCCAGCAAACTGATCGAGAATATTTTGCGGATGCCGGGCTGGTCTTTGCATGGCGCGTTACGGTGTTAGAACGGTGTCTGAACAAGTACTTATAGCTAAAGCGTTTCACCATTTTTTACATTTCAGTAAAACAGGTCTGTTATAAAAAACACGAAGCATAAATTGCTTTTAGATACGGTGACGTCAATAGTATATTTCAATTCAAGGGCGGAAAATATTTTCGCGCGAATATTGAAAGTTTTTAATACAATGCCGAAAAAAAGACAATACGACAAATTTTAGCTTCGTAATTCATACGGCCATGATACGGGCTATGAGCGGGCTGTGAACGGGAATCATACGCTTTGCATACAGGCATAGACCGCTGTTAATAAGTTGTAGTGGTCAACGCCCAACGTACTTTTTTTTTCGTGCTCGGTCATGGCACGGCATTCGCACGGTCATGGCATGGTTTGGACGGAATAGTGGACACATTCCTTAAATTTAACTTAGCAGGCAAAATATCCATTTAGGGCAAAATTTGACGATTCACGGTAACTAAACCGACATAACTAAAAAAAATTGTACGGGGTCGCACATTATTATCGATAATAATTTTCAATATGACTCAGAACTTCTATGTATGTCGTTAAAGTGAAGTAATACCATGGCGAATGATTCCATCATTTTATTTATATTTCTTGCAATTACAAATTTGAAATGCGGTTAATTTATTAATGTATAATATTAACCGCAGGAAAGGTAAGTATGTACGTAATAAGAAGTTTACAGTTGACTGTAGACTTCTTACGCTTGAGCGTAAGTTGGACTTAAGAAAAAAACAATTTTTAAAATTGTGCGATGTACGGAACCCTTAGGGCGCGAGCCCGAGTACCTACCTACATTATACAAGTAGTTCATATTCGTGTTTATTTTGATAAAACAGCTCAAATGTACTGTTTGAGATATATTTATATGACACAGGTAAGCAGGTGGTTTTTGTGTACTTACTTGCTATTTACGACTATCAACCCCTATATAAAAACTTAACCTACCTAGATCACTATCCGTAGTTGATAAAATATGTTATGTTATGCGAAATAAATGCCCCCACTTACACTAATTAGCACACCTAGATATCATACATGCAAAACATGAGATAAAATATAAATTGAAACAAATTAAGAGCGCGCAATATGTTAGCGTCACTGTCATCGGAGCTGTGGGGTTATTCCAAAAGCTCCCTCGGAGGAGTCGGGGACTCAGGCTGCAGACTTGATACACGCGACCGGCAACAAAGGGCACCAAAACAGGTTCATACAAATCTATACAGTTTGATCGTGCCGCGCGGTCGCGAGCGTCAAATCTGCGGTTTCATAGGGAACGCTGGATGCTAACGTTGGCGACGCCAACCTAGCGCTGTACAGTCGCCATCAAATATATCGGAGCGGCCAAGGTGGTCACAAATATCTGTACAACGTCTCTATTGTCAAGGGGATAAAGTGAATGCTCAGATATTTTTAAGTACCCTGGCCGCTCCGATATATCTGATGGAAACTGTACATTTGTTTTTCACAAAGCGTTTGCTGAACTAACTAACCTGTATAAGGAATTAGCAACGTAATACAGTTACATTTTTAAAGATGTTCAAATGATATGGAGATGACTTAAGGCCAGTTGCACCAACCACTTTTCACAGAAATATTAGCAGGTCCCGGCAGAATAATATGAAAATTTCCGTACATTAAAATCTACCGAACATTTTAACGGTGACAGACGGTTTGGTGCAAAGTACTCTTAGAGGACTCTTGTTACATTCGTAACATACAACCTCTTAAGTCTATTCGAAGGAGATAACTCTGACTTAGCTGACGAAAGGTATAGCGGTCTTATATCGTCAAGGTAGAGCAAATTCGCTTGCAGCATTTTTTCGTTGTCGTAGCATTAGATAGTGTCGCTAAAAGCTCAAGCCATATGAGTTGATTTGAATAGGGTTTTTCATAATAAGTATGATTTTGTACTTTGAAATAAAAACATCCAGTCGGCGTACGTTGCGACGTACACGATCCACGAGTATATTGCTGCTTTTACAAAGTGACATTACCTAAAAGCGGCGTCAACGTGATATTAACCCTTAAGAATCTCATTAGGCTGGTTCACCCAAAGACCCGACTCAATTTCGCGACAGAACACAAGCCCTGGAGCCCCGTAAATCGTCATTTTGCCGTCGCTTGCGCACTTGACGCGGTAATAAGTAAATACATCACGGAGGGCTATAGAAACAGCGGGAGGCTCCCTGGAAAAAAACAGCGTTTGGGAAAAATTACCTTTTCCGTGACGTGATTAAAAATAATTCAATAGAATTATTCAATTTCTAGCTCGACTGTTTCGTACTCCAAAATATAAGACTATATATTCTTACCCGTCATTCAGAAGTTAGCTAATGTACTTAAATACATTGTAAGCATGTAAAAAATCGTTATATCTGATAATGTTAGAGTATAAAATAGGGTCCAAAACGGGGGACAATAAGTAAATTTTCGTATACTATGATTATTAATTAATGTTTTGGACCCGGGTATCTCCTTAAACTACGTCCAAAAGAGAGGTATGGGTACTGCGAATGTCATTTCGCTATGTGTGGTAGGGCACAGCACAGCGAATGTTCATCGCGCTCAAAACTGGAGCAGAGCCCGACTGGGGAAGTACCTCCACCTTATAGAAAACCACAGCAAAATAGCACTAGACCCTACGCATAGTGTTGTCTTCCTGTTGGTGAGTAAGGTTGCCAAAGAGCTCAAAGAGGACCCAGTGTGTTGACGGTGAGGGACCCTCTTGTTCCTTTAGACTTCTTCGTTACTTAGAGATTTTAGTAGTGTAATAAAATCCTCCTTATCTTATTTTAACTCATTTCACCATAGGTAATTTATTAAAGTTACACATTTAAAGAAAAATTAAACAGACAAAAAAAACGACTTTTGCAATGTTTAGTTTCATCTACTAGCCTTTTACTTATTAAACATAAAAGTATAAACAAAACAACTGAAAAAACATTTTTTTTAACATCAACCAAATTCAAGTATTAAATGTCATCGTGCCAACTAGCGTAGCAATAAATCAACTGAACAAAAAACCATCCTCATTCAGCAGAACGCTAACCAACGGCAAGAAACAAACAATTTTGATTAACAGCGAAGTAGTGCTTTACCGGCACTGCTTGCTGTATGCTTTTAGTAATGGTTCTGAAAAGGTCATTTTGCTGCAATTAAAACATTCTTAGGAACAATATAAATTAATGATAGCTCGTAGACCAAGGGTTGGCAATCGCTTACCGAGCTACGGCTAGTGGATTAAACAGTGGAACCTCGATAACACGAACCTCAACAGAAACCCCAAACTTTTCCGTTAAGAAAGTATCGACTTTGAGAGGTCACAATTGTAAAATTCGTTAATTAATTCCTCAATTAAGTCTTTTTATTAATTAAAGATTATTTTTAGCAATTTCATAAAGATACAGAGAATCACTTCTGTATTTTTTCCTGTGTTTAATCATAAAAAAAGCGGGAATTTAATAATTTTATTGAATGAAAGTCTAATTCAAATTTTCGCGTAAATAATAGAGGTATAATTTGTACTGGATTATCATAAAACGAACCGTAATTTAGTTCGGATAATCTTATCAACATAAGGACCTCGAGGTGTAGGATACAATGGTTAAACAGGAAACAACGATTTTTGAGCGCGCATAGCACAACCGTTGAAAATGGACGTAGGATTAACAAACTATTTGTACGTAGTCCATTCCATAGTGGTGAGTGGCTATACTATTCAAACACAGTCGTTCATGTGTGGACGAGTTAACTGAAACTTTGTCGATTTACAAGTACACTTCATTCTTTCACCAATAGATATTTATCGTAAATTGTATAGTTTTAGGAAGTACTCCATACCGACAAAGGGGTAGACCCTTTTTCCCTGGATGGCACATTTATTTTCTGTTCTAATTACTGAGTCAGTATTTCTTACATAAAAATATATACGCCTTGTTTTTTTTTTTAATTTTACGTTCACCAAGGAAGGTTTACCACCGCTGTATGTCTACTATTGTTCACTATACATGAATAATGATTAGTATTCTTAATTGCTGATTGGCTAGCTAATTGGTAAGATAATGCGTGATATTTAACACCGTTTTGGTTCGGGAGGTTTGAAGTATTTTAAAGTTGCTTTAACACGTGTTCCTAAATAGCCATGACGGCACATTTATACTAATTGGCTGACTTCAGTAGTTTGAACGATAAAAAAAAGAGAGCGTGCAAAAACATTAAGTACAAATATTTTAAGAGAAGTTTACTTACACCGAAATAATTAACTTTAAATAGAAATTAAGAAAACATTTTTGTATTTTTTTTGTTTTAATTTTCCGAAAGAAAAAAAAATGTCCAAACATAATCAAGTGGTATTTGTTAAGATTTCATAAACATTCTTAGACTAGTCACGCGTTATGACACCTATGAGGCCCTGTTAAAATATGATTGTCTTTTTTTAACAAATGGCATTTATTACAAAAGCGAGGAGCAAGAAGTGACAGTGCGTGACTAACGGCGTCAAAGAGAATTAACACGCGGGGTCTATCGCATGTCTATCTAGTCTGAAACAACATCAAGTAGGATGACATTGACTTTTAATTAGGCAAGTGGCCAGTCAAGTGATAGTGTTAAAAGATAATTAAGGAGGTCTTATTACTGATTAAATGTGTATCAGGGTGTTTTTACGTAGCACATTTGTTTTCCAGTTTTCTCAAAAAAAAATCATAAAGCCTATAATGTTTCGTACTTAAATATACTCCAGGAGCCGAGTACTATCAGCTGTAAAAATATTTGTACTTAATTTGTTATGACCTTATATATTTTATACGTTGAACTGTACATTTTCATCTTATTATTAGGACAACTCAAGTTTTAATCGAATTTTCCGTATTAGCTTTTAAGTACCTACTTCATAAATAATAAGTTAAATAGCAAGGAAATTGCTTTTTTAGGAAAAAATCGCCCATACCGATATTTATTTTATTTAAGAGGGAAACAGACCCTTAAAAACAGTTAAAAAATAAACAAACCCCCAAAAACAAGAAACGCAAAAATTCCAGTTTATATGAAGGGTACACGGAAAGAACATGTCTAGTCACTTTTTTTGTAAAATGAGATTTTTATATCAAAATGTAGAGCTTGAAATGAACTATTAGTAACAACATTCTGTTACAGATGTAAATGTTAACGTATATCCACTTCTTAACTCATAAAAACCATCTAGTTATGAAAATAGTATGGTTAATTGAAGCGTTCCAAATTTTAAAAGCGCTATAACTCAAAATGTTGTCAATGTGACTAGACATGTTCTTTCCGTGTACCCTTCATATATACATTATAATGTAACTGGAACTTCCATGAATTTTTCCATTCCATGATTTTATAATTGACGCTTTCATCATTAAGCACCTATCAAATAATACTAGGATTACTAGGGATACACAATCAGCCCAAAAAATGGCCCCACAATAGTACCGCAAGTCGACTCGTGCGGTACTTTCTTTGACACTCTTATTATAAGTATAAGACTGGCCGGTTACAAATTTTCACGAGCCATATTTTCATTAAATCTTGTTTTAGTATGTACCTTCTTTACATAGTTGCTCGAAGTTATTACGTATAAATTAAAATTATTGCATTATGAAAATGCTCACAATAATTAGTTGCGCGTAATTTGAACAGGATAAAGAAATAAAACAGGATAATTAAATGTAATAATTATTTCGATAAGAAACAAAAGTGGTGTGGAAACACATGAATTACGCAAAAGATTGTGTTTAGTATAATTAGGGATTTCCGCATATAATTTCTTGGTAATATAACGAGATAATTTCTAATATTATGTACAATAATGTTTAATTACGTGGTCATTATCCTGTATGATAAATTATTACTCGCAGTAAAATTTACGAGAGCATATAGTTTTAACAAAAACCAGTAGGTAATTAATTACCTCAAAAGCCTTAGAAGAAAAAGGTCTAAGAAAAAATAATTATAATTCTCACCCTATTTTCCTTTGACCAAGTAGGTATATGAACAATAATTTTATTATGAAACTTAAAACGTATATCTTAATTGCAGTTAAATATGTATTAAATTAAAATAAAATTTTGTTACCAGGCGCCAAAAATCGATATTTATAAATACCAAAACATGAGCATTATTTTTTTTGTTTAATTTTCATGTTTCAATATTTCATATACTTACAAAGCAAAATTTCACTGACGAGTTGCCACTACTTCTATGGCCCCACACCAGCATCTAGGAATTTATAAAATCAATTAACAAAAACTTGACCACCGCCTATTATCTGCCAGTAGGTGATAGATTAAAAAAATGACGTATCTCAAGTTCCGATAATCGGATAATAAGACTGGCCGCACACTTAACTGCGTGGTTAGTTTACTTCATTCTGCGTTTATGGTCTCATTTTATATTATTATGCAGCTCGTAGAAACTAAGCAATTCTAGTTGAATGAAGCTTCTAAACCTAGCTTTTATCAGTAATTAACATTTAACTATTTAATAAATGCTTTAAAGAAACAATTTTTTTTTTTTTATGTAGAAAAATCAAAAAACTCATCGTTTCGATCATGCCCTCCGTTAGGCTATTATTTAAACCAAAAAAATTGCCACTTTTAAAATACGTTACGCAAAACCATAGTAAAGATCCATAACATTTTTATTACAATTATTAATTGGTTTCAGTGATGATTCCGCGGTAAAACATCCGGAAAACATGGTTTTATCGCTTAGTACTTATACACTTGTTATTTTGACAAAAACGGGACTTAATCGCGTACACTTACTTTTACTATTTTCCTGACGTTTCGTTAGTAAAAGTAAGTGTACGCGATTAAGTCCCGTTTTTGTCAAAATAATGAGTGAAAATCGTGTAAGTTTTAATCAGTGTCTTATACACTTGTAGCTAATTTCAACCCTCATTTCACCTCCTGAAGGATAAGATAATGGCATGCCCAGGGTGTGTAACGTTTTGTATACAAACAAATTGTATAATTAAATTTTTCATACCAACGTTTTAAATTTGTATATTTAATTTAAATTTGTATCATGGATTACATAGCATAAAAACAAAATGCATTAGAACTTTTTAATTTTTTCATAAATTATAACTACGCATTTTACATAATCTTAAATTATATAATAGACAAATGATATAAAGGTTCAGTTTGCATAAACACGAGTAGCATAATCTATACATATAATAAAGCTGAAGAGGGTCGAAAGTCTGTACATGGAAGATAATCGAAAAAAAAGTTGGCTGGGGATACTTAGAATCGATAACAGAACACGTTACAACAATTTTTAGAATTTTTGTCTGTTTATCTGTTTGTCTGTTTATCTGTTTGTCTGTTTATTTGACCGCGCATCACGTGAAAACGGCTGAACGGATTTTGATGAAATTTTGTATAGAGATAGTTTGAGTCCCGGGAAAGGATAATATATAGTTTTAATCCCGAAAATCAACCCTGGTGGGGGTGAGAATGGGGTTGAAAGTTTGTATAGATAATTTTTAACCGCTGAAACGATTTAGATAGAAATGAGTATGGAGATAATTTGAGTCTCGAGAAACGTGATAGGATAGTTTTCAAACCCTTGTGGGGGTGAAAAGGGGGTTGGAAGTTGGTATGAGGAATTTTTTACCGCTGAACTGATTTAGATGGAATTGTGTATCGAGATAGTATGGGTCTCGAGAAAGGACAAAGGATAGTTTTTACCCCAAAATCAACCCTAAAGGGGTGAAAAGGGAGTTGGAAATTTGTATAGGGAATTATTAACCGCAGAATCGATTTAGATAAAATTTGGTATGGAGATAATTTGAGCTCTGGAAAAGGAAATAAAATAGTTTTATCTCGGAAATTATCCCTTAAGCGGTTGTAAAAGGGATGGAATGCTTTAAATTTACCTTTACCCGCTCTTAAGAAATATTTGAAAATGTCATGAATGTCAAAGGGTTATTCCAGGTTCGAGGACTATATATGACGGACAAATATGCATGGCCCAAACCAAAAAACTACTACAAAATCATCTAACATTTATAGGACACCGTTTAGGTAGGAAAACATATCAAACGTTTTTGAAGCAGTCAGATTAGGATTTATTTTTCTTTATAATTAAACAATGGGTACACTATCTGTCTCTCAAGCTGTTTTGATATGTCTTCTTGAAGAACTACGCATTATTTTGTATCTTTAAGATCTAATAATGTATTAGGTACTTACTGTTTTGAAAAAAAAAAAGTCCCGTCGAGTTTCTTTCCGGTCATAAATGTCATAATACTTCTTAGGCCAGAGGTGTAGGGTTAGAACCGGTGGTAGTTTTGGAACGAAGTTCCTTATCGGACGGTTCGCGGATGGGAGACTAGGCGAAAAAAAGTCACGTGACCGTCACGAAAAAGCGTCACGTCACGAAAACGCGACACCCTTACGATTGAGAAACATGTAAAATGGAATGAAATAAAAAATATATAAAATAGAATAAAGTGAAGTAAAGTGTAGTGAAAAGTTAAAGTGAGAAGTGACAAAGTGAGAAAACTGAAAAAAGTCGAGAACCTTAAAGTAAAAAATAGCAAGATTTTCAAAAATTTCAAAAGTTTCAAAAATTTCAAACATTTCAACAATTTCAAAAAAATGCAAAATCAATTTAAATTTCCAAAAAAAATTCAAAAATTAAATAACATAAATTCGTGCCAATCGCGTGTTCCACGACACTCACGTATTTTATTTTTCACTGACGTTCATTAGTGCATTGTAATGTGCTTACATTGAAGAATAAATATCTTGATTTATCTGTGACAGTGTGGTAAAAACGTATGGAAATTCATTACCCCCGACCGCCGGCACGCCCCCCCCCCTGGATTTTTAATGTGTGTAGGTAAAGCAGTGTATGCTTCTGTTCACAATTAGGCCTTATTACGTAACAGTTACATAAACTAACATTTATCTCTTTTTAGGGTTCCGTAGTCAACTAGGAACCCTTATAGTTTCGCCATGTCCGTCCGTCTGTCCACGGTCTAGCTCAGTTACCGTTCGCACTAGAAAGCTGAAATTTGGTGAGGCCTGATAAGAATGTTATTCAATCAAATACAAACACTGAAAACATTGAAAAAATAATCAACCCAGCCGGACTTGAACCTGGCATCGATACGCCTTACCGGGGCTCGATCGCTTTACCAATTAAGCTATGGGTTCAGTTACTGAGTTGACGAAATTCTCAATGCCTTCAATCATCTTTTTGCATTTATTTTTACATCGACTTTATAGCAGCCGTAAGCGACATCTAGGTGCTAACTACTAGAGTTAGATACCCTTCCCGCCGACCCTTTTACAAGTGTCACAACGGAAATAATAGATGGCGCTGCTATCAACTCATAATTATTTTACATGATTTTTAAAGTGGGGCTTTCCACTCATACAATAGTATGTTATTCAATCAAATACAAACACTGAAAACATTGAAAAAATAATCAACCCAGCCGGACTTGAACCTGGCATCGATACGCCTTACCGGGGCTCGATCGCTTTACCAATTAAGCTATGGGTTCAGTTACTGAGTTGACGAAATTCTCAATGCCTTCAATCATCTTTTTGCATTTATTTTTACATCGACTTTATAGCAGCCGTAAGCGACATCTAGGTGCTAACTACTAGAGTTAGATACCCTTCCCGCCGACCCTTTTACAAGTGTCACAACGGAAATAATAGATGGCGCTGCTATCAACTCATAATTATTTTACATGATTTTTAAAGTGGGGCTTTCCACTCATACAATAGTATGTTATTCAATCAAATACAAACACTGAAAACATTGAAAAAATAATCAACCCAGCCGGACTTGAACCTGGCATCGATACGCCTTACCGGGGCTCGATCGCTTTACCAATTAAGCTATGGGTTCAGTTACTGAGTTGACGAAATTCTCAATGCCTTCAATCATCTTTTTGCATTTATTTTTACATCGACTTTATAGCAGCCGTAAGCGACATCTAGGTGCTAACTACTAGAGTTAGATACCCTTCCCGCCGACCCTTTTACAAGTGTCACAACGGAAATAATAGATGGCGCTGCTATCAACTCATAATTATTTTACATGATTTTTAAAGTGGGGCTTTCCACTCATACAATAGTATGTTATTCAATCAAATACAAACACTGAAAACATTGAAAAAATAATCAACCCAGCCGGACTTGAACCTGGCATCGATACGCCTTACCGGGGCTCGATCGCTTTACCAATTAAGCTATGGGTTCAGTTACTGAGTTGACGAAATTCTCAATGCCTTCAATCATCTTTTTGCATTTATTTTTACATCGACTTTATAGCAGCCGTAAGCGACATCTAGGTGCTAACTACTAGAGTTGGTAAAGCGATCGAGCCCCGGTAAGGCGTATCGATGCCAGGTTCAAGTCCGGCTGGGTTGATTATTTTTTCAATGTTTTCAGTGTTTGTATTTGATTGAATAACATACTATTGTATGAGTGGAAAGCCCCACTTTAAAAATCATGTAAAATAATTATGAGTTGATAGCAGCGCCATCTATTATTTCCGTTGTGACACTTGTAAAAGGGTCGGCGGGAAGGGTATCTAACTCTAGTAGTTAGCACCTAGATGTCGCTTACGGCTGCTATAAAGTCGATGTAAAAATAAATGCAAAAAGATGATTGAAGGCATTGAGAATTTCGTCAACTCAGTAACTGAACCCATAGCTTAATTGGTAAAGCGATCGAGCCCCGGTAAGGCGTATCGATGCCAGGTTCAAGTCCGGCTGGGTTGATTATTTTTTCAATGTTTTCAGTGTTTGTATTTGATTGAATAACATACTATTGTATGAGTGGAAAGCCCCACTTTAAAAATCATGTAAAATAATTATGGGCCTGATAAGAACTTTCAATAAAAACTATATTCATCAAAACGCATAGTGAAAGGAAGTGCCGAATAGTAAAATGACGTAAGCGCCGCCAAATATCCCTTAATACACGACCTTTTGAACGGATGTTTTGTAACAGGGCGGCCTCTACGAAACTACTCTGAGCATCGCCCGACATGCTCTTGGCCGGTTCTCATCTCATCATGTTCAAATTTAACGTCTAAAAGGGGGGGGGGGGGTAGCCACTACACTCGATTGAGTTAAATTTGCATGGGTCATGGACCCCCTCCCCCCTCCAAGTGCACCTCAAATAGAAAAAAAATATTTCTGCATTTGTGACCCCCTCCCCCTCCCCAATTTCAACCGCGCCTGTTCTTACCTTTCATGCTTAGACTGATTTGACGGGAGGATCGATTTGGATGATATTTGCCGTGGACATGAACGTATAAATACAAAAGTGGTCCTGTATCGTCCGATAATATATACCTACTACTCTATGTCGTTTAAATCATGTCAAAAAAAAATTGTATGATAAAAAAAGTATTCATTTTATAGTGTAGTTTCATTTAGTGGTAATTGTAAAGTTTTTATTAAGTTTAATATGATACAATTAATAATTGCAAAATATTTTATTAGGACTACTGTCCTCTAGCGTCATCTATCAACTTTACTTCAAGTTCCGCCTCCAGGGTAGCCGGAGAGAAATTAGGGGTGAATTAGCCGCTTACTGACACAGACCGAATTCCACGCAGGCGGAGCCGCGGGCACAGCTAGTTTTTAAATAAATGATTAAGTTGTATACGAATAAATTGCATAAAAAATATCCTAACTTATTCCTTGATATCACGAGCTAGATAACGTGCACATCGTATGATATAGCGACATTTCATGAAATAAATAAAATTTTACCAGGCAAATCATGGAATTCCTAGGCATATAGGTACTAAAACTTTTTTTTATAAGTCTGTTCTAGTCTAGCGCTCGCCAACCGCTACGGAGCGACATGCGCGCCTCGCTTGCTCGGCTTCGCGCAGTGTTTGTTCACACTATCACAGTTCACCTAACAGGCTTCTCCTCGCTTCGCGCGTCGTCGCACCTATCTTGGCTATGTCAAATAACAGTTTCCCGTGATTACATATTATTTTCCCTAGCGATATTTGCCAAAAATATCGCTAGGGAAATCGTTAACTGATGATCCTAACCTATTTTTCGAGCAGAAGTCGGTTTCTAAAGGGGGCTTCAGTTCTAACCGAAGCACCTTTTTTAACAGCACACAAATATGTAAAATTTTAATCACAATAAACGTTATACTTATTGTTGTATTTAGTATACTAATTAATTAAACATTAAGATATATGAAGTTGTATTAAATGACATTAGTCAAAATAATCATTATAATTATAACATAAAATTATGAATTCTATGAAAAACGTTTATCATGCTTTTCAAACGTATGCTAACTGAAAATATGAATATTTTTGTACGAAAATTGAACCGCATCCATGCCCATTTCCGGGTTAAAATATACCCGCGTGCGAATTTTCAATATCCACTTCATTCAGCCCTTTTTGCATGAAGGAAAAACATTCACACGTCTTAATACGTTTTTGTCAATAAAGTTTTTTTTTAATACAAGCTTTTAACGCCGATTGGACTTTTTCTTCCAGCTCCATCATTCCTGGATACCATCTAAAGACAGAGTACTCGTCAAGACGGATCAAACCAGCCCAGACTCGATGGGGTTGCGTCGTTTCATTAGAGAGTTCCTATGGCCGCCTTTCACCTCCATGTCACCATACTATTGCATTGTCACGCGATATACATATCCGTGCAAAATTTCACCTCAATCGGAAACCGGGAAATGGGTCACATTCAACGCATAATTAACATAATTTGATTACAGACAATGGGACAGGTGAAACTGGATAAAAAACTTATTAATAAAATACGAACTTTCGCATTTACATTAGATATGTTTCAAATAGGAAAAAACAACGTTGTTTAACTTGAACCATTAACCAGCGGAAAACATGAAAGGTTTAATCGATTTTAAGCCGATTTTTATTATCAAACAACAGCATATTTGTGACAAAACCAAGTGCATCACAAACTCGTGCCAGAAATGACAACTATTAATTATTCAAAACGGTAAATAATAATCATCCCAGATTTCCCGGAACTTCAGTAATTAAGTTAAACACCGTGCAAATTAAAATGGATAATTATCAACTTTGTATAATTCAAAGATTGCGATAATCGATGCAATAATCGCAAATTTACGTTATCGATTGTTTGTGGCGGTAATCTGATCTGCGCCTGACCTTAATTTTAGATAATCTGACAATTATGCTACCTTAGCGAAGATAGTTAAAGTAATCATAATGTTTAATCAGGTAGAATGAGATAATTGATAAGGAATGATAGTTTTGAGGAACAATTCAGAAATAAATATTCACGATAAAGATACAAAATGTCCTAAACGGGACTCGAATCTAAACCCTCCAGCATCGTAGACAGGGTCACTACCAACTACGCAACGAAGGCCGTTCTTACAAGCTTCCTTTTTACACCAACGGCGCCATCTTGCAAGCTTCGATTTCCCATTAAAAAACAACCTACTGAAATGTGTACAATCAACTGCAATAGCATCTTCTTTAACGAAGGCCGCAAAAATATGTGACACGCTCTTATTTGTAGTGCCATAAGAGCGTGTAACATATTTTTGCGGCCTTGTTTGTAAAATACAGAGCGTGACAAAAATAGTAGTGATCCGTTTAAGGGCAATATGTATTTTGAAAAAAAAAAATTGTACAGGTCCCGTCATCGCTGCCGGCTGACCCTCCACAAAAAACAAAAAATTTTTTGCGAGTATTTTTTTTTTTACTTTTTCATAATTATAATACTAAAGAAATTATGTCCTTAAACTAACTGTCACCAGCATTTTTGTTACACCTTGTTTATTGCAGGTGACTGTACTAGCATGATTCTCACATACCGACATCAGGCTAGCTCGGTGGCACGTTCACGCCGCGGGGCGTCGACGGACTGATGCGTAATGCATCGGCTGTTTTGTGCCAGTCCCAGTAGACATGTCAACACTGACGACACCTATTTGCTTAAGGGGCTGTTATGGAGCACATACAGCCAGCATATAAAGAATACGGAGGCACATGTCTGGTCAGCATACATCGGGGTTTTCGGTGCGGAAACGATTTGAGAAAGAGTAGAGATAAACAGATAGGTTAGTCTGAGAAAATATCATTATTGAATACCTACCTCTATGTAAATAGTATACACTTTTTTTCTTGGAAGCATGCTTGTATTGACTATTATATAGTATTTTAAAATGCACTTGAATATGAGAAATTTATTAACTAGATAATTACCTAACTAAGACAAAGACAAGGCATTACAATAAGTGTCAAATATTAATATTGACGTCCGATATTGATGAGCTATTTGCTTATAAATGATTAGGGACTTAACTGAAGAGGTTGATAATGACTTACTATTAAATATATTGTATATACATACCCCCTACTCTTTGGCTAATGTCAGACATTTCCGCACCGAAACCCCCGTATATGTCTGCTGGTCAGTTTGGAAACTTTGGAACGATTCAATTTACAATCCTTTTTTTATTAATTAAATGTTTTTATGTGTGAAAAATGGATTAATGTTAATAGGTAACTGTAGGACAGGTGTAACAGAAGTTGTAAGAAAATACTCGTCTTATTACGTTTTGAAATAAAAATCTTATTTTCCAAACAAAAAACACTATCACAATAAAACACACAGATATGTTCTTTTCGTGTACCCTGCATATCATACAATAAGTTCACGCAAAATATGTCAGTCTGTTTGTGTCACAATCACCTTAAAAATAAAGACATATCGTTCCAATATAAATAATGTAGGTGCAATGTGTTATTCTATTCGGGTATAACTACTATATCCAGCACCACCTATAATCATGAGAGACGAAAGTAATATCAATCTAAGCCTCTCGTCTCAACTAAAACCAGCTTTTTGCTGTTAAAACCTAACTTCACAGCTGCCGCGTTGACAAACTTACCAAAACAGCTCGGAACGTCATTGCTTCCAAACTTACACAAGTTGGTAAGCGAAAACTTTAATTCTTAATCTGGGTATCTGTAAATATAAGTACTTACGCGCTGAACTAGTGGGTGCAGTATGCAGTTACGCAGTGAACGATCAAAGCATCGAAATTGTGCTCTGAAAAATTAGGACATTATTGTAAGGGCCTGTTTCACAATCTCCAGATAAACTTATCTGCCAGTTAAAATTATTGCTATCCATTTCTCCAGTCATATAAAAGAAAAGGACAGCAAACATTTATCTGACAGATATGCTTTAACTGGAGATTGTGAAACAGGCCATAAGTGACACAACTCTACATATGCCATCGGAGACGGGGCATAACTATGACAGCAAGCCGCTTATTTTAGTTTAACCGCACATGAGGTGTGACGTTTTATTTTAGTGAATGAAATCTATTGACTCATCAATCACAACTTTTTAAATAGCGGGAATTAGCATATTTGGTCATATTCAAACACCGTGGAAGGGGGTGAAGGGATAAAAATATCAGGACCGCTTTTTGGAAGCCATGTTTGTACCTACTGGAGACGCCGTCCATATCCTATTTGGTCGTAGGCAGTTACGCAATTAGCCAATTAGAAGCCAGCTATGTAAACGAACAGCAGGGAGGCTTTTAGTTGCATGTCTGGAGGTGTAAAGTGTTAAAATTTTAATTCAATCGTGTCTCGTTAACTACTGTCTGCAAAATGTCAAAGATAAAAAAACAAAATCTATCATTAATTATTTAACTGAATTAGAAGCTTTGTATTTCATTTCGCTTTTTATCTTTTAGTAACATCCATATAACATACTACACTTGGTTTTTTTAGATTAGAAAAATCGTGCGATTGTCTTAGACGTCGTAGTGCGATTTTTGGGAAAACGATTTTAAAATTCGCCATTTTGTTACTAATAAGGGAAAAAAGTAGTCTCATTTACATTTTTCCCTGATATTTCAGAAAAAAATAAAGATATATTGACGAAATCGACCGTTATTATTCTAATCTGAAAAAAACGAGGTATAGACAGCGGATATCAATAAAACAAAGCCGGTAAAAATGTTACGAATTGGTGGCTGCTTCGAGGCAAGCGTTTGCTATGCTTGTACTTACGATATTTTACTACGACGATATGTTGACAAAACTATAAATGTTTATTGAAATCTTCGACATGTTACCTATTGCCAAGTATTGAGTTATTATGATTCAAAACTTAATCTTTACAATGTAGTAAACAGAGCTCGTCTTTGCCTTGAAGCGGCTGTCAATTCTTAACCTTTTGATCCGCATGTTTTATTGATTCACTGTGTCAGGAGTGTCTCCACACACACTGTGTGTGTGCTAAAGGGACGATAGGGTCCCTCGTCGTCAACATACTATTTGAGGGACTGCAGTGTAACGTTCTTCAAAAAAGGAATGTAAAGGTCGACAGCGCAGCGGCAAGAGTGACTGGCCGGCGAGGCGTCCATACCGCTTACCATCAGGCGGCCTATATGCGTAAAAGCATCACGAACCTTTATTCTTTTGTTGATATTCTCTACCTCTACGTGAACTCTGGAAGTCTTAGAGGCCTCCATTTCTCTCATTTAAATTTTACGTGTGGGAATAAATTTAATCTAATGTTCACGTAAGTCCCGCTAGATCATCGTGCGCGCAGTGACGTCATTATTGCGCAGGGCACGCTCGTAGATCTGAATTGTTTAGCTCTATATGGACCTGTTCGATCTAGCGACATGTGAATCATCGCGTCATCTTGCGAGACCTAGCTTTAGGCACGTACTAGGTCTTTTAGGTAAGTTTGTATCTATTTATGTATTATAACAGTGCATTAATTTTGGTGTATTGATTGTAATGTGTCTTTCAAGCAACAATGTAATGGATACAGACTCAAACAAGATTTACTGAAAATATAGCTCATGAAAATTTGTAACCGGCCAGTCTTATACCGTAATAAGACTATCAAAGAAAGTACCGCACGAGTCGTTCTTGCAGTACTATCGTGGGGCCATTTTTTGGGCTGATTGTGTATCCCTATTATTCTTTGATCGGTGAATGTGTCGCTTTCATAACATATTAGTGCCTACGCCAATTCCTGCCATGGTCGAGCGGACCCCAGGCTACATTGAGCCGTGGCAGAAAGCCGGGAATAACGCTAGGAGGATGATGGATGATTGCAATGTGTGAGGAGACCTCGAAATTGAATCTTCAAAAAAGAAAATCAATCCTCCTGTTCTTGATATCTTTTCTACATGTTTGTGAACGAAACGAATTGTTTGTCATGATGGCAGTGGCCGCTTTCTATCACCGCACCGCTCACTGTGCGGTTCGGGGCAACTATGCCCAAGTTATTTTTTAGGGACAACAGTATGCGGTTCTTCAAAGAAATGTACATGTTTTTAAAAGAGTCGGCATCGCGGATGTAACTCCCCTAAAGTTGTGCCCATACTCCATAAGCGACGTTGAACGCTTACGATCAGGCGGGCTGTATGTTGGTTTGCCACCGATGACGTGGTTTAAAATAGGCACTGGAATAGCTTTGATACTTGATCAGCAATAACTCATTAATATAAATCCTCTTTAAACTTATAACATGGGTTTATGAAATCTAAGAAATTGCAAAAACTTACTATGATAATCGTCGATTCAACTGCAGCAAAACTTAAGTTACATACCGAATCCAACTTTATTACATGAATTAGTTGTAAGTAAATTTACCTGAAACAATGAAAAATAATAATTAGGTATTAGCTACGTGATCTTGGTTTGACAAAAAAATACTTTTTTCGTAGTGACGTAATGAAACCATACTTATTTTTGTTAAAAAAATAACATATGGCTACTTGTCACTCAATTCTTCTCTGGGGTAGTAGTAGTGGGAACGCAGATGATGAAGAAATCCAGTGAGTGCTGCGAGATCCAGATGGGACAGTGCAGCTGCCAAGTTTGTTACTCTTTTAACACCAGCCAGGGATCACGTGTAGGGTTGTCTAAGGTGTTTCCTACGAACGCAAAGTAACATTGAACCTTGAACACTGAACATTGAAAAATACTTAATAGTAAGTAACATTCGGATATTTAAAAAAAATTACGCACTTGTTCTTGGTATCTCGGCGATAATTATTTATTATACTTACATCATATAACATCGTCACTAAATACGTAAGACATAATATAATTTTATAATATAATAATACGTAATAATATATAATTAAATACGTAAGTCTAAACTACAGGATGTCCATATCAAAATGTGAATTACCACTTAGCTGATCTTTACAGGAAAAGTCTTACTTTAATTAATATGTTGCCATGTAATTATTTTGATAAGGAACAAACATGACCTAACAAGGTAATTTCACGTGAATGGCGTTCTAGAAATGTAATACGTGGAAGCAACATTTTCCTTAGTCAATTGGATTCGGTAATCTATATTAATTATTTTCATGTTTTGCGAATGTACAATATATAACAAAGTCATATTAATTAACCACAATAACCACAACATTGTATTACTTTCAGGTTGCAGGTTATTATTAACTTATTTCATGCATTACAAAAGAAAACTGACGTTTTAACCTACAAATAATACTAGATTAAGAGTTTGGGTTGTTAAAATCTTATCTTGGAATGCAATAAACAGTTTTTTTTATGTGATGTGAGGACAGTTGTCCTCAGTTTGGCGAAAAATGTAAAGGATGAAGTGTCCACGAAAATCGACAAAGTTTTTGTCAAATATACAACGTGTCCCAAAATTCAACGATAAGCTGGCACCAGAAGACCTGCTCATGATTACACGAGGAAAAAAAATCTTGGTTAGTTGCATGTCCATCTTCTGGTGCCAGCTTATCGTTGAATTTTGGGACGTATTAGTTAGCTGTACTTAATAATAATTGATCAACAAACTAAATCCCGAACTATTGCAACAAAGTATCCTAGCTCGCCACCCGCGCGTCCCGTCCGGTGGTCGCTCGTGCCGCGCGCGCACCCCGTGGCGAAACATTCGTCTGGCTAGAGCGTGATTAGTGGCGTTTTTAATAAGATATTCTACTGCCATTTGTTATATAGATCTGCAAGGTATGCTACAGTTCGAAAGGCAGCAATGCAGCTTGCGGTCCACCGAAGACACAGGATTCTATGAAATTGTGTTCCAATAGAGGCGGCAATACATTTGGGTCGCATTGCCGCGACCGAACACCGCAAGACCAGTATTGTCAACACAACCTATTGTAACCTATTTATAATATCTATTCTGATATTTAATGTATTAGAATAGAACAACGGGGAAGTAAATTGTATAAAATAAAATGTCGTCCATGTTAGACCCCATCTAATTAACTGATTCTGACGAAATAAATAAATTATTACACCATACAATTTCCATCATTTCACAAAGTAAACAAACAAACACGAATATTGTTTTATCGAGCACATTTATTTACATTGTCAATTTGTCATTGCCGCACGGCAATGCTACTTTTTATAGTCAGAATAAGAATGGATAGAACTTAATAATATAATGTTTTCACACCACCTATTCGTATACGGGCTTTTTCTTCCCTGCTAGGAAGAGACAGTGGAGCTGTTCTGTTCTAGGACATTAGTTTTTTTTCAGCCAGTATGTTATTACAAACAGAAAGCAATAAGCAGATTATAATCAGAAAGCACACCAAGGACATATAAAGATTATAAAGTTAAAGTATTTTTTTCCTCTAAAATCGTGTGCAGAAAAAGCAGTATGTGTCACATCTAGGAGCAAAACTATTTTCACTTTGGGCGTTAACACTTGAATCCCTCACTACGCTCAAGAGTCTACTTTAGAATCTCTCTACGCTCGGGATTCTATTATAGACTCCATCGTTTCGTTTGGGATTCAATGCAAGCCCTCCCGTAAATAATTCATTTTGCTACCTTGTTACACAATCTATTATTTGTGTGTGTGTTACATGATGTTTATCTTCCCCAAAAACAGATGGTAAGTATAAATTAATATTTTAATCCCGAAAAGCTAGAGAACAAGGGGTAAACGGGCTGTCCTCACCTTTTGTCTGATTTTAGCCTGCTTACGGGATCTATATTTGAATCAAAACTTTTACAAACTTAATCCAGCCATTAAAAACAAGTTCAAAGTAACGCCGATTCCCGGTGACGATACGTGTAAAAACCTACACGCCGCCCGCAGGCCAAATTTAAATAAGCAATTACTCGCTACTCTTGATTTATCGATTAATATGCGGCAACACTGATTGTGTGGCGAAATTAATCGACAGTCCGGCTCAATCATAACCGGCCTTGCACTGCACACGAGCTCCGAGGAATCGTAGGGCGCCGCTTACCCAGTTACCCATACGCTCTTAGTTTATGGCCTCAGTTAATACGTGTTAAACGCACAAAAATATCAAGAAATAGTCTGCGGTCTGCTCAGCTACCTTATCCCAAAATGGATATAAACTTCCATTCTGATAATCTTAATTATTACCAAACCACCGAGCATAAAAAACCTATCAATTAATTAATAACCAATACCAAATTAATGTTTAAATAGTGAAGAATGACCTAGGTACCAAATTAATTTTAAGCCCTAACAAAAAAACTAACTAGTTATAAATATCTTTAACCTAAAAACTTAAATAATGAAAGCTTTAAGTTGTGTTCCAATTAATTTCGCTAAATGAAACTATATTGCATTTATCATACTTGTACTGATAAATGCAGTTATGATAATAAATATTTGTACTTACATAACAACAATTAATGACCAAACTCAGGAGCCATTTCAAATTTACATATTTTATTGTAATTCATAAGCGGAAGCGGCTTAATCCAAATCAGATACATAAAAACACTTCTTGATAATTTTAGTGACAACAAGATTAATTTGGCCTATAGTCACAAATATTCGTAAAAACTTCCCTTGTTTGATTCATGATTATGAGAGATAGATTATAAATATTTTTTTATGATTAGAAAAGTAACGGTAAATTTCGCGCATGTTTCCTTTTTTTCCTCCACATCAGGGAAAAATTTAAACGTAACTACTGTTTCCCATTATTAGTGATACATAATAACAATGCGTAACGGAATGAGAGGGAAAATAACGAATTTTAGAATTATTGTCCCAGAAAAATCCGACGACGACAAACGCACGATTTTTGTATAGGTAAGTATAATCTTTAAAAAAGAACGAAGTATATAATACTCCTAGATGTTTTCGCTCGCGTACTTTGAGTTGGAACCGTTATTTTACCTACTTCGGGAGTAAGTTAAGGGGCTGATAACAGCTAAATTCCCTCCCTATCTTATTCAGCGCGAGTGAAAGAGAAACACTGTGTTACGATTAGTATGGGAGCTCATTGCAAATTTTACAAAATAATAAATTTAAAAAAAAACGACGCATTAATTGAGAAATATAAGACAACGAAGTTTTTAGTATTAGTGTGGTGGAATTTTGTCCTTAGTTACAGACGTATAAGTCAAGAAACTAAAGACATACAACTGTTTAAAGCTAATTTTAAGATGTAACTTTGGAATTATTTTCTATCGAGCCGATTTCGTCCAATCGTGTATCGGACGCAACGAAGTTCTTCCAAATATAACGAGTATTAACATACATTTTTTTTACTTTCTCAAAACAAGTAGTTATAGCTGAAACACTGTTTGAGTAAAGTCAATTTGAAGGTCATCGGGTGTTGTCAGCCTCTTAATAAAAATATCTGGCTCATTATTCATTTCAAATTATTATACTCGTTTTCTGTAAAAGAACTAACTTTAATGAAAAATAACCAAATTTGCCATAAAATAAGCATGGAAATATGATGTAAATATAATTTATAAGTACTGAATTGTAACTGACGTGTAAAAATTGTTGAAAACTTTTATCAATAAATGTCTCATTCTCATTCAAAATGTAAAAACACCCAACTTTCGTATGAGTAAATAATAATAGAATTAGTTGATGACTATGATGGCAAAATTAATAACATTCATCGGATTTTTTTATCAGTATGATGACAAAAGAACGCCGTTAATTGTTGAATACCCGACCGCTGTTAGCTTGCTCCACACTGCCCTGAAACCTTGTTTATCAGACGCGATCGTATTGCGTAAATTTGTCTGTTAATCACGACTCTTACCCAACGCTACCGTTTTAATTGAACTTTGTAAAAACCTTTAATTGAACGTTAATTTTTCACCCGAACTTATAACTCTGCCGATTTTATCACTAAAAATCGCTATTCAAATCGTAATTTCTTACTTGTAATCACTTTTCGCTGATTACTTTTTCAAACATCGTATGAAGTTACGCCCTTCATTCAAATTTGAACGTTTTTCTTATAAATTAAGGTTGTATTTCTTTTGTCGGATCGAATGACTTACGAAGTATGGAGAGTATTTAAGGACTGATTAATTATGCATTTGGTTCACTCGTTCTTATAGCTAATTTGTTTTCATTTTGTCATTCTGGTGTCCCAGATGGTATTGACTTGTACGAGATAAGTGAGTATACTACTTACTACACTAGTAGTATACTAATACTCTTCAGTGGCGGTTGGGCTTCTATGCGACATTAGCCTACCTACAATAGGCATGACATTAGCCTACCTGCAATTTATTTCATGTACGGTATCAATCGATTCGTTTTGTTGTAAGGGTAAAATGTCGGGGCTAATTGCGTCAAAGCAACACAAAAGTCAGAAATGAGATTCAAAATCTGTCATTCGCTTTTGTTTCTCAAAACACTCCTAACAAAATGATATGCAACAGTGACGTCACGAGTGCATAGTCGCCCTGTTTAAAGTATGGAAAAATTATGAAAATGCTATTTGACGGTAAAATATTGCGTTTATGTAATATGGTTGCTATACAATTTATTTTACGATAAAATGTAAGAAATCGAATGGTGTACCCCCATATAACATGTAAGAGGAAGGAAGCTACCATTTAACTTATTTTATATTAACTTTCCTTGTGCCTGCGTTAGTCTTATTAGTATTTCCGTAAAATAAAAAGTTTTGATTTCCATTTTAGGCTATCACTGTTGCAGTTACGTATTACACAATACATAATATGGTAATGTATAGGTAGTGTAATCTTAATAACCTGTTATAATGTCATGTTTCCGCTTCGATTTTGCAATCAGGAATATGCATGATTATTTTGGAAGACGTCATTCGATTCTATTTCCCTGTAGATTCAAATGTCTCTAATAAACCTACTATCTATGATAGCCCTGAAACGTTAAAAATGTGAAAATACGTTAGGCGGTCTGCGCCGCGCATCAAACGCTCCATACAATAAAAACTCTTTACAAAAAAGAATTAACCGACTTCAAAAAGGATAAAATAAATTATTATATTATTTATATGCGTTACAAACTGATATGTTTGAAGTCGATGCCAAGCCAAAAAGTTACAATACCGGTCAAATCAGCTTCAAGTCTGAAAATCACATAACACTTCGATTCCTACATATATTGAAAAGGTGAATGTGAATCTATCTGTTACATTTTCACGTCTAAACTACTAATCCAATTTTGATGAAATGTCAAATTGGACCACGGGTTTCGGAGCAATCCCTGAACATTCTACATTTAAAAAAAATCACCATCATTATGATCAAAACAACCATCATCATGGATAGTCGGTGGTGCACACGACAACAAAGGGAATTATACGGATTTTAGTGATGATGGGATCACCTTTTGCATAGTGAGACTTTAGGACCCATAGACCATTTTAGGAAGCAGAGCCACCTAAATTTATGGTACGGTGGGGGTAAAAAGGGGGGGTTAAAATTTTCGCGACACATAGATTGAAAGCTATAAGTCTTAGCAACACACTTCAAAGGCAAGAATTGTAGAGAATTTTATGAAGAATATTTCCTTTATTGAAAGTTTTGTGGTAATTTCAACCGTTTTTGCAAAAAATATATGACTGTTCCTACTTTTGTGGGAAGTGGGGAAAACAATTGTTATATTTGTAACACATTATAGTGCAGAGTTATCCAATAAAGATTTGGCTTGAAAGTCTCCAATCCAGGCCATAAATAAAATAAGTAAAATAGCATGTTATTCAATCAAATACAAACACTGAAAACATTGAAAAAAAGTAAGGCGTAAGGCGTATCGATGCGAGGTTCAAATCCTGCTGGGTTGATTATTTTTTCAATGTTTTCAGTGTTTGTATTTGATTGAATAACATGCTATTGTATGAGTGGAATGCCCCACTTTAAAAAAAAAAAAACATGTAAAATAATTATGAGTTGATAGCAGCGCCATCTATTATTTCCGTTGTGACACTTGTAAAAGGGTCGGCGGGAAGGGTATCTAACTCTAGTAGTTAGCACCTAGATGTCGCTTACGGCTGCTATAAAGTCGATGTAAAAATAAATGCAAAAAGATGATTGAAGGCATTGAGAATTTCGTCAACTCAGTAACTGAACCCATAGCTTAATTGGTAAAGCGATCGAGCCCCGGTAAGGCGTATCGATGCGAGGTTCAAATCCTGCTGGGTTGATTATTTTTTTTTTTTTTTCAATGTTTTCAGTGTTTGTATTTGATTGAATAACATGCTATTGTATGAGTGGAATGCCCCACTTTAAAAAAAAAAAAAAACATGTAAAATAATTATGAGTTGATAGCAGCGCCATCTATTATTTCCGTTGTGACACTTGTAAAAGGGTCGGCGGGAAGGGTATCTAACTCTAGTAGTTAGCACCTAGATGTCGCTTACGGCTGCTATAAAGTCGATGTAAAAATAAATGCAAAAAGATGATTGAAGGCATTGAGAATTTCGTCAACTCAGTAACTGAACCCATAGCTTAATTGGTAAAGCGATCGAGCCCCGGTAAGGCGTATCGATGCGAGGTTCAAATCCTGCTGGGTTGATTATTTTTTCAATGTTTTCAGTGTTTGTATTTGATTGAATAACATGCTATTGTATGAGTGGAATGCCCCACTTTAAAAAAAAAAAAAAAAACATGTAAAATAATTATGAAAATAAGTAAAATCATTATTTTCTGTTTTGACTAGATACTATTAAAATATTATTATTGGTATGGTATTTACCATGTATATTTGAGTTAGGTTAACACCCCGTTTCCAATAGTAGTTAAATTGGTATGTTAAAAATCGTATATTAATCGGTTTAATTGAAAATAATGATAATAATGATGCAGGTAATGTACTCAAGGCTAAAATAATCGATAGGTCCTAGGTACCACACATCAAATCACTAGCGTAGCGTACCTAACCTAAGTTCATATATATTATAATGATATTAGGCGTTGTCGGTTGATAAAAGATTCAAGCGCCCCACGATTTTAGTTTTCGTCTTTTCAATGCTCTAGCTACATTGATGAGAAGAGTGGTGTGAGAACTGGTACCTAGAACCTACCGAAGTATTTTTATAGATTTTTGTACATCTAAATATATAAAAGAAGAAACTGACTGACTGACTGACTGACTGACTGACTGACTGACTGACTGACTGACTTATCAACGCACAGCCCAAACCGCTGGTTCTAGAGATTCCAAATTTGGCACGTAGGTTCCTTATAAGGTCTAGGGATGCACTAAGAAAGGATTTTTCAAAATTCACCCCCTAAGGGGGTAAAATGGGGTCCAAAGTTTGTATGGCGAATCAAGATTTGATAGACTATTTTATTCGAAACTTCACAGGAGTATTCCTAACGATAAATGAGTAAACACGTGTTTTAGGTTTTTTGAAAATTCTACCCCTAAAAGGGGCAAATGTGGTCACAAAGTCTGAAAATCAACATGGGTATCGTATACTTTTTGAGTATTTATAGTACGCGGGCGAAGCCGCGGGAAAAGGCTAGTTATCTATATAATTGTTTATGTTCAATAAAAGCTTTTGAATTTATCGAAACAATACTTATTTTCTTTTCAAGTTGTTATGTTACTAAAACTGTCTAAACTACGCTTACTTTATGATCCGCAATACACTGTTCTACTAATAAATGCCTTTCATTTTATACTTGATTGAGAGGTTTGTTAAGAAATGTGTAATACGCGGCATTCTGTAGCGGCAGCTATCTTGGATTTACAATGATACTGAATCTATTAAATTGTAATTGTCATCAGAACTTAAGTTGTGCACCAGATATCGGATCAATTTGTCAACAGAACGAGGGTATAATTTCAACCATAAAATTATGGAGATGTGGGATAAAGCATGTAGCTGTAGATATGCAGACTTGCATGTAGTTATGTAAATATTAGTTATAATAAATTAACAAATTTTCAAATAAGTTTTTGTAATGTCTAAGTAGGTATAACACAGAATTGTTATTTTTATTTTAGAGCGCACTATTCGCCAACAGACTGTCCTCAGTTGAAGATGTATTATAGTGTAGACGTTAAATTGAAATATAAGTATACGAAAATGACTAAATAATAGGTAACAAAGTTGTCATTATTATAAAATTACTTATAAAACATGTGAATCGGCCTTAGTCAAAAGATGTATAAGTCAATAAGGAATCACTCTAAGCACATCGCAGTTTATTAATAAACGAACAAAAATACCAACAAAGAGTCCTTCAGCCGCCAGATCCGAGCAGATAATTTGCTTACAATATAATCGGACAAAGATTGCAAGCCGACTTCAAGGAAAGGGGGTAAAAACGACCCATAGGAGAGGCTATTATATTCAAATAAGGTTTTGGTGCAGGCAATTTATATGGGGTTTATTGACAAGACTGAGCTCCGTGCCGCGAGAAATTCCTAAAGAAAATATCTCCAGACTTTCGGCTTAATCCGAAACTTGGAGACAATATTGTTAAGTTTTTTACTCGCTTTTTGTTATTAAGTAACGTCTCTATGGCCAGTTAAAATATTTAAATGCGGAAAGGCAAAATTGTAATCATTACGGCTTTTAGAGTTCGATTCTTCGTCAGTATTTTTCATTGGGTTTCGCAAACGGGCAGAAGAAAGTGGACAATGCGGGGTTTCGCAAGACAGATTACAGAAGGTCGCATTAATAAGAGACCTTTACATGTTAAGATACATCACCGCGGCAGATACTTAGTCTTACAGATAAATAATGACACTAAAGAAGACTTACCGAATTGTAAAAAAAGTCTTACACATATTACTGCCTTGTATTCATCATCTGAATTTTTCATACAAATTCGGTTCGCATGCTTATAATTTCAAATTTAACAACCATATCATAAACAAGGTAGGTAGTAGTAGTAGTAGTAGTAAAACACTTTATTGCACAAAACAAGTACATGACCAACAAAAATGTAGTGAGTGTGTGCAAAGGCGAACTTATCCCTTTAAGGGATCTCTTCCAGCTAACCTACTACTAGCTAGCAACTGAGAGAAATGGGTAGACATGGTAGACAAAGATTTGTAGGTACATTACTTATTATAGACACTTAATTATATCTTACCGTGAACAGAGACGTAGGTACCTATACTGACGCTTACTTTGTCTAATCGAAGTCTATTTTAGTCTAGAGATGGCATCCTGTATGTTAAAGAAAGGAACGACGAGATGAATATTCATTTCACGAAACACGAATAACTTTCCAAAGCGCACATTTGATGAGTAAGTAATAATTTACCCGTTAAGTATTTGTCTTCGACATTGCATAAATTGCAAAGATAAAAATATCATCACATTGAGCCTTCTCCGTCCGTCTGAAAACCGATACCCAATCCAATGCTCATTAATTAATGACCTCCAATAACACACAAATCGTACGGCACTCGGCACAGAATCGTTAAGTAGAAAAAGCCCGAGATGGGCTCACGTCTCGAATCTCAGATAAGATGGTAATCTTTTCGGATATTGCTCGGCATAATCATATGCGAGTTTTTTTTTAATTTTCTTTTTACCGAGCGAGGGCGTGCCGGACAAAGGAACTTTAAAAATAATACCGTATTGTCGTTGCTTCGAGGGATTAAATTAAGGTTTTATTGAACTTTATAATTTGAATAGATTGTGTTTTGTTTCGATCGTTTATTGCGGTTTAATGAGGAGGTTTGAGTGAGTCATTTATAATATTTAATCACGGTTATCGTGCAATGAATTAAAGGATGATTGTGAGGCTCGACTTCTTAAATAAACATTAGGGATTATTTAAGTACATTTTTACGTGTTTAACTAACGGAGATGCCAGGGTAAACTTTTTTGAGTGAACGAATATGTAGCTTTGTTAAATATTGGATAAGCAAGTTAATATCCAAATAGACTACAGCCCAAACAGTATGACATAATGTATTGTGTGAAGTGTAGGCAAATGTGTCTTGAAGCACGTAGGTAGGTAGCTCAAGTATAACAAAATAGGAGTATAAGGATGATAATCAAAGCGTTGTAAAGTCGTAAAACCTGCCCGCCAATAAGTTTCTCACAACTTAACATTACCACATAATTAGTACGTAGGTATTTCATATTTACTAGTCTATTTTCGATGCAGGAAAAATCGTTCAAGGTTAGAAGGTATGATTGCAGTCGGTCTCGTAAAAACTCCTACGACAATTTTTACGTCTAGTCCAGGTTGCGAAGCGGACCCCAACACCTCCATTGGGCCGTGATAAAAAGCAGTAACAAACGCTATGTGCTTTAAATTGTGTCTGTAAGATATGGATGTAAGTATTATATACCTACTTACTTACGGAGGTACCAGCTATTTCAACTATTCAAATAGGTACACATCAGTCAGCTACAATGACCTGGAATCACACGTTTTTGATTGAACCCCCGACCCCTGGCTGATAAACCCTGTCAGAGTGCGGTGAAGAGGCGGCGCGAATTACGAGCAAGTCGCCCCACGGCGCGCACGCGCACCGATTTACGCGCATCACTAACCGGTAGTGATGACCAATACGTTTATCGATGTATTTTACTGAAAAAAAGACGCATTTTTCATTCTATATTTTTTCTAAACTCAGCTGTATTACATATTCAGAATCAGTAAAAAAAGACGATATGGTTAAAACTCAGTTACAAAAAAAAATTAGGTGCGTCTTTTTTCGTTATGACTGCAGTACTAATTTCACGAAACGTATGAATGGAATTAAATATTTGGCATTTGGGGGTTAGATGAAGGCAAAAAACGTGCAAAAAACTCCGAAAACGTGCGAATTAATGAGGATTTAATATCACAGATAGAAAATGGTCACAACTGTATTTGTTTTTTTGGAGACCTACATAAGTTAAGAGACTGTTTACTTTAGACTATGTATTTGACATATCCAAAGTACGCTTTGAAAATGTCAAACAACAAGATTGTTTGATAAGATTGTAGCGTCATTTACGCATTGTTTTGTGTAGGTCCTAAAGTCCTCATTTAAATGTGTTTGTCTCTAATCTAAGTATGGCACTATAGCTTAAGCCGTCTTTTACAATAAGAGTCAGTTATTAGTGAGATATTACAACAGTGATGATACTGCTATTTGTTATTTTATTCAAGTTTTTACTCTATGCTTCTGGGTGAAGTTTTTCAGCCAAAATTATCAAACTCAAGGGTTTTGACAATTGTTGATTTGCTAAATCTAACTTTACTCATATACCTAGGCATTATCGATAGACATCCCTAGCAGTAGGGATCTCTATAACCACTTCCTTCAAGTCTTAATGTTGTAGCGAACACTTCAGTTCTCATTGAGTAGTTTTTGTATGATCATAGACAATGTCGCCAACGTTGTAACATTATCCATATGGTGGGCATCCCTAGCAGCCGTCGGGAACTACGCGCGTGTTCCTCGCTATAATCACGTCCTTTTTGTCTTCCTGCTGTGGTGAAGACTTCAGTTCTTGTTTAGTAGTTTTAGTATATTCATCGGCAATGTCGCCAACGTTGAAACATTATCGATATGGTGGGCACCCCTAGCAGCCGTCGGCAACCACGCGCGTGTCGCTCGCTATAACCGCGTCGTTCCGCTCTTGCTGTTGTTGCTAGGAATTTAGTACCGGAGCAAAGAATATCGAAGTTTTGGTAAAAAAATATCGCAGATTAATCTAGAGTCATTACTTTGTGCCGATTTAGCAACGACAAAGTTTGACGCCGTTACTAAAAACATTTTTTTTTTACCACGACGGTGGCAAACAAGCATACGGCCCGCCTGATGGTAAGCAGCTACTGTAACCTATCACATGCGCGTTTCCGACCCTTTACTAAAAGGAGGATTAGGGTTAGGAGGATTTACGAGTACATAAACATACCTGTTTAGGTGTAAGTGCTCAAACCTGCGGACACTTTCCAGATTTTGAACTATCTAAGTTTTTGCATTGTTATGTATCATATCATATCATAAGTGTAATCAATTTATCGGTAAAAGACACCTCGAAATTAATATGATACATTTTTACTTTGTGACAATTTATCATTCAATTTCTCCGCTCAATACTTATTTTCACACCTAATTAGTCCCCCAAGCAATTAAAACGCTATGTTAATTAATCCAAGAGTATTGTTACTTAATGTCATGTACCAATTCCTTTATCGCCGAGATCAGAGTTATTTCTGTGATATACCGGGTGATAAAGCAATTCGGGTTGGCCAAAGTTTCATTAGCTGCGATTTTGATACAGTTTAAGTTTCTTTTCTGTTAATTAAAATCATTAATTGTAACAAAACGGTGCTTTTGCGTAACCGTATCGGTGAGGTGGAGCATGAGATAAGCGTCAGCGATTTTATGACAAGCGTTAGCGGCAGGTTATCAATTAGGTACACTTATAGATATCATTTTATAGATTATCTCCCTTCACCTCCGGTCGTTCTGCCTCAGTGGAAAGGTAGCCTATTGGTTGATTCCCGCACGTCTCGTCTCATCTCCGGTCATTCCCCGCCTCAGTGGAAAGGCAGCCTATTGGTTGATTCCCGCACGTCTCCTCTTATTTTCAGTGGAAAGGCAGGCTATTGGTTGATTGCCGCACGTCTCCCCTCATCTCCGCCTCAGTGGAAAGGCAGCCTATTGGTTGATTCCCGCACGTATCTCCTCATCTCCGCCTCAGTGGAAAGGTAGCCTATTGGCTGATTCCCACACGTCTCCTCTCATCTCCGGTCATCTCCGCCTCAGTGGAAAAGCGGGCTATTGGCTGATTCCCGCACGTCTCCTCTCATCTTCGGTCATCTCCGCCTCAGTGAAAAGGCAGCCTATTGGCTGATTCCCGCACGTCTCCTCTCATCTCCGCCTCAGTGGAAAGGCAGCCTATTGGTTGATTCCCGCACGTCTCCCCTCATCTCCGGCTCAGTGGAAAGGCAGCCTATTGGCTGATTCCCGCACGTCTCCTCTCATCTCCGGTCATCTCCGCTTCAGTGTAAAGGCAGCCTTAAGTGTCCAAATGTGCCTATATTCGTAAGTGTGCACAATGGCCACCTTGCACCACTCACCGTACAAAACAGTATTAAGCCCAGTACTTAATTGATATTTATTTGCACCAGTTACCGACACGAACACGATTAATAAAGCTTTTAGTTAATTGAAAGCTTATTTAGGCACTTTCACTGTTTGCATTAACATTAACATTTGGCTGGGGAGCTTTTGTATGAAACTTCGTAAGCTTGGAGCTCCATTTTCCCGTATAATTTATGAAAAACAATTCAGCCGTTTATTTATTTATTTACGTTACGGAGATCCAACAGTTATCAAAACAAAATAGCACTAATTAATAAGAGATGGAAAGCCAATTACAGGATCACACTTATAGCTAACAGATTATTACATTCAAGTTTTACTTAAATAAAAAGTGACAACGCTCGAACACAGCAACACACAACATAAGAGCGAATACAATTAATGTTAAGTATAAACCAGAAGTGGCAAATTTAAAACACCTTAGTTACAAGCTGAATTACAATAAAAATAAAATACTTCGCTAAGCAGGGCCGCGATTCGAAAAATAAACATACATACTGGACTGACACAGCTCCAACCGAACTCAACCCAACTCAACTCAACGCTGTAACGACATTGACATTTGCTATTCGAACAGATTTTCATTCAACATTGGTCTCATATTGGTCTCACATTGGTCACACATTGGTCACACATTGTCCAATGTGAGACCAATGTGAGACTAATGTTGAATGAAAATCTTTTCGAATAGCAAATGTCAATGTCTTTATAGCGTTTAGTAGAGTTGGGTTGGAGCTGTGTCTGTCCAGTGTGTGTGTTTATTTTTCGAATCGCGGCCCAGGACAAAGCACCCAACGTTTGTGAACAAATATTAAGCATTCTCAATCAAAACATTTTAACGTCAAATTGTGTCTAATAACAGGAGGCCAATTCTCGGGCCGTTCGAGATTATCACTCTTCGAGATGATCTCGAAGGACGTAATGTCTATTGAAAATCTCACCAAAATCTCGAAGGATGCAAAATTTCGTATTCTGGGGCACAATAGACATTAATGTCGAATGACGATCTCAATGTCTATCACAAAACGCGTTCCGTTTTTCTCGATTGTGTTTGTTTTCAATCGAGTTTAAAACATTCTATTAAATTAAATATTTCTTATACCAAAACCAAAAGTGTTATTAATTTACAACAATATAATGCATTGTTATGGTGTATTAACACATCAAAACCATCAATTAACATTCAAGTGCATCAATGACATCAAAAATATTAAAGTGTTTCGCTAATACACCTACGAGAAATGGAACGCAAAATCGCGCCTATTTTGATTTGACAGCTTGGCTTGCCAAACGAAAACGTATTTAGTGTCTGAGTTTAATTGAATTAGTATGTGAAAATAATATGGAAGTGGCAAAAAAAAGGACATATCCCTCCGCAGCTCAAAAAGTGCGTCTATTCGTTTAAACTTGGGCGACGTTTATAACTTTTTCAAATAACTCCATTGCGTAGAGCGACATATTTTAATAAAATATTTATTTTGCGTAGCTTAATTTGAAAAAAAGAAGGAAAGAAAAACATTTATTGCAGAAACCATCCACATATTTTGCGTAGCTTAATTTGAAAAAAAGAAAGAAAGAAAAACATTTATTGCAGAAACCATCCACATACAGCACCACATAAGTTACAAAAAGTAGAAAATAAAAATCTTATTCACTATACAATTAAAACTAAGTATCTATTGCTTAAAGTAAATGAAAACGCTTTAAATAATTTGTAATTTTGTTGTTTGTTTGTTTGTTGTGTTATTTTGTGTGTAATTTCACTTTTGGCCAACTAATAACCTCTCAAAATTTCCCGCTATCGCAGATCAAATGTTAAAAAAATCAGTGATAACACCATCTCGATCGCTACGACCACTTGTTGCATCTCGAACGCTGGGAGTAGACATATCTCGAGTGTGAGATTTCGAGAATACGCAAATTAGTTTTCGTTAGACATCCGCCATTTTTTTTCGAGATATGTGTAATAGAGATCATCTCGAACGGCCCGAGAATTTGCCTCCAGGTATCTTACAGTTACAGTTTGTTGCATGAGGAATGTTTTATCCTTATCTGTCACTTTGACAGTTGTGTTTGTTAGAAACAGACAAAACATAAATTAACTAATTTGAGGCCTGTGAGAAGTATATGAATAAGGGGGGTAAGACGTTAAGTAGGCGGTTAGGAGTGGATTTCCCAAAAAATACGAAGATATCTTCAAGGCAAGGGTAATTAGTCGGTTCCTGAACCAGACAATAATTTTTTTGTTTATTACTCTGATTAATCGCTAATAGTTCGTAACAGACAAAATCACAACCCTAGAAGATAGAACTGTGATTCCATAATAAGCCGCGGTCTCGGGCACACACCCTCACTTTTGAGTTTCGACGTTTGAACCAATCACCGCTCGTTCTCGAGTTGTAGTTATATGTGACTCCTTTGGAGTTGCAGGCGTCCAAAGGTTACGGTAGCTGCTTACCTTCAGGCGGGCCGTATACTTGTTTGCCACCGTCGTAGTATGAAAAAAAAATGTATGCGTGTCGCGCGTAAACACGAGGAAATCGGCTTATTATGGAATCACAATTTTGTCTTCACTATGGTCTTCACGGCACCGCGTCTTCTTATTTTATATGTCTATGGTTGAAACATTGTAATACCTACTCCTATTTGGATTGAAAATGTTTGTAAGGATTGTACATACTCGTATGTTCATAACGAAGCCGAGCTCATTAATAATTATAAATTATAATACATCTGTATCCTGCGGATAACTTGCAGATACCGATTTTGATATTTTAAGGACAAGTTCGATTTAGTCATTCAATTAATTCACACAAAAGGCGATCTGTGTTAATTAACTATTAAAAACTGACCCCGATTTAATTAATATATTTATCTACAGCTGCGCTATAAAGAACATATTTAAGGTAATAAATAAGATATAAAAACCGAAAAGGTAAGATCTTAAACCTTTTAGCGCGTCCTATACTATACCGATATCTCGCTTTTAAAGTTTTTATAGAAATAAGAGGTTTAATAGGGTTATACCTTGATTAGGATCTTCTGTCACAGATGCTCCATACTTATTAGAAGATTCCAACCTTTATTAATTTAATTTAATTTTTTTTTTATAAAAATTAAAATTTGCCCCTTCACTTAACTTTTTTTTTTCATTTCCATAAGCTATTGACGTTATAGACGGAGAGCTAGCCACGTTAGATATGCCATAATAATCATAGCAACAAAACCCCTCTAGGCAGTCTGCTATACTATGCTTATTTAGAGATCTGGACGTCTGGCAGCTGTAAAGTAGTGGAGGTCAAAAAATGCACATCACTTCAAGAAAACAAATCCTAGAGTTCTGGGTTTGATGCAATGTTATGAGAAATTATACATATAAATAATTAGGTTATATCAGTGCCAAATGCCGTGTAATGTAATTCACAGTTTGTCGCCTACTGTTTAAGTTTATGTAATAATACGCAACATTTCTTGTTCTAATATTAAAATATAGGCCCGGTCCATTATAACTGAGACAACTTCGGCAGGTTTTACGCGTTTTTGTGACTTTTATCCATTTCAAAAAATTTGCTAGTCTGTCACGTGAGCGCCAACCATTAAAAGCGGCCAGATGCCCGGATCTAGCAATAACGATAGTATAATAATCTAACCAGACGGGTTTTGTTGCTCTCATTATTGTGTCATATCTGACGTGGCCAGCCCTTAGTCCATTAGCTTATTTTCCAGTTTTTGTGTTCAAAGTGTCAACAACCACAAACCAAATATTCATGCTCTAAATATTCACATCTCAAACTCTTAAATATGCCAACATTATTTCCACAGTATAATAGATAAAAACCAATACAAAAGGGGCGTACGCGCACTTATTCCCTTTCTTCTGACCAATAAATACCCGCTGAAAGATTATAATTCTGACCTGCAGCGCCTGCGCCTTAAGGCTCTCGCGAAAACACGACAAAACAAAGTCACGGTAATACTGTATTAATTAATGGATGGTTGGCAAACAAATGAAAACTGGTCTAGATTTTATCGATAGGCATCTGATGATATGAAATGGCGGTTTGTAGTAGTCTATGCTACAAATATTATTATATACACCAGCAATATTACAAAGGTTCCATTTGGCGGAAGGCTTACATCGTACGTAATACAGATTCAAATTATATTCAAGCAAAAAATAACCGACCATGTGCGTGTCGGACCACGCATAATGGAGGGTTCCGTACCTTCAACGGAATAAGAAAAATTGTTATGAAAAGGTCGTATCTGCCTTGAGAGAGGTTTTTTGGAGATAAGTTGAAAACACTTTAAGCGTTAATGTTTTAAAACTATTTTCGTTGGAAGAACATGCAGAGATGTATCTTAACAAATTTTCCCCCGGTTCAAAAGTTACAATCTGTTACATTTTCAGGATGATTATTTCTAAAACTATTCTAGAAATCAAGAAATATTGATATTTAGTTAAAACTAATTTTACTATTAGTTACATGCATGGAGTGCCCCCCTAAAAATATTTATTCAGCAATTTTACTACATAACTAAGTAGGTGCATACAAAATACACCTTACATTAAAATTTTATTAAGATACGTTATATAGTTTCCGATTAAAATTACTGTGCCATACGGACGGACGGACAGACGGACATGACTAAACTAAGGGGTAAAGGTTTTTGCCATTTTGGTTACGGAACCTAAAAAGCGTAAGCGCCGGCCGTCAAATTGCACCTTTGTAGTTAGAAGGTAGACTGCCACACATATTGTTCACGACTACATATTTTTTATGAGATCTAAACGAACACGAAGAATTTTCAATCTACGGTATAGGTACAAAAATCAAGAGACTTGCAAATATAAATCCAAATGCAAAAGGAATTTCAACATTTAACTAAAAATAAATATTTATACACACAACCATTTAAAAGATAAAAGATATTTATTCTTCAATTTAGGCACGTTACAATGCACTTATGAACGTCAGAGGCAAAAAAACTACCACCGTTTCTAACCCTACACCTCTGACCCGAGACGTATTATGACCGGCAAGAAACTCGGCGGGACTTATTTTGTCAAATTTTAACATTAGATCTTAAAAATACACAATAATATGTAGTTCTATAAGAAGACATATCAAAACAGCTTGAGAGACAAACAATGTACCTATTGTTTAATTAAAATAAAATATTAATAATAAATTCCAAACCTGATAGCTTCACAAAACGTTTGAATCTGAACTGTGTCCTCTAAATGTTAGATGATTTCGTAGTATGTTCCTGATTTTCCAAAAAAATTATATCAATAGTAGATTGTTAACCAAGGGTTGAAAGTAACCCAATATCACCCGAGATATTTCTGGCGCTCGAACGAAGTGAGAGCGCCAATAGTTCGAGGGTGAAATGGGTAATTTCACCCGAGTTAAACACTCTGCTTTTCATTTCGACTGTGAGGAAAGTACAATACCACACGCATATTTTATAAAACTGGTATAAAAAGAATAATATAAAAAAATGTTAAGTAAAATTTTAACAATTTGAAAAAGACAAATTCAATGTTTTGCCGGTGGTCGGGGAGCAGGGTATCCGGGTGGGCACCGGCTCAATCCACAATTAACACAGCTAATTACTTTCCACCTTAGGGATGGAAAAGCAATTTTCCACCTGACTATCTACCCAGGAAAATAAAACTTTCCGAACAGAAGAGATGAAAATTTATTTGATATCCAAAACATTAAATAACAGCTATCACGTGTGTTTAACAGTTCACACCTTTCCGATCCGTTACTCCTTAAATATTTCGCCGAATATACCTGATTACACAAGTCCATTTTGATAATTGGCCTAAGTAACCGCGGCTCGTGCCACTGTAAAGCTTCAAGTAAATTTTTAACATTTCCCTTATAAAGGCTTAGCAATAAACTTTATTGTTGAATTCCACCATTTTTACTGTCAAATTGTGCTTAATAACGTTGTAAAAACGGCGTAAATTGGTTTAAATGTAGATATTTTGCTTTTCATATGGTGTTTGTTCGGTAGCTTGACGGTTTGCGAGTGTTTCAAGTTTTTTTACATTTTTACACCTACACATTTGGTACAATGTAAAACGGTAGCCGAGAGGCAACAATTGCGTAAATTCGTTATCAAAACTCCTTTCCATAAGATGCAAGTTATTATGCGACATAAATATAAAAGGAATATGTCAAGTAGGTAAAACTTCAGGTAGGTATTCAACCTGGGCCGTATTCTAACTTTAAAACACGTTTAGAAACGATATAACTTCAAAACAACTCCAATGCATTAACTACGGAATACAGGTAGCGCCTAAACGTCTGAATCAGGTATATCAGAATTGGCTTGATACTCGTAAATATTAATCGTTTGTAGAGTGTTGGAGTTATGTTTAAGATATATTGTTGTTTTTACTGTATTGTTCATTATTTATTTTAAAATCAGAATACAGCACCCTGTCTACGTTAAAGAACCTACCTGAAGACACTTAACTATTTGCTATTAAAATTGCACAGCGTTTGTGGAAAATACTTAAAATAGGTACTCCTACTTTATTTTTTCAAGTGTTAATATTGGCCTGCCCTATAAATATATGTATGTATTTACAGAGTGATAAGTAATTTTATCTCTTTCTCAAGAGGGATTTTAAACTACCAACGGCAAGAGAGGGTGAAGTGGTTAAGAATCTATTTATAAAATATTCAAATGTAGCCTTAAAAAAAAGCTTACCTTATTGTACGAAGACATGAATGCTACGATTGTCCACAAAAATGTAAGTAAGTATTTGTTATGCTACCAGTATCTCAGTACACAATCATTACAGTAGTATCTGTTCAGATAAGAAAGATCGGAACAAGAACAATCGAAGTGAACGCACGACCGCGGCTCTCCGTTGATCATCTTATTGTTCGAGGATCATATGTGATCTCTGAGGCTATTGGTACCGTACATGAGGTAAGTACTAGTACTAAAAATTAAAGAAAAAATACTTAAGAAATTATTTATCATTTATTAATAACTTAAAATAAAAACGATAGAAAAACGCTTACTTTAGACATAGAACTAAAATTTACAAAACACCCCGATTCTTGCCTCTCCCAGCGCAAAGGTGCCCGTGGAGCATACAGCATTTCCACGTTGGACTACTAAAGACAACCTTTGCACCTCCTTTGGTATTCCCCATTCTGTCTGAGTCGAAACCCTATTTCGATTAGGTACAAAACGTTTGGCGTTGCCCCTTCAGCAGTCTTCTGCTTCGACCTTAAAGGGGAAATAGATACTTATAGCCAGAACCTAACGGAGCGTATAACAAAAGAGTATGTTTTATCTCGTATACGAGTAAAGTAGACCAAGGTGCCCTAGTATTTAACGTATCGAAAACCTTAAACCAAACCCAACTAATTTTGCAGATAACAGATGCAGGATATAGGCAATTTTAAGAAACCTAAGTTTTTTTCCAAACATAGGCAGAATGCACATAACTATAAATAGGACTGGTCTTCCGGTTAGAAAAACCCACGAACCCTGACTTTTAATACATTTACATAAAAAAAGGTACATTTAATTACGTCACACCAGTTCAATTAACACAAGAAAAGGTATAAAAGAAACTGACGATAAAATGGACCCCGCGCCGCGCAAGCCACATCGCTGATTTTCGATGGTTCTGGTGTCATCGTCATCACTCTGGCAAGTTACTTAGAAACGACATTGATTTAAACCTACATTTATAGATAAACAGTTTTTTTTAGACGCCACGCAGTTCCCAGGCGTTCTAGTATAAATATCGTAAGTTTTGAGGCAGCGCGTCGCAAAAACTTGCGCGCGCTGGAATGTCCTATAGCCGCATTGCGACTTTAAAAATGGTTACCTGATTTAATACGCGCTGAACGTATGTAAAACTCTATTATCTAATTTCAATTGTCGTGAGTCAGAGGCGCGTCGCCAATATAAACGGGTTCTGAAACTCAGGGCAGGAATAAATTTGTCCGAAACATGTCGCGCGTAGCATCATACCTAAATTAAGTTAAGTGTTTGTTCTGCCCTAATTGAGGTTTGCAGCTATCTTAAACAATTTTTCGAAATCATGAAATTGTTTATGCGTATAATAAATAGTCTGAAACATGATGTTAAGTTTTTATCAATAAATTATTATTTTTCTTAAAATATTAGCAAGTACACGTGTGATTTATCCAATTACTCTGAGTAGCGTTACGATGCGTAGCCGCAGCGTTGGTGGCGGTTCCCACGAACAATCCTCGTACTTTATGTTTTTAATTAAGGAATCCTAGCGGGAGTAAGAAACACGTTTCTGCAATTTATTGACTTTTTATCAAATGCGTTTCTTGTGGCAAGTAGCATCATTTTCTGTAAAACGCCGAGATAAGGACGTGTTGTATCTATGCTTGTGATTAGATGAATCAATACTAATTACATGTTATTTTAACCGGTCATATTTATAACTTTACTAATCGCACTTTTTTCCGTACATGAAGCAATTGTGTTCTGAACATTTGGGAGATGGGTATAATGCGGACCCGAGCTAACGTGCAGTTGCACTTTCGACAATTTAATTAAATGTAAGGGGTAAACTAAGCAGATGCTGCACCTGCCCGTATCATGGTACGCACGCAGAGACAGCATCCGTCATGGTGTAAGGACTATTGAAAGTTAATGGAATCTAAAATGTACTTTTTTCTATTTTTTTTTACCATGTAGGTATGTACTAGGTTATTAATTGGGTGGACTAACAACTGTGGTTCCAATAAATAAATATAATAAACTTAGACCCTGTTGTCACTGATCACAAAGTGAAAATAGGGTCAATCAGCGCTTGTTCCGTTATAAAAAGGACCTAAGTAGGTTCAAGTTCAGTAAAATCCTGCTTCCCATAGTTTCCTCTTGTAACATAGTAATATACAACAAAAAGCCGACCAGGCACGGATATTGCATCCTACGAGCCCTAAATACCTCCACCCATCCGCTGGTTCCGTCACTTCCCGCTGCCCTACTCCTAGGATGCCTTCATGGAATCTCGGCGCCCTATAGTCTACCAAAACATACTTTACACCTTGCCTTATAAAAATCAACCTTACAACCTATTTCATAAAGCCTATAGCAAATGTATATGTAGCCTGGGATGATTGAAACACCAACCTATGTTAGTCCAAACTCGAGCTTATCGCTTTAGTAATAAGGAAGTCGAGTGTCATTCTGACAGCCGTTAGGAATACCACATTAAGTAGGTACATGGTTTTAATAAAGTAGATTCTAATGAGTAGGCGATAAGGCGATAAAGACTGCAAGAAATTGAAATATGCGTTACCGGACGCACTACTGACACGGAGATGGGGACGCCTGATCGAGAGCAGTTTAGAGAGGGTTAGTTCCTATGAGGAACAAGAGGATGTGCATTTTAACCCTGCTCTAGTCTTATATATTTTTCAGCTTATCGTTTATGGACGCCAAAAGTAACCAACTCAATAACCACTATAACCAGTAACGTGATTATAAGTTGACTTATAATATAACCATAAAATGTCAATGCTTTTTACAGGTAACATTATTGAACCATAAATTATACAACGGAAAGAGTCAACCTAATGCCATTGAGACATACGTGGGCTGCATTTTAATAACATTTAAAGATTATTAATAAGGCATCTAATTAAAAACGCACCTCGAACGTTAAACAATTCATTAATATTAATATATCAAACCTTAGGTACTCGACCATAAGGGCGTCAAAATGTAAAAACGATAATAAATATGAATTATTAAATGAGAGGCTGTTAATAAACGCCTTTGCTGTGATTAGGATCACGCTTTTTGATCCTTACGGTACGTGTCCGTCATATAAATTGTTTGCATACCTCGAAGAGGTACAGTAGAGTAAGTTTCTACCATTCCATTCTGCTGACTTGTACAGTTCAACAGATTTATTTAAATAAATTAGGCCCCAATGAATGAAGTTGATTCGCAGGCAAATATTATTAGGCACCTAATTATGTCTTGAAACACCATAATTTGTTTAATCTAAAAATTTCAAACTGAGAAACACAGCATCTCAGTTTCAGCTTCACGTCAATATAAGTTGCGCAAGATCAGGACAGGCTTTCTCTCGTTTCGGAGACCAAGATCCTTTTTGGATCGCTGAGCCAAAATAGTTAGTCAAAATGACAATAAAATCTTTTTATATATCTCAATAGAAATACCCGTTAACTGTAAAAAAAAACACTTTTCAACTTATTATTGTTATCGAAACATAGCTCGTTAACAAACAACAAAACAGGTAATGCTTAGTAAAGTAAAAATCTTATAAATATGTCTGAACTTTACAGGATTTAGAGAAAACCAAGAAAACATTATTTCCGCTTGGTACCAGTCGGATACCGAACCCTTTAAAAATATATTTAAACTACCAGAATTAAGAAGAAAATATTAAATAAATCGGTATAGGGTCGGCTTGCGCTCAAAAAGCGCAATTGCGCCGGCGCAGACAATGCCGCGCGCCGTGTCGCGCGCATCCTAATGAGCGCGGGTTTTTGTCGCGCGGCAGCGTGAGAGCTGCGCGTGCGACTCCAAAGTCCAAACGCGCAATAATAGGATAATATCATATAGGATTTATAGGAACGCTTGTAGGGAAACCTTTATTTTTTATTTATTTACCCTTCATTGCACAAAGGGAAATCTTAGAGTATAAAAGGCGGACTTAATGCTATACATAGTTAGAGCATTCTCTACCTTAATTATTCTTTTCAGTACTATTTTACTTTTAAGTAATTTCATGGAGTTGCATTAACTACTTTGATGCAATTGGTTAGTTTAATTTCAAGCTCCAAACCTCCATTAGAAACGCAAATCAGCCTGAGTACTAGTTATCCTCTTCCGAGGCTGGGTTTTGAGACGTGGAAGAAAGTTCCAGTGGACTCTGTTTAATTGTAAATTATATATGTGACTGTTATATGACTGGACAAATAAAAATCATCTTTAACTCAAATTCATTTTATATCAAGATAACTCAATAAATTAGCCATTAAAATACAATTATACTGGCTTGATTAATACCTACCTATTATAGACTATGTTAATGTACACTTATGACTATATATAGATTTACTAGCCTTTTCCCGCGGCTTCGCCCGCGTACTATAAGTACTCAAAAAGGATACGATACCCATGTTGATTTTCAGACTTTGTGCCCACATTTGCCCCTTACGGGGGTTGAATTTTCAAAAAACCTGAAACACGTGTTTACTCATTTATCGTGAGGAATACTCCTGTGAAGTTTCGATTAAAATAAATAGTCTAACAAATTCGCCATACAAACTTTGGACCCCCATTTTACCCCCTTAGGGGGTGAATTTTGAAAAATCCTCTCTTAGTGCATCCCTAGACCTTATAAGGAACCTACGTGCCAAATTTGGAATCTCTAGAACCAGCGGTTTGGGCTGTGCGTTGATATGTCAGTCAGTCAGTCAATCAGTTTCTTCTTTTATATATTTAGATTTAATCATTATCATTGAATATTTTGACATGTAAAACTATGTTTACCAAAGGAATAAATGAATGAATAAAATAGTTTTTAAGTACAAAAATGCTCCATCAGACGGCGGGTATTTATTGTTATTATTAGATAAAAAATATTTTTTTGTGTTCATTGCTTATTTAGTAATTTGTTCTATTTACAAAAAAAAATGGTGTGGAAAATACACTAACGGTGGGTAGAATTGAATATGTGTAAGAGACTTGGTCAAGTTAAAAAACTCGACCGACAAGGCCGGTTTTTCCGGCATGTTCCAGCCAGCCGCAGATGTCGTTCAATTTTATGTAACCGACTTTGTAACCTCCTGATAATATCACGAATTTTCGCATGTGTAGGTAGGTATTAAGTACTTAGTTGTATGTACCTAGTAATATCGGTAGTTGTTTAAGTAATTTTTTTGGCGTATTTTTTACAGTATTCTAATTTAAATATAAAAATAATTACCAATTTACAGATTAAATCCAATTAACACAGTTAATGAGAAGTGGTGAAAATTCGCAAGTGGAAAGTAATTATTAATTCCATGGACACTGCTCTCTGGCAGACGACTAAAAACAAATATCTCGATACGAAACTTCGATCGCGGGCTATGATAATAATTTTAGCGCCTAAAAACCAACTTTAAAACTTTGAATCGTCATGTTCATTGCGCATAATAAAATTTTATATCGGATGGCCCAATTAGGCTGAAACGGCTGAAGCCGCTGACAATAATCACGCCACTAACGGCCTATTGTGGTCTCAAAGGGCCAAATTCACTTTTTTAATAACGTTACAAACTTAGGTTTGGCGTTGATAGCGTCGCTAAATCCTCTAAACTTTACCAAGACAGTACCACAAGCTTAATAGTTCTACATTTTCCCGTCAGCAAATATAACGTTGTGGTACTAACATCTTTATCGGATTCAATGGCTCGTTAGCTTCGACGGTTTTGAAAATCGAAGGTGAGAATTTTATTGTTATTTTGAAGAAAAAAGTAAAGCGGCCAGTTTGTGGTGGCGAATGGGAGCCGTTTGATATGTTGGCGTTTTTTGTACGTCCCGCTATCGAAGCATGTTTAAGTTTAGGGCAAAAAACCGCGCGATGCACCGCGTACTAACCTAATGCACACGAGGTTTTAAAAAACAGGTGCATTACCGGTGCATTACCATTCAATCCTGTTTTTTTGGTATTAGCAATACTGATGTCCTGGTGGCCAATACTAGCATTATAGGGAGGGGAAGTCGTAAGAACGCATCTTTAGATAACTATAAAAAGTCGCTACTCTGTATATCACATTCACATTAACTAGTCAATCAAACGACCTTTTGGCCTCGATCAACTTGAATAATAAAGCTGAATCGCCCTCTACTTCGCACACTCGTATCTCACCTACAACTATTTTCGAAAAAACAACTTTGTAACTTAGAGCGAAAGTTGCTTTTTGTTTGGACATATTTTTTTATACGAGTCTGAGAAGGACAATAGAAATGGCGGAAGCCATCAAATGAACAAGATGGCACCTTAAATCGGGTATAATTCAGACATTGCCGACTGCACTTAAAGTTAAGTATTGGTGTCAATTTGCTGTCAATCGTGTGATTTGCAATCCAGGTATAACTTGCCTCAATGAATCAATTTTATGTTTCTCAAGATGGATTCAGAACGCTAAACTCAAGTTCCAATTGTCTACAATAAACCTCTCGTAAAAAAATCTGCTTCTTATTTAAAAATAATATATTTTAAATACAGTTGCTCAAAAAAGTGCTTTTCTTTTGGTGGTTTATCGTGTGCAAAGTTCGATTTCTCGCAATAGTGATTTTTACTTTTCTAGCCAATCATGGCTCAGAATCATGACGTAACAGCGATTTTCCGTACATCGAGTCCAATCCGAGTTGTTGGTTACCAACGAAATCTGAGACCTGCTTTGGTACAAATAATTGCATAGATAGATATTAGATAAAGAAGTTTAAACAAATAATTGCATAGATCTTAGATAAAGTAAATATGTTCTTAAATAATTCTTATTTGTATTAAATCAGAATAAATTATGAGTTTTTCGCAAAGTTTTAAACAAAAATATTGTTACATATTTTATCTCTTAACGCGCATGCGCTCCGTTTGTCCGACATGCTAGCGGTCCGATCTAAACTAATGTTTAAAAATAACATCGCGGTATACAGCGTGTAAATTTTATACGGGCGTATACTTTATCCACCTATAGTATCCAGCAATAGGACATATAGTATATAGTATAATCATTTTGTTAAATAGTGCTATTAATTATGTGTAACGATTTTTTAAAGTCCTACCGGGCACCAATGTACGCTATCAAACTGATTTAAAACTGACTTAACTGACATGACGCATCGGTAAGTTAATTGTCATGGATGTAATACATTGCGGGCTGAATTATTATGTATGAAAAAAAATCCTTATTTTCATAAAGAAATAAATGTAAATAGGTCCCCTAGGTCCAATACTAATCGCTAGTACAATATACGCCCGTATAAAAATTACACACTGTATAAAGGTATTTTTTTACAGCATATCAAAGAAAAAACAAAGTAGATATAATAATCTGTATTTTTTTTTTGTTTGAGATATGACAATAATGAAAATACAATATTATTTATTTATAATTTGAAAACATAAAAATAATATTTTATCTAGACATAAGTTTTCAATATAATTCGGACCGTTCGGTCCACACATTTATTTCTACATTTAAAATCTACGTTTAATCTTATTATAAGTATGTTATAAAATAGTGATTTTAATTGAACAACTAAGCAGTACTTTTTACTTAGACTTGAACTTAAAATAATAGTTTATCAGTGTAAAGTACTATTTTATGATGTTTAAACAGTAATGCCAATTCTTTGACAAAAAATTAGGCTGCTCGAGGTAATTTTTTTCTGTGTATGAACTGCATATGTTGTTTACCGCGTTACTTTGCATGGCTTTGAGTAAATACTTATTGTTAATAAAATAACTTGTGAGAAGCTCGATTATACGATCTCAATTCAGTTTTGGATTCAACAAGTACTAAATTCGAGTTATGTAAATACTTCACGTACCCTAAAATTTTCCAAGAATCACAAAAAGCAACAGACCGCCACCTTCTTACAAGTAAGTATAAAAACCGAATTAACTATTGTATAAAATGAGCTGTTCTGATTTAGTAACGCTAGATGTACCTATTAAATGCGTTAAATTTTCAATTTGCTGAAGTTCATGCTAAAATCATGAGTATCAGGAATGTAGGTGTAGTATTAAAGTAACCTCAAATTTACCAATATCTATCTTTCGTCATTTTTTGCATCTGTATTAAAAAAACGTCGCTCGATACACGGACGGAGTGTTCTTCACTCGTCCTGAGTTTTGCCAATTATCTCGGAAGACGTGGTATAATCACATCCTTTCCGACCTAGTATCAAAATGTACTTATTCATATTCATATTTATTCTTATTATGTTACTTAGCATTTATTTTGCTAACTCAGCGTTTCGTTGACAATTATCTACTTAGATACTCATAACCTATCAGCCTGACTGAACTCATTGAGTTTGAATTGATTTTTGCATAGTTTCTTTGTTTAGGTATTTTTTTCTTAGTCATCGACGGAACGAACTTTTATTTGTTTTATATTTTGGTACCTTAATTTAGATTTTAGAGACCTTAACATAGACTTACTGATAATATTAATAGCAGGTTACTCAAACAATTTAGGTCGATTTTATCTCAACATATTTTTATGATCGTTTTTAAGAGCGTTACATCCTCAGCCAAAAAAATATTATAGGTACCCATTATTCATATTTTGAATACGTATTGAATCTCACAAGAATTTTATAGATACAAATATACCTAGTTCAATACCGCACAGTGCTATTGCACGCTGCTCAATAAGCAAATAAAAGCTTGTAAAAACGAAAACAAATATCTCACATGACTAATGATAACAACATGGCCACATGGCTATATCCCATTCGCCACCCATAGCTACCGCTGCCATTTATTCCGCCCACCCGCAAATCGGACCTCTGCAATTAAACGATGCCTCCGGCCCTCTCGGTCATCTGATACTATCTATGTGACCCTGCGCCGCCTGGGGAGATCTCCTTTAACCGACCTTACAGGACCCAATACGTCCTATCGTATGCCCTTAATATCCATATCCAACCTTCCCTCCTTGAGTACAAACTTCGGTTTCATCGTAGTTAGTTTCCAGCTTCAAGTCTATTGGAATTTCAACTGAATTCCCTAGAAGTTAGGGTGGCTTTTTGGATGAAACTAGGTTGTAGTTAGGATGGTTTTAAGCAATAGATAGGCCAGTAACTGTATCACGCGCTACCCTGTGCGGTGACCCTATAGAGTGGTCAATGGTCGTAGTCATTGTTGGGGCGTTAAGTAAAATATGGGTCCGGAAAATGTAGACTCTGTATTTATTGTATTGAAGTAAAGCAGTAATTTTGAATGGAAGTATAGTTTAAATTGGAACGGTAAAACCGAAACATTGCAGCCTCGAGCTGGTAGCCTAGCTGTAAGGCTTCATGCAGTTCACGGCTCCTACCAAAGTTGTTAGAACAGTACGACATACATGTCATTTATTATTTACCAGTTTGTTGATTTGTCATAATGTACTTATCATTATTAAAAAAAAACAACCACTTAATTTATATCTTTGACTAAATCTTATTCTTTTATTTTAATGGAGAATAGGCAGACGTTTGACCGCGATCTCACCTGATGGTAAGTGATGATGCGGTCTACGGTGGAGCACGCTTACCTAAGAGATAGATACCTATTTACTCTCGCTTTGAAGAGACCCAAATTGTACTCAAGTGGAAACACAGACTCGGGCAGGCCGTTCCACTCCTTGGCAGCTCAAGCGTAAGTTAGCTCCCTTCAAATCCTTAAACAAAAATCCTAATTACTAAGTTGGCTATTGATTCAACCTGGCCGGACATTCGAATCGGCAATAAAGCAACGGTGGCGACATCTGCATAAATCTAGGCTTTATAATTATTCAAAAACCGCCATTAAGGGCATATAAATCGGCCGTTAATAGTGTGGAAATGGCACACAATGCCACTGTGTATTGTGCATGATGGCTAAGGAAGCTGCCCGGCTCAAGAATGGAGGAATCGGCTACTTTCTTAAGAATCAAATCATCTTCTCTTTAAGAAACGTGAAAACGATTAGTTTCTACGAGTTTCTAGAGTTGTTAACTATATAGATCGCGGACCAGGCGCAATTTTCATCGACTCTCGGGGACTTGTGAAGTGGTTAAAGGCGATGTATATATATTTTTTTTTTTAACTTGTACTTAAAAGTCGTGTTTCAGTAACGTCTAACGGTCAAAATTCCTGACAAAATGTATAGGATTTGACATTGACCGTCAGTTTTGTGACGATTGCTAACCGGCCGTTAATGGTACACAGTTAAGTGAAAATGCCCATGTACCTATATATACCTCCCTGCCCATATACCTCGTGAATGTTCGCAGCCGTTCCGTTGGGGGTTTAGTAACGGCAGCTAATCACTAAAAAGATGGTCATCACGTCCCGATTGAAAATGTATCTAATGATAGTTTATAAGTTATTATATAATTATAAAAAAATATCAGCCGGCTGTATAGCAGTGAAAAGATCGTCAGCTAGTTTCGTGGACATACATATGTACGGTATGGGCATAGCTGAAGGTCTTTCCACCTCGACACAGCCGGCTCACGATTTTTCATGATTATAAGATCATATAAACGATAACCTGACAAATGACAGTTGTGTCCCGCACAATGACCATTTTTGGTCCGGTTTCCTTGCGATGTTTTCCTTCACTGAGAATACATAAGTTCCGAAATCTGTGGCCGAGTCGACCCGAGACCTCCGGATTGAAAGTCGGACATATGACCGCCAAGCTACCAGCACTTCTTTGTTACTTATGTGATTTCATATCCCCCATTTTTGTGCCTCGCAACACACGGACGCAGCTTCATCGTAAATAGAGCGGTGTCACGCGCGTACAACGAACAAGCCACCCCGGGAGTCAGAACTAGCTGTTCGAATCAGTGCAATAACCAAACGCGACCACATCGCAACCTGAAATCAACCTATGCTGTACTGGAGCAAGTCTCAATTTTGCTAGATCGGAAAATGGAGTTGCAACTTTATGGAATCAGTTTTCACACGGGCTTAATATCGTCGTATATGCAATTATGATAATAATGAAATTTGAAATGTAATCAAGCGGATTAAAGTCTATTTTGGCTTTTCATGGCTTTGTATGGACTATAATTAAATTTGCGATTGCGATATGAGTCATTTCGTGTAAGAAATGGGATGCTTATGAAATGCTAGGTATTGTAGTATTGTTTGTATTAGTGAGAGATGATGTTAATGCAATGTTTTTGTAAATTAAGATGCTACATCTGCATTTGATTCGAGAAGAAACTTGGGTGCTTGCAAACTCTACGAAAGAAAACAATACCTAACCTAAAATTCGATTCGAATAATACAATAAACCCATTTTATAATATTTGCATATTGGAAGTCGTTACTTACATATATTCATCCAGAATTTTCATAATTGTACATGTAATATACGTAGTCTAACTACGTTTGCCTATACAAGTAAAATCCATATAATACTTTGTCACTGCCATGTCGGATTCTACTAGATGTTATTTTATTTTACTTATAATCAATTTCTTTTATATTAGGAAATCTTGTTATTTACATTCATGTTGAATTAATATCTTCATATGTGTGGAACTTGTGCCCTTCTCAAATTTTTACTGACTGCTAGCCATACATCATACAGTGCTCAGGTAGAGTACAGATGAACCCGTCAAAACGCTGTTTCATTCGCTGTGTATTTTCAGTTTATCTCTTAATGCAGATGCGACAGTTTGCATCGGAATGCAATTATCATCATAATACACGGTAACGATATCGTCGGTGGCTTTGTGGGTTGTGTTTCATACATTTTTGTGTAGAGCTTGGATGCTATGCGATATACGTCGTGGGTGATATTTGTTGCTAACGTATTGCCTTTACACATGTGGATTGTTAAATCTGAAATAAATGTTACTTATATTTATTCGTTCATTTTAGGTTAGGTTATCCCCTTTTGTATATATAGGAACCGGGCGCGTAGGAGAGTCCACCATCTTGTAGCCTACGTCGAAAACTGAAACTATTCAACGCCAATTGAAGGTGCTGGCTCTAACATTAGATTCACGTATAATTTACATGTTGTAGGGCCTGCCATCTATCGGCCTAATTAAACTTAAATGTGTCATTTGCAATCCAGGCCAAAAAACACGAGCCTTCCGTTTTGCCCTCTTCAGTTTTCCCATGTTTAGATATTTTTAATGACCATAGTGTAGGAATACGTGCAATCTTAGTAAATAATTGTCTACTCCTTGAAGCAGTGCGCAATGAAAATCACGGGAACTACAAGAATGTTGAACTTCCCGCACAGGTCAGTAATAATTTGATTTTAATTTCCCTCACTTGGCCCGAAATTAGCGAATTAAACGTACATTAATTTTAAGGTTCTCACATTAAATTATTTAGCTTAAACTTTTTGCAAATTCCGGCCTAAAATTAACTTTAAGTTGTAAACAATAAGGGTGATATTTTCTGTAGTGGTTTCGTAGGTGGTCTTACGCAAGTACGAAAGTTCACGGTATGTAAGGATGGACTGATTACGTTTAATCGTTTCTCTCGAACCTTTATAAATAATCATCGGTTTTAATCATTGTTAACTTTAATGTCAGTGACAGTGGCATTTGGGCAATTTGTGGCGCTTCTTTTTAACCAACTGCGAACCAACATTAAGGGTAGGTGGGTACTTAGTTTTTTGTTGTTCCGTTCCCCGCCTCCCCTCCATTCCGCGCATTTTGTTAATGCGTTAATGTAATTTTGTCAATTTTTTACATTGTCAATCTAACAATAAAACCATTTAATGCAGATACAAATGTGCTTTGTTAAGTAGTTGACTTTGTTGCCGTACTAATGTTAAACTTGTTAAATTCACAAAATTCAATTGTCAAGTCAACAAACCCAAAAATATTGTCTTGGTGACAAAATACGACTTGTTAATAGTTGTTGACTTTGTTGCCGTACTAATGTTAAACTAGTTAAATTCACAAAATTCTATTGTCAAGTCAACAAACCCAAAAATATTGTCTCAGTGACAAAATACGACTTGTTAATACTGCAATATATATTTGACAACAAAAACGTTGTGATAGTAAATAGACCCGCTTTGTTACAAATGCAATACTTATTGTGCCTACAACAAAAAAAACCTGACAAAGCGTATTTTGTGACTTTGTTAGCCATTATTTTTCTCAGTGTAAGAAGTGCTATTGGTCGATAGCTTTCTGCTTTATCATCCGATTTCCCGGGATTTAAGATAGCTATGATTTTAGCACGTTTTAAAAGAGGGGGAATCAATCATACGACTGCCGCGAATCATAAATAAGTAAGCATGTTGAATTCACCCTCTGATCCACTGATTGTTGCGACAACCTACTTAATTGTCGTGCGAGTTACCCGCGATACACAAGACGCCCGAGTAACACCTCATAAGCGATTACTTTGGCTAGAACTAGAGTATTTGATTTAGACGTGAAACATTAAAGTTTGTGTATATTATCAAACGACTGCCGCGGCATTAGATAAACAAGTAAGCTTGTTGAATTCACCCTCTGATCCACTGATTGTTGGGACAACCTAATTGTCGTGCGCGTCGGCGCTGTGCACGCGGCGCCTTTGCGATGCCATCGTACCGATGCCGCGATAACGCTTGCTTTCCCTCGAGGTGCAGCTATGTGAGGTGCATTCTTTAGTTTTTAGCTATAACAGGGTCAAAGGTTTTTGTAACTGTATGGTTTGGAAAATAGTTTGCACTACCGTTGGGCGATTTTTAATAGGCCTAATCGTAGGATTACATACTTGGGGCAATCTAGGCGAAGAGGGTCTGACGACTCTGATAACACTCAAAGGTGGAGGCAAAACGAAAGGTAACGAGTGCCAAGGTAGATGCAAATATTCTTCCCAGGCACATACCTAAAGGGTCATTTTCATCGCTTTACTAGTTTTTTTATGGAGGATAGGCCAAACCAAGAATGTATTTTCGATCAAAATCGTTTAAGAAATCAAAATTTTCCCAGCATAGGTTAACCAATGAACACATGCCACAGAACAAGGAGAATTACCATTCCATTGACCATTTGTATATTTCTTATTTTCAAATAAAATTTAAGTTATTACGTTCTGTCCGTTTCTTTCAAGAAATGTTAATTAATAACCAACGATTCAGTATCTGATCGGAAATAGCATTATTAATACCTACCTACCTACCTAACTATCTAAATTAATAGTAAAATGGAGGAGGGTAAAATAAGTTTTCTGCCAACAAACTGCTGTGCAGTTTGGCAGACAGATGAAATTGATTAATTGTTTCTTCTTTATTTTCACAAAAGGAGTTTTGTGAAAATAAAGAAGAAAAAATAAAAAAAAATTCCTACTGCTTACATTAAAGCTTATAAACTGATCCAATCCCCGTGCCTCGATAAAACCGTAGCCTTGTTAATTTTAGATTGAAAACTTAAACTTCTTAGCCCTCAATTCGCTCGTCTCATTTAACTGGCCCTATTTGCTCCCCTGTACACACTGTCTCAGCCAATATTTGACATCCTCCTCCGTCCTCACTTCCTGTCCACTCTTCACCTAGAAACATACACTAAATCAATGACATAAAGGCTATATTTGAATGGCAGGTCGATGATGTTAAAGTTAAAAGATTAGTCACCGGCGCTTGAGTTTAAACTTGCTTTACTATTGTCTTATTCTTTGTAGTTTTTGATTTTTTCTACGCAAACTTGCGTGTTTGTTTCAAGCTGATATTATGATGTGTCCATATTTTTCTGAAATCGACAGTAAGCTGAATCATTTAGGATTTTCCTTAAGAATTCAAATAATCGTGGGATTCGCAGGATGAAGTGACTAATTGAGAATGACCTATAGCCTGAGCTAAAGGGCATTATTATATTAGGCTACATTATTAGGCGCTAGTTTTACGAATAGACCTCCGCGTGGATTCAATCTGAACTTGACTTCCATATGTAGTAGGTAGCCTCCCTTTATTGGAATAGGTACTCAAAGACATAGCTAGTTCATATCTGGAAACCCTAAATAACAGAACTACCTATCGTGCTCGACAAAATACTAAAAGTTAACTAGCATGAAGCAGTACCTGCTACGAGTAGGTATTTTAGTAGGCAAGTAAATATAGGGTTATAATAACCACTATACTTTTTTATAAGTATGTAGGTACTCATATCAACGAATTTCCGAAAACTCCCTTTGAACAAGAATAAACAAGCTCAATCATGATTCATTTGATAAATGTTCACCTGTTGTTTAATCAAGTCAAGTCAAGTCTCCAAACGCGTAAAAGAACATCTTCCAATTTTTTCGCATAGAACTTATACTTACACCTTTACTTTATTTAAGTAGCTATAGTAAGACCTACTTACTCGTATAGCTACGCTAGAGGAAAAATATTTCATGATACGACGTGAAATTTTTCGACTTTACCTAGTCAAAGTTGCGGGAAAAGCTTGTTCCCTAATAAATTAGCCCCAACATTATATTTTCTGTAACAAGTACGTAGGTAGTCGACACGCGCCGCGCACACGACCGTAACTGCAAACTCTTTAACGCTCTGGACACATAATTATTATGACAGTACAATACGGGGAGGCGACAGGCGCGCAGTTAACATCGTGTTGCGAGATACCATCGCCTTATGATTGTTCTGATGTATTACCAACTGCTGCTATTGTAAAGCTTGTAGCTTTTAAATAATTCATTTCGCTGATGCTATCACAGTAAGCGTTAGGATCAAACGTGGAAAATCTGCGACCTATAAGTATCACATACCTTTCGATCTTCGATTAAAATATACCTACCTATTAGTACGTAATCTAAAGTACATTGAGGCGATCATTGATTAAATCTGGTAAGTAAATAAAGTCATAGCCAGTAAAAATAAAGCTTTTTTTAAATTCAAATACACGCAAGATTAATAAAGGGGGTCACTGCCAGTAGTGCCAGTATTCACTATTGTTCATATAAATTAATGAAAGCATGTTATGAGAAATACTTGAAACCATAAAATCCTACCTACGCGAGCTTACTCAGCAGCTACAACCACATACAAGCATACAAGGTGTAACAAAAATGCTGGTGACCCGTTTAAGGGCATAATTGATATCTTATTCCAATTACGAATAACGAGTTAAAGTTTTTGTATGGAGGGTTGATCGGCTGGGACGTCGGCTCCCATACTAAAAAAAAATTTTTTTTTCGTCAAAAAAATTTTTCTCCTATTTTTTCTTACTCGCAATTCGATATCAATTACGCCCTTAAACAGATCACCAGTATTTTTGTTACACCCTGTATAATAAGATTGAAAGCTTGTAAAATCAGCTTGCATATTTTTACGAATCATGCCAATTTACTGTGCCATTTTATCACCTTCCTTCAACAAACTGACAATCAATAGACATTGCAATAAATTTGAAACTAAAAAGTAATCCAGGTAAGATAATCAGAGCGGAACCATTTTCAAATGCCGCAAATTGTTAAAACGGCGTAAGTATATTTCTAATATAATTTATCTTGTACCCTTTAGGTTTCAGAAATCGTAACATTCGGGACTGGTTTTTTTACTTGTTAAAGAACAAGTGAAGCGTAGGAGGGTGTGGGAGTCGCAAAATGATCCCAACTTTTAAATTACTGTTTTTGTGATAAATCAAGGGCTCTGTTGTTTTTGGACCGAAAATTATTAATTGGTTTTAAACAAGCTTACGCATTTTCAGTTTAAAATATTATTTCCAAACTTTTAATATTTTTGAGTTCATTCTGTTCAATTGAATAGGCGTAGTTTCTGTTGAACTTTTTAGAAAAAAATCGCCTACCACACACTACCTAAACAGTCTACCTTTCCTTGTGTTCCATCCAACAACTAGAGATAGGTACTTCTTTACTTGATTTTATGTATGGAAGCTTTGTAATTATGTGAAGTATCCAAACCGTTTGGGCCAGCTGGCAACTATTAGCTCAATTTCTCTCATGCGTTATAAGACGCCACTCCTCAGTAGTAGGATGTATATTATATAGGCTGAGGATGATGACTTGATGAGGTATCGATATTTCGAATAGGTTTTACTAATTTACTTCTTACTTTGAGCATCCCGGTTTTGGCCCTCGGATTAAACATCTTCCTAAACAACTGGCTAGAGGAAAGGAAGCGTAAATTCGGGAGTCACGGATATTCAGGGGAGAGGCCTTAACCCAGTTCAAATAGGATTTCAGTAAGACTTAAGTATCAAACCAAATGTATTCCTCAACTCACGGATACATCAAATTCAATTAAAAACACTAAAATAAACAGATACCCGTTACAGACAAGCCTTTAGAATTATGATCGGTGGCAACAATTGAGCCGTAGAACGTTCATATTAACTAATTCGAGTTGATATTTATTTGTTATTTGTACCGAGTACAAAGCGGCCGGATAAGGGCCGCGCACTGCAATAATAAATAACGTCACATTAGAGCCGGTATTAACCGCACGCGTGGGCGCACGATCACCGCGGATAACAACGCAACTGATTTTTTGTAATTTTTGAAGTTCTTAATAGAGTACTAAGTTTTTTTTACGTTTGTAAAACAAGCATACAGTCCGTCTGTGTAAGCATCTACTATTTTATTTTATTATCAAACATATTTACATAACATTACAGTAAAAACTAATGCGTTATGAAACTTAAACTAAATAATTAAATTGGTACAGAGGAAGGCCTTTTGTCCATCACCTCACCGAATCTCAGACATTCACTTCTCACAGCCGCCCATCGCCAAGCAATCAGATCGCACTCCGGTGCTGATGCCAGGAGCGCATTCAGTTGTAACAGGGCTCGAACCAGTGGGGAATTCAAGCGCGACACGGTGCGCGCCGCCGGCACCGCCAACAGATCGCGTCGCCGCGGTCTGAGGGCCTGTACTATGACACCTCCAGAAGTGTTACATGCGAGTTTCCGACCCTTTAAAAATCTGTTAACTCTTTTTAACCCTGCGTGGACTTTGCAGCGACAAAATGTGGTACTGCCATCATACATGGCATTTATTATGTTAATTTGACCTTATAATTTATAATTATAACAGATTTATGAGGCAGGAGCATGCATTATTTCCGTATTATAACTTAGCTAATAGGTCATTGCATTTTTAATGCGAATAATGCGATATTCCAATTATATATAAGAATATGCATGAAAATTGTTCATGCTTTAGAAAATCACAATCAGTCATTTACGTAGAAGTTTACATTTTAAGGCAGTATACCTTTATTATTATTTTTACTAACCAATTTATATAAAAACACAACAAAATTGCTTTACTTACACAAAAAGTGAAAACGTTAATTCTTAATATTTTATTTAATGAAATAATTCACTTACAGCATTTTTCCCGTAGCCCGTCCCAACAGTAGTCGGCCGAATTCAAATAATTAATTCCACTGTCGATGCTATCTGTACTTGTAGGTGTCTTTGTCTGTTTGTCTGTCCGTACATCAGCGAAAGTACAATGTGTCGTTTGTCACTATCACTCTTGTATAACCTTTTGTTTAATTATGTGGCAGATTAAAGATATAAGGGTAACGAGACAAAAGGTGTGTGAAATATGGCTTTAAATATGACATATACATGCTATGTTGTGTTTTTGTCATATATGTTGTAATAAGTTGTTGGTTATATTTCGTGTGGGTTTGGAGTTTTAGACAATCATTTATTTAAGCTTAGGCTGCGTTTCCACTGAGATGAGCGAGGATGCGTTCGAGGAATGCAGCCTTATTTTGCTATCAATACAATGGGCTGACAGACCCTGAGGACAGCTTTTTTGCTACTTATTACATAAAAAATATTGGCTGTAGAAAATATGCCTTAATCGATCACAAAAACTATTTTTGCAGTACATATACACGGTGAATCTGAGTAACCCGAAAGATTTTAACCATACATTCCTGAGGTCATAAGGAGTAATAAATGTTATATGAATGTAGGTCAATATCGCCAAAAAAAAATTTTTTTTTTGCTTTTCTTAGATTTTTTTAATTCTTTTGAACATAAAAATATAAATGTTATTGGTATAAATTAGTACACTTTTTTTCGTAAAAAATAGTTTACGTACAAAAAACGTAAAGTATTCCTTGTCACTTTGATATCTGTCAATAAGAATGTCTAGACTAGACCCCATAAAGGGTGAAATCGCCATCAAAAAAGCGTTTTGCACTGAGTCACAATAAAAAATATTTTTTATTTAATTGGTAGTAACTCTGAAACTAGACCAATTCCAGAAAAGTTTATACGACATTTTAGTCTCCAATTATGATCAGGAATTTATGGTTAAAATGTGTTGGGTTACTCAGATTCACCTTGTATACATTCGCAAAGGTACTAGCTTTTACGAAAGGCGGTGAACTAGGCCTTGTCGGAATGGTTTACTCACAATGTAAATTAGTAACGGTTAGTTAGTAAAATATTTAAAAATAAAGTAGCTAGCCATTGTAAGCTACTAAACAATTAGCCCGCGGTGAAATGCGTGGGCGCAGCGGACACGTGTTGGTTTGTTTCACCTCGTTAGGATAAGTTAAAGCGCACAGTACACTACCGAATGAATTCTATAATGCGATGCATCATTTAAATATGGCTACATAAGTGCAAATAAGTACGTACTATAATATAGCATATGTAGATTGTTAGTTCGCGTTAGTTAAAAGTTCGCGGGAAAATATCCCTTCCGTTCCGTTTGCAGACCGCACCCCAGGCTCAATAGAGCTGTGGCAAAAAGCCAGGACAGACGCTAGGAGGATGCATCATCACCTCTGATTGCCAGCTTGCTTGTAGGTACTGGAGCATGATTCACGCGGTCAAGGGTACGCCGGACCACGATGCGACACGTCACACATTGGGCCGTATTCTAGCTTTAAAACACGTTGAAACGATCCAACTTCCCTACAACTCCAATAGATAACTACGCAATACAGCTAGCGCCTATACGTCTGAATCAGAAATATCGGAATTTGCTTGATATAACTCAATTGTATTGGAGAATACCACTTCAATATTGGTTGATTATTTGTTGTGTGTCTGGAGTTATGTGTGAGATAGATTGTGTTTTTAATGTATTGTTTATGTATTTTAGAATAAGCTGGGCACATACATATGTACATTACTTACCTGTAATGAGCCAGCCATGTACCCTAACCTTGTCAAAAAACTTACATGTTTCCAAAATAGGAGGCATATGCACGGAGACAATCGCACGATTTTATTAATCTTAAAAACGCAGTTTAGTTTGAGATTTCCTGAATTTTTATCGGGAATACTTTTTAATCGGGATATACACGAGCGAAGTACCTTTTCCTACTTCGTAAAACCCTTAAATATTACAGTAAATTTTTAATAGCTGAAATATCCTTGATCTGCAAGTAGACGGTACAAAATTTTGATTATGTTTTCAAAAACAAGATCTTAAAAATTTTCTCATATTTTTTAATACGTAAATAGTCTAATCAGTTCATGCATTTAATTTAGATGAAAGTAAACTTTTTACACTCACATTCAAAGCGTTTTTTTCCTGTTTTCCAAAATTCGTCAGATTTGAATCACTCATACTAAATCAAAATCATTATTTACAATGCAAAGATTACTTGCCTGGTTATCCCTATTTAAAACAAACACACACAACACCAATACAGCAATCTTTGGTAATCCTGGATTGATTTAAACACTCCATCTTACTTGCTTTTCTTATACCACATCTCTTTACCTGCAAGAGAAAACAACGTTAAACCAAATACGCTGTTAAATGGACAAACAAAGGAACTTAACTAATCAAACTTCGACCTTAATGCTTCGCAATACGATTCAGGATTGGCGAGTCAGTTGTGTCGAGGATGGTACATAAAACAATTACCTCTCGTTTGCCACTTACATAGGTTTACAGTGCAATTAGAGTTTAACCTGGTTGGTGGGTCGCGTTAAAAGCGGTAGCGGAGAAGAAAATGGAAGTCTGGGACAGCAGCCGAGATGACATTGTTTTATCATATCGTCAGTCGCAAGCTTCTTCTTTTCATTTGAAGGGATCAAAAACTTAAGCTAAATTATATTTTGCCAGTGCCTTGCCCTTGGGGAGTACCTTTCATGCGGTCCTCTGTAGTACAGGTTGGACACAGGGAATTCAACACTGCATCATGTGTATTTACTACATTCGCATAGTGCATGTCTTTGTGCCGGGCTGGCTCCCCATTTAAGAAGTTGTCTTTTGATCGGCCAACTCCCGACCTTAGCCTGTTTAGAGACTTCCAGGTTACCCGTTTTTTCTTCGCAAGCTTAAGATTAGATTAGATTAGATATAAGTACTCGTAGATTAGATTAGATGAGTTTGCATCAGGAATCTCAACAAAGTTTTACTGGGCTTTGCGAATTTTAAAGCATTACTAAAAATAACTCGAATCAGTGATTAGATAGGTTTAAAAAGTATTTAAAACTATTAGGCTTAAAATGTATTTTTCTAAATGATGTGGGCTACCTAACAGTAGCGGCAAGGTTTAAATTTTTCTTAGGGAAGCCGGAGCTCAATTTGGCTTAACATTTCTTCATGAGCTGTAGGAAAGGTGCTCAGGTGCCTGAAAATTAAGCAAGCCGGCGGAAATCGAGTTATGTGGACGCGCTGCTACCTAACTAAATTTAAGGACCGGTCTCCCCCGGAGACCAAGGCCTCCAAGTACAACGTATAATCCTATAGTGTTTAAGAAACTTAAGAAACCATAAGGAAACACTCGAATGCTTTGGCAGAGACCACACATTATTAAAAGCCAATACTTATCACTACATAGTATAAAACGTCGCTTTCCGCTGTCTGTCCCTATGTATGCTTAGATCTTTAAGACTACGCAACGGATTTTAATGCGGTTTTTTTTAATAGATGAAGTGGTTCAATAGGAAGTTTATATGTATAATACGTACATAATATAGCAGAGAAAAGGTTTCTAATGTAATGTCGTAAAAAAACACATTTTTTGCGCTTACATTGCAAACGCTGGCTGAACCCTACGAGGTAGACCAAAATAATGTACTTTGGTCTACCTGTACTAATGTATTGTACACCTTAAAAAGGTCTACAAAAAAGTCCCATGTGAATCCGGGGCAAATCGCTAGTAACAAATCATAGTCAACAAAGGACTGTTCTACTCATAAATTGGGATCATCAGGTGCTCCCGGATACCAGGAACTAAGAACATTTCAGCGTGACATCAAACCATCAAACCGCTGGTCTGCCCCAACTTGCGCGGCTCAAATCCAAGTGTGAAGAACGGTAGCATCCCGGTTCCCATGCCCCGCCTACTCACTCACTGTTACCGCGGCAGTGTGCGCTGTCCATTAGCACGGGGGAAGCCAATCGGAGGTTTGTTGCCTTTGTTATCCTTTGTGACCGTTACGAGGTTACTATTTTAGTGGTTCCCGAAAATTCTACTCAAGTTTTCTTATTAATTATATAACGACGCCCCTAAATTTAATCCTACCCTTGTTTTTCTAGTTTAAGATATATTTACTATGATTCTTACAATCAAGATTAGTAGTAAACTGGGATTAGCATTGTTTCCAATTAATTGAATTCAAACAATAATTTAAGTATAACATTTGGGTAGGTTAAGCATTAGGTGCTTCCACAAGAACGGGATACAAACATACCATTAACATTATTTACTCTTTATGGTACACCTCCAAATAAATGAACATATATATACGAGTTACAAACAGTAAAATCAGAGGTAAAACAATTGGTGGTCTTATCGCTAAAAAGCGATCTCTTCCAGACAACCTTTGTAAAGCGGAAGCCGTTGAAAATAATCAGAAATTCACCAACCCCGTGCCCGTTTCAATTATCTTACATATATAAGGAGTGGTCCGGAAAAAAAGTAGCCGTGCCTTTTTTGATTTATCTTTTTATTTTGTGCCGATTTAGAAGCAGTGTTTATATTTAAATAATCTCTAGATACAATCATACAAAACATAAATACAATCATACTTAAATAAAACAGCGTTTGGAAGTTTTCGCCTTTTGTATTCCATCATACACATAGTTTTTTTGAGGTGTTTCTCAAAAACATGTTTTTTCTTATAGTTTGATTTGATGAGCTAATAAATTGTCTTTCTTCAATAGTAAACTTTTTTATCTGGCTTCATTTTAAGGTAGTTACAGTAATTTTTAATTAAATGTATTTGCCTTTTTTCATAGAAAATTATCTCCCATAGAAAAATCTTTGTCAGAGGTTAGATTAGAGAGCCTTCCTGACTATCCTAGCTAAAATACAGTTAATTAATGTAGCTTCTTGGTAAGATGAAATTCTGAAAAGCATAAAACGGGTTGTGAAAATGGAAATACAATTGTGGCATTGTAGCGGATGTCGATTGAAGATTGTCAAATTATGTTGTTCAAAAGGTTACAAAGTATGTTGAATTAAAAACGCGAAAACTTAAATATGCTCACATATTCTATTATGATTGTATTTTTATTTATTAGTATTGTATCTACGGATTAATAAAATAAATATACTGCTTCAAAATTAGCACTAAATTACAAAATACACAAGATTGTACACTGCTACTTTATTTCAGGACCACTCCTTAGTTAGGTAATAATATCATATTAAGTATAGTACGTATAGTAGTAGGTATAGTGGTAATTTTTTGAAATGTATCGGTATCTTACTAAAGAGTTGTACCTACAATTTCGACATCTTAAAAAATTCCTACTATACCATACATTACAAAAGAAACTATAAAAAGTGGAAAACTACTGCAGCAGTTACGCAGTAAACTTTATGACGCAGGAAACTTAGTGCCGAATACTTATGTACATAGGTAGGTATGTAGGAAAAGATTCTATATGGCAATCCTTGTCTAGGGCATTTTCACTTAAGTGTGTACCATTAACGACCGGTTAGCAATCGTCACAAATCTGACGGTCAATGTCAAATCCCATACATTTTGTCAGGAATGTGACGGTTAGACGTTACTGAAACACGACTTATGTCGTGCTTTAAAGTACTCGTAGGACGTAGAACAAAAATGAAAATCCTGGCACCAAGTACAAAAGAAACCTTGATACATTACACAGAATCTTCTAACAAAAACAAACGACACAATCGGTACCCAGAAACTGAGTCACTCCATATTTACATACGACTCACGTACGGATCGGATAGTTCCATTGTTTACTGGTTGTGCATATGGGTTTACTTCGCTGGGTAATTTATGCCATAGTTTAGAGAATGATTGCGGGGCTTAGAAAACTGAGTCTGATGAGCGTGTGTCGTTTATTATATCGGATTGAGTCAAACGTAAGTCGATGTTAGTTTTTAATTTATCATCTTTACAGCGTTTACCACGGCTCGATGTAAGCTTTAAATTTTTACTAGATGGCACCACCGTGGCGAGATGTCTAGCTGTCATAATCCACCAATCATGTTTAATCTTTTTTTTATTGGTGATTTTGACAGCTGCTGTCAAAAAGACCTCTCGCCACGGTGCTGCCCTCTAGTGAAAATCTCGATTGCGGAAACACTCATTATTATGGTGACAACGAGCGCGTTGAAATTATTAACTCTGAGTAACCTTGTATATTCATATAAAAGAGATTTTTTTATATTTACTTTTAGAAATGTCTCGCGAAAAAGAGGAATATTTCATTGGTTCTCTGGGTGTTGCTAAGATAATTTCGAATAAGTATTCGTGAAAGTAGAAATTGCATTGGTTTTTTTTTTTAATAAATTTAAACTGGCCATGTTCGTAACGGTTAAGCGCGCCTACGCCAGGAGCAGACGGACCGCTATAAATTACATTAATACTGTTAACTTTAACATACAGCTACGGTTTCACAAAGTTCATTTAACATACGAAAAGATACACCAGTCAATAAACAATCAGTTTGATACAAAATTAGAACAAAGACGCAAAGTAGATCACGCCTATCTAAAATCAGATACTTAAATGCATTGCTGATGGAAAAGACTACAGTCACATCTAATTTATTATTCAATTATTAACGTAACTATATGAAAATAGCTAACATACGACAAAGTAAATGCTTCAGCTGGCTCGTCTGAAAACCTTTATATTTATGAAAATCCAGTAGCCAGTCACAATTCTTCTTAGTCACCTGTTTAATTAACAACGCGTGCACATCTCTTGCACAAGGCTTCAGCCGCGAATAAATCTGCTTTCACCCATAATTCTTCACAAACCAATAATGACGTAAGTTGCACGTATTTTCTATTAAAAGACATCCTTTATACACAAACGGACAGTAAAACTCATTCAAACCAATGCCGAAAATCGACAAAAGACAAACAAAACAAAACCATTCCATTGCAAACCCTAACCCAAGGTGCTATAGTTGAATATTCCGAAGAAAATATTTTTCCGTAATTATTGTTCATCAATCGATAATTAACCTAGTGCCGGAAATATTAGAGTTTATTTTCACTTGGATATAAAAAGGTTTAAAGTGACACTGCGAAGAAAATGCTGTGATAAGATTATGACTAATTTATGGCAACATTATCGAACTGCAATTTGTTTGGTGGAAACATTGTTGGGGCGTTTATTGCGGGTATTCGTTGCTTGTTCATCAGATAATATGTTCTCTTAAATCTATATTCGACAACCAAAAGACAGCGGTTATTTTCTCTTACAGTTGCTGAAGCACGAAAGCTTAATCCGTTGTCATTAACAAAATATTGGTTTGAAATAAAATCTATAATCTTTTTTTTTTTTATAGTGCCTACACCAATTCATGGAATTAGGTTGTCAAGCGAACCCCAAGCCGGGACAAATGCTAGGAGGACGAAAAAAAGGTTTGAAATAAAATATCTGCCACTTACAAAATTAAGATAGAATTTCGCTCGTTATGTAAAGCCGGAGCTAATAAGGCTTTCATTTCCTTCATGAATCGAAGTTCCTACTGAATTGGTTGAAAAGTAGGCAAGCCGGTTGGAATCGAGTTCTATGGACTCTCCACCACTGGTGCCTATTTAACTAACCAGATTAGTCAGAATTCTGAATAACCAGAGTTCTTAGTTTCCACAAAAATGTCCAGAGGATTATTAATTTATTACTTGCAAATACGTTTCTGTTTTTAACAAATTAACGATATGTTTAAAACCTTTTTAATGGTCATTTGTGAACGTGAAAAGTGGACCAAAATTATCCACCGTCACTCACACGTCCGGTCTAAAACGAACGGCACAATGTCTTTAAATACAATTTAAGTATACAAGTAAATCGGTAATGCTAATGAGTCAAAACTGGAGCAAAAGAAAGGCGATTGAGATATCTCGAAAACCTTATTTAAAAGTATTTATATTGGACAAAAGCCGTGGTTTAATTGATTTTAAGAAATATTTTCTCTCTTAAAACACGTTTTCCCTGATTGGAGCCGTTAAAACTGTATCAAATGGTTTTTTGGTTAATTACATCTGATTTTAAGGTCATTGTAGCCCTTTCCTTGACATTACTGTTGTCTGACCATAAATCTGAATACGAGCAGGCCTTTAAATCTTACTCCTTTAAACCGATTGGTGATGGCAATTTACATACCCTTACGAGGTTTTAACTTAATATTGAGATCAATTAAATTTATTATTTTCTGTTGCAATAATTAGAGTAAGATTTTTCAATGGTAGGCCTTAGCCTAAAGAACTAATTTAGTTAAAAATAAGTCGCATTTCATTACTTTTATTCAAATTCAACCGTCTAAGCATAGTCTTTATTGCTATATCGACGGATTACTCGTAATACGACTGTTATTGCCATTTTCAGGGATCAATGTTACTCTGCGTCCGTAGGAAACACCTTAGACAACCCTACACATGATTCCTGGATGGTGCTAAAAGACTAAAAAAATTTGGCAGCTGTACTGTCCCATCTGGACCTCGCAGCACTCACTGGATTTTCTTTATCATCTGCTTTCCCACTACTTCTAACTCAGGGAAGAATTGCCTATCTATTATCCAGTGGCATGTAGCCATACGATAAATAAATAAATAAATATTTCCGGAGGCGTATTCAAACATTACATAACACATACAGAAACATAATAAACAATGTGACATTCATTTTAGTTCGTGTTTCTTGCACATATTCATGCAAATAAGACGCCTACGGAATGAACACGTGGCCATCTTTCAGAGTGGCCCCTATAACAGAGAAACTAAAGGAAATCAGGCGTAGATGGTACGGCCACATAATAAGACGCGATGATAATTTCTGTGTGAAGACCGTCCTAAATATCCCAACAAAATCTCTGGGAAGAGGAAGACCCCCTGAGACATGGTGGTCCATCATCAAAAGGGAATTGAAAGCGCAGAATTTAACCCCTACGACAACCCAGGACAGAGCATCCTGGCGCCGCCCGTAATACAAGGAAGCCCGACCCCATATAGAACTGGGACTAAACCTAAACCGTGGAAAATGGCGTGCTTATGAGGAGACCTATACTCAACAGTGGGTGAAAAGGGGTTGAAGAAGAAGAAGAACTGGGACTAAGGGAAAGAAGAATAAGAAGAAGAAATATAGTCCACACACCGAACCCGAACCGTCCGAATACTAACCATTCGTGATGTGACACAAGACAAACATTAATCCTGACATTATTTTCTAAATCCTCTTTTACATATTACTCCAACGAAACTTTCAACATCTTCAACTGTTATTTTCACAACAGTCACATTCGCACACAACAAACACGTCCGAACATGTTCATCTGTCTGTCTCGATGCCTGTTGAATTTTACATGAATTTTGCCGCTCGCACTTGACAGTTTTAAGGTGTGAAGACGATTTCAAATTTATTCGTGCCGCTGCCGATATATCCTTCGCGAATGTAGCTTTGTTAAAATATTTCTGTAGCTGTAAAGTAAAACTAATATTATTACGAGTATGATTAATAATTATTCCGTCACTTAGATTATCAAAAAATATCGATGATGTCACGTGGAAATTTAACGGACTCTATCTGCATCATTTTTATGTTTGATTGTCAAAAAAAGATACCTGTCCGATATTTTTGGACGATGTGACTGACGGACTAATTGCCGAAATATTTTTGTCAATACAAACCTTTTTTTGATTTTTAAACGAGCGTAAACGAAGTTCTTGCATATAACACCGGCTACTGCGACGTCTCGGCATTTCGATAGCTTTTTGATTTTGAGGGTTTGTTCCGCGATAACTTTAGTAACGTTTTTCTGATCTTTATGAAATGTGTTGGGGTTATAGCAGAGATCCATATAATTTGAGAGTTCATACATGAGCAAGATCGATCAAGGGGTTGTGGAGCTAGAAGGCGAAAAAATATCTTCATAAGGGTCTTGTTAAGTATATTAGTTATCTCGTTTGCAAGTAAATCGCGAGTTCTCAGTTCGAGGCGGACTACTACCCAAGTAACACATCAAAGCAGTATAACGGCCGTCTTACAGCATATCTGTATGCTTTTAGCATTTTCAGTTCGTTTTATAGTAGCATTATAAACGTTTATAGTGCTGATATAGGTCTTAAATTGGCACGAATTACCCAGCTTGAGATCCTATACAGGTCATGTAATAGCATTACAGGCGCAATATGTCTGCGCTATTAGCATTATCGTTGTCATGGAAAGTGCCAATCGCATTAAAGAATCATTAGTACGCTCTATTAAGTTGCCAACTGCATTAAAGAAGCATTAATACGGCCAAAAAACTTGCTAATCGCAGTAAAGAAGCATAAGTACTCTCGATTAACTTGCCAATCGCAATACAAAAGCATTATACTAGCATAAAAGTGTAGTAAAATAAACCTTACGTCAATGCAAAAACGTCTCTAACACCGAAGCAACAAATGTTATAATACAATGAACGTTGTGATTTAACTACTTTGTCTCGCAATATAAAATGGACGAAGACGGTACAAAAAACTGAATGAGTGACACGTCATATTTGTTTGCATCCTAACAAAATTTATAAAAGTTTTTGACTCTTTTACGTTATTATATCCTTCAAATATTACTGCGCAATGTAGTTTACTGTAAATGTGTATATAAGTTTCATTTAAAATTTTCACGCGCCTTTGATTTATTGTGGTTTTGCTATAAAATATTATAAAAAGATATGCGGCCAATAAACAAAACAATTGTGTAATCCTCGTATAGAACGAGTTTTGCATTATTAACATAATAGTGTTGGTTGAGCAGTCTTAAATTAAGTAATTTCATTATTATATAGGTATTTTCCTTGTATAAATAGGTCCGCATGATTTTATTTTTAGGTTATAAATTATTTACAAAATGGCGTTGGTCTATATAGACGGAGAGCTAGCCACGTCGGATATGACACAATAATGAGAGCAACCAAACCCTCTAGTCAGTTTGGTATACTATGCTTATTTATAGATCTGGACATCTGGCAGCTTTAAAGTGGTGGAGGTCAAAGAATGCAAACCATTTCAAGAAAATAAATCCTAGAGATCTGGGTTTGATGCAATATTATGAGAAACTATACAAATACTATACAATATTAAGAGAAATTATACAAAAGTTTATGTTGGGAGAAAGTAGTGCCAAACGATGTATACTAAAATATATATAGTTCATAGTTTGTCGCCTACTGTTTTTGTTTCCGTAATAATTATACATCGGGGTTTTCGGTGCGGGAACGATTTGAGAAAGAGTAGAGATAAACAGATAGGTTGAGAGTTAGTCTGAGAAAATATCATATTATGCCTAATGAATAACTACCTCTCTGTGAATAGCTTACACACGATGATACGAGCTTTTTTTCTTAGAGGCATGTTTGTATTGACTATTATATACTTAGTATTTTAAAAATGCAATTGCATATCAGAAATTTATTAACTAGATCTACCTAAGACAAAGACACGGTATAATAAGTGTCAAATATTAATCTTGACGTCCGATATTTATGAACTATTTGATTAATAATAATAATAATAATAATAAATATTCTTTATTGCACACCTCATACAGTTACAAGCACAAATTTTACAATTAGATAAATTTAGGTAGAGGTAACAACAGGCGGTCTTATCGCTAATGAGCGATTTCTTCCAGACAACCTTTGGGTAGTGGAGACTAGAGAAAAACAATAAGCAGTAAGTAGGTGGTGCATAGAAACAAAAGAGACGAAATAGATAACACAGCACATTCATATGAATATACATACTTAAATAAATACAAAATAAACATACATATACGTACATATATACATATATAATACACACAATAAGAAACAACAGTATCAACTTAAAAACCTAAGGAAGAGATAAATAGTATTCCTTAAGTTGCGATTTAAAGCTACCAATAGATTGCGCGCGTTTAATGTTGAGAGGGAGAGAATTCCACAAACGAACGGCCTGGAACGTAAATGAGCAATTATAAAATTTGGAAGATGAAGATGGCACTTTTAGGAGCAATTTTTGAGAGGATCTAATAGAATTAAGATAAGAGAAACGCTCTTTGAGGTAGCGGGGAGTTGCAGGGTTAAAAAGTATAGAAAAGAGTAAAGAAAGTATGTGAGAGTTACGGCGGTGACGGATAGGGAGCCATTTGAGTTGAGAACGAAAACTAGAAACATGGTCGAATTTGCGTAATCCGAAAATGAAACGAATGCAGGCATTTTGAATACGCTCAAGCTTATTAAGTTGCTCCTCGGTTAGGTCTAAATAGGAGATATCTGCATAATCAAGAATGGGGAGAAGTAACGACTGAGCAAGCGCAATTTTAGTAGCATTTGGCAGGAAATTCCGGAGCCGTCTGAGAGACCCTATGGCAGCAAACATCTTCCTGCTCACTTCACTCACCTGAGGCACCCATGATAGACAACGATCCATGATTACGCCAAGATTTTTCACTTGGTTGGAAAAAGGAATTTGGATACCATCGAAGACTATCGGAGGGAGCCTGAGAAAGTCAATTTTGGAGATTTGTTTAGCGCTACCCATCACAATTACCTGTGACTTTAGGGGGTTTACTTTTAAACCGTAATTTTGACTCCAATTTGATATGCGGAGCAGATCAAGATTCGTGGCTTCTATAACTGAATTGAGATCGCTATGCATACCCTGCGAATATATTTGAAGGTCGTCGGCATAGAGGTGATACGAAGAGGAGAGATCAAGAGTTATGGAATTAATGAAGATAGAAAATAAAAGAGGAGACAGCACACCACCCTGTGGAACACCAGCTGATGTGCTGCACCAGGAAGAACACGAAGAATCTAGTTTTATTCTTTGCCGACGACCAACCAAATAGCTGCGGAACCAGTCAATCGCTGCAGCCGATATGTTAAGAACGCGAGCAAAATGTCAAAATCGACCGTGTTAAAGGCATTACTGAAATCTAGAAGTGCAAGAACTGTAAGCTTCTGGTCATTCATACCCAAACGGATGTCATCGGTAACCTTGACAAGAGCCGAGGTAGTACTATGGCCCGGACGAAAACCAGATTGAAATGGGTTTAGGAGGTCATTTCTATTCAGGAAGGAAGTTAGTTGCTGATGCACTAGCCGTTCGAGGACTTTGGATAGGAAAGGAAGAATGGAGATGGGGCGATAGTCAGAGAAGGAACTGGGGTTGGATTTTTTGGGTAAGGGATATATTGGCATCCTTCCACAGACTGGGAAAAGTACTTGATGAAATGGAAAAATTCAGAATACCGGTGATAATAGGAACAAACAAATCAAGGAGAGGGAGTATCATATTTCAGCTAACACAGTCAACACCAACGGCGTTAGAAGTGATATTCAATATACCCTTCCTAACATCACTCTCACAGAAATGGCTAAAATAGAAAGAAGAGAAATCTAAGGCAGGAAGTGATGAAAGATGATGAAGTGAGTTAGATTTCTTAGGACCACTGAAACAGGTGGACGATGAAAAATGCTGGTTAAGCTGGTCAACGCTAATATTGTTTAAATTGGTTGCCTGTTGAGATTTGCCAACTCCGAGACCTTTCAAAAATTTCCACACTTTGGCTGGATTTCCATCTTCAACAGAACTGTGAATATGACGCCTCTGAGCATCTCGACATATAGTGCTACAGCGATTGCGCAGGGTATGATATTTAAGTTTATTTTTCTCAGAGTTGTTAGCCTTATACTTAGATTTAGATTGATTCTTCCTCTCTATAAGGGCTTTAATATCCTCAGTGAGCCAAGGAGCAGGGAGATGCTTGAATTTTATTGCACGAACAGGAGCATGAGCGTCATAAAGTTGTATGAGGAGCGAATTAAAGAGAGAAACTTGATCGTCTACCGAACCCGCTCGAGCGATACTGCTCCAATCGATTGTTAAAGCGTCATCTCGAAGCTTTTCCACATTTAATCCACTAAAATTGCGCTGCAAAAGAATTTTTGATTTAGATTTGGGAGGACGAATTTTGTAAGAGAGATAGAGCAGATCATGATATGAGAAGGCATCCGCGGAGTATTGTCCAAATTTAGACACATAAGAAGTCGAAGAAACTAAAGTTAAATCAAGAAGAGAAGGCGAGCAATTTGGAAAATAGTGTGTGGCGTCTGAAGGGAGAATAGTTAGATTGCATGCATCTACCAGGGATTTAAGGCGCCGGGATCGACTGTCATCCTTCAGAAGACACGTATTTAGATCTCCCATAAGAATGTGATGATTATAAGAAGGCATAAGGTCCTCGAGAAGTTTCTCAAGAGAATCAAAGTAATTAACGTGAAGGGAGGGGGAATAAAAAACGCCAAGTAAAAGTTTGGAATGAGAGAGGGAAACGTCGAGAAACATATACTCTGCGGCATCAGAAGTAGAAGAGCTGGCAGATACATTAACAATTGAATAGGGGATGTAAGAACGAAGGTAAATCGCAACTCCACCGCCACCTCTTCCAAGGCGGTCGTGCCGAATTAAATTGAAACCAGGTAAAGAGTACGTTGAAGGCAAAGCTGGTCTGAGCCACGATTCGGAAATTAAAATAGCATGAATGTTCTTAATGTCAAAAGAGAGTAACATATCGCTGTAATGTGCAGGAATACTTTGCGCATTTAAATGCACAACGTTAAAATTTTTAGGTACATCATTAAACTGAGATTCCAGAATGTCGTGAAGCGAAGGAGGCAAACTATGGAAACTGTCTTCACTTACACTATCTAAGGAGGAAAAAGATAAATACTGATCACTGTTATCACTGAAAGGCATCTGAAAAATATATATAAAGTTTAAAATATAATAAGTATATAATATGTGTATACTAATATTCAATAAATATAAAAATATATACAGTAAAAACTAAACAAAAACTCCACAATCTACCCGCCAGCAGCAAATAAAGAAAGAAATACACTTATAAAGAAACGGAAGTTCAATTTAAAAATACATGTTGGCTTCAGATTCGACAGGCATTAAGTTATATCACAAAACTAAGGAAATAATTAACTAAGAAAAACGGAACGTAATTTAATAAGGAAATATTTAACTTGGTAAAGCGGACCGCAATTTAACAGTTGGCTACACTATACCTGCCATCCGTCAGCACACATGTCAACTGTCAATGTCAGTTGGAACTTGGCAAAGTGACATTTAAAGTTAGCAATGAAGTTATTAGAATTAATTTATAATATTTACGGGAGACTATTAAAGAGGGTATACAACAAATAACAGTGATTACACGTCGAAATAGAAAAGCGTCAAGCAGTATAACCCGAACAAATACAGAAGAAAGCTACACTATGTACATACTAAGGCTTCAATTTGGCAGCCGCACGTCTGGGCTTTATCTGTTTCTCCGGTTTCTCGGCTTTGCTGCAATTACCTGCCTTGGGAGGAGCATCTACGCTTGGGGTCGGAGTCACAGGCTGCTCTGGCGCATCCGAGATCACCTTAAGCTCTGCAAGGCTCACCACACGCCTGCGCACGTCGCTCGCATCCAAGACATGAACAACGCCGTCCCAGGTCCAACATCTTCTGACGCCAAACCGCTCCCGAGCTGCCATGAAGGTCTGCTGACGTGATTTGGTCAAGAACTCGGCTATCGTTACGCCGGAGCCTTTCAATGCCACCTTACCAAACCACACTTTATCACGGACGGCAGTCTCACAGAACTTCACCACAATAGCCCTGGGTTTGCTGCCTCTGCGACGGCCAAGTCGGTGGCTGCGCCTTATGTCATTTGCAGTCACGTCAGCCTTAACAGCTTTGAGCTGTTCAACTACAAGGGCCGTTGTGTCCTCTTTGTCAGCCTCCGGAACACCATGGATGACCAGCATCTTGCGTCGAGATCGCATTTCTATTTGATCGACCTGTTGAGCGATGAGCTCCACCTGCTTCTGGAGTATATTGAGAGAGTTCAAAACAAATGCTTTGAAGCTAGTGAAGTCCGCCGCTACTGCCTCAATACCGCTCCCAGGGTTGCTTGAGCCCGCTTTGTCCAAATTACTCTGCATCTCAGCCATCCTGGCATTGAAGGTTTTAGTGAGCTCCGCAATTGATCCTTGGATTGAGTTGATGTCCGACATAGTGTGTTGATGTTGACAGTTGAAGTAGGTGAAAGTGCAAAAATCAATGTAACTTCCTGGAGAAATGCTTGAATACGTACTACTGGTAGGTAAACTATATTATCTAACCATCAATTTTATTGTTTCAAATTATCCAAATTACTTTTAATTCTATTTTTTCTAATAAAATATGTGAACAGTGATGTGGTTCGTTTTATTCACCTACCCGATAAGCCCGATAAGATTAACTGAAGAGGTTGACAATGATCAGTCATTACATGAATTAATAAAAAAATACTTGAAAAAATCATAGGTATATGTACTATCGGGTTCAGAATTGCATGGCCAATTTATGAATGAATTCATTGATAAATTGACCATGCAATTTTGAACCTGATGGTACCTACAATATATATACATAATAGTCAGCTATTACATATAAATTGTATATACCTATGATTTTTTCGATCAATTATTCATTAGGTAGAAACGTGCCAGAGTACATTCTGTTTTTTAAGTTAATGCCTACTCTTTGGCTAATGTCAAACATTCCCGCACCGAAAACCTCGATGTCTAGTAATAATACACAATATTTTTGGTCTAAGATTTTTTTTATCGATTTTTGACCAGTTTTGAGTCGATATTCCAACATATTCACTATAGATAGAATTATAAGGCAAACGACTATCGGTTTTTGAATCTTTTATCTCCATTCTGTAGAGCCGGATCTTGAAATAAATGAGCCGTTATTTTTTTATGATATTTTTAAAATATTGTCTAAAAAAACACTTTATCGATATTCGAATGGTGTAAAGAACCTTACATATACGTAATCTACATATTAGGGTTCCTCTTTGATGTCTCTAAAAACTGTAGAGAGATTTTAATTTTTAACTAATGAAAACAAAATTTAAGACAATAAAACCACTTTTTTAGCTTAAACCGGTTCGACTTTGATGTCAAATATCTCGAAGACAATGAATATTGAAGTAAATATAGGATATTATATTTACTTGTTTAAAGCCGTTACTGATAATATGCTTATTAGTTAAGGTTGTCTGGAAGAGATCGCTTCTTAGCGATAAGACCGCCTGTTGTTTACCTTAAGTTTTTTAATTTTTCTGTCTTAGTTTCTTTTATTGAGGTGTACAGTAAAGAGTATTTTATTATTATTATTATAAGCTATATAAATCATTAGAAAACTAAGGGAATCAGATCTAAGGTCATTGGCGCCAGGGAGCCCCTTAAAATATAGGCCCTGTCCTTTATAACTGAGACAACTTCGGCAATTTTTACCTAGTTTGGTATTACTATTTTCCAATTAAAACATTTTGCTAGTCTGTCACTGTGACCTCCACCCATTAAAAGCTGCCAGATGCCAGGATCTAGCAATAAGAATAGTATAGCAATCTAACCAGACGGGTTTTGTTGCTCTCATTATTGTGTCATAATCTGACGTGGCTAGCTCTTAGTCCAATAGCAGCTCAGTGACCCTTAAAAAATGCCTTATTTATGCCTACAGCATTACACGTAAATAATTATGCTATTAAACAACATTAAGCATTTATTTATGCTATTGTAGAACCTAAGGCACTAAAACCGCTAAAAGCTGTATAGGGGCTGTGCATAAATTACGTCATCAATTTTTGATTTACTTGGCTTTATAATGGTTTATATTATTGCTATTGTACTGCATTAGGAACGTATTACCTACTTATAAATGCTATTGTACACCCTAAGGCATTAAAAATAGCTGAAAGCTGTATAGCGAATTTAGGTGGCATTATAATGGCTAATATTCATGCTCTTAAACAGCATTAAGCATTTATTTATGCTATTGTAGAACCTAAGGCACTAAACCAAACCGAAGCATTAGTGTAGCAAACCAAAACGCAACTGTACAGCATTCAGCTGTACAGTTGCATGTTGTTCGCTGCACTAAAACTAATGGCTAAACAAAAGCATTTACATATGCCATTATACAACCGTTATACAGCATAAAGCATCATAAAATGCTATTGTAGAACCTAAAGCACTAAAAACAGCTGAAAGCTGTATACCGGATTTACGTGGCACTATAATGGCTAATATTCATGCTCATAAACAGCATTAAGCATTTATTTATGCTATTGTAGAACCTAAGGCACTAAACCACACCGAAGCATTAGTGTAGCAAACCAAAACGCAACTGTACAGCATTCAGCTGTACAGTTGCATTTTGGTTCGCTGCACTAAAACTAAAGGCTTTAAAAAAGCCTTTATACATGCCATTATACAACCGTTATACATTTTAAAGCATTATATAATGCTATTGTAGAACCTAAAGCACTTAAGTGCTTTTAAACAGTCGAAAGCTGTACAGTTGCGTTGTGGTTTGCTGCACTAAAGCTAAAGGCTTTACAAAAGCATTTAGATATGCCATTATACAACCGTTATACAGCTCAAAGCATCATATAATGCGACAAGTTGCTCGGTGAACGTATATAAGAGTTTATACGGTCCTTAAGTTCGAAATAAGTTAACTATTCATATGTTATAATGCTTCCTGTGTTACTTGGGTGGTTACGTAAATTTTAATAAATTTCTACACAGTATGATGATCATTTTTAATACCTATTCCATGTCCTACGTCCGTTGACCCAGTGTCGGCAAACTAGAGCGTGCGCCGGAGCGGGCGCGCCGTGACGTCACTTCCCTGTGTGCGCGTGCGTCTCTAGCGGCGCGAGTTATAAGAGGTTAGCTGGCTTGGTACCTACCGCTAAAATATAAAACAAAACTTATTTTTGTGCATCTCTTTCTTTCGAATGGCATGAGGGAGTTAACTAAATTTCCACTCAAAACGCAAAATAGTTAGGACTAGAAGCTACGGTGTGGCATCATTAGGTTAGCTAAGATATCAAAAAATTAAAACCAAACATTAAAAGCACGCGCTTTTCCTAGATACTTACGACATAGAAGCACTAAATAAGTACTAAGTAGTATTTAATAAATAGAATCTGGCTACTCTATCGTGACCCTGAGATTTGTTTAAAATTTTTTAAATGGCATTTGGGAAGAATATTACGATTTTTTCATTATTTTTATATACATCCTTAATGGTTTTCATCAAAAGAAATCGCGTCAGTTACTTATTGCTATGATTTATAAATATAAAGAAAAATAAGACGAGCAGAAAGTGATTTTGATACAAAGCTAAAAAACTTAAGAAAGGCATCAGATATCAAATAACATACACATCGTACGCTGTGATAATTGTGATATTTGATATGCAACAAAAAGTAATAATTGCAGAATGTACTTTTTGGACTGATTGAGCCACTACTATGGAGCATGTAGTACAAAATATATACTCTTAATTACACGCCTCAAACATACATACGAGTATTGTAAAAATCATAAAAATATATCATCCATCATTGTGACAATACATCCACGATATCACACTTCGAAAGCCTAAAATTCGTTTATATGTTTAAAAATTAAAGTATTTCAGCAAGTAAGAGTTATTTTCGCATATCTGATAATTCTTATATGTATGTGCAACTATGTCATAAGAAAAGAATATTAATTGTTCAAGTATCATTACTGTTTCTCGACTTATATCTACGCCTTTTTTCAGGGCCACGATAAAGAAGCTAGACTCTAGTGTCGATTTATTTTGACTGAAGGAAGGCTTTTACCTCGCTTATAGGTCCCTACCTATATTGTATTGTATACCCTTATACAATACAATATTCTTTATAGCACCACACAAAGAAAAAGAAGTACAGAAACAGATTCAACAAAGTAAATAATGGCGGTCTTATCGCTATTAAGCGATCTCTACCAGACAACCTTAGGGTAACAGGGTATGTATCCTGCTGCTGTATGTACAGCGTCCAGATCCTGAAACTTTTGTCTGTAGATTCTAAGTACTAGATGGTAGGCAAATTTAACAGCATCACAGAGTATAAGTTCAGCTACCGGTAACCTAGGTAATAATACCGGTACCTAGGTACTACGTGCTAGGTAGCTACGTGGGAAGGTAGGTAGGTACTAGGTAGGTAGGTACTAGGTAGGTAGGTACTACGTCTTAATGAAAACCGCTTAAAACTTACAACTTAAAATTAAAATTCAACTTAAGGCCACGCCGCTTCCGTCGGAGCACGCGTCATCCTTCCACCCACCCTCGACCTTCCTCTCTTACACATAAGACGCACATTGCTTTGCGCAGTCTAAGATAAAGATTGTAACTTTTTGTGAAGCGGCATCGTAAAAGGGCACAGGGTGCGTGGAGGAAGTCTTCAAGCACCGTACCGTGTTAAAGATCTAGGTTTGATGGCAACAGGAATCTTAAGAAGGTCTGATAGGTGCTTCCCGAAAGGTGGGAATTTCCTACTTGTATCTTAAGGTTGTTCATGCCTGTTGTACTTAAGGCATTGCAATTTAGGCCACAAATTTTGGATTTGTAACTCTTATCTATCTCTATCTCTAAATACCCACTCTCACTAATCGTACTAGAAACAAAACTATATACTAATACCTATTATCAAAGTTTTCTTTGTTTTTTTATAAACATAAAATAATTTTAAACAAAAAAGAACCGACTTCACTTAGACTCCACCTTTCCAAAAGGAAATGCCCGAGCTACTGTAAAAAATATTAAAATCACTATAGGTGTGCCTTTAATAGTAGAAGAGTTTCCTTGATTTCTCCAGGATCCCACCATCAGATCCTGACCTGATTACAATGGGACCAACTGTGTAGTATACTCTTTCAAACAAAAAAAAAATCCAAATCGGTCCAGCCGTCTTCGAATGATCGGTGAACATACATTTTTAAAAAAATAGCAAAAATAAAGATCCCGACGTATTGATAACCTCCTCCTTTGAAAATAGGAACATCATCCATTGAAGTTAAAATATGTGTAAATAACAATCGTCAACAAAAAGTCGATATAATTTTTTTGCATCAATTTAGCGTCTAGTGGACGCATACATGCCTCCGTACCGCGATGATATTTTTTTTCATGTTTTTTGCAATAGGAAAGGCCGGTGAAAACTTTTTGAAGAGGGCGCTGTTCCAGATTCCATACAATGAAAGAAATGAGTTGATCAATGTTACTCTGCGCCCGTAGGAAACACCTTAGACAACCCTACACGTGATCCCTGGGTGGTGCTAAAAGAGTCACAAACTTAGCGCACTGTCCCATCTGGACCTCGCAGCACTCATTAGGTTTTCTTCATTATCTGCTTTCCCACTAGTAGCTCACCAAACGAAGACGCTTAACTGCCTGATAGGGGAAGTAATTCGTGTATAGCTGAATTTTGGTGTAGTTGTAGGCAAAGGTATCTTACACAACATACTAAAAGTACCGGTGGATGGGGGCGCCGCTAGCGGGGAGAGGGGGGTGTAAAGGTCCCTTATTTTGGTTTTTCGTAAATAACTCGGTAACGGTAGCTCATACGAAAAAATGTTCTATTGCTTAATTCATCCACATCTAATTTTCTATAAAAAAGATTCTTTACAATTTTTTGCTAGGATCAATGTTTAATGAGATATCGAGGAAATACGATAAACACTTTTTTAAACTTTCGGAGCTAATATTTACGAAAGTATTAGTTTTATCCAAAAATTGTTTCAGAATACCCTTATTGTTTTAAAAAGACCTATCTAACGATACCCCACACATTTGGGTTGGAGTAAAAATAATATTTACCCCCCCACTCCATGTGTACGGGAGGTACCCGAAAAAATAATATTTTTTCACATTTTGTTTTAAAACTTTGCCGGCGTGAATAAAGTACATACTCACACGATTTTTTTATTTTCTAGTACTAACCATCACTGAGCAGGCTGCTCACCCTGCTACCTCACTTCCTACCCTTATAGTTTCGCCAAGTCCGTCTGACCCCATCTGTCCGTCTAGACGTCTAGTACTAAACATCACTGAGCAAAGCCGTGGACGGACAGACGGGGACAGACGGACATGCCGAAACTCCAAGGGTAGGACCCCTCCTCACCCTGCTCAGTGATGGCTAGTACTAGAGAAATTAAATTTCGTATAAGTATGTGTTTTAATTACGCAGACAAAGTTTTAAAACAAAATGTGAAAAAATATTATTCTTTCGGGTACCTCACGTACACATGAAGTGGGGGGTAAATATTTTTTTTACTCCAACCCTAATGTGTGGGGTATCATTAGATAGGTCTTTTTAAAAAAATAAGGGTATTCTGAAACCACTTTTGGATAAAACTAATACTTTCGTAAATATTAGCTCCGAAAGTTTAAAAAAGTGTTTATCGTATTTCCTCGATATCTCATTAAACATTGATCCTAGCAAAAAATTGCAGAGAATCTTTTTTATAGAAAATTAGATGTGGATGAATTGAGCAATATAACATTTTTTCGTATGAGCTACCGTTACCGAGTTATTTACGAAAAACCAAAATTAGGGACCTTTACAACCCCCCCTTTCCGCTAGCGGCACCCCCATCCACCGGTACTTTTAGTATGTTGTGTAAGATACCTTTGCCTACAACTACACCAAAATTTGGCTATACACGAATTATTTCCTCTTAGTTTTCCTTTATTGGGTGGGCTATAGTACTACCGCAGATAAGAAATGCCTATCTATATCATAATTATCCAGTGACATGTAGCCATACGATAAATAAATAATGACAGAATGAGACAGAAGATGAATGGTCCTTAACTAGTATGCAGTCAAAAAGCTTATCTTATGATCTTAGGCATAGCCTAATTATACAGGTTAGTTAAATTTTTGACACCTCGTGACGTCAGTGACCACACTGACGTCATCAGGGAACGATGCGGTTCTCAAACTTTTAAAATAGGGAAAATTATTTAATACAGGATTACCTCTATTATTAGTAATTATACTAGACATTATAATAAGAATGCAAATTAAATGCCGTGCCATTAAAAAACAAATCATTGGGTATATCTAAACGACACCATACCAAGGGTGTGCAAGTGTGCATCTCTGTCAAAAAAATTGAGATTGACATTTAGTATGACATTTAGTGAGAAAGAGAACTTGTCATGCGTTAAGAAGGGACAACATGATTCGTAACGTCAAAGAAGGAGCTCTGTATCAGGGATATTACGGATACTGATTTTTTGACATCCGCGGATGCGGATATTAAAAGGCTCACATGCTTGGAATACGGATGCGGATGTAAGATAAGTACACAAAAAAAACAAATATTAAAGTTTTGTACTACTCACATCATACAAAGCCCTTCGCCCTACAATAGCATTTCAACACTAAAATCAAAACAAAACAAACTCGTCATTTCTTGTCGCTGTCCGTCAAGGACATAGAGCTCGATCGACGAATCACGAAAATGTAACAATATTAATTGGGTAATGGTGAAATTACCTACGTTACTTTACCTAGCACGTGCGCCGTCGCAGAGACGTTCCTGTACCGACTTGTTCCACATCTGCATCCGCATGAGCTCCGCATCGATTTGATGCGGAGGCGGAAGCGGATTTTGAAAATGATGCGGAAGATCCGCGGTTTCCACAAAACCACAATTTCCACAAACCATAGACAATTTTCCGCACAGTATTGAATATTATCTACTTATGCTATCCGTATTATTAGTGTGTCCGTAGTGTGTATTGTATCTGTGCATTTACGAAATAAATGAATATGAATATGAATATGGTGTCCCTATGACGGAATTCATGGCCGGCCATAAACTGTTATAGTTTTTAAGGGGCACCACACATTAGAGCAGAATTCAGCTATTCGTAAACAAAAGCGGAAATTGGGCTATGGTAGCGGAAATTTGTCTATGGCCTCCATACAAAAATTCAGTCTACCATAGACAAATTTCCGCTTTTGTCTATGAATAGCTAAATTACGCTCTAATGTGTGGTGCGGTGCGCCTATGGGATATTCTTCATTAATGGGTCAATCCAAAAAAAAAAACATTAGTCTATGTAAGTACAATATTACCAACGTTTGATTTATTCCTATTACTTATAGTTTCCCCGTTATACAAAGTTAACGACATGCCGTTGTACTGTTAAATTTGCGTATTGATTTATACTAAACGGATTAGTCCATTGAAAAAAGAAATTAAACTCATAAATATGTTACTAAAGATTACAATGTCATTCCATTACAATTACAACGTAACTTGTAAAATATTTTAGCGTAATTCCACATTTAGTGCGTTGGTATGAAGTTTTACACGCAGTTACAATACACCAATATATATTACGAGCAACTATTATTATATTTATTATATACATTATATATCTATCAAATATTTGGGAATCTCAGACAAAAACGAAACGGCGTGATAAGTTTAAAAGAAACAGAGATAATACAATATGGCCGTCTGTCAGTGTAATACTCGCCAAATAGTTGTATTGCCACAATGTTAAAAAAAGTCCTCATTAAATTACATGCCGTAAATGAATTGCCAACTAAAAGTATTAAGTATATTAAATTACCTAAAATTATATGAAGCTTATTTTAGGTATAAAATAATTAAAAAACACAAAATAAACTTAGTAAAGGCACGCTAACATTTTTGAACATGAGTAGTGTATTAATTAAACTCCCTGACTGAATTGAAGATGTCAACGAATGGCATCATTATGTGACGTAGGTGAGGTCTTTTCGGACGAGCTGTCAAAAATTTAAATGACCTTTATAATTAGGCTATGATCTTAGTCAAAAACCTTCCCAATAGCGTTAATCTACAGCATTTTAATTTTAGTGTAGGTATATCAGAAACCGGTGGATTTCAATTTAGGAGCAATTCGAGAAAAATCATTGACTCATTTTCACGAAAATAAATAAACACTACTTCGCGCCATACAAATTTCGCTTTTCTAAAGACCAATGTTGGAGATGTCACTTTGACAGTTACCTTTCCCTTAGTATATGCCTTCCCCATCCTTCCCCATTATAAAATATATAGATACATATATGTTTAGAAGTTTTAAAATTACTAACATGCAGTGAACGTTTGTAAACTACATCAATATGTCAATTTCGATAATTCTTGCTAAACCAGTGGCACATGCGAGATACCAGTTGAATTCTACCCCACTTCAAGTTGTTAAGTGTAAATTAAATTGTCCAGCGAATGCGGACGGACAGACAGACGGACGGACAGGCGTCGCCGGCTCCAATCGCTAGATCAAACAACAAACGTGGGAATACCGGTTTTTAATGCTATCTATGTTTACAATTACCTGAGTTAAAACATGTAAAAATACATTTTTACTTCATCATGCGCCATATTGCGGAATTTAATTGGAACTAATTTCTTACACTGGCAATATTTTTAATGATAACTTGTTACTCTTGTCATTATCATAGTTGCGGTTTGAATATTAAATAATAAGTGACAAGAAATGCCCAAAACTATGCATAGTCAAGAACAAAACATTGTAAATAATGTATGTAATAAGCTGTTGGAAATAAAACGCTCGGGAAATAAAATTATTTCGCTACGAAACATTTACAAAAGCTGACAGGTGTGACAGGTAAACAAATCAAGATATATGACCATACCATAGAGAAAAATATACTTTTTGACAAAATTTAACTCTTGCCATATAAATGAGAATAATAGCGCCCTCTTGACAATAATCATATATTTCTGGCCAGGCTTTAGATACACTCGTCATTCACAACCTATGAAAATTATTGACTTAAACAAAGAACACAAATATCTAAAGTACTCATAATATTTTTATTTTTCCAGGTTCTAGTTGTCAAGTTGACTCCATTAGGACGACTTACACTTTATACAGGCTGTTTTTTCAACAACTAGCCATAATTGTGTTAGGCGATTATGTAAGTCGTACTGAACATTTTTTATATGGGACCAACCCCGACAACCCAAAAAAAATTGGCCTCAAAAACGATAACGTCAAAAATGTCGAAAAACTTCGAAAGTAAACGTCGTCGTCTGATCGGCCAAATGTATGAAACGGCAATTTTTTTTATCTACACTCATACTGTAAGTACTCTAAAATGCGTTCAAAAACCGTAGACAATGACAAGCATTACAACAAACGATTTAACTATGATAAGTTTCTTATCTGCGGCAGTAACGTAATTTTAACTTTGCATGCTCAAATATTGTTAAGCAATGAGTTTCAAATTTGGAACATCGAATTTGATAACATAATGTTACCGCCATGGCCAACTCGATTGGTCCCGCGCGAGCGCCGGCACAATCGAGTTGGCCATGACGGTACAATGGCGGTCATTTTATGGTTTCCGAACACTTAATTTAATATATATAATATGAGTGTAGATAAAGCAGTGTATGCAACTGTACGTAATTAGGCCTTAAAACACTCGTGTGATCTTATTATGAAATTCGCCTGCGGCTCATTTCATAAAACCACACTCATGTTTTAAGGACCCTTATTACGTAACAGTTACATAAACTACTATTGTGCTTTCGAAGTTGGTCCCATAATAAATGTTGTTTAGTATGGCCTAACAAATCCCCTCGCACCATATCAATATATACAGCATTTGTATAACAATCTGTATACCCAGTATCTGTATCTGTGTACACAGAAGTCACATCAACAAATCTAGATATCTTGTTGCTAACATGGCTGACGGTGACGGGTGACCCCAAAAGTGGGACATCTTTGAAATAACACCGCTGATTTTAATGCAATTCGACACGGAGCCGATTCGGATGCGGATTTACGCGGATCGACAACCTATAAGGTATTATATTAATGTGCATATAACCAAACATATTTTTATAAATAAAATAAATAATTAAATATTAGGGAAATCTTACACAGATCGACCGAACGCCAAACGATATAAAAGATTATAAACTTATATAGCTGTCATATACAAAGGAAAAAGTGACCTAGGCCTCCGGTGCCCAGGGCTGGGATCGAACCAGCGTCTTCTGCATTCGCGGCAGACGCCTTTACCACTTGGCGGCAAACAAATCAAAATATTTATTAAAAATAATTTGATTTGTTCTTCAGTTGATATCAAAGATATTTGATATTAGGTAAACATCCTATTGTTTAATGTAAACATATTTAGAGTAATATAATTTACTTAATCCTCCTGATCCTGACAAAATAAATCAGTTATTTACCTAAGAGAAAATTAAAAGGGCTTTCCGGCTTTTAAATTTATACCCAATTTTACAATAAAAATCATATTTGATCGATCGGTCATTCTCTTCCTATTGAAGTTCTTAGGAAGAAAATCTAAAGACAGCTTATATAAGAATTGGTATGATTTAACTCATTTTCAAACAAATGAGGTTTTGATCAGCAGATAAATCACGGTCAGCAAAAGTATAACATAATCTAACCCGTGCTGACTATCAGATTTGCCTGCTGGCCAAAATATATTTTAGGCTGGCCATTTAATGACTTCCCTCTAAGAACTATCTGAAAATAAAAAAATGATCTAAAAATACATTCAAGGTGGCGTATAAATTGTACAAACAAAAAGGTGGCACACGCCTTAAATCGGTGATATATCACAAAAATCTGCAGTCACGGTACCGAGAAGTGTCGATTGCAACATGACACGCGGCGTCATGTCGTATCATGGTCGTATATCATATCGCCTTTGATACATACGTAAACATGACAACGAGATGATGACGCCTTAAAGTTTTATATTTGTATTGTCATGATCTTGATGTGGGAGATCCCAGTGCAATGTGGAACAATTTGATGATTAAAAGGACGAAAACCGAAACAATCAACGTCCAGAATACAAAAGCATTATCAATAATGTAAATTGAATACAGCGACTTTCAATAGTTTTACCTACACAATGTAATAATATATATTTGTTTAAATGGGTGTGATGTTGATGTGTGATTTAGGACTGTTCTCTATAAAACCAAACAACTGTTTAATTTTGCTACCTATCTTATTCGATTTTTCCACCACGTATCTAGTGTCCACGTATTCAGTGCTTTAAAAATATTGCAAATTTAAAAAAAAAGTAGATACTTACCCATACTTATTGACAACTCCAGAAAATTATTGGCCCCTAACCAATAAATAGCAATTGCCATGCAACTTAGCTTATTAAGTAAATCAATTGTCAACCTGATATTTCTTAAAGCCAGCAGGTACAATGCAGGCCGGTGCAACTCCGCAGTATTTTCCAAAAAAAAACAGTGAATTTAAAATTTTCCCGGTTGTTTAAAAAATAGCGACCGCAAACCCAGTTTCCTGAACGGAAGACTAATTAAAAATTGATTAACTATTCATGAAGCCTCGGGGGTCCTTTAATTAAAATAACCTGGCGTAAACTCTAAACAGGTGTAGGTAGACGGAGAATATTTGTGACCACTTTTTTTGATGATCAAGTTCATCGTCATCTTCATCAGAACAAGGTTTTAAACGTACCAATATTTTAAATATTACCTCAACGCCTACAACAACAATAACACAGATAAAAAGTTTGTAGTTTGGTTTGGAACCAATTTTTACTATTATTTTGTTAGTATTAAACTCGTAAATGAATAAATTAATACTCATTACCAAATAAGTTGCTTTGGTTTAGATAGTTTTTTTTTGTAAAATTTTAATAATTCGTTACTGTTAACGTTAATTCGATACAGAATTTTACAACAATGCGTAGCCAAGATTAAACGACGTGCCGTAAACATTTCTTCGCTTTTTCTGTCAATTCAAAGACGCATTAACAAGTAAATAACGACTTGTTGCATATTTATATTTGACTAAATATGGAATTAAGCAAAAAAGTTTATTATAAATACATATTATTATCATTATAAAAAGAAAGTACGGTTTATTTCCGATGGTAAATTAATGTGAATCTAATGCGTAACATGCGTCGCATGTCAAACTAATGTCAAGTACTTGAACCGGCAATAAAAAAAAGAAATGCGTATAATTATGTTTTCAAATAAAATCGAATATAAAATAGATAGAGTATAGTCAGTGGGGAAGGTACCTGTCACAATGATATTTACATTTAGAACAATAGTCCTTAAAAAGCTAAAGTTGTATGGCGGGAAGTAGTTTTAATTTATTTTAGAAAATGACTCACTAATTCATCTCGAATTCATACCCAAAAGAAATCCTCAGGTTTCCGAAATACTCTAAAATTAAAGTGCTATAAAATAAAGCGCAAGGGAAGAATTTTCCCTAAGAAAAGCCTTCTGACTGCATATAGTTTCAGTACATTGTTAAGGACCATACATCCTTTGTCTCTTTCTGTCGTATGGAATCTGGAACAGCCTGGCTGGCCTTCCCCATTGCTGCCACATTGCCTACCATGCTCTACTTCGCCTGGCTCGAAAAAAAGTGTTCTTTCACAGCTTTTCATGTCTTATTGAGATGGAAGAAAGGCGGCTATTATTAGGAATCATATGCATACGGTAGAGATAGACCACTGTTTTTCAAGCCTGGCAAAGTTGAGCATGGTAGACAAACTTGCAGCAGTTGTCGAGACAGTTATTAGGTAACGAATTTATGCATTTATTTATATTAATATACATTACGTTTAATAAAAGAAAAGAAGAAACTATGCGTCAAAAGTTAGTTTAAGATTTTTTTTAATACTAAGGGCCTGTTTCACAATCTCCAGATAAACTTATCTGCCAGTTAAAATTATTGCTATCCTTTACTCCAGTCATATAAAAGAAAAGGACAGCAAACATTTATCTGACTTAACTGGAGATTGCGAAACAGGTCATAATTATCAGAAATGATACCTAATTTACCAGATAAAATAACGACCCAATAACAATAACAGTAATGACCAAGATTGCAAAAATTTTTTATAGTAAATTCGTACAACCAATGAAACACCTTTCTTCGCTACTGTACTTTGAACATATGGCTTCTAAAAATGTTTGTCATTAACATTTTTAAAAAAGAAAATGCAGGACAGAAATGCCTACGGAGCATTTACTTTTTACTTAACTTAATTTATGACCAATTTGATCATCATTGGCAGTTTTATTGTTTTAAAGGCCGTAATATGACTGTTTATTTTACAGTAAATAAATAATGTCTCATTCCTGAAATTCGTGCTTCAATGTCAAAAAATGTTTTATGACACGAAAGTATAAAAATAACTTCAATGTCTTTGGAGCCACAACATTTAAGTGAAAGGGCAAATGTAAAGTAAAGTAAATTTAACTTAACATTAATACACATAAAGGATTAATTTAAGATGATATTTTAGTATGATTTGTATAATTTTTCAGTTTCAGGAATACTGGTTGCCGCCCTGCGTTTACAGCGGCTTGCACACACGACCACCTAATAGACAAGTTGATTAAATTTTTCCATAATTTCTGTGAAAGCATCTCCATGGCCTAACTCGGTACCTAATTATATATCCCCTCCCCAAAACAAGAGACGTCATTGGTAAACCAATAATAAGTTATTCAACACATTATAAGCGTCAAAACACTCTGACACTATGAAGAAATATCCCTTCGAAGCTACTAAATTGTTCATTTATTACGGGTACGCTACCGCCTGTCCGCACTAATGTTAATCTCAACATCTAACACAATATTGAAAAGAGATAAATCTATTTCCCCCCGATCTGTTAAACCTAACTACCTAACCCTTAACACAAAAGATTATAACTCCATGAATTTCCACAAAGCAAAATTATACTTTAATCTGAGGAGTTTAAGTTTTATTTTGATTTGGTTCGGGAGGTGTTAAGTGAAATCTAAGTATGATATCGGCAGACAGAGTAATAAACTTGGCTAGTACGCATGTGTGTAGATTTAAGAGATATTTATGATTGCGCCGGAGGCTGTAGGGGTTAAGGCGGGTTCACACTGTTGCCATTATGAAATATAGAAAACCAAATAGTCCATACCTAGGTACGGTACGCTTTGAGCTATTTTAGACTTAAAATTAGTAAAATGTGCATTCAATATTTTTTCAAAGCATTACATTATTTGTGTAAGTAGCCTATTTTATTATCATACTAGCTTTTGCCCGCGGCTTCGCTCGCGTTAAATTCGGGGTGACACGGTTACCCTTTGCCCCCCGGAATGCTCCATACAAATTTCCAGTGGAAGTGGGGGGTTAGAAAGAGACAAAAAGTAGCCTATGTCACTCTCCATCCCTTCAACTATCTCCACTTAAAAAATCACGTCAATTCGTCGTCCCGTTTTGCCGTGAAAGACGGACAAACAAACAAACAAACAAACACATACACTTTCCCATTTATAATATTAGTATGGATTAGCCGAAATACATCCACTGCTACTTAGACAAGATCTCTCCTAAGGATCTCCAAAACTGGTGCCTAAATCCAGCAATTCCCACAGCTCGTTTACTAGGAGTTCGGAGGTACCTAAGGAATGCAACTGACAAACATTTTTTTTTGTGAAACTAGTACTTATTTTACCGGTTTACTGATAAATTCTATGCAACTTTTAACGGCTTTCATAACAAGAGTAGATAGCAGTAAATTAAGACCACTTCTTATTAAACTCAAACTTCAACTGAAACCTTCAGACTAAAAGGCGTATCACTTTAAGAATTCATCTATACTATTCCTAACACTACTTTGTGCCATAAAATAGAGTGTATGCTTAGTTATATATTAGCAAATATACGATTATGGAAGTTTCGGCGCCACCGTAACTGTAATTAATTACTTGAATTAACGAATAAATCGATATCGTGCTCACAAATTATGGTTGGTGTGTGGATGACGAATATAGGCACAGAGGTGTCAATTATCAGACTATAGCTTTAAAAACCCTATTGTTATATGCTACTTTTACTATAGTGTAAAGAAGAGTAGCTTAAGTTTTTTTTATACCATCACAGAGGCAAACAAGCATACGGCCCGCCTGATGGTAAGCAGCTACCGTAGCCTATGGACGCCTGGAAGTCCAGACGTGTCACATACGCGTTACCAACCCTTTACAAAAAGGAGGATTAAAGGACGACTAAAGGAACAAGAGGGTCCCTCGTCAACACACTGGATCCTCTTTGATCTCTTAGTATTAAGTATATGTAAAATAATATTTCCAAAGCATTTACTTCTTAGGAGCATGTTTATAAGTAAGTAATACATATTAGGATTATTAGGTACAATACATTTACCGCCAGAATATTGTTGAAATGCATTGAAAAAATTTACATAGCGAAGAAGAGATTAATATTTCCTTGCTCTTTACTCCTTGTGACAATACTTAATTAAACAGACCACCTAACTGCGTAAAAAAATGCGTAGGTACGCATATGACAATAAATCTAGATATCTAATAATAATATCAGTAGATACAATATATAACCTAATACCTACGCGTATCCTTGACTCAACAATTCAAACAAAACGATCATTACCACTGACCTTACTCTATCTAACAATCCAAGAAACTATAAAAAAAACATGCTTTAACGACTTTCATCACATCTCTACGCACCTGCGCGCCATATGTCATCAAAACGCACACTCCTACGCATCCCGCTACACATGAGACCCCCCACTAGTTTTAAAAAGGAAACCTGCGCGAAAATCAATATGGACGCGAATTTTCAACCACCTAGCACCACGCTAGCGACTTTTACGGCAAAATTTAGTCACATATGATCCCAAATAAGGCAGCTTGTTTTTACCGTTCGGTTGACCTGTTCTTACTTCAGTGGGTCGTATGTTTCTGTCTCGGTCGCGTGACGTCATCCAACAGTAGCGACTATGATATGAGTGATATGTACGGACGTGTTGTAGAAGAAACCGTTGGGATCATATAACCCTAAACAGCAGATGCTGACATTAAGTCGAACAGTCGTAGGACTCGAATGTAAGTACGAGTATTGTTGGGTACCAGAATAACTCATAAGGTTACAAAACAAGTTTTTATATTTTTTTATTTTCTTTAACGTTAATGCTGTGTCACTTCAGTTTTGTGAACCATTTAATGACCTAAATACCAATTAATAATATCAATAAAAAACAATCTGGATAGTGCGTGCCTAAATTAGTGCTGCATCGCATGCCTCTGTCGACACTTTATCGACTCATATCGATTCGATACTTATCGATGCAAAATATTACCCACGATCTTTTGATAAAAGGCAAATTTGTAATTGTATGATTTCCAAGTTAAATTATTTATATTTTTTAAAGGAGGTATCAGCTTTTAAAGTCTCAAGGTTTTATTCTACATATCAGCAGTTTTAACAATTTTATAAAAGAACGAAGAATAAGGCTTATATAATATGCAGTATGTTTTTGAAAATTTAGAAAAGTTTAGCTTTAAGGCTTATTGGATGTTGTACTAATTATTACAGATACTAAAATGGTTGCATTTCCTAAGTTAAAATAATAGGTTAGTATGTAAATAAGGGGTATGAGTGCCTATAAAACCTATATGTATAGAATTAAAGTATGTTTTAAAAACCCTTGATGTTTTTAACGTTAAAAAGGTATACCTATCTCTAAAGTTTGTTCTAAACATCGATCCTAGTACTTGACACGCTAATGCCCAATAGTTAACACCATGACATGCACATTGACGAGCACTGGGACATTTACCTTAACGTTACGATCATGTAGTAGGTAGGTACACTGTAACTACTTTTGAGTTAAAATTTAATAGGCTTTAACTTCATATTTCCAGCATGCAGTAATTTGCGTGCACATCATAAATAAATAAATGATGTATCTGATGTTAACCGCACTTGTTAAAGGACTTAATTAAATGTCTAGAGATAGTCTCGAGCTTTGCCATGGATTCCCTCACACAAGTTTTCGCATTAAGGTGGCAGCGTAGAATTTCAAGTACAAAATTAATGACGTACTTACACAAATTTTACATACAGATTTCCAAACAAACAAAGTAAACGCTTACTAGTGTAGCATCACGAAACACAGTGCAGTACAGTAGGATTAATGTTTTTGTGTAAAAAATTATCAATAAAACGATGTATGTAGAGATGTAAGAATTACTGCTTTGGATTCATATCATAGCAAGGGATATTTTTTCAGTGTTAGTAAATCCCTATTGATCCGTTACATATCGCGATAATATAACTTTGTATGTATCTACAGTGTGAATCACATACGGGCGAACATTTAAACGGGTTAGCATAGGACATAAAAAATATATTTAAATAACTTTTGCTTACAAATACTTACGACGAAAAATTTTTATATTCGGCCCGCAATGTAAATGCAACACACTCAAGTTAAACGCTCGTTTACATTGACAGTTGCTTACTTACTTCAATCATGTTTTTAGTACATTCCTGTTCGGTAAAATTTGAAATATTAATTACGGGGTCATAATTAAGTGTAACTTTAAACAACTTCTTAATCAATGATTACATAATAAATCCTTTGTCTGCTTTAATTTACTACTCGTATTGGATTTACACACTGTATACTGACCTCCACCGCGACATCATATATATCTGTTTCATCTCGTGAGAGGTAATCTAAACCCGTGCTAAACGCCCGACCTAGTGTCAGGACGCTGTCGAGTGTCGCGACAGCCGTGTTGACACTTGCCAGGTTAACTAGCTCGACATTGCTACGGCTTCTTAACTATAAATAAATACTCATTGTTTTATGTATTGTTTTTTCGGACAGATTAAAACAGAGCAGAGCGTACTTTAATATTATTTTTAAACCATATTTTATGACCTTTTTGTGGCACTTAGTGCTTACTAATGCCCAATAGTCGACTCTATTATTACTAATAACTCAAGTTTAAAGATGACTTTATATCCTTTTATGTCCTTGGGCAGTTACAAATAATCGGACGTCTACTTAACTTATTTACATAGGTCCCGAGGGATTATAAACTAAAATAAACCAGTTAATTGTCCAACTTTTTAGGAATTTATTGCGTACTACTTAGAAGTTTCACTCTTACTTTAATACCCATCTTGGCCAACATTTAGCCCATAAACATACAACATTACATCGCCCTGAACGATAAACATCTAAGTTTTGATCTAACCAGACGTATTTGAATAACTATATAAATAAAACACCGTAAATCACATTTTCGCAAAAGTACCGCATCGTTCAAATGCAAATCAAACCAACTAAATCTTACAAGATGCTAAAATTTAAAAGTATTAAAGTGAAACAATTTTCTTTATGGCGCTACCTATCGAGCGATCTATAACAATGTACCGAAACATCGCTTTAACACGTACAGGCAATTTACAACCTTATGATATAAATAATAAAAGCTACGTTAATATCAAAAACACTTTCCAAGAATTGGAAAACCAATTTACGCACGCTGCTCAAAAAATCGCTAAGGAAACCTCAGCGTCTTATTTTTAAAAGCATGAGGCTCGGTTCTCATTGGCTAGCTTTCTTCTAGTGCTCTCATAATGTGGTCGAGCTTCAAGTGATAAGAAGCAGATTAATTACTGTGATGAATCTTCGGACAAGTTGACGGACTGGTTGCTGATAACGGTTATGTTAACACCCGACCTTACGTAAACGGTTCGCGCGAACGAATTAACCGGACTGTGGTGGATTTTGTAGAGATACAAGTTTATTTCGTAGATGATGATGATAGTGATGGATTCATATCAAAAAAGTAGACCATGGTTCCTACGTAGTAACTACCTAGATTATGGCCTTATGTTTACCGTGCAAAAAGTTAAAAAGTTATGCCTTTATATTTTACATGTGGCATTGTGGAGTATAGTTTGGCCAGGGACTGTTTTACTTCAAGCATAGTCAGAGAGAATCATACTGTCTCTTTCTTATGCTAGTACCCTCGCTACTAAAAAGGGATGAGTAAATATAGCATAATTACTTCCAATGTTACTGCACTTTTTGATCAGCCAAACTATTCGCTGTTATGCATTATGATTATGAAGATGTTTAAAAGTAAAACATCTGTTGTAATTCAATTGTCACGTAAAGTGTAAGCGCGACAGAAATTGATGCAAATGCGTGCTAATCGCAAATTATACGACAGTGTAGCCGATGCGAAAAAAAACAAGAAGTATTTAGAGATCCGCAGACAAAAAAACTTTAACGTTACCCCTTTGATATAAAGCGTATAAAATGTAGTTAGCGACGTATAACTCCCGTGAAATGAAGATATATCAAGATTCTGATAAGTTTTTGAAAGAAAATCACGTCAATTTTTGGATGTTCAGATGTCAAGTCAAAGGTTTCTACGGACAGCCCTTTTTTTAAATTTCTGCGTTAGTTTCACAGTAACAGTTGTTCAGTTATCGACTTAGGTACATGTTCACCTTGCGGATAATCTCTACACGTTTCAATAATACCCAGCGTTGTATTACACACAGAACCCTTTTTTATTTACAACTTTTAAGTTTATATTACAATAAACACCATTAAATGACGTCAGGTGAATTGAAAAGCTCAGCAGATGTGTATATAATTATATGTCAATACATAAAACTTTGTATATAATACAGCATATAAAATGAAACTAACGGAAATACAGAATTGCTCATTACATGCTAATGGAAGGTCAGCTAGCTCAATAAATAAGCGGGTCGGTTATATTTAAATAATTTCACGGGTTTAGTTTCTGGTGAAGTTGTAGTTTATTTATTTCTAATTATAAACCGCATGTTATAGAGTTATTCGAGAAGCTTATCATGATTACTATGTATATAACATTAAGTAACTTAGGTGTGCATTATGTAAAGAAATAAGTGCGCTGACTATTAAAGCCACCTAATCCTAAAATCTGGCGTAGCCACTGGTTTTTATGAAACCAAATGTCTGACCCTGAAACCTAGGAATAAACTAGGAAATCTTCTTTTATTATTTTCCCTAAAAGCTAATTAGCGGTACAAATGAAACAATACTCCGTATAAGAAAAGAACGAACAACCAACGGCCATTGAATTACCTAAAAATCGCACGCGATGCACGTCTAACAATGCCCTACGCGTCCAGTATAACAACGGGTTCAGGACGCTGATGGGCTTGCCTCGATTTTGCAGCGCATCAGGTATGTTTGCTGAGGCTCGCATCGATGACTTCCACGCAATCATGGGCAAACGAGTGGCCTCCCTGAAGCGTCGTGTTCGGGACAAACCCAGCAGCCTCCTGAACAACGTTGTTGACAGATTGGAGTGTCCAATTGTAAGACATAGGAATAAAATGTATATGGACTCCAGATTTAAATTTAATAATTTATAATGTGTTTGTAATTGTAGTTTGTAATTTAATTTATTAATAATATATTGTCATGTAAATATGTTAGTTTTAGTATGGACATCTGTCTGAATAAATAAAATAAATTATTAATTATTATTAGTGGCCACTCTTCTATCATTACACGTTGGTTAAATTAAAAATAATGAAATTGTATAAAATGTTTAATAATTACTTTTAGCTTGTTGAAATATAAGTAGCCGTCATATTTTTTTGTGTGAAATTTGACCGGCCCGAAAACCCGTCACAACCCATACCATACGATTGCGAAATATGTAACGATAATAGTTTCTTCGTTCCAACCGAGTGTTCCACGATCGACAACACTCACGCATTTTTTATATGAAATGGCTTTCTCCCTTTTTACACAGCCATGGGAATTTTTCCAATGACGACATTTTACACTTTTTAATTGAATAAACTAAAATATAGGCAACGTTGTTCGGTAGCGGCCTTGCTGATTTTAAGGTGATAGCCTCCACAATCAAACACGTGGTGGCCGAGCCTCGGACGGATTACCGTTTGTTCAACATAAGGGTGATTTGGTAAACGCGCGTTTTGAGACTAACAGCACACTTGTTCGTTAGATCAACGCACAATACGATATCAATATCACCAAGTGCGAGTCGGACTCGCGCACCGAGGGTTCCGTACAAACCTGTAGGTATATAGGGGTAGTAACTTCAAAATTATTTTAAAAAAAATTATATGATGTAACAAAAAATTTACGGTTTTCGCAATTTTTTCTTTATTTGTGCAATAAAACGTTGCTTTGTACCAAATTTCAAGCTTCTGAGTTCACGGGAAGTACCCTGTAGGTTTTGATTCCCTTGCGAGTTTCGAAAATTTGCGGCATAAACGGCTGTATCTTTTGATTGCGTCCCAAGTAACACATCAAGGCAGTATAACGGCCGTCTTACAGCATATCTATATGCTTTTAGCATTTTGAGTTCGTTTTATAGTAGCATTATAAACGTTTTTAGTGCTGATATAGGTCTTAAATGGGCACAAATTACCCAGCTTGAGATCCTATACAGGTCATTTAATAGCATTACAGGCGCATTATGTCTGCGCTATTAGGATTATCGTTGTCATGGAAAGTGCCAATCGCATTAAAGAAGCATTGGTACGCTCTATTAAGTTGCCAACCGCATTAAAGAAGCATTAATACGGCCAAAAAACTTGCTAATCGCAGTAAAGAAGCATTAGTACTCTCGATTAACTTGCCAATCGCAATACAAAATCATTATACTAGCATAAGAGTGTAGTAAAATAAACCTTACGTCAATGCAAAAACGTCTCTAACACCGACGGAACAAATGTTATAATACAATGAACGTTGTGATTTAACTACTTTGTCTCGCAATATAAAATGGACGAAGACGGTACAAAAAACTGAATGAGTGACACGTCATATTTGTTTGCATCCTAACATAATTTTACGTTATTATATCCTTCAAATATTACTGCGCAATGTAGTTTACTGTAAATGTGTATGTGTATATAAGTTTCATTGAAAATTTTCACGCGCCTTTGATTTATTGTGGTTTTGCTATAAAATATTATAAAAAGATATGCGTCAAATAAACAAAACAATTGTGTAATCCTCGTATAGAACGAGTTTTGCATTATTAACATAATAGTGTTGGTTGAGCAGTCTTAAATTAAGTAATTTCATTATTATATAGGTATTTTCCTTGTATAAATAGGTCCGCATGATTTTATTTTTAGGTTATAAATTATTTACAAAATGGCGTTGGTCTATATAGACGGAGAGCTAGCCACGTCATATATGACACAATAATGAGAGCAACCAAACCCCTCTAGTCAGTTGGTATACTATGCTTATTTCTAGATCTGGACATCTGGCAGCTTTAAAGTGGTGGAGGTCAAAGAATGCAAACCATTTCAAGAGAATAAATCCTAGAGATCTGGGTTTGATGCAATATTATGAGAAACTATACAAATACTATACATTAAGAGAAATTATACAAAAGTTAACGTTGGGAGAAAGTAGTGCCAAACAATGTATAATAAAATATAGTTCATAGTTTGTCGCCTACTGTTTTTGTTTCCGTAATAATCATACATCGGGGTTTTCGGTGCGGGAACGATTTGAGTAAGAGTAGAGATAAACAGATAGGTTAGTCTGAGAAAATATCATATTATGCCTTATGAATAACTACCTCTCTGTGAATAAGCATACACACTATTATACGAGCTTTTTTTCTTAGAGGCACGTTTGTATTGACTATTATATAGTATTTTAAAAATGCAATTGCATATCCGAAATTTATTAACTAGATCTACCTAAGACAAAGACACGGTATAATAAGTGTCAAATATTAATCTTGACGTCCGATATTTATGAACTATTTGGTTAACTGAAGAGGTTGACAATGATCAGTCATTACATGAATTAATAAAAAAATACTTGAAAAAATCATAGGTATATGTACCTACAATATATATACATAATAGTCAGCTATTACATATAAATTGTATATACTTATGATTTTTTCGATCAATTATTCATTAGGTAGAAACCTGCTAGTACATTCTGTTTTTTAAGTTAATGCCTTTCACAGAGAGCCTTTGGCTAATATTAAACATTCCCGCACCGAAAACCCCGATGTATGGTAATAATACACAATATTTTTTGGTCTAACGTTTTTTTTATCGATTTTTGACCAGTTTTGAGTTGATATCCCAACATATTCACTATAGATAGTCATAGATAGTAGAATCTTTTATCTCCATTCTGTAAAGCCGGATCTTGAAATAAATGAGCCGTTATTTTTTTATGATATTTTTAAAATATGGTCTAAAAAAACACTTTTATCGATATTCCAATGGTGTAAAGAATCTTAAATATACGTAATCTACATTTTAGGGTTCCTCTTTGATGTCTCTAAAAACTGTAGAGAGATTTTAATTTTTAACTAATGAAAACAAAATTTATGACCATAAAACCACTTTTTTAGCCTAAACCGGTTCGACTTTGATGACAAATATCTCGAAGACAATGAATATTGAAGTAAATATAGGATACTATATTGTTTAAAGCCGTTACTGATAATATGATAAGCTATATAAATCATTAGAAAACTAAGGGAATCAGATCTAAGGTCTTTGGCGCCAGGGAGCCCCTTAAAATATAGGCCCTGTCCTTTATAACTGAGACAACTTCGGCAATTTTTACCTAGTTTGGTATTACTATTTTCCAATTAAAACATTTTGCTAGTCTGTCACTGTGACCTCCACCCATTAAAAGCTGCCAGATGCCAGGATCTAGCAATAAGAATAGTATAGCAATCTAACCAGACGGGTTTTGTTGCTCTCATTATTGTGTCATATCTGACGTGGCTAGCTCTTAGTCCAATAGCAGCTCAGTGACCCTTAAAAAATGCCTTATTTATGCCTACAGCTTTACACGTGAATAATTATGCTATTAAACAACATTAAGCACTATATACTACTTAAAATTGCTATTGTAAACTCTAAGGCACTAAAACAGCTAAAAGCTGTATAGGGGCTGTTCATAAATTACGTCATAAATTTTTGATGATTTTACCCCCCCCCCCCCCTAAAATCATCCAACCCTCCCCCTGCCAAATAAAGTGACGTCATTTAAAAAAATGCGTTTTAAGCTTAATTGTAAAATAAAAAACTATTTAGTAGATAATATTTTATAGCATTAAAAGTTTATAGAAACACGACTTTCATTCCTTTTTTTACACATTGATGATGTGATCTTCGGAATGACCGCCTCCCCCCCTCCTACGTCATGCTACCATCATCCGATGTCCAGACCCCCCCCCCCCCATTTGAAATGACGTAATTTATGAACAGCCCCTTATAGTGAATTACTTGGCTTTATAATGGTTTATATTATTACTATTATACAGCATTAGAAATGTATTACCTACTTGTAAATGCTATTGTACACCCTAAGGCATTAAAAATAGCTGAAAGCTGTATAGCGAATTTACGTGGCATTATAATGGCTAATATTCATGCTCTTAAACAGCATTAAGCATTTATTTATGCTATTGTAGAACCTAAGGCACTAAACCACACCGAAGCATTAGTGTAGCAATCCAAAACGCAACTGTACAGCATTCAGCTGTACAGTTGCATTTTGGTTCGCTGCACTAAAACTAAAGGCTTTAAAAAAGCATTTATGCATGCCATTATACAACCGTTATACAGCTTAAAGCATTATATAATGCTATTGTAGAACCTAAAGCACTTAAGTGCTTTTAAACAGTCGAAAGCTGTACAGTTGCGTTGTGGTTTGCTGCACTAAAGCTAAAGGCTTTACAAAAGCATTTAGATATGCCATTATACAACCGTTATACAGCTCAAATCATCATATAATGCGACAAGTTGCTCGGTGAACGTATATAAGAGTTTATACGGTCCTTAAGTTCGAAATAAGTTAACTATTCATTATGTTATAATGCTTCCTGTGTTACTTGGGGTTAGCTTAAAAGTTTGATTTTGTCACAGCTCCAAGGGACAGTAGACCTCAGTATTTTATATAAATTTCAGCTTGACACCCCCCACGCGTTCCTGAGAAAAAGGGTCTTGACAGACAGACAGACAGACGGACAACAAAGTGATTCTATAAGGGTTCCGTTTTTTCCTTTCGAGGTACGGAACCCTAAAAACTATTCCCCAGACGTCCTCCCAATCTTGAGCTCAAACAATTATGCGGCATATTCACAACATATCAACATCACACATCGTTTCTCCACTCAAACTATTTGACATTTAACGATACTCAAATATACTACAGCCAATAATTCCATCACGATCAGAAATAACCGTACAAATTTAAATATCTCACATTTTATTATATTTATTTACGGACGTGCAATTGTAATAAAACTTAAAACTCATGCAAAAACTGACACCGAAACGCTCTCAGGGTAATTTGGAATTTATTCGACGAGTACAGGTGGAAAGTGGAGAGTGCGTTTCCACTGACACAGCACGATTGTGTGACTACCTATGAGTATGACTGTCTCGCTTCGTTAGGTACAAATATTTGACAGTTAACACTGTCGATACTCAATTACATTGTAGAAAAATGTTGGTCTTGAAAAGAAGAAGAAAAAAGTTTAACTGCGGTGTCTACGCTGTTAACTTATTTTGGCGCTTGCAACAATATTCATACATATAAGGAAATACATTTAAATCTGGACTGACTTTATCTTAGCACATTATTAAAAGTCTTATACAGCTAACGTTTATATAGCCAACTTTTTTGACATTTCCTACAATGTAATACACTAGTAATCACGCGAACTAGTTTTTAATTGAATAAAATGAGAAATCTAGGACTTGAAATAATTAGTTTACACAAGAGTAAAAATAATTGCAAAACTAAATACATATACCATGGCAGGTGTAATACGTACCTTACTTTTGCAAAAACACAAATTAGATCGAACTAGTTTTTTTAAAGATTAATGGGAACATCAGTTGCTATGCACAAGCATACAAAACATAGGGCATTTATTGGTGTTTATCACGGATATTAATTTGTTCCTGAGTTATGGATGTTTTCTGTGCAAGTATATCTGTTATAGTTACACCGTAACCGGTGTCGCCTAGTACCCATAACAAAAGCCTTATTGAGCTTACTGTGGGGCTTGGTTGATTTGTGTATAGTCATGGGACTTACTTATTTATATAGGTAATATAAACAAGCAATCAAACAGTTTCTCACTAAATGTCGGAGGAATAACAACGCGAACGCGCCCACTTGGCTGCGCGGTGACAACACTAACAACAAATTGTCGGGACTCACGCCACAATATTGATGGCGAGGGTGACCATTACCCCGTCCGCTGAGGGACATGTGCTGAAAATAATATATCACTAGTATTTACATAGGAAATTATACGTAGTCTATAGAATAATTGGCCCGATAAAAAGGGTAGTTTTCCATGGAATTGTATGAGAAACAAATAATATAATAAAAATGTGGTATAGTTTGCTCTAGAGCGATGGTAATAATTTATGAGATTTGTACATATGCTTTTCCGTAGTTCAATAATATAAATGATAGGAGTATTTATGATAACAGATAAACAGAAATACATATAAATAGAAATAGTCGTATTGTCGTATATCTAATTGGTGGTATAGATATTTTACTTTAATTAAGGCAACAATGGGACATTACGAAGGACATTATCAACCTTCTATTTCTGCCATATCTTTCGCAAATGAAATCCTTATTTATCTCACTATCCTAAAAGCGCGAGCCAAGATAAAGCCACACAGGAACTCTTTCATGCGCCGCCCATGAAGCTTTATAAAGTGGAGCTAGTACTTCGACTAGAAAAGTAAAACTGATAGAAAAGTCAAAGTTAAGGGACTGCATCTCATTTTGACTACAAAAGCACTAGTCCCCTACAAACGTCTGTTTTACTCGGTAATAAGACTAATAAGATTCAATTTAGTTCAGCAAAATATTAAGTACTAGCTTCATGTTATAAAGCTTCATGCGCCGCCATTTTATTTTCGTGATGCTCAAAATGGCCGCACAGGAGATTATCGCGCGCCGACGTCTTTGTTACGCCGCGGATCGATTGTGGGAATCCGAGGTGCTCGTTTAATAGAGAGATTCTATTTCATTATCAAAGAAAGATTAGTTAATCTTTTGCGGAGTTTGATAAGCTCCAGGAAATACTGGAGAATTATTAGCGTTTCATTAAGTAAAATGTGGTTTCTGGATAGTACCTATGCGTAATATTTAACACGTTCACGTTTTAATATGGTAAAGACCAAAAGTGATGATGTCTGAACAGTTCACGCATCTTAACGAGGAGTTGAAAAGGTCAACATGTAACGTCTTTACGCAGGACCTACTTACAGTGTTACATCTGATGTTTCTTTTGCATGACAACTCAGGCCATTTTGCAAATAATATTTCAGTCATTTCTTTCATACTCATTATTTAAATCTATCAAAATATAATTTTATAATTGAAAGAAAAAAAAATCTAAATATAGGTTCTATTTTATATGAATATTTAGAATAATATACAGTAAATACATAATAGAAACCCTAGACTAAATGTCCTGTGTATCCACGCAAATTTTCAGGTCCTAACCATTGGATATCTACGTCTTGTAACAAAAATAATATTAGACATCAAACAATCAATCCTACCGCAGAATTTTATTTACCTAAGTTGAACTCAAAGATGCTGGCCGTACCACTCGCGTTAATCTCTGCCTTGACGTCTCCATTACCGCGTAATGTGCGCGCGAGTTGATCCTCAGTTACGACTGTCATTACAGAATTGCTTTTAACATTGTTCGTTGTTAACTAAGTTCTGTAGTACAGTAAAGATACGGTTGCGTCAAACATTAATTTATAATAGCCCGATTTTTTGATTATTCATTGTTATGGAATATTTATAGATAATATATGCAAAAATCCTACCAACTTTTCACCCGGAAGTAGTTAAATAGGTAAAAAAATGTATATAAATTTTTTTTATACTTTTATTTACAATAATATCAATTATTTTTATTTGTAAATATGACGATATTTAAGTCTTCTTTCTGTTTAAAGCGAAAACCAAGAAACCGTGTCCATGTAAAACCACATAAATAACAAAATGTACGGCGCGGGCGATAAATATCCTAATTCGTTAGAAACAAATAGTAATAATTGGTCGTTTGTTCTTACACATTTTAAATGACTTAGAAACGATATATTCATTAAAATCCTACAAGAAAAACGCTTGTAATATGTGTGTACCTACATATTTGTGGCGGTTAGCGAATAACGATATTTTGTAGGATTTCATTGCGTAAATAATACTTGTATCATGATAGATCCGTTACACTAAAAATAATACCTATTATTAATTATTTCCAATTCCCCATACTAGCCGCCCGTAAAATGACTGTAGTACTGGTCGAGTTCACGTTTCGTTCATCGCACTATAACTCATGTTTGTGCTGGGATTTTGTATATTTCAAGTTGGGTTAAATCGGTGAGTAAATGACACATGGCTCTGTGTTGCGCGCTATGGAGTATAAACTTACCTTATATAACGCAGCAAAATCTCCATTATTTAAAGATTCTACTCGTGATATTTAAAAAAAAACTTAAACTCATGTGTAGAAAAAGGCGTATCGATGCGAGGTTTAAAATCCTGCTGGGTTGATTATTTTTTCAATGTTTTCAATGTTTGTATTTGATTGAATAACATACATGTGTAGTAACCAAAATGTATTGTTTACGTTCTTATAATTTAAGACCACCGGACTTTAGTTTCCATATTCAAACTATAATCTGCTACCGACATAGTATATGGCCTTTCGCAAAATTGATGATCTGCAATGTCCATAAATATTTGGGCACAGAATTTAACTAAACCATATAGGTACCCATACCATATCAAGGGTACACGAAAAGAGCATGTCTAGTCACTTTGAAAACATTTTTAGTTATAGCGCTTTTAAAATTTGGAACGATTCAATTAACCATACTATTTTCGTAACTAGATGGTTTTTATGAGTTAAGAAGTAGATATACGGTAAAATTTACATCTGTAACAGAAGTTGTTACTAATAGTTCATTGCAAGCTCTACATTTTGATATAAAAATCTCATTTTACGAAAAAAGTGACTAGACATGTTCTTTCCGTGTATCCTTCATATATGCATGAAAAATAAAACAAAAACTTAAAAAATAAAACAACAGATAGTTAACAAAATAACACACTTTAATTAAGTAAACACAAATAAAAACAACATGCAATCAATCATTTAAGATTAAGCAAAACACTTTCAGCATAGCTTTTTATGGTACTGTACCTGAGCAATTCAGTTAGCTTTTCAATTGAAGCTGATAGTTTAACACGTGTCCGTAATGTACGTTTGTAACAACAAAAATAACAATGATTTTTCCAGCAATAATAGTTAGCGAAAGTGAACTGCGTTCGTTGTCGCGTGCGTTGCTTTATGACAGTTATGTATGAGACAAGGTATATTAACCTTATTTCAAGGAAAAGTAAAGTATAACCAAACGAATCATCATAATAATCACGCAGCAAAAGTACAATTTTTAATAGATTGAAGTAATCTGACAGCTTCTGGCATACAAAGTGGCATATAAACTAAAAAATCGACTTTAGTTGTATGAGCTCGCGATCAGGAAAATATTTTCAAACCTTCATTGACAATTGATAATATGTATAAGGATTTAAAGTTTAATTTTATAAAACAAGTAGTAAAATATTAAATTAATCACTAAAATATTTTTTCACTTCTCATGCTCAAAAAGTGTGTCGTATTATGCTTACCAAGGCGGACTAAAGTAGTACATTTAGCCTCTAGGGCTAGTATGTATACATATTTATGATTTACAAAACATTTTAAATTGACCAATCGGAACACTTCACCATATTAAATCCACCAATCACAACACACATATCGAAGTTAATCGGAACGCTAGATACTTTTTTGGTGCGTATACTGTGTAAATAATTAAAGTCCTTAAAAAAACATTGTATTTAATATCAACCAATCAGAATACAGCAATGTTAAAATCGACCAATGAGGAAACGCAATTTATTTCAAAAACGTGAGGTGTTTTTTAGTTCCTACTTCACAATCATTAAAAAGGATTGTAATTTTTTGGAAGCGCTTTAAAGCGTGTTTAAACTGTTTAAACGGCTATTAGACATGGCAATTTGTAGGGCCCAATCGGTTGTGTCCAACTCCTGTCGGCCCCAAAGCACGTTATTACACTTTCCCTACAAATCGCCCCTACCGACCCTACCTCACCAACAAATCGTCCCTACCGACCCTAGCTCAACGTTTACAGAGATGCCTTCAAAACATCAAAAAAAAGTATTTGGTGAAGCACGGTGATAGTACTCATAACAGTACACATTAAATAAAATCTGAAACTTTTTTTATTATAGATATTTAAATGACCGCTCGAGCTGCCTGAATCTAAATTCATCTGCCCAACCCTTCTATGATTTAAATACAAAACTAGATAAATATATTAATTACCAGCGAATCTACACAATTTAACTTTTATATTGAATAAAAACCAGACGGAATGTGTAGAAAATGGCTAACATTATAAATAAAAAAGGTAAAATAACTCTAACGACCTCCATAAACAGCTGCGGGTATCGGGGCACTGCTGATCGCCCTAGATCGGGACTCCTACTCCCTAAGTACCATTACACCTACCAACCCGACAGGTTGGACCCTACAAATTGCAATGTCTAATAGCTACTTTAAAGAGCTAATTATACCGTCGTCTGTGGCATTTATTCGAGGTGCTTATATTTTGTATCTATGTCAAAGAAGTTAAAAAAATTAAAAGACCGTCAAGTTAAACCATAATTTAACCTTAGTTTAGTTCTTGTGCGTAAATAATAAGTATTTTTATCTTATTTTCTCGCAATCGAAGTGAAAAATAGTATGCATTACTCTGGTCTAAAAGCCATATTACCACTCGAACAATTTTCCCTCACTTCGTTCGGGAAAATAACCACCTCGTGGTAATATGGCTTACTTTAGACCCTTGTCAAACAATCTACTATTTATTACTTTATGATTTGTGACGTTAATTCGCTTTAAATAATGAAAAACATAAAAAAACTAAGAATAAATACATCAAAGCGAGATCTTGTTTTATTCTAATATTATGATTTAATTAGAATAAGTTTAGTCTTTGTTTCAATAAATGTTGTTTCAGAAATACAAACCTAAATTTACTTAAATGATATTAGAATATTTTATTAATCATACCTATAGGTAAATTAAATGTGGAGTATCACAAGGAGGTATTGTAGGTTCACTTCTATTCCTACTATACATGTCTAACCTACATTGACAGCTATAGTAATGCGTTCTTCGGTGTCAATCAACATCATCACTTTCATCGTCTTCTGGACCTACCTTGCAGCCTTCTTTGCCTGGCGACTCTTCCTCCTGTTACAAACAAACAAAGAAGCTGTTAGTGTTATTAGATGCAGTAAATCATTGTTAACTCTTTCATGGGTCATTTGAACTGATGATTCAAAATCGTCACCTATGTTAAGTGTATTTTTGTTAACAACGAGTAGGCTATTTTAAATATTAGGCGTATGTGATTATTAATTAGTACAAAGTAAAAAACAGCTCAAAAATTATTATATCAGTTTGTTATGATCCATCCGGTAAGTAGGATTTTTAGTACAGTTTTATAAAATATTAAATTAACCATAAAACTAATCTAGAGTAAACTAAAGACGTCCCCTAGCTTTTTAAACATCATAGTGCAAGAACATGTTATTCTTGTTATGCAATGTATTAACCTATAACAGCAGTGTAAGAGCACCTTAAGAACTGAAATATTTATTGCGCAATTATTGTATTTGCTGGCTTTTCAAAGCTATTAGAAATAAAAGACAAAATTTATTTCTTAGTCGTAACTTAATATTATCACCTCCTTTAACCACGTTATAAGCACTTAAACTAATAACATAATAACATAAATTATTCTAGGGTTATTCCACCACCTCAAACCAATACTATAAGTTTTGAACCTGTCGTTTTATAATCTGGCCAGCCAACGTACGCTGTATTAATGTGTACAGAAACAGTGATAATTTATTTTATTGTAATCCCCAAAATGAACAAATACATTTTGTACAAAAAAAAATGCAAGGTGTTATTACAACCCAGAACGAGGTGATTAGATTAGGTAAGCCATACTGTTATTTTTAAGGGACCAACCCCGAAATCCCAAAAACAATTTTGGCCTCCTCAGAAAACTTCGACATCAAATCTAATTTGGAGTAAGTCCTATAGTAAATTCGGTTCAGTATGGCTTACTTAATCATCTGCCACGATCCACAATATAGCTAAGTGTTGACAAAATACCCTGTATATGGAAACATTTTTTTACCACTGTCTTAATTTTGTTTGCTGGTTGAATATATGTGAGCTTTTCTTCAATTATCAAATAGGTATTTCAAATCGCCGTGGGAAAACTAAACATACAAACCAGAGAGAAACGCGCTAGTTATGTCACAATACAAATAATAAATCAATTAGCAATTAAATTACAATGCAGTTTAATTTCATTAGCGAAATAATTAAACCGTGCCCGAATAACGAATCGTTGATTAACGGTAATCATAAAAATTAATTAACTTTTTTAACCTCTCATCTTTACCTATAGATTGATTGATAATTAACCTTATTTTCAAGCCGTAAGGTTGTTTATTAATTTTATGTAAGATACGAGATTGTAGAATTGATGCCGACATCACAATCTGACAGGTTTATGGCACTTGTTGCCATACAGTAAAAAGTATGAAGGGATCACGTACTGAGAAAGTTTTGATGTTCCCAATGACAGGAGAAATTTGTAAAAAAAATAATGAGTGCAACAAGGCGACTCTACCCTTTATATGCCATAGTATTTAATACAAAATAACATGAATAGAGGTATAAATCAGTAAAAACTGTCCTATGACTTTATAAAAGGAAAGTTTTAAAAATTAAATATTTATAGGCACATGAACGCTTGGAACTGCGCAAAATGAGGGATAATAGATAAGATAAAGGTAAAAGATATTTATTCTTCAGTTTAGGCACATTACAATTCACTTATGAACGTCAGAGAGAAGAAAAAAACTACCACCGGTTCTAATCCTACACCTCTGACCCGAAAAGTATTATGACCGGCAATAAACTCGGCGGGACTTATTTTTTCACAGTACAGTGCGAAGTTCTACAAGAAGACATCAAAACAGCTTGAGAGACAGACAATATACCCATTGTGTAATTAAAAAGAAAAAATAAATAATAAAATCATTATAACCAGTCCCCCAGCCCCCAAGGCTCACACCCAACAGAAAAGTTCCTTCAGCTGTGACAAAAGAAAGTACCATTAATAAGGATTAGTATCATCGAATGTGGGACCCTGATTAATCTCCAAAAGCAAACTAACCTTTGCCACGGCACAGCTCAGGGAAGACCAGCACGGAGCCTAACAATAATCAGACTAAGTGACCCAGATGTCAGTGTAATTGCGAACCTTGAGTGGCGCCTGCGCAATTGCAAACCACATTACATAAAAACATTAATACATGTAGGTACGTATTTCGGCGAATTTTTGCGAATTATACATACATGTGAAATGTACAAAGTGTGTCCTACAAAATATAGGTAGGGGATTCTTTCATCCTAGGAAAACCGTCATTACAGGCTATTGGAAATGGACACGGTAGTCTAAATATTCAATGCCTACCGACAGGGTTCCGCATTGTGTTCAGAACTAGTTCGGGGATCATAGAAACATAATAATGTCATAATAATGTCTTAGAGTCCGATAACGATTTTTTTCGATTTCGCTCAACTTTTTGAAACTATTTTGCAGCAACTAACAGAAATTATATTATGTAGTTTGTATACCTATTTCAAAAGATCGTTTCACTTTAAACAGCATAAGTGGAACTCTTTTTTGATTTTATATTTCATTTATAAATCATCCACCGTAATCTACGTGAGAGGTGAAATAAGTAAGGTTTTTATTGATTAAAATTATGTATAACTAAAATGAAATCAGTAGTTTTAGGAACGAGTGAAACAGTTTTCATACATATTTTAAGCAAGAGTATGTTTATTTATAGCATTTTTAATGGATAATTAGGTGATATTGTTGGCAATGTTTTAAAGTATATCATAAAACAAAAATGTAGAAATAAACATGACTTCATGCTTAAATAAGATAATAAAATAAAATAGAGAACATAAATTAAATAAAAAAAATCAAGCGACAAGTTTGCACGAAACAACTTCCTCACTAAACAAGCTCAGTAAGAATTGAGTTTTCGGTTATTAAATAATAATGCATATGGACCAAAAGTATGTTTTTGCAATAACCACGTCTGGTTAAGGCGCTAGGCGCTGAATGTGGCCGAAAACTGTTACTTTCTAAGAGATATATCTCAATAACGAGTAATTCAAAAAATTTGAAAAAAATATATGTTAATTACCATTTCATGTACAACATTGTCAACGTTTGAATAACTCGTGTAACGTATAGTTTCTCCGTTATTTAAATGTAACGAAATGTCGTTTTACGGTTAATTTTGCTTATATCTACTGAACGGCTTATTCGATTTAAAATATTGTTGAACTAAAAAATGTGTACTACAGAACACTACAAACTCAACGTAGGATATTTAAATTGATTAAATTTTCTTAAACAACTTGATCATAATTCCACATTTCGTGCGTTGGTAGCTCGAAAACGGCGTTGCTGGCAGTCGTGAGCTAGCTTTGAGACGAGGAGGCTGTGTCGCTCGTCGCTCCGTGCTTGTACTACATATACTTGTGATTGGTCCGTGAGCAATAATATCGGACTTACTGTGCCTAAAGACTAAATAACTGCAGAGGGTTCATGTGATGCGGACATACGTGTCTTCCCGGAATCTATAAAGTATAGACGTTTTATCTTTTAAGATAATGATCTCGTATGCATGATCATGTACGTTCGTGTAAAAAGTGTATTTTATTTAGATTATAATACAAGTGAAAAACAAATAAAATAAAAATGGAGGAAAAAACAAAAATCATGAATCTCATAATTCTCTGAAAACAATTTGGCCATGTAAGTAAACTACAATTATTATGTTTTAGTAGACTAATGCATCACGCAAAATAGGCGTTAGTCGTCGAGTTGTGGAAATCTGCTAGTACTGCAATACAATAGACTAATAATCAATTTAATAAAAACTCCGAAGCACCGAATTTATTTAAACATATTTATTTAAGAATACCGTGTTCTAAACGAATGTCATATGCGTAATGCTTTTTTTTTTAAGATTAAACACAATTTTTAATGTTATATACTAATTTATCAAATCAAGAAATTGCGAAGTAAACTGCAAAGGATTGCATATAAACCGGCCAAGAGAATGTCGGGCTATGCTCAGTGTAAGGATCCGTAGTTGCCGGCCTGTTACAATACATCCATTCAAAAGGTATTTTATAAAGAGATGTTAGTGGCACTTACGTTATTTTACTATAGGCATCACCCAAAAACGGCTCAACCGATATGCGGAATATTTTTAACCATATTTCGTAAATTCGTAAATATTTTGCCGCTCACTGTACTTTAAATTCAAAATCTAGGTTTTTATTTTTTTACATAAAAATCTACTAATCGAGATCGTTATTACTTATCTTATTTAATAGGTAAGTAGCATTCCTAAAAATGTCACCGTAATACTTAATCACAATATTCAAATCACAAAACATCCGCAAAAGGATTATAATTATTATAAAGCTGCCCGCGCGCCTCTGAGTAAAGTCATATTCTTTGAACATTGTTGCGGTGCATCGCGGTGGATTTACGCACGATCGAAATGAGAGGGGTACGCGGGTGGCGCGGGTAGAGAGCGCCCAAACGCTCAAGGACACTCCGGCGACAATCGTCTTAATAATGACGTCTCATTATCTTATCAAATGCAATTCATGTGCGTTATTTTATTATTAGCGGTTTTGGTTTTCAAACCGTTACCGGACTCTTAAAGGCTCTAACTCTAACTTCCTGTTCACATATACAGGATGCGAAAGGAAAATGTCCTAGTAACGAAATGGCCGAAACTTTGTGGTAGTAAATCCGCTCAACAGCTCCAGTGTTAAAACAACGATTTGTAACTTCTTACTTTTCTTTGCATATGTTTACTGCCTACGAGCGTAAAAGCAAGTTTGTTAATTTTATATCCTTTTTATTAGCTTCTGTACATGGGCGTAAAATTGTAGCATTCGGCTGGCTTGGCTTGAATTTATGAAGTCGTTAATAGGGTTATTGTTTAACTTAATGCTGATTAAGTCGTTTAAGTTTAACGCCGCGTCATAAATAAATATGTCGTAATTTTGGCAATTATCTTTGCTAAATGTATGCAAATGAGGTTGTTTTGTCACGTTGTATATTTCACTTTTCTTTTTACATTAGTCAGTAGAATTTGAGGGCAGCAATACAACTGAGATATTACGACTACCTATCTCAGCATGTCAGTTTTAAGCATGTTATTCTGCCGACATGACCATCAATTCTAATCATCTGCATTTTTAACAATATAGTAAATGTTTTTATTATTTCTTTTGTACCAGTGAAAAAAATAATGTTATTTTGTGGTCTTCAATAGTTGTGTTATTCAGTTTCCGGTCAAATAAGTTATTTTTGTGTTTTTGAATAAAACTTAAACCTTTCATATTTTTTATTTATTTTTACAATGCAAGACCAACTAAAAATGTCCTTTTTATATTACATTTAGGGACAATCATAAACAGCATCTATTAACAATATATTACCTAACACCTGAACTGGTCATGTATTAAAGTAAGGTATCTAATATATATATATATAATATATAAAGTGTACGAGAATCTATTAATTTAAACGCAACGCAGTTGACGGTGTTTCAAAGTACGCACCTTGTCATTAGATCAGAATTTTAAGTAACTCACTTTACGAGTTAACTATGGGAAAGATATATGCGAGATGCCAATTAACAGTTTATACATGTACTAGGTACATAGATTAAGAAATGATTTGAAATTGCAAATGTTAAAATTATTGCAACTATATTAGGTAAATATGCAGTTAATTTTGTATTAAGCAGAACGTATGCTAACGATACCACAATGTTTATAAATAAATGAAAAGTAGAAAAATCCACTGCCTCAGGCGAGACCCGAACTAAAAAATTAAAATAAAGGTTATGGTGGATAAATTTACATCAGGTAAGTCTCAGTAGCTCACTTGGTCATGGGGCATGGCAGGGCATGTATCCTAGAGTCGCGAGTTCAAGTCTCGCTTGAGGCAGTGGATATTTCTGCTTTTCCTTTATTTATGAACATTATATAAATATGCTAAATTCGAGTTGTTTAGTTTTAGTTTTAACTTGTTTAGGAAAAAAATACTTTTAAAGGCATTAATTAGGTACTTACAGTAAAAAGCATGTATGAAGAACTGCTATGTCGCAGGTGGTTATTAGTATAGTCACAGAATAAATAATGGTATTTCAGTAGTGCTTGAAGCGATAGTAGATAGCACTACAGGAAGAAGTAAACTCATATTTATACCAGATGTTTTATTGTTCTAAGAGGTAAATTAAATTGCTCGACTAAAATTTATTGAATAAACTACCATAGGCAATCCTTGACCTATACCCACCTTCCCCAGTCCGTCTACGCCAAATTTACACTGAATTACTGGATTTTTTTTTAAATATAGTAAGATTTTTTTTAATATGACTCAAACATCTTGAAAAAATCTTACTATAGGTACTTAAAGCCAGCAAACTACTAAAGAGCCCATCCTACTATTCGAAATTCTTCGCACATCTTTTAAAAAATCTGACTAGTTTGGGTGTATAAGCGTCCTTTGCTTCACCGAGTTCACCGCCACTCTCTGAACACCCGTTCATTTGAAAACATTACATTAACATTGACCACGTGTTGATTAAACTTGATGAAATAAAGACTTCGCTTTATTATATTGTCGCATATTACAGCGTCCATTTCCAAAATAATTGGCGGTATGTCGCTAAATAAGAAGTAACGGGAGCAAAACCGACTCCATTTTAAACACGTTAATAGTTTACATTTATTAGGGTATAGCCAGTGTCTTAATATGTATTCATTTTGATTATGTATATCTTTATTTTTCGTTAATGAAAAAATGACAACTTAAGCGCTGTAAAATTACACGTGATATAATAACATATTTTTAATATTATAAACAGACTTTAATAGTTTATATTTATTAGGGTATAGCCGGTACAGTTACAGTCATAATATCTGATTATGCGTCTCATCTTTATATTTCGTTAATGACGAAAAGTCATCTTAACTGATATAAAATGATAAGTACCTACACGTTTTTTATTATTATTATAAAACACTGTTATAGTTTACTCAGATTATGTGTATTTTCATTTTTTGTCAAAGGCAAAACTTAAATGCCGGTTTAAGTATTATAATATTACACGCATTCATATTTATTCAAGTGTTAATTTTAGGTAGGTGGCTAACTATTATTTTTTTTGGTAAATATCAAATAATTAAGGTGCGTGTGTGAAAAATACCTATATACATAAAAGAGCTGGGACGCGGCGCCAGTGTGAGATCCGCCTTGAAGCGCATATCACGTATAGAAATATAAAATCAAGTCGAAAAATTTTACACATCGGTCTGGGTCCACCTTACCTTAAAGTTCATACATTACGTTCACCTTAACCGCAGCACAGCACGTGGGCAGCCTCCAGTAATTGTGTCAACTAGGGATAATATATGTCACAAAGAACCAAATTATTTTTCATTTTTAACAAATCAAATTTTAATGAGTTTTTCCCAAATCAAAACAAAAAATATACAGACGAGCAAACAACAAAAATAGTTTGGTATTAGGCAATTGTTTTTGAAATTAAAAATAATAAACAGATCAAACAAACACACTCATGCGTAACCGACCTTGGCACGCCCAACCACTGACCTGAAAATACAAATAAATACCATTAAATACACTATTGAATAATCAATACCTTTATATGAGGCCTTATTTATAACACAAAATCTTTACTAATATCTCGGGTATTTCCAATCCATAGATGAAATTGTACTAAGAACCGGCCTTTACTTAATAATCTGACGATTACAGGAATCAGGGCATTTCTCATCCCTATAAAGCCCTAATACTTACCGTCTCAGCTAAGTGTCAACTAATCTGAATACTATTAAATCAGTCATTAATATTGATGCTGTGTAATGACTCAATTTATCGTTATTTTTAATATAGCGGGCGTGGCTGCAAAGTGACACACGAACACGCAACAACCGTGTTAACCGAGAGGGCTACAATAAACTGCATATTTTATTTATTGGCCGGTAAACCTTCGCACGCTGCATGTTAGATATATGGGACATTAGTTAGGTACAAAAAAAAATTGCAACATTATGTTTGACTTGACTTTAGGCAAGCAGGGAAATAACTTGTCACTGGAATTAGTTTTATACTGACAATATTGGAATTCACATTTAACCTGATTATTTTAATTATTATATTTAACCTGATTATAACCTATGATTATAACCTATGTTAATGATTTTAACCTGACATTTAACCTGATTATTTTAATTATTATAGGTAATATAAATGGATAAACATATGGATATTTGAAAGCAATTGCTGTTAGTTTTTAGTCACTTGAAGAATTTGTCTCAAACATAGAATGAATATTCAAAGCTCTAAATAAAGTCTTCTGGACGTTTAACACTTAAATTAAAAATGCAAGATAAAGGAAGCGATACAAGTTTTTATTAATTTGTTTTGCTATTAGAAATAATGAATTCACGCAAATTGTCTCACATTACTATAATACCCGTAGCCCATGCAAATACAGAGTATCAGGTACTGCTTTATTTTTATTTGTTTTGAACTTTACGCAGTGTATATTAGGGTTGAAATTAGAACAGGTTTTTCAATACGCTTGGCACGTTTTGGTTTGCAGAAGGATGCGTGAACGCAGCAAGGCAGGTGTAAGGTAATATCGTATGTACAGGCAACATTTAGAATCCATTACATATGAATTAACGGAGTGAAATATTCAAATTTATTTGCTGGTGCAAATTGTTGCATAAAGTCGGGCTAATGAGGGAAATAAATAAAAATACACATTAATAAATAGGTACGCTTAAAACCACATTTTCTAATAATAAAATACTTCATTACATTCCTGTATGTTAAATTGTAATATTTAAATATTTTTATTCAGGAACCTGAAGTTTGCATTGAATGGTGATGGTTTGCATAGTGAATCACGCGAAAATATCTGACAGCGACATAATTTACAGAGTTAAATATAAGCATCATATAATATTGGGAGCTACTAGAAGTGAGATATTATTTTCGATGACTATACTATAGGTTTATTATATGATAAATATAAAAACATTTTGGAAAATTGTTGCATAAAATCATCCCCAAGTATGAGCATGACGGACGCCTCTTGGACAAAGTCCGGTCACCTCCGAAAAGTTATTGTAGTACAGTGCTCTAAATAAACGATTCACACGTGCGTACCGTCTGCAAATGTGGCAGAAACATAAAAACTCGCCGGAACATCAGTTACTCCGTGATGATGTCGCATGCAACTGTGCTGCAATATCGGGAACTGAAAATAACAAATATACGTGGTAAATACCCCGCTTTTAACTACAGTACAACAATATACTATTTATTGATTAACATTAAATAATGATTTTGTTATTCATAAATTATGATTATATTATTATATCTGCTATTATCCCATAGTTGTGGAAAATTGGGTCTGTAAAAAAAACATATTTCATCATCATCTACTTATTGTTATTTGGTTCTGCCATAACAATAGTGTTGCATTGCATCTCATGCCTTTATATGGCAAAGAAAAGCGACGCAACCACACCACGCAAGCCCAATCAATACCTACATAAAATATTTCTAAAATAGGTAGGTTTTAGGTACTAAATAATACGATTTTATGCACAATTAATATAATACTTTAGTATATATTATCTTAATAAACTGATCGAAAGTCGTATAATAAGGACAAAATTTCATCTAAATCTCTTTAGCTGCTTTTTCGTGATTATTTTTTTTTTTTTTGCAAAATTTTCAATTAGCCGAAAAAAGTATTTTATAAAACTTCACCAAATTAATTCGTATAAATAGAACTGAACCTATAAAGACGACTTTAAGTGGTGATATATATTTATTTATTTAATAATTAACTCAATTTGTGGGTATTGCGATACAGTTGAGAAAAATGCTGCCTCGGAATAGTCGAAATCATGTTGAAGGGCACAATTTTTTCCTAAATAATAACTTCTACGTTTTAACTTACATTTTACTCTTTTGTACCATATTTTTAATATGTTTGAAAATGAAAGCCTTATCTCCGTCCATGCAAACCGTACAGCTATGACAAGCCCGCACAATATCCAACATTTATCATCATAAGGCCGCATACACGCCGGCCCGGCATTGTACAGCGTACTATGTCCCCACTATTGTGCTATTGTACTGCAGACCGTGCGTGGTCACGTGTACCTATTTTTTACTTTTTAAATGCCCAGAAATATATCAACCTTATTGATTTTTTTGGGTCAAAGTTGACCGAAAATGTGTTAAGGTTGATGTCCTTAGTTTATAAAACTCGACTGGTTAGATATTTGCCTGATAATGACGAATCTAATGACCCTCTTCTGTGAAGGAAAACGTGCCTAGACATCGGCCGCAACACAAAAATAGGTCGCGAAAACCTTACCGTGGTCCTGCTATTCGCCTAACACATGCCTTCACCACCTTTCCTGACTTTGAATACGATTATTACCCAAAACGCAATCTCCCGCTATTAAAAAAAAGTTGTGATTGGCCAGTCAAAGTTTTTGTTCGTTATACTTAATAAAAAAACCGGCCAAGAGCGTGTCGGGCCACGCTCAGTGTAGGGTTCCGTAGTTTTCCGTCCGTCACAGTAAGTGTCCCCACTTAAGAGTTAAAATAACACCGCCATGTAGGATATGAGCGTTCCACGTACAGCGACATCTATCGGCAAATTAAGTAAACTATTGCGCGCGAGCTTAAAGTATGGAAGATGATTTTTATGGGATAATTCTTTATTGCGTGAACCGATTTTCACCGTTTTTACTTTATTTGAAAGCACGTCATTTCATTGTGATTTTGTAGAAATTACAGGTACAATAAACACCTGCTTATACGGTTAAATTACAAACTTAGTTCAGAAATTATTTTGTAATTTTTTTTCAAAAACTATTCAACCTATCAAGTTCAAAATAATTTTCCTAGAAAGCTTTTATAAAGTTCTACTTTTGTGATTTTTTTCATATTTTTAAACTTATGGTTGAAAAGTTAAAGGGGGGGACACATATTTTTTTACTTCTGGAGCGATTATTTCCGAAAATATTTACATTATCAAAAAATGATTTTAGTACACCCCTATTCATTTTTAAATACCTATCTAACCATACATATATCACACGTTAGGTTTGAAATGAAAAAAAAAATCACTCCCCACTTTACGTATAGGGGAGGTACCCTAATAAAACCTTTTTTTCCACTTTTTATTTTACCACTTTGTCGGCGTGATTGATACACATATTAGTACAGTCGAGGACAAAGAGATGTATACACTTTTGGACCTTATTGCGTTGTAATAAGGTCCAAAAGTGTATACATCTCTTTGTCCTCGACTGTACCAAATTTCAGCTTTCTAGTGCTAACGGTTACAGAGATTATCCGCGGACGGACGGACGGACGGGCAGACATGGCGAAACTATAAGGGTTCCTAGTTGACTACGGAACCCTAAAAATTGACTTCAAACTCACCGTTTTCGTATGTAAAGTCGTGTGTAAAATAATGTAATGCCCCACCGCTGTTGTCAATACTGTTGGCGGGGTCATTATTAAGAGCTAATGAGATTTCTATGCTCCTCATTATGTGAAAGAACAACAAAGCCTCGGTGGTTAGATTACAAGAGGCAACACACCGTTTCTGTTCATTTAATTTCTTCATTTTCGAGTTCTATTGTGCAGTGGCCAAAGTGTTGGCAACATGCCACGGCATTATCAGTATCGTAGAACTAGAAAAAATCATTCTAGATATTGGTGGAGAGCCATATTACCTCAGTTTACACACTGATTGTAAATGTAAGCTCAAAATTGATAGCATTATAATAAGTTTCACACAAAGTAAATAGAAAATTATAGAAATCTAGAACAAAGTTCAAGATGGGGGACAGTCACTCTTATTACACTTGTGAGATATTTCCTAAACATTTTCAAAATTTGCGAAATATTTTTTGGCATAAGTTACACTGACATTTTTGGTCGCCACACCATAATCACCTGCACGAAAGCAAACATACCTTCTCACTTCATTACACGATTATATCGTAAAATTTTACATTGTCTACATTCTCAAATTATAGGCCATCTCACCGGACAGTTATCGGTTTACGGTAGTCGGATAAAGACAGGAGTATGGCGCATAAAAATAAATTGGCGGCAAAATGGACAGTTGTTACTAAAAGCAAACACGAGCCGGGCTGTGATTTTGTGGCATGTTATTAGTGGCTGTATATTTCTGCAGGTGCAGTACCATCAGAGGTTAAATTTTGACTTCCTGGTAAATTTTGAACATACATGGCCAATAAAACATATATTCCAAAAGGCTAAAGATTTTTATAAAAAATAAATGGCTAATAAAGCATTATTACAAAATGCAAAAGATTTTTATACAGTTTTAATTTGTTATTTTAGTTAAATAGTTACCTACATTAAATAATTAATTACTTTTTGTACCAATTCGCGCCAACCATGCTACGCCTAGTACAGGAACCAGGCAAATAATAATAAAGGCACAAATACTAATATCTGTTAATTTCTGTATCAATGTAATCTACATATATAAAAGAAGAAACTGACTGACTGACTGACTGACTGACATATCAACGCACAGCCCAAACCGCTGGTTCTAGAGATTCCAAATTTGGCACGTAGGTTTCTTATAAGGTCTAGGGGTGCACTAAGAAATATTTTTTTCAAAATTCACCCCCTAAGGGGGTAAAATGGGGGTCCAAAGTTTGTATGGCGAAACAAGATATGTTAGACTATTTTATTTGAAACTTCACAACTCTATTCCTAACGATAAATGAGTAAACACCTATTTCAGGTTTTTTGAAAATTCAACCCCTAAAAGGAGAAAATGTGGTACATACAAACATACCAGTCTAACTGAGAAACTCCTTTTTGCGTACTTATAGTACGCGGGCGAAGCCGCGGGAAAAAGCTAGTTTCTGTATAAAAATAATAAATAAATAAATAAATTATAAAAGCTTGCATATTGTTAGTAATTATTAATTAATAGTTTATATTTTCTTGGAGCTCATACGTAACTTTTCACTTTGTGTAAATTAATTTGGCACCTATAATTGGCCTTTTCGATATCGCCGCCTTTAAATATTTTACCTTTATTTAATTAGAACTGTCACCAGATTTTACTGTATTTTTACGACCAAATCGGTGAAAATAAACAATTATTTAATTTATTTAATTTCCCACTTGCTTCCAAAAAGGTAGCTTATCAGTTATCAGGTGACGTGAGGTACCTTATTGGCTTTATCAGTTGTTATTTCTTAAAAACGCAACAAATTTTATCGGTTTCTGACCATCTAAGACAGTCTCAAGTGCGGCCTAATTCCTTGTTAATTTTGTTATAACTGTTGGGAGGGGTAATGAGATTTTATTTTATAATTTCTTTATTAATAATATCGTGCATGTTTTTAATACCGCCAGATTGTGACAGTTCATATCTTTTTAATGTGATGTTTGCTGTATAAACTTCTTAAAATATAAACAGCCATAAAAAATTTCATACGTAGCAAAAACGTAGTGAAATTTTAAATTTAAATAATTTATAGTTACATGACCCACGAATTACCCATATAATACTCCAATCTAATAGGGTAATGTAATTATTACTATCTATATAGAATAATATCGTAGAAAGAGTAATTGTCGGTGTCAATTTCCTCATTTATTAGACGCCATAAGGCCAACGTAACTAAACTTGGTCACAGCAGCGTAACTTCACGTTATCATCCAAAACGCAATCTCACTGTCAGACCGCCGGCCACAACCGGCCGGCCGGCCTTATCTTTAATCAGATGCAAATTCCCCAAATTCCTTACGTTTTTTGCAATAATGAAATATTTGAAGACGCCGCACGTGTAAAACGCATTGCACTTAGTATTGTTGCAGTAAAATGTGATTGCATAGTTAGAATATTTTGATATCCGAATTAGAAGATTATATGGGAAGGTGACCACTACAGACACTGTGTCCAGCTCTAGGATATTTACCTACAATGAGAAGTAAATTTGAGATGACAAGGACACGAACAAGTCAGAGACCATTTGCTCGATTTATCCTAATACTACTCACGAGTCATAAGCCGAGTTGCATCTCATTTTGTAGTCATTACAAGACTCAAGCGAAAGTAGCGAAAGTACCAAATAATGTTCACTCCTATCTACCGATTTATACTTTCACTAGCCTTTTCCCGCGGCTTCGCCCGCGTACTATAAGTACTCAAAAAGGATACGATACCCATGTTGATTTTCAGACATTGTGACGAAATTTGCCCCTTTTAGGGGTTGAATTTTCATAAAACCTGAAACACGTGTTTACTCATTTATCGTTAGGAATACTCCTGTGAAGTTTCGAATAAAATAGTCCAGCAAATCTTGATTCGTCATACAAACTTTGGACCCCCATTTTACCCCCTTAGGAGGTGAATTTTGAAAAATCCTTTCTTAGTGCATCCCTAGACCTTACAAGGAACCTACGTGCCAAATTTGAAATCTATAGAACCAGCGGTTTGGGCTGTGCGTTGATATGTCAGTCAGTCAGTCAGTCAGTCAGTCAGTCAGTCAGTCAGTCAGTCAGTCAGTCAGTCAGTCAGTCAGTCAGTCAGTCAGTCAGTCAGTCAGTCAGTCAGTCAGTCAGTCAGTCAGTCAGTCAGTCAGTCAGTCAGTCAGTCAGTCAGTCAGTCAGTCAGTCAGTCAATCAGTCAGTCAGTCAGTCAGTTTCTTCTTTTATATATTTAGATTCATGTGCATGGTGATCACCGTATACCGTATATATATATACCGTACCAGTATCTGGTTATTTTAAAGTGTCAAGCCAAGATGTGCAGCAGAGATATCCATCACATAGTGGATAATTCGGGGACAATTTGCTCGGTTTATCAACTTTATCAGCGCGTAATTAACCGCACGTTAATGAACGGGTGCGTTGCGGTCAGCGTAAGTTATACGCGCTTAGCGGTAACCATTTGAACTCATAGAATATAGAGTCACATCTCGCAGAAATTATTACAGGAAAAGGGATCAGGCGACCCCTTTCACAAAGGACTGCTAGTCACAAAGGGATCTACCGATCGCTTCGTTAAATAGGCCATCTTAAACAAGAATACTGAATAAGCGTGAATGATACAAATATGTAGGTAGGTCATATACTCGGGTAAAGACACTATACCTACTAGTCGCGTACTCGGGGTAGAAAGAATAGTATGTAAATGGAGGTTTTCAGAAAAAACAACTTTTGGAAAAAAATCGTTAGTTTTCCATAGAAAATTTATTGTCAGTTTTGTGACGGTCCACACAAAACGCCATATAAAAAGGCGTCACAAAAGTGACGAAATGTTGGGACACTTTTGAACCAACTTCAAAAAAAAGGAGGTTCTCAGTTTGACCCGTATGTTTGTATGTATGTATATATGGTTTGTTTGCGATTATCTCGCGTTTGGTGCAACCGGTTAAGATGCGGTTTTCAGAAAAGTAATTGTTACATTCTGGAGAAGGTTTTAGTATACAACAAGGCGTCATTTAATACTATTGTAATCGATATTCCTCGGGATTATGAGCAGATTTGTAAGGTTTTTCAACAAAAGTAAATGGTATTTTTCCTGAAAATGCCCTAATATAACCGAAATTGACTGTTCAGTCTGCTCGTCTATTATCTTCTTTGTCAATGGCGGTAGCTGATTGCGCTGCTAGCTGTTTGATATTAGATGTGGTTCAAACGTCATCTAACGCTCAACTTTTACACGACAGTCGCTCAGACTTATCAGCGTGCAAGTATCCGCACATCAGTGAAAATGGACGTGTATAATCGCAGATAGAAGAAGTAATCGCACGGCGGAACTGGTAAGATTGAATTTGGGGAATTTGCATCTGATTAAAGATCAGGCAGGATCAGCGTTTTGGATGATAAGGTAACGTGAAGTTACGCTGCTGTGACCAAGTTTAGTTACGTTGGCCTTATGGCGTCTAATAAACGAGGAAATTGACACCGACAATTACTCTTTCTACGATATTATTCTATATAGATAGTTCTATACTAATTACATTACCCTATTAGATTGGAGTATTATATGGGTAATTCGTGGGTCATGTAACTATAAATTATTTAAATTTAAAATTTCACTACGTTTTTGCTACGTATGACATTTTTAAGGCTGTTTATATTTTAAAAAGTTTATACAGCAAACATCACATTAAAAAGATATGAACTGTCACAATCTGGCGGTTTTAAAAATATGCACGATATTATTAATAAAGAAATTATAAAATAAAATCTCATTACCCCTCCCAACAGTTATTACAAAATTAACAAGGAAGTAGGCCGCACTTGAGACTGTCTTAGATGGTCAGAAACCGATAAAATTTGTTGCGTTTTTAAGAAATAACAACTGATAAAGCCAATAAGGTACCTCACGTCACCTGATAACTGATAAGCTACCTTTTTGGAAGCAAGTGGGAAATTAAATAAATTAAATAATTGTTTATTTTCACCGATTTGGTCGTAAAAATACAGTAAAATCTGGTGACAGTTCTAATTAAATAAAGGTAAAATATTTAAAGGCGGCGATATCGAAAAGGCCAATTATAGGTGCCAAATTAATTTACACAAAGTGAAAAGTTACGTATGAGCTCCAAGAAAATATAAACTATTAATTAATAATTACTAACAATATGCAAGCTTTTATAATTTATTTATTTATTTATTCTTTTTATACAGAAATTACATTGATACAGAAATTAACAGACATTAGTATTTGTGCCTTTATTATTATTGGCCTGGTTCCTGTACTAGGCGTAGCATGGTTGGCGCGAATTGGTACAAAAAGTAATTAATTATTTAATGTAGGTAACTATTTAACTAAAATAACAAATTAAAACTGTATAAAAATCTTTTGCATTTTGTAATAATGCTTTATTAGCCATTTATTTTTTATAAAAATCTTTAGCCTTTTGGTATATACGTTTTATTGGCCATGTATGTTCAAAATTTACCAGGAAGTCAAAATTTAACATCTGATGGTACTGCACCTGCAGAAATATACAGCCACTAATAACATGCCACAAAATCACAGCCCTGGGCCGCGATTCGAAAAAATAAACACACACGCTGGAAAGACACTGCTCCAACCCAACTCAACTCAACGCTATAACCACATTGACATTTGCTATTCGAACAGATATTCATTCAACATTGGTATCACATTGGTCACACATTGGTCGCACATTGTAGCAATGTTGTACCAATGTGAGACCAATGTGAAACCAATGTGAAACCAATGTGATACCAATGTTGAATGAATATCTGTTCGAATAGCAAATGTCAATGTCGTTATAGCGTTGAGTTGAGTTGGGTTGAGTTGGGTGGAGCTGTGTCTTTCCAGTGTGTGTGTTTATTTTTCGAATCGCGGCCCGGCTCGTGTTTGCTTTTAGTAACAACCTGTCCATTTTGCCGCCAATTTATTTTTATGCGCCATACTCCTGTCTTTATCCGACTACCGTAAACCGATAACTGTCCGGTGAGATGGCCTATAATTTGAGAATGTAGACAATGTAAAATTTTACGATATAATCGTGTAATGAAGTGAGAAGGTATGTTTGCTTTCGTGCAGGTGATTATGGTGTGGAGACCAAAAATGTCAGTGTAATACTTATGCCAAAAAATATTTCGCAAATTTTGAAAATGTTTAGGAAATATCGCACAAGTGTAATAAGAGTGACTGTCCCCCATCTTGAACTTTATTCTAGATTTCTATAATTTTCTATTTACTTTGTGTGAAACTTATTATACTGCTATCAATTTTGAGCTTACATTTACAATCAGTGTGTAAACCGAGTAATATGGCTGTCCACCAATATCTAGAATGTATTTTTCCAGTTCTACGATACTGATAATGCCGTGGCATGTTGCCAACACTTTGGCCACTACACAATGTAAATCGCCACCGCCTGTGACTTCCACCAACCGACGCCGGCGCATCCTCCAGCATGGCCGCTGTATTATTACGCAGTGAGTTATGGCGACGACATACTCCGAATATACGCGCAATAGTGATAATTAAGCGTGAAATTTAATTTCCCTGGAACGCGAAATTGCTGGAAAGTGTTAAGGTTTAGCAACACGATCCATAAATTTTGGAAATTATGCAATATTATTAACATGACCGAAAATATTGGGAGGGAAGCAATCAAAATAATAGCTGTAGTCTTCAGCCGTCTTCTTAAATTTAAGCTCTCGCACTGGTTGATCGTAAATTTAATTTAAAAAAAAAAACGTAGAATAAACCCGTTGTTTGGAATATTTGGAGAAGGTTATTGATATCTTATTATTTACATATTGTATGCTTTCTGGGACATCCCAAACATTGCACGTGCAATGAATGGCAATTGAATAAAATATAATAAAACCTAAGTATGTCAATATTATATTCGTAATGGTTGGTTTTAAGTTACGACTACCAATAATAATTTAAATGCTTAGAACTTCGAGGGAGCCACATGCGCGTTGCGAGACCAGTACAAATATACCTATACGAAATCGCAGTGTCGGCAGCTTTAGTTCATATTCAAAACAAGAAAGTTGCTATCAAATTAACACTCGTGACTTCTAAGAAACAGTTCCTCTATAATAATTGAACTTAGAAAATAATACTTTTTACTACAATACATCGTCTGTATCACGCCACGCACGCCTCCATGAACAATATGGCAACACTTCAAAAAGTGACTCGCGAATTACAAATCATAAAGGTAATGTGCTTGTTTGCTGCCTAAACCCTCTGGCGACTCCGCCCACATTTACCCACTGTCTAAGAAGGGAGTAACGGGTGCATTTACCTTATACACATATTACGTTTTTCTCTTGAAATGCGGAAAAGTGCGAAGATCTTATTAAGTCATTACTCTAACGATGCTGCTGGAGAAATGGCCAGTTGAGCTAAAATATTGTAATAGTTAGGTATCTCTGCGACTTGCTTTCCCTTTGGCTTCTCACAAGGAGCCATGTCTCCCAGAAAACCTAAAAAAGACATACGAAAATAAAATTGAACGATAATGCTAATCTATAATGACTAAATTTAGTCCACCAGACAAGACAAGAAGCATGAACTTCTCCATGAAACTATTCATTTTATCCAACTTCGAAAATATGTTTGGGTGTAGGTACCTACACTACCTATGTATTTATTTTGTTGTTTTTTTAATGAAGTTAATAGATAATTTTGAGTCTTGTTATTAGTTTTTTTTTAAATGAAGATACATACTTATATCAAAGGTAAACTCAAAAGATTTTGATTCTGATTTAATGATAGCATCCATGGGGCATTGGAGGAAGTTTTAAAGGACCATGCAGGGTCATTTTGGTATTTTCTTAGTCCCAAATCAGAGGAGCAACTAGAAATATCGTTAGCTTTCCGACATTTTAAAATACCGACTCGGTAGGTAACTACCTACACGTTAAATGTAACTTTCGAGTGTATATCATTAAATAGTATCATGCCAAATATGAATCGGCACAATTTCAACAGTTCATTAAAAAACGGTATGTCACATAAATAAAATCGCTCATAAATAACCACGATTAGCAAAACAAATGTTTTACCAAATAGACAATAGGAGGCCTATGGGCGTGAAAATGGCTTTTTAAGCGGTTGCTTATTCGGATATTGGCTGATTAGGCTCTTGGTCTTACAGTTAGAATTTTACTACTTACATTATGTTTTAATGACCTTAAATATGACCTTAAAAATGACTTCAAATAAAGTATAAATAAATAAATATTATAGGACAATCTTACACAAATCGACCTAGGCCCACGGTAAGCTCAATAAGGATTGTGTTATGGGTACTAGACGACGATATATATAATAGATAAATACTTAAATACATACAAAACACCCATAACTCAGGAACAAATATCTGTGATAAACACACAAATAAATGCCCTGACCAGGATTCGAACCCGGGACCTTCTGCTTCGTAGGCAGAGTCACTACCGACTGGGCTAGGAGGCCGTTAAAATTGAGGAATTAAGGAAGGGTTTAGCACGGTGTTTTCACTTCGAACAAAGTACGAGTATTACATGTATACAGTGTGGAAAGATAAGTCGGGCCCTGGAGGGAAACTACCTTAAAACGTTGAGATAGCTCAATTCACTGAAAGGAAACATTCTTTAGTTTTTTTAAAGGGACATAACTGCATTTACAAGTTTTTGGAAAATAATACAGTTTACAAAAAAACTATTTATTTTGTAATTTTTGCCATAAATAATTTTTATGACAATTGATGCCAATCGATCATATTTCCAACAAGGATAAAAACTTCTTAATACCAACCAAGTTCAGGGCACAAGAGAACCAATAAATAATAATAATAAAAAATTCATACAATTAGTATGGCAAAAAGTGAAAATTAAGAAAAAAACTGTGAATGCAGTTTTAGTTTTTAGGAAAAATAAAAGAATGTTTCCTTTCAGCGAATTGAGCTATCTCAACGTTTTAAGGTAGTTTCCCTCCAGGGCCCGAGTTATCTTTCCACACTGTATACTCGCGCCGTACTCGGATAGGCTTTGGTAAGGAAAATACAGATGGCGCTGGAAACAAATTCTATGAATTTGAGCCACTGGCACCTTCTTCGTTACACGCAATTTACAAAATAAAAAATGAACAAAACAATTGTATTTTTTGATTAATGGCATTTCAGAATATTTGTCGAATCCATTTATCTAAAAAAAAATATAAATTAAATGTTTTTCTATAAATTAGTCTATTTTAATAACGTCAACTAAACATATTTTTTAGAAAAGTTTGGACGAAATGGAACGTTTTTTTGCTAGACCCGCCATAATGTTTTTATTTCAAGACGTATACTTTCTTGTAACCCTCGATGCTTGAAAGGGTTCTTTTATGATTTTCTTGTGATTTTACAATACGACTGTGCTTGCCCTGGACTCCTATAACTCTGCTTTTATGTGAATATACCTGGTGTGCTCAATGGACTTTGATATTCTGCTTGTATGGTTAAAAGTGACAATGGTTCGAAAGAGTGCGATGTGTTGTGTACCTAACTGTGGTAAAACGCCTAAGTATTCATATTTTCATATTAGATACTCTTATTAAATTTTAACTGTTACACAATAATATATACGTCTACATCCTAAAGTATAAATACGGAACTCTGAATAGTCTGAATCCATTATGGTCTTTGTTCATTTAAAGGTATACTTCATATTGAAACTTTGGCCTGTATTATAAATATGGCAAAATAGTAGTCAACCATTACAATTGCATACTATTTAATTAACATTTATTTTCCGACCTGAACCACTGTCATCATTTATCGTCAATGCGTGGTGTTTATAATAATTACTTCGGTTTTTATGGATTCCCTCAGTTTCCTAGGGTTTATATGTGGTGTTTTTGTTTATGTCACTTTATATTGGTGTTCAAAAATCAAAAATAGATCTTATATCATCACCAGTGTTAGTGTAATTGTATATGGTATTTTTTCAGGGTCAGATAATGTGATTCTCCACAAATTTCCTAGCCCAGTTAATGAGCCTGACAGGTTCCGTACTTGGATGTACTGTATTCTGGGCGATGTGTTATCCTTGGACAACCAATTTATACATGACTACCGAAAAGTGTGTCATGTTCACTTTGAAGAAAAATATATGACTCGAAGTGGTCGTCTCAGTAATGTTGCGGTTCCTACACTTTATTTAAAAGGTAAGAAGGTACAAATTAATTGTTATTGCACACTGGTACAGTGAATTAATGAGCCATTTAGAGGTAATGTTATGTTGGACTTTCATAGTGGTAGTATTAAACAACAAAAATATCCTGATATCTACATGACTAAACAATTAAAGTTACAACAAACACACATAAGCACACACAAATTAGTATCATTTCTGTTTGATTCTTGTGTATATAAAATAAGGTATCATGTTCTGCTTTTGTACAGAGAAACATTACTTTCAGTACTGCACAAAATATGTACTTTCATATGATCACACATGTGACCTAAAATATATTGAAAATATGCAGTTCAAGTTTTATGAAACATATTTTTTTATAGAGAACCCTTGCTCTTCATAAAAATATTATTTTAAGGATATTTCATTTATTACAAATTTACTTAGTAAAAAAACTTTTTTTTTATCATTTTTCAAAAATTATTAAGGTCAAATATTTATATATAATAAATAATTATATATATTTCCATTTATATAATTTTCAGGAATTGCTATGCAAAGTGCACCGGTGCACCTCGTAAGTAATATCCAACAAACTTTGCAAGATGTACACCATGCCCCGCTGGTTGAAAATAGGAACCTGAATAATGTGGCTACTGACGACACTTCTCAGCCAACAAGCTCAGATTAGTTTAAATACCTGTGAGCATGGAGAATGCTGTGCAAGGATAAAGCAAAAAAAAGGAAAGTGGTTTATACTGTATGTATGTCACTATTTATGTAAATTAGTTATAAATAAATACTGTGAGACAATCTTATACAAATCAACCTGGTCCCACTGTATTGAGGTCTGCTCTTGGACAGGGGATGCCAGGGAAACATAACTTTAAAAGACCACAAAATATTATGTACTTTTTGAAAGGATTTTGGACACATGTGACCTGAATAATGTATGAAAAATATGCCGTTCAAGTTTTATTAACATATTTTTTCATGGAGAAGCTTTGTCATTAACAAAAATATTATTTAAAAGCAGTTTCATTTATTACAGTATGTATTTTTTTTAAATCTATACTTGACGTTTTACTTATTATTACCAAATTTATTAAAAACGTATGTATATTCCTTTATAAAATTTCCATCTATATAATTTCCAGGAATTGCCATACAAAGTGCACCGCTGCTAATTGCGAGTAATATCCCACAAGCTTTGATGTACACCATGCCCCGCTGGTTGAAAATATAAATCTATATAATGTGGCTCCCGACGACTCTTCTCGACCTACAACAACCTCAGGTTAGTTTAAATACCTGTGAGCAGGGATCGGGAACGGTTCCCAAAATACCGTTCATTATCGTTCGGAACCCGATCTTTATTTCGTTCATACTATATATCGGTTTATTACGGGAACGTTCTCTAAAAGAACAAAATCATTTCGGTTACCGGTACTCAAGAAGAACAGATTTAAAAACGTTCCGAAAGAACAAAATCATTTCGGTTACCGATATTGAAGAACAAAATTTGAAACGTTCCCAAAGAACAAAATCTTTTATGAACGGAATTTGAAACGTTCCCAAAGAACAAAATCTTTTAAAGAACGGAATTTTAAACGTTCCCAAAGAACAAAATCATTCAGGAACGGAATGTAAAACGTTCTCAAGAACTTTATTAAACGTTCTTAGCCGCGCACCCGTCTCGATCGCAGGTCGGCCTTGCCAAGGCCACCGTATTCTTTTGTAGGCGCCAACGCATGGATATCGACACCGCCTCGCACTGTCTCTTTTTCACACGAAGATGGTTTATATTTCCAATTCGTTGCACTTTTTTGTAAAAATCGTTACGGTAGTCATTTTCAACTAATTCGGGTGTGTTGATTTCGAAAATAATATCTGTTTTAAAACCAAGATGGCGGCCATGCACTTTTTAAAGTTTTTACATCAAAATCGTTATGGTAGTCAATTTCGATTAATCCGGGTATGTAGTTTTCGTAAATAAATTCTGTTTTAAAATACATGATGGCGGAAATGGAGAACTTTTGTCAAAATCGTCATGGTAGTACTTTTCGACTAATTCGGGTATGTGGTTTTCGAAAATAATGTCTGTTATGAAATCCAAGATGGCGGTCATACACTTTTTTCGTCAATATCGTTATAGTAGCAGTTTTTGATTAATTCGGGGATGTAGATTTCGAGAATAAAGTCCTAAAAATCCAAGATGGCGGATATGGAAATTTTTTGTCAAAATCGTCTTGGTAGTCATTTTCAACTAACTCGGGTGTGTAAATTCCGAAAACAATGTCTGTTTAGAAATTCAAGATGGCGGTAATACACATTTTTCATAAAAAACGCCATGGTAGTGGTTTTCAATTAACTCGGGGTGTAGATTTCGAAAAAATGTCTGTTACACAAAAAAAAATAGCCTATGTATGTATAACTAACTATACTGGGGCATACTTTGCCCAGCGCATCGGTATTGCTGTCCAACGCGGCAATGCCGCCAGCCTTCTGGGCACCCTACCGATCGGATCCGACTTGGATGGAGCCCATTTTTTATTTGGAAGTATGTTTTAGATTTTAGTATTAGTCTAGTTTATATGTAGTTTTATTTTTAATGGTAAGTCTATAAAGTAAATCCGAGTTACCTAAGGAAACTAACAATAAGTCTATTTGTAATTTGGAGGTCATTTCGACATGTTTTTAATTAATTTATTTTTGTTAAATTTTTTACTGGCTTACAGTCCATATAGATATGGTACCAGGCACACGATCTTGTGCCTTCAATATAGGTTCCAGGACCTATATTGAATCATTCGTTTGATGGCCGCCGAAGCGTTAATACTGACAAGATCTTTCGAGAATATCAACGAAAATACCGTAACCCTTTGACCGCCAAAGACGTCAAATCACGCGCACGGAAAGTCGTGCCCTCAGCGCCTGCACGTGATATTACGTCCAAAATATAACCTGTTTAACTGAGAGCTCGATTGTTAAAATTAAAATCATGCCAGTTTCTGCAGTTTCTCAGTGCTCTAATAGTTCAAAACTTAAAATCAAAGCGGGACGGTACCACTTTCCATTCCTAATTACTGTTTTAAATACGTAACCATTATTTTTTTAACAAAATTTCTCAAAAACATTTTTGTTATTGAGTAACAGACACAGAAGAGACAGAGGCAGTACCCACGCGTGAAACACGTAAATCCAAGTGTCCTTTGCATTGCAGCGTCAGCAAATAATATGTTGCTCAAAAAATGCATGTCTTATTAATTGTGTTCTCCTATTGCTTGAAAAAGTGTCCGTCAAAAGGCGATAAACTGATAGCGCCACAATTATATTAAATTTGATTAAATTAATTTTAAATTAAAAAAAAGTTTTCGTAAATAAATATCCAAAATAATTATTTGCGGAGATGAAAAACACTGAATATTAATTTTATTTACGAAGTCATATAAGTATTAAATATCGGTAATTCATTTCAAATGCTGAACTATACCTAGCGCCACCCGAAGATATTTGGAACTATTGTTTAGTGCTTACCGCTGGACACTTTTTCGACCGTTTTCCTAGAAGAGAGTTCCATCCTTCCTATACCATCCATATTAATAGTGGTGGAATATGAGTAACTCATATCCATATTTCTAAAATATAATAATTAAAAATATGGGCAGATAATTTACATCATTATCTTATCGTATCATCCCGCTATGTATTTTACAGACATCTGAAATATTACAACGTTTATAGAATTGTTCAAAATATTAAATAAACAACCGCCAAAGGGTCTTGTTATATTTTTAAAATGCTTAAAGGGCTTATGAATATCAGCAAGGTGTGTATCAGTATCAGCGCTTGTGTGGGAGTACTAGAGCAGAGACCAATATGTCGTTTTATAATTCGCCGTGGTTACCATCTACTCGATCTTCAGTACTGCATGCACATGTCTCATTTATTATGATTATGAATATGAACGCATCATTATATCTTGAACATCCACGGCAAAGTATAAAGGCAATAATAGTATGTAACACAGAGAACCAGCCTCTTTAGTGCGTTAGTCGATCTTAGGATAGAGGCGTCCTTGTCTATGGTTTCTATAGGAATCGACCGTGTCAGTACGTTTGACATGTTGTTGTCTAAAGTGACAGAAATGGCTAATAAAAGTGATGGGATATGAGTAACTCATATCGATATTTACAGAGTCAGATAATAATTTAAAATATGTAAAAATAATATATATCGTTATCTTATCATATTATATCACCTCGCTATGACTGTGTAAAGATATGAAATATTACAACGTTTAATCGTTCGAATTGTTAGAAATATTTAATAAACAACCGCCAAAAGGGTTCTTATATTTTGAAAATGCTTACAGCTTATGAATATCAGCAAGGTGTGTGTTAGCGCTTGTGTGGGTGTGACGTCTGTTGCACGTGTTGTATTTAGGACCTTGTCTTTTTTATGTTCCCGTATCCATAGAAATGATATAACCAAAGACTAAAGTGGTTTTAGCTTGTCTCTGGTCCTTATAGACTGGAAATAAACGTCATTATATATGAAAACCACTCGTGTCAGTATATTTGACAAATAAATGTCTTACCTGTCAGATATCTGTGCTAATAGCGTTGGGGTGCAGGTCGATACTTTCATAGATATTTTGATTAGAGAATCTGAATAATCATTATAATCAATTAGCATTACGTAGGAACTAACTGTAACAAAGGTTTGTATAATTAATGAGTATTTTTGGAACTATTGTCATGAATTCATGATATACCTACTTCATCCATTTATATAAAATTATTCTGTTACTTAAAAACTGACAGATCACCCTCAGCTTAAATCGAAAATAGGACCTAGAAACATGACACGAGTTTCATAGAATTCGCCTCTGAAAAGTACATCTCATATCGACATGCCGCCAATCAATATGTTACATCACTATTGCCCTCTTTGTACTGCATTGGCGAATAATTCTTAATATTATTCTAGTTTGTTATTTTTGGTATAATACGCTCGTATATGTTACCATTCCGTATTTTCTTAATTATTGCACCAATTTATGGCACAAAATGATGTTATAAACCCATTTTATGATAATGTTAACTCCACAAATCTCAAATTGACACTGGCGCTAACGGGGCGCAAAGCGCAAGAGTGATATACAAGCATCTTAGGTCAAACACCATATCTAGTCCTACCGCTCGCACATGAGCATTGCTGATCTGTGACGTAAACCAAACTCCTCCTAAAGCTATAGGAAGGCAAATATTCACTATCGATAACGCGCCAAATAGTTTGTCACTTCACTATTAGTCTTGCAATTCTTATGCTATTTTTTTACACTTATTTCTCTACAACGGCCAAAGAGCTACTGTCAGTCCTCTTGCGCTTTGTGCCCGGTCAACACAACCAAATTAGCTGTTACGCCGACTCCCCTAGACGAGTTTCGCCGTTCTTATTTCAACCTCTTTGATGTGTGCATATAATTGCTATGTTAATGGCATTTTTAGGGTTTCGTAGCCAAAATGGCAAAAACGGAACCCTTATTATCGTCATGTCCGTCCGTCCGTATGTCACAGCCATTGTACTCGGTCGGAAACGACGGAAATAGGAAATGCTCCTGGTTCTGATTTTGTATGGCGAGAACCGGGAATTCCCGGTTCCGGTACTGGATTTGTATAGAAAACGAGTACCGGGAGCAAACCCAAGACGGAAACCATAAGACGTATTTTGCATGCCGATATCTAGTTTTGTAGTAAAAATAACGTTGAAGATTGTCAGAAGATTTTTTGATTTAGCCAATATTTTCAGACATAATCTTATGGACACTTGTGTATCTTTTGAACTGGATATGCAAAAAATAAAAGAGAAAATACATCTTTCAATTAAAATTGTTTTTAATATTATCGGTTGAGGCGTTTTCGAGCTATTTCTAAAAAAACTTCTTCCGTAGGAAGATACGACTTTTTGATAATTATCTTTCCTTATATCGTTGAAGGAACGGAACCCTCCATTATACGTGGTCCGACACGCACTAAGCCGGTTCTTTTAAATGTATAGTTCTAATTTAGAGATGGTCAAAAATTATTCGAATACAAAAAACGAATAAGAATAAATCTAGACACGCGGCAGCGTGTCAAGCCAAGTTCGAGCAAAGGAACTGGCTAGCCAGCGCCGAGTGTATATTACACGAACCACTTGGTGCCACTTTTGGCCCTTCTATAAATCAAAACCTCTTTAACGTAAACACATAAAACTACGTGTGTTTAATTATATCCATAAGGACATCTAGATGCCCAAATTTCATGAAGCTAGCTCAAACGGTTATAAAGATATGAAGGTCAAAAAGTCGTAAATTGTAGCACTGACTGACTGACTGACTGACATATAGTACCTAAATCTAACCTACTTCCAGATGACCTAGAAGGATGAAATTTGGAATCCAGCTCGGTAATTGTGTGTAAGCGTAGAAAAATATCTAAAAATAAAAAAAGTTAAAAATAGGGGAGTCCCCATACAATTTTTTATTTTTTTAGTGTATCGTTGGAACCGTTACAAGCAGATATTTGAAACTATCCCAATATATGTGTCATTATATTTGCTATATAACAGAAATATAAAAATAAAGTTAAGTCAAAAAATAAGTGGTGTCCCCATGTAAAAAAACTTGTGATACACGCTAAACGACCGGCCAACGGTGTGTCGTCGGCGGCGCGTGGCACCACATAATTATACACAGAACAGAAGTAAAGAGAATGTAGACAATAGCATAAAAAAGAAAACCATGCAGCGGAAACGCAAGAAAAAACATTAAATCTCAATACCTGCCTAGTTTTCTTTACAAAAAGTAATGATATCCCACCAAAAACATAAATGTAAAAAGGAGAGCCAAGTTCAATACAAAAATTATGCTTGGCTGTGGGCTACGCCGCAAAAAGAATGGAGATCTAAATGAGTGCCAAGTTCTATGCAAAATCCAAATATGTATTTATAGGAACAAAATAACATTATAAACAAGTATTAAACTCTATTTCTTTGCTTTATTGGATACCTATAACAATTGCTGTTATTTAAAAATGTGAGATCTTAAAGTAGGTTAGATTTGACTTGGCCGGTTTTCATTACATCAGTCATTTTATAAAGTTATTCAACATATATATATATATATATATATATATATATATATATATTTTTATTCTGATAAAAACTGGCCAAGTCAAATCTAACCTACTTTAAGATCTCACATTTTTAAATAACAGCAATTGTTATAGGTATCCAATAAAGCAAAGAAATAGAGTTTAATACTTGTTCATAATGTTATTTTGTTCCTATAAATACATATTTGGATTTTGCATAGAACTTGGCACTCAATTAGATCTCCATTCTTTTTGCGGCGAAGCCCACAGCCCAGCATAATTTTTGTATTGAACTTGGCTCTCCTTTTTTACATTTATGTTTTTGGTGGGATTATTTTATTCGCGAATGACGAATAAAAATTTCGAATAATCATTCGACAGTATTTATTCGTCGAATAAATTATTCCATGAATAATTCATTCGAATATTTTTTTTATTCGAATAATTCATCTGAATGAATTTTTCGTATTCGAATAATTTAAAAATAAACTATCGGCGGCGGCGAATAAAGTATGTGGTAGGGCAGTTAAAATAACTATTTGGCGGTTTTCTATCCCAAATATTATTTTCCAACTAGATAATGTTTTATCTTAGTAGTTACTAACCATAGGCGACCTGACCTCTAATTCACCACGCTGACATACGTGACATATGTCATGTTTTACTGACTTCATAGGCGTCCACAGGCTATTGAAACCACTTACCATTGGGCGGGCGGCATGCTTCTTTGCCACCAGCACGATATTTAAAGAATAGCTTCATTTATTATCACTAAAACTACTACTTTAGTACTAAGTGGTTTTGACATATGTCTCGAAGATCACGACAATTGTCCCGAAACTACAACACAAGCCTAATCTTTTGTCGAAAAATATCGACAATTCTTGGATTATCGCTTTTTTTGACAATTGTCATGAGCTCTTCACTAAACTAGTACCTATGTATTGAGTGTATAATAAAAATACGTTATATTTTCTTTAAAAAAATATCATGTTAGTGGCCAACAAGTATACAGCCCGCCCGTTGGTAAGCGGTTAGTGTAGCCTGTGGGGTCACACTTGTGATGAGCCAAGTGCCACGCTGAGATAGTCCTTTTATTTTGGCAGTTTTAGGTAACCAACCAACAACATAGGTCGCTACAACACTTTTTTCGTTTAAATTATAGAAATATTTTTTAAGAAATTGTCACTTAGTATAATTATAGTTAATTATAATTTCATGTTATTTTCTAGTACTGCATCACTTTTTTCACTCAAGTCCGTATATATCGTATAGTATCTACTGCACTGAAAATTATCGTCATAATCATTAACAAAATTCGTTTTCATAAAAGTAATAGAGATTATTTATGATGCGACTAGTTTAGACCGAACTATGCAAAAGACTAATAACTACGAAATAAATATGAGTAAACTGGTACAAAATTGATAAGAAAGTTTAGTTATGTGGTTTACTCGCTCTTTCATATATCCGTCGATTTCAGGCTGGCTACCTGCGATACATTTCCTTGACCCAAAAATAAGTTAGAGTTGCAGTTTAATATCAAATCTAAAAGTGTAATAAAATATTATTCGTGTTATTTATTCGAATAAAATAACGAATAAATCATTTATTATTCGAAAGGGCAGACGAATGATTTATTCGTGAATAAATTATTCGCGAATAATTTCACGACGAATAATTTGTTTATTCGAATGATTATTTAAATAAAAAAATATTCGAATAATGCCCATCTCTGCTTCTAAACTAGAGCATGTTGCACGACAATGTGTGCTTTGTAATATTAGCGGAATACCCTTTATATGTATATATACCAGGGACCGGCCCGCTATCCCTTATAAAGGGTTTTGTATGGGTTTTGCATAAGGCTTAACTAACCATACCCTTTCCCCGACGATACCCTTTCATATTGCTTTTAAAGCCCTTATATAAAGGCTAGCAGCGCTATCCCAATACCTTTACGAAACCCTTATCATCCGCTCACCAAACCTTACATATCGCTTATAAGTGTTAGCCTTATATAAGGGCTTCCCTTATAGCATACTGCGTGCTAATTTATATCGTCTACCTTGTTCATAAAGCACACATTCCTCCGAATCCATGCGCTCGATATTCGCGCGCTTCGAAATGATCGAAGCCGCTGTAGATGAAATACGGTTCAATTTTCAATGGCAAAATGCTGTGATGGCTGTTTGTTACTTTGCGTGGGTCGAGAGACTCGAGCGCATCGTCACGGCGCTTTTTTTTTAAGTCTTAGACACGTGCCAATGTTATCATTATATATTATTAGATGTCAAAGTGGAGTGAAAATAAACATCATGATAAGTGAATTATTATTTTTATAACACTTTAGACCTACTTGCTGTATGTATAGTGTATAACTCCGTATGTCAAGCGTGCTTTAATGTCGTTTGCCCAATATTACAGGGTTGCATGTTTTACTATAATCGAATTGAAATTTGAACCTCTATTGAAAGTCTAAATTTAACTATCCTCAAAATCTAACATAGAACCCTGTAATATTAGGCCAGCAATATACGACCTATACATATATGAAGCGATACAGCAAGGTAAACGAGATGGTGTGTGCCATAGAATAATAAGAAAGCATGGAATGCCATTTCAAAAAACATATTAGTAGTAAGTAGAGATGTGCCGACTAGTCGCCGACTAGTCGGGAAAGCCGACTATCTGGCCACATTTATAGTCGGCGACTAGTCGGCAAAATGAGCCGAATAGTCGGCTGCCTAGATCTTCCAAAAAAATAAGGATATAAAAAAACTACCATCATTTAATCAAATTTCTTTATTTTAAACATAATGTTCATAAAGATCACTACTTGTTTATTTAATTATTTACAATTACGATTTGTTTCCTATTTTTTACCGGAGCAACAAGTAAATCTCGGAAAGGTAAACAAAACTAGTCAAAACCTGAACGCCACCACGTGCCGCAGCGTATTAGGCGACCCGAACGTTCCCGATTACTCCCGAACTTAGGCGAAGACCATAGTCGGCTAGCCGACTTAGTCGGCCACCTGACTGCCGACTAGTCGGCTAGTCGGCAGTCTTGCCCGGTAAAGGGTTAAACTTATTTTAATTCACATTCTACATTTTCAGTGTGAATTTTTCATTTTAAGCAAATACTTATTTTCATTTTAAGCAAATACTTATTTTTATTCTATTTTTATTATATTTTTATTATATTTTTATTCTATTTTTATATTATTTTTATTCTATTTTTATTCTTATTTTATTTTATTCTTATTTTATTTTCATTTTTATTTTATTTTTATTTCATTTTTATTTCTATTTTATTTCCTTTTTATTTCATTATTTCATTTTTATTTCATTTTTATTTCATTTTTATTTCATTTTTATTTCATTTTTATTTAATTTTTATTTCATTTTTATTTCATTTTTATTTAATTTTTATTTCATTTTTATTTCATTTTTATTCAATTTTTATTGTAAAAAAATTGATTATGATGATTATTAACAGAATTCACATTGCTTTACCTAAAGTTCTAAACATGCGTGATATGTATCCCTATTATATGATTAGTATTTTTATTTCATTCGAGTAACATACAGAGAAGATCGAACCGCGACAGACGCTTGGACTATAACGCCCGTACTTATAACTCGCAGCGGTGAATCGCGAAATATACCTGCGGTGAAGCGGGGCCCCGGTGCGCAAACGCCGGATGCTCAAGGTTATCGAGGTAGGCACGCGTCTTAATGTGATACAATTCAACCCTAACTTTTGTAGGTGGAAACAACCCTGTTGTGATTCCGGCAAAAGCCACTAGCCGCTTTGCACGCACACATACTCGTACTTACCTACTCACTCACTTCTCGGATTATGGATATCGGGTTTGAGTTAATCAACGCTCAGCCACTGATTATAATAATATACTTAATAGTTCTTAACTTCTTACTAACAGATACTTATAGCTTACTATGGAATAGCAAGTACCCACCGCCATAAATACCTACACAAAAATATAATTGAACTTGGAGCGACCAAGGACGTATAAAGTGTCTTCGCACGCACATAAACCTACTCCTCGGATATTTTATGAAAGTATAAAATTTATTTTGATATAAATACCTACTTACTTCACATGGACCAGGTTTCTCGACGCAGTGCAGCAGCACAAAAAGTTCTTACGCAGTTTGTATTTCACAACCAATATAAAAGCAATCAGCCAATAAAATTATCTCAACCAAACCAACCTCCACGCTAGTTCACGTCTAAGTTCGAACTAATAATGGACGTCGCTGCCTAGTAAAACGAAAATACTCGTAGGTACTTAACTTGAGGCATACACTGAAATAACTAACGCTCATTGGTTGGCGATGACGACTTATTTCATTTGTGTTGAATTCAAAAGAACGGGTTAATATTGTTCCTCGGGAACGATACAGCGAATGTTTGTTCCAAAGTCGAACGCTATCGAAAGAACGGTTCTTTTTACGTTCCTTGAGAACGATACGAGCTTACAAATGTTCGTTCCCAAAACCATTGTAAATACCGGTAACCAGAACAAAGAGCGCTATTGAAAGAACGTTTTATATCGTTCTTTTGGGAACTGTTCGTTCGGGAAATGTTCGTTCCTAAAAACATTGTTCTAACCGGTAACCGAGAACGAGAACGCTTCAGAGAACGGTCTAGGTTATTGAACCGAGAACGTTTTGAAAATAGAACCGGTTTCCGATCCCTGCCTGTGAGCATGAGGGATGCTGTGTTAGGATGAAACAAAAAAGGAAGGCGATTTGTACTATATGTATGTCACTATATATGCACAATGATAAAAATGTGATGTTTTCAAGTCAAAGGTATGTACATCATTGTAGGTTGTTGATAAGGTGTAACTGCCATAAAAATTCTTTAGAAATAAACTATTAACACCCGACAATGATGTACCTTTGACTTGAAGACTTCACATATACGGAGTGGATTTTACTTTTTGTGCAAAAAAAAAAATTGATACAAGTTTTATTGTTGGACTGTTCTTTCCACAGTCATCTACTTCTCATTGAGTCTTTTTTTTTATACCACGACGGTGGCAAACAAGCATACGGCCCGCCTGATGGTAAGCAGTTACCGTAGCCTATGGACGCCTGCAACCCCAGAGGATTCACATGAGCATTGCCTAACCTTTAAGAACCTATACACCCCTTTTTTGAAGAACCTCATACTGTAGCCCGCCGGAAAAACCTCGCCAGGAAGTTCATTCCACTGCCGCAGCGCTCGTGGGAGGAAATTCCTCTTAAACCGTACAGTGCGCGGTGCGCGACCCCTTAGGCTCCAGGGTGTGAGGATGAACACCCTGCCGGCAGCGAGCGGTGCGGTGATGAAAATGTGATGCATACTCTTTCAACGAAAATTATTTTGATCATTAACGCTTAAAGCGTTATCGAGTTATCTCCAAAAACCTCTTCCATAGGCAGTACGACCTTTTGATAATTATTTTACGTGACCCTCCATTATGCGTGGTCCGAAACGGCTCTTGGCCGGTTTTTCTTTAGTTGTGTTGACTTTTATCCTTAAGTTATTGGTATTTTTTAGACTTGCACTAAGTTTATTGTTCTATTTCAGAAAAGGGAATACTAGATCCGTCGAGCCAGGAGACAGCCGACGTGATACTGTTCTTCGACGAATTGTTTGATTCTGTGAATGGAGGATTTATGAATGAGAGGAAAAGACCCGGCAAAGACTTACTGGGCCCGCTCACACCCACATCAAGCCATCGACGTGTCTGGACTAAAAGCAAAAGGGTCTTGAGCACTATGAAGTTCGTCACACCAGAGGGGAAAAAGAGTCACGTATTCTCGGTGCCAAATTGGTTACGCACTCTCGAAAACCTGGAATATTTAGCAAGTGTGGTATTTCCCAATTATTACATTAAGTCAATATGGTTTCGCCATTTTAACCAGGATCCCCTGGAAAACTTTTTTGGCTGTATCCGGAGCCATGGTGCAAGAAATAACAACCCAACTTGTGCACAATTTGAGGTGGCCTTTACAGCGTTGTTAATTAACAATTTAAATTCATTGCATTCTCCGGGGTACAATTGTGAAAAAGACCGAGGGCGCGGGTTTAAGTCATTAAGTAAGATATTTTCGAAAAATTAAAATTCGGGCTCAAATCGAATATGTCACTGGATACATACTAAGAAAATCTAAATTTATATTTAAAGATTGCAAGTCATGCAAGGACTGTCTTTATGATTGTGAAAGAAGCAGCCAGTACATAAAGATAAAAGAATATAACAAAGGTAAATCATTTATGTCATACCCCGCTCACTCTTTAGTAGAGTGTTTTTCTAATATCCAAGACGTGGTTACAAATGTATTAAAAACGGACTGTGACATGGGCAATCTTAAAAATTACTTAAAAGATGTATTAGAATTTATAACTTTATAAAATGTGTAGATCATAAAACTGTCCTAACCTACCAAATAATTGACTTAAGTATCTTGTAGGTTTTTCCTACATCACTACATAAATTATTCAAAGGAACGCGATCGGACTTTGACCCAGAAGATGAAATGAGAGAGATGAGTAGGAACTATTATTTAAAACGAAGGAAACAGTAACTTCCGTTACTTTGTTTAAAAAAGAATATTTGTGTATTTTTACTTTTGCTAGATACAAAACAAGATAGATATATCTTATTTAATTTAATTACTCTATAATCTCCTAAATGCGTCGGTTATTTTAGTATATAAAACCACATACGCAGAATAGGTAGCAATTTTGCAGTTGAACAGTCGTCTTATTCCTCGGAGAAAAAATAGAGCATGGAAATAATAGTTTGTGTCTAATATATAATACTTACTTTTAATTTAAAATAGAAAAACCTTATGTAAACATAATAAAAAGTAGAAAAAATAAATTTATTGTTTTATTTTTTTTTCCTAGTCATGGTCTGGGCAAACTGAACTAATACCACACCGTGTGTTAACTTCGTTAGCAGTTTTTAGATGAAATATAAGAGCGATGTTCACACCTGATGTGGTCTGGTTCAGTTTGCTTAGACCTTTGCAGCGTTAATAAACCTTAACAATTTAAAAAGCCCGCCATCGCTGTTATAGCCGTATACGTAGCTATAGATGTATATACATATGAAAAGTTGCGGAAAACTATCAAAAGATGGCGTGGCATTCGAAAATCCTGACTGATAGCTCTATACCCTACTATTCAATATACTCTATGGGGTTTAGGAGGGCGTTAGTATGGAAGTAAAAATTAGAGGTGTTTAAAATTTTCTGAAATTACATTAAAATTTTACCCACATAAAACTAAACCCTTTTCAAATTAAATAACTCTATATGATACTTACAATAAAATCTATGAGTTACACTGATATGCACACTAAAATAAAGTTTGTTTTCTTTTCCTAGCTGGTAGTTTGAACTAAAAGTTTTAACTTTGTCGAGCAAACTTTACCAGACACTCTAGAACTTTGAAAAAGTTCGTTCAATAAATTTGTTAGGCAGCCGGTATCCAAACTACTATCTAACCTAGTAAAACTTAATAAATGGTCGTATATTATCATAAATATATTTGTTCTTTGCAAAAACCGTTCCCAAACAAGCTGCTAACGAGACCTCACCAAATAAAGTGGCGTTTAACCAAGAATTAGAATCATTAACTCATTATAGAAATTATAGCAATTTATTAATGGGCGAATTATAAATTATAATGAAGAAGTATTGTGGGCGAGGGCTGACGTCGAATCATAATCGTACGCAGATTTTAATGGTTATTTAAATTCATTGGCCTCTACAAACGTTAAGTTATATTTATGGCAATGAATTTAGCCAAGGACTGAAACAAATTAACGGCCCTCTAGCCCAGTTGGTAGTGACCCTGCCTACGAAGCAGGAGGTCCCGGGTTCGAATCTTGGTAAGGGCATTTATTTGTGTGTTTATCACAGATATTTTTACCTGAGTTATGGATGTTTTCTGTGTATTTAAGTATTTATCTATATCTATTTATAATATGTATCGTCGTCTTGTACCCAGAACATAGCCTTATTGAGCTTACTGTGGGCCTAGGTCGGTTTGTGTAAGATTGTCCTATTTATAAAAATATTTTTTTGAAAGATATCACCTCACTGATCATGCAAAGTGCATCATCAACTTATCAGTGAAGATCAATGCATACCTACCTATTAAAAGCAACTAATTAAATTATTAATAGGTATGTATCCTATCAATATTTTGTACTATGTGAAATAAAGTGCTTAATGCTTATGAAATTTAAGTCCACATTAGGCTGCTTTTTCACCACAGATGAGCGAGGATGCGTTGCGAGGAATGTGTTTGTTAACAACTAATAGCATCACTTCCTTTATCGATTCTCGCACTCTTCTAGGATTGGTTCTTAACAAACATATTCCTCGCAATGCATCCTCGCTCATCTCTGGTGAAAAAGCGGCCTTATCCTTTCACAGTTAATATTGAAGAGAAGCGAGTTAGATACAGTCCTGTCATTTTGGAATAATCCAAAAAAAATATTTGTTAATTACCAGATAACATTTCCAAACTCAGCATATTGTTAGATATTTTATACCGACCCTGGATAAATAAACACCAAATTACAACGTAATTAAGCAATTAACAAACTAGAAGCATAAAGTAAGGAACTTATTTCGGACGCGCAATGTGGGAAGCATACATAATTTAAAATTGCCATTTTTTCCACCGGCAACCCACGGTCCGATTAGTCAGTATTTCGACATCTACGCCCACACTGTTGTTATTAACATAAAATGCTACAGTTCATTGTGTAATAAATGCGAAACGCGATTTTATCTAGCAAAGGCGGTAAAATTTTGCGAGAGTACGGTAGCCACAAAAATTGCCAGGGACGGCAGTGACCCTTCGTCGCCTTCAACACAAAAATGAATTAGGAATATGCATGATTTTTTTGGAAGACGTCATTCGATTCTATTTCCCTGTAGATTCAAATGTCTCTAATAAACCTACTATCTATGATAGCCCTGAAACGTCAAAAATTTGAAAATACGTTAGGCGTCTGAGCCGCGCGTCAAAACGCCCCATACAAAAAGTGTGCGGATTGTGACGTCACCGTTCACAAAGTTGCAGAAAACTGTTTGGAAGGAACAAGTTTTTGTAAGAATTTGTAATTTTAGGCACGAAAAAATGCGTTTAGCTATATAGTTGTCATACATTTTCTTTCTTGTTAGGACATAAGTAATCAAACTGAAGTTTCGAAAATACATTTGATGTATATAAAAAAATGCCTAAAATTTTACGTTTTCAAACCGCAATATCTTTAAAAAAAACTGTTAAAAATTATTACGGATTTCCACTTATTTATATTAGTTTGGGGTTGTTGAACGTGTTTATGCAACAGATTCAATTAAATATTTTTCATGCATGTTCTCTATTGGTGATTATTGTACTACCGAGCTCCATCTTTTACCTTAATCTCATCACACTTTCTTCTAGTTAATTAGCCATGTCATAGGGGTGTCAATTTCAGAAAGGAGTTAAAAGCGCTGGTCAAACAATTAAACGATTTTTCCCTCAAGTTCGGTTTTTGTGTGCGAGTTGTAGTCTCATAGTCTTCAGATGCCTATTAAGCCTTAAAATGCTTCACTTTTTCTTAATCCGTGTTTAAAACGGATTGTACTAAACGTGATCCAAGTAATGCCGTACAATTACATCATTGGCACTACATAATTTCGTACAACCAAATCTTAATAATTGTTTCGTTTAAGAGTGCCACGCCTCCGCAGAATTTTACGACTTGACAGTTTTTTTGTAACAGCGAACGCGGCCTTCATACGGCAGACAACTTTATTGATATCATTGTTAATATTATAGTACACAGCCACCATAAAACTAATTATAATTTTCAAAGTGTGGGTATAAACTTGTGGGTGCTTGTAACTGTATGAGGTGTGCAATAAAGAGTATTTATTATTATTATTATTATAAACTAAATTGAATTTTACAATTTTTACAGGATGGATATTGAAACAGCGGCACAATATAAAGAAGGTGTCGGGAGAAAGGACCCGATTACATAGGAGACTAGGAGTTGGTAGTTTGTATTCCCTGGGCGTAATACTTGGAAAGAGGATTTTTGTCTATAACTAACGAAGAGGTAATGGCTACCTTTATGAAAATATATAAAAAATGCAAATTTAAATAGTATGTGAGTACCACAGTTTATATTTTTATCAGGTCGACAAAGAAGCATCTTTATAACGGGGTCAGTGCAAAACAGCGCAATCTCAACAACAATAAAAAAAACCTGCACAACGGTGCACTTTGTCACCGCCCGCGAAAACAAACAACCTCGTTCCTACCGTAGATAATATTTCAGATGAAACAAAAGCTCTTTACAATTTCGCCAACCTAACCGACAAAGCATCGCAAATCTCATTTGCAGACAACGTTGAGATAACTATCTTATTCTTTCAACAATGGCCGTGCTCATAAACTGAACCTAATTAGTAATATTCCGTGCATTGTGGCCGCTATCTCTGGACAATGCGATGGAGGGTTATCTAGGGCGATACGGTGGTGCATGGAGCGACAATTATCAGCAAATGACGTTTGCGTGCGTTTTTGTTACTCTTGCGCATGCCGGTTCATCCTGCGACCGTATCGATTGTCAAGCATACACTACTGCTAAGTTTACCCGTTCTGTAACAACACTCTTTGCTAGCCCGCAATGAACTCCGCTTCCAAGTTCTTGTCGTGGTATTTTCTGGGCGGCTACAGTCGAGATAGGATCGTGGTTGGAATACGTAATGGTTGGTAGTGCTCACTCGTGTAGCTCCCGTTTATTGTTACCGCTTGTCGGGCGCAAATTGAATAAGAGCCGAGGAAAGCTGACTTACGGCCGATAAGCGATTGTTTTTCAGATAAATTGGACTGTAAGTCATAAGTTGATTTGCTGCTGGCGTGGATGGAGCTAGTCTATAAATACGTGTCTAACTGTGCGCATTCCAGGACTTAGAAAGTTTTAAGATAAGAGATTCTGGTATGTATATTCATTTTATTTGTACAAATGTACAATAAACACCAGCAACGGTCGAAGAGTACAAACTAAGTCAACATTAGGAAGGAGAGTTAAAAGGTCGAAGGGTGTGAATATATAAAGTTACTAAAGCAGACAAAGATAAGAACTATCCAAAATACTGCATGCACGTTGGTCTTTCATAAAGGTCCATGAGAAACATAACATAATACTACTACAATACAAATATGGCCAAACATCTGATAGTAGAAGGTGCTACTAAAAATTATTACGGGACTTTTAGTTCCACATTTCGACTTACTTTTTTGCAGAGTCCCTTTGAGGAAGACCGCGGCCTCAAGACAAAACATATTGACTGTGCCTCACCAGTTTTTGCAACTAACTTTTTACAAGTTTCTTTGTAAAAAGTACATGTACCAGCCAGACGTCTATCTTCGTATCTACTCCGTCTATATGCCTATCTATCTAGTCTACCTTTCAATCGGACGTTCGACTAATCTGCTGAACTATTCTAAAACGACTTATGTGTGTATCACTTTAAACGGCCCGTACATCGTTATTGGTTAGTTTGAAGTTAATATATCCCACACTGGACTATTTAAAGTCATTTGTCACATATCATCACCGTCGACATATGTCTGGAGACAAAAACACATTGCCTTTGGAAAAAGATCGCAGATCTTAATTTGTTTTTGTAATAGGTTGTTTCTTGCGCTATCATTTAATAGCTTTTTGTTGTACTAGTTGAGTACATACTGTAACGTTGCCTTAAAACTAATTTATATACGCAATATCGAAACCTTACCTTTTTAAAGGCTTATACCTCGGTATATAAAAACTAATGTGCGGCATTCCGCACATATCAAGTCAAATATATAATTATAAATCACAAGTCCTCACCTAACGCATAAGTATTGCGCTCCAGCGAGGAAATGCTGCCAGCATCCTCGGCACCATGCCACGGGGGCCAATTCTAGCTTTAGATTTTTAGTTTAATACCTATGTAGGTTGTAGGGTTTATTTTATAAGTATATAGTCCAAAAATAAATCCAAAAATATTTTAAGAAATAAAAACGAATGCAAGCAAGCTATATGGTGCTACAGGTAAAATAATGCGATCGTAGTTTAGATATTTTATGCTTACTTACTTGTATTTCTGTAACATTACAGATTCTGCAACTAATCTTACGTTCTCAGTTAACTGGTATTGGAATTCAAACACTGCATTGACTTCACAATGTAGGAAATAGGAATGCCTAGTCTAGTCTACAAGTGTAAGTTACAAGATTGAATAAAGCATATTCCATCTACATTCCAGCTTCGAACTTCAAATGCGAAGACAGCTCAATATTTACTCATCCACTTTCTTAGATTACTAATACGAATTATATAGAATAAGAAAAAAACGTTGCAAATATGTATCATAAAAGAGTACTACTTTTACTCGCAAGTAAAAGCTACAGATTTCAAACCTCATTATAAACGATACCCTCTCGCATAACAAACCGAGCATCCATAACCGAAATAATAAATCGATGATCCTCAAATAATCCGGCATTAAATAAATAACCGTGTAACGAAATTAATTAAGCAATTTGGTAGCTTCCATCCATTACGCTGACGTACTAATATTTGCTTTGAGCCGAGTCGAGCGTAAATATGAAACCAATTTTACGCGCGTTATAAAGCACTTAGTGCTTCTGCGTTAGAGCTGTTGGCCAGTTAAGCAGCTTTGCGATATCTTGAGGTAGAACGACTACATCAAAAATTTAATCCAACTAAGATGCATTTTATCTTAGTTGCTAATAAAATAATTGGAATAAAAATATATTTATTTACTACTAGCTTTTGCCCGCGGCTTCGCTCGCGTTAAATTCGGGGTAACACGGTTCCCCTTTCCTGATTTAAAACACAGAAGAGAACTCGGAACAGAATACACCGCACACAAATAGTCCGCATACCAATGTTTAGCTTTCTACCTTGAAAATGGCGTAATGCTCCATACAAACTTCCACCCCCCATTTTAGGAAAGTGGGGGGTTAGAAAAAGACAAAAGTAGCCTATATCACGCTCCATCCCTTCAACTATCTCCACTTAAAAAATCACGTCAATTTGTCGCCCCGTTTTGCCGTGAAAGACGGACAAACAAACAAACACACATACACTTTCCCATTTATAATATTAGTATGGATATCTAACATTATGATAACTTTTACTAAGTTCTCTTAGCTTCAACAGACAAGATCTTATTAGGCTTATATGCAGTCAAGATGCGTGTTACATTATATAAGATCTTCATTAAAGCAAACATGTATTTTTTTTAGTGTTGCAATTTTGACTTTACTATTTGCAAAATTACAAATCCTCACAGAATTTAAACCGCTGCAATGTTTATAGAAACCCGAATGCAGCTGAACCATTGAAATCAGTCAAACATGTACATATAGTATATACAATGGAGTGTATATATATTATATAAACGCCGCAAAGGCAGGCCATGTACAAGATGGGACGAAGACATTATAAAGACAGCAGGGCCTAACTGGTTCAATATAGCCAGACACAGAAAAGTGGAAATTAATGGAAGAGGCATTCACCCAGGAGCCCCATCTAATGCATAAACAAATTCAAATGTATATAATAAAAGATATAAAAACATGCATATATACAGATATATAATAATAACATAAGAAAAGATTGTTAGAAGTGCATAAAATAAAAGGCTTTTTTATTTTATTTTATTTTTTATTATATACCTATAAACTCCTACTTATCAAAACTTCATAGTAAAAAACATTCCGGTACTTTTTAAACTCGACATAAATTTTATTATTATAAATAATCCATTATTTTTATGTAGTTGTAGAGCAAACCACTATTTTTACGATTCAAAGAATTTCAATTCGAAAAATTACAGGGGAGCGAGGCTTTTCAGATTTCAATAAATCAAAATAAACTTTTTTCGTATAGTTAGTTAATATCATGTCAACTCCATACTTACTAGCGTTCAGTGCAACACAATCTTTACAGCTTATATCAATTAACAGGTAACCGTTGCCTTTAGCATAATATTCACATTAGTAAATGTCGAGCCGGTGGCCGAGAATAAAGGATTACTGGGTAATAACGGGGAGCAGCGAAAATAATAGGCAGATAGTTTCCCGTCCCGTGTAACTACGCACAAAATTAGCTGTTTTAACCAGCATTTATTTGTACATTATCAACATTTCGCAATTGATTTGAACGTTCAACTGACTTGCACACTTAATATGTGGCGGTGGGTCAAATTTTTTCTTAGGCAATTTGGAGCTTAATTTGGCTTAAAATTTCTTCATGAGCTGTAGGAAAACTGCTCATGGCTCTGGTGCCTGAAAATTAGGCAAGCCGGCGGGAATCGAGTTCTATAGACGCGCCGCCACTGATACTTCCTTAACGTACTAAAGAAAAGCAATTTAAGCAATATACTTGAATAACCTCTCAAGTAACTACGCGCGAAATGTGCCGATTTAAACTAAAATCGGTAAAAACTTGTTCAGGTGATTTACATGTTTTTATCAGAGTTCTTTAGACTTTTAGTTTTATTCGGGGCTAACTATATTAAGGTTTCTAATAAAACTCTATCAGACAAAGCTTTCTGTCTAACTATTTACGCACGAAATCAGCTATTTTTAACTTATTGTTAAATGTTTGCTAATTTCTGAAATTATTCATTTAGTTTTAGCTGACGTGCAGCTTTTATATGGATTATTTATTCCATAATAGATTGTGTAACAAGGGAGCAAAATGAAATATGAACGGCGAGGACGTGTATTGAATCCCAAACGAAGCGATGGAGTCTATAATATAATTCCGAGCGTAGCGAGGGATACTAAAGTAGACTCCTGAACTTAGTGAGGGATTCAAGTGTTGACGCCCAAGGTGAAAATAGTTTTGCTCCCATGTGACACATACTGCTTTTCACACCACCTTAGGGGAAAATAAAAAAGTTATTGTTGAATCATATTTATTTTAAGTTTATATGTGCTTAGTGTGCTTCCTGATTATAATGAATCGATTAATTTAATAAGAAATTTGTTAGTAATGTAATGAAGGAGGCTGGAAAAAAACCAATGTCCAGAACAGAAGAGTGCCACTTTGTTATCTCCTAGCAGGGAAGAAAAAGCCCGCATAAGAAAAGGTGGTGTGAAAATATCATTTTACCTTCAGCTATGTTCAGATTACGTTTTTTCTAAAATTGTTAGAATCAGTTTGAAATTATATAAAAATTGTATTGGAACCAAGATTAACTTACTTAGGTACTAGTTATAATTTTTTTCAGAAAATATATTTTAAAACCTTCCTTTTTTAAAGTTTTGTAGCAAGAGGAATAAAGTTAAACTCAAACACACCGCAATTACTCTTCGCTTCCAGTTTCATTTTATAAAATCAACAAAAACCACGACAAAGTTCTCCAATCGCAAGAAGCTTCCATTAATACAAAACTTATTAAAGTCATACAGAAGTCATATAAAAGATGAATGTAGCTGGCCGAGGATCCGAAACGCACTCAATATCGATCGTTTAATAGTTTTTACGGCGACTGTGTGTCATAATGTTGCATTACAATCGGCCATGCGGCTAATTCGACTAGTTTCATTGACAATTGGTGACATGACAACTGGCAAAGTAACCAACTTCATGGAATGTCACCGACGAACTGGATAATTCCAGTATTTGAAATGTCTCAGAAACTTAAAGTACACACATGACGAGTTTTATTATTTGTACCATGATGGTCCAAACATGCATAGGATAAGATCTCCTGATATATATTACCTACTATTTAGAGACCTTAGACTGTGGTCTCCCGTTTCGGCCGCAGGTAGCGTGGTCTCGCGTCAAGCGGAGACCACAGCCTTATACAATGGTTGCTGCCAACATCACAGATATCAAATGCGAATATCAGTCGATTTTACAAAAATAACATTAAAACATTGACTTGGACGCATTCTGTAAAGAGTGGTCGAAATTGTCAACCAACGGGGTCAAATGGGGAAAAAGAGGGGAGGGCTTTGCCCAACAGTGGGACACAAATAGGCTAACGAAAAAAAAACATTAAAATAAAAAGTCTAATAATTCTCATGGTAAAATTTGGGACGTACCTATCCCAAAATTTACCTATGAGAATTATTTGACTTTTTAATGCTACAAACTGTCAAGAGGCAATGTGGAATAGCATCCTAGTATTATGGAAACATGAGGCTCGTTTATTGGCCGGGTGATTGAGGGCCCCGTGATATTACGTAAGGGCATGGTTGTAGATCATAGCTGGTCAAGAATAAATAAAACAATAAGTTGATACGAGTTCATTGTACAGTCGACATGAAATATATCAGGCGGCCAAAGTTCTTAAAAATATATTGCAAAAATTTTATTGAATCAGCAGTTGACGTCAGCACAATGTTTATAAACACATCTTCAGCTATTTGCGTTAACCTTAGGCCGCTTAAAAATATCTTAAGGAAATGGTAACCGGGCTTAAATTTTTGGAGATGGAGGAATCTCCGTAATCTGCCTTATGATATCTTCGAACATAGGTATTAAGTGGATGAGTTCAGTTCAAATTGTTTAGACTATACAAGGGCTTGTCTATAGCCCAAATCAGTCACTATTAGCGGATGGTTACTTATAACGTTCGTAATGTTCGTATCTGGACTTGCGCCATTGTCGAGAATTTTCGAGAACGTTTCCCGTGTAAGGGTGTCCCTTATATTGCGATTTTAAATGTATTTGTTTTACCCCAAAATACTCTACAAAAAAATCAGGACATTCCTGTAACTCTAACCCGTGCCGACTTGCATCGTAATTTCCCCATACAAATTACTTTGAAGAAAGGGCAGAAGATAAGCTACTTTTTTATCAGTTTTTGGTTCGCAGCGAGATTTTTTTAATAAAAAACATTCATACAGGAGTAGGAGGAACTGATGATATAAATAAAATAAAATAAATAAATATTATAGGACAAACTTACACAAATCGACCTAGGCCCACAGTAAGCTCAATAAGGCTTGTGTTATGGGTACTAGACGACGATATATATAATAGATAAATATGGATAAATACTTAAATACATAGAAACATCCATAACTCAGGAACAAATATCTGTGATAAACGTACAAACAAACCCCCTGGGGGGTTTATGAAAAAAAAAAATTTTTTTTTTGGTCATTTTCATACCTTGCATGGGAAAATCGGATAAAAGTCGGCGCGGCGTGGGTTACAGTTACAAGAATGGCCTGAAAATTTTTTTGGCGTATTTTGGGGTAAATGAAATATATTTACGGGGTATGCGTTGTTAATTTCTCAAAATCACAATATAAGGTAATATGGTGTATGGTAAAGGTTCTCGCTGAGAATATTTCCCATAATAAATGGAGAACGTCCTCGAGAACGGCACATTTCTATTCGTATCTCAATCTATCAGCCAAAATATTCCAATGTTGAATGTAAGTTTTCTCCATCGTTAGCTACAAGTTGCAGTTCTGAACACACAGCAACCACTGGCTCCCTGTAATCTCGAATAGGGATGATGACACATGTTGAATTATGCAATAAAATTTAATTGATAGGATGCAGAATTACAAACATATCCAAATAAAGTGAAAATTAAAAATATCTACTTATTGAAATATATTGAAAGATATCATGTTTCAAAATTTAAAAAATTCTCAATTTTTTAAAGTACGAAATTTAAAAAAAACAATGTTTCCATTCGATGTTTAACATTTTACTGTTAAATAAATTGTATGGTAACCATATACATAAACGCAACATTTCACTGTAAAAATAGCAATTTCATAATTTTTCCATACTTTAAACAGGGCGACTATATGATCGTGACGTCACTTTTGCACGTCATTTTGTTAGGAGCGTTTCGAGAAACAAATGCAAATCTCAGATTTTAAGTCTAATTTCTGACTTTTGTGTTGCTTTAACGCAATTGGCCGCATATAGACATTTGATCCTCACACCAAAACGAATCGATTGATACCATACATGAAAATAATTCACCATGCGTATTCCTCCATTGCACTAGAGTTATTCTGAAACATATTAGTCTTATTATAAACGACAAAGTTTTAGATTTTAGAAGAGAAAAAATGACGCGGCATCCTGAACGCTAACTAGACAAATAAATAAATATTACGGGACAATCTTACACAGATCAATCTATAGGTCCCACAGTAAGCTCAATAAGGTTTGTGTTGTGGTTACTAGGCGACGATATATATAATCGATATATTCATATAAATACCTAAATACATAGAAAACATCCATAATTTAGGAACAAATACCCGTGATAAACACACAAATAAATGCCCTGACCAGGATTCGAACCCGGGACCTCCTGCTTCATGGGCAGGGTCACTACCGACTAGGCTAGGACGCCATCAAACAAATTATTAACAAATTGACACATATTCATATTAAATATAACAAAGAAAAAAAAATGATTATTCGTTATTAAATATGACATAGATAGTTTTAGTAATTTATGTCAATGCAACAATTCAGAGTAATTTTTAGAGGTGACCGTACGCTCAGACAATAAGAGAGCGAAAAACTTTACCAAACCGATTCCAATCGAATCGACCGGTTCGATTATCGATAATTTCGACCGCCAAAAAAGCCAAATACTGCCGGCATTTGTGCCCGAATACTTCTATAATGAAATGACAATTACCTACGACAACCGCACATTCCTAACATAGCACAACGCGAAACAGTACCAAGCGAATTCGATGCCTTCTCGATACCTTATTAGGACCATCGACATGAATTTACGCACAGAGAGTACTTTAATTTTATTTAGGTACTTCTTTTTTCAATTTAACTAACGGCGATATCAATTACTCGGCAAGAAAAACAAGGAGCCAGTAAAAAGTCAAGATGCGATCAATTTTTTGCTTGCTTTCCGTAAAAATGTCACCGCGACCGTGGTAGGAGCCCACATTTATTGCAACGACGTTCGATTGTTTTATAAATAAAGAGTTGGCAAAAAATACTATCGATCAATCGTGCGAAAGCCAGCCGATGGACCTCGATAAGAATTCAACTAAAGCAAAAATATACCTTAACTGTAAGGACTGAGATGCATTTTCCTTTAACAGAAAGTTAACTGCACAGGTTAACATTAAACCTACAAAAGCACAAACGCTTTTCGACTGTACTTCGACTAAGCAGGGTTTATTTTAGAATGTATTGAGCAAAATAGTAACGCGTCATATTCGTGCGTTGTGAACGTGAAAGATTCCATACGCGAGCTGTCCAAACATTTTATACTTTCAAATCTCTGTTTATCTGTGGTGATGATCTGAACCCGCTTATCTCCGATCAGCTCCCCGGAGGTTCCCTTAGATCTCTATTATTATTCCTTCAATATTTTGATGCGGTGTCAAATTATGCCATTGTTTTCCTGGTCTTTATTTGAGATTGAGGAACGGTTGACATATTTATTGATGAGATCACATATTGATATGATTATAAACGCTTGACGTTGAGGCGATAGAAATCGTTATCGTATTTCAATTGATTAGGATCTCATGAAACTCAATTGCAACGTGTGGATTTATTTAATGTTGATATATATACTGAAGCACCGAGGCCGTGAAAACTTTTTAGTTACATGGCAGGAACAAGGGACATTAACGCAGATGGAAAAGTCAAACAACCAGAGGAAAATTTTATTGTCAGGATACATACCGCGTACCACTTCGTTTGTCGTTCGTCTCTTAGCCTCTCTGTCACTCGAGCGATAGAGACCAAGATATTAGTACATTACTTACCAAGGACTGTAAAAGAAAGAAAGCCCGAAATCGCAGGTAGTTGGGACCGGAGCCGCAGGCGAGGGTTGTAAATATGCGATAGAGGGCTTTCTTTTTTACTGCCCCTGGTGAGTACACAATTTTACGTCTCCACCTGGCCATAATGCGAGTTTTACCGTACGCGTAGCGTGCGGTAATATTCACATTATGGCCAGGTGTGACGTAAATAAAGTTAATTTTCGAATTAGATTTTCGCGGTACGCTCTCTGATTCCAAACTAATAAAATAAACTAAAAAGAATCTTATTTTTAAGATCCTAACTGATTGGCATTATATATTAATTTTATTTATACGGCTTTGTTATTTTAGTACTTGCTTTTTTACATTTTCTCTATAAGGACATACATTTTGGGCGACTATAACAAGTTTCGCACAAATTAAAAGTGTGATTCATATACTAAACAAACAAGCGCCATCACAGCAACGAAATAGCTTTATTCTATATATTCCATTCAAATTTGAGCTTTCAAGAGCCATCAATACGTTTAAAATGCAACGGATCATAATTATGACTTACGTCACTTTACTGTTCGAGTGAATGAATCGGCGCCGCACACGGCATAAGCACCATTCGTCACGACGCCGGCGCCCACGGTGTAGAAATCGGGGCATACTCAAACATATCAAAGCGGCACTGATGCACATAAATATGTAAACTTAAAACGAATTTTAGATGATTTAATATAACCTAATCATGCCACTTAAATTTAAATGACCCAATCTATGCCTACGTATAGATTGGGCCATTCTACTTTTAGTTGTACATAAGTTTTTGACACTTTTTCGTAAAATGCATGTTTTGGAATACTTGGCCATTATTTTCATTTGCTGCATTGTGACGGAGAAAGAGGTTTAATTAAGCTATCAATCCCGATAACTTAGTTCAATAATAACAACTGTACAAATTCTTAATCACACTAACTCAGTGGTCCTTGATTATCTCCCGATTTGTATGGAAATCAAGCATTTACATATGCGTTACAATCTTTTTACATTAATCAATATTAATATATGAATGTTGGTTAACAAATTCATATTATTTAGTTCAGGTACAATTTGGTAATACAATTTTACTATTTATTATTTATCGTATGGCTACATGTCACGGGATATAGATAGGCATTTCTTCCCTGGGGTAGTAGTAGTGGGAAAGCAGATGATAAAGAAAATCCAGTGAGTGCTGCGAGGTCCAGATGGGACAGTGCAGCCTGCCAAGTTTGTCACTCTTTTAGCACCACCCAGGGATCACGTGTAGGGTTGTCTCGGGTGTTTTCTACGGACGCAGAGTAACATTGATCCATTGATTATTTCTTAGCCATCAAAACTGGTCCAATAAAGTTATCAATTAAGCAAAATCGCCTACACACCCCATACAACAAACATACAACTATGTCACATAAATATCGGATAACGTCAAGTGCGCCTACACATAGCAAAGGTCAATGTGACATAGTTGACGTACTATGAGGTTATGTAATCGATACTTATGCCAAGGACACATAAAAGGATCTTAATATCAATAATCAATAAAAATAAAAAAAATAAAAAAATAAACAATTTGGGTACACTAGTAAAAGCTCAATGTTGGAATCAGTTACCGTGGGCATACCTACTGTAGCGTGACATAAGCTTGCATAAAGTGACAACCCATCAGCTCAAAATATAAAAAAATAGTAAGGTTCGAGCCTCCCAGGTTACTTTTGGTAGCGTAGTCATGGGGGTTATCTGTGAGATTTTAAATGATAACAGACAGGCGACAGATTAATATCGCGACATTTAGAATTATAAAATATGACATCGCCTCATATTACAAAGTGGCGATATGTCACCTGTGTATTTTGCATCCAAGTATAACGCTGATGCATAAAATAAAATAAAATAAATAAATGACATTTATTCCAGGCAAGCACTCATCTAGAAAAACAGAGTAAACACTTAAAGTACCTATACATATAAAAAGAAAAAAGTTAAAATAATTACAATTTAAAACCAAAAAACTACCTCCGGTTCGCATCTCGGTGCAGAGACACCCAAAACTTGCAAATTGGACTGTTTAGGTCATCGATTACTGCGGCAAGGATTGAGTTTTCAGAGCTGCGCAAACTACTCCAAAATGATGACACTCTTGTGACTCTTGACCTAATGATGACAAAGAAATCGGGAACACGAGCCTCGCCGAATATGCTCGACGTACTATAATATCTGGTGCAGTATTCTAATTTTAAAATACATAAACTACATAAAAACACAATCTATCTAAAACATACCTTCAACACACAACAAATAATCAACCAATATTGAAGCTGTATTGGAGTGGCATCGGATTAATTTTCAAACAAATTCTGACATTTCTGATTCAGACATTTAGGCGATACTTGTATTGTGTAGTTAATGCATTGGAGTTGTATTGAAGGCGGATCGTGTAATAACGTGTTTTAAAACTTTTAAAGTTAGAATATGGCCCCTGGACAACCTCATCAGGATTCTGAAGGCGTCGTTTTATTGAACCCTTAGCGTGTTAATGGTTTTCCTGCTGAAGTTAGTCCAGAGCTGTCCTGTGTAGAAGCTCTGACAGTAGGCTCTAAACAGCGTCACCTTGGCCTCATCAGAGCATCTGCCAAACTTGCGTGCTACAATGTTACACCTCATGCACTGATTGACTGACTGACTGACATAATCTAATTGTTATTTACAACATTAAATTCCCGTTTGAGCTCTAGATGGCGACGACATCTTGGGAATAGTTTTTTGTTTATTGCATTTACGCAGTTCGGTGTGTAATATTGATAGCTTATTGTGCGGTGACCTAACGAATAAGTGTGCAGCTAATGAAAAATTAGTCTCAAAACTCGCGTAATCACCCTTTTGTTGAACAAACGGTTATCCGGGGTCTCGGCCACCCACGAGTTTGTGGGAGGCTATCACCTTACAATCAGCAAGGCCTCAACCGAACAACGTTGCTTATATTTATATTATGAAAGATTAATAAAAATCAAAAGTATACACCTCGACATTGGCAGAATTCACCTCGCTAGAACCGGCGAGGAGTAAAAGCCATATATTTATATAAATAAAAATTAAATTGACACCTCTAATTGATCTAATTTTGATAGCCTTATCTGATTCGCATATATTAATTTATGCATGTTTTTAATTATTCCGAACTATCTCAACAATTTTCAAATTAACTGTAGTATACAACATTAAAACCTAGTACTTAAAACTGTTTTTCGGAAGAAACATATTTGACATGTCTTTAAGCAGCTGCAGTCTTTGTTTTCCTACAATTTACTGCGTGTTTTTATGCATTTATCTGGTTTCTACACGTGAGGGAATTTATCAAGTGTTTGAGTTTCCGCTGTAAGTTAATTATTTAATTTATTCGATATATATCATGTTATTTACATGTTTACTATTGCAGTCACAGCATGACATTCCTGTATTTGCATAAAAATAAGTTTAAAATATATTCAGAACTTGACAGCACAAGAAACACAAACTTAAACTTCACTTCTTTTTAAAAGTCGGGTAAAAATTGTAGGTACTTAATGTAATAGTATCTCGTAAATAAAGAAACTGATTCGAGTTTAATAAGGTTTCCTTTACCTCCGGCGAGAGCATTTTGAGCACTTTACCGCACAGGATGCCAAAATGTTGCCAAATTGTACGAGTATATACATATGTTTACACATGCGTAGTATTAAAAAATACCTTTTACACTTCTCAGAATAATAAATGATAATATTATGTATTAAATGATCATACTATAAAATGTTACGCTTGATTTACGATAACTATTTTGAAAAAAAAAACTTTAACTTGCTAATTTAACTGTACTAAATGAACATTTAAAACACACTGATAATTGCACCTTGTCATGACTCTACTTATATAGTATTAGTATATATATAATAAGTTATTAATATTTATTATAGAATGTGAAATTAAATATGAAATTAATCATAAGGACTTCAGTAAAAAAATATTTTAAGTTTTGTTCTTCATGTTTTCGGAGTTTTATTGGTGTGGTTTTCAGCTTTTCAGTCGTAACAACAGGCTTGTGGCTAAGTGATTGTTAATCATGTAAGTGATGTGTGGGGGACAAAGATTACTCGCGTGGGGGACAAAGATTATTCGCGTCCGCAGGAATATTACCCTGCACGTGTCCCCTGGGTGGCACTGAACTTTTACAAGAGCTTCGCAGCAATAAACAGATGCAACTACGTACCCCATTGCTGTCACAGATACGAATGTAAGTGATTGTTAATCATGTAAGTGATTGTTAATCATAATGCCGTAATCAATGCCCTGAACGCACGTCCGCACGGGATCAGCCGCTTGACCCGCCATTTTAATCAAGCAGCGCTATTTTGTTCCCTGGTTTATTACGTGAAATCAACTTATTGATAACGATCAAACACTTAAGGGTATAAAATAAAATCTATATATATTCCACAAAATATAATACTAACCTCAGACATTTAACCCTATTTATGAAAACTGTTAAAGTTACTACTAAAGCTTTAAGGCTTTAGGAGATGAAGTAAGATAGACATCTGCCATTTTCCAACTGTATTCATCAGAAAGTGACACATATCTATCTCGCCAGAGTCCCTGGACACTTGTGCTAACCGTAACCAAACACATTTGTTTCGAATTTTCCAGGTTCTTTCTTTAATGGTTCTCGGTCCACACGTCTAAATAAAAAGATAAACTGTAATTTTTTTATACTCCGTTAGCGATTTGTATAAATAAATATTTTGAAGGACTCAAGAAAACGAACAAAAACCTTAATCCTTACCAAACTATTTTTTTACAAAACATCATCAAATTCTTAACTTGTAAACAACCGTATGTAAATTTGTAGAAAGTGTAGAAACAGTCCAATTTGCAAGTTTTGGGACCGAGATGCGAACTGGATGTAGTTCTTAGGTAAATTTCAATTATTTTAACCTTTTTTTTTTTATATGTATAGGTACTTTAAGTGTTTACTCTGTTTTCCTATACGAGTGCTTGCCTGAAATAAATGTCGTATATTTTTATTTGAAATCACTTCTACCACTTATTAATAAGCACTCAGGAGTTTTTTTACAATCAAATAATTGGCTTAGTCCTAGAAACATATATAATAGCAATAGCGATAGAGTTTAACCAACACGACCCTTAATATGTTAGAGTTAGCGGAGTGACGGGTCGGTACTGTTGCAGATTTATTGTTTAATAATTTGAAGGGCAAATTGTGGCGATAACTTAACGGCGTCCAACAAGCTCTTACTTGCAACTATGCTTTGTTTATGGTGGGCTCATAAGCTGATTTAGTAACGAACTTATTGCCCATGTTTCCGGATTAAGATTAAGGAATATAATATTGGCGGTTTTCAAACAATACTTCAAAGGCTTCAATAGACTTCATGTTTGATTTTGCAAATTGACTGTAGATTCAAATGGCAGTTTCAGTCATTTGGTAGTGTTTCACTTCCGTAGAATGTGTCCACAAAGTACAAACTGAGTTTGGAACAAATAACTTCAGTAAATAATCCCAACAAGGCCTAGTTTCTCCTCTGGGTTGAAAGGTCAGATGGCAGTTCCTTTCGTAAAAACTTGCCTACGCCAATTCCTGGGATTAGGTTGCCAAGCGGACCCCAGGCTCAATAGAGCAAGAACCTGGGACAAACGCTGGGAGGAAGAGTAAATACTATTTTTTTTCGAGATTTCTAACTAGAGTAAAACCAAATACAGACCGAGTGCTACGATTATTCAATTGAAACTTCATAACGGCAGTCGATTAAGGTTAGTGTAATGTATAGTGCTATATATTTATCAATATTAACATCAAATTCAACATTATCATATACAACTATAATCTTATTGGTTAAATTTACAAAGGTAAATCATATCACTGTATGCCGTAACCGTAATGTATGACGTACAAGAAGACATTTAGGACGCGAGTACAAAAGACATCAACGTGCGACTGTGAGGGCTCTGTAGTAGTGCTATCCCTTGTGGTAATATAGTTCAGAGTTGGATACCGTTACCAACTTTTAGTATGTCGTTTGGCATGACACTGGTACCCCAAAACTGCCGAGAGACGGGGACATAGTTAAATTTCTCCCGCGTAATGACGTCATCAAACTGGCTGCCGATTCGTTGCTAAAAGTGCAAATCCAAACTATGCAGTGCAGGTGCACCACACACGTGTGTGGTATTAAACGAAAGAAGATTAAATATGCTATATTGCTGTGATACATTATATACTCATTTGTGTTACAGTTTAACAGCTACTAACAAAAACCTAAAATCAGGCTAAAAAAAATCGGGGTTTCGTATTTTACAGCAAAATTATAAGTCAAACTTTAAAGCAATGTACTACGAGTCAAATAATGAAACAGGCTAGTTAAGCTATAAAAATTATATAAAAATCTGGCAGTAATTTTGGCAGCTATGTTAAAAAACATGGGGGTGCTGCCGAACTTAGCCTTAAAGTTAAAGAATATAAATTTTCGCAATTTACTAATAATGAACTTTCGCCTTTAAGTTGCACTTTGAGGTTTGTTCATTTTGTTAAATATAGCAGTCATGGCTGCGATTCGAAAAATAAACACACACACTGGACAGACACAGCTCCAACCCAACTCAACCCAACTCAACTCAACGCTATAACGACATTGACATTTGCTATTCGAACAGATTTTAATTCAACATTGGCCTCACATTGGACTCAAAGCTGCGAAAGATCCTACGGCCGTGCCTTTGTGGATTGTTTTTCTCGACTTGGCGGGGGTACGGCAGATCAAAACGTCACAGTTAGACTCCCATAGAAATCTCATATTAACTAAATAATAGAAAATGCCTTTAGGCATTAAGTCCGCCATTTGTAAATTTTTCATTTGTGTGCAATAAAGATTAAATAAATAAACAAATAATCGTTTTGTTAGGTAAGTAGGTAGCCAATTTTACCTATGTCTACTTTTTAACTCCGACGCTAAGAAAGAAGTGTTACAAGTTTGAACGTGAAGTATGTGTGTGTCTGTTTGTGCATCTGTGTCTGTGCTATTTAGCACTTAAAGGGTTGAATCGATTTAAATGTGTTTTTTTATAAATATTTATAAGCAAATTTTCTAGAGAGAAACGTACATGTTTTATCGAAATCGGTTCATCAGTTTCAGGGGTAAGAGGACCCCTGATAAACTCATCAATTCATAAAGCTGCTGCTACTCCTTTTAAGTTCAATATTAAAGTCAGCAAAAAAAAATCGGGCTCGTCCTCAAAACAAATGACTACACGGAAACCCAAGCAGATGTACTACAATTTGCAAAGTTTTGTCAGTTTAAAGTGATGCCGTGTCGCTTGCATCAGATAAGATGAAGTGCAAATAAAATTACTCGGTAGGCCAGGTAACGACAAACGTGCGTAATTTTAGCACTACATTAATTTAATTTGTAACGTGTTATGTACTTAGTAACCCATTCATTCCCGTGGCATTCACTGTCGTCGTGTTTAACCTCGCATGCATTAAAAAAACTTATTTGAGCTAGCAGTGTTTTTTAGAATCAACGTACATTGGTGTACAGGCTTACAATTCTTTAATCACGGTACTAGTGGGAACATAATAATAATAATAATAAAAAAAAATAAAAAATAAAAAAAAAAAAATGACGCCGTCAAAGTCAGTCGTGATTTTTCTGATTTCCGAATATTTTTGATAAAATTATGTTTTACGGGCATTTATACATCTGTTTTTATACGATTATTTGCGGAAAAGTTGCCCGCCACTTAAATGAATGTTGCGCAGGGCGTATGTAATCGCAAATATGGTTACAACACGTAAACAGAATCCCGGACATTAAACGTCAAACAAGGAAAAGGAAAGGAAATGATTACGAGAAGTAAATCACGACAGCAGCAAGCGTCCCCACCAAACGCACGCCCACCATCCTCGCCCGCCTCGTCAGTCTCCTCACCATCGTTGTCGGGCAATGAGTTCGCTACTGTGCCCGACACCAGCGAGTCGAGCGACGAGTGCGGGCCGCCGCCGCCGCCGCCACGACCACCTGCGCGACGAGGACGGCCACCGCTGCCGGCACGCTTGGGGCCTGCGGGACAACCTGTCCCGCCCAGGGCCCCCGCTGCCGGTGGTATAGTGCGTCGCATGAGATGGACTTCATCCATGAATGAAAACGTCATGCGCGCCTATTATGGGGCTACAGAGGGGGGAACTAATCTGTGCGCGTATCTTGACCGGATACTGTTCAGGCCCTTGAACCAACCATTGACACGACTGCGCAGCGGTTGTCGGATCAGGTGCGCGTTATTCAGCGCCTAAAGCGGTTGGATGACGCGACACTTGATCGGCTTCGCCTGGAGACTCTCTCTGTTCGCGCGACCACCACCTCGGCGCGGGATCCGCTCACCACGTCGCCGGATCCGATGCCTGCACCCGACTTGGCATCGGGGGCACCGCGGGTTGATCCCAGTGCCGATGAGGAGGGGATCGCGAATCAGAGTGTGAGTAGTTCAGCCAATGAGCAACTGAGGAGGACTTTGGAAGAGGCAATTACGCAGTATCGCTCCACAAACATCCCTAGGCCACGATTACCACGCTTGCCTATGAATAGACGCAATCTAGCGTTAATGGCAGTCCTAAATGATTTGCTAGATCCATTCCTGCGGACTAGTAAAGACTTAGATGATACGCACTCGATAATGTACTGCGGAGCCATCGCGGCGTGCCGTGTTGCTCGAGTCAAGTTTCCGGACGCTGAACGTACACCTAGGACCGCCGGGGGTGTCCCCGCATGGCAGGTGCGGATCGAGCGTCGTATCAACTCATTTAGGACTCTCATTGCAAAGCTGATCTGCTTCAGGGGGGGCAATAACCGCCCCCGAGTAATGCGCTTTGTGCACCAGGCGTTCGCGGGGACGGATATCGAGCCCCGCGACTACATGGCCAACGTCGTAGAGCGCATCGACTTTCTGAAGCAGAAAGTTTATGCATGGGCAAGCCGTATTCGCCGTTACAGAGAGCGTGTGGACCGATTCAAGCAGAATCGTCTTTTTCAAAGTGACCAAAGGAAGGTATACCGAAGGTGGGAGGAAACCGACCCCCGTGTGTCCGACGTGCGACTGCCGGATGCTACTGCCATGACTAATTTCTGGCGTAGCATCTGGTCAGCGCCCGTTGAACACACGGAGGGCGAGTGGATGAGTGTTGTTGAACGTGAGTGCGAGTCCATCGAACCAATGGGGGCTATCACCATCAGCCCCGACGACGTAAGTTGCGGGATCCGTACGGCCCAGAACTGGAAAAGTCCTGGCCCGGATGGGTTGCACAACTTCTGGCTAAAATGGTTTCGGTGCTCGCACTCGCGGCTGGCAACGCAATTTCAACAAGCCCTTGAACTTGGCTCCCTCCCGCCTTCCTTAACAACTGGTGTAACCTTCCTGCTCTATAAGTCCGGTAGTACCACAGAAGCGAAGAACTACCGACCCATCACGTGCTTGCCTACGCTCTACAAGCTTCTTACATCCATTTTGAGAGCAAAAATAAACGCGCACATGGTCGCAAACAACATTTTGGTCTCCGCTCAAAATGGATGTAGGGTTGGGTCCCGTGGTACTAAAGAGCTCCTCCTCATAGACATGACCATTTGCCAACGAGTCCGGCGGAACAGGGGGGCCCTCTCGGCCGCTTGGATTGACTACAAGAAGGCCTATGATTCGGTGCCTCATTCATGGCTGGAGAGGATCTTAGAGCTGTATAAAATTGATGCAGCTTTAAGATCCTTCCTTGGCGCGTGTATGAGGCAGTGGACCACAGTCCTTCGTCAACCAGGAGGCGGGGATGACCCCCCTGGCCCGCAGGACTTTATAAGGATCGAGCGAGGAATATTTCAGGGCGACAGTCTGAGTCCCCTGTGGTTCTGCCTAGCTCTAAATCCGCTCAGCAATCTGCTGAAGGATTCAGGGCTAGGTTGCCGGCTTCGGAGAGAGGGTGAAGTCATATCTCACCTTCTGTACATGGACGATCTCAAGTTATTTGCACCAAATAATCGAGACTTGTTGGAACTACTGAAGACCACTAAAGTGTTCAGTAGTTCCATCAAGATGGAGTTTGGTGTTGATAAATGTGCGGTTATGCATGTACAGCGGGGGAAAGTAGTAAATTCAACAAATATACAGCTTTCTGAGACAATGACGTTCAGATCTATCTCTGAATCAGAAACCTACAAATACCTTGGTATGTCACAGTCTTTGGGCATTGAGGATGTGGGTATTAAACAGGCGTTGAGGGAGCGCTTCTTTGGTCGGCTGACAAAAGTACTTAATAGTCTTCTGTCAGGTGGCAACAAGGTGCGCGCCTTCAATGCCTGGGTAATGCCCCTACTCACATACTCCTTTGGCATACTAAGGTGGACACAGACCGAGCTGGATGCCCTGAATCGGAGAGTCCGTCTATTGCTCACCACACACCGTATGCTTCACCCACGCTCGTCTGTTATGAGATTGTACATCCCACGGAAGTGTGGAGGTCGCGGCTTTTTAAACGCCAAAAATCTCCACAACCGTGAGGTGTACAATCTCAGGAATTATTTCCTTAACAACGAGTGTGGGATGCATCGTGATGTGGTGGCAGTAGATAAGGGTCTCACGCCGCTCTCCTTGGCAAACAAGAACTGGCGCAAACCTGTGGTGCTAAGCACCGAGGATCGCAAGGCGGTATGGAAGAGCAAGGAGCTACACGGGCGGTTCTACAGGGCCCTCACGGGATCCGACGTAGACCTGCTCGCGTCGGTGAACTGGTTACGATTCGGGGACCTCTTCGGAGAAACCGAAGGTTTTGCCTGTGCAATTGCGGACGAAGTTATCATGACGAATAACTACCGGAAATATATCCTGAAGGACGGCACGGTCGACATTTGTCGGGCATGCCGCCGTCCCGGAGAGTCACTCAGGCATATCATCTCCGGTTGTTCTCATCTTGCTAACGGCGAGTACTTGCACAGACATAACCTCGTAGCCAGGATTATACACCAGCAGCTTGCTCTCCTATACGGTCTTGTGGACCACGAAGTGCCATACTACAAGTACACACCTGCACCAGTTCTCGAAAATGGTCGTGCCATGCTCTATTGGGATCGATCTATTATCAGTATCACGGACAGGACTATTGTAGCCAATAAGCCTGATATCGTGGTAATAGATCGACCGCAACGCCGGGCCATGCTCGTCGACATCACCGTCCCATGTGACGAGAACCTCGTGAAGGCCGAGAAGGACAAGTCCAGCAAGTACCTAGACTTGGCTCACGAGGTAACCGCCATGTGGGAGGTCGATTCGGCGATCATTGTGCCGATAGTTGTCTCTGCGAACGGTCTCATAGCGAAGAGTCTCGACCAACATCTTGAGAGACTTTCGCTACAGGGTTGTGGTTGGATTAAGGGTCAGATTCAGAAGGCGGTAATCTTGGACACGGCGCGCATAGTCCGAAGGTTCCTCACTCTGCGGCCCTAACCACCGGCAGCCTGGGCCCTGCTCCGTTGCCGGCGGCACCCTAGTTTAGGTTTTTTATAATGCTTTTATTGTTTTTATATGTTTTAGATGTATTTTTATATTTTACTTTTATAAAAATATTGTAAAAACCCTAAACTAAGAAGAAAAATAAATAAAGAGTATAATAATTGCTAAGGATTAGCTGGACAGAAAGGAAGACGAACGAAGAGGTCTTGAGCATGGCAGGAGAGAAGAGATGCCTGTTAGACACAATAGCTAACAGAAGGGGCAAGATGGTTGGCCACTTGATGCGGCACGACAGATTCTTTTTAAACATCCTGGAGGGCAAGATTGAGGGGAAAAGAGGCAGAGGAAGGCCCAGGCTCACATATCTCAGCCAAATAAAAGAAAAAGTTTCTGTCGTGTCGTACGAGGGAGTTAAAAGGCTGGCCCAGCAAAAAGAAGAGTGGCGATTACTCCACCGACAAGAGCATAGCTCTTAAATACTGATGATGATGATGATGATAATAATAAATACTCTTTATTGCACACCTCATACAGTTACAAGCACAAATTTTACAATTAGATAAATTTAGGTAGAGGTAACAACAGGCGGTCTTATCGCTAATGAGCGATTTCTTACAGACAACCTTTGGGTAGTGGAGACTAGAGAAAAACAATAAGCAGTAGGTGGTGCATAGAAGACAAATTAATTAATGATTGACATTCCGAAAATTACTTTCGCCAATAAAATAGAATGACCAAATTTTTTTCTAAATTTTCACTTGTGAGCCGAGCCTATAACGATGTGAATTTAGGACCCATTTATGCGTTGAATAAGTCCGTTCACAGTGTACGGACGTCATAGGGGCATATGTAATCGTTGACATTAGTATACTGTTCTTCCAATATGCTTGTGCCTCGGAGTAAATTTTTTCATGTATTTCTTTCACGGTGACATAATCAGGATTCCTATTAAAAATTACTTGAAATTTTGATATAGCTCTAAAGAACTATTATATAACTAGCTTTTTCCCGCGGCTTCGCCCGCGTACTAAAAGTACTAAAAAAGGAGGTTCTCAGTTAGACTCGTATGTTTGTATGTAGGAATGTATGTTTGTCCGCGATCATCTTGCGTTTCGCTGAACTGATTTAGAAGCGGTTTTCGGAAAAGTATTCGTTACATTCTGGAGGTTTCGGTATACCACGTTTTGAAGAAGAAGAACCAGTACAGGGCCAGCAGTCTAAACCCATCCAATTGCGCAGAGGGGTGAGACAGGGGGATGTCATATCCCCGAAACTGTTCACAAGCGCATTGGAAGACATGTTTAAGACGCTGGACTGGAAAGGTAAGGGCATAAACATAAACGGCGATTACATCTCACACCTGCGATTCGCTGATGACATAGTCGTAATGGCGGAGTCGCTAGAGGAGCTGACCCGGATGCTGGACGGCCTAGCTTCAGCCTCGCGACGCATCGGTCTTGGCATGAATTTGGATAAAACCAAAGTCATGATCAATGGCCACATTGATCCAGGACCGGTCGTCGTACATGGCCACCTTCTTGAAATTGTTTCTGAGTACACCTACCTTGGGCAGATCCTGCAGTTAGGTAAAAACAATTTCGAGAAGGAGGCCAAAAGGAGGATCCAGCTAGGCTGGGCAGCATTTGGGAAACTACGCCGAGTCTTCTCGTCATCCATACCGCAATGCTTGAAAACGAAAGTTTTTAATCAGTGCGTCCTACCCGTAATGACCTACGGAGCTGAGACGTGGACACTCACGGTAGGGCTGGTCCACCAGTTCAAAGTCGCTCAGCGAGCTATGGAAAGAGCTATGCTCGGAGTTTCTCTGAAGGATAAGATTCGTAACGAATACATCCGACAGAGAACCAAAGTTATCGACATAGCTCAAAGAATTAGCAAGCTGAAGTGGCAGTGGGCCGGCCATATCTCGCGAAGAACCGACAACCGCTGGGGTAAACGTGTTCTTGAGTGGAGACCGCGACTCGGCAAACGTAGTGTAGGACGCCCTCTGGCAAGGTGGGATGACGATCTGCGAAAGACTGCAGGCAGATGCTGGATGCGGCAAGCTGAAGACAGGGCGCTATGGCGCTCATTGGGGGAGGCCTATGTCCAGCAGTGGACTAAAATAGGCTGATGATGACGTTTTGAAGACGGCGGTTCCCTCATTTTTTATTTTAAAGAAATTATTGCAATAATTGTTTAATTGTTACGCCATCAACGACTTACTACTAAGAGATTATGATTAATACAGATTTCTACTCTTGAATATAAGCTTTTGCCTGCGACTTCATTTGCGTGGAATTAGTAATCCACCCTCCTTTTTACCCGCTTAAGGAATGACTTCTGGGATAACAACTATTATATATCCTTCCCGAGAACGCAAAATATCTCCATACTAAATCATCTAAATAGTTTCAACGGTTATTAATTTCCCATACAAACTTTCGACCCCCTTTTCACCTTCTAGAGGGTTGATTTTCGAGATAAAAAGTATCCTATATTGTTTACCGCGACTCAATCTATATAATATGTACCAATTTTCATTTCAATCGTCTGTTCAGCGGTTAATAATTCGCCATACAAACTACCAACATGTTTTCTACCCCTCTAAGATTGATTTTCGGCTTAAAAAATATTCTATATTGTATCCTGGGACTCAAACTATATCCACAACAAAATTATCTAAATCGGTTCACGGTAAAAAAATCTCCATACAAACCTCCAACCCCCATTTCACCCCCTTAAAGATCGATTTTCGAGATAAAAACTGTCCCATGTCGTTTCCCGGTACACAAACTATCTCTATACCAAGTTTCATCTAAATTGATTCAACGTTTAAAAATTCCCCATACAAACTATCAACCCCCATTTCACCCCCTTAAGTGTTGATTTCGTAATCAGCGACCCGATAAACCATAGAAACAATACCCATGTTGATATTTAAATTTTGTCACCACATTTCCCCCTTATGGGTTGAATTCTCAAAAAAGCTGAAACACTTGTTTTCTAATTTATCGTTAGGAATACTCCTGTAAAGTTTCGAATAAAATAGTTGAACTAATCTCGTTTCCCATACAAACTTTGAACCCCATTTCCCCCCTTAGGAGGTAAATTTTTAAAAATTATTTCTAAGTGCATCCCTATGCCTTATAAGGAGCCTACGTACCACATTTGGAATCTCTAGAACCAGCGGTTTGGGCTGTGCGTTGATATGTCAGTCAGTTTCTTCTTTTATATATTTAGAAGAAGATTGCAATTTGGCACAAATACTTTCAAGAATTTTCATGTCCACAATATTAAATTTCAAAATCGATGCCATTTTCTTAATTAACGTCCCAAAAAATCACAAAAACGACACCCATATGGATATTTAGACATTTCAACCCCATTGTACCCTAACAGGGGAGATGGTATTTCACGTCCGCCACGTCGGATTTTAAAATCGTTGTTGTTTTCGTAATCAACGACCCGAAAACCCATAGAAACAATACTCATGTTGATTTTCAGACTTTTTGACCACATTTCCCCCTTTTAGGGGTTAAATTCTCAAAAAACCTGCAACACGTATTTACTCATTTATTGTTAGGAATACTTCTGTGAAGTTTCGAATAAAATAGACTAACTAATCTTGTTTCCCCATACAAACTTTGGACCCCCATTTCACCCCCTTAGGGGATGAATTTTGAAAAAATCCTTTCTTAGCGTACCCCTAGACCTTATAAGGAACCTACGTGCCAAATTTGGAATCTCTAGAACCAGCGGTTTGGACTGTGCGTTGATAGATCACTATGTCAGTCAGCCACCTTTGAGTTATATATATAGATCTGTGGTCTAGATCTAAAAGAAAAGACGAAGTAACACATAAAAGGATCATTTAAAATTGTTGAGGACATACATACTGTTTTACAAAATATTCCCGGGAGTTTTAGATCTAGAGCTATATCAAAATTTCAAGCAATTTTTAATAGGAATCCTGATTACGTCACCGTGAAAGAAATACATGAAAAAATTTACTCCGAGGCACAAGCATATTGGAAAAACAGTATACCAATGTCAACGATTACAGATGCCCCTATGACGTCCGTACACTGTGAACGGACTTTTTCAACGCATAAATGGGTCCTAAATTCACATCGCTATAGGCTCACAAGTGAAAATTTAGAAAAAAATTTGGTCATTCTATTTTATTGGCGAAAGTAATTTTCGCAATGTCAATCATTAATTAATTTGTCACTGGATATAAATTATGGTCCAATAAATCCATAAAATACTATTTTTTTAATTAACATAAGGAAGTCTCTGCTGTACGGAACAGGGTTATATTTTCGAAATGACGGGCGTTTGTCCGATCCTTGAATATTAGTATGGATTTAGAATCTAATTTATGGATAATTGTTATTGGCCATCTGTTATGTAATATCTCTTATTAAAGGCTGTTGTTGTCCTGAAATTCAACACATAAAAATTAAAAAAAGTATCATAAATTTAGAATTGGCCTGCTAGACTCTTTCTTATTTAATTGAACAATGCAAATTTAACGCGTAAATAACGTCGCGCAAGTCGCAATCATGATCATGAGTCAGCACACCGTCGCCGACACCGAAAATTGCCGCTAAACAAATTATTGTATGTATACATTCATATTATATAAATATGTATGAATAAGCTTATTCTTCCCAGCAACATTGCTTGGTGGGTTCCTTCCACCCATACTTCTCTGACTGATAGCGAAAACTATTGTTTTGGTGTCCTTATCGTAACTACTATTCGGACTCGTAATTTCTTTAACTATGTATAACAAATTTCAAGTTTTGAAATACGATGTCGATCCTGTCATTTTCACTGCATTGAAAAAATCTCGTATCTCATACTTCTACTAGAGCTCCCGCTACACGTGTTACACGCGGCGACGAATACCCGTGTACTTAAGACCGGCGGTGCTAAGGAACCAGTTTACACGAAACGCCGCCGTCTCTTGGAAACGTTTCCTGGAGACGTTTCCAAGAGACATTTCTCAGACACGTTTCCACGGGTACACGGATAGTTAATACCGGCCCGAACGGGTTAGAACCGATTCAAATAAGGTTTATTTTTATTTTATTCGTTTCTTATTCGTAGCTTTTAAACGACTCGACACGTTTCGCCCCGTACCTCCAGCCACTCGTCAAGGACGTTTCCAGATCCGCGTGTAGTTAAGAAATGTTTCTTCGGCTAAAACATAGTTGCCACGTTTTTCTTTTTACGACTTTCTCTTTTTAAACCAGTGACGACATGTAATTCTACTTCTATTTTATTTTCAAATTGGGAAACATGGACACGATATTTCATTCGTCATCATCATCATCAGTAGCAGTAGTCCACTGCTGGACATAGGCCTCCCCTAATGAGCGCCATAGCGCCCTGTCTTCAGCTTGCCGCATCCAGCATCTGCCTGCAGTCTTTCGCAGATCGCCATCCCACCTGGCCAGAAGGCGTTCTACACTACGTTTGCCGAGACGCGGTCTCTATCAAGAACACGTTTATCCCAGCGGTTGTCGGTCCTTCGCGAGATATGGCCGGCCCACTGCCACTTCAGCTTGCTAATTCTTTGAGATATTTTATTGTCTCTGTTTAATAACACGAGAAAGCCCTGTGGCATATAGTCTGACAAACCGAAGTCAGTAGCAGTAAAAGTTGGCGTGATAGCTAGCATAATGGTGCTTCTACTCTGACGTTTTATAACGATATATATCATCACTTCATCAGTGTAAAACCACCATAAGAAAAATAACCTATATTCTTCTTGTCTGTGCTCTAAAAACTACCTGGTCAAACTTAAATACCTAATGTTTTAACTGTAATATCTATGGGCATTGGTAACTTTCTTTTCGAAATTGGCAACAAGTGCTGTCCTCTCCATCTCAGTCCCAAGACGAGCAAACCTCAAGCCGGTATCAGTGGAATTATCTACGTTACCCGATTTTGCATTTAAACGCTGCGCGGGAGATTGGCGACGTGTAATTATGTCAATAAATCTTTGACACACTCGCGTTGACGCGCATCCGTTAAAGATGGCTTACACCGGTATTCTGTGCCTTGGGCATGGTTGGACGTGTTAAAACTGTCAAAACGAAAGTAAAGTCAACCAATTTCATACCTACCTATAGAACCTGGTCATAATAGCACTTGCGTGGACACATATAAATGTAACTATGCATTACTAAACTAGCTTTTATGACAGTGTTCTATAGTAGCCTAGAAATTAAATTAGTTGATTGTATAGTCGCCACTTAATATATCGGAGCGGCCAAGGTACTCAAAAATATCTGAACATGCAATTTATCGCCTTGACAATAGAGGCGTTGTTCAGATATTTGTGACCACCTCGGCCGCTCCGATATATCTGATGGCGACTGTACCTAAGGTTAGCTGCAGCTATGTTTGAATATAAGCTTCTATGCAAAAGGTGTCAGATAACTTTGCAACTGAAGAAGTACAACAAAATGACGTAGCTGGAGACCTATTGAGGGGTGTTACATGACGGTATGTTACGACCCTGTAAACCTGTAAATACCCTCCTATACATTTACTGGGGTGGTTCAAAACGAATGTTCCTTCTCCTCAAAGTTTTCATTATTCAACACAAATTAAAATTATCCACCACAGAACAAATATTAAGCTCGAAAATAGTATGAAACCGCATGCCAATTTATTAATACTTACTTGATACTTATTTTTACAGCACATGAAGAAACATCACCAACATTTTTAGATGATTAAATTGCAATTTCTGCGACAAAATAGGCCATATTCTAGAGACCAATGCCTGACAGTTGAAACATTATGAGTTCATCATTTAGATAGTTGATCCTTGGTCAACTAATTAGCATGCGTATTACGAGCATATGTGGCTTCCAGCGTAATATATTATCTGTGTTATCCACACAAAATTTTACACCAATCGAACTTAGAGTTGAATATTAAAGCTTGAAAATACTAGCAAAGCCAGCAATAACTACTTAGTGGTCAGATGTACTACTTTTTTTACTGGTTTATAAGCCCTATTTCTCAGTGCAACAATGTTTCAAATGCTCATTTAAAAACAGAGATCAAGATTTAACGCAATCCCAAGCTTCTAGTGTAACCGTATCTTTATGTATTTATTTAAACTTTATTACACGATACAACAAAGTACAAATGGCGGACTTAACACCTTTACGACATTCTCGACCATTAAGCAAAATGGAAAAAGTGTGTGCGGAGCCGTGGCAAAAGTAGTGGTCTACAAATTATGTATATTTTCTAATTAAAAGTTTTTAAACCGAACTCGTTGAGAAGAACCACCTGCTCTCACTCACTTTTTAAATAAACAAAATTAATTTTAAATATGTTTCAGTAATTTTCGAAAGTACCGTCACACAACCAATACCCGAACCGGTCGTTTAAACAATTATGACGCAGCGAATGAGAGGGTACAGGGCACTATTTACCCGGTAAGTGCGGGTTCGAATCCCGTTGTTTGTTCTGGTGCGAAATCGTGCGCATTACGACTGGTTTTGTGGAATATAATTATAGGAAGACATGGACTGTAAGAATTGGATTAAATGGTGGCACAAAATTTACCAACGACTAAAAAACAGAAAGTACTTAGGGACTTGCAATGCAACTTTTTTGTGAGTCTCAAATCTTACCGTGTTATCTACTTAGGTACCTGATATAGCATGTATTTATAGTAATTTTAAACAAGAAAGAACTGACTTCACTTAGCCTCCTCCACCTATCCAAAAGTAAATGCCAGAGCTACTGTAAAAAAGACTTAAATCACTATAGTTAGGTGTGCCTATAATATTTGAAGAGTTCTCTCGATTTCTCCAGGATCCCATCACCCGATCCTGACCTGATGACAATGGGACCAAATGTGAAGTATACCACGTTAGTGGCAAACATGCATAGGAGTAGGAGTAAGAGTTTCACTAGCATAGTTTTTAATGTACCTAAATTTAAGTTACTAACAATTCTGTGGATTTTTATGGTCCGAAATAAACAGTTTTTATTATTTATTTATTTATAGAGACTTCCTGATGGTAACCGTAGCTGGAGACCTATTGAGGGGTGTTACATGAACATTGACGACCCTTTAAAAACCTACAAGTGAATTCATCCTTTCTTGTTTTATCATGTAAAGAAGCATTTCTCAAAGGCGTTATCACACTTTTCTCTGGGATTATCACTTAAATACTACGGATGTATACTTAAAAAAACTCGCAAAATATTGAATTTAACCAAGTAACCACTGAAAAATATCATTTCTAATATTTTTATTCTTCAATAACCGAAGTAACGAAGGAATAACCTAATAACCTGAAAAGTAACTGACATTACGATGTCTAGATTCACACACGTTTCTTTAAATGATAAGACAAGAAAGGTTTAATTAACAATAGAGTAGAGCTATGTAGCTTTAAACACAACTGATAGAACAAATATAAAGCCTGACCAGAAATATATGATTATTGTCAAGAGGGCGCTATTATTCTCATTTATATGGCAACAGTTCAGTATATACATACCTATAGAGCGTATTATTCTCTATGGTGACATCTTGATTTGTTTACCTGTCAGCTCTGATGTTAATTGTCAAAATGTATCACAGCGCAATAGTTTCATTTCTCAAGCGTATTATTTATTTACAGCAGTTTATTCTTTATTTCGTTCAATGTTTCTTTCTTGACTATGGATAATTTTGGGAATTTTTAATCGTCTATTATTCAATATTCAACACTTTATTATTATTCAAGTCGTCTCAATGACACTGACAACTGTGACAGCCTATCACATGCACTCACACATGCGTATCATTCTGTCATTAAAATTATTGCTATTGTAAGAAATTAGTTCCAATGAAATTCCGCATTTTCTGGTCAGGCTTTAAAAAATAAATATTATAGGACAATCTTACACAAACCGACCTAGTCCCACAGTAAGCTCAATAAGGCTTGTGTTATAGGTACTAGACGACGATATATATAATAGATAGATATAGATAAATACATAGAAAACAACCATAACTCAGGTATAAAATATCTGTGATAAACACACAAATAAATGCCCTGACCAGGATTCGAACCCGAGACCTCCTGCTTCGTAGGCAGGGTCACTACCGACTGGGCTAGGAGGCCGTTAAACCGCTAAAGGCCGCTTTACATCCATCATTGAGGAATCTCGACACGAAAGAAGAACATACATTCATATGATAGACTCTACCACAGTGGTATTTGATCTTGAACATGATGAACCGCGACGTCCACGACCTAGTAGGCTTACGCAAGTTCATTCGCCCACCTCCGTTACTAAAGATCGATGTTTGCTGAATGAAAACTATAAAACGTCAAATTAGAGCATACTTATATGTTTCGTAGAGGATAGATCAATTACAGGCTAATTCTTTTCTTAGGTACTATTTCCGATCATCAGCCGACCATCCGATGGATGGATGTCACATACATTTTATAGAAGACAGTAAATTCGATTACCTACCTAAAACTCCACGCCTTTTGGTTGCGAATTCTTCACTTGAGTAAAAGTTTGACTACGACACTATATATCAATCGACATCGATAGGTATTGTGTTGACGATTGACATTTTCATCAAGCAAGATTTTTAACAGACGATTCTGTTGAGATGAATAGCAACCAGTGTAATTAAAAAAATATTTTCCTATGATATGCCTCTCATTACTATGCAGTAGGCGTCTAAGATATTTCATTATGTAATCTGCTAAGTAAATACAGCAAAAAATTATTGCAAATGTAATTTAAAATTAAATGTAAAACAAATCTCCAGCGGCGACTTCACATTTATTGTTTAACAGAAACAAGATAATCTCCTCGAATATTTATATGATGGTGAACTCTCCGAGAGAGCGCAAAAGAGAAAGGGATGCTATTTATCATATGAATAAAATAAATATAACTTTTATTGCCATACTGATCTTGCGTAGGTACTTTACTTCAATTTATCTGATTTAAAATATTGTAAAAAATAATTGCCTTCTTATTCTGGTATTTTGAAGATTGTACGATTTTTTCATTCTTTACAACGATGACCTGAAATATTTTTTGTAGATACTTATGAAAATATTGACAACTAACTTTCTAGAAAAGCTACAAGGGCTGCTATTTATATATCCGGAAACCGGGATTACAATCTTCTTAAATAGCATATTTGACCTCCATGGTAAAATTTGAACTTTTTTAAGTACTGGCCGGTATATTTTTTCTTTCTTATTAACGCTCGTGTTTTGTTTTTGACGGGTTTTAAATGTCATCTCGCAGCAAGAATGGAACTCACTCGTGAAAATATTCGTGCTATGATTTATTATGATTTTCGGCGTGGTTTAACGCAACAACAGTGCATAGATCAACTAACTTCAACTTTTGGTGATGAAGCCCCATCTAAAACTACTGTGTATCACTGGTTTAGTGAGTTCAATCGTGGACGTAGTATGCTTACGGACGAAGTTAAGACAGGTCGCCCGAAATCGGTCGTTGTACAACAAAATATCGAGGCTGTGCGAAAACTTATAATGGACGACCGACATGTTACGTACCGCGAGATAGAGGCGACTCTGGGTATTTCTATGACCAGCATTAATAGCATATTACATAATTATTTGGCTGTAAAAAAAATTTGTTCGCGTTGGATACCCCACAACTTAACAAAAGAGCAAAAAGATGCTCGCGTCGAATGGTGCAATAAAATGTTAAAAAAATATAACCGTGGTGACTCAAAAGCCGTTTATAACATCTATACAGGTGACGAATCCTGGATCTATGCATACGATCCCGAAACGAAGCAACAATCAACGGTATGGGTGTTTCAAAATGAGCCGAACCCTACGAAAGTTACTCGTGCAAAAAGTACATTGAAACAAATGGTGGCCTGCTTCTTCGGTATTAATGGCCATGTAGCTACAGTGCCACTAGAAAACCATAGAACGGTTAATTCAGAGTGGTACACGACCATTTGCTTACCGGAAGTATTTGAACAAATTCGTAAAACTAACCAGCGACGAATTATCATTCTTCATCATGACAATGCCAGCTGTCATACGTCACGCGAAACAACTCTATTTTTGGAGGGTCAAAATGTGGAATTAACGGGTCATCCGCCGTACAGCCCTGACTTGGCACCCGACGATTTTTATTTATTTCCAAATATAAAGAATAAATTACGCGGTCAACGATTTTCGACCGCTGAAGATGCTGTCGACGCATTCAAACAACACGTTATGGAGGTACCTCAGGCGGAGTGGCAGAAGTGCTTTAAAAATTGGTTCACGCGAATGCAAAAGTGCATAGATCATCAAGGGGAATACTTTGAAAAACAATAAAACCATTTTCAGACGTGTACGTTTGTTTGTTTTTTTTGTTTCCGGATATATAAGTAGCAACCCTCGTACACGCATTTTTGATAGTCAAGAATCTAGATCACAATGTACCATTTGGCCAGTGGCGGCCTTAGGGGTTGGCGTTGGGTTACTATTGTATCTTTTTGACATAGAACTCACAATTATTTTAGTTCTAAGATATATTGTACACCATTGACATGGTAGGCTATGGTTTTAGTACGTCAAACAAATGTAACACCTGTTTATACACCTATAGTCTCAATAAATATATTTAGATTTTTTGATTTTGATTTTTGAAGGGGGCGGGCGCCCAGGGGCGCCAGGGGCAAAAGGGCGCCCCGGACTTCCATAACGCTACTTTTGGGCAGAATTGTATTGTGCCTGGCGGGGTGTGCGGCGACAGGGCGTCAAACCGCCCAGGGCGCCAGGAGGGATAAGGCCGGCCCTTTTGGCGGTCGCTTACGCTTGTATTGCTCGAATACAATATTGACGAATCTATACAACGTAAGCGCCTTCTGACAAACGGTACATTTTCCAAAAACGCCTCACATTTGGTATCAAACTTCATTGCTGAGTGGAGACCATTTCGGCTTCACATCTAAAATAAAAATCATCGTATTTTGATAACATTTCGAAAATAGCAGATGATAACGTACACATGTATACAATATTTAATTATTACAAAGACTTCTTTTAGATATTGTAGGTAAGAGAAAGGATTCCTAGACCATCAAAAATTTGAAAGTAGTTTTTTGTAAGCAAGGAAATTACTTACATTAAATTATTCCGATTGTATATTGCTGCAAAGATGTCTTTATTTATTGTTAAGGTACACCTTTCAAAGTTACAAGTAATTTGTCCCATAAGCGAGATAAATTAGCACATTAAATTTTATCCGAAACATTTAATAAAGTTAATTTTATTTAAAAACGTCACCACGTTCAACTTGTTGAAATATTTTTAATAGTAAGTTTATAAATTGGGGACTCTTCACACGTCCTCATGTAAACGCGTCGTTCCGCATCCTTATTCTTCATAATGGCCTTTATCCTCGCCGCGTATAAAATAAATATAAAAATTCGGTCGAGTGTAAGTTGAGCCAGCGCGCATGGGTTCCGTACATACATCAAAAAACCCACCGTATTCCGATTAAAAAACAGAGCTTCTTTTAATTTGGTAATACATAGTCACGCTAAACTTGTTTGTGACATTTGATAATTACTCTAGGTTTCGTTTCATAATTACTTACATCAATTTAATGCGACTGAAGCGTCGGTACAAACCCGATATAGGGTTTCACGGCGCTTATTATGTATATGTATTTACAATTTAAATGTAAAATAAATAAATAAAACAAATACTGTTTTTTTAGGTCTGTGGGTACTCGTGGGGAATTTTAACTTTTATTATTGAATGCACTGGACCACTATCTTATCTACACATACAGATTGTAACAAAAATCCGTTTAAGGGCATAATTGGTATCGTATTGCGACTTACAAAAAGTACAGGAAAACATTTTTGGACGCGAGAAATAAAATTTGTAGCCGGCCGACCAATTTTTTTTTTTCGCGTGAAAAAACTTTTACTTTTTTATAATTAGAATACAATACCGATTAAGCTCTTAAACGGATAACCAGCATTTTTGTTACACCCTGTATATGACTGACTGGCACAAAATACAGTCTTAAAAGGTGTACATAAACTATAAAATAGAGTTTGTCTTTCAACATTTCGTTACGGAACCTTAAACGATGATAACGCAGCCCGCGTACATTTGCATTAATGTAACGCTCGCGGTATCGCCAAAATGCGGACCGCTATTGCGTAAGGGTAGTGTGAAGATGGCTTTACAGTTTTGCGTTATGATTAGGTAAAGGATAGCTTCCCATTGAGTTCGTAAAAAGTAAGTAATTGGTACTTAGAAGCAAACATAGTATATTGTGACGGTACACTATTTTATATGTTATTTTAGCTTTGTGAGTAAACAAAATAGAGAGATAAAATAAAATTACTTAAGTGAAATTTTCTATATCATACAAATATTATAAGACGATGATGGGCTAAAAAATTCTCTAAATCGCGATTAAAAATAAAACCATGAGCATGTAAAACAGTTAGACATCGGCAGCTTTCACACTGCTGCGTTTTCCGCATGCGCGCCGGTGCGCGAGCGAGATACCGCTCTGCATGTGTTTGTGTATAGCGCTGTCACGCTTGCACACCGTCGCCGCATCCGGTTGCGGCGCCAGTGTGATACCATACAGTCAGCATCAGTAGCTAAGCATTTTAGGTATTGTGAATGATCTGGTCACGACATTGTATCTAAGACGTATAAAGGCAATTTTCATACCACGGGGTTTTCGGTGTGAGAATGATTTAAGAAAGAGTAGAGATAAACAGATAGGTTAATTTGGAAAAACATCATATTATGCCTACAGAGTAACTATCTCTCTGCGAATTACACTATGATAGATACAACTTATTTAAATCGTGTATTACTTTAGCTTCACAATGTATGGAAAATGTAATTTTGTCGTTTCTGGGGTTCCTTTACTGAGGTTCGTCTATAAGAGGCTTTTGATTCTTGTCAGAAATAGAATTGATTGGCCGGCGGCGGTGGTGAGTGCGAGCGGGACAGCAGCATGTGCTACGTGTAGTTTCCTTTTTCTGAGTCGTTTGCGCGGCAGTGGCGACACTTTGTTGCGTGTGGCAAAATTTATAAACAGCTCACTCGAAATAATTAATACGGGTTATTTAGCGCGACGATTAAAATACGTTATTTCGGTGAGGCAACTAGAGCAAGCCCGGCTTTTGGGCTTGTATGGAAGTACCGCCACTGTGATTGGCCACAAAAAAATATTTTCGCTGACTAAATTTTTTCAAAAGTTTGCAATTGCCAATAAATAGTCGTTAATTAAAAAATTAGGCATGGTCTTCTTAGTATTCTTAGACCATTTTCACGTAGCATTATGCGATCTGATAAATGATCTGTTGTTGACCCATTTGGAACATCCATCCTGCATACTCATACAAAAGTATGAATTGTTAAACATTAATTATTCATTAGGTAGAATATTGAAAAAATAGTAGAGAAGGTACTCTACCTATTCGTACTCTTTGGCCAATGTCAAACATTCCTACACCGAAAACCCTGGGGTGGGGTGGAGTGATTAGTCCATACCCCAGGGTATGGACTAATTTTAAAACACTCACCCGCTTCAATTGCCGTTTGTACTTGTAATCGTAGATACATCTATACAAAGGTCAAAGGTGAAAGTTAATGTGTCATAATCTAAAAAAACGCATGTACCTCTCGACATACGATTCCACCTCAGGCAGCAAGATGAACGGGTTTCGCGATAGTGACATAAAGGTGTAATTAAAGCGCTATAACTTTAGAGATGCTCCGATAAAAAGCTTGTAAACGCCATTCAATATTTCATGATTTATTTGTGGGGTAACTTGGGTGTTAATCGTTTAGTCTATGTAATAACGGATGCTTATAACTCTTATAAGGTTTAGAGAATGCTGGGAATTAAAAACTTTTATATAAATAATTTTAAACAATAAAGAACCGACTTCACTAAGCGTCCACCTTTCCAAAAGCAAATGCTTGAGATTCTGTTATAAATACTCAAATCACTATAGGTGTGCCTATAATAGTTGAAGAGATGCCTCGATTTCTCCAGGATCCCATCATCAGATCCTGACCTGGTTATAATGGGACCAACTGGAAATATATTTTACCCTTTTAAATTTTTCGTTCCCCAATTTATCCTTTCAGTTTACAAGTTTACATTGATTAGAAAAACAAAAGTTCAAAAGGCGACGCCAGCTGTTGGTTTTAAGCTGTTAAGTTTTCATTTATAAAATATGAAAATTTTCTGTTTTATGACTTTTCCTATTGCCCACACGATTGCCTAGCCAAATTTCAAGTTTCTAGGTTACCTAGAAGTAGTCAAATTTTTTTATGAGTGAGTGCATCAGTCTGTCAGTGGTAGTGGTAACTACAGTGATTTTTCGAATGCTATGTCTAGTAAACGTTTAGAGATTTTTTGCTGAAACTCAGGATTCAGTAATAAGTAGATAGTCTTACAAGACTCACAAAATTGGAAATTGTAAAGGGCAAATAGGTTTCAGGTCATTGGGGGGTCAAAAGTGACCCCAAATGGCTCGTGTAAATATACCCACGGGTGGTGTGTCGCCTCTTTGTTCTGCGAACTTGGCTGACACACTGTCGTGTCTAGATCTGTCTGTCTAGATCTTGTTCTTCAACTCTACTACTAAATTTCCAATGTGGATATCAAACCGTGAGCTACATCTGAGGCTCTGGCTTCACTTAATTCCATTAGGTGTGATTAGGGTCAATCGCCGGTAACTTAAAACTTAAAACATCCTCTGGTACAAATAACTTCAATTACACGAAAGTCACTTACCAACACAAGAGTTTAATACATTGTATTTGCTATCACGCTATTCGTTTACATAATGCGATAATATACATTCGCCTGTTCATCCAGCGAGACTCGTTTATCAGCCATTACGAGTACCTTTCTTTTGCGAGTTCGAAAAAACTCGACTTAATACCTATTATATAGTCAACACGGTTAAATTACCAAGTATAGTCCTTACAGCAATGAGATAGAGTCTACATTTGCTTAATTGAGTATCTGTACGTAGTGTACGTACAAAGTACAGTCACGGCCATAAACATGCGTGCACATTTTCAGATGTCTTTGGAATATGACAATGATTATATAATAATGCATTATATATATAATAATAATAATAGCCTGTATTGTATAGATAAATTTCGTCATGTATTAAACTTTGCATTTGGAGGTTCAAACAAGATTTCAAAATTAGATACCTAGAGTAAAAATTTGACAAGCTAAATTATTTATAAACTACTTAATGATTTAATAAATGTATTTGTGTAAACTTTATTGCACAAATACAAACTTAATGTACAAAACGGGGACTTATTAGAGGTGTGATTGCCAAGTTTCAGCAATTTATCTTCTAGTCTTGGGGGTAGGTAACTAAGTTCAAGTAGATTTTTCAATTGAAAGTTTTGTTTAGATAATCTAAGTTATTTTTTTTGTTGTTTCCCAACATACCCAGGTTCATTACAGGCATTATAATTCCGATTTGATTTCTAACCGCCGCTTAGGGATAAATACTTTTGACCGAAATAGAACCTTTCCAGATTATCGAGAAGCAGCTCACGAAAAAGCACAATCAGTTTTGAATTATATTTCTAATCTTGAAGTAAACAAGCCACAAACTAACAAATCATTCATTAAAACCATGAATCTCTCCAAACAAATTCAATCAACCATTGTGTGATCTGCATAATACACGCTGTGCGACAGTCTGACGGACGCGACAGGCCGTAAATCTGAACCATTGATACGACTATCATTGGGAGAAATTGCCTGACCCCACTGAGGGACGTGTTAAAGGAGTATCACGGTGTTCTGTAATTTCTGTATAATAATGGAGTATTTAGACATATTAACTGGATAGTCCGGAATTTTCATTCATGTCAGGAATTTTCATTTTTAGTGAGGACTGCGGAAGGAACAGTAAAATTACAGGATTTTTTAATAAATTAAATGACGACTTAACTGAAGAGATAACATTTAATAATTGGAAATTTTATATAAGCATGTTGCAAATCCTAAAAGGGCATGTGTGGAAATTTAAGGGATTTTGTTCCAAACTTATTAGTTAAAGCAATGGCGCGTAGTCAGTGTCCGAGAGGCAACCAGATGGCTCGCGGTATTTAAGCTCCCGACGTGTTGTGGAACCACCTGTACAAGTGTGCGGCCCGAACTGACCTACGCTGGACTTTGTTTTTCATCTCCCCCCTCATTTTTTCTTTAAACGAAACAGTTTAGTTTTTATTATCTCTTTATTTTCTATTATTTTATTATCTATTTAGTTTAGTTTTTACAATTTAAGGGGCGGGTATAGGTGGGAGAATTTTCAGATTCTGTCAAAATACCCTGATTCACACACAACCAGACTTCACGCACACTACCACACTTTTGGGGGACAGGTCGTTGACCGCATATACTTTTTTACAGGTTGCCATTATTAGTTTCATACTAATCACACCTCCTTTGAGAAATTTAAACTGTAATGTTTTCCTTTGTAAGAAGACAGGGAAATAACATATTTTATATTGCTTTCCTTGTCTATCCTGTTTATGTCACATGATGAATTATGTTTGATTATAAAAGATTAAATGATTTTTGAATTGAGTTATCGAGATACGTGTTTTGGAAAGTTAGCTAGCCGAACAAACCGCGAAGCACTTCGTTCGTCGAATCGACTACTCGTATTTGCATCACTCTCTTTCGAATATGCAAGAGCGATGAAAACGGACATAACGAAATGTTGATATTCGAAATTCGCGGTTGGCCTGTTGTAGACTAGAAGTCGCTTATTTATATAGGTAGAAATGAAAGGAAATATGTCTGAATAACTTCTTAAGAGTTGTTTCGATGGATTGTAGATTAGGTAGGTACGAGTGTATATGTATATATATAATCAATTACCCGTGCAAATAAATCTAAATGTTATTCTATTAATAAATTAATTAATGTTATTTACTAATTAAGTTTCGCATACTTTCGTGTGAATTTTGTTTTTGTACTGGAGCCGGCCATACTATAAATTTATCAAAATTCCTACCCGTTGGCTTCCATTTAGCTTTGTAGAGGATATCTTGGAGATCGAGAAAACAAAAATCTTAAAGGTCCTAAATGGTCGCTAGTAGGTATGTGCGTGAATCAACTTTTAGGACACTTATTATCTTTTACGATAGGAAAACTTAGCAGATGACTTTAGTATGATACTAATTATGAAGCGTTATAATAAGATTTTCAAAACAAAACCTGGGGCAACGTGCTTTGCTAGGTTACGACACAAAAATAAAAATATATATTTTGGTAAACTTGTACATTGAACTTGTACATTTTATTGTACCGTGTTCATGCAAATAAATAATTTTGTATTTGTATTTGTATTGAACGTTGGCTTGATTGTTTACTTAATAAACATGAACTTAGCCGAATTGTAAACAATCTATACGTTTTGAAAAAAAAATACTTTTCTTAAAGTTGATATATTGCGTCAATTTGAAAATACACTAAAATTACATTATGTAATTTATGTTTAAGCCTACCTACCGCTCCAAATATTTGCCACACGGTATGGTGCACTTCAAATAGCAAATTAAACACCCGGTAGGCGCTTAGGATTTGCTTTTATTTTTTCAAGATTCATAATTATTTATAAGTTATGGATGTTTTCCTTGTGAAATAGGGAATTTCAAAATAAGTATTTTTTTATTTTACATGTTTTTGCTTCGGAATGGTGTCAAAATTATACCATAAATGAATTGGGCATCCCTGATTTATACGAAAACGACACCAAACTTGGTCTAGTAGCTTCACTGATGTAGATATCAAGATATAGTTGAGAGCCTCCCCCCCCCCTCCTAAGATTTTACATCAAAAATCTTGGTGGCTCCACTTCTCAAATCTACCCTTGGGTCCTAACGAATAATCATGCTGAAGGAAATCTCTTGTTCACGAATAGCCGTATTTTTACATAAAGCACTTAAACCACCTAAGACGCATATTTGTTTTACCCAGTAGGAAGTATTTTGTGCAATACAGCTTAAAATAAAGTAAAATGTGCTGTAGGACTCCCACTACCGCAATACTTTTACGAACATTTATCAATTTAACGACTTAATACAATACATTGTTATTAAATCAAATACAAACATTGAAAACATTGAAAAAATAATCAACCCAACAGGACTTAAACCTGTATCGATACGCCTTGCCGGGGCTCGATCGCTTTACCAATTAGGCTATGGGTCAAGTTACTAAGTTGAGGAAATTGTCAATGCCTTCAATCATCTTTTTTCATTTATTTAGATCTACTTCGGCTTTACAGCAGCCGTAAGCGACATCTAGGTACTAACTACTAGAGTTAGATACCCTTCCCGCCGACACTATCGCAAGTGTCACAACGGAAATATAGAGGGCCCCATCACTTATCAACCCATAACTTGACCCATAGCTTAATTGGTAAAGGGATCGAGCCCCGGCAAGTCGTATCGATGCAGGTTCAAGTCCTGTTGGGTTGATCATTTTTTCAATGTTTTCAATGTTTGTATTGTATGAGTGGAATGCCCCACTTTAAAAACATGTAAAAATAATTATGACTTAATACAAATCTTTAGGACTTAGAATTTAAGACTTTAAATATTAATATCTAAATATGTATTTGCCATTAAAATAATTTTATTTAAGGAATTAATAATATGTTGGTATTTTCAGAATAATCAAACCGTTTTTAAAAAAATGGTCTTAAATAATCTTACACAAATCGCCCTGGTCCATGGGTAAGCTCAATAAGGCTTATGATGTGGGTACTACACGACGATATATATATATAGTTAATAGACATAGATAAATACTTAAATTCATAGAAAACATCCAGAACTCGGGAAATATCTGTGATAAACACACAAAAATCGATGGTCTTATAATCAAAACCAGCCGCAGAAAAGGGTCTTATTTTTTTACAGGATTATAATGTTCGTTTAGTATATTTTAAATAGTACTGTAATCATTTATAAACGGTAGGCTCAAAAATAAATTGAGGATTTTTTTTTACTAATATCGTATTTTTAATTCAAGACAGTTATCTGACAGTTGTCTCCATACAAAGTAATTTACAATGTGGGGCAGCAGCTTTCATATTACTGTCTTGAATTAAAAATATGATATTAGTCTTAAATCCAAACTGGCTACTAAAATGGACTTAAATTAGCTATGTAGGTACCTTAAGGATGGTTTCGGTGGAATAGAGTCTTCAAGACCTTTATGAGAAAATGTGTTCATGAATAGAACGTTTCCTACGACACTAAAAATATGGAAGCCGATTGATAGGAAATTAGATAATTTTAACACCCGTGGCTCCAATACATGTAGATACCAGATACCATATTTAGGTAGTACATTTTGATTTAAAATTATAGTTATTTACATGCTTCGTTAAGTAAAACTGCCGAAGTTGTCTCATTTATAGAGGACGGGGCCTATATTTTAACATTAGAACAAAAAATATTGTGTATTATTTCGGAAACAGAAACAGTAGGCGACAAACTATGAATTACATTATACGTCATTTTGGACTATTTTCTCCCATCAGAAAGTTTTCGCAATGATATAATCTATTTATTTATACAATTTCTCATAATACCGCACTACCAGACTACTAACCCAGAACTCTGGGATTTGTATTCTTAAAGTGGTTTACATTCTTTGACCTCCACTACTTTACAGCTGCCAGATGTCCGGATCTAATGAGCTTAGTATAGCAAACTAACGTTTCGTCGCTCTCATTATTGTGTCATATCTGACGTGGCTAGCTCTCCGTCTATTATGTTATGTTCTTATGTTCTTGGTCCCAGGTAGGTATGACTCAAAAGTCCCGTTTAAATGTAAACAATGAGTTAAAAGAGCTGGTAGCCTGGTATGATGTCCGATTTTCAATCCGGAGGTCTCGGATTCAAACCCCGGCTCGTACCAGTTATGAAAATTATATCACATGCACTAAATATGGTTTCATATTTTACCAGTCGCTTTTTGATGAAGGAAAACAACTTGAGGAAACCATATCTATTTCCAATAAGGCCTACAGGTTTAATTGAGCCGTGGCACAAAGCCGCTAGGAGGATGAGGAGTGAAAATTGTGTAAGTTTAAGTCGGTAAACAACATTGTTTATAAGTAAGTCATTTATTTGATCAGAGTACATTTGTGCAACGATAGATTAACGTAAAGCAAACATACTCGTATGGAAGGTTCAGGCACACAATCTGCCTGGAAATCGCCAAGAGGCGAATGTAGGTTGGGTCCTCTCGTGCTTTCAATGGCTCTGTTGGGTAGGAGTTGGATGCTGTTCAGATGATGTGTTGAAGTGACGTTAGTAGCCGAGCTCGAATCAAGAGGCGTATAATGATCTCGCAATGCCCCTTTCTAACTCTGGGGTACCATAACATAATGTATATACGACAACAGATGAATGCGCGTATCAATTTGTACCTATAGTGACTATAGTCTGCAGACGGAGTCGTTCGACGTTCTTCATAGGTATGCGTGCGTTGTGCCGATGCCCATGACCAAAAAAACTGCTGCAGATTATCGTATATTGCATTAAATATTTGATTATATCTTTCGTATAAGTTAAAGAATCAAGTCTTTTAATATTAAGTAAATAGAGATTGGAGTTATAATAATATTGTCATTCAAGTATTTTGACGTTAAAAGTCATGTTAAAATGTCGTAATATTGTGACCAGCGTAATAAAAATAAAGTCCAGTAATTCAAAACTAATCCAAAAACTCTTTTAATTTTAAACAGGTTTTCAAGCAATTAATTATGAGGATTCGGTAGAAAAGTGTCTTATATTCAATCGTTAGTTGTATTTTTGTAGTATTACGACGTGTAAATATAAAAAAATCTAATTGAAAGGACTTACGGTCTTTATTTGTTTTCCCTATTTATTTTGAATACAATTTAGCTACTGGTATCCTTTTTTGTGTACGTATACGATTTTCTGTCAAAATAAATGCCAAAATGAAACGTCATGGCTGCTCATCCAACAAGACGTCCGCCTGCGACGAGGCCCGTCGGGCATCTGAGTCACAATGACAATTTGACTGATATGGCGAATGTATGGGAATTTTTCAAAAGTTTATATTTACGTTTCAATTTCTTTGTTGTCTTAATGATGAAAAATATGAATATGCCCTGATGCACTAGTCCAGTTATCTGGCTTTCAAAATAACATAACCATTGAACCACTGTCGAAGACAAAATTGTATTGCGACGTGTTCTAACCGAACGCCATTTTTTGATTTTTTGGTACTTTTGGAGTCGGTTTATAGATAATCAAAGCTAATAAAAAATAAAATATCAATTGGAGCCTCTGCACGGCTTCTTTATGAATACGTAGACATTCATATTATTGCGAATACGTAGCATTAACTATACAAATTCCTTGTTCTAAGTGAGGTCTAAAACGATGTTGTCATATATCCGCCCCTTAAGAGTAACTATACACAGGCATTACTTATCGTATATCGTATGTGTGTGTTTGTTTGTTTGTTTGTTTGTCCGTCTTTCACGGCAAAACTGGGCGACGAATTGACGTGATTTTTTTAAGTGGAGATAGTTGAAGAGATAGAGAGTGACATAGGCTACTTTTTGTCTCTTTCTAACCCCCCACTTCCCTAAAATGGGGGGTGGAAGTTTGTATGGAGCATTCCGGGTGGCAATCAGGAAAGGGGAACCATGTTACCCCGAATTTAACGCGAGCGAAGCCGCGGGCAAAAGCTAGTTATTTATGTATACGATTTATATGTTTTGAGTTCGAAATCGTATACTAAAACGAACTCAAAACATATAAGTTGTTGTTTTTTTTTTAAGTTGTGGAATTTATACAGGCTAAAGTGCCTAAATATTCCGTGATCTGTTTTACTTTAATTATGTTTAGAAATTCGTCTTATCGCAAAATAGAAACCATTAAATCCAAGTGAAACATCGCTCAGCAAAGCCGATGGAAAATGCCCTTAAGTTCACTACCTCCCACAGACCAGCAATGCCAGCATTGTATGCGGGATTGATATTACTGTCTTCGGGAGAAATGGGTTGACCTTAGAGAAACTTGCAACACGATCTGGGTATTAGAGTGGTGTGTATCGCTTGCAGTATTAACTTAGGTCGAAAATTGGGTCTAACCTTTAGTATTAATCCTAGTGCTTTTAATGGTTATGTTATGGTTATGACTTATGAGAATCGATCTCTAATCGATCTAATTCTCATTGTCGTTGCTGATATAACTGATACGGTGGTAAAACAAATGTCTAGATATTTTTAATTTTTTCATTTCAAATTCGAATGTTCTCCTTTAGTAAACAAACCAAAATGGTTAAAAAATAAACACTTGTATAATAAAATTGTCCCGCGATTTCAGACTTTTTTTAATTTGTGTATCATTATATCATTTTATGTTATCAAGCCTTTAATTTCGTTCATGGAAATAGTTTGTTTTAAATTCAACCAAAAATCATAACGGTAGATTATGTACATTTTACGCTGTCCAGTAGAATATCCAACAGACCGCGACCGTCTCAATATTTAAAACGAATGCATTATCTTTTACGCCAGTTTTAAAATGTTTATCCCTTTCGTTCCTACTTATTACGAATAAGATGCAAAATCGTACAAACTTTAAAACCAGTAAAATGTCTTTGGTAATGGATGTATCCACGAACGTCGGAATTATGGCCAAGTGCGTTAACGCAGAAACAAAAGGTGTTGAGTTATGGCCGACGATGTGAGAAAGTTTCTCCAAACGTGTTTATTTTTTGGAGTTTTTGCCAACGATGAGGGAGGATAATGCTTTTGCGATTTGTAATGGTTTGTATATTTTTTTGCTGCTTCAGCTCAGAATAAATACAATAGTATGTTATTAAATCAAATACAAACATTGAAAATACATTCAAAAAGATGATTGAAGGCATTGAAAATTTCGTCTTAAATAGTTACTTGAACCATAGCTTAATTGGTACAGCGATCGAGCCCCAGCAAGGCGTATCGGTGTAGGTTCGAGTCCTACTGGGTTGATTATTTTTTCAATGTTTTCAATGTTTGTATTTGATTTAATAACAAACTATTGTATGAGTGGATGCCCAAATATATGCAATGCAAAAATAAGTATAAATAATAGTATCTTCATTCCAAACAGCTTTACAGATTTTAAGATATGAGGTGTCCAATTTTTCTTAATATTAAATGACTGAATCGGTTGGTGCAGATTAGAATTACAAGTACGAGTAGATATTTAAACTGACAATCGGTCTGCATTAATTAATTGATTTTATAGTGTTCCTTTTTTATGATTAGCCTATGAAGCAGGAGGTCCCGGGTTCGAATCCTGGTCAGGGCATTTATTTGTGTGTTCATCACGGATATTTGTTCCCGAGTTATGGGTGATATCTATGTATTTAAGTATTTATCTATATCTATCTATTATATATATCGTCGCCTGTACCCACAACACAAGCCTTATTGAGCTTACTATGGGACTAGGTTGATTTGTGTAAGATTGTCCCATAATATTTATTATTATTTATTTATTATAGTCTACTCTAAAATACCATGGCATGATTTTAAGTTATAAGTACTATAGTATTTTAAGAGTAAAAGAATCCTATGCTTGCTAGCACCACATATATATGTACAAGTAATTTATTCATCTTGTAACTATTATTTGTAACGGGGTATTTACCATGTAATTATATTGGAGTCTTTGAGCACACGATATTTCCGGAAAATCGTATATTTTACTCATCTTAGTCAGCAATACCTGCAACCTATTTTCATCATCATTCCATTATGATTCTTTCTAATAGAGATATTTCTAGTCTGCTTTGATAATTATATAACTAAATATGATTCCAGTTAACCTTAAAATATTTAAAACTTCAGTTTTTCCCTCTTTATTTCCTACATATCACGTCCTTGACATATGTAACTAGCTTTTCATATTGGGACACAAATATTAATGCCATTGGTAAACCCACATACATAAATCTAATTAAATTTATCACTTATTATATCCGCTTTTACCCATTGTTTATTTTCTAATTACAATTTTACCAAATTAATTAACAGGAAGGAAATAGGTAATGCCTAATGAGTAGAAATAAATTGGTAAACCAAAATATATTTGTAATATTAAATGATATAAAGAAAACATATGAATTACATTTATAATATAAGAGCGTGACGACAACGGGTTTTTTTTCTTCTGAAACTTTCAGATAAAAAGCCACTTCTATGTACAGAATACGTAATTTATAAAATGTATTCTACGCCTCCGCTAAGGATATTTTATTATATGGTAGCTAAAACATATTACATAGCTACGTTCTGGGACTTATTTCAAAACTTTAAAAACGCACGTAAAGTCGCGAGCATAAGCTGGTTCAAAACGATCGATCGTTCGATCTAACAATGTTAGTATCAAGGTTGTAATGGTAATGTAAGGGCGTTTTATAGAATAATAATATTTGTTGTTTTATGATGGATATAATCATTTTATAGCAGGACATTGTTCGAAATGAAATTCGAACATTGCGGAAGAACGTTGTTTACTTAGATTTCCGCAAATCTAATGTACAACAAACAGTATTTGTAAAGTGTGATAAAGTCTGTTATTACTTTGTTGTTATACCTTTGCTTTGCCTAATAAATTTAGGTAAGAAAGCCTCGTCCAATATTTTTATACCACGACGGTGGCAAACAAGCATACGGCCCGCCTGATGGTAAGCAGCTACCGTAGCCTATGGACGCCTGCAACTCCAGATGTGTCACATGCGCGTTGCCGACCCTTTACAAAAGGGAGGATTCACTATGTTGACGTCTAAAGGAATATTACTAGATAGGCATCAACTACAAAATATGTTTTTACTTTCTTTTAGAAGACCTAGTTAGAACAAACTATTGTACCTTTTTATTATTTTGTCACGACAATTGAAGTATAATAAAATAATAATAATGATAAGTAAAATAATAATAAATAATGATAAGTAAATAATAATAAGTATAATAATGATAATTCTTTTCCTTTTCCAGATATAAACGTTTTTCTCACCTGGATGTAATTGTTATTACTCTGATTTTATGGAAACTTACAAAAAGTGTCTAATTCGAATAAGTACCAATCATAGGTACTCTACAATCGTAAGTATATCCCTAATTTAAATGTCAAATTATTGATACCTGTAATCCTGTAAAAGCACATCAAAACAAAATGCAATCACACGGTTAAATCGTTAGTTCAAAAATCAGTTATTAATAGTTGAGTACCAGCACCGATAAAAAACTGTACATACCTTGAATCTTCTTTCTTCTCTCTTCTGTTCACTTCGATTGGCCAATCTTAACACTACTTAAAACTATTCGACCGAAAACCACGATCGTATTGTCTCACGTGAAACTTACTTTAAAAATAAAGATGGCAATACGATTCGCGCGGGATTCGAATCAATTTGGGCAATTTAACCCCGGAGCCAAAAGAAAGTCGGACGTACCGATCGACACACGAGGGAGGACCATGTGGCAATTATTGCATGTTTATGATTGTAATAATATCTCGCATTCAGCGCAAGTAATTACAACGACAGCGACGCAACTTTTGGCTCCAACGTGTCTTAAACTATAAACCGACCGAATCGAAACACTCCCTAAAAGTTATAAAAATAAAAGTCACTGCGAGCGTTTCGTTTCGGAGCGTTGTTTATCGATAAAGGCCAAACACTATCGGACACACCCTTTAAAACAACGATATTAATATCGCGTTGTAATTAAAAACGTCAATTCGGATGTTTTACGGCATTGGCAATAAAATGGGAGTGTGGTACGTAGGGTCCGTTGGCGGCGGTGGAAATTAAAGTGCGCCAAAATTCCAACGAATGCGGGCACGGCGCCTTAGGCCTTTAGGAGTCGTGCTGAATTTCGTAGGAATGGTGAGGCACCTTAACTGGGGCCCCTTCTACCGCCGCCCCTGTGTACATTTTGCTCGCGATGCCAACATTCCAGTTCCAATTTTTGAAAATGGAACAAACCGTTTTTTTAAAGGCCGTTCCGCGAACTGATCGTTATTTTTAAAAGATCTGCTCTATTGAATCATAAGCTATGGAGATTAGTTTTAGCTTTAAACATTTCAATCATGTCTAGGGCTAAAACTTTAGACAAACGTCAGTGAGCGTCAGCCATAATGGAACTATGGTCTGAAAAGTTTCAAATCTTGTCTATGTAACTAGAATGATCGGCACAAGGACTGCAATACGTACCGCACAGCCGAGCGACGTCAGACAGTGCGTGAATCTGGAGGGTACTTAAAACTAACACAATAATACTTTATTTTTTAATTTTTAACATTTTATTTTTTTATAATTTTTTTAATGTCTCACCCGATTTCATCTGCGACATTGTACAACCACATATATAAATTATTCGGAACGATAAAAATAAGTCATCATTAAAAATAGAGTAGATTAAATCTTTAAAAAAATATTTAAATAGAAAAACTTGTATAACATTGCATCTAGTATTAAAATTAGTCTTGCTTATAATTTTAGAGTTTATTGTACATATTTACAGAAACTGTATTTAACAGTAACAATGATGTATCGTCTGGTATAGGTAGGTTCTATCACATTGTCTTTAACACTTCGACCGTTGTAAAATCGACCTAAACACAATTGCGTAGAGTTTATATTCGGTAAGCCCGACACTGGTCCCAACTGAGTGGCTTATAGTTAAACTAAATTACATTTAACTAGTAATTGACTCTAGTATACAATATCGCAATTTGAACGCAGTTGTTTCACAACCGATTTAAATATTGCCTCAGTATTTTGAGTCGAAACCATTTCATATTTATTTTCAGTATGACTGACACTTGGTGAAGCGTTAGGGAGCGCCGCATTCGAACTTTACAACTTTATCTCTATTTGTATTTTTAATTTCATTTTGACACCATTAACAGTGCATTTCTCTGTACTCGTATATTATAATGATAACAAATTAAAAATAAGTTGTAACGGTTGAATTCAGCATCCATTAGTAACTTTTCGTTTCGCGGTTTAATTTAACGCATTCTTTCGTGTACAAAAACTATTTCAAGCTACTTGTGTCACATACTAAGGCACTTAATATAGAGGCAGAAACTATTCCAAAAGGGAGTAACGAATGCGTGGGGATATTCAATGCCAAAAAACCTATGAATATTTACAATATTTACTTGGTTTTGCAGTTCAAGTAACGTGGCATTTTCTTGTGTAAAATGACAGTTACCGCCATTTCTATGGTTCATACGATAATTTCCACAAGCTTGTCACGTTATACACGGGACTATGTCGTTCATGACAATGACAACTCCATCATTGGCCTACTACTAAATATTTTGTAACGAATTGATTTTAATCTGCAGAAAGGGCAAGTCAAATGTATTGCCAGGTGGCGCCAGTGTAGGTTGTACTTGTCACACACGAAAATTGCAAAAATAAAACAAGAATTCGATACTATATTGGAAGGATTGACAGGAACAACCTAATATGTTGGCGTCATCTGTCTGACCAGCCAACACCATTGGAGAACGTCAATTTTGGGAATATGAAATAACAACTACAGTTGCATCAGTTTTTAAAGGAACACGTACATTGTACATCCCCAGTATTGAAATATGTCATACCTCGCGGCGTGAATAATCGCCAACACGTGCCAAAAATCTTAATTTCGCATTTAAATATATGTTTTCGACTTTACATGCCTTTTGTAATTCTGTCAGAGCCGAACAATATTAACGGCATCTTTGCATGGCTAATTTTGACATTTATGACAACTCAATTTAAAAAATAAGCCCGTAAATCATATTTAACAGTTGCGCGATATATCTTTAAATATTATTCAATTTCATAATTCTTAATCTTATGAATTACTTGACAATAAACTGTTACAATAATTTTGTCAAGTGTTTTAGCTCTCTTTTAATTTGTACAAATATTTTTACAACAAAAACAAACCTATGTGAAGGTTTTAGAGTAATTTTTGGTTAACAAAGTACTCGAGTTAAGCCTTCATTGCAACCTTATTTCACTTAGATATAGGATGCTGGTCGTATATAAACAAAAATAAGTATAAAAACCAATCATAGCAATGCAATTTATGTTCAACAAAAAAAAAATTTTTCACCGTTAAAAGCAGCCCAGTATTTACATTTAATAATTAGAACAAGGGAATACTATAACCATCTCTTTCTAATTACGATAGTTTGAAAAAGATGGATGGTTTTGCTCTCGCAAAAATACGCCAGCATCCTCGTGCAAATACTTATAAATTCACTTTGTGACCACGATAATACTGAAATCAACAGTCGTTTTCGAATTTAAGTACATCTTGTTAAGGCACTACACGCATCGGTAGAAGAGATGCTTGTTACTTAACACTTATATTAATTTATTGTTATGTATGTTCAATTTGACTAATAAAATTGAACGTACTACGGCTTGAACACTTTTACCCAAATACGCGCCGAACATACTTGGCCTTATTTGTACGAATATTTGCGTCGTATCTCTTTCTTTACTGTGCGATAAGAAAGAAATGTAACAAGAATATTTGAACAAATGTGCCAAGTGCGTAGACGGCCTTACGTTAAAAGGTTGAAACAAACTAAGGGTGGGTTGCACCACGTACAATTAACGAACACATCAACGTCAAATTAGGCGGCGTCGCTGTCATCCCAGAGGAAAGTTTCAAACTTCTCATATCTCATATTTAACTCTAACTGTGACATTACCAGACGGTTTGGTGCAACCGGCCTTTATTCTCATAACATAACATAACTTTATTAAAGGTTTCCGCTTCCCAAAGGTTGTCTGGAAGAGATCGCTCTTTAGCGATAAGACCGCCAATTGTTTTGTCTCTGCTTTTTTGTTTGTGACTTGTGTATACTTTGTGTCTATTATTTGAGGTGTGCAATAAAGAGTATTTATGTTATGTTATGTTTATTTTAACCTTTATACAGCCGGTCCAAGATAACTTTGCCGCGACTTAGAATCGACAAGTGTAAACGCATCATAATAAACGTCATCAATTCATGGGATTTTCACGTTTATCATAGTATTCATAGTGTATCAACACTTTGTCGTTTACCGATTAGATGCAAAGTTAGCGTAGTTGGGCTCTAATTTTAGGAATTCATAAATGATTCGATCAAGTCGTAGACATATTAGCAACTACTCACGTAGCAAAACACACAACATGCTTTCCTTACACTGGATGGATCACAACAAACTCGAACACAGGTGCACACTGGATAAGTACAGGTATCAATATTGCTAACCTTTTGCATGAATTCTAATACACATTTTCAATGCATATTTAAACAGGAAAAAATTTCGTCTTTTTAAAGGACATCGCTAATTTACACATCTCTTGCGACGTCCTATTAAAAGTTCAAAAGAATAAAAATGTATAATAAATTCCATGCAACATCGGTCACCCTAACAAATTCAGATCTCGACTAAACTAACTACAGTATCAAAAATATATATTAAGATTTATGATTAAAAATATTTATAACTTTAGAATTACTTTGAGTAAACAGAGATCACCCACGCAAGCGGAGTCCGAAGTTACTACAGCACCAACACTAGCACCAATAGGAAAGTATCTTTAAATGACGTCACCACTAAAAGCTCGCTTCTAATTGGTCAGTTCTATATGTCTTTTACTTTTTATTGGCTGTCAGTGGTGGCGTCAAAACATCGAGAATCCATCTCGACTTTAAAATCACTGGAGCGGGATAAAGGAATGATTCGAAAAAGGAATTCGTTGCGTTCAGAATTCGTTGTACTTATAAACTATACAGACGATGGCACTTTTATTAATGGCCTGCAACTTAATGAGTAAAATGCATTAGAACAAAAACCTTACAAATAACGGGATATTATGATTTATGAACAATAATGTACAATCGTCGTACTTAATAGGTATTGCTAAGCCTCGCAATCATTTTGGTAAACCGAGTCACGTTCCGTACAATATTTGTTTGCGTCCGCCATTTAGCTACTTGCATCTGTATTCCATCAACTATTTATGATAATGACTCCTCGGGCTTCGTTTGATTTAAGAGGATCCGACCTGGATATACCTTTTCAAGAGGTTTATTTAACTTGCGAAATTTTAAACGTCAAATCGTGTATTTTAAACAATGTCGGCTCCTGTTACAGCCATACGAATGTTTGATTGCGACAGCTGTGTCGTTTAACTTAAGTAATTGATTCATTTAAACAGCTTTTACTGATTTATGAACCCCTGTTGCGATGTCCAACGGATTATTAATATCTTTATTAAGTTCAACGCTCAAAATGCGTATAGCTTTTGTATTTTCTTTGTACGATAGAAAATTTTCACCCATAACCATAAGTATATAAAAATCGCGTATCGTTATCACGACACTTTATTGGACAATAAAATTAAGGATAATCGTGACTTTACGAAGTCAAGTGCCGGTGTACCGTTACAACAAAACAAGCAAAAGGAAAGAAGGAGGCGTGCAGAATTAAGTCATAATTTAAGGACGTTGGGCAACGCTTATCGGTGCCTCCTACGGCCTGGTATCTCGCAACACTCACTGACCACACAAAAAACACAATAAAACGAGAAAATAACAGCGATATTATTTCTCAATTCGCTAAGATTTTAAGGCGAATAACCGTCAAAAACAATTGTTGCGCGCGCAACACACGCGGTTTTTTTTTTAAATTAAGTTGGCGCGTAGGCGACGCCCGAGCCGCCGTGGGCGGGCGGAAGTGAGAGCGTGTTCGCGTCTTTGTCTAACAACTTTAAACACAGGTAAGTAAAAAAGGAATAGGAGATAACGTAATTCCGCAATGTCAGTTGGAACAAGGCTCTTCAGTTTATGACCACTTTCGGTTCTGACGTAAACAGAATTCTTAGCATGTGCGTTGATACGGGGGCCATCGGTTCGTATATTTACTGCCGAATTAAACGAACAACACGTATTGAAAATCCATAAACATTGGGTGTAATTGCTCCGATGAGCCTGATATCCATTATGGTGCAATCAAATGAATGTATTTATGAGTTATACAGATCGGATTGGAGTCATTGCTACCGTGCACATTTACAAGTAATCATTTCTTTTTATCAACACTAATTTCAAAGCCATCTATCAAGGTGAGGCTTCTTCGGCAATTATTACGGCAAGTGCTCTTTAGCGTATGGAGTTTTTTAATACCTTCAAACATTCTGTTTTAAATGCTGTTGATTTCAATTTAGTCCCATAAGTAAATAATACGTATGTTTTATATTTTAAATTTTCCCCGGATTGTTTACGGAGTATAGGGTACAGTTTGTATCAGTCTATTTTTACGCTTCTGGCAAATCTATTGAAATACTGTGCGCTGATTGGTGCAGTCGTTACTGTATGGAGTGCGCCGGCGGCGATAAACCGGCCTATAACTGTCGCCGCTTTTGTACTAAATATCGGGGTGAAGCTAACAGGATCCGATCGCAGATCATAGTGTGATAGCCACACGAGAGCCAGGCGTGCGAGACTTAATCCGGTGGTCATAAGTTCTGTGCCCAGCTGGAACTGATGTGTTTCAAAATTTAAGTGGGGAATATAGTTTTAGGAAAATGTGCTAAGACAATATCTAGGTGTCTAAAGCAATCAGGATTTTATTTTTACACACCCTTAATTAAGAGCAGAAATTGGATGACCATTGCTACCAATCGTTCAAAATGGAAAAAGCTGGAAGAGCCTTTTACCCGCAGAGGACCAACCAACTACACCAAGACAAAATAATACACTTCCTAGTCCAATTATATATGAATCAATGTAGTAGGTTGAAAGCAAAGCTCAATAAAATAAAAATTACGAACCGATTAATTAAACTAATCTTAATCAAAATTGAACTAAGTTTTTTTTTTTTTTTTTTTATACCACGACGGTGGCAAACAAGCATACGGCCCGCCTGATGGTAAGCAGCTACCGTAACCTATGGACGCCTGCAACTCCAAAGGCGTCACATGCGCGTTGCCGACCCTTTACAAAAAGGAGGATTCACTGTGTTGACGACTAAAGGAACAAGAAGGTCCCTCATCGTCAACACACTGGGTCCTCTTTGAGCTCTTTGGCAACCTTACTCACCAGCAGGAACACAACACTATGAGTAGGGTCTAGTGCTATTTGGCTGTGGTTTTCTGTAAGGTGGAGGTACTTCCCCAGTCGGGCTCTGCTCCAGATTTGAGCGATGACATTCGCTGAACGTGCCCTACCACACTTAGCGAGATGCCATTCGCAGTGCCCATACCTCTCTTTTTGGCGTAGTTTAAGGACATACCCAGGTCCGGACGTAGTTTAAGGACATACCCCGGGTCCAAAAATAGGGTAAGTATGAAACTACCGATCCAGAAGATATATATATGATCTGTACTAGAGGAATCTTCTTCTCAGAGTTTCGCGAGGCTATTACAGTCCACCATTGCAGTTCGATCGCTTTGCTCATACTCGTAGCTGTACTTGTCAGGCCTATGAAAGCAGTAACCAGATCTGCTCATAGTCCAACTAGACACGTCATATGACCGCCTACCATCCCGCTTTCCATAACGCCCAACAGAACTCAGAAAAAAAGGTTCGATAGATCATAGCGTGATAGCAGGCCATAAGCATTGTGGAAACATACTTCATTAGGCTTCCCGATTACAATCGAGTGATAAGAAGCGTGACGCGAGCAGGAAGAACGCGTAACTGTTGCTGCCGTTCGAAACTTGAACGATAACACTTTCATGAAGGTTAGGTGCATATCCGACTATCATATCAATCACTCTTCTGTGGATGATAATAAGGGTCATTTAGTGTTACAATGTATGTGACGTGCAAATCACCGATTTCAAAATAATTCCGCTTATTGCGTCTATCATAAAAATAATTCGCAATCCTTTAACGACCTCCGTAGTCAAGTCTGCTCGAATCCTGGTAAGACTAGGGTTACACGATCAGTTTGGCGTCAGTTCAGTCCATCATTCTGGTCAAGAATGATAAGAGGATGAAAATTCAATACAAATAGAAAATATTCGTCAGTCCATCCATCCAGAATGATGGACTGAACTGACGCCAAACTGATCGTGTAACCCTAGTCTAAGGGCATTTATTTGTGTGTTTATTACTGATATTGGTGTCCTGAGTTACGGGTGCTTTTTAAGTTATATTTATTTACTTATTTAAGACTGATTCCAGTAGGTACACGATATTTGAAATTCACAACTTACCAACATTTTCAATAGTGGAGTATGAGCATAAGCCTTTATTGAGTCACATGCGTGAAAACTTATATGATTATAAAACAGATTAAATAATAATTGATAGCTATATAACAACTTGAATGTTAATTAAACATTACGAGAAAAGCACTTAGGTCTCATATCGGTCTCGACTGATAAAGGAATCCAGACACCATAAAAACCGAATTTAAATATTAATTTGTGTTCAATTAACTCTTTCGCGAATTATTATAAAATTATTATGAAAGTTTTTGAAATCGTTAAATCCTAAATTGGAAAGTGCAGTCTGAAATTCGATTGTCGCCGTCAGATAACGATCATTTAAATCCAGGGCATGTATTCATATTTACTCCACAAATGTTTGAGTCGAACTTTCTGCAAAACCATTATTATTGGCGTTGTGGTTACAAGACGAAGTAAATATCGTCAACATATAAAAGTTACATAGATTCGTGACCACAGGAGAGCCAGGTATCTTCTAAAACTAGGTAAGAAAAGTCTGAGAGGGCTGACCGGTATCATCACCGGACACAACACCCTTAACAGACACCTCAAGGTAATAGGCATAAGCAGGGATGCCTCCTGTCCGCACTGCGGCCAGGAGGAAACCAGTAAGCATTTACTAGCGGAATGCGTTATGTACGCGGCAACGCGATATAACGTATTCGGGAAAGATAAGCTAGAAGAATGCGAACTAAAGGGTATCAATCTCAGGGATGTCCTTCTGTTCTGCAGGAAGACAAGAAGACTCGAGGAGACTAGTGTGGGAACGCAGCCGGAACAGTAACCTGCAGCTCCAACTCCAGGGAATTGGGCTGAATGAACGCGAGCAGCGATCGACAGCCCGCCTGAATCCGGCCGGGCGTCCCTACACTACATCTACATCTACATAGATTCGTAGACATCTCTCATCACGCAAATAAATATGATCTTACCTGGATTCGAACCCAGGAACTACAACTCGTCATGTCTCTACAAAGCTAAAGAGCCGTACTTATACTGGTCGAAGGACTCGGTCGTGATCGATAATTGATCGGAAGTATTGGAACGATAACCATTCGGACAATACTGATAATTTATTGGCACAGTTCCTGGAACCGAACCATAGCGACCTTCCAAGAGTTTTCTAGTGAAAACGGTACAGGTTCTGCTGATACAGTTTTTTCGCTTGACTTGATAGTTAATGACTGTAATTTGGATAACTGGAGCAGGTTGCAACGAGGCAGTCATTACTTTAACCTGGGTAGTCAACTTAGTTTAATTCTATATTTTTTCTTATTAATGAAATGTTTAAAAAATAAACAAGATAGGAATCATAAAATTGTCCACTGGTTATGTGTTGTGATTTTGAATGTGGCTTTTTTCAGACAAAACAAAAGGTAAATGTCAATAATGTCCATTTTTTACCAAAATTTATAGCAATAGCGCTTTTTAGACCGGTTGTAACAACCATTTTGCTAGAAAACATCGCATTTTAACGGCGTCTACAAGTGGTCCTTCGAGCCGGATGCCTGCACTTGGAATCTAAGATACCAGCATCTCTCGTAGCGCATAACTTGTTGAATATTTCCTAGCGATCAGCCAGTTTTAAATAAACCAGTAAATAAGCGAGCATAATGTATTCCGCACGCGTCTTGCTAACTCGCATCCTATTCAGGTCTGAAAACAAATCCCCCTTTGTGCTCTTGCGCCGATCCATCACAGCTTTTTCTATTGACGAGCTTGCACAAACAAAGCTTTCAAATGCTAATCTTTAGTACGTGCGGGGGATTAGTTCCGGAGGTTTTCGACGTGGGAATTTTTCTGGGCACGTAGTGGTCATAATTGTGTTTTAGTGTGGCCTAAACGAGACATTTGTCATTTGGGTCGTCGTGGGATTTCGGCGGTCCTTGTTTCAGTTGTTCTAGACAAGGGTCAAGAGTCAATACGCCGCCGAAAAGCTAAAAAGCTAGTACTGTATTTATTTGTGCATATAAAAGGACTAAATCAGGCAAATCTTCATTAGACAACGCCATTGTCATAATTTTATCTTCACAGGAAACAACTTCATCTTTAGATCTCAATCCATTTCAGTCTCTTGAGCTTCTTTCACCAATTTGTTACCCTCTTTTAGAAGCCTTCTCTTTGAGTCTACAAATAGTCCGTAGTCCTCATTGATGGTGTTTGCAGGAAAGTAGAAAGTTTTACTACACGCGCCATTCCCTTCCGATGGCTTCGTTATCCTTGTCGTTTCATGTGACCAACTGATGTACTTTTAACCATATCTCATATCGATATCCATGAGGGAGATCAAGTAGGTAGGTCTCCCTCGTGACTTAAAGAGTTATTTTTCCTAACCGTATTGATTGGCTTATCATAGCCTATATCCCTAGCAAGCACGCGTCGCTCGTACCTGAACCTGCGCATGATTTATGTATGACCGCTCCGGCTCATTTAACTACATGTATGCCGGAATTATTGTGTTGCACGCAGCGCGCGTATCGCGCAGGCGCGGGGAGAATGCAAAGCGCATAGACTACTCGGATTTGAAAGGTCGTAAGTATATTGATTTCTTAGAAGAGTTCAGTCGTTTGGCTTTGAGATTGGTTACTCGAGATGTTCGGAATTGAGAGTTACTGTCGATCTTTCTGATGACAAACAATTAACGTTAAATGGAAAAATAACTTCTTTTATCGAACTTACTTTGCCGATCAGCGATTATGTGTGTAAAATTGACAGCTTAGTTGTCAGGCATAAGTAATATTCTAAATATTTCATCACGTCTTGTAACGTTGACAAACTTCACCATTTGTAATACAAATAAAGTATTCGCAAGACCTTAAGTATAGAGTGATACGATCTATTATCGAATGGCACATCACGTCAATCTGAGCCGAGCGGAGATAGAACAGGCCAATCGAGTCCCGGAAACGCCGGAAATAGACTTTCCTGGCCTTTTTCTGAACTGCTCTAGTGTCTTACTTTCCGACGTGGACTTTCGAATGTTCATCATTTGAATGGGGTTTATTAAGGGTTCTTTTCAATTTGCTGTGTACAACTCCTTCAAAACCGATTCATTAACAGGAAAAAGCAGGTGCCAATACACACTATTAGTATTCAGCTCTTCAATTCAGGTATACCTCTAGTATTTATAATGCGTCTTCCCTATAGCAAATTTAAGTGGCACAACGCAAACAAAGATTCAAATCTAAAGATTGTTGTACACTTGCTAAACGTCCGTTCATCCGTTAGCCATTGTAGCGTACAAACAGCACCGAAAACAGCGAGCAGGGTTCCCACGTAGCTGTCACCGACAGCTATCGCCGCATCTACTCCAGTGGACAATCGGCCTAACAAAGCCTCGGACCCAATCATTCCCACGCGCTAACGGTAGAGCCTCCACGTTAGTTTGAATTTATAGACCCGAGGGCGCTGCAGCGCTGCCTATCCAACGCTCCTTTAACAGCCAAACACTCGACAAAATCCCTTTAACAAACGTCAATGGACAATAAAGTGGTGTTATGATAGTAATGGGCCCGCCAAAGCGCATCGCGATGCCGATACAAAAGGATGACCGATAAGTGTGGTTTATTTCTTTCGTTGTTTGTTGAACAATGTTCGGCTTCGGATTCATGTCACTTCGAGGGCTGAACTGTGACCTTACAATGAGTTATGATATTAATGGGAATTTTATAAGGAATTTTGATATCTTTTAATTAAGCTTGCTCAGATGATGAAAAGCGTGAATAATAGGTATATTAGACCAAAATAAAATTAACATTAAAAACTTTATCACACAAGAAATGAGAGAATTGGCTGGCCTAGTAGCTATGGAACGCGTGAGAAGTTTGTTTGCTTATCAATTTATTTATCAAACTAAAATAGAAATGATAAGCTTCTTTAATGTGTTCAGTCATAGTGCAGGAATCTTCCGCAAGTGTTGCAACATGGTCATATGTGTAACACAATCTCCGAAGTCGGGCGGTGTGACGCGGCCAGCGGTTTTACTCTATTCTCGGCGCGCCCGCGCCTAATTTTAACCATCTGCGTTCTGCGTCTCCCGTCTAGTTTTGGGAAGTGGGCCGACGTATTCGGCGTACCAAACCCGCCGTTTTAATACCAACTATATTCAGATGCAAAAAATGGATTATGAATTGAATAATTCACATTGATATAATTGGATGGAGTCAATGACGCAATCGTCAACTGCCAATCAAGAGATCTATCGCAGATGTTTGTTAAATGCGCAACTGGAAATATAATCGCCGGCCAATTATCGAAATGACATAGACGTCGGCCATATCCAGCGGACGGCACACTCCAGACTAAATCTATAATGGATGAGGCGCGTCCCGAGCGAGTCCGGTAAATGAGATCGCAAGCGCATACATAACTAAACAAGCTGGACGATCCGACCGCTTATTCATTAATCTAATGGGATTAGAAGGCGACGGCATTGGGCACCCGGGCCGCGTCCGCCTGCTGGTCCCACCACGTTCCGAGAACACGAATAAATTTCAATTAGAGCATCGGCACTTCGCGGAAGGGAGATTCCTCGGGATAGCGTCGCACCTCAGCGCCCGTCGTCTGCATACAAAGGAGCCTCTCAGTTGCAAATCATTAGAATTGCGGTAAGTGAGATGTGAGGGGAATCCTGCGTATGATGCGGCGCGCAGATAATGATGTCGGGGGCTAGATGCGCGCCGCTGCCGGCCTAATGCAAGCGGGCGCCTCCCGCGATCTCGCCGCAGATGCATACGAATGCATGTGTCAAATTGTATCGAGCATGAAGCACAATGTAGAATAATTTCTTACTGGATTTGCGCCACCCGCCGATGTTGATCGGACGCCAATTTGTAAGCGAGGACATAAAGCGTAGTGTAACGAAGCCCCTAAACAACGAAATAAGCGACGCATCAGCGAAGTATCTCAGCGGTGACATGCCGCGGCCGGACTTTGCAGTCGCCGACGTAACGAGGGAAGCCGGTGCGCCCATTGTATTTATGCCTTAAACATAATTTATTTATTCGGCAAACATTACGGAGACACAAAATCTTGTCCATAAATACATGTGAAAGCACATATCAAGTATCGGAATGCAAACGGCAAGGCTCGTGTCTGAATTATGCAACAGCGACTGCGCGGCCGCTGTAATAGTGCACGGAGTGCGCCTCGACGCCTAAAATAATACGCCAGGACGCAACGCACCGGAACGCCCATACAGTTTTAACGATTAATAAAAACATCTGCGCCAAATATTGATGCTCTGTGTTTCTAAATGCGGTACTACGTTTGCATTTATATCGGGAAACTGACCTAAGAGACGTTCGCAGCTTTAACGCTCGAGTCCGCATTACGCATCCGTGCGACACGTTTGATCGCGATGCTGACGTCCGACCCGGTCCTATCACGACGTCACTGTATCGTCCTGTGCACGCTCGCTTAATGGGCTGATCCATTACCTAAATGACGGCGAGAATCGAATTTACGACGGCCATTGCTCTCGCGGAAATTTCACCAAATTGACTCCTCGAGGAATCTCTTCATTTGTCCACCGGCGACGTGGCGAGGCGCATGCCATCTCACGGATTAACGGTGACCATCGATCTCTCGCGGGTGGTCGGCCGGATGTTAATTACAGGGGAGAACCGATCATTTAATGCGAATTTTGCAAACATTAAATAATTACGAAAAAATCGAAGCAACGGTGCGTTCAGGCGTGGAATAATAAATTAATGATCACACCAGACGCGGCAGGATGACTCGCGCTAAGAATCCTACAAAATTATGGAAATAATAAAAAAGTTTAAGTTAAATAACAGTATATCTAATGTATGTACTGACACAATCAAACTAAAACGGGGATTAGAAAACGATGAAAGAAACAACAGTAGAACAATAGCTTTAGAACAACGTTCATTAAGAGCTGACCGAGGAGCGGAGAAGAAAGCCGACTGAATAATCCTAATCCTTAAACCACACGCGGTGACGATTACAACGCACCTATTAGGCAAATTAGCTTTATTGTTAGTTCGGCGATCGGCTTACAGTCGGACAATTATGTAGGAACATTAGAGTACAATGACATGACTCAGCAAATCGTCCCGGCGTTTATCAAAACAATGGTATTGATAAGTTAATAAAGGAGGAGCGAGACTAACGAGCGATTACACCGGCGGGATAGACACGCGTCGCGCGGAATACGTTATAGGCGACATGAGTCAGCCTCCCGACCGCTTATCTAAAAAAGCGAAGGAATTTACGACTCGTGTTGGGATCTCCGCTGTCGTTTTTCGATCTGTTTCTAAAATAGAACTGAAGAATTCAACGCGGATTCCGCACCGGACTACGCCGAAAGCGAAATCTCGAGTGGCCCAGCGTTACGAAACCAACGCTCGATTAGGGATTCGCGGGGGCACTGGCCGACTTCTGCACACACCGCTAATTCATGCGCCGGAGCATCTGCATCCTACGAACGCAATATCGCGAGTTTCACGTGCTCGAAACAAACTCCCTCGGAGCCGCATGCTGCGAATACGTAAAGCGTCATATTTACGAGCGATGGCAGGTGAAACTGTACCTAGACGTCCAACTAGATGCGGCCTTTGAATATAAAGAATATAACAAACATGAACACGCCTTCACCGGAGTCACGAATTGAGATGTAGAACGAATAGAACACAAAAACAGAGCGGATAAAGATCTAAAGAGCGGAGCGGTTATCGCTTGGAATCGTAATTACCGCGTGAATATTTCAATCGAATTTGCTTATCGACGGCGCATGGACAATAACGATGGATATCGTCGCGGACGTATTATTTCCGTACGTCAAGAGATGGACCTACCGGGGGAGAGATTTTTATCAACGCGAACGCGAAACGAGTGAATCGACGTAATCGATTTCAACATATCAGAGCTGACAAGCATATTCGAGGTCGAGGTGAAGGCGCAGTGGGCGCCGGATGAGTTTGAAATTAAATAAAACGGTATGCAAATGCGGGCGGGAATTAATCGTTCGCTGCAATCGATGCGACGCAGCGAGAGCGGCTACTGAGTACAAATCGATGAATAAATAGTGTCCGATTAGCAACACAAGGTGTGTTCGGCGTTAATGGATGAATCGAGCGCTGAATGGCCCTACTACGCCGTATTTGGTCCGTGTTTGAGCTACGCGTTTCATTGATTAACTGTTCGCGGCACATATTGAAAACACTTCAATTAATGATGATTACACCAATATTGTATCAGGTTAAAATTGAATAGCGTCGGCACGAATTGTGAAAGCTACCGGGATACACCGCTAGGTCAAGTTTGACAGGGGAATTTATAAGAATCACTCTCGGTGTCCGAAAGTAATTTTCAATTAAGTTTCTTGATAATCCGGATCACGAGGGACCGGCGGCGACAGCGCGCTCCCTTGATAATTGGAAACTGTCTCTAGTTACTGACACCACTTTGAATTTGTCTTGTCGTCTAGTACTTAATAAAAGATGGTTCAGAGAGTACCTTCATCGTCTGCACGCTGACACGCGTAACTGCTTTATTTTTAGAACGCACTTCCTCCAATTTTAAGAATTATCGCAATTATTAAAGCTCCAATGTTTTTTTTATCTGTCAATAAATGAAAGGCCGATTCATCGATCATAATGAATCAGTAGTGGCGCACCACCGCTCCCATTTCCGATCCGAGGCGTCACACAAACCGTAAAACCGGTTCAGAGCGTTAATTATAATCGGATTTTGAATCTGATTATTTTACTACCGAATTTTACTCTATACGTTTCGACACCGTTCATCAATTTCGTTGATAGGATTTTTAGGATGATTAATTCAATGAGCTATGCGAGATCCATTACAGCGTCTAATCGTCTCGCGCGAGCTTAAAATGATCGTTGAACTCATAATGCCGTGGAAATATTGTTTGTTTTTTGACAGGATTGAAATCAATCAATCTGTATTGATAGGTAGCTTTGGCAGCGTCACGATCGGTCCCTTGCCGTAAAACATTTTTCAACAGAAGCGAGAAAGTGTGGCAGCTCATAACTCATTTTACACGTCCGCGACGCCCGTATCTCGCGATCAGTTGCGACCTGTCAATTATCATCCGCAATCACTTACACTAACTCTGACATATTCGAGGAAGACTTGCATCATTGCACGTACCTCGAATCCTCTTTAATCAAACATTAATTATTTACAAATAATCTATAAAAATTCGCTAATCTAATTTACTTATTTAGAACGTGACTATGACGACGAACTTGAAATCAATTCGCTAAACTAGGCTTAACAAGAGTGCCATCTGAACTACCGTTGTGGATGATGGGACATGTGAGGGTGTGATAGATGGGCGTGGGAGTAGGGTTGCCCGAGGGAGCCTATAGGGAGGGGGGACGGACAGGGGGGGTGCTGGTGGTACTGCTGTAGCGGCGACGGAGCGAGCCCGGGGTGATGCTCTATGGGGTACTGGATTGACGACGGGTATGTCAGTTGCCTCACCTTCATGTCCTCGTTATCTACGTTATAGGTGAGCTCGGTTTCTTCGAAGCCGGTGGCTGCCATCCGCTGCTCGCTGGTCGTGGGCGGGTCAGGCGAGTTGAGACACGTCTGGATGAGCCGCTTGCCCGAGTCGGAGGTGATCATGGGCTGCAACTTCCGCGTCGCGAACGTGTACACATGCCCCGTTTCTGAGGCCACTAGTAGCATCACTTGTGTGCCCGTCAGGGTTGACAGTTCGTACGCCTGTGAATAGAAAAAAGTTACTGTTTACAAATGCTCCCAACAAGAAAACAGCGAAAGGTAAGTTTCTAAAATATCCATTAAATAAGTCGCGGGACATCATACGTATATGTACTGTACTGGGTAACGTGGATCGATTTTTTTCTAGCGTCTTATTGAAACCTTGGGGTGGGGTAAGCTGATGAATTCTCCTCTTTTTCCGGTATGAAATTGAATTGAGTTTCACGCCTCAACATTGCTATACAGACAGACACGTGATCATGTGGCAGCGATGTTTCGAAGATGTTTTTACAGTTGTTTTAAATCAGATTTATCATTGGCTGCAAGTACCTACTTCCCAAACGTCACAGTACCAGATACGATAAAGAATTGATGTAGCACGAGTTGCTTAAATAAAATGTATCTCTCCAACCTGCGAATCTGCATGATTCCATCGTAAAACAAAACTTTCTTCCCGCCCACGTGCGATTACATGTCCGGCACTCTGTCGGTCGGCGTCATAAACACTCAATTCGAAGCCCTAGGACCACCTAAAGCTTTTACAGCATTAACATCCAGTAGTTAAAGTTACCCTTATATTTTGTGACCTTTCACCTCTCCCACGCAGCTAATTCGTAAGCAAACCTCTGCACGTTTCGGGAGCATATATATCACTATCTCACGGCACTCTTTGTGTGTGCATGAGGAATTATCACACCCACTGGCGCCCGAACGCCTACACTGCCTCCTAACACAAACATAACTAAACCCAACACATTCAATATTCAATCTTAAACTCAAAGTTTTAAGTGCTTTGGGACCGCAAATTGATAAAGAGCAATTTGACACGGACAATTGACAAAACTACGGTAGCTCGACCTTTGATGTTCAAATTGATGTAAACCAGAATGCAAACCTTAGTGCGTGGGCAATACAGGTCTAGGCGACGGTGTTTGTTGGTTTCTGAACGCAGAGTTATGTTGGTTAGAATTCGCTTTTCGATTATGTAATGAGTGTTTGGCCGCTCGTCGCCCACCAGTGGAGATAGCGATCTTTGGGACCATTCTACATTGATCTGGTATACGTTACGGTTTGATTGCTTCTTGGTTCATGTAAAATGGTGTTGTGTTTTTAATAAGAAATATATGTCAATAGACAATTAGGACTATTGAACTTCAGAAAGATAGAAAAATGTGTGAGGTTTCTTGTAAGCAGAATCAACAATAGCGATCACTCATTTGTAAAAAACAACTTACATCAAAACTGCCAATTAATAAAACATTTTCCATTAAATTCTCTACAATAATTGTCCAGGATGTATATTGCTAGGCGTTATCGTTTTCAAATTATGAGTCGCGAAAATTGTGATGAGATGTGTTTTCTGCAAAGGATGAAGCGTATGAGCGACGTAGGGAGACGCAGGACAATCCAAAATTGGTTTTTTAGAAGTAATGGCTAAAGACCATATTTTGTGCTAACGGCCTCCTATATAGCCCAGTCGGTAGTGACCCTGCCTACGAAGCAGGAGGTCCCGGGCTCGAATCCTGGTCAGGGCATTCATTTGTGTGTTTAGCACGGATATTTGTTCCTGAGTTATGGATATTTTCTATGTATTTAAGTATTTATTCATACTTATCTATTATATATATCGTCATCTAGTACCCATAACACAAGCCTTATTGAGGTTACTGTTGGACTAGGTCGATTTGTGTAAGATTATCCTATAATATTGATTTATTTATATTTTATTTATTTTGGTGCTCTTTCATGGACATAGCCCGTCCATAGCTAATTTTTGAACAGTTAATGCCTTTCTTGCTAGGTTGATGTTTTCCTAGTTGCCCATACTATTTTGTATTACTTAATTAGTCTCTCTCGTCTTAATTAGCACAACACATAATTTGAAAACTATAAGTGCTAGTAACATACTTTAAAGACAGCGATTGTAGAGAATTTAATGAAGAGTATATTCTTCATTGAAAGTTATGTGGTAACTTTTACCGTTTATATTAAAAATACGAAAACTGCAAATTGGGACACAAAAGTAGGGGGGAGGGGGGGAAACACTTTGGACGAGCTGTTTTCACTTCTATTTTTATTCTTATTGTTATAAGCTTGGTGCATGCAAAGTTTCATGTCTTCTTCCGGATGGGACCAGACATTTTGAGTTTGACTCGGACTATTTTCTTCTAGTACGTTTAAGTTTCTTCTCGTATAGTATCTTCTCCTAGCGATTACAACGACTCTGTTTTACTTCTTGCCTCTTTTAACCGGCAGGCTCTCGTAACTAGGGCTTGGAATTCCGGTATTTTTGGTATGGAATTTTATTTTAATACCACGACACCAACCACAAACCAATTCCGGAAATGTCCAAAAAAAAATTGGAATTGCAAGCCCTGCTCGCAACCTTACCCTATTTTAAACTGCCTGGCCTAGATAGTACAAAACTACTGCGACCGCAATTACTAATTTCAGTTTAAATTGTATCATGGCGTGATTGACTGTAACTTAATTATAAACAATAATCTACAGTCGAATACAAAAAGATGTATCCACTTTTGGACCTTATTACAAGGCAATAAGGTGAAAAATTGGATACATCTCTTATTAGTCGACTGTACTTACATGTAACCAATCAGACTGTTTAACATTATTTTTATTTATGACGGTGACACATTACTTTTACTTATTGTCCGATTTACTAATATTTATGAGTACGAATCAAAAGCGTGGGAAACTCAAAGTGAGAAGTTTTTGATATTTGTTCATGGAGGTCCAAGATCACGGGTCAATCAAATATCATATTTGATGCGGATGTGAAGTAACATTTGATCAAATATAAGATAATTCTGTCGATCAATACAGTTGCTGCAAATTGGAAATACTAAAGTCTAAAAACTGCATTGTTTCAGAGTTACAATGTTAATACATATTCCTATCGCATTGCAAGATGTCCATCTAAAACGTAACTAAGCTCCCAAGGATGTAGGAAAAAAAATTAAAAGAGGTTTACCTATATCTCAATTGTCCCTACATAAGTTCAGTCCTAGGGGGTTTTGTTCCCCGACTTGTATATTGACAGTGAAGTGTCCCTGAATTACTTGTAACGAGGTGAGAACGTGTTTAATCGATATAATTTCCCAATCCTCTTCACCCAATAACCAGCATCCTCAATGATTAATGCATCACATAATTAACTACATTCTACTCCCAAATTTCACACAACAACGTTAACTTAAATCCTGCTGATCAAACTGGCACTTAAGGTCCAGTAAAAAAGGGTTAAAATTGGATGTAATGTGTTGATCGGCAGATTTTCGGATTGGGTAACAAATTGACAATTACAAATGCACTTTTAATGAGCAACTTGTGAATGATGGACGAGGAAGCGGGTGGAATGCTTGACGCTGGATACGACCCCATTTTTTTACTAACGATACGTAAGAAACAATGTGATGTTGAATATTTCGGTGTTAACGCAGTTTTTGTTCAACGCAGTTTTATACTTCAGAAACAAATTATACTTATTGTTATATATTTCACAATGTTTTGGCTTTCTTTGTTTCGAATTTTCTTTACAATTATTGTGTTTACATGAAGATTACTCTTATACAGCCGAAGAACACTGCCAAAAGCTATAATATAAAGGATGATTCTGTAGATATAGTATAAATAAAGAATAGGAAAAAGAAGGAATGATAAAGACACTTTATTTCAGAGAAACGATTCAAGTTTATCTCGAGCCATCATCGGGTTTACAGTTATAAATGACTTTGTCGAAGTAAAACCAATAATAGGATTAAACATGATTAGCTTGGTTAACCTTCGTTTGACTCCGCCATTGACCCGCGCTAGGGCTGCCAGAAAAAAATACATACACTCAGATTTGTGGTTATTAAATGTATGCGTGTAGTAGTAGTTAAATATATAAGTATAAAGAAAAGAAAAAAAGTTATTTTGCACCCAAGAAAAGTAATACTCAACGTGCTTAAATACTCATGCAATAATAATTAAGTAACTTTCGTTAATCTCATTACCGAGACATTAACACCAAGTAATACCTGACGTAATCATCCGGTAAGCGAAAATCATATCTGCACTAGTAAGGATTGACAGATCGGCTATTTATCTAAAGTGCAAAAAAACACCGGATAAACAAATTAATACAAAACGACGTAAACGCCATTCCTTCGAATGGTTTTTACGACATATAAGTTTTAAGTTATCGAAATGCTCCAGATTTGCGAAACCCGTTCGGTTTGCACGAGCAGTGACGGAAACAACCGACTTCACCCGAAGCCGAAATTTTAATAAAACAACGTCAATCAGTAGCTGTCAAAATTAAGTGTCATTACAAACATGCGTGATTACAAATTCAATTATCAACTGAATTAAGTAGCGCCGTAAGAGGTTTATGTGTAAAAGGTGACAGGAAACCGAACGTAACTTTTAACGATTCAGGGTGCAAATTGACAAATCAAATGGATTAAATAGGTGATGTCATCGATGTTAAATCACTGTCTAGACGCAAATGCTTGCTTAATTGTCGTTCTACTCTTAGGGCCGGTTTCATCAACGGTTCTCGGCAAACCGTACAAACGTATCTCAAGTACTTATATTACCTAAAGCCTAAATAACAGTAGAGTAATTCAGATATCAAACTCTATTCAAATTGATTACGCGGATATTGGCATGCCATAGACTCAATGATACAAGGCAAACACTTGGAAGAAGATCATTTGGTTAAATTCTCAAAGGAAATCGTACATAATTAAGGATTTACCGAAAAAAAAAATAAGTAGAAAAGAAAGCAGGTTAAAACATCCAAATACTTTGTAGTATTAATATGATAACAGCCCTGTTGTAGCGGTGCGCTTGCACAGGCGATGAAACCGGCACTTTTTGCCGGCCACAAGATCAGATACAGAATCCGATGGTACGATAACTAATAGCTCTATAAACAAGATGATAGCCTAGTTAGCGCTGGGAAAACTTGCGACGGATGTATGAAATGCCTGTTGCATGGATGAGTTGGTACAATTAAACGATGTCGAGCATTTTTGAAGCGAGTTAGACGGGCACAAAAAGTCGAGACATGATATTGTTTGCTGTGCAGTAATATGTATTATATGGTATTATTACAGATATATTGCATAATGTATTTCCATCGGGAAAACTTGATCTTAATTGGAATACGACAGCACCCGAAATGTTAATAAATTATTGTTTTAAATGGATGACATTTACATGTCCATTAATATGGAACTTTATTATTTAGTGTCAAGTGTCAAAAAGTAAATATAAAATCTCAATGTGGCTGTATGAAGCTAATTGAGAGAGCACGATAAATACGAACTTTTCCGATAAAATACGATGGGAAACTATTATGCACTACATGTGTAACAGTGATGTAAATGGGCATTTTTATGAACTTGTACTTAAAAGCACGACTTAAGTTGTGTTTCAGTAACGTCCAACCGTTACAATTCCCGAAAAAATGTATAGGATTTGACATTGACCGTCAGTTTTGTGACGATTGCTAACCGGCCGTTAATGGTACACAGTTAAGTGAAAATGCTCAAATACGCATTCTTAATTTTAATTATTATTTAAAGGGTGGTTAGCGGCAGTTATTAAACTTACGATCAATGTAACACATAATTTAGACGTGTGTTTTAAAGTATACGTAACTCATGTTAAGCTTAACCTAAACCGTACATACATATGCCCTGAAAATAGTAAACCAATAAAAAACCCCTGTAAGTTGTATACAACGTTAGTAATCACAAAATCGGAGAGCGTGCCAATTACACAACAATTAGTCGGATACCGACGAAACTGCCAATTTTCAAAACTATTCGACAAAATTCTAAAAAACAGTAATGCAAAATAGCGCAGTCATTTTAGATGAACGGCAAAGATAAGGATGAGACCAATATTGCTAAAGCTAAAATCTACTTCGCATTATGACCCCCAGACACGACAATAGACATTATCGAAGATCGTGAGAAACACCGAAACTAAATTACGCCCCGTCAAAAAAATAAATTTAAAATTCGCGAGGAGAAATTTTAAACGGTCAACTGACAATGAAAAACGTCCGTCAGAGACTGACTTCACACATGAATTACTCCATATGATTTGCAGAAAGTGTTGATAATACAAACATTTATGAAGATAAAATGACCTGATGCACTGTGTAAGGAGCACATGTTTGGTTTTAGTAAAGTTAGGTAGTTGAACAAGTTTATCACCACAGTTTTTGTGGCTTTATGGTTTGACTAGACTTTGATAGTTGTGATTTAACCGACCACTTAATGTCGTGTGCATTATACATATCTTCTTTTCGTGTCGCGTTAATCGACTTATCTCTTTTAATACACGCAGGTCTTTTACGTGTGTAAGAAACATATATTCAAAAATGCAGGTTCCTGTCGCCAGCGGTTTATGTTGTGCGTGACCTGTCACTCCAATCAGTAAGTCAGATTGTCAATCACAGAATTGTTTGGTTTAACATTAAAATCGGAAAGCGGACAATTTTACGAATGATTTGTTTTCACATACAATATTTTGCAGTGGTAGCAATTTATGAGTCCACGGCAGACAATCCAACGAAGGGCGCCAGTGATGTACGCACTCACAAATTAATGGAAAGCATTTAGGACAAGGCATTACGCATGGCGACATTTCAGCGGCAAGTGCTACATGCGTTGCCGAAAAAACTAATTGCGACTACAATGAGCACAAAGCCACCGCTTTTCCCACGGCGCATCGCGCGTGCGTACCGATCATTGCGCGCGAGCCCGTCTTTTATTGCCAAAAATTAATGTCCGGTAAGCAGACCTTAATTACAACTCTGGCTTGTTAAACTCAGCCCGTCACACTAATAGTCACCGTTCCGAGAACCTCAAACCAGAAAACTCATAAACGTAATAACCGACTAATAATAATACAATATTAAGAATACGAGGATTCCCGTATCGCCAGCGCCATCAGCGCTTTACGACCTTTTAATGTTATTGGTTAATACAGCGTTTTTACCAGTTTTTTTAACAACTTCATAGTAGCCATCATCGTCAGGAGACAGTTATTTTTATTACATTTAGCGGGCTTCTGTAAATCACCATTAAAGTTGACCGTATCAATATGTCCCTTCGCTGCATTAACGGGCAGATGCGCAATGGTTAATGAAATGCAAATGTATATTAAAACTGTACATTCTTAGTTTAACGAGGAGGACATTGTTGAGGAAGCTTACGATCTCCGGGAATTATGTCGAACATTACCTGCCACACATTAGTATCAAGAACTTGTTACCATTCATTATAAGCACGCTCGGACAAGAATATTAAAGTCGTTATTTAAAGATCTGCCGTGCGAGCAAATGTTTAATGTAACGGAGAAACAGGAGAACCTACACGATAAATCATTAATGAGCCTCGGAAGATGCTCGACTCCTAGTGTCTACTTGTAATGGCTGTAAAACGGGATGGCGTTTATATCATCAAGTCCCTGGTCTATTTAGCTCGTCCACTTTCACTGTAGCCCGAGGTGTCAGCGGTGTTACCTATTATCGCTCAGCGGCGAGACAGCGCAATTCCTATGGAAATGAGCTATGGACTCAGCCGGGTTATAGGACAGGTAGCCGGTGACGGTACAAGGCTAAATGCCCACCATTAACATTTATTAGTTTTCAGGAAACACCGGTTGCAACAGGATTATGTGTGGAGAATTTAATATGAATCAATTGAGATTTAATTTGAGATAAATTGTCACCGTCATCGTACATCACAATATCTTCATTAAATATAATGGACGCAGAGAGCAATTTCGTAGTATAGTATTACTACTTTGAAAATTTCGTAGTACATGTGGTACTAATAATAGTTATAATCCTTCTCGCATTCGGGTAAAAAGGATAAAAAAGAGGTAGATTGCCTCTAACCTAAATAATTATAAGTAAAGTTAACTTGTAACTAACTGCTTTATAGCAATTTTGAAGTCTATCAAAGTTGCACCATATTTTCTAAAGCCGTCCATATTCATCCACATGTAGCTTTATCGTTTTCTAAAATCAGAAGAGCGTTGAACCTTTAAGAGCACGTGGTGTATCCGATAAGGGAAGGAAACCCCAAAAACAGGTTATGAGAGGCCAGGTTGCCATATTTGTGAGCCGACTGGATTAGTCGTAAAAGGTTGAAACTGGCCGAGATCGTCTTTTGCCTACCTGAGCGACCACGTGCCTTTATTTGTTTGCTACGTCACTGCCTTCTTATGGAGGATCCTTTTGACATTAAGGTCAGCATGTTCTCTCTCGCGAATGTTACGTAATGCTTGATGTGATTTAATTGGAAATATTCGTAGTAGAAAATAATATATGCAGAATGGTATGAACATTCTAGCAAAATATTTAAGTTCAACTTTTGGTCTACACCTTTTTCATAATTACACTTTCTCTGAAATCAAAAATTTTAACACGCACGTTTCAAGCATTATTGGTAGGCTTATTATTCTCCAAAGACAAAACGTAGTACATTAACCATATATGAATTGGAGTTGTGCCTGTTGGAATTGGAAATTGGAACGTCCTTCCTTATAATGGGCCCAAGTGTCGTCACATAAACGATTATTTCAACACGTTTTACGTTTAATCGAATTAAGAAATCCGCAGCTCACACTTCTGGTTTTCGGTCCGGCTCCTGCAAGTCAATTCTGACTGACATTCAATTATTTGATTGACTTGAAATTTAGCATGCGTGCATGCTCACACTTCTGGTTTTCGGTCCGGCTCCTGCAAGTCAATTCTGACTGACATTCAATTATTTGATTGACTTGAAATTTAGCATGCACGCGTACTTTAAATTTAAATGATAATGATTGTCACGAAACAATTTTCAAAATTAAAAACTCGCGAGAGTGCAAAATAAAACGGTTTAACGGATATTTTAATCATGCAAAAAAAATATGAGTGTATCATGGTGATAGTAGCAAGGTGAATTTTTATCATACACTTAAAATAGCTTTTTACGCAACTTGAGAATTAACAACATTACCGTAAATCAAGAATACTACCAGACCAGAGGGGGTTGCCGATCCCTCGTGGCCATTAAAACGATTGCGATGTCCGAGTAATGATGGAAAAGTGAAAGTATCGAACAAGCTTCGTTATCTTACTACAGCCTGCGAAGCTACTACTTTAATTACGATTTTAACTGGCTACTTTAAAAAGAAAACCTCACGTCATTTTGCACCCAGACAACTCATATCTTTATCCTTTTGTTCTTTCATGTGGAAGAAATAAGAGGTATAATCGATGGAAGGGCGGTTAGTGGGTTGTAAATGTAAAATTTGTGAAGCGGCTTGTTTGTTTTGAGAGCTCGTCAGAAGCGAAAACTTGATTACGGAAAAAAAGCAATGATTCAGTGCGAACGAGTCGCTTCCTTGGATAGCGGGACGCATGTAAATGGCTTTGTGCGATAAGTGTCTGAACACACCAGGGATTCTTTTTATTTTATAATGGCCCTTTTTAATGGAGAAGCTGACGAAAGCTTAGAATGCAAATTTTGCACCAACCAGGCATTTTAAAATCTTGAAATCGCCTTGTGTGTAAACTCTAAGGCAAGACAGGGGTGAACGATCTGATAATGGGGAATATGTCAGCTGAGAGATAAGTTTACACGGAGTGATTTTGCAAAGAGTGCTACAATATGAATGATATTTATGTATATTGGATATCGGATTTGGATGGATTGGATTTCTATTGACTAATGTACACTGTACAGTCTGGCAAACCATTTACAGCGTAGATATTTTTAAGAGGAAACATCTACAGGAACATAAAATATGGAGTTATATATAATTAATGTGATAGCACTCGCATTACTCGCACTGAAAAGTCTAAAGCAACATCGTAATTTAATAAACTAATGGTTTTAACACCAAACCTCAAGCCAGCCAGCCTAACCAATATTTAATCAATTGAGAGTTAACAGGTAATTATAAAGGATCGCGCCAAAGTGAATGTTGTTTTCAACGTAAACGAGACTGAAATTGTCATGCGTCTAATGTTACCATGATTGACGTTTTTACAAAATTCTTATGATTAAAAGCAGTTAGACTAGAAGTCATTCCTGAAAATTCAATAAGACCATAAATTAGTCAAACTAAAAATCAGTTTTGCAAATGACAATGACACTTAAAGTGTAAGAAGATAACTTTTTTCTAATCTTTAGCATAAAATACAAATAACATTAAAAATATATTAATGACAAGGCATGCTACGCCGAGGGTTTTAGGCAATTATTTAGATTATTTACTATGAAAAGCTGGCAACACTGCGCGTAATAGCAGGAGCTGGCGTCGGCGCGGCGATCGGACTTGCGCGCGCGGCGCCGATTAGTTTAAACGCCGCTTAGACAATAATTACCAAGGTGCTAGCATGGCACACGTAACTGGCGACACGATACTCGTATCGTATTGCATCTAATCGCAATTCTGACTGTGCTGTCTGATGAATTGATGATCAACGCGGCCACAGTTAAATAAGAAACTCGAGGTTTTCATCCTTTCAATTCTACTCGACTGTGATGAAAGAATTGGACAGAGGGTGTTGTAATCACAAGGTGAAGATGATATTCCGTGTGACAATAATCTTCAGTCACGATCACGAGGAAATGATACGACCGCTTTAATAACATAGAAAACGACTCTTTGTGAAAAGGACAACCGACAGTGACAAAAACGTATCCATCGCCAACTTCATTTCCCACAAGTAAGTAGTGTTTTTTTAGTAATATCAATTTGTAAGACAATTCATGTCCATTTTCAAAATCATGACGTGAATAAAATTGAGGATATTGGAAATCTTCAATACAAGACTTTGCGATAAGATTGCTTTAAATCGGCGGCATCTTGTACTTTTTACATACCTACCCATAAAACGCAAGCTCTTATGGGCAATGTTAATTATGGAAAAGCTTTCTCATCTCCTTACACTATAACGTGTTAAGTAGGTACCATATAAAAAAACTAAAAAAATAACGACTTGGTACAGAAACTTTCTCATAATTTAATTTTTGGCAAAATTTTAATATTTATCAGTGTTGAAATTTAACACCAACTCGGATAAAGCATGCTAGCACTTTGAACCGGGTCCACTTTCTGCGTAACACCAGTAGTCCACTCTGCTATAACATTTTGTATCGCATTAATACCTTATTTTCATAATGACATATATCGCTTCATCAACTACGTTTAAGTTTACAGTGGTAATGCACTTATTAATCGAAAATATTTAATTAAAATGGCATTTAACGCTTACATTTAACACAGTCATCATAAGTGTAATTGATATGAACATCTCTCATCATCGATGTTCTCGGCTATTATCACGGTTTTTATGATGACCTTCAAGATGAGGAAAGCCAAGCTATAAAAAACGTGTCCAAAACGTAGAAACATACATAATGTAATACATTATTTCATAGCGGTGAAGAGTCAACCAACAGAAAGTTTTATTGCATAATTGTATTATGTATAGGTTATAGGAAGTAATGACTAATAAGGCAGGTAAGGCTTAATTTGTCCGATAAGATCAATTCACAGCTACATTATTATTCCACGCCCACTAGCATACCGAATATTGTATTGAAACATTCAAAGATCTGCTAAGCGTGAACAGAATAATTTAAATGAACTTGAAGTCAAATTAAAACTTTGACCAAAACTTGCCTGTATAGCCTCCGTCCTGCATACCTTTGTGCAGAGGAAAAGGTCATATCGCACTCGTTTTCAGTCTCAAAACTCTCTAAAACATCACTAAAGGAACATTCGTTTGAATATTTTGGCATAATATATTTCAACACTTGCATTGTGTCCTCGACAAAATTCCCCACAGATTATGAAAAAATATATATTTTGTCGTATCCACCTCAACCACTTTTGCTGTCATCGTGTCACTCGCGTCGCGTCATTCAGACAATCGAGTTTCGATTCCAGTCTTTGCACATGCTAGGCACCAGACACCATGCAAATGCGCTATCAATAGCCGTGATAATTGCATGCCCAGCCCGTTGCCAGCTTCATTCATAAACAACCGAGATTACTTTATGAATGAGTGGCCGCGCCCTTAATATATTGTCGCCCGACTTCCATAGTTTCCTGTTCGCCTATTACCATTTATCGAATGTTGTCCGTGCAGGTTATCAGTTTGACCGACCTTGAATCATGAATTTCATTGAGAACATATAGCAGCGAGTAGTAGTCGTACATCGTATTGCGTTCAAAGCGCCTCGTAAATTGCATTCTTATACTAGGTAGCGAGAACATGAATTTAATAAATATATTAACGTTCAATTCATTAACGGACGCGAAAAAACAAACATAACTCAACACGCTATTACAGAGCTTATGAACATAAACCTGTCCGGCTGTTAATAATTCCTACCTTAATGGTCTCTCATTGCTGAATAAATTTTAGCGCTAAATAAACAAGCGTTATCTATGATCTGCACAATGCTGGTCCAGGGCCACAGCGTCTGAGACGCCGCCTCCTCGATACCATCACGCCGATACGCATCAAGGAAGACCAGTTGTCAATACATTTCACCTGCGCCGGACCCGGTTGATGGCTGTCGGTGACTCGGACCCGTTCCCATGAATTGTGTCGCGCGAGACATTTTTATACCTCTGTACGACAAGACGTTCTCCTTGCTTACATGTTAATGTATTGACCACCGGCCCCAGTTTTATGTCGGGCGCCGGCCGTCCCCGTCGATCGAAAATCTAATTCAATTTGACGTCGCGGCAATACAATCGAGAGACGGACGGCGGCGGCGAGCCGCGTTAAATGCTAATTCCTTCCCTATCCTATGCAAATTAACAACATAGCCACTAAATAGCATTAAGCCCGAACAGGGGAATATTCCGCTAACCTTATTTACGGACAATTCAGACGTCTCCAACAAACACAGGTGGTCCCAATAAAAGGTTCGGAAGCCAGCGCCTCTGAGGATGCCGCCTCCCTAAAAGGATAATAATACGTCGTTTCCGAACCCGAGCCGAGAATCCCCTGGACCTGGGAGAAATGTAAATTGTCGTGCCATCTGACAAATAGCTTAATTAACGACTAACACGCGACACGGGAATTATTGCGATTATTCGAATGGTTCATTACAGCGCATGGCACGGCGCCTGCGACTGCACAATTAAGTGCTAGTTTATACCCATCTTAATGCTAACAAGGCTACAATCTTCCCTCTAATTATGTATGATGTAGATCGTGGCCGTGTCTCGATATCACCAGCGATTTAATTCTCTCCGCAAAAAGCTTTATTCCTCTGAATACAATGAACAAAAGATACTGGAGGAAACTTATGATACGGCCTAAGTAGCCCACATGCGGTAATTTAACGAAGGTATTAAATCTCAAGGTTGGAGGAGTTAGGTTGGTTTTTTCGCAATGTTGTGGGTCGGTAGGCGTCTGGTGGGCGCGCGCACGTGTCGAGGCTGAGGTTTGTGACGCGACTGCGCGCGTGGGATGCCGTCGCTCCACTGAGGACGCGAATGGGTGCCTCTGTGCATCATAATCCTCGCAACGTTTGCTTTGATGTCATTTATATCAGGAGCATTCCCGTAATGTATGCGCTCCATCTTACAACATTGTACCAACATAGTCGGCTTTGTAAGTTGCTCCTATAAAGTGGTAGTTTGATTGATAAATTCTAATACTTACTCATAAGAAAATTCATAAAACTAAATCCCTTCAAAACTCCGATATCGGAAATTATTTAAGGGAAACCTCAAACTTTGTCAAGCACGCCGATTTCCAGGAATTCTGTTCGAGATCAACGGTCCACATCTATCAACCCATCGATAGTCCTAAAAACCGTTCAAACCCAACACCTCACTTCCAACAAAAACCGTCTCAATCGCGGCGGAACCTCAGCAAAATCCAGTTCCATTTCAAAATATAGCGGATTCTGCCAAAATCAACAATGGACGCAAAAACCTGGTATTGTCCAATTGCATGGTAACGATGCCGAAACCCACGCTTTCCCACCGAAATCCGGGATCGTTTGCTTTTTTCCACCTGATTAAAAAATATCTCGTTGTGCTGACGAATGGCAATCAAATAAAAACCTACAGAGCGATGTTTTATGTATGAAATTCCAGGTTCCTATACATAATGTATGGGGCAGCCGCTGCGCTCGGAAATTTGACAAAACAGACGGACTCTATGGCAGTTCAGTTGTCTTTTTCTGGTTTTCGGTGACGATAACATCTAAAGTGATTAAAGTTTTTTGACCTCTAGTACATATTTGTAATTGTAGTAAAGACTTTTTCACTATTAAGTCGTTTAAATCAAGTTTAATCAAAGTCTGGGCTATTAATTTAATCAACGTTCAAACGCTTCTCTCTACTATTATCTATGATTGAAAACAGATAATTATTGAATTCAAATATGTAGTTTTAGTCGAAGCTGGCATAAGGTTTACATTAATCTGACAATATTTTGATAGGCATTCTGCGCCTAAATTAAATAATATCATCTTGGTTTGGTCTGGTTAGTATTAAATAAAAACTATCAACTCTCTCTTAATGTCAATATAATAAATATAGTAGAAAAACCCTATAAAACTCGTGAGCTTTAAGCTTAGTTTTAAATCGTGTTTAATTATATTCTTTATCATACATAAATTCTCACAATAATTGCCATAGTAAATGGTCATTGCAAGTCTGATGATCGGACAGTACAATTAATATCCCGGGTTTAGTAAACGTTGGATTATTTCTTACGTTGTTATCAAGGGAAGGTGCTATGTGGCATCCGTTTTGAAACTTATATTTATTATAATGGAGTGTTATTTCATGTATTAAAATAAGTACAAATAGTTTTAACAGTGACCGCACAATTACTTGCACGAAACCTACCTATGGGAAATTTTAAGTTCTTTGCTGAATCCAGGCTAAGTCCATCGATATTTGCTGGTGCAACTACAATCGGACGTTAATCTTGTATATTAATTTCTACATTTGTAGACTTACATAAGCTTACATTTTTGAGTTTAGTTCCTACTAATACGTCACAATATTCACATCCAACTTATACTCATGAGTTTTCTGTTTATCGCACTCAATGACGTGTCCCCAATATGCGTCTTCTTTTGCAACGTACGGCCAGAAGTTAGGAAAAATGTAAGTAATGTAACCCACAGGCTTCGCTTACTTCACTTATTCGAGCAATGGAAACTTCAATTACCCACTGAACAATCTTGTCTCTAGCGATAAAATTACGCGGTAAAAATTCAATTTACCGCAGTAACTAACGCAAAAAAACGAGATTAAACGGATAACAAAATCTATAGAATCTACAGGGCGTGAACAGCTGCCTATTTCAGTCCAACAGGTTAGTCGTTCGTTACGCAGGTGTGTGAAGGGTGCTTAAGGGTGCGCTGAATTTATTGCGCGCGAGTCTGCAGTGTGTGTACCGCTTATTGCTCGATGCTTTATGGTTCTCGCAATGAGATGAAACTAGTTTTAACTGTAATGGACGATAGTCTGCTATAGGTCAAGATTGCTTGAAACATGCTATGGACAGTTTAAGTCAATTTTATCGCGCGATCGACGATTATCATTGTCACCTTGATAATGGTAAACAGGAGCTGTAATAGTTGTAAATTGGGTTAGGTTTGACGAGATGTTGCAATTTTGTTTTTTATTGCGTGATAAAAGCAAAGGGAAACCATTTGAGGAAATGCTCATAGGCGCGAAAAAACAATTTTATTAAAATTAAGAATAGATTTTCATATTTACACACATATTAATTTAGACGAACTTTTGGTTAACTTTTAATAGGATAGTTGCATGGTGCAATGCTTCTAATGAAACACAAAATTATGCTTAAAAAAGTAATTAAAGTACATAAATTGACAAAATACCAATTAGACCACAATCTGAATTCAATGCAAGAGTCACTTAGCCAACCCACAGTACATTAAAAAGTACGACAAAAAACTAACCTTTATTAATGTTCACTTAGCGAACGATGAAGAAATTCAAACTATTCCAATTACAATTTCAAATTGTCCTGGAACTTATGAAGTTGACGATATTAAAACGTCAGGGACCAAATTTGAAATTTAAATCGAAAAAGCTGCTTGAAGCCAATATTTATCGCTACAATTAAGTGTTAAGTTTGGTACCCTAGCCAACTAGTAACGGTTTTAGGATACCGTAGAACACCATTGGAAATGTTTGCATAAAAAGTGACACCAATCTTCTGACGCGAGAAAAAGACTACCTGAGACTATTCTCTTTATTAATTGGTCACGTGACTTAATAAACCTATATTAATCATTGATAAGTAAAGTATTTTGTGGTTTACTATGATTACTATCCCTATTTTAAAACATAACTACGAGTATGTGTAATATTAATCTTCGGCCTATCCGACCAGATACCGGATAGTGGCCGAATATCCGTTGCATCTCTAGTTTCAAGTAAGTACCCTTATCTAGCCAAACAAGAATTAACTGAATTTTTTTTATCTAAAACGCCTTGTTCGTCAAGAACTTGACAGTTTTCTACAGACGCGAACTTATCAAATTTAATGACAAAGGTGTTAAGATCAGGTGCGCGCTTTTCAATTAACATCCAGTTTAAAATACAGTAGTCCAGTGACTATTAATATGAAGTATTCATTACACTCATGCCTCTGGCGGCATACTTAATTTACTTTTAAAGACTTTTATCAACTAATTAAGTATAGATACTATAGAACTGAATTATATACTCGTCTCGTCGCAATTTCTATTATGTATATAGCACGATAATATAATTATCAGTTTTCACTTTAACAAAAAAAATGCGGGTATCGCCATATATGATGGCCAAGTCACAAAATATCACATTAAAATAAATCGATAAACCACTGTATTGGAATGGCATTACAGTTAACGTATACGAAACCCGCCTATACGCAGAAGCTAATCTTGACAGCGGTTTGACAGGTGTCCGTCAAATGGTTCACAATAATGGTGTTTTTCTTTTGTTCCAGAATTCTTGGATTTTATGTGTATTAGATCAGTCATTGGAGCATTTTGCCTTACAAAAGGTGGTGTAGAAAATTTTAATTGGTATTGGTAGGCTACATGGTGGTTATTAAAAATCTAGATTTTAGACCCTGAGGGGGCGGAGCGTTGGAGGCCATCTTGGTTTAAAGGTTAAAATCTTGGCTTGCCGCTTAAACGGTCAGTATGACTAAAGTGTCTACGTATAAAAAAGACAAAATTGTCTACAATTGCCTACCAATACCCATCAAAACATTTTCTACACCACCTTTTGTAAGGCAACGTATGGAGATGATTCCCCGATTATTAGATTATATGTGTAGATGATTCTTTCATGAGGACTTTACATGTATGAAATATCAATTCTTCACTGCTCATCTACTTTTGGTTTGCACTGTATGGACTCTAACAAAAATTGCCTTTAAAAAGTAAGTACATATTTCGTCAAAGATGATGGATGATTATTGATTATATTATAGTTAACGCTAAATACCAAATACTGTCAGAATGAAATAGAACATCAAGCGATCTATTCACATAACATTCCTACGCTAATATCCCTGTACCTACCTACAACGCAATCGTGCACATACTTGTGTTTTATGTAGAGTTTTCTCGAAAAACCTCGCCATAAACATTCTGGTCGTGAGCCTCGAAAACTCTTTGATATAGACCGACGACTAACGAACCGCGCGGCCGATAAATCGGCCGATTAGTCCGACGGCACCGGGACAGACTGTCGATCTTCCGGACTAATCAGTTTAACTATTGACAATGACAACTTGTCAGCTGGGGCGTAAGGATTTGCAATGCGATTGATGGCCGTAAGTTACTGAAACTTTCTCGCATTTGATTTTGTGCACAAGCAAAATAATCAAATGTAAATTGATATATGAGGCTTCACTGCGAAATAGCAGCACGAAGTACTAGGCTTGCATCATTGTGAGGCGTTCGAACAAGGTGTTGGGAGGCGGGCCAGCACGCCAGACATTCCCTTCTTACCAACCAATTAAGCTTGACCTTCTATGCCCCGCGGATGCCACCTAACGGCACGCGGACGGTAGTCAAATTACGGCTGGCTTCAATATGGACACTTAGCACAACCTATCGTATTGTCATGGACTCCTGGTAGATCGGTCGGTTAACAGTCGCGTTCGGTATTCTCATTAAAGTTCAACCAAACAGTTTTGCAACGTTAACATTAACATCTCACAAGTCGCCGATGTTATCAGTCTACAACATTTATCTTCAACATGCACCCTATTTTAATATTTTTGTTGAAAACTAAATTATAAACAATAAATAAATACAGAGAAAAATAAAAAAAACACTTAGGTCTAGTTTTCCTTGATTCCGTTTTCCCGTTTTACTCGTTTGGCTGTATGCGCCAGCAGCGCGATACCATTAAAAAAACCTCTATTCTTTAACGTCAGTGCTATCATGTTACATGTCACTGGAGTAAGTAGAAGTTTCAAAACACGGCGAGAGATGGCATAACATACAAAGGTTTGAATAACAGCGTGACTCTTTGTCTTCTCTGCGCTCCTAATATTTGGGACTCCCTATTTGGTTCTTTTGGTTTCTTCTACAATCAAACAAAAAAGCGAATCCTATGTTTGACACTAGTGATGTAGTAATACAATGAATAATCGATATATTTCAGTCTTATAATTTAATCGCGTGACGTTATCTGATCTGAAGAAGGTAAAAAACTTGTTAGAAACACGTTTTTATTTAACACTTATATACTGAGTTTAATGTTAATATTGCCTTCCGTAACTAATTTAAGACACATTCAAAATTCAACAAATTATCTGTACAACGTTTAAAACGAACAGCGCAGCCATTAAAAGGAAGGTTGTTAATCTCCTTACACAATCAAGCAGAAGCAACCAAAATACAAAGCAGCGCCACACAGGTCGCACCCGCTGCATTAGCATTACAAAACTGCGGGCCGTGAGATATGGGTCGCAGATGCGCGCCCGCGCCGCAATTAGTGTAGGCGCAACATATAATTGTCTCATTTCGGAACAGCCCTGTTCGCGCTCCTGTCCGCAGCTCATCTCCTGCTAATAAAAAAACAATCTTGATAGCTTATGATACCCTGCTGTAGGCGTGGCGTAAAGTAAAACAAAATATGCAAATTTATCCTGTTAACTAACTTGTGTAGTAAACAATAGTTACAAAACGTTAAGATCTAAACGTCGGGTCGTGTGGGAAAATAATCTCGAGCGCAATCTACATCCGAGCTAGGTCCTAATTAATTTAGTAATCGCTCGTGACGACTTATTCCGGCCGTAGACCGAACCACGAACCTAACGAAATCACGACTCCGCCAGACAACGATAATCGTTATTTTAAATTTATTAAAATGTCCTCTTAAAGGACTATCGGGGCGCCTATATCGGACTGTATAATTCACGCTTCGGAAAGTAGACAATGAGGGTCATTATATTTTATAAAGTGTCTATCTTTTTGTTTTAAATAAATCTACATCCGGGTAGATTGGGTCGTGGGCCAAATTTGATTAAATTCACTGTACAGGGAAATGCTTTTTGCTGAAAGATAAACGGCGGAGAGAAATGCCGGGCGCGCCTGATAAAGGGCCATAGACAACCTTTACGTCCTGCAGACTACATCAAAGGCGGGGTACACGGCAATAACATAAGAGAGTGGGTACAATACCCGGCATGCACAACAAATGCCGTCGTGTCGCTGAGCAGGCCCCTGGGGCTTCGTAATTAAGTTCCGCTTGGGGGTGCTCACTCATAACTCCGCGGTTGTACGGCTATTGGATCAATTGTAGGTCACGATGTTTGACACCTAGGTCTAGATCAGCATCTAAGGCATTGTTAGAGATAGTGATCGTTTTAAAAGTACATCTAACGGTAATAGAAACTACTGCATAATGGTACAAAAATAGACTTTAGATAATTACGTTTTAAAAAAATTAACATAGGCAAAAGTGAACCACTACATAATTTCCACAGCACTATAAAAGTCTATTATATATAGAAGTAAGTTTACATCTTAAATTGCAGATGGATGAATATTATATTATAATTATATCTTTATTTTTACTGCAGTACATAAATATGAAACAGTAAATGAATAATATTAATAATTAAACGTAATTCCAAACCAGAGTGAGGAACTGCATCCATAAATATCGATATCGATAAAGAATTAGCATACGGCAATATTGGCGATCAACTGGCATTAATTAAAAATTAAAAAGTAAAGGGCTATTACCGCAGTAACGAGGTCGGATGCGTCCAGGGTCCAGCTAACAAGTAACAACAGAGCACGCCGCCGACTTTGATACCCGCTGCGCGACAGCGCTTGCGTGCGAGACCCGGGAATGTGCCGCAAGTTACAGGAAACGCCTAGGGCTCGTTAACTAATAGATTTTGGTTTGAAAATCTTAAAAAAAGTAAAAAATGATAACAAGTACAAATTAATATCACATGTCACCTGCTCTAGGACCTACCAGAATTTAATTGGCAACATTTTAGCGTTCAGGGGATTTTAAGTCAGAAAAAAAATAAAGAATGTACTTAAGTCACGTGTTCGCGCATATTGCCAACAAAAGTATCTGCAAAACAGATATCTGAATATGCACACGTTTCTTATTTGCAGTTTCATGGACTATAAAAAATAATAAAAGAAGCCAAAACTGCCAACTGCTACTACGCCTAGAAAGTAATTGCTTGGCATGAGTCCAAAAGCAGAAAATACAGGTTTAGAGTGTCGAAATATCATCTTATTATTAGGTATAAACCTATCCTAATATACTTTTGTCGTGGTTTAGAATATGTATTCGCATCGACTTATGTTTGCGAGGTTGTTCTAATAACAGTAGGTATAGATAATTTCAGTAGTAAACTGTAGGAATCGAAGTCATACGACAAGCCCTATAGTTTTCCAAGAATATTTGAAAAGATAAAAATTTTGTCAACTTTCTAAAGCTTCACTTATTTTTAAAGAACTTTACTAAAAACTTTATCACATTTTTTTTATTAGTGGGATTCCGCTAAGGTCGTTTGTCCTTTGCGCCGGCCAGCTTGGGCAATTTCGACAGACATCCCTACACGATCCGCGGAGACGTCTCTACGCGCATAGATTGACAATGCGCAGGCGCGAGTAATGAAACCGCGCAATGTTTTGATGGCTATTAAGACTCTGTATACGTTACTATAATAATTAACTTCACAAATATATTATATTTAACAACTCGGCCACTCTGCTAGAATCTTTGTCTCTTTCACCGGTCAGCTTGGTGAATTTGACAGACGTCTCTTGAGCTCTACACGGTCCTCGGAGACGTTTGTACGCGCATAGATTGACAATGCGCGGATGCGGATAATCGGGATAATGAAGCCGCATAATGTTTTGATGCCCATTAAGACATCAGATGCGTTTTACTTTACTTCAAAAAAGGATAGTCTTGTTGGTTGTGATTAATATCGTTTCATGTAAATTTTTTAAAACCTTATTCATTTGATCCAACAATAAAAAATGTTTTATTACAGTTAAACAAACTACGCACAAAATTTACGTAAATATAAAATTAAGAAAGTTAACAACAAATTGAATATATATTGGAATACAAAGTTTAATCCCTTATACTGCGATATTGCCCCAGACAGCTGAGTAATCAAAAGTTTAGGAGGGCTCAAAAGCTTTAACTTCAGTTGCTTAAAATAAAATTCGGCCTCCTGAGACTTAAGTAAAATTAAATGTAGCTTATACAGCAAATCTTGTTTCAGTGGTACCTATTTAATTTAAATAGTATTGATTTATTTAAACTTTATTGCACAAACGAAAAACTTGATGTACAAAAGGCGGACTTAATGCCAGTAGGCATTCTCTACCAGTCAATCTTAAGGCAAAGCAGAGAAGTGGTGGGCGGTGCTTACGAGAACAGAAAGTAAAGAATTAACTACAAGTAAACAATTAATAAAATTATATACAATACAATATATACATAATATACGAAGTATTGACCCTTCGATAATAAGAAGACTAAGCTATTGTAAAACCATTAAGGCAAAATTAAATAAATATTACATGGGTTGCATACTATCAGCACCAAGATACAATTTGCGAGATAAGAAGGTAGAAAGCTCGAAAAAAGCTTTTGCAAATCGGTCAAAAGTTAACTGTAACAAATTTCACGCAACCAAACCCGTTTTGCCAATAAACAAAAGTTGTTGACAAGTTGAGTTTTCGAGACCAATTTTAAGCGAATTTCCAAACGTCATAGAGTAAAAGTTGTTCTACATGCTTACTGCTTAAGTATGGTAATTACAGTTTCGATATTTCACGTAATAAAGGACGGTTTTCGTTTACTTTTTTGCGCTTGCGCCTTTGATCAATGCCTAATTTTCATCGACGTATTCGACAAGTAGGTTTTTTTGTAGTTTTATACGCTTACCTGATTTCAATATATTAATCATCATAATTAAATATCATGAAAAGTATAACAGCGAAAATTAGCTTAGTGTTCACTCTATACACGGATAAACCTATATTTTATATAATAAGTTTTAAGCTAGGTTCGCTAAATTTTATTATTGATACAATTTTAGCTTAATAAGTATTAAGTTTTAAACGCGTTTAAAACTTATTAAGAATAGGTTTAAATCGTACTTCCCATACGACTTAGTACCTATTTATTTACCTACTAGCTTTTGCCCGCGGCTTCGCTCGCTTTAAATTCGGGGTAACACGGTTCCCCTTTGGCCCCCGTAATGCTCCATACAAACTTCCACCCCCCATTTTAGGGAAGTGGGGGGGTTAGAAAGAGACAAAAAGTAGCCTATGTCACTCTCTATCCCTTCAACTATCTCCACTTAAAAAATCACGTCAATTCGTCGCCCCGTTTTGCCGTGAAAGACGGACAAACAAACACACACACTTTCCCATTTATAATATTAGTATAGATATAGATTAAGTAGGGATGCTACTGTATGGAGTGAGATACACCAGTATTTTGTATATGCATTCTGGTCAACGAAAATCAAGATCTTAGAAAAAATCTTATGTTATGACTAATAATAGCTAATTAGCCATTTTATATATTTCTACATATTTAGTTTTTTGGATTGATTAGAATTAGAGAAGTTAGCGTTCATGACATAAATTTGTATTCATAATCATGCATTTTCAGTAAATCTACATAATTTTAATTACATATCGACATCTCATCTGACATCCCTAATAATTGAAAATAGATGTCATATACTTCAGAAAAAGTGACCAAACCCTCCGGTGTCCGAGGCCAGATTCGAACTGGCGTCTTCAGCTTTCGCGGCTGACGTCCTGACCACTAGACCACCCGGTCACCCGGTAGTGGTCAGGACGTCAGCCGCGAAAGCTGAAGACGCCAGTTCGAATCTGGCCTCGGACACCGGAGGGTTTGGTCACTTTTTCTGAAGTATATGACATCTATTTTCAGTTTATATATAGTAGTGTAACTACTTAAACAAAAAATTGCAAATCAAAAAATATTGAACAAAAATATTTGATTTGCTTCAAGATTCATCCCTAATAATTGCCAATTTCGAATTTGCTAAAAATAAAAAAGTCTAGTAAAAATAAGAGCTACCAAGAACTGTAATAAAATTTTATTTATTTATTCAATGAGGAATTCAGTATTCTATTGATATAAAGTGATCTAGTCATTCTGCAATTATGTACCTACCTATTGGCATATAATGTTAACGTAATAAAGGTGTATTGCGCTTCTTTGATGTCAACTTATTATAGTAGTTAAGTAGCAGGCTAAGTGACTTTTATTGTCATAATAAATAATTAGGTATTGTTGTTACAGTGTCCAATATATAACGGCGGCATTTGGATAGGGTATTGGAATGGGACGTTTATGTATCTACGAGTACTTAACATAACGGCCTCCAAGCCTATACTCTATTTGTCGATACGAGCTAGTAAAGCGTCTTCTCTTTTGCACTTCTGTATGGAAATGAAAGGGTCAAAAGAAGGTCAGTGGGTATAAACGTTTGTACCTGAATTGCAGGATAGGCTTACATGCCACCGCACTGTGGGCTGAAAATCGGCTTTCATAGAAATAGAAATCGATTCCATAATTTGTACCTTTTTTTTCTTGAAATAGCTTTAGCTAGGTATTAATATGTCCCAAAATGAGTCTGAGGTAATTTGGTTGGGAAAAAATATAATTATAATAAAATAAAATAAAATATGTATGGAGCGAATGAGAAAAATCAAATTTTCTTCAAAAATAAAAGCCAAACCGTTATATCCTCACAGATGGTTATAGTGTTAATTATTCATGTTTTTTTTTCATACTCAATTTTTTTCTACCAGGTGCACTTTTCTTTTTAAATCCATTTAAAACAAAAAGTTTTTTTTTTCGAACTTATATTTAGAAATAGCTTTTACTCATTACTTTGACCTTAATAAATAATTCTGAGTCCATTTCAGTCAAAAACTTAGGACCAGTGAGCTTTTTTTCGAAATAGATGTATGGAGCGTATCGGACATATCAGATTTTCTTCAAACATAAAAAATAAACCGTTATATCCTCGCAGATGGTTATAGTACTAATTATTCTTGATTTTTTGTCATACTCATTTTTTTTCTACCAGGTGCACTTTAAAAAAAAATCGATTAGAAATAGCTTTTACTCATTACTTTGAGCTTAATAAATAATTCTGAGCCCATTTGAGTCAAAACTTAGGAGCAGTGAGCTTTTTTTCGAAACAAATGTATGAAGCGTATCGGACATATCAGATTTTCTGCAACCATAAAAAATTTACCGTTATATCCTCGCAGATGGTTATAGTACCAATTATTCTTGATTTTTTGTCATACTCAATTTTTTTCTACCAGGTGCACTTTTTTTAAAAATTGATTTACTTGAACTCGAAAAAATTATGTTTTTTGAAATAATCGTTTTTTTTTTTTAAAAAAAGTGCACCTACTAGAAAAAAATTTAGTATGACAAAAAATCAAGAATAATTGGTACTATAACCATCTGCGAGGATATAACGATTTATTTTTTATGTTTGAAGAAAATCTGACATGACCATACGCTCCATTCATCTATTTCGAAAAAAAGCTCACTGCTCCTAAGTTTTTGACTCAAAGGGACTCAGAATTTTTTATTAAGGTCAAAGTAATGATTAAAAGCTATTTCTAAAAAAAACTCAAAAACTTTTTTTTTTTAAATCGATTTAAAAAAAAGTGCACCTGGTAGAAAAAAATTGAGTATGACAAAAAATCAAGAATAATTAGGACTATAACCATCTGCGAGGATATAACGGTTTATTTTTTATGTTTGAAGAAAATCTGATATGTCCGATACGCTCCATACATCTATTTCGAAAAAAAGCTCATTGCTCCTAAGTTTTTGACTCAAATGGACTCAGAATTTTTTATTAAGGTCAAAGTAATGAGTAAAACCTATTTCTAAAAAAAACTTGACAATATTTTTTTTAAATCGATTAAAAAAAAAGTGCACCTGGTAGAAAAAAATTGAGTACGACAAAAAATCAAGAATAATTGGCACTATAACCATCTGCGAGGATATAACGGTTTGGCTTTTATTTTTTGAGGAAATTTGATTTTTCTCATTCGCTCCATACATATTTTATTTTATTATAATTTTTTTTTTTCCCAACCAAATTACCTCAGACTCATTTTGGGACATATTAATACCTAGCTAAAGCTATTTCAAGCAAAAAAGGTACATATTATGAAATTGATTTCTATTTCTATGAAAGCCGATTTTCAGCCCACAGTGCACCGGCGGCGTGTGGATTTATGTTTTGTTTTTTTGTTGTTTTGTTAATTATTATTGTCTAAGTAAGAGAGAATAAAGTGTCCACACCGTACAAGAGATAGATGTTGCCTGAACGTTGACCGCCATGTAAACCCATCCCGTGCGTCTTGGTTGCTCTAATCGCAATTACATGCTTACTTAGATCTCTGGTACTAACTAGCTCGTCTCGATAAATGTAGTATAGTCAGTGTATGTTTAGTGTAGTCTATAAATGTTGTATATACCCTGCCTATGAATCAGGAGGTCCCGGGTTCGAATCCTGGTCAGGTCATTTATTTGTGTGTTTATCAAGAATCCTCAGTTGTGCGTGTTTTCTTTGTATTGTATTTATCTATATCTGTCTATTATATATATCGTACTACTCGTACTGTGGGTACTAAACCATAACACAAGCCTAATTAAGCTTACCGTGGAAGTAGGTTGATTTGTGTAAGATTGTCTCATAATATTTAAAATAAAACTATATAAAAATAATAAATAAAATTTCCAAATGATTGGACGTCGAACGACAGTAACTATAAGTATACATACCCTCAAAATGCAATTCCTATGGGGAAATGAGGATAGCTGACTCTTTAAGAAACATAAATATATTCATGTGATGGCTCACATGACTTCGTCAAAAATCTCGTACCTACTCGGGAAAGTATTTTTTTTTAATAGTAGGAAACAGCCTCTGCTATTTACAATCAAAGTTTGAAATGGTTTTTTAATCACGACTCCATATTTAATTATGAGTTAGCCGGAGACATACAGAAAGATTAGGGATATTATTTACACTAAGAAAACATGCAGTCAATTTTACAGAGAAGAAACTATAAAAGACACAATCAATAAAACACTTAAGTAAGTGTTAGTGATTATCCCATACCTACCAATAATTATTAATTACCTACGATGAGGTATTTTCGGGCATAGACGTATTAAACGTCGTTGCTTTGCGTACACTACATATAACTGTATTTTTGTCACTAACTTTTCGTACTGATTTCTCTCTAAGGCATTAAAAAAAATGTTTAAATTAAACCCACAGATTATAAATATATGGCACCTTTTTTTAAAGGCACCTTTAATTACTTGGGGTCTAGAGAATTTGTACCAGTCTATACTGACTGCATGGAATGAGGACTATCGCGTATGAAATTTCCGCTAGAGGCGCTAGTGTAGACGGAGGTTTTCGAAATGCCAAATTCCATACTAAGTGAATTCGCGGATTTATTTCTAATTTAACAATGTTGTGAATATTTTGCCATTGCATGATATTGAATATGGCAAATATGAGTTACGAGTCATTGAATGTGTGAATGTTTTAAAAGCGGAACGAAGAATATTCTCCCTTTTAACAAATAAAGCGGAACTGCGCAAGACTGCGGCGTCGTCGATATTTTTACAGTACGGTTAATTGTATTAAATATTATTTAAGCGTTAATTTAGTTTTCACAAAAGTATTTAAAAAAATTACAGCTGTATTTCAGGACCTCAATCTACAGTGGCTCCAACTGGTGAATAAAAAAACAGTAGCCCTCATTGACATACCTATATTGGCAAAAAAATACTTCTTATTTGGTATGTCCAACAAGATGTTTTTTTTTTGCGACTGCAGCGACATCTCCGCAGAGCTTTACGCATTTTTTTAAATCGGTCTCATGTTACGAAGAACTAGTTTTCAGATTGCCTTCTTAGTACCATTAGGTTACACACCCTGTATTTTCAATAATATTATGTCTTGAAACTCAAGATCTCAAGATGTTTGTATAAAGTAGTGTTATAGTAGTCTGTCCGGAAAGAGAAGTGTCGCAGAATGTATGAGTTCCCATATAAACCACGACACTTCTCTTTCCGGACAAACTCTATCATTAATCTGTACTATTTTTAGTAACAGATGTAATCGAAATGTGCATAATGCAACTTATAATCGAAATAAAGGTACATCACTAAGGAGACCAATCGCAACACGTAGCGCCATCTAGTGGCAGCGCAAAACGAACGGCGCTGTCACAGCTGATTGTCATAAAGAAATGTAAAATATTAAGTAAATGACTCGAACAGTCACTAGGGCTCACAACTAAGTATGTTAATATGATAATAAGTTTTTTGGTAAAGAATAACTTAAAATTACATTGTAATTACTCACAAAATGCAATCGTCTTAGCTGTCACCTGTCAAAACTTTCGCCACAAATGAGCACAAAATCACCGTAAATATGTTGTAAACACACCGTTTAGACATCGGCTAATGCGAAATAACATATATGTAGTTTAAAAATATCATTTAGACACATATTCGACAATATTCCATAAGTTCACAGTTATAGCAACATAACCTCTAAATTTGACAACCAAAATAAAGAAAATATTCCTTTTTTCAGAAAATAATGACATTACTTACCTTTTTTTAGGTTTTAACTGATATAATATAAGTTTTGCAACTTCAGGCTCCTAGTACACACACAGAACACATGTTTTGTAGTGGTTTTTAAGATAATTTTAGCTTTCTAACTGACCACTAACAAGAATAAACTATAAAATGTTTTACAAATAGAATTGGATGTTTGTTTTTTGTTTTTCACTTTGTACTTGAACATATTACTGTATTAATTAAGTTAAATTAATATTTTTCAAGTTTATTTGACGGATTTTTAAGTATGTTTTTAAGTGTATTGAATACATCTGGTACTTGTCTTTGGATATTTAATTTAATTAAAAATGTAGTTAAAATAGATATACTCAATATAGTAATCTTCATTATTTAATTGGATTCAATCACAGCTTTCAAAACAATTTTTTCACATATTAAATTTCTGAAAAATAATAACTTCGGCTTCACTGAAGTTAGAAAATTATTTTTCTCTTTTTATTGGCAATTTAGAATTGTTTTAATGGTATTAATGAACATGCCCAAGTAGCTCAATGTACTTTAACACTGGGAGCCTGAAATTACTACACTTTCACACTGGTAAGCATCAAACGGTGGTTATGGAATATTGCCAAAAGTGGTCTCGGCGACCCACCTTCTTCATTATGCCAGTCTTTCTCTTCGAGAATGTGGTGTACCGCCGTAGTTTGTTGTCTATGTACTCCATCTTGATCTTAACTCGGCCTTTGGTCTTCTTGCCATTAGACGGGGGTGACTTCTTTGGCTGAAGAGATGCATAGCCATCGTCTGCTATATCCGGCATGGGGCAATGATCGAGCCCGAGGCTCTGGGAAGGCCGCTCGTCGTAGCACTGGTCCGAGGGCCGCTTGACGCCGCGCGGGCCCGGGCAGGGCTGCAGCCCTGGCCGCAGCGAGCCGCCGCCGAGCGAGCCCGGCGCCCGGCCAGCGCCGTACATGTCCCCCACGTCTCCCAGGAGACCCATCCCATACGGCGACCCGAAGCGGGGCTCCCGCGCTCCGCCGGGCGCGTCCATCATAACCTCACAGTACGCCACAGTAAACGGTGCGCGCACGCGCTTCACACACCTCACCGTTCGAAATGCCGAACGGAGACTGACCGTAAACGCGAATGAACCGAGGGCGGGACTGACGGGTCGGCCGCTCGGACCGTGACTGACTTCGCGACGTTCGCGTCCCGCGCGCCTCCACCGCTAGCCGACCCGCTCACACGCATGGGCTCTACTCCCAGCGAGCGAGACGGCGCACTGGAGCCGTAATCTGACACATCTTTAGGAAAAGCGTGCTCCGGGACGCCGCGAGTTTCAGTGCCCGAAATCCCGTGTTAAAATAGAGCTTTTATTTTGAGTTTATTTCGTAAATAGAAATAATAGAATCGGAAGTGGAGCGACGCGCGCGGGGCGGTGGGCCGGCCCGGCCATATTTAGACGCGAGCCGTGCCAAATATGGCAATCGGTGGTCAAATGGGGGCCACTGAAATCCCTCCTACTCGCACCTGGCGATTTTCACGTCTAATAATCAATTGAAAACTCTGTCACGTCAGTTTAATATGCGATACGTTTGCGGCTAGCTAAACAGCCTTTATTTTATTTTGCTACTTGCTAGCGGGTTGAAGTTTTGAAAAGTTAAGAGTTGGGGCATGCGCATTAAGCACCTCGGAAAATTTATACCTACTTTCAGAATCGCAAGTTTCAGAGCTCTGTCAAAACTTACATGTCGAATGCGACGTTGTGAAAGATGATAAATTATTGTTTTGCGTTGATCATAAACATAAATATTAAATCATGTGTATCGTTTCTTCTCGAAACATACAACCGTAAATAGTTCAGTTCAGCTAATGTTTTGGCTTACAGCCAACCTTATCCACATATGCAATAATTAGACTTATTTAGTATTGAACTGTTTCCTATAATTTTCGCTTTTATCTTCTTTCGTCTTTTAAATTAAACTCGGTACGGTACTTAACATTAAGTACCTACCTATTAATGAAAATAGTGTCCAGTTAAGCAAAATTTGCACGGACAATGAAAGCACTTGGCTTCAAAACTTAGCAATAAGAATCCTGAAAACCTGCTTATGTACCTACCTACTAAGCTTTTAACATCACACTATAAGACAAATTTACAGCATTAACATAAAAGATACAACTTTTGAGGTAAAGGCGAGATAAGCAAATGCCAAATATAAGTAATTTTTTCGAATTGTTTTTCTATTAAACAAAACTTTACGTATAACTATGTTACTATAGTTCAAAATCTGTAAGAATGAACTTTTGACACTTCAGTATTGACGTCATTAGTGATGGGGCTAAGACGTATCGTTTGTCAAATTTAGCGATTATTTATGAATTGTTCGAATCGATTTTACTACACCCGATTTTTTCTTGTTATATGCCTATATATTTTGTATCACAAATCTTCTCAAATTATAACAATAGGAATAAGAGAATAAGAATAATGTTTATTGACTTAAACCTAATACAAGTGTAAGTAATATTTGCACAATACGCTAATAGCTTGAGAGAGACTTATGTATTAGGTTTGAAACAGTTTCACCGGAACTGAGCCTCTGTCTCCCGAACTAGGCGGATGCCTGCGACTCGGAAGTCAGTGATTCCACCGAGAATATGAGTTGAGATGAGTTGTATGCAGTTATGCCTAATATACAAAAATAAATTAAAAAAGGAAAACTTAACTATAACAAAGCAGAAAATAAAATTATTTAGGAAATGATCATTTAATAATTGTTATCTACTAATTATGTATGGCATTATAATAATTCCATAATTAATACAAAATGATAAGAAACTCTTATATTGTCTATTTGATTACATAATCGATTTTATCGACTTACGGAAATGTTATATGAATTGGAACAGCAGACATGGTCACAACACTAAATTTAAAAAAAAGGAGGCGTAGACCGTAACTGTTTGCATGCTAAATTGTTATCGTAAAATATTCAATAACTAAGATATGAAAAAAATTAACTTTAATTAAGTTATGTTTATAAAAAGTGAAAATTGTGTTTACGTACATGAAAAGCTGTAAAATCGTTATGGGATTTTGTTTATAATTTCAAAGTGTCTTGCGCGTTTACGTTCTACGGGCGTTGCGATGTGTCAAATGTTCATTCTTACAGATTTTGAACTATAGTTCACATGTCCTCACATGACCTTAGGTACTATCAAATAGGTACTTCAATCCCCAAGCATCTAAGCATTGAAACAAGTTCTAAATAGTTCAATCAATAACGAAACTTTATCTAAACCACTGCCTACGCGCAAAACTGTTTATTCTACTCATTATTGCCAAAATCGAATTTAAATTAGTTTCAAATAAATTTTATAGTGTTATTAACAAAAACCTGTGAATTTCCAGTTTATTTCCTTCGCGTAACAGCAGCCGCCTACGTTAGTCCAGAAGGCGGCTTGTTTTTCCTTTTAAAGTTTATTTTATTGGGCTTAGTCACGGTACATTCAACTCTGAAAAGCCTTAAAAAGGTTAAGATTACTTTAATTGCGTATTAGTTGTTAGGAAACGTGTGTTTCCTTGATTATTAACTTTATTTGGAGGAACTTACATGCGTTAATCACTTTTTTCCGGTAAATGAGGCGCTTTTCCTAAAATTAAATCGCGAGAACCCCAATTCAGAGGTTCTTGATTCGTATTTGTCGACTTGTACAAGTAAACTTACAAAACTAGTAAACGAATTAATCCAGGCCGATGATGATGATCTATTAAAATTGTGGGCATTTAATTTACTTACCTATGTTTATATATTTTTTGGATAGACAGGACAAAGATGAACCTACTAACTCTAAGTAGGTGCCTATGTATCACCCACAATGATTTCTACCAACTCTTGCAGGGCTAAGTTTTAGGCTGGAAAATTAATATGTACCTACCTAGACTACCTTGGTTAGGTACCTACTGTACTGTGTGGCAATCAGGTAGGTAAACATTTTCAAGACAAAGGTATATGGAGGTACCTACCTAACTTAGTAAACTCACACCTAAGGCTATTTAATAATTTAATAATATTTATTAAATAATACGGATATTTCGAATAATTACCTATTCGACATATTCGGATTACAAACCCCACTCACACCCCTACTCACAGTGTTGTATTCCTGTCGGTGTGTAAGGTTGCCATAGAGCTCAAAGAGGATACTGTGTGTTGACGACGGGGTACCCTCTTGTTCCTTCAGCCGTCAACACCAATCCTCCTTTTTGTTAGAGTCGGTATCGCCCATGTGATACCTCTGGAGTTGCAGGCGTCCATAGGCTACACCAGGCGGGTCAAATGCCTATTTGCCACCGTCGTAGTCGTTGCAGTCGTCGTAAAAAATTGGTAATAACTTACCTACCCTTTATTTGGCGGCTAGCGTAGGTATGATATTCTGCGGTCGAGCTTTAACTAATTGGCATGTTATGCAATATTCAAGGAAGGACATTGTCTGACCGACCATTTCCGTTACTAAAAATGGACAAGACTAAATTAAAAACCTCCGACAAAATAATAAGTATGGCATTTACCTAGTAAAAACCTATCTAATTAAGAATAATATGCTGGGCTCCCTAACGGTACGGATTTTTCTGCATTTGCGGTAGAAACTCTTGGTCCGTGGGGCCCAGGTGCCCTTAGGCTTTTTAAGGAGCTTAAGAAGAGGTTGGTGGAGGCAGCAGGTGACCGTAGGGCTGACTCATTTCTCGGCCAAAGACTGGGTATCGCCATCCAGAGGGGAAATGTAGCCAGTATTATGGGGACCCTTCCCGAGGGGAGTGATTTGGGGGACATCTGGGGGCTGGGTTGTTAATTTAGGTTTTTAGTTTAGTTTTTAGTGCTATTTGCCTGCTCTGTTAAATTTAATTATTTGTAAAATAAAAAGGATTAAGAATAATTATTTAATATATTTATTTCATATTATTTTTAATTTTAAGATTTGACTTGTGACTTTATTCAATAAAATCTAAGCACTATATAGCCAGTGTATTTTTAATTATTACTGAAAACCGCAAGGAAGCCGTATTGTAGATAAAGAGAACATTCGTTTGTTTGATCAACCAAAGACGCAAACTAACTAAAAACACTCTCATCATCATATCATCTTCATTCCATCAAAATCAAAATAGAAGCAATTTTGAAAAATGCGCTTGGGCGTAGAAGGTTAATAAATACCCATGTGTAGGTTCTTTATTGTTTTTTTTACATTTCAGAGAGCTGGTACTGCTGGTAGTTATCCTAGAGTTCTCGGGTCCAAACCCTGGCTCATACCAATGAGTTCTTCGAAACTTGTGTACAAAATATCATTTCATATTTACCGCAAAGAAAAAAGACTAAAACGATCCTTTCCGACCTGATGCAGTGAACAAAGGAGGATGGGCAGATTTGTATGGACTCTGGCCTAGTCGAAACCATAATGACAAGCCATATATCATTGGAAAGGTTTTTTCATATTCTACAACTTTTTGTATGGCGGAAAATCTCGAATCGCTATGTGATAAATGAACCAGAATAACATAAAAAACCTTAAAACGCATAAAAAACAAAAACATGACACATAATAATCGTCAATTATAAAACCTTCATAATCTGTAGAGCGATACAAGAACTTATCTAACTTAAGTATCAAAAAACCTACATAGTAACGTTGCAGCTCTAACTACTTTTATGCCTCGTTAACATTTTTACACAAAGATTTGGGGCTACTAGTCATAGTAAAAGTTTTAGAACTTAGAATAAGCTATCCAGTGACATATCGCTTGACCGTATTGGTCATATAGGCCAATTTGGCCACCTTCCTTTAAAACATATTTGACGTGGACAGAGGTAAGTGTCGAGTCGAATATATAGATTTGAATGACTAGAGCCGTTATACATATATGTAGAGTCGAATAATTAGAGCCATATGTAGACACGAATGTGTAAAGCAAAAATATAGAGATCGGGCTCTACATTTTGGGTAGTAAACTATGTAGAGTCAATTATGTATAGGTAGTCGAATATGTAGAGCTAAAGAAAAACCCTAATTCTTTTCAGCTTACACTCGTAGAAAAAGTTTTGTACACTAACGCCGTAGCGTACTCGTATTTATGTTCTTCCTAGCGTATTATTTGTTTTGTGTATTTTTTTACAGCCCCTTTAGTAAAAATATACATGACTAGTTTTTTAACCGACTTCAAGATTTCAAAAGGAGGACGAGGTTCTCGGTGGTATTTTTTTTTTTGTATTTTTTAATATATGTTACTCCGTCATGTCTGTACCGATTTTGTAAATTCTTTTTTTTATTGTAAGTATATATACATACAGTTTGGTCCCGTATTTGTCAAAACACAGTTCTTATGATGGGATCCATGAGGAATCGAGGGAACTCCTAAAATCTTGAAGGCATACATATATGTTGTGATTATTGTGTTTTTATCAAGAAATAAAGCATTTTCTGTAAAAAAAAGTGACATTTGATGAAATAGAACTGCTGATGATGATCAGAACGGAACTCTTCAACGACGCATAGTTCACGTTTGACGATTTGTCCTCCCCGCTGTTTGTTAAGCAAGTTAATTCATTGTGTGGAATCTAAGAGTGCACCTTTTACAATAATCTTTCACCGGTCTCCCCCATTGAAGACGATTTTTTTTTCTTATAACATATTTAGATTTTTTTTACCGGGCTAGGTTACTAATAAGGCTTGCAATTATCCGGATATTATCTAGATAATAAGGATATTTCGAATAGTTTCCATACAAATTACTATTCCAAATATCCGGATTGCAAGCCCTAGTTACTAAGGTTAGTCCACAAATCCATACAATACAACAAGCCAAAGAATTTGGCCGGACTGACTAATATAACAGCCGAACAAAACCTCGGAAAACTCCAGCTTAGTTCGCTGTAACATCACAACCACATCACAACTAGGCAAGTAACATACGATATATCGTTCGGAAAGTAACAGTAGCTTTCTAAGCAAATAAAATGAGCTGGTGGCAGTGCATTCCTTGCCAAATGCGGCGCACCGGGGATGGAGCGTTGACGCAACGCTTCTACGTACGAGTGGCCATACTTCAGGAATCGGTCCGGCTTTATTGAAACTTAAAAGACTGAAATATTAACCTACACCTTTATTTATAATTTGACTAAAATGTCTATCATTACACGTGTAAGTCAACTATAAAACGTCCTTAAAAACATGAACGCTAATTTGAACGGTTTGACATATTTTGCCAACTGACCGCTGAAGCGGTGGTGACCGTAAGGTAGGGGCGTCTATAGCAAACAAATGCTAACAAATGGGAGTGGCCAGAGTGAACGCTGCTCATCCCTTGCAAGCTCGATGCAACGCTGGTCGCGCCATCGAACGCGCCGCCGGACGCTCGCCACTGAAATTGTAGGTAGTAGTAATACCTAATTACCTATAAGCGTGTTTGCTGCTAACTGTGGGCACGATGACTAACGGCAGATTTACAGGTTCTTGATGTTCAAAGAATTAAGGCACATATATCCCCTTTGTAAATTTTCCAGTCCTTCGGTAGCGATGCGAGAACAGAGTTACTGATAAATGAAAGACAATTTTTTTTCCTAAGCGCGTCTGTCTGTCGAAAACGCGTAGCAATGCCGAATTGCATACCCATTTGATCCTAAAGCCCATCGTAAGGGTCAATTATACTCGTAATGAAACGATAATTAGATGACAACTCGACCGCAACAGCGACATGCAGTGACTAATTTAAGGACGATACGATATATTACTCCACAAAATGAAGAAATTATTCACGATTAGAGTGAGGAGTAAATACTTTTTTATCCCTTTAACGATTATTTTTAAAACATATAAGACATATCCCACAATAAACACATTCGTTGGACACCACACGCACAAGCTAGGCCGCTCGGGGTGTGCGGTCAAACACCTTCGGACTTTGATTCTGTCATAAAGCATTGCTAGTACTTAGTATATATTATACCTATAGGCACATTATATACATATAATGAATATACTAGGTACTCTTTGTTTCAATTCATATTAATTAGGTATGCTGTTATTTAAGCAATTGAATACTCTTCTCTATATGGAGTGTCGCATTAGTAATTCGAGGATATGATTTCATCCTTGTAGCTTTGGAGTAGGTTTCGGTACGTACCTCGCAACAAAGGATAATATTAAATTGATTTTATGACGACACAAGAACCCTTACCACTTTCGAATGAGTAGATTATGTAGCAGTCATGAACCCGGACTGTTGAGCCACTTGCCATTGTTCGTAATTTAGCCATATAATAAATGACCGATGTAACTGACAGTGGACAGCTAGTCGGTAACATCGGTCATTCATAACACGGCTAAATTACGAACAATGTCAAGTGGCTCAACAATCGGGTTTGTACTATACTTACTTGTTGTTGTTACTAAACAAAAGAAGGATGATCCTTCTTAGGTGATAGTCAGGTCCCTACGCTTCAGCACCCACTATCTTGTCGTAAAATAATCAGCGAAAAGGGCGCCCACGGTAGGGGATTGATAATTACAGATCGGGCGCTTTAGGTATATACTTTATTGACATAAGTAGTTGATGGTATTTCTAGGTAGGGAATTGGGATTTTAAAGTACGACATTATCCCATAAAAAACCCCTACGGCCCACGGGGTAACTTCCGATAAGACAACCGTAAATGAAAAATGGTTAGAGACCCCTCTCCAGTGTGACCAACGTTTTCCTATGTTTACAAGACAAAGGTGACGCGATGAACCTATGTACTTACTAATCTATAATGTTTTCTATCTTAAGTTATCTATAGACTATAGTAGGTAACTATCTAGCTAGGTTTTTTGCTGGAACAGTAAAGTAGGTAGTTCTCACGTAAAGCTGCAGACTTGAACTTATTTATGCCCTTTAGATTATCTCTAGCAATGATTGAATATATAGTTAGTTCAGTCCACCATCACCATCTTCTTATTTTGAATTATCGTTAATTATTTACTTACTTAAACATTGCTGATTTACAAAAAAATACTAAGGCTGAAACGACCATACTTTTGCAACTTTAAAATGAAGAACCTACAACCTACTTCATCGCAAAAAAGCTGCATGCTGTATTTCAGCTATCTGCAAACACAAAGTCCGTTAATTAAAATCAAAAGCTGTCAAATAATTTAGTTTTCCACGGTTATCCATTAGCCTGCGGCATTGAATGCTGAATAGCGCATTGAGATTTTTAAATGAAGTCGCGAGCGAATATTCCTGGATTCTTGTTTAATACAATACCCGATAGACCGTCCGGACAATCGGTTGAATAACTTAGGTATCCGAATACCCCGCATTGCCAGAATATCGTCATCTAGTCGCCAATTATTGAGGCATGCACAAATGGGCAGTCGAAACCCGTGGAATCTGGCAACACACTTTATGTCTCTATTCATTAAAATCCTTCGTTTCTAATTAAAATTGTTTGAGTTCGGTTACGCGTAAATAAATCGTGGCGGGGCTTGTTCCAGGTTTTGCTTTCTTTGTCGCTACATATTTGTGGGAGCCGACATTAACACCTCGGGTAGGTACAATGCGTCGGTAGGAGGCACAAAGGCTGAGTGTTGGGACGATTTGCGGGAGCTACAAGCGTTAAATATATCGCGTCGCGCACAATACCATAGTAGAGTCGTAAGTAACACGGCCGATATATGGACGCCCTGAGCTTTGTTCGCGCGATTACATCTTTTCCTGCTAATAGAATAGGTTTGTTTGGACGGTGATTGTTGGTATTTATTGTTTGTATTCAAGTCTAACGAATTGATGGTTCTAAGGTTGAATGGAAGCGTTAGATGATGCGGGGACAACAACATGCTTTTATTGTATGACTGTTACGTTTGTACGGTAAGTTTGAAAATAATGCAATATTGCTTGTTGATAAACTTATAATGTAATTGTCTTTCCTGAAATAAAACAAATCTAATCCAATCTAGTATATACTCGCCTGTGTGGTTTCATGTAAAAGTTTTAGGCAAGCATTTTACACATTTTGCTGATATGGTAAGTCTAATTGCAATCTGGATATTTCGAATAGTAACTTGTATGGAAACTATTCGAAATACCGTATTATCCGGATAATTGCGAGACTTAGTTAAGTTAAGGCACTTAGTACCGAAAACAGACGTATAGCCTGAAGGTTCGAGGAACGCGATTTTGTATAGGCATTGTCCATCCATGTCTTAATCATCCTTGTATTGTACAGTCGCCATCAGATAAATCGGAGCGGCCAAGGTGGTCACAAATATCTGAACAACGCCTCTATTGTCAAGGCGATAAAGTGCATGGTCAGATATTTTTGAGCACCTTGGCCGCTCCGATATATTTGATGGCGACTGTACCTATAATTTTCAAGTACTTATATTGGGTAATTGTTGTTACGTTAACTAAGGGTAGTGTAATTGTGTATCTATAGAGTAAAGAAAAGTATTAAAATGCGGTTGAAATTGAACGTTTCATCTTAGATTTTTTTTATTACATCAATTAGTTAAGAGGCCTTTAACGTGTCCACTAGCGCCACTGGTACCTATGTATATAATTATGATTTTTTTTTCGGTTATATATTTTTTTTTAAATAGGCCACTATTTACCTACAGTATTGTATATCTAAGTAGGTACTTACTCTTTGAATACAAAATAGTTGAAATCTACACGTCCAAAGTTAAAACGGCCGTTTTAATTTTGAGGTCATAGATCGTCGAACCCAGCAACGGAAATCTAGTAAATCTGGGAAGGAAATAAAATAAAACAAGAGAATGTAAAAAACTAGAAACGCACTGTATATGCCTACCTATCATATTGTAAATTTCAAGGCTAGCGCCATCTAGGGATACGTCAAAGGACCAATTACTGTGATAATGGTCTAATAAACATACTCGGCATACTCCTAATCTGTAAATATCTACCAATCAATATCTACTAATAGCATTTCTCTAAAAATGAGATGCCGAATAGGTATAATATATTGTTTAACAATGTAATAAATAAGTACCCACAGGATGTTTTTTTCAACCCTCCTTAAAGTGCGAGGTGATTAGCTGATTAGGCAGACCATACTGAACAACTTTTTGTATGGCACCAACCGAGTGTAATACCCAATAAATATACACAAGATGATTCAGTAGACGTGAGCAAGATTAACACTACGGATTCAGTTAATAACAAGCTATTGTTTGATTTAGAAGATAAAGCCAGTATTACAGTGATTAGCGCTAAAATATATTTAAGTACCAATAAAATAAAATAAATTAAACTATTTACGACACGCATGGTCACTCTACAATGAGAATACTCCGCCGAGTACTGATACTTTCTTGTTTTTCTGTGATATTTGTCAAATTGATGTCTGGTTACCTTGGAAACATCGTACCTCAATTAATTTAACAATTATTTTTTTCATAATCAAAGTGTTGTGATCATTGTTAAAGAGGTTTTATCTTTATTGATTTGTTTATGTAGGGTAACCATGATTACAGAGAATAAAATCTCTAAGTAACAAAAAGGTTTAAAAAATAAGAAAGGCGTTACTTATTGTTTCACATAAACACATTGGCGGTAGATTCATTATCGTTAACAAGCGTGTAGGATTGTTCCTGCTCACGTCTCCTGAATGACCCTGTATAATTGGCCAATTTTTTTTTGCGATTGATAACTCGGTTGTAAAACGTTAAGTTTGAACGTAACCAGGTATGAATATCATAGCCTATGAACGCATTAAGTGTAGGAACGACTTGGAATAAACTCCGCAAGTAGGTAGTTGATAAAAAGTATTCACAAAGAAAAATCATATCAATCAAAGAGGATTCCATATTTTTACATGATGTAATATAAAAATATTGTGTTTGTCGGATTCTGCAAGATAAGTAGCTTTTGTTTGTTTACTTTATTTTCATTAGGGGAACCCTGTAAATGTACCAGGCCAATACCGACCTCGCCCTGTCTCCCCGAAGTATTCGACTTGCGCGCGCGCATACCGCCGCGCTAATATGGCCGTTCGCAAAACGACTACACGCATAGTTGAGCCTTCAAATATTTGATACGGGGTCAAGGGATTGTAGACTTTAAGTAGATGGTATTAGAGTTGTTTAGTGGAATGGAGGTTAAGTAGATTTATGTTATGGTTGAGACCGTGCAAGTAAATAAAGAACGAATTACATAAAACTGTTCTACAATCTGGATATTCTAGACCAAACCAAGCTATATTACGAGGAGCTATTCATATAGGTATCTTGCTAAATACTGGGTTCGTCTAATACTGAATGTTCTTTTTTAATAAAGGAAAAATGAAAAGCGTCACTGCCGCGAGCGAGATCGAACTCGCGCCTCTAGCATTACTAGCCTATCACTATACAACTGAGCTATCAAGAACCATGGATTAGAAAAGGATATAAAGATAACAAAACATCCATTTATACAAATTGATATGTCTTCTTTTATTTACAATATATAGTATTTACAGATTGTACATAAAAACAACTTTAATATCTATTAAGTACTTAAGCTAGCACATAAAAAAGTTAACAGATTACACTTATGACAACAAACATACAAAATGTCAGCTTACGCGATTGCTTTCAGTTGATCGATTTGTTTCTAGTATTCTTAATTAAAATTATACATTATTCGTGATATTTTCAAGTCAAAGGTACATCATTGTCGGTTGTCAATAAGGCGTTGCTGCCATAAAAAATAATTTAGAAATAAACTTTATTAACAACCGACAATGATTTACTTTGACTTGAAAACGCCACATTTCATTCTATTTGTTAAAATAAGATTATGATTATGGCTGTAAATGACTGTTTTATGTTACTCTGTCAGTGATTTGTCTCTTTCTAACGAGCGACTGTACGATGCATTTTAATTTACGAAAATAATTCATAACTTTGCCTTTAAAATTGTAAGGCCAAGAGTCGTTAGTAATCATTTACATATTATTCTGTAATAGAATATTATTCTAAGACTTGTGAACAACTTTCAAAAATGCACGCTGGACAGACAAAAAAAATATATTGAAAATATCCACTTTATTGTTGTAACAATAACTTATGATTATAAACAGTAAAATGAAATAACTAATAGCTTCACTATATATCAATGCAACTATTCATTGCAATGCTGCAATATTAAAAATTACTAACATATTATAAAAAATAAATTTGATCGTTTGAAATAAACACAACAGTGAAATCAGGATATTAATAATTTAATTGCAGAAAAAATAATATTTAATAATCAGTTCCTATCAAGTTATTATTATTTAACTACTGTACTTCGATCTTGTGTTTGCTGAGAATTTGACATTTTTCAACCTTTACTGATTAAGTGTCCGGTAAAATTTGAGAGTGACTGTACTTTACTCGGATGCTAAAGCAATACATGATGCTCACTATTAGTAAAAAAACTAACATGTTACAATATTTATTAAAATTCAATTTACTTTAGACTGTACGTATTTCTTACAACAATACTGAAGAGTCACAAATAAAAAACATGTTTTAAAATTTATAAAACGAATAATTATAACAATCATAAAAAATGTTCGATTTATTTCTGCATTGTTTTTGATATTTGCAATCATTCAAGATCATAAGTACACAGTTCTACGGCAACTACTTTGTACCTATCTAACACCTAAGTTTAGAGCTAGCATACGTCTAGCCGTAACGAAGTCGTCAGTCTGTCGATTGATATACCTGGTAACTCCACTTCGACCATCCTATCGTAGATATCGGTAAAATAAAACAACTATTTTTTATACCAGGACGGTGGTAAACAGGCAAACGGCCCGCCGGATGGTAAACGTATATACAAAATTCGACAATCGAAAATAACAGGGAATTTAGTGCTATTATTGATAGTTTTTTATTCTTCTTATTATCATCTTCCAAAACTTGTTAAAAATAGTCAGATAGTTTTTAGCAGGTATGAAATCAAGTTTCCCTCTCTCATACTATAAAATATTGAAGTTAGTAGTTTTGTATATGCTAAATTTTTGTATCGCATGTCATGATTTCAATTGTTATACGTATTACTAGTCATAGTTTTCAACATTGTGTTAGATTCGTAATTCTTTTATTTCACCGATATCTTATACAATACAAATACATAGTAAATGCGAAAAAAACGTCGAGACTAGTCTAAAAGTTCTTTGGCTACGATTAAATAAACTACCAAACGAATGTCTCAAAAACGCATAAAAATAATTTAATAAAATTCTAAACTCATAAATAGAAAAAAAAATGGTAAATAAATTACAAAATGTACTTACACGATTGGCTTAAACATTAAATTACATTGTGATCAATCAACACCATAATAAAATCATCGAAGTTATTTCTTTACATAAAACTGACTCAAATTCCATACGCTTAAAATATAATTCAGTCATCGCATCGTAATAAAATACAAAAGATATATGTTTAAAATTATGCCATTGATAATTCCATGAATATCTACACACTGTTTATTACAATATACATTTATATAACTAGGTACGTAGGACTGAACCTCGACGCAAGCACCGATATGTCAAGGTGGACTATTTTTTGTTCACTAACACTAAAATTTCAGTATTTTTTAGAATATTTTCTTTACAATTCTAAGGACAGACGGCATTTTATAGTTGATCTAAGGGTTAATGATAATTGTTAATAATTTAAGGATATTTTATGTTTTTTTCTTTTATGTTAAATTATTTTAGTCGTACGACCTGTTTATATGACTTAAAATTTGATTTTATTTTGCCGTGAAACATTTTTTATTGGACAGCAGTTTTTTCGATAATTGTCAAGAATTTTATACTTCTGCCTTCACATTAGTAAATATTACTATTAAAATTGAGTTTATTCCAGTTTTTTCTTCGAAATCACCCAAAAAGAAGTTATTTTCTTACAAAACATTTTTAGGCACCGGATCTTCTGTACATATTGTTTATGTAAGCCAGTGTAATGATTCAGAAGAGATAATTGACATGAAAAAATATCAGGCAATTGGATTTAACAAACTTATTGTCGTACAAAATTACCAACTAGACAATATGGCAAGAAAGTTCGAAGCGAATACTCGTTTACAATTAGACCGTTAATTTAAGAGAAGGATAGATCCCCAAGTCATTCCTTATTTTGGAGCATTATTAAATCTTAACTAAAATATATGACGATTAAAGGAAAAACATTCAACCTTAGAGTAAATTGTTATTGTAAGTTAAATTAACAAGAACTTACCCCCGTTATTCATAAAAGTCTCCCATACCTCATTCAACTAATAATCATTTATCCATCTGTCACTTTGACAGTTGTGTTTGTAAGGAACAGACAAAACATAAATTAACTAATGAGGGTTTCTGCGATCGCGTTTTTACTAGATGGCAGCACCGTGGCGAGAGGTCTAGCTGTCATAATCCACCAATCATGTTTTTTTTTTTGGTGGATTTTGACAGCTGTTGTCAAAAATACCTCTCGCCACGGTGCTGCTCTATCTAGTGAAAAACTCGATCGCGAAAACCCTCATTGAGACCTATGAGATGTTTATGAATAAGGGGGGTTAGTGCCCAAACATTTCGGAGACTATAATTTAATAATATTTTTTTACGAAAGATTGCTTCATAAAATCCAATTGTATTTTTTTTGCATTTGACTCATGACAAGACCAATGTTATTTATTGGTTTTAAACTTTGACTAAAATATCTGACAGGTATGTTCGTAGTTATTAATATCGAATATTCTCTATAGATGGCGCTAAAGTTCATTTCATTCACTCCAAATGCTTTGGTGAACCCTCTAATCTCTACACAAGCTCATTTTAAACAATAAATATTACAATTAATAGCCTACATCTAAAATTGACTTCGAAAACGACAAAACAACACACAACACAAATGGTTTTTCTAAAAAAATATATCGATAACTAATATGTTCGACCAATGAGGGTTTCCGCGATTGAGATTTTCACTAGATGGCAGCACCGTGACGACAGGTCTTTTTGGCAGTAGCTGTCAAAATCCACCAATCAAAAAATATATGGTTAAACATGATTGGTGGATTGTGACAGCTAGACCTGTTGCCACGGTGCTGCCATCTAGTGAAAAACTCGATCGCGGAAACCCTCATTGATACTTATACGCACCAGAGGTCAATTAATTTTTGCATATATTTTACAAATTATTTGACGATAATGTATAGTGTAGGCAAAACAGTTAGGGCCTTTTGCGTAAATTGACTCAGACTAGTTGGTTAATCTTAAATATGACGCCGATAGTTGTCATGTAATACGAATTTGTACAAGATTGAAACAATCTATAGTAATTTGGTCTATACTATTGACTAAGTTATTAAACTGGGTGGGATAACTAGAAAATACACAGCTATGGCCTGTAAATTATAAAATAAAATAAAAAAGATGGCACTTGTTTGCCACGGTTATGTATAAAAAAAGCTTGTCACCCTCACTATACATTATCAGTCAGAGTAATTTATTTTATCACTAGATGTCGTTTATGTGGATAAAGTGCAGAAAATATCAGATGCTGTACAATATGTAGTGACAAAAACAAAAGTAGACATTTTGAAACATTATTATATTTAACGAAAAGTTTATAACACGAATTTATACCAAAGAGAATCTATAAATAGTCTAAGACATTTTTGTGCTAAGTTTCTTAGCTTTACTAGAGGGCGCTGTACGGCCCCATACATTATGCGGTAACTCAGAACCACCATCTGAACCAGAGCACACCAGAGTTACCGCATAATAGTAATGCTATCAAACTCCCTTCATCAAAACGAGACACAGTCTACTTCGGCTCCTCTTTCGGCCTGGCTTTTCGGTCTATCCGGTTAGGTATAGTTCCGTGGTTTAAAACGACATCTAGTGTTAAATATTGGTAAATGAAGAAGTGGCGGTTAAAACTACATACCCTGGGCATTGGGGACGTATTCCCATTTCTCTAATCTCATACAGCCTTCATACACTTTATTGTCCATCCTTCTAGCTTCCTTTCAGTATTATGCTACCTATTATTTGATAATCTTGGCATGATATCTTTCTACATTTCTTCAGTTAACAACCAAACTTATCAATTTCTCAGTATTAAACCTAACTTCGTTAATATATTTGTAACTTAGTGAGCTTTGGTTGTGAACTGATCTATTAAAAACTCTTACTTAGAATACAGCAATTCAAATATTCCATTAGATCTTATCTCATTATAATATGGGTTATAATAGTGACTTAAGTATCTTTTCGTCTCGTGTGATGCATATTCTAACTAAAAAAGTCATCTTACGGTTCATTCAATATTGACTAGCTAATTTCGAATCATCATAACTCGTAACCAAAAATATGCGTGGAGCGTGAAAAGTCGTTATAAAATCAACAAAAACAACCTTACTATACAAATAGCGTTGTAAAGCTCTAGATTTACCCCATTATTTCAATGAGGGTTTCCGCGATTGAGATTTTCACTAGATGGCAGCACCGTGACGACAGGTCTTTTTGGCAGTAGCTGTCAAAATCCACCAATCAAAACATATATGGTTAAACATGATTGGTGGATTGTGACAGCTAGACCTGTCGCCACGGTGCTGCCATCTAGTGAAAAACTCGATCGCGGAAACCCTCATTGGCAAAAACCAATAAGTTCTTTACATATTACAAAGGAGAATTTTTCGACCGGTTTTAAATAAGCTAACACTAAATTAACCGTCAAAATCAGCTTCAATATTGAATGGACCGCATATCTTACCTTGCAACGATACAGAATTTTCCTCGTACTTTTCACACGTTTCAATGCCATATATTTATATTTGAATTCATGTCGATTCCAGAGTTCTGCTCAGAAGACAATCGCCTTGAAACTCTACCGACTTGAGCGCCATGTAACCATATATTAGCGTAAACCGTAGTTGTACGGTTTTAAAAATCAAACCTGTTTTACAGCATTTCTATATCAGGATACATGTGTGGTATACCGGAATTCTCCTTATACTGCAAGGGGTCGGCTCTGAACTCTACAGACTTGAAAGTCACGTGACCGTATATTTGCGTGAAGCGTTGAATGCAGGTCAATCGCTGGATTTTTAACCTTTTACTAGTTTTACAACATTCCTATATCAGGATACATGTGTGGTATACCGGAGTTCTCCTTATACTGCAAGGGGTCGGCTCCTAACTCCACAGACTTGAAAGTCACGTGACCGTATATTTGCGTGAAGCGTTGCGTGAAGCGTTGAATGCAGGTCAAACGTTGGATTTTTAACCTTTTACTAGTTTTACAACATTCCTATATCAGGATACATGTGTGGTATACCGGAGTTCTCTTTATACTGCAACGGGTCCGCTCTGAACTCCACAGACTTCAAAGCCATGTGACCGTATATTTGCGTGAAGCGTTGAATACAGGCCGAGCGCTGGGTCATGTGACGAGCGTCGGCGGAGAGCATCTCTGTGTTTGTGCACTCGGGGCATTTGAATTTCTTGCGGGGTGTCACCTGGAATTTAAGATTTGTAGATTAGACTCAAAATAGTTTGGAAATGTTTGTTCATTCGGGCAATATAGCTTTGGGGTTTTGAATGATCATGCTGCATGGTAAACTTATTAATCTATAAGCGCATACGTTTGAGACGTTGCTGTCGTTAACTCGTGTTTTGCTTCGATACATTACACGCGTAACTCACTCCTCATCACAGCGGTACAGCGACATCTAGCGTACTATTCTAGCAACCGGCAACCGGTGACCTTTGCCACGAGAAAAGTGCATGGCGATGTCTTCGCAGCTGAAGTGTTATAGTGGATTATTAATCTTACATTAACTCTCCTTTGTTTCGGCAGTCGGGTAAAAATGAATAAACTTGCAAATACAAACATCCTCGCAATGGATTCATTTCGCCCAATGGGCGATCACCAAAACTCCTCCAGATGCAATTTTTTTGGCAATTATTGCTCGGCGATAGGTTACCGAACTTACAGGACCCATATGGAGCAATTTATTGAAATTGCTGCATTCATTTCAGCAATTATTTATCGGATTGCTCCATTGCTCGTGTATCGCCGACTAGAATTGCCGTATATCCAGACGATTGGAAAACACATATATGCATGTCCCATTCTTTGTTAGTAGGGAGAGCGCGGTCCGGGCGCAGGGGGGGGGGGGGGGGGGGGGGACGGCTAGCGTCGCGCTCGCAGTCAGAGTTGTTGCTCCCCTGAATGGGGAAGGTCGGTGAAAACTTACTTTAGAGGGCGCTGTTCCAGATTCCATACAACGAGAGAAAGACAAAAGATGAATGGTCCTTAACAATGTACGGACACTATATACAGTCAAAAGGCTTTTCTTAGGCAAAAATCTTCCCTGTAGCTTTTTTCTACAGCTTTTTAATTTTAAAGTATAGTCTGGCAAACCATTTCTGTCAGTAGAAAAACGCGGCAAATTCAAAATACCTACATGTGGCAACCCTTTGTGGTGAGATTATTTCATGACGAACATTTCAATTCACATTTCTTTTACATTGAATTTGTTTCTAGTGCCTTTCACTCTCTCATCTTAAGCGCGAGTGAGATAGAAATCCTGCGACGTTCTACATTGCATTTAAATTCGTTTTTAAGGCATATGTCAATTGCCTCAACCGGATTATCTGTTGCAGTTGATGCCAGATCCAACGAAATATATCCATCTCCTTTCTACACACAGTAAATGTCACCTAATGAAAGGAGTGGAAATACCAACTAAATTTAAGTTGTCATACTTTTTATTATAAAGAAATAGTATTTTATGTGTGACCGTTTCTGGACCTTATTACATTGGGATAGGGTCTATCAATGGTCAGTCGGATGTTACTGTTTTGTTGGTGGTGGTTGAAATATAATGTAATATATATACAGTGTGGAAAGATAACTCGGGCCCTGGAGGGAAACTACCTTAAAACGTTGAGATAGCTCAATTCGCTGAACGGAAACATTCTTTTATTTTTCCTAAAAACTAAAACTGCATTCACAGTTTTTTTTTAATTTTCAATTTTTTCCATACTAATTGTATGAAAAATATTTTTATTATTATTTATGATATGAGTTCTCTTGTGCCCTGAACTTGGTTGGTATTAAGAAATTTTTGTCCTTGTTGGAAATAGGATCGATTGGCATCAATTGTCATAACAATTATTTATGGCAAAAATTACAAAATAAATAGTTTTTTTGTAAACTGTACTCTTTTCCAAATATTTGTAAATGCAGTTATGTCCCTTTAAAAAAATTAAAGAATGTTTCCTTTCAGTGAATTGAGCTATCTCAACGTTTTAAGGTAGTTTCCCTCCAGGGCCCGACTTATCTTTCCACACTGTATATATATATATATAGCTTACTATAGAATTTGTAAACTGGGGCCTCGTCTACCAACAAACCACACTGTGGTTTGGCAGAAGAACTGTTGTAGAAAAAATTTAAGTCATTTCGTTTTTTGTTCGCTGTACATTGCTACTGCGTTCGTTGGCTGGCCAGACTATATTTCTTAAACCCTTCGAACAACAATAAAAAGGAGGTAAAGCATCAAACAAGATTTACTGAAAATATGGCTCGTGAAAATTTGTAACCGTAAGACTGGCCGTCTTATACCGTAATAAGCTTGTCAAACAAATCCCTAGTATTATTTGATCGGTGCTAAAACCGGCGAATTTTCATTATGGGTCCAATACGAGACAAAACAACAGTCAGTCATTTTCGCTAAAATAAATAAAATCTATTTCCCGCCATACAAATTTAGCTTTTCTAAGGACTTTTATTGGAAATGTCATTGTAACATTTGCCTTCCCCCATTTCTCGTGTATCTACTTATTGCGTAGTTTCCAATTCGAACCACAACAATTAAAAACATTCAAATTGCTTAACATGGCCGCGAGGTGTGATAAAAAATACCAGATTGCCGGAGATCAGGCATTTTTTAACGCCCGTGTAGAGTACCTGTATTCAACAAAATCATCCTCCCTACTCACGCATTCTACGCCGACAAACCGTTACCGCGGTCCAGAAAACGAAGCAAGGCTTAGGCAAGATGACAATCGTTTGCAGAAAACGAATCGAAACGCTATCCATCTCTCGATCGCACTAATATGGAAGAGTGAGCGAGATCGTGACAGCGTTTCGTTTCGTTTTCTGCAAACGATTGTCATCTTGGCTACAGGGCCTGATACAGCGCCACCTAGCGGACGACAGTCGGTGACTTACGACGTAAAAGTGAAGAAACATGCCGTGTCTTTCTAGTCTGAGATAACAATAAATGACATGACATTGACAATATTTTTTAGTGATTTAGTAAAGTGGCCAGTTAAATGATATCAGTTACCACTGATTATTGATTATCTTAGTAACAGGTAATTATACGTAGCAAAATATTTTTTCCAATTTTCTCGAAAAATTAGCATAGATAAACCAGACAAATGGGATGACAAAGAATGCTTGTCAACGATCAAAAGTGTGGCAAAAAAATGAAATCCATGGCTGTGTCTAAATTGTCTATGTGAGCGTAAAATAGTGATGCCAAATACAACAGGTTAATTATCTATCGGTATTTGACTTTCTTATCGATACGTTCTAAAGGCCTCTACAGACGTAAGCGACTAGTCAAAATAGTCAACTGTGACGTCAGTTGACATTCCCACAACCAACTTGACGTTTAATTTCACGCACATTTTCGACTAATATTATTACATTACCTAATTAGCAGAGCTCGGATTTTTCACGGCAAAACAAAACACTAGCGTAATTTAGCCAGTGCTTGAAATATTATTTTATCGATATCGATAATTCAGAACTAGAAGAAATAAAAGTCACCAAATAAAATTAATATGTAATAAAACTAATAAAAACATTTGTATAAAGTTACTATATATTAGAAACAGACGCAATTTCTTCTTCAAAATCTACGTCAGTACACACAGCAGCACAAGACATTTTATTTGGGTAATAGTGATAGGAGTAGATGATCATTATCTTTTCAACATTCTCTGGGAGTAAACAGTTGCGTTTATCACTATAAATCCATTTATGTACACTAAATGTACGTTCAACTTCAGTTGACGTCAAGGGAGCAAATTTATAGAATTCATTATCAGTTCGGGTAATATTTTCAAATATGTCTCTTAAAATTTCGTAATCAGGATTTCGTTCGAGCACGGCTTCAAATTTACGTATCACTGGTAAAAGTTTACTCCAGTTTACGTAGCAACGAACAGTATCCAGAATGAGGAAGGATTCCGCAATGGATAAAGTCGAACATTGCAATTGTTCTATTGAAGAGGCTATTACTTCGTAGTTGTCGCGAATGAAATTTAACTCCGGTCGTAGTTTGCGTGTTTGAAAACATTTTTTTGCAGCTCTTATAGCTGCCGAGTCATTAGCAAGTATGGAGACGACATCACGTATTTGCTCATAGTATTGAGCGTAATATACCGCAGCAGATATCCAAGTTCCCCATCTGGTGATAATTGGCTCGGGAGGTAGGGGAATGGACGGATATTTTGCCTTAAAAAGGCGTACACGCTCTGGAGATTTTAGGAATATCTTTTTGACATTCGATATCAACCCATCCACACCTTTGAAATTATCTCGCACTTCTTCGGCAACCCGGTGCAGACCATGAGCTAAACACGTAATGTGTTTCATACGAGGAAACGTTGCTTTTAAAATACGACCGGCTTTAAGCATATATGCGGCACTATCTGTGCAAAGTAAAAGCAAATTGTTTACGTTATCATTGAAAGAATTTTGAAACAAAAATTTTAATTGGTTTATTATTAGGTTTGCTATTGTTTCCCCATTTACCTTCTCTAAAACCTTCGACCCCAAAAGATAAAATTGCTTAGAACAATTTTTTTGCAAAGACCGAATCACCACGTTTGTCACACATTTTCCCATGAAATCTGGTGTTTCGTCTATAGATATCCACAAATAATTGGTTTTGTTTACCTCTCTTATACCCTGTATAGTTTTTTTGTACACGAGATTTAAATAAATTTTTCGCAGGGTCGATTCGTCCGGTAAAGAAGTCATAGAGCAGTCGCAACATAAATACTTGTTAAAAAAAAGACGAAAATTATTGTTGTTGACTGTTGCCCATGGTATGTTGCATGAAATAAGAAAAATAATTAAATCGAAATAAAATTGATGTTTCCTATTTGGTTGCCCCGAACGGTAATTGTGGCGGTTGCTTTTCACATGATTCTCAATATTGCATTTCTTCAGTTTTAGATGCATATCGCACATAGAGCAGTATATAGTGGAGGTCACTTCATTATAGACTAACTCAGGGTGATTTTCAATCCACGTTTTGATCCGATCTTGTACATTACTCATTTTTGTATTAATTGATACCTTGCAATATTAAGTTATTATACGTATATCCAACACGTCGGATTCAATGCGTTGCGAAATAAATAATACCTAGATGCAATTTACGTTTTATACGTAATGAAATGACAGTTAAAGTGTGAATGTCATATGTCATGTGAGATGAAATTTGCAGTCGTTTCTATCATTTTAAATGAGGTGGTATAGTTACTTCGTTCTAAGTTGTACATGCAGACCTACCTCTTTGTTGCTCGACTATGGCAAAGCTAAAATGAAAAGTTATTTTATTACTTATACAGGATGTCCGGTAATTAATGCACAACCTTCTAACCCCCAGTAGGTCACCTTAGACTGGTCAAAAATATTGATTTTGAGCTCTAGTAAGTCTCCTGTTTTTCGAAATTTTCGCACGTTTGTTAGTTTTTAAATTTTGACATTCACACTGATAGGTGTACCATCGAATAAAAAAAGAAAAAATGTACTGAGGCAATACCTGTCATATACTCTAGTAAGACTCGATAGGTGTCGATAAAATAATATTTCAAGCACTGGCTAAATTACGCTAGTGTTTTGTTTTGCCGTGAAAAATCCGAGCTCTGCTAATTAGTTAATAACTAGTATGTTTTTTCTAAGCAAATTATACTCTTTAGTTTAAAGAAAAATGTAAATAAACAAAATTATTTATTATTAAATTAAAAATATTAAATAAACAAGACTATTCCCTAAAATAATTTCAAATATTTCATATAACGGAAAACGGAATTCCAAGTCGCCGGTCGAATGAGCATTCGATTGATCGCACGACCATTTTGACAGCTGACCTCTCGTTCCAACTATATTTCTATCTCGTCTAATCGTTTGACTAGTCGCTTTTAGGCGCGGCACACACTTGAGCGGAATCCAGCAATAAATAAAAATCAGCCGCAGCATAAAAGTGGAAAATTTCTTTACGGGAGCTGAATTTTTGTATGAAGACCATATACAATAATCAGCCCGATTTCCGTTTTCGGCTGCTTTTTGACTATGGTAGCGAATTCCGAATAAAAAAAACTTTAATAATAAAAAAGCCCGTTTAAAACCGGATATAATAAGAACCTTAATGACGTAATGTGAATATAAGATTAATTTATTCATTGGATTTTTTTGAAGCAATAATTATAATTTTCATATCGAACAGCTATCGATATAAGTCCCTAAAACGTTTTGTCAATCCCTAGCGTAGAATAAATGTATAGCACAAAATAATCATGAATATTAACTATTATGATAAAATATTAGCACACAGTATACGAAACACTAATAATTAATTGTATCTAGTAAATACTTACACGATTTATTTTGCTAATTTGACAAAATATTGTTTCAAAGACATCGATCGGAATATCATGTAAACCTGTGAAATGAGTAATTACTTGGGTTTTCCTATGAGTAATAGTCCAATCTGAAACATAACACGACACCATGTTTCTCCTTTTTCATCCCAAGTTATTTTATTCACGATTGTTTTATATTTTCCACGCTAAAATATGAGCTGTCACGACGTGGGTACGTAAGCTAACTACCCAAATTCAAAAGCTGTCACTCCTTCAAAATGTTCGTGTGTCTCTTTTGCACTCGTGGCATGTTCATATACGTGTTGGTTTCTCTTTTGCGCACTTCGTTTATCTTTTAGCGACAAGCGCCATTTTATATCTATGAGATAAACTTAATGAAATGTAATATCAGCCCAAAAATATTTGTAGAAAAATAATTGTGATACAGCGCCACCTAGCGGACGATCATAGTAAGTGTACCTTGATGGGCGGCTTGCCGGTGACGTTGGCCACGAGGAAGTTCATGGCGATGTCCTCGCAGTTGAAGTTGTCGTCCACCCACGCGCGCACGGCGGCCGGCATGCGGTACGTGTAGTGCCACGACCAGATCTTGTGGTGGAACGCGGCGCCGGTTAGAACCTGGAATAGAGAACATGCATGAAAAATATTTAATTGAATCTGTTGCATAAACACGTTCAACAACCCTAAACTAATATAAATAAGTGGAAATACGTAATAATTTTTAACAGTTTTTTAAAGATCGGTTTGAAAACGTAAAATTTTTGCCATTTTTTTTTTATGCATCAAATGTATTTTCGAAACTTCAGTTCGATTACTTATGTCCTAACAAGAAAAAAAATGTATGAGAACTATATAGCTAAACGCATTTTATCGTGCCTAAATTTACAAAAATCTTACAAAAACTTGTTCCTTCCAAACAGTTTTCTGCAACTTTGTGAACGGGGACGTCACAATCCGCACACTTTTTGTATGGGGCGTTTTGACGCGTGGTGCAGACGCCTACCGTATTTTCACATTTTTGACATTTCAGGGCTATCATAGATAGTAGGTTTATTAAAGACATTTGAATCTACAGGGAAATAGAATCGAATGACGTCTTCCAATAAAATCATGCATATTCCTGATTCAACGAGTCTAATATTAGATAAAGTACGCGAAATTAGACCCTATCACTTTGGGATTCAGTTCAAATGATGCTGGGAAATAAATATTATCTTTGAATTGCAATTATTAATTGATTTGAGTGAAATCGCATCCATGCGGCCGTGGGAGCACAAAGGATCGATGGTAAATTTTCAATTGCCTTATGAACGAGTCACATCAAAACTGCAGGTCCCGTCTTACTAGAGTCAAAAGAATTTGCGCTTTTTCTACAGTAATATAATAACATTCTATATTTGAATAACAACGCCGAATTTGCTTAGCAGTAAACGGCCGGAGTCGGAAAGCGTCAAAGGAATTTGTACCTTCTTTAGAGTAATTACATTCTATATTTGGATAAATAATCGGGAGCCGGCGAGTTAATCATTGAACTAAAAATTTACTTAGAGTTAGTCAAATATCTGTGTTAGTCAGTGTATGGTCAGAAATCAGTTTTGTTCGTCTTTGAAATCATCATGGACGTGTGGTTGGTCCATTCGCTGTGCTTCTCCAGCCATTGGTCCCGTTGTCCCACACGTGGAGACGAGACGGGAACCTCATGATAAGGTCCGAAAATTCTCGCTACACGTCCAAATCGGTGTCACAGTTGACTGAGCGACCGGACCGTAAACCTTAATACCACGTGATAAGATCTCCTAAAAGATATTACAACCCACCATGGAAATCTGATTGGTCCACTCGCTGTGGTATCGCCAGGAGTTGGTCCCGTTGTCTCACACGTGGAGACGAGACGAGACCCCATGATACGGTCCGGAAACTCTCGCCACACGTCGAAATCGATGACACAGTTAACTGAGCGGACGCAAACCTTAATACCACGTGATAAGATCTCCTAAAAGATATTACAACCCACCATGGAAATCTGATTGGTCCACTCGCTGTGGTATCGCCAGGAGTTGGTCCCGTTGTCCCACACGTGCAGACGAGACGGGAACCGCATGATAAGGTCCGAAAATTCTCGCCACACGTCGAAATCGATGACACGGATAACTGAGCGACCGGACCGTAAACCTTAATACCACGTGATAAGATCTCCTAAAAGATATTACAACCCACTATGGAAATCTGATTGGTCCACTCGCTATGGTATCGCCAGGAGTTGGTCCCGTTGTCCTACACGTGGAGACGAGACGGGAACCCTACGATACAGTCCGAAAATTCTCGCCACACGTCGAAATCGATGACATGGTTAACTGAGCGACACCGTAAACCTTAATACCACGTGATAATATCTCCTAAAAGATATTACAACCCACCATGGAAATCTGATTGGTCCACTCGCTGTGGTATCGCCAGGAGTTGGTCCCGTTGTCCCACACGTGGAGACGAGACGGGAACCCCACGATACGGTCCGGGAACTCTCGCCACACGTCGAAACTGTGTTAAAAAATGTGACCGTTAATATTGGTAAAACAACTGCTTGTTTTCATGCAACATGCCTTATTTCCTATCTGAATTTTGTTTGGTTATCGCTGAATGCAGTTCTCCGTTCTTCACAACAATTAGATAAGTAGTGGTTTCGCAAATTGACGTTAGACATGAGCTTGGTTGTATCCACACACGCTTTTGTTGTAATTTGTTCGCATTTTTGGCTTTCACTGATATATTATGAATTTAGTGATCGGACACATGCAGCAATTCATGTCACTTTGACGTTGAACATAATAACGAACATGGATAAGCCAATATCTTGAAAAAGAAGACGATTCAATGAAAAAACATACAGAATTTTATTATTGTAGGAAATCACCGAAAGTTCAAGTGTCAAATGTTTGATATTTTGAATCAATTTGATTGATCATTGACAATATAAAGAGAACGACCTCTCTACATCAATAGACATGAGTGGTGCTTAGTTAAAATCTTCATCATTCAAGTAAATACTCTGATAAAAAATGCATGCATATTTTATGCATAAAGGGTCTGGCCGGACCGCCATAGCAAAATCGCCCCTGTCTGGATTTGAGATATTGTTATGCACGATTATTCGTTTTATTAATACATATACTTTTGGTGAATATTATGCCTTAAATGATTACCGTTTGCGAAAAAATTTAAAAAAAAGAAATTTAGTTTTTATTTTTTTCTTTAAAACCACGTATTCGATTGACTAGTTCTTTGGATATTTATAGATATATTAGGGATACATCAAATAAAAAAAAAAACATCCTGACTTTTTTTTAAGTACATAATTTTTTGAGTTTAAGTTTTAAAACTATTTTTTTTACTACATATGAGTTAGCGACACCTACCATATTTTCATATAATATCCGCATTTTTATACTCTATTATATATATTTTTATCAAAAATATTGGTTTGGATCAACAACTTAAAAAAAAACTTCATAAACAGGGTGGACCAAATTTAACCTTAGTATTGTGTAACACCGGAAGTGGCCCTTTTTCCTCAATTGAAATTGGTTATTATTTAAAAAAGAACATAAATTAAGAATGATTTTTTTTCTTGCACTGGTGGGGAATCGAAGCAGACATACTCGTATATAGCAAAAAAACTAACAATAGGTTCAGTTTTATGGTACATACGTTCAAATCTAATCTGCTCATTTAACAAGTATAGGTATGTAATTTTACATTCTCTTAATTCTTTCTCCAGTAGGGTACTCAGTATTAGGGTTTGCTCCCGGTACTCGTTTTCTATACAAATCCAATACCGGAACCGAGATTTCCCGGTTCTCGCCATACAAAATCAGAACCGGGAGCATTCCCTACTCAGTATTAGTTTGAGCAAGTATTTTTTTTGCTCAAACTAATACTGAGTAGGGAATGCTCCCGGTTCTGATTTTGTATGACGAGAACCGGGAAATCTCGGTTCCGGTATTGGATTTGTATAGAAAACGAGTACCGGGAGCAAACCCTAATACTGAGTACCCTACTGGAGAAAGAATTAAGAGAATGTAAAATTACATACCTATACTTGTTAAATGAGCAGATTAGATTTGAACGTATGTACCATAAAACTGAACCTATTGTTAGTTTTTTTGCTATATACGAGTATGTCTGCTTCGATTCCCCACCAGTGCAAGAAAATTAAAAAAAAAATCTTAATTTATGTTTTTTTTAATAATAACCAGTTTCAATTGAGGAAAAAAGGGCCACTTCCGGTGTTACACAATGCTAAGGTTAAATTTGGTCCACCCTGTTTATGAAAAAAAAATTTTTTTAAGTTGTTGATCCGAACCAATATTTTTGATAAAAATATATATAATAGAGTATAAAAATGCGGATATTATATGAAAATATGGTAGGTGTCACTAACTCATATGTAGTCAAAAAAATTTTTTTTAAACTTAAACTCAAAAAATTATGTACTTAAAAAAGTCAGGAAGTTATTTTTTTTTAATTTGATGTATCCCTAATATACCTATAAAATATCCAAAGAACAAGTAAATCGGATACGTGGTTTTAAAGAAGAAAAAAAAACTATTTTATTTTTTTTATTTTTTCGCGAACGGTAATCATTTAAGGCATAATATTCACCAAAAGTATATGTATTAATAAAACGAATAATCGTGCATAACAATATCTCAAATCCAGCCAGGGGCGATTTTGCTATGGCGGTCCGGCCAGACCCTTAATTAAATTATAATCAAAATATAAATTAAGTCATATATCCATGTTATACTATCGTCCTCAATTGCTACCTGTGTCCGATCACTAAATTATATTATTTATGAATTTGAAATGATATGAAAGAATAATACCTATTTTATGTGACTGCTACATATAACGAAGGGCATTAAAATACGAGTGTTATTTTATAATAATACCACACGAGTGTTTTAATGCCTAATCGTACAGTTACATACATACATAACTTTATCTATACACAATTATAACTCCATAATGACGTGTGAACCATTAGAATTCAACTAGATTTCAAATCATGATCAACAGATGTTCGAGATTTGAATGTAATTAAAGTGCAATGCACTTTAAAGTAAACTTTACGATGCACATAGATACAGCTTTCTTAATAAAGGCCATTAGCTTATCGTTTCTAAACATATTATAGGGAAGTTATGATAGGGGTGAAGATAAATATATATTAATTAATCACCGACCTTTAACCATTGCAAAATAACCTACAGATATAAATAAACCTTATCGTAATGAGTACTTAACGATAAATTTCGAAGTCAATATCGTGACCTTAATATCATGAGGGCTTTGTTGTCAACTGGCGTGATATGATATACTCAATTGAAAAGAAAAGGTCCAGCGCTACCATTTCATTGGGGACCGATTACAGTACTTCTCATATGTATTGATTGTCCATCAAGTAAAGTTTTACGCTCGGTTTGATCTAGTTGTGTAATGATTAACTTCCATTTTGCACGTTAAGAAGCTTTAAATCTTGCTATTCTAATTGTGTGCTAACACCTAACATATCTAGTAAATTTCATTAACGTTGACGTGCGTCCACATTGCCCAAATGGCCCGCGAATGTGCCCTGCACAAGCTGCTTGCGCGTTTATTACCTTTACGCGCTTAATTTGTGCAAGGTTCGCTCTAAGCGCACAATCTAAAGCAGCACGTTCGGACAGTCTGGACACGCCTTTAAGCTATAAAATCAAATGCTATAATCATCGGTCAGCGGCCTACTCATTACTGCATTGTAAACGATTATATGCATTCTAATAATGTGCCACCATATCATGCGTGCAACGGTCTGGTGGCCACGGGCACTGCGCCGATACATCACATGATATCATTGAATAAATCAATGGCATTGAAAAGCATAACATAAAACATTGAAAAGCCATACACACGCAATACCACAAAGTCAGTTTCCATAGAATAAGTCGTACTTACTATCAATTGCGCGAGAAAGTAAATGCATTAGTACAGTATTTAGATGATACGGTCTACCGCCTTTAGAATGAGTTTTTTTAATGATATAAACTGCTAAATGGAATGCAATTAAAAGCGCATGATGATGTGCATTAATTCTAAGACGCAGAGGAACTCTCTCGATAAAATGTCAAACTTTTAACGCTAACATTACGTTAATCAGTGACATTACAGCATGTGATGTTCGTTCACTAAGCCAAAAATACTCTCTTGAGTCATTATAGTATTTGAGACGGTATCAACAAGTAGCAGAACTTTATTTTAAACTCTTTAAATACAAACTCTAATTCGTCCGACGTCCGACATCACTTACTTACTTACTTATTTGGCGCAACGATCCAAAATGAGTCCGACATCAACATGACAATATTTACAATGTACACTATTGATGAGCTGCTACTTGGTCTCGATCTCGTAGGGAAGGAACCGATTGAAGAGCTTCGTCCAAGATCAATTCACCCAAACTTCAACTCGTCGGGCTGTCAAAATTACAATGTCATCGTCGATGGTAAGCTAGTACCCGGTCTTGATATTTTCGCAGTAGTAGAATCGGTAGTAGAAGCTTGTTAGGGTTAACTCACCCAAACTCCAATAGTATTAGTACTAAAGCACTTTATTGTACAATAGTCGGGCGTTAACATGACAATGTCATCGTCGCTGGAGAGCTGGTACTCAGTCTCGATCTCGTATGGGAAGAACCGGTTGGACCGCTTATTGTACTCAAGATCAACGTATCCCGACCACTAACTAGTTGGGCGTCAACATGGCAATGCCATCGTTGATGGTGCCGGTCTCAACTCAATCTTCGTACGAGAGCCGGTTGGACAGCTATAACAACCGATTGGACTGCTTGTTCAAGGTCAACTCACCCAAACTCCAACTCGTCGGGCGTCAACATGACAATGTCATCGTCGATCGTCAGTTGACACTCGGTCTCGATTTCGTCGTACGGGAAGAACCGATTGGACAGCTTGTTTTCTTTGGTCCTAATCACTTTTAGCGGCTTGTTGATGACTGGCCACTCGGACGCTGAAAGTAAAAAACGTAGGAAATCAATATTAATATGCAGCCAAAGATGTTTTAAAAATGCATTGCAGCAGTCACGTGAATATTGGACTTATTTGGGCGATGAAAGCAACCAACAGCAGTAAAAAAAGCAGAACTTCTTCCAAAATAAATCGTATTTCGTATACGGTGCTGCATTTATAATCGCAATTAAATTGAATATTTATTGTTGTTTTAAAATTGGAACTGTCAAAATAGTCCAGTCATTATATCCAAAAAACCGACCCTACCCGTGAATAATCAGTTCTTGGATTTTTTTTTCGTAGATCCCTCGGGTTGGTCACTGGGAGTGTAAATTCAAAAAGTAGACTGAATCAGGCTCCTGCGTATATTCGAAAAACGGTTTTTCTTGAATAACTCGGCCATTTTTGATTTTACAGTAAAACCGTGAGGACAAAAATTGTAGGAAATTTGATTCTCTACAAATTTGGTCCTCACAATTTTTCTTCTAGGATCGATATTTTGGATATTAAACCTGAAAAACCGCGACAAATTCAAAATATTATCATATTCCACGTTTTACGGCATGAATGAAGAGAAACAAAATTGTAGAGAATCAAATTCTAAACAATTTTGGTTCCCACCTTTTTCAGGTTTAATTTCCAAAATATCGATCCTAGAAGAAAAATTGTGAGGACCAAACTTGTAGACAATCAAATTTCCTACAATTTTTGTCCTCACGGTTTTACTGTAAAATCAAAAATGGCCGAGTTATTCAAGAAAAACCGTTTTTCGAATAAACGCAGGAGCCTGATTCAGACTACTTTTTGAATTTACAGTCCCAGTGACCCCCCCGAGGGACCTACGAAAAAAAAATCCAAGAACTGATTATTCACGGGTCAAAATCTATAATGACTGAACTAAAAATGGCGTGCACACGCGTGTGTGCAGTTCAAAATACGAAAAAAGCTGAATCTTTATTGTTTTTATTGTATCTATCTGATTGAAATTTATTTCGAGAGAAATGTGCAGTGCTTTATTTGATCAATTTCTACGTTTTCCCATTTGTACGAAATACTGCCCGCATCTGGTGCATCTGGATTTATAACGAAATATATTCACAGATTTTTTTTGTCTACTTAGGCCCGGTTGCACCAAACCGTCTGTTAACGTCAACTTCATCGTTAAAAAAATCTTGTATGAAAAGTTTGACAGGTTTCTATGGGATGACAGCTCCGTCGCCATATTTAACGTTGATCAGCTCGTTAGTTATGCGTGGTGCAACCCACCCTTAGTCTTTAGTCTATCGAATTTTAGAATACAACTGAACGTTAATGATTTCATATCAGTTCATTGCCACATGCACGTCTACAAAAAATCGCAATGAAGAAGAAATTGCAGTTTGTTTAAACAGCTTGGATTTAAAGCAATATAAAACTTACATACATGTATATTAAGCCTACATTCCATCGACTAGAAAACTGTCTAATTAATCAATCAATGAACATCTATTTTACGGAGAATTACTTACTTATTGTGCGATTATACAGTACACACAGGAATGATTTTCATACTAATTTTAAAGTATAAACAGTAATAAATATCTATCATTACACGGCCTCCTAGCCCAGTCGGTAGTGACCCTGCCTACGAAGCAGGAGGTCCCGGGTTCAAATCCTGGTAAGGGCATTTATTTGTGTGTTTATCACGAATATTTGTTCCTGAGTTATGGGTGTTTTCTATGTATTTAAGTATATATTTATCTATATAAGTATGTATATCGTCGCCTAGTGCCCATAGTACAAGCTTTGCTTAGTTTGGGACTAGGTTGATTTGTGTAAGATTGTCTGGCTCCAAATATGTATTTATTTATTTATCATTGTATCTTGTTTTTTATTCGACTGGGGTAATATTTTTTTGTCTATGTTATATACATTTTTTTTTTTGGCACAATTGCAGTTTTTTTGGAGGGTAGCAATTATTCATTTGCAAATTTTGTGAAAATTGTTATTGTATGAAAGTTAAACATAATTTGTAATCAATTTCATTCAACTAACTCTTAAAAGAGTTAGTTAGATAAATCCGATAATATCGGACCATTCGTGAAAATTTACATTTATTTAATCTGCACTCCCGTTTAAACAGCAATTTATTTTATCAATTAATTACCAAGCGCGCTGCTTTCGACCCGATTTTTGTTGATATGTAAATTAAACCCCTACCTCTACTAATTGACAATGACCGCGATCCATTATAGTCCATTTTATTGTTGTGTTGTTTAATTACTTATTGTCCCCATGCCTATTCATTTTTGCAATGTCATGTGACAAAGCGTCAGTGTTCATAGAGACAGTTAATCGGGGCTGGTTAGTACCTCGTCACAATAATATAAATGTGAGGTAAAGGAGAATAGACGTCAAAGTGAATAGCTTGAGCCACCGTGGCATGGTTCCAGCGATCTAAGCATTTTCCCGATTGCATGGTCAGCTATACGGGGGTTCTGTTGTTCAGTTCGACGTTATTTGAAAATGCCAAATACTCGTTGCTTCTGACTTCCAACAAGGAAAAGTATCAGTTCAATCGTTCCAATTAAATTGATTAATGTTGTCTCCTTGTTTGTTGTGTTTTCTTTTAAACATTTATGTTGGTTTCATTCTTTTTTATCAGAACATAGCATAGCATCCATGAAAAAACGGACACAGAGAAAATTGTTTTTTTTTTTTTAAGTTTTTCGTCTACTTGTGCCTATTTATAATCGATTAGGTAGAATTTAGTTTCAATATTTTATTTTATTTAGTACTTATGTTACCTGTGCGTGCAAACTAACGATTAATTATGTCATGTCCTGATAACAGAATTTTCCACACATTTCACAGCCAATTACAAACTTGTCATTCGATTGGCTCCCACAATTGTTCAACGTACTCCAATCATTATCAATAATTAAAATGAATCTAAACTGTTTTCTTCTCGGATTCACTCTCGGCCCAACGGCGCGTGTCCAATCGATGAATAATAATAATTAACGCTACCAATGTGATAGCAAAGTTAACGTTAAACAGGTTTGATAAGGTACACTTTAGAACAACATTTTTGTAGGTTTATGAAATTTAACTGCTATTTATAAGTTGGATGGAAATGTAAACTGTAACTCCACAGCATAAAGTCCTGTTTTAATTAATTATTTAGTGCGTTAAGAGCTTTTATTATTATTGCGTTTTGATAAGCTAACATCTGTTTTATTGAAGCTGTATAAACATTATCGGAGTTAATATGAAATATATAGTGAGACAATGCATCGAACAGACATTGAAGTACTTAGTCCAATCAAAATCTGTGAAACTTTAACAACAAGGTTTAAAATCGAATAATGTTTCTTTATGCCTTGTAATCTTTTGGGTTTTACACATTCCTCAGGGTAGAACATAAGGACCGCAGCCTCTTGAAGATGTAAAACCGGTTCAATGTGAATCTTTGCAAAATACAATGAAGTCATTTTGCATCAAAATTCAGGCTTAGAAAAATATATCAGAGGACCAATATGGTACATTATTTTTAAAAGAGAATCTCCATTTTAAAGATTACAGCGTCAACGAGGAACCCTAACGTTTTCGACATATCTGTATACAGTCAACTATAGACCAAAAAAATGCATATAATTTTGCAAAGGTCATACGCATCAATCACACCGAAAATTCCGAAAAAGTAGCGAAAATCTTATCGTAAAGGTTTTTTTAAGGATCGATATCCGACCGTCTAGAATCCACACAGTCTTTCAAACACAATACAAACAAACAATAAACATATACACAGAGGGCCCACGGGCCCCACCCCACGGCCTAGCCATTTCACAATAGTTCAACTTAAACTGTTTAATATTTCAAGCACATTTATCAAGTACAATTGATGTTATCAAACTTACCTGATTACCTATCCTTTATGAGTCTGTTGACCGTCCATCAAATTAATAATGTGACTAAGTTCGCATCTGTCATTCCGATCATATTTTTACTTTTCGATTGGGTAACCTTCTTGATATTCCTTGCTTAATTGATAAAAAGTGCCTGTTCGTGCAGTTTACAATTGAATGTCATTTCAAATTAACCTATTCAAATGTATTTAACAGAAAAGTCGAGGAAACGAAATAGCGTTTTTCTATTACGTTTATAGTAGATATTTTTAACGGGATAAAAATGCAAAACGTTTCATGAATAATCAAACATGGTAGCACACGCTTGACGTTTTTAGGCAATTGAATTTCTACCTATAAATAAATATTACTTCGTAAGGTACTTCTTTTTATCAAAATTTGTAAAAACTTTTTGTGTGATATTTATCAATTATCATGAAGGGATTAATATTTTGCTATGTCGTTAGACTAGCGAGTGCGTGACAATTGTATATTTTTTATCGCTAGTATAATAGCCACGGCGACCCACAGAAGATAACATTAGTATAATGTACCGTCAGCAGCATAAGTAGCTAAGCAGGCGAGGTGCTCAAAATTATCCTAACACACTCTTATAATCTTGAGAACAACGTCTCACCTGTATTGCTACTGCCACAGATGCTGTTGATAACTTGAGTAAAAGTTTGTTACACGGATGGATACTTCGACAAAATTATATGCCATGCTGGGCGCGCATTAGCTTTTGTACTAATGTACAGTACACTGGACATGTATGTTTACTTGCTTAGGTACTCGGTCGAAGGTCCGTATGACTGCTTAGTCTATAGGCAATGTGACTTGAGCAAATACTACGACTGGCTACGGGCAGGAGAGGTTATCTATTTGCGCGTTATATCAAGTGCACGGTAGTTCAAACTGATCTTGATATAGCTTATCAAGAGAAGAGAGAAAGAGCGTGTGAAAACCGTCTTGAACATCTTGATCACTTCTGCTTCTAACTGTATCTTAAATAAACCTTACTCACATGGAGATGGGCTGTCCGCTGATTATTAAAATTACGAGTTTCCGGACCATAGTGAATTAGTATGACAGCTTCGGCTGGTTACGGTGACTTTAGAAAATGCAACTGAGTAGGTTCTTATGACTGTGAAATGATATAGACAGTCTTAGTCACATGGAGGCGGCGCTTTTCTTTGATTATTCCACATGACGAGAATCTTCGCTAGGCTGGGTGTGCGCACGACCGCACAAGTTTCCGTACCAAAGTGAATTAGTATGACAGCTTTGGCTGGTTACGGTGACTTGAGGCAATGCAACTGAGTAGGTTATTATGACTGTGAAATTAAAGACAGTCTTACTCACATGGAGGCGGCGCTTTTCTTTGATTATTCCACACGACGAGAATCTTCGCCCCGCTGGGTGTGCGCACGAGTTTCCGGACCAAAGTGAATTAGTATGACAGCTTCGGCTGATTACTGTGACTAGGAGAAAATGCAACTGAGCAGGTTATTATGACTGTGAAATAAAAGACAGCCTTACTCACATGGAGGCGGCGCATTCCGTTAGTTATTCCACACGACGAGAATCTTCGCCAGGCTGGGTGTGCGCACGAGTTTCCGGACCAAAGTGAATTAGTATGACAGCTTCGGCTGGTTGTTGTGACTAGGAGAAAATGCAACTGGGTAGGTTATTACGACTGTGAAATAATAGACAGTCTTATTTACATGGAGGCGGCGCTTTCCGCTGATTATTCCACACGACGAGAATCTTCGCCAGGCTGGGTGTGCGCACGAGTTTCCGGACCAAAGTGAATGAGTATGACAGCATCGGCTGGTTACTGTGACTTGAGAAAATGCAACTGAGGAGGCTATTATGACTGTAAAATAATAGACAGTCTTACTCACATGGAGGCGGCGCTTTCCGCTGATTATTCCACACGACGAGAATCTTCGCCAAGCTGGGTGTGCGCACGAGTTTCCGAACCAAAGTGAATAGACTGTCCACTCGATCGTAGGTGAGTATGACAGCGGTGAAACCGGGGCCCTTCGGTGCGGTGACTGGGAGGAAGAGCGGGTTCACGGGACCGTACTGAAAGTGACAAAAATAGAATCAAATACAAATGCTAAGATACGTTTTGACGGTAAGATAAACCGTATCTTATACTGGTCATATTTATACGATTAGCACGTAGCGGTAACTCAAATAATTTACGAGATAGACTTTGATTTATTTATTCGTAGGGCATTTTCAGTCAGCCGTTTATAAAGATATTTTTAGGTTTTGATTGACTACGGTTCTACGTTTCTTTAGTCACTATTAGTCACTACGCACGATTTGTTTCGGTGAGCCTAGGTCTCCATCTTCAAGCACTAGGCTCTCAGAAACATGTCGCGCAGACTCACGAAAGTTTAAATTCAATAATTTAGACTTCAATGCAAAATTATTGAAAAATACATGCCTCATCATCTTCCTAGCGTTTCCTATTTTTGCCACGGCTCGCCTAAGGTTGGCTCGGTACCTTAATCCCAAGAATTTATCTACAAGGGTTTATAAAATTTTCTAGATTTATGGCTATCAGTATGAAAAAATGTCGCGAGTATTTTAATATACTATAAAACTATAGGATTTGAGGAGCGTTAGGTGAGTAGCAAAATAAGGTTAAGTAATGTTATTTTAAAGGATAGATAGAGGACCTCCGAGCCTCCGACTGACCCATATTTAAATATGTGGCTTGCTTGGGCGCTCTCAGTTTGCCTAATATTAAAGGACTAGCTGTGCCCGCGGCTCCGCCCGCGTGAAATTCGGTCTGTGTCAGTAAGCGGCTAATTCACCCTAATTTTTCTCCCGCTACCCTGGAGGCGGAACTTAAAGTAAAGTTGACAGATGGATACGCTAGAGGACAGTAGTCCTAATAAAATATTGTACAATTACCGCTGAATGAAACTACACTCAAAAATGAATACTTTTTGTATCATATTTTTTTGCATGATTTAAACGACATAGAGAGTAGTAGGTGTATATCGGACGATACAGACCACTTTTGTATTTATACGTTCATGTCCAAGGCAAATATCATTCAAGTCGATCCTCCCGTCAAATCAGTCTAAGCATGAAAGGTAAGAACAGGCGCGGTTTAAATGGGGGGGGGGGGGGGGGTCACAAATGCAGAAATGATTTTATTTCTATTTGAGGTGCACTTGGAGGGGGAGGGGAGTCCATGACCCATACAAATTCGAGTGTAGTGGCTACCCCCGCCTTTTAGACGTTGAATTTTTATATACTACGTATAACCTGGCTGGGGATTTTCTTGAATTGGAATTAGTAATCCTTAAGGGGTGATTTCCGGGATAACAATGCAAAAAAAACCGACCAAGAGCATGTCGGGCGTGCTCAGTGTAGAGTTTCGTAGATGCCGCCCTGTTACAAAACATCCGTTCAAAAGGTCGTTTATTAAGAGGATGAATACTGCCGATGACCTCCAAATTGAAGTTACTTAAACAGTGTTTTAAAAGAAACTAAATGGTTTGGTAAAGCAAGAAAAATATATGTTAAAATTCATTATATTTTAGAGAACTTAGTTGCTTTCAAAACATAGTTGGACGAAATCGGCTCGATAGAAAATAATTCCGAAGTTACCTCTTAAATTTGCCTTTAAACAGTCGTATAGCTTTGTGTTATTGTCCCATATAACTGTAATTAAAAACAAATTTTCTACTTGACTAAACTAAGAACTTCGTAGATTTCTATTTCTCAAAAAGTGCACTGTTTTTTTTTAATTAACGCTTTTGCGATTACGGCCCGGCCGCCGGCTTGCGCTCGCAGTGCTTCTCCTTCACTCCGGTACAAATAGACAGTGCGCGTTGACGCGCCGTGCTAGACGGACCTATGCTTCTCGTCTGCGCATCAAAAATATCGGAAACTTATTGATTTTCTAGTCGTAAAATTAATAATTTGTGTTATATAGTATATATATCATGTTAGTGTCAAAAAACTTGTAAAAATATTATACCTAGTTTAATTGTGTACATTTGTAAATAATGGGAAATAAAGTGAAAAATATATAAAAGGCGCTTGTATCAGGACAAACAGAAACACATGATTGAAGTTTCAAGGTAAGATTATTATAAGTTACTAATTATTAATATGACCTTAAAGTGAATTAGTCGGTATAGTTTTACAATTGTTAAACTCCACTTCAGTTAATTTTAGTCGCAAATTACCAAAACGCTTGCTTTTCGCGCGCCGAGTATGAAATGTTATGTTTTTATGTGAGGAAAGTGCCTTTGTCGTACTCGTATGCTTTCAAAAGCGCTCAACGTAGAGTCAGATTAATGCGGTAGATTCACTTTATTTTATTGCTAAGATATCTAACAATTTTGTTGACCAAGAATAATGTAGATATTATTTATTACTAATTTGCACTATCATTCTTGAAAAACCAATATAACGTGAACTCAAGATCCGTAACGATTACGCGTAAAACTTCAAGCGCCTTTACACTGGTATTTATGATCACGCAACAAGCTCACTCGGTAAGCGATTAAATAAAACACCCGTAATAATCCACCTGCAGTAACCGTTTTTTAATTGTCATTTCGTTTTACACCTTACTGTCACGGACATAAGATGCACAACATAATGCGTCTTCAAAGGTTATTACTGCCTTTTAAATGTAACATGCTCAGTTGATGACATTGAAACGGTTGCCATAGATGTAATAAAATTTCAGAGTCAGTACTACCTACCTAGATGATAGGTTGAGTTTATATCGTGACGGTAACGAACAAGCGCATGGCCCACATACGAACGATTACAACTTTCTTTAAATTTTACATGTTCTGTCAGTTTTGGATATTAGTTATGTTTTGAAAAAGAATTTAAAACTACATCTTTTATTACAGATTGGAAAATGTACCTCAGGATCAAGAGTATCAGAAGACAACACCGCCTGACAGGCAAATTACTCGTATCTGTGCCAGAGACAAGTACATAATAAAGAATAAAAATTTACCCAGTAACTATTGTCAATGGTGATGGTCCCTTAAAAATGGTTAGATTCGTCTTATCCACACATAAATGGTGATAGAACCAGATGGATCCACTGACATTCCCTTGACTCCGGTGGCAGCTTACACACAAACAAGCAAACAACTCGAAACCTACATGTTCGCGATAAATACTCAGATTTTAGTGATTTTTGAAAAAGTAAAAAATATTACTGGTTGTACTGTTTATTTTTCTATCGTGAAAATCATATCTATAGTTCATTTTTTTTGAGATTAGAAAAAAGTTGACAGAACGATGTACAGGGTTCTTTATCAAGCACGATACAGGTCACAACTGTCAAAGTGCCTACGCCGTCATTAAACATACTTAAATATATTTGTATTTATAGTAAAGCCATGCCTACGTATTTGTAAATGTTATATTGAGTAATTATTTTTACATGTTTTTAAAGTGGGGCATTTCACTCATACAATAGTATGTTATTCAATCAAATACAAACACTGAAAACATTGAAAAAATAATCAACCCAGCAGGATTTGAACCTCGCATCGATACGCCTTACCGGGGCTCGATCGCTTTACTAATTAAGCTATGGGTTCAGTTACTAAGTTGACAAAATTGTCAATGCCTTCAATTATCTTTTTGCATTTATTTTGATCTACATCGACTTTATAGCAGCCGTAAGCGACATCTAGGTGCTAACTACTAGAGTTAGATACCCTTCCCGCCGACCCTATTGCAAGTGTCACAACGGGAATAATAGATGGCGCTGCTATCAACTCATAATTATTTTTACATGTTTTTAAAGTGGGGCATTCCACTCATACAATAATGATCGAGCACCGGTAAGGCGTATCGATGCGAGGTTCAAATCCTGCTGGGTTGATTATTTTTTAAATGTTTTCAGTGTTTGTATTTGATTGAATAACATACTATATCAGGTTTAATTTATAATAGATTTATCAATACATTGATTTTATTTAAGCATTTGAATTTTATAAGCGTTGTCTTGACCATAAAAGAAATAACTGGGAAATCTTATCACAAGATGATCTCGTAACGTCAATTTTTTTATTAATTAGTAGTTTATGTAACTGTTACGTAATAGGGTTCCTTAAAATACGAGCGTGGTTTTATGAAACAAGCCGCAGGCGAGTTTCATAATAAGATCACACGTGTGATTTGACAATAGAGAACATGCATGAAAAATATTTAATTGAATTTGTTCCATAAACACGTTTAACAACCCCAAATTAATATAAATAAGTGGAAATCCGTAATAATTTTTAACAGTTTTTTAAAGGTATTGCGGTTTAAAAACTTAAAATTTTTGGCATTTTTTAATACCTCAAATGTATTTTCGAAACTTCAGTTCGATTACTTATGCTCTAACAAGAAAAAAAATGTACGACAACTATATAGCTAAACGCATTCTTTCGTGCCTAAAATTACAAAAATCTTCCAAAAACTTGTTCCTTCCAAACAGTTTTCTGCAACTTTGTGGTCGGTGACGTCACAATCCTCACACTTTTTGTATGGGGCGTTTTGACGCGCGGCGCAGACGCCTAACGTATTTTCACATTTTTGACGTTTCAGGGCTATCATAGATAGTAGGTTTATTAGAGACATTTGAAACTACAGGGAAATAGAATCGAATGACGTTTTCCAAAAAAATCATGCATGTTCCTAATTGCAGTTGAGGTTCAATTGAAATGAATGTTTTATTTTTACTTTATTTTATGACATAAGATTAGTACTTAAATTGACAAAATATATGATACTAAATGCTTTTCTCTAATTTTGACATCTGTGATAATTGATAATATAATAAATATAGGACAATGTAAATGTAATGTAACGTATTGTTACGTGTAAGTGTTTTGGTTCCATACTGTCAACTTACATATGATGGAATAAATAAATTAATTAATTAATTTACGGCTTAATTACGTACAGTTGCATACACTGCTTTATCTACACACATATTATAAATCTTAAATGACGTGTTCGGAAACCATTAAAAATACCACCATTGTACCGCCATGGCCAACTCGATTGTGCAAGTACAATCGGGGAGGAGAGCTGGATTTTCATTACGAAATTTTGCGTTACCAAATTCATTCAAAGGTTATGAATTTTCGAACATTATTACGACACTAGTGCAAATAATACACCAATGGTACATTACTGGTGTTTTTTAGGGTTCCGTACCTCGAAAGGAAAAAACGGAACCCTTATAGGATCACTTTGCTGTCCGTCTGTCTGTTTGTCTGTCTGTCTGTGTGTCAAGATCATTTTTCTCAAGAACGCGTGGAGGTATTAAGCTAAAATTTATATCAAATAATCAAGTCTATTGTCCCTTGGAGCTGTGAAAAATCAAACTTGTAAGCCAACGCAATCAAAAGATACAGTCGTTTATGCTGCAAATTTTAGATTTTTCGGCACTCGCAAAACTTAAGGGGTACTTTCCCGTGAACACAGAAACTTGAAATTTGCCACGAAGCAACGTCATATAGCATAGACAATGGAAAAATTACAAAAAGTAGAAATTTTTTGTAAAATCATACAAAAAAATAGTTTTTAAATTTTAAACTTACTACCTTTTTCCTCGTAAACGCGTGGAGGTACTAAATTGAAATTCATGTCAAATACTCAGGGCTATAGGACGTTTCAGATGTAGCAAAAGCAAACTTTTATGTCAACGCAATCAAAAGAAATAGCAATTTAAGTCGCATATTTTGAAACTGAGTACTCGCAAGAAACTCAAAACCTAAGGGGTACTTCCCGTAAACTCAGAAACTTGAAACTTGGCACGAAGAAACTTCAAATAGCACAGACAAAGGAAAAATTACGAAAAGTAGACATTTTTAGTAAATTCATACAAAAAAAAAATTAAATTTGAAACTTACTACCTTTTAGATATTAAATTGAAATTCATATCAAATACTCAGGTTTATAATACCTTTAAGCTGTGACAAAATCAAGTTTCTATATCAATGCGACGGGTGAACTTTTACTTATATACCTACAGCTTTGTACGGAACCCTCGGTGCGCGAGTCCAACTCGCACTTGGCCGATTCTTTAAGGGTAATTTTACCGTTCCCGTACTCCACTACAGCATTTTTTTAGATATGAACAGTCAGCGACAAAAACGTTAGCTGCTCCCACTGAATAAAAATGGCGCTTTAATTTCGATGTTAAATTGGAGATTATTATACCGAAATTGATATATCGCACGATTTTATGAGAACATTTGTACATTTTTATGTAGGTGTACAATTCTATTTTTTATTAAATAATTTCCTATTTACGATGTCTGATCCATTTTCTTCTTTAATCTATGGTAATTCTATGGAGTACAGCGCCATCTGTTGTGAGCTATATCGATTTTTACTGCGTCCGCTAGTCGGCTGCAAGTAGTTAAGCATAGTGTCCGCTCACTTGTCAGTGGCGCTGAGGAGCAAAATTGGCCGGGCCAAATTCTCGAATCCTCAAGGGCATCCGGTCTTTTCATCGTCTTAAGGGATATTTGTCGGCGCTTACGTCATTTTACTATTCGGCACTTCCTTTCACTACGCGTTTTTGACTGATAATTAGGGCCCGGAATTTTGCGTGCGGTTTGTGAAACGTCATAGGGAGAGAACACCAATGTTTATCGATATATCGATAAATCAGGAGTTTTTTTATTAGTGTCTTTAAAAAATAATACCTCAAACTTTCAAATGATACATAAAGTAAAAGTACCAGTGCTCGACACGCTAATGCCCAATAGATGACACCCTTCTGTCACCTCTTTTGAAAGTGACTTAAGAATAAAGGTGGTATCCATTGGGATAGTGTCGATCACTCGTACGTTTACCGTACATCATCCTTTATAAAACTATAATTTATTATATTTTTTATTATTTATTATAATTTATTTTATATATTAACCTTTTTTCGTGAATGACCGTTAAAAATAAGATGTATCATTTGAAAGTTTGAGGTATTATTTTTTAAAGACACTTATGAAAAAACTCCCGATTTATCGATATATCGATAAACATTGGTGTTCTCTCCCTATGACGTTTCACAAACCGCACGCAAAATTCCGGGCCCTACTGATAATTCAAAAGCGGCTGAACCGATTTTATTCAATATAGTTTTTATTGAAAGTTCTTATCAGGCCTCACCAAATTTCAGCTTCCTAGTGCGAACGGTAACTGAGCTAGACCGCGGATAGACGGACGGACATGGCGAAACTTTAAGGGACTAAGGAACCCTAAAAAGAGATAAATAGTAGTTTATGTAACTGTTACGTAATAAGGCCTAATTATGTACAGAAGCATACACTGCTTTACCTACACACATATTGAAAATCCATTGAAACCATTAGAATGACCGCCATTACACGCCATAACCTACCTTATTGCGCCGGCGGTCGGGGGATTTTCATTACGCGGTATGAACTTTTATATTTTACCACACTGTCACAGATAATACACTGATGTTACATTACTGGTTGTAATAATGGTGGTAATTAATTACATACGGTTCCGAACGCGGAATAGAGGATTTATGATATTGGTATAGATCAAGATATTTATTCTTCAATGTAAGCACATTACAATGCACTAATGAACGTTAGAGAAAAATAAAATACGAGTGTCGTGGAACACTCGATTGGAACGAAGTTATGTTATTTCATTTTCGACTTTTTCGTAAATTTTGTGGTTTTAATTTTTTTGTATTTTTTTGAAATTTTGGTAATTTTGGTAATTTTGGTAATTTTGGAAATTTTGGAAATCTTGGAAATCTTGGAAATTTTGGAAAATTTGGTAATTTTGGCAATTTTTTAAGTTTTTGAAATTTTTGATATTTACAAATTTAGCCATTTTTGACATTTTCGACATTTTTGACGGTTTTTTACTTTTAGGTTCTCGACTTTCTTCACTTTGTCACTTCTCACTTTCACTTTTTATATATTTTTTATTTCATTTTATTTTACATGCTTCTCAATCGTATGGGTGTCGCGTTTTCGTGACGTGACGCATTTTCGTGACGGTCACGTGACTTTTTTTCGCCTAGCCCCCTATCCACGGGCCGTCCGAGAAGGAACTTCGTTCCAAAACTACCACCGGTTCTAACCCTACACCTCTGGCCCAAGAAGTATTATGGCCGAATAGAAACTCGACGGTACTTATTTTTTTCAAAACAGTAATACATTATTAGATCTTAAAGATACAAAATAATGTGTAGTTCGAAAATAGATGTCATATACTTCAGAAAAAGTGACCAAACCCTCCGGTGTCCGAGGCCAGATGAATGTGTAGTTCTTCAAGAAGACATATCAGAACAGCTTGAGAGACAGATAATGTACCTATTGTTTAATTATAAAGAAAAATAAACCCTAATCTGACTGCTTCACAAAACGTTTGATATGTTTTCCTACCTAAACGGTGTCCTATAAATGTTAGATGATTTTGTAGTAGTTTTTTGGTTTGGGCCATGCATCTTTGTCCGTCATATATAGTCCTCGAACCTGCAATAACCCTTTGACATTCATGACATTTTCAAATATTTCTTAAGAGCGGGTAAAGGTAAAAACAGACAAAAATTCTAATAATTGTTGGAACGTGTTCTATTATCGATTCTAAGTATCCCCAGCCAACTTTTTTTCGAATATATTCCATGAACAGACTTTCGACCCTCTTCAGCTATATTATATGTATAGATAGTTTTTATTGAAAGTACCTTTCAGGCTTCACTTCCATTATTTTTTTTAAATTTTTTGGACCTACGGTTCCAAAGTAAGATTGGGGGGGGGGGGGGGGGGCTGTTTTGAAGATGAAACTATCCTTTGTCCTTCCTCGAGACCCATACTATCTCTATACCAATTTTCATCTAAATCAGTTCAGCGGTAAAAAAATTCCTCATACCAACTTCCAACCCCCTTTTCACCCCCACAAGGGTTTGAAAACTATCCTATGACGTTTCTCGAGACTCAAATTATCTCCATACTCATTTCTATCTAAATCGTTTCAGCGGTTAAAAATTCTCCATACAAACTTTTAACCCCATTTTCACTCCCACCAGGGTTGATTTTCGGGATTAAAACTATATATTATCCTTTCCCGGGACTCAAACTATCACTATACAAAATTTCATCAAAATCCGTTCAGCCGTTTTCACGTGATGCGCGGTCAAATAAACAGACAAACAGATAAACAGACAAAAATTCTAAAAATTGTTGGAACGTGTTCTGTTATCAATTCTAAGTATCCCCAGCCAACTTTTTTTCGATTATCTTCTATGTACAGACTTTCGACCCTCTTCAGCTTTATTATATGTATAGATTTCTCTACCGTTAAGTAAGTACCTACTTCTGGCTAACCAAATGTATCTGACCCAGGATCCAAAAGTTAAAGAATATGTGAAATCAATATTTATTTATTTTTATTTATTTGAACTTTATTGCACAAATAAAAAGTGTACAAGAGGCGGACTTAATACCTTAAGGCATTCTCTACCAGTCAACCATTGGATATTTAATGATGTAGTTGTTTATTTAGGTACACTGTGTACTTATCTATCGCAATAAAAATGTTTAATTACTTTTCAGTTTCCCGAGGCACCAGTAGTAAACAGTATGATTTTATCTGCCTACGATGGCTACAATGTATGACACCGAAGCTTGGTACAACCATGTGTCAACCCTTTTTAGGGTTCCGTAGCCAAATGGCGAAACACGGAACCCTTATGGATTCGTCATGTCTGTCTGTCTGTCTGTCCGTATGTCACAGCCATTTTACTCGGAAACTATACGACGTATCTGAATAAAAGTTACACATAAGGTGTATTTTATATGCAGCTACTTAGTTATGTAGTTAAATTTAAAAAAATATATATTTTTAGGGGGAGCGCTCCATACATGTAACATTTTTTTTTAAACCAAATATCAACATGTGACACATTAATCGATAGGTCTTTAAAAATAAAGGTTTCTTTGACCCTTTTGTGATTAAGTGAATATTTTCTGAAATAATCGCTTCGAAAGTCAGAAAATGTTCTGTTGTACAAAGTCACAGTATATTCCACATCACCATGTTGTAACAGTAAACAGTTGCAAAGTATTAAAAAGATCATAAAACAACAGACAAAACTCCTTTGTAGTATACGAGATGTACTTACGGTAGAGTGCTGACAGTCCAGTCCATTCGTAGACCTTATCTCATTGTAATAAGGGTTACAAATGTATATGTTGGGTTAACTGTACAGTAAGCAACACGTGTGGCTGGCATGGCGTAGTTAATAGGGTTTGCTCCCGGTACTCGTTTTCTATACAAATCCAGTACCGGAACCGGGAATTCCCGGTTCTCGCCATACAAAATCAGAACCGGGAGCATTCCCTAGTAGTTAATGCTCAAAACAGTCAGTAGGGAAAAACTAAGGCTTGAGTGGATAGGTATTTTAAAGCATACTTTTACTTTAATGAAACACCAGCATTTCCCATGTTTATATTTAAGCTTCATTTTTTCTGTATTTAATGTGTGTTACTTCTCAAATCAACTTTTAATGTTTTGTTTTGTGTTTTATTTTTATTCTTGTAACCTTTTTTTTTTGTTCTGTAATGTGTGTTTTTTTAGAATAAAATGTTTCTTTCTTTCTTTGTTTCTTTCTTTTTGCTACTTAATACCTTACATAAATTAGTACGCCAAAATATCGGGCGCGTTTATCACATAAATTGTAAGTAACACCAAAGGAGCATGACATATTTTGCGCGCTTCCTCGTGACACTAAAAGTTTTTAGAATGAGCCACTTAGAGATTCCATTCCTAAAACTCTATTCCAAAAACTTTCAGGGCTTCCCACTTACCTATTATTGCAAGTGGCCGTACAACACCCAACTACCTGTACATAGTAAGTACATGTAGTTGTCCACATCCTCGCATTAAAAGTGATCCGTATTAACAGTAAAATCGTTCTGCACTGATACAGATTCACGGTCAAGCCACTGTGCGACCGTTCATCCTATTACGCGTATTCTAAGCAGACTCCACTGCCGTCGAGACGTGACATCGTAAAATAATAAAGCAGGGAACGGTATGCAAATATATGATATATGTGCTTTATTGTAAATGTGAAGAGGGACAAAACAGGGAATGCATGTTTTAGGAGAGAATGCCTTAAGAATATGTTTTTAGAATATGATAAAGCAAGACAGAAATCACATTTAATATGGTTAACCTTGTTCAAAATGGTTTCCATAACAATAGACTAACCCTAATGATGGTAACCCTAACCATAACTTATTATAAGTGATAGTAAATACATAACCTATTTATAAGGTGAGAACCTGTAATTGGCTTTGTAAGTACTTTGTAAGTAGAATTGATTCTGGTTTATAGTAATGTATTATGCTGTTGGTTTTCAATGTATGTAAAATATATATCATTGGGTAACCATTTAATAGGGTTACCCTATCTAAAAGGGACAGTCACATATTGTACGAAAACAAACTCGTGTGAAAAAGTTCGAAGAGCGAAAGTCACGAGTTAGGAATTTAGTATACAGTCGGTACACTAGAAACACGCGCGGTGCGTGACCTATAGCCAAACTAACAGGAAACTCCGAAATATCACAAAATAATTCCCAAACAGTCAAACAACAAAACAGGGTTGAGAATTTAAAAAATACACGGCTTATTAATAGTTAAGAATTCCTGATGTACTACATAAAGTACATAACAGTGCTTCAGAACGAAGCAGGTAACCTGCTATAGTATTAAGTATTCGGAGATAAATAGAAAACAATGCAGATTGAATTTGTTATAAAGTATTATTAAAGCAAATTCGTCTGAAAATGTTCAAACAACACGGGTTATGAGTTAAGTGCGCAGTAGATACCTACACTAAAAACGCACTGTGCGTGACATACAGGCTAATCTAACAGCAAACACCGAATATCACAAAAGGTCCTAAAAGTAACGGCTTTAAACGACAGTGACTGCGAAAAAAACTGGACTGGGCTAGATAAAAAAAAACGGCTCAAGTTTCAACTAACACACGTGTACTACACGAAATATATACCAAGAGTAGAGCTTCAGCAGATATTCTCTTGTTTTTTAATAAATATTTGAATATTGTTTTTGTATTTGTATTAAAGGAGTTTTTTAATGTTGCCGATATTATACGGGCGAATCAACTATTTCTTGTATCGAATCAACTTTTTTTCCAAAGAAATGTATATTGATTTTTACTGATAATATCGTTTAATTTGAAAAATAACATTATAAAAGATTGCAAATACGAGTATAAGCAGTGCATCGCTCGTATTTACGTTTTTATTGCTTTTAAGGATGAATTTGATAACAAAGCCACGAAAAACGTCTACTGGGTAACGGACACGAGTTTCGGGATTTTGAATAGGAAACAACATTTAATTAGAAGAAAATTATTTTGTTTATGAAAATTATTCAAAATCTACACAATAACATTAGAATAAGAATGAAAATCAATCTCAATTTCGTAATATTGATGTCGATATGGTCTTCTGAGTCACAAGTGTAATTTGAGGACAATGTTTTTTACATACGTAATTCGGTATACCCTAATATTAGGATATAAAAATCCTAATGGTACTTGTCAGTGATAAAAGTGAAAAAAATATTTGTATTTAATATTAACATATTAACATTATATATTATCTACTTTTCTTATAACGCATTTAAAAGTCGATTAACTACTACAAACGGAGGGGACAACATTGTCAGCCAAGAGACAACATGTGTGACTCAAGAGACATAATTACACTTACCTCGCATTATTGGGATGAAAAATATAATTTTTAGACGTGTAGATTACTTATAAAATAACATTTTATCGTTGTATTATATAAATGCCCCAAGATACAACAAATGGAAATAACATCTAGTCGTGAAGTCAGACATTAATTACATGATATTATAAAACTAAACAAATACGTCATTCATCAATAAACAACTCATGATTATTCAATAAAAGTCTTAACCATATTACTCGTACAAAGCATAAAATGCGTTAAACACAAAAACTATAATAAGTATAATAATCACTTTAAATAGTGAAATCAATAAAACGAACTAAAGATTTTGTGAAAAAAAAACGTGTCAAATGAACAACGCAACTTATAATTCAATTATTCAAGAAATAGAACCAACGTACCTAATGATATTAAAATTACTTTAAAGATCGTAACAAAAAAATGGTAGATAGGCACATTTTCTTAAAACCAGCAATAGCATCATGGAACCGACAAATTGATGCGCTTGTATTTCTTCATCGTGTTTGGAACTACACTTTTCACTGAAATCTCCAACAATTTTTATTTTATTTAGTGGAGTAATCTGACAGTTCCTAGTACAATAGTATTTAAACAATCGTGACATAATGAAGATCTTTTCAGTCGAGTACGTGTTTAGACCACGCAGCTTACTGAGTGGTCTAAGTAAGGTACGGTACGAGATTAAAAAGCTTATTAATTATGTCACTATTGTATACAATACTTTTTCTACGAGTCGCCAAAATAGGCAAGCCGGGACAAATGTTTTACAACCTGCACCCTCTATACAATTTATTAACTTCAATCTCTCGGTGGATTGTGCCGGTGGTCGGGGAGGAGAACATGTCTTCCCCCATTACCGTGCTATAATATTGTATAAAAATCCATTTCAGCATCGTCTACGATTCTAAAACATGCGACTATTAAAGCTCCATACAAAACTGGGGGCTAGTAATTCGGTTTACAAAGTTTTAATTAAAACTTTGTAAACCGAATTACTCTACTCTACTCTACTAGTCGCTTTATAGTCGACGAGTAGAAATGGTTAACAATCTACTTTAAAATACTACTTTACGATCGCTTCGGTCTGCTGTAATTTACCAATACATAGGCTGCTATTTATATATCCGGAAACCGGGATTACAATCTTCTTAAATAGCATATTTGACCTCCATGGTAAAATTTGAACTTTTTTAAGTACTGGCCGGTATATTTTTTCTTTCTTATTAACGCTCGTGTTTTGTTTTTGACGGGTTTTAAATGTCATCTCGCAGCAAGAATGGAACTCACTCGTGAAAATGTTCGTGCTATGATTTATTATGATTTTCGGCGTGGTTTAACGCAACAACAGTGCATAGATCAACTAACTTCAACTTTTGGTGATGAAGCCCCATCTAAAACTACTGTGTATCACTGGTTTAGTGAGTTCAATCATGGACGTAGTATGCTTACGGACGAAGTTAAGGCAGGTCGCCCGAAATCGGTCGTTGTACAACAAAATATCGAGGCTGTGCGAAAACTTATAATGGACGACCGACATGTTACGTACTGCGAGATAGAGGCGACTCTGGGTATTTCTATGACCAGCATTAATAGCATATTACATAATTATTTGGCTGTAAAAAAAATTTGTTCGCGTTGGATACCCCACAACTTAACAAAAGAGCAAAAAGATGCTCGCGTCGAATGGTGCAATAAAATGTTAAAAAAATATAACCGTGGTGACTCAAAAGCCGTTTATAACATCTATACAGGTGACGAATCCTGGATCTATGCATACGATCCCGAAACGAAGCAACAATCAACGGTATGGGTGTTTCAAAATGAGCCGAACCCTACGAAAGTTACTCGTGCAAAAAGTACATTGAAACAAATGGTGGCCTGCTTCTTCGGTATTAATGGCCATGTAGCTACAGTGCCACTAGAAAACCGTAGAACGGTTAATTCAGAGTGGTACACGACCATTTGCTTACCGGAAGTATTTGAACAAATTCGTAAAACTAACCAGCGACGAAGAATCATTCTTCATCATGACAATGCCAGCTGTCATACGTCACGCGAAACAACTCTATTTTTGGAGGGTCAAAATGTGGAATTAACGGGTCATCCGCCGTACAGCCCTGACTTGGCACCCAACGATTTTTATTTATTTCCAAATATAAAGAATAAATTACGCGGTCAACGATTTTCGACCGCTGAAGATGCTGTCGACGCATTCAAACAACACGTTATGGAGGTACCTCAGGCGGAGTGGCAGAAGTGCTTTAAAAATTGGTTCACGCGAATGCAAAAGTGCATAGATCATCAAGGGGAATACTTTGAAAAACAATAAAACCATTTTCAGCCGTGTACGTTTGTTTGTTTTTTTGTTTCCGGATATATAAGTAGCACCCCTCGTAGCTCATCTAAAGTTTTAATTGTATATTAAATGTTTGTCTTATTTCACGTTCTTGAATGTTCTCTTTTTTTTTGTCTTATTCATAGGTCTCTTCTACTCTTCCGCACTCTGTCCACTGGATTTTATCATTATTTTACCAGAACTTGCAATAGCTTTAATATTCTTCGTCTTTGTGTTTTGATACCTTTCTTTTATTGCGTTTGAGAATTATCTTTATCCTAGATACTTTTATCGGATTTTCTATTTTTTTCTTTTTTGTCTTTATAAATTCTATGTAAACGTTCTTTCTATTTTTTCTGGTAGTTTCTTTAGCTGTTTAATTTCTTGCCGCAATCGTAAATTTTCTTTTTATACTTAAGATCGATCTCTGCTTACTTGTTTTCGTCCTTTATATTTTCATGACGACACGGAACTTTGAGGAGTCTCGGTCCCGGAGACATTTTCACGTATGTTTATCGGCTCTATATTTTCTGGTTGCCCCAGCTGATGCTGGGGCAACCAGCCTGATGGCCATGATTGTGGCTTGGAGTGGCTTGTACGAGCTTGGAGGTGTGTCATTGAGAACACGAATTCTATTGCGTCTTAAATTTTGCGGTCTAAGTTTGTATATCACTCGTGCATTGTATTTTTCTTTATTGTAATAATTTACTCGTAGTTTTTTAGTTTTGTACTTTTTAGGGTTTTGCGCTTTTCTCTTTCAGCCGCTGAGAGTGGCATAGCTACTGCAACAAATAGTACTATTTTTTTACTAGAAGTATTATTTGACGAAAAAAATTTACGAAATATTATAAGATCGTATTAAATTGTTGGTAATTTTATGTCAGAAAATTAAGATTGGTATAGACGGTGGTATAGTACCACCGCGAAAAAGCGTAGGAACATTATAAAGCCATAAAAGTTAGTAGTTATCAGTTGCACATAAAGTAATACTGGTATTGTTGTGTGCAGACCGGATTACCACGTTGAACCAAGCAGCGCTGACCCGCTGTACCATTTACCAGGTCATGTAGGGAGATGAATAATAACGCTTATTTAAAATTGTAAAACATTTGAGCAGTGTAGTTGCAGGTGTTTCCCCGTTGGGAGTTGTTGTAGAAGTGAGGTTGAAGTGAGCAACGAGTACGAGTGCTGACCTCTTTTATGGGTTTTCTAGCGTGCTCGTACTAGTGGCTGGTATGTGCCGTGTATGTGAGACATTTATTGGCTAATAAGCTTACAGTATTACATGTTTGTAGGAGGGTTAAAATTGATATTTATATAGGACATTTCTTCGTAAATTAGTACAAAATTCTTATAATCTAGACATTTTGCGTATTATGACATGATATCAATAAAATTAGACACAGATAAGACTTAGCAACTAGACATAGAAACACAATATTTATACACGTTATTAACACAAACAAATTGGTATAAACCGAGAAAATGATTGACTTAGATCTAGTTATACACAAACAATGGCAATTTTAAGCTATCTGCGACAGGTATCTACCGATTGTTCTAGCAATGAGTGAATTAATGCATTATCATCGAGTTTCACTTAAAATAGAACGTTTACTTTAAAAATCTTAAAAGTGTCTCTTGAGTCACCAAAAAGGTATCTTGGGTCACGATTTTCGTGACTCAGTGTACCAGTGACTCAAGAGACATTTAAACCATTTTTGCTATTTTATGGCACAACATTATTGAAAATACATCAAAATCATGTTTCTTTGTCATTTTAGAACCAAACGGAATACGCTAAGAATCAAAACAGTTTCTAAAAATATTAAACTTACCGGAGTTCGATTGTTAGCCAGCCGACACACAATACACACCTTCCCACTACGCGAGTCACGGACGAAATAGCCCAGCGAGCTGGAACCTACAGCAATGGCGGACACCATTATTCGATACGCAGATCCAGCTCCTTTTGGATAAGCCATTGATAGTCTATCACACTTGTACTTCGCAGAATATTATATCTTGTGACTCAGCCGACACTTGTTTTACTGCCGCGGCAGGGACAAAGGTTTAAAAAAATATTTTATACACTTAAATATGTAACGGCGCACTCGTGAAGAAAAATTTAAAATAAGTAGGAAAATGTTTTTAATAAAAGAGCAAAATAAAGAAAGTCGTCTAGGAAAATATATTCAGGATAACCGTTTGTAGTCAGCTATTACGCCCGAGGGACAGTAGGATTTTGTATGGGAGACAAACTTCGTCGCCTGAGTCACGATGTTTTTTTAAGAAAAATGTTCACCGATTATTCGAAGACGGCTGGACCGATTTGGAATATTTTTTTTTTGTTCGAAAGAGTATACTTCACAGTTGGTCCCATTGTAACCAGGTCAGGATCTGATGATGGGATCTTGGAGAAATCGAGGGAACTCTTCAACTATTATAGGCACACCTAGTGATTTGAGTTTTTGTTAAAGCTCGAGCATTTGCTTTTGGAAAGGTGGATGCTAAGTGAAGTCGGTTCTTTTTAGGGTTCCGTAGCCAAATGGCAAATGGATATTTTTAGGGGGGCGCTCCATACAGGTAACTAAAAAAAAAAAAATTAACCAAATATCAACATGTGACACATCAATCGATAGGTCTTTCAAAATAACATGAAAAGTTGTGTCGCCCCCCCCCCCCCCGTAACTTTTGAACTGTAAGTTCAAAAAATATGAAAAAATTTGAAGAGATGAACCTTATCACATACTTTCTACGAAAATTGTTTTGAACATTATCGGTTCAGCTATTTTTGAGTTATCTCCAAAAAACTTCTTCCATAGGCATCAGATACGACCTTTTGGTATTAGTTTGGTTCTTATTCCGTTGAAGGTAAGGAACCCTCCTATGCGTGGTCCGACACGCACTTGGCCGGTTTTGTTTAAAATTATTTGTTTGAAGTTTTGCCAATCTAAGACGAAAAATAAAGTATCGATGTAGTATATTCGGACTGTTTTTTGCTGTGAAGTACGTAGTTAACATAGCAAATATTTAGCAGTAATTTAAAATTGTTTCCGCTTTTTACAGAATTTTTTCCAGATTAATTCAAAACTCTCAGAATTAATTCTCATTTTACTGCACTCTTCTTGCTTTATTTGAGCTTCAAATCGAGACGGAAGGATAAAAGTTCGCATAAAATTCTCTCGAAGCTTGTATAAGTGCCTCTTTATGCATACTGCTCGGAGCGGAGATTAAAGTTTTCAACTATTGATTATTGCACAGGGGACCTACTGACCTTTTATTACCCATAAATCTAGATACTATAGTACCTATAAGAAGTACTACTTCTTGTTTTATGGTACATGGTTGTGGTACTCGTAGATATACATTGTCATATAATATAAAGACGGGTACGTGTGTTATGTTTATTACTTAGGTGTCTAAAGCTCTAACAACAAATTCGTGTGAAGAACTATTTAAACAAACGGGGAAAGTGCTTTATAAAACAGAGTTCGAAATAAAACAACATTAAATAGGTTAATCTATTATAAACCATAAAGATAAATTAAAATTTTACACAGCAGTTGCGAAAAATACAAGTTCAAGCGTGTTTGTGCGCTTTCAATGATTATAAATCAACAATGATCTTATAATGATGTGAATTCATTGATTTTTTTGTGTCGTTTAGACGTTTTATGGAGAGTAACAAAAGACCTCAAAGATCATCATGTGTCATGTCAGTGCAGGGAAAAAGGTCCCACTTTGTCGATCATCATCATCATTTTAGCCATTTGTCGCCTACTGCTGAGCATAGGCCTCTCTCTTCGAGTACGCCATTTGTCCCGGTCCTAAGCTTTGTCGATATAGAGTTGTAAGTAATTCCTAAAACTACACAGTATACGCTATCTGTTAGTGGAACAATGAAGTCTCTATACAGAATATAACAAAAATACTGTTAAAAATATCAAGGGATTTTTTTTGCCCCAGCCGGTCAATTCAAACCCGCATTGTTTCGCAAAAAAAAAAATCTCTTTATTTTTCATAATTAGAATACGATACCAATTATGCCCTTAAACGGATCACCTGTATGTAACGAAAAAGTGGGCCCATTCACTAATTCATCCACATGTGCTTCTATTTCTACTTGACTTCCACAATAGGTCCAGAGTCCTCGACTATCCAAGCTGTACCACTGTCGGCTCTCTCAAATATGTCTACCGCCGCCTTTCCTACTACTTCTGGCTCCTGCCACAGCTGCTCTTTTATAAACGCCTCAAAATCTTGCTGAAACTGCTTATCGGAAGGCTCGATCGATGACCCAGGGGCAGCCGTCAGATCAGTGCGGGTGTAGCCAGGGTTGATAGCCACTACCCTCACGCCGGTTCTATCGAAATTATATTGCAATCCTAGAGATCTAGTAAACCCCATGACAGCAAACTTTGACGCAGTATACACTGGCACGTACGGGAGCACCCTAAAGCCATATATTGAAGCCATGTTCATTATAGTTCCTCCTTTGCCTCCTTGGTCTGTCCTCATGTGATTCCAGAATTTTAAAGACCACTCTATAAGAGCGATTACATTGGTATCAATCGTTTTTTTTGGAGAATCCGAAACTCCAGCATTGTTGACTAGTACATCAATATGTTTATACATATCGATACATTTCTTTGAAACTGCTGCTAAGTCTGTTCTCACATCACATTTTATGAACACACTTTTATCACAACCGTGCTTAGAATTCAATGTATTAACAGCTTTATGGCCTTGTTTGTCGTTGATATCAAGAATTATGACAACTTTGGCTCCTCTTTTAAGAAATCGGTCGGCTATTTCAAAGCCAATGCCTGTTGCTCCTCCCGTGACGATCACAGTCTTGTCTTTGAGATCTCTAGCCATAATGTTCAATTATTAATTTACTGTCGTATGCACTGTTAGTACTAAACTATCGTTCTCACTAAGACGACTGCAACTGGCAAAATACACTATCATTATGACTGACTCAAGAGACTCTTACTAAGATAACACAAGCGATTGCATTTATGTTGTTGTTGATGCTAAGGGTTAATTGTTATCATCAAGTTGTTAATGATGTATTTATATTGTGAAATTCGCACTGTCCTTAAAAATAAATTTAACTATTGTGAACACTGAGGCTTATTATGTTTTTATTACTCCCCGTGGAAGACTTTCTTTATTATTTGCTAATCGTGGGAAAAATCGCCTTTTTATCGCTTGAAAGATTAATAGCATTAATCTGGATTAGATTTATAATATGTTTTTCAGCTTGTATTTTTCTCAGCTTGTATTTTTCTCGATGTAGTGTAGAAATGTGAAATACATAGTAGATTGTGTCGTAAGTGACCGAAACGACATATTAACGCCGATTGCAGTAGATTGAATTAGCGTAGCGACGGGTTGTATACTGGAAATCTATAATGGAACTTAATCCTGTGAGTAGTGAGGGATTCAAGCGTTAGGGCCAGAATTTAAAATATTTTTTCTGCCAAGTGTTACTTCCCGCTTTTCACACCACCAAGCCAAGCCAATCCTGAAGTCCGCTCGGCAATGGAATATCAAGAAATCAGCGTAGGTTTTTATCCTAATACATAAGTATTTAAGGGACTACGTAGCCCGAGGAGAAATAATTCATGAGTTTATGTTACGGGTTAACATTGGGGGTGTCCATTAATCGCGTCATACGTTTTTGGCTTGTTTTAGACCCCCCCCCCTCCCCCATGGTGATATTTTCAGGACCCCTCCCCCCCCCCTGTCCAATATGACGTGTAATTTTTTGCTAACTAAAGTAAGTACAGTTTTCTAACACGTGAAGCTACTTACGTAACGTACGTACACGTAAAGGGTACACGAATGAAACTACATGTATACAGCCTTGGCCAGAAGTGTTGAGCACCCTTGCGATTTTCATACAAAACTCGAAAGTTTAGACCGGCGTTTCTATCTTTTTTGAAGTTATTTTATCAATTAATTCAAACTGAACAGGCATGTTTTGTTGAAGTGAGTAGTAACTGCATAGAATATTTGCAATTTTTCGCACCGACCTAAATTCGCATTTTTGGGACCTCTACTTTTCATATCTTATAGATACCTTGAAAGTGTTATTAAGTGAAGTTTTCTAGATATATCAATAAAATATAACATTTTACGTCATCGTACATTGTTATGATAGGGAATTAATACTTAACATCAAAATTGAAAACAAAAAGAGCTATGCTCAACACTTCTGGCCAAGGCTGTACATATAAAATAAAATTATCTTTAATAGAAAAAATTCTCTTTAATAGTGCGTGTCGGGCCACGCGGTTTCGTACCTACTATCGTAAAATTAATATCAAAAGGTCGTATCTGAGTATGAAATGAGTTTTTAGGAGATAACTCAATAATTCCTAAACCGATAATGTTCTCAATTTTTTTCATATTTTTTGGATCTCCGGTTCAAAAGTGACACCGGACACAATTTTTTTAGACTTACGAAGTGTTTTTTTCTTAAAATATTTACTAAATAAAAAAAAATTAAACAGACCTCAATGTTATTTTGAAAGACCTACCGAGTGATGTGCATCATGTCAATATTTGGTAAAAAAAATTTTTTTTTACAAATAATTACATGTATGGAGTAGTGTCCCTCCTTAAAATATCTTCTAGCAGCATACAAAAACACACCTTATATTTAAATATTTATTAAGATACGTTTTATCGTTTCCGATTGAAATGGCTGTGACATACGGACGGATGGACGGACGTCTGTCCGTCTGGACATAACGAAACTATAAGGGTTACGTTTTTGCCACTTTGGCTACGGAACCCTAAAAACCTACTTCACAAAATAATATGTCATTTGCCATTAAAAATTATTTACAATCATAGTGCTAGTGCAATTTTACTCTGCTTTTGACAGATTGATCCATTTAAAAGTTGATAATTTTTATTTTATTGGCCATAATAACAAAAAAATTACACGTGATATGTGTCCAGACCCCCCTCCCCCGTGTGGTGAACATTGGTGATTTTTTCTTGACCCCCTCCCCCACTATACAGTATGACGCGATTAATGGACGCCCCCATTGCGGTATCAGGGTCCAAAATTAAACACGAATTAAAGCGGTAACTATTTCTACTAAAACCAGGAGCGGCATTCGAATTTTTTTTCTTATCTTGATATGAAATTGATATATTATATTACCCTCATAGCATATTGCTAACGTTTGTATTGAATAGGTGTGAGCGCAAAGATAAATATCATAAAAGATATTTTCTCAAACATGCAATGAAATATTGATATTATGCTCCTTATAATAGGCTGCGAAGTATCACGTTTCAGGTGCGGCTACACGAGAGGTCGATAATGAAATTTCATACAAATTTGGAGGCCTAGGCCGGCAAGTGCCTCTTTTTTAATTTCCATTGCACACATATTTGTGGCACAGCATTTGGCATTTGAGCTTCAAATCGAGACGGAAGGATAAAAGTTCGCATAAAATTCTCTCGAAGCTTGTATAAGTGCCTCTTTATGCATACTGCTCGGAGCGGAGATTAAAGTTTTCAACTATTGATTATTGCACAGGGGACCTACTGACCTTTTATTACCCATAAATCTAGATACTATAGTACCTATAAGAAGTACTACTTCTTGTTTTATGGTACATGGTTGTGGTACTCGTAGATATACATTGTCATATAATATAAAGACGGGTACGTGTGTTATGTTTATTACTTAGGTGTCTAAAGCTCTAACAACAAATTCGTGTGAAGAACTATTTAAACAAACGGGGAAAGTGCTTTATAAAACAGAGTTCGAAATAAAACAACATTAAATAGGTTAATCTATTATAAACCATAAAGATAAATTAAAATTTTACACAGCAGTTGCGAAAAATACAAGTTCAAGCGTGTTTGTGCGCTTTCAATGATTATAAATCAACAATGATCTTATAATGATGTGAATTCATTGATTTTTTTGTGTCGTTTAGACGTTTTATGGAGAGTAACAAAAGACCTCAAAGATCATCATGTGTCATGTCAGTGCAGGGAAAAAGGTCCCACTTTGTCGATCATCATCATCATTTTAGCCATTTGTCGCCTACTGCTGAGCATAGGCCTCTCTCTTCGAGTACGCCATTTGTCCCGGTCCTAAGCTTTGTCGATATAGAGTTGTAAGTAATTCCTAAAACTACACAGTATACGCTATCTGTTAGTGGAACAATGAAGTCTCTATACAGAATATAACAAAAATACTGTTAAAAATATATAGGGATTTTTTTTGCCCCAGCTGGTCAATTCAAACCCGCATTGTTTCGCAAAAAAAAAATCTCTTTATTTTTCATAATTAGAATACGATACCAATTATGCCCTTAAACGGATCACCTGTATGTAACGAAAAAGTGGGCCCATTCACTAATTCATCCACATGTGCTTCTATTTCTACTTGACTTCCACAATAGGTCCAGAGTCCTCGACTATCCAAGCTGTACCACTGTCGGCTCTCTCAAATATGTCTACCGCCGCCTTTCCTACTACTTCTGGCTCCTGCCACAGCTGCTCTTTTATAAACGCCTCAAAATCTTGCTGAAACTGCTTATCGGAAGGCTCGATCGATGACCCAGGGGCAGCCGTCAGATCAGTGCGGGTGTAGCCAGGGTTGATAGCCACTACCCTCACGCCGGTTCTATCGAAATTATATTGCAATCCTAGAGATCTAGTAAACCCCATGACAGCAAACTTTGACGCAGTATACACTGGCACGTACGGGAGCACCCTAAAGCCATATATTGAAGCCATGTTCATTATAGTTCCTCCTTTGCCTCCTTGGTCTGTCCTCATGTGATTCCAGAATTTTAAAGACCACTCTATAAGAGCGATTACATTGGTATCAATCGTTTTTTTTGGAGAATCCGAAACTCCAGCATTGTTGACTAGTACATCAATATGTTTATACATATCGATACATTTCTTTGAAACTGCTGCTAAGTCTGTTCTCACATCACATTTTATGAACACACTTTTATCACAACCGTGCTTAGAATTCAATGTATTAACAGCTTTATGGCCTTGTTTGTCGTTGATATCAAGAATTATGACAACTTTGGCTCCTCTTTTAAGAAATCGGTCGGCTATTTCAAAGCCAATGCCTGTTGCTCCTCCCGTGACGATCACAGTCTTGTCTTTGAGATCTCTAGCCATAATGTTCAATTATTAATTTACTGTCGTATGCACTGTTAGTACTAAACTATCGTTCTCACTAAGACGACTGCAACTGGCAAAATACACTATCATTATGACTGACTCAAGAGACTCTTACTAAGATAACACAAGCGATTGCATTTATGTTGTTGTTGATGCTAAGGGTTAATTGTTATCATCAAGTTGTTAATGATGTATTTATATTGTGAAATTCGCACTGTCCTTAAAAATAAATTTAACTATTGTGAACACTGAGGCTTATTATGTTTTTATTACTCCCCGTGGAAGACTTTCTTTATTATTTGCTAATCGTGGGAAAAATCGCCTTTTTATCGCTTGAAAGATTAATAGCATTAATCTGGATTAGATTTATAATATGTTTTTCAGCTTGTATTTTTCTCAGCTTGTATTTTTCTCGATGTAGTGTAGAAATGTGAAATACATAGTAGATTGTGTCGTAAGTGACCGAAACGACATATTAACGCCGATTGCAGTAGATTGAATTAGCGTAGCGACGGGTTGTATACTGGAAATCTATAATGGAACTTAATCCTGTGAGTAGTGAGGGATTCAAGCGTTAGGGCCAGAATTTAAAATATTTTTTCTGCCAAGTGTTACTTCCCGCTTTTCACACCACCAAGCCAAGCCAATCCTGAAGTCCGCTCGGCAATACAATATCAAGAAATCAGCGTAGGTTTTTATCCTAATACATAAGTATTTACGGGACTACGTAGCCCGAGGAGAAATAATTCATGACTTTATGTTACGGGTTAACATTGGGGGTGTCCATTAATCGCGTCATACGTTTTTGGCTTGTTTTAGACCCCCCCCCCCCTCCCCCATGGTGATATTTTCAGGACCCCTCCCCCCCCCTGTCCAATATGACGTGTAATTTTTTGCTAACTAAAGTAAGTACAGTTTTCTAACACGTGAAGCTACTTACGTAACGTACGTACACGTAAAGGGTACACGAATGAAACTACATGTATACAGCCTTGGCCAGAAGTGTTGAGCACCCTTGCGATTTTCATACAAAACTCGAAAGTTTAGACCGGCGTTTCTATCTTTTTTGAAGTTATTTTATCAATTAATTCAAACTGAACAGGCATGTTTTGTTGAAGTGAGTAGTAACTGCATAGAATATTTGCAATTTTTCGCACCGACCTAAATTCGCATTTTTGGGACCTCTACTTTTCATATCTTATAGATACCTTGAAAGTGTTATTAAGTGAAGTTTTCTAGATATATCAATAAAATATAACATTTTACGTCATCGTACATTGTTATGATAGGGAATTAATACTTAACATCAAAATTGAAAACAAAAAGAGCTATGCTCAACACTTCTGGCCAAGGCTGTACATATAAAATAAAATTATCTTTAATAGAAAAAATTCTCTTTAATAGTGCGTGTCGGGCCACGCGGTTTCGTACCTACTATCGTAAAATTAATATCAAAAGGTCGTATCTGAGTATGAAATGAGTTTTTAGGAGATAACTCAATAATTCCTAAACCGATAATGTTCTCAATTTTTTTCATATTTTTTGGATCTCCGGTTCAAAAGTGACACCGGACACAATTTTTTTAGACTTACGAAGTGTTTTTTTCTTAAAATATTTACTAAATAAAAAAAAATTAAACAGACCTCAATGTTATTTTGAAAGACCTACCGAGTGATGTGCATCATGTCAATATTTGGTAAAAAAAATTTTTTTTTACAAATAATTACATGTATGGAGTAGTGTCCCTCCTTAAAATATCTTCTAGCAGCATACAAAAACACACCTTATATTTAAATATTTATTAAGATACGTTTTATCGTTTCCGATTGAAATGGCTGTGACATACGGACGGATGGACGGACGTCTGTCCGTCTGGACATAACGAAACTATAAGGGTTACGTTTTTGCCACTTTGGCTACGGAACCCTAAAAACCTACTTCACAAAATAATATGTCATTTGCCATTAAAAATTATTTACAATCATAGTGCTAGTGCAATTTTACTCTGCTTTTGACAGATTGATCCATTTAAAAGTTGATAATTTTTATTTTATTGGCCATAATAACAAAAAAATTACACGTGATATGTGTCCAGACCCCCCTCCCCCGTGTGGTGAACATTGGTGATTTTTTCTTGACCCCCTCCCCCACTATACAGTATGACGCGATTAATGGACGCCCCCATTGCGGTATCAGGGTCCAAAATTAAACACGAATTAAAGCGGTAACTATTTCTACTAAAACCAGGAGCGGCATTCGAATTTTTTTTCTTATCTTGATATGAAATTGATATATTATATTACCCTCATAGCATATTGCTAACGTTTGTATTGAATAGGTGTGAGCGCAAAGATAAATATCATAAAAGATATTTTCTCAAACATGCAATGAAATATTGATATTATGCTCCTTATAATAGGCTGCGAAGTATCACGTTTCAGGTGCGGCTACACGAGAGGTCGATAATGAAATTTCATACAAATTTGGAGGCCTAGGCCGGCAAGTGCCTCTTTTTTAATTTCCATTGCACACATATTTGTGGCACAGCATTTGGCATTTGAGCTTCAAATCGAGACGGAAGGATAAAAGTTCGCATAAAATTCTCTCGAAGCTTGTATAAGTGCCTCTTTATGCATACTGCTCGGAGCGGAGATTAAAGTTTTCAACTATTGATTATTGCACAGGGGACCTACTGACCTTTTATTACCCATAAATCTAGATACTATAGTACCTATAAGAAGTACTACTTCTTGTTTTATGGTACATGGTTGTGGTACTCGTAGATATACATTGTCATATAATATAAAGACGGGTACGTGTGTTATGTTTATTACTTAGGTGTCTAAAGCTCTAACAACAAATTCGTGTGAAGAACTATTTAAACAAACGGGGAAAGTGCTTTATAAAACAGAGTTCGAAATAAAACAACATTAAATAGGTTAATCTATTATAAACCATAAAGATAAATTAAAATTTTACACAGCAGTTGCGAAAAATACAAGTTCAAGCGTGTTTGTGCGCTTTCAATGATTATAAATCAACAATGATCTTATAATGATGTGAATTCATTGATTTTTTTGTGTCGTTTAGACGTTTTATGGAGAGTAACAAAAGACCTCAAAGATCATCATGTGTCATGTCAGTGCAGGGAAAAAGGTCCCACTTTGTCGATCATCATCATCATTTTAGCCATTTGTCGCCTACTGCTGAGCATAGGCCTCTCTCTTCGAGTACGCCATTTGTCCCGGTCCTAAGCTTTGTCGATATAGAGTTGTAAGTAATTCCTAAAACTACACAGTATACGCTATCTGTTAGTGGAACAATGAAGTCTCTATACAGAATATAACAAAAATACTGTTAAAAATATATAGGGATTTTTTTTGCCCCAGCTGGTCAATTCAAACCCGCATTGTTTCGCAAAAAAAAAATCTCTTTATTTTTCATAATTAGAATACGATACCAATTATGCCCTTAAACGGATCACCTGTATGTAACGAAAAAGTGGGCCCATTCACTAATTCATCCACATGTGCTTCTATTTCTACTTGACTTCCACAATAGGTCCAGAGTCCTCGACTATCCAAGCTGTACCACTGTCGGCTCTCTCAAATATGTCTACCGCCGCCTTTCCTACTACTTCTGGCTCCTGCCACAGCTGCTCTTTTATAAACGCCTCAAAATCTTGCTGAAACTGCTTATCGGAAGGCTCGATCGATGACCCAGGGGCAGCCGTCAGATCAGTGCGGGTGTAGCCAGGGTTGATAGCCACTACCCTCACGCCGGTTCTATCGAAATTATATTGCAATCCTAGAGATCTAGTAAACCCCATGACAGCAAACTTTGACGCAGTATACACTGGCACGTACGGGAGCACCCTAAAGCCATATATTGAAGCCATGTTCATTATAGTTCCTCCTTTGCCTCCTTGGTCTGTCCTCATGTGATTCCAGAATTTTAAAGACCACTCTATAAGAGCGATTACATTGGTATCAATCGTTTTTTTTGGAGAATCCGAAACTCCAGCATTGTTGACTAGTACATCAATATGTTTATACATATCGATACATTTCTTTGAAACTGCTGCTAAGTCTGTTCTCACATCACATTTTATGAACACACTTTTATCACAACCGTGCTTAGAATTCAATGTATTAACAGCTTTATGGCCTTGTTTGTCGTTGATATCAAGAATTATGACAACTTTGGCTCCTCTTTTAAGAAATCGGTCGGCTATTTCAAAGCCAATGCCTGTTGCTCCTCCCGTGACGATCACAGTCTTGTCTTTGAGATCTCTAGCCATAATGTTCAATTATTAATTTACTGTCGTATGCACTGTTAGTACTAAACTATCGTTCTCACTAAGACGACTGCAACTGGCAAAATACACTATCATTATGACTGACTCAAGAGACTCTTACTAAGATAACACAAGCGATTGCATTTATGTTGTTGTTGATGCTAAGGGTTAATTGTTATCATCAAGTTGTTAATGATGTATTTATATTGTGAAATTCGCACTGTCCTTAAAAATAAATTTAACTATTGTGAACACTGAGGCTTATTATGTTTTTATTACTCCCCGTGGAAGACTTTCTTTATTATTTGCTAATCGTGGGAAAAATCGCCTTTTTATCGCTTGAAAGATTAATAGCATTAATCTGGATTAGATTTATAATATGTTTTTCAGCTTGTATTTTTCTCAGCTTGTATTTTTCTCGATGTAGTGTAGAAATGTGAAATACATAGTAGATTGTGTCGTAAGTGACCGAAACGACATATTAACGCCGATTGCAGTAGATTGAATTAGCGTAGCGACGGGTTGTATACTGGAAATCTATAATGGAACTTAATCCTGTGAGTAGTGAGGGATTCAAGCGTTAGGGCCAGAATTTAAAATATTTTTTCTGCCAAGTGTTACTTCCCGCTTTTCACACCACCAAGCCAAGCCAATCCTGAAGTCCGCTCGGCAATACAATATCAAGAAATCAGCGTAGGTTTTTATCCTAATACATAAGTATTTACGGGACTACGTAGCCCGAGGAGAAATAATTCATGACTTTATGTTACGGGTTAACATTGGGGGTGTCCATTAATCGCGTCATACGTTTTTGGCTTGTTTTAGACCCCCCCCCCCCTCCCCCATGGTGATATTTTCAGGACCCCTCCCCCCCCCTGTCCAATATGACGTGTAATTTTTTGCTAACTAAAGTAAGTACAGTTTTCTAACACGTGAAGCTACTTACGTAACGTACGTACACGTAAAGGGTACACGAATGAAACTACATGTATACAGCCTTGGCCAGAAGTGTTGAGCACCCTTGCGATTTTCATACAAAACTCGAAAGTTTAGACCGGCGTTTCTATCTTTTTTGAAGTTATTTTATCAATTAATTCAAACTGAACAGGCATGTTTTGTTGAAGTGAGTAGTAACTGCATAGAATATTTGCAATTTTTCGCACCGACCTAAATTCGCATTTTTGGGACCTCTACTTTTCATATCTTATAGATACCTTGAAAGTGTTATTAAGTGAAGTTTTCTAGATATATCAATAAAATATAACATTTTACGTCATCGTACATTGTTATGATAGGGAATTAATACTTAACATCAAAATTGAAAACAAAAAGAGCTATGCTCAACACTTCTGGCCAAGGCTGTACATATAAAATAAAATTATCTTTAATAGAAAAAATTCTCTTTAATAGTGCGTGTCGGGCCACGCGGTTTCGTACCTACTATCGTAAAATTAATATCAAAAGGTCGTATCTGAGTATGAAATGAGTTTTTAGGAGATAACTCAATAATTCCTAAACCGATAATGTTCTCAATTTTTTTCATATTTTTTGGATCTCCGGTTCAAAAGTGACACCGGACACAATTTTTTTAGACTTACGAAGTGTTTTTTTCTTAAAATATTTACGAAATAAAAAAAAATTAAACAGACCTCAATGTTATTTTGAAAGACCTACCGAGTGATGTGCATCATGTCAATATTTGGTAAAAAAAATTTTTTTTTACAAATAATTACATGTATGGAGTAGTGTCCCTCCTTAAAATATCTTCTAGCAGCATACAAAAACACACCTTATATTTAAATATTTATTAAGATACGTTTTATCGTTTCCGATTGAAATGGCTGTGACATACGGACGGATGGACGGACGTCTGTCCGTCTGGACATAACGAAACTATAAGGGTTACGTTTTTGCCACTTTGGCTACGGAACCCTAAAAACCTACTTCACAAAATAATATGTCATTTGCCATTAAAAATTATTTACAATCATAGTGCTAGTGCAATTTTACTCTGCTTTTGACAGATTGATCCATTTAAAAGTTGATAATTTTTATTTTATTGGCCATAATAACAAAAAAATTACACGTGATATGTGTCCAGACCCCCCTCCCCCGTGTGGTGAACATTGGTGATTTTTTCTTGACCCCCTCCCCCACTATACAGTATGACGCGATTAATGGACGCCCCCATTGCGGTATCAGGGTCCAAAATTAAACACGAAGTAAAGCGGTAACTATTTCTACTAAAACCAGGAGCGGCATTCGAATTTTTTTTCTTATCTTGATATGAAATTGATATATTATATTACCCTCATAGCATATTGCTAACGTTTGTATTGAATAGGTGTGAGCGCAAAGATAAATATCATAAAAGATATTTTCTCAAACATGCAATGAAATATTGATATTATGCTCCTTATAATAGGCTGCGAAGTATCACGTTTCAGGTGCGGCTACACGAGAGGTCGATAATGAAATTTCATACAAATTTGGAGGCCTAGGCCGGCAAGTGCCTCTTTTTTAATTTCCATTGCACACATATTTGTGGCACAGGATCATGGCATTCAGCCATTTAAAGCTATAAGCGATATTTACTTTTTGGTTCGTTTGACATTCTGCCACTACTTACGCCTATTAAAAAAAACAATAAACAATATGATATATTTTGCAATTTCGTTTATATATAAAATCGACATGAAAATAACAAATAACACATTATTAACAAATTCCTATAATTTTAAATTGTAAAGATGGAGGCAGATTAAAAACGGGTATTAGACGTTGCAATTTGTAGGGCCCAATCCCAGGGTTGTGTACCCTGCCTTTCCCTAACCCTCCTTCAGCTCCCTAAGGGCCCTTATTACACCTCCCAAATTGACAGATTGGGCCCTACAAATTGTTATGTCTAATACCGGTTATAGGAACAGCTGATTTTGTTTTTTTTTTCGTGAAAGGTTGGTTATCAAGCTAAAATATTAGCAGCAAGGGCTATTACACACGAGCTGAAATTAAAAATTAGAATCTATAGTTACGAAATAGATGAATATTTTCTATAATAATGCATAAACTGAGACCATAGACAATATTTGTAACGTTCTGAATTTATGCAGTCACTATGTACATTTTTCTTCTTAATTTTAACTCGTGTAGAATGGCTTTAAGTGCAACCTCTCGAACAGCACAGATACTGTGAAAAAAAAGTATTTTAGTGGGAAAATTTTAAAAACATTCTCAATATTTTATTAGGTTGCGTATATTATTGTGAATTATAATGTCGATTTGTTTTATTCTATAACAATTTAAATTTTTAGGTACAATAAAAGTGAATTAGGTCTAGATGTTGTTCAAATGCAAGTGGAAATTATACTTAAATGGCCGACGTACGTAATAGTTATACATTTTTAAAAGCCGTTCAGTGACAATGAAATGCAGTCAGAATTTAGCAATCCAGACTTCATGACGTAATGTTTTTACGCATATTTTTGATTACGTGATAAGTCTAAGTAATGTTTTTGTTGTAGTTTGTTGATTCATTAATAACAAGATGAATATATACTTAGTCGTAATAGTGGGAACGTTGGTTGTTTTCTAGAAATTAATGCAAATTTTGGTTGTACGTTTGTGGCTTATTGAACTCATCTTAGATAAAAACCTAAGTACGAAGGTGTTTGGAGTACATACAACATACATTATATTATTAATACAAGTTTACGAGTACAGTATTGCCTCACCTATATCCGAAAAAAAATGATAAGTTTCTTATTTATTTCATTGCATGTTTGAGAAAAGCACTATACATACCTCGGCATGAAAAGGGGTTGCCAGCCTCGTGACTATCCGGCCTCGCTACGCTCGGCCGTCTATATGTACCTACTCGGCCGGCAACCCCCTACTTCCCGGCCTCTGTAGTAATGTACTATTATTCTTCAATTTAGGCACATTACAATGCACTTATGAACGTCAGAGAGAGAAAAAAAACTACCACCGGTTCTAACCCAACACCTCTGACCCGAGAAGTATTATGACCGGCAAGAAACTCGGCGGGACTTATTTTTTCAAAACATAAAATCTTAAAATTACTCATATCACAAACACATTTTCAATATTTTTCCTTAGTTAATTCGTACTTAACGAGTCGATATTTGATTCTCGTTATTTAATACCGAAATATTAATGAAGCTGAGTTTTTACAGCATGAATATTTTAACGACTTCGCAGACATAGTCGAGGACTGAGAAAAATCAATGTTTCACTTCGTTAAACTGTATTTAGCTAGGCTACTTTTATCATCACTTATTTAGTACCTCGGTATTCGCCTCATCGCAATCAGGGTTTTTTTCACCTACAGGTGTGGAAACCGTCCAAGTAATTGTTAATGTTCTTAGAAATTTCTTGAAAATTTTGTTTGAATTAATTCTCATTCATTGAATGATATTCAAATATATAAATAAGAACTTTTAAATTTTCATATGTAGAATATTTTGCAACTTTGTAAATTTTTCCGTAGGCAGACATGCCCTGTAGCCAAGATGACAATCGTTTGTCGAAAACGAAACGAAATGCTACACACTCACGCTTACTCTTCCATATTAGTGCGATAGAGAGACGGCTGATAGCGTTTCGATTCGTTTTCTACAAACGATTGTCATCTTGGCTAAGCCCCGACGCCACCCATGGGCAGGTGTTAGCCAGTGATTTTAAACTGCGACAAGACAGCATATTACAGATAAACCATCGCTAAATTATAGTCTGGATAACCAAAAAGTGCAGTAACAGAAGAAGTAATACGCTACCCTACCCCCTACCCTACCCTTTTTTAGTGGTGAGGGTAAGCTTCAAGCTCTCTAAACTTCAAGTGAGACAGACCCTGGCTATAGGTTTCTAGTTTTGGCGAATTTTAATAGGTGTGCATGGAAATATGAGTTTAAGAAACCCAAGATTTGGGACGAACGGCCAAAATACATGTGGGTGGCTAAGGTTACATGGGTCGTACCAATTGTCCCTTTGGATCCGCGATTGAATCATATTGTTTGTTACCAAATATGGTTACGGGATATGGGCCTTAAAGAACCCTGTTTTTGTTACTTGCTATGAAATGGAAATATCAAAAAAACAAAGTCGGAAATACACATCAATATGTACTATTAGTCTAAGCTCCCATTGCATGAAACCTTACCTCACACGGTGGCAAATCAGACACATACTAGAGCACTAGATAATACTTAGGGACACTCGATTATAGTAGGTTGCCATGGCATAGCCTGGAATAACATAGTTTTTTTTTTCATTCTCATACCACATTTTTTACCAAAAATTACATCATAAGGTGGCAGTTCGAAACGTTTACCTATCGAAAGAGATACCTTTGGTGATCCGATCCCGCATAGGTTGCCAGCCAAAAACCTGGCAGATTTCAAGGTCAGCCATGTTTCATGAGGCCAAAAAATGGGGTAATTTACCTCATCAGGTGGCAAGATGAAATTGATGCAGATCGATAGCTCTAGGCGTGCCATTCACGAAAATATAGGGTTGCCTGCCATCAGCCTGGCAGTTTTTCTGGTCAGCCTCCTCAAAGTATCGATGTTGAGAACTTGGACCGACGAGAAATTCATGTACAGATGCTAACATTCAAGGAATACTTTAATTCAAACCGTCATATTTAATTAAAAACTACACATTGATAGTCTTGCACTCCATACGTGTTGAAATAATAGGGTAAATGAACCAGTTACGGTCATTTCTCATTGGTATTTTCGAATATGGGAGAAGTAATATTGCCGTTTAGGTTCAAGGTTCACTGAATGATAAACACGGCATATACTTAAGATCTACGTACGGTCATACTGGATATTTAATTATGTAGAAATAATCTGACATCATTGGACGGATCAGATACGTGACGGTACAAAATCAAAGGTTCACGATGCCCTACATGCTGCCGAAGACCGCAATAAGTGGAAAGCGGTTGTCCGCAAATTGATTCATGGAGGCCACGACCATCAGCAATGAGGAACACGACACAAGGAGGAGGAGGGGGAATCTGACATCATTCATCACTAAGTATCTTCCTGCCTCTTTTCCATTTCAATTGGAATCGGGCCGCTTTGTATGTAGGCGCCAGGACTTTCGGCCCTGGGTTGTCGATGGTGCAATATTCAGGGCTTTTAGATCCTTCTCGATTCTTGTCCACCAAATAGAGGATTTTCTTTTAGTACGAGGTTTCGTGCGGATATTGAGTACTGCCTTTACAGAATAATTGTCGTCGCTTTTACTTTTGTGACCGTACCATCGAGGTCGGTTTTACTTAAGATTTTCTGCCACTGGAACCACTTTAAATCATCCCCTAGACGTACTCATACGGCAAACATCACCTTGACTTAAGAATTATGCGATAGTGCATGTACACAGATCAAGAGCCCGCTGGGATAAGTGATCCGTTCCAAGTCCCCGTAGGAGTACCAAGATTTGACAAACAGTCTTTCACTGTTTAACTATGGACCATATCACGAGGTTCAAACAGACGGTAATACCATTACTATTTGTTATTTGTAATAAGGTTGAAGGTTGAATGTAGGGATATTTTTTATAGAAAGACGTGTGCACTGTTTGGAGATTTATTTGCGACTGGATTTTGACACATACATGCATACACTATCACAATCACTCACACATGCTTAAAACGCAACCAACACCATTCGAAAAAACGCCCTAAAAACACATTTAACATGGCTTGACGAGTTGGAGCGTCACGGGCTGCGAGTAAGCCGAATAAGTCCGAGGCAAGTAAGAAACAGGCTGCAACATATACATTAACAACGTTGATGTAATGATGTGACTACCTAGAGGCATTAGTACTGTCCTACTGTTGGAGAGTATTCGGATGAAGGCTCCTGTTAATTTCCTTGCAGTGATGGCGGCAGCCGCATTGATGATGCCCATGGAATACTGTGTTGTGAGCGCCCAGCGGAGTCTATAATCACTCCGTTCCGTCCGTATAATAAATACGTTCAGGTCTTCTGAAAATGTTCCGCAAACTGACCCCACATCTATTTTAGATCCCTCAGTGAAGTTTCTCAATACACGGGAGTTGAGACTTTCATGATTGTCGTCCTCGTATTTTGTACCTTTTGTCGAAGACAACACGTTTGTAAATCCGATCTCGCATAAAGAGTGTATTGACAATTATAAGGACAAGTGAAATGTGTAATAACTTTTTAGAAGTTTATTATTTTGCGTAAGTATGTTTTGGGCATTTGGTTGGAAGGCCTTTTTAAACGTTTTAGTGTTGACTAAGACACCTGTAACCTTTGCTTTCGGGCGACTTTTCGTCGTTTGCTTCGGACGTTTCTCATCAGATTCGGACAACGTTTACCAGTTTCGACGCTTGAGCCAAGTTTTTTTTTATTTTTTTACGGAATCCGCTTCCGTGAAGCTTTGCCGAAGTTTTCTCTTCATGATTGCCCATCACGTCCTCGACGGGACGTACCTAAGGGTAATTTGGCGGATTCATATTCTTAGCAGCATGACGCACGTCGTGGGTTTCCATCAACTCTCTGATGCAGGGGGCACAGTGGCAACTAGCCAAATCGGGCCAAAATAAAGTAGAGCCCCTGTGGCGTCTAATCAGTGACAAAATTTATTTTGTCCACACTTCTTTATGTAAAGATTGGCAGTCATCGTGGAAGTAGTGACGAACGCCGTAGATTTCATACTGCATTCGCATATTACCTACCACACATTGTCTTAGATCCAAATTTTTCAGAAAAAAATGACGTTTTGTTCTTATTCAGGTGTTCTCCTTTGCGAATTGTAGAGTACTACAGGCCCGGTAGAACAAAAAATCCAGTTTGAAGAGGTTTTCGTCGCTTAGAATTATGCACTGTTCATTTTTAAGTAAAACTGTGTCATATAAATTTTGAAGACGGTGTTTAACTTTTGCAGCCTATTTTGGAGTTGGTTTGGCTTCCGTTGCTTCCGAGGGCTACCCAGTCGTTGCGATTCTTGGCCCTTTGAACCATTCCTACAGAAGTTCTCTACTTTTTTCCACATATCTTATTGAAGCACTGAGTGAGTTTTTGATTTTTCGATGTATCTTTGAGTCGATATTGCGATTATTAGAGCCAGTTTTTCGACGATTTTTCGACTTGTCATTAAAAGAGAAGTCTTACCCAAACTTTTTAATGCAATTTAAATCGCAGAAACACACACCCTCACGATTTTAGCGATCTTTCTCATGGACATACCGTTTTGTCGTATGTATTTGTCCAAGAGTATTTTTCGTTGCTCCTGTGTATGGCCTCTCAGTTTATGAAATCTAAAGTGATCCGAAAAAATAATTTTAGTAATTGATTTAACATCATATCATCTACAACATAATAAATAATTTATGTTTTTAAAGCAAATAAAACAAGAATGACGGCTTGTTGCAGTTGTCCTTATATTTGTCAATACTGTCTTTATTTTGTGCAGAGTATTCAAATAAGAGGGTATTATATGTGTGGAGGTGAAGCGGTGGAAGGTTCAGCATGACTTCTAAGGCTCCAGTCGGAGTGCTCCTCAAGCAACCTGTAGTAGCCACGCATGCAAGCCTCTGTAGTCTCTGCAACTTGTTCCGTACGTTGTCTAGGTTTGTTCTTGGCTACCAGCGCGTCTTGTAGAGCTAAAGAGTTGTTTTTGGGTTGGGTCAACCCACCAATCAACTTTCTGCATTGCCAGAAGCTGACTTCCGCCTTGTTTATACATTTGTTTATGTAGTTGGTCCTATGGAGTCTACTGCCAAGAGTCAGTCCTAAATACTTTACCTCATTTGTCAGTTGTAGGTTGTAGCTTAGATTGGAACAGTTTTGGTTTGGTAAAGTTGCCAAGTGCCCTATTGTTGGTGAACATTACCATTTCTGTCTTGGTGGGGTTTACTGATAGGTCGAATTCCTCGCATCATCGCTCCGCTCCAGAGCGATTTGGGTGAGGTCACAGACCGTGCTGGTGAATTTACCTGATATTAGTATCGTCAGATCATCAGAATGGCCTATGGTGAAGAACTGTTCCTTGTTCAGGTTGGTTATGTTTGTTTACTACTAGGTTTCATAACAGCGGTGATACGACTCCCCCTTGAAGGCATCTTCGCACCGCCGCTACGGCCGGCGGCTCACCTGTATACATTATAGTCTCCTTGTTGAGCATGTTGATGATCCACTTGATCAGTTCGGGCTCCATGCCGTGATTATTTAAGACATTCCCTTTACAGGCAAAGTGGGTCTTATTGAAAGCGCCTTTGGTGTTAATGAACGTGCTGGGGCACCTTTACTTGTCACCCGCCTAGCCTTCCCGATACGGCTGACGACCATGTGAAGAGCTGATTCTGTAGATTTACCTAAGATGTATGCAGTATGCGTGTTGGTTGTCGTGCATCGGTATATTCCTTAGCTAACACTACGATCTAACGATGCCTAAGGTCCCTGTCGCACACTTTTCTAGTGTCTTCAGCAGGAATGATGTGAGAATAATCTGTCTAAGTATAGGATTTAGCACCTGTGTAGTCACTTTTACCTGGTTGAGGTATGAATATCACGTTTTTATCCCTCCATAGCCTATGCACGTAGCCCCAGGTTAGGCAGGCTTTCAGGAACTCGATCAGGGTTCCCAGGATGAGTTCTAAGCCCCACTGTAATACAGCAGGGAAGATACCGGCTGCCTGGAAGGGATGGAAGCTGTCGATGGCCCACCTGATCTTTTCAGCGGTGTTGATTCTTTTCGCTATTCGTTTGTTGTTGTCTAAGTATTGTAAATATTCGAGTTTCCGCAGCGATCCCAGCTGAGTAATGGATTTTTGGCTTTCCTTACCCGATTTTCATGATCTAGTGTTTCGATGCTGTTGCAAAAGGTCTTCCATGAAAGAGACCTCCAATACCGCCATCGTTTTTTGGCCTAGTCCACCTCAGCCGTGGTGTTCATAGCCTTGTTAAAGGGTTTCCTGGCTTTCTTCCGGAGTCTCTCCCATTCTGTACCCCACCACTGATGACCTGCTATGGCCGGTTCGGTGTAACAGCTGTCTACTGGGATATAAGTTATATGTTTACCTGTGTTTCTACCTGTGCTGGCCCCCAAATGTCGTACTTTGGAGGGAGTTTTTGTAGACCCTTACCCGGGGTCTTTCTGAAGATGTATCGGTCTGTCTTCCTAGGATTGCGAATCCATCTGTGATCTAAACAGGATGCCTCTCGTGAGACGTAAGACTAGTTCACTTACATTCTCTGAAGACAGAGTGAGGTCAATAATCGTACTGCACCTTCTGTTTTCGAATGTTGTTTCCGCACCTTCGTTTAGAATGCTTAAGTAACAAGGTATTCCTCATTGTCTAACTTACCTCTGTTATTGTCTTCATCTCCCATAGATGGTGATTGCATTAGAATCGGTCCTAATGATGATCGCGAGTCCCTGTCTTTCGTAGTGGTTGACCAGCAGTTGTCATTCTAGTGGCGGAGAGGAAAAATATAATAAACCACTGCCAGACCCGCCATGACATACGCGTCAGAGTGCTGGACCACGCAAAAAATCACGAACAATAACTTCATACATACCGCAATGCTTGAAAACAAAATTTTTTAATCAGTGCGTCCTACCCGTCATGACCTACGGAGCAGAGACGTGGACACTCACGGTAGGGCTGGTCCACCAGTTCAAAGTCGCTCAGCGAGCTATGGAAAGAGCTATGCTCGGAGTTTCTCTGAAGGATAAGATTCGTAACGAATACATCCGACAGAGAACCAAAGTTATCGACATAGCTCAAAGAATTAGCAAGCTGAAGTGGCAGTGGGCCGGCCATATCTCGCGAAGAACCGACAACCGCTGGGGTAAACGTGTTCTTGAGTGGAGACCGCGACTCGGCAAACGTAGTGTAGGACGCCCTCTGGCAAGGTGGGATGACGATCTGCGAAAGACTGCAGGCAGATGCTGGATGCGGCAAGCTGAAGACAGGGTGCTATGGCGCTCATTAGGGGAGGCCTATGTCCAGCAGTGGACTAATATAGGCTGATGAGGATGATGATGATGATGAACTTCATACAGCAGAGATGCATATGTTGCGCTCGCTGGGAGGTGGCGTAACAAGGCTGGACAATGTTCGCAGTGAGTAAGTCAGGGGATTATTTAAAGTGGCTCCAGTGGCAGAAAAACTTAAGGAAAACCGACTCCGTTGGTTCCGTCACAAAATTAGAAGAGACGACAATTATTCTGTAAAGGCAGTGCTCAATATATCCACAAAACCTTGTAATAAAGGATCCTTCTCTATTTGGTGGACAAGAATCGAGAAAGATCTAAAAGCCCCTAATATCGCACCATTGACAACCCAGGGCTGAAAGTCCTGCCGCCTTCATACAAAGCTGCCCGATTCCAATTGAAATGGAAAAGAGGCAGGAAGATACTTAGTGATGAATGATGTCAGATTCCCCCTCCTCCTCCTTGTGTCGTGTTCCTCATTGCTGATGGTCGTGGCCTCCATGAATCAATTTGCGGACAACCGCTTTCCACTTATTGCGGTCTTCGGCACCATGTAGGGCATCGTGAACCTTTGATTTTGTACCGTCACGTATCTGATCCGTCCAATGATGTCAGATTATTTCTACATAATTAAATATCCAGTATGACCGTACGTAGATCTTAAGTATATGCCGTGTTTATCATTCAGTGAACCTTGAACCTAAACGGCAATATTACTTCTCCCATATTCGAAAATACCAATGAGAAATGACCGTAACTGGTTCATTTACCCTATTATTTCAACACGTATGGAGTGCAAGACTATCAATGTGTAGTTTTTAATTAAATATGACGGTTTGAATTAAAGTATTCCTTGAATGTTAGCATCTGTACATGAATTTCTCGTCGGTCCAAGTTCTCAACATCGATACTTTGAGGAGGCTGACCAGAAAAACTGCCAGGCTGATGGCAGGCAACCCTATATTTTCGTGAATGGCACGCCTAGAGCTATCGATCTGCATCAATTTCATCTTGCCACCTGATGAGGTAAATTACCCCATTTTTTGGCCTCATGAAACATGGCTGACCTTGAAATCTGCCAGGTTTTTGGCTGGCAACCTATGCGGGATCGGATCACCAAAGGTATCTCTATCGATAGGTAAACGTTTCAAACTGCCACCTAATGATGTAATTTTTTGGTAAAAATTGTGGTATGAGAATGAAAAAAAAACTATGTTCTTCCAGGCTATGCCATGGCAACCTACTATAATCGAGTTTCCCTAAGTATTATCTAGTGCTGTAGTATGTGTCTGATTTGCCACCGTGTGAGGTAAGGTTTAATGCAATGGGAGCTTAGACTATATAGTACACGGGTATTTTAATTCACATTTTTAAACCGTTTGCCTTAGTTATATGTGGACGGGTTAAGTGAAAGGGCCCACTTTGTCGATTTACAACGATACTTAATTCTTTCACTAATAGATAGCGTATATTATATAATTACAGGAAGTACTAATAACTCGATATCGACACAGTGGAAACTTTTTCCCTGGATTGCCACATATTATTGTAGATTACGCCTCGAACAAGATGAAAACCCACCGATTAATAATTCTAGGGATACACAACCAGCAAAAAAAAAATACCCAACAATACTGCCGCAAGAACTCTCGTGCAGCAGTTTTAGCAGATATGCATGGTCAATTAGAATATTCAGCCGAGTACTACTACTCTCCGAGCTACTAGCGGAGTACGGCTAATACTCTCTTGTTTTTCTGTGATATGTGTCAGATTGATTACTTAATTTGACAATTATTTTATTTATAATCAAAGTGCTGTCATAATTGTTAAGGAGATTCTATCTATAAATATATTTTTATTTTATTTTTTTCTATACTGATTTGTTTATTTAGGGTGACCATGATTACAGATAATAAAATTTCGACTTAAGAAAAAGGTAAAAAAAAATAGAAAGGCATTATTACTTATTGTTTCACTTAAACATGATGGCGGCCGATTCATTATCGTTAACTAAGTACGTAGGGTTGTCCTGCTCACGTCTCTTGTATTTGTATTATGCATGATAACATTGATAACTTGTCAAATTGGTGATTCAATAAATCAAAAGTTAATAAATAAATGTTATCAAATGTTGTCCGTTGTCGAGGTTTTTAATATATTTATTTAGAGATTAGTTTCATTACGTTTTTGGCACAAAAGATACCTCTGAGTAGCTCCTAAATTAATAGGCTCCTAAATAATATGTTTGTAAGTTTATTTTGAATATACATTTTTAATAACAACAACCAGCGCGCAGCTAGTAATTACGTGATAAATAATCAAAACTTCACAATAATAAATCAAACTGTGACGGGGCTCTATAGGGAAGGGACCCACAAATCAAGCAGAGTGACGTATCAGTATTTCAGTAACACAGTTGTACATATCATTAATTGAGAATAATCACGTTTGTTTGCCGTATAAGTAGGTAGAGACTGGCAATGCATTCATATGACTCAAGCCTATTTTTATTGGCCTAATGCTGTGGCCAAGTTGCTTTTTTTCCGGGTTAAGATTGCGCATCTACTCTGTACAAGGAGATCGGGAATACTAGGGCTCGTATCAATCTGATATTGGAGTTGATCTGTTGATATAAATTCCTCTTCCACATATTCTTTTAACGGGTCATATAATCTTTTCACAACCCGGTACGTCTCTTTATCTCGGGGACAAAACAAGTGTCACTGCATATTTTGTAGCCCAAATACATGTAGTGATCGACGATATGAATGTTACAGATCGCATTTGTCAGCTTTCCGGCTCGATCAACAATTATCATTTTGGGTTTTTAGCTGTGTTCACTGCGAGACTGATAACTGATAACACCACTTTCTTGCTCGAGTCTGCTTTGTTTATTTTATTTTACCTAAAATAATTTACAATGATTGCCACCGTGACCAAGTGCAGAGAATTGCAAGGGACACCGGTTTGATTCCAGTCAAGCCCTGGGCACTGAAGACCTTATAATTGACAGTAGTGTTTCTAATTAGAAATATCAAATCAATATATTTAATAACGTAATCTGAAAACTCGTGTTTTTTTAAATAAAATAAAAATATTATATTTTTCCAGGGGTTTCTGACTTACGCCTTGACGTGACCTCATTCATCTTCATTACGAACTAAACGAGAATCACAACATAAAAATCTGCATTCGTTGCTTTTAACGAACACCTGAACTACAGTGAACTAAAGTTAAAAACAAACATATCATATTTGCTTCAATAATTTGCCCCACACTCCACATTTCCAACTCAAGTTAACCGTATACCCGATATCGAAAACTCTGTACTAACAAGATATACTCGTAATTTATGCTCCGAGTTGTGTATTCACCTGAATGATATTGAACTAACTCCTACTCATATCAGTTTAGTTTACTTTGAGTTGAAGATGAGGCTCAGGATAACCGCAACTTGATAAACTCTTCTAGGCCATTTTAGATAATAACTTCTTGACTAACTGCCGAAACTCTATAATCGTCAACATATACAGTCAATCAATTTGAATTTTAGGCCACTAACCACCTATAAAATCTTGGCATAATGGCAGTAAGCCTGTGGATACGTAAACGTATCTACAATGCACTACTCAACTAGCTATTATAACAAAAAGGTTTTATAGTGACCTAAGAATCGGAGTCGATCAGGGCCGCGATTCGAAAAATAAACATACACACTGGACAGACAGAGGTCCAACCCATTGGTCGCACATTGTAGCAATGTTGTACCAATGTGCGACCGATGTGAGACCAATGTGATACCAATGTTGAATGAATATCTGTTCGAATAGCAAATGTCAATGTCGTTATAGCGTTGAGTTGAGTTGGGTTGGAGCTGTGTCTTTCCAGTGTGTGTGTTTATTTTTCGAATCGCGGCCCAGGTGGCTAAGCGGATATTCTTTCACAATTTTCGTGGCAAGACCTTATTTGAGAAAAAGAGCGCATGAAGATCATTCTGAACACCTTAGCTAGCTTAGCTAAAGTTAGCTACTACTACTTAGTACTTACAGCTGTGCAAGGGAAAGTTTTTTTTTTTAAATACCACGACGGTGGCAAACAAGCATACGGCCAGCCTGATGGTAAGCAGTTACCGTAGCCTATGGACGCCTGCAACCCCAGAGGATTCACATGCGCGTTGCCTACCCTTTAAGAACCTGTACACTCTTTTTTTGAAGAACCTCATACTAGTTCCCATATAGTTGAAAATATTTCACAGGCCAAATACGAAATTTAAATTTGAGAAACGGAAAATTTTTCCTGTGTTTCGTAGGCACATTAGTACTTCTACTGCTGACAATTGGTTAATTAATACAACATGTTCTAATAATTTATAAGATTTAACAGTAGACCGATTATTAATGGATGTTTTGTGAATTTAAGAAAGTTGGCCACTTGATAACGTGTAGATGGATGGATTTAATGGAGGTCACTGGAGATTCAGTGCTCTAAAACATTTACAAAATTTACATTTTAGTAAACTAACGTAACTCAATTTACCATAAAGTTTTGCGAAGGATTATACGAAGCAATAACTGAAAGCACAACATCATTTTTATCGGTCCCACTTTACGGAGGATCGTGATCGTGAGCTGTGTACAGTCAGCAGCAGTAGTTTAGCTGATCGGGTGTTCAAAATGACTTGGACACGCTTTTACCGAAATTATGTTACGACCCACAACGAAATTATGTTAAGTTTATTTTGAACATTTCGCCTATTTTGTAACTTATGTTGCTAACTACAGTCCAGGAGTGCGATTTTTGAATCTCACCAAGTGACTAATTCTCACCGATGTGAGTGATTTCCGATAGTAAATCACTCACATCGGTGAGAATTAGTCACTTGGTGAGATTCAAAAATCGCACTCCTGGTAGATAGATAGCTAGATATATTCTTTATTTGCTTGCCACAATATGCACACAGTTAGGTACATAAATTACATCCTTAAAAATAAAGAAGCTAGGAAAATAGTTAAGTTGAATTGTCTCCATCGATCTTGATCCTACGTTGCCCGGTAACTATAGACCTGGTGAACTGTCTCCATCGATATCGTTCCTACATTGCCCTCACGGCTTGATAGCATATCGCTACATTATTACACTTTAAAGTACAGAGAATCTACTTGAAAAGTAGCATCAAAGTGATTAGAAAATAACGAGACAGAATACATTAAGGAAGCGAAGGGCAAAATGGCAGTAGTTTTCAGACATTTTACGCCTGCAACAGACCACTCCGAACGCGCTGCACCAATCTAATTCCCTAAGTGCTTTAGACGTTGCAACTGCCACGTGTACGAAGCATTGAGGAAGAAACTTAGATTACTTATAATATATAGAAGTTAAGTATACGAGTACCTAGACTAGCAAAAACTATAACTAGACTTTACTTCCTATGTAAATAACTAGCTTTTGTCCGCCACTTATAATATGTATGATAAAAACTGTACTATGGCCATTGGGTTAAAGCCTGACCAGAAATATATGATTATCGTCAAGAGGGCGCTATTATTCAGTATAATCATAGAGCGGGTTAATATCTATGGTATGGTGACATCTTGATTTGTTTACCTGTCAGCACTGACGTTAATTTAAAATACTTTCACTGCGAAATAGTTTCATTTTCCGAGCGTATTATTTACAGCAGTTTATTACTTACACTATTTATCATGTTTCGCTCTTGACTATGAATCATATTTTTTTGTCGTTTTTTTATTTAATATTCAACACTTTACTATAATTTAAATAAACCGTCACAATGACATTGAAAAAAGTGACAACCTATTACATGCCCTCACACATGCATATCATTCTGTCATTAAAATTATTGCCAGTGCAAGAAATTAGTTCTAATGAAATTCCGCAACATGGCGCATGATCATATATTTCTGGTCAGGCTTTAGAATATAGTAGAGGTACAGTCTCAAACAAGATTTACCTAAAATATCACTCGAAAAAATTTGTAACAGGCACGCCTTATCACTTATCCCTGACTAAAGTCTAATAAAACTGACCAAGATACTGTTGTACGAGTCGTGCTTACAGCTCTATTAGGCAATTGTGATTGTGTATCCCGTTCTTAATTAGGTACATATCAGTTACTATGGCAATATATTCCCCGGGATTCGAACTATCTCCATACCAAATTCATTTAAAACGGCTCGATGGTTTAAAATACTTAATAGCAATTTAAAAAGTGGAAAAGTAAAAATCAATAGTGCGCGAAATCAAACCGTCCACACGCGAAACAGATACAGATAAAACCACTTAATAAGCAATTTTATGAAAAAAACAAGACGACTTGTTTTCAATATTAAAGAAAATGAGAGGAATAATAATCACTTAATTCTAATTTTAAAATATATAAATATCTTTGTATCAATTATTTTACCGAGTGTAAACGAAGGCCATAGTGGTTAATATTCTCTTTGAGAGGTCCCAAAAGCCCCAGTGCCCCGGGATTGTAAATTGTACATAATATTACGTACGTTTGTTAGCAATATTAGCATGCCATTAAACTCATTAAAGGCATGTTAATAGTACCCGTAATTATTACAATATATGCAGCAACGATTATCGTATATTTGCGTGTTACGTTTGATTTCTACGGCATGTCCCATGTGTCCATGACTCAGTTATACAGTCGAGTCGAAGTAATAATTATTGATGTAGTTAGATCGGGTCATACTGTACAGCTTAAAGTTTTTGACTTGAGAGAAGCATATGCAAGTGACGTCACGTTTTGAATATAGAGTAGGGGAGCTGATCTCTTTACTGCTTTGACAAAGCTGGTCGGGTTATAATGTGGAGAACTGGAGACTGATAAATAACTCACATCACAGCTTACAGCTAGCCAGAGTTAACGGTAGAACCTTAAAACTGAAAAATCTCTTAAAGCTCTCCACTTTCCATTAAAAATGTTTTTTTAAATCAACCTTTTAAGAGGCGATAACTAGGTTGAAACATTTAACGACATTCACGAGAACAAAGTCGCGGGCGTTGGCTGTATGAAGTGTAAAATCTGTCATTTAGGAATATAGGGGAGGAGGCCAAGATCGACTAAGGGTTGTAGAAGTAGCGCTATAGGAAGAACAAATGGCTCAGATCTGAGCCATTTATTATTTAGTTATTTAAACTTTATTGCGCAAAATACAATGTAAATTATGTACAAATGGCGGACTTAACGCCTAAAGGCATTCTCCACCAGTCAACTACAGGGTTAAACAGAGAAAGGTAAATGTGGTGCAAAGATTTTTTTTATTTTAAATTTTGAGTAAACTAACAGAGGATTAATACCTATATGTAAATAAATATCCTACACGTAAATGTACCCAAAAAAGACCATTTCACGGTAAAATAAGTAGGTCTTATAATAAAGTACTCAGTTTATTATAGCTATAACTTTTTTTAACAAACCCGACATAAACGCATTACGTGACAATGGCATATTTAATATACGAGAGATATTAGGATTTTTAAAACATTATACTACCTACAGTTTCATACAAATACCACTAAGTCCGCTTACACGGAATCAAATTGATGCGATATATTTAATATCTGAATATGTTTTTTTTCTATACCTCTTCTTCGGAAATATTAGGGCTGCAACACGTGCGAACGATTTAGGCAAACAGAACATGTTCATATGTATGTATGTGTGTGTGATACCTAACAAATTAAGTCCCGTTTGTGTGAATATAACGAGCATTGCTTTGCGAACTCATTAACATTATCGGAATCTGATATGATATGATCATTACCAATTTAACCAAACTTAGTATTTGTCCCTTAATATTGCTACAAACATGATCGGTATATTTAATATTATACATATATAGTTATATTGAATGAACGCTTGTGTTGTTAAGTATACGTACTTATTGTGGAACCTGTTGGCGTATATATATATGTATGTAGGTATTGTAGGTACTAGTGAGATGTGGTCAGTCTTATATTTTTTTATATAATTCATTAACCATAGATTTTTTTAATGTTTTACAGCTTGCATTTTCCCTACAATCATACGACAAATCCATGTTAGCCGAATTTATCGCTAGTCGTAAAATTAAAGAAAATGCATAGATAAATAAGTAAGTATCTTACTTAATTCTTTTTGATGCAATATAATCAAAAAGTATAACTTCCTAGGGCGGAAACTTTCCTTTCCACTCGTTTCGTAAAAATAAGAGCATGAGACATTATTATTACTAATGACTGACCTATATATTATTCAAACTTGCCCTATTTCAGCCACGTAAAGAAAAAATAGGTGTATCCACACGTACAGCGACACTTGCAACCAACGAACATAACCCTTATGACCCACATTTTTTATAAAAGTCGCATATGAGTCCGCTGGACTGGACCTAATGGCAATGCTTCCCTAGCGTTCTAGTTTAGTCTAGAACGCTAAAGATCCTATTTCGCCGAGGATCGTTAACTTCGAAATTTGTCAGTGAAGTTTCTGATCTTTTGAACCTGACTAGAGCGCAGCAAAGCAGCGAGCTTGTAGGTCGATGCGATGCGACCAACCATATTGCATATTAATATACGACTCTGTCACACTTTGAAAGTTAGCACTCTAAACCACACTCTTGAGCTACGCTAGTAACTAAATGGGACCTCAACGTTACCAAATTTGTCAGACAATCACACAAAGACTAAAATAACTTTAAAAGCTGTTGTCCTTAACAGCCACGTACGTATACATATAATGTTGGTTTTATTGCTGTACGAGTGTGTACGGTCAGCATCAAAAGTATCTACGCAATCGAAGACGTCAAAAGCTCTTATTCCCTTTTAAAAAGGACTTTTGACGTCTTCGTTTGCGTAGCTACTTCTGATGCTAATTGTAACATCATTATCAATGTCGACTGACAATTTGTAACTCTTGATCTAAAAACATAAATTCTACTTATGGTCAGTTAAGATAGAAAATAGGTACCTAGCAGTAAACCCATCTGTATAGTGAATAGTGACTAACAATAGTAGTTTATCTACACTCATACTGTAAGTACTCTAAAATGCGTTCGAAAACCGTAGACAATGACAAGCATTACAACAAACGATTTAACTATGATAAGTTTCTTATCTGCGGCAGTAACGTAATTTTAACTTTGCATGCTCAAATATTGTTAAGCAATGAGTTTCAAATTTGGAACATCGAATTTGATAACATAATGTTACCGCCATGGCCAACTCGATTGGTCCCGCGCGAGCGCCGGCACAATCGAGTTGGCCATGACGGTACAATGGCCGTCATTCTATGGTTTCCGAACACTTAATTTAATATATATAATATGAGTGTTACATAAACTACTATTATGTAACTGTTACGTAATAAGGGTCCTTAAAATACGAGTGTGGTTTTATGAAACGAGCCGCAGGTGAGTTTCATAATAAGATCACACGAATGTTTTAAGGCCTAATTACGTACAGTTGCATACACTGCTTTATCTACACTCATATTATTTATACTAATTGCCGTGTTCGGAAACCATAGAATGGCCGCCATTGCAAACTCGATTGTGCCGGCGGTCGGGCGGGAGCGTGTCGGCGGCTGCGCGGGCGCGTGCAGGTGTACATTATGTTATCAAAACTCATAACACATCAATGTTTGAGCATGTAAAGTTAAAATTACGTTACTGTCACAGATAAAAAGCTTATCATAGTAAAATCGGTTGTGGTAATGCTAGCCATTGCCTACCGTTTTTGAACACGTTTTAGAGGACTTACAATGCGAGTGTAGATAAACATCATTTTGTCATTGTTGTGTGTTGTGTCATGCTCCGTGACATCACTCACGTGTGGCCCCGACGGAAGACCAGCGCTGGCCTCCCAGGCTACCACCATGCTGAGTCGGGACCATTTCGTGGCAACCATTTTCATGCGTTAATTATAATTACCTAGTTATTATTCTTGATTAAGTATGTTTGTTTGAATGTTGTTGTTGTCGCGAATAAATGTTTTCTATTTCTATTTCTAAACGATTGATTTTATAATTCAGCCTAGAGAGGTCAAAATGGTCGGATAACTTCGGGCGTTGCTAGGCGGTTTCTTGTTCGCTTTTTACCTGCAGTGCAAGCAAGGGCAACGATTAAGAACGAGCCAGAATAATTAAATGCTACACTGCATAAAGATGCAATGCAGACTATATTTCCGCAGTTTATGCTGCGTTGTTTAATTTTATTCACCAAATTGTTTTTCTTTTGCTAAGAATTCTTATACACATTTTAAAAAACCGGCCAAGAGCGTGTCGGGCCACGCTCAGTGTAGGGTTCCGTAGTTTTCCGTCCGTCACAGTAAGTGTCCCCACTTAAGATTTAGAAAAATGGGTTTTTTCAAAACTTTATTTGAAAGCACGTCATTTCATTGTGATTTTGTAGAAATTACAGGTACAATAAACACCTGCTTATACGGTTAAATTACAAACTTAGTTCAGAAATTTTTTTTTTCAAAAACTATTCAACCTATCAAGTTCAAAATAATTTTCCTAGAAAGTTTTTATAAAGTTCTACTCATAAGATTTTTTTCATATTTTTAAAACTTAATTTTTACTTCTGGAGCGATTATTTCCGAAAATATTTACATTATCAAAAAATTATTTTAGTAAACCCCTATTCATTTTTAAATACCTACCCAACAATATATCACACGTTAGGGTTGAAATGAAAAAAAAATACTCCCCACTTTACGTATAGGGGAGGTACCCTAATAAAACATTTTTTTCCACTTTTTATTTTACCACCATGTCGGCGTGATTGATAACATATTAGTACCAAATTTTAGCTTTCTAGTGCTAACGGTCACTGAGATTATCCGCGGACGGACGGACGGACGGGCAGACATGGCGAAACTATAAGGGTTCCTAGTTGACTACGGAACCTTAAAAAACGGGTTATAGTTTCACTACCATCAAATACTTATAAGATGATTAATTAATAGAGTGGGCAATTCTCATGACAGGACATGGTCTATAGCTAGAATTCTATAATAATTCACAAAAAAAACGTTTAAGTAATCTACGAGAACGCCATCTACAATAAGCATTGATCGGTTGTCAAATTCAATGTAAAAGAAAGAACCATTGTCGAGAGCGCATTCTATATATATAATTTAGCTTTTACCTTCACAAATATTTTCACCGAAAAATACTCTACGAATTTATCCACGTGAATTTTCCTTATAAATGTTGACAGTACATTTCATCCGTTTGGGGGTTGATTTGTGAAAAATCCTATTCTTATACCTCTGTAAGTCTGTACTTTACGAAGTGTTGAAACTCTAGCCAGTTTTGTCAGTAAATATGCCTTTGAATTTATTTTCGTACAATGTAAATGAACGGCGCCATTTTAAGTTAGGGACCAGCTCCATCCAAAATATACGCTCGATGATTGTGCTTGTACGTGAATAGAATACTAAAATTTGATTTACCACTTTACTACCACACATTTGATTGATGTGCATGCGCTTTTTGGGTTTTAATCAAGGTAAGGTGAAGTCTTGTTATTGTAACTAAAAATATTGAAGTTTTACTTCATCGCTTATTAATTATTTATTTATAAGCTCAAAAGTATTTATTTCAAAGGTTTGGCAGTATGTAAATATAATGTACATTTATACACGGTGCTTGTGAGGAACCCAAATAATTTAGCCAGCGTATTCCTCATCATAATGGGAGACTAAAATGTCGTATAAACTTTTCTGAAAATCGCCTAGTTTACGAGTTACTACTAATTAAATAAAAAAACATTTTTTTTTGTGACTCAGTGCAAAACGCTTTTCTGATGGCGATTTCACCCTTTATGGGGTCTAGTCTAGACATTCCTATTGACAGAAATCAAAGTGCCAAGGAATACTTTATGTAAACTATTTTTCACTTCTCATGCTCAAAAAGTGTGTCATATTATGCTTACCAAGGCGGACTAAAGTAGTACATTTAGCCTCTAGGGCTAAAATGTATACATATTTATGATTTACAAAACATTTTAAATTGACCAATCGGAACACTTCACCATATGAAATCCACCAATCACAACACATATCGAAATGAATCGGAACGCTAGATACTTTATTAGTGCGTATACTGTGTAAATAATTAAAGTCCTTAAAAAAAACATTGTATTTAATATCAACCAATCAGAATACAGCAATGTTAAAATCGACCAATCAGGAAACGCAATTTATTTCTCAAAACATGAGGTGTTTTTTAGTTCCTACTTCACAATCATTAAAAAGATTTTAATTTTTTGGAAACGCTTTAAGGCGTGTTTAAACTGTTTAAAGAGCTAATTATAGCGTCGTCTGTGGCGTTTATTCGCGGTGTTCATATTTTGTATCTATGTCAAAGAAGTTAAAAAAATTAAAAGACCGCCAAGCAAGTTAAACCATCATTTCACCTTAGTTTAGTTATTGTGCGTAAATAATAAGTATTTTTATCCTATTTTCTCGCAATCGAAGTGAAAAATAGTATGCATTACTCTGGTCTAAAAGCCATATTACCACTTGAACAATTTTCCCTCACTTCGTTCGGGAAAATAACCACCTCGTGGTAATATGGCCTACTTTAGACCCTTGTCAAACAATCTACTATTTTACGACAAAAAAATGTACTAATTTATTTTAATCGACAGTTTTACCGATAACATTTATGTATTTATGTTCAAAAGCATTTTAAAAAACCCATTCCTGACGCAGGCAGCAATAGATGCACTATTATTTTTCCATAACTGTTATCTTACAAAACTAAATAAAACAACATAAAGTAGATTGCAACAATGGTTACGGAAAACTATAATTTCAAGTTCCGACAAGTGAACATGAGAATCGAAGAAAAATACTTCGAAATACAACTAAAATATTTAAAAAAACGGCATGGAAAACGTACTGCAGTACCTATTTAAGTATTTAGTTACTTACAAATTTTCTTAAATCGTCCCTTCAGGAACGAGTCTCCCCTTGGCCTTAATTTATCAAATTAACTTAGACTTAATAATAAAATATGACGAGCTTTTAACGAGACGGGTCAATTTGTCTTAAAAAAGATATTAAGACTGAATAAAGTCCATGTTTCTAAAATAAATAAATAAACCAGTCAATTGCTAATATTTTACGAAACTTAACAAATTATTTTTACATTAATGGTAGAGGATTCAGAAAAGGGTGAATAGAGGTAAACGGGGCTTTAACCTTCATAATCATAACTCAAGGTAACGAGTCTATTATGATGATTTATTAGATTTGTCTTTCTGCCGACCGGCTGAGTGACGCAGAGTGTGAGCCCGAATTTATTTTATCTTAAGCTCCGTTATGCCTAGGTACTGCTAATTACATAAAACTGTTATCCTAGAAGGGTTATGCACAAAAAGCACAAAAATGTATAATGTATGGCGTTGAGAACAGTGAAGTATTTTTTGTTTGTATTTGTAACTTAGGTTCACTGCAAAATTAGTTTTGCAATGAGGGCTTCCGTGATCGAGTTCTAGATGGCAGCACCGTGGCGAGAGGTCTTTTTGACAGCAGCTGTCAAAATCCACCAATCAAAAAAATATGATTAAACATGATTGGTGGATTATGTTATGACAGCTAGACCTTTCGTCATGGTGCTGCTATCTAGTGAAAAACTAAAACGCGACAACCCTCATAGAGCCGTGCCAAGATCATATGGAACACCTCACCCGTTTAGCTACTTTTCGGGAGAATATATTAAAATTGTAGGCGTTTTGTGATATCGCTGTTCTAAGTGTCAGAAAAAACAAATGTGAAGACAATCTGTGTCCTTTTCCTTCTAGCGTTTGGCCCAGCTTTTTGTTCTATTAAGCAACTCGGTAATCATATCTTAGGAATTGGCGTAGGCACTAGTTTTTTACGAAAGTGACTTCCATCGGACCTTCTAACACAGAGGGGAAACTAGGCCCTGTTGGGTTTAGATCCGGTTTCTTAACTATGTTTTTCTTCGCCGAAATCTGTGTACTGTGTACGACCTAAAATCCAAAACTATCGAATAATACGGTAAGCATTTAATGACACAGAATAGTTACTAGTTAGCTATCTAGGTCTAGCTGTCAGGTACAGGCGTTAGCAATATAGATAGTCAACGTCAACAATATCCGTTTGGAAATGGATCGGGAGGTGAAACTAGGATTCTCGCAACCCAGACACTTCTTGATACCACTATTCCCTTTTTAAAAAGAAAACCTCGTGATTCTTTTCTGACTAATGATACCTACTACCTATATAATAAAATTGGTGTACTTTTTAGGGAAGTGGTTGTCGTTAAATACGATAAAATAAAATAAAACAAGATACATTTTGAATAACCTGGCCTTAAACCTTAACATTGCATAATATAGTGTATTTAATAGTAGCTTTCCTTAAAAAAGAAAAAATATATAAAAACATAAATTTTAAAATAAAGCTTCTTATTTTTCCAAAGATAGTTGAAATTTGACTGAAATATCACGTCTAGATTCTGGCTTGCTACTCTCCTATTATTATGTAGATATTCTGTGCAGTGTGCACAATATTACCGGAGTTCCCCACAAACTCACTTATTGCACCCAAAATTTTCAAGGAAATATTCTTACTACACATTTTATTTAATATTTGGCCGTTTCTACTGTTTTTGTCACTTATATCACAATCGACTTTTTTCCTATTATCCTTATTACTTACACGCGCATTGGATTGAACAATATTGTTATCAGTTTTTATTTGAACCAGAAAATTCGAGGGAAACGAGATACAACTTTTTAAGTAAAGAATAATAAGTTAATTAAAGGAAAAGCAGTTAACACTTATTAGTACATTGATATTACCACTGATGCGGTCCTTGATGGTACAATTTAAGTTATAAAAAAATCATTATTAATGAATGCATCAAGTTAGGCTAAGGAGAAATTACGCTTACGCCACATACTATATACTATTATAACGTTAAGAAACTAGCATCCTAGAATCCAAATAAAATAGCACGTTTGAACCTTGAAACGTCAGACCATAAATTACAGGGACACAGTCCACCATTCATCTGAATTAGGCCACAGGATATAATAGGAGGCGTGAATGGTAAATGACATTAGTTGTCCTATACAACCAACGCAAACTTACCCAGGATTTATGAGATAATGGCGTTACTGACATTCGCCTTGTTTTGTAAGTCCCGTACCTCTACCACGAGTCATGCAAATAAGCCCAATTCGAGATTCGTTCACGAATTCGTAAATTATTTGTATGGAGAATTTGTGCAGAGCCTCTAGCGGTCACTTATAGAACTAAAAATTACTGCCATACCATAAGTTAAATTAGCGTTTATGCAATTCGCTCACGAACGTTCGATTGCTTGTTTCGTTTGTGTAGATTTCAATACTTTACAAAGTGACGTGACGTGACAAACGTCACATCCTTCACACCAACCGAAACAGATTGTAGGTACGCCAAAAAGGTTTTACTTCCTAAGTACATTTTATCTGAAGGTTTAGAACTGTGTAGACAATTATATGAGCAGTGATCAATAATAAGCATAGAAACCGTACTAGCTCTGAAAAAATACCCTACTTTTTGTGGGTGTTTAATATGCTTAAAAATAAATGCTTGCTAGTCCGTAAACCAGGAATAATTTCCGTTGGTCATCGTGTCCCAAGCGGTAAATTTTAAGTGGTTAAGGGCGGTAAATAATCAAGCTTCGTGATGGTCAGCTGCCGTTCCTTGAGTGGGTTCCTCAGAACGGCAGCCATTTTCTCACATAAAATATATATAAAATAAAATGACCATCGCGTCCCAGTTGAAACAGGTGATAATTTATATGCTATTACAAATAAAATAAAAATCATCAGCCGACTGTATAGCACTGAAAAAACCGTAAACTAGTCACATGAATATATGGTATTTAGGGTATCAGCAGACGGTTTTTCTACCTCAAATCAGCCGGCTGACGATTTTCCTGATAATAAGAGCATCAAATACTGACGTTCCGCAACCCACCAACGGAGCGACAGCTGACCTACGCGAGTCATCATTATACTTCGTCCTTAACCACTTCAAAAATTATAATCGCCTGGGACGCCTTGCGATTGGTCATGAAATTTGTTTCTGGCTTACTGAAATACGAGCTATGACAGTAAGCCTTTTTTTTACCTGATTTAAACGCGCGTGACTTTTAACGCATAAAATGTTATCAACCGACTTCAAGATTTCGAAGGAGGAGGTTCTCAATTCGTCAGGATCTTTATTTTTACTATTTTTTCATAACGTTCACCGATTGCAACTTTTTTTTAAACAGGGAAATTACGTATTTCGTCATACATATTCAAAGCTAGGAAAAGGGGTGAAAACTGTCAGTACTTCATCCATCCATCCATATATTTATTTCGTCGTAGGATATAGGATTACCTAAGAAAACCAAATTGATGAAATGTCAAATGTACAAATAACACTACTAGTTTAAAACGTCCTAGAACTACGACCATATGTAGTGTTAGGTGATTCTTAATTTATTTGGTTATTTTGTCAACATGACAGTTCGACTTTTAGTGATCAAGATCATAGTGGATCATAGGTTTATTTCTTATTATTTAGGTCTATTGTATAATCACAAAAGGATAAGTACCCTTTCAGGATGTTGTTGATTCTCTAAAGTATAGGCAGTTCGCTATTGTTACACATCCCACCTGCTTCGACGCCGACACGTTGGCCAAGTCCTTTAATTTATTTACCAGCGAACAAGCCGGAGCGGCGCCCGACATCCGAAATCACTACAAGACTATTACATATAGTTGTCGTTCGTCTAACTATTGTTGGTGTCGAGGCAATCGATCCGTGGAGCAAGGGGCACGGAGCCTCACGACCTAACAAACGCACAAGGGAAGCTAAAGATGCTCCAGCAAGCCGCCGGTTTTCATACATAACACAACGCAGGATTGCGGCTTTGCCGCTTCTTGCATAATGATAGTTTTATTTCTATTTATAAGTTACACGTACGAGTAATTGTTAGTAGTACTTATAAGTTTCTAGTTTGTGACAATGTTACTTTAAAAGGCTATTTCGCAATAAATAAATCTTTAATATAATTATGTACATTATCATTTCAAAGTGCCCTGTATAAATCTGGATGTCTTTTAAGTAAGCACTATTTTATAGTACTTGGATGCAATAATTCGAAGATGCCGGCCTGAAACGCAGTTGTTACTTCTTGAATATAAAATAATACACCTTCCTGGGATAAATAGTTTGCCTTGCCGGTGATAAGTTAGCTGCTACAGCAATCAATCAGAAATGAATGATGCACAAGAACCTGTAAAAGATGTTTCAATATTATTTGTTATTTTTCACAGTTTCATTGTAATTATTATGATTGAAAATGAAAGTGTTTATAACTATCATATCAAATTTCAACTACTTACCATTCATTTTAGGTTAGAGTTGGTATTTTTGTGTCGATTTAAAATCAGATTAATTGACTATTAATACATAAATCTCACAAATATTCAGCAGTTCTTGGGTCTAGATTTCTTTTTTAAAATTATTCTTATTGAAGTGTTGATGTGGATATTTCTATTTCTCATATCGGCTTGAAATTTACCGTTTCGTTTTCCAGTTCCAGTTATCATACTATGCAGTCTTCTTAACAAATTATGCTTAATATAAGGCTTTGTCGATATTATTTCATCAATCAATAATATATAAATATAACACAATAAATACGAATGGTTTTCACTTTCACCATGTTTTGACATCTCACCCTACCATTTGATAGTGAAAGAGTTTTCTACAGTCGATACGGTATTTTTCGGTGACGTATGTCAAATTAGTGTCTTATGGTAGCGTTTTAATAAAACCTATCGATAACAAACTGCACTGACTACATCCGTCTCGTTCTACCTATGAGACGGATGTATGTCAGCATAGAGATTTCGAATTTCTTGCTGTCGATACCGAAGGAAAACTATTCGAAGCCCGTTGATTCGTTAACGACTGCAGAAAGGTTTCAGAATTTTCTGTAATGACTCGTGGTAGAGGTACCGGCCTATTCTGCCCACTTTACACAGAACGAATATTGAGTACCTATAATAAATATAACTGGCTTCTTTAACTTTGAACCTCGAGCAGAGGCTCGTACCAATGATTTCTTCGGAGTTTATGTACGAAACAGGGACCGGAACCGGTAACCATTAAAGGGGTATTAGATTGGGTATTTGATAGAGTTGTTTTTAAAAACCCTATCAATTCGGTAAGCGTATCGTTTGACTTACCCGAACGAAAGGCTAACCATGTCAATACAATTAATTCGGGTAAGTGGTTACAACCCAGCATATGGTTTCCCTATCAGATAGGGTTTTTCAAATGCGATTAAGCTATTTTAAACTCTGTGACCAATACATTTGGCTTATTTATTATTCGAGCACCCTACGAGCTAAGCGCTGCCGATATGGCGGCACGAGCGAGCCTACAGACAAACAAGAATCTTTTTGCGTATGTTTTCGTACTTACGCCTTTGATCTAGACGCTATTATTACTTGTTAGTGCGCTAAAAGATCGTTGTGTGGTGCCGGTGTTTTTGTTCTTGCCATTCGAGCGTGACGGCTCGTGTCGATCGAATCTTAGACCCAGGCTTATAGGAACCAAAATCAAATGCATTTTGTGAAGTGTTAAAATATATAATTTTGTGTTATTCTAGTTATAGGTAGTACTTTGTTTCAATGGCTCCAGCAAAATGTGACGCCGTTTACCGATACTTCTAGTAGTATAATGAAACGATCAATATCAGTCATTGTTGGACACTCAAGAATAAAATGATTATTTGAAAAAAAAATCGTAACAATAAACTTATGTTGCTTGTATTCCCGTTAAAATGATACAAAATAATTTCGTCGGGACTAATTCATATGCGAGAAAATGTAATAAAAATAATTGATTCTTAACATGCTTTTTATTTTAATCGTGCTTTTTATTTTAAATAATGTTCCGCGTATAAGAATGTATTCTGGGTTTTTCGGTGTAAGTTAGAAAACATCGTGTGGAAACTGGACCTAATCCCAATAAGGCGTAGTTTCCCTTATGCCCAGCAAAAATTATAACTGTTTTAAAATCCACGGTAGGGAGATATACTCTTTTCACTTCTCATGCTCGTAAAGTTCGACTTTAAATCGTGCGTGGACGAAATAAAATTGCATTTTAAGCTCTAGGGCATAAAGTAAAATTTTCTTCTAAGACCAAGAATGGCTCAACAGCCAAACAGAGTCAAAATATATTGCACAATTTAATAGAACAGTAAAATTTCGTAGAATACTGAAACTTGTTCTTTTATTATATTCTTGTACTCAGATAGAATAAGCTTTCTGGCCCAGACAATTCCTATTGGATGGGATTTTTTTTTGTATAGATCAAAGTGTCAGGAATTGATATCAATAAAATTTATAAGTGAATATTGGGCGCTAAGGTGCCAAAAAAATGGTAAAAACCAGTTTTTCCTTCTAGAGGAAAAACTACGGCTCCGACAAAAAATAGTTAAATGTAACAAATGTGCGCAATAAAAAAACAAAGAGAATGAGCACCAGTAGAGCAAAATCTGTTTAGAGGATCGTCGGCAATGCGAAAAATATTAACCAGTGTAAGTTGACCTTTGTATAAGAATAATTACTAGGGCAGAAGAGGTCAGCTAAACATGGTAATTAATTTTAAGAGAAATGAAGCATTATTGCAAATGGCACCTAAAATATAATGAATAGCAGAATTAAAATACTTAAATATAGTTTATTGTTTTTTTTAGGTGCCATTTGTAATAATGCTTCATTTCTCTTAAAATTACCCAACCAAGTTTAGCTGACCTATTCTGCCCTAGTAATTATTCTTATACAAAGGTCAACTTACGCTGAATAATTTTTTTCACATTAATTATACCAAAATAATAATAAAAATAGTCAATTTTAGTCTATGAGTGTAAAATAATTTTGTCCAGCTAGATCGGGCGTTTGGGCCATAGTGCGCCGCTGCCGCGCGCGCAAAAAGTGTCTGATCTTCATAGATTATTCAAACAAGTTTATTCCTTGTCAAATGATCTGTAAATTTGGAAATTTGTAGTTCAACTCCTCCTTAATGCATAGAAACCAAAATTATAACGTTTTTCGAAAATCAAAATACCCTCCCAATCGATTTTAAAAAAGGTCACTTTTTGCAAAAGTCGACGGTTTGCAAAAAATTTACAATATTTTAATTTGAACAATTAACTGTAGTTAGAGGACCACAAAACTGAGATCATATTCAAATTTCAGCTCTCCAGCATTTCCGGAACGCGAGTTATTGAATTTACAATATTTGCACAAAAAATGTGTTTATTTGCGAATTGCGGACGATCCTCTGGACCGATTTTGCTCTACCGGGGCTCATTCTCTTTGTTTTATAATTGCGCACATTTGTTACATTTAACTATTTTTGGTCCGACTCGTAGTTTTTCCTCTAGAAGCGAAAAACTGGTTTTTACCATTTTTTTGGCACCTTAGCGCCCAATATTGATCACTTATAAATTTTATTGATATCAATTCCTGACACTTTGATCTATACAAACAATTTTTTTCCCGTCCAATAGGAATTGACTGTACTTTTTATGATTTTTCCGCTAATTCTATCTTAGTATTGCTATAATTATTTGAATTGCGTGTTTTCTATAATTAAATAAATGAAATCAAATAAAATAGGAGTTTATAATAGTTTAGAAATGCCCTGAAATGTTTTGATGACTTGGCAGAAAATTTCTAAATTCACATGTTAAAAATTCAAAAAAATATATTAAAAAATTAATTGTTCGGAACCATATTTGTTTTCATTGTAATATTTTTGTTAGAACTTGAAATTGTTTTACGATTACCGATAAATAATTTCCTCGCAAATGAAGTGAAAATTAGAGTGTCGTCCATAAAACCCATTTTACACTCGACTTTTAAACGCCTCGCGTAAAATCGTACGTTTTATGCACTTGTTGTACAATCTACTATTATAATATAATAAAAATAAAATAAAATAAAAATGAAAATAAAATGGAAATAAAATGATAATAAAATGAAAATAAGACGAAATAAAATGAAAATAAAAACGAAATAAAACGAAACGAAAACGAATCGAAAACGTAACGAAAACGAAACGAAAACGAAACGAAAACGAATCGAAAACGAAACGAAAACGAAACGAAACGAAAACGAAACGAAAACGAAACGAAAACGAAACGAAAACGAAACGAAAACGAAACGAAACGAAAACGAAACGAAAACGAAACGAAAACGAAACGAAAACGAAACGAAAACGAAACGAAAACGAAACGAAAACGAAACGAAAACGAAACGAAAACGAAACGAAAACGAAACGAAAACGAAACGAAAACGAAACGAAAACGAAATGAAAACGAAACGAAAACGAAACGAAAACGTAACGAAAACGAAACGAAAACGAAACGAAACCGAAACGAAAACGAAACGAAAACGAAACGAAAACGAAACGAAACGAAAACGAAACGAAAACGAAACGAAAACGAAACGAAAACGAAACGAAAACGAAACGAAAACGAAACGAAACGAAAAGGAAACGAAAACGAAACGAAAACGAAACGAAAACGAAACGAAAATAAAATGAAAAAAAAAGAAAAAAAACAAAAAAAAATAACAAAAATATTATACACTGATTTTTTTTAAATATAAAATGAAAAAATATATATATACACGGTGAATCTGAGTATCCCGACAGATTTTAACCATAAATTCCTGATAACTGACTGAGACTAAAATGTCGTATAAACTTTTCTGGAATTAGCCTAGTTACAGAGTTCTTCTTCTTTGTCGTTACACTCTTTACAGAGTGGTCGTGGCCAAAATGTACCAATTTATTTTAATTGACAGTTTTACCAATAACATTTATGTTTTTATGTTCAAAAGCATTTTAAAAATCCGAAAAATGAAAAAAAAAATTTTTTTGCGAAATAGTATATAAGTAAAAAGTATATAACCGCCATCTTGGATTATAAAACAGAAATAATTTTCGAAATTACATCCTCTAATTATAAATATTAATTATTTGAAACGGGGTATTTACCTCGCACCCGAAATATCGGGTGCCCAATAACGCTAATATACATGGTAAATACCCCGTTTCAAATAATATTTATAATGTGAATGACCATGCAAGCTTCAAAAATCGTATATCCCATAATTAGCTGAAAACGACTACCAATCCCTACGCCAATTCATGGGATTAGGTAGCCAAGCGGACCACAGGCTTAACTGAGCCGTGGCAAAAGCCGGGACAAACTCTAGGAGGATGAATATTGGTTTGTGTCAAATCGATTTGAATATGAATAAAAATTGTGTTTTTATTCTTATTCAAAATAATTATTGCCCCACTCATCAGTACGTGCGAACTATGCAAAAATAAACTGAACGTAAGACACATTTCTTTAACAGATTCTTTAATTGAAAGTTGTGTACGTGAGCAGAGGACTGGACTGTGAGTGTGACTTTTCCAGAATGAATAAACGACAGCAAATCTTATATTTACTCAATTTGTTCCGCCGCCACCTCTCCTGTTCCATTTCAAATGAGAAAGATAGAACCGCCTGCCTGCGTGGAAAAGAGATAGGAAAAGGGTAGCCCTATGATAGGGTAAGCGGTAAATATTAAAGCTATCTTTACCCCATTCGACACGGAAACCACATTGAAAAGGGTTAAGCCTATTCAAAATGATTTCCATATCGATAGGGTAACCCAATGATAGGGTAACCCTATCATTAGGGTAAGAGTTTAATAGGGTTACCCTATCGAAACGATTAATCAAATGAAGGGGTTTTCCGGTCCCTGGTACGAAATATCGTTGATATTTACCAGTACTTAGCTTTCTGGTAGTTTATAAGGCGTAGTTTACCTTCTGGGTCAGGATGGGAGGTCAGATGGCAGAATAACGCAACATTCCTCAAGTCTAATTAGGAACGCATTATAATTTTACATGTAAGTGTAAACGAGTTTATCGTAGATAGAAGGAATTTAAGAAGTTTTATGCAACAACCCTGAACCAATACAAGTCGGAAACCACCAGATTTAATTTAAAAACAACTGTCTACTAGGTGTGTTTCAACTGCGTACAATCCTCGGCTGAATCCATTGATTACCTAAGTTCGTTATCCGGTAAGTAGTTTTGGAACTAGGGTGTTAGTGCTGCAACCATTGTTAAAATTGGTTTCACTTGTTTTTTCTTACCAAAGTAGGAATAGAATCACAACATTCTAACCGTGTGAATGCTATCCTCGGCTGAATCCATCGATTGCATAAGTTCGTTATCCGGTAAGTAGTTGTGGAACTGGGGTGCGCGAGATCTCGGCTCGCCGATAATCTCGGACACCTGATCCGAGCTGACTTATGACCGGCTTGTTTTAGCGAGAACGCTGCTGATTTTTTTTGGCATTTCTTGTTTCGCAGTACTAACTGCGGCCATTAATAGTTGGTTTTCACTCTTTCGCTCTCTAATGTAAGACTAGAAATAGTAATAAATTCCAAATATTTTACGCGTGTGATTGCTATCCTAAGCTGCTCCATCGACTGCTCGAAATGGAATTTTCGCTTCGGTGATTCTCTCACTTATAAGCCTGATCGAAGCTGAATTATGAACAATACGAAATTAAAAGCCTTTTCTTGTAATCGTAAACGCTGTTACAATTTTTACCCAGCAATCAAAGTATTTTATCGATGCTTTAAATACTGATGGAATCTTAAAAAGATGTCGTTTCTTTTAAAACCTAAAACTAGAACTGGGATGCGCTAGATCTCGGTTCAGCGATAAACATCTCGGACACCTGATTAGAGCTGACTTATGAATAACCGTGACGAAAATCTTCCAGATTCAAAAATAGCTTTTGAATTTTTAAGAATTTTAAATCCGAAGCAAGTGTTTTAAATTCCAGCGACAATTATTTATAACTAAAATTTTATGATTTTTATGCGTTAACTCTTTGTTAGTGTTTTCTGTACCAAACTTGGTTTACGAAACACTTATTAATTTCTTGAAGTCATAATAAGAATTTGTTGAACGCGTCGCCGGACCGAGGCCGTAAGTGCTGTTAGTTCCCTCAACCATTTTAACCTTTAGAACGCCGAGTGAAAATGCTAAAGTTGAAAAGGGTTACCCTATAACAAAGTGTCAAAAGGTAGAACCAAAAACGACCGATGGCCCCTCGGGACGTTTGGTCCCCAACTGGGGCAAGGGTTAATGCTACTTTGGGTTAGATTGCAGACTACACAGACACCCACATTATGGAGAGGTTACAAGCAGCGCGAGATGCAATTTTACTTGTATAAAAGCTCGGACAGCACAAATTAGGTCATTGAAACCCTTTTATGTCAATATTTTTAGTTTTTCAGCAGGCCTATTATGGCAGTTGGGAACGGGATAGCGTGAAATAAAATGTCGTTTGCCGACAAACGGACGCGCCTGTTTTCGGTGACCGCGAGTTATATGTAAGTACCTATATACTCAGTCAGCAATGGCGGTGGATGTGCATAGTAGTCGATTCCCACCAACGTGCCAACTTTTTTGACAGTTGAGCATTTTTCCTACAGCTCGCAAAGAAAAATAACGGCAATTGGTCAAATTTTTTGACGTACCGATCATTGCTGGTCACTTATTGCTTGAGGTAATCTGTGAGTCTCTAAACCTATGGGTGTTACAAATTACAAGTTTGCTCGTTGGTTTCTGTCCATCGATTCTGTAAGTTCAAAGGCGGGCTTAAGAGTGCTCGGCTTGGCGAGGTGAAGTGCAAGGCTCGATAAAACTCGATGAAACTTTACACCTGGACGTGAATTTTGAGTGTCTAAAGATTGCCAAGGAAAGAGATCGTTGAAAGATAGATTGTTATACGATCTTTTAGACATAGGGCGATGTATTTTGCCACACGAATGAATCAATGTGCTAGATTGAATCTATCGACATTATGTTTTTTTGGGAGTCTAGAAAAGCCGCAACAAGTAATGAGGCGGTTTGCCGACGCTTTGTCTATGTCTATAATAACATTGCTAACCTCTTGGACGAAAAAAATTAAAGGACGGAGCATGGCTGTACAACAAACTGTGACGCAAGATGGCGGCTGGTATGAATGTGTGTGTCCAGACGAGTGTTGCCATGTAATACAAATTTTCCCGATTAAGAATACAGTATTTTTGAATTTAAAAAAAATAGATTATTAATATATATGTTTAAATAGAATTAATAAGCACCTGTTTTAATAAATTTGATGAAATATATTTCTGAAGAGGCGGATAAAAGAAAAAATAATGATGTAAAAAAATCTAAATTTATAAATTAATAAAAGGACACGACTTGAGTGTGTTCGGCCTCTCTTCTCGACCCAATATTATTATTTTAAGCATTTATCATACCTTTTTAATATGGCCAAGGTGAACCCAACTAAAAGCGTATTATTATAAACTTACCTTATCTCAAACCGTTTCACACTAGAGAACCAAAATTCAGTCAGGTTGAGCTTCGTCGTCAGCCTTGTTGGCAACCATCTAGCAGACGCTAAAGCGTTATGAGCTTGTGTTGTGAGTCTTGGCCGCTAATTTTACATGGCTTGCTTTTGGTAAGATTAGGCGCAACACACACTTAGCGGGATTCAGTTCAGCCAGGGTTCTGGCTTTTTTATATGGGGCCCACTGATAATTTTCCATCGTGCAAAACCTACTTACGACAGCCTTCTAGCCAGAGTCGTGGACAGTGGGCTTTCTGGCATAATTATAAGATGTTATTAATTTAGTAGAAATAAAATGTACTAATATAATATGGAAACTTTCGAAATAAATGATCATTAAATTTAATTTAATTTATATTTATATCAGGCACGTGGGGTACAAGGGCAAGTACACCTATATTATTTGTATGTTGTCTATAACACTGTCATTCCTAAACTACAATACCGATTTCGATAAGAAGGTGGCATTTGTCGCTCGACACGATTGATCTGAATTCATCAATTCATAGACAATTGTCTATGGTTGCGGAAATTTGTCTATGGCCTCCATAAAAAAAATCAGTTACAATCTTACAATAGACAAATTTCCGCAACCATAGACAATCGCCTCTGAATATGAATGATGACTATCGCGTACGAATTTCCGCTAGTGGCGTTAGTGTAGACGGAGGTCTTCGAACCGTTAAATTCCATAGTAATTCAATGGAATTCACAAAATTATTTTTAATTTGAACAAGGTTGTGAAAATGTTGTAATACCTGATATTAATTATGGCAAATATGAGTTACGAATCATTGAATGTGAATCCTTTAAAAGCGTAGCTCAGAAAATTCTTCTTTTTTTCGAAAAATATGGAACTACGCAATGCTGCGGCGTGGTAAATTTTATTACAGTAAAGTTCAGTGTATTAGATAATATTTAAACGTATATTTTGTTTTCACGAACGCGATAGATAAAAAATACAGCTATATATAAGGACCGCATCAAAATTGGTTCAGCCAAACGCGAGATAATCGTGAACAAACATATATACACACACATAAACTGAGAACCTCATTTTTTTCAAGTCGGTTAAAAATGCTCCTAGATCGATCAACACAACCGGTTTGACAGCTAACCTCTCATTCTAACTATAGTTCAATCTCGTTCTAATCGCTTGACCAGTCGCTTACTAAAGCGACTAGTCAACCGATCAGAGTGAGAGGAGCGATAGTTAGAATGAGACAAAAGTTGGACAGATCACTCATTGTGGCATAATTTTGCGCATTCAACCTACGACTTGATAATATATGAGCTTTATGTTTTACGCAATTTTTGTAATTATTTTAAGAAATATATAATTTAGTTTATTAACAAATTTTATTCAAAAATACTAAGGAATATAATTTGCTTTCAAAAACTTATAATTTATGAACTATTAGGTAATATGTTAATATTAGTTGAAAACGTGCGTGAAATAAAACATCAAGTTGTGTTTGGTTCATATCGTGTTGACACCATATCGCGGCGATTATAGACCCCTTTACATTCGGGAAGTTTCCCTATTCAACCACCTGGCAACACCGCTACCATGAAGTTAATAGTTTATGAAATTACTGATATTTAATGTGATTACGCAATTAATTGTTTACTTAACGGTGAAAAGTTATCCCATCCGTTTTTTTTCTTTCGACCGGTAGCATTTTTGCAGCATTTGACAACGCACGACGGCATATTTTAATTATTTTTTAACTGCTCTTGACTGCATAGACGTTTGGACACGAATGGCGGGGGAGCGGCTCATTATTGCTGTGCGTATGTGTGTGTAGTGCGTAACGACGAGGGCACTGGCTCTTTATGGAATCACAAAATTTTGTTAGCCGCACTCTATCTGGGGCTTATATAATCTATGGCTAACCTAGTACAAGTTAGGTACCTAGTACCTACACTATAATGAAATCATTCATTATTTTCATATTTCACTAGAAACATGAATTACTTGCCGTAACTGACCCAACGATCACGTTATTTCCAACAAGTACCATTCCATCTCGATATTTACCTAGCACGAAGCGAGTCAATGACTATACCAACCAGTATAAACGTACTGCTAACCTACGATTTAGACGATTATGACATTTATGACCATGAGAAAACCTTTGAGAAGTCTTTCAGTTATCAGTTAAGTTGTTGCTGTTAGTTGACCGAGCGAGCGAAGCGTTTCCGTTTTAGCTTGGCCTAGAATTTTTTCGTTTACATGTCCGGATGGATTTCCGGTTGTTCTCTTCTTCAAGTCGCATTTCTAGCGGACACGATTTTATTTTTCCGATTTAGTTTTTGAAAAAATAAAAAAAATTCAGTCGAATTGAGAACCTCTTCCTTTTTTGAAGTCGGTTAAAAAATAATCTAAATGACGATAACCGGTACAAAGGACCAAAACGCCATTGGTGTTTATGGCGGTTACGGTTACATTTAGGTCCATTGTGAGTTCGCTGCGATTATGAAACAAAAAAGGAAGTAATCTTTTATTTTTACATTTGATATGAATAAGTTATGTATTAGACACTACTACGTCTAGAGGTCACTTTATACCGGTTCACGTTCATAACTTGGCGGTCAGTGAGAAAATAGCTACTAGGAAATGTTAATGGTGGTTTCGTGCTCAAAATTGGTCAGTGTCATAATCTACGCATCTAAGGAGTTGGTTGACGTTTAATGGCGGTTTGATTGTAAGTTCCTTTTGCTTATTAAATATTAATAAATAAAGACGCATTAAAGAACTTTCAGAGTTGAGAAATAAACTAGCTAGTTCACAAAGGAATTTAGACCTATTTCGGCCAGATATTACTCAAGGATCTTGAGTATCCCGTATTTAAAGATTCGTATCGGAATAATTTCAATCAATACAACGGGTCGCTTTGTATAGACTTTTTTTTACAAGATCATCCTTTTTCATTGCCTTTGAGTGTATTTATCAAGATATTTGTCAAGACACATTAAAGTTACCCTTGTATAGACTTTTTTTTACAAGATCATCCTTTTTATTGCCTTTGAGTGTAATTATCAAGATATTTGTCAACACACATTAAAGTTACCCAGACCCTAAAAATGTGGCGCACTGATTCTACATTTATTCCAATTTGGTTACCATTTCCCGTGAACAGACTACACATGCATAAACAGGTAATGCTAGTGTGTGAATTTATAAGTGAAAACTTTTATATTCTAAATCTGTACAGGAAAATCCTCGAAATTGTATTCCTCACTATTTATCGAAACATAATATTATTATATCAATAGCTCCAAAAGCCGATAAACAAGATTATCCAATACCCGTGTAAGCGTAATAGAGAGGAGAACCGATTGAGACAGCGATTATATTCTCACAAGTAGACGATAAAGGTAAAAACATTTTTTTTTCGACGAAACGGAGGGAGATTAAGCGTGAGATGATGTTTGTTAGTGTCTACCAATGAATGGTCATATTTATAAGTAGGTACATATATTTTAAACGATTTGGCCGATTTGGTTGCGATTTTCGAAAAAGGTTAGGTCATAACAACAGTAATAATTTTAGGACGGGTGTCATAATTTTAATTAAAATCTTCAAGTTTCAATTTAGTCTTGTACTAAGAAATATAATATATAAAAGCTGCAATATGTGAATAAGTGGTAAATTGTAGCAGCTCTGCTTTACACAATATATAATGTAACCGCAGGCTACTGAAGTCTAGACTTGATACCCTTCAGCTATCTTAAAGATAACTTTAAGTGTATTTTATACACATTGTATACTCTACGACAAATGTATTTAAGTTTATACGTCGCTCCGAGTTAAGTGAAGCTTTACTTAGTATCTATTTTGTATGCCCCAACAGCAATATCCTGATAATGATAATACATGCAATGTAATGCTAAGAGCTTAATGATTATCATGAGATTCACGAGTTTCATTATATTTTTGTAGTTTGTATACGTATATATGTAAAAAAAATCTGTGATGCCTTAATAGACAGTTACGATGGTAGTTTTATAGAAATAATTAGGGTTTCTTCAATCGATTTTTGTCATCACGTGGCAGCACCGTGGTCTAGGTCTAGCTGTCATAATCAACCAATCATGTTTAATCATATTTTTTGACTGGTGGATTTTGAAAGCTGCTGTCAAAAAGACCTGCTGTCAAAGACACCCTCATTGGCAATACATTAGTAGTATTTTATTTTAAGTGTACATATTAAAATTGTTAACACTCTTTTTACTGGACTTGATAAACACACCTAGATGTTTTATCAACTGACTAAACAACGAACAGAGCTTGCTGGATAAATTATGTGCTTTAAAGAGAGAAGCGCCTTTATTTACTCAAAAATGAGGGTTTGCTACTAATGGATGAACATTGGCAAAGTAACTCGTAACTGGGCCATTCAACGTTACTGCATGTTTCAGTATCTGAATGTAATTTTAAGCTGGGTTAAATAAGTATGTAACTTGTGACTGTGGGTGTCATTCTGGCGGATCTATAGGTAGGCACGTATCCAGATTTTTGGTTGGGGGGGGGGGGACATTCATTGAAAATTGAAATGGATATCAATTAATTAGTCACGTTCCCGTCTATCCAGTCTATGTCACGCCAGATTTCGGGAGGGAGGGGGGGGGGAGTATCCGACGTATCCTCCCCCCCCCCCCCCCTCCGGATACGTCACTAGTTATAGTCTTAGTGACTGACCGGACATCTATCGAAATAGTTTTGTTATGAAAATGTGATTCCATGGTCGTTCACATTTTTTCCACGTCCTGCGTTGTCGCTGATTGTATGCTCACCACATAAATAGCCATTAAGTGTCGCTAAAATGTTAAGTCACAATGAACTATTATATAATCTGTGTCACAATGATATAAGCATAAGGTATATTTTACAAATTCATTGTCATCCGAGAAAAACAAAAATAATGTCAGACTATTTACCTGACTGTTCTTATTTTCAAACAGTTATTTTCCAAAATACATTGGGTGAGCGTTAATACAATCGTAATCATGTGCAAGATTCACATTTTAAAATAGAACTAGCAATTGGTAATCGCTCCGTGCTAGTAGCGTTTGGCGTCACATATTAACATAGGAATTATTTTCGGAGCTAACATTGCATAGCTTTCTTGAAACGCTTTAAAATGTTTTGATGTTTCCGCGTTTACTCGTATGAGCTAATCGTAAAGACGTTTTACGAAGAAAAAACCTTTTTAGGGTTCCGGAGTCAACTAGGAACCCTTACTTTCGCCATGTCCGTCTGTCAGTCTGCCTGTCCGCGGCTTAGCTCAAACGCCTTGTAAAAAGGACGTAAATACCGCATAGTAAAATGACGTAAGTGCCGCAAAATATCCTATAAAAACAACTTTTTGAGTGGGTGTATTGTAAGGGGCCGGTAACTACGGAACCCTACATTGAGCATGGCCCGACATGCCCTTGGCCGGTTTTTTAAGTAAGATAATATTTATTCACATTGCAATTTTTATAAACCGTCTAAAGTTTAGAATCCAATGTTACAGCAATGTCATTGCATTACTAAGGCTTGCGAAGACATTATTTACTCCCTTTGTCACTCCCATAGCTTCCATATCTGACTAAAATATATTTTTAGCAGACCATTTAATCACCTCCCGTGAGAAATGGAGGAGTTAAAATTAAGAATAAACTGTGTTTTATTAATAACTTATACAAGCCTGACAAACGCCTAAAATCACCATATAATATATTTAGTCAGTTTAGTACCCCAAGGATACCAAAGGGAACGTCATTACTAACCCGCCGCTTACCATGTAACCATCTGTCAGAGGCTCAGCGGGCTGTAATTCATGAAAATCATGAAGCGTAATGGGTAGACAGTTGAATATTTCATTGTTATCGTATTACCACGACGACAAATTGTACGCGTCAATGTTTAACTATGAAAAAGTATTATTACTTACGGTTACAATTCGAATTGAAATCGCTGATTAAATTGGCAGTGAAAAAACGCAATTCGACGTAAAACAATGCGACATGCGAGGTTCCTGTAAGGATAATACATATTGGAAAAACGTTCCTTTTTTCTTCTAAGTAAACAACTACACTTTTTAACGGTAAAAAAGGTCGAATTTTCAAGCTGAAAAAACGTTATTCGTTTTTTTTTGACTGACAATTTGTCGTCGTATAATTTCGCTGCGATGTTGCAAATTGAGTGTTTTTTAAAATCTAGGTACAATCGTCTGCGATAATATCTTGGAGAAAAATGCACGCAAAAATAAATGACACGCTCTTTTGAGTAAACAAACAATATGTGCAAATATTTTTGCGGGCTTCGTTTTGCAATTCATAATTGCTGGTGACTATAATTTCCATTCCTTGACATATTCACAGATACCATATCCTCATCAGCAAGCTGAAAGAAGTTTTATCGAGCTACAAAATTTTACGGACACTTTATAGTGGTACCACACTGAACTCGTGTTACATATAATGTAATAAAACACAGTGTAACAACGATCCCGTTAATGTGGGACCACGATTACAAATGAATTCATTTTTAATGTCTCCATGCAATATCACAGCTAGACATGACCAGGTCTTCACCAATGATTTCCACAGCAGCTGGTCGTGCTTCGCCCTAATCTCCTCAGCACCCTACGCCTTTGACCAGAACTTAGGGTGATTTCACCAGGCGCGGATACAGGGGGGGGGGGCAACATGGGCAATTGTGCCCCCCCCTTGCACCCCCTGAACGAAATCCTGGATCCGCGCCTGGATTTCACCGTGTTGGTGGAGCTCGGGTTGTCTTCTTTGCCTTTCATATTCCGGTTCGCAATCGCCGTTTAAAAAAACCGGCCAAGAGCGTGTCGGACCACGCATAGGAGGGTTCCGTACCTTCAATGTAATAAGAACCAAACTAATACCAAAAGGTCGTATCTGAGGCCTATGGAAGAAGTTTTTTAGAGATAACTCAAAAATGGCTGAACCGATAATGTTCAAAATAATTTTCGTAGAAAGTATATGATAAGGCACATCGCCTCAAATTTTTTCATATTTTTTGGACTTACGGTTCAAAAGTTACAGGGGAGGGACACAATTTTTCTGACTTTCGAAGCGATTATTTCAGAAAATATTCACTTAATCACAAAATGGTCAAAGAAACCTCAATGTTATTTTTAAAGACCTATCGATTGATGTGTCACATGTTGATTTTTGGTTAAAAATTTTTTTTTCAAATTTAACTACATAACTAAGTACGGCATACAAAATACACCTTATGTGTAAATTTTATTCAGATACATCGTATAGTTTCCGAGTAAAATGGCTGTGACATACGGACGGACAGACAGACAGACAGACAGACATGACGAATCCATAAGGGTTCCGTTTTTTGCCATTTGGCTACGGAACCCTAATTATGTTCTGCCCCTGCTAGTCTCCAGCAATCAGAGTATGTGTGCTCCAATTTCAACTCTGCTGAGCTATATAGACAATTTAGGTACTTTTTGGGATCCATTCACAGAGACACTCCGGACATAGTTCGCTCCATCACAAGTAATCGAAAAGCGATTATTTTGGACCGCATGAGCGCTCTACTCGTTTACGCTCTAACAGCAATTTGAATAACACTCCTTGACATGCAAAATCGCAAACCCTACCAGGTGAGCTCGCTTATCACACAACCACGATAACAATATCCACACCACAACACTTACTACATTGAGTTAGGGTGTATTATTGCTTGGCTCATAAGTATCTGGTTCTTGGCGCTACGCACCGCGCTCCTTCTAGGGTGAAGATAACGCGTTCCAGTTACGGAGTTCCTTATTCCTCCGCGACGATAATACGATAATATTGATGGAAGCTAACTCGGTCCATTAATAATACATTTACCAAATAACAGTGATGAGGCAACTATTAAAGCCGATTCCCATGAGCTGGTTTATGTAAGCCCATCCATTTAAGTTTATGATTCGACTCGAATTTACTCCAAGAGAATGCAAAGCCTCATCGTTTGCCAAGCAGACATTAAATTAATTAACTATTAGTTTCTGTTACTTGGCACATCTTCAATAATCACCTCACTGTTCCGACATCCCGTATTGTGTACAGTGAATGTACATATTTGGCGGGTTTCGCTATGCAAAACGTTAAAAATAGGTGGCAATAAAAATTTAAATGCTTTTTTTTTCTATAGTTAAAAAGACATTAAACTAGTTTCTTTTTTACAATCTCCACAAGTAAACTTTGTATAAATGGGATGGTAATTTTTGGACCGCTTTCCATAATTCTTTCACCATATCTGATAACTCCCCGGACAGACATACTTAAAGTACGTCTTATCCGGGAAAATAAGAGGTCCCAATAATTTTTACCAAATCCTTTTAAGGGGGATTAATCTTTCAACTCTCCTACGTTTAAGTTTTTGTTTAGTATGAACCGAACAGAAGGTGCAGATAGCCCTAAAAACATTTATCAAGTGACCCATAGGTCACTCGGCGTTATCACTACAAAAATGAGAAAATATGGGCATAACGACATTTACAAATGACTTAGTCAGAAAAGAGGGGCGAACCAAATCAATAATACACTGGCCTCCTAATAGATATTACGAGAAAACTGAAGAGATGAACCAATATCATCTGTAATAATGAGAAATAATATTTTGTTACATCAACTTACTTAGATCAAAAGCCTATTTTGAATTAATATTCATGAAATTTGTTACAACACCTGCCAATTATTTAATATTGTGGTGTTTGTTGTAGTTCTAACATGAATACTAACCCCCTTATTCATAAACATACTTCAAACCTGTTCCAGCTAAAATATGTTTTGTCCTTATCTGTCACTTTGACAATTGCCGTTGTTAGATGCAGACAAAACATAATTTAGCTGGAACAGGTTTGAAGTAAGTTTATGAATAAGGGGGTTAGTCTGATAAACACAGAAATTTAAGAAAACCCTACAATCAAAATAATTAAATCGTCTCCTTTCCTGATAACCCAGTTTTCAATAAACCTCAAAATAAATTTTTTATTCAAACATTATTTACGATTTTTCGCAGGATGTTCAAAACTGCCTTCAGCACTACACGAAACCAAATTAAAATTAAGCCAACCGTTTTTGGGCAAAATAAAGGAAGTCCCTTGTAATGTTAAACGAATATACCTGTTCCTTTCACTTCGTGCCGTCGAGGGTAAAAAATGGGCCAAGTGTCCTTGTGGAGATTAGCTGGGAGGAAGACTCTACAGGATGGGACATACATTTATGTATAATATAAATATACAGTGTATCTCAGTGAAAGTAAGGGGCATTTTGTTTCAACCAACGATATTATGTTTTTAAACCCCAGAATAGTAAAATGATGCCAGCAGTCCAATCGATCTATCAATACACATTAAAATCTGATTAAATATCAGATTAGCTAAAGAAAATAGAGATTATAGGCATCTTTTTAGGGTTCCGTACCTTGAAAAGAAAAAACGGAACCCTTATAGGATCACTTTGTTGTCCGTCCATCCGTCCGTCCGTCAAGACACTTTTTCTCAGGAACGCGTGGAGGTATCAAGCTGCAATTTATATAAAATACTCAGGTCTACTGTCTCTTGGAGCTGTGAAAAAATCAAACTTCTAAGCCAACGCAATCAAAACTCAAAAGATACAGCCGTTTATGCCGCAAATTTTTGAATCTCGCAAGGGAATCAAAACCTACTGTGTACTTCCCGTGAACTCAGAATCTTGAAATTTGGTACGAAGCAACGTCTTATAGCACAGATAAAGGAAAATTTGCGAAAACCGTAAATTTTTAGTTACATCATATAATAAAAATATTTTAAATCATTTTAAAGTTACTACCCCTATATACCTACAGGTTTGTACGGAACCCTCGGTGCGCGAGTCCGACTCGCACTTGGCCCGTTTTTTTTATAAATAGTAAGATTTTAGTGAGAAACAGGTATTTACATGGTCTGCAAAAGAAATAGAAATCAGATAACATATTTTCTGATGAGATCATATCTGAAGTATATGAGACAACGGGAACGACAACAATGATTTTTTTTAATACAAGGTATAACAAAAATTGTGGTGATCCGTGTAAGGGCATACTTGGTATCGTATTTATTTGTTTGTTAGTTTATTTTTTTTGTATAGGACATCCCATCCCAGCCGTCCAACCCTCCATACAAAACAATATTATTATTTGAGTGATTTTTTTTTTCTAAGATTTTCATAATTAGAATATGATACCAATGATGGCCTTCACCACCATATTTGTTACACCTTGTATACTCATACTACGACGGTAGCAAACATGTTTGTTCCATTATTCCCAATTTATTATTTATATCTTTATTTTATAATTCTAATTTTATTAATCTGCGGCAGTAACGTAATTTTAACTTTGCATGCTCAAATATTGTTAAGCAATGAGTTTCAAATTTGGAACATCGAATTTGATAACATAATGTTACCGCCATGGCCAACTCGATTGGTCCCGCGCGAGCCCCGACACAATCGAGTTGGCCACGCCGACACAATCGAGATGGCCGCGGCGGTGCAATGGCGGCCATTCTATGATTTCCGAATACGGCATTTATAATAAATAATATGAGTGTAGATAAAGCAGTGTATGCAACTGTACGTAATTAGGCCTTAAAACACTCGTGTGATCTTATTATGAAATTCGCCTGCGGCTCATTTCATAAAACCACACTCATGTTTTAAGGACCCTTATTACGTAACAGTTACATAAACTACTATTACTACTACTACTACTACTATTCCCTATGTTTTGCATTTCGATGTTAAAATTTTGAAATAAAAGACGAAAGATTTTTACCGCGAGAGACCTGTCAACCGTGCCGTATATGTGACGCTGACGTGACGTGCCCTGAGGGTACGGGATCTAAGAGATCATCACGTAAACATCTAAGCTTGTGAATGTACGTGTCTCACTGTACACTATCTTAATTCAGCATTGAAAACATATAGAATGATAAGCTATAAGGTTTTTTAATAAACATAATATAAACTATTTTCATTTAAAATATAGCAGGGTGCTGACACATAGGTTAAATTTATGATTTTAATTTTACGAAGTTCCTCTGGACTATTATTTCGAGACGTCAACCTGAGTAAGTGCTTTATAAATATTTATATTTCACTGTAAAGTGGATGGGTTAAAGTAGACTTTATCATATTTTCCAGCTTCTTACGAGTAACAACTTCATAACAGCTACTTATATGACCTTTTCAAGAAAGTTGTGCTATAGCTGTGTTGCTAAATAAATACTCCAATTTTGTTATTTGGATTTGAGTACTAACAAAACGCCTACTCTATTTACCATCTTAGGTAGTTCATTAAATGAAGAATCTTAAGATTTTTTGTAACTACCTTTTAAACTACTGGCAGAAGCCGAAACACACATTTTAAGGTCATGAACACTGTTCATTTTGTAAGGGTTATGCCTAGGCTCAAACTAATTATTTTTAGACCAGCTAAATCTAACGAAAAATACACACATCGACTTGAGCACCTCATCCTTATTCCATCGTTCAATAAAACGAAAACGACATCAATTGTTATGTAAATACACCAAATATCTTCTAAAACATTCACGGAGAAAATTACCCGAACCGTTTCCCTTAAATATGCTTAAATTAAATATTTATAACCGACTTCCAGCGATCCTGTTCAATGTTCAGACAAATGACCCAAGCAATTTATAACTCAATTCCCAAAGATCTATTCGAGTCCATCTTCAACCGATATTTATCAAGAAATATTACTACGATACCCCGCAGAGGAATCGGCAATCTGGCGAAAATGCAAAGAAAAGAAATCCTCTCGTAGCCTCTCGAGAAATACCTAAATGATATCAGAAACGACTCAATGGTATTCCATTAACTTCGATACTTACTAATATAAATGTGAGGGAGCCTTTACGTAATACATTTCGGTGTGCTATATGTACCTAACTTGGGAAGTGGGAACTTTCTACCTATTTGGAAAATTAATAGATACATTCAATAGACGAATAGGACTCTGGTTAGTTTTCAATATACACCGTGGGCTCTTATAACTAGAAAGATTTTAACAGTGTATTCCTGATCATATTTAGATATACTAAAATGTCCTATAAACTTTTCTGGAATACGCCTAGTTTCAGAGTTAATACCAATTTAAAAAAAATACACTTTTTGTTATAACTTAGCAGAAAACGCCTTTCTGATGGCGTTGTTGCCATTATTGTGCATAGTTTACACGTCCTTATTGACAGATATCAAAGTGACAAGGAAAATTATGCAGAAACTAAATTTTTCGAAAAAAAAATGTACCAATTTGTTTTAGGCGATAATTTTATTAATAACATTTACTTTTCATGTGCAATAAACATTCAAAAATTGAAAAAAAAAAGAAAAAAAATTTTTTTTTTGCCAAATTGACCTAGTCACATAATATTTTTTCCTTCATTTGGTCTCACAAATTCGTGGTTAAGATCTGTCGGGCTATACGCGCCCACGGTGTATACTCGTAAAAAAATCGACGGTTTCCGCGCTTTAGCGCAGCGAGCAGCGAACCTAAAATCTTAAAGCCCTCGTAAAATTCCTGCAATATTTCTTACAAACAAGCTGGCCGCAGCCGGTGCTAGATAACAAATGACTTCGGGAAATTTGGGGTTCCGATTGGGCCCAGGCTCTGTATTCACAATCCCTTACAGAACCTACACCTTGCATAATCCAGCCTAAATGTGATCCGCGATAACCAAAAGATTGGTTGTAATGGTTGTAGTTGCGAACCTTTCCCTTCGTTCGATCATCTGCCAGCATCTCTATGTCCATTACATATATTGGCATAGGTAAATTGGCAGACAAAGAAATTTTGATTTTCGAGCTTTGGTTTTAGAGCTCCAGGCCTTAATTATACTGGTTGGTTACAGGATTGGTAGCTCGCTGTCTCATAGTGGTGGGTAAGCGAGGAAGGTACTCATCTATCACGATAATCGACGATTTGACATTTTTGCAGCGACACCGTAGGCGCCGAGAATGATGGCAAGGTGATACCGTAAGGTTTTTTTAATATCGTCCGAAATTGAAATCAATCAGTAAAATTTCGTAATAATTTTCAAAGCTTCAGTTAAGAAAATTAATGAAATAAAAGTATTAAGATAGAAAATTAACTCGAAAGGGTATGATTCTAGTTCTACCTAAAATAATGCAACAAACTGAACCTTAGTTTTTAATTGCATGAAATTCTGACGTATCCAGGTGATGTCAGAAAAAAATACTTCTTAAATTTGTGGTGAGAATTGCTACCCCAAGAGCTATCTACTCTCGCTCCGAGAAAAAAAACCGGCCAAGAGCGTGTCGGGCCACGCTCAGTGTAGGGTTCCGTAGTTTTCCGTCCGTCACAGTAGAGTTAAGAGTTAAAATAACACCGCCATGTAGGATATAATATAAACGTTCCATGTATAGCGACATCTATCGGCAAATTAAGTAAACTATTGCGCGCGAGCTTAAAGTATGGAAGATGATTTTTATGGGATAATTCTTTATTGCGTGAACCGATTTTCACCGTTTTTACTTTATTTGAAAGCACGTCATTTCATTGTGATTTTGTAGAAATTACAGGTACAATAAACACCTGCTTATACGGTTAAATTACAAACTTAGTTCAGAAATTATATTGTAATTTTTTTTCAAAAACTATTTAATCTATCAAGTTCAAAATAATTTTCCTAGAAAGTTTTATAAAGTTCTACTTTTGAGATTTTTTCATATTTTCAAAACTTATGGTTCAAAAGTTAGAGGGGGGGGACACATTTTTTTTTTACTTCTGGAGCGATTATTTCCGAAAATATTTACATTATCAAAAAATGATTTTAGTAAACCCCTATTCATTTTTAAATACCTATCCAACAATATATCACACGTTAGGGTTGAAATGAAAAAAAAATCACTCCCCACTTTACGTATAGGGGAGGTACCCTAATAAAACATGTTTTTCCACTTTTTATTTTACCACTTTGTCGGCGTGATTGATACATATTAGTGCCAAATTTCAGCTTTCTAGTGCTAACGGTCACTGAGATTATCCGCGGACGGACGGACGGACGGACAGACATGGCGAAACTATAAGGGTTCCTAGTTGACTACGGAACCCTAAACACAATATATATCAGCATTTTTAATTTATCACAAAATAGGTTTACCACATTCGAAAGAGGTTTTTTGATTAATCCACCTATATTTATGGCCGCGACTGAAGAATAAGATAATAAATAAGGTACTAAAATTTCCTAAAAATCAGGCGAAAATAGTATCAGCATTGTTCTTTAACATTTTACTTCTTTCTCCTAGCGTTTGTCCCGGCTTGGGGTCCGCTTGACAACCTAATCCCATGAATGCAATTTTGGAAACTATTGGCATATTTTTTATTTATTTAACGTTCATAGGCGTTTCGAAAAATGCTTTTTTTTAATTCTAAATTCAAGTTGTTTTTTCACCATTACTAGTTTTAGGCCAAAAGGTAGAGGTTTTTTATTAAAAAAACTTAAAACTCAAATAACTTGAAAACCAATGAGTAACCAATGAGTACTTGATGACCCCTGGCTGACTGGACTTAAATCGTTGCAATTGAGCTATAGAATCACCCTTTTCAAGGAATATGGCGACTTATAAACGTATTTTCGCTATAAAATGATTGATACCTGGATTGCTGAAAAAAAAAACACCCGTGCTTGTGCGTATTTTTTTTTATTATCTCTCCGAACTGTAAGTTGAACTAACTTGATATTGAGGTTTTAGCAAAAATATATAATTCTCGGGTTTACAAGCCAAAATATAACATTGCAAATAGATTTTGACATGATTATTTTTACTTACAATTATCATAATACTTTATTCGTGAAAACAAGGATAGTTTAATTTTAAAGTTCACTATTTGGACATGGGAAAATATATATCAGGTATTTTTCTGGGGTGAAAATTATTGTTACTGGTATCATTCTAATGACTTTCATATATCGTAAACCTTAGACTAAAATAATAGTTTTGTATCCTCTCGTCTCGTTTTAAACAAAAAATAATGTTTCTATCCCTGAAACGTCAAATTAAGTCAGCTGTCAGAATTCGACGCAATTAAAAAAGTAGGTTTAATATACTATATTCTGCATTCCTAGGCAATACTTATTGTATTTGACACTGACAAGATATTATTAAAGAAATTCGTTTTCACTGAAATATATGTAATTTACGGATATTTTAACTAAGAATTAATGTAAACAACAAGTTTTATGTTAACGAAACCATGGTGGTACTTTAAAAGTGCGTGATTGCGAACCAATGAAGGTAAATGGGTGTGCTTACATTATTTTAGTTCAGTTTAGATATAAGCAGAGACATCTGTTTTCGACTTAGAGAATTCAATCCAGATGGAGTAGCCACGTCTGTCATTTTCTATACAAAAAAAGTCTACCGAGATTTGCGGGGGAGGGGAACGTCAAATGTCTATTCGTACGTAACATACAAATAACTACGTCAGATAAACGTCAGTCCATACATATGTATGACCACTGGTCATATGTTTTCGGCAGGAACGCCTGTCAATGGCGACTCCGGTTAGTTGAATTGTCTAAGGTTTTCGAAATTACACTTAATTGATTTACTCTACATTTGGTGAACTTATTGCGCACAATTTACAGACCACAACTTACTATAATAATAATAATAACCATTTATTTCAGGCCAGGCCCATATCATTGTTAGTGATTTACATTCTTACCTCTAGTATTAGTGTTTATATATATATATATACAATTAATTGACTACTTATTAATTACGTGTAGGCACCAGATGAGCTTTCTTTTTTTTTTTTTTTTTTATACTATAGAAATACAATTCTAAATATTAAAACAATTATTAGATTTCAATAACAACAGATTATTATAATTTTGAACTAATAGAAATTATCATCATATTAAGAAAATTATTAAATTTAAATTTTAAATTGACATTTTACTATAATTGATATTTTTCAATACAATTCTTCTGAAAATATACCCACGAATGTTAGGACCCCCAAACGTCCTAAAGGACCGAGTCCGTAGAAATACAATAAAAATACTTGTAATTCTTTGTTTGACGTTTAATCTCAACATAGACTCTCACCATCTAGCTATTACTAGAACTTAGGATTTAATACAATATACGATATTTACGATCCGTCTCTGTTCTCTCTGTGATACAGTGGCTTATCGGCATTATAGCGCTTATCCCTGGCTTGCAAACTTTTCTTATTTATTATATCACAATAGATAAGATAATGTAACGTAAGCTTTGAGTTGTTTTCCTTCTGTTCCGACGGCATTGCCGTTATGGTGAGAGACTGTTTTTGAGTCTGTACAAACAAATGAGTGTCCCTATTTATCTCCAAAACGGTTGGGGCGGTTTGGTTGCGGTTTTTAGCAAAGGTTACACCAGCGATGTTTAACTGGTTTTAACTTGCTAGATGGTTCTTTTACTAGGTGGGGTTTTTGATTTTTTAACTTAGAATTGATTAATATGAACTCGATACACTGTCGATCGTCAATCTTACTCGCGTCATAGTATTGGCTATGTGCAAAGTTTGTGGTGGGCTTTCATTTCAAACCGATTGAAGAAGGCTTGTGGTGGAGCATAAATTCAGTTCGAATGGATTCAATACATACGGATAAATACTTAAAACAGAGAAAGAAGATTGACGGATAAAGACTATGATATAAATAATTTTACTGATCACTGTATATTATTCGGAAAATCCAGACTATAGCGCTTCGTAAAATTTTCATATTTTAAATAAAAACTTATCAACAAAATACCAAACACTCGACTGCAACATGTGTACATTGAGGAGCCAGAGGGTTTATTTTGAAACTAGCTTTTTCCCGCGGCTTCGCCCGCGTACTAAAAGTACTAAAAAAGGAGGTTCTCAGTTAGACTCGTATGTTTGTATGTAGGAATGTATGTTTGTCCGCGATCATCTTGCGTTTCGCTGAACTGATTTAGAAGCGGTTTTCGGAAAAGTATTCGTTACATTCTGGAGGTTTCGGTATACCACGTTTTGAAGACGGCGGTTCCCTCATTTTTTATTTTAAAGAAATTATTGCAATAATTGTTTAATTGTTACGCCATCAACGACTTACTACTGAGAGATTATGATGAATACAGATTTCTACTCTTGAATAGAAGCTTTTCCCCGCGACTTCATTTGCGTGGAATTAGTAATCCACCCTCCTTTTTACCCGCTTAAGGAATGACTTCTGAGATAACAACTATTATATATCTTTCCCCAGAACGCAAAATATCTCCATACCAAATCATCTAAATAGGTTCAACGGTTATTAATTTCCCATACAAACTTTCAACCCCCGTTTCACCCCCTAGAGGGTTGATTTTCGAGATAAAAACTATCCTATATTGTTTACCGCGACTCAATCTATATAATATGTACCAAGTTTCATTTCAATCGTCTGTTCAGCGGTTAATAATTCGCCATACAAACTACCAACATATTTTCTACCCCTCTAAGATTGATTTTCGGCTTAAAAAATATTCTATATTGTTTCCTGGGACTCAAACTATATCCACAACAAAATTATCTAAATCGGTTCGCGGTAAAAAAATCTCCATACAAAGCTCCAACCCCCATTTCACCCCCTTAAAGATTGATTTTCGAGATAAAAATTGTCCCATGTCGTTTCCCGGTACACAAACTATCTCTATACCAAGTTTCATCTAAATTGGTTCAACGTTTAAAAATTCCCCATACAAACTATCAACCCCCATTTCACCCCCTTAAGTGTTGATTTCGTAATCAACGACCCGATAAACCATAGAAACAATACCCATGTTGATTTTCAGACTTTTTGACCACATTTCCCCCTTTTAGGGGTTGAATTCTCAAAAAACCTGCAACATGTATTTACTCATTTATTGTTAGGAATACTTCTGTGAAGTTTCGAATAAAATAGACTAACTAATCTTGTTTCCCCATACAAACTTTGGACCCCCATTTCACCCCCTTAGGGGATGAATATTGAAAAATCCTTTCTTAGCGCACCCCTAGACCTTATAAGGAACCTACGTGCCAAATTTGGAATCTCTAGAACCAGCGGTTTGGACTGTGCGTTGATAGATCACTATGTCAGTCAGTCACCTTTGAGTTATATATATATATATATATATATAGATATCCATTTATAATAACGTCGTCCATTAACCAGAGCTACATCATGATACTACAAGTCGCATTGTCATCGGAAACGGCAAAGTTAAATTTGACGGCAAACTTGATTAACTAGGTGACTAGGTTAAAAGCGGCATGCGATACTAATTCAACAACAGCCAATTCCAATTTGATTTAAATGCAATTTGATTATTAGCGCACTCGGACCAATACGTCAAGTTCTCGTCCGGGAACAATATTCTATACTGGGTAAACTAAAGAGCAATGAAAAAGGGAGTTAATTGGAGTGAATACAACGTTTCACGCCGTTGCGTGGACTGCGTGGTGTTCTAATCTTTATTTTTCTACTCGTCGACTTTAATGCTTAAATTAAGACTTTGTAGACCAAACTACAAGAGCATACTTTTCAATGTAGCTTCCGACCGACCTTTAATCATTTATTAAAAAACGCTCCATTGAACTGTAATAATTGATTAATCATGTGCGGCGCTCGCGAGACCGTAGTACGCGGCCGCGGTGCATGCTGTCCCGCCGTTGATTGTGAAAAACCGTACTATAGAGATATATGTAGAATATATAGTCAAAATCAAAATGTAGTCGGATGGCCTATTTTGAACACTCGTAGACAAAGTTTGTATACAATAGTGACATAATTCAGTTTTTCAATCTCGTACCTTACACCTTACTTAGGCCACTCAGCAAGATTCGTGACCTAAATACGGTCCTTGACTGAAAAGCTATTCATTATTTCACGATTGTATAATAGTAGTTTATGCAACTGATACATAATGAGGGGCCTTAAAACACGAGTGGGGTTTAATGAAACGAGCGCAGCGAGTTCCATTATAGGATCACACGAGTGTTTTAAGGCCTAATTATGTACAGTTGCATACATTACTTTATCTACACACATATTGCAAGTACTCAAAGATGGGTTCAGAAGCCGAAGGCAATTGACCTGCATTACTAGGTAGATAGATACAAGTGCTGAAACATACCCACAGGTGTAAGCTTAATAAAAATAAATAAATTAGAACTGATAAGGAAAGTATATTTATTTATTATAATATAGTTAATAGTAAACATTTACATTTTCGCAATTAAAATTGTTTCGACAAACAATAACTGACAAGTTGATAACAGAAATGGCGGCCGTACAAACCATAGAGAAATATATATATGTACAAACTTCTGTCGCGAGTTTTTTTTTAAATATTAGCCAACGAACGAAGTCCTTATTCTCATGTCATCCGAGATCAAAATGTCGTGCGGTTTATGTCAAAAAATATATCGTACTGACGTTTCGTATCGACAACATTTTAAAATCTATGGATACTAGAATAGAAACCCATTGAAATTGTGTTGGTTTTGACAGCTGTTCCTAATTTGAAACTCATAACTTAACAATATTTGAGCATGTAAAGTTAAAATTACATTACTGCCACAGATAAAAAACTTATCATAGTGAAATCGTTTGTTGTAATGCTGGTCAGTGCCTACGGTTTTTGAACGCATTTTAGAGGACTTACAATATGAGTGTAGATAATAGTAGTTTATGCAACAGTTGTATAAGAGGGGTCAAAAAAGGTGAGTGGCGTGGGTAACAATTTGAGCCGTAGGCGAAAATTGTTAAGAAAAACGCCACGAACATTTTTTTACCTACTTATACGACGTTGCATACAATACTTTTTCTACGAATACACTTACTTTTACATAAAATGCGAAATTGAAATCTTCATAGATATCGCAGTTATTTTGTCAACATAATCAACAATCATTTAAGTTTTACCTTTTAAAACACTATTTTTCAATAATACTAACACAAATACACACCGTCGTTATTTGATCAATTATTAAAGAGCTACAGAGATTAGTAAAAATACCTAAATTACTTTCAAAGTTTGCAATTCGCCCCAACAAACGAACGGGAAACGTAAAAAACTACGAAGTAGGTCTGTGGTTCTTATAATTTTTTCTTTTTTAAAGTTTTTTTTTCTAAAAACGCTGCGTTTATTTAGGTTTCTTAGGTTGGCAGTAATTTATTTTATATTAATAGCCGTGTTTGCACGCGATTCCGCGATACTATTTTGGCGCTTTTATAGAACAAGTGTTATTTTGGGGAATAGACTAGATAGACTTTTCATCGAGTGTATTATCTATGTTCTTATAAAGGTGTTAACGAATGTATAAATGACAGATAAAAGTACAGGAGTAGAAAATAGTAGTTTATGTAACTGTTACGTAATAAGGGTCCTTAAAACATGAGTGTGGTTTTATGAAACGAGCCGCAGGTGAGTTTCATAATAAGATCACACGAGTGTTTTAAGGCCTAATTACGTACAGTTGCATACACTGCTTTATCTACACTCATATTATTTATTCTAAATGCCGTATTCGGAAACCATAGAATGGCCGCCATTGCACCGCCATGGCCAACTCGATTGTGCCGGCGGTCGGGGAGGCGCGTGTCGGGCTGTCGGCGGATGCGCGGGAGGGTGCAGGTGTACATTATGTTACCAAAACTCATATCACATCAATAGTTGAGCATGTAAAGTTAAAATTACGTTACTGCCACAGATAAAAAGCTTATCATAGTAAAATCGGTCGTGGTAATGCTAGCCATTGCCTACCGTTTTCGAACACGTTTTAGAGAACTTACAATATGAGTGTAGATAAAATACTATTCCGAACGCGCTTAGAATAAAGACTGTGTACGATAAAATCCGGACATGCATGATCTGGTATATCTTTTTTTTCGGTACCACATATTCAAGAAACACTTCTTTTAAATAATTTGTGGTCATCAAGCTACATAATAAAATTACAAACATAATATAACGTTACGTTATCTGTGACTTTGATCACTATATATTCCACAGTGCGTATATTTTTTTGTCCACGGTGTTCTGACAGTGTTTACCAAATTTTCCTGTGAAAATTTGTTTTTTATTTTTAACTAGATAAACCAAATTATACCTTATTACATTCTCTTTTCATAATAGCTTACATTTTTCTAATTGGACTTAGATGTAAATAGTTCTGAGGTGTTCTAGCTTTGGTGAGTTTGACTTTTTTACAAAAATATGCCTCCCATATAAAAACTACTTTTAGTACTTGAAGTAGAAAGTCTTCCTGACTGCCTCAAGTAGAAAAGACTTTCAAATCGTATTTTTTTTGTAAGATAATATTCTAGTGAGCCTAAAACAGCTTGTGAAAATATAAATACAATTGTGGCATTGTAGCAGGAAGTGAGTGAAGATTATCAAAAAATGCTAGACAAAAAATTCAAGATATGATGGAATATATTTGGCAAAAACTCACACAAGCCCATACAATTGTAATATGATTCTATTTTTAGTATATATTACTACAATTCCAGATTACTAAAGTAAAAGAAATGCTTGAATATGTGGTACCGAAAAAAAGATATACCAGATCATACATGTCCGGATTTTATCGTACACAGTCTTTAATAAGAAGATACAGTGCCTAACACATGTTTGTGCACATGCCGAGTCTCAACCATTATGGTGCAATTTTTCTTGTTCCTTTTTAGGGTTCCGTAGTCAACTAGAAACCCTTATAGTTTCGCCATGTCTGCCCGTCCGTCCGTCCTTCCGCGGATAATCTCAGTGACCGTTAGCACTAGAAAGCTGAAATTTGGTACTAATATGTATATCAATCACGCCGACAAAGTGGTAAAATAAAAAGTGGAATTTTTTTTTATTAGTAGGGTACCTCACCTATACGTAAAGTGGGGAGTGATTTTTTTTTTCATTTCAACCCTAACGTGTGATATATTGTTGGATAGGTATTTAAAAATGAATAGGGGTTTACTAAAATCATTTTTGATAATGTAAATATTTTCGGAAATAATCGCTCCAGAAGTAAAAAAAAATGTGTCCCCCCCTCTAACTTTTGAACCATAAGTTTTAAAAATATGAAAATAATCTCAAAAGTAGAACTTTGTAAAAACTTTCTAGGAAAATTATTTTGAACTTGATAGGTTGAATAGTTTTTGAAAAAAAATTACAAAATATTTTCTGAACTAAGTTTGTAATTTAACCGTATAAGCAGGTGTTTATTGTACCTGTAATTTCTACAAAATCACAATGAAATGACGTTATTATGTTATTCACGGTCACTGAGATTATCCGCGGACGGACGGACGGACGGCAGACATGGCGAAACTATAAGGGTTCCTAGTTGACTACGGAACCCTAAAAACGGTGAAAATCGGTTCACGCAATAAAGAATTATCCCATAAAAATCATCTTCCATACTTTAAGCTCGCGCGCAATAATTTACTTAATTTGCCGATAGATGTCGCTGTACGTGGAACGCTCATATCATATCCTACATGGCGGTGTTATTTAAACTCTTAAGTGGGGACACTTACTGTGACGGACGGAAAACTACGGAACCCTACACTGAGCGTGGCCCGACACGCTCTTGGCCGGTTTGTATCGTATTTTTTTCATTCTTGCACCAAATAAACATTATTTAATTATTTCAAACACTTTTCTAATTTTTCCACACTCCTCCGTGCATTGATCGCTATATAAAAGTGGTCACAGTAATTAAGAAAACATATACTTAGCTTAAAAACTCATAAGCAACGCTGCTCTCCATTTACGTGTTCCGAAATCATGATTTTATAAAACATGAAGCATAAATCTATCGCCAAAACTATTACAAAACGCTAACATACATAAATTACCTTCAATCGAAGGCTTATGATCTGCCCTATCATCCCTCTTTATATTATCTTTTATGGGGCCTCATGAGGAGCATCAGATATAATGGCATCTCTAACGTATTATAAGTAATCCCTCTGACCCGCTAATCCAATGGGTCATAATGTGTTGTATCTGTTTTGTTATAGTGTTGACATATTAATAAATCGAATAACCATTGAGTTCGATGTTTATGGTAGTTGCAAAATATAGTAGTGGATATATCAGAGAGGATTGAGGAGTGTAAATTTTACGTAACTACTGCAATGCTAGTGCAAGCATTAGGATTTTTGTATTAGAATAGAAAAGCTCAGATGCCGGAGATATGGCATGCGTTTCTCAAAGCAAACGTAATGTCATATCAGGTGCTTAAACCGTCAGCAGAGGAATGGGGAATACTCCACCGACATGAGCCAGGCTCTTAAAATGATGATGTTGGCATTGATGACTTAGTTGTTTTGGGTGTCGCTAGAAGGACTCATAGAGCAGCTGATGTGCTATTAGATTAAGCCAATTTGGCCCTATGAAAATAGCATATACTTTTATAATTTAGTCCTTTTGCTAATATCTCGATAAAAAAAGCGGCCAAGACCATGTCGAATGTCGGGCCATGCTCAGTGTAGGGTGCCGTAGTTGCCGGCCTGCTCCTTCGACCTTTTAAAAGGTCGTTTATTACGGGATATTTTGCGGCGCTTACTTCATTTTACTACACGGCACTTACGTCCTTTTACCATGCGTTTTTGAGTTATAACTAAAAAACGGCTCAACCGATCTTGTTCAATATAGTTTTCATTGAAAGTACTTATAAGGCCTCACTTCCATGACTTTTTCCAAATTTTTTGGACCCAAGCTTCAAAAGTCAGATGGGGGGACGCCCTTTTTTCAACTCTCGGAGTTATTATTTACGAAACTATTACTGTTATCCATAAATTGTTTTACAAGACCCTTATTCCTTTTGAAAGACCTATCCAATGGCATTTACCCCACAAGCTAGGGTTGGAGCGGAAAAAAATCACCCCCACTTCAGGTGTACGGGAGCTATCCTAAAAAATAATATTTTGTCAGATTTTGTTTTACCACTTTGTCGGCGTTATTAATACACATACTCGTACCAAATTTCGCTTTCTAGTATTAACGATCACTGAGCTAGACCGCGGACAGACGGACGGACGGACGGACAGAGAGACATTGTGAAACTATAAGGGATCCTAGTTGACTAAGGAACTCTAAAAAGGCCATTCTCATTGGGGTAAAATTTGCTTAATCTGATAGCCCATCAGCTGTTCTATCATCCCTTTGTCTTGAATTTGGTTTTAGGAACAGCCTGTATGTTGGCAATTAAACTGTCGTGAGTCATACTGACAATAAATTAAATTTACGATTCACGTTTCATGTCACGAATTAAAGTTTTATAGTCTATGTATGTACATATTCTTATTATTTATGTGTTTTAACGATTTGTTTCGATATCTACGCCAAGCATGAATATTTCAACCCCAGTTCGGTAAGTTCGGTTAGCCGTTAGGGTTTTGCCGAAGCCGAGAAAAAAATAGTTATTTACGGATCCAATTCCGGGGTTCATAATATTTAATTAATTTTATAGGAGAAATAACTGAAGCCAATAGTAACTGAAATGGAAGTTTAGTTTACAACAGAGAAACAAAGTTGAAGTTTTGATAGGTTCTATTTCAAACTAATACGAGGGTGGTGTGAAATGTTAGGTAAAATTTTAATTTATGATAATGTTGTTATTTTGCAATATATTTTATTACAATTAATTCTTCTGGAAGGCTGCAAGGAACTCAAATAAATAGCGCAAATTAATGGATTGCAAAGTTACGAAAATAAGCAAGATATTGAAGATATACAGTCAGCAGAAGAAGTAGCTTAGCGGATGGGGTTTTCAAAATGATCTTAACTATAATTTTAAACAAAAAAGAACCGACTTCACTTAGCATCCACCTTTCCAACAGTAAATAATCGAGCTGCTGTAAAAATACTCAAATCACTATAGGTGTACCTATAAAATTTGATGAGTTCCCTCGATTTCTCCAGGATCCCATCATCAAATCCTGACCTGGTTACAATGGGACCAACTGTGAAGTATACTCTTTCAAACAAAAAAAGAATTTTCCAAATCGGTCCAGCCGTCTTCGAATAATCGGTGAGCAAACATAAAAAAAATAGCAAAAAAAAAAACAAAGATCCCGACGAATTGATAACCTCCTCCTTCGAAATCTTGAAGTCGGTTGATAAAGAAGTTCAGGATCATTCAGAATTTAACACTTCAAATGCTTATAACTACTTCTGCTGACTACTTAACCTATAATTCCCATCTATAAGTACAGACACAGACAGTGTAGCGACCTATCATTGAACTAGAATGAAAGATTCACATAAATGCACCTTAGTCAATTGTAGTATCGCTCAATCATTCTTTTATTTTACATCAAAGACTACGAAATATGAATAATGATAAAAATCCACGACGCCCGAAAGATGTCGCGATCCCGGGATCCATGAATTGTTTAAAAGTCGAGGCGTCACAAAGCTACATTATTGGAAATTTGGAGTTCGGGGGCGGCCTACTTAGCCGAACTTTGTATCCGTTCAATCGGCTAAAGGCCATTTTGAGAGTAGTGAGGTAGCGGCTAAATGAATAATTCCCAAGCCTCATTGTAATCGACCTAAGCTTAAAATGGTTTGTTAAAACGTTGCTGTAAATAGGTATTTAAAGAAGAATGCCAAAAACATCGAAATAAAATAATTATAATTCAAGAACAATTCAATATTCGCTACTTTTAAGCAATGATCCAATTTCATTTACCACCATGCCATTTTCATTATTTTATTTACTTCCTTTCTCAGGTTATTTTATTTCAATTTTTATCTCTGTAGGTAGACAAAAACATCGAAATAAAATAATTATAATAGGAACAATTCAATATTCGCTACTTTTAAGCAATGATCCAATTTCATTTACCACCATTCCATTTTCATTATTTTATGTATTTCCTTTCTCAGGTTATTTTATTTCAATTTTTTTCTCGGTAGGAAGACTAATAGGAAAGATAGGTACATACGAAAATATAACGGGAAACACAGTTGTATATGAATATTAAATTAATTGCCAAGCTGTTGAACGCGGGAAATCCGGGAATATCCGCATCACTATCAAAAAGACATTTCAAAAGTCCGACCGAGTACGTGCTACTTTCGACACTGCGGCTATCTATGCTATTAAGTTTGGAGAAAACGCCATTTTCGTCCTTTTAGTGGCAGCCTGGGCTATTATTAGTTTCAGTTTTAGGGACCGGTAGGTACACCCTAAGAGTCCCTAACTGGATTCTATGTATTACGACGACTTCGACTTTTTCTTCGATCGCCAATCTCTTAAAGGGCACTGCATTCATGAAGGTAAAACCGGACCGTGTCGGACCACTCATAATGGAGGCGTCCGTACCTTAAATAGAATAAGAACCAAACTAATACCAAAAGATCGTATCTGATACGTACGTAAGAAGTTTTTTGCAGATAACTCAAAAATGGCTAAACCGAAAATGCTCAAAACAATTTTCATAGAAATTATGTGATAAAGCGCATCTTCTAAGTTTTTTTCCTATTTTTAGGACGTACGGTTCAAAAGTTACACCCCCCCTGTAACTTTTGAACCGTACGTCCTAAAAATAGGAAAAAAACTTAGAGAAGAGCGCCCCCCCTTAATATTTTTTCTGCAATTTAACTACATAACTATACAGCGGCATACAAAATACACCTTATGTCTAAATTTTATTAAGATACATCTTCTAGTTTCCGAGTAAAATGGCTGTGACACACGGATGTACAGACGGATATGACGAAACTATTAGGGTTCCTTTTTTGCCATAATGGCTACGGAACCCTAATACTCTTTATATTAGGGTTCCGTAGCCCATAACCCGTTTAAAAATGTTAGTTTTTGCAAGAATCATGTGGAATAAACAAAGAAAAGTAAAAGAAATTTCTTTTAACTCTCACTCGGGTAGGCAATTAGTAGTAGTAGGAGTAAACACTTTATTGCACAAAACAAGTACATGACCAACAAAAAATATAGTAAGTGTGTACAAAGGCGAACTTATCCCTTTAAGGGATCTCCTCCAGCTAACCTTTAAGCAACTGAGAGAAATCGGTCAGACATGGTAGACAAAGATTTGTACATTACTTGTACATGACGGCAAAACTACGGAGAAGTTGCTAAACCTAGTTACCTATACTATAGTGTGCAATTACCTACTACCTATCTACTTTCAGCATTTCAGTCAACTCTGGCTGCCCTGAATCGGCAGTGTGCGCCGGGCCTAACGGCCAACAATATTTTTGACAACGGAAAGCGAAACAAATCCCCCGCGAATTTGTGTTGAGAATTGTTTCAGTGTATTTTCAAACAAAATTGCCTGCTGTGAAATTTATACCTGCGGCCAGATTTGTGGGTTTATTTATGATTACGACTGAGTAGCGGTAATGTTTAATGTTTAATGAAAGCTGGGAACAATTTATTTAAGCCGATAACTCAATGTGGCATACACTGTATACTTTTTTTTTATTAAAAAATACTCTTCCCACAGCGGAGAATAGATAAGCAAAGTACGTTTAACGCTTTAACGGCAAGACTGAAAAAAATCCTCAATTCAAGCTTCATCGCCACTCTACTTATAGTCCTAAAAACTCTGTACAAGAAAGAAATACAAAAAACCGCCGAAATATCGGGTGCTCGAAAACGTTAATATACATGGTAAATACCCCGTTTCAAATAATATTTATAAAATACAAAAAGATGATGTTACAGGTGGTCTTTTTTGAGACCGTTGCCCTAAAAAAGTTTAACCATTTGAACCTATAATACTTACCCTCGTAAGACCCAGTCCTATTTTTAGGACAAGTGAAATAGTGACCCAGTGTCCTAAAAATAGTACATCATATTTTAAACTTTCGGCTTCTGGAACAAAATCTAATTTTGAACAAAAAAGTTGACCTCGTGGGCCGTTAGGACTAAATTTTACCGTCCTAAAAATAGGCCATTGGGCCTTACGAGGTTAAAAATGTCAGGCGATTTACATACTTCGCGGGTGTATTTTTTTTTTTTTGTATGAAGTAAACTCACGTTTTTTTTTTCAACGGGAACGTAACAAAAACAAGACAAGCGTACCGCTTTCGCTTTGTCGGTTTTCGATTAAAGCTATTCAAATGAGGACGTCAACGAACAACATGATACTATAAACCTGAAAATAATTAAAATTACAGCTAAACTCACCAAATGTTCCGGCATATTCCAGTCCTCGTAACTCCTAGCTGCCAACGGGAACACCTTCTCATTTATAATCTCCAGCATGGTCATCGTAATCTTCTGTATACTCGAGAAGTATCTATCGTACACCCATCTCTGCTGCCAGTACAACTCCCCACGCCTTTCCTGGCTCACTGCATAGACTATCTTCAATACGTTCTTCAAATTATCTTCAGGAACAAATATTGCAATCTTATTCCAATCTACATGCGAATTAAACGGCATTACCACAGAATCTGCCACTATTACAGGAATACACTGTGACGCTAAGATATCCATCAACACAGCTTGGGACAATCTTGCACTCCGTATAACTAGACAGAACATTCCATCTTTCAACACTTCTGGGTAATTAAATACCGTACCAGTTACATACTCACAGCGTTTACCGTGATCAGTGTCTTTGCATCTATCTAATAGTACTAAATCACTTGACGATGATGCTATACTTTGTAATATTGATAAGTAATCACTCGGGATGTTTAGTTGGGTGGATAATATTAAGTATTTTTTCACATCTGGTTGTGTGTTGTCTATTTTAGCAGCAACAGGGCTGTAGACAGGGATGGCTACATCGAACCCGTATCGAAAGGACCAGGTGTCGAAGCCGGCTCCGGCTATCATAGCCTTTCCTGTGTTGAGATCGAGGACAGTCTCATAGTTGGGTGCTGATCCTGGCAGCATGTTAAATATAAGGTGGTTTTCTCCATTGTTCCAACTGGAAGACAAAAAATATATAAGTATTTCTAGGAAATATTGAAAAATAGAATTATAGTGTCTATTTGACAACGCATTGTTACTGTTTTGAGAAAAATGTTTGTACGTAGAATTACACAATTAACTAATTTATGTTTTATATTAACCCAATAAAACTGAATGCGTAAATTTGAGGGTCTTAGCTAGGTGTCCTCTGAAACACAGTTTCTAAGTAAGTAATTTTTTTATAGTTTTAGCAAGGTAAACTCCTTCACAGATCTGAAGATATGCTTAATTTAAGTGTCTTAATTTAAATCTTCCAACTAACCTAAACTGAAACAAGGTATTATAGATTGAATAATCAATATTTAAATGCTTGTTTATAGAATATGATCGCAGACTGTGTTGCAGTTTACAAATTCCTGCACATATTGACTTGAATAATATTTGTAAACTGGAACTACTTATATGTAATCATACTACAATGTTTGTAAGGAATAATATAATTTAGTTCTATAGTATATAGCAGGGGTCGGCCACCTTTTAGCAGCCACGGGCCACATAGTACCTAGTGAAATTGACACGGGCTGCACTTTGTTAATAATTTGTGACTTAATCATGCAAAAAGTACCACATTGTCGGTTGTCAATAACGACAACTTCTAAAAGGAGGCTCGAGGGCTGCAAGCGAACCGTCTATTGGCGACCCCTGGTATATAGGATCAAATAATGTTCTTTAAAAACTGCGATATTTTTTAAATACCGCATTCAAGCTTTTGAAACCACTGATATTCATTAAATCAAAACTATCAGAATATACATTGTAATAATCATTACTTTGCAGCAACATTCGGAAGCAAGTTAAATCATGTCAGGGCTTGTTGCTATGTCTTCTAATCCAGTTGCAATGTTGAGCAGAGAAGGCAACTGTTACCTAATGCGCTTCAATGTTTAATATAAATAAATATTCAATAATGAAACCTGTTCTAAGATAAATAAGGGATTGTATACCAACTTCACAAACAAAAATATTCTCAAGTTCAGATCCTTATTTTAATTAGCCAAAAAAGTAAGGATAAGAGTTTAGCATTCTATGTATGTATGGAGGTTTGTATTTAAGTGTGTTCCTCCATAGCGTCTAAATTATTCATCCATTTTGATGAATAAGGTGTCATAATTATTATGGTTCCTTTAGTCGTCAACACAGTGAATCCTCCTTTTTGTAAAGGGTCGGCAACGCGCATGTGACTCCTTTGGAGTTGCAGGCGTCCATAGGTTACGGTAGCTGCTTACCATCAGGCGGGCCGTATGCTTGTTTGCCACCGTCGTGGTATAAAAAAAAAAAAAAACATAGGCTACATTTTGACCGACTTCAAAAATAGGTAAATGGGCTAGAGTTTTTTAAACTTTTTACTGTTAATTCAGTGTGTCACATAATATACAAAATTTAAGTAATTGTATTGAGTATTCTTACACTACTTTGTCTTTGTTTAATAATAAATTACACTACCAACTTGAAATGAATTACAATCTTCTAATATTCTATTACATGTGTATGCCATATGTGTGTAGATGTTTAATAGTAATAAAAAATAATTAATTTAATTATAACAAATAAATGTGTACTTACTGTGGAAGTATGTTGAAAACCTGTGACACATGTTTGTTTAAAAAACTACGCTGATTCAAGGTGTCTATACTAGGGACTAGCAAGCACGCCTCCTCTGGATTCGCTGTATAATATTTAGTATGTCTTATAGTATCTAAAATTACGTAAAATTCTCTAGAAAACTTTGATATAGGACCCTCTGGCGTGTGAAAGTCCCTTCTCGGGTATATGTATATTGTTATCTTATTGTGGCCGCCTCGGCCGCATCGGTACACGTTAAAGCACTCCCAGTACGTGCAGTTAACATCCCTCGGCTGCGCTGTCGCCGCATCTTGCCGCAACTGCACCACAACACTACGGTCCAAATTCACTGCTTCGTGCACCACTGTCCGCGGAGAACTGCTCGACAGAGCATTAAACAGCACGGTCAACGCTAAAGTCAACAATATAAACAACAGCAACCCAACGAAAAACCTATGATACAAAATCTTCCTATACGATATATACTTAGAGTGCTTCCCCGTTTTTAATAGCGAATCCGCAGCCATTTGTGAACGCCGCGATCAAACTTATCTTCATAATTTACTTATGGCACCCATTATACAGGCAAGATTAATCAAATCTCATTCATAAAAGTGGCAAATTTGTAAAATGTAGCACCACTTTCGGTGTTCTGAAATTCTGATTTGATTTGACAACTTGGCTGCCAATGCCAATCTACGGGGGCGGTACGAGGGAGGGGTACGAAGATACGCGTCTCACTAGCGCCATTGGATAAAACGTTTTCACACCTTCCAGCGTATCTGTCATCATGTCATGTCAACACAACAGAGTGAGATAGAACTATTTAGAATGAGACAAAAGTTGGCAAACCGGTTGTGCTCGATATGACGTGACAATTTTTTGTGCACCGACAGACGTTTGTTTCCCATTTTTTTTATAGTTTATGTTTTATGATTATTTATTTTTCCAACTTAATCGCATAAATAATAATGTTAATATAGTCTGGCCAGCCAACGAACGCAGTAGCAATGTACAGCGAACAAAAGTATGATCATCAAATTTTATGTTTTTAATTTTAGTTGGTATATCCGCCCCTTTCATTAGGTGACATTTACGGTGAGTAAAAAGGAGACGGATATATTTCGTCTGATCTGTCATCAACTGCAACAGATAATCTGGTTGAGGCAATTGACATTTGCCTTAAAAATGAATTTAAATTTAATTGGGAACGTTGCAGGAGTTCTATCTCATTCGCGCTTAAGATGAGAGAGTGAAATGCACTAGAAACAAATTCAATGTTAATTGAAATGTTCATCATGAAATACGGCGTCTCATCACATCACAAAGGGTTGCCACATGTACGTATTTTGAATATCCCGCGCGTTTCTACTGACAGAAATGGTTTGCCAGACTATATATTTAAACCTGTTTATAAACTACTAAAACAATAGCATCGGTGTTTTTTAATGTTTTTATTTTCTTTGTAAATTGTTTTGCGAAAATAAACGATAGCATCGGTTAGAAATATCGTGAAATTTTGAGGTAACTTGACCTTGTTGCGGCATCGTGATGACGACCAATTTCGACGTTTATTATTATTATGACGTTTTTGACCTGACGGCACTCACTGTCACTCATGCACGCCGGTGCGGATAGCCTCCGTGTCTTTCAAAACACAATTATCCTACAATACTTGGCCTGGTATTCTTAATTCGGGGCATTAATTTTTGGCCAGGTAAGATAAAAAACCGGCCAAGCGCGAATCGAACTCGCGCACCGAGGGTTCCGTACAAATCTATAGGTATATAGGGGTAGTAACTTTAAAATTATTAAAAATATTTTATTGTATATGTATGGTTTTCGCATTTTTTCCTGTATCTGTGCTATAATACGTTGCTTCGTACAAAATTTCAAGATCCTGAGTTCACGGGAAGTACCCGGTAGGTTTTGATTCCCATGCGAGTTTCGAAAAATTGCGGAATTTTGCGGCATAAACGGCTGTATCTTTTGATTTCGTTGGCATAGAAGTTTGATTTTTTCACAGCACCAAGGGACAGTAGACCTGAGTATTTGATATAAATTTCAGTTTGATACCTCCACGCGTTCCTGAGAAAAATGGTCTTGACAGACAGACAGACAGACAGACGGACAACAAAGTGATCCTATAAGGGTTCCGTTTTTTCCTTTCGAGGTACGGAACCCTAAAAAGGACTAAGACTAAGCTTTTCTCTTTCAAAATAGCTTGATACTGTACTTACCGACTGACCCGTCCACCCCAGAGCCACAGCGTATCAGTAACTTCCACGGGGTTGCCGGGTATACCGTCATAAATCGTGTGATAAACCCGCGCTGTACGAAAGTCCCATACGAACGACGGGGCATATAAAAGTTTCAGACGTATCTGGACGGAATCTTGTCTGCAAGCCTAATACAAAGTAGGCTGCGTTCCATGGCTCGCTGGCAAATTTTGAGTCGGGACTTTTGAGCCTCCGTTAATGACCATGTTTGTGCGCCGTAGGTTAGGATGGGCAGGATACACATGTCGACGAGTTTGCGCTTTAGTGCCAGTGGAAGGTTACCCTTCATAAGCGCTTTCATGGACCAGAAGCTCTTCCAGGCGTTCTCGATGCGTCGATCGATTTCCTTGGTCTGCCTGTTATCGAAGGATGCTATCTGGCCCAAATAGGTGTATTCGTCGACATATTGTAATTACTGCCCATCTACCTTGACCCTACGTTTCATGCCGTTGGTCATTAATTGGGTTTTGGCCCTATTCATTGTGAGTCCGACTTCAAAACTTGCCGAGCTAAGGTCTTGCAGCATTTGCTCTAGATGGGATGCAGTGTGGGAGAATAGGACGATGTCATCGGCAAAAGTCAATTTCATTTTGAATGTTTCCGGCAGGTGATTCCCATGTCCAACGGCGCTGCGGTCTTCTATGAAAAAATGTGTTGGAGATCTTTAAGCTTTGCCCGAAGGCGAACTGAATAAGGCGAGTACCATGTTTTTATGTTATTATTTTAAATATATCTATAAAGCTAAAAGTAGGTAATGCCTTTTTAAAAATTTCTTAAATATATCATAGTTTCTCTCGCATCTAATTACTTCTTTTTGTTATTTGAAAATTAAAATTGTATATAATTCATGAAACTAAGATATGCTTGGTTCTATTTCCATTTTTGTTAGATATTGTTATTAGGTAAATATTCAAAACTAGCTTTTGCCCGCGGCTTCGCTCGCGTTAAATTCTCCATACAAACCTCTACCCCCCATTTTAGGGAAGTGGGGGGTTAGAAAGAGACAAAAAGTAGCCTATGTCACTCTCCATCTTCAACTATCTCCACTTAAAAATCACGTCAATTCGTCGCCCCGTTTTGCCGTGAAAGACGGACAAAAAAACAAACAAACAAACACACACATACACTTTCCCATTTATAATATTAGTATGGAATTATCAGAATGGTGTGCGTTGACAAAATCGGAGTGTGTATAACTAGTTTAAACGAAACAATAAACATCAAACTGTATTGCCCACAGATTACTAATGCCCACAGATATCAGAGAAAGAGAGCAAGCGACAAGAGTTTTGTTCAAAAGCATTCAATATTTGATACAAAGGGATAAAAAATTTAGTATTATGATGCTAGATGGCTATTATTTTACATTTTAATTTAAACTTCTGGATATTTATAATTAGATTCTTAAACGAAATTTAAGTAGTTTTATTAAATGTAAACAATTTTAATTTTTTTTCCAGGCATTAATACTTTTGTGTCATGTACTCTGAACATTGCAATGTGGCGACGTTGAAACTTTTTTTATATATTTTTGTGTCAGTTTTGTGTTGTGCGTAGTTATGGTTGAGTTACTGATGGCTTGATTAATTTATAATTATTTTATTTTTAAATTCCGACCACGTATTTCGGTTTGAGCTTGACTAGGAATGGCACTGTTACCTCCCGATCCGGTTTATACTATTCGTAATGTTGACAACACGCCAGTATATTCGCTGGCATTCAGCTTTCTGCCTGGCGGCCTGGAGAGGTTACTAGCCGGTTCGAAAAATGGTTATGTTTATGCATTCAACCTTCAGGTGAGATTTTATATTCCAAGGATGCTGTGAGCGTCATGTATGAAGTGTGTAACTGCGTAAAATACAGTTACCGCGTGCCTCTGTATTGTGCGCAATTCCTTTGTTTACTACCCTCATTTTTTGACCTAGAACAACCAATTACATTGTCCTACACTGCGGATAACCCAATTCCTATGGTAGGTATCTGTTATTCATTGCGTTTTATTTTTATTGTTATCTATACTTATTCCATTTTTTGAGATTCAAATTGGCAAATGTGATTTGTTTAAAACCCTAAGAATTTGACTATTAAGTAGAATATGAATTAATTTTAAAGTTCAATTCCAGTATTACCATTATGTTACCATGCAATAACTTTTTTAACCTGAGAAATAGTATCTTGAAGCAAATCAAATTATTTTGTTCAATATTTTTTGATTTGCAATTTTAAGTAGTTACACTACTATATACGAGTATAAACTGAAAATAGATGTCATATACTTCAGAAAAAGTGACCAAACCCTCCGGTGTCCTGCGCATGCCCTTAGAGTATGGTCAACGGCGCCTAGCCGTTTCAAATTCAGAGATTGCATATACATGAGAAAATTTGTCAAGTTCCGCCGTGACCGGGTGGACTAATGGTCAGGACATCAGCCGTGAAAGCTGAAGACGCCAGTTCAAATCTGGCCTCGGACACCGGAGGGTTTGGTCACTTTTTCTGAAGTATATGACATCTATTTTCTGAGAAATAGCAATTAACGATAAATATATAATAATAAATTAAAAAAAAAAATCTTTTTAATTCAAATCAAAGTGATAAATTTGTCAAGAGTATACTGGATACAGGCACTATCAGTTATTACAACTGCTTGCCTGCTTACAAATAATGATAATAATAATTTTTAGACTAACCGGGTGCAGCAGAAGATCCAAGTAGGTCAAGCTCCCATCCTCCACCTTATGCACACCGACAGCCAGCTCATCACCCAAGAAAAAGGTGGCAAGTTCAAAGTCTTTGACCTCACCAACTCTGGTTACAAAGAAGATGCCGTTATCAACATAGACTACCCCGGCTTTTGTAGATTTGACGCCAACACAAAACTCGAAACACTTTACGTACCTGATAAAGAATCTAAAATTTCCATTTATAGTTTTGCCGGAAAAAAAATTGGTTGCTTGGAGCCAGAAGGCTCACCCAAGCTAGGAGACCCAATGTGTTTGAAGTATATTGAGTTATCAAGTGACAAGCATTGCCTCCTAGCGGGTTACGAGGCCGGCTGGCTCCTTCTGTGGGATCTCGAAACTAGTCAATGCATCAGCAAGTTGCAAACGAAAGAATGTCCCATGTCCGTTGACTTCCATGTGGAGCAGCAAAGAGGCATGATCGGGAATGCCTCGGATGTGATACAGATTTTTAGTATAGGAAGAAAAGACTCAAGCTTGGCCCACAAGACGGACATCACTATCAAGAACGCTGGAGTAAATAAGGTCCAGTCTCGCATGGATGGCAAGGTGTTCGTGTCAGGCGGATGGGACGGTCACATCCGCATATTTTCCTGGTTCTCTTTAAGACCGTTAGTTGTGCTTACGGAGCACAGACAAGCCATACAAGACGTTTGCTATTCTTCTCAGAAAGTCTCTTTTTGGAATGCCAACATCATGGCTGCCGGAGGCCTGGACGGTGCCATCACACTCTGGGACTTATACAATAATAAGCATTAACTTAAAGCATTTTTCAACGAAATATATCAATAGAATAGACTGCCTGCTGCAATGCAAAACCGTATAACTGTAAAAATTGTATTTTGATGTTTTTGGAATATTTTGCTGCTATAAAAATAAAAAGAAATCAAAATTGACATGTATTCTATGAAACTTGAGTATGGAAATGCCAGAATTGCCTTTGAATTAGAATGTATCATATGTGACATTCACAAACAAAAGGTACCTCTTTGTTCACCGGAACTTACATGCATCTTCATGATTTATAATTATCAAAAGAACCAACAAATTGGTACATTTTGCCTGGGAACTTAAATAATTTTGTTATTGCTTTAATGATTTTTGGATTTAAATATATTAAATACGGTATCATGTTATTATAAAAATTATAATTGGATCTCATGAGTACAAACAAAGCCGGTTGAGGCGAACGTAACCACCTTGTGCGGCCGAGCTGTTAGTAAAATAAGTTTAAATGTTTGAAAGATATTTTGCAATGGTTTTTAGTGATTGTTTTCTCAGTAAATCGGGGAAATAAATAAAGCATTTGAATTTTTGAACCTACTCTTTTATTTCACTGTTTACAAATTTTTGACTGACAGATTTAAATAAACTAATAGGAGTTAAGTCTGCTAAGAGTAGTGCTAAAACTAAAAATGCTAAAATACATGTGGAAAAAAAGTCATACATAAGTATGACAATAGGGGTATGAATATGAAGGATATAAATACTTTTGTATAAATGGGAAGACTACGGCATCATGGGGTCCGCTTGGCAACCAAATCTCTAGAATTTTATTTATCTAGAAAGTCAAACTCAATTTGGCAAAGGCACTACTTTACACGAAAGCATTTATAATCTGATCATCCAAGGCATACAACCAAGAGGGGAAACTAGGTCTTATTTTAACCCTTTGACCGCCAAAGACGTCAAATCACGCGCACGGAAAGTCGTGTCCTCAGCACTAGCGCGTGATATCACGTCCAAAATATAACCGAGTGCGCTTGCACGCTCTGACGTCAGTGGTACGATTTTTCTGTCCGATGATTGGCGGTAAGATTAGCTCAGTTCACGCGCAATGTTTTTCACTGAAAAGCGAATGATAAATAGAATTCAATAAATATTCAGCATGTTACTATTGTATACCCTTGAAAACCTCCAGAAAAACACATAATAATTTTAAACAATAAAGAACCGACTTCACTTCCCAAAAGCAAACGCCCGAGCTACTGTAAAAAAAACCTCAAATCACTATAATAGTTGAAGAGTTCCCTCGATTTCTCCTGGATCCCATCATCAGATCCTGACCTGGTTACAATGGGACCAACTGTGAAGTATACTCTTTCAAAGAGAATTTTCCAAATCGGTCTTCTAATAATCGGTTACATATAAAAATAGCAAAAAGAAACTCCTTCGAAATCTTGAAGTCGGTTGTAAAACAGTATTTCATTAAGTCGTTCGAATTCAAAACAAGTTTACAAATTATTCTCGGCAGTCTAGTCTGGACTAACGCGTATTGTAATGTTATTGTTACTCGTATGATATGAACATAACGTGTTATTTGGCCAACGTTTGGCAAACTTGTTTTGTTTAGGGAAGCATGCGATGTGGCTATTACGCATTTGCGATAAGTTTAGATTATTCTCATGGACCTAGAAAAATATATATTGTGAAGATAAAACTGCGATTATAATGAGCCAACTTCTCGAGTTTGTGCCAATCACCGCTCGCCCACGAGTCAGTCAATCAACTTTTTTGACTACTGATGAATTTATTTTCACTTTAAAACTGTATGAAAAACATGGAATTTAATATGTTATACATTGAATTAGACTATTAAATGACAACTGAACATTATATGGAAGAACACACAATTTATACATAAAATACCGGTTTTCCAGGGGACACATTTACACTTCCATACAAAAATATAGTGTCGGGTATTTCATCTTGGTGTAAAAAAAAAATTCGGTGAAATTTTATATCACCGGCTATTTAAATACCACACTTCATTAAGTATCTTAAATACTTGTGCCAAGGCAAAAAAAAACATTATTTACCAATTCGCTTTAAAAGTGTCCCCGCGAAAGAAAGAAAATGTATCTACCTAAGTCTCCTAACTCACCGTGCCAAAAGTAGGTAAGTATATTATTTTGTTGACACACTGTATTATTGAATTATTATATGCTTTACGAAAAAAGTATATAAAAATGTCAAACAGTCTATCATTTTATTTTGATTTGTGTAAAAAAAAAAAACGGTTGACCAATATGTGCGTGTCACGATAAAACACTGGCTCTTTACGTGATGGAATCAGTTTTGTCTTACGGGATTACTTACGTCCGCATATTTTCTAGGTTCATGATTATTCTGTTATTGTTTTGGTAGAGGCCACTGACTTGCTAATCTTATCCTGTCATAAAGATAACCAATATGTGATACCGTCAGCAACAGACGTAGCGTCTGTCCGAAAAGAAAAGTGTCGTAAAATGTATGAGCTCCCATAATAATATATATACCACGACACTTCTCTTTCCGGACAGACTCTAGCTAAGCGGGCAGCTCTTTTCATTAGATATATGATATATACAATAATGCAGCAAAATGACCCTGACGATGTTGTCTTGGCAAGAAGGTCGTGCCTATAAATAGGTAGGTAATTGTGAATACTTTTACCTGCTAAATAAATAAATAATAAATAAATATTATAGGACTATCTTACACAAACCGACCTAGTCCCACAGTAAGCTCAATAAGGCTTGTGTTGTGGGTACTACACGACGATATACAGTGTGGAAAGATAAGTCGGGCCCTGGAGGGAAACTACCTTAAAATGTTGAGATAGCTCATTTCACTGAAAGGAAACATTCTTTAATTTTTTTAAAGGGACATAACTGCATTTACAATCTTTTGAAAAAGAGTACAGTTTACAAAAAAACTCTTCATTTTGTAATTTGTGCCATAAATATTTTTTATGACAATTGATGCCAATCGATCCTATTTCCAACAAGGATAAAAACTTCTTAATACCAACCAAGTTTAGGGCACAAGAGGCACCCATAAATTATAATAAAAATATTTTTCATACAATTCGTATGGAAAAAAGTGAAAATTAAGAAAAAATTGTGAATGCAGTTTTAGTTTTTAGGATAAAGAAAATAATGTTTCCTTTCAGTGAATTGAGCTCGTCATCTCAACGTTTTAAGGTAGTTTCCCTCCAGGGCCCGACTTATCTTTCCACACTGTATATAATAGATAGATATAGATAAATACTTAAATAACCCTGGACTAGGAGGCCGTTAAAAGCTAAGATACTTCTGCTGCTGACGGTATATTGAATGTTGGGTCATGCATAGGATTAAAGATGTCCATAGACGGCGCAACTTTGACGCAATAATTGCTTGCGACTTCGATACATTGCCGTTTAGGTGGGTACAACGGAATCAATCATTAGATCAAAAGTTGCGAGTACAAAAGATGCCCTATGTGTGACCTAAAACCTAATATAGGTACCTAGGTTGTGGCAAACGCGTGTACGGCGTAGGTACAGTGAAACGGGCTACACCCCAGGGTGACACATGGGCATTGACGTGACGACCAAAGGGTCCCATGCATAATCTTGTCAATGGACAAGGAAGTCAATAAAGTTAAGTTCGGAAAAAAGCTGCGTACTTACCTGGTAAATTGCATAAGTTAATTTTTCATAAGCTTAATGTATAGATGTTACCTTTAGATAAATAAGAGTAGAGACTTGCACGATCCCACAGTCAAACCGTGAAACTGTTTTGTGGGACCCTTTATTTGTGTAAGCTGTATCTTTTTCATGTTAATAAATAAATAATAATAAAAAATTGTAAAATTAACTGATAATGATAAGTACACGTATTAGTTATCTTAAATACTTCCACTTAACTCACATCTATACATATAATAAAGCTGAAGAGGGTCGAAAGTCTGTACATGGAAGATAATCGAAAAAAAGTTGGCTGGGGATACTTAGAATCGATAACAGAACACGTTCCAACAATTTTCAGAATTTTTGTCTGTTTGTCTGTTTATCTGTTTGTCTGTTTATTTGACCGCGCATCACGTGAAATCGGCTAAACGGATTTTTATGAAATTTTATATAGATATAGTATGAGTCCTGGGAAAGGATAATATATAGTTTTAATCCTGAAAATCAACCCTGGTGGGGGTGAAAATGGGGTTGAAAGTTTGTATGGAGAATTTTTAACCGCTGAAACGATTTAGATAGAAATGAGTATGGAGATAATTTGAGTCTCGAGAAACGTCATAGGATAGTTTTCAAACCCTTGTGGGGGTGAAAAGGGGGTTAGAAGGTGGTATGAGGAATTTTTACCGCTGAACTGATTTAGATGAAAATTGGTATAGAGATAGTATGGGTCCCGAGAAATGACAAAGGATAGTTTCATCTTCAAACCCCCCTCCCCCCATCTTACTTTAGAACCGTAGGTCCAAAAAATAAAAAAATAAAATGGAAGTGAAGCCTGAAAGGTACTTTTTATAAAAACTATCTATACATGTAATAAAGCTGAAGAGGGTCGAAAGTCTGTTCATGGAATATATTCGAAAAAAGTTGGCTGGAGATACTTAGAATCGATAACAGAACACGTTCCAAGAATTTTTTATTAGTTAACGGCTGAACGGATTTTGATGAAATTTTGTGTAGAGATAGTTTGAGTCCCGGGAAAGGACAAAGAATAGTTTTCATCCCGAAAATCAACCCTGGAAGGGATGAAAAGGGGGTTGAAAGTTTGTATGTTGAAAGTTGGTATTAAAATAATTTGTAATTTTTTGGTCAAGGTGTTCATATTTATAACATGTTACCCGTCGATGCTTTAAATTTACCTTTACCGGCTCTTAATAAATATTTGAAAATGTCATGAATGTCATAGGGTTATTGCAGGTTCGAGGGCTATATATGACGGACAAAGATGCATGGCCCAAACCAAAAAACTACTACAAAATCATCTAACTTTTATAGGACACCGTTTAGGTAGGAAAACATATTAAACGTTTTGTGAAGCAGTCAGATTAGGATTTATTTTTCTTTGTAATTAAACAATAGGTACATTATCTGTCTCTCAAGCTGATAATGCGTAGTTCTTCAAGAAGACATATCAATGTCTTCTTGAAAAACTACGCATTATTTTGTATAATTAAGATCTAATAATGTATTACTCTTTTGAAAAAAATAAGTCCAGTCGAATTTCTTTTCGGTGATAATACTTCTTGGGCCAGAGGTGTAGCGTTAGAATCGGTGGTAGTTTTGGAACGAAGTTCCTTATCGGACGGTTCGCGGATGGGGGCCTATGCGAAAAAAAGTCACGTGACGAAAAAGCGTCACGTCACGAAAACGCGACACCCATACGATTGAGAAACATGTAAAATGGAATGAAATAAAAAATATATAAAATAGAATAAAGTGAAGTGAAGTGTAGTGAAAAGTGAAAGTGACAAAGTGATAAAAGTGAAAAAAGTCGAGAACCTTAAAGAATAACCTTAGTCGAGAATTTTAAAAATGTCGAAAATGTCAAAAATTTCCAAAATTTCCTAAATGTCAAAAATTTCCAAAATTTTCAAAATTTCCAAAATTTCCAAAATTTCCAAAATTTCCAAAATTTCCAAAATTTCCAAAATTTCTAAAATTTCCAAAATTTCCAAAATTTCCAAAATTTCCAAAATTTCCAAAATTTCCAAAATTTCCAAAACTTCCTAAATTTCCAAAATTTCCAAAATTCCCAAAATTCCCAAATTTTCTAAAATTTCCAAAATCCAAAATTGGCAAAATTTCCAAACATTCCAAAACTTTTCAAAATTTCCAAACTTTCTAACATTTCCAAAATTTCCAAAACTTCTAAAATTTCTAAAATTAAAAAAAAAAAACTAAATTTACGATAAAGTCAAAAATGAAATAAAATTAAATAACATAACTTCGTTCCAATCGCACTCGATTCACACACTTTCCTCGACACTCACCTATTTTATTTTTCTCTGACGTTCATTAGTGCATTGTAGTGTGCTTACATTGACGAATAAATATCTTGATCTACACCAATATCATAAATCCTCTATTCCGCTTTCGGAACTGTATGTAATTAATTACCAACATTATTGCAACCAGTAACGTAACATCAGTGTATTATCTTTGACAGTGTGGTAAAAACGTATGAAAATTAATTACCTACGGTAACGTAATGAAAATCCGCCCCCCCGACCGCCGGCGCAATGTTGGTCATGGCGGTGTAATGAATGAATGAATGAATGAACGAATGAAAGATTTATTCATGACAATTACAAAAAACATAATAAACAATAACATATACAACCCGAAACATTAATTGCCACGAAATGGTCGCAACTCAGCGTTAAATGCCGGCAGGGCCAGCGCTGGTCTTCCGTTGCAACCATTTGACGACACGGCGCATTGACGCATTGGCTTGAGTAATGGCGGTCATTCTAATGGTTTCAATGGATTTTTAATATGTGTGTAGGTAAAGCAGTGTATGCTTCTGTACATAATTAGGCCTTATTACGTTACAGTTACATCGCCATGTCCGTCCGTCTGTCCGCGGTCTAGCTCAGTTACCGTTCGCACTAGAAAGCTGAAATTTGGTGAGGCCTGATAAGAACTTTCAATAAAAACTGTATTGAATAAAATCGGTTCAGCCGTTTTTGAATTATTAGTCAAAAACTCATAGTGAAAGGAAGTGCCGAATAGTAAAATGACGTAAGCGCCGCCAAATAAACGACCTTTTGAACGGATGTTTTGTAACAGGGCAGCATCTACGAAACTCTACACTGAGCATCGCCGGACATGCTCTTGGCCGGTTTTTTTTGCATCGTTTTTCCGGAAATCACCCCTTAAGGATTACTAATTCCAATTCAAGAAAATCCCCAGCCAGGTTATACGTAACCTATAAAAATTCAACGTCTAAAAGGGGGGGTAGCCACTACTTTCGATTGAGTTAAAATTGCATGGGTCATGGACCCCCCCCCCCCCTCCAAGTGCACCTAAAATAGAAAAAAACATTTCAGCATTTGTGATCCCCCCCCCCCCACTTCCAACCACGCCTGTTCTTACCTTTCATGCTTTAACTGATTTGACGGGAGGATCGATTTGGATGATATTTGCCGTGGACATGAACGTATAAATACAAAAGTGGTCCTGTATCGTCCGATATACACCTACTACTCTCTAAGTCGTTTAAATCATGCGAAAAAAAATAGTATAATAAAAAAAAGTATTAATTTTTGAGTGTAGTTTCATTTAGTGGTAATTGTAAAATATTTTTTCCCCTAGCGTATCCATCTGTCAACTTTACTTCAAGTTCCGCCTCCAGGGTAGCGGGAGAGAAATTAGGGGTGAATTAGCCGCTTACTGACACAGACCGAATTCCACGCGGGCGGAGCCGCGGGCACAGCTAGTAAGTAATATGTGAATTACTCATTTGTGAGTTGAGTAGGTAGTATTAAAGTCAATATTACTACAGCTGCGTGCTTGTTCGAAATTAATTTATGTAGCCTACTATTGTTGATGACAAAATTCCTATTGACATAATTTTAAACAAAAAGACCCGATTTCACTTAGCCTCCACCTTTCCAAAAGTAAATGCCCGAGCTACTGTAAAAATACTCAAATCACTAATAGGTGTGCGGTCCAGCCGTCTTCGAATAATCGATTAACATACGTAAAAAAAAACAAAGATCCCGAGTCCCGACGAATTGACAAAAAAAGATTTAAGTTTCGTATAATTGGGAATATTCATGAATGATGTCAATATCTGCTCCGATGTAGAAAAGTAAACAAGTGAAGAAACAAAAACTTTATAGGTAAGAATGCCACGCTCAGTATAGGTTCCGTAGTTTTCCGTCCGTCACAGTAAGTGTCCCCACTTAAGAGTTAAAATAACACCGCCATGTAGGATATGATATGAGCATTCCACGTACAGAGACATCTATCGGCAAATTAAGTAAACTATTGCGCGCGAGCTTGAAGTATGGAAGATGATTTTTATGGGATAATTCTTTATTGCGTGAACCGATTTTCACCGTTTTTACTTTATTTAAAAGCACGTCATTTCATTGTGTCACGTCAAATTACAGGTACAATAAACACCTGCTTCATCATCATCATCATAACAGCCGAAAGACGTCCACTGCTGGACATAGGCCTCCCCCAAAGAGTGCCACAATGACCGGTCCTGCGCCACCCGTATCCAGCGGACTCCCGCGACCTTCACCAGGTCATCAGTCCACCTTGCGGGGGGTCTACCCACGCTGCGCCTTCCGGTTCGTGGTCGCCACTCGAGAACCTTTCCGCCCCAACGGCCATCGGAGCAATGTGCCCCGCCCACTGCCACTTTAGTTTAGCGATTCGGAGGGCTATATCGGTTACTTTGGTTCTGCTGCGGATGGCCTCATTTCTGATGCGATCACGCAGAGAGACTCCAACCATAGCCCTCTCCATTGCCCTTTGGGTGACTGAGCTTTTTTATGAGGCCCATTGTAAGCGACCACGTTTCAGTACCATATGTCATCACTGCCAACACACACTGGTCAAAGACTTTCGTCTTGAGACACTGCGGAATATTGGACAAAAAGATGTGCCGTAGCTTCCCGAACTCTGCCCAACCGAGTCGGATTGGTCGATTGACCTCTTTCAACAACAACTTCTTTCAACACCTGCTTATACGGTTAAATTACAAACTTAGTTCAGAAATTATTTTGTATTTTTTTTTTCAAAAACTATTCAACATATTCAAAATAATTTTCCTAGAAAGTTTTTATAAAGTTCTACTTTTGAGATTTTTTTCATATTTTTAAAACTTATGGTTCAAAAGTTAGAGGGGGGGGGAACACATTTTTTTTACTTCTGGAGCGATTATTTCCGAAAATATTTGCATTATCAAAAAATGATTTTAGTAAACCCCTATTCATTTTTAAATACCTATATATATCACACGTTAGGGTTGAAATGAAAAAAAAATCACTCCCCACTTTACGTATAGGGGAGGTACCCTAATAAAACATTTTTTTCCACTTTTTATTTTACCACTTTGTCGGCGTGATTGATATACATATTAGTAACAAATTTCAGCTTTCTAGTGCTAACGGTCACTGAGATTATCCGCGGACGGACGGACGGACGGACAGACATGGCGAAACTATAAGGGTTCCTAGTTGACTACGGAACCCTAAAAATAGACCCGTTAAGAAAATAAACGTTTCCGTGATCGAGATTTTCACTAGGTGGCATCACCGTGACGAGAGACAAAACTATCTTCACGAACCCTATGCGAAGCTAAAGGGCCGAGTACCGCGTACTTATTGCATGCGATCGGATCGGAACGTCACAGCGAGAATTGCTTCAGCAGCAGCATGACATGGACCGGACAAAACCTAATGATCAAGTGTCTTCCTTAGCGAACCCGAGGGTGAGCAGCAGGCATTTAGCGAAGCTAAAAGGCCGAGTACCGCGTTTTCCTAGAATCGGAACGTCACAGCGATTTCTTGAGCAGCAGCATGGCATGGACCGGAACTCAATGGTCAAGTGTCGTAGCGATCACGACTTCAGGAGTTGGAGAGCAATATTAAACGGAAATACCTCTACATAAAACTATAGCACTATTTTTAAATTCACACATTCTCCAACCGGTCAGTTATGGCAGGCTGTATAACCTTACATCACCACGACTGAGGACTTGGAGGTCAATATGAAACGTAAACGGCTCTACCTAAAACTAGAGCACTATTTTTAAAGTCGCACATTCTTCAACCGGTCAGTTATGGCAGGCTGTATAACCTTACATCACCACGACTGAGGACTTGGAGGTCAATATGAAACGTAAACGGCTCTACCTAAAACTAGAGCACTATCTGGCCTCGGACACCGGAGGGTTTGGTCACTTTTTCTGAAGTATATGACATCTATTTTCAGTTTTAGAGCACTATTATTAAATTCACACATTCTCCAACCGGTCAGTTATGGCAGGCTGTAACCTTGCATCATCACGACCGAGGAGTTGGAGGTCAATATGAAACGTAAACGCCTCTACCTAAAACTAGAGCACTATTATTAAATTCACACATTCTCCAACCGGTCAGTTATGGCAGGCAGTAACTATGCAGCATCAGAACTGAAGAGTTGGAGGTTAATATGAAGTCACTTAGGGATTTGTTTCCTAGCAACAATAATATAGTTAAAATAGCAGATGTGTATGACTCTCGGTTAAGGTAAGCAGGATTTGAAGAACAAAGGTTTTAAATATCATTAACAGTTGTCACCATTTGTCACGGACACTTGATAGACATGCCAAATGTCATCGAAATCTGTTAAGTAGAAATGGTTGAATATCGATTGCAAGATTTGATGCGTAATAAACCATTTATTTATTATGCTGCACTGTCCCATCTGGACCTCGCAGCACTCACTGGATTTTCATTATAATCTGCTTTCCCATTACTAATAATTGAATAATTCACATTATTTCGGGTTTTTTTAAATACCTGTTAAGATCCCTGATACGGGGTCAAGCTAAATAAAACAGTTTGATAAAAATAAAACAAAATCGTGTCATAATGAGATTTTAATTCCATTTATAAGGTTGATTTTTTTAAGATGTCGGAATTGTAGGTAGAAAGCTCTTTAGTAAGATTCCGACATCTTAAAAAAATACTTCTATAGGTACATTACAGTATTTACAGTTAATAAGTTACTAATATCACATTTACAGTGCGTTTATTATTATCTAGCGTATAGATCTTAGAGCTAAATCACATCTTAAAGCTAAGACTAGCAATTTAAATTGTGGCATTTTCAAGTCAAAGTTACATCATTGTTGGTTGTCAATAAGGAGTTACTGCCATACAAATTCATTTAGAAATCAACTCTATTACCAACCGACAAATGATGTACCTTCGACTTGAAAATGTCCCAATTGTTACGAATACAAACGTTCTTTTATTAAAGGTTTATCGATCCACGAAATATCAATAGATGGCGCTAACTTCTGACCAATTGATAAGGAGCGGTAAGTCACACTGCTCCGCATCTCGCAGCGGCGTCCGTTGATGCGTTTTTTAACTTTGTATGTAGAATCTTGATTATGTATAGAAAAATCGCATGGTACGACACACTGGCTCCGCCTCGACGCGCGGAGGAGCGAGACGCACGACGACTCGCGCGCTCGGACGGAGACGCGGTGCGTGCCGCAGGGTATGTCACACCGAACTCCGCAGTGCCGTACGGATTTTAGTGCAAGAAAGGATTTTATCTACACTCATATTGTAAGTTCTCTAAAACGTGTTCGAAAACGGTAGGCAATGGCTAGCATTACCACGACCGATTTTACTATGATAAGCTTTTTATCTGTGGCAGTAACGTAATTTTAACTTTTCATGCTCAATTATTGATGTGCTATGAGTTTTGATAACATAATGTACACCTGCACCCTCCCGCGCATCCGCCGACAGCCCGACACGCGCCTCCCCGACACAATCGAGTTGGTCATGGCGGTGCAATGGCGGCCATTCTATGGTTTCCGAATACGGTATTTTGGATAAATAATATGAGTGTAGATAAAGCAGTGTATGCAACTGTACGTAATTAGGCCTTAAAACATGAGTGTGGTTTTATGAAACGAGCCGCAGGCGAGTTTCATAATAAGATCACAGACCCTTATTACGTAACAGTTACATAAACTACTATAGGCGCAATGGATATCGACGTCTATAAGTTTATTTTTGAAATTGAAAGTCGTTCGTTTAATCATAATCTAGGAATTCTTATATTTCTTATAAAAGTATAATTGAAGATTGAAGTAGTATATATTATTACATACTTGAATGTAAGCCAAGGCTTTTCTTCCGCTGTAATAGAACGTCGAAAATTTGTGTCCGCGACAGTAATAATAATCACTCCAATTTTGCTTAGCAAATAATCAAATGACACGGGTGCAATTTAAAAAAAAATCTTCGTGTTGCCTTAAATCTTGGTAATCTAGCAAAAGACCCATTTATAGGTCTATTATTTTTATTATTATTTATTTATTAACTTGAAAAAAATACAGCTTACACAAATAAAGGGTCCCACAAAACAGTTTTCACGGTTTGACTGTGGTCTAGTTTGTAAATAGGGATGTACCCAGTGTCTTTTGCGTTTTATGACTCGATTGTACAAAAACCAATTTGATATGAATTTCAATTTAATTCCTCTACGCGTCCATGAGGAAAGGGGTAGTAACTTTAAAATTATTAAAAATATTTTTATTATATGATGCAACTAAAAATTTACGGTTTTCGCAATTTTTCCTTTATCTGTGCTATAATACGTTGCTTCGTACCAAATTTCAAGATTCTGAGTTCACGGGAAGTACCCTGTAGGTTTTGATTCCCTTGCGAGTTTCGAAAATTTGCGGAAATTTCTTAAACGGCTGTATCTTTTGATTGCGTTGGCTTAGAACTTTGATTTTTTCACAGCTCCAAGGAACAGTAGACCTGAGTATTTGATATAAATTTCAGCTTGATACCTCCTCGCGTTCCTGAGAAAAAGGGTCTTGACAGACAGACTGACGGACGGACAACAAAGTGATGCTGTAGGATTCCATTTTTTCCTTTCGAGGTACGGAACCCTAAAAAACAGCAAATAAATCACGTTAGTTGTATCGCAAATAACGCAACTGTCAACGGTTTGGCCAAATGGCGCCAGCATAGGTTGTACCCGTCACTATATAGTATTGTTCTGTTCTAGGGGATTTGGCTTAAAAGATTTAGCGGGCCTACCGCGAACTTCGAAACTTCGTTGTCTCCGCCTCTATCGCTCTTGCATATTCGAAAGAGAGTGATGCAAATAGTGGAATGATCGAATGAAGTGGTTCGCAGTTACAGGCCTGATCAGAAAAAAAAAACAGTTGACACTACTGGTAGTGGTAGGACTGATGTGGCGCCATCTGTCAATACTTTCAACCGACCGACCCCATTCCTATTTTTTTTTTTACATTTACCTATAGTAATTCGCATAGTTTAGCTTAACGACATCAAACGTCGATATTATGAAGTCGTAGACAGATACTACATGAGTATTCTGAATATCAAGAAGACTCAAAATCCATCAGAAAAAAATAAGCACTACCATACTATTTGATTTCATTAACACAACATAAATTGTTGCAAAATATAGAATGATGACATGAATTTTAACAACATAACTAGACAGCGCTGCATGCCCCATCAGATTCGTTTTGTGGTGACTGGGTTGTGAAAACTTAACGCTTTGTCAATGTAGTTGCCGCATAACCGCATAACATTACAGTGCCCTAAAGCGACATCTAGTTCAGTTGCCAAAACCAGGCTTATTTCGTACAGAATTTTGATACTTAATTGTTTGTCTATGATCTCAGAAAAAGAAGAGACGTCCGGATTTCTATTACGCTTACCATAGGGGAATCTGAATTTTTGTCATCAATCAGTCTTATCAGATCTATCCAGTGATATTTCGTTTTTCGGATAACCTTATAAGTAATGAATTTGTGATATGTATTTAATTAAACGGTATTATACTAATTCGAGATTATGTGTCTATGAATAAATTTAAACTTGCACTATTTTTCGCTTCGGGATTAAAGGGTCATCTTCTGTGGTTACTTCGACGAGTCTCCGTCGTTTTCTAAGAGGTCTAGAAGCTTCTGAAGGTTCCCGGGCTTTTGTGACTATCTTGGCCATTTTATTTCCTAATCGTGTTATTTTGAACTTTGGTAAAGTCTGTTCTGCATTAACAGTCTCACTAGATTCCGTGTCTTCTTTTTCCTCGTTCTTATCGTTCTCATTACCATGGTTTGAGTTCTTATCTGATTCTGTATTGTCATTCTTATTTTCTTTAGATTCTTCGTCTTTATTTTTATCGCTGTTCATTGTGAAATCTAACGGGCCTTCAGCATCATCTGTGTGTGATTCAGTTTTAACTTTGTTGTTTGCACAATGTGCTTGAAGAAAAGACGCGAAAGGTATCGGGATAGGGATAGGTAAGGGTATTGGGAGGATTACAGGATAGGGAACTAGGACTGTGACTGGAGGTGTCTGGCCTATCGGTGGAAAGTTCAGAGGAGGTGGAATTCGAGGTCTTTCCTGATGCATAGGAATACCTGGTCGAGGTAGAAAGCCAAATCGCGGCGGGAACATTGGTCTATGTTCATGATTATCCATGAATACTGGTGGAGGCATGCCGTACATGGGATTTGGGAACTGTGGAGTTGGTAAAGTATGTGGGTTTATTGGATGCGGTGGTGAATGTATCGCACTGTTGCCGACTGTAGATGCTGGTGAGGAACCATCCATAGATGGACTCCGCATTCTTAGATCCTGAGCTTTAGGAGTGGGTGTGTGTTTTACTGTTTGCGAGGTAACGGTGGCGGAGCATTTGGAAGTTCTTCGTTTTCTTAAGTTCATCTTTAACCTGGATTCTTTTTTCGTTTCTGGTGACTTTTGCACGCGTTCCTCGGGTGTTTTTGGTTTCATTAATTTTGCTGAAGGAGCTATCGTTATCAGTGGTAATGGGGATTTCCTTGCAGTCCTATTCTCTTTTGTTTCTCTTTCTGGTGGCTTGGTGACTTCAGAGGGGGATCCGGAGCGTTCGGACGCTGGCGAGGCAGATCTGCTCTTGCAGTTTTTGAGCCAGAGTTCAGGAGTGATGAGGTTTGAGGTGGAGGAGGCGTTCACCAGGTGAGGGTTGAGATCGAGGTGAGCCTGCGTCTCGCGGCAGAAGATGTGCATCTTGTATTGGTTCAGGCATTTGTCAGAGCAGAACTGCAGTTGCGTGGCGCCATCCTGTAGTTAGAAAAAAACATGGAGTTACTTTTACTGCCCACCAAAAATATGAAATAAATTATTATCATTTTTAAATTATTATTTGATTAAGTTTGAAGAAATATTAGAATAAGCAAAGGAATAACGTTGTTTTAATATTTTAAGAGAGGTATGGGCACTGCGAATGGCATCTCGCTTAGTGTGGTAGGGCACGTTCAGTGAATGTCATCTCGCTCAAATCTGGAGCAGAGCCCGACTGGGGAAGTACCTCCACCTTACAGAAAACCACAGCCAAATAGCACTAGACCCTACTCATAGTGTTGTGTTCCTGCTGGTGAGTAAGGTTGCCAAAGAGCTCAAAGAGGACCCAGTGTGTTGACGATGAGGGACCCTCTTGTTCCTTTAGCCGTCAACACAGTGAATCCTCCTTTTTGTAAAGGGTCGGCAACGCGCATGTGACTCCTGTGGAGTTAAAGGCGTCCATAGGTTACGGTAGCTGCTTACCATCAGGCAGGCCGTATGCTTGTTTGCCACCGTCGTAGTATAAAAAAAAAAAAAAAAAAATTATAAAGAGATCGTTTGTGTTTTTTTGTCAGATTAAGTTTTGCTAAGCCCAATGGCCCACCGTCCAATTATAACCAAATAATACATTGTAAAAGATTGATAACCTAAGAAATTAATGTTATACGTTAAATTTAATATATAAACATCATTTTAGTTTTGATGTCGTTTAGAAATTTCGTGTTTCCAATTGGGCCATGATCAAGGAACAAGTACCTGTTAATGGCCCGAACAGGTACTTGTTCCTAAATAAAAACCGGCCAAGAGCGTGTCGGGCCACGCTCACTGTAGGGTTCCGTAGTTTTCCGTCCGTCACAGTAAGTGTCCCCACTTAAGAGTTAATAACACCGCCATGTAGGATATGATATGAGAGTTCCATGTACAGCGACATCTATCGGCAAATTGAGTAAACTATTGCGCGCGAGCATAAAGTATGGAAGATGATTTTTATGGGATAATTCTTTATTGCGTGAACCGATTTTCACCGTTTTTACTTTATTTGAAAGCACGTCATTTCATTGTAATTTTGTAGAAATTACAGGTACAATAAACACCTGCTTATACGGTTAAATTACAAACTTAGTTCAGAAATTATTTTGTATTTTTTTTTCAAAAATTATTCATCCTATCAAGTTCAAAATAATTTTCCAAGAAAGTTTTTATAAAGTTCTACTTTTGAGATTTTTTTCATATTTTTAAAACTTATGGTTCAAAAGTTAGAGGGGGGGGACGCATATTTTTTTACTTCTGGAGCGATTATTTCCGAAAATATTTACATTATCGAAAAATGATTTTAGGAAACCCCAATTCATTTTTAAATACCTATCCAATAATATATCACACGTTAGGGTTGAAATGAAAAAAAAAATCACTCCCCACTTTACGTATAGGGGAGGTACCCTAATAAAAAAAAAATTTTCACTTTTTATTTTACCACTTTGTCGGCGTGATTGATATACATATTAGTACCAAATTTCAGCTTTCTAGTGCTAACGGTCACTGAGATTATCCGCGGACGGACGGACGGACGGACGGGCAGACATGGCGAAACTATAAGGGTTCCTAGTTGACTACGGAACCCTAAAAAGCCCACATCCGAAGTGTTTAGAAATGATTATTTCCTTCATGAAACTTGATTACACTTGTCGACTTTTATGTCAGTACCAGGCGCAAGTCTTAACTAATTTAAAATTGGTGCGCCAAATTGGGTTGAAGCACAACGTAGCTCAGAAAAAAACACCAGCTCGTTTTCATTATTGCAGATACTGTTGTCATAAATCTACTAAGGGAGAGAATGAAACACAACAGAGAGTGAGAGAGAACCCACCTGGAAGTCCACATACGCCACCGTGTGCCGCACGTGCCGGCACCAATCACAAGTCTTCGCTCGCTTGAAATTCGCGCGCCGTGATTGGCTGAAGCACAGTTCAGAGCAGAACACCGCCCCTGCCTGCTGCAGCGCTCCGCTGTCCGTAATACTCTTGTTGCACCAGGAGCATTCGTCTGGAATACACAAAAAAAAACAATCAACACAGGACAATCTTACAGAAATCAACCCAGTCCCACAGTAAGCTCAATAAGGCTTGTGTGTGGGTACTAGACGACGATATATGTAATAGATAGATATACATAGATAAATACTTAAATACATAGAAAACATCCATAACTCAGGAACGAATATCCGTGATGAGGATGACACACAAATAAATGCCAGGATTCGAACCCTGGACCTCCTGCTTCATAGGCAGGGTCACTACCGACTAGGCTAGAAGGCCGTTAAACCATATTCACCACCATAACCATATCCATACTTCCATACTAATATTATAAATTGTGTGTGTTTGTTCGTTTGTTTGTCCGTCTTTCAAGGCAAAACGGGGCGACGAATTGACGTGATTTTTTAAGTGGAGATAGTTGAAGGGATGGAGAGTGATAGGCTACTTTTTGTCTCTTTCTAACCCCCCCCCCCCCTTCCCTAAAATGGGGGGTGGAAGTTTGTATGGAGCATTACGGGGGGCAAAGGGGAACCGTGTTACCCCAAAGTTAACGCGAGCGAAGCCGCGGGCACAAGCTAGTAACCATATATATTTTTAATTAAAACCATAAACATACAAAAATATCTATCTAGTGTTTATTTTGTAACCTTTTAACTACATTTTTTAATTTATAATCAGGCACATGAAAGGGGTGGCAATCATAAACTATTTTCATTTCATTATATTTAATTTAATTTAAAATATAAAATTACAGGGGCGGCTCTGGGCGGCAAAAACTTACTTTTTTTTTCTAACAAATATTTCCCTGTAACTTCTCGTTGCAACAAGATTTTATTTATGCTAACCTTTTTTCATTAATCCTCAAAAAGCGGAAAATATACCCGCTAAAGAACTGGCAACAATATAATGGAAGTATCCGATAACAAGTTGGGGAATACAAATTATGAGCTCCCGTCCCCAATATCTTCAATTAATTTTGTAAGTCTTGGATGCAATGATTGCAAAGTAAAAATACATTGACCCAAAATCAGAGATTCTGTAAAATTACATTCATTTTGTGCATTACTAAGCGAATTAAAAAAACGACCTAGAGCACGCTTAGCCACGCTTGGTGTAGGATTCCCATAGGATACTGTAGTTTCCCTCTTCGTTCGTTCGATCGTCTATTTCCATCACTCTTTCAAATACGCAAGAGCGATAGAGACGGAGATAACAACATTTTGGTTTTCGTAAGTAGTATTCGTAGGCCTGCGTGTCTTAACTTTTTGCTAAGTACTCGTAAACTGCTTCACCAATCATTTTAAAAATAGTTTTGAAATTAGGTATATACTTATTTAGCATCACTTTCATGATTTTTTTACAAGTTTAATATTTAAGGGAAGTCCTTTTGGAGGGTTTATTTCTGAAAATAATAAAAAATATTGTCTCTTTTTCTCCCTGTTTTTATTTTTGTGACGATAAAATTATACCACACCGTGAAGTTGACCACAATCGTGAAGTTTAACCACCCACCAAAAATTGAAAAAGAGTTTTAAAGTATCTGTGTGGTACTGTGTATATCAACGTTTAAAAATGTATACAAATAAATAAATAAATAGCTCTACGAACCCCACGCTAGCGCAAAGGAGTCAAAGGTCAAAATATGTCCAAAGCGTTGGCGTAAATTTATCAAAAATTTCCAGATTTTTCTAAAAAACAACAGCAACATTTAGTCGGCAACCGAACACCGCTCTCATTACGCTGGCTCGTTGCCTTATTAATTTACGTGGCTCTAACGAATCCTATCCGCCGAGTTATCCGATACATCGCTCGATCATTCACTGCTACTATTAGAAAAAGTTTACACGAATGTTTTTCAATGGCTAGTGGTCTGGAGCTGAGAAAAATCCTGTCTCAGGAACATTAAACTTTTTATTTTCATAAGCACAAAACGCTTGCTTAATAGTGATGTGCTTGAGCTTAATCATGCACTAAGCTAAGTTTAATATGTACTTAGGTAGCAACGTAATGAATACATTATTAAAATTTTTATTTATTTTTAAAAGGGGAGGATTCTTACGTACATACATTTAACTATGGTAAAAAGGTAGCATAATCAAATAGCGCCAGCTGTGTGGGATAAAACATTTGATTCAAATATTTCGCGAGTACCTACATATATAGAACGCTGACGTGGTGGTTGAGGTGGTTCATTACGTACGAGTATTGTGGTTTGGGCACTCTAATTTTATCCGTAACGTAACTAAACAACCGCATAACAGGTGTATTATTTTCAAAGAACTTTTAACATTAGAAAGCCACCGCAATCCTGACAAAGTATCAACGTATTCTGTGTTCATTAGAAATAGTAGCCGGCGGCGGTATCATATTCATATTAACATTCTGAGCCCGAGTTTCAAGTTAATACCGTACCTAAAATCGGTAAATATCGCGTTGCAAAGAATTTGAGCTGAATTCTCATTAGTACTGGCTTGTATCACAATTCACATGGAAAGTACAAGAATGTCTAGCGTGCGAGTCGTACGACGATTTATGTTCTCAAGTTCCATTGGTATGTAAGTACGGCAGGTAAAGAAACGAAGCAATCGCTGCTAACAGAATATATGAATGAGTACTTAATAATACTTTATCTACACTCACATTATAAGTCCTCTAAAACGTGTTCAAAAACGGTAGGCAATGGCTAGCATTACCAAAACCGATTTTACTATGATAAGCTTTTTATCTGTGGCAGTAACGAAATTTTAATTTTACATGCTCATATATTGATACGTTATGAGTTTAAAATTCCGAACATATAATTTGATAACATAATGTAAATCCTGTCCTCCTTCCTGACCAACGACACGCGACCGCCGGCACAATCGAGTTGGCCATAGCGGTGCAATGGCGGTCATTCTACGGTTTCCGAACACTTCATTTAGGATTTATAATATGTGTGTAGATAAATCAGTGTATGCAACTGTACGTAATTAGGCCTTGAAATATTCGTGTCATCTTATTATGAAACTCGGCTGCGGCTCGTTTTATAAAACCGCACTCGTACTTTAAGGACCCTTATTACGTAACAGTTACATAAACTACTATTACTTACTTGCGATAAAAATGCTAATTGCCTTTAATAAATAATTTAATAAAAAATCAAGTTTCGAGGGCTCACTTTATTAAGGTATTTAACTATAATAAAAAAAAACAATTTCACCTATCTAACAAACAATAATTATCTACATATAAATTGATAATAATGATAATACATGTACACCCCCGATTCCAAGAATGATCGGTCAATCAAACAGGGAATCAGATTTTAATCGCTGGCAACCCTAACGTCCCCTCCCACCGTTTTTTTCCGCCAAACGTCAAAAAATGCGGGGCCGCGTTCAGTTCGTCATGTTTCACGGAACCACAGCTGCTACGGGTGCTTTTTCTGAGAAAATTAATACGGTAAAGCGTATGTTATATAATCTAAAGGGAAGATCATTACAGCCCATATATTTATTTTATAAAATTAGTTTTCAGCTTTTACGTAATTTGTCATATATATTTCTTTGCAAACAATATTTTTTTCTTAGCCAAATAATTATTTTTAAGTTTGTCAAGAAAAGGAATGAACATAGTTCGGACTGCTTTATCCACACCTCAAGTTACCTGAATCCGCAAAACCCCTGGAGAAACCTTCTTACCTTTGCTCTTATGCTCGCTCGTCTGCTCCGTACTGGCTCCACGCGTACCCGTACCAACCAATGATATTTTCTATGGATGGGTTATACTTTAACAAAATGAGCTAAAAAAATACTTCCAGCGTTATTTCATAACCTAGCAACAATTGTGTTATGTTTATCTATTTTGACAATCATTACATCTTTGTCACTCTCATTGTTAGAAAATTACAGTTTGTCTCTTTCTCACGCGGGTGGCGGTAGGGAGCTCATTGGCACGTCCGCATCTCACGATGGCCGGTGCGCGACTAGCGTCAATTGTTTGAAATCACTCATTTTAAGTGCTTCACTTTTGGAGCGTGCATAACCCATCTGTCATTATTATATATCATAGCGTACCAACCCAGAAGTTCATTCTTGGTCGTTTCTAACAGTCGTTGCTTCTAGTGTTAGTGTTACTTGTTACCTTTGTTCTTATGCTCGCTGGCCTGCTCAGGGCAGGCCCCACGCGAGCGAGATGCAGCCCAGCGCCGCCGCAGTTCCAGTGGCCCGTACCCGTACCAGTCCAGAAGTCCATTTATTTATACCACGACGGTGGCAAACAAGCATACGACCCGCTTGATGGTAAACAGCTACCGTAGCCTATGGACGCCTGCAACTGCAGAGGTGTCACATGCGCGTTGCCGACCCTTTACAAAAAGGAGGATTCACTGTGTTGACGTAAAGCAACAAGAGGGTCCCTCATCGTCAACACACTGGCTCCTCTTTGAGCTCTTTGGCAACCTTACTCACCAGCAGGAACACAACACTATGAGTAGGGTCTAGTGCTATTTGGCTGTGGTTTTCTGTAAGGTGGAGGTACAATTCCCCAGGCGAGCTCTGCTCCAGATTTGAGCGAGATGACATACGCTGTGCTGTGCCCTGTGCCCTACCACACATAGCGAGATGACATTCGCTGTACCCATACCTCTCTTTTGGACGTAGTTGAAGGACATACCCGGGATCGGGTCTTTATGGCCGCTTCTAACGGTTGTTGCTTCTAGTGCTAGTGTTACTTGTTACCTTTGCTCTTATGCTCGCTGGCCTGCTCGGGGCTGGCCCCACGCGCGCGGGATGCGGCCCAGCGCCTCAGTTCCAGTCGCTCGTACCCGTACCAGCCCAGAAGTTCATTCATGGCCGTTTCGGCAAACTCCTGAAACAATCAAACAAATATTATTGAGATTATAATAATACATAAAAATACAAAATTGAGAAATTGAAACGTTACCAAGGATTAATAATCGCATCCTCCTTCGGCTGTTGGGTAAAAACAGCACCTTTAATAATAGTCTAATGACGTAATGACTCTAATGTAAAGCAGTCTGCTTTACAAAACAAGGCATCTAATAATAATATCTAAGCTAAGAAACGCCTCCGTAAAATAGTGACATGTCGTAATATAATATCGCTTTGTCTGAAATAGTCCGAATTCCGTATAGATACAGTATTCGTTTGGTTTCTAGGATTTTTGAGACACAGAAATCTATTAGTTAGTGCCAAAATTAAGTGTCCCTGTACATCTTAGAAAATTCAACCCGGATGGAGTAGCCATGCCTCTCATTTTCTATACCCCTGTCAATGGCGACTCCGGTTGGTTGAATTCTCTAATTTTCTATGTACAGACATAGACAAAGGTTTACATATATTTAAAAATAAATTGTAAACATGGCCTCGGTAAGGGCACAAATAATCTTAATGCTATGTCTTGATTGACAAGGTTAGAAATATAATGAAGTTGATGGTCAATTATGTTATGACATACAGTGTGCAACAAAAATAGTGGTGATCCGGATCCGTTTAAGATCATAAATGGTATCGTATTCTAATTATAAAAAACTAAAAAAAATGTACGTCACAAGAAATTAGTTCTGTGTTCTTGGAATGATGTGTAGGTACATAAAAAAATCCCGCCAAAAGAATGTTGCTCCTACTTTTTCTTTCCCTTAAACGGATAACCACTATTTTTAATACACCTTGTAGGTTTATTAAAAATCCTTGGTTTTAATTATATTTTCATCTCCTATTTCAGTGACCAGTGACCACGAGATGTTTACATTTTTTGTGACCGACGGACATTGAACTGTTATTTTAGATTCTTATTTTAAAATAAAAAGCTATTTATTTAAATAAATGGCGCCACGTTGACCTCCTTACGTTTTATCGCCGACGATCGCGATAAATTCGTAAGAAATATATAAACCGTGATTCAGCGCGTGTAACTCAAGAAATATTTGCGCCGGCGAAAAATATAAATTGTTATGAGAAAAACGCACCGCTGTCACATTAGTTACTAATACGTTGACAGTACTTGTTACAATTGTGATACGATACACAGTTGGCAATACACCCTAATCTAATCCTCCCTAGATGGATTTGGAACCTCTCAGATTAATTTGATTTTTGGATTTTTGTAAGGCCATTGAGCGGCAGTGGGTAATGGCTCTTTCTGAAAATCCAACTATACTAAAAAAAATATATTTTTTTGCCATCTTGTATAATTTAAAGTTGCGTTCCAAAACTGACTAGAGAGGACCCCTCTTTATGCAGGACCTACTTTTTTCCAGCAAAAAATACAACAGTTTTGTCAAGAATATTATTTAATCACCAATTCGTAAATGCTCCCATTCTGATTAATGATTATGTATGGTGAGAACAGAGAATTTCCGATACCGGTACTGGATTTGTATTATTTAACGACCATCTAGGTAATTGTTTATTCGCGTAAGTATCAAAAGAAGCTTGAACTTATTTTTAAAAGCAAAATTAAAGTAATAATCTTTTTAGAGCTTCATTAGATACCTTCTGATACAAGATATGCCTCTCGTCTACATTTAACAAAGGGAACTTTACATATGTAAACTTTGTAACACGGGAACCGTCCTTAGACACCTTCATTATGGCAGCTGGTAACAGTAGCTTCTTTGTCATCGGACCGCCTAAATAACCTTATTTAATTATGTCGTGTGCAAGGTTGTGGACAGACAGGTTATATTTCAGCCAAGATGGCCACCGGTCGTCTAATTGGGCTCCGATTACACAAAGAGTTACAGGGAAAGTATTAATATATTCAGGAGCGTGGGAAAATTAAGGTCCCATTATCTATTATGAGGGCTTTTAATTTAATAAATAGGGACCGTCTGACGGGGCTCCGACATGCCCAACGATATCGGAAGTACATCGCCGATATCGGATGTCGGAAGGCCCCTAATAGAAAGGCAGCTGCTAGAGAGTGCCTTGTGGCGCCAAGTCCGCCTTTTTGCGTGAATAATTTTTTTTAGTAATATTGATTAGTTAAATGAATGAAAAAATGCAAAAGTACACATATTTACTTCCCTGTAGTCCTATCCTTCATCCGATATCGGATCGGATAATATGAAAGCACACTGACGTCTTTACTAAAAAAAATAAACCTGCAAAATGTGCCTAGAATCTTATATTTAATGCGAAATATTATACTTAAATATTTTGGATTAGGTACATATCGGGGATCAATGTTACTCTACGTCCGTAGGAAACACCTTAGACAGGGTTGTCTAAGGTACAGTAGGGTATCTGGACCTCGCAGCACTCACTGGATTATTTTTATTACTTATCTGCTTTCCCACTACTACTACCCCAGAGAAGAAATGCCTAACTATATCCAGTGACATGTAGCCATACGCTAAATAACTAAATTAGGTACATAGATTAGTTTATCATGTGGAACCGCGTAACCATTTAGTAATGTGACTTGTTTAAAACTTACACAACTGCAACTAGAATTATAAAGCATGTATTTTGGTTGATGAGTTCAAAGGTAATATGAATATAAACAGTTCGCTAATACCTGATACCAATCAAGTAAATAAGGTCAGCGATGATATATTAATGCAACTAGCTAAAGGCTATAATTCGTGGTTTAATTAAAGAACATGAGTGAACGTGCATTACTCGTTACACAAACCTGATACGTATTCTAATGGGCTACGGACGGCCACCGGCTGCACTCTGGCCGTTTTAATTCACCGACAGTCCAGTGTTGCCAGTGTAGTGTTGCGTAATAATTATCACTGAAAACACGATATCCTGAACGCACCGCAGCGAAGGCGTTGGTCTGACGTAAAACTCGGAACCATTATTCAGCTTTTGCTAGATCAAACTGCAGGCGAAATTCGAAATACATCGGTAGCTGGCGGGCTGGTAATTAATATCGAGGTTCATTCGTCATTAATGGTGCAACTTGATTCAATTGTGAATTTCAAATGGGAAATTGTTTTAACCCTCCAAATGGCGTTGTCATCATGTTGTCCTGACAAAATAATTTTAGAGTTATATTGTATATCCATGACATTAAACGAACATACTTAAGTTAAAAACTTAAAACTGTTGTACCCAGCCCGTAAAGCAGTCTTTGATTTTTCACCCCAATCGTTTAAGCGAATAGACAGCTTTCTGCTTCTGTGAATAAAAGTCCCCTGTGGAAGCCCGCGAGCGGCTTAGGCTACAACACTCCTACTATACAGAATTCATCCTTACCTGTCTAATCATGTAAACAAACACTTCTCAAGGCAATTATAACATTTTCTCTGGGATTATCACTTAAAATGTTGTTATGCACTTAAAGAACTCACCTAGTATTGAACTCAACCACAAAAAAATGCAATTTCTAATAAAAAAATCCTAAATAATTGAAGTAACGAACGAATAACCTTAAAAATAAATGACATTACGACAACTAGATGGACACACGTTTGTTAACATGTTAAGACAAATAACAATAAATTCTGTATACACGAGAGTGACAGCTGCCGTCAAACGCTGTAACTACGAAAATACGGGGAATGTTTACTCATTTACCTATCTAATGTGGCTACTGGCTACGTCTGTGCGGATTCTTTTAAAATGGTACTAATAGCGTAATCGTTTCAAATTGCAACCTAATCGCGCTGCCGCTCCGCAACAGGATCGCCAAACTTGTGTGTGATTGTGTAATTAGCAGTGTTTGTGTAATAGTACATTATGATACAAGTGTGCTAAGTTGATCATTACATACGAAGTGATATTGTGCGCACGAACGCACGTGAGTGCGCATAAGGAAGCTGAGCTTATGTAATGATCAAGCACACGCGTTTCATACGACGTTTTTCAACACACTTGCGAGGAAATAACAGAATAGTATAATTAATAACTTTTGATAAATACATTAATTGTCAGGATGTTTACAGGATAGAGGTACTTACGAACCTAAGATAATTAAATTTAACTAACCTTTTTTGTGATGTTATTGAGTATCTGGAACTCTTTTTCAAATCATTTCTTAAAATTAAAGACTTCACATTTATTGTGCAATAAATTATAGTATTTTTTTCTTACGTATTGCTCACTAGATTTTTATGATGACATTTTACTAGTATGTATCACAATTTTGAAATATATCCAGAGGTTAAATTAACGCTAAAGTTGTCTTCTTATTCATTGAAAATATAATTTGTTTAATTTAATAAAACATGACGAGAAAAATCTAACAAATAAACAATGATTTGAGGTTAACTTATAAATGGCGCGCAATTTTCTTTTTTGGATGTGCGTGCAGCTTGAGGCAAAGGCGCGGACGTATAATGCCAAACAGCCAATATTAAAACAGACAATTCGTGTTTAAAACGTAATCTATCTATACATATAATAAAGCTGAAGAGGGTCGAAAGTCTGTACATGGAAGATAATCGAAAAAAAGTTGGCTGGGGATACTTAGAATCGATAACAGAACACGTTCCAACAATTTTTAGAATTTTTGTCTGTTTATCTGTTTGTCTGTTTATTTGACCGCGCATCACGTGAAAACGGCTGAACGGATTTCGATGAAATTTTGTATAGAGATAGTTTGAGTCCCGGGAAAGGATAATATATAGTTTTAATCCCGAAAATCAACCCTGGTGGGGGTGAAAATGGGGTTGAAAGTTTGTATGGAGAATTTTTAACCGCTGAAACGATTTAGATAGAAACGAGTATGGAGATAATTTGAGTCTCGAGAAACGTCATAGGATAGTTTTCAAACCCTTGTGGGGGTGAAAAGGGGGTTGGAAGTTGGTATGAGGATTTTTTTACCGCTGAACAGATTTAGATGAAAATTGGTATAGAGATAGTATGGGTCTCGAGAAAGGACAAAGGATAGTTTCATCTTGAACCCCCCACCTTACTTTACCGTAGGTCCAAAAAATTTTAAAAAAATAATGGAAGTGAAGCCTGAAAGGTACTTTCAATAAAAACTATCTATCACGTGAAAACGGCTGAACGGATTTTGATGAAATTTTGTGTAGAGATAGTTTGAGTCCCGGGAAAGGACAAAGAATATTTTCATCCCGAAAATCAACCCTGGAGGGGGTGAAAAGGGGGTTGAAAGTTTGTATGGAGATTTTTTAATAGAAATTAGTATGCAGATAATTTGAGTCCCGAGAAACGACAAAATAGTTTTCATCCCGAAAATAAACCCTTTCAACCCGAAAAGGGGGTTGGAAGTTGGTATGACGATTTTTTAACCGCTGAACTGATAAAGATGAAATTTGGTATAGTATGGGTCTCAAGAAAGGACAAATTATAGTTTTCACTCCGAAAATCAACCCTAAGGGGGTGAAAAGAGAGTTGGAAATTTGTATAGGGAATTATTAACCTCAGAATCGATTTAGATAAAATTTGGTATGGAGATAATTAATTAAAAAAGGAAATAAAATAGTTTTATCTCGGAAATTATCCTTTAAACGGATACAAAAGGGGTGAAAGTTTACATGGGGAAGAAACAACCAATAACCGCTGTCTGTATTTAGATGAAATTTGGTATTTAAATAATTTGTAATTTTTTGGTCAAGGAATATGTATAACATGTTACCCGTCGATGCTTTAAATTTACCTTTACCCGCTCTTAAGAAATATTTGAAAATGTCATGAATGTCAAAGGGTTATTGCAGGTTCGAGTATTATATATGACGGACAAAGATGCATGGCCCAAACCAAAAAACTACTACAACATTTATAGGACACCGTTTAGGTAGGAAAACATATCAAACGTTTTGTGAAGCAGTCAGATAAGAATTTATTTCTCTTTATAATTAAACAATAGGTACATTATCTGTCTCTCAAGCTGTTTTGATGATGTCTTCTTGAAGAACTACGCATTATTTTGTATCTTTAAGATCTAATGTATTACTGTTTTGAAAAAAATAAGTCCCGTCGAGTATCTTTTCGGTCATAATACTTCTTGGGCCAGAGGTGTAGGGTTAGAACCGGTGGTAGTTTTGGAACGAAGTTCCTTATTGGACGGTTCGCGGGTGGGGGGCTAGGTGAAAAAAAGTCACGTGACCGTCACGAAAAACCGTCACGTCACGAAAACGCGACACCCATACGATTGAGAAACATGTAAAATGGAATGAAATAAAAAATATATAAAATAGAATTAAGTGAAGTGAAGTGAATTGTAGTGAAAGTGAGAAGTGACAAAGTGATAAAAGTGAAAAAACTCGAGAACCTAAAAGTAAAAGATGTCAAAAATGGCAAAATTTCTAAATTTCAAAAATTTCATAAATTTCAAAAATTTCAGGTTTCAAAAATTTCAAAAATTTCCAGTTTCAAAAATTTCAAAAATTTCAAAAATTTTTTAAATTTCATAAAAATACAAAAAAAATTAAAACCACAAAATTTACGAAAAAGTCAAAAATTAAATAAAATTAAATAACATAACTTCGTTCCAACAGAGTGTTCCACGACACTCACGTATTTTATTTTTCTCTGACGTTCATTAGTGCATTGTAATGTGCTTACCTTGAAGTATGTAATTACCACAATTATTGCAACCAGTAACGTAACATCAGTGTATTATCTGTGACAGTGTGACCTACGGTAACGTAATCAAAATCCGCCCCCCCCCCCCCCCCCCCCCCGACCGCTGGCACGCATGGTTTCAGTGGATTTTTAATATGTGTGTAGGTAAAGCAGTGTATGCTTCTGTATATAATTAGGCCTTATTACGTAACAGTTTCATAAACTACTATTTATCTCTTTTTAGGGTTCCGTAGTCAACTAGGAACCCTTATAGTTTCGCCATGTCCGTCCGTCTGTCCACGGTCTAGCTCAGTTACTGTTCGCACTAGGAAGCTGAAATTTGGTGAGGCTTGATAAGAACTTTCAATAAAAACTATATTGAATAAAATCGGTTCAGCCGTTTATGAATTATCAGTCAAAATCGCATAGTGAAAGGATGTGCCGGATAGTAGACTGACGTAAGCGCCGCCAAATATCCCTTAATAAACGACCGTTTGAACGGATGTTTCGTAACTACAAACTACACTGAGCATCGCCCGACATGCTCTTGGCCGGTTTTTTTTGCATTGTTATCCCGGAAATCACCCCTTAAGGATTACTAATTCCTCAAATAGAAAAAAAAACATTTCTGCATTTGTGACCCCCCCCCCCCCCCCCCATTTCAAACGCCCCTGTTCTTACCTTTCATGCTTAGACTGATTTGACGGGAGGATCGATTTGGATGATATTTGCCGCGGACATGAACATATAAATACAAAAGTGGTCCTGTATCGTCCGATATACACCTACTATTCTATGTCGTTTAAATCATGCCAATAAAAATTAATAGGATAAATCCATCTGTCAACTTTACTTCAAGTTCCACCTCCAGGGTAGCGGGAGAGAAATTAGGGGTGAATTAGCCGCTTACTGACACAGACCGAATTCCACGCGGGCGGAGCCGCGGGCACAGCTAGTTTATAATAATAATAATAATAATAAATAATAAATACTCTTTATTGCACACCTCATACAGTTACAAGCACAAATTTTACAATTAGATAAATTTAGGTAGAGGTAACAAAAGGCGGTCTTATCGCTAATGAGCGATTTCTTCCAGACAACCTTTGGGTAGTGGAGACTAGAGAAAAACAATAAGCAGTAGGTGGTGCATAGAAACAAAAGAGACGAAATAGATAACACAGCACATTCATATGAATATACATACTTAAATAAATACAAAATAAACATACATATACGTAAATATATACATATATAATACACAGAGTAAGAAACAACAGTGTCAACTTAAAAACCTAAGGAAGAGATAAATAGTATTCCTTAAGTTGCGATTTAAAGCTACCAATAGATTGCGCGCGTTTTATGTTGAGAGGGAGAGCATTCCACAAACGAACGGCCTGAAACGTAAATGAGCAATTATAAAATTTGGAAGATGAAGATGGCACTTTTAGGAGCAATTTTTGAGAGGATCTAATAGAATTAAGATAAGAGAAACGCTCTTTGAGGTAGCGGGGAGTTGCAGGGTTAAAAAGTATAGAAAAGAGTAAAGAAAGTATGTGAGAGTTACGGCGGTGACGGATAGGGAGCCATTTGAGTTGAGAACGAAAACTAGAAACATGGTCGAATTTGCGTAATCCGAAAATGAACCGAATGCAGGCATTTTGAATACGCTCAAGCTTATTAAGTTGCTCCTCGGTTAGGTCTAAATAGGAGATATCTGCATAATCAAGAATGGGGAGAAGTAACGACTTAGCAAGCGCAATTTTAGTAGCAATTGGCAGGAAATTCCGGAGCCGTCTGAGAGACCCTATGGCACCAAACATCTTCCTGCTCACTTCACTCACCTGAGGCACCCATGATAGACAACGATCCATTATTACGCCAAGATTTTTCACTTGGTTGGAAAAAGGAATTTGGATACCATCGAAGACTATCGGAGGGAGCCTGAGAAAGTCAATTTTGGAGATTTGTTTAGCGCTACCCATCACAATTACCTGTGACTTTAGGGGGTTTACTTTTAAACCGTAATTTTGACTCCAATGTGATATGCGGAGCAGATCAAGATTCGTGGCTTCTATAACTGAATTGAGATCGCTATGCATACCCTGCGAATATATTTGAAGGTCGTCGGCATAGAGGTGATACGAAGAGGAGAGATCAAGAGTTATGGAATTAATGAAGATAGAAAATAAAAGAGGAGACAGCACACCACCCTGTGGAACACCAGCTGATGTGCTGCACCAGGAAGAACACGAAGAATCTAGTTTTATTCTTTGCCGACGACCAACCAAATAGCTGCGGAACCAGTCAATCGCTGCAGCCGATATGTTAAGAGACTGTAAGTCAGAGAGTGTAATTTATTGTGTATTACGAGTAATATAATAAGTTGAAATGATTCTTATTCACAATCAGGATTGTATAAATTGTATTCTATCGTAAATGTGTATATTTTTAATATATTTACTTTTTTTTAACTTTTTTTGAATGTAAACTCATAAAGAGTTAAAAAAAGTAAAGGTAATACCCGACTAAATTACAACGATTCGTCTGCGTACGTACAACTTGGTACTAGAGTACAAACGTCACTTGATCGGATTATTAAATTATTCCACTAGTTGGATAATTATTGTGAAATGCACGCGTGTTTAATATCTTGGATTATGAGCATAAAAGCGGTGGAATAAGAACCTCGTTACGAGCAGGTGTGTTGAAAATTGTTTATATTGCCTTCGTTTTGTAAATGTATTGTTATCGTTTTAAAGGTCATTTCGCTAGAACGCATAGTTTCCGAGATACAAGCGAAAAACCGAAAAATTTGACCTTCTAACCCCCCTCTCCCCTCCTGGCTCAAGGGCTACGGCCGGAGACTTTTGATATGTTCACCTCCTAACTTGTCCAAACAAAGTTACAATACAAGTCAAAAAAATATTTCAGGCATTTCCCTCTATACCCTTTTTTTAAGCATTCGTTGACTGGCCTAGTAATATTTTCGAACTGTAGTTTCTTGACAGTTTGTTTTTGGATTTGAATTTGAACACCAGACTGGTACTTCTGGGTAAATATTATTACTACAATCGTGTCGATTTAATAACGTAACGTTTAACTAAATCTTTACAGTAAAACACACACTCAGGTGTTTTGACATACATATAACGCAACCAGCATTATGGGAACTCTGCCGCAAGGATCGGACCTCGGTGACCTTACCTAAATTGTTTGTGGTTGTAGAATTATTTAGTTTTATAGTTCGATTTTAGGTTTATTTTTATGTATGTTGTATAATATAAATATTGTGATTTATTTAAAAAAGTTCAAACCTCTACATATATTGATACAGCCCCAGTTTTATAAGAAAGAAAGAAAATACATTTATTTAACGCCATAAATACACACAAAAAACAAAGCAAGTAATAAAACAGTTACAAAGACGTCAAATAGGATCCCCACTCAGCATGATAAAAGATAAAAAAGATAATGATTGCTTTATCCTAATTAGGTAATATAGTCATTTGTAAACGTATTTTTACTGCATATTTAAAGAAGAACAGTTGAGAGAAAACGGAAAAAACTTATACTTAATTAAATAATAAACTATTTACCAATCTAAACGCCGCTAATTTCTTAGTGAACACAGTATTCACATAATCACCTGGACCGGTTTCAAAGAAGCGGTCAAAGCTTGTAACATAAGCTGCAGTCGATAATATTGTGATATCCAATATAACATAAATGCTTTTAATGTCAGCTAGCAAGGTAAATTTAGGAGCGTTCGCAATTCGATACCGCGCGACCTACGCACGGCAAGGCACAAGCATGGTGTTGCCAGAGTGTAAAATAAACGGTGGCTATGGGAAAATATAGCTTCCGCACTTAAGTAACATTATAAGGGTCAGTTCGATTGGTAATATTTGGAAATGTTTCGTGAAACGCATCTTTTATTGATTTTTGCTTCGAGTTTTATTATAATTGGTAATTTAAGAAGGTAAACGGCGTGTCGTATGTATGTTTAAAACAGATAAAATGCTTAAAAGGAAGGACCTTGATAACTTTATAAATTTTATGTAGGTACAATCACCGGCAATAGAATCATCCTACACGAATGCCGCAAAAATATGTGACATGCTCTTATTTGTAGGGCCATAAAAGAATGTCACATAAATGCCCCTGTTTACGAAAGTAAGAGACTATGGGTGGGTTGCACCACGCATAACTAACGAGCTGATCAACGTTAAATATGGCGACGTAGCTGTCATCCCATAGAAAACTGTCAAACTTTTCATACAAGATTTTTTTAACAATGCCATTAACGTTAACAGACGGTTTGGTGCAACCGGCCCTATATGTGCTAAACTTTTAAATTTAGAATTATCTATTTAATTTACTGTCGTGGATGAAGTCGTTTGAATAGGATGTAAACATACTGGTGATCCGTTTAAGGGCATAATCGGTATCGTATTGCGACTAAAACATCGTAGAAGGAAAAAACTTTTTGGACGCGAAAAATTTTTTTTTGTACGGGGCAAGTCGGCAGCCGGCCAACCCTTCATACAAAACCATTTTTTTTTGGCGTAAAAAATTTTTTTTTTTAGTTTTTCATAATTAGAATACGATACGATACCAAATACGCCCTGAAACAGATCACCAGTATTTTTGTTACACATTGTATATGTAAGAAAGATTTTCATGACCGAGAATTTACGAAATTATGATTATTTCTAATTTATATTTTGTTTTTTGGTATTTCTGAAAAATATATTTTCGTACATTTAAAATTTCCAGTGTCGATATAGCACAACACAAAAGGTATCCATATAGTCCCAACAAAATATCCAAAGCACGATTGCACGAAACCAAAGCCGCTCCCCATTTTGTAGCGTTCATATTTGTTTCCGTACATTAGTACGGAGCCCGGATCGGCTTACGCGGCATTAGGTGAATTATAAGCTCCACTGACGACACCCGATATGTTTGCCGGCGGCTAATGAATGGCGATAGTTGACGCAACTATAAGATACGGTCACTGGGTCAAGGAATCATTCCTAAAATGGCAAAGAACGGGACTCGATACATGACTAATTAACTTTAATTTTAAGTGTAATGCCCTGTATGGTCCACGGCGGTGAATGAATTGGGCGTTGCGCACGTAAAATTGAGGTATTTTTGTGCAGGTTTTGTGATGAAATCAAAGCACTTGGGAGAGTGAATGTTGGGACATATAGTCAGGTTTTATGTAAGCTATTAAGCTTACATAAAACCAGTTTAGTTTTCTCCTGTATATCACAATTAGGTACCTATATCATATTTACGTGTTTGCATATCCCGTCACCTTAATATAATTATATGTCAAAACAATAAAAAAATAAAAGTAGGTAGGTAAATACGGAACGAAAAAGAAAAAAAAAACTGACCTGTGTTGGGTAATCTACAGTGATCGGAATTGGTAGTGCCATTTCGCGGGACCTCGGTGCGTAAGCTTGGTATGGATATAGTTTTTAACCCCGGGATTTGATATGAAAAAGTTTGTGTTTGGTTTAAAAAATGATTTAAAGAACCGCGGGCCTAACGTATGAAAAATGTGCTTTCAGTTAGATATTGGACGTCAAAAGAAATAGATTGACAGTAGGAAATATTGAAAAAAAAATATGGTTGGCTACTATAATTTCAAAGAAAGTAATAATTTAATAATGTTCATTTAATATAATTGATGTTCATGTTACGTGTTGTATTTTATGATTGTATTATTGTTAATTGTAACTGTTAAACGAAAGTTATTTTAAATGAATGATGTATTTTTAATGACAATTTTCTTTACTTTTGCGATTTGAAGAAAATTTTCAGTGAGAAATACGAGTCGAAGAATCTCAAGTCTTATCCATGTTCTGTACAATGTTTAAGGTCATTCACCCGAAGGCACTACTTATTCCGATCACTGGTAATCTGTTAATGGCATAAATCCATTGGTACAAATTGTTATAACTTGTAATGGTTGGCAAAGCTCACAGGACAGAAAATCGACCAAAATTTAATAGGTTACCCAAGGCGCGAAAATGTAGGATCGACTTCGACTAAAAGGCCTGTTACACTTTACTTTTTATAGTCTCCTAACTAGCATCCTAATTAGGATCCTAACTCATTTTCATAGTAAATTTACTTGCTAAATGCGGTTACACTTGACTAAATTTAGAAACTAACTCATTTAGGAAGCTAATTAGGACAAATGTAACAGGGCTTTAACAATGGAGTGGGTGCACACTTCACATGGCACCGGGCGTACCATTCCCGTTAGACAGATCAAATTAGGCAAATCTGTGCGTGTATTAGCTTAAGCCACGCGTTACATGTAGCGCGGGCTTTACCCTAAGCTGATGTTGAATTTGCTGAAACTTAACTTAGGTATTACCCTTAGTGCTACTTAGTAACCGTGTTACCTAAAGGTCTCACATTAAAGTTGCGGCGTAACTTTACAAAGGCGTGCCCGGGCTCCGGTGTTGCCAGGTAAAACAAGAATTCCCTGTAAATGGGTACATAAGAAACAAAACAGGGTTGCCAAGCAAAATTACGGTAGGTACCCAATAATCATTTTTTTAAATACTTTTTGTGTATTTTGGTTATATTCACGATACGAGTATAAAAACAATAGAAAGGTGCCTAGATTTAGATTTATTTATAAGTCAATCCTAAATTGGGTCTGTAACTAAAAGCAATTTTTATTTTCAACATACATAGCTACTTATTAGTAAATGTAATGATTCTTATGCTTAGTACGTGTTCACTATATAATCAGCATTCACTAGCTAGTAATTAAGAGCAGAAAGACTGACAGAAGGATGTCAATATAAACCTAAACCAATATTTATAAAAAAAGTCTTATCTACTAGTAGTAACCCTATCCTCCCATTTTCCCGCCAAAAACATAATGTTGCCAGCGTACAAAGTTTCCCCGAAAGTGCGGGCTCGCATGACCAAACCGGGCTGAAGAGTAATGCACTGCAACACGACCCGCGCTTTGTTTCCAGTCTGTTATAATGAGAAACATGTGAAACATAATCGATTGGTTACCCGAGACGTAACAGAACTCCCGGGCCTTTGTGTTCTATCCTAGATGGAGTTTGTTTCACGTTTGAGCCAGTCGATATGCTATGTTTGTTAGGTACGCTTTTGTTTAGCTTCACGTGTTTTCTAAGGTTATTTTTAATGAAGGAGTTTGTATTGGCGATTACAACATAAATATTATAAATACGTATCCTGACTTAGCTAGACCTAACTTGGTTTAGGTTTTTAGTGTATTGTATTGACGAAATTATGTTTATGTTTAATTGTGATTAATGTGAAATCTACTTTTTTTCACACTTTCTCATTAATTTAGGAGCGAGTAATATGTAGATTGATTTTTACATACTTTACATTGGTTTTATTTAACTTGTATTGCAGTTATTCACGAGCTATGTGGGGAGCCGGCTTAATATAAGACACTTCTCTTTGCTGAAGACAACAAACATTACCAGACAAAATACCTAACACGTCGTTTTTCGGGTGGGTACCATTACCACAAAATGGCAATAACTGAAACGACCACAACCTTACAATTTTATGGCGCGCGCTAAGTGTAAATCGGGCTTTAATCTCAAGGTTTTTAAGCCTCAATATTTCTTTTAGTTCTGTCGCAGATAGCTTAAAATTGCCATTGTTTGTGTATAACTAGATCTAAGTCAATCATTTTCTCGGTTTATACCAATTTGTTTGTGTTAATAACGTGTATAAATATTGTGTTTCTATGTCTAGTTGCTAAGTCTTATCTGTGTCTAATTTTATTGATATCATGTCATAATACGCAAAATGTCTAGATTATAAGAATTTTGTACTAATTTACGAAGAAATGTCCTATATAAATATCAATTTTAACCCTCCTACAAACATGTAATACTGTAAGCTTATTAGCCAATAAATGTCTCACATACACGGCACATACCAGCCACTAGTACGAGCACGCTAAAAAACCCATAAAAGAGGCCAGCACTCGTACTCGTTGCTCACTTCAACCTCACTTCTACAACAACTCCCAGCGGGGAAACACCTGCAACTACACTGCTCAAATGTTTTACAATTTTAAATAAGCGTTATTATTCATCTCCCTACATGACCTGGTAAATGGTACAGCGGGTCAGCGCTGCTTGGTTCAACGTGGTAATCCGGTCTGCACACAACAAGTTCAATTGTATTCGCTTTAGATTTATTTTATGTAGTTTGGGTTAACATAGCGTTTAATGTTCAGGTAATATTTAAAGTATATCCGTATCAAAATGGGCATTTATTTTAGGTATCTACTGAGTAGTAAGATTCTATACGCAATCAAATATATGGTTTTTTTTCACCTCACAAAGGATACATTTACAGTTATGAGTGTTATAACATATGAAACAGAGTAAGTTAGATTAGAAGTTATACCCTTTGTGAGAGACTGGAGTCTGAACTAGGTAAAACCTGTATTACATACAGATGTCCTGATACGCGGGGTACTCCCCGCGGGCCCAATATTATGGTCTCCTTTCAGAAGAATTACAGTGCGAAAAAGAATTACGATATAAGTATTAAGGCAAGCCTTACTTAAGGTAGGTACTTAAGTATTTTCTCGTTTAAATAATGCAGCATTTTAATAGACAAATATACCTAATACTAAAGTAATAAGAACTTGTCACAAGAATGTAAACCCCAAACCCCACATTACGATGATCGGTGTAAAAATAGCCGGGGTAACCCGAGCGCGTAACCCGACACCGCGGGGCTAAAAGCGACCAAAACACCCGATCGGGTTACACGTGTAAAGGGTATTAAAAGTTATGATTCTCGTGGCAGCCGAATCTGGTTTTACTAGATTGTAACAAACAGTTGAAATTATGTAGGTACATACATTGTAACTGTAAGATGTAAGAAGACAGAGCACGTATATACAAGGTGTAACAAAAATGGTCATGATCCTTTTAAGGGGGCAATGGTATTGGTGTTGGTAACATTGTAAAATAATGAATTCATATGATAAAGTCAAATTGGTAATGATCCTGGAATACAAACATAATCTAGGAAAACTAAACAGGTATAATAGATCAAATAACCTTAGAGCACTAAAACATACAAACACTTCACTATACCGACTAATAACAACTTCTATGGACGGAGAGTCTGGTCCAGTTACTTACCTAATATCCTGAATAGTTTTCCTAGAAATGTAATAGACAACTTAGGGGAGAAACCGCATAAGCTTAAAATGATTGTTAAAAAAGCTCTGTTTGAGCAGTTATAGTTAATTGTTAAAACTATAATTTAATTAAGAACACATTATTTAAATTTTAAAAATAATTATCATATCACAAATCATCCTGACTGGCAAAAAATCTCTATTAATTGAGCATATGCTAAGTTTATAATGTAAAATTTGTGTTTTTTATTTATAATAAACAGAACAAAAAAAAATGTATCGTATTCTAATTCTGAAAAACTAAGAAAAAAAAGTCACAAAAAAAATTTGGTGAACAAATAAATTTTCTTCTACTCTTTCTTACTTGCAATACCGATACCAATTATGCCCTTAAACGGATCACCAGTATTTTTGTTACACGCTGTATAAGTATAGTAGTTTATGTAACTGTTACGTAATAAGGGTCCTTAAAACATGAGTGTGGTTTTATGAAACGAGCCGCAGGTGAGTTTCATAATAAGATCACACGAGTGTTTTAAGGCCTAATTACGTACAGTTGCATACACTGCTTTATCTACACTCATATTATTTATCTAAAATGCCGTATTCGGAAACCATAGAATGGCCGCCATTGCACCGCCATGGCCAACTCGATTGTGTCGGCGGTCGCGCGGGCGCGTGTCGGGCTGTCGGCGGATGCGCGGGAGGGTGCAGGTGTACATTATGTTATCAAAACTCATAGCACATCAATAATTGAGCATGAAAAGTTAAAATTACGTTACTGCCACGGATAAAAAGCTTATCATAGTAAAATCGGTCGTGGTAATGCTAGCCATGGCCTACCGTTTTCGAACACGTTTTAGAGAACTTACAATATGAGTGTAGATAAAAGTAGTAGTAGTCACGGATTTTAATTGTCGAGCTATTTGCGGTTCAAGCTATATTCTTTTGTTTGATACTTAAGAGTCCGGTAACGATTTAAAAACGAAAATCGCTAATAATGAAATTATGCACATGAGTGTATTTGGTACGATCGTTTGAAGTCTTGTCATTGCAAAATAATACTTTTGGTACACATTTGTTATTATTTAATTCCCGAAAACTCAATTCTCGCAGAGCTGGTTTCGTGAGGACGTTGATTCGTGCAATTTTCTCGCTTGATTTATTTTTTTATTATCTGTCATGATTTCCAATATGTCTTATATTATCCTATCCTATCCCAAAAATACCACCTAAACTTCAATTTTTTTTCTTATTTTGCTCTAGGTAAAAATACTCTTACTTAAAAAATATGTATGAACATTTTAAAAACTGTTCCACTGATTCCTTAAACGACACATTTTCCAACGTTAACATATATTTTTCATACTACATATCAGTGTTGGGCATAAAGCAATTAATTTGTAATTGCATTACGCATTAAATTATATTTAAAGCAATTATTTGTAACTAGCTTTTTCCCGCGGCTTCGCCCGCGCCGCGTACTAAAAGTATTAAAAAAGGAGGTTCTCAGTTTGACCCGTATGTTTGTATATGTACGTATGTATGTTTGTCCGCTATTATCTCGCGTTTGGCTGAACTGATTCAGATACGGTTTACAGAAAAGTATTTGTTACATTCTGGAGGTTTTGGTATACCACATTTTGGTGAAGGTGGTTCCCTTATTTTTTTAAAGAAATTATTGCAATAATTGTTGAATTGTTAGTTAGTGTCAGAAGAGATTATGATTAATGCAGAGTAGAATACTCTTGAACTAGAATAAGAATACGCACGCTAATAGAATAAGAAGTAGAATTACCCCGCGACTTCGTCTGCGTGGAATTAGTAATCCACCCTGTTATTACCCGCTTAAGGAATGACAGCTATTGTAAATATATACTTCCCCAGAACTCAATCTGTCTCCATACCAAATCATCTAAATAGGTTCAGCGGTTAATAATTCGCCATACACACTACCAACCCCTTTTCTACCCCTTTCTTCGAATGGTAATATAATCATATCCTGGAGGTACAGTCAACTGCAAAAGTGTACATATGTGTGTCAGTCCTAAACAAAAGGGACCTTGTGGGGGAAATTGAGTTATCTAAGGGATATAAATCTAGAAACATATGCCTAACTATTAATACAACAATGAACCTAACTATATACCGCCATAAGATCCCTTTTGTTTTGGGCTGACACAAATAGCGTCCAAAGTTGAATGTAAGAACTAAAACACGTACTAAAAAACTTAACAACAAACAAACAACAAAAAACAAACACAAAATTTGGCCTTAACATATTAAATTAAAACACTAACCCACAAACAAGTACAGCATGCTATATAAAAACAATGAAAATGTTTTACTAAGTGAGTGTAATTTGTAATGCATGAAGTAATGCATTACGAATTAAAATTACAAAATGTAATTTCTAATTTCATTGCGAATTACATTTTGTAATGCATTGAAATGTTAATGCAAATAGAAATTACATTTCCGTAATTTCAATTCATAATTCAAATTACATTTTGTAATTGCAATTCATAATTCGTAATGCAATTACTTTTTGCCCAACACTGCTACATATGTAGTTTACCATCATTTTAATCAATAAAAATCTTACTCTTTTCACCTCTCCAAGCAAAAGTCGCGAAAAAGCTTTTAGATTCATGTGAATTATTTATAAATGAAACATTAAATCAAATAAGTGTTCCACTTATGCAGTTTAAAGACTATCTTTCAAGATATGTATACAAATTAATAGAATTCTAATTAGTTACTGTAAAATAGTATAAAAGTTGAGCGAAATCGAAAAAAAACTTTACCGGACTCTTAACTTAATTATCCAATGTAAAGTAAACCCAAAATTCCGAGCCACACCGGCTGCGTGTGCGTAGACGTGCACGTTCCACTGTGTTGTAAAATACTAATTCTCGTAAGACATGTCACACCGCACACACACTGACTCAACCATAGACATATAAAATAAGGAAACGTAATCCCACGAAGATAAAACTGTGATTCCATAATAAGGCGCGGTCTCGTCAGGCGCGGTTACAGGGGGGGGGGGGGGGCAACAGGGGCAATAAAATAAATGCAAATATCAAATCAATAACAGATCTTATTAGAGTTCGATTACCGTTCCCACTCAAAAAACGCAAAAGGACGTCCACACGCATTGCGAATACTTATATTAGTTTTGACTTTTAACATTTCGTATTAAATGATCATGGAGACGGAAATGTGGCCGTAAGCTGAGCGCGGTAACTCGACACGGAACTAAAAGCGACCAAAACAGCCGCATTTCGCCTTCCACGTGTAAAGGATACTCGTATATATTTCTTTTTACTGCCTTTGGTAAGCTGTACAAAATTAGGGAAGGAAGATTATTACTTGTACACAGATTATAAAATTAGATAGGTACTTTGTCGTTTGTTGCCGCACAAATGATTTATTCGTGTCTAACATGCAATGAAAATAAAATTTCAAGAATTACAAAGTACCTCTACTACCGTCATATGATATCACATCTCTATGCGTCAAATATTTACAGCCACTCTAAACGTAGGTGCAAATTAGCGCTAGTTGGTAACAAGGGATAAGAAAAATAACAGAGTAAGTACAGAAAAGGAAATTTTTTCACAATAAAAACGTATAATCTTTTTCCAAATGCCTATCATTTGGAAAAAGATTATACGTTTTTATTGCAGTTAATACAACGTGTAACAAAATTGGTGGTAATCCGTTTAAGAGCCTAATTGGTATGGTATTATATTAAGAAAAAAAAAGAAAAAAAAAATACGCAAAAAAAATAGTAGTTTATGTAACTGTTACTCGAGACATGTAACTGTTACAGATCACACGAGTGTTTTAAGGCTTAATTACGTACAGTTGCATACACTGCTTTATCTACACTCATATTATATATATTAAATTAAGTGTTCGGAAACCATAGAATGACCGCCATTGTACCGTCATGGCCAACTCGATTGTGCCGGCGCTCGCGCGGGACCAATCGAGTTGGCCATGGCGGTAACATTATGTCATCAAATTCGATGTTCCAAATTTGAAACTCATTGCTTAACAATATTTGAGCATGCAAAGTTAAAATTACGTTACTGCCGCAGATAAGAAACTTATCATAGTTAAATCGTTTGTTGTAATGCTTGTCATTGTCTACGGTTTTTGAACGCATTTTAGAGTACTTACAGTATGAGTGTAGATAAAAATGGTTTTGTATGGAGGGCTGGCTGGATGACGTGTCCCATACAAAAAAAAAATCTACTTTTTCTTAGTCGTAATACGATACCAATTATTATGCCCTTAAACGAATCACCACTATTTTTGTTACACCCTGTATGTACGAGTTAACCCTTGGGACGTCTAGTGTCGAATCCGTCCCGACCATTTGAACTTAGTTTACAATTTCAAGGCCACTTATTTAAAAGGAAAAATTTGACAGTGGCGTTCGATGTCGCGAATTGTAATATGAACTCAAGAATTGTAAAGTTCCGACTCTCGCCGTTTTGTAAACTGTCAAAACGATATGTAACGATAATTCCAAAACTCAAAGATTATAGAGAATATAAAAAGCAGACGGGTCTGGTTCCAGTAAAATTAACGGAGTGACGGGCGTCGGGTGTCGCGCGACGAGCGTAATTATTAGGATCGGGTTGCGACTGGGCGTGCCTAGCCTGCGCACTAATATTTTAAGTTCTCTTAAAGTTAACTGAGATTCGGGTTTTTGACTAATTGTAAACTTTTTTGTGCTTGCTGGATTTGCGTTCATTAAGTACTGAAGGACAACAGGGCAACAGGGGCAATTGAATACAATTTTGTGCAGTCGAGATCGCGAGCGGTAGGTCTACTTGTATAGGTGAAAACTTAAAAGGTATGTACTAGTCAAAAAGTTAAAACGTCAAAAATAGGTTTTCCACTTTTGTTTCTAATTAGAAATGAATACAGTGAAGAAACATATCTTTGAAGTCGACTGATTGATTTGTATATTATTATTAATTTGGATCATTCATACTTACATTACCTACTTACCTACTAGCCTATATATAATCAACTGAGTTAGTTTTAACACCACAAAAACCATATTCAAGACCTGATAGGACCTAGTGAAGACTATATGGCCCTTCGAACCGGATAGTAGCTTTCAACTTTCAAGTATTTTGTAACAGTAACAGTAGTAACCGCTCTTGTTTGTAGACACCGAACACCGTTTATAGTTATACTCGTACGTAGTTTATTAGTCACTACCGTAGTAAACATTTTAATTCGTGTACATGTAATTTAAAACCTAATACTACCATAATGACCACACGTTCGTAAACGCAAACTAACGTCGTTCGCACGGATATCGACGTTTTATTGCACGAGCAAACAGCTTATAATGCTATTTATTCTGACATTTGAGACCGATCAAACTGGCGCAAATGTGCGGACTCCTAACCTAACTCAAGGCTGCGGAGTTTTATGGACTGGGGACCCGTTTGGTGCTTCGCGCGAGTCTGGCTGCCAAGTGTTTTACCATAATAATTAACATAAAAATAGATGTCTAACACGCATTCCACAATGAGAATATAGTGGAAGTGTGGAAGAATTTGATGGAAACTGAGGGAGATCTTAAAACTTTCAGATAACTCGCTTATAGTCAAAAGATTGTTTTTTTCCTGACTGAAAGCGGGTGAGGTGTTGACTTTATTGTTAGGAGAATAAGAGCGCGTGAAGATCATTTTCAACCCCTCACCGTTTTTTTTCGCGTCGAAAAAATTTTTGTCCTGCTTTTTCTTAGTTGAAATACGATACCAATTATGCCTTTAAACGGATCACCTATATATCTACAGTCTGTGGACTTTAATTATTGAGCTATTTACGGTTTAAGCTATTTTCTTTTGTGTAATACTTACTCTATGAAATGTCCAATATAAAGTGAACCCTAAAGGCTAAACTAAACACCCACTACCCAAAGGTTGTCTGGAAGAAATCGCTCATTAGCGATAAGACCGCCTGTTGTTACCTCTACCTAAATTTATCTAATTGTAAAATTTGTGCTTGTAACTGTATGAGGTGTGCAATAAAGAGTATTTATTATTATTATTATTATTATTAAACAATTAAAATTAATTTTTCACACCACCTGCTCGACAATGCCAAATTATATATCATGCAAACCTCACCGAAAGCAAATCATTATAGCCCTTGGCTTTAGCCGGGTTATAATGTTGTACTAAATCTCATTATAACCCGCTGGTTAATAATGTGAATTCACTTCCCATAGCTCTTATTGTTATGTGCTTAAAGTCTAATTTCATAAAGTCCGCACGGTGCACAGCCCCGCGACGCCAGCCGGGGCCCGCGCCGCCGCGTCGAGCTGATTTGAAAATCGAATTTATTCGGAAAATCGTGCTGGCCACCTCAATTTTAAATACCTAAAACAAATGCCGCGAGTGTCATAAGACGCTGCAGTATACGGAGTAAAACTGCAGGTTCTATAAAAATAGAAGATAAAATTAGAATAAAATGGACTAATGTATCAAGAATCAATTTTTAGGGTTCCGTAGCCAAATGGCAAAAAACGGAACCCTTATGGATTCGTCATGTCTGTCTGTATGTCTGTCCGTCCGTATGTCACAGCCATTTTACTCGGAGCCTATACGACGTATCTGAATAAAATTTACACATAAGGTGTATTTTGTATGCCGCTACTCAGTTATGTAGTTAAATTTGAAAAAAACAATTTTTTAAGGGGGGGGCTCCATACATGTAACAAAATTTTTATTTTTTATATTTTTGACTAAATATCAACATGTCACACATAAATCGATAGGTTTTTAAAAATAACACTGAGGTTTTTTGACCATTTTGTGATTAAGTGAATATTTTCTGAAATAATCGCTTCGAAAGTCAGAAAAATTGTTCCCCCCCCCTGTAACTTTTGAACCGTAAGTCCAAAAAATATGAAAAAAATTGAGGAGACGCGCCTTATCATATACTTTCTAGGAAAATTTTTTGAACATTATTGGTTTAGCCATTTTTGAGTTATCTCCAAAAAACTTTTTCCATAGGCATCAGATACGACCTTTTGGTATTAGTTTGGTTCTTATTCCATTGAAGGTACGGAATCCTGCTATGTGTGGTCCGACACGCACTTGGCCGGTTTTTACTTTTGATTTACTTTAATAAAAATCCGTTTCTAGTAGCCTTAGCTATTTTATTGTCTCGCAAGAGGTGAGAAAAGTAGAGTATACTCCTCGGGGATAAAGCTGTTTTTGTCACGGGCGCGCTTGAACCCCTCACTGCACTCAGGACTCAGTCTTAATTCCCTCGCTTCGCTCGGGAATTAAATCATAACCCCCTCGCTGCGCTCGGGAGTAAAATCTGGAGTCCTTCGTTACGTTCAGGATTCAATATAGCGCCCGTGACATAAAACAGTGCTTTATCCCCTTGGTGTACAATCTACTATTGTACTAACCAGAAACGTCTGCAAGCGGAATTTTAATTTTATAATTGAAAGAAAAATGGAAAAATTCACCGCGTCGAGCAAAATTCGAACTTGCGACCTTTCGGAACACCGGTCCGATCGCTCTGACCAACTGAGCCATCGACGCTTACTCACAACGGTGAATCTTTCCATCAGTTCCTTCATTGCTTACGTCAGAGGGTGACGTGTAGCGACATCTACCGTAAGTGTATATACACGGTAACGTAAAAATATTAAACAATTAAAGTCCGAGACCGTACATAGGTACTTAGTTACGAAATTGTGTTACAAATGTAACAATGTAAAATAACATTGAATAATGTTGAAATATTTGCTGACAATAAATTGGGCAGATGACGCTTTAGAGGTTAGTTGTCGGATAATGTTTTATCTTCAAGTCTTCAACGACCGTTACATTGTAATTTATTTTAGACATTAGTCACATCACAATGTTCTACTCCTTATTACACGAAAGAAGGTAGTTAAAGACGGACCTAAAGGCATGGCATGAGCCTCAGAGCGGACGCCAGGCAGACCGTCCCCAAACAGACGAAGAGATGACCATCCCACCGCAGTGCGGAAGCGACATGACAAACACACATATAAGTAAGTCAAAGTTGTAAAGTATCCTTCAGTCCTTAGTCCCTACCCCCATATGAAGAGGAGTAGCAGAAGACACCAGAAGAAAGCATCGCAATGATGGCATTCATGGCAGGCATTAACTATCAGTCCTCTTTGCGGTGTATTCACATCTGTCCTGGTGTAATTCGGTAAGGCGGAGACAAATGGAAATGATTCCCTTTTCACAGATAAGATCCACCAGCTTCCAAAATCACCAGGCCAGTTTACGTCTGGCCTGTGATGACGCAATAAAATTATTATGTATCTCGGAGTCAAGTTTACTCAAGACTCACAGCGAAATTGTCTTACGAATAGATCAACTCATGAACTTGGCCGAAATCTCAGCCGCTAAAAATACACATGTAACTGTCAGTCACCTGAGACGTTACATCACTGGCTCTGGGACTGTTGGCCATTGAAACCAACCTCGGTCATACACAGATTTAGGTTTTAATTTATCTTTTTGTGTTCATAACATAAGTCGTTGATGAAACTAATGTCACAGAATAACTAATAGTACTACCGTACTAATGTCCTTGATTTTTTTTAGGGTTCCGTAGTCAACTAGGAACCCTTATAGTTTCGCCATGTCTGCCCGTCCGTCCGTCCGTCCGTCCGCGGATAATCTCAGTGACCGTTAGCACTAGAAAGCTGAAATTTGGTACTAATATGTATATCAATCACGCCGACAAAGTGGTAAAATAAAAAGTGGAATTTTTTTTTTATTAGGGTACCTCCCCTATACGTAAAGTGGGGAGTGATTTTTTTTTTCATTTCAACCCTAACGTGTGATATATTATTGGATAGGTATTTAAAAATGAATAGGGGTTTCCTAAAATCATTTTTCGATAATGTAAATATTTTCGGAAATAATCGCTCCAGAAGTAAAAAAATATGCGTTCCCCCCCCCCCCCCTCTAACTTTTGAACCATAAGTTTTAAAAATATGAAAAAAATCTCAAAAGTAGAACTTTATAAAAACTTTCTAGGAAAATTATTTTGAACTTGATACGATGAATAGTTTTTGAAAAAAAAAATACAAAATAATTTCTGAACTATGTTTGTAATTTAACCGTATAAGCAGGTGTTTATTGTACCTGTAATTTCTACAAAATTACAATGAAATGACGTGCTTTCAAATAAAGTAAAAACGGTGAAAATCGGTTCACGCAATAAAGAATTATCCCATAAAAATCATCTTCCATACTTTATGCTCGCGCGCAATAGTTTACTTAATTTGCCGATAGATGTCGCTGTACGTGGAACTCTCATATCATATCCTACATGGCGGTGTTATTAACTCTTAAGTGGGGACACTTACTGTGACGGACGGAAAACTACGGAACCCTACAGTGAGCGTGGCCCGACACGCTCTTGGCCGGGTTTTGTATATACTGACACTTTTATGGGCTTTGCCTGAAATAGATGATGATTTTGATTTGATTTATTATTTACTAGCTTTGGCCCGCGACTTCATCTGTGTAAAAGGTCCTTGGGATGTCACAAATATTCGTGTTCCCATTCGTATCGCATATTTTTTTACATTCGCATCGACATTCGCGTTCGTATCAAACGATACGAATATTTTCCGAATGCGAATGTTTGAAGAACGCGTTATGTTTTACACTGCGATCATCTTTAGTTTACGATTGACACATGATTTTTATACATTTGATTTTCTACCTTGTTGTCCTGATAATAAAGTCAACATTACAAGCATGACACTATTTGGTGCAGTGTTTTAAATATCGACTTTATTTTGTTCGCGATAAGGTAGAATTTCAAACGGATAAAAACTTTTTGTCAAGTTTTAACTAGCTTTAATCAAAGTGTAACAGCGTTGATCCGACCTCGATACTCTGATACGTAATTACTAATTAGATTCCAAAAAACTAACCTCACTCAATAACTTTTCGTTGGTATTTTTCTGAATAAAGGTAAATGAAAATTGCTTTTGTACATCAGATGATTAAATATACAAGTAAATACATTATATCAATGTAGCTTATTTAAAAAAATACATAATTACGTGAAACCGGTGAATGAGTGAGGTTAGTTTGTTGGAATCTATGTAATTATGAATCATAGTTTAGTTTAGTCATAAATTATGCTTGCGCATTAACGTTGCGCAAACATTATCATTTGACTCCATTGACTCATGTTGACCGACAATATAGACTCATTATTTTTATGTATTTCGAAACGACATTCGTAACATCCCTAGTTCAAACATAAAAGTGGTTATCGCTTCTCCCCTCCCGCAAAATTTTTGGAGCCGTTATTTCACCTCCTTGTTCAACCAAATCCATTGATCTGTGTTTGTTTTTTAGGGTTCCGTAGTCAACTAGGAACCCTTATAGTTTCGCCATGTCTGTCCATCCGTCCGTCCGTCCGCGGATAATCTGTGACCGTTAGCACTAGAAAGCTGAAATTTGGTACTAATATGTATATCAATCACGCCGACAAAGTGATAAAATAAAAAGTGGAAAAAAATGTTTTATTAGGGTACCTCCCCTATACGTAAAGTGGGGAGTGATTTTTTTTTTTCATTTCAACCCTAACGTGTGATATATTGTTGGATAGGTATTTAAAATGAATAGGGGTTTACTAAAATATTTTTTTGATAATGTAAATATTTTCGGAAATAATCGCTCCAGAAGTTAAAAAAATGTGTCCCCCCCCCCTCTAACTTTGAACCATAAATTTTAAAAATATGAAAAAAATCTTAATAAAAACGAATAGAACTTTATAAAAACTTTCTAGGAAAATTATTTTGAACTTGATAGGTTAAACAGCTTTAAAAAAAAAATTACAAAATAATTTCTGAACTGAGTTTGTAATTTAACCGTATAAGCAGGTGTTTTGTACCTGTAATTTTTTAACTCTTAAGTGGGGACACTTACTGTGACGGACGGAAAACTACGGAACCCTACACTGAGCGTGGCCCGACACGCTCTTGGCCGGTTTTTTGTTATAATTATTTATACAGTCCACATTCGACACTCGTTTATTATGCCTTTTCACTAATTAGGCTTGCTGGTAAAAAAATTTTTGCGTGCTTAAAATGATCTCTCCATCGAATAGGTAAGGCTGTCTATTAAAGTAATCAAGCCGTGGTAGCAGAGTGATTCCGGTGTTCGATTTACAAACCCGATGATCCTGATTCCTGACTCATAGTCAGATTCTTGGACTTTCTGGCGTTTTGAAGTTATACCTACACTAGCCTTTTCCCGCGGCTTCGCCCGCGTACTATAAGTACTCAAAAAAGATACGATACCCATGTTGATTTTCAGACTTTGTGACCACATTTGCCCCTTTTAGGGGTTGAATTTTCAAAAAACATAAAACACGTGTTCACTCATTTATCGCTAGGAATACTCATGTGAAGTTTCGAATAAAATAGTCTAACAAATCTTGATTCGCAATACAAACTTTGGACCCCCATTTTACCCCCTTAGGGGGAAAATTTTGAAAAATCCTTTCTTAATGCATCCCTAGACCTTATAAGGAACCTACGTGCCAAATTTGGAATCTCTAGAACCAGTGGTTTGGGCTGTGCGTTGATATGTCAGTCAGTCAGTCAGTCAGTCAGTCAGTTTCTTCTTTTATATATTTAGATATACTATACCTACTTAGTGCTAGCGAAAAATCCAATCGTTACTAAAAAATAACTAATAGTACTTAGGAAAGTTCAGTGGAAATTATTTACAGAGCTAGCATTTCACATAATCCCGAGATATTTTTAATTACATAATTCGAGCCGTGGGGTTCGATTGCTGCTTTAATTATTCTAAGTTGCGAACCCGACGCCGTATCGTCGTTAATTTTAATGTAAGAAGAGCCGCGGTATCTTATGCCGCGGGCGCCACTTAATCAGTGGCAGTATTTTAACTTGAGAACTAACTCTGACTATATTCCAATATTGTTTCTCGGCAAAAATGAATATTATTATCTTATATAGTACTGATATATGTAGTGAAATAGGTAATTAAAAAGCAAGTTTTTTTAAAGAACACAATTGTCAGTAGTTACATCTACTTGAACATAAAGTAGCGATGATAGATTTGTTGCTTAAACCACATAGTATGTGGTAATATCGGATAGGTTCAGTTCACCAGTATAAGTATTAGTACGATAAAGATTGCGCAATAAACTAATGGTAAGAGCACAAAAGGTTCACTGCTACAAAGCCGCGATTTAAATCACCAAAAATCACCACGGTTGGGGTAAAAAACTAGGCAAAATATGATCACAAGATTTCTGGGTGATCCCTGTAGTATAGGTAAGATCGAACTATTCCAGTCAAAGTACTGTGATAATGCTACCGTTCCACACCAGCCTGTTTATGCAGGAATAATTAATTTTCTACAATTACGAGTGAGGTTACCTACTTGTAAGTATTTCCCGAAATTACGCGGCGTATCGGGATCGGGTGGCTTTGTTAAAATTTAATTATTTTATGGCTTATGTGAGAAAAATGAGAGGGTTACGTTTCGCGGTGTGGTTTACGCGTTGGCAATAACGCGATATTGCTATTGGTGCAAATAAATCTTTTCGGTAACATTTACCAGTGGCGGGGTGTCAAGTATATTCGAAGGCAAGGTGAAGCTTTTCTTGTCTTCATGACTTTCATGAACCGTAGCAAAATGCTCTCAATTGGCTAAACATAAGACAAGCCGGTGGATTCGCCTTCTAAGATGCGAATCTTCAATTATTTGGTTATTATATTTGGTATTACTTGTTATAGATGACAAATGCCAAGTGCTCCAACCTAACGTATGTCATATACCTACGAAACCTTTAATGCAGTTCTTTTAACGTGGTAAGTCAGCAAAACAAAGCGAATAGAAAAAAATATAAATCAATAACTACAATCAAATCATATTTAAAAATTTAAGTCTACATCATTAGAAGTTTAATCCTTTGTATGTACATCTGTCCGTCTCCCCACTGTCATCCGAGTCGCGTTATCCGATCCGACATTATTGAGACAAAACCTAGTGTCAGCTCACTGCCACATACAGAAACACCCTTTAGAGTATATAGTTTTAATAAAAGAATTCTATAAAGAAAGACTTGAGTAACTTGAACGTGGTTTCGTATAAACAACCTTTGGGAATGTGATGCGCTTAATGAAGGTATCGTAAGATTTTTCCTGTCATCCGAGAGGACCCCAGGCTCCTTTGAGCCGTAGCAAAAAGCTAGGACAAAGCTAGGAAGATGATAATATAATAATATGACAGTATAATATTTTGGTACTATCGCGTAGTCCACAATATCTCGTATACTACGAGGGAGATAGCGATTTTTTGTGAAGGAAATGGCCCCCCATGAACGAAATCCTGGATCCGCGTCTGGTCTTTTTACATTACTTAGTAAAGAATCTGCTAAGAACAGTAGCATCCGAAACAGTGGCACTGACTCTCAACATATTAAGCGAACATCCCTTGTCGTTGTCACGCGATAGCCCGTTGTAACCGATCCCGAAGCGTTGCATTGTACATCTTGTCGAGAGTAGCGAAGGAGACTGTACGCACAATTTATAGTCTGGCAAACCAAAACTGACAGTGTATTAACGTGTGTAAACGTGTATTTATTTGCTTGTTTATTGTGGGATTGTGGCTCTACCTTATAAGCTAAACTGGATTTTTTATTCTAATATATCTGCTCTGCTAAGCCGAATGGCGCTATGTCAAAATAAAATTCTTTTGAAAATGGAACTCTTTAGTTCAGCTTAGCAGGGCAGATATCTGATGTCAACACCTTAAGAATGGCATAAAATGTACAATCAAAAGAGTGTAGTAAGGTAAGGATGACATGTAATACCGTTGCATTGCAAGTGCAACCAAACCCACTTTGAGCTGCGTTGATCGTTGAAGCAATCTTTTGAAAGAGTGTCAATGAAGACTGGACGAAAGTCGAAACTGACAAGTTTTCAATTACGTAAATAAGGTAGATAACGTATCTATCGCCTAGCTTCGAAGGTTTCAGTTGGCTTAACAACAGTCAGCACTCGACAGTAAATTAACGAGGCGGGCAAGGAACAGTCTACTACAATAATGTATTGCGTTTTTTATTGCGTTGTAATAAGGTCCAAAGTGGATACGTGTCTTTGTAAGCGACTGTCCATCGCCCACACTGTTAACTGCCCATCGGTGGACCTTATGGCTTTCGTAATAAGGTCCACCGATGTATAGAGTGTTGCTGTTTGTATTAAAAAGATCTATGCACGAGGTTATGTTAAGACACCAAGAGCATAAAACAATCAAATTTAGGACATTGGATTAGGTTATCCTTCCCTTCGTACTTACTTTTTGATCGAGTTTTAATACTCCAAGTCAAGGAGAAATGTCAACGCTCTAAAACTGTTTATTTAACATACGCCGTTGCATATGCACTAACTTCTCACATTACTCCAATCTCTCAAAAGAGTTACTCCTCTGCGTTCTCCCTCCAATCTATACGAGGGGGGTGAATAAACAACACCTCCACCAGGAGGCGTGCATGCGAGTATCGTGTGACCATATCGGTTTCAGCTAACACGGCCTTTGTGACCTTTATTCCCTTGATATAAGGAGTATAATGTTTTAGCACCCGCTGGACAATCAATCTGGCTGAGTAGCTTCAGAATTGGTTTTGTAGAAAAAATGTGCGGCTTTAAAATGCATGGTGTGAAAATTAGATCGTGTTCGTTAAAGGTTAGGTGGTTTAACTATAGAATATATAATAAGGTAAATCCCTAGTGCTCGACAAGCTAATGCCCAACCCGAGATCCTGCCTTTTCGCCGAATAACGTTTCCCAAACTGTTTCATTTGCCAACTGTGTCATTTGGCATACCTACTGCTTTTTTTCTGGAACTGTAAACTTTCAGGGTTTGTTTTATAATCATCGAGTAGAACCATATAGGTTAGGTTAGGTTTGTTTTATACCAATCCTGAAATTCTTAGTTCCAGAAAAAAATGCAGTATGCCAAATTTCACAGTTGGCAAATAAAACAGTTTGGGAAACGTCACTCGGCGAAACGGCAGAGAACCGCCCAACCCAATAGTTTACTCCCTGCTGTCTTTTTTGTTGGAGTTTGTCCGGAAAGAGAAGTGTCTTTGACTATTGGTTTATATTGGGAGCTCATATACATTCAACGAACTTCTCTTTCCGGACAGACTATGATTGACTTAGGTACGTTTGGAGACTTTGAATAAAGTTTTGGAGATGACATGTACGGGGATGATGATGGGAACTCGGACATGCCTAACAAAGAAACTACACCCTTACGTCAAGAAAAATCCGGCCTTTTGCTATTGGTTCGCTATGAACAGGGTGACCGCGAGGTAGGGTTTGCACGACTGATCTACAATCCAGATCCAAATAATTCCATACATTTAGGATCCGGATTGCAAACCCTACCGCGAGGTGAAAAAACGCATTGATATTTTAAACCTTGAACGTCAACATCATCATCACTCAGATCTCAGATTTAGACTACAATCGGGCGGAGTCGTGCGACATTGCGCACATTAGTTAAGTAGCCGTCAGTTCATTTGGCCAAAGCGGTGACATTGAGGCATCACGCATGCGTCAACTCAGGAATCAACATGATGGAAAAGATGCTCGTTTCTCATGGCTGTGAGTGCTACGACTTGCGCGAGCGCTGGTGCGCTACCGCGAATATCGAAATTTGAAAATTGACTTTCTATGACGAACTGAAAACCCGAAAACTGTTTGTTCAGAATCGAGAGTGGAATCGGTTGCGATGCGATATATCTTAACTTAACACAGGTTTTTTTTTTAAGGCGCTAGGCGCTGATTGTGGCCGAAAACTGTTACTTTCTAAGGGATATATCTCAATAACGGGTCATTCAAAAATTTTGAAAAAAATATATGTTATTTACCATTTCATGTACAACATTGTCAACGTTTGAATAACTCGTGTAATGTATAGTTTCTCCGTTATGTAAATGTAACGAAATGTCGTTTTACGGTTAATTTTGCTTATATATACTGAACGGCTCATTCGATTTAAAATATTGTTGAACTAAAAAATATGTACTACAGAACACTACAAACTCAACGTAGGATATTTAAATTGATTAAATTTTCTTAAACAACTTGATCATAATTCCACATTTCGTGCGTTATTAGCTCGAAAACGGCGTTGCTGGCAGTCGTGAGCTAGCTTTGAGACGAGGAGACTGTGTCGCTCGTCGCTCCGTGCTTCCCTTATACTACATATACTTGTGCTTGGCCCGTGAGCAATAATATCGGACTTACTGTGCCTAAAGACTAAATAACTGCAGAGGGTTCATGCGGTGCGGATATAACGTGTCTTCCCGGAATCAATAATGTATAGATATTTTTATCTTTTAAGATAATGTACTCGTATGCATGTTTATGTACGTTCGTATAAAAAGTGTATTTTATTTAGATTATAATACAAGTAAAAAACAAATGAAATAAAAATGGAGATAAAACAAAAATCATGAATTTCACATTGCTCTGAAAACAAATTTGGTCAAGTAAGTAAACTAAAATTATTATGTTTTAGTAGACGCATGCATCACGCAAAATAGGCATTAGTCGTCGAGTTGCGGAAATCGGCTAGTACTGCAATACAATACACTAATAATTAATTTAATAAAAAACTTCAAAGAACCGAATTTATTTAAACATATTTATTTAAGAATACCGTGTTCTAAACGAATGTAATATGCGTTCTATTTTAAGATTAAACACAATCTTTAATGTTATACTTTATACTAATTTCTCAAATCTAGAAATTGCGAAGTAAACTGCAAAGGATTGCAGATAAACCGGCCAAGAGAATATCGGGCTATGCTCAGAGTTGGGATCCGTAGTTGCCGGCCTGTTACAATACATCCATTCAAAAGGTAGTCTATAAAGAAATATTTTGTGGCACTTACGTTTTTTTTTTTTTATACTACGACGGTGGCAAACAAGCATACGGCCTGCCTGATGGTAAGCAGTGCAGTGAAACACTTCTATAATTGCATTAACACGTTTAATTTTGAAGACAAAGTAAATTATTTAAAATTAGCAACAATAGTCAGATTATTTAAAATTTAGCATTTCACGTAAAAATTACAATAACGGTATCTATATTAAGATATTTCACATTCAATAACTTCCTTAGTGGTCAGAATGTAATTAAATTACAATAATAAAAATATTTAAAATTAGCACTTCACTTAAAAATGAAGATAACTGTACCTATATAAGGATATTTCACATTCAATAGTTACCTTAGTGGTTAGAATGTAATTAAATTACAATAATCAGAATATTTAATATAAGCACTTCACTTAAAAATGAAGATAACTGTACCTATATAAGGATATTTCACATTCAATAGTTAGCAAAACTGGTAAGTAAAAATAAAGACTCGGCTGGTAATAATTTGGCTGCAGGAAAATAATGGGTTAATGAGGCGGGTGATATGGATGGTGACAGATGATTCGCTGGCTGAACATAGCCTAAATTAAAGAGCCAGGTCTTTATACGCCCGTCAAACGAGGCAATTGGAATTTTGGGAAATTTAGCAAAACAACAAAAAAACTATTATGGCACAAAAATACTGGATACAAAGAAAAGGAATCGGATTTATAACGTTTTTAAAAAAAATTAAATAATATGATATTCTCGAAAGACAGGATGGCTAAAGCTGTAGTTTTAAGTTGAAAAGAGTTCGTGGGCAAGTGTCCGCTTTGGTTTAGGCGGACCCAATAGCTCGCTGAACTCCTTTTCTCACTTGGAGAGCCCGCTGGATGCGGACTCTAATTCTCCGACGATGGTGAAGAAACCCGCGGAAAACGCGGCAGTTGCAGACCGTCTCGCCGGTCCTTCCGGCTCAGGCGGTTCCACTGTATAGCACTTGCTATATAATTTATAGCCTTTTGCCCGGCAACGTATTTGGTTTTGTTTTTGCTCCAATAATGTATTAATAGCACTTGCTATATAATGTTTGAATGCAAAGATAAATCGATCGAGAAATAAATCGCACTTCACCACGAAGCAACTAAGCAAATTATAGCAAAACCCCCAGACAAAACCAGAATATCTGTTTTTCTTTAAAAAATCTCCCCCGTAGCTCTGACACACTCCATCAAAAATCAACTTTTTTTTTTTGACAATCTGGAATACCTCAAAAATTCACATTCAAAATTAGCGCGAGTATTATCTCAATTTTATAACTGCCAGTCGTATTACAAAATGCGGACTGATATAAGCGCCATCTACCTGTAATGCCTTGAATCACAATGTACACTTTTTTATATATCAACAGCAACCTAGCCTTAGACCTTCCTTAGACACGGAAGTTCTGAAGAAAGTCGACAGATGTCGTACGATAAACGTAGCGTCATGCTACAGCAGCTACCCGTAACCTATGGGCGCCTGTAACTCCACAGGAGTCACATGCGCGTTGCCGACCCTTTACAAAAAGGAGGATTCACTGTGTTGACGGCTAAAGGAACAAGAGGGTCCCTCATCGTCAACACACTGGGTCCTCTTTGAGCTCTTTGGCAACCTTACTCACCAGCAGGAACACAACACTATGAGTAGGGTCTAGTGCTATTTGGCTGTGGTTTTCTGTAAGGTAGAGGTACTTCCCCAGTCGGGCTCTGCTCCAGATTTGAGCGAGATGACATTCACTGAACGTGCCCTACCACACTAAGCGAGATGCCATTCGCAGTGCCCATACCTCTCTTTACGTTATTTTACTATAGGCATAACTCAAAAACGGCTTAACCGATTTTATTCCATATAGTTTTTATTGAAAATACGTGATAAGTATTTCAATGGCCTCACTTCCAGGAATTTTCCCAATTTTTTGGACCCACGGTTCAAAAATCAAAGAGCATTTTAACTTTCGAAGCTATTATTTACGAAAGTATTCGTTTTATCCAAAAGTTGTTTAAGGCATATTCTTCTTGAAAGACCTATCCAACAATGGGTTTCAGATACTTATTGTTTTACCATTTTGTAGGCGTAATTAAAACACATAATTACTCATACCAAATTTCAGTCTACTAACTATCACTGAGCAAAGCCTGATTGAGAATCTAATAAAAAATTGCTGATATTTAAGAGTTCAATGTATGTAAGCATATAGGAAAAAAAGCTTTTTTTTTATACCACGACGCTGGCAAACAAGCATACGACCCGCCTGATTGAAAGCAGTTATAAAGCCTATGGACGCCTGCAACCCCAGAAGATTCACATGCGCGTTGACTACCCTAAAAAAAACTTTACTAAGTCGGTGAAATGCAAATAAATACAAATTTTATATTAATTATCAACACAAGTAATAAATTACTACTAAGTGTTAATACTACCTATCAAATATCTTTAAAAGACCGGCCAAGTTTGTATCGGACCATGTATAATGTAGGGTTCCGCAGAAAGTAGTTTCTTGGAGATAACTCAAAAACGGATGAACCGATAATATGTGAAATAATTTTCGTAGAAAATTAAGTACTAAGCCTTCTTGGTATTTTTTCATATTTTTTAGACTTACGGATTAAAAGTTCGATGGGGGCTATTATATTTAGACTTTCGAAGCATTTCTGAAAATATTGAGTTAATAAAAAAGTTTTAAAAATACTATATATATATATAAGATATTTTTAAAGCCGTATCGTACAACATGTTCATATTTACAAAAAAAATATTTTTGACATTTAGTTTGGCATATGTATGTATGGAGTGCCTCACCTAAAAGATTTTTTTAGCAATTTAGCCAGAAAACTAAGTAGCGGCACATGAAACACCTCTAGATAAAATTTCAGTAATATATGTTTTATAATAAAAATGGCTGTGACATACGGACGGACAGACGGACATGTTTCAAAAAACTTTTAAGTGTTCCGTTTTTACCATTTTGGCTATGGAACCCTAAGAAGTGTTTGCGCTGTGTTATATTTTCATCATCATCATATCAGCCGAAAGACGTCCACTGCTGGACATAGGCCTCCCCCAAAGAGTGCCACAATGACCGGTCCTGCGCCACCCGCATCCAGCGGTGTTATATTTTAAAGATCTAAATTCAATGGGCTTACAGCTCTCATTTGTATGACGATTTCGTGCACAAATACCGCTCCTTACATGTGCATTTTTACTATTCGCAACTCGCAATAGGCTTAGTTTTGTTAATTTATCGTAATGAAGTGAATTTTTACGGTTAATATTTAAAATCGCAACAAAAAAATAACCATCTATTAAGCCCACTTGCACAGCAAAAAAAATCCAAATTCACATGAAAGACCGCTTTGATGTGCATTCAGTTTTTTTTGCTGTACTAGTCAGTATTTTTTTATTTTTTTCTGATATGCGGAATATTTTTAACCATATTTCGTAAATTCATAAATATTTTGCCGCTCACTGTACTTCAAATTCAAAATCTAGGTTTTCATTTTTTTACATAAAAATCTACTAATCGAGATCGTTATTACTTATCTTATTTAGTAGCATACCTAAAAAATGTCACCGTAGTACTTAATCACAGAATTCAAATCACAAAACATCCACAAAAGGATTAGGTATGATTATTATAAATCTGCCCGCGCGCCTCTGAGTAAAGTCATATTCTTTGAACATTATTGCGGTGCATCGCGGCGGATTTACGCACGATCGCAATGAGAAGGGTACGCGGGTGGCGCGGGTAGAGGGCGCCCAAACGCTCAAGGACACTCCGGCGACAATCGTCTTAATGTCTAGTTTAAATATTGCTACCGTTTACCATTGTATTAAGAGGTATTTTTTTAATGAAATAGGAGGCAAATGAGCAGACGAATCGCCTGATGGTAAACAATTACCGCCGCCACCACCAGAGGGGTCACAAGGGCGTTGCCGGCCTTTAAGATGGGAATACGCTCTTTTCTTGAAGGTTTGAAGGTCGTATCGGTCCGGAAATACCGCCGAGGCAGGATTGGCAGGAAGTTTCTGGAGAAACGCACAGTTGAGGACTGCAGACCACCTAAGTGGTGATGATGGAAATGCTGTCGCGTAGGACGATGGCGGTTGAATATTTAATAATGACTGGCATCTATGACAAATTTGTTTTTTCACTGTACATTTAGGAGGTGTCATTTAAAATCAATCCTAAATTTTCTCGTTAAATTACAATTTGACAAATATAAACTATCTAATGTGTCTGATAATTTTCACTATGTGTGATATGAAGTCAAAATACTGTCAAAGTTTTAACTTTGTTCGTGACACGGTCAAGCAAGAAATTAGAAACCAGAAAAATCTGTACTGGAAGCGGGAGTTCCCGATTTTTGCCATACAAAATCAGAACTGGGAGCAATCATTTGGAACATTCTCTGGGGTTGTTAGTTTTCACTATGTGTAAAAGTTGGAATCTATTGACCCAAGAAACCATAGGGGTACGGATGGGAATACAAATACAATTAAATACATGAGAACCCAGAAGAACCCATGAGGACGGTACGGCAATTCCAACCGGACGCCATTACTTAAAAATGAAGATAACTGTACCTATATAAGGATATTTCACATTCAATAGTTAGCAAAACTGGTAAGTAAAAATAAAGACTCGGCTGGTAATAATTTGGCTGCAGGAAAATAATGGGTTAATGAGGCGGGTGATATGGATGGTGACAGATGATTCGCTGGCTGAACATAGCCTAAATTAAAGAGCCAGGTCTTTATACGCCCGTCAAACGAGGCAATTGGAATTTTGGGAAATTTAGCAAAACAACAAAAAAACTATTATGGCACAAAAATACTGGATACAAAGAAAAGGAATCGGATTTATAACGTTTTTAAAAAAAATTAAATAATATGATATTCTCGAAAGACAGGATGGCTAAAGCTGTAGTTTTAAGTTGAAAAGAGTTCGTGGGCAAGTGTCCGCTTTGGTTTAGGCGGACCCAATAGCTCGCTGAACTCCTTTTCTCACTTGGAGAGCCCGCTGGATGCGGACTCTAATTCTCCGACGATGGTGAAGAAACCCGCGGAAAACGCGGCAGTTGCAGACCGTCTCGCCGGTCCTTCCGGCTCAGGCGGTTCCACTGTATAGCACTTGCTATATAATTTATAGCCTTTTGCCCGGCAACGTATTTGGTTTTGTTTTTGCTCCAATAATGTATTAATAGCACTTGCTATATAATGTTTGAATGCAAAGATAAATCGATCGAGAAATAAATCGCACTTCACCACGAAGCAACTAAGCAAATTATAGCAAAACCCCCAGACAAAACCAGAATATCTGTTTTTCTTTAAAAAATCTCCCCCGTAGCTCTGACACACTCCATCAAAAATCAACTTTTTTTTTTTGACAATCTGGAATACCTCAAAAATTCACATTCAAAATTAGCGCGAGTATTATCTCAATTTTATAACTGCCAGTCGTATTACAAAATGCGGACTGATATAAGCGCCATCTACCTGTAATGCCTTGAATCACAATGTACACTTTTTTATATATCAACAGCAACCTAGCCTTAGACCTTCCTTAGACACGGAAGTTCTGAAGAAAGTCGACAGATGTCGTACGATAAACGTAGCGTCATGCTACAGCAGCTACCCGTAACCTATGGGCGCCTGTAACTCCACAGGAGTCACATGCGCGTTGCCGACCCTTTACAAAAAGGAGGATTCACTGTGTTGACGGCTAAAGGAACAAGAGGGTCCCTCATCGTCAACACACTGGGTCCTCTTTGAGCTCTTTGGCAACCTTACTCACCAGCAGGAACACAACACTATGAGTAGGGTCTAGTGCTATTTGGCTGTGGTTTTCTGTAAGGTAGAGGTACTTCCCCAGTCGGGCTCTGCTCCAGATTTGAGCGAGATGACATTCACTGAACGTGCCCTACCACACTAAGCGAGATGCCATTCGCAGTGCCCATACCTCTCTTTACGTTATTTTACTATAGGCATAACTCAAAAACGGCTTAACCGATTTTATTCCATATAGTTTTTATTGAAAATACGTGATAAGTATTTCAATGGCCTCACTTCCAGGAATTTTCCCAATTTTTTGGACCCACGGTTCAAAAATCAAAGAGCATTTTAACTTTCGAAGCTATTATTTACGAAAGTATTCGTTTTATCCAAAAGTTGTTTAAGGCATATTCTTCTTGAAAGACCTATCCAACAATGGGTTTCAGATACTTATTGTTTTACCACTTTGTAGGCGTAATTAAAACACATAATTACTCATACCAAATTTCAGTCTACTAACTATCACTGAGCAAAGCCTGATTGAGAATCTAATAAAAAATTGCTGATATTTAAGAGTTCAATGTATGTAAGCATATAGGAAAAAAAGCTTTTTTTTTATACCACGACGCTGGCAAACAAGCATACGACCCGCCTGATTGAAAGCAGTTATAAAGCCTATGGACGCCTGCAACCCCAGAAGATTCACATGCGCGTTGACTACCCTAAAAAAAACTTTACTAAGTCGGTGAAATGCAAATAAATACAAATTTTATATTAATTATCAACACAAGTAATAAATTACTACTAAGTGTTAATACTACCTATCAAATATCTTTAAAAGACCGGCCAAGTTTGTATCGGACCATGTATAATGTAGGGTTCCGCAGAAAGTAGTTTCTTGGAGATAACTCAAAAACGGATGAACCGATAATATGTGAAATAATTTTCGTAGAAAATTAAGTACTAAGCCTTCTTGGTATTTTTTCATATTTTTTAGACTTACGGATTAAAAGTTCGATGGGGGCTATTATATTTAGACTTTCGAAGCATTTCTGAAAATATTGAGTTAATAAAAAAGTTTTAAAAATACTATATATATATATAAGATATTTTTAAAGCCGTATCGTACAACATGTTCATATTTACAAAAAAAATATTTTTGACATTTAGTTTGGCATATGTATGTATGGAGTGCCTCACCTAAAAGATTTTTTTAGCAATTTAGCCAGAAAACTAAGTAGCGGCACATGAAACACCTCTAGATAAAATTTCAGTAATATATGTTTTATAATAAAAATGGCTGTGACATACGGACGGACAGACGGACATGTTTCAAAAAACTTTTAAGTGTTCCGTTTTTACCATTTTGGCTATGGAACCCTAAGAAGTGTTTGCGCTGTGTTATATTTTCATCATCATCATATCAGCCGAAAGACGTCCACTGCTGGACATAGGCCTCCCCCAAAGAGTGCCACAATGACCGGTCCTGCGCCACCCGCATCCAGCGGTGTTATATTTTAAAGATCTAAATTCAATGGGCTTACAGCTCTCATTTGTATGACGATTTCGTGCACAAATACCGCTCCTTACATGTGCATTTTTACTATTCGCAACTCGCAATAGGCTTAGTTTTGTTAATTTATCGTAATGAAGTGAATTTTTACGGTTAATATTTAAAATCGCAACAAAAAAATAACCATCTATTAAGCCCACTTGCACAGCAAAAAAAATCCAAATTCACATGAAAGACCGCTTTGATGTGCATTCAGTTTTTTTTGCTGTACTAGTCAGTATTTTTTTATTTTTTTCTGATATGCGGAATATTTTTAACCATATTTCGTAAATTCATAAATATTTTGCCGCTCACTGTACTTCAAATTCAAAATCTAGGTTTTCATTTTTTTACATAAAAATCTACTAATCGAGATCGTTATTACTTATCTTATTTAGTAGCATACCTAAAAAATGTCACCGTAGTACTTAATCACAGAATTCAAATCACAAAACATCCACAAAAGGATTAGGTATGATTATTATAAATCTGCCCGCGCGCCTCTGAGTAAAGTCATATTCTTTGAACATTATTGCGGTGCATCGCGGCGGATTTACGCACGATCGCAATGAGAAGGGTACGCGGGTGGCGCGGGTAGAGGGCGCCCAAACGCTCAAGGACACTCCGGCGACAATCGTCTTAATGTCTAGTTTAAATATTGCTACCGTTTACCATTGTATTAAGAGGTATTTTTTTAATGAAATAGGAGGCAAATGAGCAGACGAATCGCCTGATGGTAAACAATTACCGCCGCCACCACCAGAGGGGTCACAAGGGCGTTGCCGGCCTTTAAGATGGGAATACGCTCTTTTCTTGAAGGTTTGAAGGTCGTATCGGTCCGGAAATACCGCCGAGGCAGGATTGGCAGGAAGTTTCTGGAGAAACGCACAGTTGAGGACTGCAGACCACCTAAGTGGTGATGATGGAAATGCTGTCGCGTAGGACGATGGCGGTTGAATATTTAATAATGACTGGCATCTATGACAAATTTGTTTTTTCACTGTACATTTAGGAGGTGTCATTTAAAATCAATCCTAAATTTTCTCGTTAAATTACAATTTGACAAATATAAACTATCTAATGTGTCTGATAATTTTCACTATGTGTGATATGAAGTCAAAATACTGTCAAAGTTTTAACTTTGTTCGTGACACGGTCAAGCAAGAAATTAGAAACCAGAAAAATCTGTACTGGAAGCGGGAGTTCCCGATTTTTGCCATACAAAATCAGAACTGGGAGCAATCATTTGGAACATTCTCTGGGGTTGTTAGTTTTCACTATGTGTAAAAGTTGGAATCTATTGACCCAAGAAACCATAGGGGTACGGATGGGAATACAAATACAATTAAATACATGAGAACCCAGAAGAACCCATGAGGACGGTACGGCAATTCCAACCGGACGCCATTAAATGGCCCCATTTGGCGTTTCAAAGTATGCTTCTAGTCTGCATACAATCTGCAAAGTTTTTAATCCCCTTGAGTTGAGTTAAGATACTGATAATATTTTAACCTCGTTGCGGCCTTGGCCCAATAAAGTGCGTGCGCGCATGCATGTTGCACTTCGCGTAAACGGAGCCATGTGTCTTATTGCCAAGGTAATACGAGCAAAATTGGCTTGCATTTAGTTAGCTCATGACTTGTCTGTTTCGAGGATCTTCACGTAGGGTTTGCAATCCGAATCCAAAATGTATGTAATTATCTGGGTCTGTACATTTCTTTTATACATATCAGATCCGTCAAGCAAACCCTTTCTTCACGGGTCAGACCAGAGAGTCAGACCAGTACACGGTAGTTGTTGAGGGTACACCTTGTATGTAATAGAATTTCCAACGTTCATATCCCAGGATTCCCAGGTTCTGCAAACTCCCCCCCCCCCTCCCAACCCCCAATCGTACACGTGAAATTAAAAAATCTTCTAAAAATTTACAAAATAAAGAAAGCAATTTAGTGATCCCCCTCCAAAATTTACAGACTGTGACCGCGCCTGTTCTAAGAAATAGGAATCGAGATGGGATTACAGAAATTTCTCTGAAACGTACATTTTCTACTGTGAAAAAACCGATTTAGCCCCAAATCATATTGTGCATGTTTATGCAAGAGCTTGTCATTATTTCCACCCATGCATGTTGCATTACCGAAGTCATGCACGTCCGAAGATTGCAGCCGAATTTGCATTTAGAACGAAAACGATATCATTTCGTTATCGAACGGTAATCTGGATAATTTGAACGGCGTAAACATATTACATCAGGATTGTTTCTGACATGAACATAGGTTTCTTGGGGTATGGATGTTTCAGGCAATCTTTTGGGTAAAAACCTTGAAATAGATTGTATTTTTATTCAGTATCTAAGCTTAATCTGCATGAATCGTCGACTCGGAAGTAAAGTCTCGGGAAATCCCGGGGTTTGATATCCGGTCAACCGAATATAACATGTCCAATTTTTGTTCCATTGAAGTTTGTGTATAAACTAGTTTTTTTTATAGAAATCTTATTTCACTCCCATTTTATATTATTTATACGTTTATTTAAACTGTTTTGCTCAGTAAGAACAAAAGGCAAACTTAATGCCAAAATAATGCATTCTCTAACAGTTAACCGTCGGGCCAAACAGAGATTTAAAAAAGGTTATATGTACTTGCGGGAAATTATTACAAACATGAGAACTTTAAACTTATTATAGTAGCTAATTCTAAATATTAATAAGATCCCTTTTTTAAAGATTGTGTGAAAGATGCCTAGATCGAGAGCCTTTGGATTCTTCCTGATGATATTACCAGAAATTAGGGATAACTTAGGGATCAGTATCTGGAAAATACTACCTAGTAAGTATCTGATGAAATTCGAATTTGTATTGTGTAGGACTGTAGGTATTAGTAGTTGAAAATTTAAGTGACCATTTTTCATGCTCATATGCACGTATCTGATCTTGATTAGTTTCCGGATTAAAAATAATGTACCTATGTCATGTCCCTTTTAGAAGAACAAGGGTATCCTTTAATCATTATGTAGGAATTGTTGAAATGAGAGAATATATGTGATGATTTACGATTACGACTCTTCAGAATGACGCAAGGCAAGCGCAAGTATGAACCCAGCCGCGTTATAAGCGGAAAACAAGGAAATTTAGACCAACACAACACATGAGAGCTTGGCAATCGTAGCATTACACCTAAATATAAATACCTCAAAAAGCAACCGATACCGCGCAATTAATGATTTTTTTTCAACCAAGACGATTAATTTACAACATAATTACACGAATAATGATGCGAGTGGGTGATAAAATGAGTTGACCTCAAAAACTCAGAAATCGCACACCCGTGACGTCACAACGCGTGGACACCGCCAATGAGGTTATTGACATGTCAAACTATTTCTGCGGCGCCAAAATAAATGCGCGCGAGCAGCGGGGGCGGCCATAGACAACAATCGCAACTTTTAATGTGTTTAAGTAATTATACAGTGCGATAATCAGATGAAAACAATAAATTGAAGCGTCGACTTGCGGCCTGGGACGGTCTCGGGTTACGTTTTGAGCAAAGGAACGTCTAAAATTACCCCGCACGCACACACACCCCGGCCGGTGTCGGGACACACGCACACAGAAGCGCCGCCTATATCTATTATCAAAACATCCAGCGGCTCCGGTTACAGCGATCCGAGCGCGCTTCAGAGATCGTGTTACACACTTTAATGGCTGGAAAAGGCCTCGAAAACGTGATATTACACGAGTTTTATTGTGTATCGCAAATTGTAATTAATATTGTAACTTTACACTTGATAATTTATTCGGCGTAACTCCGCGCTTTTGTGGAGGTCCCCTTGACGTGAGCATATCGAATTTAAAAATACGACTCGCCGTCTCCTCTTACGCGATCGCGCTGCCAAAGCCAACTCGGGAACAACGGAAATTCACATCAATGTCGGAACACAAATATAAAATTTCATACCTTGATTTCTTCTTCGTTTTCCTTTTTTATGGGTTTCGGCGGGGACGGAGGTTTGCTCGTGTTCGAGTCCATTTTTCAAAGTTTCACTTCGTTTCGCACAAAAACAACAGTCATGAATTTTTATTTTGAAAAGTTTTCGTCGCGTAAGTTTAGCGCACGCGTAAACATACCGGAGCGTAGAACACACGTGTCGCGCGGACGAAGGTTGTCCCGCGACTGTGGCTCGCGATTGGCCGCTGTACGGGTGGGCGCCGGAAAAAGCACATTTTTCGCGCGCTCGCCGGTGGGCGGGGCTTACGCGCGCGTGCGCGAGCTTTCGTGAGCACTTGTAAATAATCTGTGCTTTCAGCTCTACTTCCTATCTTATCACAATTATTTATTATGTATACGTTTTAAACTTTTGATCATTACTACGACTGGATAGTGGAGGCAGTAGCGATTGGATATAATGTAATAGATTCAAGATTCAAGATTCAAGATATTTATTCACGATGTACACAATATAACATAAAAATTTACATACAAACAAAATAAAGACGTATAGGTGTAGCACCACGAAATGGACCCTGCTCAGCAAAATACTAGCTAGTATGTCAGCTAGCGCTGGTCTTCCGTAGGGCCCACTTGGTGATGCCACGACAGATAACACAAACTGAAGAAAAAAAAAAATAGATAACAAAGTTATACTTAACACAACTCAATGAAAAAAAACTAGAGATGTACAAGAGAATACAAAATACATATGGGATAGTATAAAAACATATAAGGGACATACACTATAGGTAAAAACATTAATTTATGTACTTATTTACTAAATGCAACTAGTGTCGTGACTCAAAGTTTCCTAATAATAATAATAATAGTAGTAATAAGATATCGAGTAATGAATAAATGAAATTAAGAACCGAACCCCAGTAACTTTAACAAATCGTTTGTTCTTCAACACTTCGTTTGCTACAAACATAATTTAACGACTTTGTTAATTATAATTTTGAACACTGAAAACGCCGGTTCAAATCCGGCCTCAGACACTGGAGAGTTTGGTCACTTTTTCTTAACTATAGGATATTTAGCTGCTTATTTCAGATTATTATTTCTTTATTGCGGCCATTTCACGAGCTCGAGGATCGACCTGATCTGATAAGAGCAAATCGTGCCTTAAGTTTTTTCCAATTTCGTTAACATTTTTCATGATTTTTAAAACACTTCCTGGCAGGGACAGGATGGAAGTAACGAAAAATATATATAAATTTCATCATCATCATCATCATATCAGCCGAAAGACGTCCACTGCTGAACATAGGCCTCCCCCAAAGAGTGCCACAATGACCGGTCCTGCGCCACCCGCATCCAACGGACTCCCGCGACCTTCACCAGGTCATCAGTCCACCTTGCGGGGGGTCTACCCACGCTGCGCCTTCCGGTTCGTGGTCGCCACTCGAGAACCTTTCCGCCCCAACGGCCATCGGTTCTACGAGCAATGTGCCCCGCCCACTGCCACTTTAGTTTAGCGATTCGGAGGGCTATATCGGTTACTTTGGTTCTGCTGCGGATGGCCTCATTTCTGATGCGATCACGCAGAGAGACTCCAACCATAGCCCTCTCCATTGCCCTCTGGGTGACTTTGAGCTTTCTTATGAGGCCCATTGCAAGCGACCACGTTTCAGTACCATATGTCATCACTGGCAACACACACTGGTCAAAGACTTTCGTCTTGAGACACTGCGGAATATTGGACAAAAAGATGTGCCGTAGCTTCCCGAACGCTGCCCAACCGAGTCGGATTCGTCGATTGACCTCTTTCTCGAAGTTGGATCTACCTAACTGGACAGTGTGTCCTAAGTATATATAATCGTCCACAACTTCGACTGTAAAGTCTCCGATTGTAACGGGAGTTGGTGCTACATGGGTATTTGACATGATCTTCGTCTTATCCATGTTCATCTTTAGACCAACTCGCTCGGAGGCTTTACTGAGGTCATCGAGCATAACATCTCCTTGCCTGACTCCCCGCTGCAACGGAATAGGCCTCGAGTTCTGGTCCTGGAGTCGGACTGACATAGTGGCGTTCTCGTACAAACACTTCAGCACTTGGCACCTCTGGAGAGATTGTAGTACAGCCCAGGTTTCGATCGAGTCGAAGGCTTTCTCGTAGTTCACGAACGCTAAGCAGAGGGGCAGGTTATACTCCTCAGTCTTCTGTATAACCTGACGGAGCGTATGGATGTGGTCTACGGTACTAAAGCCTCTTCGGAAACCGGCTTGTTCGGGAGGCTGGAAGTCATCTAGCCTCTAGTAACGCGTTATCACCCTTTTTGAAGAACAATACCACCACACCTCTGTTCCATGCCTTAGGCGTTCTCCCTTCTAGTAAAACGGAGTCGAACAACTTCTGAAGGGCCATAAGGACCGGTTTACCACCCGCCTTCAGAAGTTCGGCTGTAATTCCATCTTCATCAGGTGCCTTATTGTTTTTGAGCTGTTTAAGAGCCATTCTAATCTCGTACAGGCTGATGTCCGGGATGTCTTCGGTATAATGTCGGGTCAGTCTAGCTCTAGGGTCTTCCGCCAGATCAACTTCAGGTCTGCTAGTTAATTTGTATAGCTGGCCATAAAAGTCCTCTATCTCCCCCAGAAGCTCGGGTCTGGATGAAACGATTCTACTATCCTCAGTTTTTAATTTGGCGAGCTGGCTCTGCCCAATAGACAAATCTCTTCCGAAAACTTTAGAGCCCTTATTCTGCTCAATGGCCTCTTCAATACGATTTGTATTGAATTGGCGCAAATCACGGGTAAGGGACTTAGAGATCCGTTTATTAAGCTGCCGGTATAATGACGCATCTGCTGAGGATTGCAGAACCATTTCTCTCCTTTCCTCAATGAGTTTCTGAGTGGAGTCAGAGAGCCTTTTGGTTCTGTTGCTCCGCTGGGCCTTAAAAAACTTAGACCCAGTACTATGGACAGCTTCCACAAACCCGTCGTTGAATTCGTCCACATCGCCGCCTAGACAATCGAAACGGTTTTGGAGTTCCAACTGGAAGCTCTCAGGGTTTTGGATTTGAAGTGCTGCTGGACGGAGCGTAGACTTCATCAGTCGAGAGCGCTCTAGCTTAACACATATATTCAATGTGCCTCTCATCAGACGGTGATCACTTCCGGTTTTAACCGTATTGATCACAGAGACATCATTGAATATATGCTTCTTCGTCGACATGATGAACTCAATCTCGTTTTTAGTTGCACCGTCGGGACTCATCCAGGTCCACTTCCTGTGCTCACATTTCTTGAAGAAGGAGTTCATCATGTAGAGTCCCTCCTTCTCCAAGAAGCCAGCCAGTAGTTGGCCCCGGTGGTTCCGACTTCCAAACCCAAATTGCCCCACTCTCAGCTCTTCACCATCTCTCTTGCCCAGTTTCGCGTTGAAGTCCCCCATAACAACGGTAAAATAGGTTTTGGAGCTATGCATGGCCTTCGATATATCCTCATACATAGCCTCCACCTCGTCATCGGAGTGTGCCGAAGTCGGCGCATACACCTGTATGACCTTCAACGAGTACCTCTTGGATATAAGGTACGCCACCCTAGTCGACACACTCTCGATCTTCACCACGTTATTCACGAGGGACTTATGGACGATGAACCCGACACCTCCCTGGGACTGTTGGTCGCCCTCTCGGAAATAAAGCAAGTTTCCGGACTTTAGGATTATCGTTTCCTCCCCCTCTCTTCGGACTTCAGATAACCCTATGACATCCCACCGCAACTTGCGCAATCCTTCTTCCAGTTCCACTATCTTTTCGTCGGTCCGCAGTGTACGCGTGTTATATGTTGCCAGGGCCAGAAGTCGTCGGTGGTGGTAGCCGGATCTTTGCCGGAGATTCTTAGCACCCCTGACCCCGCTAGTACCCTAGCCGCTACCATAACCAGGGCACCGGGGGTCGCCGGACACTCGAGGCAGTGGTTTTTGTGTTCTTTCCATGGGGGGTGAATGCCGTAATCGCCACGCTTGGCATGCGGGTTGGCGATCGCAGTATCTCCACCGCACTCCAAGGATGCTGCTGCCCATCCCCCGGTGGTCTTGGCCGTAGTTTTAGGACATACTCCGGGTCCGTATATAAATTTAGTGACACATTTTTCTATTAGGATCGAAAAAGTGTGGACAACTTTAAATAGAATGGCCCACGTGTATAGTTTCGATTGTTATTAACAGTGAAAATTTTTGTTTTCATTACATTAGCCTAGCCTTTTATTAAATTTTGAAGCGATAATACGTGGTCCATCGTCCACTACAGTCCACACTTTTGTTTCGCTTATTGCTCACTGTACATTTTACCATAAATCGATGAATTCATATGTCATTCTTACACAAAGATAAAAGGTGGTTTCTTCCTAAAAGTGAATAAATTATAATAAGCGTCTACAAAAATATTTAAGGCAAGTAGGTCGAAAATGCGATTTTCCCTGAAGTCATCCATTCCAAACATATTTTTTACTCAATTGAACTAAAAATAAAGAAATTGAAGTATATTCAATAAGAGTATAGCCTCGGAGGAGTTCGGAGCCGGTCCACTTTTGAGCCATCCATATGCTGTGACTGTAAAGTAATCATACTTCATAAGTAAATAAGAATACAGATGCAAAGGATATCCGGCCACTATCCGGTATTCGGCCACAATTTTACTATTCGGCCGAATACCGGATAGTTGCGTACTATCCGGCCGGATGCCGGATAATAAAAAGACACAGTTAAGTTTAAAAACGGGATTAATACATAGTAAACCACCAAATAATTTACTTATCAATTATTAATATTAGTTTATAACGTCGTGTGATTCTTACATTTTAAAAAAGAGCATAAATACATTTAGGTAGCTTACAATACAATTACTTGAAAATGTGCAACATGCATGCGTCCGGATATTCTGCCGGATATCCGGTATCCGGCCAAACAACTATCCGTTCCTTATCTTTACTAGACAACTAAAAGCTATAACGACACACTTAAGCTAAACCTGGGTCGTATTTTAGAAACCATGCAACATCAAATACAACTTCAATGCATTAACCATCGGCATTAACTATTAAACTACGCAATAAGTACATCTAACGCCTAAACGTCCGAATCAGAAATACTTAATCAGAATCTGCTTGAAAATTATTCCAATTTTTTTTTTTTTTATCGTATGGCTACATGTCACTGGATATAGATAGGCATTTCTTTCCTGGGATAATAGTAGTGGGAAAGTAGATGATAAAGAAAATCCAGTGAGTGCTGCGAGGTCCAGATGGGACAGTGCAGCTGCCAAGTTTGTTACTCTTTTAGCACCACCCAGGGATCACGTGTAGGGTTGTCTAAGGTGTTTCCTACGGACGCAGAGTAACTTTGATCCCCTATTAATTATTCCAATGTAACTCCAATACAACTCAATATTGGTTGATTATTGAAATGAAATGAAAGATTAATTTGCGAGAATACGTAAAAATAAGGTCTTAAAAGGTAAGTACATCGAACCAGTAAGTATTCTGTCGATATAAAATCAACGTGCAAATTAGATATATAGATTAAATATAACTTAGATATAAAAAAAACCGGCCAAGTGCGAGTCGGACTCGCGCACCGAGGGTTCCGTACAAACTTTTACAACTTAAAGGTATTATAGACCTGAGTATTTGATATGAATTTCAATTTAATACCTTTTCGCGTTTACGAGGAAAAAGGTAGTAAGATTAAAATTTAAAAAAATTTTTTTGGTATGATTTTACAAAAATTTCTACTTTTCGTAATTTTTCCTTTGTCTGCGCTATATGAAGTTTCTTCGTGCCAAGTTTCAAGTTTCTGAGTTTACGGGAAGTACCCTTTAGGTTTTGAGTTTCTTGCGAGTACTCAGTTTCAAAATATGCGACTTAAATTGGTATTTCTTTTGATTGCGTTGACATAAAAGTTTGGTTTTGCTACATCTGAAAGGTCCTACAGCCCTGAGTATTTGACATGAATATGAATTTATTACCTTTACGCGTTTACGAGGAAAAAAGGTAGTAAGTTTAAAATTAAAAAAAAATATTTTCGTATGATTTTACTAAAAATGTCTACTTTTCGTAATTTTTCCTTTGTATGTGCTATATGAAATTTGTTCGTGCCAAGTTTCAAGTTTCTGAGTTCACGGGAAGTACCCTTTAGGTTTTGAGTTTCTTGCGAGTACTCAGTTTCAAAATATGCGACTTAAATTAATATTTCTTTTGATTGCGTTGACATAAAAGTTTAGTTTTGCTACATCTGAAAGGCCCTATAGCCCTGAGTATTTGACATGAATTTCAATTTAATACCTCAACGCGTTTACGAGGAAAAAGGTAGTAAGTTTAAAATTTACAAAAAAAATTTTGGTATGATTTTACTAAAAATGTCTACTTTTCGTCATTTTTCCTTTGTCTGTGCTATATGATGTTTCTTCGTGCCAAGTTTCAAGTTTCTGAGTTTACGGGAAGTACCCTTTAGGTTTTGAGTTTCTTGCGAGTACTCAGTTTCAAAATATGCGACTTAAATTAATATTTCTTTTGATTGCGTTGACATAAAAGTTTGGTTTTGCTACATCTGAAAGGCCCTATAGCCCGAAGTATTTGACATGAATTTCAATTTAATACCTCAACGCGTTTACGAGGAAAAAGGTAGTCAGTTTAAAATTTAAAAATTATGTTTTTGTATGATTTTACTAAAAATGTCTACTTTTTGTACTTTTTCCATTGTTTATGCTATATGACGTTGCTTCGTGCCAAATATCTAGTTTCTGAGTTCACGGGAAGTACCCCGTAGGTTTTGCGAGTGCCGAAAAACTCTAAAATTTTCAGCATAAACGACTGTATCTTTTGATTGCGTTGGCTTTTAAGTTTTATTTTTTCACAGCTCCAAGGGACAATAGACCTGAGTATTTGATATAAATTTTAGCTTGATACCTCCACGCGTTCCTGAGAAAAATGGTCTTGACAGACAGACAGACAGACAGACAGACAGACAGACAGACAGACAGACAGACAGACAGACGGACAATAAAGTGATCCTATAAGGGTTCCGTTTTTTCCTTTAGAGGTACGGAACCCTAACAATTATGTCAACAAAATCAGAGACGCAAGATGGCGGTAAAACGTAAACACTACATCTCCGTATTTAATTCCTTTTCCAAGTAATAAAGTGAGTTGCAGTTGTAATTATTAGTGTTAAGTGCAGAGTACAACATAAATATCAAGTGACATCGTTTTCCAGTTCTAATATTAAGAGAATAGACAATTCTAGTGATATAAATATGACCAGTTCGAACAGTTAATTTATTTTCATAAAGTGCAGTTTTTAAGTGATAACAAACCATACAATATCCATGGAAACAGTTCTAGTACCAGTGCCAAACAGTTAAGAGACCGAGTGTAAAGTTACAACGTTTATAACAAATTATATCAATAACGTTAAACTTTCAAAAAAGAACGCCGCCAAAAGTACGCTGGGTGTGAAAGTCAATGACCTTTTCGTGTCAACTACTATTCCTGTATTATTGTAATGAGCACAATAAAAGAACAGTAGTGTGGGCAGTGTAAAGGCAAATTTAAGTGATTATAAATAAATACAGACCACATAAATACATTTAAATCGCATGTTTTTGAGTATTGATTTTGACGGTGACATCTATCCAACAATAACAAAACTAAACCGTCCGGTCGGATCTTTCACAGACCGAGCTGCATAACACCGCCATCTATGAGATATCATCTGCAAATTAATAAATATGGACTGCCAATGTTAGCTCAGTCTTTCACTAAATATCCGCCAGATGTCGTAACTAGTTCATTTCTCCAATATAACAGATACCGAATATAGATAAGATCCAACGCTTAAGTTACACGATAAAGATGGCGCCACTTAAACACTGTGAGGGATGTAAAATTATATTTACCGAAGCTGATAGATGTTATTTGCAATGTTCTAAGTGTTTAGAGCGTTCATGTCTACAATGTGCTAATGCAGAAAAAAAGGAGGGCAGCTTCACTAACATACCAGTACCGGTGAAGGCTACGCGGATTCAAGCGCACGACGAAGCCTATACCCCTGAGGGGGTAAACTGCCTAAATAATAGCGATAGTAAGAAAGCCTTAGCTAAACAACAGACAGGTACCAGTCATCAAAAATCGCCTGTTGTAGCTACGAATACAAGGTATACCACCTACAGATGTATGAGTTTAAGACCAAAGCCTCCAGCTACATTAAAAGCAATGTATAATACTCAGTCGAGAAATAGCGAATCTTCCGATATCAGTATGCTAGGCGACACCTTGAACATATCACATTGCTCTGAACCGGATTTGGTCGACGGGGCTATTACTGCTAATAATATGGATGCTCTCAGTCAAGTTTTAGACCAGAAGCTGGCTTCACACCGTAAGATGACTATTGCAGAATTGAAGTCAATAATCCAAGTTGAAATTCATGCTGCAATCGCTTCATTAAAATTAGAAATGACTCAAACAACGAACGACCTTGCTAAAGTACAAAAACAGACAAGTGAAAACATAAAAAATATGTGCAAAAAAATTGAATCTTTGGAAAATGAAAGCCTTAAGTTACAAATGGAAATACGTGAAATTCAAAATAAAACTTTGACTCAAAGCCTAAACGCTGACGCCTTCAACCTACGACGATTTGAAACAGAGCTCTCTTCACTAAAAAAGCAAACCGTTTCATTAGAAGAACATTTGAAGTGTCCCATGTCCTACGTTGATGATACTAAAGTACAGTATCATACAAATACGATTTACAGAAAACCTGAAGACATTCGAAATACTAATGCAAAAAGCGCCACAGAAAATTCTAAAAAAATCGTGCTTTACGGTCTAGGAGAAATCTGGCGTGAGACAGACCTAGAACTAATGGACAGAGTGCAAAATTTGTTTTATGATTTTTATGGTTTAGACCTCACAGGATTTATAGAAGATTTATACAGAATAGGGCGACAAACATCGAGAAGGCCACTGGTGCTTGAACTGCTAAGCAAAAGGATGACGAGACAACTTTTAGATAATGCAGGATACCTGAAGAATACAGGACTCCATATAGCTGAGTTTCTAGATGCAGAAAACTTACAACTAAGAAATAAACTAATACATAGGCTCCAAGAAGCCAGGCAAAGCGGCAAAAAAGCTGTAATACGGAACAATAGACTTATCATCAATGGACGAGATATAACAAATCAGATTATAAGAAATTACCGACGGAACAAATACCGCACTCCTCACCTTCATTAGCTACAATGTTACCACAAGAGAATACGCGCCGCACTACAAGCTGGGGCAATCTGAATCCGGATAGAGAAACTGTAACATCCAAAGCATCGTGTGTAAATAATTTTCGTCCCTAAAATTAATAATTTAGAAATACTTTTCCAGAACATGTGTAGCGTTAATAACAAATTACATTTAGTTGAAGCCTTAATAGATGACAAACCTGACTTACATGCAATATGTATATCAGAAACATGGATAACTAATTCAAAAATAGATCTATTGCGCCTTGAGGGCTATAGTCTGGCCAGTTACTATTGCAGATCCAATTACGAAGCCGGAGGAGTATGTATATTCCTTCGTGCAGACATTAATTTTACTGAATTAATAGATTTAAATAATGTATCAGTGGAATATGTATTTGAAACGTGCGCTGTAGAAATAAGTACAAATGTAATACTTATCGTGATTTACTGGCCTAATAGTGAAAGAAATCCTGATTTATTTTTTGAAAAATTTGAACTACTTTTGCACATTTTACATATAAAATATAAAAATAAAAATGTCATTATAGGAGGCGACTTAAATATAGACGTTCTAAAAAAAACTACCCTATCTAAGTGCTTAATAAATCTATTGCTATCTTTTAACTTTGTACAACATGTAAATGAGCCTACTAGGGTCACAAACAAAACTGCGAGTTGCCTAGATGTTATTTTTACTAACTTTGATGCCGATGGCTTAGTAGTTGATGTTCAAGAGCTTGGATTTTCGGATCATAAAGGTATAGGAGTCATAGTGCCAAACGTAATAGACCGAAAGATGAACAAACTTGATGAACGAATACACTATAAACGTTTCATCATCATCATCATCATCATCATCAGCCTATATTAGTCCACTGCTGGACATAGGCCTCCCCTAATGAGCGCCATAGCGCCCTGTCTTCAGCTTGCCGCATCCAGCATCTGCCTGCAGTCTTTCGCAGATCGTCATCCCACCTGGCCAGAGGGCGTCCTACACTACGTTTGCCGAGACGCGGTCTCCACTCAAGAACACGTTTACCCCAGCGGTTGTCGGTTCTTCGCGAGATATGGCCGGCCCACTGCCACTTCAGCTTGCTAATTCTTTGAGCTATGTCGATAACTTTGGTTCTCTGTCGGATGTATTCGTTACGAATCCTATCCTTCAGAGAAACTCCGAGCATAGCTCTTTCCATAGCTCGCTGAGCGACTTTGAACTGGTGGACCAGCCTTACCGTGAGTGTCCACGTCTCAGCTCCGTAGGTCATTACGGGTAGGACGCACTGATTGAAAACTTTCGTTTTCAAGCATTGCGGTATGGATGACGAGAAGACTCGGCGTAGTTTCCCGAATGCTGCCCAGCCTAGCTGGATCCTCCTTTTGGCCTCCTTCTCAAAATTGTTTTTACCTAACTGCAGGATCTGCCCAAGGTAGGCGTACTCAGAAACAATTTCAAGATGGTGGCCATGTACGACGACCGGTCCCGGATCAATGTGGCCATTGATCATGACTTTGGTTTTATCCAAATTCATGCCAAGACCGATGCGTCGCGAGGCTGAAACTAGGCCGTCCAGCATCTGGGTTAGCTCCTCTAGCGACTCCGCCATTACGACTATGTCATCAGCGAATCGCAGGTGTGAGATGTAGTCGCCGTTTATGTTTATGCCCTTACCTTTCCAGTCCAGCGTCTTAAACATGTCTTCCAATGCGCTCGTGAACAGTTTCGGGGATATGACATCCCCCTGTCTCACCCCTCTGCGCAATGGGATGGGTTTAGACTGCTGGCCCTGTACTTGGACACTCATAGTGGCGGCTGCCGAGAGACATCTCAGCACCTCGATATAACGATAGTCTACTTGGCATCGCTGTAAGGATTCCAGAACAGCCCACGTTTCCACGGAGTCGAAGGCCTTCTCATAGTCCACAAAAGCGAGACACAGGGGCTGATTATACTCTTCGGACTTCTGTATAATCTGCCTCACTGTGTGTATGTGGTCTATGGTGCCATATCCTCCGCGGAACCCAGCCTGTTCCGGTGGCTGGAACTCGTCGAGCCTCCTGGTGAGACGATTCGTGACCACTCGTGAGAAAAGCTTATAGACGTGGCTCAGAAGTGTGATGGGTCTGTAGTTTTTAAGGAGGGTTTTATCACCCTTCTTAAAAAAGAGCACCACCAAACTCCCGCTCCACGCCTTAGGAGTTCTCCCACTGTGAAGGACGGCATTGAAGAGGTTCTGCAGCTCCTGTATAACAGGAGCTCCTCCTGCCTTCAGAAGTTCTGAAGTAATACCGTCCTCACCGGGGGCTTTTCCATTTTTAAGCTGCCTCAGAGCTAACACGATCTCGTCTTGACTGATGTCCGGCAGTTCGTCGGTATAGTGGCGTGTCAGGGTGGCTCTGGAATCATGGTCATCGCGTTGAGTGTGGGGGGCATGTGCTGAGTACAGCCGGCCATAAAAATCCTCTATCTCGGCGGAGATCTCCGGCTTCGACAATACGGTCCTCCCGTCGTGCGTTTTAAGCTTCGTCAGGTGGCTCCTGCTAAGCTGCTGAGTGAATACTTTGGACCCTCGGTTTCGCTCTATCGCCTCTTCAATGAGGCGTGTGTTGGAGCTCCGAAGGTCGCGCCGTACCATCTTCGCAATTCGCTTGTTCAGGTCTGACCTCTCTAACGAAGTCGCTTGGGTGGTCTCCCGTCTTCTTGTCATCAGCCCCAGAGTCTCATCCGAGAGTTTGGACTTTCTGCCAGTATGCTGTTTTCTGCAGAACTTGATACCCTCGTCCCTCAGCGTTTCGACCAGATTGTGTAGGGTCTCGTCAGCGTCATCAGTGGGTTTCAAGGCAACAAATCGATTCCCGAGAAGCTGCTGAAACTTCTCGGTACCCGCGATGATTTGGATTGGGTTAGGCCGGAGCGTGGACTTCATCAGACGGTTTCTTTCAAGCTTCAAGTTAATATTCAGAGAGCCTCGGAGCAGTCGGTGATCGGATCCGGTATTGAACCTGTTGATCACTGAGACATCTCTGAATATGTGCTTGCTATCCGTCAAGATGAAGTCGATCTCATTTTTTGTCACAGTGTCGGGGCTCTGCCATGTCCACTTCCTTTGAGGCTGTTTCTTAAAGAAGGAGTTCATTAAGAACAGCTCCTCTTTCTCAAGGAAGTTGACAAGCATTTGCCCCCTGTGATTCCTAACTCCATAACCATGCGGGCCTATTCGGGATTCGTTGCCAGTCTGGATTCCCACCTTGCCGTTAAAGTCCCCCATAACAACGTTGAAGTGAGCCTTTGTGGTGTTGTGCAAGGCTTTGGATATGTCTTCATACATATCCTCCACTTCATCATCCGAGTGTGCCGAGGTCGGTGCGTAAACCTGAACTACCTTCATGCTATACCTCTTGGAAAGCCGAAGGATCAGGTACGCTACCCTGGTCGACACACTGGAGATTTCTTGGACGTTGTTAGAGAGAGCCTTATTGACGAGAAAACCTACGCCACCCTGGGATGTTTTATCACCCTCGCGAAAGTAGAGAAGATGGCCCGAGTCTAGGGTTACGGTGTCCTTCCCCTCTCTACGGACTTCACATAACCCAAGAACATGCCATTTAATGTTCTCTAACTCCACTTCCAACTGCGCTAGATGATGGTCAAGCCTCAGAGTGCGTCCGTTAAACGTTGCCAGGGTCAATTTTGAAAGTGTGTGGTAGCCTGTTGTAGCCCGGGGATTCCTAGCACCCCCTGCCCCGCCGTTACCGTGGCCGCTACCATGGCCAGGAATAGCGAGGCGGCCGGGAACTGGGGGCCATTTCTTGGCTAAACTCAACATCAAGGGGTAATGCCCATAATCCCCACGCTGGGCATGCGGGTTGGGGATCGCAGTTTGGTGGTGGGATTGTTCTGCAGGGGCGCTGCTGCCCGCCCCCCCGGTATGTCCCTTAGTCGCCTCTTACGACACCCACGGGAAGAGTTGGGGTGGAGCAATTCTAAGCCGGCACCACACGGCACATAAACGTTTATTTACGAAAAAAAATGTCAATTTATTCAAAACAGAACTACAAAAAAATTACTGGTTTACTATCTTGTCACCTCTTAATAGTATGAATGAAAATTTTGATCACTTCAATAGTGTAATGAATATGTTGCTTAACCGCTGTATCCCTAAGAAACGTAGAAAATTTAAAACAAGGCCTAAAAGACAGTGGCTAACCCCAGGAATTAAAAAATCTTGTTTACATAAACGACAACTAAAAAATCTTGTCACGCAAACAGATGATCCTATTTTAATTAAATATGTAGAAACATACACAAAGGTATTAAAGAAATGTGTTACGTTTGCGAAAAAAATATATCATAACATAATAAAAGGGTAAATAGCTCAAACAACAAAGTACGGACAGCATGGAAAATTATTGCTGAACAAAAAAAGGAACCTACAATAAAGCCTATGAATAATATTACCCTTAAAGTGGACGGGAAATTCACAAATGAACCCCAAATTATAGCAGATACCTTCAACGCCTACTTTTCCTCAGTAGGGGTTAATACTTGTAACAATCAGCCAATTGGGCGCCCAGTCCTGAACCCCATAAGCAATACCTTCTTCCTATATCCACCTGGTCACGCAGAAATTGACAAAGCTATAAGAAGTCTAAAAAATAAGCATAGTTCCGGAATCGATGAAATACCTCCCTCGTTAGTAAAATCTTGTTCCAATGAGTTAGTTCTACCGTTAACTTTTCTAATAAATCAGTCTTTTTCTACAGCAACTTTCCCAAATGCCCTGAAAGTTGCAATTATCAGACCTGTCCCTAAAAAGAAAAATGTCACTGAGCCCGATCAATATCGCCCGATAGCTATGCTTCCAACTTTCTCCAAACTCTTTGAATCGGTTATGGCCAAACGGCTATCTGCCTTTTGTGAGAAACATCATATATTTAACGATAGCCAATTTGGTTTCAGAAAGCAAAAGGGCACAGTGCTTACTGTTCACAAATTTAACCAAGAAGTTATTCGTATAATAGACAACAATCAGAATGCGTTTGGGCTATTGCTCGATATGAGCAAGGCATATGACAGAGTCAAACATAATATACTGCTCAATAAGCTAAACGGTATAGGGATACGTGGGATTGCACACAACTGGTTTAAGTCATACTTAGAAAAAAGGGTTCAATATATTCAGTTAGACTATTATGATAAAAAGACTAACACTGTTATGAAAGTAAATTCACAAAGTAGACACATTACATGCTCAATACCACAAGGCAGTGCCTTAGGCTGTATCCTATTCTTAATTTACGTAAACGACCTACCGCAAATAGTGAATTCCCTTAATACTAAATGCTTTGTATATGCCGATGATGTGTCCATAGTATTCCCTAGTCAAAATAACGTTGAAGTCGTACAAAATATGAACACTATCCTAGATGTCGTTACGAATTGGCTCGAAGACCACAACTTACAGTTAAATCTAAATAAGACGAATCTTATTCAATTTAGACCCTACCAAAGACTACCAATAGAAATAGACTATACATACTTAAATAATAAAATTCAAGAAACCAGTAATAGTTGCCTTCTTGGCATAAATATAGATGAAAATATTAATTGGAAATCTCATATAGAAAAAAATTGCACAAAGCTCTCTAAATTTTGTTATGTGTTAAGAAATATAAAAACAAGTACAGACTTTAAAACTGCAGTAAATGCATATTATGCGTTTACCCAGTCATGGCTTCAATATGGCACAATTTTGTGGGGGGATAGTACAGACGTAATGGATTTGTTTATAGTGCAAAAAAGATGTATAAGAATTCTTACAAATATAAAAAATTTAGAATCATGCAAACCACATTTCATAAAATTAAAGATTTTAACACTGCCCAGTTTATATATTATGATTTATGGAAGCCTGTAAATTGGTGCGCAAGCAACCAGCTCTATATACTACAGCAAAAGAACGCCATTTAAGTGATTTAAATTTGAGACATAATAATAAATTAGCCATACCTACTAGTAACCTTCAAATGAGCAATAAGAGCCCCCATGTAATGACTATAAGAATATACAATAATCTTCCTAAAGAAATAACTGCAGAGCTCAAATATGCAAAATTTGTTCAGAAGCTAAAAACATATCTAATAGAAGTGTTTCTACTCGCTGCAAGAATATTTTGATGATAACAAATACCATAAATACCGTTAGATTTGCCTTGATATGTATATAATTGGATTATAATTAGTTAAGTATGTTTTCCTATATTTTTTATTTATGTAATAGCTTTATTGTGTGTTTAAATTTGCAATACCCTGTCTGGGGTCTCATGTTGTTCTTAGTTTTAAACTATACTTAAGACTATCTGTATCAACATGAAAGCAATAAAATTTATTATTATTATTATTATAAATAAAATAAAATATTATTATTATCATCATTATTCGATTCTAGTAACTAGAAAATAACTGTCATAATAATGAAAGGTATACATGTAAAATACCTAGTCAATAGAAATTCCAATAGTACTAAAAATAATTTTAAATAGGGAAACAATATTTGTTGTCTGTTGGACTTATGTATCAGATAGATTGTATTTTTAATTTATGTTTATGTATTTTCAAATTTATTCTAATTTGAAAATACATAGACAATTCACACAGGCACAATCCAAAAATATTGGCACTACATAAATAAGAAATATATATTTAGAAAAAAAAAATCTTTAGTCATTAAATCATAAAATGTAACCTAAGGCGACTTGACTCCATTGCCCTCTCTGCTCAATAATGCTACCACCTTTTCGTACGCTAGTCAATGATATTTACTATATGGATGGGTTATACTCTAACAAAATGAGCAGAAAAAATACTTCCAGAGTTATTTCATAACCTAGCAACGATTGTGTTGTGTTTATCTATTTTGACAATCATTACATCTTTGTCACTCTCATTGTTAGAATATTACAGTTTGTCTCTTTCTCACGCGGGTGGCGGGAGCTCATTGGCACGTCCGCATACTCCACATCTCACGCTGGTCGGTGCGCGACTAGCGTCAATTGTTTGAAATCACTAATTTTAAGTGCTTCACTTTTGGAGCGTGCATACCCATCTGTCATTATTATATATCATAGACGCTAGTAATAAATGGGGAAGGCCGGTGAAAACTTATTGTAGAGGGCGCTGTTCAAGATTCCATACAACGTGAGAAAGAGACAAAAGATGAATGGTCCTTAATGCTACGGCCACACTTACAAAAACTTACAAATCAAACCAACAAAAATAATTGCCAAAGCAACCTTATTAATAAAACTTATAATTTGTAAAATAAGAAAGAAATTAAGTATTAAAAAAATCTGTAGTTTTTAATGTATTGCTCAGCTAGCACAAGTACAGCACTAGTTGTAGCAAATAAAGATGTAAATAACCTTAACTATAGTTCCAACAACATATCAAAAATCCAGAACTACATCACGCTTTGTTATTTTAGCAATTTTGATTGTTTAATTTCACGGGCGTATAAGTAATCTGCCTCTCCCTTACCCTCCTTGAAGTACATAAGTGCCCTAAATCACCCACATCTTATTACACCTTATTACAACATCCTTTTCTAGAAAAATAGCCCGATGAAAAGAAAAGTTGAGATATGACGACGCTTCTCAATGTAAAGTAAGTACAGACACAACAATGTAAAGTAGGTCCAGACTCAATAGTACATTACATCAGAGGCCGGGAAAACAAGGATTTCCGGCCAAGTAGGCATAGATAAAGATACGAGGCCGTGAATCCGTTTTCACGCCGAGGCATGTATAGTGCTTTTCTCAAACATGCAATGAAATAAAATAAAATAAAAAACCAATAGGACAATGTTTTATTCAATCTAAAAAGCGACCATGAAGTAAAAATTAAAAAGTTAAAATCAGCTGATTATAAAACCTCCCGCCATCTTTGACGCTGTCTGGATGACGTTGGACGTTGAAACAAAAAAAAGTTACTATGCAGGCCTAGGCCTGAAAAGTTGTATGAAATCCTATTTCACGCCGCCTCGAGATGCTGCGCCCGAAAAAGGATACTTCCGAGTATATTATAAGGAACGTTAAGACGATATATTTTTCATTGCATGTTTGAGAAAACAAGATTTACTTAAATTATGGCGCGTGAAAATTTGTAACCGGCCAGTCTTTTACCGTAATAAGCACAGATTACTTATTATACCTCAATGGTGATAAGAGTGTCAGAGAAAGTACCGCACGAGTCATTCTTGCGGTACTATTGTAGGGCCATTTTTTGGGCTGATTGTGTATCCGTAATATTAATTGATCGGTGTTTTTAACTAAACATTTGTTTTGTACTATAACGCCATCTACTGAAATTCCGCATTACTAAAGCAATCTATTTCTACGTTCATCACGATTGTATTCATGAAACAATTACAGCCAAAGAGTATTTTAATCCAAATCGAAAATCAAGCTTCGTTTACAGAATCGATTCAAAGTCAATCGTTTTTAAGGTTCCGTAGCCATAATGGCAAAAACGGAACCCTTATAGTTTCGTCATGTACGTCTGTCCGTCCGTCCGTCCGTCCGTATATCACAGCCATTTTACTTGGAAACTATAAGGCGTATCTTAGTAAAATTTACACATAAGGTGTATTTTGTATGCCGCCACTTAGCTATGTAGGTAAATTACAGAAAAAAATAGTTTTAGAGGGGGCGCTCCATACATGTATCTAAATTTTAAAAAAAATTACCAAATATCAACATGGGGCATTTCAATATATAGGTCTTTAAAAATTATACAGAGGTTTGTTTAAACATTTTGTGATTAAGTAAATATTTTCCGAAATAACCCCTGTAACTTTTGAACCATTCCGTACTACGGAACCCTCCATTATGCGTGGTCCGACACGCACTTGGTCGTTTTTTATTCTGACGGGCAGTAACTATTTTGACGTTTGACACTTCTCCATATCTAAAAAAATAAGGACTACTGTCTTCTATATTTTGTTTGAAATTACAAGCAAATATGATACTTAGCGGGTTTACTTTGACATTTGGAAGGACTGCATCCGATAATTAACCATATGGTAACATAAGTAAAGTCGACTATCTATTGCTCCATTTCATTTAGTGTTATGAAGTATAAACAGAATGACCACTCATTCAATTTTCAAATCAAACATACGAGGGGCGATCCAAAAGTAATGTTAAGTTAACTAATATGTAAAACAACTCAAGTGGCCAATAACTACATTTATTTTTCAACATAATCTCCGAACAAGCTTTGTTATTCCCACTTATTCCATCTTTTCTCCAGACCGTGAATTCCATTAAAAACAATCTTTTTCTCGACTCTCTAAATATGCCTCCACAGCAGCCATGAACTCACAGTTGTCCAAAATGTTTTTGCCTCTGAGGTGTTCCTTCAGCCGTTGAAACAGATAAGTCGCTGGTGGCAAGGTCTGGTGAATAGGGGGGATGTTCCAGCAATTCGAAGCCCGCATCCTGAATTGCAGCCATTGCAACCCTGGGCCTTATGAGGAGGTGCGTTGCCTTGGTAGAACAGTACCACAGCACGTAGTTTACCCAGTCGCTTCTCTTTGATAGCTTCCCGCAATCTTTTTATTTGTTCTCCGTAGTATGAGCCTGTGATCGTGGCTCCCTTTTCCAGGTAATCGATCATTATGACCCCTTCGGCATCCCAGAACACAGACGCCATAACTTTGCCCGCTGAACTGGCGACCTTGAATTTCTTTGCAGTCTTGGTCTCCGGATCGAAATGGTGAATTCAAGACTCATCCACGGTGACAAATCGTAGCAAAAAACTTTCAGGCTCAGCTTGAAATTTTTTAAGATTGCTTAACGACATCTTGTATCAAATCTTCTTTTGGTCGTCAGTTAACATTCTGGGCACCCAACGAGCGCATACTTTGTTCATGTGCAATTCCTCGGTTAAGATTCGTTAAATGCTGTCATACGAGATCCCTGTGACGTCAATTAAATATCTGATCGTCACTCTTTCTATCAGTTAAAACTAAATCTTCAATTTGACGTTGTTCTCAGTACGGACAATGGTCGGCCGGCCCTCGCGGTGTTCGTCTTCAGTTGTCCTACATAAATTAAACTACTTGCACCAGTTGCACCAACGTGCAACTGTAGAATACGGAGGCTCAGAGTCCCCCAATGTTCCCGACAATTCAATATTCAATAATCCTTGTACAAATTTTTTTAAGCAGAAGTACTCACACGATAACGGTTCTCACTTCAGTTTTCTCCATTTTCGCGTATTTATTCCGACAAGTCATGAATAAATCAATGAGAATATAACACTACGTTAAGGAAAAAAGGAATGAATGGAATAAACTCACTTAGATATATATATTTTTTAATGTTTCTTTTTGTATTTACTGGCCAAAAACCGCTATTAAAAAATAAAACCTCTTTTTACCTTATTCCGCCATTAAAAGTATTCAATTATCATTAAGTACTTTTGGATCGGCCCTCGTACATCAACTAGACATACGTAGTATCTACTAAGTAGTCTGTGAACTAGACCATTGTCGGTTGTCAATAAGGCGTTGCTGCCATAAAATCATTTAGAAATAAACTTTTCTCAAACATGCTCGGAAATGTTCCTGTTACGTTAGTAATTAGAGACCAGTAGGGACTTTATTCCAAGGCAGGTTCAGCGCGACGTACGTAAAGGATTTTCATACAACATTAAATCACTCAGCCAGTAACTGAAGCACTAAACAAGTAATTTTATTTCCTTACATGTTTGAGAAAAGCACTATACATGCTTCGACCGTAATCAGCTTACCTGGCTTCGTATTGTAGCCGTCCTCGTCTTCGACTCGGACGGCTACTAAATACTCGGCCAGGAAAGCTTACTTACTGGTCTCTGCAGTAATGTACTATTATTAACAACCAACAATGATTTACCTTTGACTTGAAAACATCACATTTGTGCTACCTCGCCCGCCTCAGATTTTGGCAGACTTTTTTGTTTAGAAAGATAACGCGAAGCGTTCTCCTATATGTCTTGAAACGTGTTTTAAAATTAATTGCGTTGCGTGTATACTGTCGTTCTTGGGGGAACGCGTGTTCCAACTCTAGAAATACTTGGTTTGAGTTCTAGTATGATTGTGATTTTAAAGCGCATATAGTGCTATTTATAAATTGCGTGAAATGAAACGGTACAAGGAACGTGATAATATCTGAATCTCGTTTTGTGCATTTTAGTGCTGTCACTGTCAATAGTGTCAGTTACAGTTATCTTAGCGTAGTAGGTTTTGGTGTAATGTTTCGTATTATATTTTAATGCTCTCAATATACGATAAAACCAATGCTGCTTATAGTTTTATGACCATTGCTTGTTAAACTAAATATTTAAAATGTCGTCTAAACTACCAAAAGCTGCACTGAGTCTTAAACAGGTATATAAAACCACTATATCCCATGACATTAATTACTTACTTTGAGTTTTGATATGCAAGTGTTTATTTCAACTGTGTTGAATTCTCAGTTTATGCTGCGCCAAGAAGTTCTGAAGCTGTACAGGGATATATTTAGAACACTACGGTACGTGTCTGACGAATCGACGAGGCTAGAGCTGAAGGAATGGGCAAGAACTGATTTCAGGAACAACAAACATCTTACTGATGAACCAACTATAAAATCTATGCTATTTTATGGGAAGAAGTCACTGCAGGATTTAGAGAAATCTTTAGCTTTAAGTAGATCGTGAAAATGTTTTGGCTGACATATACCATAATAAATTAAGCCTGCCTCTAGTCTCCGGACAAGTTTTTGCTATTCAAGTATGGTCACGTCTGAAATTATGAATACATATAATGTAACAAAAACATGTATCTGAGACTTTACCCTTTGGTAATAGAGTTGTGGCTTCATATTTTTGTCACTATATATTGAAATATGGAAACTTTGTTATTTATTCAACTAAGGGATATACATACAATGTTAGTTATTACATTACTATTAGGTATCTATGAAACCTAGCGTTGCCCAGGGCATTGTCTCCAAGACACTTGCCGCATTTCCTCTTGGTATTGCCATACTTAGCCTCTGAGCAAAATATGCACCCGCTCACAGGTCGCCAGACACCCAGACAATGGGAAATTTCTTTTACAACTTGTTTAGTGTCTGACAACCACGGCCCAAAAGTTTCAACTGCAAGTGGAGACTTTAAAGAATGTAAATGAAATATGTATTTAAAAGCCTTATTTAATTTCTTAGGTCTTTTATCCATTTGATCATGGTCATATCTTTAGATTTGTGTAGTATTTATGTATACAAACATGTAAGTTAGCAAACATTTGTTTTTGTTATTTAAATTGATGTTACAAACTGTTATCGAAATCAATAGGAAACAAACAGTTATGCTGTTAACTTTAAACTATCTACACTATGTACAATTATTAAATAAATTGTTGCGCATTAAAGCATTATATATTAGGTACTAATAAATTACATAAATTATGAAGTGAGATTTTATTTTTATCCTTGTGAGGCCCAGTGTCCATCACAATTTACACTCCCTTTCAATGTAATTAAAAACTTTAATTAGAGCAAACAATAGCATTTTGTTTCATTCATCGACTTTATGAAACAATAAATATGCAATCTAATTTATTATAGAATTAGTTTGAAATTTTCTTGAAAAACAATTGGTACTGTGGGCCTTACGAGGGTATATTTTTGCATACTATTTGACCGCCAAGCATCGGACGGAAAAATCGTGCCCTCAGTGCCAGCGAGGGCGCGAGGGGCACTGAGGGCGCGAGGCGACTCTTATATTTTGGACGTGATATCACGTGCTTGGCGGTCAAAGGGTTAAAGCAGCATCTCATGACAGTCATGACTCTGACCAGCTTAAAAATAATTTAACTAGTGCAGTCTTAAATCTTCATCTTAATTACCACATTTCATTTTAACACTAGTATATCTTAATACCAGACTGCCATTGCTTGCAATTTATTTACACCAAAGGATTGTAATAAGTGACTTAAAAATTATTATAGCACTTCACTTATACACATAAGCTGTATATCAGACTTGTTACATTTATAGGTGAAAATGCAAATCAGTTCTACCAAGCCAACTTTGTCTTACCTATTCACCCACAAATACTGCTTGATAAAACATGTACAGTAAAATTGGAACTGTCATCCCAGTGCCAATAACAATGGTGAAAACATGAAAAAAGGTCACAAAATCACCTCTTTTGTTCAAGTACCTGGCCAGTATAGTGACCAAGTCTTTAGCTATGAAAGAACCATCAGTTCCGTAGCAAGGCAATATGTTCAAAAATGCTAAACCCATTGAAAGCATGAATATATACTTGAGAAGTTTCTCAAATTGTGTAGGTGAAAATAATGAAAATATCGCACTTCTAGGGAAATACTGATCTGTAAAAACAGTTTTATGTAGGTAATATGGTAAACCCAGAAACAGAACAGCATTATTATCTTGACGCTCAATGACTATTAGATAAGTGTGGTTGCCCAGAGATGGCCGAAGGCAATGCATGCTACGTGGACACGAATACCCATCAGCTTCTGTGCATTTCTTAAAAGAGTTCTTCACCATGTCTCTTGGTTTGAGGCAAGAGTATTGTCCTGGCAAGACTGAGTCGGTACCAACTTTAGGCTCCATATACTCAAAACAGAAACTATAAATATCATCTTTTCTACAGCATTCTACTACATCATTTTCTTTAATCGATTCCATCATGATTTCATCATTTTCAGCTACAAATTCTGCACTTGTACATATACCGTACCGCTCATGGGCCATTTGCAGACAAAAAACCCAATCTCTGTAATTTTTTACATCACAGTTATTAACAGAAGTAATTATATCCCCCATTTCTAAACCCCTGACATCTTTTAAAATAGAATCTGGAGTGAATCCCACAACTTTGACTCCCAAGTCAGTTTCATAAGCAACACTGAATAAAATAGGACTTGCCATAAAAATCATCAAAGCAATGAAAGCTAAGACAAGGTTGTGCCAAACTCCCGCACAGAATATCCTTAATCGTTTGTTTACAGCTAGAGCGGCTACATGATCCCCGTTTAGCTGGACGTATGCTATGGGAATTATTGCAAAAACTGATATTCCCACAGACAAAAGTTGAACATCATGTTGGCAAGCTGTCAAAGCATGCCCTATCTCATGGAAAATACTACTTAGAGACATAGCTATGAAGTATACCCAGAAATCTGACGCTGGTACATTCAATCCGGGCAAAATAGCTTTTACTTCCGGAACTGCACTAATATGAATACTTTCATTGAAGTGTTGATAGATAAAATTAACCAGCATCCATAAGGAAAATGGCAGCATTATGCAGATACTTATAATATAGCCAACACCGAACCATTTGTTTAGAAGGTGGGTCAGATTCTTGCTCCAGCGATAAAGAAACCGGTTGAATGCAGTTGTGTTCCATGAGAAATTTAAAATGCCCACTTTTAAACCGGTGCCTTCCAGGAACGAGTAGTACGGATAATGCATGCAACTCTGTGGAAAGAATTTTTATGTTAAGCAACAATACAACATAATTCTGAGATATTTGTAAATAAGAACAGCGTAGGGAAAAACAAACCTTGAAGAAAGAATCGAAAAACCATATCACAAGATAAAACGCTGCCACAAAAATACATAGCACCGTAAAAGACATTTTCCAAGAAGAAATATGTTGTGTCTTTAAATCATTCTCGTGCTACAAATTATGTTATTTTATTCCGTTTTTCTTATTTTTTCGTGGCCGGTGCTGCAGTGCCGCACTTTTCGTTCTTTCTTTAACACAATTTGAATCCGTCAAAGTCAAATAAAATTTATTTGCATTAATTTTGTTTTAGTAACCAATCAAAAGACCTCGATTGTACACACATATGATAAGTGATGACATGATTGGTTCGCCCATGGTCGCCAATGGAAAAAAAATGCAATAAACTTTGACGGTTACATTCCACTTGCATCATTGGTGCATAGCGTACAGTATGAAGTTAAATAATAACTACCATTAATGGAAAGAACTCAGATAGACGGGGGCCAAAAAATTTTACCTTGCATTAAATCCTACACTTTTGGAAGCTTTTTCTAGTTATTAAGTAGGGTAGTCAGATTCCCACTACACATTTTTCCCCAGTGACGTGATTGTGCATTTCAGGAAATCGAAAACATTATAGACAACGTCTGGAACACTACATTGACTAAATCCTACACTGGAGATCTAGCACTATTGTATTTGTTTAAATAAGTGATGACTAACTTAAAGATTTCCCGAATTGTTTCTGTGATCTTTCGTCTATAAACTTCATTAAGTTACATTTTTTCATTATATTTTTAAAAAAGTAACTTAGAAATTCGAACACAATTCGAAAATTTGGTAGTATGGTACTAATACAGATCTAAGTGTTACAGTAATTTTTCACCACGGTGACAAGTTTACATCTATTTATTATGACATTTTTTTTAGTTTTTTTGACGAATATGATCACTTTATACGAACCTACACTTGTGAATATTTTTTTCCTTAAATTGTTTATTTAACATACATAATCAAAAAAATAATCGTAAATATACTAAGTGCTTTACAAGCAATCGAAATAAACAACTTATAATTTAAGGTTCATATTTTAAAACTCCCGCCTCCGCGGCAAGGTTACTACGTAGCACAGATTACTTACCTACTTGTATTATATAGAGCAAATCAGAAGACTCGCAAGTACTACATGTTGATAAAGGGATATTTTATTTAAACTTTTTTCTATATTTCTTATTTCCGATATTGAAATGTCATTATGTTTGCCCCAATCAGTCATTTCAGAACAGAGCATATTGTGGTTTTAGGTTCGCTGGTTAGATAGATGCAATCGAAATGTTATTTTCGTACCTGGGAAGCACACTCCTTGCATTGGACAAACGTCGGTCAATATAAAGGGCGATACACCAAGAGAATTTATTTGCTATACTCAAATAAAATATCAACAAAAATCGAGTTTACGAGTTAAATCATTCACATGGATTGTTGTAAATTTTGTATAGGATAGAAGCGAGTGACGCCATTCTCAGCTCTGTATTTAGTGGTCACGTCATGAGAAACTTCATTATACGTATTAAACACACTTATTTATTTATTTATCATTCAAAACAGTTACACAGCATTACAGTAATTCCAAGGCACTGCGAACTTCAAATTAAACATATAAAATAACTTAATACTAGGTCGATTTAGGCTTCATAATGCGTAGTCTAGTGACCAGTAATATGTGTGAATCGCTTGTAAGCTATAAATGAATAGGAGAGCTATACCTGCTATTTATAGCTTCTTTGCTAGGATACCCATCGGATAATACCGTTTGTTTTTTTGGTGGTTACGGCGCTGAAAGACTAATAATAAAACCGGCCAAGTGCGTGTCGGACCACGCATAATGGAGGGTTCCGTAGCTTTAATGGAATAAGAACCAGACTAATGCCAAATGGTCATATATGATGCCTATGGAAGAAGTTTTTTTGAAAATAACTCAAAAATGGCTAAACCGATAATGTTCAAAACAATTTTCTTAGAAAGTATATGCTAACGCGCATCTTCTTAATTTTTTTCATATTTTTGAACTTACGGTTCAAAAGTTACAGGGGGGGGCGCTATTTTTTCGAGTTTCGAAGCGATTATTTCTGAAACTTTTCACTTAATCACAAAATGTTCGAAGAAACCTCAATGTTATTTTTAAAGACCCATCGATTGATGTGCAACATGTTGATATTTGGTATTTTTTTTTAATTTTGTTACATGTATGGCGTGCTCCCCCTGAAAAAAATTTTTTCTGCAATTTCTCTACATAACTAAATAGCGGCATACAAAATACACCTTATGTCTTAATTGTATTAAGATACATCCTATAGTTTCCGAGTAAAATAGCTGTGACATATGGACGGACGGACAGACGGACATGAAAAAACTATAAGGGTTCCGTTTTTGCCATTCTGGCTACGGAACCCTAAAAATGGATTGTACAGTCGACTACAAAGAGCTAGGCTGTATCTACTTTTTCACCTTAATCCGTAGTATAATATCACAGCTATCACTTAATAAAAATGGATGTGAATAGTATATATATCAATTATATAATCTATACAGTCATCTAACTTCATAGAACCTATTTGTTTCTCGTCTTTGCCGAAGGTTCAGGGTTGTAAAAAATATTGACAAGTTGTTTTATTTATTCTTATTCTTATTTGGTTTTGAAATTGACATACAATTAATAGAATAATTTTGTCCAGGGTTTGAATTCGAAAAAGTAGCGCCATCCTGAAATTATGTGATTATCATCAATAGATAAGGCCGCAATGTTATTTTGTTCTGTTTATTTTTGATCACTTTGAAAATCGATATCTGAAGATCCGCACGGCTAATCCGAATCTAACAACAAAATTGTAAAACGGCGACCATTTTAAATTTTGTACCATTTAATCCGATCATGTCGAAAATCGATTTCTGAGAATCCAAGAGACCTTTTAATGACAGGCATTAAATAAGCAGACAAACTACGAAGTGTCCAATCTGCAAATTACTACTTTCTAGCTTCAATAGTTTCGGCCTCGCTTTAATAAAAAGTATTCAACGCCGTTTCAACTCCCCTAGGGTTGAAAAGTTTGTAGTACTACCCACTTAAAAGAAAAAAAAACTTTAAAGGATGTTTTTTTTAATAACTAGCCATATTGTGAGAGGTGATTAAGTAAGTCTTACTAAACAACTTTTTCTATGGGACCGACCCTGAAATCCAAAAAAAATTTTAGCGTCCCCATAGAAAACGTCAACGTCGGATCGGCCGAAATGTATGAAACAGCCAAAAAAAATTTAGATTTCGGAGTTGACCCAATAGTAAAAGTTGTTTATTATGGCCTACCAAATCACCTCGTACAATATGGCTAGTTCTTAAAACCGGCCAAGTGCGAGTCGGACTCGCGCACCGAGGGTTCCGTACAAACCTTTACAACTTAGAGGTATTATAGACCTGAGTATTAGATATGAATTTCAATTTAATACATCCACGCGTTTACGAGGAAAAAGGAAGGTTTAAAATTTAAAAAAATATGTTTTTGTATGATTTTACTAAAAATGTCTACTTGTTGTAATTTTTCCATTGTCTATACATGACGTTGCTTCGTGCCAAATTTCAATTTTCTGAGTTCACGGGAAGTACCCCGTAGGTTTTGCGAGTGCGAACTCTAAAATTTGCAGCATAAACGACTGTATCTTTTGATTGCGTTGGCTTTTAAGTTCGATTTTTTTACAGCTCCAAGGGACAATATGCTTGAGTTTTTGATATAAATTTCAGCTTGATACCTCCACGCGTTCCTGAGAAAAATGGTCTTGACAGACAGACAGACAGACGGACAACAAAGTGATCCTATAAGGGTTCCGTTTTTTCCTTTCGAGGTACGGAACCCTAAAAACACCCTTAAAAGTTTTTTTTTCTTTTAAGCCCATAAACTTCGTTTTAAGTCTTTCACAAAATATCTATACATACTTGCAACCCCTTTTTAACCCCGTTAGGAGTTGAATTAAAAGAAACGCTAAAATCACTTTTATTATTTTAAATTAGCAGTAAACTTACGTAGTCTCGAACTAAAAATTATAAACACCACATAAACAAGTTTTCAACGCGCTTCTTATTTAGCTTTATAATCTGTACAAACTTTTCAACCCCGTTTTAACTCCTCTGGGGTGGAATTTTGAAAAACACTAAAATTACTTTATATTTAATTTTTAAGCGATTAGCCTACAAACGAACATTGAAGTCAGTCACGAAAAAAAACTACAGATTTTCAACCCATTTTTAACACTGTAGGGGTTGAATTTCAAAATGATTTTTTTAAATTACTTTTAATCATCAGCGACTGTACGATTCTTTAAAGTCTCTATATAAAAAAAAATCCTACCCATACAAACTTTTAACCCACTTTTTAACCCCTTAGCCATTGATTTATTCAAAATCACCTCTTAGTACATACAAATTATACATGTAACCTGGTCTAACATTTTCAACTCTTTAGCTGCAGTGGTTTCGGTGTTTGCGTTGATGAGTCAGTCAGGACAAAAGCATTTAAAGATAGACTAGCTTTCCGCCCGCGACTTCGTCCACTTATAATACGGCTACCTACTCGTACACAGTTTCACTTTATAAACTATGTTGTTTGGTATTAGAATATTTTTTTTGTTTATAATAATTATCATACAACTTACTTTTAAGCCATATACATATATTCTTCATTCAAATCGTTAACGTTTTTTAACCCCCTTAAGGGATGATTATCAAGACACGCTGAAATTGCTTTTCTTATTTTTTAATCAGTAGACAAAATAGGTACAAAGTAGCCTATCTGCAAATTACAACTTTCTAGCTTCAGCAGTTTCGGCCTCGTTTTAGTACAAACTTTTCAACCTTGAAATAAAACAATTAAAAACGGATTTTATCGCGTGTACTGAGCTTAAATTACATCCCGACGTTTCGAACACTTTACAGCGTTCGTGGTCAACGGGTCGACCCGTTATAAAATTACAGTACACGCGATAAAATCCGTTTTTAATTGTTTTATTTCATGAATAACTATCGCGGCAACCGAAGACATTATTACTTTTCAACCCTGTTTTAACTCATCTAGGGTGGAATTTTGAAAAACACTAAAATTAGTTATTTTTGTTTTGAAGTACTTAAAAATGAACTTTCGAGTCTGTCACAAAAAAGTAGGTATCTATATCAACTTTCAACCCCTTTTTAACCCCGTTTGCGGGGTTGAATGAAATAAACGCTATAATTACTTTCATTATTTTTAATGTATTCCAGCTTTCCAGCTTCAGTAGTTTCAGCTCTGCGTGGATCATTCAGTCCGTCAGTCAGGACATAGGCATTTATATAAATATAAATAATATTAAGAATTATATTTTATCAGTGTGATTTAAAAAATAGTGTAATACTAATAAATAAAATGAGCCTATTATTTATTCCACCCTGATTATTACTCCTAAGTAAGCAACTACGCACCATACGCTATGCCCTTCTGCGCTTCTTAGATACCTACACGGTCAATGACCTTAGGTGCACTAACCGTATCGGCCGCCGCACGTCTTATGTGTTGTAGTTTCCGCCCCGCGCCCCGCTTTAATTATGTTAATTTTTTGATTACTAATTTTACAATTCCTGAAAATGCTCAGTATATTTACTGGTGAAATTTTGATATTATGTAACATATTATTAAAGCTAAAAGGAGCATCAAAATCGTGAGTGTAGAATTAATGCTCGTGTTCGAAAATCATTTAAAATCATTTAAGAAATAGTAATAATACAGTCACCGCTGTAATTTTTTTTTAAACGAAGCGTAATAATGGTCTCGACAATATAGTGAAAAATCACCATTTGTATAATTAGTGTTTGATTATTATTGAATTTTTTAAACATTTTTATTATTTCTAATGTATTCTCAACTTGACAGGTGGTGAATATTTCAAATACTGTTTTAAATATTCAGGTAGTCCCTTGGATTAAAAATCTCTAGTGTAGGATTTAATGTTTGTGGGAAATAAACATTAAAATTTTCAAATTTTTTTTTGAAAGAAAGCACAATGTATTTTTTGGGAAAAACTTAATACATCTTTTCAATAAATGTTGTTTTACCAGATCCCAAGGACAAAATAGTGTAGGATTAAATGTGATCTCCTCGAACAACTTAAAGTTTAGTGACGGGACTAAGACAAAAATATCAATAAGTAATATGTACTCTAAACAAATTAATTTTAGGTTCACTATCGCTCGATATAGGAGAAGGAGGAAAACGAGCCGAGAGAGATGCAAAAGGGGAGACTTCTGTCCCTTTCTAAAAGTTGCCATTCCGAAAAATTCATCATCTTTGGTAATAGATTATTTCACGTAAGATTTGCAAAGATATTTATCCATACTAATATTATAAATGGGAAAGTGTGTGTGTTTGTTTGTTTGTCCGTCTTTCACGTCAAAACGGGGCGACGAATTGACGTGATTTTTTAAGTGGAGATAGTTGAAGGGATGGAGAGTGACATAGGCTACTTTTTGTCTCTTTCTAACCCCCCACTTACCTAAAATGGGGGGTGAAAATTTGTATGGAGCATTACGGGGAGCAAAGGGGAACCGTGTTACCCCGAATTTAACGCGAGCGAAGCCGCGAGCAAAAGCTAGTAACTAATATATTTTAGTATCTTCATTTTTCACAATTATAATTACTGATTAATTTAAGCAAATTAAAAAAAAATTAACAAATAGTTTCAAGAGTCTGCTTTAGTAAAGCCTACTTCTGTTTTTATGCGATAATTGCTATTATTTTTTAAATTTAAACAAAGGTTGCCTTTACATTTATAACCTTTAATTAGTTGTTATAAGCCTCATGTAATGTAAATTTTCATGTAGCCAAAATTCGAAAGATAAATTGGAATGCGAAAAAATGTTGCCATTAGCAAATAACATCGACTCGTTTTTCGATTTTGAAATAAATACTTTTATTTTAAATTATTACATGCATAGGCAAGTAATGACGAGGCAGTATGGCTTAGTGCTTTAGCCTGTCCAATAGGACGAAAGAAAAAAAAAAAAAGCATAGGCAAGTAAAAAAAATCTAATAACTATGTACCTACTTGAGTTTCCTATTCACTTGTTTTAAGGGATGGGTTTAGTTGGTTTACGTACTATATAGACATGTTTCGCGCAAATATTTTTATTTATATTTTTACATAAAATTACTACTGACCAGTCAGTCCACAGATTTCTCCTAAATATTGGTTTTCAGTAAGTAACTTCTTACGTTCCAATGTTTTGATTGTATTGATATTTTCCAGAACTTCTAGTTTATCCGTTTCTTTACACACTTGTCCTGTTTATGAGATTCAGATTAATAAATTCACGTACTTAAGGTGACGGGTATCGCGGTTGACGACTGCATTTTGCGTTTTTATAATCGCAGCTTCCGCTTCTGCCATCTAGTATACTTGAGATGAACTATGACAATTCAATGTTGACATGTTTAAATAGTCAAGCAATCGCGGTCTTTTACAGTAAGATGGCGCTTTGATAATGATTCCATTTTATGTGTACTTACTTAATTAAAGTTACTATTGTATGTAGGTAATCAATGACGAAATAATTAAAGTTACCTATAATATAAAACTACTTGACCAACGCACGCCATTACCTACAGTATCATAATCGCACAATTATAATGTTTTATTCTAAATATCCAAAATAAGCATTCATCATGGCGGTTATATTTCTATGTGTCAAGTACGTGTCAAGTCTTTCAAAATAAAAGTTCAAATAAAATGTACTTGACTGAAGATAATATTATTTGTAACTAATTTGTTTTATGTCCTCTTCTGCTCTGAAAAATCCAGGTTTTTAGTATCTATAACGAAATTAGAGGTCAAAATCGCTTTCAATGAGGACGGTAAAGTGCGTTGGGATAAGACCGCATCGGGAGAACATCGGATAATTCAATTACCTATCTGGAAAATTATCCTTTAGTTGCAAATACAAAACACACATCCTCCAACACTATTGTGTACCTGTACCTAGTTGCATTTTGATATAATGGCGATGCCGCTTTTTTCAGGTACATTCACATTTTACTTAAATGTTTCTTCCGGTAGGTATGCTTAATAAAAAAGACTGTTGGTTAAGTGAAAAGTTTAAAAAACCGGCCAAGTGCGTGTCGGACCACGCATAGGAGGGTTCCGTACCTTCAATGTAATAAGAACCAAACTAATAGCAAAAGGTCGTATCTGATGCCTATGGAGGAAGTTTTTTGGAAATAACTCAAAAATGGCTAAACCGATAATGTTCAAAACAATTTTCGTAGCAAGTATATAATAAGGCGCATCTCCTCATATTTTTTGGACTTACGGTTCAAAAATTACGGGGGGGGGCTACAAATTTTTTCTGACTTTCGAAGCGATTATATCAAAAAATATTTACTTAATCACAAAATGATCAAAAAAACTTCAATATTATTTTTAAAGACCTATCGATTGATGTATCACATGTTGATTTTTGATAAAAACAATTTTTTTGAAATTTAGATACATGTATGGAGCGCCCCCCCTTAAAATATTTTTTTTTTCAAATTTAAGTACATAACTAAGTAGCGGCATACAGAATACACCTTATGTGTAAATTTTATTCAGATACGTCGTATAGTTTCCGAGTAAAATGGCTGTGACATACGGACGGGCAGACATACAGACAGACGTGACGAATCCATAAGGGTTCCGTTTTTTGCCATTTGGCTACGGAACCCTAAAAATCACTTATTCTTTATTTGACGATCTTCTAGCCCTGTCGGTAGTGACCCTGCCTACGAAGCAGGAGGTCCCGGGTTCGAATCCTGGTCAGGGCATTTATTTGTGTGTTTATCGCAGATATTTGTTCCTGAGCTATGGATGTTTTCTTTGTATTTAAGTATTTATCTATATTTATCTATTATATATATCGTCGTCTAGTACCCATAACACAAGCCTTATTGAGCTTACTGTGGGCCTAGGTCGATTTGTGTAAGATTGTCGTATAATATTTATTTATTATTAATAGTAAATGTATGGAAAATATTTAATTTGTGGCTTTTTAGTACATTACCTAATAATAGGAAACTATTAGAAACGATAGGAATGGAATCGATTGGCATAAAAAAGCAGCATGTGAAAAATAAAAAAACAATTTTCATAAAGTATGGGAAAAGTTTTTCTCAATTTGTGGCTTTTCTAGCCGCAAATTATTTTTGATCCCATACAAGAATGGGATCGATTGGCATCAAAAAGAAGTTTACCAAATGTGACCTCATCTCGCATCCTGTATGTTTTTTTCCAAAATCCGTAGAAGACCTTCCCTCAATTTCAAATTAATGAAGATTGATTAATTTGAAATTGAGGGAAGGTCTTCTAAGACCATTTTCGCGTTGCAGCGAGGGATCTGGTAGCTGCCCCCACTGACCCAAAAAGAAATTTAACTTGTATATTATTTCAAATTATCGAAGTTACAAGTAAAAGTAGTTAAGATAAAAGTAATTGCAATTACAAATTATATGTAATCGGGAATACTACTGACATGTAATCTCAATTACAAGCAATTTCAATTACTTAATATAATTGATTTTCATGTAATTTAATTAGCAATTTAATTCATTACAAAAGTAGGTACCATCTAATAAATTACGCCCAACACTGAATAAACATCAGGTTCAAGAGGGTAGTATGGAGGATGTATGCTATCTGCTGCCGAAGTCGCGCATACATGTAATCTTTATAGACAAAAAAGTTTCGTTCTATAAATTCAATTGTTTGTCACAAAAAATGGTTTGATTTGTTTTTGCGTGGCATTTAAGACTGGATCCAATTAATTGTCGCTGTGAACATTTTTTAAATTGGTACCTAGTTGGTTACTAGGAACAGGTTTAGACACGGGTATGTTATGTCCAAAAGGGAGGTATGGGCACTCCGAATGTTATCTCGCTAACTGTGGTAAGGCACAGTTCAGCGAATGTTATCACGCTCAAATCTGGACCTGGCTCAGAGCTCGACTGGGGAAGTACCTTACAGAAAACCATAGCTAAAAAGCAAATAACTTAATTCAACCTAAAGTTTAAGATTAATTTTTTAACATGTTTTAACCATTTTCATTTATATACCATAAGTGTTTTTTACTAAAAAAATTGACAAATATAAAAGCGTTTGACGTCTCACATAAGAATTATAAATTGAAATTACACAAAAGAATTAAAAACACGAAAAGTCAGCACGAGTAAGTTAATAACATATAATAGCTTTTGCCCGCGGCTTCGCTCGCGTTAAATTCGGGGTAACAAACCATACAAACTTTCACCCCCCATTTTAGGGAAGTGGGGGGTTAGAAAGAGACAAAAAGTAGCCTATGTCACTCTCCATCCCTTCAACTATCTCCATTTAAAAAATCACTTCAATTCGTCGCCCCGTTTTGCCGTGAAAGACGGACAAACAAAGAAACAAACACACACATACACTTTCCCATTTATAATATTAGTATGGATTAGTTGTATCGTGTCGTGTATAGGGTCGTCACGGTTTTATGTGTACATTTTTGGGTTAGTTTTGGTTAATTGCCATCTATTTCAAAAGTTTTATCATATCAAAATCCATTACAATATTAAAATACTAGCTTTTACCCGCGACTTCGTCTGCGCGAAATTAACATGAGCCATATGGAATTACATAATAAAACGCAAAATAAAAGTTACCAGTTAGTAAAATCTAAGAACAAATATAAAACTAGCACGTATGCTATTTCAAGTCAACAGGGAGCAACAATTCCGTATAAACTTCCATTCCGTTTTCATCCCCTTATACATACCAAATTTCATCTAATCAGTTGAGCGGTTTAAGCGTGAAGAGTTAATAGACAGACACACTATAATATTAGTATGGATACGTATTATATCTCTTCAAGTAGGCTGAGGAAAAAAAAAAATTATAGCCAAAAGCGTTTTTTAAAATTTTTAAATTTTGAAACATCTTGCTTCAAAGGTTTGAAACATCTTGTCTTTCCACTCTCAATATTTTTAACTCACTCGTTTTTGAAAAGTTTCAGAAAATGCTGAAAGGTTGACATTAACATAATAAAGGCGGTTTATAATTATATCTATTATTTGAAACCGTGCATAGGGTGGTTATGCTAGTTTCCCGTCCGGGTTGCCGTCCACCTGATTAAACTGCTACAAATTTATTGGACTAAGAGCTGGCCACGTCAGATATGACACAATAATGAGAGCAATGAAACCTGACTATTGTGTCATATCTGACGTGGCCAGCTCTCCGTCTACATGGAAAAAACGTTTTGAGGTCAAATTTGCCATTGATAATAATTATTTATTCTTTAATTGATATTTTAATTATAAGCTTTTATTTCAAAAACTTGAATATCAATATATCAATAAGTATGGACGGAAAACTGACACATACTCCACTTTTACAAAAAATGTTTTATTATAAAAAAACCTTTCGAGTATGATTTATTCTCGTATAATATTAATCTAAACAAGACCATATAAAAGTTGTCTGGAAGAAATCGCTCATTAGCGATAAGACCGCCTGTTGTTACCTCTACCTAAATTTATCTAATTGTAAAATTTGTGCTTGTAACTGTATGAGGTGTGCAATAAAGAGTATTTATTATTATTATTATTATTATTATTATAAGCTCTAGAACGATAAGTAAGGGCACTTCAAAATTTATTATTGCATTACAAAGCTGGCAAAATCGATAAGTGGAAGAAAACTAGCACCTAAAAACTTACTAAGAGTACATTTTATTCAATAGTCCAATCTTAAGTAGAAGGAGTAGATTTTTAAAATTTATACAGGAAAAACAGCTTAGGTACACTTCATACTGATTTGAAACAAGGATTTATATTTCGAGAAATTTTTACAACGGTAAAGCATAAAAGTCAGCCCTGAAAGCTGACCAACTAGTTCAAAAATGGTCCGGTCTTACCCCATCGTACCTTACTTATTGTTTTTTTCATTTTAGGGATTGTGAGAAATTATATTGGTATATATACTTATACGATTAAATTAATTCCATATCTACTTACCTACCTAATAATAATATTAATAATTCACCATATCTTTTAAATCGTACGAAAACGAACATGCAATAAACCATATAAACCTAATGGCGCGACCAGACATCGTAGAGTGCCGGGACAGCCGAGCCGATTGTTTCTTTCTCATTCCATAGTAAAGAGAGAGATATACAACCTAACACGATGATGTGGACAAATCACTGACAAATGCACGAATGTGTTTCAACTTCAAGCGCATTTGATTGTATTCAATGTATCCGTCATTCATATCATAATATAGATCTAGCTTGCAACAGCGCAAAGCAAGAAGCGAAATGAGCAAATGAGAGTAAGCTGGCAACGTCGCCTCGGATGGAAACTGCTCGAACAAACGCACTCTTGTAATATAAATTATGGTAAAAACATGGACGAAGCCGTCTATGGTAAAAAGTACCCATACCCACTGTAAAAATTGAATAATGAATTAGTCTCTTTAATAAGTTGGTAGTTTAAATATAATGGGTAAAAAAGTCAAAATAAAAAGATTAAACTAACTACTAACTTGACTATAGTATGATTTGACTTTTTTTTTGTCCAAAAATATCTATAAATCGCTTAGGATCAGGAAAAAATATTTACTTAATCACAAAATGATCAAAAAAAACTTCAATATTATTTTTAAAGACCTATCGATTGATGTATCACATGTTGATTTTTGATAAAAACAATTTTTTTGAAATTTAGATACATGTATGGAGCGCCCCCCTTAAAATATTTTTTTTTTCAAATTTAAATACATAACTAAGTAGCGGCATACAGAATACACCTTATGTGTAAATTTTATTCAGATACGTCGTATAGTTTCCGAGTAAAATGGCTGTGACATACGGACGGGCAGACATACAGACAGACGTGACGAATCCATAAGGGTTCCGTTTTTTGCCATTTGGCTACGGAACCCTAAAAATCACTTATTCTTTATTTGACGATCTTCTAGCCCTGTCGGTAGTGACCCTGCCTACGAAGCAGGAGGTCCCGGGTTCGAATCCTGGTCAGGGCATTTATTTGTGTGTTTATCGCAGATATTTGTTCCTGAGCTATGGATGTTTTCTTTGTATTTAAGTATTTATCTATATTTATCTATTATATATATCGTCGTCTAGTACCCATAACACAAGCCTTATTGAGCTTACTGTGGGCCTAGGTCGATTTGTGTAAGATTGTCGTATAATATTTATTTATTATTAATAGTAAATGTATGGAAAATATTTAATTTGTGGCTTTTTAGTACATTACCTAATAATAGGAAACTATTAGAAACGATAGGAATGGAATCGATTGGCATAAAAAAGCAGCATGTGAAAAATAAAAAAACAATTTTCATAAAGTATGGGAAAAGTTTTTCTCAATTTGTGGCTTTTCTAGCCGCAAATTATTTTTGATCCCATACAAGAATGGGATCGATTGGCATCAAAAAGAAGTTTACCAAATGTGACCTCATCTCGCATCCTGTATGTTTTTTTCCAAAATCCGTAGAAGACCTTCCCTCAATTTCAAATTAATGAAGATTGATTAATTTGAAATTGAGGGAAGGTCTTCTAAGACCATTTTCGCGTTGCAGCGAGGGATCTGGTAGCTGCCCCCACTGACCCAAAAAGAAATTTAACTTGTATATTATTTCAAATTATCGAAGTTACAAGTAAAAGTAGTTAAGATAAAAGTAATTGCAATTACAAATTATATGTAATCGGGAATACTACTGACATGTAATCTCAATTACAAGCAATTTCAATTACTTAATATAATTGATTTTCATGTAATTTAATTAGCAATTTAATTCATTACAAAAGTAGGTACCATCTAATAAATTACGCCCAACACTGAATAAACATCAGGTTCAAGAGGGTAGTATGGAGGATGTATGCTATCTGCTGCCGAAGTCGCGCATACATGTAATCTTTATAGACAAAAAAGTTTCGTTCTATAAATTCAATTGTTTGTCACAAAAAATGGTTTGATTTGTTTTTGCGTGGCATTTAAGACTGGATCCAATTAATTGTCGCTGTGAACATTTTTTAAATTGGTACCTAGTTGGTTACTAGGAACAGGTTTAGACACGGGTATGTTATGTCCAAAAGGGAGGTATGGGTACTCCGAATGTTATCTCGCTAACTGTGGTAAGGCACAGTTCAGCGAATGTTATCACGCTCAAATCTGGACCTGGCTCAGAGCTCGACTGGGGAAGTACCTTACAGAAAACCATAGCTAAAAAGCAAATAACTTAATTCAACCTAAAGTTTAAGATTAATTTTTTAACATGTTTTAACCATTTTCATTTATATACCATAAGTGTTTTTTACTAAAAAAATTGACAAATATAAAAGCGTTTGACGTCTCACATAAGAATTATAAATTGAAATTACACAAAAGAATTAAAAACACGAAAAGTCAGCACGAGTAAGTTAATAACATATAATAGCTTTTGCCCGCGGCTTCGCTCGCGTTAAATTCGGGGTAACAAACCATACAAACTTTCACCCCCCATTTTAGGGAAGTGGGGGGGTTAGAAAGAGACAAAAAGTAGCCTATGTCACTCTCCATCCCTTCAACTATCTCCATTTAAAAAATCACTTCAATTCGTCGCCCCGTTTTGCCGTGAAAGACGGACAAACAAAGAAACAAACACACACATACACTTTCCCATTTATAATATTAGTATGGATTAGTTGTATCGTGTCGTGTATAGGGTCGTCACGGTTTTTTGGGTACATTTTTGGGTTAGTTTTGGTTAATTGCCATCTATTTCAAAAGTTTTATCATATCAAAATCCATTACAATATTAAAATACTAGCTTTTACCCGCGACTTCGTCTGCGCGAAATTAACATGAGCCATATGGAATTACATAATAAAACGCAAAATAAAAGTTACCAGTTAGTAAAATCTAAGAACAAATATAAAACTAGCACGTATGCTATTTCAAGTCAACAGGGAGCAACAATTCCGTATAAACTTCCATTCCGTTTTCATCCCCTTATACATACCAAATTTCATCTAAATCAGTTGAGCGGTTTAAGCGTGAAGAGTTAATAGACAGACACACTATAATATTAGTATGGATACGTATTATATCTCTTCAAGTAGGCTGAGGAAAAAAAAAGAATTATAGCCAAAAGCGTTTTTTAAAATTTTTAAATTTTGAAACATCTTGCTTCAAAGGTTTGAAACATCTTGTCTTTCCACTCTCAATATTTTTAACTCACTCGTTTTTGAAAAGTTTGAGAAAATGCTGAAAGGTTGACATTAACATAATAAAGGCGGTTTATAATTATATCTATTATTTGAAACCGTGCATAGGGTGGTTATGCTAGTTTCCCGTCCGGGTTGCCGTCCACCTGATTAAACTGCTACAAATTTATTGGACTAAGAGCTGGCCACGTCAGATATGACACAATAATGAGAGCAATGAAACCTGACTATTGTGTCATATCTGACGTGGCCAGCTCTCCGTCTACATGGAAAAAACGTTTTGAGGTCAAATTTGCCATTGATAATAATTATTTATTCTTTAATTGATATTTTAATTATAAGCTTTTATTTCAAAAACTTGAATATCAATATATCAATAAGTATGGACGGAAAACTGACACATACTCCACTTTTACAAAAAATGTTTTATTATAAAAAAACCTTTCGAGTATGATTTATTCTCGTATAATATTAATCTAAACAAGACCATATAAGCTCTAGAACGATAAGTAAGGGCACTTCAAAATTTATTATTGCATTACAAAGCTGGCAAAATCGATAAGTGGAAGAAAACTAGCACCTAAAAACTTACTAAGAGTACATTTTATTCAATAGTCCAATCTTAAGTAGAAGGAGTAGATTTTTAAAATTTATACAGGAAAAACAGCTTAGGTACACTTCATACTGATTTGAAACAAGGATTTATATTTCGAGAAATTTTTACAACGGTAAAGCATAAAAGTCAGCCCTGAAAGCTGACCAACTAGTTCAAAAATGGTCCGGTCTTACCCCATCGTACCTTACTTATTGTTTTTTTCATTTTAGGGATTGTGAGAAATTATATTGGTATATATACTTATACGATTAAATTAATTCCATATCTACTTACCTACCTAATAATAATATTAATAATTCACCATATCTTTTAAATCGTACGAAAACGAACATGCAATAAACCATATAAACCTAATGGCGCGACCAGACATCGTAGAGTGCCGGGACAGCCGAGCCGATTGTTTCTTTCTCATTCCATAGTAAAGAGAGAGATATACAACCTAACACGATGATGTGGACAAATCACTGACAAATGCACGAATGTGTTTCAACTTCAAGCGCATTTGATTGTATTCAATGTATCCGTCATTCATATCATAATATAGATCTAGCTTGCAACAGCGCAAAGCAAGAAGCGAAATGAGCAAATGAGAGTAAGCTGGCAACGTCGCCTCGGATGGAAACTGCTCGAACAAACGCACTCTTGTAATATAAATTATGGTAAAAACATGGACGAAGCCGTCTATGGTAAAAAGTACCCATACCCACTGTAAAAATTGAATAATGAATTAGTCTCTTTAATAAGTTGGTAGTTTAAATATAATGGGTAAAAAAGTCAAAATAAAAAGATTAAACTAACTACTAACTTGACTATAGTATGATTTGACTTTTTTTTTGTCCAAAAATACCTATAAATCGCTTAGGATCAGGATTGAAAATATAAATGAGAAATGAGATAAAAAAATAATCAAAAAGTTAACATCAGCCTAGATTTGAACTCGGACATATCTACTTAGTAAGCAAGCGTACTATAACCTAAGCTATGTGGAACGAATTTCCGCACTCAAAATTACTAATCATATTACTCAAATTTGACACATGAAACATGCCTCTGGCTGCAATAGAATAAACGCCTATAAGTTTTATTGCAGCAATTGCATAGTTCTGATTATTACAGGCTCTACAAGGTTTTGCGTCTAAAACCTTTATTAAGCGCTTAATACGACTATAGTTATCGGTAGAACATTAGTAATGTGCTAAGAAGTAATTATGTTTAATTTCGCAACGTAGAATTATTTCTGACCGAAATAAAACTTGCGACAAGTTTTCTCCAAAACAGTTTCATAACGATGATATATATCCTAATTATGTTATACAAGACCAAGCACGTATCGGTAGACCGAACCCAACTATATGCCCCTACAGAAAATGTAACATACATGCTCCAACGTGGTTTGTTTTCTTCAAAAACCTTGCACGAAAACACCTCGATTTGACGTGTTTGCATATATCGTCGCCTTAATCAAAGTTATAGGCAAATGTTAGAACTAGTACTTAAAGTATCAAAATATTAATAGAGCCTACCTACAAAATTTCTGACGACTTGTAAACATTGCAGTTTTTCGTTATACAACACGCTTCACGTCAACTTCGCACATCGTCGTAATTATTTACGAGCCTAAATAATAGTTTGCGGACCACTCGGTACAGTTATTTTAAATATTATTTAAAATAAACCCCTTATAAACCGTGAACAATTTGAAATAATGACATAAATTGACAACAGACTTTTAACTTTTTTTTAAATCATAGACAATTGGTGATACAACAAGGAAATACCTGTCAACAATATTTGGCTAGTCAGACTCTAGGTACAATTAAATGATTTTAAAATAAAAATAATAAACACTATAAACTTAAACTACAAGTAGAAAATATCTCCTAGATCGCTGCCAATGGGTAGTGTGCCCAGAAGGCTGGCCGCATTGCCACGTTGTATGGCAATGCTTATTCGCTGAGCGAAATACTGTGGCCTATCCCACAAAACTTTACAAGCGTACAATTCGACAAAATTGTGCAATTGTAAACAAAAAAAATGTACCACAATAATTACAAATATGTATTTGTTACAAGTTTGCAGTGTACAAATATGTCACTTTTGGGAAAGCGTATCACAAAGAATAAAGGCATGTCATGACAGCTACATAATTGTAGGATTGTTGATTTGTAAATATACAAGCGAACAATTGTAATGTTACAACTACAAATATGTGTTGTACTGTCTCCCAATATTACGGCATTGGGGAAAGGTCTCCATCCATCATCCCATTGCTGAGATAACGATGAGCACCTTAAAACCCGCGAATCATGTACGGAGCCAGGCCATCGTGCATTCACATAAAAAATTCTAAATTCGGTCCACAAACTACCAAAACATTTATAGAATGATCTCCATGTCGATCAACAAAACCAGCTTCATTTTGATGCGAAGCATCTATCGGTATTAATGATCCATCTATAGTACCTGCGACCCTGGGAAAATTTACATGTGATGCTGTAATAAAATCTTGAGAAATTGAGTTTCCATTTGTTGGCCACCTTACTTCACTTCCCAGTAATTTGTGCACTATTTGCGGCGTGAATCAAACGACACATACACATTGTCATTTTGGAAACGCCATGAGCATCACCAGTGACGTGATATTGTGATCCTGAGCCCAACCATCTTAAAACAGTCAGTAACTGTTGTTTAGGATCAAGAGCGTGACTTCTTCGTGTCGGATGTCTAAGGTTTCCACCACTAGTCTGTAGTAGATATTCGACGGTAGATTTACTCACTCTGAACCTCTGATTAAATGTAAAATCCGTTAAGGTCAAAGTTAAATTTATACGTTCTCTATATGTCCTAGGACGTCTTGCAATTAATTCTTCTTCACTATCACTGCTACTTGAACTAAACGTTTTGTGGTATACTCTGAACAATTTGAACTGAACTCATCCACTTAATGTCTTATCTTTTGTGTGTAAACCGCAGGGGCGCGTGCCACTATGAAAAAAATGGTTTAGCCACGTGTTAGCGTTTATTGAATTTCTACTATATGGACCACGCAATAAGATTCAATATGAACTAATACGAAAAAAGTTCTAAGTTCTATACGGTTGCACCCAGTACAAGCGATTCAAATGCTCTAGAACCAGCGTAACTCGACACCGAGATCCGAAACTAATCTGCGTAATTGGAGATCGCGCTTGCACTGGTATTCCGAGCGCACGGCTAGTTAGCGATTAGGAGGCAATTGTAATTTTCCCGAACGGGCAAGTAAAACAGGGTTGGATTCTGATTAAAACATTTGGGTGGATGTACGATTTACAAATATTTAATATATGAAATATATACCTATACATATATAATGGATTTTAATAAATATTGGGTATGTTAAAATTATAATCAGACATATAAATAATCAACTATTTTAAAATTGCTTTCTTAATTTTACAGCTTAGACTTACTTTAACCTATAGCAATTTATGTACTGAGAATAACTCAATTCAAATATAAATAATATGAATCTACATTATAGTTGTGTTTTTTTATCATAATTTGAGAGATATAAAGAGAATATAAAAATATATATATTTATAGTACATATTAGTCAACACAAATAATCATATTAATCTTTTCATCATATTAGCATATATAGCGGCAGAAACGTTTACTCGACCATGGTTTTGCTAGTTGGGTTATTATAAAACCTTAGAGTGGTGGGCACTGCCAGTTTATACTTATTTCTAGTATTAAAATTATGTATATTACAGTTCTTTCTAAAATTAACAATGTTTCTATGTACATACACAATATTTTCATAGATATATTGACTATGCACTGTCATTATATTAATGTCCTTAAACATATCTCTAACTGAGGCTCTATATTATAGGCTGTGTCTATTGAATTATCATCACAAGCACAACTATAATGTAGATTCATATTATTTATATTTGAATTGAGTTAATCTCAGTACATAATTTGCTATAGGTAAAAGTAAGTCTAAGCTGTAAAGTTAAGAAAGCAATTTTAAAATAGTTGATTATTTATATGTCTGATTATAATTTTAACATACCCAATATTTATTAAAATCTATTATATATGTATATATTTCATATATTAAATATTTGTAAATCGTACATCCATCCAAATGTTTTAATCAGAATCCAACCCTGTTCTACCTACCCGTTTGGGAAAATTACAATTGCCTCCTAATCGCTAACTAGCCATGCGCTCGGAATACCAGTGCAAGCGCGATCTCCAATTACGCACATTTGTTTCGGATCTCTGTGTTTAGTTACGCTGGTTCTAGAGCATTTGGATCGCTTGTACTGGGTGCAACCGTATAGAACTTAGAGCTTTTTTCGTATTAGTTCATATAGAATCTTATTGCGTGGTTCATATAGTAGAAATTCAATAAACGCTAATATGTGGCCAAACCATTTTTTTCATAGTGGCACGCGCGCCTGCGGTTTACACACAAAAGATAAGACACTAAGTGGATGAGTTCAGTTCATATTGTTTAGAGTATACAAAGGGTTGGAATCGCTAAATTTGATAAAATATACTGCAATTACTAGTATTCGTATAGTAGCAAGAATGTGTGACACGCGTTTAGAGAATGTTTAACTTGTAGGTACAATTCTACATATATGTATAATTATTACTACAATTTAATGTAGCACAAAACAATTGTCAGCTACAAATTTGTACGTTTTCCGGAAAAGTATGTAAAGTTTTGTGATACAATAAATTGTAGACTTGTCGATACAATTTACATATTTGTAAGAATTTTCCTACAAATTTGTTACTTGTATATTTTGTGGTACGCACACTTGTATAATTACAAACTTGTAACTTGACACTTGTAAAATTGTAATTGTAAGTTTTGTGGGATAGGCCACAGGCCAGCCCTCTGGGCCCTATTTAATAAACGCGATAATGACAGGTGAGAGGCGACAGGTGACAATCCGACAATTTGACATATTTCTGTTTAACAAATAATTTCCCTTGACAGGCGACAGGTGACAATTTGTCCGGAAAAACTTGTAAAATTTGTTTTATTAAACGTTCTACTTTTGAGATTTTTTTCATATTTTTAAAACTTATGGTTCAAAAGTTAGAGGGGGGAACACATTTTTTTTACTTCTGGAGCGATTGTTTCCGAAAATATTTACATTTCAAAAAAATAATTTAAGAAAACCCCTATTCATTTTTAAATACCTGTCCAACAATAATGTCAATACATATAACATATAACATACGTCCTTATAAATTACATTAAAATTTATTAGCTTAGGCTAACCTGCAAAACTACTCATAGAGGCCCCCGCGAGTGGTTCCCGGCGCAAAGGTGCCCATCACACTCGCTGCGTTACCGCGCTGGATGGCGATGGATAGCCTTTGCGCCAGGAAAGAACCCACACGAGCATCACAACCCCTCTCCCTAGCACGCCGCCCTATTTCCCTCATAAAAAACCATAGCCTCCGCCCCCCAACACCCTGTCGTCTCACAAGCCAAGGGAACAAAGTAATATTTATTTAGTAAGGCCGAATATTTGTCGCGTTTTTTCGCTGCGGCATATTCTGCAGCGGCCCCCGCTATCTGCACCGTACGGCTGAGGTGGTTTTATTAAACACTAAATTGTCATGACTGGTAGACATATTTGTCAATTTATCAGAGATTTTCGACAGGCTCTTCATCCTATGTCAACGCTATTCGGCAGTTAAATTAGTACGATTAGTTTAAAAAAATCGTCGACCGATAGTAGTGAAGATGAATATTTGGCGCAAATTAAGAATAAACTTTACTTTCAATGTAACTGATGGAATATTCATGGAACGGTTTCGAGTATCTAAAACTACCGTTGAATACTTAATAAATAAAATTGGACAGCAATTTCAACACGCAACAAGGAGGAATAAAGGCGTTTTACCTTACAATAAAACGCTTATTAAATACTTACCTTATTCAAAGCCTACAAACATAATGAGAGAAGCGTTTCCGTTTCCTTATAGTATCAAGCATAATTTGACTACAGCTCCTGATATCCCTACCACCCCTCCACCGCCAGCCTGGCGAGTGAGCCATCTTGGATGTGCCTGCTCGCCTCTTGCCTCATTGCGGCTCAGTATGCACCAGGCTGGACTTATTTGTAGGCTTTGAATAAGGTAATAAGTATTTAATATGCGTTTTATTGTAAGGTAAAACGCCTTTATTAAATCCTGTACCTGTATTCAAAGCCTACAAACATAATGAGACGTGTTTGTTATCGCCTGGCGGTGGAGACAAAACGCTAATATACGTAGTATCTCTTATTAGTCTGTGGCTAATATGATGACAAGTTAGGTCGTACACTGGTTTGCGAAACCAAAACAGAAACTGAAAAGTTTAGGTAGTGGTAGGGCAACATAATTTAAACAAAATGTTTTAATCAATGACACATTTATTATAAATGTTATTTAGTAGACACAATCATTGTCAACAAAAAATGTTCTGTAGAGTAATCTTCATATCTTAATCATTGAATTGTAAAGCAATATGACTATGGACAATTAAATAAATTACTTAGATTAGTAACATGGCAATCTCGTGATTTTGTTGATTTTAATATTTCTCGACAGTAATATAATCTAAATGTATCTCCTGAACGCCAATTTCCTTGGTCCAGAATTTTATCGAGAGGGAAATTATGTATTCAGTTTTTGGAGGCCACCGCAGCTCGAACGCTTCCTGGTGTAGCTTTGATGCCGGCCTCACGTAACAGAGTTTTTACCCAACTGCCTATAATCGTCCTTGTACCAAATAATGTAATAATGTACAAAAAGGCCAAAATAAATTTTGACTGTTACAAGTTACACGTCTTTGTTTTGAAAGCTCTATAAGTCTTTTTATCCAAAACACTGGATTCATGGCCGGGCACTGCGTGTTACTATAGTTCAAAATCTGTAAGAATGAACTTTTGACACTTCAGTATTGACGTCATTAGTGATGAGGCTAAGACGTATCGTTTGTCAAATTTAGCGATTATTTATGAATTGTTCGAATCGATTTTACTGCAACCGATTTTTTCTTGTTATATGCCTATATATTTTTTATCACAAATCTTCTCAAATTATAACAATAAGAATAAGAGAATAAGAATAATGTTTATTGACTTAAACCTAATACAAGTGTGAGTAATAAGTGGAGGTTAACACTCAAGGAAATAGATTTTATCCATTGTAGTATGTTTGCGTTACCTTGCACTACTAGCGAAATATTGAAATACATAAACCCTTTAAAGAATACAAAAGCAGTAGGTTTTGACGGCATTTCCACACATGTACTGAAACTGTGTTCAAAAGCCATAGCACCAATTCTAACTCATTTAATAAACGAGTCTTTCAGCCAGGGAAAGTTTCCTTCCAGGCTTAAAATATCAATCGTAAAACCGCTTTTTAAAAAAGAGGATAAAGAAGCCGTAGGTAACTACCATCCTATTACTCTTATATCCATATTTGCAAAAGTGTTTGAAAAAGCTATGCATCATAGAATGTCACAATTTCTAGACAAACATAAAATAATAGCTAACGAACAAAATGGGTTCCAAAAGGGAAAGTCAATTTCACACGCATGTTACTCTCTCATTGAATCTATTACTCAAAGAATCGACGAAAAAACTCCCGTTACAGGAGTATTCTTTGATATGAGTAAAGCTTTCGATTATGTTAATCATGACATATTACTAGCGAAATTAGAAAGGTACGGATTTAGAGGAATATCAATCGCATGGCTTCAAAGTTACCTTCATGACAGAAAACAGTACGTAGAAATAAATAGAATAGATGACAAAAATGAAGTAATCACATATCGTTCTACAGAAAAACATAACTGCACGGGAGTACCCCAGAGCAGTGTTTTAGGTCCATTTTTATTTATTCTTTACATTAATGTAATGACTTACCAAAGATTACTAGCTATAATATGATTATATTCGCTGATGACATTTCTGTATTGATGCCAGATGATAAGCACGATAAAAATATGTATTTGACTAATATTCATACAACTATTGACTCTATATGTAATTGGTTAGAATTAAATAACTTGACAATTAACATAAGTAAAACTAAATTTATACAATTTTGTAACATTAAAACAAATACAGAAAATTTGGATATCATTTGTAGAGGCCATACATTAGAAGAAGACAACGAAACACGATTTCTTGGATTGATAATAGATCGACATTGTAAATGGAGATCTCATGTAGACAATGTATGCAGCCGACTAGACAGATTTTCACACGCGCTACGGAGACTACAACGCGTATCTGACGAAAAAACTGTCATTATAGCCTATCATGGGTATGTCGCCTCACTGCTGAGGTTTGGTCTGATCATTTGGGGTAACTCACCAGACATAAAGAGAGTGTTTATTAGCTAGAAAGATTGTATCAGAGCTATTTGCGGAAAAGGACCCTTAGAACCTTGTAGACCTCTCTTCAAAAAACTAAAACTGCTTACCTTGACTAGCTTATACATCTTAGAAATATGCATGTTTGTAAAGGCAAACATAAAGCAATTCACCAAAGTTACTGTAAATCCAAACCTACGTCCTAGAGATCCCACCAGGTTGGTAGGACTAAAATGCAACAGTGCATTATTTGAAAATAATTGTTATATAATGTCAATCAAAATTTATAATCATCTACCGCCAGATATTAGGGAAATTAGTGACATTAAGCAATTTAAACGGACACTGTATTTGTGGCTCTTAGACAAAATTTATTATAACCTTAAGGCTTTTTTTGACTATAGTAATTTTAATATTGTATTTTATTTAAAAAAAAGACATCCTGTTAGCTTTAATAATCGCCTGTACATATACATAGATTTAGATATACATAGATACTATAATATTTGCACAGTACGGCAATAGCTTAAGAGAGACTTATGTATTAGGTTTGAAACAGTTTCACCGGAACTGAGCTTCTGTCTCCCGAACTAAGCAGATGCCTGTGACTCGGAAGTCAGTGATTCCACCGAGAATATGAGTTGAGATGAGTTGTATGCAGTTATGCCTAATATACAATAATAAATTAAAAAAGGAGACTTAACTATAACAAAGCAAAAAATAAAATTATTTAGGAAATGATCATTTAATAATTGTTATCTACTAATTATGTATGGCATTATAATAATTCCATAATTAATGCAATATGATAAGAAAGTCTTATATTGTCTATTGATTAAATAATCGATTTTACCAACTTACGGAAACGTTATATGAATCGGAACAGCAGACATGGTCACAACACTAAATTTAAAAAAAGGAGGCGTTGACCGTAACTGTTTGGATGCTAAATTGTTATCGTAAAATATTCAAGAACTAAGATATTAAAAAAATTAACATTAATTAAGTTATGTTTATAAAAAGTGAAATATTGTGTTTACGTATATGACAAGCTGTAAAATCGTTATGGCATTTTGTTTATAATTTCAAAGTGTCTTGCGCGTTTACGTTCTACGGGCGTTGCGATGTGTCAAAAGTTCATTCTTACAGATTTTGAACTATAAGCAGCTTCCAACCCGACTGTCTATGATCTGCAGAGTCCGTCTTAGGACCGAAACGAGGCCAGAAGGTAATATAATCCTCGGACTCGATCATGTGCTCAGAGTCTATGGATAAGAGTGTAAGGTCGTGGACCCGTCTGCCCGAGCACAGTAACAATAAAGTAGCTGTCTGTCTGGACACGTCGAACAAATTGTCGGATTTAATATGCCTGGCTGACATAAAGGATACTAAATTTGAAACATCCCATATAGGTGGTTTAGGATCTTTGGGCCTTTGTAGTGCTATAGCTTTCAGGACTTGCTTGACAAGCTTGTGCGAGCTTAATACTTCTGAGCTATTAACATTGCATAGTGACGACACCACTGAGTTGTGCACTAAAATTGTACTGTACGAAAGGCCCTCTTTTTGAAACAAATCCGATAAATAGCGGGCTAGCTGTGACCCAGAAGGTGCGGAAAAATCGATATTATTTTCTTGAGCCCAGCGGCACCATCTGTTCCACGCAACCGAATACGTTTTTAAAGTCGAAGGACGCCAACTTGATAAAAGCAAGGACTTTTGATCGATTGACCAGCTTTCTAAGTCCCTAGACCACCCCCACACCTCCAGACCTCCAGGGTCATTTGATCTACTTTCGGTTGAGGAAGACCGGTAGCGACATCGACTAGCACGTCTCTCAGGTACCATATCGTATGCGGGGGGTCCATGGCTCGACTTTTCAGATCCGCGCACCAAAATACTAACTCCCACCTGGGAACTACTATCAAGTATATCCCTTTGGCTTGATTTAGGTGGTGTAAAATTCTGGGGATCATGCATGGGGGTGGAAAACCTATGCTAGTTTGAAATGCCACGTCAGGCGCAGAGCATCGCAAAATAGTGCTTGATTGTCTGTCTGATCCAGTGAACAGTACGTTGTTAAGACATGCGCCCTTTGAGACGCAAACAGGTAGACTTGAGGGACTCCCCACTTGCGAAAAATCGGGGAAGTAGCTTTTGGTAGCAAATGCCACTCGGGGAGAACCTGAAGCCTTGAAAGGTGGTCGGCTTCGATATTATATATTCCAGGAAGGTGGTAGATTCGCAGCTGAATCCGAAACATATCCAGAAACTGGTATATTTGGTAGGTTAGGTTCATAAGCATATCCGACCGAGTGCCTCCTTCGTTTCTCAGATATGCCCCGACAGTCCGGCTGTCGCTCTGAATTAATATGGACGCATCGTACATTTTTTGACTTTGATTCAGCTGCAGAATTTTGAGAATAGTAAGCAGTTCTTTTTGATTGCAGTGTAAATCTTTCTCGGCTGCATTCCAAAGACCGGAGAAGTGCGCATTGTTCATTTTTCCTCCCCAGGCAATATCTGATGCGTCGGTTGTTAAATAATGTGTTGGTGGTGGGATCCGCATAGGTGATGTGCCCTGACAATTGGTTTCCCACCAACCTAATTCTGTCAGTACGGAGCTGGGGAGCGGGAACAGTTTCTTCGGGCTCTGATGCTGAAGCTGGTTGACTCGCTTCTGTAAGAACCGAAAGTTTAGGCGACCTCTCGGTACCACGAAGCTTGCAAAGTTCAGCATCCCCGCTAAGGATTGCAGGTCACTGAGATTGGCAGATTGTTGGTGAACAAGCTTTGATATGAACCTTAATATTTTCAGTACTTTCTTTTCGGGGAGACTCTTTTTGTCCATCCACGGATCCCAAATTATTCCCATAGCTCCAGGTGAGTTCTGGGGCTTAAGATGGATTTATCCCAATTTATTTGCCATCCCAGGTTTTGCAACAATTGAGTCGCCATATTTATGTGGGTCGTGAGAGTATGTGGGTCCTGGTGGGCAATCAAAAAATCGTCCAAGTAGACCAGAATTCTCACCCCGCGCTCTCGTAGTACTTGAGCCATCCAATTTGTAATTGAAGCGAAAACTTTTGGCGCCGAACTCAAGCCAAACGCTAGACAGGTCATTTTATAAAGTTACAAGTTACAAGTTTACAGGCGTTTACTGGCAACACTTGCTCCGTTTTTTACAATTTACGTTTTATAAAAGTACTGTGTTACAATTTTACAGGTTACAAGTACAAGTGCCTGTAGCTCAACCATAGACGAAAATATGGGAGTTTAATAGTTTTAAATTCATAATCGAACAAGCGTTTTATAAAAATATTGTAAATTACAAGTGTAGGTTCGTAAACTTGTAACAAAATCTGACATAGGTCTCGAGTCCTGTAACAGCACAATGCATAGATTAATATGTATGCACAATGCAGCTACTTGTAGTGTCTCAGTGATTTGCTCTTCCGCTCGTAATTCTGTTAATTAACTTGATTCGTTTTCTGAGATATTCCTTCGAGTCTGACTCAGATGAGGAGATACTTCGGCAGCGTCGACCAAGGTTGTTTCGGCCCCGAATAAATTTGAACTTTCGGACACCGTACCAATTCAACGAAAGGTTTAGGATGAACTCCACACAAATGGAAAACATTCTTGCCGTGATTGGGGGTTGCTTGGAGTCCCCGACCAACACCAATTATATATACTTATTTACTTATTAGGTAAATATTTCATTAAATCAATCGTGCTTTACCAGAAAACGGCCCGAAAAGTGTATCCTTGGCATCGAACACCGCTCTCAACCACTCGATTTTCCCTTCATTTCTGGCCATTTTTCCATTAATTTATTTCAAAACTTAAGCAAACACTAACACAGAACTTGAAAGAATTAAAAAATTCAATGAGTATAACCGGTATTAGACTTTGCAATTTGTAGGGCCCAATATGTCGTGTACCCTGCCTCTCCCTAACCCTCCTTCAACCTTTTATTACACCTCCCAAGATTGGACCCTACAAATTGCAATGTCTAATACCGGTTTAACTATGACAGACGTTTTTTTTAAATAGTGATGTCCTTCACACCTGTAGATGTCACTTGTAATCGAGATTGACCGTGGTTCTTTACAACTGTAATTATCTGTGTGTATTTATAAAACACCTGTAGCCGTTCACAGTGCATTACAGGTACCTGTAGCCTGTACTCTTGTAACCTGTAACTTGTAACTTTATAAAACTGGGCGCTGGTTTTGGTAGACGAGAGGCAAGAACCTCCGATGACTTTTTACGATCGGGATATGAAAACATGCCTGAGACAGGTCTATCTTCGCAAGCCAGTCCCTGCTTTGAACAAAGTCTTGTATTTTGAAAACATTTATTAGGCGGAACGGCTCGGTTCGAACATAGAAATTCAGAGCTCCTAGGTTGAAAATAGGCCTCTTGGAGCCCTCTCCCTTTTCCACCAGAAACATTGTTGATAAAAAGCTCGGGCTCGCAGGGGCTGTCTCTAAGGCACCCTGATCTTTCATGTCTTGGATCACAACTGTCATTTCCGGTGATGACTGTGTTACGTAGTTCTTGCTTTGAAAGGGCGTTATCAAAGGCGGTTTTGCTAGAAAGGGTATGCGATATCCCTGAATTATTTTTAAAATGAAAGGCGAAGCCTGTAGGTTTTTCCAATTTTTGTAAAAATATTGCAGCTGGCCTGCTTGAAAGGGCCTCGAGTCAAAATCGCCTTCGTTTATTAGATTTATCCCTGTACGAAGGGGATGCGCTCCTCTTGGTGCCACGGTTGTCACGTACGTTCCTGTTCGGCCGCCAGTTCCGTGGACGATAAGTGGCGTTATCGCGGCGTGGTTGTGCCCTCTGATCCCCACTATTGTTTGTTCCTTGCGCAGGACAATGTTTGGCAGTTGCTCGGACCTGGTCCCTGCGAGGGATAATGACTGCAATTACCCTGCGCGGGGGCGTATTGAGGAGGGCCACGCCTCTTATTCTGATATTGATAGCCTTGCGCAGGCATATTAGTAGCATACGACCCCTACGCGGGGCGTTGTACGTTTCCACTGCTACCTGCTTGCGCAGCGGGAGCACTAGTGGATGGCTTCGGCTTAGGCCAGAAAACTTTACGAACGCCTCCAGCCTTTTCAAGTACTGCTGCAAAAGGCACAGGATCAAAGAGGTTGGTGGTACTCGGCGGTATCTTCCTCAAATTGGACTTGTCAAGCGGGTCCCGCACTCCTCGCAATATTAAATCTCTCCTCTGATATGACATGACATTTATTTTTCATGATTTGTCATGACAAATATGTCATAGCATATTTTCTTAGGTACTTGACAGTCTTGTCATAAAGTGACAAATAAGTCGAATTGTTTATTTAATAGGGCCCTGGTCACCTGTTGTTTCAGGCGCGACGCTAGGTTTTTATATATCCTGCGCGCGCCCGGTCCCCATGGCCCCAGCGTCTCGACCCCAAACGCCTCAAATATGTAGCCACCGCCAAGGGCAGCATACTTGCGGCGTTTGAGGTCTTCGGCTCTGGATGCTGCCGATCCAGCACTACTACTAGTGCCTGGAAGATGGGACGGCGCCAGGGTGTCTACACATGTAGCATCCCAGACTAGGGGCCGCCCCATCCTCCAAGGCACCAATGTCATTCCGTCGGGCCTCTTGCCATCGTCTCTCGCAAGGCCAATAGGCTCTAAGACGGCTGGCATTTTGACGCTGACAAGGGCCCTCCGGATGACATCGTTAATGCTGGCATGGCGGGTAATGCGCCCGGCGCTTCTGCAGCAGGACAGCCCGTGATGACCAAGTATTTAAACTGATATTAGACATTGCAATTTGTAGGGCCCATACTGTTATGTGTGTTCCCTGCCTCTCCCAACCCTCCTTCAGCTCCCTACTAGCCCTAACTCTTATTACACCTCCCAACCTGACCAATTGGGCCCTTCAAATTGCAATGTCTAATACCGGTTTTTAGTATTGATCAGTGAAATGTCAAATTACGTATAAATCGATTCTTTACGACTTACGACTTTACCGATATTTTTGTTTTGTTATTTGGCAACACTCGCTTCGATCTCCGATCTCCGCCGTCTCCTGTTTGACGTTTTCAATTTCGTATCGTGTCGTACGTGCTGTATGTGTATCGCAAACAAATTTATCGTGACACTTTTTAAAACATTTTAACATGTGAGTGATGAGTTGTACCGAAAATGAAAGTGGACCTTTTGTCGTATTCTTCCTGCCAGCAGTCGTCGGCTGCTTGACTATACTCCTGGCGAGACGTTGGGCATATGCACAAGTGAACAACACAGCGTCAACAGCAATCTCTAGGCGACGGAAAATCATCAAAGATCCTCTTGTGAAGCGGCCCCTGCCGCCGATCACTTGCAAAATGACGCCGCCGGGTACTAAGAAGTCTTCTGGCGTTAGTAAAAAGGTATAAAGCATGCAACAACCTATTATTTTCATAGTTTTAGGTCTGTGTTTCCTTTGGGTCTTTTATTGTGTATTCCAGCAATAACACAATTTTAATAAAAAGCTAGGCTAGCTTAATCTCTGCTTTGTGCTGCCATACTTTAATATAACTTACCCATGGTTTTTGGAAGCTAATTTAGAACTAGACAAGGTTTCACAATGTACCAATGTTCTTGCTCTATTACCTGCTTGCTAAGTTTTAAAACCACTATTATACACATAATTATTGTGTTGTTTATTAATAATCAAACTAAATATTTTCAGGGCAATTCATCACCTCAGGAAGAGGATGTAACCAGCAACGGCAAGCGAGTGGGACGACCCCGTTTATCCCCGATGCCCGTGCTTGATTCAAAGCTCTTGGACGGGCCGTCACCACCCAAACATATACCGTTCCCATACATACCCCATGACCCGGAGCTGCTGTTTGAGGCTATGACATTCGTCTTTACTGTAGTGGCTACAGGGCTGCAGTTTCTTAATCTGTACAGGACCGCCTGGTGGCTCCCACATTCTTATACCAACCAAACTATGGTAAGTAATGCTGTATATTCACAGATGCCACTGTCAGTAATAATGCAACTGCCGGCCTGCTTGACAGATATAATGAATAATAGATGAAATGGTGCTCTAAAAGCACACTTTTTCTTTATGAAAGTAAAATAACTTCGGTTTGTATGTAAAGTATGTAACTTCCTTAGATTTTTTGTTCATACCAAAGTTTTATGTTTTCCAGTCTACAACTACCCATATAGGCTTTACTTTAATTGAAAATGAAGTTGCTGTTAAGTGTTGTATATTTTTTCACTACCCGAACTTTCATTTTGACAGATCTTATATCTCACTGGCGACTATAATAGTCCTAAAACTAATGTAATAAACAGAGGTTGAAAATGATGAGCTATTTTACCTAATCACCCGAACGGCCGCAACCAACCGCCCCGCGACGGCCGAACCGCGTTTTTAAACGCGCCGTCGACGATACAAACGCGATTCGTACGCAAGTAAAATGCGGGTTGCAGATCTTTTCAGTTGCGATACAAACGAGCGTTAGCAATATAAACTGCTTCATGGAATGAAAAACGCGCAAACGACGCGCGTTCCCAACACGCACCCACGCACAACCCATCACCCTTATTATGTTCTTATGCGAACTTATTAAATAAACGTCTTTTATTAATATTATTATAATATTACGTTCTTAAGATATCTAAGTATGGTATGGTGTGATTATAATGGCAACAGCTTAACAGTACTAATATTCAATCTGGTGATTAGGGAAAACAGTTCACCCATTCCGACTTCCGGTAATATATATATATTTACATTATTTAACATTAAAAAAAACCGGCCAAGTGCGTGTCGGACCACGCATGGGAGGGTTCCGTAACTTCAATGGAATAAGAACCAAACTAATACCAAAAGGTCGTATCTGATGGCTATATATATAACTCAAAAATGGCTGAACCGATAATGTTCAAAACAATTTTCGTTGAAAGTATATGATAAGGCGCATCTCTTCAAATTTTTTCATATTTTTTGAACTTACGGTTCAAAAGTTACGGGGGGGGGGGCTACACAACTTTTCTGACTTTCGAAGCGATCATTTCAGAAAATATTCACTTCATCACAAAATAGTCAAAGAAACCTCAATGTTATTTTGAAAGACCTATTGATTGATGTGTCACATGTTGATATTTGGTTAATTTTTTTTTTTAATTTAGTTACCTGTATGAAGTGCCCCCCAAAACTTTTTTTTTTCAAATTTAACTACATAACTAAGTAGCTGCATACAAAATACACCTTATGTGTAAATTTTATTCAGATACGTCGTATAGTTTCCGAGTAAAATGCCTGTGACATACGGACGGACAGACAGACAGACAGACATGACTAATCCATAAGGGTTCCGTTTTTTGCCATTTGGCTATAAAAACTTTCACTTAAGTAATAACCGAAAGGCTAGAAAAAATCGTTATTTATCAGTATCTTCAGTGTATAAATTGATTTTGCACGACATGACGTACAATTAAAGTGTCCGCGTAAAATAAAAGTGTCCGTGTGAAATTACGTGAGTGATTTGTTAACTAACGTTTATTCATCATCATCATATCAGCCGAAAGACGTCCACTGCTGGTCATAGGCCTCCCCCAAAGAGTGCCACAGTGACCGGTCCTGCGCCACCCGTATCCAGCGGACTCGCGCGACCTTCACCAGGTCATCAGTCCATCTTGCGGGGGGTCTACCCACGCTGCGCCTTCCGGTTCGTGGTCGCCACTCGAGAACCTTTCCGCCCCAACGGCCGTCGGTTCTACGAGCAATGTGCCCCGCCCACTGCCACTTTAGTTTAGCGATTCGGAGGGCTATATCGGTTACTTTGGTTCTGCTGCGGATGGCCTCATTTCTGATGCGATCACGCAGAGAGACTCCAATCATAGCCCTCTCCATTGCCCTTTGGGTGACTTTGAGCTTTCTTATGAGGCCCATTGTAAGCGACCACGTTTCAGTACCATATGTCATCACTGGCAACACACACTGGTCAAAGACTTTCGTCTTGAGACACTGCGGAATATTGGACAAAAAGATGTGCCGTAGCTTCCCGAACGCTGCCCAACCGAGTCGGATTCGTCGATTGACCTCTTTCTCGAAGTTGGATCTACCTAACTGGACAGTATGTCCTAAGTATATATAATCGTCCACAACTTCGACTGTAAAGTCTCCGATTGTAACGGGAGTTGGTGCTACATGGGTATTTGACATGATCTTCGTCTTATCCATGTTCATCTTTAGACCAACTCGCTCGGAGGCTTTACTGAGGTCATCGAGCATTGTACTCAAATCTTCCATGGTCTCAGCCAATATATATATATATATATGTTAACAACAAAATGAAATGTACTTACAAAATATTTTTCTGAAATAAAGGCTATTTCGATTCAATTCAATTTAACATTATATTGTTTCAGAACTTCTATCTCATAGATCCTCATCTGGTGGCGTTTATTGTGACGCTGCTGTCTCGTCGGTTGTTACTGAGTTTAGTGGTTCAGCTGCTCAAGGCTACGCTAGCGCCACCGGCGTTGCCGCACGGCATCATTGCTGCTAGGTAAGCATACTTACCTGGTACATGTTTTCTTTTGGCAGCCTAATCTTAACACTTTCTCGCACTCTTTTCTAATTTGTTTGCTGTGGCACTTGTAAATCTATGGCCAGACTGCTTCATTGCATTTTCTTCAAAAGTGCCACTTATTGACAGCTCAGTATGTACACGTTGAGGAGTTTAGTGATACGGTGGCAAGTCTAGAGCCGAAACAAGAGCCGTGCGATGCCGTAACATTCGTCATGTCATATATACTGGTGATTTTTCTGTGACACTAGAGAGCCTTGAAGTGTGCCTAATGGTCTAAGAGCTGGCCACGTCAGATGTGACACAATAATGAGAGCAATGAAACCTGTCTTGTTAGACTGCTTTACTATCCTTATTGTTAGATCCGGGCATCTGGCAGCTTTTAATGGGTGGATGTCAAAGTGACAGACCAACAAAGTTTTTAAGTTGGAAAAAAGTAATGCCAAAATAACTGAACCCATAGCTTAATTGGTAAAGCGATATCGAGCCCCGGTAAGGCGTATCGATGTTTGTTCAAGTCAAAACTGGGTTGATTATTTTTTCAATTTTTTCAATGTTTCAATGTTTGTATTTGATTAAATAACATACTAATGCCAAAATAGGTAAAAAATGCCAAAGTTCTGTAATTTATAGAGGACAGGGCCTATATTTTAATATTAGATTAAAAACCATTGCCAACGTTGTGTCATTTATAGAGGACAGCCTCTATAAATGACACAACGTTGGCAGTTTTTACCTATTGTGATGTTACTTTTTTCCAACTTAGAAACTTTGTTGGTCTGTCACTCTGGGCTCCACCCATTAAAAGCTGCCAGATTCCCGGATCTAGCAATAAGGATGGTAAAGCAGTCTAACTAGACAGGTTTCATTGCTCTCATTATTGTGTCATATCTGACGTGGCCAGCTCTTAGACCATTTATTGTTACAATCATAAATCAAAAAAATCAAAATCATAATCTTAAATTATCTTGTTTTTTACTAATCCGTTTTACTTATTTTAGTGTCTTAGTTTTAAAAATTTAGGTTTAACTTTAGTTTTAAGCGTCTGTTACTAACTATCCTATGGTCGTATGTACGTTGTCTGAAAATAAACAATTTTTTTTATAAAAAAAAATCAAAAACTAAGGACCCGACGAATTGATAACCTACATTATTCAGGGTAATTTAGCTTATTTTTTAGGGTAATTAAGCTTGGAATAAACTACCAGAGGACACAGTGTTGGCTCATAGTGTCAATGAATTCAAAAACAAATTTGACAAGCACAACAAAAATTCAAATTAAAGTGATAAATTTGTCAAGAGCATACTGGATACAGGCACTATCAGTTATTACAACTGCTTGCCTGCTTACAAATAATAATAAAAAAAAAAAAAAAAAAAAAAAAGCCTTTTTATTCCATAACTTAAAAACTATTTACAATTTGATATATATTTATTTATTAGTGTTAGGACCCCTGTCGGGTATAGGCCTCCCCCAACCTTTTCCACCTTTATCGATCTTGGGCCTCAGAGGGCCAGTTGCTGGATACTTTCCTTATGTCGTCTGACCAGCGTGCGTGTGGACGACCCGCTCCGCGCTTGCCTCCTGGTCCAGGCCAAAAAGTTACTTTCCTTGTCCATTTTTGATCTGGCATCCTTGCAACGTGGCCGGCCCACTGCCATTTTAGTTTGAGTGAGTGTTCGAGAGCGTCAATCACTTTAGTTTTTTCTCGTGTATCTCGTAGGTCTCGTATTTTAAAAGTAAAAAAAATAATCGATAAAATACGCCACACAAATAATAATAATAATCTATTATCGCGGACAGGACTATTGTAGCCAATAAGCCTGATATCGTGGTAATAGATCGACCGCAACGCCGGGCCATGCTCGTAGACATCACCGTCCCATGTGACGAGAACCTCGTGAAGGCCGAGAAGGACAAGTCCAGCAAGTACCTAGACTTGGCTCACGAGGTAACCGCCATGTGGGAGGTTGATTCGGCGATCATTGTGCCGATACGAGGGCTGCTATTTATATATCCGGAAACTGGGATTACAATCTTCTTAAATAGCATATTTGACCTCCATGGTAAAATTTGAACTTTTTTAAGTACTGGCCGGTATATTTTTTCTTTCTTATTAATGCTCGTGTTTTGTTTTTGACGGGTTTTAAATGTCATCTCGCAGCAAGAATGGAACTCACTCGTGAAAATATTCGTGCTATGATTTATTATGATTTTCGGCGTGGTTTAACGCAACAACAGTGCATAGATCAACTAACTTCAACTTTTGGTAATGAAGCCCCATCTAAAACTACTGTGTATCACTGGTTTAGTGAGTTCAATCGTGGACGTAGTATGCTTACGGACGAAGTTAAGGCAGGTCGCCCGAAATCGGTCGTTGTACAACAAAATATCGAGGCTGTGCGAAAACTTATAATGGACGACCGACATGTTACGTACCGCGAGATAGAGGCGACTCTGGGTATTTCTATGACCAGCATTAATAGCATATTACATAATTATTTGGCTGTAAAAAAAATTTGTTCGCGTTGGATACCCCACAACTTAACAAAAGAGCAAAAAGATGCTCGCGTCGAATGGTGCAATAAAATGTTAAAAAAATATAACCGTGGTGACTCAAAAGCCGTTTATAACATCTATACAGGTGACGAATCCTGGATCTATGCATACGATCCCGAAACGAAGCAACAATCAACGGTATGGGTGTTTCAAAACGAGCCGAACCCTACGAAAGTTACTCGTGCAAAAAGTACATTGAAACAAATGGTGGCCTGCTTCTTCGGTATTAATGGCCATGTAGCTACAGTGCCACTAGAAAACCGTAGAACGGTTAATTCAGAGTGGTACACGACCATTTGCTTACCGGAAGTATTTGAACAAATTCGTAAAACTAACCAGCGACGAAGAATCATTCTTCATCATGACAATGCCAGCTGTCATACGTCACGCGAAACAACTCTATTTTTGGAGGGTCAAAATGTGGAATTAACGGGTCATCCGCCGTACAGCCCTGACTTGGCACCCAACGATTTTTATTTATTTCCAAATATAAAGAATAAATTACCCGGTCAACGATTTTCGACCGCTGAAGATGCTGTCGACGCATTCAAACAACACGTTATGGAGGTACCTCAGGCGGAGTGGCAGAAGTGCTTTAAAAATTGGTTCACGCGAATGCAAAAGTGCATAGATCATCAAGGGGAATACTTTGAAAAACAATAAAACCATTTTAAGCCGTGTACGTTTGTTTGTTTTTTTGTTTCCGGATATATAAGTAGCAACCCGTTGTTTCTGCGAACGGTTTCATAGCGAAGAGTCTCGATCAACTCCTAGAGAGACTTTCGCTACGGGGTTGTGGTTGGGTTGGATCAAGGGTCAGATTCAGAAGGCGGGAATCCTGGACACGGCGCGCATAGTCCGAAGGTTCCTCTCTCTGCGGCCCTGACCACCGGCAGCCTGGGCCTTGCTCCGTTGCCGGCGGCACCCTAGGATAGGTTTTTTATAATGTTTTTATTGTTTTTCTATGTTTAAGATGTTTTTTTTTTATATTTTACTTTTATAAAAATATTGTAAAAAACCTAATCCTAAGAAGGAAAATAAATAAAGAGAAATAATAATAATAATTTTTAATGAAGTCCTTGGAGCGTCTTGAAAACACATGAAGTGCTTCATTAACACATTCAGTGCCACCTAGTGCTACGTGCTACGCTCGTAGCCCGTAGCTACGTATTCGTCGTATGTAGCGCGTAGTGGCTACGAAGAGAGGACCCGACAGTCGGGTTCTCGGCCCTAAATGTGTTAATGTCTTATGTCAATAGTTTGTAACAACAAATAGTTTCTGTTTACAGAATGTTCATCCTGGGCATGGTGATAGGAGCTCTCGCTTGGTGCGCGTACTTCATAGCTCTGAAATATCCCATCGTCAAAATATTTTACCTCTGCTATCCGTAAGTAATATTAGCTCCTGTTTAAAAGAACGTTATAAAGAGTTAAATTAAAATAATAAATAATTTTAAACAAAAAAGAACCGACTTCACTTAGACTTAGACTTCACAAAAGGAAATGCCCGAGCTGCTGTAAAAATACTCAAATCATTATAGGTATAATAGTTGAAGAGTTCCCTCGATTTCTCCAGGATCCCATGATCAGATCCTGACCTGGTTACAATGGGACCAACTGTGAAGTATACTCTTTCAAACAAAAAAAGAATTATCCTAATCGGTCCAGCCGTCTTCGAATAATCGGTGAACATACATTTAAAAAAAATTGCAAAAATAAAGATCTCGACGAATTGATAACCTCCTCCTTCGAAATCTTGAAGTTGGTTGATAAAAAGTATGACAATACCTTAATTCAGTCCTCGTTTTGAATGGGAGTCAAAGAGAAACACTGTAACGTGTGAAGTTTTCAGTATGAGTGTTTTAGAATTTTGTTCTTAATTACAGACGTTAAGCCTAACTAAAGACATAAAACTGATTAAAGCTAATTTTAAGACTTACTTTCGGAATTCTTTTCTGTAGAGTCGATTTCATTCAATCGTGTATCGATTGCAAATTATAATGAATTAATTTACATAATTTAACTACTTTCCCAAAACAAATAGTAATTAATCTTGAATCTTGAAGCAAATCAAATTATTTTGTTCAATATTTTTTGATTTGCAATTTTTTTTAAGTAGTTATACTACTATATATAAACTGAAAATAGATGTCATATACTTCAGAAAAAGTGACCGGGTGGTCTAGTGGTCAGGATGTCAGCCGCGAAAGCTGAAGACGCCAGGTCAAATCTGGCCTCGGACACCGGAGGGCTTGGTCACTTTTTCTGAAGTATATGACATCTATTTTCAAATAGTAATTACTTAAAAAGTGTTTAAATACAGTAAATTTCAACTGTTGTCAGGCTATTGTCTCTTAACACAGGATTTTCTCTAAGTTAAACTTATAACCATTTTCCACAGTGCGGTGGTATACTTCATCCTCTTCGGGCTACAATCCAGCCCGTTCCTGGAACTCAGCAACTCCGACTCCCCGCTGCACTGTTGTTCCCACGACCCAGAACAGATCCGGGCCGAGGTTGACACCTTGCGGCAGGACTTCAATCTTAGGGTCAAGAAGATCATATTCAATGCAGTGGTTGGGGCGTATTATTCTAGTCTAATACCGTGCTGTTTTGCACAGGTTAGTAGTACCATCCTCCACACTGTTAACTGCCCATCGGTGGACCTTATGCCTTTTGTAATAAGGTCCACCGATGTACAGTTAAGAGTGTTGCTGTTTGTACTTGTTATGTTGTTGTGCCATTTTTGGCCTGTTTATATTTGGTAATGCCTTCAACCATTATCATTAAAAAAGCGGTTTAAAAATTATATAGGTGCGAAAGGGCTCCTCAAGGCATCACAAGGAGATTAAAAAACAATAATTTACGACTGTAATGGACTGTATGGGTATATGAACTTGTGTCAGCTCAAAATGGTCAAGAAGGAGGGTTTTTAAAGCCAAGCGCACTCACCTGAAGTCCTTGGGAGCACGTGAAAGCTGGCCAGCTTAACTAAAACACTTTCTTCTTCGGTCGTTTTGACTGTCCATTCACAAGCTAATCACACGCGCGCGCGTTCACTTTTTCCTTTGTATGAAACTTTTCAAATTGTGGTTTTTAGGATTATTCGTGCGAGTCGATGTGATTGAGACGACATCGATATAGGAACTGGCCGATCAAATATGGCGGCTCATAGTTAACCGTAAGCGAGACGGCTATACGTAAATAGTGCGCATTGGCAAAGGAAGGAAGATATGGATAGGTTCGGAGCATTTCACAAGTACCTACATCTTAATTATTAAGAAAAAAACTACCTTAAACTAGAAATATTAAATTTGAGATTTACCATCCCCCCGGCTTTGAAGGAACCCTTCGAAAGAATAAAGAGGAAATTAATTAGCTGATACCCAAATTAAAGAAAATATAAAGGTAGCAGCGTTTATGGTCATTGTGTTGTCAAGTTACTTGTAAAGTTTTAAAAATAAAATATCTAGCAATAATTAACCTAACACCTTAACCAGTAAGAATAAAAAAAATAATGCACAGCAATTGTGCGAGTAAACAAAGTGAAGATAATCTTAACATAAGCTTAGCGAACTTATTATATTATAATAGATGCGAGCTAAATCTAAGATTCTTAATTCTTAAATCTAAGATAAGACTCCTATTGAGTCGGTAAAGGGCATAATCGTATGACAGGACGTCTATACGTAGCCGATTTTGTTTTTACTTCCGCCACTCGAATTACTCCGTCTTGACTATTAGGGAAAACGTTGGTAATAATTCCTAACGGCCATTGTAAAGGCGGAGCGTTATCTACAATTAATATTACCACGGTACCAACTTTAATCGGATTTGCCGGAGTATTCCATTTTTCCCGTTGCCGAACAATGCGTCGCGCGGAAATAATCCAAAATTTAGTTTTTAATATGCCAAGTAATAATTGAGGCCCTGCGTGAGAGTTTTCGCGGTGATAAGAGTCAATTATAAGTTCTACGATATGACATTTTTTAGGCAATATTATAGGATGCTTAGAACAATAATCGAGCGAGGAGTTCGATAAGCGTCCTCCAACGCGTAAGATTCCTTCAGAAAGGAATGGAAACAGTTTCTGTAATTTCAAGAAACATTTTTGCCCTTTTGAAATGGCTTTGATATCCTCAAAGAAGTACGCATTCTGTATTACTCGCAAAATTTCAATTTCAGCGGTATCTAAGTCATTAGCAGTAATGACGTCATTTCGCGGAAGCTTCTTCAAAAAACGAAGCACATAAACTGTTGCGCGAAGAAGCTTGTTCCAAGAGGAACAGCGGAGAGCGAGCGCCATTAAAGGGTGCTCCATCCTAGTGACAGTGGTAGCCACGTGAGACACGGTTTTTTCTTCCGGCAGCTGCGATCGATTGGGAACAAACTTTTGAACAGGCCAGTGTTCTATTGGTTGCGATAACCAAGCTGGTCCCTTAAACCAGAGCTCGTGCTGAAGAAGCTGCGAGGGTGTAAGACCACGTGACACGCAGTCACTAGGGTTCTGGAAACCTGCAACGTGGTATAAGTTGTCAGGTGAAATATTTTCCTGAATTTGCGAAATGCGATTGGCAACATAAGTATCGAACCTATGTGGCGAAGCGACCGACCAACATAAGGCGACCTCTGAGTCCGAGAAAGCAAAAATATCATTTATTTTATGCCTTTTTGACATAGTTTCGTGAACTTCTTTAAGAAGAAGAAGCAAAATACCGCAAAGTTCCAAACGGGCCACAGTAATCTTGGGTCTAGCTGAAGAAACTCTCGACTTTGAGCAAAGCAATGTCACCACTGCTGGCTCATTGCGATTCGCAACGTGAGAATATATAACGCAGCCGTAAGCGGCTTCGCTGGCGTCGGAGAACCCGACCAGCGTAACTTGAGATCCCTCCTCAATACCTAAATGTCGAGGAAAGTTGAGGTGAGATATTAGCGGTAACTCGGCTAAATATTGTTGCCACAGATTTACAATATGAGAGGGAGGTACTTCATCCCAATCGAGTGAAAGAAGCCAAAGTTGCTTAATAATCAGTTTTGCGTACAAAATGACCGGGCCGACGAGTCCTAAGACGTCGTACAGGCGCGCGGTTGCGGAGAGAATAGCACGTTTCGTGCAAACGGACGACGGGCTTGAAATATCAAAAACAAAGTCATCTCGTGCAGGTAACCATCTCAAGCCTAAAATCTTAAATATACTTCCATCATCGAAGGAAATAGACTCAGATTGACGGTGAGACTCCGGAATGTGCTCGAGCAATTCAAGCGAGCTTGACGACCATTTGAGTAAATCAAATCCACCGGCTTTAAAGAGAGCGATTAACTCATAAGAAGCGAGGTCATCCATATACACGTCTCTTTCAAGCACGGAAGCCGCGTTGGGCCACCTGTGCCTCTCGTCGGCAGCTAGCTGGCGCAATGTCCGAATTGCCAAAAAGGCTGAAGGGCGAAGGCCAAACTTTACTCGTGTGAACGTTAACACTTCAAGCGGGTCGGTATCAGAAAACCGGTATAAAATACGTTGGTATTTATGATGCGCAGGATTAACATGAATGCATAAGTACATTTGTTTAACGTCAGCAAAAAACGCTATCTTATAAACGCGTACATTTAGCAAAATGTGAAAAATATTAGCCTGTAGGTTGCATCCTGAATATAAAATATCGTTGAGAGATAGGCCGGTATCCGTTTTTGAACTACCATCCAGGACCGGTCTTATTTTGCTACTAGTTTTATCTTGTCGGATTACAGGGTGTTGCGGTAAAAAAAATCCTGGAGTATTAGACTCATTAGGTGAGGCGGGGGAAAGGATACCTTAGTTAAGGTAGTCGCGAATGACCTCGTCGTATCCAGACTTAAGCGCGGGGTTTTTAGCGAATTTATTTTCTAAAAGCAAAAAACGCCTTTTTGCGGTATTATAGGAATCGCCTAAAGTACTAGGATCGGCTTTAAACGGAAGATCCACGCAATAGCTGCCGTCAGCGTTACGAACAGTGGTTGACGTGTAGATATCTTCGCATTTTTTATCTTCTGGACTCAAAAACGTACGCGAGGGTATTTCTTCTACGGCCCAAAAGTTTTCAACGGCCTTATGAAGCGGGTCTCTAGTAAAGGCACACAGCGGCCGGGTTAGGCTACGGTCGTACTGCACACGCCGCACGCAGCCGACAACGTCCCGTCGCATGATGGAAGACGCTGGACGCAGCCGACAGCGGGTGTTTTGGTCGTTTTGAGACCGTAGCCGCAGCGGCCAGTCGCGGCAGTTTCCGAGAGTTTTTGTAGCGAAAGGACGTGTGTGTGTAGTATTACGATGGAAAAAACTCTAGCGTATTTACTGCTTAAGGAGGAAGATGATGAGCACATTTTATTTATGATATCAAGGAAGCAAAAGAAAAAGAAGAACAATATATTTAAAGCTAGACAAACGGAGGGTGCCTACAATATTTTGGTGACTAGGCATTTAATTGATAATGAACTAAAATTTGTGGAATATTTTCGACTATCACGGGCGGAGTTTTCGACAGTACTAAGATTGATTTTTATCACGTGTATCGTACAAAATACTATTCGACTTTACTAACTCAATCAATAACTCGTCTTTTTCTTTCGTAAATTTCTCCATTTCGAGCTAGCATCCAGCCGCAGCAATGCTCCAAAATGACTAAAGACGCAACGGCCAGCGGGCGGCTGCAGCGGGCGGCGGGGGGACGCCGCACGCAGCGAGCGAAAACGACCACTCCCGAGCATTCTCGAACACACCATTCAGACGCTGCGTGCGACGTGACGTTGTCGGCTGCGTGCGGCGTGTGCAGTACGACCGTAGCCTTACAGTAGGCGCGTTATTAATTGCCGCGTCACCCATCATCAGGTACCCCAAAGTCGATTCTATAGCGGTAGGAATATTAGGATCAGAGCGCTCAATTTTTGTCGATAACAATAGTTTACAATAAATATTGACACCTAAGAGTACTTCTATAGGTCCAGGTTTTGAAAAGTTATCATCAGCGAGCGTAAATTGGCGGGCGTAATCAATCACTTCCTTACTTAGAGGCGAGTCAGGCAACATTGGAGTCAGGCGATCGACCACTAACGGCTTGACCGAATACTGGCAGTCATCATCCAATCGAGATGCAAAGGTGAGCGCGGTCTTTCCTTTAATTTTTAGAACCAACTCGCCTAAACCCGAAACTTCCGAAAACCGCAATTGATTATCAATTGGAAGCGAAAGGCGCTTACAGCAAGCCGTAGTTATATAGTCCGACATGGATCCAGGGTCAATTAATGCGCGCACATAATGAGTTCTATTAAAGGAATCAATTACCTTTATTTGAGCGGTGGCGAGTAAAGCGGTTGTGTGATAGCAGTTATCACTATCTGCACATGTGCATGCAATAGTGCAGACAGGCGGTAAGCTATTTTCGACCGTAACTACAGTAGTCGCAGAGTCGATATTAGCTTGAGCGGAATTATCGGCCTGAGCGTCAAGGCAGGCGCTGGTCGAACCATGAGCGGTAGCGGGTGCGGGAGTAACAAAATTATTTGTTGCAGCGGGAGAATTATTATTAATAGCGGGCGTGGACACTACTGCGCTAACATTGCATTGAGATTTCTCTTTCGCGTTAAAATGCAGTAACGAATGGTGTCGTAAAGAACAATGCGAACAATTGCGTTTGGAAGTACAATTAAGCATTTTATGTTTTACACTTAAGCAGTTGTTGCAATAAGAGTTTAGTTTAATGAAATTAAACCTATCGTGCGGCGTCATTTTCATAAAAGATTGACAAGAATATAAATGATCGTGTTGTTTACTACTACATAATGAGCATTTATCGCTGGCGCTTGTGCCGTTGGCCACATCTGCGCTTACGAATGTTTTCGGTTTAAAATGCGACTGATGCGAGATGCGCGATTTAACAACACTATCAACTGGTTTGCTAGTAGTTGCATTCGGAGAGCGAGATAACACTTTCGTTTTGTTCTTTGACGAATTCAATTAAATTTTGATAAGTAGGGATTTTTTCTTTGCGGTAGGTAATTTCAAACAATTTAATTGTGTCGGCATCTAGCTTTTGCAGCGCTAAATGCAAGAACATAAAATCCGTCAAATCATCCAAATTCAACTGCTTAAGAGCTTCGACTGACGAATTGAATTTATTTATGAATGAATCCAAGCCGGCGGCATTGGTTGCGGTTAACTGTTTAAAACTAAGCAGCTGATTAAGATAAGCCGATGCTAACGAACGTGGATCATCGTACTTTTGTATTAATGCATTCCAAATAATGGAATAATTTTCAGCGGTGGTAGGTAAGCCGGAGCAAACATTCGCGGCGTTACCAGTTAATTTGCCAACTAAATAGTACACTTTTTCGCTATCAGTTAGCGATGCGTTTTCGTGAATAATACTTTTAAATTGTTGGTAAAACAATGGCCAGTTTTTGACATCTCCGTCAAAAGAAACTAACTCTAGTTTAGGCAGGCGGCATTTTGGTTTAGAAGGAGATGCCGGTTCCGGAGAAACCTTGGCTTCGTTATCTATTAAAACTTGCTTAATGTAACAATACATTTCCTCGAAGGTCGTCCATGACTCGTAATCGACTTCAGAGTCAGGGTGCATTTGTAAGTGCAAAACGTTATATGACTCTAAAACGGTTTGGTAATCATCGTGCAATTTATCTAAGTTTAATGTGCTCGTATGAAATGCCCTATATTGAGTTGGATCGGTTTCCGCCTTATAAGCAAGTTCCAAAATATTTTCGACGCGTTTGTATATGACATCGCGACGAACTGAGTATAAAGCGAGCTGGCTTTTATTAGTGTCGTAGTTCTCGCTAATAAAACCCTCGCTGCCTTTTCTGCCTTTTGATTTCACCATATTAAGTAGGTATATGTAAGATTGTCAATTAAATTTGTGAACAAACTTGTAAGTAGTGCTAGGAAAAGGTAAATTTAGTATTTAGTTTAGCAAATGCGGTTAAAAATAGAATGATGAGCGGGAAATTAAATATAAATAAGCGGTAAAATAAATGAGTTCCTTTTTATAAAATACCTAACGAACACAGCTGCGAATAATAAGCGGTATGCGTTCGGAATATATTGCTACCCGAAATATTTACACTAAGCGATGTTGTCGCGGCTGCGCAATCGTATAGGAGCGACACGAACGAAATGAAAACGAAGTAAGCCGAACGAACCCGAAAGTTCACGAACGCGTTTAAATAATTTTTATTTATTTTCAATATGGCGAACAAATATGATATTTCAACACAGGAAAAGTGGAAACACGTGTATGAATAATTTGTCACAAAAATTAAATAATTTTGGAAATAACCAACGATCTACCGTACTTAGCAACGCGTAGCGGAAATAAAACGAAATAGCTGCCGATGCGGGAGATTAAAAAAGATATTCGACAGACTATCTCAGTTACTTAGCACAATGACCATGTAATTAGCGGAATATTTATGACAAATAGCTCACTATCCGGGAGAAGTGACCAAAAATAATGGTAATGCCTTCAACCATTATCATTAAAAAAGCGGTTTAAAAATTATATAGGTGCGAAAGGGCTCCTCAAGGCATCACAAGGAGATTAAAAAACAATAATTTACGACTGTAATGGACTGTATGGGTATATGAACTTGTGTCAGCTCAAAATGGTCAAGAAGGAGGGTTTTTAAAGCCAAGCGCACTCACCTGAAGTCCTTGGGAGCACGTGAAAGCTGGCCAGCTTAACTAAAACACTTTCTTCTTCGGTCGTTTTGACTGTCCAGTCACAAGCTAATCACACGCGCGCGCGTTCACTTTTTCCTTTGTATGAAACTTTTCAAATTGTGGTTTTTAGGATTATTCGTGCGAGTCGATGTGATTGAGACGACATCGATATAGGAACTGGCCGATCAAATATGGCGGCTCATAGTTAACCGTAAGCGAGACGGCTATACGTAAATAGTGCGCATTGGCAAAGGAAGGAAGATATGGATAGGTTCGGAGCATTTCACAAGTACCTACATCTTAATTATTAAGAAAAAAACTACCTTAAACTAGAAATATTAAATTTGAGATTTACCAATATTTTTGGGCCAAATTATCACCGCGCGCGGGGCCAGGCCTACGTAACTCCGCCCGAGCTCTGCAGTTCTCTGATGTTTTTAATGTACATCCCATTAAAATAAATAATCGATTGTTTTTCTCAATAAAGCAAAATTATTTATTGTATTTTTAGTCATACGTGTACTACGACGTGTACCTGGCGTCGCAGCAGACGGCGTGCGTGATGGGCGCCATCGCGGCGCGACTAGCGGCGCAGCTGCTGCCCGGCGCCTACGTGGACACGCACCACCGCGCCGCGCGCCACCTGGGCCGCTGGCGGCCGCTAGAGGACGGTACGTGTACACGCGTGTACTCGGCGGCGTAGCAGACGGCGTGCGTGATGGGAGCCATCGCGGCGCGACTAGCGGCGCAGCTGCTGCCCGGCGCCTACGTGGACACGCGCCGCGCGCCACCTGGGTCCCTAGAGGGCGGTACGTGTACACGCGTGTACCCGGCGGCGCAACAGACGGCGTGCGTGATGGGCGCCATCGCGGCGCGACAGCGGCGCATCTGCTGCCCGGCGCCTACGTGGACACGCGCCGCGCGCCACCTGGGCCGCTAGAGGACGGTACGTGTACACGCGTGTACTCGGCGGCGTAGCAGACGGCGTGCGTGATGGGCGCCATCGCGGCGCGACTAGCGGCGCAGCTGCTGCCCGGCGCCTACGTGGACACGCACCACCGCGCCGCGCGCCACCTGGGCCGCTGGCGGCCGCTAGAGGACGGTACGTGTACACGCGTGTACTCGGCGGCGTAGCAGACGGCGTGCGTGATGGGAGCCATCGCGGCGCGACTAGCGGCGCAGCTGCTGCCCGGCGCCTACGTGGACACGCGCCGCGCGCCACCTGGGTCCCTAGAGGGCGGTACGTGTACACGCGTGTACCCGGCGGCGCAACAGACGGCGTGCGTGATGGGCGCCATCGCGGCGCGACAGCGGCGCATCTGCTGCCCGGCGCCTATGTGGACACGCGCCGCGCGCCACCTGGGCCGCTAGAGGACGGTACGTGTACACGCGTGTACCCGGCGGCGCAGCAGACGGCGTGCGTGATGGGCGCCATCGCAGCTACGTTATTCCTGCCAAAGCTCAACGACACAGACACTACACACTCGTGTGGACGTCTCGTCGCAGCAGAGGGCGTGCGTGTATGCGGACACCACCGGACCGCGCGCCTATGTGCCGCTAGAGGCCCCAGAACGGTACGTGTACAGGTACACGCGTGTATCCAACGTGACGCGGGTTGGGTAGGGTATCGGTGCACTACAAATAATTTTGACGAGAAAAGGCTTCGCCTAACAGGGTGCGTAGCCAACGTGCTAATCGTTAACGCTCTGTAGCGTATCGTAGTCACCTCTCTCTATCACTCTTCGATGTTAGTGCGACGGTGACAGTTGTGTTTCGTTCGCTACGGAGCGTTAACGATTGGCACGTTGGCTACGCGCGCAGGTCTCGTCATGTTCGGCCATCTGTAACTGTTTGACAGGAAATCCCTAGTTTTCCGGTTCCTGTGGTTATTTAATTTACTCGTGGCAATGAGGATAAAAAGTAACACATCCTAAATGGTGGCAACCGTCTTGTGTTTAGAGATAAGTCTCTAAGCCAATATCAAATAAACTGTATGAATGTCACATATGCAAAGCATAACCAACAAGATGTTTTTTTCTGATTGCAGGGCCATCTATGCATTTCTTTGCGTGTTTATTCTCATTATTATGTTCTAACAAGAGCATAAAGGAACAATAGGCATGGTGATTTTTTTTCATGTATGGTATCAATCGATTCGTTTTGTTGTGAGGATCAAATGTCTATATGGGGCCAATTGCGTTAAAGCAACACAAAAGTCAGAAATTAGACTTAAAGTCTGAGATTTGCATTTGTTTGTCGAAACGCTCCTAACAAAATGACGTGCAAAAGTGACGTCACGATCATATAGTCGCCCTGTTTAAAGTATGGAAAAATTATGAAATTGCTATTTTTACAGTGAAACGTTTATGTATATGTTTACCATACAATTTATTTAACAGTAAAATGTTAAAAATCTAATGGTATCATTGTTTTTTTTAAATTTCGTACTTTAAAAATTGAAAAATTTTGATTTTTTGAAGCATGATATCTTTGAACCATTTCAATAGGTTTTTTAATTTTCACTTTATTTGGATATATTGGTAATTCTGCATCCTATCAACTAAATTTTATTGCATAATTCAACATGTGTCATCATCCCTATTGTTTGTTGCATAAGTATGCATGTTAGTTCCAGACACGGGCCCACCAAGCGAGTGGAGCCCGCTGAAGCTGTACCAGCGCGGCGCGGTGGTGGCCCTCGCGGGAGCGCCCTACTCGTGCGCCGCGCCCGCCGCGGCCGCGAGGCCCGGCAGCGTGGAGCACTCGAGGTTTTATGTAAGTACTAGTTAGTACTACCATAGATTAATTAGATTAAATAGATATTTCACTAGGAACATCGCTCGTTTTGTTCCAATGTTCTTCAACAGATGTCGCTCAGAGTACCACTGGCTCGTAATCATTTTTTTATGTTATTTGAAATCTAGTACCTAGTTATCTAAAACTACGTCATTATATTACCAAAACGGATTACAACAAAACCAATTAAAAATAACTGATTAAACCTAAGAAAAAAACAATTCCACGTAAACTCGCATTTTTAGTTTAAGCGCCATCTATTGTAGTTTCTCATAATTTTACAGTTTAGCTCGATCTCGAAGTAACACTTTATATAGCTAGTTTCTTTAATAATAAAAGCTCATAGATGTCACTAAAATAAATCTCAAAAATACTTTTTGGTCAACAAAAACAATAATTATTGGAATTTTCAATGAAAATTATGTACAGTCAGCTGCAAAAATACGTATCGAAAAAATCGTCTCATAAATATGGTACTATGCACTTTATTACAACGGAATAAGATACTATGGGACATATTTTTGAGTAAGATGAGTACACCCATATTTTTACAGCTGACTGTACTTAATAATTTAATTCGGCTAGGTAATAATAATAATAAATATTACAGTACAATCTTACAAAAATCGTCCTTACTCCTACAGTAAAGTAATCAATAGTTAATAAGGCTTGTGTGTACTAGACGACGATATAATTATATAATAGATACATATATATAGATAAATACTTAAATACATCGAAAACATCCAAAACTCAGGTACAAATATTTGTGTATTTGTCACAGATCAAACACACAAATAAATGCCTTTACCAGGATTCGAACCAGGGGGCTGATTTTTGACATTCGAGCGCTCGAATTCAAAGAATTTAACCTGGAATATAATCGCACACAAAATTTATAGTATAAATAATCATGTCATGACTTTAAATTACTATCGCTGTTATTTTTATTCAGTTTTAAATGTCATATTCGAGTGCTCCAATTTCAAAAATCGCCCCGCTGACTTTCTGCTTTCTGTCTACTGCCTCCATTATTTATAAGCTAAACATCGACTGGGCTAGGAGGCTGTTAAATATAGTAATTTTACTAAATATCACCACCACATCACCATCGCATCTTCATTAAATGTTTTTTTTTAATCTATAGGTACTTATTTTACGCTATTGTTGAAGTTAATAAGATAAGGTTTTATTATATACCATCCTTTAACCACTTTACAAGTTTTAAGGTACCGCCACTGCACTCAATTACGAATTCTACTCTAAGTAGGTACAGAAAACCAAAAAGAACTTTGGCGTAATGACTGTTGCCCTTGGATACGTATAAACGTAACCTATTCGCTACAAAACTAGCTATTGTGACTAGGTTCTAGAGTGGCCTAGGGCTGAATCAAATTGGTTGACCCTACCTTCAGATCAGACCGCGAGTCAGCGACAAATTTCTATGTTACCTACTTAGAGTACAATTCATAATTGAGTCAGTAATTTGACAGTAATGATTACGTCAAAAATCATAAATAATTAGTAGTATTGAAACTAGATATAGGCACCCATGAGGATGAAACGGTATACTATAGACATATAAAATAAAAAGACGCGGTGCCTTGAAGACCATAGTGAAGACAAAATTGTGATTTGTGTGAATTGAATATTAAGCTGATTTCCTTTTAAGCTGATATTAAGCCGATTTCCTTGTGTTTACGCGCGAGTCGCGCGACACGCACACGTGGAAGTCGAATTTCAGCTCAGCGCCCGACGGTTCGCGACGCGTAGGAAGGTAACTAACAGAGCTCGCGCGTTACCAAGGCCTGACGCGACGTTGTCAGCTTGCTGTGACGCAGACGGCCGAATTGGCAACAACGCACAAAACTTACTCAACGTCTTGTCATTTGCAAATCAGTTGTAGGTTAATATTTGAATGTAGGGAAATGGTTAACAATTTGCATCTTAAATTTAAAGACCTCGTAGTGCAGCGGATAAACATATGGACTTATGAGTCGAAGGTCCGGAGTTCAAACCTTCTCACAGACAATTTTAATGTTTTTATTTTTTGTTTTTTACCCTGCTACACACGTGGCCTAATGTATCGAAAAAATTATCTCTTACTTTTGTTTCATTGCAGGATTTGCAGATAATTAATTGTTTACTTACTTAATAATATAGTATCTTGTTCGCGAGTGCTATATATGTAGCATAGCTCGGCAGACAACTTTCGGAGACGCCCGTTGGGTTCATATTTGATTTACATATATATAGAAAAAAAAACAAATAAAAAAAATACAATTTACTCAATATTTCTACTGTAAAGCGACATCTATTGATTAATAGTATTGTTGAAGGATTTTTATCTAGGGAACTTTTACATAAAGACGTGTAGATGTCGTTAGTAGCCATGGCAAGTATTATGACTTCTCTGTGACGTGTAACGCCATCTCTAATCGAGAGATGTAAACAGTGAATTTTCAGTAACGCCATCTAGTGCTGATAGTTCTTTAGGCGGTCGCATTTTGTAACAAGGCATGGGCCCTCTATCATATACTTACTTTATGGTACTACGTACTACTTTATTGTACACGATGTATATTTAGATTTAATGTGGATAATAAAATAACTAGACCCCGTTATAGTAGGTGCAATTTGGAAGCTTGACAGTTTTAGGGATGGGTAAGTACATTACGTACCAAGGACTGTAAAAGAAAGAAAGCCCGAAATCGCAGGTATTTGTGACCCGAGTCACAGGCGAGGGTTGTAAATATGCGATAGAGGGCTTTCTTTTTTACTGCCCGTGGTGAGTACACAATTTTACGTCTCCATCTGGCCATAACGCGAGTTTTACCGTACGCGTAGCGTGCGGTAAAACTAACATTATGGCCAGGTGTGACGTAAAAATATTTATTACGTCGATACTCTTCCTTTTTCTTGGCAATTAGTTTTATATACCAGTTTTAGACTAAAATTTTACATGTTTTGTTTTGTCACCCATGATAATCATTGTCATCAGAAGTAGAAACCATTATCAGTAGAACAATAACGATACGGTTGCTATTTTACTTTTCTAATGTTTCGGGTTGCAGGGCCGTGCCTGAACGCTCTTGAGATAAATCTTACCCATAGATGTATAATACTGGCCATCTATACTGAAAATAAATTATTTACGTCAATAGATAGTCAATGTCATCTCACAACAATATTTGCGATTATGTAGCTGTATTTATAAGCATATTTTATCCGTATATAATATTTCATAATATTGAAAATGCAGTCACTTCTCGCAGAATACGCTGAACCCCAAAAAAATAAAAATAAAAATGTTACTAAATATTTTATTTTTATTAGTCATGTTTTACAAAATACTATCTAATTAACTATCTAATTGAAGTGTGGGGTACTGCCGCTAAAACCAACCTCGCAGCTCTGCAAGTTGCTCAGAACAAGCTTATAAAAAGACTATTTCAATATCACTAAACACATGAAACTAAACTATTAAATATAAGACAAAGCTATGTGTACCAAAATTGCCTACTAGTAAGAAAAATACTTAAAAAATATATACAAACTCAATTAAATTTTACTAGGAAACACCATGTGCGAAGAATGAAATTACGAAATGCCAATGACTTAATTTTACGTCCGTCGCGGACAAATTACGGGAGGAAAAGTATTTTATATGAAGGTGCTCAATTATTCAATAAACTTTCAAAAATTATCAAGGAAACAAAATCAATGTCCCACTTTAAATCACTGCTTAAAAAACATGTAATAAATAATTTTTGACACGTTCACAAGTAAAAAAAAAAACCAAGATATTAGCATAAAATAAAATACATAAGGGCAACAACCCATACAAAGTACGTACTGCGAACCTACTTACTAACTCATCGTCATCATAAAAAAATAAACAAGCTTATTACACTATTATTATAATACTATTTGATAAACACAAATAATATTTATAGTAAGATATATTCTTCTTATCTAGCCTTAAGTAACGTAATGTCACAATAAATTCTACTTTAACTACGCTCGGCGTACGCATGCCGCTTCAAGTTGTAACCTTTCCGTGTACCTATGTATTACTAAACTTGTTTTTGCATGGATACTTGCTCGTTATCGCTAACCGCGTTGCGCGCGGCCAAATAATAAGCGAAATTGTAAAACTACCTGTAAGTTATTATTATAAAATACTTAAGTAAGTATTTATATGTAGTTAATTAAGTTGCTTTGTGCGCTCAAAACTAACGAGTTTCATAAACTGTATTTGTATTTATCTCGTGTAAGTGAATTGTATAATTCTTAGAGAATAAATGATCTTAAACCTTAAAACCTTGAATAAACACGTTTAATTAAAGTCTTACCCCCTTATTCATAAACGTCTACTAAAGTTAAGAGGCCTCTGATAATCGTTTGTCCCTTTCCGTCCAACCTATATGAGGGAAGGGGACGAACGATTATCAGCGATCTCTTAACTTTAGTGGGCGTTTATGAATAAGGGGGTGAGAGTCTCATTATGGTAAAGGAATAATATCGACATAGGTACAGCTAGTAGGTATTTCAAAATTTTTTTACGCATCCCTAAGAATGTCAAGCTAGAAAATTGCACTTCCGATCACGGGGTCTAATAATAACCCACAGATTATAAATGCTGGCTTTTAGCCGCCATTGTGGTACCATTTCTGACGTTTCTCTATATCAAGCTCTATATAATATTGTTAGGGCAAAAAACATTTAGTAACGTTGCAAATTTTTATTGTACGTGAAAATCAGTTAACATATTGCAGATCGTTCCTTTGCAGGTGTGCGTAACGATTGTACATATTCTAATTCTAAACAGTGTTACTACATTACTGTCTTAGATTTGTGTGCCGGCGTTCGCTTTTCTTTGATCTCCATATCCGTATAGCACTCGAGGACTCGAGAACGCGCCGACAGCGTGATGTATATCCGTCCCTTTCTAAACGGGAACGTGCGCAGGAAAGGGTGGTCCGGTATCGATATGTTACTTATGTCGTATGAGCCCTGAAATTGTTATGTAGGTAAGGAATAAAAATAATTTTAAACAAAAAATAACCGACTTCACTTACCCTCCACCTTTCCAAAAGCAAATACTCGAGCTGCTGTAAAAATACTCAAATCACTATAGGTATGCCTATTATAGTTGAAGAGTTCCCTCGATTTCTCCAGGAGACCATCATCAGATCCTGGCCTGGTTACAATTGGACCAACTGTGAAGTATACTCTTTCAAAAAAAAGAAGAATTATCCAAATCGGTCCAGCCGTCTTCGAATAATCGGTGAACATACATAAAAAAAATAGCAAAAAAAAAAACAAAGATTTCGACGAATTGATAACCTCCTCCTTCGAAATCGTGAAGTCGGTTGATTAGTCGAAGGGGCTACTGGTTATTGAATAAGGGCTATAATGCCTATATTAGTGAATTGTGTCCGAAGAAAGAAACTAATATATTTACGACAAGGGCGTATATTGAATCCTAAAGAAGCGAAGGATTTTAAATATAATCCCAAGGGTAAATAGTGATTCATAAATATTTTTTCCAACACGTGACACATACACCATCTATGAAGATAATAAAACCTTTCATATCTTATCAGTCCGGTTAAGTCAGGTCTGGTTAGTTTTGGTCCGACTATAAACCTTTGAAATTGTATGTTAAATCCTAGAAAGCTAAAGTGTCAGTTTGACCCCTTCTAGTAGGAAAGTGAAAACTGTTATCTTAATTGATGGTGGGATTATTATAAATTTAATGGGTTATTACGGGCAAAGATGGACCCCTACAAAATACGGGACAATTCCTGAATTAACAGTAAAATGTATGTAAAATGTAACTAATAAAGATATTACCGGCGGTATCGGGCAAGCGGGTATATTAGCCCTAAGTGAAGGACCGAAGAAGATGTCATCTTTAAACATATCACAGAAACGGAAGTGCATCTCCACGAACCCGCGTCTGTACTCGTTGCTGCGGAACTCGTAGAATACTGCATCCAACTGGAAATATAATATTAGACGCCATTACTTAGCATCACTCTTAATCACCAAAAAATCTAAATCGTTTATTCCCGATGAGACATACTAAATTCTGAATTGTGGATCTAAACCATTGAAATAAATATAGGGGAAACATAGACATAAACAAAAAGGAAGATGAGTGACGTTCATAGTAAACAAAACTGAAATGTGGTCCAGCACTACACACTTGTCAAATGCTACACACCGCTATAATGCATGTGCATCATGGGCAAAAGAGATAAACCCATATAGTTAACACGGGTATGCAAGGGAGACCTCCATATTTTGCGCGTAGCACAAAGTGTGACTGAGGGACTCTGCTTCACGACTAATTCAATATAGGTCCCGGAACCTAAATTTGATGGCACACAATCGAGCGCCCGGTACCATATTTCCCTTTTTCTATAAATCAATGAGGGGAAATGACACATTAACGAAAGACGAGTGTCGATTTTGAAGTACCATCGCCCACACTGTTAACTGCCCATCGGTGGACCTTATGCCTTTTGTAGTAAGGTCCACCGATGTACAGTTAAGAGTGTTGCTGTTTGTACTGGAGATATCAACATGGCGGTTAAAGTGTATAGGTTTTGACGTCCTGAGCTCTCAATATGGCGGATTTTTCGGCCGCATTGGGTTTTTACATATATACTCGTTATCTCTTTTTGCTTATGAATATGGCGCCGAGTTAAAACGAGGCGAATATATTTTTATGTGTTTTGATTTACATATGTCGGATCCCCTATATAGTACATCCATGATCTAAACGAGTGTGCTGACAAAATTAGAAAATTACTCAGGCTTTTTGACATAGACCAAATCGATCGGACCAATAATGAATAAGTTTAATATGGCGTTCACTTTTGCTTATTACCTAGGTAGGTATTATAGGCTACCAGTGTCACATTGTTGTAGCTATAAACACAGAACAGATATGCATAAATATAGCGTTATTTCCAATAACAACTAGAGAACAAATAAAACCATTCTACTAAATACTTTGATTTGTTTCTCCTACCTCCTATAGGAGGTACGTACAGATATTATTCTGCCTTAGATGATTGGCCAAATGCGCCTTAGCATATACAAAGATTGCATATACACGCGAAAATTTGACGAGTGCCACTGTGACCCGGGTAGCCTAAGCGTTAGGGCGTCTGCCGCGAATGTAGAAAACTCTGGTTCGTTTCCAGCCCTGGGCACCGGAGGCATTGGTAACATCTTCCTTTGTATATGACATCTATTTAACTCTATCTACACCCATATCATAAATCCTGTATTCTGCGTTCGGAAACCGTATGTAATTAAATAATTACCACCATTATTGCAACCAGTCCCATCAGTGTATTATTTGTAACAGTGTTGTAAAAACGTATGAAAATTCATTACCACATCGATATAACGGTAACGTAATGAAAATCCGTCCTCCTCCCCGACCGCCGGCACAATCGAGTTGGCCATAGCGGTGCAATGGCGGTCATTCTAAAGGTTTCCGAACACGTCATTTAGGATTTACAATATGTGTGTAGATAAAGCAGTGTATGCAACTGTACGTAATTAGGCCTTAAAACTCTCGTGTGATCTTATTATGAAACTCGCCTGCGGCTCTTATTACGTAACAGTTACATAAACTACTATTATTATTTATCATAACATAAGTTTATTTACCGTTACGTTGTTGTCAATAGTTTTAATCTGTCGCACTTGAATCTGCACATAATACTTAGGGTCCCAGCGGTTGAGTCGGTTGGATGTAGCGCTGAATGACGTGTAATACTCAGGGTTGAAGTACGTTACATTGGCGTGATCCAGAGATACATAGTACATCTGCAAACAATCTTATTAAGGCGGCAAAAATAACTATGCTGTGGACTTCGACTAATACGTGATTGAAAGAGAGGTCAAAGTAAGAGGATGCGTTTTGATTAAGAGGGTAATACCAACTTGACATAAATCAATATCATACACACAATAGCCAATGTGTAACGAGTGCGAGTGAGACACCGGGCAAGTTTTGTTCGAAGAACTCGCTGCTCCACATGTGTACTCGCATATGTGTCGGTAATGTCCCCTGTAGTACTATAGAGGTCTAAGATCTTTACAGTCTTAACTTGTGTTGGTGACTACTTTGGCCCACTGCTTTCTTTGCAGGCATTCTCAGCATTTTCTGCCAAATCCCATTTCGCTGCGCGCTGGCCCAATATTACAGGGTTCTATGTTTAACTTTTGTTGAATCGGAAATTGAACATTGTCATAGTTACGTTACACTAAGTCTAAATTTAACTACCCCGAAAATGCAACATAGAACCCTGTAATATTGAGCCAGCGATTTGAGTTTAGGTACTACCCACATGACCCACGTGTGGGTAGTACCTAAACTTGGGCTATGATATATAATAATAACAGATGGGTTATGCACGCTCAAAAGGTGAAGGTCTTAAAATGAGTGAATTCAAACAATTGTCTCTAGTCGCGCACCGGCAATCGAGAGATGCGGACGTGCCAATGAGCTCCCGTTACCCGCGTGAGAAAGAGACAAACTGTTATTTTCTAACAACGAGAGTGACAAAGATGTAATGATTGTCAAAATAGATAAACAACAGAATTATTGTTAGAATCTTGAAGCAAATCAAATTATTTTGTTCAATTTTTTTTTGGATTTGCAATTTTTAAGTTGTTACACTACTATATATAAACTGAAAATAGATGTCATATACTTCAGATAAAGTGACCAAGCCCTCCGACACCGGACACCTCGATCCGACCTCTGACCTCTGGATCTGGCCTCGGACACCGGAGGGCTTGGTCACTTTTTCTGAAGTATATGACATCTATTTTCAGAATTATTGTTAGGTTATGGAATAACTTTAGAAGTATTTTTTGTGCTTATTTTGTTTGGGTATAACCCATCTATAGTAAATATCATTGATCTTGGGTAGGAATTTTGAAACGCTACGCTACGCTAAGTTTTACTGCTCTCTTTGGATTTAAAGTGTTGGGGATAAAACTAAATATTACCGGTTCAATTGCACCTAAAATAACAGCTACCATGGAGAATACTGCCATCAAACCCATGTTGTAGCTAAAAGTGGTCCTTTTTCTCATAGTAGTGTACCCGGTGCAGCTGTTGTGTAATCTTGTTACTAAATTATTACGCAATAAAATATTATTAGGACTTAGGTTCTTGTGTAATATCGAGATAGTGGCTGCGTAAATATATTACGAACACAACATTAAATAACAATATCATTGACCTATAATTGACTAATTATGTTTACTCCATACCCGATTGTGGATACAGGTTGAGCTATAAATATCATTTTATAATTACATATATATACAGCCTTGGCCAGAAGTGTTGAGCATAGCTGTTTTCAACAGACTTCAAGATTTCGAAGGAGGAGGTTATCAATTCGTCGGGATCTTTGTTTTTGCTATTTTTTTTTTTATGTATGTTCACCGATTATTCGAAGACGGCTGGACCGATTTGGAAAATTCTTTTTTGTTTGAAAGCGTTTACTTCACAGTTGGTCCCATTGTAACCATGTCAGGATCTGATGATGGGATCCTGGAGAATCCGAGGGAACTCTTCAACTATTGTAGGCACATCTATGGTGATTTGAGTAGTTTTTACAGCAGATCGAGCATTTGGTGTTGGAAAGGTGGATGCTTAGTGAAGTCGGTTCTTTTTTGTTTAAAATTATTTGTTTACAATTTTGATGTTAAGTATTAATTCCCTATCATAACAATGTACGATGACGTAAAATGTTATATTTTATTGATATATCTAGAAAACTTCACTTAATAACACTTTCAAGGTACCTATAAAATATGAAAAGTGGAGGTAACAAAAAAGCTAATTTAAATCGGTGCGACAAATTGCAAATATTCTATGCAGTTACTACTAACTTCAACAAAACATGCCTGTTCGGTTTGAATTAATTGAAATAGAAACGCCGGACTAAACTTTTGAGTTTTGTATGAAAATCGCAAGGGTGCTCAATACTTTTGGCCAAGGCTGTATGTAGATTGTTTTATTTGTGTGGCAAATAACAAAATACATATCATTAAAAATATCAAGTTACATCTTAACTAAATGAAATAGTCGGAAACCGAGTAACTTTTTGTTAAAAGCCTTTAAGCCACACGCTTTTTTCTCTTTGTTTTCATTTTTTTATTTAGAAAATCTATATTTTCAACTGAACTTAAATCTAAATTTTGGAATTCGTAGCTAATATTTATTCCTGGACCCGGGGTATGTCCTTAAACTACGTCCGGACTTGGGTATGTTCTTAAACTACGCCAAAAAGAGGTATGGGCACTGCGAATGGCATCTCGCTAAGAGTGGCAGGGCACGTTCAGCAATGTCATGTCGCTCAAATCTGGAGCAGAGCTCGACTGGGGAAGTACCTCCACCTTACAGAAAACCACAGCCAAATAGCACTAGACCCTACTTATAGTGTTGTGTTCCTGCTGGTGAGTAAGGTTGCCAAAGAGCTCAAAGAGGACCCAGTGTGTTGACGATGCGGGACCTTCTCGTTCCATTAGCCATCAACACAGTGAATCCTCCTTTTTGTAAAGGGTCGGCAAGGCGCATGTGGCTCCTTTGGAGTTGCAGGCGTCCATAGGTTACGGTAGCTGCTTACCATCAGGCGGGCCGTATGCTTGTTTGCCACCGTCGTGGTATAAAAAAAAAAAAATAGAAAATAAAAGTGTTTTTATCATCTAGCCTAGGTACTTAGTTACCTAACCTAATAACAATAACACAATCAAAATACGACAAAACTCGAAATCCGCCGGACAGTTTTGAAATTTGGTGTGTATGTTGATTAGAGGTCCAGTTTTATTGTCCACACCATTTGACATTTGAGGACCTCGAGGAACCGCCAGCACCTTGGAAAATGTCCTCCACCCTGAAGAAATTCGCTTTTCCCTCCGAATTTACGCACTCTATGAAAATATGATTTAGATGAATATTCAATCTCATTGAATTCTACATAGATACATGCGTACTCGTTTGCTGAAAAATGGACCTCCTTAGAGATATCACTTGAGGAAGTGAAGTGTATCGTCAATGCCTTTCCAGGGGATATTCTCATGATATGAAACTTGTGAGAACACAAAGTTAACGTTTATTTATAGTTTTGTATGTCAGCTACACTAATATCAACATTTTAACCGACTGCGACAAAAACAGTAAGTAAGGTAATGGTTTCAAAAACTGAAAACTGAATACAGCCTGTAGCCTAGGATGCTAAGTGGATTTCTACAAGTAACATACCCCTTAACCCTTTGACCGCCAAAGCCGTTCAAACACGTCAACGAAAAGTCGTGCCCTCAGCGCCATGACGTGTTAAAACGTCCAAAATGAGAGATCAAAATACTCCTTCATAAACAACCTTTATAGAAATATTATTGTATAAGTATTTATTATAGCTCTACCATTCACCTATCTTTTTAGTTAAAATTTCATTCAAAATAACCCGTAACTCAAGAACAAATTAGAAAATACCTCAAAGCTATTTAAAAGAATAAAAAGGCACTGCCCTCCTCGCCGTTGACGGGTAATCACGTGAAGCGGCGTGACGTCCCTTCGAAATAGTGTTGTTCGTTTGAAAGCATAGTGGTCGATGTTGATTATTGTATGAACATTAACCAAACACTGTAATTATGAATGTTTTTCGCATTTTAAGCTTTATTATATAATAAAACTAATTATTAAACTGATGATTGTAGACTTATTAACTTATTAATTATTAACTTGAACTATTAATTATTAACTTGATTCGTGTAGAAGATTAGTTTTAGGAACTACATATCGTAATGTTAAAAAAGGTATATATTTTAAATTTTTACTTTAATATATGCATTATTAAAAAAGAAAGAGTTTTATTTAAGTCGCAATGGAATAAATACAATGCGTGTTATAAAGGCCTTATTTAAAACCTAACAATCTGTATGTCGTTTCTTTTAATTTTATTGCTTCGCCGCATTCTTGTTAATCCTTAAACAATGATAAATACCACGACACGTGGGCTTTTGGTCCATTTCATTCATACCAAATAAGTAAAAATAATGAAATGGTATTTTAGATAAAATGTCAACGAATATGAATGTTATCGGTGAGAGACCGAGTTTAAGTGAACAAAGAATATGTCATTATTAGGGATATACCAAGTTTCTTTATGTACAAAAGAATGAAATGTGCGCGAGGTGTTTTTTTACCTACACACCCGTTCTGTCCGATGTTCATTAGTTTTTATCATAAAATTTATTTATTTGATGGTAGTGTTAAACATGTTTTGACTAAACTAAACACTTAAAAAACCTAACGTATTTTCGTTCAACAGTTACACCACGGAAATATCGATACAGAAATGAATGAATATCTCTCACCGCCAACTCTAACATTCATAATAAGTTACGGTGCCACCAGCGCCAAAGCCGTCATAACACGTCAGCGCGTGACGTTATCACACTTAAGTAGTGCTGTGGCTATATTGACAAAATTAAATAAAATGGTATATTCATTTTCATATTTTTGTAGTTGCTTTTAGGTCTGTAAGAAAAATACGAAATGAATATTCTTTACCATTATGATTTCTAAATATCTAAAGTGATTTTGCCTAACTAAATCCACTATTAGGCGGAAAGAAATGTTTCGTCGATATGTTGTTTTCCAATCACTACGGTATCTGAGTGCGCTCGTGCAAATTTCGCTCTAGCGCTGGTGGCACGATTTTTCTGTCCGATGCGTGGTGTTCAAAAGGTTAATTCCACTTGATCTGAACAATGAATCCACACTTATATATCTAAAAAAAAACAATTTGGCGGCCGCATGAGGTCACCAAATATGAAATCATGTTTTTTCCTTGGTGCCTAAACTATTGCGTGGATTTCAATGAAAGATACACCAGGACGTCTGTAATCAACACACCAGTGCCATGCAATGCAATTTTTCTAAAATGTGTGATGGTTAAATCACTAAGACTAAATAAGCTGATGATGAAACCCTATTTTTGCTCTTAATTAGAGGTCAATCAATAGTGGCAGCAATGAAACTCGACACCTATTTTCTCTGGGATCCTAGTATGCATGTCTGAAAACAAGAGCTTCGAATTCCACACAAAAAAATGTACGACACCACATCACAAAAATGTATCCTTCTTTCGTTTGCCATACACATTCATTGCATAACGATTACATTTTTTGTAAGCGTGCAAAAAACCTAAAAATGGATATACTTTACATGTTGGCAACAGACTCCGGTAGTCCTCGAAGCTCTTGTTTTCAGACATGCATACTAGGATCCCAGAGAAAATAGGTGTCGAGTTTCATTGCTGCCACTATTGATTGACCTCTAATTAAGCGAATGGCATCTCGCTAAGTGTGGTAGGGCACGTTCAGCGAATGTCATCGCTCAAATCTGGAGCAGAGCCCGACTGGGGAAGTACCTCCACCTTACAGAAAACCACAGCCAAATAGCACTAGACCCTACTCATAGTGTTGTGTTCCTGCTGGTGAGTAAGGTTGCCAAAGAGCTCAAAGAGGACCCAGTGTGTTGACGATGAGGGATCTTCTTGTTCCTTTAGTCGTCAACACAGTGAATCCTCCTTTTTGTAAAGGGTCGGCAACGCGCATGTGACTCCTTTGGAGTTGCAGGCGTCCATAGGTTACGGTAGCTGCTTACCATCAGGCGGGCCGTATGCTTGTTTGCCACCGTCGTGGTATAAAAAAAAAAAACAAAAAAAACAAAAATAGGGTTTTATCATCAAATTATTTAGTCTTAGTGATTTATCCTTCATACATTTTAGAACATTTGCATTGTATGACACTGGTGTGTTGATTACAGACCTCCTGGTGTATCTTTCCTTGAAATCCGCGCAATAGTTTAGGCACCAAGGAAAAAACATGATTTCATAGTTGGTGACCTCTTGCGGCCGCCATATTGTTTTTTTTTAGATATGTAAGTGTGGATTTATTGTTCAGATCTAGTGGAATTAAGGGATATGTCACTTGTAGAAATCCGCTTAGCATCCTAGGCTACGGGGTTTATTCAGTATTTAGTTTTGAAACCATTACCTTACTTACTGTTTTTGTCGCAGTCGGTTAAAATGTTGATATTGGTGTAGCTGACATACAAAACTATAAATAAACGTTAACTTTGTATTCTCACAAGTTTCATATCATGAGAATATCCCCTGGAAAGGCATTGACGATACACTTCACTTCCTCAAGTGATATCTCTAAGGAGGTCCATTTTTCAGTAAAAGAGTACATACGCATGTATCTATGTAGAATTTAATGAGCTTTAATTTTCATCTAAATCATATTTTCATAGAGTGCGTAAATTCGGAGGGAAAAGCGAATTTCTTCAAGATTCAGGATTTCCTCGAGGTCCTCAAATGTCAAATGGTGTGGACAATAAAACTGGACCTGTAATCAACATACACACCAAATTTCAAAACTGTCCGGCGGATTTCGAGTTTTGTCGTATTTTGATTGTGTTATACCAAGAAAGTAAAATTACGGCATCCTATATAAAAAATGTTGATTTGAATTTAATTTATGTACTTACTGTGTTTGGTGTGGCGGACTAAACCTCCGCCGACTAAATTAGTTAATTGTACAAAACTTGTTTAGTTGTAGCCCGGTAGGTAGGGTAATTGTGCTTGTTTTCGTCCACATATGTCAGTTTTCCGTCCATACTTATTTATACGATTTATATTTATTTTTTCCCAAAATAAAAGCTGAAAATAAAAATCGGTTGTCTGTAAAGTCGGTTTACTGACGATAGTTGAACATGACAACGTCATGAGAAAATACTGATGGAATAGTTGCAGTTTTCAAACTCAAGTAGGAGAGAGACAGATGTCGAACGCTGCCGAACGCGAAGGCCGATTGTGCCTTTTTGTCGCTCGTTCCGCGCTCTCGCTTGCACTTCAAGCCTTAAATGGAACGCCTCAGAGCGAGGTAACGTCGCATGAGTCATGTTTTTTCGTGCGCGCAGCCGGCTCCATCGAATTATAAGACGTTGTCACGTCAAAAATTCTAAAGATTAAACTATACATAGTCAATTTGTTGACCTTATAAAGTGTTCCCCAACAAGTGGACGGTAAAGTGGACCTGGATAGGAGACTAGCACAATCACCCTACTAGGTAGGTACATACTATGTTTTCACATGAAAACTAAATCTACCTAAAGCAACGTAACAAGGTCATGGTTCGGTCAATTATTCAGAAGAAAACTTTATTAGCCGCAGTAAATGCCATCAGTTTGCGAAATATTAACAACTCACAAATTATTCATGTCATGAGGCCTCTTTGAAACAACTAACATTATTTCTTGTCGGAAATTTTATTCAAAAAATAATGTTGATTAATTATGACGATATGCATACAAAAATAAATATTATTTGCGTATTGCTATACTCTGTATCTTAAGGTATTGAAATAAAAGTAAATAAGATCTACCCTCAAATGGCTCCTTAAACCAGTTGAGGGTAGATGAAAACATTACACGATCAAATAATATTAGTTAAAGCCAGGTCGTTAAGTGACAGATCCAGGCAGTTTTGTATTTGATCGGTTAACCCATAAAAGTTATAACTACCCGAAAATGTAAAAATTGTTTGTTTCTTTTATTTAAATACCTAAAGACATAGAGTATAGGTAACGTATTTATTTGTCGGTTGTAAACATGTGTGAAATGAAACGTCAAGTTGAGGCGACTTGACCTTGACATGTCGCGGCGTCGTGTTGACGCCAAATCACGCCATGTATAGACACCATTATTAAGCACCCTCGTATCCCACAGGCCGTGTTCTCCAACCCATCAACACTGCTCTGCCTGCTCCTCTGCCTCCAACTATCGCTGATAGTTCTACAGTTAATGCTACTCTACAGCTCCGCGCCCTGGCACCACTTCCTCGCAACCATCATACTACTCTTCATCAACTATTACACGCTCTTCAAGATGGCCAGAGACTACCTAGTCTCTTGGAAGGTCTATAAAGCTGAAAATTTGATTCAGGATAAGAATTCTACCGTCAATTAAGTGTTTTGATGTAAAAGTCATTCCGTATGTCCTATGTTAGGAGCAAAGCCAGCTATCGGTTGGTCTTAAATAAAGTTAAATGTTTATTTTTTGTAATCATTATTGAGTTTTATTTATAAGAAACTTGACTCACAATTTTGAGATATTCAGTTAGTTGTTTAAGAAGTGTTGTTTTAAACTGTTTAAATTCTGTTAATAGTCTTCAATTCCTATAATTTTGTACTTAATCTTCAATTTCTCAGTTTCCGAACAAAGTTTTGTATTGTAGAATGATTTGTGGAATTTTATAAGACTGACTTTGACTGGCACATTCTTCCTCTTTAAATGTATCAATTTGTTACTTTATTGGCATGGCAAATTATTTGCAGTTACCTTAGATAAAGATCTGTTAAACATACTCGAATCGGAGACATTAACAACATGTTCAATGTAAAAAATGTTCCATTCACGGGTAATGTTACTTTTGATACCTCTGGTCCCAATGACTATTATTAAACTTATCGACCGATTGGGGAGGCGTACTTCTGTAGAATTATTTCAATAGTTTACAATTTCGATTTTGCTATTGACGCAAGGCCATCCTACCGTCTATCACCGACATAACGTACAGTCAACCAATTTGATTCCCAGGCCACTCTAGAACCTTCTCACAATAGCTAGTTTGGTAGCGAATAGGTTACGTTTAAACGTATCCACGGGCAACTGTCATTACGACAAGGTTCTACAGTGGCCTAGGAATCAAATTTGGTTGACCGTACTCGTCTGACTGTTGCAAGCATGTACATTGACATTTGACAACACAGTTAACTGACCGCCTTTTAACGATTCGCCTGCGGCTCATTTCATAAAACCGCACTCATGTTTTAAGAACCCTTATTACGTAACAGTTACATAAACTACTATATTACAATGTGTTAAGGATTTCGTTTTCATTTATACATAAATGCGATAGGAACGAGCATTTTATGTCGGCGACAAACCTATCAGTGTGGTCATTCACATTACTTATTGCGGTAGACCTAGAGACAAACTATTTATAGTGTGTATGTCAGTTTGTTTATATTATCTCATGCTCTTGATATAGGTAACAATGACTTTGCCAAAGTGCAAATAAGTTCATCTGACTCTCGGTTAAATTAACAATTATATGAGTACTTGTCGTATTTTGTGTTTTTTTTAAATAAATACCTCATTATTAAATTGATATTTCTATACCCTTTTGAATGATGATTGTGAGCGTAGTATCATTACGAAATAATTAACTTGCATTTAACCGATAATAAAAAGCCTTATCAAGGATTAACAATAATATATTATCTTGAGTCCGTAAATTGCACATTTATCTTACACAATATACATGGTATATCTTGTTAGAGAGTTAAAAAGTTCTTCAAAGTTTTAGGAAAAACTGTGAAATAAGATGTTATTTATTTCAATACCCAAGAAGGTGTTTTTTCACTATCATTAATTTGTACTTTTATTGCCTTCATTTTATCTCTGACAATGTCGCAGGCATTCAGCAATTCTTTGTCTTTTCTGTTTAAGGCATTTAGTCTCACAGTGTGCCTGAACTCAACCAGGGTGTCTATGAGATTGTGCGGTACAACATTCTCCGAGCCTTCCTGTAGTTTGAGCCCAAATTTCGTCAATACATTAGCAATGTATTCTGCTATTAGTAACACTGGTATTGGATAAAACTCGGAATTCTCAAGTTTCATCACTCTATTTGTTGTTATAAGTAAGTTTAGCAGGTTATTTATACAGCTGGCTGTATCAAAGTCTGATCGGAGAACTTTTAAGTTTAATTCTTCAACTTTTTGCAAACTATCAAGGATTTGATATTTATAGTCCCCATTTTCTGTTGCATTGTTATTAACATAGTTGTATGCATCTTTTAGGAAGAATTTGAACTTGTGAAGGATACTTTCTGCAGTTTTCATCAGTTCATCACTGTATTCCATTGGGTATCTATAATTGGATATAAGGCATGCCATCCTAAATGTGTCAGCACTATGTTGTGACAGCATCTGTGGTATACTAACGGTATTTTTCAAGGATTTGGACATTTTATTGTCACCTTTTAGTTGTAAATGACCTATATGTATCCAGTAGTTGGCCCACTGCCTGGTGTTGTGGAAGGAGCAGGACTGGGCTTCCTCATTCTCGTGGTGGGGGAACTGCAAGTCAATTCCTCCCGCATGAAAGTCTAATTGAGAACCAAAGAATTTACTGACCATGGCCGAGCATTCTATATGCCAGCCTGGTCTGCCTGCACCCCATGAGGCCTTCCAAGAAGGCTCCCCAGGCTTGTGGGCCTTCCACAGAGCAAAGTCCATCTTGTTCTTTTTGTATTGATTAGCTGGTTCACCAGCATCTTGCATTTTCTGCAATTTACCATAAGCATTGTATTTCTCAGTGTCAAAGTACACCGAACCATCTTCAGTAACATAAGCTAATCCAGACTCAATGATTTTCTTGATAAACGATTCAATGGAGTTTATATGGTCTGACACCCTCGCGACTATCAGTGGTTTTTCGACATTTAAACTGGCCATATCCAGCCAGAACTCATGCTCGTACTGTTTCGCTACGGTCGTGAAGTGCGAATTAGTCTCTTTGGCCTTTTTAATTATTTTATCGTCGATATCGGTGACGCCCATCGCAGTAACGAGTTTAATTTTGAAGAATTCTTTAAGTATTCTTTGTAGGATGTCAATTTTAACGTAGCAGCTCGCGTGGCCTAGGTGCGCGGAGTCGTAGACGGTGGGTCCGCAGGAGTACCACGTCGCGATGTTGGGGTCGTTGAGGATCACAGGCACTTTCTGATCTGCCACGCAGTTGTATACGTACGCCCCGATCGGATTCCCATTCGGCATCATCCATTTCGTCTCTTTATAAGGTTTTAAAGAGCAGACATGGGACAATTTTCTGGAGAATACTGGTATAATTTTGCTCATTGTTAATTTGTGTACAATCACAACTGTCTCGACTAAACAAAGGGTTTTTACTCCAACAATTACTAGATACATTCATCCCAAGCGGCCTTGATCAATCAATTAATGTGTCAACTGTCATTAAACAGCTGATTGGACTTTGACGCAAACTATTCGACATGCTATTATTACCGCTCATTGATTGACAAGACAATTCATTCATGAAAAGCGTGTCTTAAATGTGTAATCTGACTTTGACTTTATCGCTACTCTCAAATTTGACGTTTGATTGTTGCAAAAAATCGAAAAATCGAGTAAAGAAATCAACAAATAAAAGATTCATGAAGTTTTAATTGAATATAAATACAGAAAAATGGTTGTCTTCGCTCCAGATGAACTAGGCCTTGCTGACAAGTCGCCCTGTGCTGGCATAAGAGCTGATCTCAAGATGTGTTTGTTAACTACAGACTGCTGCAAAAAGGTTAGATTATAGAAATCTTCAAACTATTTTGGCTTTACTGTTAAACCACAAAATTGTATGTACAATGGGTTTTCTTCTATCTACGTATTAGGTAATCGGATTTGTTACATTTCCAGGACAAAAAAACACCTCGAGAATGTTTAAAATCAGGGACAGTCGGGGACGAATGCCTGCAGCTAAGACAAGCTTTCTTTGAATGCAAACGGTCCTTAGTAAGTATTAAAATGTTTACTATAGTAATACTCTTAACTGGCCTTAATCTAATTAAAAAAACCGGCCAAGAGCATGTCAGGCCATGCTCAGTGTAGGGTTCCGTAGTTGCCGGCCTGTTACAATACATTCGTTCAAAAGGTTGTTTATTAAGGGATATTTGGCGGCGCTTACGTCGTTTTATTATATGTCCTTTCAGTATGCGTTTTTGAGTGATAACTCAAAAGCGGCTGAACCGATTTTATTCAATATAGTTTTCATTGAAAGTACTGAAAAGGCTTCATTTCCAAGGATTTTTTTCCATTTTTTTTAACACTTTCAAAAGATGGGGAGACACCCTTTTTTGAACTTTCAGAGCTATTATTTACGAAACTATTCGTTTTATCCAAAAAATGTTTCAGAAGACCTCTATTTTTTTTTTAATTCATCCCCCACTTCATGTGTATGGGAGGTACCCTAATAAAAATATTTTTCCAGTTTTGATTCTATCACATTGTCGGTGTGATTAATACACATACTGATACCAAATTTCAGCTTTGTAGGGCAAACGGTCACTGAGCTAGACCGCGGACAGACAGACGGACAGACATGGTGAAACAATAAGGGTTCCTAGTTGACTACGGAACCCTTAAAGATAAGTTTTGTTAAATTATAGTTCATGTTGATCAATGTTAATAAGTATCAAGAGGAATCTTTGTATGATATTTGCTAATACAACTTATAAATCTTTTATGAGTATAAAAGCAAATTTATAAATAACTTATTATGTCCTTTGATTTTTTCAGCTGGACAATAGAAGAAGGTTTCGAGGGCACCGAGGGTACTGAAGCTATGTATGGTCTATCAGAATTATTATTATTGAAGTTTAGTTTATACATATAACAAATATGTAGTATTAATGCTTGTTTTTCAATAAAGTTTATAAAAAAAGTGATCACTTAATTTTTTTCTTCTTATATCCTGTTGTTTTTCACATTAGTATCTGAGGAATTTATATACAAATAAAGGCTCTTTATTTAAATAAAACAGTTAACTCAGTGTAGCTTAATTGAATGTAAAAGTTTTTGGTTTAACACATTTACTGCCATGCTTGTTATTATGCATACTAAATCAGTCCTATGTGAGCACAGGTGTTAGAAAAACTCAAAACTCAAACATTTATTCAGTAAGGAGGCAGGTTATGACCGGCAAGAAATACAGGCAAAAGCAAATTTCCAAGTATTATTTGTATAATGAGTAATCATTTTTTCTTTATAAACTTAAGGTAGGTGTTTGTATGTTCATATGCTGGAGAAAATCAGGTTAAATAAAACAATATTATGTTTGAAATTTTATTACAAAAATAATTGAAATTACTTCAATTTGCTAATTGTCTATTTTGCTTTCCAAGCATTTATTCAACACATTTTTCAATAGAGTTTTAGAAGGTACAAAAAACTATTCAGCAATAAAATATCTAAGATATTGTAGCCAACTTAATATTAAAACATTAGGGATGTGAATATAATAATTCTTTGTAATTTAAACAACTGACTATTTGGTACTAAGTAATTTAAAAATTTCTTTAAGAAGATTAACAATACTTCTAGGGATTCATCTATAGCTATCTAAAGATTAATTTAATTTAAATTGTTTCAGAATTTTCTATCCCTTCTCACACTAATTATTATTATTAAATTGGCAAAAGTTAAATTGTACTATATCTTACATAATTTCGCAATTTTATTCATACCCAAAAAATCTTACTGCCAGAGGCCCATTTTACAACTAGTTACAATTTACAAGCGGAAGTCTCTTTCTAACACATAGGATTAGAGTTCCGTTTGGAAATTGTAATTTGTAGCTTTATAAAATGGGCCCCAGGTCTCTCAATTAACTCAGTTAGTAAGGTAGAATTAATAATTCAGTGGAGTGATTTGACAGCTCTAGGCATACAAAGCGGTTGTCAAATGTATGTAAAGTTCTGTCACTCCACTGAATTATTAATTCTACCTTAGCTTATGGCTGCTCTCCATAAGGGATCATCATGGGAACGCAGCTATGCGTTAGAGGGAGCAAACGATATTGCGATCTCGTTTCGTCATATAGCTGCGTCCCTTACATGACGCCACGATGGCCCATGGTGAAAAGGCTTTAGGAAAATGCGCGGTTGCCAAAGGGTTATGGTGACATAACAATACAATATTAAGGCGCAAACTACGCTGGTGTCACATGTATTTTTCATCACATTTCCTCACAAAGCGTGCCATTACACGCATGCATAGCGGTAGTTACAGATAAGTGAAAGTCCCGAGGGAGTTATGGCAATTTTAGTAACTTATTAAACATTTTTTCTTGCAACTTTATTTTTTGTTGGCAAGTGTGATGAAAAATATTGTCTGTTACTTGGAGGGTACGAATATTTCAAACTCGAGTCTTTAACCTTTTGAACGCCAAGAGCCACTAAATCGGTCGTGTGCTGTCGTGCCTGCCACGCCAACGACCACTAAAGTGGCTATGGCGGACGCTGTCAAAGCAATTGTCCTGCTGACAGATAAGGTTCGTTATTTACTAGTCGAGATATTGGCGTGTAGGCCACGTCTTGACGCGAGAGAGAAAGCGTTCAAAAGGTTAATGCCCTTGGCTTCGCTCTCGGGCATCTATCAGACTCGACGGCAAAGTCTCTTACCCCCCTTGGTGCAGACTGTCGGTACTATAGTTTCGTCTTGAAGAAAACGCACATGAAAATACATGCACGTACCTAGTTGGTTACTAAGTTCTGTTACCAGATTTCTGACTGATAAAATATAAAATAAAGTTTTAAATAAAAATTTTAAGTATTTTTTTAATAGCCTAATTTCTAATGAACATAATATGGTATAATAATATACAAAACTGATGAGAAATTTATTGAAAATCCTTGTAAAGCACAAGATTGCCTGAAGACGCAAACACGCGGTAAATTTAAGAAAATTACACTTTACAAAAGTGCATCAAATAAATATTGCACCTTTGTTTCGAAGGTTCCATTGCTTGTTTGTAAGAAACCTGTTTATTAGAGGTAATTGCGTGACCACCATTTAATATTCTTCCGATTTTATCCCACAGATATTACCATTTGAAACATTGCCTATTTTTAAGTTTTGTACAAAATACATAGATTTAGACTGCTATGGAACAAGCAGACTTGCAACGTATAGTCTAGTATTTTATCAGATAGACCCACGTGAACTATACATATACCAAATTGAAGCTGAAGAATATAGCTACCGAATTGTGTAAGACTGATGCGTCTTAAACGTGATGAAAAATAAATAGGATTTAAAATCAACATGAACGAGGAGTGTAATTTTGACGTATATTTTTCACGCCTATTTCCGAGTGTTATAAAGAATTCTGAAAAACTGCGACAATAATTTTCAATTCAGTATATTGTAATCTATTGACTATTAAATAAGCTTTTAAATGATATACATGAATAATTAAAATGTTGCTACCTATTCCTATTTATTTAGTGAAAACTCTAGTAACAGAACTTAGTAACCGACTAGGTATATAATAAAATTAATAAACTATTACTGCTTCCGCATCTCCCCACCCTACATCGGGAACTATTTGAGTTAAGTTGTAGACCTTTGACAATTATATAAAGCAATAATTATCCTAGATAATTAACAAATGCAAGCCTTTATTGCTCTTCTAAAATCGACTAGATTTAGCACCATAGCAAAAATAACTGTGCTTAAAAAATAGTTATTATCTATTTTTACCTTAATAAAAAACTTTCGTTGATTGGAACATTAATTGATAAGTACTCATAGGTACTTCAAATTTTCAAGTACTCTTTTTTGGTTGGATAATAAATTAACACTTGCAATAGGTTAATAATTTTATGTCTATTGTGCATGAAGGACAGAAATTGTAAACTTCACCTACCTATTTTTCAATCAAAACACAATTTAAATACGTTTATCTACACTCATATTGTAAATCCTCTAAAATGCGATCAATAACCGTAGGCAATGACCAGCATTACAACAAACGATTTTACTATGATAAGTTTTAAGTCTGTGCCAGTAACGTAATTTTAACTTTACATGTTCAAATATTAATCCAATCATTGGGGAATCATCTCCATACATTGCCTTACAAAAGGTGGAGTAGAAAATATTTTAATGGTTATTGGTAGGCTATAGGGTCGTAATTAAAATACTAGATTTGAGACCTTGAGGGGGGGGAGGGCGCGGCCACCATCTTGGTTGAAAGGTGCCAAAAGTCCGTTTTTGAACCTTGGCGCTTAAACGGTTATCAGTATGCCTAAAATTTCTATGGAACGTATGAAGAAGATAAAATTGTCTACAATATTTCCATACACAATACATCTGTAAGTCTTACAGATATAAAGATACTGGGGGTGAAAAAGTGTATATTTTCTTATATCATAAGAATTTTATTTATTAGCTTCAAAGTTCTGTGCTTCGAGATAAGGAAATGAAGTCTCTACCACAGTTTTGTCATATTCTAATGATTCTTTTAAAAGATATTCAAAAGTTGAATTCACCCCTGGAGCGCTTATAGAAGGGGTGAAAGTAGTAAGTCTCACACACAAAATCAATGTTCTATTACTCATCATAAAATACTACTAGGCGTTGTCAGGTATAGCAATCGATCAATTTCAGTATAATGAATTTAGATTTGACAAAAAACATATACGCTTTCATAGAAAATTTTTTTTTTTAAGAAAGTGCTTGAATTTTTTTTTTTTTTTTTAAACTTCATATAACTGTCAACTTATTATTAAAATATCGTATAGGCTTTAGCGTTTTTTACATAATGCCTGAACAGCTCTCTTTATGACACAAATGTCTACGAAAATTATAAAGACTCTATTTTTTTTGTATTTGTATTTATTCTGTACGTCTTAGAAGATACAAAGTTACAGAAAGGAAAAAAATACTCATACTCATTGCCTTTATACTTCTCGTAGACATTTTTGTCATAAAGTCAACTGTTCAAGCATTATGTAAAAAATGCTAAAGGCTATACGATATTTTAATAATATCTTGACAGTTATATGAAGTTTAAAAAAATAAAAATATTTTAAAGCACTTTCTTCAAAAAAAATTTTTTTTTTATGGAAGCATATATATTTTTTGTCAAATCTAAATTAATTATACCCTAATTGATTCATAGCTATACCTGACAACGCGTAGTAGTTTTTTATGATGAGTAATAGAACACTGATTTTGTGTGTGAGACTTTCACCCCCTCTATAAGCGCTCTAGGGGTGAATTCAACTTTTGAATATCTTTGAAAATAATCATTACAAGATGACAAAACTGTGGTAGAGACTTCATTTCCTTATCTCGTAGCACAAAACTTTGAAGCTAATAAATAAAATTCTTATGATATAAGAAAATATACACTTTTTCACCCCCTGTATCTTTACATCTGTAAGACTTAAAGATGTATTGTGTATGGAAATATTGTAGACAATTTTATGTTCTTCATACGTTGCATAGACATTTCGGCATACTGATAACCGTTTAAGCGCCAAGGTTCAAAAACGGACTTATGGCACGTTTAAACCAAGATGGCGGCCAACGCACCCCCCCTCAAGGTCTCAAATCGAGTATTTTAATAACCACCCTATAACCTACCAATAACCATTAAAACATTTTCTACTCCACCTTTTGTAAGGCAAATGCTCCAATTATTGCGCTATATAGTTAATTTCTGAGTTGGATTTCAATTTTCGGAACAGCTGTCAAACCAACACAATTTCAATGGGTTCCTATTCTAGTATCCATAGATATTAAAATGTTGTCGATACGAAATGTCAATTCGATATATTTTTTGACATTAATCGCACAACATTTTGATCTCGGATGACATGAGAATAGGGACTTCGTTCAAACGCCATGATAAAAAGCCAAACGGCTATGATAAAAAAAACTCACGACAGAAGTTTGTACGGCCATTTCCGTTGTTAACTTGTCAGTTGTTTGTTGAAACATTTTTAATTGCGAAAATGTAAATGTTTAGTATTAACTATATTATAAATATTATAATAAATAAATATAGTTTCCCTATCAGTTCTAATCTTCTAATGTGTTTATTTTTGTTAATCTTACACCCGTCGGTAAGTTTCAGCACTTGTATCTAACTAGGCAGTTAATTTGCCTTCGGCTTCTGAACCCATCTTTGAGAACTTGCAATATGTGTGTCTGTACACAATTAGGTCTTAAAACACTCTTGTGATCCTATAATGAAACTTGCTGCGCTCGTTTCATTAAACCCCCCTCGTGTTTTAAGGCCCCTCATTATGTATCAATTGCATAAACTACTAATATTTTAGTTAGGCGAATCGAATAGGATAAAAATTATGGACACCTTCTGGGATTGCGCAAACTCGGATTTATAGCTTGCTGAAAATTAATTCGTCGAAAAATTCTAATTTGATTGACCTAGTTGGTCAATAGTCTAAACTGTTTCAGGGTTCTGACACGCATATTTTTTTCGTTGTCCATTAAAAGAAAAACCTGGCATTGCATTGAAACGAAAATAAAGTTTCTTGTCACGAAGGAGGTGTAAATGTAAGGAATAACATAATGTAAGTAATTTCATTTAAAATGTCAAATAAAATGAACAAAAATTAAAACCAAAACAGATAAAATATGAATAAATATAAAATTCATTTTATTGTATTTTTTTAACCACGTAATGAAGGTTTTCGCGATCGAGTTTTTCACTAGACGGCAGCACCGTGGCGATGGCGATACGTCTTTTTGACTGCAGCTGCAAAATCCACCAATCAAAAAAATATGATTAAACATGATTGGTGGATTTATGACAGCTAGAGCTCTCGCCACGGTGCGTGTCTAGTGTAAATCTCGATCGCGGAAACCGTAATTGAAAAGACAAACTATAACAGTTTATTAAATACCTAGTAAATAAATGACATAATTATATAACACCTAATCTATCTCAATGCTTAATTCATTTATTATTTGTGCATACCGCATTGAAGCGTATCTATTTATTTTAATAATTTAAGTTAAATATATTTTACGTAATTTTAATTTTTAAATTGTTTGATTCCATAAAGTTCCAGCTTTGCACATTAAAGTGAATTATCCTAAATCTTAAATTTATAATACATATTTGAAAATTTCGATAAATTAGGAGAAAAATCTTTGCCTTTTTGTGTTTATGTTTTTTTTTACTATTAATGCGTTATTAAGGGATTTCAATAATGAAGAATTACACTTAATACAGGCCATGATTTTCTATCCTAGATTATCATTACTTAGGTACATAGTATATCTATATTATTTTGCACAAAAATAATTATCTGACGATCGTATTTATTTCATAAATCGATACTAAAAACGCTTTCATTACTGTTTGCAAATGAAATAGGTGTTGCTAGAATCGAAACAACAAGCGACTGGGTGCTTTTTTTTGGTGCAATTGCACTCAGTAAACTCAGTTCAGGAATTACTTGGCAAAACAAAAAAAACATGTTGTAATATATTTTATCTACACTCACATCATAAATCGTCTATTCTGCGTTCGGAAACCGTATGTAATGTAACATCAGTGTATTATCTGTGCCAGTGTTGTAAAAATGTATGAAAATTCATCACCACTTCGATTTTGGTAACGTAATGAAAATCCAGCCCTCCCCGACCGTTAGCAGAATCAAGTTGGGCATGGCGGTGCAATGTCGGTCATTCTAATGGTTTCCGAACACGTCATTTAGGATTTATAATATGTGTGTAGATAAAGCAGTGTATGCAACTGTACGTAATTAGGCCTTAAAACACTTGTGTGATCTTATTATGAAACTCGCCTGCGGCTCGTTTCTTAATACCACAATCGTATTTTAAGGACCCTTATTACGTAACAGTTACATAAACTACTAATTTTAAAAGCGTAAAAAAATATACTATTGTCAAATAATGTTACTAAATACCGACTTTTTTGTTATTAAAATATTAACCCATCCAGCGCTAATGACGACGTGTTGTCTTGACGCCTCTACGAAGCATTTTCTCGGAAACCCACGTTATCGGCTACGGCGTCGCGCTACGTGCGTAGCATAGCGGTGAATGTGTTAAGAGCACGTAAAAAAAGTACCGTGCAAGAAAGACGCACTTAATTTATGAGCTGGTCATTAATTCAACCTTAATCCACGTTTATAAAGTCGAAAATAGCGTGTGCTACCGGCCTCGCTAAAAGTTAAGCTAAGGTCTACAATAAATCCATGTTTATCACCGAAAACACCATCGATCAAATGTATCGATTTATGTTGCCTTTTTTACTACATACTACTATGGTAAATAATTTAGTTTTGTAATACAAAATGGCCATAATATACTAAAACTATGATTACAAGACAATATTTATCGAATACCGAAATCAATTCAATTTTCAAATTGTCACCAACAAGATGTGTTTCCGATGATACTATGTGGGTAAACATTAAGGCCGAACCACACCAGATGCAAATGAAGCACGGCTCCAATTCGCTTCGTATACCTATATAGTAAACACCTACACTTGTGTGTTACAAAGTTATATTGTCTCGGAATATAAATATAACGGGTGTCAGATCAGTTTGTGTTAGTATTTCCTTGGAACCAGAGCCGTGTCACTTAGGTACAGCACACCAATGTATGTGGTGTATTTTAGCCTTAAATGGACTAGTAGTAACAATCTATGTCATACTTGTATGATATGTTTTAGGATATGTGAGGAACTATAAAGAGTGAGAAAGTTTTCGATCATAAGTAATGAATTAAGTCTTTGGAAGACGAGTTTTGATTCAGGGTTTCTACTTTGTCCTGAGAGATCACGACCTTCGTCCAATAGCTAAGCTAGCTTCGAGCAATAGGTTTGCATTTTAGAAACAGTTTAGGCCGCTCCAAATTTAGTGCGTGAAATCGCGAACGCGAAGTGTGGAGTCGATCCGTTCATTTTTCGCCCTTTGATCGCGCCATGTTCCACGATTTTTATCGGTTTTTTGTGCAGCGTCAAAGAGAGCGGAAACTATGCTATCAACGCCTCCTCATTGGTTCGCCATTCATGGTCGTCCGTGGGTTTCGCACGTAAATATGGAGCAGGCTTTACACAACATTATAAGCAGGGTGTATTGGGGTAATTTAGAAAGACGGATCAATTCCGAAATCGAATCGAATCGAATGGATCAGTTCCGAAAATCATTCAAATATTACTCGTATCCCATTGTAACAAGAGTCAACTTTCGGAATAACCAGCCCCTTTTTCCTATCGAAATTACCTTATAAACCATATCTAAAATATTTGCACAAGATATTTATTTATTTAAACTTTATTGCACACAACATAAAAATGTACAAATGGCGGACTTAATGCCTAAAGGCATTCTCTACCAGTCAACCATCCAAGATGTCTGCTTATATAATGCTAATGCATTATGTAAGGCTCATTTTACTTCGCTTAGCTAGTGAACGATTCTTAGGCTGCTTTACCAGGTATAAGTAAACAACAATCAGATATAGTACCTACAATGTATCAATACAGTATTTAGCAGGTACGTGTACCTACAAATATGTATGACAGCTTTAACTGCAGTATGAATTAGTGTAAAAACATCTGGTTAAAAAGCAACCTTCTCTTAATACCGCATTTCACCCTCAAACCCCTCTATAGGAACGTAAGGCCGGTTTTCTAACAGTACTTGTGCATGTCTAAGTTTATTTAACGCCTAACTTAACAAATTGACGAAGCGACTTGAACACTTTGAAATGTTAACATAATTATAATGTTTTACGAATAGGGCGCAGCACAAACCAGAGGGCCTACCGCTAAGTTCGAAAATATAATGCTGGTATGAGCAAGTGCGATAGAGAGGGAGATAGCTTAGGTAATTTCGATTGTTGACGTTCGCTGTAGGCCCACAGAATCAGATCTATGTTGAGATGTGATGGATGAGTTTATCGACGTGATAATAATGACATTATCAGTATCATGATTCATGATCATGTGTAATATTGACGGCAAACGTAAGTTTTCCTCGATATATATCATGTCGACAACCGCGTCCTTATGTGGATATAAAACGAATCGGTTCATTTCATCAATATCTGTTAGTCGTTTTGACGCTTACAGCTTCTATCTTACTAATTATGCACTTTATCCTGTCAGTATCATGTCGACAACCGCGTCCTTATGTGGATATAAAACGAATCGGTTCATTTCATCAATATCTGTTAGTCATTTTGATGCTTACGGCTTCTATTTTACTAATTATGCACTCTGATTAAATCTTAAAATCATTCCAGGTTAGTTAGGTAAATACCGGTAATTTGGTCCATTTGGAATCCATGAAATCGGTTATACCGTGTGTGGCCTGTAACACAAGCAAAAATTTTATCGTAGATTCTACTCCTCAAACTAAACAACGCTTGTTCAGCGATTTTAAAAATTAACTTGTGGTTTGATTTTTAGTGCACTTTAAAGTTTATTCGAGTACTACGGAATGTATTGCGAAATTGATTATGTCTGTAGGGTGACAAGATTGACAAGCAATGTCAGTTAGACGGATTTTAACGTACACTGATAGTACTATTTACTTGGAAGCATATTTAATGCAGTTTTTAATAGTACTTTACTTACCTAGGGCTGTAAAAAAAAAGAAAGCCCGAAATCGCAGGTATTTGGGACCCGAGCCGCAGGCGAGGGTTGTAAATATGCGATAGAGGGCTTTCTTTTTTACTGCCCGTGGTGAGTACACAATTTTACGTCCCCACCTGGCCATAATGCGAGTTTTACCGTAAGCGTAGCGAGCGGTAAAACTCACATTATGGCCAGGTGTGACGTAAAACAGTTTATTTCAAAAAACATGTCAAGAACAAGTAGATGTACATAAATTATAAAAAAACAAAATGTCAATTTAAAACTATCTTACACAAGCATACACTTATTTACTGTGTATTTAAAAGAGACAATCTAAAGACTCCATATTTTTTTAAAGTTGTTGAACAAAAATGTTTACAGTTTGAGGAGTATATATCAGGAATCTAGATAGATTCGAAACGTAGATACGTTTTAAGTTTTTACTCGGGTTACAGGCCCCATACTGTATTCTTACAGGAAATAATTCAATGTATGGTTGGTTCATGCTACACCCTATTTGAATGTTGAACACTTTACTCTATCCACAGCTGTTAATAATACTTTGGTCCAATTAGGAGCTTCTTAGGACGAGCCATCATACAGGCTGGTCCAAACCTTGACGTCAAAAAAATTTTTTAGATACCTCTCGTCGTGGGCTATTAGAATATACCCCATGTATGTTAGCCGATTTTTCGTAGTTTTAGAGTTATGAATTTTTTAATTTTTAACTTTTGTTAAGAAGTTCCGGGTGAAGCAATTAATTTATAAAAAAAACTATTGAACTTTTTGATTTTTTCTTTTTGTAGCACAATCCTTAATAAGCGGCGCAGTTGCAAAAAAAATCAGCATCCTCACTTGGCTGAGAGTTAGAAAAAAAGAGACAAAAGTGAAAGTTTTACGTCCAAGCATGTCAAGCTTAGATTTTGCGCTTAAATAAAAAAAATACAAACGATTTCAAGGACTTTTGTTTATTTTAGAAACTACTAGAACCTAAGTTTCTTTAAAGGTAAATAAAAGTGACACTTGATAGTCATAATTGGACAGAGTCGCCGGTCAAAGGAACTGAGGTGGAAAGTTCCCAAATAAGTAATTCATTTTAAAAAATCTTTTTTTTTATTATTCCTAACGTTAAACAACCACATAAATTACCACGAGAATTCAATGTTGTGACATGTCATTGACCAAGCATCATTTTGATTAACCGACGACTGTCCAATTATGACTATTAAGTGTCACTTTTTTTTACCTTTAAAAAAACTTAGGGTCTAGCAGTTTCTAAAATAACCAAAAGTCCTTGAAATCGTTTGTATTTTTTTATTTAAGCGCAAAATCTAAGCTTGACATGCTTGGACGTAAAACTTTCATTTTTGTCTTTTTTTTTCCAACTCGCAGCCAAGTGAGGATGCTGATTTTTTTTGCAACTGCGCCGCTTATTAAGGATTGTGCTACAAAAAGAAAAAAATCAAAAAAGTTCAATAGTTTTTTTTTAAATAAATTAATTGCTTCACACGGAACTTCTTAACAAAAGTTAAAAATTAAAAAAATCATAACTCGAAAACTACGAAAAATCGGCTAACATACATGGGGTATATTCTGATAGCCCACGACGAGAGGTATCTAAAAAAAATTTTTTGACGTCAAGGTTTGGACCACCCTTTATACGCCTTTACAAATAATGCGAGCTCAAGAAATTTGATTTTTCTAAATGACACAAGTAATATAAATGCTATTGCTTACAAAATGTTATTTCGTTAGTTAGCACATATTCGGATACTTATACGGGTAGGTTAGGTACCTGTTGGTAAGTACTTACCTATTTTAACATTCTAGTCAGTAAAATGTATTCGATTTATTTGATGTCAGCTCGCATACCATTTACATCTACTATAGGTACATAAACAACCTATTGAAAAACCCGTTCGCAATTTGTATTTTATTAGGTAAAACACGGTACAACATTTAACACGGAGTGGAGCCGTCCATATTTAATGTACCTAATGCCCAGTGGGGTAAAAGGAACACTGGGATTATGCCCTTTCCCACCAGTAACATCGTCTGCTGCTCACCTCCGTCTCAGTGGAAAGGCAGGCTAAGGGAAACACTTTTATAGAATTCCTATACTGTTTTTCTCTTCCTTGTCAAGCTGTTTCCTTTACCCACCTGTCCGTTAATATCGTGTGCGTGTTAATATCGAGTTGTGTCATTTAAAAACTCTGACAAAATAGATTCCAATTTAAAATCTAGCATACCTACACTAAACGTCAGGGCTCTTGCCCCCATCCCTCTGCTAGAACGTCTGTATGGGCCTATATAGCCCCGTGTACCCGCACAGGCGCGCGCGCAGCGCCGTGATCAACATAGCCGCGCCAGACAAGTCGTCCAATAAGTTGGCACACTCGCATACCAGCAGATACATCTTGTCCCCATGAGTGGCGACTGACTTGTGTAATGCTATCTTCCTCATTCCGACGGAGTGAGGGAGATGACGGTAGAGCATGCGTGCTCCGGTCCAGTATAGCCAGTTGCGCTCGAAACGCTCGCCGTCATCGCCTTCAAAAACCTGGAAAATGGTTGAAACGAGTTAAAGCGAGTGGAATAATACAGGAATTGACCTACAATCTAACAAGATGGATCTATGATATGGGTCGCGTTTTATACAACTATACATGCTACAGTTTCATTGTTTGCTTCTCTTTTTTAAGAACAATCATATTCGTTAGAGAGGTAATTACCAAACACTGGTTGATACTGTCGAGCGGGGGTAGCACAAGACGGAACATTGTGTAGATTCTTGGGAGAGCCCCATATTTTAGCGATCTTTCGTATGAAATGATGACGATGATCAGGCAAAATAAACATTGTGATAAACATCAACATTTTTTTTATGTGGCGACAGAAAAAGTTTACCACATTGCCACTTTAAAAATAAGTATTTATTCACAGAAGTAAATTGTACTTTAAAACCAAATAAGAAGCCTCGGTTCAAGAAACTTTTTGTTTTACCGAAGTTTTCAAACGCTCTAAAGCCACTTAAAGTGATTTTTTGTTCTGTTTGGTTACACCACAGTTACACAAAAGAAAGTTGAAAGTCAGTTCAGAACATAACTGGGCTGTAACTAAGTATGTGAATTTAAATTTGTAAATTATTCTTATAGGCCATCTAAGGATAAACGGGAGAACCGTACGTTAAACCCGTGACTCCAAAATCTTTCGTCCTCCAAATTTCGATTTAAATAACCACTTACATAAGTAGCTCATTTTATTTTATCGTACACTTCAGTGCACGGTCTTTAGAGACGATCCAATAGTCGCAGTTAGACAAATCCCTCTGCCAAGTTGGTCTCATATTGGAGGTTTTAATAGAGCGGAAATGAGTAAAGTAGCAGACTTTTCTTAAGTGCTCCATTTGGTAGCCTTCCAAAAATCTTGGCACCAATATCTTAAGATTGGAGGTGTATCAAATTATGGAAAGTTTAATAAAGAACTGGAGCCAAATTACGAGCGATGTAGTTGGTGAAGTTACAAAGTAATGTGGGCCGATAAGCTAATCTACTTGTAATAGGTTGGGCACCGTAAGGACATTAGGTACAAATAGGTCACTTAAGTTCGTATAAATATCTTTTTTTATAATTTTATCCTGTACATTATCTACGCATATGAATTTTGTTTCTTGTATGTAGGTACACACTATCAATCATCTGAAGAACAAATCAAATGATTGTTAATAAATATTTTCTTATGTTTATTTTTTTAAGTAGACATACTACTATATAAATTATAAACTTATATAGATGTCATACACAAACTTTGAGTATAAAGCCGATGGAGACGCCTTGCACGGGCGACCCCCTCCGGCAAAGTACATTGGTCAACTGTTCAAACACGTTATATAAAACTACTTAAAGTCGCTTCACCGCCATTTTGCATCGTTCCGTGTCGCGTGACGTTTCTCTCGAAAAATGGTGACTTGTGCAGTATTAACGTGTAAAAGGCGATCTGACAGCTCAAATTCGCAACAAGATCGCGTTTCCTATCATAGGTAAGTATTTTTACTAACTATTAAATGTGTATTGAAGTACAATCTCCATTTAAAGAAAAAACCGTTTGCGATACGTAAACGACAGAAAAATGTAAACATGAATACAGTGGTACGGGGGCGAATCGGTCTTAAGGGATGTGACAAAGTCGAAAAAGCGCAACATTTGAATGAATCATTCATTCATTCAATCACTGCAGTTTGTTTAATAATCAGTTTTTTTTATTAGATATTGAAATAAATAGTAGGTAGAGATGTATGTTAAATTTAAATCTTGTAAGGTGAATTAGAAAAATTACTTTTCTCTGGACATACGATGTTGAAATTTAGTCTGAAAATGAAAAGAATTGTTGGCTAAAAATATATCTAGGTAAAAGGAATACATTTAGTGCGGTACTATGAGTGTATGTGTTATGCATATACCATTATTTATATACTTTATTGAATATAATTGTATGTCCTTTTAGATTTCCAAAAGATCCCAATATAAAGGAGAAATGGAGAAAATTTTGTAATAACGAAAATGATTCTTGGAATCCTACACGTACAAGTGTTATGTGTTCGGAGCACTTTACTCCGGAAAGCTACAAAAATGGTAATAACAGAAAGACATTGATTGAAGGTGCAATACCTTCTTTGCGACTGTGTCCTTGTTTGGTGAGTACTTTTTTCTTTGTTTTTCCTAAGTCTGTGACTGCTCTAATATAGTAGGTACAGATACATTTAATTAATAAACCGGACTTTTCATAAAATCGAATTAAGGATAAAAATTTAAATATTGCCCCATTTTGGTACTTACTTTTGAAAATATTCCAATTTCTAATTCAAAAATCCATTTCTTAAGTTCCTCACTCTAAAAGAGCGTAAAAGCCCTGTTACACTTTTCTTTTTTTAGTGTCCTAACTACCATTCTAATTAGGATCCTAACTTTTTTTCATAGTAAATTTACATGTTAAATGCGGTTACACTTGACTAAATTTAGAAACTAAATCATTTAGGAAGCTAACTAGGACAAATGTAACAGGGCTTTAAGTGACAAGTAATTGGATACGTTCTGTGGGAATAATCTCGGGAAGGGGAATATTCCACTTTTCCCGGGAATATTCCCCAAATGGGGGAATATTGAAATACATTATGCAAAATAAAATAGTAATCAAGGGTAATTATAAATGTTACTATAATTAGTCTTCCGTCGAAAGAAATAAAACTTGTAAAAAAAATTCAACTAGTTATATAAAACATGTTTTTATTGAAAGTGTGTATAAAGATGTATACCCTGAATGAAGATAAATAATAAATTAAATAAATATTATAGGACAATCTTACACAAACCGACCTAGTCCCACAGTAAGCTCAATAATGCTTGTGTTGTGGGTACTAGACGGCGAGATATACACCCCGTTTTTATTGAAATTTAAGACGTGAATCGTAATGTTTTTCTAACTCCATAATCAACAATCATTTTAATCCCCTAACTCTTACTATAATCAGAAAATATTTTTTTTTTTTTGTTTTTTTTTTTTAGCAGTGGATTTGGGATATTACAACGGTTTATTAAGATATTTAAATTAGTAAATTGAATTGCCTCTTTGAATCGGAACTGTCATTGATGTCAAATTTGTCATTTGTCCTAGTTAGAAATGAAATTTACTTAATTTTTCATCTGAAATATCTTATAAAGCTGTTTTAATTCCACATGATCACTTTTAAAACTAAAATAAACGACAAAAAAAATATCCCGTCTGATTTTAGTAAGAGTTGGAGCATTAAATTGCTTGTTGTTTATGGAGTTAGAATCCCCCCCCCCCCCCAATATCAGGCTTCGACCGCGCCTGCTACACAGTGATGTATTTAGACGTGCGACGGCCAGGTCATTCTATGTATTATAAAAATATAGACATCTTATATTCAAAAGATCACAATGACATGTTGTTAGTAAACTCCAGTGGGGATTGAGTTCCATGTATACCGGCTTGGTTTTACATTCGATCTCAATACTTTTTGCAGTAGGAGAACTGCGTTACGAGACTGGCATTTTTGTACATATAATGTTTTATAATTTATATTTACACATTCAGTGCCACCTAGTGCTACGCTCGTAGCCCGTAGCTACGTATTCGTCGTATGTAGCGCGTAGTAGCTACGAACAGAGAACCCGACAATCGGGTTCTCGGCGCTGAATGTGTTAAAATGAACTAACATTTTACTTTTTTTAGGAGGAACCTCCTGTAAAAAAAAAAAAATGAACCAATAAAATCGAATACTGCCAGTGCTTCAGCTGCAGCAGCAACGTCTGAAGCAGTTACCCGATCTTCGAAATGCCTCATTGTAAGTTTAAGAACCATATTCAAATCCTGGAGTGCTTTAGTATAGATCTGCTAGCTGCTGCATATAATATTTGTACGGTTACCATTTATCACATTACATTATTGGCTTTTGGGACTTCAAAAGAAAAGGAGGATTATCTCACGTTTGGCTGAACCGATTTTGATGCGGTTTTCAGGAATGTATTCATTACATTTTGGACAAGGTTTTGCTATACAATTAATGCTTATTAACCGACTTCAAAAAAGGAGACATGCAGTTGCTCTCGAAAACTATAATTTTTAGTGACGTTTAGCTGATAATGCGAAACATAGAAGGCTACTGAAACTAGTTAATAATAATTAAAGTGCAATCACTAAAAAGCAGAATTTAATAAAAAAAGAACCGCCTTAAAACTAAACTGAAAAGCAAAAATAATCCGTTCACGTACAGTTTATATTTGAATCAACTTTTGAAGTATGTGCCGAACATCACGTAAACTTCTTTATCCAACAGGTACCGACTTCTAAAGGTGATTCAAATGAAATCTGTACATGAACGGATTATGTTTTGCTTTTAAATTTTTTTAAGGCGGTTCATCTATGAAAACTAGATATAAATGACAAAAGCATCTGACACTTTCCTTCTACATGCTATATGCCTTGTACATGTAATTTATTTATTGCGCGATAAACGTAACCAGCATTATCTGCTGGATAATTGAATTGCTTATGGAGGATTCTCACTAACTTAATTTTTGGGCTTTTAATTCTCACTCATCTACGCTATCACGATTTAAAGGCTGCTATATCTTGCTCACATGCATAATATTTAACTGTTTAAAAATTAGATTGTTTTTTTTTTCAGTCTGAATCTCCGAGAAAAAGAAAATTACGGGCGCAGTTACAATCTAAAAATAAGAAAATACGGAAGTTGCAAGACAAAAACCGATATTTAAAAAAAAAGGTTGATACTCTAAAAGAGCTTTTGACTAATTTAGAAGAAAAATTATTTATTAATAAGGAAGAAAAAATGGTTTTGAGTAAAATTGGTGTGACAGAAAAAGAATTGCTTGTTAGACAAATGAAAAAAAGTGACGATAGCAAACTTCCCAGAACAAAATATTCTTCAGAGTTAAGGCCCTTTGCCCTTACTCTACATTTTTACTCGTCAAAAGCTTATAAGTATGTACGTAAAGTATTTGGGACTTGCTTACCTCATCCGAGGACTTTGTCGAAATGGTATTCGAACATCGATGGTCAACCTGGCTTTACAAAAGAAAGCTTATACGCGTTAAAGCTAAGAGCTGCGCAAGAAGATGGAAAAATTTACTGCGCACTTGTCTTCGATGAAATGAAAATTAAGGCTAATCCTAATGGGGCAGAATGGGAACCTCGAACCAAACGATATTATGGATATGTGAACCACGGTTTTGAAAAAGTTTCTGACAGTTCAGAGATAGCAACCGACGCATTTGTAGTTTTGCTTGTAGGCATAAACAAAATATTCAAAGTTCCGATTGGATACTTTCTTGTTAAAGGCACGACTGCTGTACAAAAAGCTCGGTTGGTAACTGAAGCTTTATTACTTGTCCATGAAACAGGAGTGGAAGTTAAATCGCTGACATGTGACGGCGTAAAAGCTAATCTTGCTATGGCAGAAGAGCTAGGATGTTGTTTAGACCCTGAAAATTTACAAACAAGTTTTTTGGATCCTTCCACTGGTCAAAACATTGCTTTTTTTGCTGATCCTTGCCACATGATAAAATTAGTCGGAAATGCATTTTCAGATTATCACTATTTCATTGACGAATTTCAACGAGAAATTAAGTTTGATTTCATTCAAAAACTGCACACGCTGCAAGACGAAGAATTATTTTACTTAGCGAACCGGCTTCGTGCTAACCATATATACTACAAAACAAAACTCATGAATGTCAAACTCGCAGCACAGCTGTTTAGCGCAAGCGTTGCAGAATCGCTATTATTTTGCAAGAATATACTAAAAATGGCCGATTTTCGTGACGTGGAAGCTACGGCAAACTTCATAAAGTTAATAAATGATCTGTTTGATATCTTGGATTCGCGAACAAGAAGTTATGGCTTCAAAAGAGCTCTTAACGAAGAGAACTACCAAACAGCTTTCAACCGACTACAAGAGGCTCGACAAGTCCTTTTGCATTTGTACATAGATGTGGAAAGCAAGAACACTGGAATGGTTCGAAAAAACTCACTGGATTCACCACGGTATACTGGCTTTCTTGGTTTATTGATCTGCATAGAAAGTACTCAGGCTTTATTTAAAGACTTGGTGTTGCAGGGAAAATTGAAGTACCTTCCAATGCATAAAATTAGTCAAGACCATATTGAAATCATATTTTCCGTCATCCGGTCTCACGGTGGCTATAATGATAACCCCACTGCACGCCAGTTTGAAGCTATTTATAAAAAATTGCTCATCCATACAGAACTTCAAACAACATCCACGGGGACAAATTGTATTCCCCTAGAAAAAATTACCATTCTTAACTGTTCCTCAGCTATTGAAAAAATTAATAAAACCGTTATCATACGCGGAGAAGAGGATGAACTAGAAATGGTAACTACATCTTCACAAACTGAAGACAACATCTTGAAGACGATATTGAAAGTCAAGTATTTATATCACCCTTTGGAGAGAAGGTGATTGAATATGTAGCAGGATTTTCGGCTTTTTCTGCGGCAAAAGTCGTGAAATGTGCCACATGTCTAAAAGGAATTTTGGGACCTGCTAATAAAGAAAGCCTCATTTACCAAAAAACTAAAGGGTACCTTACTTACGCTTCAAAATCGGTAATTGCTTTATGTTATGCGTGCGAAAAAGATATCAGAAAGAATTTAAGCAATAATAGATGATTAAATTCAAAAGTGACTACGAAATTTATTGTAACGAATGCACTAAAGCATTTTTTGGGAAAAGAACTTTTTGCTGGTATAGACGATCATGCGTATGATAACGGAGTAGTAAGCCATAATTTGGAACTCGCAAACGTCATTATGGAAAAATATACAAATGTTCGTCTATCCTACATTTCAAAAAAAGTAGACCCCCAGAAATGTATTCGTCACGTGTACAATAAACTTATTCATTTTAAAAATCAATAAATAAAAATGCCACCTTCTTGAAATTGTTTCTGAGTACCTGCCCAAGGTAGGTCCTTGGGCAGATCCTGCAGTTAGGTAAAAACAATTTTGAGAAGGAGGCCAAAAGGAGGATCCAGCTAGGCTGGGCAGCATTTGGGAAACTACGCCGAGTCTTCTCGTCATCCATACCGCAATGCTTGAAAACGAAAGTTTTCAATCAGTGCGTCCTACCCGTAATGACCTACGGAGCTGAGACGTGGACACTCACGGTATGGCTGGTCCACCAGTTTAAAGTCGCTCAGCGAGCTATGGAAAGAGCTATGCTCGGAGTCTCTCCGAAGGACAACATTCGGAACGATGTGATCCACCAGAGAACCAAGGTGACCGACATAGCTCTAAAAGTTAGCAGGTTGAAGTGGCAATAGGCTGGCCACTAAAAATCCCTACCAGAGAATTTAAAATCAATCAAAAAATCAAAATCAAAATCAGAGAATTTATCTGGCCTCGGACACCGGAGGGTTTGGTCACTTTTTCTGAAGTATATGTCATCTATTTTCAGCAGAGAATTTAATTTAAATAAATATGAGACTGGTAGAGAATGCTATATAGCATTAAATCCGCCCGTTGTACGATTGTGTCTTTCTTTTGTTCAATAAAGATTAAATAAATAAATATGTGGTCATTCTAATTAAATGAACAATTTGTTTTATTGCTTTTCCTTTGTTCAATCAATATTTAAGTAATTCTATATGTATGTGGTGATAGATGACCCTTATTTTATTACAATATAATTTCATACACATAGGTTCTTACAAATACCAATCTACTTTAATATCTTTACCTATGTATCAGTCCGGAAAAGCCGCGGGCGACAGTTCATTCCACAGTTTAGCTATGCAGGAGGGCTAAGGACACAAAGGGACATAAATACAGACAGACATACATAGAAATAATAGTTTTTTATCTTCAATAATAAATAAATAAATAATAATGTATTTTTGAAATTAAGATTTTTATTCTAGTAAGTTTCTAGACTAGATTTTTTTGTACAATCTTCGTGTAAGACAATCCTTTTGTGAAATTCTTATTATTAAGTTTGACATATCTATAATAACCAAACCCTCCGGTGTCCGAGGCCAGATAAATTCTCTGATTTTGATTTTGATTTGACCGGAGACCGGAGGGTTTGGTCACTTTTTCTGAAGTATATGACATCTATTTTCAGTTTATATATAGTAGTGTAACTACTTTAAAAATATTGAACAAAATAATTTGATTTGCTTCAAGATTCATATCTATAATAATTCAATGTTTTTAAAAACAATAACTGCACCAATGAATTGCTCTGATATTTAGTTTAATGTTATATATGTAAAACTTGACACTTTAAAAGTGCTTGTTACTATTTGAATGAATAATATATTGACTAATGTACAGAATTTTCACTAACAATTTTATAATAAATAGTATAAGACAATTCAGTTCATTCATCAAACTGATTTGACTCATTCATCAGATGTGTCTCATCACTATCTTATTCGTGTGTTGCTGCATAGTTACGTAAAAACTCTGTCTGTGTGCGTGTAATTTTTGATGTGTCGAATTTTTTTGTAGTGTGAGTTTATCGCAACAGCAAAATTTGTGTCTGTTGTGTTACTTATCTTTTGGTGGTGTGCTGTACGTGTTTACCTCGCCCCCCGCTAAAAGTGGTGAAAAAAATTGTTCGAAGAGTTTACGTTAAGGCGTCTCCATCGGCTTTATACTCAAAGTACACAAAGGAAAAAGTGACCTAGGCCTCCGGTGCCCAGGGCTGGGATCGGAGGTCTAGGTCACTTTGATTTGTTCTTCAGTTGTACTGACGGCAGCGCCATCTCTCTCGCTTTCAATGGACTCCTAAGAGTTCGGATTGGAGATACGGACTCATAATGTTCTACCTTAGATGATTGGCTAAAATGCGCCTTAGTATTTACAAAGATTGCATATACACGGGGAAATTCGACCGGTGCTGCTGTGAACCGGGTGGCCAAGTGGTTAAGGCATCTGCCGCGAATGCAGAAGACGATGGTTCGTCCCCAGCCCTGGGCACCGGAGTTTACTATCAATCATTTGGTCTTTTAACTCAATTCTAAGAGAGACACATGACCAGGTCTATCATATAGGATCAAATGCCTAGGACGTTCAGTTCAGGCACACTAATAACTGGCAAAATATTCAATGATTAGCTTAAAGCATCGCTAAGCATTAAAAGAATCAAACGCCCTGTTTGATGACGTACTGACCTTATAAACACTAATAATGAATCCAGTCGTCGGCGTATGTGACTTCTTCGGCCCGCCAGCCAAGTCCGTGAACGGCGGCCGGCATATCATCGCTACTTCACTATACAAGTCCAGCGTGTGCGCTGCCGAGTACCGAATCGCTTTCGGATCAAACTTGTTCAATGAAGCAGACCTCATGTTATTATAGAAAAGCAAAGGATCCGTTTGCGTTGTATTTATCACATAATATGATATGAATGGAAATTCTGCGTTCCTTTCCATATTAGCGAGTAGCATCCCTCCTACAGCAGTATTTGCCTGAGCCACTTCGGTGAGTAGTTCCCCTGCGGCAGCTTTCTGTTTGATTAAAGGCTTGGCCATTGGTGATTCGAGTATTGGCTCTATGGGTTCAAGAGGGCTCATCAGATGGGCCAAAATGCAGAGCTTAGGATCGGCCACCTCGAGGATACTGAGCGAGTTCTGGGCGGTCTTCGTTGTTTGGCCTTTCTCTGGCGTTGGAGGCGGGACTGGAAGCTGGAATGAGAAAAATGGGATTATTATGTTTAAGTATTATAAGATAAATATTTAGATACCTAACTCATTTTTGAGGACCTACTGGACCTAGTGGTGGTTATTTTGGTTTCTGGTTTAGTAATTGTACGTCTTTTCTTAACTATATAAGGGAGCATTAAATAAATCAATTTTCACATCACATACATAAATAAAATAAAATAAATAAATTACTGAAAGAGTGAATTTAGCCGATGACGTAGTTTGTATTCTACGTGATAAAATTATCTAAAAAGTTATATTTATTTATAACAACATAAATTAAATTACATGTATTTTAAACTAATTGATTATAAACTAAATGCCTAAAAATAAAACTAAATTAAAAACTAACAAACTATTACTAAATATATCTAAAAAAACGGGCCCCCGCGGCATGGTGCCGAGGATGCTGGCAGCATTTCCTCGCTGTATCGCAATACTTATGTGATAAAATTGATATGTCAAATTAAGGCGCAAAAAATAAAGTGAGCCGACCGCACCTAATAGTATGAGAATGAGCAGAGAAAAAAACTTACAGGGACGCCATCAGGCAGGAACCTATCCAACGCGTGCGCCGGTATGACGAAGCAGTCGCGCTCGAGTGTGGCGAGCGAGACGGGCTCTGTCCTCGTCTCCCTCGTCCTGATCCGTTCGGACGTCCGGGTGTCCGGCGGCCTGTCCCAGCGTAGAAGCGAGACCCCCGGCTCCCGCGTGACGAGCGGCTGCGGGGGCTCTGGCTCCGGCCCGGAGCCTCCACCGAGCACTGGCCCGCATCGTTCTGAAACAACAAGAATCGTGTAAAACAAATTTCGTTCTCTGGTTCGGCTGATCTGCACATGACCCATTCATAATCCCTTTGAGTAAAACATGAGTTTTCTAATTGATTAAATATATCTGATCAGAATTCGAACTTGCTTGTTGTGCTCCTCCAATCCTGGCCACACGGAAATCATCCTTGTAAGATTTTTGTGTACAAATAAATAGATCCCTGGCATAAAATATAAACGATCTTTATCGCTATTCTTATTGACCGAATGCACCTAATGGTAACTACAGTGCGTGATGCTAATTTTTTATGTCTGTTGCGGAGCTTGAATTTAGTTTTACTGAGGAAATTATTTTATGTTTCTAACCGAAATGCGAAGGATGATGTTTAATGGGAAACTGCTAACCTATTTTTGGTATTTTATGAGGGATCGGTGTCGCGTGATTCTGAAACGGTCCTTCAGCATGTCACCTCAGCAAAGAAAGCCACCTACTTTATTGGATTAAATGGAACTACGAAATGAAAATGTCAAGGTATCATTAATTTAGGGGCATGACTGGCGATAATGCACAACTCACACGTTACATTACTTGGATCCGCCGCCATGACAGAACTTTAGAGTGCTCCGCTAGACGGGTGTTTTTGTAATGCTGCGACGGCCTCGCTGAAAATAGCCGGGAACTGTTTACAGCCAAAACGGTCAGTTTAAGCCAGTTTGAGCGGGTTTGTAGGGATTGCACTCGCGGAACTGATTGGTAAGAGAGGAAAGACCAAAACAGCACATCGGATGTAGTTGTAGGGTATTCAATCTATTCCGTTTAACAGTTGATTGATTCATCACATGTCGATTTTCAAACCGTATTAGCATAAGAGGCGGTTTAGCCATTTTTGGAATTAAATAAATATCGTCCTATAGCTGATGGAACTCGGACCTTGGAATTGGCTGTAGGTAACTCGAATTCACTTGAAGCACTTTTTGAACACTTTCAAGTCCCTAATGTAGCGTCGTCAATGGTAGAACGCGTTCATTAAACCACGTGTGATGCCACGTCATGTTGCAGTGTCTATCTGACCGCTATTTATAATGCGTGACAAGACAAGACGCGTGTTGTTGGCATGTCGTTATTAACGACTAATGCGTCTGGGTTTCCAGGAAGAGTTGTTTTAAACCGGGACCGAATATTTAAAAAATCTCGTAAAACATTTTGAAAATGTAATCTGCCACATGACTTTTGGTACAGGCATAGTATAGCTACCTCTACTTTTGTAGGTAAAAATGCTACTAAAATAAATCTTTGTTAGATGCAAAGAATCGTGGAAAGTTTTTGGTAGTTCAGCTCAGGTGTCCAATAGCCTTGAGTTCGAGTCTCGCCTGAGGCGCTGCTTTTTATTTACACTTCTTATTTGGTAAACATATTTGGACGTAAACGAATTTTATATTTTAGATACGTATCGTCATTAAAGTCGCCCTCAAATAAAATTCTGAAAAACTTTTATTAATAAGTTTTACTCATACAGATTCTGAAGCTAAATACGTAGGTACTTAAATCTGATTAAATCTCAGTTTTGATGTAAGTACGGTTTAGGTAACTAGTCATAAGTGTAGCCAGCTTATGCTTTTTCTCGCAAACACCCAAATTAGAAACGTCATTCAGCATTTGCCAATTGCATTCTGCATACCGAAGAGTAGCGGCGTCACTGCAAGCACATGTGCATTGCATCATGCTCGTATGCCTATACGAGCATGATGCATCAAAGCCTGTCACAGGCGCAGATATAGGGGGGGGGGGCAACGGGCAATTAATAATAAATTATCATTAAAATATGAAATTAATCGACATATAATAAATACAATATTAAAATTCATACGACCTGACTATTTTTGATCTATACAAATCAATGTGATGTATCAAAATAAACTTTTATCCAGGTTTGAACTTCGGTTTTGTCCCTACTCACCCCATTTTACGATACCTATGAAGCCTCGCCCTTTGGTTCAAAAGTTTGAAGCCTCTTTATGAATGCAGTTTTTTTGAAAATTAGGATTGTTTTTAAATATATGTTATTTAAATAATACTACTACTAATAAGAGTGTCTGTTAGGCATATGTAACACCAATATTTTAAGGGCGATTCAGTTGGCTCTAGGACCGTATTCTAACTTTAAAATACGTTTAGACTTGATCCAAATTAACTACGCAATACAGCTAGCGCCGAAACGTCTGAATCAGAAATATTCGAATTTGATTGAAAATTATTCCGATGCAACTCCAATACAACTTCAATATTGGTTGATTATTTGTTGTGTGTTGAAGTTATAGTTTGAGATAGATTGTGTATTTAATATATTGTTTATGTATTTCAAAATAATAATATGGCATTCGTAATAATAAAATATTCGTAATTTAAAAACTTCTGCATCTGTTTTAGTCGGTTACAGTAGTTTTGGTAGCCAATAAGTTCCAACTAGCTCTAAGAGTTAAATAAATATTATGGGATACACAAATCGACCTAGTCCCGCTCCCAGAGTAAACTCATTGAGGCTTGTGTTGTGAGTACTATTTAGACGATGATATACATATATAATAGATAGATACCTATAGTAAAATAACATTTACTTAAATACATTGAAAACGTCCAAAACTCAGGATGATAAACACACAAATAAATGCCCATACCAGGATTCGAACCCGGGACCTCCTGCTTCGTAGGTAGGATCAATACCGACCGTGTTTTATAGGCCTATAAAACACAACAACAACACTAAACAATCAAACAAGACAGCGTCCAAACAAACAAATGTTGTGTTGTGGTGTCTAAAAGACATTAATTATTACGCGAACCCCATTTGGTTGGGACTCTGGGAGCCACGGTAAAAGTTTCAGTTTAAGTTGTAAACTTACCTGCTCACGTAACTTCACAAACCACATATATATCAAAACACGAGAAATATATAAGTCAACGTTCTCGTACACTTTCTTAAAACTTTTACGATATTTTCGGAAAAACTTCTAAGATCTTTGAAAACTTTCTTCCATCACTATCACTTCACAAAAATACATTGAAACTTTTCTTTTACCTGAGCCCTCGTTGTATTGAGTACTGGCCCTCGGCGCCGAGAAAAAAAGATGTGTCCTGTAGTGATGTTCCTCCATACAGGAGTACCGCTCGCGGTCCCGGCGCTTCGCGTTCCTCCCGGCCCCGAGCGCCCCCCGCGCCTTCCCCCCTCCCCCGCCGCCCCCACCAGCCGTACTCTTCTCCACACTGAAGTTCTTCCGAAACATCAGATTCATCTTGGACTGGTGCCACTGCGGTCTCCCTCGCACTAATTAGAAGCTAATTATCTCAGCTCTGTCTCGCGAGCGGGATTTAGTCTGGTTTTATGGCTTGTGGAAATAGTTGGTTATGGTTGATTTCTTAACAGGTGCAACGTTGCGGTTCGGGTTACGGTTTTGGTTAATGTGTTTATAAAAGTTGTAAAAGTGTAAGTAGACACTCTGGTCATACAGAACTGATAGCTATTATACACTCAAGAGCAATGAAAACGGATCACTTAAATAATATAGAATTTATACACAAACTGAACCGTTTTCATAGAGTGTATACTAGGAGCACATTTGGTTAAAATTATACATTTATGTATCTTACCTAATCTCGTAATCTTGGTAACTCAAGCAATATGAACTCTCATAACATACATAAATACATTAGTACATTACACATTGGATAGAGTTTGTCCGGAAATAAGTTTCGTGGTTTATATGGGACCTCATTCTGGTGGGTAGGTAATTAGAAATGCATCATTATTGCACATGCGAGTGTATTGTATTGATGTAAACTTGGAAATCGTTCATATGTCGCATGATGCCTCCATGTTTTATTATTAAAATCGTAATCAGCTGAACTTTCCCACACACCTAAGTAATGGTCAATTTGTTTTCGTTTTTACCAGCTTCATTGGGTAAACCCCGCATATCGACATGTTTTTGCGAAAATTAAAATAGAATAATTCCTTGCATTCCTCTAAAATTTTCAAGTAGCGTTCGAGGATTTTCCCAACTTGCAACAGGTAAGGTAATACGGACTCTGGCCAATGGCCATGATGAGAAGAAAGGTTATGCATAGGTACTCTACAAACAGGACGTATAAACTAATATGAAAACTCGAAATGACCATCATTACGATATAAACGGAAGTATCTCTAACAATTAGCGATATAATTTTCAATGTGTTTTTCCATGAAATTCATGAATAGATGCAAATCGTTTCAATGTCAGGCAAAATCGATGGAGTATTCGTGCCGTTAATATTTCAGTAACCGGGATCGAACGCGCAACAAGTGCCCTACTTGCTGACACACTAATACTTGTGTACGGTTGACCTCTAAAGCTGGTCATTATAATAACTTCTTTAAGCTTAATTCAAAAACGTTAAAAGTTTAATTCTTCTATCGCTGAGAAAGAAGAAAGTTACTTGAGTGGCCTAAGCTGTAAAGCCTTTTCGATTTCAAATACAAAATCTTATGTAACCGTGTTGTTGCAAATCAATGTTATCATTCATACATTAATAATTAAATAAAATTTGATTTCAATTAGATGTTGAATCGACCCAATCGGAAAAGATGGCTTATTCAGGTCATCTTTTCCTTGTTCTCGTTATCATATTCATGTCAAACGCTTATCAAGATGGGATTTGTTGAACGTCGATAAGATACATTTAGTGACATTGGTTGTCAAAATCGTCTAAAGAAACAAGATTTCATATTTATGACTAAAGAATATGGATGGTATAAGGAGGATATAAATCTCTATGTTACAAAAGTGTCCGTCAGAAGGCAACTGATGGCGCCACAATTATATTACATTTGATTAAATTAATTTTGATATAAAAAAATAAAATAATTTGCGGAGAAGAAAACCACTCTGAATATTAATTTTATTTAGAATGTCATATAAGTATTGAATATCGGTAATTCATTTCAAATGCTCAACTATACCTAGCGCCACCCGGAGATATTTGGAACTATTGTTTACTGCTTACCGCTTGACACTTTTTCGACCGTTTTCCTATAAGAGAGACCCATCCTCCTTGTACCATTCATACTAAAGAAGATCATTTTGATAAATAATCCGTAATAAATTAATATTTTAAAGAACACGACCGATTAAGTCTTGTCTCGACGGTGTAGGGTATCGTTTCCGTTAGGTAGAAACACTTCGGTTTGACTTTTGACCCGTTGTAATACATAATGTGAAATCATTGACCTTAAATGACTATGGGCGTCCATTATGATTGTAAGAAAAGCAGTAAAAGCTACGTCTTTTATTGTCGGCAATCGTGTCTGTTATAATTTATTGTCCGACTAATCTGCCGCCGTAAAGACGTTTTTACGAGAAAACTAATGATCCCACAATACTTGGCCGTTTTATTGAGCAACCCGCGGATAGAATTATGGTCTTTTGTGTTCATAGTGGCTTTTGTGGACACTGGTCTGATTAATTTATGGCGTTTGTTTATGGTTCTTTAAATCTGTTAGAAAATGAGCTCTGTAAAATTTGGAAAAACAGAAAAAATATGTAGGGCGATTTATCGGGAATGAAAACAGGCGAAGAAGATTGATATTTTTTATAGAGGTTATTATGTTAACGGGCTTAATGGCAGATTAGACCAGAGATTGTCATGTTTTCTTTTACCTAGCTTAAGCGTTGTACCTATAATACCTATATACCTTGTATACTTACCTAAAAAATTACTCTAATATAATCATTAGATAGGTATACAAATACAAGTAAAATAGGTAAGTACGTGCATATGACATCTTCACTATAATAAGGGTGGGTTGCACCAAACCGCCTGTAAAAGTAAGCCAAATGTTACGCTAATCGGAGCTACTTAACGATTGCTAACATAAATGGGTTGCACCAAGTGCAAAATAACACAACGTAAGAGTTAAGCGGGATGCCACTGTCTAAACGCATTTCTACTCACATTTTTATGGTAGAATATTTATTCAATATGGCAACACAACCATAAATGCCAAACTAAACTTGTCAAAATCGTCACACGAAGAAAAAAATCTAAAGAAAGGAGCGCGAACTAAACTTAACTTTGCACTCTGCTCTGCAGCTTGAAAATCAAGAATATACAAACATTTAGCCATTCCTGAACATGTTTATTACTCAATCAAAAAGTGGGCTATCCATTGCGCCTTACGAGGAAATTTTTTCAAAGGATAATGCAACTTGTGCTGAGAGTGGAGTTTAAAGCGAAAGCCAGAATAGTCGGCTGGTGTATTGTGCATTATATTATAGTGAGTAAATCATCCTGCTAGTTTATTACTACTTACAGAACCCTAAACAAGTAAAACCGTTGCTGGAAGCACCAAATGGCGAGAAGGAGCCCAATCGCAAAACAAAGGCATCACTAGTTTTAACTCTTGAAAATTCGTAAAAATAGGGTACTGAATCCCTCCAACCTGGTTGATTATGGCTGGCACTGTAACCAACGTCCTAAATATTGAACTTATACATGTACTTACTTATTAAATGAGTGTTCTAAAGTATCTTAACGGCCTCCTAGCCCAGTCGGTAGTGACACTGCCTACGAAGCAGGGAGTCCCGGGTTCGAATCCTGGTAAGGGCATTTATTTGTGTCTTTATCACAGATATTTGTACCTGAGTTATGGATGTTTTCTATGTATTTAAGTATTTATCAATATCTATCTATTATATATATCGTCGTCTAGTACCCACAACACAAGCCTTATTGAGCTTACTGTGGGACTAGGTCGGTTTGTGTAAGATTGTCCTATAATATTTATTTATTTATAATATTTATCTTTGTTAACAAATGATGAGTAGCACATATGTTACACTAATGAATAATGATACACAATGTTTTTTTATTTCAGGTTTGAATTTACCTTTGGCATTGAAGACAAGATGAAATCGAGGCTTGTTATGCTACTCAGTGCCTAACTCCAGGATGTTTGAAAGTAAAAATGCAGTGATTTCAAGAAATTGGTAGAATCTCAATGTAAAAATAAAGTATAATTATACTAACCTAATCAACCAGTATTTTAATTTTGATAATAAAATACATAATTATATTTATTTAGTTACCTTATTTTTGTTTTATTTATTATTCAAACACTGGCATAGGTTTCCTTTGTAGATGGAAGCAAGATCCTCCCCCCTCCAAACATATTTCTACTGCAAATATTATTCACCAGTTTTCTAGCACTTGGCATAAATAATCAATGAAACTTGACACTTGAAGTATTTTAAGTCAGATCAATCAGTTCTTAGATAGTTTGAAGCGGACCCTTGGCCAAAGTGAGCCAGCTTATTGATCGGACAAAAAACTTCATATACTGAACCACAGATCTTTGATAATGGTTATTAACAATACTCTACTCTTGATACATGTTACAAATATTATTCAGGTAAAAGTGACCATAAAACAGTGTGGCTAGGATTCCAAAAATGTTTTCTTATCACTTGTATCTTAATAATCATAATCATTTATTTCTTTGTAATGATATATGTTTACAAGTCATACAACAGCCATGTAGGTAGGTACCTAGTTACTATTATGTTTTATTTGTAAATAGGTACCTATGCTGGTTGGGAAAGATATATGATAAAGAGAGACCTTTATTATTTATTACTAATAAATTCATAGTAAAATCATAACTTAACACATATTTTATAATTGATTTTGAGCACTGATGATAGGACTAGGACTAATCAAAAATGCATGCATACATACATCATCTTAGGAAGCTTTTTCCCTTATAGAAATGTAAGTATGAAAATATATCTACTTTTTATACTTACAAAATGAAATGCATGTACTTATTTTGCGTACAGTCACCGGCAATAGTATCTTCCTACATGAACTGTACAGTGAGTACAATTTGGATTAAAAAAAGCATGTTCATAATAATGTCCGATTTAAAATATACTAATGGGGAAGGTATCTGTCAAAAGTCAGGAGGTGCCAGCATAAGTAGGCACCTACCACTAGTTTTGTTGAATGAGATTTGGCTTAAAGGGCTAAAATTAATGCCAGTAAATTCCAAATAAAACAAGAATTTGACACTATTGGTAGGACTGAGACTACAACCTATGCCGGCACCATCTGTAAACACTTGATTGGTCATAATCCTGATTGCAGCGACGAGCAGCAAATGGTAGGTAACAATTGCCATAGAAGAGCGACACACATGAAGTCAAATTAGTTGTCAGTAGATAGTTTATTTATTTATATGGGTTTAATGTTTCAATAGATCTGTAAAATCTTTGTGTTTATTTCACAAATTAAACTGAAATACAGTGTAAGCTCTTTATCAACACTCAAGGGACCGGACATTTTGTGATATTATCACAAGTTGTCATTAAATAGAGGCCTACTGTGCTTGTTTTAAGGCAAATAATGAAATCAAATAAAAAACAAGAATTATATGAATTACTATAATGAATTTTCATACACATTTGAATTTGTGGATACCTAACCATTGTTGAACAATTTTTTTATTGTCCCACAACACATGACACTCTTATTTACTTGATTGTAAATTCCGCATCACACTTTATTTACATGTACTGTTCTGAACATTGTTTAGTTAGGTGTCGAGGCTCGATTTCTGTAGGACATTGGCGATAAATGTTTGGTGGTATAACTTCATGCCCTTATTAAAAGCATTAAAGAAACCTCTCTGATCATCTGGCATCTTTTGAATCGTATGACTTGCTCCCATCAAGTCCCGTTCGTGGGCTGTTCTACCGTGTCATAAAACTTGTTTTTCTTCTTGACCTGGTCATTCCACCGCGTCGGAGGTTTACGTTCCCTTTTGTCTTCTACCTTGCAGTATTCAAGTCAACCGTTGTTTCCAAAGGTTTGGTCTTCATTGACAAAAACAGAGTGGTTTTTTAATGGTTGTCATGATTCTGGTCCTGCTCATTCTACGGCTGTCGGCTTTCATGACAATGACTGTAGGTTCTGGTATGTTTGTGATACATAACAGAAGTCTGTACTATTTCAACCTGAAGTCACTCGGCACTCGATTTTAACTAAATAACGCACTTTTTACAAAGAATTTTATGTACTTATTATTTAATACCGTTATCTGATCTAAAAATTATGAATAAAACCAAACGTCAATCGTATACGCCTTTTTACGTTCAGATACTCGCATATATTTATTACTGCAAACAATATTTTAATATTTTTCATCAAATATCACTGTCTTTTTGTCTAATAATGCATTTATCCTTGAAATACGAGACATTTTTGCAAACTGTCAGCCATATTTAAACGTAGATTTGAGTTAACCAGTGCTCGATGGCTGGTTAAGGTTAACGTAACTTTCTGACTGCTAAAGTGCATGGTGCAACGGAAAAACGGACTTGACGTCTACTGTAACCATGATGAGTTCGTTAAGTGTGCGTGGTGCAACCCGCCCTTAGTCTCATTTAATAGAACAATTCTTTTAACACTAGTAGTAGTAACTAACTACAAATGGAAACTCTCCGAAATCTGTAGCATATCTAACAATGTTAAACGTTAACATATTTACTTCTTTTTAGGCACTAGAAATTTACCTAAAAGGCCTATAAAACTTAAGCTCCCTGCCATTTTATGTGGCAGTTGAACTTTAAACCGTGCTATTTCTACAAACCTTAACGAATGTTATCGTTACGGCTATCGGCCCAAAATGCCGGTCGGCACTTACGCAAAAGGTTGACATTTTAATCGCATGCAATCCAAACGTTGTGTTGCAAAATATTTCACGTGATTCTTTACCCGACTGACGAATATAAAGGGTTTAAGTTGATGTTAATATGAATAGAGTTCCTATTATTACTTTAGAAGCCTCTTCGAACTTTATAAAATAAGTAATCCTATTTTGATCTAAGTAGTTAGTTAATAGTATGCTACGACTTCAAAATGATATTACGATTAAAGTACGAAAAGGCCTCTTTACCTTACACACCACAATGGCTTGACGGAATTTAAGGTGTGGGTTTTTATTACAAGGAGTGTGTTGTTAAAACTCGTTAGCTTCAGCACTTAACTGTGGTTACTTTTTTTTTACATAACACCATATTTAAGATATGATAAAAACAAAATAACCAAGACTTCCTATACGAGTGTAGCAACTATCCCTTGTATGTGTCACTTCATATTAATTAATATTGTAAGTAATAGGGTATCCTATTACTTACCTATTTTCAACGTTTAGCAATATTTATGAGGGACAGAGCCCCAATGAGCTATGTTATGACCGATTTTTGACCAGAAAACCAATACTATTAAGTGCTTTTGGTGCTCAACTCGAGTACACAACGCTTTCCTAGAGAAGAGGCAGTTATTGGTACAAGTTACGAGCTAAGTTAGGCTTAACGTATGTGTAAATTTCACCAAAAATGCTGTCCGAGCAACGTAAACTTAGGTAAATACGGTATATATAACCTACTCCTTCGAAATCTTGAAATCGGTTGAACATGAAAAAGGATAGGTAATATTTTATAGAAGTTTCTATATGATATAATGGAAAAATTGTATATACCAATATATAATTCCACTACCTAAAGGTTGTCTGGGAGAAATCGCTTTTTAGCGATAAGACCGCCTGTTGTTTACCTCTATTCTGACTTTATGCATTTTCTGTACTGGTTTTCTTTTTGAGGTGTTCAATAAAGAGTATTTGTATTGTATTGTTGTATTGTATTGTATATATCATTGTAAATACTTTGATAAATTTCAAACTATCATAAATTAAGCATTATATATCTTAAGATATATAAGTTTTCCCTTTTAGTTCAACCGGAAGAATTATAAAAACTTTCACTTAAATAATAACCGAAAGGCTAGAAAAAATCGTTATTTATCAGTATCTTCAGTGTATAAATTGATTTTGCACGACATGACGTACAATCAAAGTGTCCGCGTAAAATCAAAAGTGTCCGTGTGAAATTACGTGAGTGATTTGTTAACTAACGTTTATTACTACATAGTTAATATCCTGTTGCTTATGCCAGTTATGCCTGCGCGCTTTTACTTTGACTCTCGTAAACAACAAGAGTTAGAGCCAAAAAGATCATATGATCATCCGAGTTTACTGCTGTGGAACACACGTACACGGGTACCGAAATGAATAAGTAACATTTTATACGTCACGTTGCCATCGGTGACAACGGTGGCCAATATATATGCAGCTCGCCTGATGGTACGCTAAAACTACAGTGTATATGGAAGCTTGTAATTTTACAGTGATGTCACGTGCGTATTGCCAGCCCAAATCCCTTTACTTAAATTATTCAGCAAAAATGATCGCAGAGGGAACTTTTTCTGCACCGTATTCGATTTAGGGTTCCAGGCTCTGCCAGGGTATGAAGATGAACCGAGGATAACCACTAGCCGGGCCAGCATCCCACTACTAGAGCACTATTCTAATCGGTTATTACAGACGGCGTGTTGTTTGGCGCGAAGTATTCGCTATGTGCGAAGTGCATAGTGGGGGTAACGTGAACGATCGCATTGCTCAATGTGACAAGAAATTAAACTGCAAAGGGCTCTTGTCAATATCAAATTTCAAAATAATTGACATCACCTATGTCACCTCAACTTGGTCAACTGTCAAAATAGTGAATCTGCCAGATACATTTCATATACCTAAGCAAGGAGTCCAAGCCATTCATAAAAAAAAGTCGAACCCCCTGCTCAAGAGATGGCGCCACAATCATACACACAGCGAATACAAGATCTATATCTATACCATATCTGACTAATGTCACGTTTATCTATTGAACTAAGAACTGGCCACGTCAGATATGACCAGAGCTCGGATTTTTCACGGCAAAACAAAACACTAGCGTAATTTAGCCAGTGCTTGAAGTATTATTTTATCGATATCGATAATTCAGAACTAGAAGAAATAAAAGTCACCAAATAAAATTAATATGGAATAAAACTAATAAAAACATTTGTATAAAGTTACTATATATTAGAAACAGACGCAATTTCTTCTTCAAAATCTACGTCAGTACACACAGCAGCACAAGACATTTTATTTGGGTAATAGTGATAGGAGTAGATGATCATTATCTTTTCAACATTCTCTGGGAGTAAACAGTTGCGTTTATCACTATAAATCCATTTATGTACGTTCAACTTCAGTTGACGTCAAGGGAGCAAATTTATAGAATTCATTATCAGTTCGGGTAATATTTTCAGATATGTCTCTTAAAATTTCGTAATCAGGATTTCGTTCGAGCACGGCTTCAAATTTACGTATCACTGGTAAAAGTTTACTCCAGTTTACGTAGCAACGAACAGTATCCAGAATGAGGAAGGATTCCGCAATGGATAAAGTCGAACATTGCAATTGTTCTATTGAAGAGGCTATTACTTCGTAGTTGTCGCGAATGAAATTTAACTCCGGTCGTAGTTTGCGTGTTTGAAAACATTTTTTTGCAGCTCTTATAGCTGCCGAGTCATTAGCAAGTATGGAGACGACATCACGTATTTGCTCATAGTATTGAGCGTAATATACCGCAGCAGATATCCAAGTTCCCCATCTGGTGATAATTGGCTCGGGAGGTAGGGGAATGGACGGATATTTTGCCTTAAAAAGGCGTACACGCTCTGGAGATTTTTGGGAATATCTTTTTGACATTCGATATTAACCCATCCACACCTTTGAAATTATCTCGCACTTCTTCGGCAACCCGGTGCAGACCATGAGCTAAACACGTAATGTGTTTCATACGAGGAAACGTTGCTTTTAAAATACGACCGGCTTTAAGCATATATGCGGCACTATCTGTGCAAAGTAAAAGCAAATTGTTTACGTTATCATTGAAAGAATTTTGAAACAAAAATTTTAATTGGTTTATTATTAGGTTTGCTATTGTTTCCCCATTTACCTTCTCTAAAACCTTCGACCCCAAAAGATAAAATTGCTTAGAACAATTTTTTTGCAAAGACCGAATCACCACGTTTGTCACACATTTTCCCATGAAATCTGGTGTTTCGTCTATAGATATCCACAAATAATTGGTTTTGTTTACCTCTCTTATACCCTGTATAGTTTTTTTGTACACGAGATTTAAATAAATTTTTCGCAGGGTCGATTCGTCCGGTAAAGAAGTCATAGAGCAGTCGCAACATAAATACTTGTTAAAAAAATGACGAAAATTATTGTTGTTGACTGTTGCCCATGGTATGTTGCATGAAATAAGAAAAATAATTAAATCGAAATAAAATTGATGTTTCCTATTTGGTTGCCCCGAACGGTAATTGTGGCGGTTGCTTTTCACATGATTCTCAATATTGCATTTCATCAGTTTTAGATGCATATCGCACATAGAGCAGTATATAGTGGAGGTCACTTCATTATAGACTAACTCAGGGTGATTTTCAATCCACGTTTTGATCCGATCTTGTACATTACTCATTTTTGTATTAATTGATACCTTGCAATATTAAGTTATTATACGTATATCCAACACGTCGGATTCAATGCGTTGCGAAATAAATAATACCTAGATGCAATTTACGTTTTATACGTAATGAAATGACAGTTAAAATGTGAATGTCATATGTCATGTGAGATGAAATTTGCAGTCGTTTCTATCATTTTAAATGAGGTTGTATAGTTACTTCGTTCTAAGTTGTACATGCAGACCTACCTCTTTGTTGCTCGTCTATGGCAAAGCTAAAATGAAAAGTTATTTTATTACTTATACAGGATGTCCGGTAATTAATGCACAACCTTCTAACCCCCAGTAGGTCACCTTAGACTGGTCAAAAATATTGATTTTGAGCTCTTGTAAGTCTCCTGTTTTTCGAAATTTTCGCACGTTTGTTAGTTTTTAAATTTTGACATTCACACTGATAGGTGTACCATCGAATAAAAAAAGAAAAAATGTACTGAGGCAATACCTGTCATATACTCTAGTAAGACTCGATAGGTGTCGATAAAATAATATTTCAAGCACTGGCTAAATTACGCTAGTGTTTTGTTTTGCCGTGAAAAATCCGAGCTCTGGATATGACACAATAATGAGAGCAATGAAACCTGTCTAGTTAGGTTGCTTTACCATCCTTATTGCTAGATCCGGACAACTGGCAACTTTTAATGGGTGGAGGTCGGAGTGACAGACCAACAAAGTTTTTCAGTTGGAAAAAAGTAATACCAAAATAGGTAAAAACTGCCAAAGTTGTGTCATTTATAGAGGACAGGGCCTGTATTTTAATATTAAAACAGAAAACATTATGTATTATTACGGAAACAAAAATAGTAGGCGACTAACTATAAATTGCATTATACATCATTTGGCACTACATTTCCCCTACATAAACTTCTGGCTATGATTTAATCTAATTAATTACATAATTTCCCATAATATTTCATCAAACCCAGAACTCTAGGATTTGTTTTCTTAGGGTAATTTGCATTCTTTGACCTCCACCACTTTACAGCTGCCAGATGTCCAAATCTAGAAATAAGCATAGTATAGCAAACTAACTACAGGGGTTTCGTTGCTCTCATTATTGTGTCATATCTGACGTGGCCATACCATATTATAGACAGCAAACTAGACGATACGCAAGGCTTATTGTGTGTTGCGTGACCTGCAGAGAGCTGCACATATTTGGCGTGAATTACTTAGCTTATGTTTTCGAGTTAGTCCTGTTAGTTTCAGCACGGTCTCCATTTATAATTTTAAAGAAAATAGAACCGCCTTACTTAACGCTAAACCTTACCAAGAGCCTGAGCTATAGAGTAAATCTTATAGAGGTGTACCCTCGATTTCTCCAAGATCCTGACCTGATGATAATTGGACCAACCGTCAAATATACTTTAATAAAAAAATAATTTTCCAAAATCGGTCTAGGCGTCTTCGAATAATCGGCGAACATACATAAAAAAGCAATATTATTGTAGTTGTAGTTATTGTAGTTTTGGACCCGGGGTATGTCCTTAAACTACGTCCGGACCTGGGTATGTCCTTAAACTACGCCAAAAAGAGAGGTATGGGCACTGCGAATGGCATCTCGTTAACTGTGGTAGGGCACGTTCAGCGAATGTCATCGCTCAAATCTGGAGCAGAGCCCGACTGGGGAAAACAGAAAACCAATCCACCTTACAGAAAACCACAGCCAAATAGCACTAGACCCTACTCATAGTGTTGTGTTCCTGCTGGTGAGTAAGGTTGCCAAAGAGCTCAAAGAGGACCCAGTGTGTTGACGATGAGGGACCTTCTTGTTCCTTTAGTCGTCAACACAGTGAATCCTCCTTTTTGTAAAGGGTCGGCAACGCGCATGTGACTCCTTTGGAGTTGCAGGCGTCCATAGGTTACGGTAGCTGCTTACCATCAGGCGGGCCGTTTGCTTGTTTGCCACCGTCGTGGTATAACAAAAATTTTAAAAATATGGTTTGCCGCAAAGTAACGCCTGATTCCATAAATTATAAAAAAAAAGCAAATAATACACAACAACAAAGATCTCGACGAATTGAGATCCTCCTCCTTCGAGATATTGAAGTCTGTTGAAAAGGAAACTCCATGGTACAATGTAAAGTCGATGTAACTTCAAATGTGGAATATTTAAAATCAGGTGAAGGCTGTTGCCCCAAAGAAACCATAAAACCATCCATTACTGACCACCGGAAACGGAAGCCACGCCCCGAAGCTCGATAAAAAGATCGCTCAAGTGATTATCGATACAATGGTGGACTATAGCTACACTGAAGAGGTATTTCGTTTACCTAATAAAGGAAAACGTGATGGAAAAGATGATGGTGATGACGTTTATTCAACGTCAACTACATTTTTTTTGGCCCTGCAAGTAAAGTGCTACGGCACGGTGCGCGCTACGAATTACAACGGCTTAGCTACGAAACATTTCGTAGCCTCCTCTACAATGTAAAATGCATTCTCTGCTATGCTACGTTCGTAGCGCTACGTCATCGTAGCTAATAGCATGGTATTTCCTGCCAAATAGCGAAAATGCTTCGTATCGAAGTAACCACAATGTACAGTCACCAATGTCACCATACGGAATTATTGTGACATTGGTGACTAGGTTGTATTTGTATTGTATTGTTAATGAATTTTTAAATTAGAATCCGGCACTAGCTGTCAGCTAACATCGGTTATTCATTACACGGCTAAATTACGAACAATTACAAGTGGTTAATATTGTCTTCGGTTGCCGCGATAGTTATTCATGAAATAAAACAATTAAAAACGGATTTTATCGCGTGTATTGAGTTTAAATTACATCCCGACGTTTCAAACACTTTACAGCGTTCGTGGTCAACGGGTCGACGGGTGGTTAATGAAACGTCGGGATGTAATTTAAACTCAATACACGCGATAAAATCCGTTTTTAATTGTTTTATTTCATGAATTACAAGTGGCTCAATAATACCGTATGGTGACGTAGTCACTGTGTACGTAGTCACCGTCAAATATATCGAAACGGTCAAGCCGCTTAAAAATATCTATCCCGTATTAGTTATTGGTAAGTGGTACGTAACATACATTCAGCAAAGTATTTAAAGCAAAATACAATACCCGGTTAATTCTCATTAGACCATAAGACGGGAACCATCTCATGGTTATCAATGCCATCAGCGTTATCTTACCGCGACACGCCTTAGCCGCAGATTATCGACCGAAAAGCACGATATAATTCATATTTGAGTGGACTAATTTGTCAGCTCCTGGCATACAAAGCTGTATGCAAATGTATGTATATAAGTAAAGTGCTGTGAAATTAAATATGGAGACACGAGCTAGTGTGGTATAGCGTAGTGACTACACGTGAGTTAGACCTTAACCTTTTGACCGCCAAAGCCGTTCAAACAAGTCAACGAAAAGTCGTGCCCTCAGCGCAATGACGTGATAAAACGTCCAAAATGAGAGATCAAAATACTCCTTAATAAACAACCTTTATAGAAATATTTTTGTATATTTATTATAGCTCCACCATTCACCTATCTTTGTAGTTAAAATTTTATTCAAAATAACCCGTAACTCAAGAAAAAAATGAAAAATGCCTCAATGCTATTTAAAAGAATAAAAAGGCACTGCCCTCCTCGCCGTTGACGGGTAATCACGTGAAGCGGCGTGACGTCACTTCGAAATAGTGTTGTTCGTTTGAAAGCAAAGTAGTCGATAAGAGAATAAAAATGAAATGAATGTCATTGGTGATTAAATAGTATATTATTATCTATATAAGTAGTGATAAGATGAAGAAAACCCAAGTGCCTTGCAGGTAATTAATTACCACTTAATTTGATTTCTTAATAAAAGTTTAGAAATTTGTTTTAAGTATGTACTTACGGTATTCGTGTTGAAATAATAACGTGTAGGTATATTTTGTTATTCTAAAAACGTTGTAGTATAGTATTATGAAACTACGAAAAATTTACACAGCTGTAAATAGTCGCTAGAAGTTTTGAGCTTGTTAAAAATACAATGCGTGTTATAAGGGCCGTATTTAAAACCTAACAATGTGTATGTCATTTCTTTTAATCTTATTGCTTCGCCGCATTCTTGTTAATCCTTAAACAATGATAAATACCACGACACGTGGGCTTTCAGTCCATTTCATTCATACCAGATAGGTAAAAAGAATGAAATGGTATTTTAGATAAAATGTCCACCAATATGAATGTTATCGGTGAGAGACCGAGTTTAAGTGAACAAAGAATATGTCATTATTAGGGATATACCAAGTTTCTTTAGGTACAAAAGAATGAAATGTGCGTGAGGTGTATTTTTACCTACACACCCGTTCTGTCCGATGTTCATTAGTTTTTATCATAAAATTTATTTATTTGGTATTGTTAAACATTTTTTACTCAACTAAACAGTTAAAAAACCTAACGTATTTTCCTTCATACAGTTACACCACGGAAATATCGATACAGAAATGAATGAATATTTCTCACCCCCAACTCTAACATTCATAACACTGGCCTACACTGATTTTGGTGCCTAAGATTTTATACCTGATTTTGGGTATATTCTGTGAGCTGATACGAAGATATCAGTCACATTTTTCACATCAGCTCTCGTTTATGAGAAAGAAGAAAAATCACACATTTAAAAAAAAATATCAATTTATTTGGAAATTATACATTAAGAAAATTTTTTTGAGTGATTTTCTTGAGTGAGATTGTCCTGGGCAATCACGCATAAGTCCCCAGCAATAATCAGCCATCATATGAATATAACGGAATTTTTTTTTTAATAAGAATTGTAGGTAAACCAGAGCTGTCAGCTGACATCTAGTAGCAGCAATAAAGTTTATACCTTACCGGCTACAGATACAGACAGAGCTGCACCAAACCAAAAAATTTTTTTTGTAGGCCAGTGATAATAAGTTACGGTGCCGCCAGCGCCAAAGCTGTGATAACACGTCAGCGCGTGACGTCATCACTTAAGTAGTGCTGTGGCTATATTGACAAAATTAAATAAAATTGTATATAAATTTCCATATTTTTGTAGTTGATTTTAGGTGTATAAGAGAAATACGAAATGAATATTCTTTACTATTATGATTTCTAAATATCTAAAGTGATTTTGCCTAACTAAATCCACTATTAGGCGGAAAGAAATGTTTCGTCGATATGTTGTTTTCCAATCACTACGGTATCTGAGTGCGCTCGTGCAAATTTCGCTGACGCTGGTGGCACGATTTTTCTGTCCGATGCGTGGCGTTCAAAAGGTTAAACTTTTATATTACTCAGATAAACGTATTAACAAAATATCTAACTGTATGACATGTTCATTATCGAGTTACTTAACAAAATTCCAATATCACTCCATTAAAAAATGTAATAGTTCGTTAAGAATGTATGGGATAGTTGTTGTAAGATTTAGTATAGATGAATTATCGAGATCATAGAATTGCATTTGTAGTGGTTGTACCGTTTGCAACAAAAGGAGAATAATTTTCTCTTAATTTAATAAAATTACATACCCTTAAGAAATGGAATAAGTAGTAGTCCTCTGTTTTTAGGGTTCCGTAGTCAACTAGGAACCCTTATAGTTTCGCCATGTCTGCCCGTCCGTCCGTCCGTCCGTCCGCGGATAATCTCAGTGACCGTTAGCACTAGAAAGCTGAAATTTGGTACTAATATGTATATCAATCACGCCGACAAAGTGGTAAAATAAAAAGTGGATTTTTTTATTTTATTAGGGTACCTCCCCTATACGTAAAGTGGGGAGTGATTTTTTTTTCATTTCAACCCTAACGTGTGATATATTGTTGGATAGGTATTTAAAAATGAATAGGGGTTTACTAAAATCATTTTTCGATAATGTAAATATTTTCGGAAATAATTGCTCCAGAAGTAAAAAAATATGCGTCCCCCCCCCTCTAACTTTTGAACCATAAGTTTTAAAAATATGAAAAAAATCTCAAAAGTAGAACTTTATAAAAACTTTCTAGGAAAATTATTTTGAACTTGATAGGATGAATAGTTTTTGAAAAAAAATTACAAAATAATTTCTGAACTAAGTTTGTAATTACAATGAAATGACGTGCTTTCAAATAAAGTAAAAACGGTGAAAATCGGTTCACGCAATAAAGAATTATTCCATAAAAATCATCTTCCATACTTTAAGCTCGCGCGCAATAGTTTACTTAATTTGCCGATAGATGTCGCTGTACGTGGAACTCTCATATCATATCCTACATGGCGGTGTTATTAACTCTTAAGTGGGGACGCTTACTGTGACGGACCGAAAACTACGGAATCCTACACTGAGCGTGGCCCGACACGCTCTTGGCCGGTTTTTACTTTTAGTCGCTATCATGTTCTTCATCTGAGCTGTCACAAGTATTGATAATAAGATTGTTTGAAATTCGATCCATTTCCCCTTCCTGACATCGATATTTATTTTCTTCACTTTCGACATGGCGACAAATATTTTCCCAGTCCTCAGCAGTAATAGTATTCATTCGTTCAGTTGCTAAACTCATAATGCCTTGCATGTTTAATGAAACGTTTCTTTTCGCTACATATCCTTTTACCATGGACCAAATATTTTCGATCGGATTGAATGTCGGGTGATACGGCGGCAATCGTAAAACGAGGTGGCCATGTCCTTTTAAAATTGCATCTATGTGGTACTCACGAAACCGCTCTTTATTTTGTTTAATTAAATCATACAAACTGGTTTTGTACATCAACGGGTTATACGAAATGTTGTGTTCTGTCAACCAATCCATCATTTCTTGTTTATGTGAATTTGACGTTGGAGCACGATTCAAAAGTTTGTTGTGATAGGACGCATTATCTACGATAAGTACGCTATTCGGTTTAAGGTTCGGTATTAATTTTTCTTTTAACCATTTTTCGTAGTTGACAAAGTTCATCTGGTCATGGTAATCTCCTGTTTTTTGGTTTGCCTTAAACATTAACAAAGCGTTGGGTATAAAACCATCTTTTCCTCCTGCGTGCACTATTATTAACCGCTGGCCTGTACTGATTTGTTTTTTTACACCAAATTCTGTTCCATCGGTCCAAGCCTCTCCGGACACATGTGAAGTGTGGATGTAGGTTTCATCAGTATAAACTAGTGGTCTATCTTCAGACCGATATTCCGCAATTTTGGTAAGGTAATTTATTCTTAGCAGTCGTATGTTGTGTCTTTCCATTAATATTTTTCGGTTGTCCTCGGTCTTTTTCCATTTAAATCCTAATTTTTGTATTTGTTTTCGTAAGGTGGAAATGCCAAATTTGTAATCTATATCGGATTTTAACACAGAGTGGAGTGCCTTTAAGGTTGGAAATTGCTTATGGGACAGATGAAAATTGTATATAGTTCTCCGGATGACTTCCTGATCAAAATCGTCTACTGCTGATGACGGACAAGTACGTAACTTTTTATTTCTCGGGGAGGTGAATTTCTTTGTTGTTGCGAATTTCTCACTATTGCTCTCAGACATAATGTTATAAACAGTAGAGATACAAACACCTGTAGCTTTTTCAACTAACTGGGCAGCGGTGTAAGGGGAATTTAAATTTTTCTTCAGTTCAAGTTCAAAAGACTTATAACAGTTAAAAATAATTTGCTTACTTTGACTCTCAATCGGACCAAAATTACTCACTGCCATATTTTTGAAAATTATGTAACTTACACTTAGTCGTACGGGCTGACACAAAATTATTCTGATAATTGTGAGAATACTATAAATCAGACGTAAAAATATATGCACAACGTAAATAATATTCACAATTTGACACTGACATTATTTTGGTATTTACTTCTTCAATATATAACAAACCTCTTTTTATGCTGATAGTACGAGAAAATAGAAAATTCAAATATAGAATGCCTGTTAATATACAATACTACTACATATGCAATTCCATGCTCTCGTTAATTTATCTGTAATAAGATCAATGGGAGATTGAGATGGGGAATCAATGTTACTCTGCGCCCGTAGGAAACACTTTAGACAACCCTACACGTGATCCCTGGGTGGTGCTAAAAGAGTAACAAACTTGGCAGCTGCAGTGTCCCACCTGGACCTCGCAGCAGTCACTGGATTTTCTTCATAATCTACTTTCCCACTACTACTATCCCAGAGAAGAAATGCCTATCTATATCCAGTGACATGTAGCCATACGATTAATAAATAAATAAGAAATCAATAATAAACAGTATGTATATCTTATCACTAGTTTTTTTTACGATGAAGTACTATAAAATATAACGGTTACGCACTCACGTCACTTTAGTCACTTCACTCACTTACCGTCTCTTCACTTTACTTCGTCGTTTTTGTCACTCGTCACTTTTTAGTCGAAACATGTCGCGCGAAGTGACTAAAGTGACGTGAGTGTAACCGTTATATTTTATAGTGATAGTATGTCTCACGAAAGTTTAAATTTACGATGATGTAGTTTGTTTAGTTCAGTTTAAAGTTTTTAATGTTTAATATTTTCCGCATGTGGCATATACCATACATAGGGTAATCATTGTCTTGCCACACTTAGTTCAAGTGCACTTGGTGTGCTTAGTGTACGTAGTTAGTACGCAATAGTTATTAGGAGGACATGTTATGTCTAATGAAATGAAGATTTCGGGGAATGTAGCCGGATTTGGGAACAAGGGGGCGAATTTTGACAATCGAGCGCTCGAATTCAAAGAATTTAACCTCGAATATAATCGCACACAAAAGTTTGTCGCTATTATTTACGCATGAAATTAATAGTATAAATAATCATGATTTTTAATAACTATCGCTGTTATTTTTAAAACATAATTTCTTCGTTTTATTCAGTTTTAAATGTCATATTGGAGCGCTCGAATCCCAAAAATCACCCCCCAAGACTGTTTATGTTGCAAAATGGCTCGAAGTGGATTTTGCTGTCTGCCAGTATCATACTCGTATGTTTCACATTACATTATTATTATTATTATTTTATGTGATTCTAGATATATTAGGAGATAATTTAAACGAATATCTATAATTATTGGTTTTGATATTGAACAGGATGGGATCTAAATAAATGTTTGTATTTGATCATAACAAACTATTGTTTGAGTGGAATGTCCCACTTTAAAAACATGCAAAAATGAGGATAGGAACCTATCATCACCTTTTTTTGTAATGCATTGAGATTGAAAACTTTTTTCGCTTAGCAAAAAATGTGTCTAAATTGAGATTATGCTGAGTTTAAATGTAAAAATTGTGTTTTTTTGTAATAAACAGCTTACTTTTATATTTATCAATTAAGTAAGGTCCAATATCTAATTTCCGTCATTTTCGTATTAGGGTGGGTTGCACCATGCACAATTAACGGACTCATCAACGTTAAATATGGCGACGGAGCTGTCATCCCATAGAAAACTGTCAAACTTTTCATGCAATATTTTTTTAACGATGACGTTGACGTTAACAGACCGTTTGGTGCAACCGGCCCTTAGACCGGCTTTGTAGACATCACGCTATTATTCCTACGGTGACCGGGTGGTCTAGTGGTCAGGACGTCAGCCGCTAAAGCTGAAGACGCCAGTTCAAATCTGGCCTCGGACACCGGAGGGTTTTGTCACTTTTTCTGAAGTATATGACATCTATTTTTAGTACAGAAGAATTACGGAAGATGGCGGTATCTGCAGGCCTACCACGAATAGGAATCGAAATTTCGTTATCTATCGAACTTCCTTATTCGCTATGTGCGAAGTGCATGGTGGGGTTAACATAAACGATCGTAGTGCTCAATGTGACAAGAAATGAAACTGCAAACTGACATCACCTATGTCACCTCAACACGGTCAACTGTCAAAATAGTAAATCAGCCAAAGACATTTCCATATTAAAAAAAGAAAAAAAAAAGATTGAGCCCTGGCCCAAAAGATGGCGCCACAATCATGTACACAGCGAATACGAGCACAAGACATGCAGATAACGAGATTTCGACTTACGAAGTTGGCGGTAAGGCTTGGAAGAATAATAAGTAAGGAAGCGTAATCAACGCTCAAAATCTGCTCCACTTTAATGGTGCCAAAGTGGGCGGAGCTTGTGACAGCGGTGCCCTAATGTCATGTCAAACATTTTGAAATTGTCATGTCGTCAAAATATTAGTTTTTTTGGTCCATCAAATTTCGGTAATATATCGGTATTAAAATGCCGGCTTGTGCCGTGCATTGGTGCAGGAGCCACACAGGCGCCAAAGATGGTGATATTTCTTTTCATCGGTAAGTAAATCACGCATAGATATTCTCATACATTACGGACTTGGTCGATGTTATGCAATATAAGTTTTGGAAAAGTAAACATAACTCATTTGAGGAAAAGTATAATTAATGTTCATTTATAAGTATTACCAAGTAGTAATAGCAGTTAGGTTTTCGTTGTTAACAAAGAATCTTTTCAGTTTGTTTTTTTCGATATACAGTATCTTGGAATAAATCTTTATCAATATTATACTACTTTGATAATATTGAAATGTCTCCCTTGTACTCATATATTGGGAATATGAGATACGTACTTAATAAACCTGAATATGCCAACCTCAGTCGGTTTTACTTACCTACTAAATATAATTTAAATTCTGTTATAATGACGACTTCAACAGTATGTGTATGTTCAAAGTTTAATTTTTTTCAAATCACTAATATTAAGTAAAGTCAACGAAATCTAACCTACTATACTTACTCTGGTAAAATCATACCATATTGGCCGTGCCATTTCTAGTACAACTGACTAATAGGTATGACTCTTCTTTTTAATTAATAATGAATGCTATAACTTCATAGCATAGTCTTTAATTATCAAATCTAGAGCAGAGCCCGACTGGGGAACTACCTCTACCTTACAGAAAACCACAGCCAATTAGCACTAGACCCTACTCATAGTGTTGTGTTCCTGCCGGTGAGTAGTGTTGCCAGAGAGCTCAGAGGATGCAGTGTGTTGACGACGGGGGATCCTCTTGTCCCTTTAGCTGTCAACACAGTGAATCCTCTTTTATATGAAAGCGTCGGCAACGCACATGAGACACCTCTGGAGTTACAGGCGTCCATAAGCTACGGTAGCTGCTTACCATCAGGTGAGCCGTATGCCTGTTTGCTACCGTTGTAGTATAAAAAAATGGATACAAAATGTAAATTTATCTTTGTATTTCCCTAAGCCTGCTAAAATAAATAGTACACATAAACGAACTCATCCGTTATTTTTTAGTTCTAAAAACGAGGAAGCAAAGAGAATTTTAACTATTTATATTGAAGGTATGCTATATTATATGGTATTATTTTCTAGTCTGGTCATAAATAAAGTTAAAAAATAATCGTTTTTTTTTCCATAATCCACCTTAATTGCTTAACATTATGTTGCTCGAGATCAAGAGGGTCTCCCTAATGTAACTGATTTATAAAATTGTAAAAAAGTTCAAAATCTATACTATTTTATGTTAATTTATGCTTATTTTGTAGTATGTAAGTCCCTATATTGTAATTAAGCACTTTTATTAAATAAATGAAAGATGAATAGAAGGCTTTCATATTATTCCTTATTCCAAGAACGATTAAATTTACGTATATTACATAAGTAATGAAAAATGCACTAAAAAATTAACTGTTCATTGATTGCATTATTATTTATTACGTGAACCCATCCACGTCAAACTTAGGCGTATTAATTATACGTTAACTTGACATTTTCAGTTATTTCATTTGAGTATCTCCTGTCCAATTAAACTTCGTTGTCAAATTGATTTTGACCACTCACAACACGGCAACTTTTCTTATTGGTGAAATGGCATGAAACCTTTGCGGAATTAAGGTTAACACAAAAAAATATACTTAAAGAATGAGTACTTGATTTGTTCATAAGGCATAAGACATTTTAGTTTTGTAAACGTGAAAATGGGTCGTGTTTTCACATGAACTTTGCTTGCCTTTACTCGTCTTGATATTATATGTCGATGCAGTAAGGCCACTAACTCGAAAGATTAGTTTATAATACGCAAAAAATTCATAATTTTTATTTTTGGATGACAATTGGTATTTATGTCTTATATAAATTTATTGAAAATGGCTTATATGTATGAGTAATAATAGTTTAATGTTTACATTCTGACTATCACTAATCTTTCTCATTTATGTTAATGAATTTTATTGACATTATGCAAATTAGTATGTTATTCAATCAAATACAAACATTGAAAACATTGAAAAAATAATCAACCCAGTTGGACTTGAACCAACATCGATACGCCTTACCGGGGCTCGATATGAAATAAAAAAAAATGCTTGGGCTTGAATGTTTGTATTTGATTGAATAACATACTAATGTATGAGTGGAATACCCACTTTAAAACATGTAAAAAATAATTATTATGCAAATTATTATTGTAAATTTTAAGTATAGATTGTATCCTGGAATGTATCTAGGAATTTATTTTAAGTATTGCTTGACATTCAGATACAATGTAGGTACATTGATTATGAATAAATAAATAATAACTGTATTATTTATGAACAAATAGCTAATGATTAGAAAGCTAAACTAGAAGAAGAATTAGAAAGCTAATGTAAACTGATGTTTTTCCTAGCTATTGTCCTAAAAATGTGAATAAAACATGGCAGAGCATATTTTAATTCTAGTCGCCGTTGAAAGAGTCCAAGGATGATTAAGACATGGATGGACAATGCCTATACAAAATCGCGTTCCTCGAGACTTCAGGCTATACGTCTGTTTTCGGTACTGAGTGCCACAGCGCCATCTGTTGAGTCTGGAGTCGAGTTATTCTGTCAGCGTTAATCGCCGAACAAAATATTAGAAACTAGAATTTATTTATTTAATCTTAATTGCACAAAATAAGATGGTACAAATGGCGGACTTAATGCCATAAGGCATTCTTTACCAGTCAACCAATGAGCTTAACAGAAAGGTTAAGTAGGAATTTAGTGTTTGTGGTGACCGATAGATGACGCTGGTGCCTTAGCCTAAAATAAGAGAACGCGACTTTGTATAGATAGTAGGTATATGTTTTAACAGTAAGAGCTTGTAAGAGGGAAAAGCTTGAGCGAAAACAAAAACATTAATCAAATAAAGGAAGGAAGTAGTGCGTATATCTTTGCTACATTTACTACTTTTCTACAGAAACTCGACGTTAAAATAGCATCAGATAATCAAATATGATAGAGAGCGTGTGAGTGAAATGTAGAGGGCAGCATTAAATACCTATTGATCCTTGAGGTCTCTTTCATCTCTAAAGTTGTCCCTATTTCTTTTTATCTCTCACTCTTTATATGCTATCATACTAATAGATTCGTTTTATAAATAATTATTGGCTTAAAAATGTAATGCACAAAAGCATTACTTACTAATCCAGCAATACAAAACTAGCTTTTAGGATCTCGAGAATTTATAACCCCACGGTAAATAATATGTAGGTACGCTCTTAATTGTGCATTTTAAATAACACAGAGGAGTAAAACAATCAAACTACAATATTCAACGTTTTAACTTAATTGCGGGTTGCTGAACAAGTGTAGGGTCACATTAATTTTTACTGTACAATTATAGTTCAGTCCGGTAATCTACAAAACTTACGAGTTTACTGTTAGGAGTTAGGACGGGCTTTATTTTATTATGAAATAGCGCCTTCACATGATGTTTTGCTGTCATTTATTATAAAAGTAACTACTTAAAAATAATAATCATATTTACAGGCATGTTAGAAAAAATACATTTTGATGACTGCTTTCCACGAGGTGTTGCCATAACCTTATTTGCTTTACATGACTGCTGACAATTGGTTTGCCCGACTATATCTTCCATATCTCGTCTTCCAGACTATAGTCTGAGCCAGGGCATGCACAAGTCGCTATCGGCACACGTGGTGAATTTACTAGGGCCGTTAAAGTCTGGCGGGGTGCCAACCCTGGCGTAATATCGTTGTTATGTTCTGTCTGTGGCGGAATCTGGCACTAATTTCATTTGTGATTGGGAAAACAGTTCGGTGGTTTGATACTAGAGTGCGCTGTTTATTAAACAAATGTATAAGTATTTTTTGTGTACTCGATACCAACAGCTCAATAATGGCATGGTAGCAGTTATAAAGCTTGATGGTAGTTTCTACCATTTATGTCGCTCATTTGACAATTTTAACAAATATGTCACGTTGTCCACATCATTGTTATTCGTGATAATGACAAATCATTCATAAACCTTCAGTGATAGGTATTGAAGCAAATAAATTAACAGCCATTGTCGCTGTGCAAAACCACTTGTATTTTAGGCACATATTACGAGTAATTGCTGTAAGTTGAGTGCAGATTTGTTTATTTTTCGTTATGCTTGCTGTGACAACTTGTCATTAAAAATTAAATCTATCGAAAAGCGGTGCCATAGGACGGCATTCGAACTAAAATATTTATTATACTTTGTAATCAATTATTAAAGTACAAATGCTGTTTCGGTAAACTTTCAGCTTAAATATACACACGAGTTTTTTTAACTATTCAATAACGGTTCAAATATGTACGCGGGATAAAGGTCATAATCGTTAATCAAATGTGTTAATTACTAAACTTATCAGATCGCGTGTGGTCGCACTAAAATAATGTTTAGGCGAGCGAAATTGCTTTATGTGTCATATTATTTGCCACCGTTGTAGGGTGATTGTGCTACTTTTCGTCCACTCTTGTCAGTTTTCGGTCCATACTTATTTATATGTTTATATTCAAGTTTTTTGCCAAAATAGAAGCTTAAAATTAAAAAAATCTACTAAAGAATAAACTATAAATAGAAACTATATTAACCTTAAAAAGTTTTTGCCCTTTATTTGCATCAGTTTAATCAAGTGGACGGTAAACTGGACCTGGACGGGAAACTAGCACAATTACCCTACAGTAGAACCAAAAATTTACTAATTAGTGTACTCTATATTGCAGTGGATTTAATGTTCTTAACCGCTAGTCCCCGGATATAGTCATGCTCCCGGTACAAGTACTGGGAAATTCCAGGTTCCCGCCATAAAATATCGGACCCAGGAGCATGCCCTATATGTGGAAGCACTTGAAGTAGTCCTTGAATTTGTAAACAGAGCCTTTGTTGACATTTAGTCCCAAACAGTCGGTGGTCGATGGTCCTTGGCAAAAATGAATTCATTCATTATCATTGGACTCCATGGGGTAGATAGATGGTCATTTAAAGTATTTAAACGCTGTATCTGTGTGTAATATAAACACAAATATAGTAAAGTAATGGAAGAATCTCCTGACCACAAAGTCGACTCTATTAGCAATGTGATGTACAAAAAGCATGATTGTTTTACTATTTGTGCTGAAACACAAAGAATTTACAATTTGATTACAACAAATTGCCTGAAATTTAAACCAATCAATATCACGTCAATTATGCTTCTTTGAACCTCTAAGTAATCGTATTCAATCTAATTCTCCGACTTCGTTGAAGTTACATGACATTGATCTATATAGGAACAATACTAGCACTTAAATTCTATGATAAGACAAAAAAATACATACATATTAACAATATTTTTTAGAAAAGGAGGTGGCTAAGTGGTACGGCGTGAAACCGGGGACGTGTATTGGTATAATTAGTGATGATGATAATAAAAAAAAAACAATCTCTCACCATAACCGTTTCTGGCTCGGATTCGGTACCATCAACGACTGTGGCTTTTAAACGTACGATCCATTTTCAAATATCAATTTATACGCCAAAGTACAGGCTTTTTTCTCCTGACTTTTGGAAATACGTAAGAGTAACATAAAAGAGATAATGGAAATGAAAAATAATGGTTATTGAACGGCCATAGGAAATGTTAAATTAGCGCTACATTTTCCTAAAGTCCGTTTAACCGTATACCTAATAAATGTTCAAAATGAATATTCCGTATTCAAACGAGTGCTCGGGTAAGTTGGAGGTTCTCCAACTGTCAGAGGAGGCTATGATCCGTTGACACTCTGCACGAGTAGGTATGACATCTTTTTTCCACCGACATTTCCCAGAATGTATTAAATCACAAAAGGCTGATTCGAAGAAGAATATCACCTGAAATTCTTGTTCGAAGTAATTAAATAAGCTGTGAAATCAAATATATCTTTAACTTTATCATACTATCTCAACAACAAAGTTGGTTTTGATCAAGTAACATTTTTGTAGATGTCTGAATATTCAAAAGAGCTCTTAAGAACAATTTGGACATCTTAAAAAAAGTTACTTTAACCTCAACTTTCACGAAGAACGTACTTGAATTAAAACGCTTATGATATTAAAAATTCTAAATCTCCTTGAGGCTTCCAAGTTACATGCGACGGTAAAATTTATTCTCGAAGTTAAAAATGCTGTTTTTTTCGTTTGAAGCAAAAATTAAAATGGTGATGTATAAAAAAAAAAGAAATTGATTTATCTGCTGCTTTAATAAGTAGGACATGTTAATTAATTGAAGAATAGTTGCATATAATCGTATCGCACTCATAAGCATTAAAATAGATCATTTTGTACTAAATTTTAGGCGAGATCTTTGTGAATTCAAAGTACCTAAATATTCAAATTCAAAAGAGATGCCAAGCTTAATTTATTATATTACTGTGAAAATGCGGGGATATATTGAATTTACTACAAGGACGTCTGAGCGAAAGTAAAAGGGTAGGTATCTACAACTACCTACCCACGTCTGACACCTTTTGATTATGTCGAAAATAGGGCACTCTCACCTACTTGACTAATTCTTTTAGAACACAAATCTACAAGGGTGACATTGGAATGGTGGACAGGTAAAATTATGTACATGTAAAAAGCCTTTTAATATGCATATTTCTTGTAAAGGTACGTAAGGAAAGGCATTTTCGAAATACTTGACATCAATCTTGTTATCCCAAAATAGGCACAGGCTTTTTGACCTACCTCACTTGCAGTGATAAATATAACAAGACATAGGTCAAACCGTTTTGAGCGAGAGTGGTCGCGACCAACCATCCGATAAATAGGATGTCTTTCAGCATTCGCAATGCCTTCAAGACGGTCCTCTTCAACGGTACGCAAATCTGAACGTTAAAGCTAAAATGACTTATGTCGATTATGTTCTTTACCCAATTATGTGACTATTTGCTAGAAACTATACCTATAGAAGCTTTATAGTCTAAAACCGAATGAACACTAAATTGTACTTTGTCTCTTTAATTGTCAGGTGGAAATAAAAAGGGTATTAAAGTATTATTCCTAATGAAATTGTCTTGGCAGATTTTATGCCCAACCGTTATCAATGTTATCCTGATTCTCATATACCTACCAAAGTGTTCGATAGTCGTATCAAATCCTTTCTGCTGATGTATTTTATGAAAGGATAGCTTCTATCTACACCTTAGCCTTAGGCCTAAATTCTTAAATTGATGTCTTTTAATCGGGTCAAGATATATGAGTGGTACCCTTAACTAATTTACGCTATACGACAGTATTTTTGCCGTATGTTCATTTACTAGTCTCTACAATTTTATGCGACAAAAGCCTAGTAAGGACTTGAGTTAGGAGACATTACGTTCAAAGGGTTTTGTTACTTGTCTTATTAGTGCTGTCACCCGAGGTATACTCGAGGTATTATACTCGTAGTGACAAGGTGGGAGGTGTGGCCGATTTGGGTGAGTAACGCACTTAATCACTGTAACATCGGTAAACTTTGGATTTAGTGGGTATGTACGAAAGGTACTTCGTTTTTTTTTAATTAGAAAAATCATGCGATTTCTGGGAAAAAGGGTCCCGTAGCCAAAATGGCAAAAACGGAACCCTTATAATTTCGTCATGTCCGTCCGTCCGTATGTCACAGCCATTTTACTCGGAAAATATAAGACGTATCTTAATAAAATTTTGATAAAAGGTGTATTTTATATGCCGCTATTTAGTTATGTAGTAAAGTTGCAAAAAAAAAACACTTTAGGGGGGCGCTCCATACATCTTAAAAATAAAAAATATTTTTTACCAATGTCAACATGTTGCACATCAATCGACAGGTATTTAAAAATAGCATCGAGGTGTGTTTCAACATTTTGTGATTAAGTAAATATTTTTAGAAATAATCGCGTCGAAAATCAGAAAATTTGTGTCCAACTTTTGAACCTTGTAACTTTTGACCCGTAAGTCCAAAAAATATGAAAAAAATAGGAAATATGCGCCTTATCACATACTTTCTACGAAAATTGTTTTGAACGTTATCGGTTCAGCCATTTTTGAGTTTGAGCCAGTTATCTCCAGAAAACTTCTTCCATACGCATCAGATACGACCTTTTGGTATTAGTTTAGTTCTTATTCCATTAAAGGTACTTACGGAACCCTCCATTATGCTTGGCGCACTTGGCCGGTATTTTAATATTGAGTTAAATTTTATCACATATCACATCGATATTTTGTATGTTTCTAAGTTAAGGGTCAATTATTAATTGTGTAGCTGTTAGCTGTCGCGTCGTGACAGTCGATTTAATCGCTATTGGTGTCAGTCATGTCATGACCAATAGCGATTAAATTAAATCATGAGTTCATGACACATGCATGCATGAGCTCTTCAGTCAGCGCAGTAAAATTTCAGGTTTTTTTTGAAACAGGATAATAATTAAAAAAAAATAATGGTCGTATTGTTTTTACAATAAAAATGAAGTCTTCTTTCACTGAAATTTCCTTTCTTAAGGTACCTACGTTCCCTCCTTGTGGCAAAGTCGTGGGACGCCCTGTATAGAGGTCAACAAGAGTATCAAGACCCATTGGTCTTCACTTCACTTTAAGTGCAGTTCTTGAAGTGCATTCACTTTAACAGTAAAAGTATATGTGATTAAATCTTGTTTTTCATTTGAATACTGATGAAAAATCATGTGTTTTTTCTCCAAGATTTCGCACGGTTTTCGGCATCTTCCTTGTAAGCTCTGATCCTCTATATATAGATTTTTTTACCGCGAATTTATTCGCTCAGTTAATTGGCCTCATTTATTTACTCCAGGAATTTCGGCTAGCGACTGTCGCGCTTAATGAAATGGTTCCGTTTAACGCTGGGTGTGTAACAACTGCCGAAAATAAAGTTGTGGGCTATAACTTAAATAATATAGTATGTAAAGTATGTTATTTACTACTATAGTTATCTCATCGTCTTGTAAGAAATGTTTTATCACGAGTGGCCAATAACTATAGCAGCTACTCTATTTCGATTTGCAATGAATTCTGTATAATAATATTTATCTAAAACAACCATAAAGGGACGAAACAATATCATTTTTGGATTTTTGTGTCTTCTTATATCTCTCCGCAGACCTCCCCATAACTTAATTACTTGTATGAAATCCTTGTTTTAAGTCCTTCATTGATATTTTTAACAATAAGTATTATTGTGGGCATCGTCTAAAAACGGCAGATAAATATTGAACTTACACTTACTACGTCTTTTTTTATTTTATACCACGACGGTGGCAAACAAACATACGGCCCGCCTGATAGTAAGCAGCTACCGTAACCTATGGACGCCTGCAACTCCAATGGAGACACATGCGCGTTGCCGACCCTTTACAAAAAGGAGGATTCACTGTGTTGACGGCTAAAGGAACAAGAAGGTCCCTCATCGTCAACAGACTCGGTCCTCTTTGAGCTCTTTAGTCTTATTCCTCATAAAGTGCAAAAATAACGCCCTGGAACTTGTTTCAGAATGTCCCGATACAAAGTTTGCGTACCTAATAAAACTTATATGTTATCGTAAAGTATAACGCGTAGCTCATTACAGTTACGTATGATGTCCATCTCGTTTGCCATAAAAATACATATATACTCGTATATATAAAAGTTAGGTCCGGTGTTCAAATGTAGGTGAACTTGTTTGAATTCCTGAAATTTTAGGTAAATCATGAGCCACATAATAGGACCCTAGTTAGTTGCCTACTGTTGATTCTGCTACAATTTATTTTCATAAAAGTGCGCAAAGAAATGTGTCGTATGTCCTAATATTCTAGTAAGTATAGTTGGTGGGTAGCTCGATATGACAGAATAACCATAAATTTTCCGGAATTAGAAAAACATAGTCATGTTTTCTGAAAACGCCCCTAAATACTTGAACATAAAGTTACATCGCTACAAATATCTCCGAAACGATCTGAACACTTAATCCACTTCCCATTCCAAGTCAAGCCAAGACGACGCGATAAAACCGTCCTTATGTGTATAGCGGTAAGGGCGTTGACAGCTGCAGTGAGGCTAGAATTATTCATGTCTACATTAAGATGGTAGTTCTTTCAGTCCTGGCGAGCTTCCAGTGTTAAGGGCGCTTCACACGGAGGTGTTTAAGTTAATTGCAATTTTAACGTAACTTACTAGTTATATGGCTGTACCGTCATTAATGAAATAAACACGATAAGATAACGATTTGAAAATATAAAGGAGCGCTCCGAGAAAACAAAGGAAAGTGCCCCTTGTTCTGTCTTGGTAGTTCGCTGATTTTGTACACTTGAAAAAATTTAAAATAATGTATAATAGGGTACCCATAGACCATTTCATTAATATAATAAGTCTAGAAGAAAAAATATATTTTCGTATAAATAAATTAGCGTTCACTATCCTCTTAAATGGTGAATATAGGTACCTACATACCTACATACAACGGGGTGAGATCCGGATGAATGTTTATGTAATTGTCCTAGTTACTCATGCCGTTTCAGTTGAAAAGTCAATAAGTAGAGCAAGGAGTACGTGTTATATTCTCATTTAAGTAAATCTTGTATTTGTCTTACCGTCTTCAGAGTCTTTCCACGTATTCATTATTATTTAGGTCGGTATGTTGTTACTACTTACATATATAGAGCTAGGTACTCACAAACATGTCTTTGTCTGTATAGTAAAAGCGTTGGTTTTAATATTTTTTGTTTGCTTTTAATATTTCACAGTAGTCATAGTAGTCATAGTAGTCATAGTCATAGTAGCTTTATTCATCAACAATACAAGATTGTGTTTGAAATTCACTGTACACAATAACAAATACATTAAAATTTGAAAAAAATTAGAAAACTTATTACATACATAAATTTTAAACTTAACGAGATCAAAATATTAGGAACTTATGGGTATACACTCACTTGCCAGAATTTCATTTGCCAGAATTTCATTTGCTATAATAGTCAACAGCCATTATATTGTTTCCCATAATTACATATGCAATACTTATTGTTTACTATATTAGTCACGTGCCAGAAACTTTGTTTCCCATAAAATCAATTTCAATAATATCATTTGTCATGATCGTTGTAAGCCATAATGATCACTAGCCATAATATCATTTGCCATCCAAATTGCTTCCCAGAAAGTAGGTTAGGTTAGGTTAGAACTGTGACCTACCAAATAAAACGGCTACCAGAAAGTAGGTTAGGTTAGGTTAGAACTGTGACCTCCTACAAAATAAAACCGCTACCAGAAAATAGGTTAGGTTAGAACTCTGATCCCCAAAAAGCGAACGGCTACCAGAAAGTAGGTTAGGTTAGAACGGTGACCTCCTATAAAATAAAACGGCTACCAGAAAGTAGGTTAGGTTAGAACTGTGACCCTCAAAAAGCGAAAGGCTACCAGAATGTAGGTTAGGTTAGAACTGTGATCTCCTTCAAAATAAAACGGCTACCAGAAAGTAGGTTAGGTTAGGTTAGAACTGTGATCCCCAAAAAGCGAACGGCTACCAGAAAGTAGGTTAGGTTAGGTTAGAACTGTGATCTCCTATAAAATAAAACGGCTACCAGAAAGTAGGTTAGGTTAGAACTGTGATCCCCAAAAATGCGAACGGCTACCAGAAAGTATGATAGGTTAGGTTAGAACTGTGATCTCCTACAAAATAAAACGGCCTCTACATAATAATATGGCTAAGTACCAGAAAGTAGGTTAGATGAAGGATGGAAGCGACTTGGATAGCGGACAGATTATTTTTTATAAAATCTACTTGTTTGAATACATAGAAGTTCGCATCAAGCTTGCCTTCTAAGTTAAATGATAGGATTATAGTGATAAGTAAATAAATATTTTTAGAGCTCCTACAGGAATATAGTGAGCAAATGCGTTGTTTATATGCATGAATTCGGAAAACCATTATTTAGTATGGAGTTTAAATATTCTATTAAATAGTATTATTACAATTAATAATATGGACAACAATACGATGGCACTCGTACGTTCTGAAATCTAATAATCGGGTAAACAAAGATTATGTCACATCATTTTTATGGTAAACAAACCATTCGGGCAAATGAAATTCGGGAAAATAAAATTCGGGCATATGAGTATTATTTTATATAATTTTCGGGCAAACAGTAGACAACCGAACTTATGATCCAACTTACCAACAACTAGGTACTAATATTACAAGTATATAAGAAGGTGGTATTTTAAATTTCACGTTAGACATTCGTATCGTATTTCAGACGCAGGGTTGTAATAATTGATCCATTTTGATTTCAGTACACACATAAATGGTATTGTATGTATAATTGCTACAGGTTATAGTAAACTGTTAACAAGAAACTTGTTATAAAATTTAAATGTCAAACGAAGGAAAATTACAAAAAAACCTCGAGTTCTTATTTTTTTTTATACTAGCCTTTTCCCGCGGCTTCGCCCGCGTACTATAAGTACTCAAAAAGGATACGATACCCATGTTGATTATCAGACTTTGTGAACACATTTGCCCCTTTTAGGGGTTGAATTTTCAAAAAACCTGAAACACGTGTTTACTCATTTATCGTTAGAAATACTCCTGTGAAGTTTCGAATAAAATAGTCTAACAAATCTTGATTCGCCATACAAACTTTGGACCCCCATTTTACCCCCTTAGGGGGTGAATTTTGAAAAATCCTTTCTTAGTGCATCCCTAGACCTTATAAGGAACCTACGTGTCAAATTTGGAATCTCTAGACCAAGCGGTTTGGGCTGTGCGTTGATATGTCAGTCAGTCAGTCAGTCAATCAGTCAGTCAGTTTCTTCTTTTATATATTTAGATTATAGCGTGTCTTTAGTGACTAGTGCAATACCTACCTGATACATTGCAAGTCCAATGTATTTCCAACGTAGTTACAAATTGTCGTGCTAAGTACTCGTACCACGCGGTTGACCTGTCTTCGCCAAACAATGTTTATTCTTTTCTTTGTTGAACGGAACCCGTGCCAAACTATTTCCGAAAACTGTGCCACGACGATTATGAAATACGAGTGCTTTCTTTCTAAATTAAAAATACACTATCAATAATATCCATAAGTTTACTGACAGGTTAATTTGACTACTTTTTACGAAACATGAAATCGATTAGCAACTGATTTGATGATAAATTGACGAGTGATGAATTTGAAAACGTACAATACGTAAAGAATGATTCGTTCTTCAAAATAAACCCAATTATTAGAGGGCCCGTTGCACCAAACCTAAAGACAGTTTACCATACCATAGATAAATAATTAATTAAGCTTACTTAATTCTCTTTGCTAATACGTAGTTTGTTATCACGAATTTATATGACGAGTTTGCCAGTTTTCTATGGGATGTTGATAATGATGATGGGCTGGCATTATATTTAACGTTAATCGATTCATACACGTATCCCTAGAGCTCTCTGGCGACCTTACTTACCGGCAGGAACAAAACACTATGAGTCTAGTCTAGTGCTATTTGGCTGTGGTTTTCTATAAGGTGGAGGTACTTCCCCAGGCTCTACTGAAACGTCTTGACAGTACTATAAAGATAAAAAATATTTATTCTTCAATTTAGGCACATTATAATGCACTTATGAACGTCAGAGAAAAAAAATACCACCGGTTCTAATCCTACACGTCTGACCCGAGAATTATTATGACTGGCAAGAAACTCGGGACTTGTTTTTTCAAAACATTCATTCATTCAATCTTGAAGATACACAATAAAGCGTAGTTCTTCAAGAAGACATATCAAAAGAGCTTGAGAGACAGACAATGTACCTATTGTTTAGTTAAAAAGAAAAAAAAAAAACAAATCTGACTGCTTCACGAAACGTTTGATAAAATAACCATATGATGCACATCATACCATATGGCAAATATTTATATACTGCTTATATCATTTTCACATTTGTAATAACAAATAGGTAGTGATTAAGTACAATTGTATGTCGTACTGCATACTTACTTTGTATAACGCCTTTTAAATCAAACTCATTAATCCTTCTTAAGGCGTGTCTAACCGGATGTCCGCACTCTACTCGTTAATTTCACCCCATTTCGACGCCATCTTGCGCCATTTTTAAAGGACCATCACCGAACAGGAAGCGGGTATACGTCATTCATAATGATTTATTGTTTGAATAATGGAATCGAGACTTTACAAAGGAATTGGTCTTTTGTGGCTCGATATTTATGGAAAGGCTCAGGAATACATTAAAAGGTCACTTTGACTTTCTTTGACATTTTTTGTACTTTCCTTCTGATTTAGTCCTATAATAGTTTTCAACGTTTCTCTTATTAACAAGTTGTAGAATATATGAAGTTTGAGAAAAGAACTAAGAACTCTTCCACTAAAACAGATAGGCCACAAGCCATCGGGGTCTCTATGTTAACATACGGTTTCTTTTTTTGCATTTTTTACGTAAAAGAATCAAAACAGCCTTGTGAAGGCTGCTAAGGAGGTTGAACGATAATCTTGTCAAACTTGACGAGAACCAAGCGTAAAGGCAATGCACAATCGGTCGTTGTGGAGATCCTTTGGGAAGCGAGTTAAGTCCAGTTGTGATATCTTCCGTGTTAAAAAAAAGTTGAGTTATGATAAAAAATGGAAAGGGAGCAAAATTTCCAAAGCTATAAAAATCGGACAAATATCAAATACACTAACACAGTAAGGACATTGAGGACAAACCCATAATTTTCTATCTCCATAGTACAGACATATGAATGTACGATGTAGTAATGTATATATAACGTAAACAACTCCAGATAACAATTTTACGAGCGGTTCCCATAGTAAATGAAATCCCTAGACAAATAAGCTGTAATTCTCAAGGCTTACTGGCACGCCACAGCCGACTACAAGTCTGAGATGAGATTACGCACACTTTTTAGTTTTATATCTTGATCGTAAATCGTACGTATGGAAAACTTAATACTATTCGGGTGGAGGATAATAATGGACATTTTTATTTATGCACCAAATAAAACTGAGTATAATCTATTGCGTATGCTTACCAAACGCGGGAAAAATTATCCAATATATAGCACTGTCTGAATCCGGTCTAATTACTACGCATCACTGGTTACTTTGACGCTTACACTGGTTATCTGGTTAGCCAGACATCGTAACTGGAGGCCGACATTCGCGCAACCAATGAAAATACAGCCAGCTCATTACGGAACCCACTTAGGGTAAACAGTGTCCCAAGGTCCATTACACGAGGTCGTGGGGCATGGGGTGCTGGTTAGGGTGGGCCGTTCGTGTAAATTTTGGAAATAAGCAATGCAATACCACTCAAAAGATGCGTAATTTTATTTAGATGACGAGAAAAATATTTAAAAATATTAGCTATTTATTTTGAGCCCTCTTTCAACGATTAAATATAAAAATATTTAGATGTTTTGACACGAAATGGCGATGCTGCAATGGAAAAAACCTGGCGGCATAAGTAAACATTTTTTTTAATAAAAAAAAATCCGGTTTCCAGTATGATAAATCTTAGGTTTCCTTTTTTTTGGTGACATGTATGGAGTACCCCTCTTAAAAATATATTGCTTACGATTTTGACTACATAATCCAAGTAGCGGCTTCCAAAATGCCCATATATTTCAAATGTACGCCTATACACCTGTCAGCACGCGAGATAGTTTAAACCCACCAATTTGGATGTAAACGGGTAAATGCGGGTATATTGAGTAAATACTGCGTATTTACCCGGTATTTACCACTGAGTTTTTACTCACTACCCATTTCTAACCCTTCTAGAGTCAAACTTAGAAAACTGCACCGACATTAAACTCTATGAAGAATCGAATGATGTGTCATTTTCATTAAACTCTATGAAGAATCGAATGATGTGTCATTTTACGTAGGTATGGATACATGTCCTATCCGTGTGTTACCGGTATGCTGCCGCTTAATGGCATTCGTGCGACCTCTATTTATATAAACGTCTATGCTGAGTTTGCGCGTAGGTAATCGTTTGATCTTTGTATGGTTTGTATCAAAGCTAAGACCGGAATCTCGGCGACGTCCGTAAATACGGAATTTACGACGCTTCTACGCTAATAGGTTATGCTGACCTTCGACTAGAGTTAGTACCTACAAAAAAAGTAGACGAGATAGAAAAGGGAAATTGTCTAGTTTTGTCTACGGATGGTGGTAGTGCCTTAAATGATTTACACTGTTACACATTTAGCAAGATGCCAAATAGTATACGTTTCTCTGCAATTGAGTTTAAATAACATAACTTTAACAAAGTTCCACGAAAAATTGTCCTGAAGAAAGGTTTTTTTGATGACAGTAAAATGAATTAAGTTTACCTACCTTCAAGGAAACGAATATACGAATTTGCTATACCATATTCCATTTGACCTAATGCATATTAAATTTAGCGTCCTTAATTTCGTCTACCAAAAAATCTCAACCAAACCTTAACATCTAACGGATACGGTCTACATTTGGAAATTTAAGATTCTTAATGTATTTCTTAGTTATGACGAATGATTACGGGTCGCTACTGAATTAATTTCAGGGATGAAATCGTCGTCTCCGAATGGAGATATCTTCCTTTGTACTCTGTTTACGTATAGAAGGATTAAGAATTGAAGGAGATGGTATTAAGAATTGAAAGGAATTTATGAGAATTTATCCAGATTTGGACTAAGTAATTAGTTAAGAGCTTCAAGGATTAAGATTGATCTAATAGAAAACTCATCGGGTAAATGTCTTTACCCGATGAGGAGTTCACTTTGAATTTATAAAAATTAATAAGTAAAAATAAATAAATAACTCAATATAATCTTTATATGCAATGAAAATGTAAATTAATTATATAATTTCAATTTAATTAATATTGTAAAACCAAATATTTTTGCATGCAATTAATGTTCTGTAAGTCATTACTTATATGGAAATATTAAAGAGGCTTCAATTAATAGAAAACTCAATAGGTACAAAGCTATCAAATACATTTAATCACCCCAGTACGGTCGAAATAAAAAGATTTCCATGCCCAAAATTTATAAACAAAATAAATAGTTTACGCCAACCATGCTCAACAAAATAAACAAAGAAATGCTAAAGTGCCAACTTATGTATTCAATACAAAAGAACATATTATTTTAACTTGTATAGTATAGGCATACCCAATGAAAAGAGAAGAAATTATTTGTTGAATTGAATTGAATATATATTGCTATCAGACACGAGAATGAAGAAAAAACAATTTTAGGAAAATAAATCTTATCAACTTTTTAAAATAAAAAGTATTCTACATTATAATAAGGGTTCTGCTTTCTTTGTACCCAACCTTCCCCTAAAAGTGTTTTTGTTAGGAAGGATTAGTTTAAATAAGTTATTTATGTTTGGGTTCGGCGCGGCTAAGGAAAACATCGTCACGGCCTCCGTACTCTCCGTACGCTTCTTCGTATTAGGGCTACGGCATTTAATTGGTATAGTTGCTAAAAGTTAGTTTAGCTACAAGCTACGAATCATCAGGTATGTTTTCCTAATTCCAATTATTATGCGTACGAGTACCTACGTGTCAGTTTCGTTTTTAATTTTTACGAATCGTTGAACAAGATTCGTAGGCAAAAAGTTGAAACTCTTGTTCAAACTAAAAAGTATTGTTATGAAATAATATAAAAAGATAAAACAAATACACAATCTCAAAGAACACTACCGAAAATTAAATAGATCGAAAGAACTCATCTTATTAATTGTTTACTGTCTTCGATCTCGTAATAGTGGTTTATGTAACTGTTACGTAATAAGGCCTAATTACGTACAGTTGCATACACTGCTTTATCTACACACATATTAGAAATCCTAAATGAAGTGTTCGGAAACCATTAGAATGACCGCCATTGCACTGCCATGACCAACTCGATTGTGCCGGCGGTCGGGCGGGCGCGTGCCGGCGGTCGGAGAGGAGGGCAGATTTTCATTACGTTATCGTAGGTAATGAATTTTCACACGTTTTTACCATACTGTCACAGATAATACACTGATGTTACGTTACTGGTTGCAATAATGGTGGTAATTACATACGGTTTCCGAACGCGGAATAGAGGATTTATGATATTGGTGTAGATAAAACATTTTATTCGTATAGTCTAGTTTCTACTGGGACTGTTTCTGGACAGTAACATGAGTTGGAGATGTCTAATTGAAAATATACATATGTTCATCTTATGCGCTACGTATGCTGAACAAAATTTCGACCTCAATCAGTTATATTAAGAATCTCGTAATTGCTTGATTACGCCTACAGGATGTTTCACGCTGTAACGTCCCGCATTCTACACGACACTTGCCACACTTAATTTTGTATACAGAACATCACGTGACCTCCGAGGATCACGTGACGCTTTCTATACAAAATGAAGTGTCGGAAGTCGGAACTGTCGTGTAAGACGCGGTACGTTCCAGCGTGAACCATACTTACTGATGCCCTGATCTTTGGGAGCTGCAATCCATATACCTAACGAAGTAATAAAATCCTCAGTTTGTACGCAAGGAATGTTACCAGTCTCTTGTGCATTATACTTAGTACTCGTAGTGTATGTAACTGTTACGGAATAAGTGTTTTAAGGCCTAATTACGTACAGTTGCATACACTGCTTTATCTATACACATATTATAAATCCTAAATGAAGTGTTCGGAGACCATTAGAATGACCGCCATTGCACCGTCATGACCAACTCGATTATGCCGGCGGTCGGGCGGGCGCGTGCCGGGCGGTCGGAGAGGAGGCAAATTTTCATTACGGTACCGTAGGTAATTAATTTTTATACGTTTTTAACACATTGTCACAGATAATAAACTGATGTTACGTTACTGGTTGCAATAATGGTGGTAATTGCATACGATTTCCGAACGCGGAATAGAGGATTTATGATATTGGTGTAGATATAATTATTAAAGGGCGTTTAAAATTGTTGCTGTCATGAAACTAGAATACCTACTCAACCTCTTATTCACTGAACTATCTATTTAATAATAGGTACTTAACACTTATATAGTTTTAATACGTTCGCTATTTCTGTATCTCGTCTTGTATTTATCAGCGTTTATGCGGGCTGCATCCATATAGTACGGGCGGACACCATAAGATCTGCTACGTTACGTGATACAAAGGTAAAGCCCCATGGCACATGTACATAAAAGTGATTCTGAGTTCCAAAAAATAGTTAAAAAAACATATAATTGGCCGAATGCAATAAAAGTACCACTTCCGGTGTAAAACATGGATGGTATTTACCTACGTCATTTGATATAAAGATGAAAGATGGGGTCAAACTCAACAACACATTTACGTCACTGTTGAACCTGTTTGCCGGGCACTCCATGCATGAACTGGCAGACTGGGTTTTTCTGTCTCTACATACAAATTACTCTTTGTTGCCACAAGTGTCATCTTTATTTCAAATGACATAGGTAAATACCATCCATTTTTTACGCCAGAAGTTGTACTATTTTGTGCTTTCGGCCAATTGTAGTTTTTTCAATATTTTTTCGGAACTCAGCATTACTTTATGAACATATGCCATGGGGCTTATCTTTGTATCACGTAACATAGCAGATCTTGCGGTCCCCGCCCGTAACTGCCTCGGAGCCCATTCAACGCTTTCCGGTTTTTTCCTTCTCTTCATACATTGTCAGCAGATCCCAGGCAATACCAAGCTATAATTTCTTTAACTCTTCTGTATACGAGAACAGACGCTGACGCATTTATATTATTGTTATATCACCTATAAGCTGGCTCACCGGTTTCGTACACGAACGTATAAATACAAGAATTCATCTGCGTTTTACTACGCACTTATTAGGTACATTACGATTGTATCTCTCTTGTTACATTGTAGTCTGTTGGACTAAATTCGGTCGCGCTACCTACTAGGGCTCGCGGTCGATTCCGGGTTTCGGGTACCCGTTTCCAAGATCCGTTTCTGAGTAACACGAACACGGTTTTCTGGCCCGTTTCCCACGTGTAATAAAGAAACGTGTAATTAAGATCCGTTTCCACGAGTAAACGGGTAGCCGAAGCCACGTTCCTTAAATACACGCGGATCTCGAAACGTCCTTGACGAGTGGCAGAGATACTAGTCGAGACGTTTAAGAGCTAGTAATGAATACATGTGGTAGCTTAGGGAATTTTAGTCATGTTGAATCTTCTTGCGAGTCCATAGAGTTGAAATTTAGTTAACGGTTAATTTGAACGAACCTTTTTTCCACGCAAAGCACGGGTTTGTTTTCAATAGATAAAAGATGAATTACCTATATTAAAATAACAATTCTGCCGTTTTAGCAATGTAAATATTATTTCGTTATACTCAATACTTATTCCATTGAATCAATAGTGTCTCCGTTCTTTAAAATAAAGATTCAGGTAATTATTATTTTTATACCACGATGGTGGCAAACAAGCATACGGCCCGCCTGATGGTAAGCAGCTACCGTAGCCTATGGATGCCTGCAACTAATGAGGTGTCACATGCGCGTTGCCGACCCTTTACAAAAAGGACGATTTACTGTGTTGAAGGCTAAAGGAAAAAGATGGTCCCTCGTCGTCAACACACTGGGTCCTCTTTGAGCTCTTCGTTGTTTAGTGATAAAAAACACTATATTTGATTAAAATTAGATAGTGGTCTGCGGCGGCGGTTAGGACGACGGTCAGGTATTCAAATCCGGGCAAGAAAATTATATTATTTGGACATTTTATCCCCGATTTATTTACCCTAGTACAACGAACGGTTCTCTAAATTAACGCTGAAAATTGTGTTGCCTAGTATCAGTTCGCAACAAACTTTTCGCGTAATTTCACATCGCGGAATGATCATGTGCCAACTTATCAAAAGATTTTGTTTTATTTCTCTCAGTTACCAACTGTACGTTTGGCCTGTTTTTATTTAAGTCACTTTTCTAAATGCCGCCTTTCGAGTATAGAATGGTTTAGTTTGCGTAATATTCATTTCGTAAGGATGCCATTTTCACTGTGGGCAAATTATATACAGGTAGTTATTATTATTTTAATACAATAGTTTATTCATTAGACTTCTTGCTTAGGATATTTTTTATATTAAAAAGTCGATTCTTGCGCGGCACGCTCGCTTCGCTCGCTCGGCTTCGTGCACTGTTTGCTCACGGTAGATCTAATACGCTCCTCTTCGCTTCGCTCGTCGTCGCACCTAACTGGAGTCCGTCACATATGAGATTATATCATTCTTTTAGTTATAGTCTTCCGAGTCCGATGTAAGCCACGATTTTTAGTTAGTGTATTGTTTTGTTTTGTGCTATGCTATGTTTCACGTGTCTGCCGTTGACGCTGGCGCTAGTGGCTAAGAAATTATAATGTTAGGCCAAGGCATATCCGGTCAGATACGTGGTCACCTGCGTTATAGTTATAAGTTAATCTTATTTTTATTTTATTACGTTATTAATTTCTACTGTTCTCTTGTTTATTACTGATGTTTTTTGTCATAGATTGTACTAATTAGCCACATATGTTTGTTACCTGCCGTGAATTTTTCACCGGATGGTCTTTTCGGAACATCAGCGCTGGCTAACGCTAGCAACATGCTGAGAAGAGGCCATTTCGTGACACTTGTCTTACTCTTCAATTATCTGTAATTTGTTTTTTTTTTTCTGTAATGTCACGAATAAATATATTTCTATTGCTATTTCTATTTTTAATAGTTGCTTGGCCTAGTGATAGATTTGACAAATGATAAGTATCCCAAAAGTTTAGAGTCATTATAATAATCAGCTTTAAAACAATTCTACCAAATGAAACGTTATCATACAAAATTTTGCTAATAGTTAGTTGTTAAAGTGAATCATCAGCGAAATGTTGGTTAGCAAGTGAAATTCGGCCAAAAAAAGTTCGGCGAAAAGGCAGAACACTACAACGAACATGTCCTATTATGAATTGATTACTACCATTTACTAATAAATTGTACAACTTACTATTTTAAACTTATGAGCATCAGAAGTAACAGAACGGTCCTTTTTAAAATTATCAACCATTTGTTTCCATTTCGAATCATTTTATATCTGAAAACAGGTAATTTATTATTTTGGGCACTAAATTATGTCACTATATACATTATAAATGATGTACTCATAACATGAATATCCATTATTACTAAATACACTCAACATTATCTTGATTTGTATTAGTAGTCAATAAATTGGTATTAATGCTACTTACCAGTTAAATTGTTTTTTTTTTTTTACAATTTTTTTATATTCTTCTGGGTAGCTCGTTGACATGCAATCATAACAATTTTATAACAACAAAAACCAACAAAACAAAAAAAACTATTAACAAGACAACTAACACTTTTTTTAAATGGTAAGATTAACTCGGGAAGACTGTAGTATCCAACTGACCGACTAAGTGGAAAACTGAAGCCATACTAAAACTCAATATCTTAGGCATGTTTTTTTTTTAAATTATATTGAAAGTTCCTTCTACCTATAAGTATCACAGTGAAATTAGGCCGCGTGGCGTCAAAACAAAAGGAAACATTTACTATGTGCCTCTATAGAGATTAAGTAAATCCTCTTAAAATCGTGCCACTTAAGGTCTTGTGTTTATACAGACGTGTTGACTTTATTACAACAACATAGATCTTAAAATAGGTGGCCATTATGATTTGGAAATCTACACGTTTGCACCAAAGGGTGTCGTAAAATCTGCATTTTATTTTATTACCTGAACGCTAATCTCAAAGTGACCTAAGTCAACTAGCAGTTTACCTGTTTTAGGATCTAAGCTTAATTGAATAAGTTATATTATCGCGGGATAACCAAAGTAGCATAAGTAAGATTGGTTCTTTGTTAAAAACACCTGTGCATGGTACTTTGATAAGGCCTCTTAAATTGGTGGTTAATTATTTTTGCCGCTGCCGCGTATCTCACGGTAGTGAATACCAAGGACGAGATAAAACTAACAGTTCAATTGATGATGATTTTATGAACTCTTAATATAGTATTATAATGAATACCTAAGATATTTGTAAAAGTTTCTAGTTTCATTGCTGTGGAGTCCACAACAATGATACTAGAAACTTTTACATCATTGTATACAAGATGATTCACGAGAAGTGAGCAAAAACAACCCTACACAATTAATTAGTACACGCTAATGAATCAGCCGCCATCGCCATCATGTTTAAGTGAAACAATAACGCCTTTCTATTTTTTCACCTTTTTGTTACTTATAAATTTTATTATCTGTAATCATAGTCACCTTACACAAACAAACCAATAAAGAAAAAACCTCTTTAAGAATTATGACAGAACACTTCGATTATGAAAAAAAATTGTTAAATTAAGTGAGATACGACGTTTCCAAAGTAACCAGACATCATTTTTACACCATAGAAATCTAAAATATAAGGAGAAATGGCATGACAGCTAAAACACTGTCCCTAAATCCTGATCAACTTGATCAGAAAACTCGATCACAATCTCAGTAACATGACAACCGGTGCAGTATAAATTTAATACAAACATAAAATCACTGTTTTCGCCTTAGTTACTTGTACAAATCGCAGTACAACTATTAATTCTGTGGTGTCAATTATCAAATATAAAGCTAATATTGATATGTTTTTGCCAGAAAAATAATTTAAAAAAACGTTTTCCTATGCAAGCTGTCAAAATGGCATCCATTGCTTGATTTATGTGCTTATTTCTTTATTTATTAGATGTTTACCAAGCTGACGCTCAATGGACAGCGAACTTGTGATATTTGACATTAAGTCACAAAATTGAAATAATATGTCAAAATAAATTTGCAATAGTGCCGCCGATCAGTCGATATTCTTAATTTTATCTTATCGATATTTTTACGAAGACGTGCATACAATAAGTATTCGAATAAGTAGTAGGTATATTGTTAATTTATAACTATCGATTGATTGACATACTTGAATATTAAACGTTAGTTTGATCGTAATTTTTTCATATTTGGGGTCGTCCAGAAATCATGTGATAATATTTGGCCGATTTTTGTACCCTTACGCGCTAAGCAAGTCTAATGTCGTTTCTACTGTATTGCGTATATGTTCAAGATGCTACTCGTATCTCAGAAAAACAGGCATCATAAAAATCTGCTTAAGACAATCTGCTGAAAAATAGAGCGCATTATTTGATCTGATTAAATTTTTGAGTAAAATTCCTGCTTTTGGCTTTCCCGCTTTGAAAAAAAATTACACGTGATATCTTCTCTGAAACCCCCCCCCCCCCCCCTTCCATCGTGATCATTCGGGATATTTTTCTTACAAGCGAGTTCATCATCATCATCATATCAGCCGAAAGACGTCCACTGCTGGACATAGGCCTCCCCCAAAGAGTGCCACAATGACTGGTCCTGCGCCACCCGCATCCAGCGGACTCCCGCGACCTTCACCAGGTCATCAGTCCACCTTGCGGGGGGTCTACCCACGCTGCGCCTTCCGGTTCGTGGTCGCCACTCGAGAACCTTTCCGCCCCAACGGCCATCGGTTCTACGAGCAATGTGCTCCGCCCACTGCCACATTAGTTTAGCGATTCGGAGGGCTATATCGGTTACTTTGGTTCTGCTGCGGATGGCCTCATTTCTGATGCGATCACGCAGAGAGACTCCAACCATAGCCCTCTCCATTGCCCTTTGGGTGACTTTGAGCTTTCTTATGAGGCCCATTGTAAGCGACCACGTTTCAGTACCATATGTCATCACTGGCAACACACACTGTTCATTTTAACAATATTTAAAATATACAGGGTATATAAAATATTGTTAAAATGAACTCGCTTCTCAAAGCACTAGACTTTATTCTAAAACACTATAAAAATGTAATAAGAAAGTAAAAAGTATATTTTATAATTATCAAAACTATGTGTAGGAAGGTATTCATTTTGTCTTTAATACCGATAAATACCTCAATATATAATCATATCATATCTACTTATATTGTGAAGCTGGCTAAAGCTAAATAAGTAATTAAAATATCCTACGATACCATACAACCTCATCTGTAGTCAACTGTAGAGCATTCAATAGTAACCCTTATTTGCATCGGTTCTAATTGCTTCGGACCCGTTCGAGCCGGTATTAAGTACCCGTGTACCCGTAGGAACGTTTCTCGAAACGTTTCCAAGGAAACGTTTCCTGGAGACGTTTCCGAATCCCGGCGGGTTCGTGTAAACCGGCTCCTTAGCACCGTCGGTCTTAAGTACACGGGTATTCGTCTCCGCGTGTAACACGTGTAGCGGGAGCTCTACTACCTACTTGTATTTAGTCGTGTTATATGGCATCATTTGACAAGTAGGCAATTGTGTTTTAAGAACTTTTATTAGATCACAATTAATTAAAACTGTAATGTGTTACTAAAATTAACATTTGGTCTTCACAACGCACCCTAAATAAAGTGAGGCGGTAGCCACTAATAGAGACGGCGGATATGATAGGGTAAACGTATTCTGGCAGTACAACTGAAGAACAAATCAAATTATTTTAATAAATATTGAATATATGAACCCCTAAGAGTTCGGATTGGAGGTACGGACTCATAATGTTCTATTGGCTAAAATGCGCCTTAGTATGTACAAGGATTGCATATACACGGGAAAATTCGACCGGTGCTGCTGTGACCCGGGTGACCAAGTGGTTAAGGCGTCTGCCGCGAATGCCGAAGACGCTGGTTCGATCCCAGCCCTGGGCACCGGAGCCCTAGGTCACTTTTTCCTTATTATATGGCATCTATATAAGTTTGTATTATAGCAGTGCTGCAGAACGTCTGATTTTCAAGAAATAGGGTAAGGCAGCTTTCACACTGGCGCCGTGTCCCGCTCCGGTGAACTAGGCAGCGCTATACACACGCAGAGCGCTATCTCGCTCACACACCGTTGACGCATGCGGAAACCGCATCAGTGTGATAACCGCTTAAGGCGTGTAACTTTCAATCCGGAGGCAGGTTCGAAACCCTCGTTGAGTTTCTTTGAAATTTACCAAATATCACTTGATATTTACCAGTGAAGGAAAACATTGTGAGGAAACTGGATCTCAGTTCAAAGCAATTCTTGGAATTAAATCGCCGAGCTGATCTCAAGTTCCAATGAGCTCAGCAAAAATCTGGACGAACGCTAGTAAAGGAGATAAACAAAAACCGTCAAGAAATATAAAACTCGTTTCAAAACTTAAACTTACCGCGTTATTAGTGTCTAAATATTTGTTAGCTTTATGTTATTTAACTGATACTTAACTGAAACAGTTGTATTCACCCAACTAGACAAGTTTAATGTAATAGAAATGAATTTATCCGCTCCCAGAACAACCTTTGTTTCCAAGGAAAGTCTTCGCAAAACAACCCGATTTCCATTTAGACAGATGAATTCAGATCTTTATGAATTATTTACTCTGTACAACGGAGTTGAGGTTAACATTATTTGACTTAACAAGGCAGTTATCATATTCAACAAAGACTTTTTCCTGCTCGTCGACTACTTGAATTAAGACTTTACGAGTATATGTAGAACGAACTATTAGCGCATACTTTTCGATGGAGAGCTTTCATCACCATCGTTGACTTAGTCTTATGGAATTTCAATATTATAACACGTTCGGGGAGGAAGACAACGACCTCGACGATTTATCTAGGCAGTTATCTATTTAACACGGACAATGTTTTCAGTTGAGTATTATGTATTTTCTATCATCGCTATGAAATTACTACAACTCGTAGCAACTTTGATTTAAACGTTTTGCGCATTTAAATAGTGACATTATTTCAAACTACAGTCGAGCACGACTTCTCAGCATTTATGTATGAAATGTATGATGTATAAACCTGATACTTGCTACGTTATTGACGCGATATGTGGCGTTCGTGCGTTTCCCTGAATTATGGAAAAGCGATTTTGTATAGATATCTTCACTCCACTATAACAGTTCACGTGTCTTTAGTCACTATAGTGTTAGTATGTTTCACGAAAGTTAAAATTTAAAGTATATTTTCAATCCAGTTTTATTTGTTTCATGTAGGTAATTAAACGGTTAGTAATGCTGGTTATACAGGGTGTTTTTTCAATAGCTAGCCATACTGTGAAGGGTGATTATGGAAGTCATACTGAACAACTTTTTCTACGAGACCAACCCCGATATCCCAAAAAAAAATTGTCTTCCCCATAGAAAACGTCGACGTCTGATCAGCCGAAATGTATGAAACAGCCGAAGAAAATTTTTCGATTTCGAAGTTGGTCCCTTAGTAAAAATTGTTTAACATGGTCTACCAAATCACCTCACACAATATGGCTAGCTATTACAAAAACATCCTGTAGTGTTATTGAAATGAATAGTTAAACATGATATCAGTATTCTCTTCCTGTCACCGTTTGGCACGGTTCCCGGTTACAAATGATCGTTTTAGCACGGTCGTATAACACACGATTATGATCAAGTATTATATGTTTTCGCTGTAGGTTCATTGCTTTCAGAGTTTCTGATCGTAAATGCTAACGTTTAATTTTTAAAATTAAATGAGTAGCTTCACACTCTCCGGTTTGCCTATTAAAATTTTAAGACTCAAACCGTTTTATTCTGTAGGTTTAAATAAGACATGAAGCCAAACAAGTTCTAAAAAGCTTACCAAAAAGGAGGTTTTCGACGGTTGGCCAGTGATTAAAGTCAAAACTTTATACCTAGTTCAATAATAAGTATACTTAAGTTTGTCGTTTTATCTTTACATTTGTATATTTATTTCACAATGTGAAGAAAAATACGACGTGCAAAAATCGCTTATCATAAACTAGCCACTAGTGATTCACATCGCAGACAAGTTTAGAATAAAGACAAGTCTATCTTGGTATTTTAGCAAGCAGACTTTGGTAATGCGGTGCTTCGTTTAGTTCACGTCAACTAAATCATATAATCGGGTATCGACAGATTTTGACAAGACGCACGGTACTATAGAAAACGAAAAATGTGTAATTTAAAGCACCAATTGATAGATTACAAGATATTAAATTTTGTGAGTCACAAAAACCGGCATACGTTGTAGAGGAACTTAATAACTAATAGTTAATAGTATCCTAGCTTGTTTGTTGACGGAGTAAGTAACATTATATGAAAAACTTTGTCCTTTGGCAAAAGTCACGTTGTGTTAAAAAAATTACCTACGTAGCAGTACCAAACCAATCCAACGTTTACGAGCTGGCAAAGTTTTGTTTGTCTTTCCTCGCAACATACTTAACGGCCCTTTCAAACTTCACTCAGCAGAAAATAAACATAAGTATTTTAAGCTTGAAGTATCTACTCTAGAGTTTGATTTTTTTTTGCTTAGCGTAAGAAAATAACTCTTTGAACTTCTTTGATATAAAAGTTTAATTCTGTTTTCTTTGTAACGCAATTGTTGAAGTCATTCCTGTGCGAAATGTACAGCGGAAAACAAATTATCAAATACAAAAAAAATTAAGACTTTTAAAGTTCAAATACGGCTCTAGAACATGCGCGTGCGCATACGACTACGAAGGATTATCGCCACATAACGGAAAAGTACATAGCGTAGCACACGAAGCATTCTTACTTTGCTGTTAAACAATGGCTTATAATTTTCCGGGTATCTAAAACATGAATCGGCAACTTTTCTAAGGCATATAATAATATAAGTTGGCCGTGAATTAATTAGCGACAATATTTTTTTATAAGCCTTAAACATGTGGCATCATATTATTGAAAAACGGCAGCAATATATAACGTTGTGCATTTTTGATATTTTGGAATGGTTAGGGAATAATTTTGCACGAATTGCTTTAATTATCAGTATAAAAGTACTATCATTTATGTGGCAAAATACAATATTCATTTATTACGCTATCGTTCACAAACATGACAAATTTATATTACATTAAAAATTTAACACTTCAGAACTATTACAATTATTTATTCGATCAGGTCACGTGTCCGTCTTACGAATTTTCAATCTGACGAATCTCTCGGTCACGTGACCTGTCGCTAGTTTAACATTTTTTCTTTCAGCCCTATGAGGGAAAACTACGACAATCGCACGATTTTTCTAATCTAAAAAAAAGGAAGTATAGGTAGATATTTAGGTAATACCTATAGACCCGTACCGATAAATTATTAAGTTTTGATAATATTAAAGATGCTTATTATTCGCATACAGAGTTCAGGCCATCCAACTTAGCTAATAATAATAATTTGTGTCATCCTAGGTTGTTGCGTAGGTAGAAACTTAGACAATTCTTTTTTTAAACATTATTCGTTAAATAGAAAATTAGAGATCAAAATTGTTTATTCACTGTAACAGCAAAGTTGTTACTGACGCACGCACGCGTTTTGTGTCACTTTCGTCAATGGGAATACTGACGTTCAATCAGCACATATATGTGGACTTCTACAAGCCTATATAAAATTAGAGTTGATCGATTAGGTACTGTGCTTTCTAAAATATCGGTATCTATTATTTGAATAAATTTGTGCCATATTAATCAATGATATTTATTTACTTTAATTTTTTTCTTGTATGAGCCCTGTTAACAGTACAATAAAATATTAAACTTATTAAAGTTTGCATCAATATTTTTATAAAAGCGTATCGAAACAATGTTTGAAATTTGTGTCATTATAATCAATGGATTATTTTTATTTTTCAGAACGAAAACTTGTTTTGCGTAAAGGGCATGCGCGGGGAAGGGTAAGGCGCGGGCGGGGTTCATGTGCCGACCAGGCTGCCTAGCGGCTCGTTTGTTTTCTATTATTACTCTATACATACATATAGTAATAGTAGTAATAAGTGCGACAAAGATAAACAGCGATTTTTCAGTCGCTGTTTTTTATTTTTCATAGTAAAGAAAACAATAATACCTATAAAACTTAAGTAAGTTAAGGATAATTAATGGTGATATAACGTATGACTACACCGTAGTCCATAAGGGACTGCAACGGCGGATCTGTGTACCACGGTAAACCTAGTTTACCATTTAAACAGTATTTTGGCAAATTGTCACAGATAATTTGTAACTAATAAATATGTAATTTATGCATCAAGGCGGTTTGTTTACAGAGTGGCTATCGTGAAACGCGAAAATCGAAATATCGTTATCTGCCTCTCGGTTGGACTAGCAAAGGGCCGGGCTGGACTTCATAAATTTTTCATCAGTGTGATGTCATAATAAGGCTGTTTTTATTAACTTATCGTATATAACACATAAAAATAAGCAACTTTTCGTTAACACATTTTTTTTAACTGAATAATTTCGAAGTTATGGGGCCCTGAAGGTTGAGTACATTTTGGACTATTTTGGTTGGAATGGTGTCACTATGACACATGCTTTATTTTGTAGAATGTGTTAAAATAAGCAAGTTTTATAAGAAACATTTTTTTTACCCAAAAACTTCGAAGATACCGAACTTTGAAGATTGACTACATGGACTAATTTGGACTTAAAAAATAAAATGGCGACGGGATATCATTATAACGTGTACTTTTAATGATTTTTTCCGTATAGAATACGCTAAAATAAGCGTCTTTTATTTGAAAAACTTTTCCCTAAAATCAAAAATGGCCGAGATAATGGACTTCGAACTTGTACATAATTTGGACTTCTAAAAAAAACCCGCGATGGGGTATCATCATAAAGTATACTTTTTATGATTTCCACGTATATAATACGCTAAAATAAGCGTGTTTTATTCGAAAAACTTTGGTCTAAAATCAAAAATGGCCGAGACAATGGACTTTGAACTTGCATATAATTTAGACCTCGAAAAAAAATCATCGACGGGACGTCATTATAACGTGTACATTTTATGATTTTGCCGTATAGAATACGCTAAAATAAGCATGTTTTACTTAAGAAACTTTTCTCTAAAATCAAAAATGGCCGAGGTAATGGACTCTGAACTTGTATATAATTTGGACTTCGAAAAAAAAACCATCGACGGGACTTCATTATAACGTCTACTTTTTATGATTATTCCGTATAGAATATGCTAAAATAAGCGTGTTTTATTTGAAAAACTTTTCTTTATAATAAAAAATGGCCAAGATAATGGACTTTGAACTTGTATATCCCGATATACGTCATTATAACGTGTACTTTTTATGATTTTTCCGTATAGAATAAGCTAAAATAAGCGTGTTTCATTTCAGAAGCTTTTCTCTAAAATCAAAAATGGCCGAGATAATGGACTTTGAACTTGTATATAATTTGGACTTCAAAAAAAATACCATCGAAGGGACGTTACGTTATTATAAAAAATACTTTTTATGATTATTCTGTATAGAATACGCTAAAATAAGCGTGTTTTATTTGAAAAACTATTCTTTAAAATCAAAAATGGCCGGGATAATGGACTTTGAACTTGTATATCGGGACGTCATTATAACGTGTACTTTTAATTGTTTTGCCGTATAGAATACGCTAAAATAAGCATGTTTTATTTGAAAAACTTTTCTCTAAAATCAAAAATAGCCGATTGGACATAACTTGTATCATTTGGACTACGAAAAAAAACCATTTATGATTTTTTTCATATAGAATACGCTAAAATAAGCGTGTTTTTTATTGAGAAACTTTTCTCTTAAATCAAAAATGGCTGAGATAATGGACTTTGAACTTGTATATAATTTGGACTTTGAAAAAAAGCCATCGACGGGACTTCATTATAACGTGTACTTTTTATGATTATTCCGTGTAGAATATGCTAAAATAAGCGTGTTTTATTTTAAAACTTTGCTTCATAATCAAAAATGGCCGAGATAATGGACTTTGAACTTTCATATCGAGACGTCATTATAACGTGTACTTTTTATGATTTTTCCGTATAGAATACGCTAAAGAAAAGTGTGTTTTACTAAAGTAACTTTTCTCTAAAATCAAAAATGGCCGAGATAATGGACTCTGAACTTGTATATAATTTTGACTTCGAAAAAAAACCAGCGATGGGGTATCATTATATAGCATATTTTTTATGATTTTACCGTATAGAATACGCTAAAATAAGCATGTTTTATTTGAAAAACTTTTCTCTAAAATCAAAAATGGCCGATTGGACATAGAACTTGTATATCATTTGGACTTCGAAAAAAACCAGCGATGGGGTATCATAATCTAAATATATAAAAGAAGAAACTGACTGACTGACTGACTGACTGACTGACTGATTGACTGACTGACTGACTGACTGACTGACATATCAACGCACAGCCCAAACCGCTGGTTTTAGAGATTCCAAATTTGGCACGTAGGTTCCTTATAAGGTCTAGGGATGCACTAAGAAAGGATTTTTCAAAATTCTCTCCCTAAGGGGGTAAAATGGGGGTCCAAAGTTTGTATGGCGAATCAAGATTTGTTAGACTATTTTATTCGAAACTTCACAGGAGTATTCCTAGCGATAAATGAGTAAACACGTGTTTCAGGTTTTTTGAAAATTCAACCCCTAAAAGGGGCAAATGTGGTTACAAAGTCTGAAAATCAACATGGGGATCGTATCCTTTTTAAGTACTTATAGTACGCGGGCGAAGCCGCGGAAAAAGGCTAGTATAGTATATTTTTTATGATTTTGCCGTATAGAATACGCTAAAATAAGCATGTTTTATTTGAAAAACTTTTCTCCAAAATAAAAAATGGCCGATTGGACATGAAACTTGTATATCATTTGGACTTCGAAAAAAAACCATCGACGGGACGTCATTATAACGTGTACTTTTTATGATTATTCTGTACAGAATACGTTAAAATAAGCGTGTTTTAATTGAGAAACTTTTCTCTAAAATCAAAAATGGCCGAGATAATAGACGTTGAACATGTATATAATTAGGATTTCGAAAAAAATCCATCGACGGGACGTCATTATAACATGTACTTTTTATGATTTTTCCATATAGAATACGCTAAAATAAGCGTGTTTTATTTTATAAGCATTTTTTTCTAAAATCGGAAATGGCCGATTGGACATGGAACTTGTATATCATTTGGACTTCGAAAAAAAACCATCGACGGGACTTCATTATAACGTGTACTTTTTATGATTATTCCGTCTAGAGTATGCTAAAATAAGTGTTTTATTTGAAAAACTTTTCTTTATTATCATAAATGGCCGAGATAATGGACTTTGAACTTGTATATCGGGACGTCATTATAACGTGTAATTTTTATGATTTTTCCGTATTGAATACGCTAAAATAAGCGTGTTTTACTTAAGAAACTTTTCTCTAAAATCAAAAATGGCCGAGATAATGGACTTGGAACTTGTATAATATTTGGATTTCGAAAAAAACCATCGACGGGACGTCATTATAAATTTTCTCTCAAATCAAAAATGGCCGAGATAATGGACTTTGAACTTATATATTATTTGGATTTCGAAAAAAAACCATCGACGGGACGTCATTATAACATGTACTTTTTATGATTTTTCCATATAGAATACGCTAAAATAAGCGTGTTTTATGTAAAAAAACTTTTCTCTAAAATCAAAAATGCCCGAGATAATGGACTTTGAACTTGTATATTATTTGGATTTCGAAAAAAACCATTTTTGAAATTTTCAAAATTTATGAAATTCTTGAAATTTTTAAAATTTTTGAAATTTTTGAAATTTTTGAAATTTTCGAAATTTTTGAAATTTTTGAAATTTTTGAAATTTTGAAATTTGTGAAATTTTTTTAATTTTTGAAATTTTTGAAATTTGTGAAATTTTTTTAATTTTTGAAATTTTTGAAATTTTTGAAATTTTTGAAATTTTTGAAGTTTTTGAAATTTTTGAAATTTTTGAAATTTTTGAAATTATTGAAATTTTTGAAATTATTGAAATGTTTGAACTTGACGTTTTTCACTTTGTCACTTCTCACTTTCACTTTCACTTTCACTTCACTTCACTTTATTCTATTTTTAATTTTTTTTATTTCATTCCATTTCACATGTTTCTCAATGCTTTTTCGTGACGGTCACGTGACTTTTTTTCGCCTAGCCCCCCATCCGCGAACCGTCCGATAAGGAACTTCGTTCCAATAAAACAGAACTAAATAAAAATTTGACGTTGCGTTTTCTACCCATAATTCACGATGATTGAAATCTTCGAAAATGTACTCAACAGTCTAGTCAAAACACAAACAAAGCGGCTACCGCTTAAAAGGTACCTATTGGCGAGACACGCACGAGTTCATTGCCCTACTCGCCGGCTTCCCGCGACTCGCTCCTCCGCTCAGTTCCTTTGTCGAGTATGTCAGCTTTATGGCTTTATCACCCCGCGCGCGCCTCCGTGAGCAAGTACCTACATCGTAACACCTAAGATGCCAGCGCCTGGTTGACCCATGGATTAGCTTGTTAAGAAGCGAGCCGGGGGTCTACTTAAGGTCACGCGCTATAGTTAAGAAGATTTCCTCTGAACGCAAATATTGTTTCTGTTTAATTTTAGACGAAATATCATTGATGAAAGTGACACAAATTGAAATATCTACTTTAAAATCCCTTTTTGATTATTAGAGTGTGAACTCTGATGACTTTAATAATTTATTAAAACGATAACAGCCTAAAAACAGGAAATTACCAAGAAACTTAAATTATCATTGCTTAATTTGACACATATTGATTTTATTGACATATTTTGAGGTGATGATATAGTTAATCCTTATTTTATGAACTCTAATTTTTTATACGTAGTTTTTTAGCGTTGTCTTACTATATCAAATTGCACTCGACGTAAATGAGACAAACTAGTTTTGTATAACAATAAAACTGTGCTAAATACAAAACAGTTATATTTTCTGACTCTAATATTCTTTTACTCAAGTTATGGCAAGCTAAAAAAGTTAACCTCAAATTATTGAATTACAAAAAAAGCACCAATTGAATATGACACAAAACGTACTGAAAGATTCTCATGTACACACTGTACTTCCAACTTCAATAATAAGTGACTTTAGAATTTTCGAAACTTAACCCTCAAAATATTGCCAACGAGACGGGACTACTACACAAAACGCACCCTTCATATTTTCTATTAACAAGGTAGGTAGGTATTTAGGTAATAGCTACACAAAACGCACCGTTCATATTTTCTATTAACTAGGTAGGTAGGTACGAGTATTTAGGTAATACCTACACAAAACGCACCGTTCATATTTTCTATTAACTAGGTAGGTAGGTATTTAGGTAATACCTACACAAAACGCACCGTTCATATTTTCTATTAACAAGGTAGGTAGGTATTTAGGTAATACCTACACAAAACGCACCGTTCATATTTTCTATTAACTAGGTAGGTAGGTATTTAGGTAATACCTACACAAAAGGCACCATTCATTTTTTCTGAATCATATGTGGCATATGAATTTTGGTTCTAGATATCTGACTATAGATACTTACCTACCAATATTCATAGACCCTAGTAACTTTTTAAGAATCCATTTTATCTTATAATTACAGCTCGTGTAAAGTTGCCCGTTTTACTAATATTGAATATGTAATTCACTTTAATTGCTTCCTAAATATTTTAAAAGTACCTTATTTTTAATTTAATAGGTAATCGTTTTCGATTAAAAAAAGGCTTCTTCAAATGCTTCCCAGTTATAAATTCAGTTTTCAATATAATTATTTGAAACCTACCTATAGTTAAACAATGGCTATTAAGACATTAAAAAACAGCCCATATTGAGATAATGTGCGGCCCCAAATTAGTCGCCAACCTATTAATTTTGGTACCCATTTTTATTTTTTATAGCTTCCCAAATTCAATTATTTAGCAGCCTGGTTAAATACATGCCTTAAACAATATCCGTACCACACTTCGCTACGCGCTACGCTCGTAACCGATCCTGTGCCGTAATCTAATTTTGAAATGCATAAACAATACATTAAAATAAAAACACAATCTATCTCAAACATAACCAATAAATTATTATTTTTTTAATACCACGACGGTGGCAAACAAGCATACGGCCCGCCTGATGGTAAGCAGCTACCGTAACCTATGGACGCCTGCAACTCCAAAGGCGTCACATGCGCGTTGCTGACCCTTTACAAAATAAACCAACCAATCAACCAATCAACCATTATCAAATCAACCATTATTGAAGTTGTATTGGACTTGCATCGAAAATTTTTCAACCAAATTCTGATATTTCTGATTCAGACGTTTAGGCGCTAGCTCCATTGTGTAGTTAATACAAAATTTGCTAATCCGTCACTCTGGCCTCCACCCATTAAAAGCTGCCAGATGCCCGGATCTAGCAATAAGGATAGTATAGCAATCTAACCAGACGGGTTTTGTTTCTCTCATCATTGTGTCATATCTCACTTAGCCAGCTCTTAGTTCATAATATGTATGACCCCTATACTCTCTGCTCTGCCTGCATAAATAGGTACCTAGCCTAGGTAGTAGGTAAGTAAGCATACAAAGTAGATAGCTGGCTATTTGATTTATATAAGTATAATATGTAAATAACATAGATATAAGAAAGAGATGTTTAAGAATTAGAAACTTAATACGACAATTTTGTTTAAATTATAATGCCTTATGTAACATGTAAAATGTACGCACTTAACCTGTACCTTCCAACTGTATTTATCACTACATTTGCAAATAAATACTTGATTGATTGATTGATTGAGAGGGCTTCGAGTATGTTTATTTAAGAGCAATGAAAACGGGTAATTCTGTATAGAAAGTATATATAATCGAAGTTGTACCAAAAATGAATCCCGTTAATGAATCGTGTAGTACTCAAAATTTTGCCTATACCAAAAAGGTTACGCCGCCCGAAACCACTTATTGAAAGTTGTTTATTTGTTCCCTACAGGCGGTTTTAACTCTCGACGGGGTACTTTGTCTGAATAAAACATAGTCGGAAACTCCTTGACGCTCAGTCAATGCGAAAGGATCAAAGTATTCACGTAATTGTCAGACTGAACGAACGAATGAACGACCGAATGAATGAAGTCATCCCGTTCTTTTGCGCTAACGAGTTTTAGAGCTATAAAGGGTATTTGTAAAATGTGAATTTAGAATCGAAAGTCGTGGAAGCTTTTATCCTTCTTTTGTTTTTACGATAAGCACACTTGTAAACATTTACTTACCTACTTGCTACTAGGTATATACATTTAGGGTTGTAAAGTAGGGGGAAAAGTAGGAGCCATATAATAGGTAGGGTGATTGTGCTAGTTTTCGTCCACATTTGTCAGTTTTCTGTCCATACTTATTTATATGTTTTAATTCAAGTTCTCCAAAATTAAAGCTTAAAATTGAAAAATCTACTAAAGAATAAACTATAACTAGAAAATTTGTTGACCTTAAAAGTTTTTCCCATATTGTTAGTAGCAATTTTAATCAGGTGGACGGTAAACTGAACCTGGACGGGACAATAGCACGATCAGGTATTACTTCATAGATTACTTACAATCTTAGATTAAGGCTGCGTTTCCACCAGAGATAAATAAATAAAATAAATATTATAGGACAATCTTGCACAAACTGACCTAGTCCCACAGTAAACTCAATAAGGCTTGGGTTGTGGGTACTAGATGACGATATATATAATAGATAGATATAGATAAATACTTAAATACATTGAAAACATACATAACTCAGGTACAAAATATCTGTGATAAACACACAAATAAATGCCCTTCCCAGGATTAGAACCCGACTGGGCTAGGAGGATGCGTTGCTAGGAATGTGTTTAACAAGAACCAATCCTGGAGGTGCGCTGTGCGCGGATAAATAAATAACTAGGCAAATGAAAGTGATTCTATTGGTTCTTTACAAACATTCCTCGCAACGCATACTCGCACATCTCTGGTGGAAACGCAGCCTTAGGGTGAATGGTCTTCCGTATTGTTCGCGAGGGCCACTCACCCATAAATATTTTAGTTTAATATTAAAAAAGTCTCGCCAGACGATACAGCCCAAAATTACCTTGATGAAATCGTGTACCTACAAAAAATAGCACATCAAACGAACGCGTCGTATACTTCAACTTATACAAAGTATCTTGACCGAGAAGCCGCTTTTGAGGGATGGGCAGCAATTATATTATAACCCACACATATACCTTAGTTATATCGCAGTGTAAAATGAAAGTCAGTTCAGTATTTTATGGCCGTACAAATTAACTTTTCTACTTGGCTAGGCAAAATTAAGCTCTATGTCAGTACCAATAAGATTTTGGTTTTCTCTTTATCTATACTATATTACGTGTACACCCCTAGCATGTCAAAAGGTCTCCTAACTTTCACGAATTTCACGCATTTAATTAAGGGTTTTAATGAGTGCGCGGTGTGGCGGTACTTATGATATATCGTAATATCACTGTTTAGACTTGTATTCCATCTCCTGAGGTAAAATAGGTGCGACTGCAATAAAATCATCAGTTATTTAACTAAACATTTTCCAAACTAAACTAAGCACTAAAAATTAATTAAGAATGGCTCTAAAAAGTCATAGACACAGCCACGGCTTGGATGCTTAACTTGATCCGTTTCGCCTTACAGTCCGATTTGCCTCGGTCTACTCTACCTCATTCATCGAGTATTAAAGAGTTCGGATATAACTGAAATAACTCGCCCGAAGGTTCTCCCCCGTGGAGTGTTCTTGCCAGCGAGGTGATAGGCCATTTTGAATTTTTGAGTTGTATATTATTGGATAGCCAGTTATCATTTTTGTTTTAGACTCCTATTATAGTAAAAAAGCTAGATCTCCTATTTTCGAAGCCCAACCTGTTGTATTGCCTCATCAAGAGTAGATGGCTAAAATTATAATAAATTAATATTAATCCAATTTCCTGTTTCTCAATGAGGAAAGTGACAATGCAGTGACCGCTCGGTCTATCAGCGTTTGAGTGTATTAGACGTAGTGTCCTAATGGCTTAGTTTAGACAACCTTGACCAGCTATAACAGTTTTTATTTTGAGACAAAAGAAAGGTGTTCACTGTTGGTAAATAAATAGTGTATTCCAATGGTTTTGATACCTATGGATTACGTATATGAGGAGTAGAGTCCAATGAATTTTATAAAATTAGGGGATGTATAATTTGAGCATCTTAGTGAACCTACAGTACGAGAAAAGCAGACCCCACAATCAGATGGGAATAATAATAAGCTAAGGAGAGAGAGAGAGAGTAATACCTCAGTGAGCTGCGAAATCGCATTGACACTTTTATAAATGGTTTACATGCTTACTTTTAAATTGAATAAATATATTCCAGGAGCAGTTGATATTATCCGATTTCCTAAGTCCGACCTTTGTCAATAAGTTTTTCTTATGTACCATAAAGAAAGTTGCGGATGCGTCATACAGTCGCCATCAGATATATCGGAGCGGCCAAGGTGGTCACAAATATCCGAACAACGCCTCTATTGTCAAGGAGATAAAGTGCATGTTCAAATATTTTAAGTACCCTGGCAGCTCCCATATATTTGATGGCGACTGTACAAGTCAAACAGTAATTAAGTTCCGTACAGCATTGATATCAGTTCTGTGGTGACAGCTATATACAGAACTACAGTGCGATGTATCAATTAGAGACTCATCACTCACATCGTCAATTAACGACAAGGGCCGTACCTATTCAGAAATAATGACCAATTCCATAGTTAATCCAGGGACCTTGTCGCCTGAAAGTAAGGCGTATTCTAGTCTTATATTGTAGCTAATTTAGTCTACTTTAAAAATGTCTTGAAAAGGTACTGTCAAAAATAAGTCTTTAGGGGTTATAATCGCCAAAATCTGAAAAAAAACTGATTATTCGTTTTTTGACAAAGTTGCGTTCGGCGCTCGAGGTCACAAACTTGGATTATTTATTGGGCCAACATTATAAACGAGTCTGCAAAAATCAGATCTATCCGATTTGACGCACACGATGATTGTATAAAGTTACTGGATCATGTCTCAATATCCATTTATTAACCGTCGGTGAGATACATAATAATTACCGTAGTGTACGGATCCTTCAACTTTAGAGGAGTCACACATATTGGCGACCATTTAAAAAGTCGATATTCGATATTTGTCACTAGTTGCGTACCTTGTAACTACCTTCCTAAATAGGTAGGTACAGATCATGGACCTAAGTAAGCAGGTAGAGATAGGTAGGTAAATCTAGGCATAGGTAGATAATCTGTGCCGTAGGAGAAGTATCGTAGAATTCATTCGTTCCCATATAAATAATGACTTCTACAAACTCTATAGGTAAAAAATATACCTAACAACGATAGATGTTCTGTATAATATATTGATACTTATAATGCAATTTCAGAATGAAGCCTAGAGAGCTTCATTTGTCTTAATTAATACGACTTTAAGCGTAATTAAATCTGAAAGTAATTCACTGGAATCCTTGATTCCAGTATATCAGTTAGTAGTCAGTAGTGTATCAGTTAAAAACGCAGCATATCATAGTTTAAAATAATGTGTCTGCTTTAGTGTTTATTTATTGACGCAAATAGATAATAAAACGCCCAGTTTTTTACTGCCCAAGATATTTATGACGACAGAATAATAAGGCGGAGTAATAAAAAAACTAATATTTTGTCCCGCTCTTTTTTGGCGTTAAATAATGAGTCTAAATTCCAAAATTCTCGTAACCCACCCACTCGTACATGCATTATTACTTATTAGCTACGGTAGCTTTTAATTGTCTCAATAATAGAGTGAAATTTACATCTCGTTCTTCAACTTCGTTCTTCTTCTTCCTCCTAGCGTTTGTCCCAGCTTTTTGCTCTGCAACCTAATCCCAGGAATTGGCGTACGCACTAGTTTTACGAAAACGACTGCCATCTGACCTTTCAACCCAATGGGGAAATTAAGCCTTTTTGGGATTAGATCTGGTTTCCTTACGATGTTTTCCTTCACCGAAAAGGGACTGGTTCGTACATAAGTTCCGAAAAACTTAGTGGTACGAGCCGGGGTTTGAACCTGCGACCTTCGGATTGAAAGTGTGAGGTCTTACCGCCAGGCCACCAGCGTTCTTTAACTTGATTATTATAGGGTATGACTTAACCGATCACCAAAAAAATGTCTACTTTAGTAGATGACCTAATTAATAAGATTGGCTACTAGAATAATAGATCTGCCATCAAAATTGTACCACGAAAAATTACTTAAAATTTCCGGCAAATTATATATATCACCAAAATAAAATATCTCATACCAAAATCGGATCTCCAAACAATATGAAAACGATTACCTAAAAAACATATTGGACACTAAATAAAAATTTACTCCATTTTAGAAGTCGGTTCTGGTTGGTTAGTTCGCAGTTAACCTAAACACACTCCTCCTCGCTTCGCTCGTCGTCGCACCTATCTTTTGCATGTTTTTTTTCTTAATAATTTGGTGTAATCAAAGTTTTATATTGGATACAAATATCAATTAATTTGGAGTGTCAAAGTTGGTGACGGTTTCGATTAAAATGGTCACAGATATATTTGTTGGGTATAATATTATATTTATCTTCATTATCACCTTAACATTTTTATGCGTATCCTCGACCGTCGCCAAGCAGTTGTCACGTTAGTTTCCGAATTTATATATGCTAATGTTCAGGAATAGAGCTGGCTGGTTCGCGAAATAAATGAACTCCCAGAATTCGTCGGCAGATTACTTCGCACGGAGCAATTCAGACAATAATGTTGTTTTTGTTTTTATAACTATACTAGCTTTTTCCCGCGGCTTCGCCCGCGTACTAAAAGTACTAAAAAAGGAGGTTCTCAGTTAGACTCGTATGTTTGTAAGGAGTGGTCCGGAAAAAAAGTGGCCGTGCCTTTTTTGATTTATCTTTTTATTTTGTGCCGATTTAGAAGCAGTGTTTATATTTAAATAATCTCTAGATACAATCATACAAAACATAAATACAATCATACTTAAATAAAACAGCGTTTGGAAGTTTTCGCCTTTTGTATTCCATCATACACATAGTTTTTTGAACAGCGTCTTCTGACAGAATTTTTGAGGTGTTTCTCAAAAACATGTTTTTTTTTTATAGTTTGATTTGATGAGCTATTTTATACCTTAATAAATTGTCTTTCTTCAATAGTAAACTTTTTTATCTGGCTTCATTTTAAGGTAGTTACAGTAATTTTTAATTAAATGTATTTGCCTTTTTTCATAGAAAATTATCTCCCATAGAAAAATCTTTGTCAGAGGTTAGATCAGAGAGTCTTCCTGACTATCCTAGCTAAAATACAGTTAATTAATGTAGCTTCTTGGTAAGATGAAATTCTAAAAAGCATAAAACGGGTTGTGAAAATGGAAATACAATTGTGGCATTGTAGCGGATGTCGATTGAAGATTGTCAAATTATGTTGTTCAAAAGGTTACAAAGTATGTTGAATTAAAAACACGAAAACTTAAATATGCTCACATATTCTATTATGATTGTATTTTTATTTATTAGTATTGTATCTACGGATTAATAAAATAAATATACTGCTTCAAAATTAGCACTAAATTAAAAAATACACAAGATTGTACACTGCTACTTTATTTCAGGACCACTCCTTATGTAGGAATGTATGTTTGTCCGCGATCATCTTGCGTTTCGCTGAACTGATTTAGAAGCGGTTTTCGGAAAAGTATTCGTTACATTCTGGAGGTTTCGGTATACCACGTTTTGAAGACGGCGGTTCCCTCATTTTTTATTTTAAAGAAATTATTGCAATAATTGTTTAATTGTTACGCCATCAACGACTTACTACCGAGAGATTATGATTAATACAGATTTCTACTCTTGAATAGAAGCTTTTCCCCGCGACTTCATTTGCGTGGAATTAGTAATCCACCCTCCTTTTTACCCGCTTAAGGAATGACTTCTGGGATAACAACTATTATATATCCTTCTCCAGAACGCAAAATATCTCCATACCAAATCATCTAAATAGGTTCAACGGTTATTAATTTCCCATACAAACTTTCAGCCCCCGTTTCACCCCCTAGAGGGTTGATTTTCGAGATAAAAACTATCCTATATTGTTTACCGAGACTCAATGTATATAATATGTACCAAGTTTCATTTCAATCGTCTGTTCAGCGGTTAATAATTCGCCATACAAACTACCAACATGTTTTCTACCCCTCTAAGATTGATTTTCGGCTTAAAAAATATTCTATATAGTTTCCTGGGACTCAAACTATATCCACAACAAAATTATCTAAATCGGTTCGTGGTAAAAAAATCTTCATACAAACCTCCAACCCCCATTTCACCCACTTAAAGATTGATTTTCGAGATAAAAACTGTCCCATGTCTTTTCCCGGTACACAAACTATCTCTATAACAAGTTTCATCTAAATTGGTTCAACGTTTAAAAATTCCCCATACAAACTATCAACCCCCATTTCACCCCCTTAAGTGTTGATTTCGTAATCAGCGACCCGATAAACCATAGAAACAATACCCATGTTGATATTTAAATTTTGTCACCACATTTCCCCCTTATGGGTTGAATTCTCAAAAAAGCTGAAACACTTGTTTTCTCATTTATCGTTAGGAATACTCCTGTAAAGTTTCGAATAAAATAGTTGAACTAATCTCGTTTCCCATACAAACTTTGAACCCCATTTCCCCCCTTAGGAGGTAATTTTTTAAAAATTATTTCTATGTGCATCCTTATGCCTTATAAGGAGCCTACGTACCACATTTGGAATCTCTAGAACCAGCGGTTTGGGCTGTGCGTTGATATGTCAGTCAGTTTCTTCTTTTATATATTTAGAAGATTGCAATTTGGCACAAATACTTTCAAGAATTTTCATGTCCACAATATTAAATTTCAAAATCTATGCCATTTTCTTAATTAACGTCCCAAAAAAATCACAAAAACGACACCCATATGGATATTTAGACATTTCAACCCCATTGTACCCTAACAGGGGAGATGGTATTTCACGTCCGCCACGTCGGATTTTCAAATCGTTGTTGTTTTCGTAATCAACGACCCGATAAACCATAGAAACAATACCCATGTTGATTTTCAGACTTTTTGACCACATTTCCCCCTTTTAGGGGTTGAATTCTCAAAAAACCTGCAACACGTATTTACTCATTTATTGTTAGGAATACTTCTGTGAAGTTTCGAATAAAATAGACTAACTAATCTTGTTTCCCCATACAAACTTTGGACCCCCATTTCACCCCCTTAGGGGATGAATTTTGAAAAATCCTTTCTTAGCGCACCCCTAGACCTTATGAGGAACCTACGTGCCAAATTTGGAATCTCTAGAACCAGCGGTTTGGACTGTGCGTTGATAGATCACTATGTCAGTCAGTCAGTCAGTCAGTCACCTTTGAGTTATATATATATAGATATTATTTGCTTTACTTAGCAATTGAACGCAAATGTCAAAATATAAACATGGATGAGTGTATGTTTATATTTAGTGATTTTTCTAAACCAGTGTTTCATATCGATGGAGTTGTATTTAGTAAAGGCCTTATATGAAATAAACGCAAAAATAGTACGTTCCGATTTTTCTGTGTTGTATTTATATGAACAGCGTCCGTACATTAGAGAATGCCCATGAATTGTACTAGTACTTATGTATAAACACATGTCTTATTATAAAACTGTGCCCTTTCTTGTGGCAAAAACGCATCGTTTTAATTTAACCAACTCGGTGAATAGTACCATATTTAATCGTGATCTTAAAGCTTAAGCGAAAGCTTTCGTGGATTAAGCATAGGTACCGAAACAATACGCAAATACATGGACGTCGCTTAAAAGATTACTCCACGCGAATGCTCGCAGACAATGCATTCAACATGATCTGATAAAAACACAACTCACATCATGTGGAGCAGCTTTGTTTAAAATAAAGTTCGTCATTAAATATGCACGATTTTGGGATATGGTCGTGAGTGTCGTGGTCATACTTGAAGCCTACTCTGCACTTAGCATCACGCGAATCGCGTGGTAGTCGCGGTCGGACGCGAATTTAAAACCGCAAAGTCACTATACTAGCCGCAAAAGTCGCAAAACTAACTGGCGACTGAGATCATAACGCTGTTTCCTTCACTCTTGGTGCGGCCGTGTAAGCGTGAAAGAGACATTTTATGACCGCAGTCGCCAGATAGTTTTGCGGATAATACGAGTATAGTCAGTTCCCTGGTAGTCATTTGTTCCTTACGACAAAGAATGCGCAAACTTGACTGTAAGTTTGCGCATTCTTTGTCGTAAGGAACAAATGACTACCAGGGAACAAAACACGAAAAAGATGTGGTTTAGCTTCACACTCATGATTCACGCATTACATATGGAACTATTAACCGGTAACTAAAAATATAATGTTAAAACTCGACTTGAACTGGTGCCGGATTCTAATTTTAAAAAACATTAACAATACAATAACAAACGCAACCTATCTCAAACATAACTTCAACACACAACAAACAATCAACCAATATTGAAGTTGTATTGGAGTTGCGTTGGGATATTTCTCAAGCAAATTCTGATATTTCTGATTCAGATGTTTATGCCGTAGCTGTATTGCGTTGTTAATGCATCGAAGTTGTGTTGAAGTTGGATCGTGTTTATTCGTGTTTTAAAGTTAGAATACGGCTCCTGGTGGTAGATGTCATAATCTGCTTATGCGCCCACCTCACTCTAAATGGTGAAAATGATGTCATTAACTACTGTATCACGTCCGTCTGTACTGATTGATAAGTACCATATCTACGTATCAGTTGAATGGGTTTACCTATTCGTTTCTCTATTCTGGTTTGACGCTGAAAATAGGTTTCCTCGAACACGTATTGCTTTCGAGTCTAGACGATCTGAAAGTCTATTCGTTTAGGTGAATTGATGTAGCTGTGATGTGAGGCTTTAATATTATAGAATAGACGATGCAGTTGATTATCTGAGACACAAACTTAGCAGCCTTCTTATCCTTAAACTTGGCTCTTATACTCGTATTCATTCTATCTGTGTAATGTTGTATTGTATTAAAGCCATTATTGATTATTTAAAGAATGACAATATCCTTGTCACGGGCGTCTTTTCTAAGGGAGAATAGTACTTGTAACGAGTTTTAAAAGGACCGAGGACAATACTCCGGAATTGAATGTTAACTTTTTATATTAGTAGGTAGGTATTTACTTATATCTATCTACTAATAGGTAAGTGATGTTTGTCGTCTAATTGCATATGGTTTATTGTATCTAAATACAAGTACTTGAATAGAACAGTTATTTGTGCAACAAGAGAGGAAAGTTGGTTTTTCTGGCGAGTGTTGATTTTAAGTCCCGAGTAAGCGAAATATACTATAACGAGCGAAGCGAGTGATTCTAAGTTAGAATCTTGAGCGTAGCGAGGGACTCAAAAACACGAGATGTAAAATAACTTTGCTCTCGTGTGACACATACAACTTTTCACCTCAGTAGTGAGAACATGTTAAAGGTTAAAAATATGTATTTCGATTTGTAATAGACCCCGAAGTATGAAGTGGCAGTTCATGGTCTTCACTAAATTAAAAAGCTACTTTGTCTCACTCCCTGGATTGACGAAAGTCGCACTTTCGTCACTGTTTTATCGCAGGGAAGTAGGCTTGTTCAAGCTGCTGAGGTGAAAACATATTTACTACATTATTTATTTTTGTGGAGCCATAAGAGCGTGATTCATACGAAAAGCAGTGACTGGATATTCAAAAACTTTCTTTAACCTGTCACTCCGTGTATGGATTTATTAAGCGTACGCTAGGTTTTATTATCAAAGATAATGACCGTAAGCCGAGGCTATAGAAATATTTAATGAAGCCTTTCAAAAGGTCAGTGTTACTCGTTTTTATTGTGTTTTGTACAAATACGTGTGAGGTTTTTGTATTTTTATCTAACACATAGATCTTTTGGTTAAACTTACATTTTCCACATTAAATACCGGACATTGCAATCCTGTTAAGAAATCTTACCACAACCATAACCTAATATTTGTAATTTGAGCACTTGAATTTAAAATCACTAACACATTTCACTTGAAAGTTTTCGCACTCTCACAATCACACGTCAAATTCGCCCAAAACTCAATGTCGTCTGACCACATTTCGCGCGTAAGTTCGAATTTAGAATTCCAATTCCGTCATTGAACTTTTTACTTTTTTTTTCGGCCAGTGGAGCACTGGCAGTGTTTACGTCGCGTCTATGGTGCTACCGTGGCGGTAACTTTTTGCCGACTGACGGCGCGACGGCGTGGTCACTAGCTATCGTTGATTTTAATCTTGATTACCACTAACAATCGGGTCAGGGCTCCGGTGTTTGTGTTGAGCGAAAATTTACGAAAATTGTGACCGACGCGGAAAATTGACTTGATTTGTAGGGAATTTGTTTTGCCCTTTGGTAATGGCAAAATTATAGTCGAGTTGAACTTATGGTGGTGGCGTGATTGATTCTGTAATGGCATAATTTCATGGCGACACTAGTTCACCCCCATTCGAAATAATATACGTGTACCTGCATGTAAATGCGGCCTTTCTTTACAGCTAGGCTAAATTATGTTTTTCTATTAATTCTACGTTTTAGGTCATAGGTCGCCCAATAGGTCATAGGGTAACACTATGTAAAAGGTTAATAACAACTGAATTACAACTTATAGTGTTGTATAGTCAGTATCGGAATCGGGCGTAATGCACAAATGATTTTAAAGCGCTTTTATTCTTGTAACAATAAAGTCGTGCCAAGATCGTTTTGAATACCTCGCCCGGTTAGTAACTTGTGCTGCTGATTGTGTGACACTTTTTTGGAAAAGGTACCTTTGTCGGAAGTAAGTTCTACAGATTCAATGCTGTATTCGAACAATAAAATCGTAAGCACCGGCCACCAAATGGTATCTTTTGTGCTAGATTATCACATAACATGTATTTTGGTTTACAGCCTTTATGCAACGTTGTCTATCGCGTAGTTATATACTGGTTATAAAGAGATAGTCATTGTAAACAAATTGATCCGAAAGATGTTACATTCATTAATCTAATAGGTCGAATAGATACTGTCGTCATATGTATTAACTTTAAAGATGATTTGTAGAAGAGAATTTCTCATAGTTGAGAAGGGTTGAAGGTTGGAAGGACGGTTGCCATAGCTCGTACAAATTTAACGCACATTTAACAATGTTGACACGTCAGTCAACAAGACCGCTCTATAAGTAAAGACAAATATTAGTCATAACCAAAAATTTTGTAATAGAGCTATGTTCAGATAGAGTCTGTCCGGAAAAAGAAGTATCGTAGAATGTACGAGTTCCTATATAAACCACGACACTTCTCTTTCCGAACAAACTCTAATTATAAGTACTTTTTCGCTTACATATATTTGACAATTGTACCCATTGAGTAACAGGAGATGACATCCCTAAGATTTTTTTTTGTCACAAAAGTTATAGTGAAAATCACTACAATTCTAAGTCTCAGTCACATCTAGTAGAATTCGAGTCTCTCTCTCTCTTCCTAGCGGATTTCGGCCACAGCGACTGCATAAATGTTCTTAGTTGCGGGAATTAAGCTGGTCCGCCCGCTCGTGCGCCCTCATGTGACTGCAGTAGCCAATCTTAGTCTTCAGTGTACGCTCACACCGAGGGCATGTCAGGACTCCGTCTAGGTAGTGATAAGTTAAGGCTGCAGGTAGTCGAGCCTTCAGAGCATCCCGTCTGTTGTCGAGGTCTACTTTTCGTCGTTCTTCGAAATCATCAACTCTTAGCTGCAACAACCGTCTCCACTCCGGACGTTTCGCTGCCTGTGCTTCCCACTCAGAGGGCTCGATATTGCATCGCTTCATATGTCTCTTCTGAACATCTTTATAACGGAGAAACTGGCCGCCTGATTTCCGCTTGCCGTCCTGCAGTTCAGAATAGAAAATGCGCTTCGCCACCCTACTCTCCGACATTCTCGAAATATGGCCACACCACCGCAGCTGCCGACGCATAAGGTACACCTCAATTCCAGCAACATTAGCACGCCGAAGTACTTCAGTATTCCTCACGCGATCTGACCAATGTACACCCATAATGTTGCGCAGACATTTTAGGTGGAACGTAGGCGGATATGTCTGCGATATAATACCCACGTCTCCGAAGAATATAGTAAGTTGGGAAGCACTATGGCCATATACACAGAAACCTTCGAATACGAGTACATACTAAATCAGTGATTGTACCTCTACATTACTGCAATTACTGCAAAACATTATTTCGTGGAATGATGTTACATAGGTACCGAAGCCAGTGAGTATTAACTAAAATTAGAATAGAATCTTGGGATAATGAGCACGATGACACGAGCTACTGTAACACTACAACTAAAATAATTCTCTTTCAAATAATCAGAATAATGTCTTCTATTTTTATTCTACCGGTTGTTTTCAGCTTGTAAGTGTAAATTTTCTCGCAGGTTACTCTAAATTGAACCTTGTGTTATTGTCATACAGACTTTGACATATGACAGCTTTTAAATCTGTACCTATCCACTTACTTAATCATCGTTAAAGTGTGAGCGGGACACGCTTATGTCTAATAGTGCCGTCCTCCTCCGCCACTATTACAGGAAAGAGGAAGGTCGAGGTCGATGATATATTTTTAATGTGAAAAGAATTGTTATTTATATTATTACTAGACGGGACCGCGGCTCCGCTCGCGTAAGTAAAATAAAGAGTGTAGCTTATGTTTACTCAAATTCCGACACCTTATTATGTTATCTATATTTAGGCAACCTTCAGCATTCATCCCTGCCAGGGAACATGACTGTCAAGTTATCAGTGTGCGCTGCTATTTGATAATCTCCGCTACCGTTCGCCGTTTGCGCAGTTCTTTAAACTCAATCAGAAATTTAAATTATAAGATTGATAAGTAATCTATGCCCGACATGCTAATTAGATGTACAATTTTAATTTATATCTGATGGCTTGAAAATAAATATCACTAAATTAATTAAAACTAAAATAAAGCGATACTAATAGACTAATTTTAAATATATGTATAAAAATAAATCTACCTATAAAAATCTCAACTATAAAAAGAATACCCCATCTAAAACGTCTGCCCGCGGCATGGTTCCCGTTACGCTGGCGGCGTTACCTCTCTGTACAGCTAAGGATATACGCTGGGAGATGTACGCGCCAGATCTATAGTCCCCTGTAGTCTCGACCAGCCGTGGCTCTGTCGGCACGGCTGGTCGAGACTACAGGGGACTATAGATCTGGCGCGTAACTTGAAACACTTTATGTCGGCCGACCAGGGGCCCAGTGTCTCGAACAGTATTGCTCTCCGCGGTATTGACGTTAGAGGATACTGCGGCGGTAGGCGCCGGCATGCCACGACATCCACCAATAAGCGCCGGAGTCTCCCGAGCATGCTGGTGTCAATGATATTTACTATGGATGGGTTATACTCTAACAAAATGAGCAGAAAAAAATACTTCCAGAGTTATTTAATTACCTAGCAACGATTGTGTTATATTTATCTATATTGACAATTATTACATCTTTGTCACTCTCATTGTTAGAAAATTACAGTTTGTCTCTTTCTCACGCGGGTGGCGGGAGCTCATTGGCACGTTCGCATCTCACGCTGGCCGGTGCGCGACTAGCGTCAATTGTTTGAAATAACTCATTTTAAGAGGCTGACAACACCCGATGACCTTCAAATTGACTTTACTCAAACAGTGTTTCAGCTACTTATAGTTCTTTGTGTTTTAATGTGAATTTTCAATAAAACTTGATTGAAGGTTACACGTTTTTTAATTACTAAGAGTTACATAAATTGTCCCGACAATGGAGCGAGAGCGACCGAAGTTGGGTTCGAACTGCTTTGTCTTTTACTTAATGCTAGCACTTCACATTCGCCCACACACGCACATAACACGCGCACATAACACCCCCCTTATCACTCAGAAGACCTTCCCGTGAAGAAGGGCTGAACAGTTGGGGCCAACTCGACGTCCTGGGTCCTTGGAATCGTGGTTGACCGGCGTAATTGAATCTTCCTCCACATCAGTATTCCGGCGGTTACAACAGCCAGCACGTATAAGGGTATGGTCCACAATAGGTGACTATTATCTTTAGAATCAAATGGTTGTATCTGTTGAAGTTCCTCCTTTTCTAATAGAGCTTCGAGTTTATACAATTGTTCTAATGGAATCTTTTCCAGTTTCAACGGTTGTGCAATATTTCGGATTGTTATATTCGACAATTGAAAGGATATCAGTTTGATTGCCTGTCCTTTAATATCATTTCTGTAGTTTTTAACAGATGAGCTTGCGGTGGTGAAACTACAGCCTTCCGGGACTTCGATCAGGTATGTTCCTTGGATAAATCTAATTTCTTCGTTGTCGCATAAGAGTTGTGATTTAGTTCGTTGCGGACACGTTATCGCGTAATGGTAGTCATCCAATTTCTGAAGCAACTCGAAATCACTTGTAAAGGCAGTATATTGGCAGCTAGTAGAAATTTCGTGTTTTAGCATTAACGAGTAGATGCAATCGTCAGACCTTGACGCCAGAGTAAAAGAGGTTTCTTCGCAGTAGTATGTTTCTTGAAATTGTTTGCATTCTTCCTCCATGTACTGGTGTTTTTCGCCGTTCATTGCCATATAGGGTTTAGGAGGGATCAGAATGGTTGAATTGTAAGTGGGAGTGGGGAATAGATGGTAGTAGGTGTATGTATTCTTGTACATTATCGGAAACTTTAAAGCGGATATAATTCTATTATCTGCATAAAATGAGCCACAAGTAATAATATCATAGTAATCTCGTAACTCAGTATTTTCATTAATAAGCATTTCTTGTTTATGATAAAGCTTAGACAAAACATTTATCATGAACATAATATTTTCGGAACCTATTACACTATGGTGGGTAATTCCTAATTTAGAGAAAGCAATTGCATTTTCGAGCATGGTAACAAAGTCAAAAATATTCCGTAAATTACTTTTTATCATGTTACATAAACAGTTAATTTTGATGTAATCAGACAAGTGATAATTGGTCATATTAACATCAGTTATTATTTCGTTCAAAGTTGTATGGATTTTATATTCGTTGGAAATTATAGTGGACAGAGTGACATTGAATGATTCTAACATTTGTTTGTTAATGCTTATTCCAGAATTCAATTTATTTCCAATGATATTTTGATTTTTCTGTAAAGTTTGTATGGCTTGATTATAATGGTGTGCGTCGTCGTGATCCAAATTACCAGTGATACTTTTTATGATAGAGCCCAACCCATTAATTAGACCGCGTTTTTGTTTAGAGTGAACAGCGTACAAAGCATTGAATTTACCATAAATTGTGTTAAGGTCGTTTAGGAAAATTTGAGTGGTCATTACTGAGGTATCTCTAAATAAAGGGGGTCCGCAGATTTAAGATAATCTAAGTAGATACCGATATAACTCTCTACATTATTAATACTATCCTTAATGCTACCTAATTCGTAATAATGTAAAAATACGTGTTCAGTCATCTGAATTTTAGCAGTGCCTAGTTTAAATGGCAGGACACCGGGGTTGTTATCCAGCTCAGTGAGGGTCACTTGACGCCCTTGGGTCACTCCTATCAGGAGGGTCCTGGAACAATGGTCTTTGTTGAGTTAATGGCACTCTTAACGTCCTTTTATGATGACTGATATCCTTATCGTCTATAATTTTTAATTCTAAGTTTTTCTTAATTCTACGACCTAAATAGCGGGGCTTCGTCTTTTGACGAGCAGCCGCGGGATTTTTCACATATACGGCTCGGTTCTCCTCGTATTTGGGAGGTTCAGATCTATCCCTGTTAGCATTTGAAATTGACTTTTCTTGGTACTCTAAAAGGGATTTGTTAAGGTTTGCGTATAATTCTTTTGTTACGTCTTTATGCCTATTTATATAATTTTGTACATAAACATCTTCAATATTTATGTCAAATAGATCGCGATCGTTAAAGTGCCCGTTAATAATTTCAATAGGTTTTTTCTTGGTTGTCGAATGGATACTGTTGTTGTAACCAATAATTGCATAAACCATGAGCTCATTAATTGTGAGCTCTGACTGTTTTTTGCTTATGATTCGAATATGTTCTAGAATGGTAGAATGGAACCTTTCTATGGCCCCATTCGATTCAGGGTTGTTTACACTGATAAAATGAAGTTTAATTTTGTGTAGTTTAGCCAGTTCTTTTATTAACTGATTTTTGAACTCTGTACCTTGGTCAGCGGTGATACACAAAGGTAAGCCATGATGGGACATATATATTGAAAGAGCGTTTAATACACTCAGTCCGGTACAGGATTGTAAGGGATAAGCTTGTGCATATTTAGAAAATATGTCGATGATAGTAAGAAACTTTTGCCTGTTAACTGTGAATGTATCTATATGAAGTATTTCAAATGGTTTTGTGGCTACGGGTACAACTTGATATAATTGTTTATTTGGGTGTCTCTCATATTTGCTGGTTTGGCATATATCACAGTTGTTTATAAATTCAGTTACACTGTTATTTATATTTGGCCAATAGTATTGTAATTTTATTCTTTGTTCGGTTTCCTGAATTCCTCGATGGTTAGTTGGACCGTCATGAATGTGTTGTATGATTTCGATTTGTTTTTCACGATCAGTTACGTCCTGGACGTGGGTTTTGCAGAAAGTTAAGTTATATGCTGAATTTTTGAAGGTGCCTTGTAGTATTGAGGTAACAATTGGAATGAATTCGTTGGGCAAGAAGATGCCATATTTGATTTGAGGTTTTATAAATTCTTGAAATAGTTTAATTATATCGGATTGGATGTTGTTTGTATTTATTTGAGCTAATATTCTATTTTTAGTTGGGAAAATTTTGATTAATTTCGGTTTCGTTGGAGAGTGATAGACAAAATTCAAGAAAAGCTGATTATTAAAAATATTTATTTGTTTGTCTGTAATGGGTATTTCTAGTACGGGATTTTCTAGTTGAGAATGCACAGTACTTTGCGGCTGAGCAGGTGCACGGTTAGTTGTTTCTCGATTTTTTAATTCTGCTAAAGGTAAGTCATCTTCATCCGATGAATCGCTTTCGGGGAGAGCCATATGACGTGCCACGGTTGCTAAAGGTAAATTGTCTTCTTCGTCGCTTTCGGTTCCTGAATGATTTACAACCATGGACATCGGCACATCATCTGGGTCCTCATCAGGATTATTCGTGTTTGAATTAATCTCATTGTTTTGCAACTCTATTCGTGACAGCGCGTCGGCGTTCGAATTTAGTTTTCCTTTTACATACGTGATAGTGTAATCGTATTCTTCTAGACGTAAGCGCCATCTTGTCAATCGGCTATTTGGTTCCTTTACGTTCATAAGGTATTGCAGGGGTTTGTGGTCAGTAATTATATTGAATGTCCTACCGTACAGGTAGGGGCGGAAGTATTTTGTAGCCCAAACTATTGATAATAACTCTTTCTCTATTGTGCTATATTTCGTTTCACTTTCGTTAAGCGTTCGAGAAGCATAGGCAATTGGAAGATCGGATCCTATTGGCCCTTGCGAAAGTACAGCACCTATAGCATGATTTGAGGCGTCAGTGCGCAAGTTAAAAGGTTTTTCAAAATCAGGGTATTGTAAAATTGGGTCATTTGTTAGCAAATTTTGACAGTGTTTAAAACAATTTATATACTCTGGGCTTAATTCTATTTTTGCACCTTTTTTTAGGCATGATGTCAATGGTTTGGTCAATTTCGCGAATTGTGGGATAAATTTTCGATAATAGCCTAGTAATCCTAGAAATGATTTTATTTCTTTGATTGTTTTTGGAATGGAGAATTGCTGAACTGCTTTGATTTTATTAGGGTCAGGTTTAATACCTTCTGTAGTTACTACGTGTCCTAAGAAAGGGGTTTCGCGTTTCATAAACTCGGATTTATTTAGCTGTATCTTGAAATTCGATTCCCGGAGTCTTTGGAAGACATCTTCTAAATTTTGAATGTGTTCTTGGAGGGAAGTGCTGTAAACGATTATATCATCCATGTATACCATTATGTTCTTCAAACCGCGTAGCACGTTGTCCATAACCCGTTGAAACGTTGACGGCGCATTTTTCAAACCAAATGGCATACGGAGATAGGCATAATGCCCTCGGTATCCTTCATTTGCCGTGTCTACAGTAAATGCCGTTTTCTCTACGTCATCGGGATGCATTTCTATTTGGTGGAATCCGGACGCAAGGTCCAATGTTGTGAAGTATTGGCATCTTCCTAATTTGTCTAAAATATCATTGATATTAGGAATTGGATACTTGTCACCGATTGTTTTTTCGTTTAGTTTTCTATAGTCGACTACTAATCTCCACTTAGTTTGACCTGTCGCGTCTTGTTTCTTTGGGACAATCCAGATGGGAGACGACCATGGGCTATTAGAGGGTCGAATAATGTTTTGTTCAAGCATTGATTGAATTTGCCTGTCCACTTCCGCTTTGTGTATTTGGGGATATCTATAAGAACGCGTATAGATCGGAATTTCATCCGTTGTATTTATTCGGTGTTTGACCTGATTTGTAAACGTAAGCGGTGTGTTTTCTGTATAAAAAACATCACTATAGGCTTCGCATAAGTTTAAAAGATTACATTTTTCTTCTATGTTAAGATGATCCGTTCTAAGAAATGAGAGCGCATTATCGTTTTTCTTGCAAGTCGTTTCTAAGTAATAAGTTTCATAATTATTATTTAACTCCTGCGCCTTAAGAGGCGATGATAAAAACACGATGATGTCATTATTTGTGGGATTTGTTATTTGCAGGTGGGCATAGCCTGACTCTGCTCGGGTTACAGTCCCGAGAATGTAACAATTGTTTACATCGGTGCGTGGGATGTAGATATCACCGTGGCGGATGTCAACTGGAACCTTTATATCCTTTGTTGAGTTTGATCTTATAAGGGCTTCAAATAAAGATTTTGATCCGGTTGTCAAAACTTTTATTGGTATTTCAGCATTTCGTGTAATAAGTAATTTATTTTCCAGGTCAACTTTAGCTCCTAAATTCTCTAACATTTCGAAACCAATTAATCCGTCGAATACATTATGAAACTTGTAGATGTAATATTTCGACAATGTTTTCTCCTTCAGTTCGGGGAATGAAGGTATTTCCACAGCATAATTATTAACAGTGTATTCAGAATTTACAGTAAATGGTTCAAACAGTAGCGGGTGGTTCTTAAAATGAGTTTCGAAAACGTCCGGTGATAAAAAGGATTGATTAGCTCCGGTATCAATAAGTAGCTTCAGGGGAGGTTCTTTAATTTCGACATAGGGTAGCCGTTTTTTTAAGTGAGCATTAATCTCTAAGATCATGGGTTGTCGTTCGTATCCGAATCCTGGGGAAAATCCTGATTAATTTCATTTCCGGTAAAAGTAGGCTCATAGTTCTCATAGAACTGCTGGTGGGCTAAGTAGTCTGTGTATATATTGTTGCACTCGTACTGCACGTTCTCAGTACTGTGGCCACCGGCGATGGCCGCGTTATCGTAGTCAGCGTCAGCAATAATTGCGTCGGGCGCCGGACACTGTTGTTGATACATAGTCTGGCAGGTATAATTATTTAAAGGGTTATTTACAGCTGGCCTGTATGGCCTGAGAGGTACCTGGGCTGATCTATATGAAATTCCGCTCATAGGTTTCGGTGGTTCTACTTTATTGCTAGATTGATATCCAGAAAATTCTTTTGATGGATTGTAAGGGTATTGGGGTCTGAATTGGGGTCTGTTCCACTGGTTATTTTTATACGGATTGGGGTAAAAAGGTCTGTTGTAGTTATTTTGATAGGGGGACATGTTTTGTCGTTGTGGAAACAGTGGTTTATTTAAATTTGCGAAGGGCACTGGTCGTGGGGGCAAGTTGTGCGGAGCAAACTTGTTGAGGTCTAACGGTTTTTGGAAATTAGTTTGGGGTACCTGTCTTTTTTGAAGATAATGTATGTTTTGTTCCTCTTTAATAAATTGTAAGGCTGTCGGCATGTCCGTAGGACGCATGGTTCTGATTGTTACACCCAGAGGGTCCTTAAGGCCAGTCAGGAAAGCTTTCAAAGTTTGAGTTGCAAAGAACTCTCGCTTGCAAGCTTTCTTGTTTGCGTCAATTTCGTGTAAATTCACGTAATTTATTATAGTACTGAGTAAATGCATGCAACGGTTATAAAATTCCTGGGGTGTCTCATTCTCTTGACGTAAATTAATTAAGTCCCTATTAAGGCAATTTTCGTCCCGTTGGTCAGCGAAATTTTTTAATAAAACCTGTTTTATCTCAATCCATGATGTGACACCATTTATAGTAACGACCTCTTCAGCTTTCCCTTTCAATTTATTAAGGATACTATGCAGCAATATTTGATTATTGAAATTATTGGGTTGTGCTACGTCATAATATTGGGCCAAAACGGTTTCGCACGTAGTTGTGAATCTGTGCAACTGATTTGGACTCCCATTGTATTCTGGTATAACATTAAGAGCTATCTTTAATTGGTTAATATTATTATTATCTTCTGCCATTATAACAATCACAAAAAAAAATCGTACACAAAAAATATTACAAATTCGCAAAAACTAGACAAAACTTGTACAATCAACGATTTGATACACAGAAATGCAGATTTTATGAATTTCTGTAATGTACAAAAATACACTGGAAAATGGAAAGGACTCACAGTATGGCCACGGCAAACAGCATTTTCGGCTCCGGAGGTCCGGTGACTAGGCTTTTGAAGTGGAAAAGCTCTAGTTATCCTTTATAAGACTGCGCCACTTATAGTTCTTTGTGTTTTAATGTGAATTTTCAATAAAACTTGATTGAAGGTTACACGTTTTTTAATTACTAAGAGTTACATAAATTGTCCCGACAATGGAGCGAGAGCGACCGAAGTTGGGTTCGAACTGCTTTGTCTTTTACTTAATGCTAGCACTTCACATTCGCCCACACACGCACATAACACGCGCACATAACAAGCTATAACTACTTTTTTTGAGAAAGTAAAAAAATGTACGTTAATTTTCGTTATATTTGGAAGAACTTCGTTGCGTCCGATACACGATTGGACGAAATCGGCTCGATAGAAAATAATTCCAAAGTTACATCTTAAAATTAGCTTTAAACAGTTGTATGTCTTTAGTTTCTTGACTTATACGTCTGTAACTAAGGACAAAATTCTACCACACTAATACTAAAAACTTCGTTGCCTTATATTTCCCAATTAATGCGTTGTTTTTTTTTAATTCATTATTTTGTAAAATTTGCAATGAGCTCCCATACTAATCGTAACACAGTGTTTCGCTTTCACTCGCGCTGAATAATATAGGGAGGGAATTTAGCTGTTGTCAGCCCCTTAAGTGCTTCACTTTTGGAGCGTGCATAACCCATCTGTCATTATTATATATCATAGGCTAGTCTGCCTGGTGTAGCGAAGCCTCGGGATGGAAAGGCTTAGCGTAACTCAGCAGGCGACGGGCGTGTACACAAGCGCACGCAGGTGAGGAGAATCCCTTTTGATCAGACGTATGGTAGTTTTGACCAGCCGTTCCCACAGGGCCCTCATGAAACACTTCATGTCGGCCGACCAGGGGCCCAGTGTCCCTAATGATAAATTAATACTTACAATTCTTGGTCTTTCCTATATAATCACTTAACAATCATAATAACAAACAATAATTATGATATGACACAAACATCCATTTATGTTCATTTTGACATTTGTTTCACAGAGTACCTTCATAAGCTTATAGGCCAGGCAATAGAGGGGTTGACATCGCATTAACTCCTCAGTCCAAAAAAACTTTACAGCATGACAAAGTGTCAGGAGTAGATGGTATATATATATATATTTCCAAAAAAAAACTATTGTCCTTCTTAGGTTTTTTTATCTAAACTCTTATATCGTCTATACACGATGATTTATAATCGGTGATCAGGAACCAAATTTTCTAATTCTGTTATCGTTTACGTTTGGAAAAATGCTCAGTCTAATTTTATTGCACTAGAAATATTTACTTGATGTATGTAACCAATGTTAAAAATATATCCATAACTGAACATATCTTTTTATAAAAAATATTTTTTTTGTGTAACTCACATCGGAAATTTGCTCCGTCTTTTTTTTTACTGAAGTGACATTAAATGTATGTATTATACGTATGACAAAAAAAAACCAAAAAATTCATCATCAAACTTTTTCAGTATAAAAATTTGGTTATTATTCGCAGTAGAATATTGCTCCGTCAATATTTTTTTTAAATTATATTTCCTTTAAGAGTTTTCTTGCGACTGTAAAAAAATCCAAAAAAATATCCTGCGTATTAAAAAGTTAAATCATGTCACAAATAAAGATACCTAATATTTCACTCGTTAGTGGAATGCGCACGTGCAGGACGCGGGACGCGGGAGCGGGGATGCGAGGGGCCATGCGCAGCGTTCTCGTTATCTTCTTTAATAAACTCAAAGAAAAAGTTTATTTTATGGTTTTGCACGTTACTAAAATATACATTAACACTACATTAATACCCCCAGACTGTTAGTAATTTTATCTTAATTGATATAATTTGTAGTGGTGCTAAACGCCTAGTCACAGTGTAAATAAAAAAGTACGCCAGTTGTAATATATTTGACACATTTTTAAAATGCATGCGTGTTGTGTAGATGTGTCATATGCAGACTCCGTTATCAGTGGTGAAAATTTAATGATATCGAATCATAGGGTTGTCACACAATATTTTATTTCGAGTACAACATGTGACATAAAAAAAAAACATAATTTTCAATTATATCACCGTTCCATGACAAAAGGGTTACATTCGTTGAGATGGTATTTTCATTAGGTAACATTTTCCGTAACTCTGATGTCTGGTTATCGCTTGTGCAATACAATTCATTTTTTGGTCATCTTTTTCCACTTGTCATAATTGTTTTGAATACTGTGACCATTTCGTCCTAGGAACTGTAACGTTGTTACATTGTCTTTTGGTTCTAATTAGAATAGTTTCTTATCAATCAATTTCAACACCTTCGATTCGATCGGTTATAACAATGCTTCAAACAGCGCCGTTCGAATGCACCTTGTGTTTATCTGTATGGGGTTGTCATCTAATAAATTTAGCCTAAATTATGGGTTTTTCTTCTGTCATTTTTAATAACATTGGCGTTTCATAAATAGGTATTTTGGAAAATTAGTAAATGAAATGTAGTCAAAGAAAATGTATCTGGAAATTCTGAAAGCGGGTTTTGAAGTAAAGTATTTGGATATTTAGTATCATGTCTTTGACCTATTGATAGGAAAGTTGTTTCGCTGGAATCAATCAACAATAATCAGAGGGATTTATATTTATTTAATTGCCACCCTGAATTGGGTCCTCTGCCCTCTGGTTCCTCCATCTTGGGAGTCACTAGGGATGACTCGGTCATTTGATTTGCGGCCTTGTGCAAGGGGGGGCTCAAGCAGCCTTCTGAAATTTTGCCCTTGGTGGCAGCGAAGATGGCGGTTCAATAATCCTCGGTTACCTGCAAAGGAGAATCGTAAGTAAAGATTAATAGGGTTTTTGGCTATCACGGCGTGAAACGTGTTCTAGTTATTTTGACCATGCTTTTGGTTTTCAGATTTGAACTTGCCTGAGGGAGGGCGTGCTCTGTAGAGATGTTATAGGAATATTTTCCATTCTCCGGTAAGGTTTCTTTCTTCAGTTTTATAAATTTATCAGGGCTGTAGTTCAGTCGACTAATGCAGATAATTTATTGTTCCTTGCAGGAGTCGGGTGTTGTATTTTTCAACCAATGTGTTGTATTTGCAACCATTGTACAAAGTAGTACAAATGTTATAGTGAAGACTTAAATTGGACTCTCATATCATTATGGATCGAGCAGCGGCTCCTCCATGCGTTTCATCACCACATTGTTCCGGCCAAGCGGTCTGAGCTTCTCGTAAGTCGGTGCCCCGCTGCAAAGCCTGTGTGAGCAGTTTCCGGACAGCGTCCTGTAGCTTTGCGACGTGGCAAGCTTCTTGCACATCAGCGACTGGCGAAGAACAGCTTCTGAGGTCGGTTCAGTCCTTTATTAATTTTAAATGGCAGTAGGAATTCTGTGGAAAAGTAAATATCATTAGTTTTGAGAACCAACATTAAGTATTTAAATTTAGAAATCTCTGATATATAAAACCATAGGGACTAACCTAAGTAGTTAAGAATTTAGATAGAAACCTGAATAAATCTCAACCTTTGAACCTTGTTAACGACCTAGCTTAACCGCTGAGCTCCTAGAAATTTTAGTTGGTGTCGAACTTAAACGAAAAGAGAGATTTATCCAGTGTTTAGATTTTAAAAGTTATTTTCAAAAGCAAGAATAGGTAATAAAGATTTAGTACAGTATCCACTTGTTTAATTTCACACCAGCCCTACATAGAGCAAGACCCTTGCGACATCAACATTTGATTTAGTGATTTAATAATAATTTGTTTAATTGTGTTCAGGAAAAATAAGCTGTGGCATAGTTCTAGGTTATCAACCTAGCCTAAATAATATAAACCTGACAGAACCGTCATATATATACGATTTAACATGTTTTAACACGAATCTTAGTCATCTTACTTTAAAATGTATATGCATTTGCACAATTGTATCATGTTACTGAAAAAAAAAACAAATTTATTTATTTATTAGAAAACTATAATCTAATAGGTACGCTTAGCAGGCTTACCTATTCGAAAAAATTGGTATCTATTGCACAGTTATACTAAATTTAGTAACCATTTCCGCGTCGCTCAGACTGAAAAACTGAGAAAATTTAGCAAGATTATTCAGGAAATCCATACTTTTACTGAATAAACAATTAACTGATTAATCATAATTGCCGAAAAAAATACAATTAAGTAACTATTATGGAGTTTATATAAGAAATTAAACCTCGTTAAAGTCCTTTGCCTTAATATATGTATAAATAAAATAAGTATATAGCTTACATCAAAATATATATACGTCATGTTAAGAATATTAAAATGTGCTATGCCAACCCTAGCATTTTCATTAAAATTTCACCACTGAAAACGGGGTCTAGTCATATGGAACAAATAAAACTATTTTGTAATTTTTTGGAAATTGTGATTTTCTTTAAGTTGAAACAGATTTTTACAAAAAAATTTATTCAATCGGTCACTAATGTAACTGTGGTGACGAAAATTTGTTCCTGTTGTCCCTCATTAGGGACATAGGGCTCGCATAAAAGTTTTGCACTTGCCACGATCTTAAACTGCATCTTCTAGCCGAGACCGGCTTAGGCTACATCTGTCTCAACTTATCGCCTCTTTGTATTGCGGGTTTGGGGGGGGGGGGCGACTGACATCCTACTGCCAGTAGATTGCCAGCGGAGACTATGTGGATAAGTGCTTATCCGGTCTTCGGAGTAAGTATGCGCTTTGATCCATACAGATACAAATAATTTATTGTACTTACGAAACAACACATGCCAATGGCCAGTGTTTGGCGTACAATAATGTTGATTCTATTGCATGTTATGTCATTGAATGTCTAATAATGTTTATAGTTATATCAACCATAGGTAGATGCCAAAAAAAAGATGCTGCCTGCTGGCCTCGCTACGGATACCGGAGGACTTGGTCACTTTTTCTAAAGCATATGACATCTACTCGTATTTCGACTTATAACAAAATAAATAATTAAATATTACACACAAAGAAAAAAATACAGTTGTCACAGGTGAATTACACAACAGACATAAATCTTATTTAAGCGTCATTTATAAGTACAACTTATGTTTAAATTTGGGTAAAATAAAAAAATTAAGTCATCTGGCAAATGCGCTGTTTCGCATATGTCTTGATATACCCGTTATGAACAAATCTATGGTTATCGCTCTAGCGGGGAGGCGGGGGGCAACGACAAAAAGTCGCGCGTACCAGATCTGTGGGCACGGCAGTTTCCCTGCCAAGTCGAGCAAAACAAAGGCACGGCCGAACCATCCTTTTTCCGAAGCCATTCAGGCCATTTTCGACCCCCTCTAATTCTGTTATCGATAAAGCTAGAAGGCTGAAATTTCTGTGACAAAGAGGCCATAACACAAGGAAGATCCCAATATCATTGAATTTCACTATGTACTTTAAGAACTATTGCAAGTCAAAATTCCTTAATTTTGTCACCGACTCACTGATTACGATCATCGTATATCTAAAATACTTCTAGCAGTCCCACAAGCTCCAAATTTTGAACACTTCTAACTTCTAGGGTTAACTCTTAGACTATTAACAAAACCCATAAACAGCTTGCTGGGAAAATACAAGAGGCATGTAAGCAGCTCCAAGTTTGGTTTTCATCAAATGGTTTGCTCTTAAATGTCGCGCAATCCAACAACAACAACACCAACAACAACAACAAAATGTTTTTTTCTGGTCGTAAGATTGCAGTACCTTCGTGTATTGTAAACAGTCCAATGCCATTGTGTACTGAGAGCAGATTCTTAGGTTTTATAGTTGATTCAACCCTTAGCTGGAAGTGCCACATTAACGAGTTGTGCAAAAGATTGAGTAGTGTCATCTTCGCTCTCAAAAAACTACAGCCCCTTCTATCGCGAAAAGCACTGAAAGCCGTATACTTCTCCCACTTTCACTCCCTATTATCCTATGGAACATGATTTGGGGAAATTCTACAAACGCAAAGCGAGCCTTGATACTCCAAAAGCGTGCGATTCGAACAGTGGCCGGAGTCCATATCCGACATCCATGTAGAAAACTATATAAACAAAATGTCATTATGACGCACTACTCACTTTACTTATTTCAAGTACTGATGTTTGTACGCAATAATTTACCAATGTTCAAACGTATCAAGGTTACGAACATACAAATCCGATCTACAGGGAGACTAAGTACAGTGCCGCGTCACAAGGCACTTTCACTCAAAAATCCGAGGGTAATTGGACCAACTTTTTATCAGCGTCTACCTACAGAGTAGCGAACTGAACCATCTGACGAAGCATTTGAACGCCAATTTAGAGACTTTTTATTGGAAAATCCATTATATTCTGTAAATGAATATATGACTTTGACATCCAATATTAGAAACTGACTTTGAATATATGTTTTAAAATTGTATTTATTATTGTTATATCTCTAATTGACATGTGTGTATTTTTAATCTGATATTGTATTTCATTATTTATTCTTAGTTTTTATAGTTTTGTGATATTTAAATGTAAGTAAGTAATCAATCAATAAAATATGTTTATTTTCACTACTTTGACGATCATAATATAAATTTGTATAGATTAGGCTAAGACCATTTTGTACTATAATTTATTATTATGAAATAAATAAATCTAATCTAATCTAATCTAATCTATAAGGCCACTGAAAATTAAAACATACAAACCGCACAGTTAACATTGTAATCGCATATAAATATATGCAGAAACAAAGTTATTTTTTCTGTTTCTTTTTATTATAAAAATATAAACATCTAATATTCAAAAAATCACAATGACATGTTGTTAGTAAACTCCGGCACACCGGCTTGGTTTTACATTAGACCTCATTACTTTTTGAAGTAGGAGAACTGCGTTGCGAGGCTGGCATTATTGTACATGTAATGTTTTTGATGGGATACAATTTATTGCTTTAGAAATTTACGTGTACTCTCTTCTCTCTAGTGATTACTTGCCGAGTACTACCCAGCTAGGTAGATGTGTACCAGGCCAGTAATTTGTTCTAAGGGTGTGCCCTTAGGAAAAATTACTGGCCTAGTGGCTTAGTGTCACAACACTAAAATGCTCAAACTTGGTTGAGGCATATAGCATGCGTACCTTGAGACCGGTAGGGCGTTACTCGCGTATACTCTGATGCTGAATAATACGCCATCAAAATATTTATTAAAATTATAATGATACGAGTTAAGTACAGATATGAAATTAGACAATTATATAATTGAAGTAACTTACTCCACTTTTTTCACTATGACGCAAGCATAGCTGAGTCGTAGCCGCGCATGCTAAACTGGACTCAATAGCTGAAGCACGACGACATATTACTGCATGCTCACTCGCTTTAAAAGGCTAGACAAATTTTTCATTTCGAGATTTGACGTATTGTATGTGGAATATTTTTTGGAAATTTCGGTTGTGGCTGTTGAATTGACTAGCTTACGTGAATAAAAAACGAAACCAGGCTGAGGAATTTTCCATAAAGTTTATGAAATATACTGTAATTACAATTTTATTTTTAGAATTTTTTTTTGGATATTCGTAAATATTATGCTAAAATAAGATTAACGTAACACCCACTGTTACAAACCTGACTGAGAAATTTTCCAAACAAAATGACGAGTGTTATCAATTACTTTTGAATAAAAGTGACAGTTTTATTTGAAATTTTTTTTTTGAACTTTTGACAGTATCTGTCAGTAATCAAAATAATTTGTTTAGTGAAAAAAATATACCCTGAGAAAAATTCCAGTACAAAGTATTAAGCTTTTTGTACATTTTTGTAAAAATACCAAAACTGACATACCTACTTTTTTTTTGGAAAAATAGTGTTTTGTGTTTGTTATGACCTATACTACATCCTAGCGAAAGAATAATCGACTGAGGAATTAATGCGAGGTCTCCATACAACGACCCGGTAGATTTCCCACACTATTAGAGAATAAGACATAAACACACTTCAAGTTTAGCGAAACGAACCGAGAGTTGCCGAAAATGACCGATGATCGTGAAATGAAGAAATATATGTAAATTTGTTTAGCTAATTGTAAAATAAATACGCAGCGCAAGCCGTAGTTTTTATGCTCTTGTTCTATTCTCATATTTAGACAATAGATTTGCATAGTTTTTTCTAATGATGCGTGCGTTGTATTCGAGAAACGTGTCAAGGAAGTTCTTAAAATTTGGTTAGGCGCCATCTCGCTTCATCCCTCGTTTTTTATCCCGTTCTGGTTTTTCGTTTTTATTATAGAGGAAGGATGTGTGTTTACTATTTGTACTGGTACATTCTTAGAGAATTCAACCCGGATGGAGTAGACATGTCTGTCATTTCCGATATAAAAAAGTCTGCCGATTTTTGCGGGGGAGGGGAACGTCAAATGTATGGCTATTCGTACGTAACGTACAAATAGCTACGTCAGATAAACGTCAGTCCATACATGTGTATGACCACTGGTCATATGTTTTCGGCAGAGGGGAACGCCTGTCAATGGCGACTCCGGTTGGTTGAATTCTCAAAGGGTACATTGGATCAAGAACAATTAAGGCATTTATGTAAACCTTTTTGTCGGATGGAAAATAATGCAAAACGGAATATTAAAATGATGTTACCAATAATCAATATTAAAAAAAACCGGCCAAGAGCGTGTCGGGCCACGCTCAGTGTAGGGTTCCGTAGTTTTCCGTCCGTCACAGTAAGTGTCCCCACTTAAGAGTTAAAATAACACCGCCATGTAGGATATGAGCGTTCCACGTACAGCGACATCTATCGGCAAATTAAGTAAACTATTGCGCGCGAGCTTAAAGTATGGAAGATGATTTTTATGGGATAATTCTTTATTGCGTGAACCGATTTTCACCGTTTGTACTTTATTTGAAAGCACGTCATTTCATTGTGATTTTGTAGAAATTACAGGTACAATAAACACCTGCTTATACGGTTAAATTACAAACTTAGTTCAGATATTATTTTGTATTTTTTTTCAAAGTAATTTTCCTAGAAAGTTTTTATAAAGTTCTACTTTTGAGATTTTTTTCATATTTTTAAAACTTATGGTTCAAAAGTTAGAGGGGGGACACATTTTTTTTTACTTCTGGAGCGATTATTTCCGAAAATATATACATTATCAAAAAATGATTTTAGTAAACCCCTATTCATTTTTAAATACCTATCTAACAATATATAACACGTAAGGGTTGAAATGAAAAAAAAAAATCACTCCCCACTTTACGTATAGGGGAGGTACCCTAATAAAACATTTTTTTCCACTTTTTATTTTACCACTTTGTCGGCGTGATTGATATACATATTAGTACCAAATTTCAGCTTTCTAGTGCATTGGTCACTGAGATTATCCGCGGACGGACGGACGGACGGGCAGACATGGCGAAACTATAAGGGTTCCTAGTTGACTACGGAACCCTAAAAAGAATGAATTTTTATTTCCTACAATGTAAAAAGGTGCAATATTATGTATTTTATTTAGTTTGGGGCAAACTTCTTCTCAGTTTTCTTTTTAGTTTGAATTATTGAAAACAGCCTTTATACCGGGTGTGGCCTGTAACACGAGCAGAAAATTAAATCGTAGATTCTACTCCTCAAACTAGACAACGTTTGTTCAGCGACTTTTACTTGTGGTTTAATTTTTAGTACATTTTAGAGTTCATTCGAATACGCAATGTATTGCGAAATTGATTACGTCTGAAGGGTGACATGACAAGACTGACAAACAATGTCAATTAGACGGATTTTAACGTACATTGATCATAGATATAAAATGGCGCTTGACATTGATAATACTATTTAGTTTGTATGAAAAATACACAATCTAAAGGCCATATTTTCTAAAAGTTGTTGAACAAAAGTTTTATAGTTTGAGGAGTAGAATCTACGTTTTAATTTTTTGCTCGGGTTACAGGCCACATACTGTATAAGCGTCAAGCAGAAAACTTCCCATGCAAAAGAAGTCCAACAAAAACGCAATAGGCCCTTAAACATGCAATGTAACTCGAATAATAATTATTAAAATTTCAATCTACGATGTTTTGAATAATCGCCATTTGATGATATTACCAGAAACCTTGAAGTTTCATAAAAGTTTAAGGCCTTCAACGACTTACAAAGTTCGGAGGGAATAAAAACTTCCTATATCAATCAGAGGTGCCTAAGTAGGAAGGTGCTTAGTTCTAATTGTTTAATGAACATTTTATCGTGGATGGATGGATGTGTAAAGATTTTGTTATTACTTATACAGTGCTATCTATTTAGTTAATATCTGCGCAATTATCCTTATTGTATCCTAATGCTATATGTTAACGGCTCTAATTTGAACAATCAAGCTGCCTCAGGCTCAATTGAGACGGGACAAACGTTAGGAGGATGATTCGGTTCTGATTTATGGATTAAGAGTTAAGAGCTGGCTATACGTCAGATATGATAATGAGAGCAACAAAACACATCTGGTTCGATTGCTATATGCTTATTGCTAGATCCGGGCATCTGGCAGCTTTTAATTGGTGGAGGTCACAGTGACAGACTAGCAAAATGTTTGAATTGGGTAATAGTAATACCAAAATAGGTTAAAACTCTCGAAATTGTCTCAGTTATAAAGGACAGGGCCTGTATTGTTAACATTAGAACAAAAAAATACGTATTATTACGAAAACAGAAACAGTAGCCGACAAACTATGAATTACATTATACGTCGTTTGGCACTACTTTCCGCCAACAGAAACTTTTGGCAATGATATGATGTAATTATTTATACAATTTCTCATAATATTGCATCAAACCCAGTACTCTAGGATTTGTTATCTTAAATTGGTTTGCGCTCTTTGATCCACCACTTTACAGCTTGCAGATGTCTAGTTATAGAAATGTGCATAGTATAGTAAACTGACTAGAGGAGTTTCGTTGTTCTCATTATTGTGTCATATCTGACGTGGCTAGCTCTCTGTCTATTACGTTTGCACGCTTGTCACGGAGGACCACCTTCAGATCTGACATCGCACGACCGTCGACGTCCTTTTGCCTGTTATAAGATGGGGCATAGTGATATTCGCAAAGAATTTCATATTCCCGTTTGTAATAATTCCAGTCGCTGCCCAAATATCTTTGAAGTCTGCTGCTAGTATAATATAATATATAATATTCAGTAACCTTAATAAAAATCTCACAAACCACAATATGTCACAGCTCACAGACAAAATCTTGGCTGAGACAATGATCAGGTTATGCTCGCACTACCAGCTTAAATAACGCCAATAAAATTTGATCAAATATCTCCAAAATATGTTCAACCATTAGTCCTTCAGTTTTCCGCGATCACAACTAGTGGACAAAGAGCTAGCCACGTCAGATATGACACAATAATGAGAACAACAAAACCCGTCTGGTTAGATTGCTATACTATACTTATTGCTAGATTCGGGAATCCGGCAGCTTTTAATGGGTGGAAAATAGTAATACCAAAATAGGTAAAAACTGCCGAAGTTGTCTCAGTATAAAGGACAGGGCTTATATTTTAACATTAAAACAAATAACATTGCGTATTATTACGGAAACAAAATTAGTAGACGACAAACTATTAATTACATTATACGTCGTTTGGCACTACTTCACCCCAACAAAAACTTTTGGCGATTATATAATCTAATTATTTATATAATTTCTCATAATATTGCATAAAACCCAGAACTCTAGGATTGGTTTTCTTGAAGTGGTTTGCATTCTTTGACCTCCACCACTTTATAGCTGCCAGATGTCCAGATCTAGAAATAAGCATAGTATAGCAAACTGACTAGACGGGTTTCGTTGCTCTCATTATTGTGTCAAATCTGACATAGCTAATAGCTCTCTGTCTATAGATCAAGCTTTGTCACGCTGTAAAATGCGGATATAGAAACAAAACTAAATTACTAAACTAAACATTTCCTAACCTCAAAAATTCAATTTCCATATTATTCTGTATTTCTGTATTTCCGATTCTCTAAGACAAGACTTGTCCTAGTCCTGATAGAGCACACACGAGAGGGAATTCGCAGACACGAAGACGCCGACGGTGTCTACTAGTGTCTTTGGGTAAAAATGAGTAAAACAGATATTATGAGTTTATCTTATATTTTACTCGACATAAAACAGTGGCAGCCCTTTAAAAATCTGGTCTGCGAGGCCCTTGTAAAAATCTGCTAGCCTAATATAATATGGTCGGATTTTTATCACCTGTCACGTTCAAACAAGTATGTAAGTATGCAAGCGAAAGCGATGCATGACGTGATAGGCGATAAAATGACAACCATGATACGCGTTCTGCAGGCCTATGATGGCAGATTTTATCAGCGGATAAGTTGATATAAACCTGATAAAATGACAAACAAGGGCGGCAACTGTCATGTCACGCGAAAATTTTTTTTTTATGAAGCACGTCGTCCAAACCATTTTTTTTCGCAAGATTTTTTTTTAAATAGTTTTTCATAATAAAAATACGATACCAAATATACCCTTAAACGGATCGCCAGCATTTTTATTACACCTTGTATGAGTAGAGAATAGGATAATACGAGATCAAGGGGAAGCGTAAAGTCACTTACATATTGAGATTATTGAGGGGAACGTTATAGTTAGGAGGTTCTGTAAAAAAATTTGCTAATAGTAATTATAACTAGGTAACAATAACAAGACACAGATTTCTATCCCCCTAGTAGGTTACTATTACTATAGAACATTTTAATTATAAAACTCCAATGAGACCCGTATTGAAATATATTCGTAACATATTTATTTGTTACGAATAACCTAACGGCCGCTAGGCCTTAACTTAGATCACCTCACCGCACAATAAGCTATCAATATTAAGGTACACACTGAACTACGTAAATCAACAAAAATCAAAAAAACTATTATGAAGACGTCGTCGCTTAAACGATTATCCCGGATAAATGACTTAATACAAATACAGACTTGTAAATCTTCTGTCAAAATTACTCGCTTATATTTTGCCCAACTTACGCATTTGAATAATTCAGGACATTGTCTCCATGAAACGAGGTTAGGTATTGTAGGCGACCTAGTTTTCACACCCGACTTCCCTTGCTGGTTCCTGAGCCGTGAGCCTATTCAGAATGACAGACAATCAAAAACACGAGCTACTTAAACTTTACTTTAAATTGTGAAAATGAAAACAGAGAATGCGGTTTACAATTTTACGGTGTATCATAGATACACCGACTATAGGTCGCCATCGGATATATAGGAGGCTAAGGCGTCACAAATATATGTACAACGCCTATATTGTCAAGGCGAAAAAGTGCATGTTCAGTTATTTTTGAGTACCTTGGCCGTACCACGAGCTCTATGACCTATTCGGGAGCCGAACATCATCAAGACCATAAAAATAGGCCGTTTACGCTGGGCTGGACACGTAACGCGGATGGATGAACATAGAGCCCCCCAAAACTGCATGGTAAACCAGACGGACGCCGCGGTAAAGGCAGGCCTAAGCTCCACTTGTTAGACGGCGTTCAGAAATACCTCAAAACGTTAGGAGTTGGATGTTGGAGAAAACAAGCTGTGAAACGACCGGAATGGAAAAAGCTGCTTGACCACGCCAAGGCCCACCCCGGACTGTAGAGCCTTAGATGATGATGATGGCCGTACCGATATATTTGATGGCGACTGTACAATGCACCGCAGAAGTGAAGCGCTGGTAACCTTGCGGTAAGACGTTCGAAATCAGATCTAAACCCATTCGGTCTAATAGTTTCTCTTCTGGGTTGGAAGGTTAGATGCCAGACGCTTTCGTAAAATACTAGTGCATATGCCAATTCATGGGATTAGGTTGCCGAGCGGACTCCAGGTATAAATGAACCGTGGCAAAACCTCGGGATAAAAATTAAGACCAGCGTGAGCGAGATGACGGAATAAACGTGAATGCTACGAATTAGGAGGTCAAATTATACTAGTCATATGCTAGTGGTAGAAATTTGCGGAGTCTTTTTGAGTCTGTTGGTCTATTCTATTATATTATTAGTCTAGATTTGAAAACCTTATCTAAAATAGTGCACTCTACTCGTTTCACTGCCTATTATCATTTACTGTTAAACTACTGATCCGATTTAAAAAAACTTCATATTGTGAACATGAAATTAGATATCAGAAATGTTTATTTGCTTCACATGTAAATTTAATACATCATTACTTGCAGATATGTTTGGAATCGAATATACATAAAGAGATACAATTTTCTCAAGCTCGTTTATTGGAAAACATTTCAGATGATAGATAGAACGTAAAAAAAATACAAAAGAATCTGTAGCTGAGCTAAGCAACAAATTACATGAAATACATACAAAACGGCCTCCTAGCCCAGTCGGTAGTGACCCTGCGATACGAAGCAGGAGGTCCCGGGTTCAAATCCTGGTAAGGGCATTTATTTGTGTGTTCTTGAGTTATGGGTGTTTTCTATGTATCTAGGTATATATTTATCTATATACGTATGTTTATCGTCGCCTAGTACCCATAGTACAAGCTTCGCTTAGTTTGAAACTAGGTTGATTTGTGTCAGATTTCCCCCAAAAAAAAATTATGTTTATACAACACATGAACCACACATAGTTTTTAATTATTTCGATAATGATTAGTAAAAATGTAAAACAAACCTAGATTGCAACTACAAGTACCTGTCACCTACATACCTACATATGTAAAATGCTTTGCCATACCATACATTTATTATGTGACCATACACAAGTAAAACAGTAAAAGCAATTAATTTTGTTAATTTTATATAATTTAAAAAATATGAATATATATATTTACTTTTCGAATAAAAATAAATTAAAAAAAACCGTATCATTAATTAATCAAATTACTCTCATTTTTCTTAGCTTTCTGTATTTGTTAAATTTAATTGAAATTGGTTAGTAATATAAATCTTTTTTACTTGTTAGCATTAGTATTCATTTATTCAGGCTTTCAAAGTTATTCAGGACACGTTGCCGACCTCAAATTCTTTCACTAGCCCTCAATCAATTGAATCTACCCTTGAGTTCTTGAGGTAAATTCTGGAATGAACATATTTCGTATTAGACTGAAATCTTATTGGCAAATTGTAAGTGTGAATGCGATGGATTGATCATAATAACGACGGCGATAATAATAATAAATTTTGCACCTATTTCACCCATTTGCCATACAAGTTGTTCGAGAGATTGGTGCAAATTGTATATTAGCAGACATACTCGTATTGGAATTGGAATTAAAATTTTGTAAGAATAATAGGCACATAATACGAGTAATACATACAAACAAACGTACGATCAGATTTTTCTAACTGATTACCTATCGTGATATGAGCTACCTACTTCTAGGAATGGAAAGTATGTAGGTCTGTAAATTATCTTCTTGCGTAATCAATAAGAATCCATTTTCCGATACATTCATAAAGTAATACAAAACTTTATTATTAGTAAATATTAACAAGTAAATACAACATTACATTAAAAACGTCATTACGATACGTCAAACATCATGTTTTAGTAACATTATTGTTTCATTTAAGTACTTATATAATGTAATACAATCACATTGTACAATTAAACGTAGCACATATGTATCCTGCAATTTTGGAGTTTTCTTTGGAAACCTACAGCTAGGACATAACACACATGTCAAAAACAATAAGAAAACGATTACAATTTAAGTAGGTACACCTAACACAGTCCAATTAAAAATTCTTTTTTTTAAATTTATTATTCATTAGAATAGTGCGTCTCGGCTTATTTATGTGGTTACGAGTGATCGAGAAGGTCGTTTACAATTACAACAGGTTTCCTACTAAATTTCCATTAGTTTTGAACAGTGGGAGAATAGCGCCCCAAGTCCCCAACGCGCGTTCTTTAATGAGTTTACTTGGTGTCGACTCTTGCAAATTGTTTTGACAACTTAATAACGGACCATCGACGGTTCAGAAGTTCCTACTGAAGTTAATCTGATAATACGTTGATGTACGAGTACGACGTCAAAGTCAAGAATTACGATATACTTATTAAATTTAAACTACCCTAGTTTTAGGCACCCTCCCAATAATAGCCACTTTCAGCCAATGCATTTTTTCAGTTTTTAAAGGTTTTGCGAATATTGTTAAAAGTATTTAAAGTAGGTAACTAATAAATATTTGAATGGAGAGAGTTAAATCTATTAAGCCATGTGAGCTACTTGCAATGAGTTTTCAATAATGCTGCATAAATCTTTAGATAACTTTTCGTAATTTGGCCAAAGCTTGTTAAATCCAATTATTATAAATGACTTGAATGTCTGAATGAACTATTTGAATAATCTATTTAGGTACTTACAAACATTTTTGGAACTGAGCATTTATACATAGCTACAATTTTCTGGAGTAATTTTTTTTAATGGAGAACACTTCAGATACCTAATAAGAATGAAAATACATAAATATAAAGGGTCAAGCGGGCAAAGGTAATAAGAGTGGCCACGAGGGATTTAGTAAAGTACACTTTTAGGTGGAGTTACTACTCTACTATATTTGAACACTGTATGCCTAATACCAGCCTACGATCTTCTTTTGTTTCAGATTTATTCACGACAATGCTAAGAAATTTAGGTAGCTAATCATAGCAGATGCAGAAAAGTAATAAATTCGGGCAAACTAAAATATAACGCGTATTACGTATACGCGACGTCAACAGTGTTCTGAAATAGATGACTGTCGGACTTTCGTTTTCAAGTTCACATATCCGTAATATATATCACTGCCAAAGGCCGGCTTGACGAACCACGGGCTTGCAACTTTTCACGGAGCGGGTGTGAGGACACCTGCGTTATACGAGGATTCCAATTGCCATTGGATTGGAGGAGAACTTCGAAATGAGGATAAATGCGCAAAGCTCTACGCAGAACGGCACCGCAATAGCGAAAAAATGTTTATTAGTTATGGTTTGTATATCATGTATAATCCATACAGTCTACGAGACAGTCTCTAGATCTCAGGTAAATAGTGTCTTAAAGAAAAGAAAAGGCGCCATTTATATGCTGTGGGTTTTTATCGTCATTCGTAGTCTCTGTATCTCATAACTATGCTATTATTTATGTATTATTATGGCCGAGCCTATCCGAGGATTTTGGCTCCACAATAGCATTATATCTATAAGAAGTGATGAAGTGATACTATATAGAAGTGAAGAGACTTTTGAAACGGAGAGAAAAGGAATTTCAAAGATCGCGGTGGATACTAAAAAATGAATTCTAACTTAATTTTAATTGAACCCAAGTTGATCCAAAAAGATGAATAGTGCAATTTGGCCCTAATTTATAATTCATAGATTTTTATTAAAAACAAAGGCAGGTAATAAAAACTTAAACGTCTCTAACAATACCTACCTATTTTAGCGACGAACGGCACAATATGGTGACGTGACTAATAAAAGTAATAAAGCATGCCGTGTAAATAAGCAATTTTGAATTTCGAAAAGGGCGCAGTTACACTCCGGGCGTTGTTGGTGCAAAGGAATTAAATATTTGAAACGAAACAAAAATAGAAAATTGGAAAATGGGAAACGGATTTATCTATTATTGTTGGCTTCGTATTTGCAAGTCTAATGCGAAACACTAAATCTCTGAGGAATAGGCACATTTAAAAGCGCAAGAAAAAATAACCATACCTAATCTAAATAAATATTTTACTGACTTGCAGAACAAAAAAATAATCATCAAAACATCGCTTTGCATTCAATTTTTTTTGCTGTGGAAGTCAGTATTTGTTGATATGCAGAATAATATTCCCCCGTTTAAAAGACAACACTTGCGTTATGGTTTTAATAACTTAATTTAGTTAAGGACCTACCTTACCAAATGCGCGATGCCACAAAATACGAAGATTTTGCGTAAACGTCCCTAATATGTACCTAATTAATTTATCAGCGAGAATCTTAGTGAGTTCAACCCGGATGGAGTAGCCATGTCTGTCATTTCCGATACAAAAAAAGTCTGCCGATTTTTGCAGGGGAGGGGAACGTGAAATGTATGCCTATTCGTACGTAACGTACAAATAGCAACGTCAGATAAACGTCAGTCCATACATGTGTATGACCACTGGTCATATGTTTACGGCAGAGGGGAAAGCCTGTCAATGGCGACTCCGGTTGGTTGAATTCTCAAAGACGAGAATAGTATGAATAGCATCCGTACAAATTACAATACTACCAATATTTTTTTAGGGTTCCGTAGTCAACTAGGAACCCTTATAGTTTCGCCATGTCTGCCCGTCCGTCCGTCCGTCCGTCCGCGGATAATCTCAGTGACCGTTGGCACTAGAAAGCTGAAATTTGGTACTAATATGTATATCAATCACGCCGACAAAGTGGTAAAATGAAAAGTGGAATTTTTTTTTTTATTAGGGTACCTCCCCTATACGTAAAGTGGGGAGTGATTTTTTTTTTCATTTCAACCCTAACGTGTGATATATTATTGGATAGGTATTTAAAAATGAATAGGGGTTTCCTAAAATCATTTTTCGATAATGTAAATATTTTCGGAAATAATCGCTCCAGAAGTAAAAAAATATGCGTCCCCCCCCCTCTAACTTTTGAACCATAAGTTTTAAAAATATGAAAAAAATCTCAAAAGTAGAACTTTATAAACACTTTCTAGGAAAATTATTTTGAACTTGATAGGATGAATAGTTTTTGAAAAAAAAATACAAAATATTTTCTGAACTAAGTTTGTAATTTAACCGTATAAGCAGGTGTTTATTGTACCTGTAATTTCTACAAAATTACAATGAAATGACGTGCTTTCAAATAAAGTAAAAACGGTGAAAATCGGTTCACGCCATAAAGAATTATCCCATAAAAATCATCTTCCATACTTTATGCTCACGCGCAATAGTTTACTTAATTTGCCGATAGATGTCGCTGTACGTGGAACTCTCATATCATATCCTACATGGCGGTGTTATTAACTCTTAAGTGGGGACACTTACTGTGACGGACGGAAAACTACGGAACCCTACAGTGAGCGTGGCCCGACACGCTCTTGGCCGGTTTTTGTATTTTGACATAACCGTCAGTAAGAAGGGTTCCAAGCTTTTTGGTAGAAAGGTTTATTCAAAAGAAGAATTTAGAAGCAAGTACCTTTGGCTTGGCAACATCGCTTTTGTGATAAAGTGGAGGTACGATGTATTATCTATTCTAGTGACAAAGGTTGGCGTGACGGACGACGTAGTCTTGCAACTTTTCGCGTCCCAGGAACCTAAGATATTATACGGCTGGGAACTCTGTTGGGTAAATCGAATTATAGTTTCACCGAAACAACGTATACCAATAGTGTGTACTATGTAATGTAATGTAATGTATAATGATAGTTTGGGGCAAGTTCCTACATTGACAGACGTTCACACATTTTATACATGCATTATAATATAACACGGCTTTATTTGTCCAAATATTCGTTATTTTATCTTTCTTTGCAAAGGAATAAGAAAATATTTGGAAAAATACCACCAAGTGTGTTGGCGCCATCAAACTTCCATCAAACAACCGCCACCTAGACATTTTCTGGAAATGTGTATTCTCAAGTAAAACAAAACAACTCTCAGTTTATCAGCGCCATCTACGGAGTGGGTTGAGAACTGATACTGAAAGTTCACGTTTACAGACTCATTGTCCATTCGCTAGTTCCACAGTAGTTTGTTGTCGATGAAAGCCGCTAGGTGGCGGTGTCAGGCTAAAGCAGTGCAAAGGAAGACAGTTAACAGGGCCGCGGTTCGACATGCCAAACTGTGAGATCGTATCGCTAGTGGATAGAGTGATATCCATTTGTCCACACCTAAATGTCAATCTGTCAGTAGGTCTCGCTAGAGCGTTTTATCTATGGCTATGGCCACCATTTTAGATATCACTCTTGAGTGATTCCACCCCAAATTTCCACTGTCACAAAAGTGTGATATCATAGATGTCTCGCATGCGACTGTCAGTTATGCCATGTCGAATCGCAGCCCTGTTATGTACTAAGAGCTGGCTACGTCAGATATGACACAATAATGAGATTGAGAGCAACAAAATATTGCTATACTATCCTTATTGCTAGATCCGGGCATCTCGCAGCTTTCTTTGGGCGGAGGTCGGAAGTTTGAGAGTAACAGACTAGCAAATTTTTTGAATTGGAAAATAGTAATATCAAAATAGGTAAAAACTGCCGAAATAGAATTTCTCATAATGTTGCATCAAACCCAGAACTTTAGGATTTGTTATCTTGAAGTGGTTTGCATTCTTTGACCTCCACCACTTTACAGCTGCCAGATGTCCAGGTCTAGAAATAAGCATAGAATAGCAAACTGACTAGAGGGGTTTCGTTGCTCTCATCATCTCATATCTGACGAGGCTACCTCTCCGTCTCAAGATCGCAGTGGTCTTTCCTAAAACTTATTACGACTAGACTAGATTAACAATTCATAGTCCCGAACGGTGTAGTCAGCTAAGAAATGTTAACTCTGTTGTTGGGACACACAACATTTTTAAACAACAGTTGACACTTAACAATTTGTCAACAAATAACCCTTAATTATTAGGCACCTACTTGCTGTGTATGATAATGAACCTATCAGGATTTCAAAAATATCTTGGCACATTGACTCAGACTGTTGAGTGATGACAGTTTTCAGTTATATTAGTACATAACATATGAATTGCTAATTTATAATTACGGTAGAAGGGGCAAATAATTGAATTCCAAATCTCGTGAATTCCCATAAAGACTTTGTTCAACAAAGGAAATGACGAAAAAACACGAGAAAAATAACCTATTTCCTATACACGAACAACAATAAAATTGTAAAGCCTCGCATGACTATTGAATGACAGTTTAAACCAATAATAAATATGTATAGTAGATAATGTGCATAAGTAAAAACTACGCTACTACTGGTAAGGTACTGGGTACGTAGAAAGTTTTACAATTCAGATTCAGACCTTCTTTACTAGCCTCAATACCTTACTGTTAAATAGAAAAAGCTAGTAAAAAATGTATATTATGATATTCCAAAATTTTTTGCTAAAATGTTGATAAAGACGACAATAATAATTAGTTGCCAATATAGTTAAAAAAATGCTCAAATATGATTTAAAAAAACCCATAGAATCCCTTATCCTAATTTGATTAAGGGCACACCGTGTATTTTAAAACGTTTTTTTAAACATTAGAAACTGAAAGTGGACATTGTGCCGCTGCAAATCATATGCAGAGTTATCTTATAGTGGTCGAACTCTAATTGCGGCTGACTTCGTAGGTGTTTTTCAAACATCTGACCCAAGACTGAGAATATAAATCCGAAATTTAAGCACACAAAAATGAGGTCCATTGCGAATCTATTGTTACGAAGCCTGGCTTTTAGCATGTTTCACTTGCTTGCATATGAATGCATTGCTGACGTTTTGCAAATTACAATTTTCATCAGCACTGAACCACTGCAATGACGACTTTATTACCAGGCGGCAGGGCCGATAATTATTTCACTGGTAGATAATGCTGAAGACGTCACTCATTTGTTTCCCTTTACAAACACGAGACGCGCTTTCGTCTAAAATCATGAGAAGAGACTGAAAAGGCAACTCCGAGACTTGGAGACATATAGGTAAAAAGTAAATTAAGTCACAAGTGAGCAAAACAACGTAGCTACTTACGGGGGGGCTTACATTTAATCCTGAACAAAGCGAGATTTTTTAAAACGTGTAACAAGCGGGTAAAAACAGTGCTGAATATACATATCGTGGCATACCTAGGTGGTCTACAGTTATCCTGGATTAACCAAAATTAGTATGGACGAGCTATCTTTGAGTCCAGGAATAAACATGATGATTTTTTTCATGTATGGTGTCAATAGTTTCTTTTTGTTGTGAGGATCAAATGTCTACATAGGGCCAATAGCGTTAATGCAACACAAAAGTCCGAAATGAGACTTAGGGTGGATTGCACCACGCAAAACTAACGAATTGATCAACGTTAAATATGGCGACGGAGCTGTCATCCCATAGAAAACTGTCAAACTTTTCATACAAGATTTTTTTAATGATGTCGTCGTTGACGTTAACAGACGGTATGGTGCAATTGGCCCTTAAAGTTCGAGATTTGCATTTGTTTCTCAAAACGCTCCTAACTAAATGACGAGCAAAAGTGACGTCACGATCAAATAGTCGCCCCTCGCCCTGTTAAAAGTATGGAAAAATGATGAAATTGCTATTTTACAGTGAAATGTTGGGTTTATGTATTTGGTTGCCATACAATTTATTTAACAGTAAACTGTTAAAAATCAAATGGTATCATTGATTTTTTTTTCGGACTTTATAATATTCGGAATTCGGAATTTATTTTACTTAATTTGGATATGTTCACCATTTTGCATCCTGTCAACATTATTTTTTGCATAATTCAACGTGTGTCCCTATTCTATTATTATTGTGTGTCAATCCCTATTGAACTTTTAAACGTTATTGTATTTATTGTCTCTATATTTTGCAATTACTATACTCACTTCAATACGTACAACGAGAAAGTTTGATAGAATTTCCACATAGTTAAAACCCTTATGTAGTTAGACAATTAACTAAATAGGCTGCCTAATCTTACGAAAATTAGACACATTATTTTTAGGCCGCATCGCGTGGCCCATTAGGGATAGGATGAATCGCGTGTGTCGGCCCATTGAATTAGCACAAACAGACCAACATATGTATCTTTCACATATTGAGTATATATATTGTAAAGGCCAGACCAACTGTGGCCATAAATTACTGCTATGTCGGAGGGGTGCTGACTTGCAGCGAGTGTGGCCGCACATTTGCTGCAAAAATTGTCTATATCAGTCATTTAAGAGCGCACCAGCGTCGCTATTAGATGTAGAACGCAGTCGCTGTAGCCGAAAACGGCTAGGAGATGATGATATATGTTGTATGTATATAAACACTTTATTGTACATAACGAAAGTGACAAATCACAAACAAGAAAATACAAAGTACAAAGGCGAACTTATCCGCCTTTGTACTTAGTATTTTCTTGCCGCGTAAGGTAAGGGATATCTTCCAGTTTATTGTATGGGTTTCTTTGTCATAACAATTCCGTAAGTAAATATAGAAGAATGTAAGCTCTGTTTCTCTAATCGGTTGACATGTGTTGATATTTATGTGTACGTTTGTGAAATGAATGTTTGTAAAATAATAAATAAGTAATTGATAATATGGTAACTGACCGCTATCAGTTACTAGCATAGTTATATCTGATATCTTTATCTAAATGTGTCAACCAACGGAAAATTGTGGTAGGTCATGTAATAGTAAAGACAAATAAACTACTAATCATCGTATATGATAAACAACGAGCTATTTGAAAATAACAAATAACATATCTCTTCGTAAACCAAAAATAATATAAAAAAAAAAAGAACTAACTTCACTTAGCCTCCACCTTTCCAAAAGCAAATGCTCGATCTGCGGAAAAAAATACTCAAATCACTATAGGTGTGCCTATAATAGTTGAATAGTTCCCTCTATTTCTCCAGGATCCCATCATCAGATCCTGACCTGGTTGCAATGGGACCAACTGTGAAGTATACTCTTTCAAACAAAAAAATAATTTTCCAAATCGGTCCAGCCGTCTTCGAATAATCGGTGAACATACATAAAAAAAAGCAAAAACAAAGATCCCGATGAATTGATAACCTCCTCCTTCGAAATCTTGAAGTCGGTTGATAACTGCATAACATATATTATTTAATTTAATGCAGATTGGTTTTGTTGTGTAAAAAAATTGTCAGAAGTGGGATTCGAACCCACGCCCACAGAAGTGGACTGCGACCTGAACGCAGCGCCTTAGACCGCTCGGCCATCCTGACATGCTGAGACACGACGAAAATAGCGTACCAGACCACTTTAACATTTTATCCACCACTACCAGCTACTAGAAATTTAATATTTAAAGGAGAATGTCGCCATTCCGGAAACTTGACATTAATTTGCGCTAGATTAATCTGATGATTAATCATTGTCACATTTTCAACTAAAGGGTACATCATTGTCGGTTGTGAATGAGGCGTTACTGCCATAAAAATAATTTAGAAATAAACTCTTTTAACAACCTTTGACTTGAAAACGTCACAATTAGTACGATAAGGCAAGCTGCGAGTATTAATTTTAATTTGAGATAGGGTGAAATACGTCCTTTGTTTATTATTAGAAGGTCACTCTAAAGGAAATGGAAAACAAAATACCTCAAGGTAATTGCGTAACTAACATATCTCGCCTGAATCTGATAGATGCTTTTCAATTCCTGATAAAAATTATCCTTTTAATATTTACTTACGCAAGACTTTATTAAATATTGTATCAAACAAATATGCTGCAATTGTATTTTACCCCACTGCCCCAATGCAGTACTTTTACCGCAACCAGTTTCAATGTAGCCAATATTATGTCCATTGAATTTCTATTTCCCGCCACCTCAGGAGCGCAATTCCACATGTTTTTTTTTAAGATCGTAACATCGATGGATGAACATGTTTGTTAAAATTTAAATGTATTAAATCCCTTAAAGGGATAAATTCGCCTTTGTACAAATTGTATGTTTTATAAAGTGTACAATGTTTCAGTCGAGTTTTTTACTACTACTACTAAATATCAATCTGTTATATGATTATAGTACCTACCCACAAACATTGGATTGGATGGAGCTTTACTTGGTCGAAATTATCCATAAACAGTAATTTAACAATTACGAGTTTTAAGTTTAATAACGGAAACAAAAAAGAGCCATAATTCCTGTTTTCTCTAATTACCTACTTAGGTCAGGATTATTCTTCATTCAGAAAGTAGCAAACCATGACAGTTTGCCGTTTACATAGCCATAATTCCTGTTTTCTCTAATTACTTACTTAGGTCAGGATTATTCTTCATTCAGAAAGTAGCAAACCATGACAGTTTGTCGTTTACATAGCCATATTTCCTGTTTTCTCTAATTACTTACTTAGGTCAGAATTATTCTTCATTCAGAAAGTAGCAAACTATGACCGTTTGCTGTTTACATAGCCATAATTCTTGTTTTCTCAATTACCTACTTAGGTCAGGATTATTCTTCATTCAGAAAGTAGCAAACCATGCCAGTTTGCCACATCTCACAAAAGTGTAACACGATTCTGCCATGTCACGAGTTGTCGTTATAACTAGTTGAATTTATATTCTGTTACTGCTATATTACTTGCGGTTATGATATGATATTCACCAACAGAAAAAGGTTGTAAGTAGCACCAGTTAGCAAACAAAATACATTGTGTTATTGTCAGCAATTATATAATTATTGAAAGCACAGCGGACAGCTTGTAAAATAGAATTCGGAAAGTTTTATGGGATTAAAAATTATACATGTGTAGTGTAGTAAATTTAAATTAAACAATCGTTATTAAGTGACGATACTTTACCGTTAGGTTTTTTCATGGGATTTTTTTATATTATGAACTCGTAATATGTCAGAATGTCAATGAAACTTAAGTAATTTCCACAAAAACAAAAAACACATTTTGTCATAGTAACGAACTTACGACTACCTAAATAATTATTTTTTTTATATGATCGTAAATTTTAAATATTATTATGGTAGTTTGTTATCAAAAACAGTACTGTGTGCGTTCTCCTTTTAAAACATTGCGCTCGCTTTTATATTAAACTAATATAGTTTTGTTTCGTCCTGACTTCGTTGCAGTTAACTTGACTCGAGTATAATGTCATCAGTAGATATTGGCTATGCTAAGCATCCCGCCGTAATTACTTTGCAAAAGTATTTAAAAATTAAATGTGTGCATCCGGATATTAACTATGGTAAGTACCTACCTCATTTTTAGGAGATTTTAATTTCAAAGATTATTTAAAAAAAGTAGGTACTTAAATGTAGATGTAATCAGAGAGAATGCACCCCGACCCACTAAGCACCCTTTTATTGACGGAGAGCTGGCTACGTCAGATATGACACAATAATGAGAATAAAGAGAGCAACGTAACCCCTCTAGTTAGTTTGCTATAGGTAGTATGCTTATTTCTAGATCCGGACATCTGACAGTTGTCAAGTGGTGGAGGTCAAAGAATACAAATCCTAGAGTTCTGGGTTTAATGCAATTAAATATGTATTATACAAATAATTAGATTATACCCTTGCCAGAAGTTTCTGTTAGGTAAAAGTAGTGCAAACGACATTTAATGTAATTCATAGATTGTCGCTTACAGTTATTGTTTCCGCAATGTTACAATGTCTTTTGTTCTTATGTTACAATATAGGCCATGTCCTTTATAACTGAGACAACTTCGGCAGTTATTACCTATTTTGGTATAACTATTTTCCAATTGAAAATTTTTGCTAGTCTGTCACTCTGAATAAGGATGTTATAGCAATCTAACGAGACCGGTTTTGTTGATCTCATTATTGTGTCATATCTAACGTGGCCAGCTGTTAGTCTATTTAGTTAAAGTCCATGATGGTGTAACTAGAAGCGGTGATCGCGTTCGATGCTACCAAATATAAACTACCTACATACTGAAAAGGTAGTAAGTATATACTCCACTGTCTACTTATAAAATGTGTCCTATTATATCCGCCTGGGGCTTGTAATACAACTTAAGTGTATGTAACTCTTTGTGCTTTATTCGAATTTTAAAATACATAAACAATACATTAAAAACACAATAATTTTCAAACATAACTCGAATAATCAACCAATATTGAAGTTGTATTGGACTTGCATCGGAATAATTTTTAAACAGATTCTGATATTAATGATTCAGACGTTTAGGCGCTTCCTGTATTGGAGTTGTATTGAAGTTGTGTCGTGTCAACACGTGTTTGAAAGTGAAAAAAGGCCCTTTGTCAAATTAAAAGATAATTAATATAATTATTAGGGGCGTAATTTAGTAAACTAATTTACCTAATTACACACAAGCTCTACACGGCCACGTAATCAACATTTCCAGATATAGAAATATTATCATCCAGTATGATAAACAATGAATTCAACCACAATTTACAGCACTAGAGTTCAAATTTGAAAAAAGCTGAAAGCATCATGCGATGTTTCGAGGGTAATTGTAGAAGCTGCAAGTGGTCGGGAATGTGGGGATATCGATCCTGGTGCAGTGCAATTAGACTGTTGCACCAGATTAAATCATTAGTAAGTAACGCCATATTTACTGCAGAATCATTGTTATCCTAGCTTTAACCCGAAGCGGTATTCAGAATATCAAATCGCTATATGTTCGGGTTCGAATCCTGGTACGAGTAAAATTAATTTGTGTGTTTATCATAGATATTTGTACCTGAGGTTTGGATGTTTTGTATGTATTTAAGGCTATATTTATTGTCACCAATATCTTAAGAAACCAATTGCCAGATTACATAGGTACCTACTAACTATATACTAAAATATATTTAAGTATTTATCTACATATATCTATTAATTATATACAGGATGATTGGAAATTCGCCGTATTCCTTGAAATGGGTTATTCTATAGCTCATTTGCAATGATTTAAGTCCAGTCAACTAGGGGGTCAAAACTCATTGGTTTTCAAGTTACTCAAGTTTTTTTTTTTAAATATCCCCCTCTCGACCAAAAACTGATAATTGTGAATAAACTACTTTAATTGGGTGCAAAAAAGCATTTGTCTAATAGCTGATGAACCAGTGATTACGTTAAGTAAAAAAAACATGCCTAAACTTGCACAAAGAAAAGGATTATAATTACAAGTTTTCGGATTATCTCCATTTTTTTTACATTTACAGGCATAACTTTAAAAAAAAAGGTATTACACTTTGTGTACAAATTACAGAAACGAGTTCCTCAGTTTATAAGCTTTCTAAAAAGGTACAATTTTTGACATTTTATGATCAATTTTTAGAATTATTAATAATAATATCAGAGCAGGTAGAGGACTTGACTTAGCGTACGTGACCCTTAATGGGTTTGTTTGTGTCATCTTATTTTTTCCGAGGGCTTAGTTTGTTTTCAGATTCTTATCTTCTCTTGTTCTTAGAGTAGGGGTCACTTTAAGTTGTCTTAGGTGATACTTTGATAAGTAATTAAGTAAGGTAAAGGATGAGATTAGTAAAAAAAATAACAAACAGTTTTAATCAAATAATTTAATCTTAAAAAGTAAAATCATGTAGAGGTCCATAGGGTCTTCTAAGTATGAAAATTAGGAAAATGACATTAAAGGCTGATAGAGCTTCATTTGTAAGCTTTTACATGATATTTTCATGAGTAAAGTTCATGAAAATAAATGATTCACATAGTATGTATGAGGGTGGAGGTTCACCTTATTACATATTGGTTTTATTTTAGTATGTAAGAAAAGATCAAGTTAATGATCTGACAAAGGAAATAAAATATATGGAAATATATAAGCATCATGTGTTTTAATAGCAACCATACATACCTGAACTTTAATGATCAGGAAATGAGAGTATTTGGAAAATATAAAACCTGAAATCTTTACTAGGAATTCTCACAGTTTTCGATAAATTATATTATGTTTAGATATAATTATATTTATATTATTACTTATTTTTGCATTATTGCATAAGCAATTGATACCATAGAGTTTTGCTAAATATTGTTCACCGTTGATTGGCAAGATTTTGAAACATTCATGATCTTGGTCGATTAATTATGTATTTTAGATGGAAATAATGGTTATTATTATTATTATTATCATTTGGGTATTTCAAATCACTTAAATGACATTATGACCATAGGTGGCATTCATATGTAATTTATATATGCAGCTTGTGTAGATATTTAATGTATGCTTTAGTCTTCACAGGAACAGAGGCTATGAATAACAACTTAACAGGATAAGTATGCAACATTTTGGGGAATCATAATCTGAAATATCCGTTTGTACTACTTGCAGGGGTCAAACAGTAATTTGGTTACCGCACTAGATTTGTCACAAAGTTTTAGCAATCTTGTGATCGATTCCTTCAAAAAGGGATGTATTATTAGGTAAAATTAAACTCATATAATAGCAAGAGGTTGTATATAAAGTATGTTCTAGAAATATTTACTTCATTCTTAAGATATGTGCTAAGTACAAAAATGTATGATTTATTAAAGACATTTTATGACATAGTACAAACTGTTAGTAACATAGACAGGTTCTTTTACCCATTTAGAAATTAGTATTTTGATTACAAATTGCTTTATCATCAGTTTCTTATAATTTCATATTATTCTCATTGTGAGTATACCTAGGGAAGGGAATGACCGACAACTGAGAATATTGTTCGTTAAGTAATGATAAAAATTGATACTTTTAATAGGATTTTCGAGATGAAATGTAGTTTATTGTATAGATTAAATGTATTATTGATAATTTATTCAATAACAAACAGTAGTACCTAATAATATTTTAGATTTGTCTGAAAATTTGTCCAAATGGAGAGGTTATGTTTTTAATTTGTTAATTATTGTTATAAATCGATACTTAAATTAAAGGGAAAGTAATTAAAGTTATATTGCAGGAAGTATATTAACGAAATTGAACGAATTAAGAGCAAAAAAAAAACGAAGAACTTACTTTTCGTCCAAAATCGATTTTTGGAAATATTATGTAAAAACTCGTATTATGAAGCTAAATAACGGAAATAAATAAAGTTGGGAGCTTTGTTTTATAAAAACATAAAGAGTCTGATTCAGTAAAGCGCTAAAATAAACAAATTTTATGATCGAAAATTGTCGTAAAAAGATCGTTAGGATTTTAAAATTACTGGTGTTTGATGGAATTCTAGGCTAGTTTTAGCTTATAAATGTGTGTAAAACACAAATTTGATCAAAACAAAAAAAGGAAAGTGATGAAAATTAGGATAAAAAGCGAATTTTCTTATAAAAGTTATATTGGTATTTTACAGAGTATATATTCAGTAAATCCGATAGGATCTCGTCATAATATATGCAGAAAAATTATCTTCATCATAAATTATATAAATACACCTTAGGAAATACTTAATTTTGTTTGACTTAAAGAAAATCGTTTTCTTAGAGGTTAGATTTTCCAAAAGAAAAAGTAGGACGCTAATAGAAACTTGATCTTTACAGAAGTATGTAGCTTAGGGATCATAATAAATTGGTGTACAAAGATATATTGGCATTTTACGGGGAAAATAGACATAAATACTTATAGGGGCTTATTAAATCATACGCGGGGCTAATGTTTTCATCTATTTTCATATAAATTTTCATTGGAAATTGCATAAATTGGATAAAAATTCAAGAATAACATTACCTAAGGAGATATGAGATTTTCGAACTAGGACGTTAAGCGTAGGAATTTGGTCTTTAAAATAGTATAAACTAAAGGATCAATAAGGTTCAAATTAGATCAAATCCGAGAAATTCAGTCGTCCCAAATGGTAGACGAAAGCATACCAAACGCGAGTAATAAGGCGACAAAGCAATCTTACTGGACGAATCGATACGGAATTTTTAATGTTATATAAGGGGAGGGCGTACCGTAGGGAATCACTTTGACTCCAGCCAGAGCCGCGAGCACTTGGACTCCGACAGATCTACGAGCACTTTGCCTTCGATCTACGGGGCTACGGGACGACTTGACTTCTGCCGCCAACGTGAGCCAGAAGCACATCCTGAGCAACGAGACTCCGACTTCTGCCTTCAGCCGAGCTGCCAGCGCCGAGGCCCTGGCCTGGGCTGCCATCGGCTAGAGCGACTAGCGGGAAGGGACCAGCCGTAAAGGTCTAATTTGGTGAGGCAAAATTTATTCACTTTAATGATAATTTTTTTTCTTTTCTGTGTATTCTCTTTAGGCATTGGAGTTGAGTAAGTGCTTTTAATTGACTGTTATATTATGAACATTTTCCTTATTGTTGTGGTTCTTGTATTTAATTTATGTGAAATTTGGTTGAATTATTATATGCAATATATATGCGTACGGAATTTATCAGAATATGCGGAAACATTTTACGAGTTTAACGTAATAGGGATGGATGCGTTTATCCTATATGGCGTATGCGTTATATTTTTATACGGTTTGCGATTTTATTGCGGAATGCTTTATATTTTTATGTTTTGCGGTTGCGGCATATGAATTTAATTGAGTATATATTAAGACGTTTACCCTATTTTGGGAACGATTTTTAGCGTGTTTTACGTACCTGATTTATGAATTTAAAAGAGTGTGTCCTCTATTATACTTACGGTTCATATGCTTTGGTATATAAGCATTGACTTGAACTGAAGTAATTATTACTTGTGTGATTGTAACATTATTTATGTATGACAGTGTAACCGACATTAATCATTGAACGATTATGTTCATTCTTCATAACCACTACCTTGATCCTTCTATGAAGTGTTATTGACTGGAATTATTTATTACTTTTGAGATGAAATAAGGCATCTAACTTTTGTACCAACATTGAGTTGTAAAACAAAAATATTATGAAAATTTTAACAATGTTCTCTGACATGGAGAGACTTGTATTTTATCACCATTCACAATAATTGATGAATAAATATTATTATATTGTTGGAAATACAATTTTTGGCAGAGAGAAAGCCACTACAATAAAGTATTGAAATTCAACTGAGAGATTGAATCGTGCTGGAGTGAGTTATGGGAATACATATCAAATACAATTGAACGAAAACAGTTCATAAGTTAATTCAGACTATCATTTCAATAGTGTACGTCATCTGTAAAATTTGATAATTAGATGAAGAGTTTGGTAGTTAGAAACAGTGCCTCACTCTACGTACAATGCTATTTGCTCGTCCTTGAAGTTTGAATTAGCATAACTGCCTCACACGACATATTTCTATGACTTATTTCGGCATGACCACAGTCACTTTGGTTGAATTTTAGGATTAATTTTGATTTAATTAAATAGCTAGGCATCTCAGAGGTTTTCTTGGCGTTTCTTTCCTCTGGAGTGTAGGCTACGAAACGTTGGTAGCTTCACTTAATAAAGTCATTAGTAGAGAAAATAAAAAACCACAAAATAAAAATATATAAAAAAAATTAGATAGGTCTGAGACAGTCCACCCCACAGCACGAACTACAGGCGTGTGTATTTGGGAAAAGAAACCCCTATCACACATTAGCTACTCGTACCCTTCCTAACTATGTTTAAAATAAATAAATATTTTTTCTGAGAAAATAATTTAATTGTATAATTATTGTCTGTATTCGTTAACACTGTCGCTTTTAGGGCGTAGGGGATAAAAACAAACCATATTTGCTTGTAGTAAAATAAAATATTCAAATAAGACAAGAGTTAATTTCATTGTCAATAACAAAATTTTATAAATTCATTTTCTAGGATTAATCTTTACCGCAAATAACAACTTGAACTTATAACCGAATATTTAATTTACTAATTAATTTTATATACCTATTTACGTAATGTCTTTTCGTTGTAAAGTACCATTTATAGGAAATAAAGTTTAAAATAAATATCCTTGTTTTTGTTTCAACAACCTCTTTATCAGTCTCCTAAAAATTATCGGGTTACTACATAACTAGGGATCTACTACTAAATTTTCACGAGCCATTGTTAGGAAAAACCGCTGGGATTGTCTGACAAGTCATGTTTATATAGGAAATTAGATTATTGGGGTTGTAGTACTTAACGCAGGGTTGTAGTGTTCCTTTCAGGAGGTAAGTATGGATAGTCATCAGAGCTTAGGGAAAGTTTTAGTATTACGGGGTTTCAGACGGGGTAGAGGGTTTCCTTCATAGAGAGCCACTTTGGCTTTCTAAGCTTTCAGTTTCAGTAAAGTTTTACCTTCCTTAGTAGCGTCCTTTAGTAGCTTATATATAAAGAAAAAGTTTATTTAGAGACGCGAGTTGCGTTCTTTTCAATCAGTAAATCATAAATTTTGTTCGAACTATTTACCCTGGTTTCATATGCAAGCACGAAGCCTTTTTCGTACCTCAGTGATCGTCACTCTCCTCGAAAGGCCTTCTTACATTGTCTGCGCAGCAGCTAAATTTTTTTGCCGTAAGTCTTCTACGTTGCGTATCGGTCTGTCGTAGACCTACGCCTTCATGTGACCCCAGATGTAGAAGTCACATGGAGTTAAATCAGGACTGCTGGCTGACCAAGGGGTTGGGCCACCTCGACCAATCCATCTTCTTGATAGTTTGTTATCCCATCACGGTCGAAATTGGATTCGTCCGTCCACAAAATTCTCTTCAGGTACTCAGGTAATCTTCAATATCCGCATTGATTAAAAATCTGCAGAAATCCCTTCTTGCTGGGTCTCCCTCTTCAATAGCATGTACGGGGGGCATAAAACCAAACTAATTACTTAGGCTAATTAGCCTGATGACCCTTAATTAATTTATTGTGTCAAAAAAGGTAATCTACTGTGCCTCCTACCTCAAGAAGATAAGAAAATAATAACTTGAATAACTTGTAACCCAATGAGTTTTGACCCCTAGTTGACTGGACTTAAATCATTGCAAATGAGCTATAGAATAACCCCTTTCAAGGAATACGGCGAATTTCCAATCATCCTGTATATATATCGTCGTCTAGTACCCACAACACAAGTCTTATTGAGCTTACTGTGGGACTAGGTCGATTTTGTAAGATTGTCCTATAATATTTATTTATTTATAGTTGTGATGTAGTTTTGAAACTATCGCTTATTGGGCGAGAGGCCATTCCAGTTGTATTATTTAGCATCTCGTTTATTCTTATCGGCGCACGCGAGACGAGATGCATGTATGAATAGAAGCATTCACTATTCATATTGCATGCAAAGCCTGAGGGCAGGCCTCGGAACCAGTTTTCGTAAAAACCCCGCACTGATCTGCACGGATGTAGAGTAGATACTACGAATCGTCGTTTATCTCGCCTTAGAGCGTTTTCACACTGTCCGATCCGATATCGGATATCGAATGGCCCAAGGAAAAAGAAGCTGCTAGAGAGTAAGCGTCCGCCTTTTTTACGTTATTACTTTCTTTTGATATTACATTTGGTATTTTATGAAAAAATATAGAAACCACAAATTTTAAATTTGTCTTCTTCGTGGTCCTATCCGACATCCGATATCGAATCGGATAATGGGAAAGCGCACTTAAGTCTAAACTGCAGCGCTTTCAAACAGAATACTTATATGGTATGGCATAGTGACATATATTTAATTTTTATAGCTCTTTTATCGTCTCCTCATAACTGTAGGAAAATGGTATTCCCAGCGTCAACAAATTACACTACAGCAAGGATTTATTTTAACATTTCGGATTCTCAGCGTACAATAAATACATAGATCCCATGTAGATTTTTTTGTTATGTATACAAATATAAAATGTACGGCTTAACTCACGTGTATAATAGTCATTACGAGCGATATGTTTCGGATCTTCTTCTTCACTAAGCACTAATGAGTGTTAGGAACCGGTACACGATGTAGGGTGTGCTAGTTTTCGTCCACATATATGTCAGTTTTCTGTCCATACTTATTTATACATTTATTCAACTTTTTCCCAAAGTAAAAGCTTCAAAAAAATGTATTGAATAATAAACTATATATAGAGAATTTTTAGACCTCATAAAGTTTTCCCCATATATTTGTAGCATTTTAATCAAGTGGACGGTAAACTTGACCTGGACGGGAAACTAGCACAATTACCCTATGTTGTATGAAACCGCGTTACCAAATACCGACCGTGCGCGTGCTTTAAATTCAAAGTTTTAATTCAACATCTTAACACTTTATAAATAATAAATAAATATTATAGGACAATCCTACACAAATCGACCTTGTCCAACAGTAAGCTCAATAAGGCTTATATTATGGGTACAAGGCGACGGTATATACAATAGATATATACACAAAAATACTTAAATACATAGAAAACATCCATCACTCAAGAATAAATATCTGTGATAAACACACAAATAAATGCCCTGACCAGGATTCGAACCCAGGACTTGCTTCATAGGCAGGGTCACTACCGACTGGGCTAGGAGGCGGTTAGACTTTGTCTATTGAATTCGTAATGCAGTTTCAATGATCTCAAACTGTTAAACATTTTTTTTTTCAGACGAAACCATCAGTTTCCTCGCGGCACAAGCAACGGTCATGGGTTTGCCTGCGAAAACACACGTAGTGGCAGCAAACAACCCCGTACTATTGATAACATGGGAAGGCTTGCAACCCGAGTTGCCGTCCATTCTGCTCAACTCGCACATGGACGTGGTCCCTGTAGAGGTAAAATACGAGGCCTTGGTGGAAGCAAAAATGCCATGGTCATTGAACATGAAATTCTATATACATCAGAAACAAAATCCTTATTAACAGGGATCGGAAATTCGAATGCTTTTATACCTACTATTAGCGAATTCCCGGGAAAAGCTCAGCAAGTATAGAGTCGGCTTCTTAAAAATATTATTTTAATTATTTAAGTTCCGGGATTCCGGGATTTTATAAAACATCAGGAAATAGTGATAGCTGTCAAAATATTTAGGTTATGACTATTTTCAGCAATTTTGTCACGTTTGATGTTAAAGAATAGTGTAAGTACTGTTACTTAAACAAGCCACATATTTTGTAAAAAGAAACAACTAAAATATGTTATTTAAATACTTTAATACGTATGTGTATATGTATTTCAATTTTTTTTAATACCACAACGGTGGTAAACAAGCACACGGCTCGCCTGATGGTAAGCAGCTACCGTAACCCATGGACGCCTGTAACTCCAAAGGAGTCACTTGCGCGTTTCCGATCCTTTACAAAAAGGGGATTCACTGTGTTGACAGCTAAAGGAACAAGAAGGTCGTCAACACACTGGTCAATTTCTGGTATTCCGGGAAATCCCGGGAAATGTATTGGAAAATTTAAATGGAGTCTGCCTCCATACTACTCTAAACAACGCAGTGTAGGTACAGAGGCCGAAGTTAAGGTATAAAAGCATCCGAATTTCCGATCCCTGCTTATTAAGTATGCCAGACGCCTGTCCTGTCTCTAATAAAATACGGTATAAAGTTAAATTTTATTTAATTAGAAAGTCTTTTCAAATTAAGACTCCACTCGTAATTATTTCCCTTTTATTAACAAATTTTACGTCTTTGTAATAAGATGCCAGAAAAATGTAAAGACGACGAAATTGAATTAGGAAAAAAATGGGTCTTTAATTATATGCGATATCACTGCCAGATCCAGTATTTAAAAGGTATTCGCATATATAAGCACACTTAATTGATCAATATCGCATCAAAAAGGATATTAAGTGTCAAAATTACGTTTTGGGATAAGCCTGTAATCAAATTCGAATTAAATAAACTTTAACTGAATATTCATATTCATTCATATTCATACTTTATTGGTAATATAAAATTACAGGTAATATTTGCTCGAACATGACTTACACACTTTTTCAGCTTTCTCACTCAGGTATAAAGCAACGGTACAATTATCGAATTAATTATTTGCAGGGAACTTGGAAGCACGCTCCATTCTCAGCCGAAATAGAAGACGGAGTGATCTACGGGCGCGGGACGCAGGACATGAAGTCTGCCTCCATTCAACACCTGGAAGCAGTGAAGATCCTCATTGCGAAGGGCAAGAGGCTCAAGAGGACCGTTCATCTCTCCTTCGTGCCAGGTCTGTTAAAATACACACGAAATCTGGGTTAATGCAGGAAATAGAAGCAGTGTGTAATTACCAACGTATCGTGAAATAGAAGCAGAAAATGTGATTCCCAAAATTCAATTGTAAGCAAACAGCGTCTTCTTGTTCGAGCATTGAATTTTAAATGCAGAGCTCAGCGACACGAGCGTGCCGTACCTAATACAGAAATCGCGTGTCTCCCGAAGAACCGAGGAAAGCACATAAATTATTTAGCGAAATAGACAGAAAACAGTGGCCTAGAAATATCCAGAATTCTCGCGTCAGGTTCTTGTTGACTTAAATATTTAGTGTCCTTTGCAGATATGCAAATCTGCCTGCTTTAATACACAAAACGGTTGATGGTATACCGGATGTCCGCAGGGCAAACGTAAGTCGGCGGCCAACATTATTGCCTTCGGGAACGTACATATAAAATCGTTTTAAAGGGATTGATGAGAAGGACATCTGTCGCTCTGATGATCTAATAAAAAGATTCGAAATTTTATTCTTAAGACGAAATGAAATTATTACTTTAGTCTATTTTACTACATCAAGTATTTATATCAGAAGAGAAAAAAATATGTTTTTTAAATTCCTAAGTTATGGAGACTTATTGTATATTGTATTTGATTGATAGGCAAATACGTTGGCAATATTTTTTATTACATAAAAGAACGCGTAATTTGCTACTCAAATCAGAGTCAAAGACAATATAATATTGTCAGAGTTAAGTTAACAACTGAATTGGTACTTAAAACTTAAATTTCGCGGGTCTGAATAAACTAAGTAAGGAGATTTTACAGAGGGTGTAAAATACTAGTAACGGTGTGGAACGGGCGTTGTAAGTACTTTGATCTTCCTAATGTAGTTACACGACTGTAAATTTTAGGATAGTATGAGGATACTTAAGAGGTTAAGCATAAGTAGGCGAACCTTAGTAGTTAGATAGACAGAGTTAGCAAACATTAGTTCTCTTTATCGAATAGAAATCGGATTACGACTTCTAGTTGATCTCTTGGCTATCTTCTAAGCTCCTACGTTCTAACCTACAAATAGAAAAACTACGTACTTCATTATAATACGGATTTTTTTGAGATCTTATTGCTTGCTTCAGATGAAGAAAAAGGTGGCGAGCGCGGTATGAAAGAGTTTGTAAAGACTGAGACCTACCGCCGCCTGAACGTGGGGTTCGCGCTGGACGAGGGCCTGTCCAATAATGGCGAAGAGTTCTTGGTCTTCAACGGAGAGAAAACGAAGTGGCGTAAGTACCGTAAACATCATCCTTCTAGCCTTTGTCTTGGCTTTTGGCCACGGCTCAATGGCGGGTCCACTTGGCAACCGTGAGTACTGTGTGAGATGACTGCAAAGTAAATTATCCTGAAGTACGGTATGTCATGGTGGCAGGACCGGATGGCCTATAAGTTAAGGCGTCAGCTGCCATTGCCGTGAATGCTAGACGCCAGTTCGCACCAGACCCGGGTCAGTTCGGCAGGGCTTATTCACTTATAGGATTTTTTTATTTCAAATTCTTGCAGTTAATATTTACGATTTTATGAAACATGCAAAATACAAATATCTTAGTTATTTGTAAGTAATTATCTGTCGCGAGAAGTTGAGACTGATTGTTTACTAAAAAGGCAATGCTGAGCTTAGTATCAAAGTATCGAATGAAAGTTTTAAAAGTTTGTAAAAATACCATATCTTAATAACAGCTATCATAAAAGTGCCAAGCAGTGTAAAAGAACATTGTTTTCAATACAGATAGCCAAAGTTTATTCCCCGAAGTAAAATAACCGTCTGTTTAGAGGCACCTCTTTGTCTCGTTAATATAACGGAGCAGTTAGCGGCCTGACTTCGTGACCCATATTTAGAGTCCTTGCAATTTAAAAGCTATTGCATTTAAAAAGTTGTTTCACGGTTCGTTTTGCGAACAAAAATGTTATTTTCCGGGGAATCGGTAACAATTTATAATTGTATCAAAGCACGGCATTTGAATACCTCTTGCGTAAATTGTTGTGTTATTATCCAGATTAAATAGTGGCTGTGTCGAAACTTTCTCAAACCATGCTTGATGCAGGAATATTTTGTCGAAGTAAAGTCAGGCTGCAAACGTAACTTTGAAAATGACTCTCACAATTCTGCCTGCTGCCCTCTCAACTTTGTAATATTTCTGGACTCAAAAGTTATCACCATTTTGCTTAAATGGATACAAAGCCGATTCCGAATTTAAAGTATTAGCACGGCTTTCAGGGTTAGAGTTTAATTAACCTAAACCATACGCAAAACCAGAACGATCTAAAAGCTATTATCGCTTGTAGAATGGTAGAAGTTAGACGGGCAAAGTTTGTCGCCTTTGAACTCCGGTTTTCAATAATATATTGTTTTAAGTTGTAATGCCGAGCAAATCCGTGTTAGCATTGGTGGAAAATTGGAAATGGAGTTTCATTAGTGATTTTGTGATTTATTATTATGACAAAAACGGGACTTAATCGCGTACACTTACTTTTATTATTTTCCTGACGACCAACTGACTACTTACGATCTGGCCAAGCACGTTGCATCGGTGTTGCAGCCGCTTGTGGGTAAGACAACGTCCTTTGTGAAGGATTCCCGTCACTTTATAGACATTCTTAAGAACATAACGCTGGAACCAGATGACATAATGGTGAGTTTTGATGTCGAGTCACTCTTTACCAATGTACCAGTAAGAGAATGTCTTGAGGTAGTTCGGGGAAGGCTTGCGGACAATGAGATACTGGGATCAGTCATGGTGTTATTAAGGAACTGTTTGGAAGGAAGCTACTTTTTGTATAGAGGAACGCATTACCTCCAGATCGACGGAGTTGCTATGGGTAGCCCTGTCGCCCCGGTTTTAGCAAATATCTGGATGGAGCATTTTGAGGCCAGCTTAGATCTGCAACCATGGGCAGTGAAATTGTGGAAGCGATATGTCGATGATGTGTTTTGCATTATAAAGGGTGGCAAACAGGAAGTTGAACAGTTGCTCCAGTATCTTAATTCCATTCATCCCAAGGTAAAGTTTACCTATGAATTGGAATCGGAACGTAGTTTGCCTTTTCTGGACGTGAAAGTGATAGGTCGAATGGATGGATCCCTGGCGCACACTGTCTACAGGAAGCCCACACACACAGACAGGTATCTTAACGCTCTGTCTCACCATCACCCTCGCCATCTACTGTCAGTAGTGAATTCCCTAAGGAACAGAGCACATGATCTTTGTGACCCTGAATTTTTAGAGAGTGAGATGTCACATATTCAGGAGGTCCTTAGGAGGAATGGGTACAGGGTGGACAGTAGGCAACCCAGACGGAAACCGGGAAGGAAGCATCCGGATGTTGCAAGACGACCGGCATTTTTGCCTTATGTCAAAGGAGTGACGGACAAAGTAGGTACAGTACTAAGGAAGTACTCTATACAAACCGTATACATGCCGTTATCCAGGGTGTCGGGGCATTTAAGGTCGGCTAAGGATGTTATCCCTTATCAAACACCGGGTGTTTATAAGATTGATTGTAGCTGTGGTAGTTCCTATATTGGGGAAACCAAACGCAAAATAGCGGAAAGGGTCAGGGAACATATCACAGCAGTCAAAAATCGGCAAATAAATAAGTCTGCTGTGGCCGAACATTTGTTAGAATCTGGACCAAACCACTGGATTGAGCTCCATAATCCAAAAGTCCTCTCTACAGAACGTCTTCGTTATAGCAGGAAACTACGAGAAGCTATTGAAATTAGGAAGCATAAGAATTTCAACCAGAACGAGGGACAGGGGATCTCGTCTTCGTGGAATCCAGTGATCAGCAAATGTAAGCGTGAAAATACTTGCATTTCCAAACCACCAGATGTCGTGAGTGTTGTGTGTAGGCAAAGTGACAACCCTAGCGTGAATGTGCATAATCGAGAACAAGTGCGGGTAGTTCGAAAAACCCGCGCAGCTAGGAGATGCTGATACAATTCCTCGCCAGTCTGCCTGCGACCACGAGCGTTACGGCACGCTCGAAACGTCAGGAAAATAATAAAAGTAAGTGTACGCGATTAAGTCCCGTTTTTGTCATAATAATGAGTGAACATCGTGTAAGTTTAAATCAGTACATTTTGTGATTTAATTACATATTTTTAAAAAGAAAAACCAGCCAAGTGCATGTCGGACCACGCATAATGGAGCGTTCCGTACCTTCAATGGACTAAGAATATACCAAACTTATACCAAAAGATCGTATCCTGATGCATATAGAAAAAGTTTTTTTGGAGATAACTCAAAAATGGGTGAACCGATAATGTTCAAAACAATATTCGTAGAAATAATGTAATAAGGCACATATTATAATTTTTTCCATATTTTTGGACTTATGGTTGGAAAGTTACCGTTTTAGGGGGGGATACAATTTTTCTGAATTTCGGGCGATTATTTCTGAAAATATTTACTTAATCACAAGATTGTCAAATAAACTTATTTTTAAAGACCTATATCGATTGATGTGGATGTTGATATTTGGTTAAAAAAATATTACATGAATGGAGCGCCCCCCCCCCCCCCCCCCTTTCTATTATTTTATTCTATTAATTTAACTACATAACGAAATAGCAGCATACAAAATACACTTTATGTCTAATTTTTATTCAGATAAGTCTTATAGTTTCCGAGTAAAATGCCTGAGACATACCTACGGACGGACGGACGGACAGACGGACATGACGAAACTATAAGTGTTCCGTTTTTCCCATTTTGCCTACGGAACAAGATGTTTAATTTAAGTTGAAATAACGGTTCCTCGCACAACGGATAGGCATAGCAGTCCAAAGAGGGAACGCAGCCAGCATTATGGGAACTCTTCCGCAAGGGTCGGACCTCGTTGAATTTATATGTGAATAAAAAAAGACAATGCATTACTTAGGTAAAAAACCAGCACACTAATTTAAATACTGTTAATCCAAGTGCGACCATAAGGACTAAACTAATTAATCGCGCATAGGTGCCTAGTGCCTACTGCCATGGCAGTCAAGAACACCTAAATCCAATTAGTCATAGCCATAATACCAGAACACTGATCGCAGGCAAATTTGACGTACCAAGAGTAAATAATTATCATGGAGATAGGACTCTTAAGGAAATGGGGACCTTACTTGATAAACTCATTGCCTGCGGACATTGTACAGGAAGCCAAGAAGAGTAGATTTAAAAACCTAGATACTAAAAAATATCTCTTGGAAGCCCTATAGGGAAATGGTCCTACTGAGCATTCAAGATATATAGTTATAAGTACCAACTTAAGTACTGAGATAATGCCTACGAGTATTTATGTTTATGTTTGTAATATTTTTGTAATTGTGAGACTGAAACTTAACTCCACAGTCAAACTTAATTGAAAGTTTTGTGGAGCATAAATACGTAACTAATATTTGTAACTACTGTTCCTAATAATTAATTAAATAAAAAAAATACTAAACTTAAACTTATACTTATATGGGTACAATAGAGAAAAGCAAAGTGAAACCCGCCTGGTAAAACCGAACAATTAGGCCCAGGAACGTGATTTGGAAGCCATTAGACCGTGACGAGGCTGTATACTTACTTAAAGCCTGATTGATTCATTTTATTACAGGCCCATAATGCCTACGTGGGACATTTAGATTTTATCAGATAGACTATCCAATTAAATTTGCACGGCTCAAAGTTTTATTTTATATAAAAACTACTGAAATATTTTTAGTAATAATAAAATCAAACCGATTGAGGCTGACTGTTAAGCAAATATCACCTTTAAGTACTTACTCGTTATAACGAAAGTTATAATAACATGAGCAAATAATCCATTTCTCAAATAAATATTAAGCGCCCCCACAACACTAAAGGCTTGGCCAGACACACGCGTTTTGTTTGCGTGGCGGTAGCGGAGCGCGATCGAAGCGCGATGCGAGCGGCGCCGGCGGACGCTAGCCGGAAGCTCGCGTCGCGCCAGAAAAACGCTTTCGTCGCGCCCGCATCACGCTCGCATCGCGCCGGCATCACGCTAGCGTCGCGCCAGTATCACGCTCGCGGCCCGCCAGCACCGCGCTCACAGCCCGCGCACTTGATCAATCAGCTTTCATTGAAACTCTTTAGTTATTTCTAAAGATATATCAAATGGTTTATTGTATAATGTATCATACCTGACACTGGTCCAGTTTAATTGATTTTGAGGGTTCCGTAGTCAGATTCAATATAATTTTCAAGTAATATATAGGACATCAAAATGTTTATGTAAATTATTTGGGTGAGGATAGTGGCAGAATCAAAGAGACATTTTTTAAAATAATTTTCAATTATTATTAAAATAAGTCACGAACTTTTCGCGTATCATGAAGGCTTCCCGAGATGCTTGAGCTTGACTCGTGACGCGACAATATTTATTATTGTTTAACAATTACGTATTGTTCACCACAGGGAATAAAACACTTACATAAATATACATACGATAGTACCTATCCTATACCGGCTATACCTACACGCGCTTATGATGCTTTTGATTAGGTATCACTATTTGCCTGAGGCACAGATTATATAATAGTTCTTACGAACAGATATGAATCACTCATAGAAAAAGCAAATACCTACGGTTTACGTACCTACGCAATAATACAATGGAGCGACCTTCAACGCGCGGCACCCCGCATCTCCCGCGCACCCGCACAATTGCTAGGGTCGCCTAGCCTATGTTTGGCAATGTTTTATAGTTAAGGAAATAGGTATTTTGCATTGATTCAGTGTTTAAGTGGTTCGCATGGTGCATAACAATTATAGTTACATGAGTAATATTGATTGAATTTTGTTGCCGCGACGAGAGTATGATTAATCTTGACAGATCTGCCATACACTGTCAAAATTAATATGGATTGACAGCTATATCAATCTTATTCTAATCGCCTTTTAGCAATATCATCATAGTTATTTGAGAGATTAATAAAGATAACATGTCTATTATTATTATAACATAAGTGAATCCTCCTTTTTTGTAAAGCGTCGGCAACGCGCATGTGACTCTTTTGGAGTTGCAGGCGACCATAGGTTACGGTAGCTGCTTACCATCAGGCGGGCCGTATGCTTGTTTGCCACCAACGTGGTATAAAAAAAAGTTTGTACCATTCCCCATCCGTCGGCAAAGCGAAAAACGATAAGTTTTTATTAGCTTTGCTATTTTTACATCCAACCACATCGCAATAATTTTTTTTTTTCGTGATGACATTGTTCCGAGTTCCGAGTACCGTCGCGCGCGGTACGACGTGCGTTCAGTGAGCGCGTTGGTAGCCCACTGAGTTTAGCTCCCTCGAGGGAGGCGCAAAACGTAGGTATATAAATCGCTCGCGCGGGCATGATTCATAGGCCTGGCTGAGGACTACAACAATGTCCTCCGTCCTCCATCATCTTTGTGAAATAAAAAGTTTAAAAAATAAACAAATTAATAATTTTAAACAAAAAAGAACCGACTTCACTCAGCATCTACCTCTCTAAAAGCAAATGCTCGAGCTGCTGTAAAAAAATACTCAAATCACCATAGGTGTGCCTATAATAGTTGAAGAATTCCCTCGATTTCTCCAGGATCCCATCATCAGATCCTGGCCTGGTTACAATGGGACCAACTGTGAAGTATACTCTTTCAAACAAAAAAAGAATTTTCCAAATCGGTCCAGCCGTCTTCGAATAATCGGTGAACATACATAAAAAAAAAACGACGGTGAAGATATTCTATCCAGATCTGCCTTTCACCTTCGTGCAAGACAACAGTTCTGTGCACACGGCTCGCTACACGGAGGCTTGGTTCCAGGAAAATCGCGGAAACGTTACGAATTTACCGTTTCCCCCAAAAAGTCCAGACATAAACCCCATAGAAAACCTATGGGGTTTAATGGTTCAAGCTTGGGACGAAACAACAATTCGGTCAGCTCGAAATATTAGACAGCACGTTTATGACACGTGGGAGTCGTTTAGAGGAAGCAACCATTGTGAAAGCATGGTGCGATCAATGGGAAGCCGTCTCCAGGATATTATAGATAATGAAGGCGGACATACACGTTTTTAAGTGAATTTTAGTTCTGTTACATTAGTTAAGTTAAAAGTATGTGTTTCCGTTAAATATAAGTTTTTTTTTTTAAATAGTTGGCTTATAACTAATAAATGGTGTCTAAAACAATATAATTTTTTTTTGACTATATTAAATATCGCCGATATACTTACTCAACCTCGTATCTGCAACAATGATTTGATAGAAATGTCAGGTAACTGATCAGTTTTTGCCCTTATCACGTTGCAATAAGGTGCACAATTATCATTTACTTTTGTTTTTAACAGTACAGACGTAATTATGATGTAGTCAATTATTATTTAGTTTTGAAACATAGATTTGTCACTTCGTTTCTGTGTTCCGTTGTTGTTATGATCATTTTCTTTTGACTAGTTAGCCTGGTAGTGACTTGTTAGCCTGGTAGTGTGTCCCACTGCTGGGCAAAGGCCTCCCCTCTTTTCCGCCATGTTTTCCTGTCCATCGCCCACTCGCGCCATTCTTTACTATACGTGTCCAGATCATATAGTGTATTAGTGTATTATAGATAATAATAGAGATAATAATGTGGACGTAACGGGAATGCCATACCTATAACCGTCGTTAATTATAGAGACACATACAAATCACAAATTTTCCTTTCAAATTCAAGAAAATAAATAGATTTTTCATGTAACAAAAACGAAAATTTATTATGATATCTTTCGGTAAGGATTACCTATAAAGATTATTAAACTTTAGCGTAGGGTCGGTGTGTGAGTCATTAATGTACGACCCGTTAACAGCGGCCGGCTGTATGTGCCAGCTAAGTACCAGCAGATTATTACTTAGCCGATTACGACTTAGAGAGGATTTGTGTATACCGTTGTATGTGGTTGTTTTGTATATACTTAGTATGGTCTTAGTATATCATCACTCAGTACAAAAGTGAAAAAAATTGTGCGCATCGAGAAAAAGTTATGAATTTTTGACATGGGCCGCGATTCGAAAAATAAACACACACACTGAACAGACACAGCTCTAACCCAACTCAACCCAACTCAACTCAACGCTATAACGACATTGACATTTGCTATTCGAACAGATTTTCATTCAACATTGGTCTCACATTGGTCTCACATTGGTCTCACATTGGCACAACATTGGTACAACATTGGTACAATGTGTGACCAATGTGTGTGTTTATTTTTCGAATCGCGGCCATGGATAAAAATGGAAATAAAAAGAAAAAAATAACACATTTTTCCTTACTAACTTAAACATGAATTTAATATTTTTATTAATTTCTGCATTTTGTAAAAAAGATTACGAACAAAATTTTCTAATGAGCAATACAAATATTTTAAGGTTAATACACTACAGAAGTTCACGTTCACATTGATTTTCGATACTTGCTATGGAGATAACATATAATAAATAAATAAATAATAAAAAGCATTTATTGTCGCAGAAATAAAAAAAATACAAACAGAAATACAGACACGTAGACATACACCGAAGTAAACCCAAAAAATAAACAATACACAAGAAGGGAAAGGAAAAAAAAATACAAGTAACACACAACTTAAAAACTAAATAAAATTTCGCGACAATAGGCTCGGAGCTCAGCATTTGCCGCGAGCTCGGTCGGCTGCACAGCGCTGTGTTATATATTTACACCACGACGCGAAAGATTTTTTTTCACGTAGTTTTTGTTAAGTAAAAGCCTTAACATTGTTAAAATTTAAAATTATTCTATCCAGTATCCAGCAGCCGGTGAACATACACAAAAAAAATAGCAAAAACAAAGATCCCGACGAATTGATAACCTCCTCCATCGAAATCTTGAAGTCGGTTGAAAAGAGAATATCTATACGCACCATCCAAGTTTAATTCCCGGCCTATCTTCTCCCATACTAGATTTTTTACTAATATATTTTTGTAATTTATATTTTTTAAATATTATATACACGCGTTACTTTTAACTAAACTGATTAGCTTTTCAATGTCCATACGCTCCATCGTGTCCGCTCGCTAGCCGCGCTGTGTTGTGTCTGATTGCGCGGGCGCGATCAAAGCGGGTGGAAGCGCGCGGCGCGCCGGCGGGGCGCTGCGTCCAAGCGCAGATCGCGCGTTCATCGCGCTCGCATCACGCTTTCATCGCGCTTTCGTCGCGCTCTCATCGCGCTCCCATCACGCTCCGCTACCGCCACGCTAACAAAACGCGTGTGTCTGACCAAGCCTTAACGGCCTTCTAGCCCGCGGCTGTCACTAGTTTACACCTTCTTGACCTTGGCATTATTATTAACTTTACCAAGAACTTACCACTATAACGTAAGAAGGGTAAACCCTACAAGATAGCCCTTAAATAAATATTTAAGGACGACTTTCTATGGTTCGTTTTGCAACTAGAAGTTTTTTTAGATTCGCCATGTTCATGTATTTTTGTAACTTTATGCGCTCATTTATAATTTTAAATATCGTTTTTATAGCTTGTATACCTGCAATTTTCATTATAAACGTAAATCATTTAAACAGCACATACGTGCAGCATCGCTGGCAGCTTACAAAACCACGTCTCAAATAAACAGTATGTAATAGTTATAAGAAGAAGCCGAATACTACTAAATAACATTTGTTATTCGATATTTTCTCGCGCAAACTCACGGCTGCTGAGGCCCAGAATACTAGCTCTCATAAAACTTATTTTTGCAGAAACATTGTTATTGTGTACTGGTCCCGGCAGGTTTTATTAGGGTCCGCATTTCAATGCATGATTCAAATGCCTTAGGTTTTACTAGCATGTTTTTCTGGGTCCGATATCGTTGGAGCTGTTTTCAGAAGTTCCTACAAAGTATATTCAAGCGTTACACTAAGCACATAATGCTCCCGCTATATCGTATACGCTATGCCTATAGGTGTACTTTAAATCTCATTACTGTAACAAAATTTTATTTACAATAATTAACCTCAAACACGACATGACGACGTTAATAATTCCATCAAGAAATATTTTTATTAAATACCTACCTTATTAGATTATACAGCAGCGAAACAGATAGAGTTGTAGTTCCTAGTTAATTTTCTTCTGCAGTTAATTTTACGGGTAACCCAATTCTAACTCATGAAGTTTCTCCAAGTTCCTATTGGAAAGTGCTACACATGGCTTTACTCATCGAGTTTCGAGCGATAATTTACTTTCAGGGTTTCAGCTAGCGGGTGTACAGCGCATGTACCTATTCTATGAGATTAGATCCTTGTGAGATTCCTTTATGCCTTTAAGAAAACTGTTGATTGTAATAAAAATAATAATTTGAAAACATGTTTACATATTTCATTGCTAAGTAATAATCTCAAGAGCAAAAACGTGAGCTGACATTATTTATACGAAATTATCAGTTTTCATTGCCCTATATTTTGTACTTGTTAGAATTACCTTAAACATAAGATCTAAAAAATATTATTGCATATTTAGGTCTGTATATTTAGGTATGTTAGCGTAGGGTCGGTGTGTGAGTCATTAATGTACGACCCGTTAACAGCGGCCGGCTGTATGTGCCAGCTAAGTACCAGCAGATTATTACTTAGCCGATTACGACTTAGAGAGGATTTGTGTATACCGTTGTATGTGGTTGTTTTGTATATACTTAGTATGGTCTTAGTATATCATCACTCAGTACAAAAGTGAAAAAAATTGTGCGCATCGAGAAAAAGTTATGAATTTTTGACATGGGCCGCGATTCGAAAAATAAACACACACACTGAACAGACACAGCTCTAACCCAACTCAACCCAACTCAACTCAACGCTATAACGACATTGACATTTGCTATTCGAACAGATTTTCATTCAACATTGGTCTCACATTGGTCTCACATTGGTCTCACATTGGCACAACATTGGTACAACATTGGTACAATGTGTGACCAATGTGTGTGTTTATTTTTCGAATCGCGGCCATGGATAAAAATGGAAATAAAAAGAAAAAAATAACACATTTTTCCTTACTAACTTAAACATGAATTTAATATTTTTATTAATTTCTGCATTTTGTAAAAAAGATTACGAACAAAATTTTCTAATGAGCAATACAAATATTTTAAGGTTAATACACTACAGAAGTTCACGTTCACATTGATTTTCGATACTTGCTATGGAGATAACATATAATAAATAAATAAATAATAAAAAGCATTTATTGTCGCAGAAATAAAAAAAAATACAAACAGAAATACAGACACGTAGACATACACCGAAGTAAACCCAAAAAATAAACAATACACAAGAAGGGAAAGGAAAAAAAAATACAAGTAACACACAACTTAAAAACTAAATAAAATTTCGCGACAATAGGCTCGGAGCTCAGCATTTGCCGCGAGCTCGGTCGGCTGCACAGCGCTGTGTTATATATTTACACCACGACGCGAAAGATTTTTTTTCACGTAGTTTTTGTTAAGTAAAAGCCTTAACATTGTTAAAATTTAAAATTATTCTATCCAGTATCCAGCAGCCGGTGAACATACACAAAAAAAATAGCAAAAACAAAGATCCCGACGAATTGATAACCTCCTCCATCGAAATCTTGAAGTCGGTTGAAAAGAGAATATCTATACGCACCATCCAAGTTTAATTCCCGGCCTATCTTCTCCCATACTAGATTTTTTACTAATATATTTTTGTAATTTATATTTTTTAAATATTATATACACGCGTTACTTTTAACTAAACTGATTAGCTTTTCAATGTCCATACGCTCCATCGTGTCCGCTCGCTAGCCGCGCTGTGTTGTGTCTGATTGCGCGGGCGCGATCAAAGCGGGTGGAAGCGCGCGGCGCGCCGGCGGGGCGCTGCGTCCAAGCGCAGATCGCGCGTTCATCGCGCTCGCATCACGCTTTCATCGCGCTTTCGTCGCGCTCTCATCGCGCTCCCATCACGCTCCGCTACCGCCACGCTAACAAAACGCGTGTGTCTGACCCAGGGACCGGAAAACCCCTTCATTTGATTAATCGTTTCGATAGGGTAACCCTATTAAAGTCTTACCCTAATGATAGGGTTACCCTATCATTGGGTTACCCTATCGATATGGAAATCATTTTGAATAGGCTTAACCCTTTTCAATGTGGTTTCCGAGTCGAATGGGGTAAAGATAGCTTTAATATTTACCGCTTACCCTATCATAGGGCTACCCTTTTCCTGTCTCTTTTCCACGCAGGCAGGCGGTTCTATCTTTCTCATTTGAAATGGAACAGGAGAGGTGGCGGCGGAACAAATTGAGTAAATATCAGATTTGCTGTCGTTTATTCATTCTGGAAAAGTCACACTCACAGTCCAGTCCTCTGCTCACGTACACAACTTTCCATTAAAGAATTTCTATTAAAGAAATGTGTCTTACTTTCAGTTTATTTTTGCATAGTTCGCACGTACTGATGAGATGGGCAATAATTATTTTGAATAAGAATAAAAACACAATTTTTATTCATATTCAAATCGATTTGACACAAACCAATATTCATCCTCCTTTTGTCCTGTTTGTCCCGGCTTTTGCCACGGCTCAGTTGAGCCTGTGGTCCGCTTGGCAACCTAATCCCATGAATTGGCGTAGGGATTGGTAGTCGTTTTCAGCTAATTATTGGATATACGATTTTTTAAGCTCACATGGTCATTCACATTATAAATATTATTTGAAACGGGGTATTTACCATGTATATTAGCGTTATTGCCTATTGGGCACCCGATATTTCGGGTACGAGGTAAATAAATACCCCGTTACAAATAATTAATATTTATAATTAGGAGATGTAATTTGGAAAATTATTTCTGTTTTATAATCCAAGATGGCGGTTATATACTTTTTACTGAAAAATAGTCATGGTAGTTATTTTCGGTTAATTATTCGGGGTGTATAAATTATATCTGTTTTAAAATTCAAGATAGACTGGTTTTTTTTTTATTATTATTATACACGGTGAATCTGAGTAACCCGAAAGATTTCAACCATAAATTCCTGAGGTCATAAGGAGTAATAAATGTTTTACGAATTTAGTTCGATTTCGCAAAAAAAAAAATTTTTTTTCATTTTTCCGATTTTTAAAATGCTTTTGAACATAAAAACATAAATGTTATTGGTAAAACTGTCAATTAAAATAAATTAGTACATTTTGGCCACGACCACTCTGTAAAGAGTGTAACGACAAAGAAGAAGAACTCTGAAACTAGGCTAATTCCAGAAAAGTTTATACGACATTTTAGTCTCAGTCAGTTATTTATCAGTCAATTATCAGGAATTTATGGTTAAAATCTGTCGGGATACTCAGATTCACCGTGTATATAATTTTTTTTTTCGTTTTCGTTTCATTTTCGTTTCGTTTTCGTTTCGTTTTCGTTTCGTTTTCGTTTCGTTTTCGTTTCGTTTTCGTTTCGTTTTCGTTTCGTTTTCGTTTCGTTTTCGTTTCGTTTTCGTTACGTTTTCGTTTCGTTTTCGTTCCGTTTTCGTTCCGTTTTCGTTCCGTTTTCGTTTCGTTTTCGTTTCGTTTTCGTTTCGTTTTCGTTTCGTTTTCGTTTCGTTTTCGTTTCGTTTTCGTTTCGTTTTCGTTTCGTTTTCGTTTCGTTTTCGTTTCGTTTTCGTTTCGTTTTCGTTTCGTTTTCGTTTCGTTTTCGTTTCGTTTTCGTTTCGTTTTCGTTTCGTTTTCGTTTCGTTTTCGTTTCGTTTTCGTTTCGTTTTCGTTTCGTTTTCGTTTCGTTTTCGTTTCGTTTTCGTTTCGTTTTCGTTTCGTTTTCGTTTCGTTTTCGTTTCGTTTTCGTTTCGTTTTCGTTTCGTTTTCGTTTCGTTTTCGTTTCGTTTTCGTTTCGTTTTCGTTTCGTTTTCGTTTCGTTTTCGTTTCGTTTTCGTTTCGTTTTCGTTTCGTTTTCGTTTCGTTTTCGTTTCGTTTTCGTTTCGTTTTCGTTTCGTTTTCGTTTCGTTTTCGTTTCGTTTTCGTTTCGTTTTCGTTTCGTTTTCGTTTCGTTTTCGTTTCGTTTTCGTTTCGTTTTCGTTTCGTTTTCGTTTCGTTTTCGTTTCGTTTTCGTTTCGTTTTCATTTTGTTTTCGTTTCGTTTTCGTTTCGTTTTCGTTTCGTTTCGTTTTTTTTTCGTTTTTTTTTCGTTTTTATTTTAATTTTATTTTCGTTTTTATTTTTGTTTTTATTTTCATTTTATTTTCATTTTATTTTCATTTTACTTTCATTTTATTTTCATTTTATTTTCATTTTATTTTCATTTTATTTTCATTTTATTTCCATTTTTATTTCATTTTTATTTTATTTTATTTTTATTATAGTAGTAACAAGTGCATAAAACGTACGATTTTACGCGAGGCGTTTAAAAGTCGAGTGTAAAATGGGTTTTATGGACGAGGGTTACACTCAAATTTTCACTTCATTTGCGAGGAAATTATTTATCGGTAATCGTAAAACAATTTCAAGTTCTAACAAAAATATTACAATGAAAACAAATATGGTTCCAACCAATTAATTTTTTAATATATTTTTTTGAATTTTTAACATGTGAATTTAGAAATTTTCTGCCAAGTCATCAAAACATTTCGGGGCATTTCTAAACTATTATCAACTCCTATTTTATTTCATTTCATTTATTTAATTATAGAAAACACGCAATTCAAATAATTATAGCAATACTCAGATAGAATTAGCGGAAAAATCATAAAAAGTACAGTCAATTCCTATTGGACGGGAAAAAAATTGTTTGTATAGATCAAAGTGTCAGGAATTCATATCAATAAAATTTATAAGTGATCAATATTGGGCGCTAAGGTGCCAAAAAAATGGTAAAAACCAGTTTTTCGCTTCTAGAGGAAAAACTACGGGTCGGACCAAGAATAGTTAAATGTATAAATGTGCGCAATTATAAAACAAAGAGAATGAGCTCCGGTAGAGCAAAATCGGTCCAGAGGATCGTCCGCAATTCGCAAAAAAACACATTTCTTTTGCAAATATTGTAAATTCAATAACTCGCGTTCCGGAAGTGCTGGAGAGCTGAAATTTGAATATGATGTCAGTTTTGTGGTCCTCTAACTACAGTTAAATGTTCAAATGAAAATGTTGTAAAAATGTTGTTTCGAAAAACGTTATAATTTCGGTTTCTATGCATTAAGGAGGAGTTGAACTACAAATTTCCAAATTTACAGATCATTTGACAAGGAATAAACTTGTTTAAATAATCTATGAAGATCAGACACTTTTTGCGCGCGCGGCAGCGGCGCACTATGGCCCAAACGCCCGATCTAGCTGGACAAAATTATTTTACACTCATAGACTAAAATTGACTATTTTTATTATTATTTTGGTATAATTAATGTTAAAAAAATTAACCAGTGTAAGTTGACCATTGTATAAGAATAATTACTAGGGCAGAGGAGATCAGCTAAACATGGTTATTTAATTTTAAGAGAAATGGAGCATTATTGCAAATGGCACCTAAAATATAAGAATACGAGTAGCAGAATTAAAATACTTAAATATAGTTTAAGTTAATTATTAATTTTTTTTAGGTGCCATTTGTAAAAATGCTTCATTTCTCTTAAAATTACACAACCATGTTTAGCTGACCTCTTCTGCCCTAGTAATTATTCTTATACATAGGTCAACTTACACTGATAAATTTTTTTTCACATGAATTATAGCAAAATAATAATAAAAATAGTCAATTTTAGTCTATGAGTGTAAAATAATTTTGTCCAGATAGATCGGGCGTTTGGGCCATAGTGCGTCGCCGCCGCGCGCGCAAAAAGTACCTGAACTTCATAGATTATTTAAACAACTTTATTCTTTGTCAAATGATTTGTAAACTTGGAAATTTGTAGTTCAACTCCTCCTTAATGCATAGAAATCGAAATTATAACAGTTTTCGAAAATTAAAATACCCTCCCAGTCGATTTAAAAAAGGTCACTTTTTGCAAAATTCGACGGTTTGCAAAAAGTTTACAACATTTTCATTTGAACATTTAACTGTAGTTAAAGGACCACAAAACCGACATCATATTCAAATTTCAGCTCTCCAGAACTTTCGGAACGCGAGTTATTGAATCTATACTAATATTATAAATGTGAAAGTGTGTCTGTCTGTCTGTTTGTTTGTCCGACTTTCACGGCAAAAGAGGGCGACGAATTGACGTGTTTTTTTAAGTGGAGATAGTTGAAGGGATGGAGAGTGACATAGGCTACTTTTTGTCTCTTTCTAACCCCCTACTTCCCTAAAATGGGGGGTGGAAGTTTGTATGCAGCATTACGAGGGGGCAAAGGGGAACCGTGTTATCCCGAATTTAACGCGAGCGAAGCCGCGGGCAAAAGCTAGTTTACAATATTTGCAAAAAAAACGTGTATTAACCAGTGTAAGTTGACCTTTTTATAAGAATAATTACTAGGGCAGAAGAGGTCAGCTAAACTTGGTTAGTAATTTTCAGAGAAATGAAGCATTATTACAAATGGCACCTAAAAAAATTAATAATTAACTTAAACTATACTTAAGTATTTTAATTCTGTTATTGTTATATTTTAGGTGCCATTTGCAATAATGCTTAATTTCTCTTAAAATTAAATAACCATGTTTAGCTGACCTCTTCTGCCCTAGTAATTATTCTTATACAAAGGTCAACTTACACTGGTTAATTTTTTTCACATTGCGGACGATCCTCTAAACAGATTTTGAAATTTTACTGTTCAATTAAATTGTGCAATATATTTTGACTCTGTTTGGCTGTTGAGCCACATTCTTGGTCTTAGAAGAAAATTTTACTTTATGCCCTAGAGCTTAAAATGCGATTTTATATCGTCCACGCACGATTTAAAGTCGAACTTTACGAGCATGAGAAGTGAAAAGAGTATATCTGCCTACCGTGGATTTTAAAACAGATATAATTTTTGCTGGGCATAAGGGAAACTACGCCTTATTGGGATTAGGTCCAGTTTCCACACGATGTTTTCTTACACCGAAAAACCCAGAATACATTCTTATACGCGGAACATTATTTAAAATAAAAAGCATGATTAAATAATTCTATTAAGAATCAATTACTTTTATTACATTTTCTCGTATATGAATTAGTCCCGACGAAATTATTTTGAATCATTTTAACGGGAATACAATCAACATAAGTTTATTCTTACGATATTTTTTTCAAATAATCATTTTATTCTTGAGTGTCCAACAATGACTGATATTGATCGTTTCATTATACTAGAAGTATCGGTGAACGGCGTCACATTTTGCTGGAGCCATTGAAACAAAGTACTACCTATAACTAGAATAACACAAAATTATATATTTTAACACTTCACAATATGCATTTGATTTTGATTCCTATAAGCCTGGGTCTAAGATTCAATCGACACGAGCCGTCACGCTCGAATGGCAAGAACAAAAACACCGGCACCACACAATGATCTTTTAGCGCACTAACAAGCAATAATAGCGTCTAGATCAAAGGCGTAAGTACGAAAACATACGCAAAAAGATTCTTGTTTGTCTGTAGGCTCGCTCGTGCCGCCCGGCAGCGCTTAGCTCGTAGGGTGCTCGAATAATAAATAAGCCAAATGTATTGGTCACAGAGTTTAAAATAGCTTAATCGCATTTGAAAAACCCTATCTGATAGGGAAACCATATGCTGGGTTGTAACCACTTACCCGAATTAACTGTATTGACATGGTTAGCCTTTCGTTCGGGTAAGTCAAACGATACGCTTACCGAATTGATAGGGTTTTTAAAAACAACTATCAAATACCCAATCTAATACCCCTTTAATGGTTACCGGTTCCGGTCCCTGGCTGACCAAGCCTTAACGGCCTTCTAGCCTGCGGCTGTCACTAGTTTACACCTTCTTGACCTTGGCATTATTATTAACTTTACCAAGAACTTACCACTATAACGTAAGAAGGGTAAACCCTACAAGATAGCCCTTAAATAAATATTTAAGGACGACTTTCTATGGTTCGTTTTGCAACTAGAAGTTTTTTTAGATTCGCCATGTTCATGTATTTTTGTAACTTTATGCGCTCATTTATAATTTTAAATATCGTTTTTATAGCTTGTATACCTGCAATTTTCATTATAAACGTAAATCATTTAAACAGCACATACGTGCAGCATCGCTGGCAGCTTACAAAACCACGTCTCAAATAAACAGTATGTAATAGTTATAAGAAGAAGCCGAATACTACTAAATAACATTTGTTATTCGATATTTTCTCGCGCAAACTCACGGCTGCTGAGGCCCAGAATACTAGCTCTCATAAAACTTATTTTTGCAGAAACATTGTTATTGTGTACTGGTCCCGGCAGGTTTTATTAGGGTCCGCATTTCAATGCATGATTCAAATGCCTTAGGTTTTACTAGCATGTTTTTCTGGGTCCGATATCGTTGGAGCTGTTTTCAGAAGTTCCTACAAAGTATATTCAAGCGTTACACTAAGCACATAATGCTCCCGCTATATCGTATACGCTATTCCTATAGGTGTACTTTAAATCTCATTACTGTAACAAAATTTTATTTACAATAATTAACCTCAAACACGACATGACGACGTTAATAATTCCATCAAGAAATATTTTTATTAAATACCTACCTTATTAGATTATACAGCAGCGAAACAGATAGAGTTGTAGTTCCTAGTTAATTTTCTTCTGCAGTTAATTTTACGGGTAACCCAATTCTAACTCATGAAGTTTCTCCAAGTTCCTATTGGAAAGTGCTACACATGGTTTTACTCATCGAGTTTCGAGCGATAATTTACTTTCAGGGTTTCAGCTAGCGGGTGTACAGCGCATGTACCTATTCTATGAGATTAGATCCTTGTGAGATTCCTTTATGCCTTTAAGAAAACGGTTGATTGTAATAAAAATAATAATTTGAAAACATGTTTACATATTTCATTGCTAAGTAATAATCTCAAGAGCAAAAACGTGAGCTGACATTATTTATACGAAATTATCAGTTTTCATTGCCCTATATTTTGTACTTGTTAGAATTACCTTAAACATAAGATCTAAAAAATATTATTGCATATTTAGGTCTGTAGAAAAATGTTCATATTCGTTATTATTTCAATATTTAATCTTAACTTGCTTTTAAAATCTGGATTAAATTAATATTATTTTCAATAATGTAATAAAAGTTAATTTACGATAGTATTATAAAATAATCTCAATGTCCACCCCGCCCACCAACCAACAAAAATGACTGCTATGTATAGAAGTTTATTCCATACAAACAAGAACATACAAATTTGTGATTAATTAAAGTAACGAGCAACGCAGATCGGGCCGTATTAAGCAACGCAATGAAGAGGAACACATTTCATTACTTATTACCTAGCGACTGCGCCAGTAACTTGCCTTGCGACTTGTATACTTTAACACGTGAAATAAATTGGGCCATTGAGTTACAAAGGCTAGGTAAATCGTTTGTAACAATACATAGTACACAATACAAAATATATAGAGAATGAAGAATGCAACTTATAATTTGTGATTAATTAGATTAACGAGCAATGCGGAACGTACCGCAGTAAGCAGTGCATTGAAGTGAAGCGCATTACATTACTTATTCATCCGAGGGACTGCGCCAGTAACTTGCCTTGCGACTTGTATACTTGTACACTTGAAATAAAATGAGCCATTGAGTTTCGAAGGCAAGATCAATTGTTTGTTACAATACCCAAAATATATAAAAACCTAAAAACGTCTGAGTCCTTTATAGTACCTCTACCAAATAAAATCCTAGTAAAGTTAGGAAGCTTGAAAGACGTGTTTCTGTTCCTCAATGCGACGAGGGTAATGTAACTTCGCAAATAAAATAAAATAGAGTTTCAGTACTTTATGGTTTGTGAAACTATCACTCACAATTGGCCATTTGGTCTATTTTATAGCCTGTAAGTTGTGTTGTAAATAAGTTCTTTACGGCCCGTTATAAAATGGCGTTGGGTATAAAGTTCGCTTTAAGTTATTGGTTCAACTTGAGTCTGGAAGTTTCCTCTTTGAGCAAAGTTGTTTTACGAAACTGATTAAAATAATGGATGGGCAAAAATGATTACAAGAGATGTTGTCTGTTGACTCGTAAAAACGTATCGTGTTCAAAGTTTGAGTACTTATCCTTATTTACTCTGAATACATTTTGGTAAAATATTGTTTTTGCTTAGGTAATAAGGCCAACAAAGTACGAGTAGTGCCTTATTAAGTGCAAGTATTTTGCAATTGCCAATCATTTGCTTCACAAATTGTAGGCAAAAAAATATTTCCTTAATTTCGTCGCTAAGTATTATTAAGTAGTATATTTAGATAGGTAATATACTCCTCTTTATACTCGTAGAACTACACACTTCGTGACTATTTCCTATAGTCGGCAAATGAAATGTTTTCGAGGAGAAAGACAGTAACAGAAAGATTTTCCTGTAGGAAGTGCCTGGGGACCTGCATCCAATCCTAATTAGACAAACTTGGTGTGAGTCTGACCTTAAAAACTTTTGTAAACGTAACTTGGAAACAAGTAACATTAGTTGTTGTCTTGAAAGTACCTTTGTATCGTGTTTCGGTAATGACCATGTCACAGATTATATAATAATTTTTAGTTTATTTTTTATTTTAACATACTCGTAACATCATTAAATTTGTAGGCATTTTATTTGTATCTAAATATTCTTACTTGTACACCAGTAATAACTTGTACTTTAGTACTTTAGTTGTACGAAATGGAAAAATAATAATAACGAATTTTAAATACCTCTGTGAAATGAATATTACATTCATTTCACAGAGGTATTTAAAATTCGTTATTATTATTTTTCCATTTCGCATTCAGTCCACCATTTGTACATTTTCATTTAATTTGTGCAATAAAGTTTAAATAAATACCTATTTTACTTTTGACGGGAATACCCACAAGAAAAAAAAGTATCCCAAGAAAGTCTCCATTTCTTGTCTGTGTTTATTTTACTACTTGTACTTTGTCTATTCCGATAATTGTATAAAACTATATTCCAATATTAAAGTACCTGCTATTAAACTAAGTACTATAAGTCTTCGGAGAATTTTCTGTGAGATGCTTGCGCAACATGCGCTTAATTGAGAATTTAGCGTATTTATGTCTTATGGGAGACTATCTAATGGGATAGCATTTGTGATTATTACATTTATAGCCATGCAATTTCTGTCTTAATTTCAAGTTTTTATTTAATTATAGATGGTTTATATTAATGTTTGACGTTACCTTGTAACGAATTTAAATTATTTACATTCCAATTTTATTGTGAATTAAAAAAAACTCATTACTTTAGCAATTTAAGAATCCACAACTTGTGATTTCCAATAAATTCTATACTTCAGCACTCTCTAATAATAACCAAACAATCAGTGTAGTAATGATATCTTTACTTAGTATTTGTTAACTTAATTTTTGTTTATATTGTTTTCAGAATTTAAGATAGTCTGTACAGGAAAAGCAGGGCACGGTTCCATGTTCCTACCAGACAACAGTGGTGAAAAGGTAAATATTTACTGTATTAATACCACAGATAAGGTAACCACTAGATAAGCCTTACAAGGCGACTTGGGGTCACCACTCGTTGGAGTAAAACGACTAATAAATTGCGCGGGCGTCCGCCGTGCCGTTCAGTTGCGACCATGTTTTAGACCTGCACGTAGTGTGCGTGTATGCAAGTTTTTTTTAAATACGTATGAAAACTATTCAAAATTCTGGCATATTGTAGTGTAAGGTGGTGTGGCAAATGTTTTAAACGTTAAGAATCAAAAGAGTTGGAGTTACATTCCACTTTTACTTCAAAATATTTTTTTTACTTTAATATGTTTCTAGCCAGCGGAGTTCATTTTGAATTAGTCAATTGAGAAGTATGTATGCCCGTCTCTTTTTATCGTGTTAATAATGCAATGTGCTATTCCTTTCTTACGGAAGCACGTTTAGGATAGTGATGTGTGGATGATGTGTACCGGACTTATATACCGGCACCACGTACTTTCGACTTAACAAATATACGAAGTACAATAGAAAACAGAAGATCTTTGTTTTATTTTCTTTTTTCTTTTAGTTTGAGTAGTTGGTAGAATTTAAAGATTTATTCTGTCGGTAGTTTTTCTTTTCATATATGTAGTTATAATAAATATGGGTATTAAGGGTGCCACATGAGCGTTGCTTCTATAAGATACTTTCAATGGGTGTCACATGAGAGTTGTTTTAAGTAGCTTTTAATTGGTGTCACATGAGCGTTGCTTCTATGAGAAATTTTCAAATGGTGTCTTATGAGAGTTGTTTTAAGGAACTTTTAATTGGTGTCACATGAGCGTTACTGCTATGAGACAAGTTCAATAGGTGTCACATATGCGTTGCTTCTATAAGACGCTTTCAATGGGTGTTATATGAGAGTTGCTTCTATAAGACGCTTTCAATGGGTGTCACATGGGCTTTGCTTCTATAAAACGGTTTTAATGAGTGTCACATGAGCGTTGCTTCTATAAGACGCTTTCCATGGGTGTCACATGAGCGTTGCTTCTATAAGACGCTTTCAATGGGTGTCACACGAGCGTTTCTTCTATAAGGCGCCTTCAATAGGTGTCACATAGGAGTGGCTTTAAGAAACTATTAATGGGTGTCACATGAGCGTTGCTTTTAGAAGACACCTTGAATTGGGTGTCACATGGGAGTCGCTTCTAAAAGTACTTTCAATGTACAGATAAGGTAATTTTAGATTAGTCTATAAGATGACTAGGTAAAATTTATTGGTAATACGTTTTTAAAGTAGGCATATACATATTGCATTATTGTTATTTGTTATCAATTTAGTAAACAGTAAATACCCCAATCAACAACAACAAATTACGGTACGGTACTGTTTACTTGTAGTACACATGTCCCATCACTACGCAACCACGTGATAGCGCGCGGTCCTTGAATCGACCAATCGCAGCGCCGCTATCACCCATCCGCCCCTCACGTCTTCCGCAAGATTTGGTGACTCGCGGCGCGAACAAAATGAGCAACATTATTACTCTATAGGAGGTTCTCTGTGATTAATACAAAAAAAACATAAACACAAAAAAAACACTGCCGCCACAATCAGCCCGAAAAATGGCACCACAATACTGCTGCAAGAACAACTTGTGCAGCAGTTTCTCCGACAGTCTTATTACAATATAAGACTGGCCCGTTAAAAATTTTCACGAGCTATATTTTTAGTAAATCTTGTTTGAGTCTATACCTCCATTGTATTGTTGCTCGTTGACTGCCGCGATTTAATTCCCGGTGAAACACCAAGATTTTAAATTACTAACGAGCTAAGATATTGTAAATATCAAGAACTAACTTTAAGTGACTGTTTCTCCGTGAATTTTAAAGAATTGAAATATTAATAAATAATTGATAATATGAGACTGTATCTAGACTCACTAGAGTCACTAGTTTAAAATTGGCTCCTAGCCCCGCCATTATACCTAAGCGTATACAATAATATAATATTCTTGTTATGTACAGTCAGCATCAGTAGTTCCTAACCAAGTGAGGTGTTTAAAATTACTTGACACGACTTTATCGCCAAGACAACAAGAGCGTGTCTTAGATATTTTCATCACCTCGCACCTTACCCACTTCTGCTTTTGACTGTACCTAGTAAAGGTATGGAGCGGCGTTATTATACTGGCTCACAGCCAGTCGCGTATGTTAACGCGCCTAATGATGAAAATTATCTCCAGATTTATCCATTACGCCTTACATAACTACTACCTACTGATATAAACAGTTCATTAATGTCAGTTTCACGTTCATATGTAATTCTAGGTCTCTAACCAGCTGGAATTTATAGATAAATGAAGAGAACGAGCGTGACACTACGAACATACAATTATGGCTGTATAAAACAGTGGCGGTGCATAAAATAATACTTTTAGTTTTAGGCAAGCAGAATTAAATGTGGCTTTGGTATTCTTATGGAGGTATATAATTATTATTTTTTATTATTTAAGAGCCAAGAGTATCCCACTGCTGGGCAAAGGCCTCCCTCTCCTTTTTCCACGTATCCCGGTCTTGTGCACTCTCCCATCCACCAGTCAGCACGAAAGGCATCAAGTTCGGCTCTCCAACGTTTCCTTGGTCTGCCCTGACGCCGGGTTCTGTCTTGTGGGACCCACTTGGTGCTTGTTTTAGCCCACAAGTCTTCCGGCATACGGCAGACGTGTCTAGCCCACTCCCATTTTAATTTTCCCGCTGTTTGGGCTACATCAGCTATCTTTGTTTTGGAACGTAGTATTGTATTTCTAATGCGATCGCTTATTTTCACGCCCAAAATACTACGTTCCATAGCTCTTTGGCAAACCTTGAGGTTAGACTTCTGATTTTTTGTCAAAGACCAAGTTTGAGCGCCATAAGTCAGGATCGGAAGAATGCACATGTCCATGAGCTTGCGTGTTAATGCTAAGGGAAGGTTTCCCTTCATGTACTCCTTCATGCACCAGTAGCTCCTCCATATAATTATACAAAAGTAAAACAAACTGGTGGTAATTGGGTTCTATGGACGCCTCGTTAATGGTATGTAGGTGTCAATACTAATTATTACTTTAGTGTCGTTGGCTCGCGGCGCGTGCTCCTGTGCAAATTGTGCCTTTCCGTTCCGTTTTCTAAAAAAGTCTCGTAGGTACTCAATACAAGTCTCGTGGTATAAAGACGGGTTTTTTAAGGATAACCTATGAGTTGTTTAACAGCCTATATTTGAGCCATATACATTTTATTGTTTGCTAATTTCATTCGCGATTTTCTTGTAGAGATCGCATGGTGAAGAGAATTACCCCAATTTTTAAATTAACACAATTATGCTACACCCTTATTGGCGAGTTTTTACAGCAATTGAGACTGAAATAAGAATATTATAATACCCAATTATCTACTCGATTATTTTTCCACGTTAGTTATTTATTAATTTTTCCAAAAAAAGAGGACTTTTAAGATAATGCGTTTGAACCATTTATTTTTGACCATAACTTTAAAGTCTCATTTCAAGAAGTGTTTGATACTGTGAAGGTCATCCTTAAATCGTTGTTGTGTTAATTTAGTTTATTTTAAATAAAATTTATATTTATTTACCTTTAAAATGGCTCAAGTAATAAGATACAAATTGTTCCCAGTCAGAAAACGAAAAATCTCCTTAGAATATGGGCGTTTTGGGACAAAAAAATGGTAGACGTTTCAGTACTATCTTTAGTATGCTCTTATTTAGTGAGACAGCTACAGCGCCAGAAGGCTAAGCACTGGTCACAAGGGCTCGGTTCTTGACACGATTATCTCGAGATAACGCTCGATGGACTGTTCTGCTTAAAAGACGAGACGTGATTTACAGCCCCATTAAATGAATGAAGATAGGAACATATTCGTCAAAAGCTTCGTTTAGCAAGTTTTAACCTTATACAGAGTGAAATATAAGTAGGTCATGCTGAACTACTTTTACTATGGGACCAACTCCGAAATTGTAAAAATTTTTTGTTGGCTTCCCCATAGAAAAAGACACCATGCGATCGGCAGAAATGTATGAAACAGCATAAAAAAATTCCACGATTTCAGAGTTGGTTCCATAGTAAAAGTTGTTCAGTATGTCCTACTTAATCACCTCGCTTAATATGAACTTTTCTTCGTCCTAGCGTTTGTCCCGGCTTGGGGTCCGCTTGACAACCTAATCCCATCACATGGCGTAGGAACTAGATTTTACGAAATTGACTGCCATCTGACCTTCCAATCCAGAGTGTAAACTAGGCCTTATCGGGATTAGGTCCGGTTTCCTTACGATGTATTCCTTCACCGAAAAGCGACTGGTAAATATTAAATGATATTCCGTACATAAATTCCGAAAAACTCAGTGGTACTAGCCGGGGTTCGAACCTCATGACTTTCAGTTTATAGCTGCATAAATAAACGGAGGTGTCATTTACGTTAATTTGTCTCATATATCTGACGATGACTTTTTAGGGTTCCGTAGTCAACTAGGAACCCTTATAGTTTCGCCATGTCTGCCCGTCCGTCCGTCCGTCCGCGGATAATCTCAGTGACCGTTAGCACTAGAAAGCTGAAATTTGGTAATAATATGTATATCAATCACGCCGACAAAGTGGTAAAATAAAAAGTGTAAAAAAATGTTTTTTAAGGGTACCTCCCCTTTACGTAAAGTGGGGAGTGATTTTTTTTTCATTTCAACCCTAACGTGTGATATATTGTTGGATAGGTATGTAAAAATGAATAGGGGTTTACTAAAATCATTTTTTGATAATGTACATATTTACGGAAATAATCGCTCCAGAATTGAAAAAAAATGTGTCCCCCCCTCTAACTTTTGAACCATAAGTTTTAAAAATATGAAAAAAATTTCAAAAATAAAACTTTATAAAACTTTCTAGGAAAATTATTTTGAACTTGATAGGTTGAATAGTTTTTGAAAAAAAAATACAAAATTATTTCTGAACTAAGTTTGTAATTTAACCGTATAAAAAGGTGTTTATTGTACCTGTAATTTCTACAAAATCACAATGAAATGACGTCCTTTCAAATAAAGTAAAAACGGTGAAAATCGGTTCACTCAATAAAGAATTATCCCATAAAAATCATCTTCCATACTTTAAGTTCGCGCGCAATAGTTTACTTAATTTGCCGATAGATGTCACTGTACGTGGAACGCTCATATCATATCCTACATGGCGGTGTTATTTTAACTCTTAAGTGGGGACACTTACTGTGACGGACGGAAAACTACGGAACCCTACACTGAGCGTGGCCCGACACGCTCTTGGCCGGTTTTAAGGATTAATGTAGCTAATTATTGATACATTTTCAGGTCACCACGTTAACTTGTTAATTAATACTAAAATATGATGTTCTACCTGGGATTAATATTAACCATTATGATTTATTAGGTATATCGTTCATAGGAGTGGTTAGTTTTTTTTTTTTACTTTTTCTTTATGTAAATACAGTACAGAATTTATTGGTAATTTGTTAATATTTTATCCTGAATTTGCATGCATATATCAAAAAATATTCGTCTCAAAATAAATGTACGTATCATATGTTTTACTACATAATTTTAATCATCAAAATATCTTAGCATCTGCAGAAGCCAGTAAAATATAATTAATTCTGTGCTAATTCAGGGTAAATTACGCATTCAACCTTACCTGCTAATCAGGGTATCTTTAAGTCCGGGTTTATTGCCCAATTATAATCCTCCATTTGGTCCTTTAGGTGCTGTACTTACCGTACCTACAGTTGCGTAAATAATAATTCTTCCTGATCGCCGATTAGAGTAAGTATTTATGGTATAAGAGCTGGCCACGTCAGATATGACACAATAATGAGAGCGATGAAACCTGTCTAGTTAGACTGCGTTACCATCCTTATTGCTAGATCCGGGCATCTGGCAGCTTTTAATGGGTGGAGGTTAGAGTGACAGACCAACAAAGTTTTCAAGTTGGAAAAAAGTAATACCAAAATAGGTCAAAGCTGCCAAAGTTGTGTCATTTATAGAGGACAGGGCCTATATTTTAACATTAGATTAAAAACCATTGTCTATTATTGCGGAAACAAAAACCGTAGGCGACTAACTAAAAATTGCATTATACGTCATTTGGCACTACTTTCCCCCAACAGAAACTTCTGGATATGATGTAATCTAATTAATTACATAATTTCCCATAATATTGCATCAAACCCAGAACTCTAGGATATGTGTTGTTCAAGTTATTTGCATTCTTTGACATCAACCACTTTACAGCTGCCAGATGTCCGGATCTAGAAATAAGCATGGTATAGCAAACTAACTAGAGGGGTTTCGTTGCTCTCATTATTGTGTCATATCTGACGTGGCCAGCTCTCCGTCTATTATTTTTACTAGGGTCAGACAACTTTTCGTATATCGACGTATACCAATAAATACACATTTATAACTTATTACTATTATTATTTTATTAACTGAATTGACACTGACAGATATAATTCTTTAAACAATAGACGGGCACTGATGTAGAGAAAATATACAACTTTCCTTTGATGTTTGTCTTGGAAAATAACTACAATTAAATCGATTACTTTGAACTAAATGTTTTCTTTTGTTTTATTTTCGGAATGAGACTTCCTACTCGTATTCCAATTAAGAGGCTGACAACACCCGATGACCTTCAAATTGACTTTACTCAAACCGTGTTTCAGCTATAACTACTTGTTTTGAGAAAGTAAAAAAAATGTATGTTAATATTCGTTATATTTGGAAGAACTTCGTTGCGTCCGATACACGATTGGACGAAATCGGCTCGATAGAAAATAATTCCAAAGTTACATCTTAAAATTAGCTTTCAACAGTTGTACGTCTTTAGTTTCTTGACTTATACGTCTGTAACTAAGGACAAAATTCCACCACACTAATACTAAAAACTTCGTTGCCTTATATTTCTCAATTAATGCGTCGTTTTTTTTTAAATTCATTATTTTGTAAAATTTGCAATGAGCTCCCATACTAATCGTAACACAGTGTTTCTCTTTCACTCGCGCTGAATAAGATAGGGAGGGAATTTAGCTGTTGTCAGCCCCTTAACTACAGAGTACCCGCCGTAGTTTACCGCGCCCATTGAGAAGCAAATATAAAACAGTAAAAAAATAAGTATGTAATTTAAATAATCTCGGTAGTCATGCTTAAAACATTTGTTTTTTTTTAAAGTTTGCAAAAACAGCAACACGCCGTACCATTAGAGCGTTTTCACACTGTCCGATCCGATATCAGATGTCCGATGGCTCAAGGAAAATAAGCTGCTAGAGAGTACCCTATGGCATTGAGTTCGTCTTTTTGCGTTAGTGCTTTCTTTTGAGCAATGGACATTTGGTATTTTGAGAAAAATATGGAAATGCGCAAATTTAAAATGTATCTTCTTCGTAATCCTATTTATCGAACAGTCGATATCGGATCGGATAATGTGAAAGCGCGCTTAAGCACGCTTATAATTTTTATTTTATTTCAATTTTTGTAATTTTATATTTATTTTTGAGATTGTAAATATTTTTATCTACACTCATATTGTAAGTTCTCTAAAACGTGTTCGAAAACGGTAGGCAATGGCTGGCATTACCACGACCGATTTTACTATGATCAGCTTTTTATCTGTGGCAGTAACGTAATTTTAACTTTTCATGCTCAACTATAGATGTGTTATGAGTTTTGATAACATAATGTACACCTGCACGCTCCCGCGCGGCCGCCGACAGCCCGACAAGTGCCTCCCCGACCGCCGGCACAATCGAGTTGGCCATGGCGGTGCAATGGCGGCCATTCTATGGTTTCCGAATAATGCATTTAGGTTAAATAATATGAGTGTAGATAAAGCAGTGTATGCAACTGTACGTAATTAGGCCTTAAAACGTAACAGTTACATAAACTACTATTATTGTTGAATTGAATTTTGTTTGTATTATTATTATTAACACCAGTGTATAAGTAATAATTGTAAAGACTAACATTTTTATGGGCACAGCGCCTTATGTATAAATGATAATTTAATTTAATTTAACCTTGTAATGGTACGTAACTTATAACATTTTTCAGATGCGACTCATAATCGACAGGTTCATGGAACTACGGGACAAGTACCGTCAGCAGTTGGTGGACGACTCCAGCCTCACCATCGGAGACGTCACCACCATCAACCTCACCAAGCTACAAGTAAAGTACCTTAAGGGGATGACAACAAATAAATTCCATCCTTATCTTTTTCAGCGCGAGTGAAAGAGAAACACTGTGTTACGATTAGTATGGGAGCTCATTGCAAATTTAGCAAAATGATGAATTAATAAAAAACTAATAGCTAAAGTGTAAAAGCTAAAGTGGAATTTTGTCTTTAATTACAGACGTATAAGTCAAGAAACTACAACTGTTTAAATCTAATTTTAAGATGTAACTTTGGAATTATTTTCTATCGAACCGATTTCGTCCAATCGTGTATAGGAATTAACAAAGTTCTTCCAAATATAATAAAATATGAACATATTTTTTTTTTCACATAACAAGTAGTTTTTGAAATTTGAAGGTCATCGGGTGTTGTCAGCCTCTTAAAACTCCGTACCACACTTACGTTCGTAGATAATCCTAGCATTCCTCGTATATAGCGGAAAGCACCTATGAAATAAGCTGATTTTTGGTCGTGAACGTGTTTAGTTGAAATTTCAAAGGTTGGAAGAAACCCAGAAGAATAAATTAGCGTTATTCATTACCCGTTGCAGTTTCGAAAAGCATAAGGGTTTTAAATGTAGGCTCGGAAACAATTACCCACTTTATTTTTCGCATATTTTGGTGACTACTTACTCTACTTAGTTAAGTTCCAAAATAAGGAAGTTGAAAGCGAGATAAGTGTTACTGTGTGTTAAGTAAGCTCCGATTTACTTCGGACAAAAGTCGTGTATTACCTTTAGGAACAAAATCGAGTGAAAAGCCCCCGAATAATTCAGAAAGGCATTTCAGTTTCAGCCTGCGCAAATTTTAGTCTGCAATTAAATCTCAATGCATATCGCTCTCATTGTTTATACCAAGGACCATATAACCTGCATTGACAACTTAATTATATCAAAATAGCGTTTATTTAAACGCGCATTTTTTCATTTTCGGTAATTTTTATTTGCTTGCTACTAGTAATCGCGAGGTCTTTTGATGTTATTAGAAGAAAAGTAGTCTCCCAAGGTACATTTTTCGCGTGTGAAAAAATGGTAACAGAATGGAAAAAATAAACATGGGACACTTTTTATCTCGGATCAGGATTGGAAGAGCTCGTGATTCTGAGTAGAAACACATAATAAATTCCGAATTTAAAAAAAAGTTGTATATACATACATCTCTAAATAACCTACTACTGCTACCTGTGTTTTCTCATGACACCTATTCGACATGTCAAACTGTGATATCAGGATGTGCATGCGTGCATGATCACTACTTATTTGACACATGTTCTAGAACGCACCAAATTGGTCTCACTAGCGTCAGTTTTCAGTTGTCGAATTGAGCCACAGGTGCCGTAGTGCCATCTATCGAAACGAAGTGTCAAATCGCTGAATTAATGTTTTAAACGGAGAGAACGTTATGTATAATGTATGTCAGTCCAGGTAATATACGGTCCTTGATTTTTTACTAAAGACCGGGTGCTCCAAGCACGTTCGCTCCAGATAATTACGGTTAAGTTATAGCATCTACGCGGAACTCGGGAACTATAAAAAGGTTAGTTTACAAAATAATTTACACGCAGAGTGACCCTTTTTCATTGCTCTTGATCGTCAATTGGTATACTTCATCATGTTTCCTAACCTACAACATTTTGGTTACAAGCAAATAAGCGTTGCCTTTTCAATTAATAAATCTCCGTGTCCTGATAATAAACTATTCTCATTAATAGTTCTAATTCCGCAGTCGCGCGTATAAGTTACTTCAATCGCCAGTATTTTATTCTATTTGACGTTAACTGCACTAATAAATTCATGACACAATTAACATTCTTTAAGCAAGTAAATTTGTTTCGGTGTTGCGGCAGGTAGATAGTATGGGCAGGTAATCGGACGTTTATAATTGTATAAACGTATTCATGTATTCGTTAAACGTTTATTTATTCATGTATTGACATGAATAAACGGCTCGTACCAAGTGAAAACATGACTAAACTCGTGTTTCGTGGTATCATCGGTGTTACCTATTTTCAAATGAATTAACATATCTGAACAACCATTCCGTGATATAACGTTAAATCGGTTACTAATTTTCAGGGAGGAACACTAACCAACATCGTGCCAGAAAAATTTACAGCCACCTTCGATGTCCGACTGGCCACAACTGTCAACCATCAACTATTTGAAGAGATGGTAAACTTAGCAATATTTTATACGTAGCTTATTTATATAAATACCGTCCAACGCGGCAATGCCGCCAGCCTTCTGGGCACCCTACCGGTCGGATCTGACTTGGAGCCCATTTTTAGGGTTCCGTAGTCAACTAGGAACCCTTATAGTTTCGCCATGTCTGCCCGTCCGTCCGTCCGTCCGCGGATAATCTCAGTGACCGTTAACACTAGAAAGCTGAAATTTGGTACTAATATGTATATCAATCACGCCGACAAAGTGGTAAAATAAAAAGTGGAAATTTTTTTATTAGGGTTCCTCCCCTATACGTAAAGTGGGGAGTGTTTTTTTTTTCATTTCAACCCTAACCTGTGATATATTGTTGGATAGGTATTTAAAAATGAATAGGGGTTTACTAAAATAATTTTTTGATAATGTAAATATTTTCGAAAATAATCGCTCCAGAAGTAAAAAAAAATGTGTCCCCCCCCCCTCTAACTTTTGAACCATAAGTTTTAAAAATACAAAAAAAATCTCGAAAGTAGAACTTTATAAAAGCTTTCTAGGAAAATTATTTTGAACTTGACAGGTTGAATAGTTTTTGAAAAAAAAAAATACAAAATAATTTCTAATAATAAAATAATAAATATTATAGGAAAATCTTACACAAATCGACCTAGGCCCACAGTAAGCTCAATAAGGCTTGTGTTATGGGTACTAGACGACGATATATATAATAGATAAATAAGAATAAATACATAGAAAACAACCATAACTCAGGAACAAATATCTGTGATAAACACACTAATAAATGCCCTGACCAGGATTCGAACCCGGGACCTCCTGCTTCGTAGGCAGGGTCACTACCGACTGGGCTAGGAGGCTAGGAGGTGGAATTTCTGAACTAAGTTTGTAATTTAACCGTATAAGCAGGTGTTTATTGTACCTGTAATTTCTACAAAATCACAATGAAATGACGTGCTTTCAAATAAAGTAAAAACGGTGAAAATCGGTTCACGCAATAAAGAATTATCCCATAAAAATCATCTTCCATACTTTAAGCTCACGCGCTATAGTTTACTTAATTTGCCGATAGATGTCGCTGTACGTGGAACGCTCATATCATATCCTACATGGCGGTGTTATTTTAAATCTTAAGTGGGGACACTTACTGTGACGGACGGAAGACTACGGAACCCTACACTGAGCGTGGCCCGACACGCTCTTGGCCGGTTTTTTATTTTAAAGTATGTTTTAGGTTTTAGTATTAGTTTAGTTTATATGTAGTTTTATTTTTAATGGTAATTTACACTGTAATAAAGAAATCAGTCATTATGTAGGTAGATACATAAAATATACTTTGAAATTACACTGCCAGAGTCTCCGTTGCAAAATACTGGACCCTCTGGATACGAAAATCTATCAATAACGATAATGAGATAAAGTAATATTCTGTGTCACGTAACTTTGTTAGCTAAGTGAACAAAATACTTCCTTAGCATGTTAATTGATCTATCGTACGATTACAAGACAATTATGGTGCATTCATAGACATATAAAATAAGGAGACGGAATCCCACGAAGATAAAACTGTGATTCCATAACAAGCCGCGATCTCGTGCACACACACTCACTTCTGACGTTTGAACCAATCACCGCTCGTCCACGAGTTGTATATGTGTGCGTGTAATCACGAAGAAATCGGCTTATTATGGAATCACAGTTTTGTCTTTACGGCGCTACGTCTTCTTATTTTATATGTCTATGGGTGCATTAGATTAATTCCGATAGGAAAAAAGTGGCAGGTAATTCCGTAAGTTGACTTTCACATTTACATGCTTTGCGAAATTACCCCAGTGCACCCTATGTAGGTAGATCCGTAAAGTGACTCTGGAAACACATTCGTTCGATAAGAAACAAAAAAAATAAAAAAGAATGTTAAAAAACTCCTTATCGATTGTGTTTTTGTTTTCATAAGTGAAACGTTGTCAGTACGTGGTGTTTCCCTAATATCTCTACCATGTACATAAAAATGTTTTGCTTGCAAAGATACACCGATGGTGCAAAGAAGCCGGCAGCGGGGTGACCATCGAGTTTGAGTCCAAGGATCCACACGTCAAACCTACGAGAATGGACGAGGGTAACGCTTACTGGCTCGCTATGAAGGGAGCTATTACCGAGGACATGTAAGTAAGAAAAGTTCAATATACACATGATTTACTTTTACTGTTTATGCTGTACAGCAATTCCTAGATTAAACAAACTTAAACTTCTAAAAGCGAACTTTTAAAGTGTAAGTACATGTAGGCAAGTATCGTGTAGGCGTTAAGATCTAATTCAGTTTTTTTTTTCGGTAGCCTATATTGTATCCCACTACTGGGCAAAGGCCTCCCCTCGCTTCCGCCACTCGTCACGGCCTTGTGCATGCTCTCGCCAGTCGCTACAAAATGCGTCCAAATCGTCCCGCCATCTCTTTTTTGGTCTGCCTCTGCCCCGGCCGATTTGTTAGGTCCATTCAGTAGTTAATTTAGCCCATCGTTCCGGGTTATATTAACTTTTTCTATCTCCTACTACTGTTCGCGTGTTTTCTTGTCTAAAAGTGCAATCTTAATAAGATCGTCGGCTCACTTTGTTAGTGTCCTTCTCACGCTACGTTACGTCTCTGTCAAATCTCACGAAGTTTTAGTATGTTGTAGGTTCAAGTCTCCTGATTACTTATTTATTATTATTGCCTGTTTATTATCACTTAGGGCACAATTCTGTCAGAAGTATACTTTCTAATTAATCTTTCCCAGGAACATCCCGATCATCCAGCGCACAATGCCGGCCACGACAGACGCGCGTTTCCTTCGCGCGCACTGCCCAGCTCTCAACTTCTCGCCTATGAGACGAGTGCCGCCAATGCCACATCAGACTGACGAACGACTACCGCTGCAGGTCTTTGTCGAAGGCATACAGGTGTTCGAGAATATTCTACTGCGTGTGGCTAATGTTTAAACGTGTTTAACCCTTTATAGGGCAAAAAAGACCACTTGTAACGTCATCTTTTTGTATTTTTTTCTTGTATAGGATTTTTAGGACTTGGCGATGAGGCTTTAACTGAGGATTTTTCTTAGTCTTGCCCATTAAGAGTTAAACATCCAATGCATATTCAAGTACGTCTTATACATAGTCTGTAAGGTACAAATAATTATTAAGATTTACAAAATATTTCCCTAACTACAGCCACATTATAATAAAAACATTTTTACAAAATTATATTTTATTGAAATATATTGTGTTATAATTTGTAGTCTACTAGGAGTACCATAGTGAACATGCATGAATATGACTTTTACCAAGAATTACCGGTACAAGACGCCAGAGTGAAAAGCCGATTCAGTTAATATACAAATTACACCTAAACAACCACGTTTTACATTCACCGATAAGTTGCAAATGGCGGCAACAGGTCCGTAATTCACTGCTGGCAACCTTTGCCGTTAATGTTTCCTCGTTTAGAAGTAAACTATTGGCTTTTTGCGTACATAAATTGGTACCATAATAGCAAACATGAAAGTTTCAGTAGCGCGATAGTTACCTCGTTATTTATATGCGCCCGGTAATACAGTGCCTAGGGCTTGCAATCCGGATATTTCGAATAGTAATTTGTATGAAATATTATTCGAAACATGGATATGTAACACTGGATAATCGCAAGCCTTAACAGTTAAGATAACGAAACGCTCGACGAAACTCTCAGTATTACCCACAAAAACTTCAAGTTTATATTATGTAAATAGATTTTTTTTGTTAGTTATAGGTACTAACTTATATGATTTTTATATTCAAGCAGGCACGAGATCTTAAGTTTCTGACATAACGATAATGGTGCCATGGAATTGTCAGCCCACCTTCCGCTTGAAAGTTTTTTAATCTGATCATGATTTGATATTGATATTGGTAGCAGTTACTGATAGTATCAAAAACAAATCAAATTTGTATGCTGGTCCAGGTATTTGTACCTAAACCTACACAAAAAATAAATAAAAAAGGAATCCTATAAAACCTATCACTCCTATCAGCCATCAGCGATGATACAATGCACCTAACATGTTTACATTATAGAAAGACGGTCCCCTAAAAGGCCCTACCGGAAATGTGACGATTTTCGCCCAATTTCCACATTAGTTTTCCAATTCACTGAGGTCCCAGCTGAAGATGACCGCGGCGCCGGATACGCAGCCGGTCACGCTGCTCGAGTGACCATTCAGCAGGCGGTACCAATACCATACATACCACACTTGAGGTAAATTCAGCTACAGATTTAAAATGACAGTTACAACATATAGATAAAATATTAAACACCGCGCTGAATCTTTTATCTGGATGCTGAATTTGATGTGCAAGGCGGAGAAAGGTGTGCTTAAATCGATTGACCTAAAATATAAAGCAACAGTTTCCCCTACATCTCTCAATGCGCAGATAGATAGTTCTGTGGGCCGCGAAGACGTCGGTATACTAAAGCGAGAAAATATAATAATAATAATGTATAATATGTTAGCCTATATACCTCCTACTGCTGGGCACAGGATTCCTCTCATACATTAGAGGGAAAAACCATCACGAAAAATGCTTCCAACATTAGGTTGCTACCTATTTTTATATAAGTATTCGTACAAAAAATAACAGCCCCCGTCCTATTTCGATAAGTCTTTTCTAAATTAATGCAGTCTAGTTTTAATTGCAAGAGTGCAGTCATTTTATTGTTTATGTAACCTCATTATTAATAACAGTTCCTTTATAAATAAGATACACTAATTAAGTGTGACAGTATAATTAGTTTTATCTATACATACATAATAAAGCTGAAGAGGGTCGAAAGTCTGTACATGGAAGATAATCGAAAAAAAGTTGGCTGGGGATACTTAGAATCGATAACAGAACACTTTCCAACAATTTTTAGAATTTTTGTCTGTTTATCTGTTTGTCTGTTTATCTGTTTATCTGTTTGTCTGTTTATTTGACCGCGCATCACGTGAAAACGGCTGAACGGATTTTGATGAAATTTTATATAGATATAGTTTGAGTCCTGGGAAAGGATAATATATAGTTTTAATCCCGAAAATCAACCCTGGTGGGGGTGAAAATGGGGTTGAAAGTTTGTATGGAGAATTTTTAACCGCTGAAACGATTTAGATAGAAATGAGTATGGAGATAATTTAAGTCTCGAGAAACGTCATAGGATCGTTTTCAAACCCTTGTGGGGGTGAAAAGGGGGTTGGAAGGTGGTATGAGGAATTTTTTAACGCTGAACTGATTTAGATGAAAATTGGTATAGAGATAGTATGGGTCTCGAGACATGACAAAGGATAGTTTCTTCTTCAACCCCCCCACCATCTTACTTTAGAACCGTAGGTCCAAAAAATTAAAAAAAAATAATGGAAGTGACGCCTGAAAGGTACTTTCAATAAAAACTATCTATACATATAATAAAGCTGAAGAGGGTCGAAAGTCTGTTCATGGAATATATTCGAAAAAAAGTTGGCTGGAGATACTTATAGAATCGATAACAGAACACGTTCCAAGAATTTTTAATTCGTTAACGGCTGAACGGATAATGATGAAATTTTGTGTAGAGATAGTTTGAGTCCCGGGAAAGGACAAAGAATAGTTTTCATCCCGAAAATCAACCCTGGAAGGGGTGAAAAGGGGGTTGAAAGTTTGTATGTTGAAAGTTGGTATTGAAATAATTTGTAATTTTTTGGTCAAGGTGTTCATATTTATAACCCGTCGATGCTTAAAATTTACCATTACCCGCTCTTAAGAAATATTTGAAAAAGTCATGAATGTCAAAGGGTTATTGCAGGTTCGAGGACTATATATGACGGACAAAGATGCATGGCCCAAACCGAAAAACTACTACAAAATCATCTAACATTTATAGGACACAGGTTATAGGACACATTTATAGGTTTAGGTAGGAAAACATATCAAACGTTTTGTGAGGCGGTCAGATTAGGATTTATTTTTCTTTATAATTAAACAATAGGTACATTATCTGTCTCTCAAGCTGTTTTGATATGTCTTCTTGAAGAACTACGCATTATTTTGTATCTTTAAGATCTAATAATGTATTGAAACTGTTTTGAAAAAAATAAGTCCCGTCGAATTTCTTTTCGGTCATAATACTTCTTGGGCCAGAGGTGTAGGGTTAGAACCGGTGGTAGTTTTGGAACGAAGTTCCTTATCGGACGGTTCGCGGATGGGGGCCTAGGCGAAAAAAAGTCACGTGACCGTCACGAAAAAGCGTCACGTCACTAAAATGCGACACCCATACGATTGAGAAACATGTAAAATGGAATTAAATTTGCATGGGTCATGGACCCCCCCCCCCCCCCCTCCAAGTGCACCTCAAACAGAAAAAAATCATTTCTGCATTTGTGACCCCCCGCCTGTTCTTACCTTTCATGCTTTGACTGATTTGACGGGAGGATCGATTTGGATGATATTTGCCGTGGACATGAACGTATAAATACAAAAGTGGTCCTGTATCGTCCGATATACACCTACTACTCTCTATGTCGTTTAAATCATGCCAAAAAAATATATAATAAAAAAAAAGTATTCATTTATGAGTGTAGTTTCATTTAGTGGTAATTGTAAAATATTTTATTAGGACTACTGTCCTCTAGCGTATCCATCTGTCAACTTTACTTCAAGTTCCGCCTTCAGGGTAGCGGGAGAGAAATTAGGGGTGAATTAGTCGCTTACTGACACAGACCGAATTCCACGCGGGCGGAGCCGCGGGCACAGCTAGTTGTTAAATAAACAGATACAGTTTGTAACTCTATTTACAACAAAATACAAAATGAACACTATAAAGCTTCAGCAATATATGGACCTGGAATCCTACTGCCACAACGGGACGAGCTGGGGGAACGAGGGACTTAACAATTCAGTAACGTTACTAATTTTCCTAATTATAATTTTTTATAGATGTCATATACAAAGGAATACAGAAGACGCTGGTTCGATCCCAGCCTTGGGCACCGGAGGCTTAGGTCACTTTTTTGCCTTTGTATAGGGCATCCATGTAAGTTTATAATTTATATAGTAGTGTGTCTACCTAAAAAATAAACAAATCAAAATATTTAATAAAATAATTTGATTTGATCTTCAGAAGTATAGATAAATTAACGAGAGCATGGAATTGCATATGTAGTAGTATTGTATGTTTACAGGCATTCTATATTTGAAATTTCTATTTTCTCGTACTATCAGCATAAAAAGAGGTTTGTTATATATTGAAGAAGTAAATACCAAAATAATGTCAGTGTCAAATTGTGAATATTATTTACGTTGTGCATATATTTTTACGTCTGATTTTATTGTATTCTCACAATTATCAGAATAATTTTGTGTCAGCCCGTACGACTAAGTGTAAGTTACATAATTTTCAAAAAATATGGCAGTGAGTAATTTTGGTCCGATTGAGAATCAAAGTAAGCAAATTATTTTTAACTGTTATAAATATTTTGAACTTGAACTGAAGAAAAATTTAAATTCCTCTTACACCGCTGCCCAGTTAGTTGAAAAAACTACAGGTGTTTGTCTCTCTACTTGTGTCTGAGAGCAATAGTGAGAAATTCGCAACAACAAAGAAATTCACCTCCCCGAGAAATAAAAAGTTACGTACTTGTCCGTCATCAGCAGTAGACGATTTTGATCAGGAAGTCATCCGGAGAACTATATACAATTTTCATCTGTCCCATAAGCAATTTCCAACCTTAAAGGCACTCCACTCTGTGTTAAAATCCGATATAGATTACAAATTTGGCATTTCCACCTTACGAAAACAAATACAAAAATTTGGATTTAAATGGAAAAAGACCGAGGACAACCGAAAAATATTAATGGAAAGACACAACATACGACTGCTAAGAATAAATTACCTTACCAAAATTGCGGGATATCGGTCGGAAGATAGACCACTAGTTTATACTATGAAATCTACATCCACACTTCACATGTGTCCGGAGAGGCTTGGACCGATGGAACAGAATTTGGTGTAAAAAAACAAATCAGTACAGGCCAGCGGTTAATAATAGTGCACGCAGGAGGAAAAGATGGTTTTATTCCCAACGCTTTGTTAATGTTTAAGGCAAACCAAAAAACGGGAGATTACCATGACCAGATGAACTTTGTCAACTACGAAAAATGGTTAAAAGAAAAATTAATACCGAACCTTAAACCGAATACGCATTATCTACGATAAGTACGCTTATCGTAGATAATGCGTCCTATCACAACAAACGTTTGAATCGTGCTCCAACGTCAAATTCTCATAAACAAGAAATGATGGATTGGTTGACGGAACACAACATTTCGTATATAGCCCGTTGATGTACAAAACCAGTTTGTATGATTTAATTAAACAAAATAAAGAGCGGTTTCGTGAGTACCACATAGATGCAATTTTAAAAGAACATGGCCACTCCGTTTTACGATTGACACCGTATCACCCGACATTCAATCCGATCGAAAATATTTGGTCCATGGTAAAAGGATATGTAGCGAAAAGAAAAGTTTCATTAAACATGCAAGGCATTATGAGTTTAGCAACTGATCCAATGAATACTATTACTGCTGAGGACTGGGAAAATATTTGTCGCCATGTCGAAAGTGAAGTAAATAAATTTCGATGTCAGGAAGGGGAAATGGATCGAATTTCAAACAATCTTATTATCAATACTTGTGACAGCTCAGATGAAGAACATGATAGCGACTAAAAACAAAAAAACAGAGGACTACTACTTATTCCATTTCTTAAGGGTATGTAATTTTATTAAATTAAGAGAAAATTATTCTCCTTTTGTTGCAAACGGTACAACCACTACAAATGCAATTCCATGATCTCGATAATTCATCTATACAAATTATTTTGTATTTAGTATTATTTATTATAAAAGATTTTTTATTTTAAAGCACCTTGTTAGAGGGCCCCGGCAAAAGCGTAAGTTGGCTAACTGACATATTATTTCGAGACGCGTTTTGTTTCCTTATCTTCATCAGATAATTAAAAACGAGGTTATCAATCTCGTTCATCAATTGCAGTCTTTCATCTTGCTCTAGCGGTTTTAACTTCTCAGACAGAAGTTGGCCGTATAACTCGCATTCTCTCACTCTATCCCTTTCTTCATGGCATCTCTCGTTGACTGTAGCAAATGCTGCAACCCTTTCTTGCGCAGTTATTCTCAGATCTTTCATTAATCGTCTTTTTTTGGATATGTAAGAATCCTGCTCACTCGGGGTAGTAGATTCATGGGATAAACGGCGAGCATGCAAAATTCTAGAATTTGAGTCCCATTGGTTAGATCTTTTGCTTGAGTTTAGTCCAGAATCTATTTCTATGTGTGACGTGTGGGCCTCGTTGTATGTGTCTGAATCGTTTGACAGAGGATCTTCGTCGTATGATAGTACTAGCTCCTGTAAAAATATATTTACCCTTAGATAACACATAACAAACCCATGGTACAGGGCTGTAGTCTTAATTTACAATTACAGTTTATTATAAACGTCATTTATCTTGTAGAATCAATATGGGTATTATAGTCTAAAAATACCATATATCTCTGTGTTCATAGACACAAACGAATATGATAAATGCATGTTTACTTTAATATAAGAATTTCTTACCTATGTACAGTCACCGGCAATAGTATCTTCCTACACGAAGGCCGCAAATATATGTGACACGCTCTTATTTGTTAGGGCCATAAGAGCGTGTCACATATTTTTGCGGCCTCCGCGCAGGAAGATACTATTGACGGTGACTGTACTGCCTAAATAGGTATCAACAAAATTTTGCAGTATTTATATATAAATAAGCACAGAACGTCCAGAATATTTTTAGCACTAAAAGAAATAATTATTTCTAGCCCATTCAATTAATTATTCTGGGTTTTAAAAACCATGGCAAACGTTTAATTATGAAAATACCAATCGTTCCTACTTTAAGAAAATGTGAAGTGAAAACCTGTCTCATTCAATCCACTTAAAAACTCCTACACCGCGATATTTAACAGAATAAAAGCACAGATTAAGTAAGTAATAGGTAGTTCTAATAAAAGTAATAAAAACTATTCTAAGTACCTATTTGACGTATTCCCTAATAATCGGTACCTCATACTCAGAGGTTATTTATGTATGTCACCTCCCGCGTGTGCACACATGTGCAAATTCCTATGTGCGTGTGTGTGCGTAGCGTAACGACTCTGCAAGTCCGCACGGATTGTACACACATGTGCGCATTACAGTGTTGTATCACTCATCATTCATCACTTCATCAGTCATCACTCAACACTAAAGTTATCGCAACACAAACTTTCAAAAACAAAAAGCCATCGAAATGCAGAGACGTCCCAGTAGCCAGATGACAGTTGTGTCCGGAGTTGTCTGTAAGAACTTAACTTCGCTTACGCTCCGCTTGTTCGACTAGTAGTCCGCCTCGAACTGAGAACTCGCGATTTACTCGCAAACGAGATGACTAATTAAACAAGACCCTTCTGAAGATATTTTTTTAAGTTATCGCGTAACAACTATTCAAAATCAATAAGCCATCGAAATGCACAGACGTCTAGGTAGGCAGCTGACAGTTCCGTTGTGTCCGAAGTTGTCCGTAAGAACTTCACTTCGCTTACGCTCCGCTCGTTCGAAAATCTGAACATACTACTTATAATGTATTAGTGTGCACTTACCTCAGGTTTCATGGCGACAGGACTTTCGTACAAATGGCTTAAATACATATTCATGGCATCATAAGCAAACCACGAAGGCTTATATATCTCAGTCTCGTCAGATGATTTCTGCTGAGATTCTTTTATCCTCCTTTTAATATCTCTATACTGTGTTAACAAACTGTTCCTTTTTCTTTTCAATTCTTCAACCGTGCTAGACAAAGAGAAGTTATGTTGAATTCTGTTCCACGCTTCGCTTACTATTGTTCTATTCCTATGGGACTTTGCTTTGTGGTTCCATATGGAGGGCTCTGTTTGTAACAGCTCGATGAATTCTATGATGTTTTCATTCGTCCAATCCATTTTGGCAATAACGAGCACGCACAAGCGTTCAATGCGACGAGCAGCGCCCCACTGACTCTTTGACATGTGTGCTCGGATTTGCAAATATTGACAAATGCTAGCTCACACCCATAATTATGTGGAGCTGTGTGCGTATTTGCGTGTTTGGAGTTGAGCGGCGCGGCGGCGCGTGCATTGACCCGCGTCTGATTTATATGCATGGTGGTAAAAAGTAAGAATGGTTGTCGAATACAACTTGTAGTACGATCCACCGTATTCTAACTTTAAAACACGTTTAGACACAATCCAACTTCAATACAATTCCAATGCATTAACTACGCAATACAGCTAGCGCCTAAACGTCTGAATTAGAGATATAAGAATTTGCTTGAAAAGTATTCCGATGCAACTCCAATTACAACTTCAATATTGGTTGATTATTTGTTGTGTGTTGGAGTTATGTTTGAGATAGATTGTGTTTTTAATGTATTGTTTTTGTATTTTAAAATTAGAATACGGCACCTTTTCGGAGTAAATTAACTGTTAGGTGGACGAGTTTAGTAAAAGGGCCCACTTTGTCGATTAACATGGACATTTCATACTTTCAATAATAGCTGTGATAATAGGTATAGGATAATCCACCTATAGTTAGTTAGTATCTACTTAGCGTAGTGTAAACTGTGTGATATTAGGAAGTAGGTAGGTAGGTACTAATAACTCCATATCGAAAAGTGAGACGTGAGGCCTTTTTTCCTGGACTGACACGTTAGAATTGGTTAGATATCGTATAACCTATATATGTTCTTATACGAACTTAATAGTTAATGAAAAATATTTAATTAGGGCAGATGCACCGGTTTTGGATAGATACTTTAAGGAGAGTTTGTCTATTCAGACGTGCGTCATTTTGTGTCATCGACGAATTATGTACTGAGTCATTGAAAAAATATTACTATATTTATATGAAGATTCTGACATTAGGTTTTATTTTATTATTTAATGAAATGTCATAAAGGGGCCCATAGCAAGTTTTAGCCACTTTTTTCCATGGCTCCTGACAACTGAACGGCAACTGATTGACAGATGATAGCGCCATCTGTGCTGTCATAATTGACTCTTATATTAACTATAAACCGTGGACTTGTAAATGTCTCTATACATGAATAAAGTTGTTAATGGCCAAAACCCGCACAGTGACCACAACCGGGGCATCTGCCCAATAGCCGACACTGTCAATAATAATGACATTATTTCTCTACTCATCCTTCTCATTCTTCATATATATAGAAAAGGACGGGTACAGAAATAATGACATTATTACTGACAGTGCCTGGTCAGATTATATGATTATCAAGCAGTCGTACCAACATCGCCGCTCATGCTTCCGAATATCGCCATAATTTTGGTATACGAAGAAGCAGTATGGAACTCTCCGTGTTTCTACACATGCCTGATGTCTAAAACAACCAGTTTGCTAGTCGGTTAGTGGCAGGCTCGGGAAAGTTTTGAAGCCGACTACAAAATTCGGTTAAACAGCCACGCTTAAACAATTTAACCAAAGTCTAAAGTGGCGTGTTTTCAATTTAATTTTAAAAGTGGAACCTACTTATTTATTTTATTGCTAATATCGGTTTGACTTTGACATGAGTATTTAAAAGATGTATTTAAAAGGGGTCTCTATTGGTTCCCATAAATTTTTACTTCCGTTTTTTGCAGTCCATAACGTTTTCCATCATAATTTTTATTAGTCATATTGTCAATAGTCATAAAATTTAACATTCTAAATTGCTGGTCCGATTTTTGCAGGTCATCATTATTCTTAGTCATAAAATCTGTTACTCATAATATTCAAAGTCCAGATGGTATCTATTACATAATGTTGAAGGCAATAAACTTGCTTATAATAATTGTTTTAAGTTCTTTAATCACAGATTATAATGATAACTAGGGGTGTATATTGGTTTCCACAAATAGTAAAATTGTAATTGTAAATTGTAGTTAAAATTGTTATGTATGTTATAAATAAAATAATTTTGACCCATTAAACAACACAAATCACATTTCCGATAACTCATTGCGTCGAGGACACGATACTAGGTAATTTGAACAGAGGTCTTTTAATTGGTAGTTGACTTATTTCAATAAAATTCATTTCATGGCTTTTCATTTCGGGTTTTTCTATTTAATTTTTTTTTACATGTAATAATATTTATTCCGCGTATAATTATTTTTCTTAGAGGTCGCAGTTCTAACCTAACCTAACCCACTTCTGGCAACAGTTCGATTTCTTGGGGGACGCAGTTCTAACCTAACCTAACCCACTTCTGGCAACACTTCGTTTTCTTGAGGGTCGCATTTAGTAAACGTTATACTTGAAAAAAAATATGACTTGATGTTTATGTCCATAAATCATAATGGATATCATTTTATGACTGCAAAAATCGGACCAGCAATTTAGAATGTAAAATTTTATGACTATTGACAATATGACTAATAAAAATTATGATGGAAAACGTTATGGACTGCAAAAAACGGAAGTAAAAATTTATGGGAACCAATAGAGACCCGTCCCTAATGTTGACAACGTTGACATATTGGCTATCTTAATACCTTTCTATTGATCCGCCCAAAAGTAACCATATAGAAGTCTAATCCGGTTATTTTAGTATACATTTTTGATGCCAATGCAAACTTGATTGACCAATCACAACTTTTTAAATAGCGGGAAATTGTGTACTAAATGATATTCAAAGGGGAGGAAGGGATAACTGTTAGGGAAATATCGAGGGCATTTTTGGGACCCATATTTGTACTGAGGACGCAATCAAAGTCTCTTTAATCGTAGTTTGGTCTTTAAGTAAACAGCCAAGGAATTAGATACGTAAGTACCTAAACTACCTAGTAATAAATCCAAGGGTAAGGTAAGCCGCGCGCCTGGCACCGCCCCGATGAGAATCAATTAGGGGCAGTACGATCCTGATGTTTGATATGGCTTGCAAAAATGTAAGTTAGATGCGATCGGCAACGGGTACAAATCAATTGGATGTTTGCAAGCTTAAGCGTCTGCTAGACGGTCGCCAACAAGCCCTTCCACTCCGACAGAGCGACCTTGGTCTGGACGGACCGTATGTTGTTTCCAACAAAATTGCATGAAGCACCAACCAAGGTCACCTTGGACAGTTGACAGGCTTTTTTTTATTTTTATACCACGACGGTGGAAAACAAGCATACGGCCCGCCTGATGGTAAGCAGCTACCGTAACCTATGGACGCCTGCAACTCCAAAGGAGTCACATGCGCGTTGCCGACCCTTTAAAAAAAGGAGGATTCACTGTGTTGACGGCTAAAGGAACAAGAAGGTCCCTAATCGTCAACACACTAGGTCCTCTTTGAGCTCTTTGGCAACCTTACTGACCAGCAGGAACACAACACTATGAGTAGGGTCTAGTGCTATTTGGCTGTGGTTTTCTGCAAGGTGGAGGTACTTCCCCAGTCGGACTCTGCTCCAGATTTGAGTGAGATGACATTCGCTGAACGTGCCCTACCACACTTAGCGAGATGCCATTCGCAGTGCCCATACCTCTCTTTTTGGCGTAGTTTAAGAACATACCCAAGTCCGCACCTAGTTTAAGGACATACCCCGGGTCCAAAGTCGCCTTGTTGGCGACCGTCTAGCAAAGGCTTTAATCACGACGTATTTTATTAGGTACAATGTGAACTTGTGAACAATGTTGGACTGACTAGGAGGCGAGGCGCTTTGATAACCTTAATACATTTGATAAAAAATACATCATATGAACATCGTGAAATAATAGAGGCAGGTTAATGTTACATATCCGTTACAAACTGCAGTAAACTACTAACTTGGAACCCTTGTTTCGACGAAACTAAGACAACGTAACCACAAAAGTTTACTACATCAGCCCCATGCTGATCTGATGGTTTGCGAGTATTCTATATTTTATATGATCTTGTATGTGTAAGACAGATAAAATATCGCAAACGGCACAGATGCACAGATTACACTTCACAGCGTGAATATTGTTGATTTAATAAAAATTATTTAAAAACCAAAAGCCAGAAGAGCGACGCGATTGGACACGGCAGGTTAAATAAAAAAATGGTATTTCTTTTTTTTATAAAAGTATTGAGATTATATCAAAATAATAAATTGGCCTCCATTGCTAAGGTTTTCGTTTACCTAAGATTTTTGTTTTTTTCTGTAAAAGGCAAATTTACCGTACTTTCTATTCAAAAACATAACGACAGGTTAAGAAGCCACTTTTTTTGGAATTACACAACTGTAATAAAAACTTAAGAAATAGTAGCTTCCACTTCCAGTTAAGTAACTAAGCAAGTAATCTCTTTCATTCTTATTCAAGCAACTTAGTTTAAAATATTCCATCGCTAACCCGGAACCAAACTTTCTTAATTCAGAACTCACCCATAAGGCTTAGCACGCACTGCGGTTTTTAAAAAGCGGTTCCGCAACCGCAAAAAATATAACGTACGGCATTCTTTATAAGCACACGCACTTGCAAGAAGTACGGTGCCAAGTGTAAAAAAACCGCAAGACTGATACCGCTAGAAAAAAAACCGCAGTGCGTGTTAAGCCTAAAAGAGGCAGTATAATTTCCCGGAATGAAATTTAAAAATTCATCGAAGGCATTGTTAGCGGGCAATTGGTCGAGTCGGTATAGACAATGCAGAGGAGGCAATTATAAATCGATTAGCAATACTGCTGGAAAAGACGGAACTCCTCAATTAACTTCTTGATTTTAGGAATAACTAATAAAGAAGAGTGGTGCTTTTAAACACCCTTTTGGGAAAGTAAAACAATTTGAATTGTACTCTTGTAGGTAATTTACAAATTTTACAATACAACATGTAGGTATCTGATAGATATACATTAAAAACAAAAATTGTCTGTTGTGTCTTTAAAAAAATAGAAATCTGATTAGACTACAAATCTAAGGTTCCTATTTTTTCCGACTATTTCGAGTTCGTTCTTGTTTTCACAGTAAGTCGTTTCGTATATCTGATGTGGTCACACTGTCGCAATAAGGATAGCGTACTCGAGTCTTTCTGCGGCATCGGCACCGCATTTTATTTGCAACCAGAAGCGCATCCAATTCGTACCGTCTTGTGATAGTCAACTTGGAAGAATAATAAGTAAGGAAGCATAATCACCGCTCAAAGACTGCACCAAAACAGAGGTGCCAAAGGGGTGGAGCTAAGCATAGTTGGTTTAAGAGCTGGCCACGTCAGATGTGACACGATAATACGGTAGTACTATTAGTTATTCTGTGACGATAATGAGAGCAATGAAACCTGTCTAGTTAGACTGCTTTACCATCCTTATTGCTAGATCCGGGCATCTGGCAGCTTTTAATGGGTGGATGTCAGAATGACAGACCAACAAAAATTTTAAGTTGGAAAAAAGTAATACCAAAATAGGTAAAAAATGCCAAAGTTGTGTTATTTATAGAGGACAGGGCCTATATTTTAACATTAGATTAAAAACCATTGTCTATTATTGCGGAAACAAAAATAGTAGGCGACTAACTAAAAATTGCGTTTTAAATCATTTGGCACTACTTTCCCTGAACAGAACCTTCTGGATATGATATAACCTAATTAATTACATAATTTCCTATAATATTTCATTAAACCCAGAACTCTAGGATTTGTTTTCTTCAAGTTATTTGCATTTTTTGACCTCCACCACTTTACAGCTGCCAGATGTCCGGATCTAGAAATAAGCATAGTATAGCAAAATAACTACATGAGCTTCGTTGCTCTCATTATTGTGTCATATCTGACGTGGCCAGCTCTCCGTCTAAGTGGTGCGCTTATGTCACATCAAACGTTTTGAAATTGACCTGGCCTTTGAATTTACCCGTCTTTAATATTATACCGTGTCCGTTTTGTTGTGAGGATCAAATGTCTAAATGCGGCCAATTGCGTTAAAGCAACACAAAAGTCAGAAATAATTAATTATTTATTAAACAAAACTAGAATATCTATAAAAACATAAACCTAACTAAAAACTTATAAATAAAAAATCTGCCCCAGGTCCATGTCATGAGGTAGAGTGCCCAGAAGGCTGGCCGCATTTCCGCGCTGGATAGCTATGCTGATCCGTTGCCCAAAATAGTGGCCAGCCCTCTGGTCACCAGAGGCCTCAATAAGGCGCGCCGAGATCTCTTTATAGAGGCGACGTGCATTTGGTCCCCATGGACCCAGGGTTTCGACCCCAAACGCCGCAAACATGTAACTACTGCCAAGGGCAGCATACTTGCGACGCTTGAGGCTCTCGGCTGAGGATGCTGCCGCACCAGCATCAACTTTGGTGCCCGGAATATGGGACGGCGCCAGGGTGTCTACACATGTAGCATCCCAGACAAGGGGCCGACCCATACTCCACGGCACCAAAGTCATGCCATCAGGCCTCTTGCCGTCGTCCCTAGTCAAACCATTTGGCTCAAGAACTGCGGGCACTTTAGCGGAAACAAGGGCCCGACGGATGACGTCGTTGATGCTGGCGTGCCGAAGGATTCTCCCAGCACTACGACTGCATGAGAGGCCATGGTGACCAAGACCGTCCACCGTGACTCCGCATTGGCAGCGATGGGGTACATTAGTTGGTGCCCCTATTCTAAGAGATGTGGCTAACCGAAAAGTGGTATTGTCCAGCAATGTGCCTACTGTGGAAGATGGAAGTGTCTGTAACCACAGACCCGACTCCCACTCCGCGGTGGCAATGAGACGAGCCCGATCAGTTGGATTAAGTGCCGTGTCTAAGAGGTTTTTCCTTGTAAGATCACATAGAGGCTCGTCCCATTGTCTTTGCGAACAAGGGTTGGAAGGCGGGTTCGTGTTAGGGCATGTTAAAGACCATACGTTCTTAGCTTCGGTACAGTGTGCAGCCTCCTGGACCCCAATTGAAGGGGCTAAAATTTTTCCAATGAGACTTTGAGCACAGTGTACCGAAGCCAAGAAAGCAGGTAGCGCCACGCTGGAGATTTTGCGGATGCCCAGGCCGCCAAACCTAATGGGTAAGCTAGCCTGGGTCCATGTTCTTTCGCCAAAGGGTATATTAAGAATGGAGGTGAGAGTTTCTAAAACTAATGTGTCCAAAGTTGAAATCAAAGTGGGGTGTTTCCAAAAGTGTGCACCGCGAAGAATATATGTGAATTTTGGCACGAATAGACAATGTTTAATGATACAATAGGCCGAATGAATGTTTATTTTGGACAAGCGATGTGAAGATGCCTTGAAATTTAGAATTTTTGTGTTTATGAAATTTTCGAAAGATTGGTCTAGAATAGGACAACCCAAGAGGTGGAGAGATTCTTTTTTAATAATTTTGATGCCTGGGGCTAACTGTTCAAACTGTGCTATTGTGTGTTCCTTGTTAGCACAGGACTCAGTAACAAAAAGCTCACATTTCGAAAAGTTGAGGGTAAGGCCGATTGACTTAAAGTCTGTTATTAGTTTTTCTAGGTCACTGAGAACTGAAGTCGCTTCTCCGCCCAGGGTACCGTCATCTAGGTACCATACGTTTAATTTAGAATTTAGTTGTTTGATAATGGGATGGATGGCGAGGCTAAAAATTGCTGGACCAAGTGGGTCGCCTTGTTGACAACCAACGGAAGAAGCCAAAACGTTGGATTTATATAATAAATTAGATGGAGAACTGTAACATTGCCAAAGAAATTTATAGGTTGTGGGAATTTTATCTTTAATTTGCGTCAACAAGGCGATCCTCTCTAGGGAGTTGAAGGCATTGGAAACATCCACCTTCAGCAGAACCTCTCCTGCCTGGTGCTCTATGTAGGTTCGGACGGCGTGAACAGCGGCTTCGCTCCCGCTCTTGGACCCAAAACCTAGTTGCACAGGCTGGAGGAAATTACTTACTTCCTTAAGAATGGAGCGGCAAGCAATTTTCGCTGTAAGACGGCGTAGGGTAGAGCCAACTGCAATTGGACGAATTCCACCATCTTTTTTGGTTAGGGCGCACAGATTGGCTCCGTAGAGGATGCCTGTAATTTCACCCGGAACTTCGCCAGTCAACATTATATTTACTAGCGTCGTTAAATCTTTTAGAAGCATTTCCTTAGTGTCTCCGCAGCCGCAGAACAGCAGGTCCTTCAAATGCTGTGGTGAAAGACCGTCAAGTCCGGCTGCGGAGCCATTAGGGAATGACATTATTGCTCCGAAAACATCCTCAGGGGTAGCAATGAGGGTGGGGTCGTTAGGCCGTGGGGGGTCGGGGAGACTGAAGTTCGTGTCTGGAGGTGGATGTTTAGCTAGGAGGGCTGTAAGTGTGTTTGTATTGTCGGGGGCCACTGCATCGTCGGAAAAAAGAAGACGGGCTGCACCTTTGATGTCGCCCTCTGAGACCTTACTTTCGACTTTTTTGAACAGATTGTTTTTTAGATTTCCAGATGCAACTGCAATTGGAAAATGTGAAATATCGGCATTGCAGTTGTCTTTGACTATTTTTGTTAATGACTTAGAATTTTGGTTTGGTACAACATGTAGAACTTTAAATGTAAAAGTTAGCAACTTTTCCCAGCTATCACTTGATTTAGAAGAAACTAATGTTTTAATGGTACCTGATAGGAATTTGGCAACGGAAACGCGGGCGCCTCGCGGTATCCGTTTTAGAACCGGGCGTGTATTTTTAAGGTCGCTTAGGGTTTGCCAAAATGGTACGCCTGGGTTAGGCGGTACTTGCGAAAGGGGAAGCGCTGAGGCGGTAGACTGAGGCTACGCAGATTGTGTGGGTTGGCTAGGAAAAATCCGGTGTTTCTTAGCGATGTGAATTTTCAGTCCCCGGGAGCCTTTGAAAAAGAGCGGTTCTGGACATTGAGGACAGCGCACTCGATTTTCCGGCGATGCAGAAGCTGGGGTAGGGCAAGAAAGGCTTGAAAGGGGCATCAACAATGCCTGAAAGTTATAAATTAAATATGTCTAAATTCAAATTAAACTAAATAAAAAACTACGAGTAACTAAAACTAAAGGCTTAGCTTAGTAAAAAAAAATTAAAAATAATAGCAAATACAAAAGAAAAAAGAAACGATTGTATAGGCGCAGTCCACAGGGCGAAGTCCTTTGGTGAACCGGCTGATTGCTGCAGGAAACTGAAGACCCGGTCTGATGCATATAACTAGTGCAGCGTTCGAGCGACAACACGGGGAGCGCCGCTATCGCTGTTTCGCAGAAGACGGCGGGATGTGATGATGAGATGTGCGAAGCACTAGCACTAGCGGGAAACTATCACAATCGAGAATAGTGTTTTTCGCAATCCATATTGTTTTTCGCAACAATATATATTTCTTGTTTACTATTTAAGTTTGACATTAAACTGTCAAGCTAGTGAAAAGGGCTTCTGTGATCTTTTCACGGGCTTCCGCAGAGAATTTAGTTACTTCACGTTGTCTATTTACTCACGGTGGCCAAGGATATCAACCGTAAACGTTTAGGTTAGATAAAGCAGAGATAACTTATCGAAATAAATTAAAATAAATATTCAGCTGTGCTTTTCCGTGCTGACAGATTTCCGTCATATTATACCGATATGTGGATGATAATCACCTATAGGCTCCATTTTAGTAAGTATATTTATTAAAAATAAATAATAAAGACCACCACCGCCACCGTAAAAAGTTTGCGTTGCTCGATGGTGACACCTCAATTCCAATATCCTCAAACGATCTTTACTTTTGGACCTACGATTTACCTCAGTAACGCCACCCCAGTCAAACTGTTATTTTATTACAGTTTTGTGGGACTACATTCTTACTTAGATTTAAGTTCAGACTTTTAATTATTCAATAAAAAATAAAAATATATAAAATCCAGGAGGATTTCACATGACGCAGTTAAGCAGAGGGTCCCCACACAGCTGCCAGGTTTTCTGCCCGTTTGTAATCAAATTAATACCATGTTTCACAACAATGGCGATAATGCAATTTTGTATAGTCTCCATACAATAAACACTATACGAACAGTTAATTTTTAACCGGTCTACGTTTGCAATTTGTGTTTCGGTTTCGAAACAACTGAGTGCAATATATGCTCCAAATCGATTGTCGAGGTTCAGGTGATGCTTTAAAAAGTGCCTTTTATATTTTATGGCATTTCTCTTCGGTTGGTGAGGATGGATACCTCTACTTAGAACTCAAGAGAGTACTTAGGATGAGTTGACAATTGATATTTCACCAACTGGGCAACTGTCACAATGTATTATGGTCGTTCTGTTAATACGTACTTACACGCAATAATGATCACCAATATATTCCGGTCGTGCTGTCAATCAATACTTATGCGCAATATATTTGTTTCCAATGTATTCTGATCGTGCCGTCAATACTTACGCGATTTTCGTAATTTTTCCTTTGTCTATGCTATGTGAAGTTTCTTCGTGCCAAGTTTCAAGTTTCTGAGTTTACGGGAAGTACCCTTTAGGTTTTGAGTTTCTTGCGAGTACTCAGTTTCAAAATATGCGATTTAAATTGCTATTTCTTTTGATTGCGTTGATATAAAAGTTGAGTTTTGCTACATCTAATAGGTCCTATAGCCCTGAGTATTTGACATGAGTTTCAATTTAATACCTCCACACGTTTACGAGGAAAAAAGTAGTAAGTTTAAAATTAAAAAAGATATTTTTTTTTATGATTTTACTAAAAACGTCTACTTTTTATAATTTTTCCATTGTCTGTGCTATATGACGTTGCTTCGTGCCAAATTTCAAGTTTCTGAGTTCACGGGAAGTACCCCGTAGGTTTTGCGAGTGCCGAAAAACTCTAAAATTTGCAGCATAAACGACTGTATCTTTTGATTGCGTTGGCTTTTAAGTTTGATTTTTTTACAGCTCCAAGGGACAATAGACCTGAGTATTGATATAAATTTCAGCTTGATAGCGCGTTCCTGAGAAAAATGGTCTTGACAGACAGACAGACAGACGGACAACAAAGTGATCCTATAAGGGTTCCGTTTTTTCCTTTCGAGGTACGGAACCCTAAAAAGGGGGATAATCCATATTAAAAGGACATATAAAATGGAAGATACTTATGAGATGTACAAAGTATTTATGTCTGCATGATTTAAGAGTGTATAATCGTATTTAGGTCTATGCTGTGTTTGTGCATGAACAATGCAACGCTTACCGCAGGTAAATGATTACCGCAGCGCGGTACTCGATAACAGATCGCTCCCAGGTGCGGGTCCACTCCAGCTGAGCCTTCGATGCTTCACCAGCAGTAAGCAATAATAATGATAGGTGGTACCTACAGCAGATGTGACTGCGAACTAAGTATTATGAGATGTCGCCGAAATTTGCGAGCAGTTTTTCTGAAGTGAAATAAGCTTTAAGAATAAGTTACCTACTACGGGGGGGTGGGGTAACAGGGTGGGCATTTTCAGAAACATGTGTACCATTCACCTTTTTAGGGTTCCGTAGCCAAAATGGCAAAAACGGAACCCTTATAGTTTCGTCATGTTCGTCGTTCCGTCCGTCCGTCCGTCTATCCATCCGTCCGTCCGTTCGTCCGTCCGTACGTCACAGCCATTTTTAATGGAGTACGGGAACGCCTTTTTACACCTATAAAAATGAGAAAAACTCATAAGTTCGATTTTATGTTAGTTAGACGCGTTAAGTACCCCACCTTACAGAAAACCACAGCCAAATAGCACTAGACCCTACTCATAGTGTTGTGTTCCTGCTGGTGAGTAAGGTTGCCAAAGAGCTCAAAGAGGACCCAGTGTGTTGACGATGAGGGACCCTCTTGTTCCTTTAGCCGTCAACACAGTGAATCCTTCTTTTTGTAAAGGGTCGGCAACGCGCATGTGACTCCTGTGGAGTTACAGGCGTCCATAGGTTACGGTAGCTGCTTACCATCAGGTAGGCCGTATGCTTGTTTGCCACCGTCGTGGTATAAAAAAAAAAAAAAAAAAAAAAAGTACCTACTAATAATGGAAAATATTTTCTAAGAATTGTATAACATATGTGTTTGTTTGCTACACAAAGAAAATATTATGCAAATTTTATTTTTCTCCACCAGGCTATCGCTTTTTATTATTGCAACATAACGGTGTTGTCAAGAGCATGTCTTATTAGCGATTTGCCATTCGTTTAGAATTCAGGTCACTTATATTTTTACAAATTGTTTTCGATTATGCTCACCTCCACCAATCTATTGACGAAACTGTTATAAAATGACAGATGATGTTGAAATTGTTGAATGCAATAGTATGGTAAAGATCTTGTATAATCTTGTAAAATATATCTTATATAATCTTTTCTTGGTGTTATTAACAAATATCTAAAATATTTTTCACTATAAGTAATCAGATTATATACTCTATCTAAAAAAGAAAATCGCACTTGTGAGTTATCTTATCGAAGCTCAAAACTGTTCGCGTTTAGTAGTGTTTACTCGAAAACTATATATATACTACTAAACGTATCTCTATAAAATCTAGACATAAAGTGTGTTTTGTATGCCGCTATTTAGTTATGTACTTAGTATAATTGTAGGAAAAAATATTTTTAGGGGGGGCGCTCCATACATGTAACTAAATTTCAAAATATATTATTTATTTGAAATATCAACATCTAGCACAATAAATCGACTTATCTTGAAAAATAACATCGATGTTTTTTTGAACATTTTGTGATTAAGTGCATATTTTCAAAAATAATCGCTTCGAAAGTCAGAAAAATTGTGCCCCCTCCTCCCCTGCAACTTTGAACCGTAAGTCCAAAAAATATGAAAAAGTGGAAAAGACGTGCCTTATCACACAGTTTTTATAAACATTATTTTGAATATTATCGGTTCAGCCATTTTTGAGTTATCTCCAAAAAACTTCATCCATAGGTATCAGATACGACCTTTTGGTATTAGTTTAGTTCTTATTCCATTTAAGGTACAAGGTACGGAACCCTCCATTATGCGTGGTACGACACACACTTGGCCGGTTTTTTTAAATAACCTAACAAATTTTGGGTTATTTTTGAATTACGAGAACAATCAATTTAAGTACCCTAATAAAAAAGTGATCCTAATTATGAGTTTTGTGACGTGTTTTTCTGTCATTCTTTATGGACCGTTACCATTACAAAACTGACAAGTTATTTTTCTATAGAAACTTGAAAATAACTTGCGTTTTATAAACATATTCATGAATCATATACGAAGTAATAGTTTTCCTCACTTTATACTCTTCTATTCGCATTGATGAAAGACAAACATACCTTATTTTCTCGTTTCAAACAAATAGCCGACACCAACTACGTTACAAACAATAATATTTTTCTTTCCCCAGTATTTACCCAGTTCCACTAGGTTTTCTTTACTTCCCTTTCCAGTTCCTAGAAATACATATATCGGCAGTAAATAAACCAATAGCCATTGATCATGTTCTCAGCTGCCCGGGAACAATATAAATCAAACTGGGTTACGAGTAGATACGGCTCTAACTAACCTCAATTATGGTTACGTTTACGAGTAGTTGCATTTTCATATAGGAATCTAGTTACCATTCAGGCAGGCGCGTATACAGCCCCCCCCCCCCCCTGTATTGCCCCTGGCAATTGCCCCCCCCTGAAACGCAAACCTCGTATACTACGGGGCCCGTAGGTGCAGACCGCGAGATTTTTGTGTTGGAAAGTGCCCCCCCCCCCCCCTGAACGAAATCCTGGATCCGCGCCTGCATTATGAGGATAACATCAATGTAGAAAAAGCATGGTGTAGGAACATGTTTATTGTACGTATTGATTGGAGTTCTAATTTCTCGTTGGTATGGCAAAAAGTATTAAAATCTTACAACTTTATGTACCTATGTGCTACTGTATTGTTTTTTTAGGGTTCCGTACCTCGAAAGGAAAAAACGGAACCCTTATAGGATCACTTTATTGTAAAAATATTTTTAATAATTTTAAAGTTACTACCCCTATATACCTACAGGTTTGTACGGAACCCTCGGTGCACTTGGCCGATTTTTTTTTATACCACGACGGTGGCAAACCAGCATACTGCCCGCCTGATGGTAAGCAGCTACCGTTGCCTATGGACGCCTGCAACTCCAGAGGTGTCACATGCGCGTTGCCAACCCTTTACAAAAAGGAGGACTCACTGTGTTGACGGCTAAAGAAACAAGAGGGTCCCTCGTCGTCAACACACTGGGTCCTCTTTGAGCTCTTTGGCAACCTTACTTACAAGCAGGAACACAACACTATGAGTAGGCTATTGCTATTTTGCTGTGGTTTTCTGTAAGGTGGAGGTACTTCCCCAGTCGGGCTCTGCTCCAGATTTGAACGAGATGACATGAATGAACACATGATTGATGATGATGAATGACATGATTGGAGTAGTTCTAGTTTCTTGTTGGTATGGCAAAAAGGATTGAAATCTTACAAGTCTTACAACTTTATATTTTTGGACCACCCAGGTTCGTAAGGTGTAATTAAATGAGTTAATCCTGAATTTCGAAGAATTCCGAAGGACACTCAAAATTCAATATATTCCATCGTATTAGAGTCAATTTTGTAATGTAGCCGCCATCTTTGCATATTCAAATCCGAATAAGTACCTATTCCCGAATTGACTGATTAAACTTAACTGCGTTTAGACGCGTATCGTACCTTGTAATGCCGTAATGCCACAAACACACATTGATGTATTTGCCAAATGTTCGTGTTACATCTCTCTCATTACTATGTAATAAGAAAGAGACGCAACATGGATATTTGATCAAATGCGCCATGTGTAGCTGTGTGTACGCGGCATTAGATTTAGAACATGGTCGGCTTGGTCGCGCTCAGGTAGCCGGTAACAGTTTACGCTGCACCTTTTAAACCAGACTTCCGGATCAAAAAATGTTTTGAGGAAAGGCCTGATACACCTGCGGCAACATATATTATTAAGAAAAATTGTTGCACTGTAACAACGTTTTGTCCGTTCCGCGGTTTGAACTCTGCTATTTTCCGCGCGTCCCTCGGGCCTTGTTCTTTGGACAGACGTTTTTATACAGGGTGTAAGAAAAATGCTAGTGATCCTTTTAAGTATCGTATCTTTACATATTTAATATCGTATTATTACATTGCAATACCGGCCACGTGCAAGTCGGACTCGCGCACCGAGGGTTCCGCACAAACCTGTGGGTATATAGGGGTAACTTTACAATTATTAAAAATATTTTTATTATATGATGTAACTAAAAATTTACGGTTTTCGCAATTTTTCCTTTATCTGTGCTATAAGACGTTGCTTCGTACCAAATTTCAAGATTCTGAGTTCACGGGAAGTACAAATAATATTTATGATGTGAATGACCATGTGAGCTTGAAATAATATATAGTAAATACCCTGTAGGTTTTGATTCCCTTGCGAGTTTCGAAAATTTGCGGCATAAACTGCTGTATCTTTTGATTGCGTTGACTTAGAAGTTTGATTTTTTTACAGCTCCAAGGGACAATAGACCTGAGTGTTTTATATAAATTTCAGCTTGATACGCGTTCCTGAGAAAAAGGGTCTTGACAGACGGACGGACGGACGGACGGACAACAAAGTGATCCTATATCTTCAGTGTATGTCTACCTGTCTGTATTTCTTCTTGTATTTTTTTTTTGTTTTGGATTCTGGATTTCTGCGACAATAAATGCCTTTTTATTTTTATTTATTTTATTTTATTTATAAGGGTTCCGTTTTTTCCTTTCGGGGCCGAAACCCTAAGAGTAAGAAAAAAATGCTTCTCGCAAAAAAATATTGGTTTTCTATGGAGGATTAGCCGGCTGGGATGACGTGTCTCATCCAAAAAAAAAATTTTTTTCGCATTTAAAAATTTTTTGTCCTACTTTTTTAAATCGCAATACGATACCAATTATGCCCTTAAATGGATCACCAGTATTTTTGTTACATCCTGTACAGTTTAGTTCAGTTTTTAGGGTTCCGTACCTCGAAAGGAAAAAACGGAACCCTTATAGGATCACTTTGTTGTCCGTCTGTCTGTCTGTCTGTCTGTGTGTCTGTCTGTCTGTCAAGACCATTTTTCTCAGGAACGCGTGGAGGTATCAAGCTGAAATTTATATCAAATACTCAAGTCTACTGTCCCTTGGAGCTGTGAAACAATAAGACTTCTAAGCCAACGCAATCAAAAGATACAGCCGTTTATGCCGCAAATTTCCGCAAATTTTCGCTCGCAAGGGAATCAAAACCTACAGGGTACTTCCCGTGAACTCAGAATCTTGAAATTTGGTACGATGCAACGTCTTATAGCACAGATAAAAGAAAAATTGCGAAATCCGTAAATTTTTAGTTACATCATATAATAAAAATATTTTAAAGTTATACCCCTATATACCTACAGGTTTGTACGGAACCCTCGGTGCGCGAGTCCGACTCGCACTTGGCTGGTTTTTATTTTAAAACTAAATGACTTCTGTCCGAATATCCGGCGGCCGGATATCCGGCTATCCGGCCTACGGGTCTGCCGGATATCCAGTATCCGGCCAAACAACTATCCATTGCATCTCTAGTAATTATGACAACGCCAATCATGTCACCACACGACACATACGAGTATATAAACTTGCATGACCATTAATGAAACACTGTTTTTCGGTTTACGAGCTTAAACCAATTAGCTACCCCGAGCTTTGCGATCACGAACAATTACGGCGTAACTGACAGACAGACATTGCAATATCGCACGGGACTGCCACATTCTTGTCTCGCTCTAAAACGTCGTATGTTTAAGAGAATTGTATGGAGATGGGACATTTTGGATTTGTGAAGCGAAACTGGTGATGCCGATTCGAACGGATTAAACAGTTCAAATGTTAATCACGTTAATTGAAGTTTACTCCGATAGCAATGTTGTTTAATCATATCTTTTCAATCTTAATCAATAGAACTCTTCTTCCTCTTAGCGTTTGTCCCAGCTTTTTGCTCTATTGAGCCTGGGGTCCGCTCGGCAACCTAATCCCAGAAATTGGCGTAGGCACTAGTTTTTACGAAAGCGACCGTGAACTCAGAAAGGAAACTAGGCCTTGTGTGGATTAGATCCGGTTTACTCACGATGTTTTCCTTCACCGAAAAGCGACTGGTAAATATCAAATGATATTTCGTACATAAGTTCTGAAAAAGTCAGTGGTACGAGCCGGGGTTTGAACCCGCGACCTTCGGATTGAAAGTATGACGTCTTACCGCCAGGCCACCAGCGATCTTCTTAATCAATAGAACAACATTACTTAATCGAATTATTTATGAAGGTACTTTCTAGGCATACGTATACACCTACCTAAGTATCTCTACCTTCTTAGTCCTTTAATAATTTCTGGTCTAATACTTCTCTCACGGGTCCCAATCCTGATACTAAACGGTGTTTCATACTCCTTGAATGAGTTATTTACTCAAGTCATTAATTGAAGAACAAATAAATAAATATTACGGGACAATCTAACACGAATCGACATTAAGCTCAATAAGGCTTATGTTGTAAGTACTAGACGACGATATATTATATTATATACAATAGATAGATATAGAGAAATACTTAAATACATAGAAAACATCCATAATTCAGAAACAAATATCTGTCATAATCACACAAATAAATGCCCTGACCAGGATTCGAACCCGGGACCTACTGCTTCATTGGCAGGGTCACAACCGACTAGGCTAGGAGGCCGTTCAAAGTATTTTAATAAATATTTTGCCCTGGGCCTAGGACGCCGGTCACTTTTTCCTTTGAATATGACATCTACATATTCGATATTTTTCAAGTCATTAAATTCTTAGCCTGAAAAAGCATTCTATACTGCAATATGTAACTGCAATGTGTTTTAATTCGTCAACCTCAATATTTGAATTGAGACTTCATTGACCAAAGTATAATAGCTTACTTTTTCCTTTACGGACGTACGGGAGAGCCGACAGACCTTTAATAATTCGTTAAAAAACGCTAGAGACAACTGCAATGAATTTGACCAATGCCGCAGGGACCGGAAAACCCCTCTCCTCCGGTTAATCCTATCGATTCGGTAACCCAATCAATTCGGTAACCTCATGATAAGGTAACCGCATCATAAGGTTACCCAATTATAACGGTAACCTTATTGAAGCGGAAACCATAACCTTTAAGACGGTTAAGCTCAATACCCTATCGCGATAGGGTTATTTTTAAGGGTTTTCATTGGGTTATTTTAACCTTTATATCAGGAGGTTGTTTGGTGTTTTACTTCATTTAAACTAGCTACGCGTATAGATTTCGCATTGCTGAAGCATGAAATAAAATTAAAATGAATATAACATAAAAAATAAACAAAAATGAAATAAAAATGTATTATAAATTACATAAAAATTAATTAAAAATTAAATACAAAATTAAATAAAAATTGAATAAAAATTGAATAAAAATTGAATAAAGAGGAATAAAAATTGAATAAAATTGAATAAAAATTGGGTAAAAATTTAGTAACAATTAAATAAAAATTATATAAAAATTAAATAAAAATTAAATAAAAATTAAATAAAAATGGAATAAAAATTGAATAAATATTGAATAAAAATTGAATAAAAATAGAATAAAAATTGAATAAAAATTGAATAAAAATTGAATAAAAATTGAATAAAAATTGAATAAAAATTTTATACAAATTTAATAAAAATTGAATAAAAATGGAATAAAAATTGAATAAAAATTGAATAAAAATTGAATAAAAATTGAATAAAAATTGAATCAAAATTGAATCAAATTGAATCAAATTAAATAAAATTGAATAAAAATTAAATAAAAATTAAGTAAAAATTAAATAAAAATTGAATAAAAATTGAATAAAAATTGAATAAAAATTGAATAAAATTTGAGTAAAAATTTAATAAAAATTTAATAAAAATTGAATAAAAATTGCATAAAAATTGAATAAAAATTGAATAAAAATTGAATAAAAATTGTATAAAAATTGAATAAAAATTGAATAAAACTTTAATAAAAATTGAATAAAAATTGAATGAAAATTGAATAAAAATTGAATAAAATTGCAGCTTAAGCTGGGAACCTCATGTGTCCGACATTTTTCGCAGAGTAACCAATACCTTGCGATCACTTTATAGGTTTAAGTACTTTCTACCAGTCAAAACTAAACTTCTTCTTATCCAAGCTCTCGTGTTCCCTGTTATTGAGTATTGTGATGTGTGCTGGACCAATGTGACGCAAGGGCTTCTGGATAAGCTTGATCGAGTCCTGAACAATTGCATTAGGTTTATTTTCGGGCTTCGAAAGTATGACCACGTGTCTGCTTTCCGTAGACAGCTTCACTGGCTTCGTATTCGTGAGCGTAGAAGTCTCAAGATTTTATGTTCTCTGTTCTCCATTTTAAATGACTCAGCTGCGCCCGATTACTTGCGATCTAAATTTAAATTTGTCGCTGCTCGTCCAGGCTGCGAGCTTCGCACCTCTCGTAAACTCCTTCTCTCTGTGCCCCTTTACCGTTCCGGCTCAATGGATAATTCATTTACCGTTCACGCCATCCGCCTTTGGAATGCTCTTCCTCTCAGCATACGTCAAGCTCAAACTAAATTCACGTTCAAGCGCAAGCTGCCCAAGCATTTATATGACAATTCGCATGATTGATACTTCATAGTAAATTTAGAAGCAGGTATATCTATATATATTATTTGTATATATATATATATATATATGTATATATATATTATGTGTATATTTTTGTATACTTATAAGTCTATATATATTGACGTTTTTGCAAACTCAGTTTGGTTTATTTCCATGTTCTTGACATACGTCGCACCCGCACCATTGATGTTTCTCTGTTTGGCCTAAAGGTTGACTGGTAGAGAATGCCTTACGGCATTAAGTCCACCTTTTGTAACCGTATATTTGTTACTGTGCAATAAAGTTTAAATAAATAAAATTGAGTAAAAATTGAGTAACAGTTAAATAAAAATTATATTAAAATTAAATAAAAGTTGAATAATAATTGAATAAAAATTGAATAAAAATTGAATAAAAATTGAATCAAAATTGAATTAAAATTGAATTAAAATTTAATTAAAATTTAATAAAAAATTTAATTAAAATTTAATTAAAATTTCATTAAAATTTAATTAAAATTTAATTAAAATTGAGTAAATATTGAATAAAAATTGAATCAAAATTGAATTAAAATTGAATTAAATTTGAATAAAAATTGAATAAAAATGGAATAAAAATTGAATAAAAATTGAATAAAAATTGAATAAATATTGAATAAAAATTGAATAAAAATTGAATAAAAATTGAATAAAAATTGAATAAAAATTGAATAAAAATTGAATAAAAATTGAATAAAAATTGAATAAAAATTGAATAAAAATTGAATAAAAATTGAATAAAAATTGAATAAAAATTGAACAAAAATTATATTAAAATTGAATAAAAATTGAATAAAAATTGAATAAAATTGAGTAAAAATTGAGTAAAATTAAATAAAAATTATTTAAAAATTAAATAAAAATTAAATAAAAATTGAATAAATATTGAATAAAAATTGAATAAAAATTGAATAAAAATTGAATAAAAATTGAATAAAAATTGAATAAAAATTGAATAAAAATTGAATAAAAATTGAATAAAAATTGAATAAAAATTGAATAAAAATTGAATAAAAATTGAATAAAAATTGAATAAAAATTGAATAAAAATTGAATAAAAATTGAATAAAAATTGAATAAAAATTGAATAAAAATTGAATAAAAATTGAATAAAAATTGAATAAAAATTGAATAAAAATTGAATAAAAATTGAATAAAAATTGAATAAAAATTGAATAAAAATTTAATAAAAATTGAATAAAAATTGAATAAAAATTGAATAAAAATTGAATATAAATTGAATGAAAATTAAATAAAAATTGAATATAAATTGAATAAAAATTGAATAAAAATTGAATTATAATTGAATAAAAATTGAATAAAAATTGAATAAAAATTGAATAAAAATTGAATAACAATTGAATAAAAATTGAATAAAAATTGAATAAAAATTGAATAAAAAAGGAATAACAATTTAATAAAAATTGAATAAAAATTGAATAGAAACTTAATAGTAATTGAATAAAAATTGAATGAAACTTGAATGAAAATTGAATGAAAATTGATTAAAAATTGAATAAAAATTGAATAAAATTGAATAAAAATTGAATAAAAATTAAGTAAAAATTAAATAAAAATTGTAACACCCCAACTATAAAAGTTTACCCAATTACCCGCTAGATGGCGCTAGCGTCGAGATAGATCGCGCAAGCGTTAGCTTAGTGTAGAATAGTTAAGGTCTTAGGTTAATTTTTGTTATTTGAGACTATTGTAAAGGTGACACGGTTGCATTAAGGTCGAGAATCAGCTGCTCTGAGTACTTTCACTCGTGTTATACTCGGAGACTGTTTTTCCTACTTAACTGTAGCCCGCGGTTTTGTTTGCGCTTGAGAGTGTTTGCTCCTGCATGCTTCGGTTTGTGGGTCTGCACGCTTGACACAAACAGTGTTGCCTCTTTTTGTGCACTGTTACATTGCTGTACAAAATCCCCGCCAAGTTTAAATAAACTAAGTTGTTGTCAACCTCTGTCTTTGCTGATTTGGAACGCCCCATCGATCCCGCCACTTACAATCTGGCGTCCAACGCGGGCACTTCGAAGAAGACTGACTACGTCGTAACGAAGTCGGGGCGAGTAACATCAACCAAGATCAAGCCGAGGGCAGTCGTCAAGACAAAACAAAAGAAGAATATGGCAGTCAACATGTCCGATGCTCAGCTCCAACAGCTGATTGGAGCCATAAGCCACACTCGAGTCCCGTCTGCTGAGTCTACAGCTGCATCACGCACCACATCTTTCGCGACGGCTACTTTCTCCTACGACGGCGAGAGGTACCCGACACGCGTGAAGACTTTCCTAACGGCAGCATCCTGCTTCAAACGAGTCGAAAAAATGAGCGATGGAGATGCGATTGATAGCCTACCACTCATTTTGAAGGATGACGCTGCGGTATGGTGGAATGGAGTGGCAGACACCGTGTCGACCTGGGACGACTTTAAGGACAGGCTACACAGGGCCTTCGCTCCAAGGAAGCCAGCGTTTGCTATCTACCAGGAACTCGTTGGAGGTCATCATCAGCAAGAAAATGAGTTGACAGAGACTTTCATCGCAGCAAAGAGGGATTTGCTTGCCCAGCTGCCTACGCCGCCACGCCTACCCGAGTGCGTTCAATTAGATTTGGTGTATGGAACGCTACATAAGAAAATCCGCGAGAAAGTCTCACGGGAAGCCATCGTCACATTCGACGAACTTCTTAGGGCAGCTCGAAGTGCAGAAGAGCTTTTCGACATCAAACCTCAACCAGCAACAAAAGGTCGTCTCCGTTGCAGTTACTGTAAAAATCCTGGGCACTCGGTTGATGTTTGTCGGAAAAAGAAGTTCGCAGAGGGTAAATCGTCCACTACGAATACTACGATGCCCCAGACAAACAAACCTACGGCAATCCAGATAAATAAGCCTGCGGTTATCCAAACAAGTAAGTCTACAGCACAGACACAAATGCCCTCACCATCAGTTCCGAAATTTAATTGCTATGGTTGTGGTGCACCAGGGGTAGTACGCACTAACTGCCCCACTTGCTCCTCGCAGCCACGATCACAACCGTTAAAGAAGGAAGAGCTGAGCTTCTACGCAATAGAAGATGAGCTAGATGACAGATCAAGACCGGTCGTATGTATCTCCATCAAAACTATTCAAGGGTATGCATACGTCGATTCGTGTGCAAAATCATGCGTGGCCTCGTGGCAGCTATACCGTCAACTCAAGGATGAAGGGTATCAGTTTACATCCGAAACCGTAAATCTTACCATGGCAGATGGAAAACCACGGAAGCGAGAAGTGCTCAAAGTTAGAGTAGAAGTAAAACTTGCTGGACGGGTCTTCCCTACTCAATTTGTAGTCCTACCAGGATCAACGGATAACCGTACGTTGCTGGGAACCGGATTTGTGCAAGATGCTCTGATGGTAATCAACATACCTCAGTTTACTTGGTGGTTCTTGGATGACCCCGATCAGATTTTCGAGCTGTACCAGGAGAACTTCTTAAAGTTTGATCTCAACGCAAACGTCGATTTGGGTGTCTCAAAGGTAACCATGGAGGTCAATTCATGTGATAAGGACACCTGTGACACAACCTCGAAAGCGAAATACGTTACCACGGTCCGAGAGGTTGGTGGCACAGAGAACCAAGCATCCAAGATCCAGAAGGAGACCGATGGGGTCGTTTACCGTCTTCGAAGATTGGAGGACACCATCGTTGATAGAAAGTACAAGACTTTCGATGGCTATTTGCCCCAATGGGACTTTATGCTCCGAGATGCACAAGTAAACGTTGAAGAGGAAGATGTGAGCCTTTCTCCACGGTCGCAGAGTCTTTTCCCCGGGTCGGTGAAATACAAAGAACTTAGTATTGACTCGCTCGAAATCGGCAGCATAATGAACGAACAACAACAAGAATTAATACGTAACCTGCTTGACCGATTTGAGGATGTATTTTTACCAAAATGCCACGCAGCCAAGCATATTGAACACCACATTGACACCTCGAATAGTCGACCAATTGCCGTGCCACCTTACCGACTCTCAGCGCCTCGAAAGGAAACTTTAAAAAAGGAAATTGAAACCATGCTGGATGAGGGGGTCATAGAGCCACAACAGACACCTTGGGCGGCACCGGTGGTCCTTGTGCCCAAACCAAATGGCGAGACCAGGGTATGCGTAGATTATCGTAGACTTAATGCGATCACAGTTCCCGATGCCTACCCAATCCCTCGGGTGGACGACTTACTGCATGAGGCTAAGCCTACCCTATATATGTCGACTCTCGATCTCAAGGCTGGGTATTGGCAAATCAGTGTTCGGGAGGAAGATAGGCAGAAAACTGGATTCATAACCCCCTTTGGTATATTTATCTTTAAACGTATGCCCTTCGGCCTCCGAAATGCTCCAGCTACGTTCCAGCGCTTAATTGACAGATTCCGGGTCGAGCTCAATAATATCAAGATGCTAGCATACCTAGATGACTTGATCATATTCTCAAGTACATTTGAGGGGCATCTGCAGGACCTTGCGGCAGTATTCGTCTTGATGCGTGAGTATAACCTCACGGTCAATCGTCAGAAGTGCCGTCTTGGATGTTCGACGATAAAATATCTGGGGCACTATATCACCCCAGAGGGCATTCAAGTGGACCCAGGAAAGGTGTCGGCGATCCTGGAGCTACCTACGCCCACCACTGTCGCACACCTTCTGACTTTTCTACAGACTTGTTCGTGGTACCGAAGGTTCATCAACAACTTCTCGGCCATCGCGGAACCTTTAACAAGACTAACTAAGAAGAACGCTGTGTGGACGTGGTCCCCCGAACAAGAGGTCGCGTATAAAAAACTAAAAGAGATGCTTACTACAGCCCCCGTCCTGAAACAAGCGGATGAGAATAAGCCCTATATACTAAAGACGGACGCAAGCAACTATGCAATTGGCGCAGTTTTGGTCCAGGGGGAGGGACATGAAGAACACCCTGTAGAGTACGCAAGTCGATTACTTACCCCAGCAGAAAGAAATTATTCTACAACCGAGCGCGAGGCCTTAGCTGTCGTTTGGGCCGTTACGAAATACAGGGGCTACATTGAGGGTTTGCCTACTATTGTCATGACCGATCATCATGCTCTGAAGTGGCTCTTGTCTCTAAAGTCACCTACAGGCAGATTAGCCAGATGGGCTCTTGCGCTACAGGCCTTTGACCTCACGATCCAATACACTCCGGGTCGTACTAATCTGGTAGCAGATACGCTCTCCCGTCCACCATGCAACGAAGACACGCAGAAGGATTGCGGCATATGTAGCGTTACGCTCGACATGCCTGTTCGTAGCTCAGCAGAAATAAGAGAAGAACAAAGAAAAGATCCGAAAATAGCCAAGATTGTCGATACCCTGGAAGGAGGAAATGACACCGAGAACGCAATGTACTGGAGTGGAAAAGGTTACCTCATGAATAATGGACTACTCTATCGTCATTCACCTTACTCCGATTCAGAGGATGCTCAATTGGTAGTGCCCGAACACGAGTGGGCCAACACACTCCGTGCATACCATGATGACCCTTTGGCAGGGCACTATGGGGTAGAGAAGACCCTAGAAAGAATCACGAAGAAGTATTTCTGGAAAGGGATGCGGAAATACGTTGACAGTTACATAAAACAATGTGTACCCTGTCAGCGTTATAAACCTAGCAACCAGAAACCAGCTGGTTTGTTACAAACAACAGCCATGAATAAAAGGTTCGAAGTCATCTCGTTCGACTTATTCGGACCTCTCCCAACATCACCACAAAATAAGACGTGGATATTTATTATAGAAGATGTGGCTACTCGTTGGATAGAGCTGTTCGCTTTACAGACCGCAACAGCAGAGAACTGTGCGGAGATACTACTGAATGAAATATTCCTGAGATATGGCATACCCCGACGCGTCACCAGTGATAACGGTTCACAATTTGTAAGCGCTGTAATGCAGCAGGTGGTTTACTGTCTGGGAATAAAACATTCATTGACACCAGTATACCACCCAGAGGCTAATTCTGTGGAACGCCGGAATCGCGACCTAAAGACCCAACTCGCTATACTAGTAGAGCAAGATCACAGTGACTGGCCGGACATCAGAGTTGCCGAGCATCAGATTTGCCATGAACACAGCGCAATGCTCATCCACAGGTTGTACTCCTGCATACCTCACTTTTGGCCGAGAGTTGAGAACACCAACCGAGATTGGACACGATTTTCGAGAAATAGTACTATCGGAGAACTTCATACCGGAAATCACCCCTACGCTACTTCAGATCTCAAATACCCTGAAACAGGCGAGAGAGATACAAGAAATGAAGGAGAAAGCCCGTAAAGAGTACGTTGACAGGAAGCGAAAGGAAAGTCCCACCTATTCTCCCGGAGATATGGTGATGGCGAAACTACACCCTGTGAGTAACGCTGCCCGAGGGTACAGTTCCAAATTTGCGCCGCGCCGAGATGGACCCTATGTAGTCACCAAGCGATGTGGTCCAGCATCATATCAGATCGCAAACCAGGAAAATCCCGAAACTCCAATTGGGACCTATCATGCGTCTGCGCTAGAGCCCTACAAGGGGAACGAGGAAACGTTACCCAGTCCTGTGCAGCCTCTGCGAAGAAGGGGACGTCCGCGTAAACAATCTGTTACCGTTGCTACCCGAGGAAGGGGTCGTCCAAGGAAGAACAAGCACTAGATTACATTACAGTTTCGTGGTCGAGTCGCCCTACGAAACTGAGGGGGAGAGTTGTAACACCCCAACTATAAAAGTTTACCCAATTACCCGCTAGATGGCGCTAGCGTCGAGTTAGATCGCGCAAGCGTTAGCTTAGTGTAGAATAGTTAAGGTCTTAGGTTAATTTTTGTTATTTGAGACTATTGTAAAGGTGACACGGTTGCATTAAGGTTGAGAATCAGCTGCTCTGAGTACTTTCACTCGTGTTATACTCGGAGACTGTTTTTCCTACTTAACTGTAGCCCGCGGTTTTGTTTGCGCTTGAGAGTGTTTGCTCCTGCATGCTTCGGTTTGTGGGTCTGCACGCTTGACACAAACAGTGTTGCCTCTTTTTGTGCACTGTTACATTGCTGTACAAAATCCCCGCCAAGTTTAAATAAACTAAGTTGTTGTCAACCTCTGTCTTTGCTGATTTGGAACGCCCCATCGATCCCGCCACTTACAAAATTGAATAAAAATTGAATAAAAATTGAATAAAAATTTAATAGAGATTGAATAAAAATTGAATAAAAATTGAATAAAATTGAATAAAAATTGAGTAAAAATTGAGTAAAAATTAAATAAAAATTATATAAAAATTAAATAAAAATAAATAAAAAATGTCTTAGGATTAAATTATATTACATATTTAGAACAGAATGCGGCGACAGTCTTAGTGACAACAATAAAACTTTATTCAAAATATAAATAAATACAACAACAAGCACTAAATCGACTACTAAAAAAAAAATTATCGGCCCTAAATGCATGTGATCGTGTAGTCCAAAATGGAGGAATGTCTACGTTGTGTAAAAACTAATACAGTAATAAAACAAATTATGTTACAGAAACGATGTTCCCAAATAACTTATAATTTTAGTTGAATACATACATTCATAATAAATAAACCAAATGTAACAAACTAACTATAAACACTATTTTTGTGGCATGATTTTTGAGTTGTTTATAATAATCTAATTATAAACAACTCAAAAATAATGCTACGATTATAAATCTGTTAATAAACGTTAAAAAACCGTTTAAGTTAACAAAATTAAATTAATAAATGAAAACAAAATTGATCCGCGATCCGTATCCGTACCCTTATATAAATCAAATTTAAAAAAAATAGAACGATTTTACGCCATAATAATAAATCTACCTTATTTTATTCCATTGTTCAACAAAAATGGTAAATAACTTGTCATCTATGTCAATTACAACGTTACAGTTTCTTGTCGGTTTACATTTAAGTTGATTTGCAATTTTACTAAACAAAGAATGTTTATTGAGGACCAGATGGACTCCTCTGATAAGGGTCAGAAGAAACGTAATAGAAGCGCAACGCCAGATGTGTGGTCTTTTCTTTAAGTACGCATGTTATTTAATTATAACACAAAGGGCAAGGATTAGTAAAAAGGGAGGTTGTGACCATAAATAGTAATTTATGAAAGGGAAGGAGAGGAGTAGGTACAGATTTAATACAATTGGGATCATTTTCGTCAGACACACATTAAATATTACTGTTTAAAGTTTTGCCAATAAAAGTGAAAAACAACCATGAATCATGATCCTCTCTACTTTTCGGCACGCATAATATACACACTATCGCAATCTTAATTCATTAGGTTTACAAAGACAGCATAACAAAATTGTAGGCAATCAATAAGATATTCATAAAAATAAAATATGTAGGTATTTCTTCTTGCCACTACGTCTGTCACCAGTGTCATCACATCTGGTTAATTCTAAAATAATCGAAAACAAAAGACCTATGAGATTTCGGCTCGCTCATATACCTCGCTGCTCAGATAAGCTTTCCGATATGAAAGTAAAAATTAAATATTAAGTTAGGTATTCCCAAGAAAATGATAATAATATCGAAGTACTAAGATTACCACGATCGCTATCGCAACTAATAGTTTTTATTTCTACCAAATATGAGACCAAAAGTCAAAAATTATATTCATAACTAATTTTCTACAACTAATGTTATTATTAGTTTTTATATATTAATTAGATGCTTATGTGAATATATTATCGCTGACTCTATACAAATATACTTGATACTTAAAACAATAGATTTCTCCAAAGTATAGTATAGTAGTAGTTATAAATAAAGTATAAATAATATAACTTAAAAACGAAATGCAGCGCCACTCCAATTTTACAAATCTCTAAAAAGTACAAATATTGTTCAAAATGAACACACTAAACACCGCCGGCAAAACCTGTTTTCTTTGTACTGGGAGCTTACTTGACCAACCCCGTGCCCGTGGCCACTACACTAATTTAATAATAATAAGCCTAATTCGAGTGTAAGTAAAGCTTACATTCGTTTGAGCTGGCTCAATACCCCAATGATGCGGTAACCGAATCGATTCGGTTATTTAAACGGTTAGTGGTACCTTAGGTTAACCGATCGATACGGTAACCGAATCAATAAGGTTACCTCATCATAAGGTTACCGTTATAACAGGGTTTTTAAAACCACCGCTAAAATAACCCTATGAAATACCCGGGTTATGGTAACCGGTTCCGGTCCTTGCGGCAATGACGTGTCGCGCGGCGGCTAGCGCACGCACCTATAATGATAGCTCTACACATAGTCGGACGCATCCGCAGATTGTATCTGCGTCTCGTTCTCTCGTTAACTAGTAAGAACGAGACGCAGATACAATGTGCGGATGCGTCCGTCTATGTGTAGAGCTAGCATAATGCTCAGTCGCGAGTCGCGCAGAGCCGAATAACTATGTAAAACCATTGTACACAGCCATACGTTGGATGTAAATTTTATAGCCAAAATATTGAGCCCTATGTAGAGTCAAATATAAGTGGACAAGTTTAGTAAAAGAGCCCACTTTGTCGATTTACATGGAAACTTCACTCTTTCGCCAATAGAAAGCGTATATTGTTTAGCTTTAGTAAAGAAGTACTAATAACTCCATATCGACAAAGTTGGACATTTTTCCTATACAGAGCCTTATTTAAAGCAAAAAGCAAAGCAGCCTTGACATTAACTACCGTTAATTTAAACTAAAGTAAACGCAAGTGAAACTCAGCTTATTTACATTTGTCGCGCGATATATCTTGCGCTACAGAGCAAGTTACTGTAGAATGTCTACTAGTGCTGTATTTTAATTTTAAAATGAATAAATAATACATTAAACACACAATCTGTCTCCAAAATAACTCCAACACACAACAAATAATCAACAAATATTGGAGTTGTACTGCAGTTACATTGGAATAATTTTCAAGCATATTCTGATATTTCTGATTTAGACGCTTAGGCTTTACGCCTTAGCTGTATAGCATAGTTAAGTGATGCATTGTATGTTGTATTCGAGTTGGATCGTGTCTAAACGTGTTTTAAAGTTAGAATGCGGCCCTGCGGCTGCGGCGCTACGCCGTAGCCGATAACATGAGTTTCCCGCTGTGTAGCGAAAATGCTTCGTAGAGGCGAGACAACAACGTGGCCGCGATTCGGAAAATAAACACACACACTGGACAGACGCAGCTCCAACCCAACTCAACTCAACGCTATAACGACATTGACATTTGCTATTCGAACAGATTTTCATTCAACATTGGTCTCACATTGTTCGCACATTGGTCACACATTGTACCAATGTTGTACCAATGTGAGACCAATGTGTGAACAATGTGTGAACAATGTGAGACCAATGTTGAATGAATATCTGTTCGAATAGCAAATGTCAATGTCGTTATAGCGTTGAGTTGAGTTGGGTTGAGTTGGGTTGGAGCTGTGTCTGTCCAGTGTGTGTGTTTATTTTCCGAATCGCGGCCCGTATCGTGATAAGCGCTGAGTGACTAATCATACGATGTGAACCTTCTTACATATCTGCGTTATGTCTGCACCAAGCTACGCTACGCTACACATAAATCAGCAGGTACATCAACTATATATATGCGACCGAAACGTTTTCCTCACCAGGTTTTTTCTACTCCTATTTAACCTACGGTAAAGTTTACGTAGTCACCTATGAATTTTATTGTTACACGTTTATTATTTTAGTATGCAATATGAGCAAAAGTAAAATATGGCGTAATTCGTTATGATTGGTAAAACTATTAAAGTTTCAGTTCAATATTGTTAGGTTAAATCTAACTAGGGTTACATCGCTTTTAATCTTAATTAATCGCTTTCAGTTAATTTTGTATTAAGCAGGGCCGGTCTCACATTGGACCAATGTGAGACCAATGTGTGACCAATGTGTGATCAATGTGAGACCAATGTTGAATGAAAATCTGTTCGAATAGCAAATGTCAATGTCGTTATAGCGTTGAGTTGAGTTGAGTTGAGTTGAGTTGGGTTGGAGTTGTGTGTGTTTATTTTTCGAATCGCGGCCCAAAACGTGTGATAACGATACCAAAATGTTTACCGATCCTGGAGAAATCGAGGGAACTCTTCAACTATTGTAGGCACACCTAAAGTAATTTGACTATTTTTACAGCAGCTCAAGCATTTGTTTTTGGAAAGGATTCTAAGTGAAGTCGGTTCAATTCAACCGACTTCAAGATTTCGAAGGAGGAGGTTATCAATTCGTCGTGGTCTTGTTTTATTTTTCTATTTTTTTTATGTATGTTTACCGATTATTCGAAGACGGCTGGACCGATTTGGAAAATTCTTTTTTTGTTTGAAAGAGTATACTTCATAGTTAGTCCCATTGTAACCAGGTCAGGATCTGATGATGGGATCCTGGAGAAATCGAGGGAACTCTTCAATTATTATAGGCACAGTCGGTTCTTTATTGTTAACAATTATCTGTTTAAAATGATTAGGTAAAATATCAGTTGATTACTTATACAAGGTGTAACAAAAATGTGATCCGTTTAAGGGCATAATTAGTATCGTATTCTAATTAATTAATTATGAAAAACTGAGAAAAAAGTTTTCACGCGACATAAAAATTGGTTTTGTATTGAGGGTCTGCCGGCGGGATTATGTGTCCCATTTCTTTTTGCGTCCAAAAAATTTTTGTCCTTCTTTTTCTTAGACGTATTTAATACGATATCAATTACGTCCCTAAACGGATCACTACTATTTTTGTTACAACCTGTAGCAGTCCAGACACAGTCAGTAATATGTCATTATTTCTGTACCCGTCCCTCTCTAGAATCGTATAGAATGAGAAGGATGAGATGACATAATGTCATTATTAGTGTCTGGTTAGCTTGTATTTCAGTGATAACGAACTTGTATAATAATATTTTGTCATGTGTGACTCGTGTACGAGATGGTACACGTTTTCATTAAAGCAGCGTGGTTAGGTAACAGTCCACGGCCCGCGGGGCGCAATGAAAAACCTCATCTGCCTTACACGAGAACTCTTTACGAATATAGTACTGCTGAATTAGCTTTTTTTTGTGAATAGGTATTTTGTAAGCGGATAATGTTCTTTATTTAATCCGGCTAGCGGACTGTAAATATAATTAAGTCGTAAGTATGTAGCAGATAGTAATAATAAAATGCTACTAAATACTAATAGTTAGAGTGTGTGCATTGTGCATCAAGAGAAGAATGCTCGTTTTCGAAACTTAAGCGTAGCGGGAAATCTAAATGCATCGCACAGCACAAACACTTACAAACACTTACAAACACTTACAAACACTTAGTATTATTAACTAAGAAATACATTAATTATTCAAGCCTATAATCCTCCTCGAATAATTACATGTGAGTGAAACCGTAAAGTGCATAGATATAGCTCTCGAAGTGTTGTGGAAGCGCCCTGTCCAACCCGAACTGACCCAACATAACCCCTTTTTTAACTACCCCTCAATTTTCTGAAGTGGATGACAATTTGTTTTAAAAATAAAAGTTTTTTCTAAGAACTATAAAAAGTTTTTATTTGTAGTGTTTTTTTTAATTTTCCCGACTCGAGATAAAGGCAGGATCTTAGCTCTAAGACTAATTACTACACACTGAATCATCAGTGAAACAACTGTCAGTAGGTCACGAAACCCTAAGGCTTCCATCATTCCATCATCAGATATTTAGCGTTAATTACAGTATAGGATAACTTTAACATAATAAGACTATGGGGCCCCAACCATGAGTTTCGCAAATTGGATTAAATTTTTAAAGAGTTCTGGGAGTTAGACACCATGCCATGATCATGATCATGATAATCCAATGTATGTTGGTTTTACCGACAATGAGAAAATTCAGGATAGGTAAATGCAGTGTGGAGACTGAGGAGAGTATACAGTAATTATAAGTCTCACAGTGAATGATGATCTCTATACCTGTTAGTTCAATACATTATCTGTCAAAAAGTGTTATTTTCAACCGACTTTTTTTTCCGACGCAGGAGATTCTCAGTTGGTCGGAATCTTTGTGTTTGCTAATTTTTTTAAATGTATGTTCACCGGTTCTTCGGAGACGCCTCGACCGATTTAGAAAATTCTATTTTCGTTTGAAAGGTTATACTTCACAGTTGGTCCCGTTATCACCAGGTCAGGATCTGATGATGGGATCCTGGAGAAATCAAGGGCACTCTTCTGCATTTGGAAAGGTGGAGGCTAAGTGATGTCGGTGCTTTTTTGTTTAAAATTATTGTCAAATCATCCAATGTCAGCACACATGTACAGTCAGTAGTAGAAGTAGCTAGGCGGGTGAGGTGTTCAAAATGAGCTTGACACGAATTTATTATTAAGAGAATAAGAGGGTGTGAAGGTAATTTTGAACACCTTGCTTATTAATCTACTTTCTGCTGCTAGTATACACGGTGCTCGTGAGGATTGCGAGAGATTTTAACAGTGTATTCCTGATCATAATTGGAGACTAAAATGTCGTATAAACTTTTCTGGAATTCGCCTAGTTTAAGAGTTACTACCAATTAAATAAAAAATCATTTTTATTGTGACTCAGTCCAAAACGCTTTTTTGATGGCGATTTCGCTCTTTACGGTATCTAGTCTAGACATTCTTACTGACAGATATCAAAGTGCCAAGGAATACTTTACGTAAACTATTTTTTACGAAAAAAATGTACTAATTTATTTTAATCGACAGTTTTACCAATAACATTTATTTTTTCATGTTCAAAAGCATTTACAAAATCGAAAAAAAAAAAAACAAAAAAAAATATATTTTTTTTGGCGAAATTGACCTAAATTCATATAACATTTATTACCTACTCCTTATGACCTCAGGAATTCGGGGTTAAATCTCTCGCAATGCTTACGAGCACCGTGTATAGCGATACCCCGTTCGCACACCGGAGCAGCGTCCGGAACCTCATCCAATGTGAAGATCGCCTAACAGCAGATACAAATCTTATAAATAGCCACGTAATTTGCGAGGTGTTGAAGCCATATAAATTACCCACTTAGACTTGGTCCTATCTTGCCTAGACGCCAGAAAAATGTGTTAATCTCAGAAGCGCTTCATCATTGTTACTGAAAGGTGCTGCATATTGGGATTGGACTAAATATGTTTTACATTTTCTGCTAGCCTGGGAGAAGTTACATCAGAAAAAAAATTGAGGAGCAGATTATTACTTTTATGCTTCGAAATAAATAAATAAACATAAATTAATCCTTTTCGCTTCTCCTGCCGATGCCGGGAATCTGGAAACATAATGAATAACAACGAAATAAATTTAAAAACTTCATTTTGTTATTTTAACGATGACTTGCAGCGCCAGATTTATCTGGGGGTAAAATGTGCAGTAGAAACCTACCCTATATAATATCTGACCACATCATATTTACTAAACCGCAAAAAGAGTTTCTGATGCCTTATCCTTACCCACTTAAATAAAACAATACAAAGCTATTTGTCACGCAGACAAAGCTTCAGCTAACTATATTCCTACACTAAACACACATTAACATTAATTGAAATCCGGAAACGGAAACGGGGAAGTTTCATTACATCCTGGAATAGTCCACTTCCGGCTAGCTGATATGAGATGCCAGATGCCATTTACTGCAACTGCGTCATGATATTACACATATTACATCCTAGAATGTTATTGTGTTTTGTAAGTATATGAAGTAGCTTAGTACAATATTATAAACATAAAAAGTTGTTTGTTTATGCAGATGAAACTGTCTTCCAAAAATTAAATCACTATATATCTGATAAATCTGCCATGATGCCTCTTTCTGTGCATGCACAAAAAGTTCAATCTTTCCTTTGCTCAAATGGTAACCACTTATTATTTCCACTTGTTATTGCATGTTAGTTATATTTGTGTATATCAAATGGCCTCCTATCCCAGTTGGTAGTGACACTGCCTACGAAGCAGGAGGTCCCGGGTTCGAATCCTGGTCAGAGCATTTATTTGTGTGTTTATCACAGATATTTGTACCTGAGTTATGGATGTTTTCTATGTATTTAAGTATTTAGCTATATCTATCTATTATATATATCGTCGTCTAGTACCCACAACACAAGCCTTATTGAGCTTACTGTGGGACTAGGTCGGTTTGTGTAAGATTGTCGTATAATATTTATATTTATTTATTTATTTATATATTATTCTCTTTTTCTGATATTTAAATTTTGTATTGTTTGTTGTACTGCTAAATATGTTTTTTTTATTATGAGACTAACCAGCGATTGACCTTAGTCCCACCTGATGGAAAGTGAGGACAGAACCTGAGATAGAGCTCACCGGGTCAGTAATAGCCTAGTCACTCTTGCTTTAAAGATATCATTTAGTGACAGAAAATACAAATATATCTTTTATCCCTTAATTATAATATCTATTTTCAACCAATATTTTCTTCAACATCAAGCCACCACCACCATTAAATTAATGTACCTAATGGGGAAAAACATGTTGCTCACAATATTGCATTCTTCGCCCTGAAGTATTAATGCTATCGAAAGTAGATTTGTCAATACATTTGGTGCCGAATGGGAAGACGAGATGACGGGAAGCCACGAGCCAGATGGTCGGACGACATTAAAAAGACGGCAGGGCCGACCTGGCACAGAACCGCCGCGTCAAGAACAACATAGAAATCCATGAAACAGGCATATGTCCAGCAGTGGACGCAAATATGCTGAGAAGAAGAAGAAGATTTGGTGCCGACTTTTTAGTCAGATAATAATATTTTATTTTATAAATATTATTTGAAACGGGATATTTACCATGTATATTTGTGTTTATGAGCACCCGATATTTCGGCGCGGTTGCATGCACCATCATCACGGAGTAACTAACGTTGCGGCGAGTTTTACTCGTAGTAGTCTACCTACACATCGTAGCGATCTACCCTCTTTCGAGTTCGCTTTTTTCGTCCATTGTCACTGCTACTACTACTGTCCGCGTTCTCACTTGTAACTCGATCACGATTGCGACATACAACACTTACAGTATCAACTCGCGCGTTTTTTTGCGAAACAGTATATTTTGGATTAGAGAACTTCCGGATCACTCCCAAGTAGCACAGATAGCTGTATAACTACTCACATATAGATTTATATAGAGCTCTGCGCGTATTAAGACAGTTATAAGGACACACTCGCGGTCCTAAAGCTGCATAATAGTTGTCAGTGATAATTAAATAGCTTAGGGCTGATTAGGAGCTGCATTACGGTCGAGAAAACTAACATTAATACGCAAAAGGTGCTATAAAGGTGAATTTGCTACGACTGTATACAGCTTTAAACGTTTTCAAATACTTTAACCGTAATAAGGTCTGTTTAGTGGGTAAAATTATGCCAAGTTGCTGTTTAACAAGGTAATTGTGAACTTCTATTAAGCTGACTTAATAAGGGAGCACAAATGAACTACTATGCAGCCAATAGACGTATAATGGAACATAATATGGCGCATAATACAGCTTAAAGCTGAACATGTTTACCGCTAAGCAGCCTTTATACTGCCGTTGATACTGTCCGCATATAGCGGTTGTTTAAACATTCAGAAGATGTCTCATAGCTGTTTAGCGGTTCAGTAGTGTATCGAATTAACGTCTTTTACTTCATAGTGGTTCATTTAAGTATCTTTAATCAGATATTATCTTAGTAACATAGGATATGTGGTACCTTAATAAGTTGTGGTCTGCCATTTGCTGCATGGGGATACTAAACTGACGCGCGTATTTATATTTTACTATAACTTTGACAATTCTGAAGTACAAGATAGCCAATGCAATGGATTTATTTGCAAAATTGCGGCTCCCTAAAATGTCCGTATAACGCCTGTTTAATAGTCACATTTAAGTTAAAGGTGAGAGTGCGAGGAATTAAACGTAAAGTAAACAGCTTACAGGTTCATATGTTGAATTCTATACAGATTTAGGCTGTTTAACAGTACACGAATAATCATTAAACAGCCTTATGCTGCTTATTAGACATATAACGGTCAACGTCGCTGTTTAACATCAGCCACCATTTTATGTGTATAAACTATAAATATTTTGATTTACTTTTCCGAATTCTATAATCTTTGTGCATAAATTATGAACGTATGCAATAATTTGTACTTCCTAATATCGTAATAGTAACTTTTTATGTAATAATTATTTAAAATTACTTGAAATTGTTTGGTCAAAATTTTCCCATATCTAATTTATAGCATATAATTTAATTATAAACTGAGTATTTTCGTGGCGCACTAAAATTTTCTTAGATAATATATCTAGACACACGGCAGTGTGTCCGCCAAGTTCGAGCAAAAAAAAGCGACACACCGGCCGTGGGTTATATTACACGAACCATTTCGGGCCAATTTCGACCACCCTATAACTCAAAACATATTTTATCTACGCATATGAAATTTCGAGTGTCTTCCACATCCCCTTAATTGTCTCGAATACAAAATTTCATTATTCTACCTATAGCAGTTCTTGAGATATTGACGTCAGAAAATCGCTATTTTTACTATACACTCACTCACTGACTCACTCACTGATTCACTGACTCATCAAAAACCTAGACCACTTCCGATGGTCGTACTGACTTGAAATTTGGCATGGAGATAGGTCTTAAGGTCAAAGTATAGGGAAAATTCTGAAAACGGCCAAGTGTGAGTCAGTTTTAAAAATAGCGAAGGTGTAACTTTGTTCTACTATGAAGTCATAATGAACTAAATGGGTATATCTTCCAATGGTCGTACCGAACTGAAATTTGGCTCGAAGGTTTGTCTTTAGGTCGAAATAAAGTAAAAATCTGAAAACGGCCAAGTGTGAGTCAGTTTCGAAAACAACGAATGTGTAATTTTGTTCTACTATAAGTAGGTATGGAGTGGAAATGAGATAAGACTTATTTAAATTTAGATACATACCAATTTAAGACAATACATGTTTGTCTTAAAGACAAGAACAATAAAATTGTTCACCACTCTGTGTGTGTCTGTTGCGGGAACCGAACCCACGATTTACGAAGTGCAAAGCAGGTCACTAGGTACCAGTGTTGGCCGATAATTTCAATTAGAATTGAAAATTGATCAATAAGATTGAAGATTAATTTCGTAACTAATCAATTACACTAACATCAATTTTTACTAACGTTAGTTCACATTGATTTTGTACGTCGTCAATTACACTAACCGTCAATTAGAATTAACCTATTAGTTACACTAACGTCTCGAAAATTTAATAAGAATTACAGTTATTTAGATCCCATCAAAAACATAAATGTGAAAGGGTGCCAAGTTCGATACTATGGGAATGCTTCGCCTATAAAAGAAGTGAGATCTGAATAAGTACCAAGTTCCATAAAAATACCTCAAATCATAAATAGTCATAGGAATGCACACTTGATTTCCAGCAGTTTTTAAGGTACATTTTGAATAAGTATCACGTTACATAGAAATACCTAAAATTATAATAGTCAGAGAAACGCACACCGGTTTTTTTAGCAGTTTCCTGATAACATTTATTATTTTCAGTACTTTTTAATGATGTTACTTGGCAAGTTTTCACACACCACACACCTTTTCAATGCAATGAATCGACACCTTTGGACTGCAATGTGTCAAGTATATAATTTTCTATTAAAACTTGCCAAGTTACATCATTAAAAAGTACTGAAAATAATAAATGTTATCAGGAAACTGCTAAAAAACCGGTGTGCGTTTCTCTGACTATTATAATTTTAGGTATTTCTATGTAACGTGATACTTATTCAAAATGTACCTTAAAAACTGCTGGAAATCAAGTGTGCATTCCTATAACTATTTATGATTTGAGGTATTTTTATGGAACTTGGTACTTATTCAGATCTCACTTCTTTTGTAGGCGAAGCATTCCCATAGTATCGAACTTGGCAGCCTTTCACATTTATGTTTTTGATGAGATATATATAACGTCAGTAAACTTGCATTCCCATACATCTTTCTCGGATTAATACATATAAGAGAACATATAATGATCCGAATAAATTAGCACAGCGTGATATGGCGGCGCGCGTACGATTTACGTGTATATATGTTTCGAAATACTACCGGCGGTGCCAAATCGCACACCAAATTATGTTTTATTATTCTTTTATTCAGACCAATGTCAGCCTTCCCCGGTATTAGGAGACATTTGAGATATATTTTCTGAATAAAGGGTCATTAGAGGTCTCTTAGACAGTCAGTATTCCGGTCTTATAACTCCTATTAGCCCTTATAACTCTGTTAAATTTCTGCTACAACGCTCTTAAGCAGCTATGTGAACTTAAGGCTGTATAATTTGTGCCCATTTAAGAGGTATAAAAGCTGAATAAGCTCGTATACAGCTATTATGCAGCTTTTATATTCAGCTTTAAGTAGAAAGCTCACTCACACGGATCGTTACCTTCATGCTAACTCGCATCACCACCCTCGCCAACTGTACTCTGTAGTGACGTCACTTACCGACCGTGCATACAACCTATGCGACGAGGAGCATTTAAATAAGGAACTGACACATTTAAGGGACGTCCTACAGAGGAATGGTTATAATGGGCGGATAAGGCCACCTCGACACGCCGATACCCCTAAGCGCCTGAACTATAAAGTGGAGCGACAACCGGCGTACTTACCATATATAAAGGGTGTGACAGATAAAGTTGCTAATATTTTAAAGAAGTTCTCTGTCACTACTGTCTTCTGTCCCAATATTTACGCACACCAAAAGACAGTTTCCCACTTGAACGTCCAGATGTTTATAAAATAGACAGTAGCTGTGGTAGTTCTTACATCGGTCAAACGAAGCGCACAATCTCATGCCGTATAAAGGAACACATCCGAGCATACAGGAACAATGATCCTCGGAAATCGGCGATCGCGGAACACCTACTGGAGGCGGGAACAAATCATTGGATTGAGTTACATAACCCTCAGATATTTTCGACCGAAAGGCACTACATACCCAGGATGGTCAAAGAGGCCATTAAAAATTTTAAATATAAGAATTTTAATCGGGAGGATGGGTTTCGTCTATCAAGTGTCTGGTATCCAGTTGTATTGTAACCTCCTTGGTGGTAGATGATGATGATGATTATAGGTAGGAATACAGAATAAAATACATGTTTCCTCTTCGAAGTAGCAATATGTAATAATGATTAAAAGACAGGTATACATTGGTATACAGGGTGGAATTTTGTAATGCCACCTGAAGGGGAAGTACTCTTAATATTGTAGATAGAAAATTTTACTCAAAGAAAACATTACTTTATTTTTTTAAAGAAAGAAAACTACATTCAAAGATTTTAAAAAATTCTCTGCTCTTATTTAATGGCTAACTTAATATAACTCGTTACACAAAATAAGGAACAGTTCTGTTGTTATGAATAACATTTTGTTTATTACCTATTGCAATTTTTACATTGACACCCATATCGTTAATAACAGAGTATGGACCTAAATATACTGGGTCCATTTTTTCTCGTCCTTCTTTTTTAACTAACAATAAATCTCCTACATTATAGTTTATTGGATTACATGTTTTATCATATTTTTCTTTCCTTAACTGTTTAGACTTAATTAAGTTATTTCTAGCGTCTTCCTGAGACTTTTGTAATCTATACCTTAATTCTATAGGATAATCATCGAAGTTATATATAGGGTCTATGTTGTTAACAATATTACTAGGTATATTACAAAGTTTTCCGAATACTAACTCATGGGGAGTATATTTCGTTTCAGAATGCATAGTCGTGTTATAAGAGAAGCACCAATATTGCAACCAGTTGCTCCATTCGTGAGCCTGGTTATCAGTCTGGATTCTAAGGAAAGCTCCTAAGGCCTTATGAGAGTTCTCCAAAGAACCGAAACTTTCGTGGTGATATGCCGTGGACTGTAGTTGATAATTTTTTAATAATTTACATGTATTTTGCATAGTTGAGGATATGAATTCTGAACCACGGTCTGATGCTATCCCGCGCGAGATATCGCGCGGGATGCCGTAATGCAATATAAAGCCTTCAACGAATGCTCGCGCGACTGTTTCGGTTTCTTTATTAGGTAGTGGGTAAGCCCAGACGTACTTCGTGAGCTCGCACTGAATCGTCAATATATAGCTATACCCATTAATGTCTTTAGTTATAGGGCCAACTAAATCTAAATATACTTTATCACATGCTGATGTAGCTGTAGTAGTAATAGATATTGGCTCCTTAATTGTTTTGTGGAACTTTTGTTTTTGGCATTTGTCGCATTTTTTAATAAAAGTTCTTATGTCTTTTTCCATGCTGGGCCAGTAGTAGTATCTTTTTATATTGTTAGTCATCCTACCAATACCCGCGTGGCCGCTAGTCGGCAGGATATGAAAATCATTTATTATGACACGTCTGTCATCTTTGTTATTTACTTTAAATACACCCTTTATAATACATATTCGTGGTCCGGACCATCCACTATTAGTTTTTATACGCTGAGTTAACTCTTTTATCATCTTTTCATTGTCATTATTTTTAATAATACATATTTCTTTTATATTTATTGTATTGCAGAAAAGTTCCAATTCCCTCATGCAGAAAGCTCGTTTCATACACGATTGGGATTTTGGTGCAACACTAATAAGTGACAATGAGGGTGTGTAAACAAATGAATTGTTGCTACTACAAATACTATCATCTTTTCTCTTACACTTGCGATACTCATTTTCATCAAAACTTAGCTCTGTTGGATTGTTTGGTTTTCCACAACTTTTGGTTGATCACTCCAATCGTTTTGAAAATTCTTAACAACCGAACTATTTTGCATTTCTTGCTCTTCCATTCGCTTCTTTTGCCTACGCGTTGTTACAAACAACTCGTTCACTCATATCTTTTAGCTGTTGACTTGTTAGCTCAATCCTTGATAATGCGTCTGCAGCCACATTATCTTTACCTTTCAAATACTCAACCACAAAATCATACTCTTCTAAACATAATCTGAACATTGTTAGTCGGCTGGAAGGGTCCCTCATGTTAAATAAATATATTAACGGCCTGTGATCTGTAATTATTCTAAAACGTCGGCCATATAAATATGGTCTATAGTATCTTATTCCCCATAAAATCGCCAACAATTCTTTTTCGACGGTTGGGTAATTTTTTCCGCTTTGTTAAGGGGCCTGCTAGCGTATGCTACAGGTAACCCATCTCCGTTTGATAAAACACAACCTATTGCTATTCCTGATGCGTCAGTATGTAATATAAACTCGTTATCACTGGCAAAATTAGGATATTGTAACAAGGGTGGGTTTGTCATTACCTGTTTAAGTTTTTTGAATGCGTTAGAACACTCATCGGTCCAAACAAACTGTACATTTTTTTTTATAAATGATTTAAGGGTTGGGTTATTTCCGCAAATTTTGGAATGAATTTCCTATAGTAATTGGCGAATGCTACGAATCTTTTGACTTCGTCTTCATTTTTTGGAGTAGGGTAATTTTGAATCGCTAAAGTTTTACTTGGGTCTGGTTTTATTCCTTCTGAAGTGACTAAATGGCCTAAATATAAAATTTCTTTTTTCAAAAAGGTACAGTCGAGTTCATAAATATATGAGCAAATCCGAGGCTTCAAAAATAAATGAGCATAGAAAGGTACATATGCATCTGAACAGATTTACCAATCAAAAATATGTGTACATATCACCTGTCATATTCATCTGAGCAAGTCTCATATCTGTACTAATATTTTTCAAAATTATTTAACCAAGTGAAAGTACACAAATACCTACACAAAATGTATAATTCAATATTCAATGCAATGAACAGTCGCCATCAAATATATCGGAGCGGCCAAGGTACTCAAAAATATCTGAACATGCACTTTATTGCATTGACAATAGAAGCGTTGTTCAGATATTTTGGAGTACCTTGGCCGCTCCGATATATCTGATGGCGACTGAACATGAATCACTATTTGTGTATGATCACAATTCAAGAACAGCTTATCATTTAAAAATTTGTTAGTGGCCAGTCATCAGAGTTGATAACAACCTCTTTTAAGTGGACCATAAATCGAAAACAGCAAAAATGGGTAAGAAGCTGCAATCGAATACTAATGACACTTCTATGACGTTACACTTAAAGTGAAAGAGACGAATGTATGATTTGATGATTGTCAAACTGTTACTTAAGTCTTATGTTTGTTTAGATATTTATGAACTTCCACGTGTTCACATAAAATTGTAGAACGTTAGTACATATATTTATGTGCCAATACATGCTTCAGGTGCTTACATATTATTGTTAGACTTGCTCAGATTAATATGACAGGTGATATGTACACATATTTTTGATTGGTAAATCTGTTCAGATGCATATGTACCTTTCTATGCTCATTTATTTTTGAAGCCTCGGATTTGCTCATATATTTATGAACTCGACTGTACATTTCAGGGGATTAAGTTTAAAATTTACTTTTCTCAATCTTGAAAAGACATCGATTAAGTTTTTGTTATGTTGTTCAAGATTACGTCCCATAACGATTAAATCGTCTAAGTAAACAATACATTGTAAGTAATTTAAACCTGACATTGCTATAGTCATTGCGCGACTAAACGCACTCGGTGAAGATTTCATACCCATTGGTAGTCTTTTCATCTGATAGTGTTTATCACCCAAAAATGCCGTATATTTCCTACTCTCAGCATCAAGTTTAATTTGATAGTAACCTTGATTGAGGTCCAGAGTACTAAAGTAAATTGCACCAGACAACGAGTCCAGTATCTCAGTAATATTTGGTAATGGGAATTTGTCACTTTCTATGCGTTCGTTAACTTTCCTATAGTCAATTACTACTCTCCATTTCTTTTGCCCACTTGAATCTGCCTTTTTAGGTACAAGTAGTAAAGGACTAGCCCATTCGAAGTATGACTCTTCGATAATATCGTCTGCTAACATTTGTTTAATTTGTTTTTCTATTTCCGCTTTCTGTGAGTGGGGCAACCTATAGGGCTTACTATACACTGGAGTTTCATTAGGCTTTAAATGGATTTTTTGTTCATAAAGATTCATGGTGTTTAGTTTATCTCCCGGTAGGTGAAAAATATCGGCAAATTTTGCACAAATACTTGCAATGCTATTCTCTTCTTCCGAATTTAAATAATTTAGTTTTAGCAATGAAAATAATTGTTTTACTCGTTCGGCGTTATTTGAGCATTTTTCAAAATTAAAAACATCAAAATCTTCCAGCCGCCTAATCTCAGGAGTGATACACTTTACAGTCACGTCTTGTTCTCGCGTGTTCAGCACTTTAATCGTTAAATTACCATTCACACTTCTAGACAAAGAGTTCGCTATGAATATTCCCTCGCATACCTCACTCGCACAAACAATAAAATCTCCTGTGACATTAATAGGAACTTTCAATAAAATTTCGCTTCTCGATGGCAACTCAATAAATGATTGCACGTTATTAATATGTATAGAGTAAACATGTACTGGTATCAAGGATACGTGGTTTCCCTTTTTTAATTTTAATGTATCTGTTTCAAAATCCAAGGTGCCTCTAAATTTTTTTTTTAAATCTGGGCCTATTATACCATCTACGTCCACAGGTAAACTTTTAAAGATATGAATCTCGTGACAAAATGATTCATTTGTTTCATCATATAAATCGAGACAACTGACACCAACTGATGTAATTATACCGCCAAGCCCATTTACGTTGGTTGTTCTTGGTTGAATGAACGGAGTTGTTGACACTACTGAATCATACTTGACTGTACTTAATGATGCTCCTGTATCCAACAACCAAGTCAATGACTTTCCATTTACGTAAAACTGAACTGAGTTCACATTACCGAAAGCTAAAATATAAGGTAAGTTATTAGTCACGAAAAAACTGGAGTCCAGATGATCTCGCATGTGACTCATTAGTGTCATTGGACTCACGTGTCGTATTTATTTGATGTTTATTTTGCGGTCTACTTGGTCTGAAATTACTATTATTATATCCGTTGTTTTTACGGTAGTTATGACCCCTGGAACCACCTCTGAAACTACCACTACCTCTACCTCTGTACGAGTAAAAAGCACGTTCATTGGTTTTCCTGTATTCATATTGTGGGTGCACGGCCGCAATTCTATTTTTGAAATATAAATTTCCACGACCAGAAGACATATGAGGTCTCGTACCTCTACCGCGCGCCGTAAACACCTGTTCCGAAGGTGAAGGCGACATCGCAATTTCTTCGTCTTTGGCACCCCGTATTGCGTCTTTAAGTGACGTATAATTTCGGGCCGATATTACTGTACTTAACCTATCATTTCGCAAGCCACTGGCAAATTTATGAATAGCTTGCCTCTCATTAAGTGGTTTTAGTATAGCGCTCGAATCACCATTGGCTTGTGAAATCGTCAGTTTGACAAAAATGTCCTCTAAATCCGAACTGCTCTATACTTTTTCCCGCTTGCCGAGCTGTTTGCAATTGCTTTTGCAAGGCGTTATCAGACTTACGTGGTACTAAATGGTGTTTCATATCACTGATTAAACTCGTAACCGTGGCATAACTACCTGACAATCGCAGTTTCGCGTTGTAAGACGTACGTGTTTTCAAAACGAAATGTATCAACACCGGGATATCCGTGTCGTTTATCATAGTCTCATATAGTTCAATGGCGTCAATTAATTGCAAAGTTACTTTTTCAGTATCATCCATGACAGGTAACAAAGAAACCGCCGTTTTCAAATCGAAATTCGGTTTGGAACCCATGTTTGTCTTTATCAATTGCTGCGATTCCTCGAATAATTGCAATATTCTAGAATACTCTTTTTCAATTTTCGTAATATACTGCTGTACCTTATCATCGACGGGTTCTTCACCCTTCTCTACCTTCGAAATATAAAATTCTAAATATGCATTATACTTCCTTTTTCCAACTAAGTGAAAAATCTTGGCGTAATCATGGATCGTTGTCTATCATGGGTGCCTCAGGTGAGTGAAGTGAGCAGGAAGATGTTTGCTGCCATAGGGTCCCTCAGACGGCTCCGGAATTTCCTGCCAATTGCTACTAAAATTGCGCTTGCTCAGTCGTTACTTCTCCCCATTCTTGATTATGCAGATATCTCCTATTTAGACCTAACCGAGGAGCAACTTAATAAGCTTGAGCGTATTCAAAATGCCTGCATTCGGTTCATTTTTGGATTACGCAAATTCGACCATGTTTCTAGTTTTCGTTCTCAACTCAAATGGCTCCCTATCCGTCACCGCCGTAACTCTCACATACTTTCTTTACTCTTTTCTATACTTTTTAACCCTGCAACTCCCCGCTACCTCAAAGAGCGTTTCTCTTATCTTAATTCTATTAGATCCTCTCAAAAATTGCTCCTAAAAGTGCCATCTTCATCTTCCAAATTTTATAATTGCTCATTTACGTTCCAGGCCGTTCGTTTGTGGAATTCTCTCCCTCTCAACATAAAACGCGCGCAATCTATCGGTAGCTTTAAATCGCAACTTAAGGAATACTATTTATCTCTTCCTTAGGTTTTTAAGTTGACACTGTTGTTTCTTACTGTGTGTATTATATATGTATATATGTACGTATATGTATGTTTATTTTGTATTTATTTAAGTATGTATATTCCTATGAATGTGCTGTGTTATCTATTTCGTCTCTTTTGTGTCTATGCACCACCTACTGCTTATTGTTTTTCTCTAGTCTCCACTACCCAAAGGTTGTCTGGAAGAAATCGCTCATTAGCGATAAGACCGCCTGTTGTTACCTCTACCTAAATTTATCTAATTGTAAAATTTGTGCTTGTAACTGTATGAGGTGTGCAATAAAGAGTATTTATTATTATTATTATTATACTCCTTATAAACCGACTTTGCATCTGAAAATTTTTCTTGACCTAATTTCTCACTTCGTCGAGTAGGACCAAGCTTAAGCAAATATTCTTTAAAATAGTTAATGCGCTCATAAAATTCTACAACGCTTGACATTACCCTAAATTAATCAAAAATATAACGTAATTATGTTACTCATTAAAGGCTTATAGTATTATTAAAATTGTAATCACTACACTTACATGGTTTTCAGGAAGCTTGACGACAGCACTTGTTACTTAGCATAGTTTATCGGGTCACTTGCGTTTTCGCCACTGAAAGTTTGTAGTTTTCCACGAAACTCGACGATAGTTCCTATTACCACTGCCACCTTATACGGATGCACGCCTGCGCATCACTATAGCAGCCGCCTGTCGCTCAATCTTCTTTGTAAGGCACTTATGGACCTTTTTCCAGACGAGGTAAAAGAAGATAATGCTGATCATCACTCCCATGGCCATTGTTATGTATGACTGCTCCTCGCCGTGACTGATATCTTGAGTTGACCTGGCTTTGTTGTTCTGGCCAGTCTGAGCAATGATGACTTCTTCCTTCTCTATTTTAGACACCGTTTTCCCCATGTTGAAAGATGAAATGTAGCTCGTGAGATAAGTGGTTTCAGTTGTTGCAGCACCTCTAACACGTTAATCTTGAGTCCCACAGCAGCAGCAGGACCTCGACGACAGCACCATTTGTGAAAATTGTCCCTTCGTAGCTCTCCAAATTAACGTATCCTGGCAGGGTCGCCATGTATTGTAACCTCCTTGGTGGTAGATGATGATGATGATTATAGGTAGGAATACAGAATAAAATACATGTTTCCTCTTCGAAGTAGCAATATGTAATAATGATTAAAAGACAGGTATAAATTGGTATATAGTTGATGATTAATACAGATTCCATATATGAAAGCAACTAGCCTACTTATTCTAATAAGGTATGTCTCTAGGTACATCACACAGTGATCCGGAAGTTCTCTAATCCAAAATATACTGTTTCGCAAAAAAACGCGCGAGTTGATACTGTAAGTGTTGTGTGTCGCAATCGTGATCGAGTTACACTTGTAACGCGGACAGTAGTAGTAGCAGTGACAATGGACGAAAAAAGCGAACTCGAAAGAGGGTAGATCGCTACGGTGTGTGGGTAGACTACTAAAACTCGCCGCAACGTTAGTTACTCCGTGATGATGGTGCATGCAACTGCGCCGAAATATCGGGTGCTCATAAACACAAATATACATGGTAAATATCCCGTTTCAAATAATATTTATAATGTGAATGACCATGTGAGCTTGAAATCATATATATTTTATTTTATTTATTAGGCACACTAGACAGACAACATTCCATGAGAGGTAGGTTTTTCAGAACAATGTCATTCAAAATAAGCATGCATAGCAAGATAAAATAGTTACATATATCAGCAAAATCAATCCTAAAACTAAAACTATACCTATTTCCAGAATTAACTATATATAAGTGTTATAAGCTAGTGCTAAGCTGTGTTATTAAAACAAATTTTGGTGTTATGGCCAAGAGCAGTCACGACCTGCCTCTTGAATACCTCAAGCCGTGAGTCAAAAATGACGATTTGTCAATTTTTTTGATACCAAATCATTGTACTGACAGGATAATCGTTTACGCTTCAAGATGGCTGCATCGTCTTCGTGCTCATTTACGTAGTTCAGTGTGTAATATTGATAGCTTATTGTGCCGTGACCTAACGAACAAGTGTGCAGCTAATGAAAAATTAGTCCCAAAGCGCGAGTAACCACCCTTTAGTTGAACAAACGGTTATCCGGGGTCCAGGCCACCCACGTGTTTGTAAGGAGGCTATCACTTTACAATCACCAAGGCCTTAACCGAACAACGTTGCTTTTATTTTATTTTACGAAAATGAATAAAATCCTCTAAGTGTACCTTGACATTGGCAGAATTCACCTCGCTAAAATCGGCGAGGAGTAAAAGCCATTAATAAAATAAAAAAAATAAAAAAATTGTACTGACAACACATCCCAACGATCGGATTGTAGAAAGATGTGTTATAGAATGATTGTTGTTGACTTGAAGGGAAAAAGTGTTAGGAGCTCGAGTTCTGAATCGAGGGGTATTGAATGTGACTAGGGATAATAAACTATATACATGGCTATTAAAGTGGAGGTGGGCAGGACACTTGGCGAGAAGGAATGATGGAAGATGGGCGAGACGGGTTACTGAATGGTGGCTAAAATGGGCCGAAAGGTCAGCGTGGAGACCGTCAACCAGGGCCCTTATTCGAGATGCCAAACTGTAAGACGTTGCTCTCACAGTTGTCTCACTAGGTGATAGAGTGATACACCTAACTGTCAAGCTGTTAGTAGGTCTCGCTAGAGCGTTTTGTCTATGGCTATGGCCACCATTTTAGATATGTTGACAGGACGTAGGGAATCCCATGGCAGAGAGTTTGGTGGTTTTTTTTAGTAGGTATACGTATGTATCGAACCATGGATGTATAAGAAGTGGATCTCATTCTTCGGTCACAAAGTGAGGCTGACAGAGAAGCTTATCTAAGGAAGTGTCTCGTTTTGACTAAGGAGGTAATGACGTCAGCAGACAATCAAAATGTGAATATGTGTCAAATGTGACAATTTTGTAACGAGTGCGAGTGAGGTACCGCCCCCCACTATTATGCTCTCTATCGGACCGTTTTTAGTACTTTTAAGGGTTCCGAAGCCAAAATGGCATAAACGGTACCCTTATAGTTTCGTCATGTCCGTCTGTCTGTCCGTCAGTCCGTCTGTCCGTATGTCACAGCCATTTTACTCGGAAACTATAAGACGAATAAAATAAAATTTAGACATAAGTTGTATTTTTCATGCCGCTATTTAATTATAGTCTGGCAAACCATTTTTTCAGTAGAAAAGCGCGGCAAATTCAAAATACGTACATGTGCCGACCCTTTGTGATGAGACACCGTGTTCGTGACGAACATTTCAATTCACATATCTTTTACATTGAATTTGTTTCTAGTGCATTTCACTCTCTCGTCTTAAGCGCGAGTGAGATAGAACTCCTGCAACGTTCTACATTGAATTTAAATTCGTTTTTATGGCATATGTCAATTGCCTCAACCAGATTATTTGTTACAGTTGATGACAGATCAGACGAAATATATCCGTCTCCTTTTTACACACCGTGAATGTCACGTAATGAAAGGGGTGGAAATACCAACTAAAATTAAAAACATAGAATTTGATGATCATTGCTGCTTTTTTCACTGATTCTTAGTGTTGTCATACTTTTGGTCGCTGTACATTGCTACTGCGTTCGTTGGCTGGACAGACTATATGTAGTTAAATTGAAGGAGAAATTTTTTTTATGGGGGGCGCTCCATGTAATTAAATTACAAAAAATAATTTTTCCCCTAATATCAACATGTTGCACATCAATCGATAGGTGTTTAAAAATAACATTGCGGTTTTTTTGAACATTTTGTGATTTAGTGAATATTTTCAGAAATAATAACCCCCCCCCCCCCCCCGTAACGAATCCTAAGTCCATATAATAAACTTAACAAAATTTAAGAAGATTATAATAATAATAATAATAATAAATACTCTTTATTGCACACCTCATACAGTTACAAGCACAAATTTTACAATTAGATAAATTTAGGTAGAGGTAACAACAGGCGGTCTTATCGCTAATGAGCGATTTCTTCCAGACAACCTTTGGGTAGTGGAGACTAGAGAAAAACAATAAGCAGTAGGTGGTGCATAGAACCAAAAGAGACGAAATAGATAACACAGCACATTCATATGAATATACATACTTAAATAAATACAAAATAAACATACATATACGTACATATATACATATATAATACACACAATAAGAAACAACAGTGTCAACTTAAAAACCTAAGGAAGAGATAAATAGTATTCCTTAAGTTGCGATTTAAAGCTACCAATAGATTGCGCGCGTTTAATGTTGAGAGGGAGAGAATTCCACAAACGAACGGCCTGGAACGTAAATGAGCAATTATAAAATTTGGAAGATGAAGATGGCACTTTTAGGAGCAATTTTTGAGAGGATCTAATAGAATTAAGATAAGAGAAACGCTCTTTGAGGTAGCCGGGAGTTGCAGGGTTAAAAAGTATAGAAAAGAGTAAAGAAAGTATGTGAGAGTTACGGCGGTGACGGATAGGGAGCCATTTGAGTTGAGAACGAAAACTAGAAACATGGTCGAATTTGCGTAATCCGAAAATGAACCGAATGCAGGCATTTTGAATACGCTCAAGCTTATTAAGTTGCTCCTCGGTTAGGTCTAAATAGGAGATATCTGCATAATCAAGAATGGGGAGAAGTAACGACTGAGCAAGCGCAATTTTAGTAGCATTTGGCAGGAAATTCCGGAGCCGTCTGAGAGACCCTATGGCAGCAAACATCTTCCTGCTCACTTCACTCACCTGAGGCACCCATGATAGACAACGATCCATGATTACGCCAAGATTTTTCACTTGGTTGGAAAAAGGAATTTGGATACCATCGAAGACTATCGGAGGGAGCCTGAGAAAGTCAATTTTGGAGATTTGTTTAGCGCTACCCATCACAATTACCTGTGACTTTAGGGGGTTTACTTTTAAACCGTAATTTTGACTCCAATTTGATATGCGGAGCAGATCAAGATTCGTGGCTTCTATAACTGAATTGAGATCGCTATGCATACCCTGCGAATATATTTGAAGGTCGTCGGCATAGAGGTGATACGAAGAGGAGAGATCAAGAGTTATGGAATTAATGAAGATAGAAAATAAAAGAGGAGACAGCACACCACCCTGTGGAACACCAGCTGATGTGCTGCACCAGGAAGAACACGAAGAATCTAGTTTAATTCTTTGCCGACGACCAACCAAATAGCTGCGGAACCAGTCAATCGCTGCAGCCGATATGTTAAGAGACTGTAAGAACGCGAGCAAAATGTCAAAATCGACCGTGTTAAAGGCATTACTGAAATCTAGAAGTGCAAGAACTGTAAGCTTCTGGTCATTCATACCCAAACGGATGTCATCGGTAACCTTGACAAGAGCCGAGGTAGTACTATGGCCCGGACGAAAACCAGATTGAAATGGGTTTAGGAGGTCATTTCTATTCAGGAAGGAAGTTAGTTGCTGATGCACTAGCCGTTCGAGGACTTTGGATAGGAAAGGAAGAATGGAGATGGGGCGATAGTCAGAGAAGGAACTGGGGTTGGATTTTTTGGGTAAAGGAATAATATTGGCATCCTTCCACAGACTGGGAAAAGTACTTGATGAAATGGAAAAATTCAGAATACCGGTGATAATAGGAACAAACAAATCAAGGAGAGGGAGTATCATATTTCGGCTAACACAGTCAACACCAACGGCGTTAGAAGTGATATTCAATATACCCTTCCTAACATCACTCTCACAGAAATGGCTAAAATAGAAAGAAGAGAAATCTAAGGCAGGAAGTGATGAAAGATGATGAAGTGAGTTAGATTTCTTAGGACCACTGAAACAGGTGGACGATGAAAAATGCTGGTTAAGCTGGTCCACGCTAATATTGTTTAAATTGGTTGCCTGTTGAGATTTGCCAACTCCGAGACCTTTCAAAAATTTCCACACTTTGGCTGGATTTCCATCTTCAACAGAACTGTGAATATGACGCCTCTGAGCATCTCGACATATAGTGCTACAGCGATTGCGCAGGGTATGATATTTAAGTTTATTTTTCTCAGAGTTGTTAGCCTTATACTTAGATTTAGATTGATTCTTCCTCTCTATAAGGGCTTTAATATCCTCAGTGAGCCAAGGAGCAGGGAGATGCTTGACTTTTATTGCACGAACAGGAGCATGAGCGTCATAAAGTTGTATGAGGAGCGAATTAAAGAGAGAAACTTGATCGTCTACCGAACCCGCTCGAGCGATACTGCTCCAATCGATTGTTAAAGCGTCATCTCGAAGCTTTTCCACATTTAATCCACTAAAATTGCGCTGCAAAAGAATTTTTGATTTAGATTTGGGAGGACGAATTTTGTAAGAGAGATAGAGCAGATCATGATATGAGAAGGCATCCGCGGAGTATTGTCCAAATTTAGACACATGAGAAGTCGAAGAAACTAAAGTTAAATCAAGAAGAGAAGGCGAGCAATTTGGAAAATAGTGTGTGGCGTCTGAAGGGAGAATAGTTAGGTTGCATGCATCTACCAGGGATTTAAGGCGCCCGGATCGACTGTCATCCTTCAGAAGACACGTATTTAGATCTCCCATAAGAATGTGATGATTATAAGAAGGCATAAGGTCCTCGAGAAGTTTCTCAAGAGAATCAAAGTAATTAACGTGAAGGGAGGGGGAATAAAAAACGCCAAGTAAAAGTTTGGAATGAGAGAGGGAAACGTCGAGAAACATATACTCTGCGGCATCAGAAGTAGAAGAGCTGGCAGATACATTAACAATTGAATAGGGGATGTAAGAACGAAGGTAAATCGCAACTCCACCGCCACCTCTTCCAAGGCGGTCGTGCCGAATTAAATTGAAACCAGGTAAAGAGTAAGACGTTGAAGGCAAAGCTGGTCTGAGCCACGATTCGGAAATTAAAATAGCATGAATGTTCTTAATGTCAAAAGAGAGTAACATATCGCTGTAATGTGCAGGAATACTTTGCGCATTTAAATGCACAACGTTAAAATTTTTAGGTACATCATTAAACTGAGATTCCAGAAAGTCGTGAAGCGAAGGAGGCAAACTATGGAAACTGTCTTCACTTACACTATCTAAGGAGGAAAAAGATAAATACTGATCACTGTTATCACTGAAAGGCATCTGAAAAATATATATAAAGTTAAAAATATAATAAGTATATAATAAGTGTATACTAATATTCAATAAATATAAAAATATATACAGTAAAAACTAAACAAAAACTCCACAATCTACCCGCCAGCAGCAAATAAATAATATATCTACTAACCCTAAACTAATTTAAGGTACCTTAGCTACCCGCCAGCATATCTGGATGGATCAAAATTAAAAACAAAACAACAAATAATTAACATTCAGAGCAGAAACGGAACGCAATAATTTACAAGTGGCAACACTGGGCTGTTCATGTCAAAGCGCCTGTCATGTCAAGTTAATGTCAAAGCAAAGCAAATGCTATTACGAAAACTAGTTAAGATAAACAAATTAATCAAAAAAGAAAGAAAGGGTAGACACAGATAAGTGCTGCACGACAAAATTAAGAAGTCAATTGTAACACGGTAACAAGAAAAGCACTACACAGTAAACAAACAAAGTAGGTACGAGTACTCTACGATCGAATCTTCGCCTTCACAGTCTCCCTCTTTGCACGCTGCTGCCTAGCTCGCGGAGCCTGGGGGACGGGCCGAGTATCAGGTTCCGACGAAGCGGCAGGATGCTCCGCGTCGGCATCGGTAGGCGTCGCCTGCGCAACCGACAGAGCTTTCACATCGGCGACGCTGTTAGCACGGCGGCGCACGCCATCTTTTCCCAGCACAAGCACGTCGCCGTTCCAGGTCCAGCAGTTGCGCACTCCAAAACGCTCACGAGCCTCCATGAAAGCATTGTGGCGGGGCTTTGTGAGAAACTCACCAAGTGTGACGCCTGAGCCCTTGAGTGCCACCTTGCCAAACCATACATCATCCCTGATGGCTATATCCTTGAACTTGACAAGAATGGCTCTAGGTTTTTTGCCGCGCCCTCCACGACCACCCAACCGATGACTGCGCTCAATATTTGCTGCGGAAAGATCTTCTAACACGGCCTGCAGTTTGTTAACCGCAAGATTTGTTGTGTCCTCAGAATCAGATTCATCTATACCATGTACTAACAACATCTTGCGGCGAGAGCGCGTCTCAATGTGGTCCACCTGGCGAGTGACAAGCTCCACCTGCTTCTGCAAGGCATCGAGAGACCTCACAACAAAGTCCTTGAAAAAGTCAAACTTTGAAGCCACAGCAGCGACTGTTGGATTAGTGGTGCCCGCGTTGTCGAGATCTTTCTGGAACTGCGCCATCGTCTTCTTGAATGTCTCGGACAATTCCTCAATTGAACTTTTTACTGCACTTGTTTCTGACATTTTGTGAGAGTGAAGTGAATGATAAAAATCGAAGTTAACTTGTGGAGAAAATGTAATCTATTATGCGTGGTCCGACACGCACTTGGCCGGTTTTATGCTACTCGCCTATGAACGACTCTTTTACTCGGTAATAATTTTCAACTGTGGCTAGGGCACCGAGTAAACAATAGTACTATACAGAGGTCCCTCTTTGACGTTACGAATCATGTTGTCCCTTCTTCACGCATGGCAAGTTCTCTTTCTCACTTTAGGCAAACGTATCGGATACTAGTTGTCAAATTCAATGACAGAAATGCACATCCTTGGTTAGGGACAAGGTTTAAGAAAAAGATCCACTTCATATAAATCCGTGATACGAACACAGATTACACCTTGTTAGCCCGCCCCACTGTAAATTTATCAAAAATCTTATCGGTTGGCTTCCATATAGCGATATAGAGCCCATCTTCGAGATCATGAAAAAATAAGTCTTACTAGGTCTTAAATGGGCGCTAGTATGTATAACACGATGTAAATTGTTCTTGAATAAATATCATATCATATCATATAGCGTCAAGTTGAAAATACAAGAAAATAACGTTAATTAATCAGTGGTTTTACCGCTCCAAATTTGTACTTACGGTAAAGTCTACTTCAAATAACCTACATACCAAATTCCGGTGGGAGCATACAATATAGGCATGGTGAATTTTTTTCATGTATGGTATCAATCGATTCGTTTCGTTGTGAAGATCAAATGTCTATATGGAGCCAATTGCGTTAAAGCAACAGAAAAGTCAGAAATGAGACTTAAAGTCCGAGATTTGCATTTGTTACTCAAAACGCTCCAAAATGACGTGCAAAAGTGACGTCACGATCACATAGTTGCCCTGTTTAAAGTATGGAAAAAATATGAAATTGCTATTTTTACAGTGAAATGTTGCGTTTATGTGTATGGTTGCCATACAATTTATTTTACAGTACAATGTTAAAAATCATTTCAATTCACACTTTAAAAAATCGTAAAATTATGAAATTTTGCAGCTTGATATCTTTGAGCCACTTCAAAAGAATTTATAAATTTTCACTTTAGTTGGATATATTGATCATTTTGCATCCTATCAACTAAATTTTATTGCATAAATCAATATGTGTCATCAATTATTTTAAGATTCGAATCTAATCGCAATTTTTGCATTTGTATTATTTTTGAGCTAACCACTCCAAATTTTTTGACCAAAAACTAGGCACTTCACCGGCTTATTTTAAACCGTAAAAGTTAACCTTGCGGGACAGTTTTGAAAAAAAAAACTTTAAATAGTTTCAAATATTTACTTAATTGGCACACGGATAACTGGATATCCATGTTTAAGTGGCTTATAGTTTAACATGCCGTTATAAAGTGTATAACAGGTATATGTTTTTTTTTCCTGTTTTTTTTTTTTTTTTTCTCTTGTTTTGATTAATGTATTCTTACTTTGGGGATGTGATCGTGGCGTCAATGCGCCGTGTCGTCAAATGGTTGCAACGGAAGACCAGCGCTGGCCCAGCCGGCATTTAACGCTGAGTTGCGACGATTTCGTGGCAATTAATGTTTCGGGTTGTATATGTTATTGTTTATTATGTTTTTTGTAATTGTCATGAATAAATCTTTCATTCATTCATTCATTCATTCATGTTTCTAAAAGAATGCTTTAAATGTTCATCCTTATATTTTTTTATTTTTGAAAAAAAAAAATGGTATTCAATATTTATAAGACGTTCTAAATAAATCAATTTTTTTTAACGTCGTAGAACGCAATTTTTTTTATGGAAGTTACAAAAACTATTTAAAACGGGGTATTTACCGTGGGTATTTGTTTTGTCGAGGTTTCGATATATATTATATGTATCGACATGTTAGAAACTAGCAAACGAGGATGGTGGCAGCATTTCTCCGCTGTATCGCAAAACTTATGAGTTGAGCGAGGAAGCTGCCAGCTCTTTGGTCACCAATTGAGTCGACGAGCCTCTTTTTGCGTTCTTTAAAAAGTTACTGAGCACTGGGTCCCCACGCGCCAAGGGTCTCGACTACGAAAGGTATAATTTTTTTTATGGGTCTTCAGTTTTTCAGCTTCTTTGGCCACCGCACCTGCTTGTTTATTGGTTCCGGTGAAGTGAGATGCCGCCAGTGTGTCTACGCATATAGCATCCCACAGGCACGCATGTGGTATTTACTTAAGTACCGCAATAACACCTGTGTGGAGCACAAACACGGACTCAAAGCCGGAATCAGATTTCAATCAATCAGGTGCCGGTCCAGGTACTATACGGTTTAAGACATTTATTTCTCAAAAAGATTTACATAAATCACTTACTGAGAAAACAATATTTAACTTAAAGCTAAATGGGTGAGGGTAGAATGCAAAAACTGGTGGACGAGTTAAGAACAAAGGCGCTCGGTAACACCAAGCGCAATGCAACAATGTAATGTTGTGCATAGGGACCAGTTAAACCGAACTACCCGGTGCGTTCACTGGTTAACTTACATATGATTTGTGTGTATTCATTAAGTGCATATTTTGTGGAAAAGCCTTAGAAGACGTTTTTATTTTAGTTTTTAACTTTTTTATGTTATAGATTTTTGTACATTTATATATTTTTTCTTTTTCTTTTTTTTAAAGTATTTTAATTATTTAATGTTATTATTATTTGACTTATTTCTATCCATTAATAATGTCAATATTTCTGTACCCATCCTTTTCTATGTATATGAATGAAGGATGAGCAAGATGAGTAGAGAATTAATGTCATTATTACTGACAGTGTCTGGAAAAGCTGTCCACACTGTAAGCCGGTAGCCAGTGCTGCGGCTTAGGAGTGAGTGACTCATAAGAAATTTGGCACAATACGTCTTCCCAGCTCCATTGACAATTTGGGTGGGTAAAAACATCCTAACCCGCCAACCACTTCACCAAGCTTTTTTGGCCTCCTTTAAGCCCACAGTTCCATGGTTTGAGGGTGGGGGTCCTGTAAGATTTTAGTGACTTTACCTACGAGGCTGGCTGAGCTGTAGACGGAGGAGTGTCTTGCAGTTGATGTTATGAAGCCGACTATTTCTTAAAATGGTCCTAAATCCTTATGCGCCCACCGGTATGGTCTTAAATTTGGTATTTTCTTACTAAGTGCTTTCAAATAAAGTAAAAACGGTGAAAATCGGTTCATGCAATAAAGAATTATCCCATAAAAATCATCTTCCATACTTTAAGCTCGTGCGCAATAGTTTACTTAATTTGCCGATAGATGTCGCTGTACGTGGAACGCTCATATCATATCCTACATGGCGGTGTTATTTTAACTCTTAAGTGGGGACACTTACTGTGACGGACGGAAAACTACGGAACCCTACACTGAGCGTGGCCCGACACGCTCTTGGCCGGTTTTTTTTTGTATTTTTAACTTGACGCCACACATACTAGCGCCCATTTACGACCTTTAAGACTTATGTTTTCAATATCTCCGTGATGAGCTCTACAACGCTGTCAACGCTATATGGAAGCCGACCGGTAATTTTAGATTTTTGATAAATTTACAGTATAGCCGGCACCAGTATCTATAATGTTTGAGTAGTGAAGTATCAGATGTCAAACAATCCTTTAAGGCACTGACTACCAGGCTACCGATAGTAATGATGGAGGCGACCTCTAGTAATTGCCCCCACGAAACTTTTGCGCGAAGTTGATTTCTGACTATTCAAACTAGGTAAGATACCTCTAGAAGTATTATATTAAAATTGATATGATTTTAAGACATTTTCACTGAGAGCACATTAATATTTATAATTTTTATGATTATTAATTGTAGGTATTTATTAAAAATATATTACTGTTAAAATATAATATGATTGGCATTACCTATTTAACCTAAAGTTCAATTAATATGCCATAAAAGAAATGTCGATATCTGGCCGAGGAGCGAATGGATAAACATCAAAAATTGCGATGAGTTATACGGTTCTTCCACCCTGCTGTTGAGAATATCTCTACAGTACCCTGCATTCACTGTGCTCTGCATTATTTTGTGTAATTTGGATGCTATGTTAGAGTAGATTTCCTCAGATTAAGCAAGCCACTAGCAATAAATCTCCTACAACGCCTTGACTGTATGCGGCTGTATAGCCATTCCCCATGTACATGTGCATACTACATGCGTAGACACACTGGCGGCTTCTCACCTCACCGGATCCAATAAACATACAGATGCGGTGGCGAAAGCAGCTGAAAAATTGAACACCCTTTAAAAAAATCGATGATTAAAGAAACAAGTATGTATAGTTTAAAGTGCCATGTGTAACCATATCAGTTCATTATATAAGAAATATAATATGATATAATATTGGAATATAACTTACACGTAAGTCAGTCAGATACACAATTACATTTACTTGCAGTAAACGTCAACTTCTTTTTTGAAATGAAGACCCATTGGTTTTCATATCCCGAGTCTCCTAAATAGTAATTCAAAACTTGGGTCTTGTTAGTGGCAATTAGTTATAATCATGAGGATTATGACTAGTACTACTGTGCACTGTATTTATTTACCTGATATGTTTATATTTCCATAACATCCTCAACTCTCAGGATTAGGAATACCTTTGTAATATAAGAGTCTTACATTAAATTAGAATCTATGAAGAATATGTGTAATATAGTTTGAAGTGTCTAAAACCTTAGTTAAGTTAGGAGGCAGTAGTAGGAGCCACGTTTGAACCCGCGATCCTTAGAGCGTAAGTCGGGCGTCTGGCCGCCAGGCTACCAGAGTTTGTTTTGATAATTACTATACTGTTGCTCCATTTTTCTACTGTTTATCTGCGTGAAGTATCAAATGTCAAACAATCCTTTAAGGGCTTTAAGGCACTGACTACCAGGCTACCGATAGAAATAACGGCCTCCTAGCCCAGTCGGTAGTGACCCTGCCTACGAAGCAGGAGGTCCCGGGTTCGAATCCTGGTCAGGGAATTTGTTTGTGTGTTTATCACAGATATTTGTTCCTGAGTTATGGATGTTTTCTATGTATTTAAGTATTTATCCATATTTATCAAATATATATATATATCGTCTAGTACCTACCCATAACACAAGCCTTACTGAGCTTACTGTGGGCCTAGTTCGATTTGTGTAAGATTCATTTATTTCTCGAATTTAATTTCTTTTCTGATGTTTTTGAAATGCCTCAAACTTTCCATAGACGTTGACGTAACAAAGACTGCAGCACTATAAGTAGGTATTAAAACAGACAGAAACATTGCAAAATTAAATAATTATATTATTAGTAGTTAGGTTTTCTTATTAAAATTATTTTCTTGTGTGTGAATGCTTTTTCACCACATCAGCACCACCGCCTATCTTGATTTTTTTAAAGCGTCAGTAAAATTGTTTTTTTTTTTCACAAGGGAGAACAGTTATTACTTTACGTTATAGAACGATGATTTTGAACCATAAATATTTGGCAGAATTAATTTGTTTTGTTTTATGTATTTACCTAAGCTTGTATTTTTTTGCCGTGGCGTGGTGAAAAATGTTGTAATACTCTCGGCAGCAGTTTGTTTGCTTCTAGTGCCCCCCGCAACGCTCAAGATACAACTTTATTAACCATACACTAGTTATAATTTTGTAATCATTCCCTTTTTCGGGTCTCGATATAAACACGTGAGATAGATATCAAGGTTGTATTCTTGATATTATAATTTATTTACACTAAACCTATTCTACATAATATTGGATCTACGTGGTCGGTTTACAAGTCAATATATTGTTTTATTTCTTGTGACAAAAACATTTATTGGTTACAAGAAATCTTAAAATCATTCATACCAGTCATTTTTATTCAATATGTAATATTTGTCACATATCTTTTACCCAAAGCACAGGTTTCGTCATCGTTGCTACACCCAAAAATGCATCGTCAAATCTAAAAAATTGCTTGTAAGCCGTCTATGTAGACTACCCTTATTCTAGCCTAGTATTGTAGCACGAAAATACACGTATGATTTACACACATACTCATACACGTATTTAGTTTCAGAAGACATTCAGAGATGTCGCTTTCAAATGAGTTTTCATAAAATGCTTCAAGGCTCTCTTTACCTACTAGAGGTAAACAAATGCCCTACGTGGGATTCCCATAATTTACTGACGTCAACGTCAAAACAATAAGATGGCGCCCATGCCAATAGAGAAATTCCTCTAGTGAGACCTGTTGATTTTGACGTAGGTGGTTAGGTGAATCAACTGTCACAAAAGTGTGATATCATAGTTGTCTCGCATGCGACTGTCAGTTATACCCACGGATCAGAAGACAATCCGGATAGTACTTTTACTATATTTCCCTAACCACAGTTGAACCTTATTACCGAGCAAAACAGTCGTTCATAGGTCACTAGTAAAAAGTAATAAAAACGGTCCGATAGAGAGCATAATGTAGGGGGCGGTGTCTCACTCGCACAATGCTGCCAACTTATGAAACTTATCATTGTGGTTTTATTTTATCTACATTTATTTTAGTAACACACTAGAAGTTACTTCTTACTTATAATAATTTATTGCAAGATTTTAATTAATACTTTGTTCCCTTTTAGCTGCTTCGAATTTTATACGACGTAAATATTATTCATTCATTAAATTAAAGAATTGCAATTAATATTGCAGACAGTAGTAAGTTTTGTAATATTTTAAATACAGTCTGGTATCCTCATCCCATCCGTCCCATCACTGTCATAATATGTCACTGATATTATTTCAAATGACGCCGCTCAGCTCAACAACATTTCGTAACAACATTTTAAAGTAAAAATGGTCAAGATATGTTGCGTAAAAGGGTGCAGGGGTGAGACTTTACAATAAAGTAGACTTTTCTTTCACCGGTAATCCACAATCATTCAATTTTACGATTTAACAACAAGTTAAGATTGTCAAACAATAGGGTGACTATGATGTCGGCAAGCTGCGGGTCGGTTTTGCTGTTTTTACAGAAATGTACACAAGTACATGGTCTGTTCCTAAGTATTACTTACACAGGACAGGAGTGGCCCGCTGGTCTTTTTAGGCCCTTTCGAAAGGGTCCTAAAATGGCACAAGGCCATAAAAAAAATTATAGTAGTGGCAGTAATAAATAAATAAATATTAAATAAATATTATGGGATACAATCTTACACAAATCAACCTAGTCCCACAGTAAGCTCAATAAGGCTTGTGTTGTGGGTACTAGACGACGATATATGTAATAGATATATACATATAAAGAATTAAATACATAGAAAAAATCCATAACCCAGGAACAAATATCCGTGATAAACACACAAATAAATGCCCTGACCAGGATTCGAACCCGGGACCTCCTGCTTCATAGGCAGGGTCACTACCGACTAGGCTAGGAGGCCGTTAAAATATACTTTATTGTACAACATTTGTACAACAAAGAAAAATACAACAGGAAGAATCCATACTAATATTATAAATGGGAAAGTGTATGTGTTTGTTTGTTTGTTTGTTTGTTTGTTTGTCCGTCTTTCACGGCAAAACGGGGCGACGAATTGACGTGATTTTTTAAGTGGAAATAGTTGAAGGGATGGAGAGTGAGATAGGTTACTTTTTGTCTCTTTCTAACCCCCCACTTCCCTATAATGGAGGGTGGAAATTTGTATGGAGAATTTAACGCGAGCGAAGCCGCGGGCAAAAGCTAGTATACAATATTTGTACATGGAAGAGATCTCTTCCAGTCAACCATTGAGCAGTTTGATGTTATTGATGTTTTCTTTATTTACCTTTAAGTATATTAAAGTCGGAGAACTGTCCACATCAGATAATATGACGCAATAGTGAGAGCCACGAACCGCCTGTACTTACTTAATTTTAGTTTGCTACACTAACTATCCCCTATTTTAAGACGCGGACATCTGACAATTGTTCATCAGTGTTATGCAAACGAGTTGTGAGAAATAAATATCTTACAGTTCTAGGTTTGATGCAGTGCAGTATCATGTAATTAATAAGATTATATCATTTTCAGGAGTTTCTGTTGGGGGAAAATAGTGCAAAATGACGTTACGTTAATGTATTGTTTGTCGCCTACCTACTGTTTTCCGTAGCGATACGCAATGTTTTTACTTTTTTGTTATTATATTAGCTATAGGCTTCGACAGTTTTTACCTATTAACTGAAATATTTTGCTGGTCTGTCACTCTGACGTCCTCAGATAAATAGCTGCCAGATGCCTGGATCTAGCAATAAGTTTAAAATAGTAAACTAATTAGAGGGGTTCTCTGCTCTCATTAATGCGTCAACGTATCTGAAGTGGCCAGCTCCTTAAGTCAGTAGAATGTATAAGTTCCCATATGAACTATGAGACTTCTCTTTCTGGACAATACTTACTAGACGACAAGCATATTTAATTTTATATTTATCTTCATACTAATCCCACATCCATCATAGTACATATGGTCACTCTACTTAGAATGAGATGCAGCCCCCTACGTTACCCTCTCTTTCGGCCTCACTTTGTGGTCGAAGTATGACCTCCAGATTGTATTTAACTTCATGGTTATGCCATGTCGAATAGACTCCCAGATGGTCAGACGATATCTGTCGAACAGTGGGTGTGCAATGGATGGGACTGGCACGGGACCGAGGAGAGTGGCGTAATAAAGAAGAGGCCTATACTCAGCAGTGGGTGGATACGGGCTGAATAGATAGATAGATAGATACATGGCTAGCGACATTACCTAATACCTACATTTATCTACGTAAGTTCTGTATATCATTATACGCGAACCGCATACAACATACTTACAAGCCTTCAAGAGAGGTAAATGCGACATTTGTACCTACGTTCAAGTAGCCCTTTCAAACTGTCGAATCTGACGCGACCCTTGGGGACGGGACCTATTAAACTTTCAGGTCCCAAGACTAGATAAAGACTAAGTGTGCTTGCATATTTAAGTACTTACGGATGTTGCTGTTCAAAAGCCTGAGTTTTTATTAATAATATGTTAGCCTTTATACAGTCACGTCTGAAAATATGGACAAAAATATGTAGCCACGACTCTATTACCAAGGCGTAGTCTTGATGGATACAAGTTTATATTTTCAGACGTGATCGTACCGGTAGTACTATTAGTTATTCTGTGATCGTACCACCCACGGAGAGTATCGGTAGAGTATCTTGCACGAGAGGTATCGGGTTCAAACCCTGGGGCTATACATATAAACAGTGTAATTATTTCTAAGAATTTATAATGCTAGACTTATTTTTTAAAAATCCAGGATTATAATACTTGTAGCGTCGGTTTTTTTAGCTCGATAGATTGTCTAAAAGGAAAGCAAATAGGTACTTAAACATAAAATATAGCTTACTAGTATAATTTTAATAAAGGAAATACGACAATTACGGCATATTAAAAGTTCACATACATACCTACCTACTGACATTGACCATTTCACAACCTAACATTATATCGAATGGAATAGCCCCATCATTAGGACGAGTCACAGGGACGAGTACATGTACACCGTTTTTGTAAGCCCATGTGATGGTAGTTACCGCGAAGATACGAGGGCTGCTATTTATATATCCGGAAACCGGGATTACAATCTTCTTAAATAGCATATTTGACCTCCATGGTAAAATTTGAACTTTTTTAAGTACTGGCCGGTATATTTTTTCTTTCTTATTAACGCTCGTGTTTTGTTTTTGACGGGTTTTAAATGTCATCTCGCAGCAGAACTCGCTCGTGAAAATATTCGTGCTATGATTTATTATGATTTTCGGCGTGGTTTAACGCAACAACAGTGCATAGATCAACTAACTTCAACTTTTGGTGATGAAGCCCCATCTAAAACTACTGTGTATCACTGGTTTAGTGAGTTCAATCGTGGACGTAGTATGCTTACGGACGAAGTTAAGGCAGGTCGCCCGAAATCGGTCGTTGTACAACAAAATATCGAGGCTGTGCGAAAACTTATAATGGACGACCGACATGTTACGTACCGCGAGATAGAGGCGACTCTGGGTATTTCTATGACCAGCATTAATAGCATATTACATAATTATTTGGCTGTAAAAAAAATTTGTTCGCGTTGGATACCCCACAACTTAACAAAAGAGCAAAAAGATGCTCGCGTCGAATAGTGCAATAAAATGTTAAAAAAATATAACCGTGGTGACTCAAAAGCCGTTTATAACATCTATACAGGTGACGAATCCTGGATCTATGCATACGATCCCGAAACGAAGCAACAATCAACGGTATGGGTGTTTCAAAATGAGCCGAACCCTACGAAAGTTACTCGTGCAAAAAGTACATTGACACAAATGGTGGCCTGCTTCTTCGGTATTAATGGCCATGTAGCTACAGTGCCACTAGAAAACCGTAGAACGGTTAATTCAGAGTGGTACACGACCATTTGCTTACCGGAAGTATTTGAACAAATTCGTAAAACTAACCAGCGACGAAGAATCATTCTTCATCATGACAATGCCAGCTGTCATACGTCACGCGAAACAACTCTATTTTTGGAGGGTCAAAATGTGGAATTAACGGGTCATCCGCCGTACAGCCCTGACTTGGCACCCAACGATTTTTATTTATTTCCAAATATAAAGAATAAATTACGCAGTCAACGATTTTCGACCGCTGAAGATGCTGTCGACGCATTCAAACAACACGTTATGGAGGTACCTCAGGCGAAGTGGCAGAAGTGCTTTAAAAATTGGTTCACGCGAATGCAAAAGTGCATAGATCATCAAGGGGAATACTTTGAAAAACAATAAAACCATTTTCAGCCGTGTACGTTTGTTTGTTTTTTTGTTTCCGGATATATAAGTAGCAACCTATGTAACAAAGCCGGCGACGCAATGCGGATTCCCCTTTGGGCTCATTTCATAATTTTCAAGCGCTTTTAAAACGTTCGTGCGATGGTTTGATTTGCTGTGACATCGTTTATGTTGCCAAGCAATGGTAGGGATTTCATTGCCTATGCATGTAATCAAATCAATTGGGTAAAATATCTGGGCACTGAGCTTTACCACGGTTTTTATTTAGGTAGTTAGTTACAACAACAATAAAAACGTGTCACCTTATACTCGTATTGATATTTTTGTACCTACATAGTAGCCGGTTTGTAACATTTGTATATTATATAATTTTAAACAAAAAATAACCGACTTCACTTAGTATCCACCTTTCCAAAAGCAAATGCTCGAGATGCTGTAAAAAAAAGGCAGCACAGAGCATTGACTGTTCGCTGCAATATGTTGGCCCGTAGGTTTGCACGGTGTAATGGGGATTTCAAAGTAACGTTATTTAAGTCATTTTGCCAAACCTTTTACACGTGCAGCCTGTGGACCGACTATACAAAGAGGACATTCAATGCTCTGCGCGTACAATACAACAACGGGTTCAGGCTACTGTTGGGGCTCCCACGCTTTTGTAGCGCGTCAGGTATATTCGCAGAGGCACGCGTCGATAGCTTCATATCTATAATACGCAAGAGAACAGCCTCCCTGATGCGCCGCGTGCAAGAGAGTACTAACAGTCTCCGGAACCTGGTGGCGGAGTACCCGGCTGGTCCAATATGGAAGCATTGGAACTCGTTCCATATGGAATCTAGAGGCAATGTTTATGGGTTGTTTAAAGTACCTGTGTAGTTATAAGAAAATTAGTTTTAAGTATCTAACCTAGGATGTAAGATTTATGCTTTGTTACCTACTAACCCTCTATGGACATGTCTGAATTAAATAAATTGAATTGAATTGAAAAATACTCAAATCACTATAGGTGTGCCTATAATAGTTGAACAGTTCCCTCTATTTCTCCAGGATCCCATCATCAGATCCTGGTTACAATGGGACCAACTGTAAAGTATACTCTTTCAAACAAAAAAATAATTTTTCCAAATCGGTCCAGCCGTCTTCGAATAATCGGTGAACACACATAAAAAAAAATTGCAAAAAAAACAAAGATCCCGACGAATTGATAACCTCCTCCTTCGAAATCTTGAAGTCGGTTGAAAAATACTCTATTACAATAACAGACGTTTTCTTCAAACAATATGGACATTTTAGGCGCCTCTTGAAAACATGGAAAACAAACCTTAACCTCTATTTAAGTACTTCGATTGTTTGCTTAGGTAACTTCTGTGCAGTACACTTCGCACCTATTTTTAACGGTTTTCACGGACTTATCTACAAATATAACCAGGCATAGATAGGATTTTATTCCTTCAGCCTTATATTTAAATTATTTAATCATAATAGACGGAGAGCTAGCCACGTCAGATATGACACAATAATGAGAGCGACGAAACCCGTCTCGTTAGTTTGCTATACTATGCTTATTTCTAGATCCGGACATCTGGCAGCTGTAAAGTGATGGATGTCAAATAATGCAAACCACTTTAAGAATACAAATCCTAAAGTTCTGGTTTTGATGCAGTATTATGAAAAATTATATAAATAATTACATAATATCATTGCCAAAAGTTTCGGATGGGGGAAAGTTGTCCAAAGCGACGTATAATGTAATTCATAGTTTATCGCCTACTGTTTCTGTTTCCGATATATTATGCAAAGTTTTTTGTTCTAATGTTAAAATATCGGCCCCGTCCTCTAAATAACATAACTTCGGCCGTTTTTACCTATTTTGGTATTACTTTTTTCCAATTCAAAAACGTTGCTAGTCTGTCACTCTGACATCCACCCATTGAAAGCTGCCAGATGCCCGGATCTAGCATTAAGGATAGTATTTCAATCTTACTAGATGGGTTTCATTGCTCTCATTATTGTGTCATATCTGACGTCGCCAGCTCTTAGACCATAATCTATACGGCACGGTGGACGAGGCAAGTACGATTGAGCGATCTCGATCCTCCCCAAGTAACACAGGAAGCATTATAACGTATGAACAGTTAACTTATTTCGAACTTAAGGACCGTATAAACTCTTATATACGTTCACCAAGCAACTTGTCGCATTATATGATGCTTTGAGCTGTATAACGGTTGTATGATGGCATATCTAAATGCTTTTGTAAAGCCTTCAGCTTTAGTGCAGCAAACCACAACGCAACTGTACAGATTTCAGCTGTTTAAAATCACTTAAGTGCTTTAGGTTCTACAATAGCATTATATAATGCTTTAAGCTGTATAACGGTTGTATAATGGCATATGTAAATGCTTTTTTAAAGCCTTTAGTTTTAGTGCAGCGAACCAAAATGCAACTGTACAGCTGAATGCTGTACAGTTGCGTTTTGGTTTGCTACACTAATGCTTCGGTGTGGTTTAGTGCCTTAGGTTCTACAATAGCATAAATAAATGCTTAATGCTGTTTATGAGCATGAATATTAGCCATTATAATGCCACGTAAATCCGGTATACAGCTTTCAGCTGTTTTTAGTGCTTTAGGTTCTACAATAGCATTATATGATGCTTTACGCTGTATAACGGTTGTATAATGGCATATGTAAATGCTTTTGTTTAGCCATTAGTTTTAGTGCAGCGAACCAAAATGCAACTGTACAGCATTCAGCTGTACAGTTGCGTTTTGGTTTGCTGCACTAATGCTTCAGTGTGGTTTAGTGCCTTAGGTTCTACAATAGCATAAATAAATGCTTAATGCTGTTTAAGAGCATGAATATTAACCATTATAATGCCACGTAAATTCGCTATACAGCTTTAAGCTATTTTTAATGCCTTAGGGTGTACAATAGCATTTATAAGTAGGTAATACATTCTTAATGCTGCATAATAGCAATAATATAAACCATTATAGAGCCAAGTAATTCACTATAAGGGGCTGTTCATAAATTACGTCATTTCAAATTGGGGGGGGGGTCTGGACATCGGATGATGGTAGCATGACGTAGGAGGGGGGGGCCGTCATTCCGAAGATCACATCATCTCTCGCATCTTTAAAAAGTGCTTCAATGTGTAAAAAAAGGAATGAAATTCGTGTTTCTATAAACTTTTAATGCTATAAAATATTATCTACTAAATAGTTTTTTATTTTACAATTAAGCTACAAACGCATTTTTTTTTAAATGACGTCACTTTATTGGGCAGGGGAGGGTTGGATTATTTTAGGGGGGAAGGGGCAGGGGTAAAAATCATCAAAAATTGATGACGTAATTTATGAACAGCCCCTTTTAGCAGCTTTTAGCTGTTTTAGTGCCTTAGGGTCTACAATAGCAATTTTAAGTAGTATGTAATGCTTAATGTTGTTTAATAGCATAATTATTCACGTGTAATGCTGTAGGCATTAATATCCTTTTTTTAAGGGTCATTGAGCTGCTATTGGACTAATAGCTAGCCACGTCAGATATGACACAATAATGACAGCAACAAAACCCGTCTGGTTAGATTGCTATACTACTCTCATTGCTAGATCCTGGCATCTGGCAGTTTTTAATGGGTGGAGGTCACAGTGACAGACTAGCAAAATGTTTTAATTGGAAAATAGTAATACCAAACTAGGTAAAAACTGCCGAAGTTGTCTCAGTTATAAAGGACAGGGCCTATATTTTAAGGGGCTCCCTTACGACCTTAGATCTGATTCCCTTAGTTTTCTAATGATTTATATAGCTTATCATATTATCACTAACGGCTTTAAACAAGTAAATATAGTATCCTATATATACTTCAATATCCATTGTCTTCGAGATATTTGACATCAAAGTCGAACCGGTTTAAGCTAAAAAAGTGGTTTTATGTTCATAAATTTTGTGTTAATTAGTTAAAAATTAAAATCTCTCTACAGTTTTTAGAGAAATCAAAGAGGCACCCTAATATGTAGATTACGTATATGTAAGATTCTTTACACCATTCGAATATCGATAAAAGTGTTTTTTTAGACCATTTTTTAAAAATATCATAAAAACGGCTCATTTATTTCAAGATTCGGCTCTACAGAATGGAGATAAAAGATTCAAGAACCGATAGTCGTTTGCCTTATAATTCTATCTGTAGTGAATATGTTGGAATATCGACTCAAAACTGGTCAAAAATCGATAAAAAACGTTAGAACAAAAAATATTGTGTATTATTACGGGAACAAAAACAGTAGGCGACAAACTATAAACTATATTATACATTGTTTGTCACTACTTTCCCCCAACATAAACTTTTGTATAATTTCTCTTAATATTGTATAGTATTTGTATAGTTTCTCATAATATTGCATCAAACCCAGATTTCTAGGATTTGTTTTCTTGAAATGGTTTGCATTCTTTGACCTCCACCACTTTAAAGCTGCCAGATGTCCAGATCTAGAAATAAGCATAGTATACCAACTGACTAGAGGGGTTTGGTTGCTCTCATTATTGTGTCATATATGACGTGGCTAGCTCTCCGTCTATATAGACCAACGCCATTTTGTAAATAATTTATAACCTAAAAATAAAATCATGCGGACCTATTTAGACAAGGAAAATACCTATATAATAATGAAATAACTTAATTTAAGACTGCTCAACCGTTCTATACGAGGATTACACAATTGTTTTGTTTATTTGACGCATATCTTTTTATAATATTTTATAGCAACACCACAATAAATCAAAGGCGCGTGAAAAATTTCAATGAAACTTATATACACATATACAGTAAACTACATTGCGCAATAATATTTGAAGGATATAATAACGTAAAAGAGTCAAAAACTTTTATAAATTTTGTTACGATGCAAACAAATATGACGTGTCTCTCATTCAGTTTTTTGTACCGTCTTCGTCCATTTTATATTGCGAGACAAAGTAGTTAAATCACAACGTTCATTGTATTATAACATTTGTTCCGTCGGTATTAGAGACGGTTTTGCATTGACGTAAGGTTTATTTTACTACACTCTTATGCTAGTATAATGCTTTTGTATTGCGATTGGCAAGTTAATCGAGATTACTAATGCTTCTTTACTGCGATTAGCAAGTTTTTTGGCCGTATTAATGCTTCTTTAATGCGGTTGGCAACTTAATAGAGCGTACTCATGCTTCTTTAATGCGATTGGCACTTTCCATGAAAACTATAATGCTAATAGCGCAGACATAATGCGCCTGTAATGCTATTAAATGACCTGTATAGGATCTCAAGCTGGGTAATTTGTGCCCATTTAAGACCTATATCAGCACTATAAACGTTTATAATGCTACTATAAAACGAACTCAAAATGCTAAAAGCATACAGATATGCTGTAAGACGGCCGTTATACTGCTTTGATGTGTTACTTGGGTCGTCCTCCGACTTATTTATACTAACGAAAGTAATATAAATATTAAAGGCACCCACTCACTTCCCTTTCCACACACAGCATTCTAATAGTCTGTCAGAGATAAATGTTACCCATAGACATATATTACGTCGCTTAATCGTGACAGCATCAGTAGTTGGGTAAGGATAGCAAATAATCTGGCCAATGCAAATATACATAGGTAAGGTTATATTTAGTCGGTTCTTAATTCAATATATTATGTATATTTCATTGATTTATTACGTATTCTACTAGATGTGACATCTAGAACAAATCTTGTGCCCCATGTTTGGCGGTTGACAGCTATGACAGAAACAAAGAGTAGTATAGAATTTTCACTACAACTTTTGGGACAAAGAATGTCTTAGGGATGTCATCTCCTGTTACTCAATGGTCAATTCTATTGAAATGCATTAATAGTGCATCTAAACAATATGGCGGTGAGCCAAATGCGTTAGCAATTACATTGGGGTCACTGTGCGTACGTAAGAGTACGATACGACGCTATAATTAGATCTAAAGTGTTAGATTGTTTGCAATATCTCATTAACAGAGTTTGGACTTCTTACATACCTAAAGTTCTAAACAGCTTTCGCAAAGAAGTTATAGAAAATTTAGATAAAAATCCTAAGAATATTAAAAGTATTGTTAAAAAAGCACTGATAAATAACAATATAAATGGTAAAATAGATTAATATGATTTAATTTAAAGTAATTTATGTTAAAAGGGGTTGCAACCCCAAAATAATAGCTTGGTAATACAATCTTAAATGTAAAAGATTAATACTAAGTTAAGTGAAATTGTTATTAACCCATTTCATAATAATAAACGGTTTAATTTTTTTTTATTAGATTAAAAATTTCGCTCTAAGGTTCTTTAAACAATTCGTAAATTTAAGGATACCTTAATGATGTAATAAATAATAAGCCGTTTCTTAATATTGTTTATGCGTATTTATGTTTCAGAATTTTAGAGTATCTTCATGTCTATTCATGGCAAAATATCTTCAAAATTGTACTGACTGTAATAGTAAAATTGCAGGATATAAAAGTACCATATGCTTTGAAGGAGGAAAACATTCTTGTAATTTTCTCAAACTAATCTCAAGTTTTTCACGGAATTTAATTTTCTAAGTTTTATCCGGAGCAAACTGCTCATGCACCTGTTACGTTTAAGATATCATTTCATTATTTTCGTCCACTGCTGCTGTTAAAAATACTTTGTAATGTTAACGCGAATATTTTTACATATTGCACACGTTGGCGGGAAAAACCATGACAGCTGATGATACGGACGCCATCTTTGCGCGGCTTTTCAAAGTGCTGTCATAACAATCTCCAGCCATATTAATTACCGGTTTTATTTTGTTTACATAACGCGTCTCAGCGTTATAAAAATAACTGTACCCAACTGTCGCGAATGTAATATCCGCTAGATTATTTTAGCTTAGACTCAATTCGCACGTCTGGTAAACAAGTAAAAAATTAATATCACTTACTTACCTTACAGGAAATTCAATGAAAACTTTCTCCACACTTATAAAATTAACTTTTTCACTGCACTAAAACTTTCCCGCGCAACTCGCTTTTCCGTACCCTGGATGCGAGTTATTTTAGCCAACTCACCGGATTTCTGTGGTGTCTCCGGCAAGGGCTGCGGCGCGGGCTCCCTGCGGAGCTGTAGGGCGAACTCAGTGCCGACCTCCTCAGACCGGGGGCACGGCACGTACGCGTACTGTTTCTTGGTCGGCGCCGGGGCGGGCGCGACGCGGTGTTTGCCGCGCTCGGCCATGCGGCGTCTGACGGAGCGGCACTGCCGCAGACCGGCTCTTATCGATAAAGGAACACTCATTGTTAGGCCTCTTTTGGCGGTTAGGGTCACAATTTTTTTTTGTTACATTGCTACATAATTTAGGCACAGTAATATTTACACGTAGGTATGTAGTTTTATTTTTTATTTTTTTATTATGTATTAATTATTGTTGCGGTTTATAATTATTCTATGTTACAGTTTTGTAAAATGGAAAGCTATATATGATCTTACTTTATTTTCAGCTAACGCAATTGGATGTAAAACTTACAGATTAAACAAAAATATAATAATTACCTACTTAAATATATCAAGCTTACCCCACCACTATTTCATCTTGATCCGGGTTTTTTTAGTCACAAGTGTTTATTCAAAGTTTTTTAATACTAAAAGTATTGCTGTAAGCGTTTTTAAATTAAATATAAAAAATATGTTTTATTTACTAAAAACATAGTTTCATGTACCTGGTCCTCATGTCGTTTGTACAATGGAGCTTTCAAGAAAACACTACTTATCTCGCCTAAAACCCGTTCAATCTTACCTCAACGCAATATAACAAAAACAAAATCAAACCCTATTCAAACTATGCCAAACAAAACCAAATCGAAATGAATGAACTATTTGAATTAGAACACCGCGCTCAATTCAAACAAAAGTTACTTTTTAAAGTTTTTTTTTATGATTACGGTGCTGTGCACACTGGCTGTTTGCGCGCGCATTGCCCGTGTCCGGTCGCAGCATCACGGTCGATAGGTGTCCCGGACTATTGCGGAAAATTAAAACAATGGACAATTAAAAAAAAAGGTAATATTCCACAGATTACCTTAAAATTTTTACATTTCTAAACAGTTTAAAACAAATATGGTGACTGTCGAAAATAGACATGCCTACATAATAATTAATCGAAAATAAACGTTATAGAAATTTAATAAACCTAAAAAGAAGGAACCTTTAACAAGTTTCATTGAATTAAACAAAGCGAACGCGAAGCGGCAGGCAAACAAAGGCTGTGAATTATTTATAAGGCTGGGTATCCACGCACCTCCGACTACAAGCATCAAGCTCTACGAGTTCTTGAAGCTCTTATTACACTCAATTAAAGTTTATTTTCCCTTGTTAAATAGCACAGGAAAATATGCTACATGTATGTGCCCGCATACGATATTCTTAGTTCTACAAATAAGTAGTACTAAAGTTAGTGCAAAGGACAGATACTCGTAATCATAAAAGAGTCTAGGAATGTCCAAGTAATTATGTATTTAAATATGATTGCTTAATAGGAGACTCCAACCTTTACTGTATTACCAAATTATGTACCAAATAAACATTTTTCATTTTCATTTTCAAATTAAAGCCAGTATCCTAGAAATATTGGTATACAAGATTTTAAAGAAATAAAGGCTTTCTGTTCTGGCTGACTTTCCGCTTTTCTCTAGTTCTAACTAGGGATGTTACGGAGGTTCGGCTTCGTCTCCGATATACCGAAACTTTCGGCTGAATTCACACCTCCGGCTTCGGTTTCGTCTAGTTTGAAACGAACACCTCCGGCTCCGGCTTCGGTTTCGTCTAATTTTAAGCGGAGGTTTTAACGGAGCCGAAAGTCAGCAACCGCGGTACAGTAGCAGTACAAACAGGTTTTGACTTGTCTCCCCGGGAATCACCCCACCTGCTTTACGACGATTGTTTACTCATTCGTTTATTGTTCACGGCCTGCAGTGCACAAAATATATAAATAGATTAGGTTCACATCACATTAGTCTCCCTCCAGGCCTCCACCTCCACCTTCATAGTCCCGTCTCGTTGGCAATATTTTGAGGGTTAAGTTTCGAAAATTCTAAAGTCACTTATTATTGAAGTTGCAAATACAGTGTGTACATGAGAATCTTTCAGTGCGTTTTGTGTCATATTCAATTGGTGCTTTTTTTGTAATTCAATAATTTGAGGTTAACTTTTTTAGCTTGCCATAACTTGAGTAAAAGAATATTAGAGTTAGAAAATATAACTGTTTTGTATTTAGAACAGTTTTATTGTTGTACAAAACCAGTTTGTGTCATTTACGTCGAGTGCAATTTGATCTAGTATGACAACGCTATAAAACCCCGTATAAAAAATTAGAGTTCATAAAATAAGGATTAACTATATCATCACCTCAAAATATGTCAATAAAATCAATATGTGTCAAATTAAGCAATGAAAATTTTAGTTCCTTGGTAATTTCGTTTTTTTAGGCTGTTATCGTTTTAATAAATTATTAAAGTCATCAGAGTTCACATTCTAATAATCAAAAAGGGATTTTAAAGTTGATATTTCAATTTGTGTCACTTTCATCAATGATATTTCGTCAAAAATTAAACGGAAACAATATTTGCGTTCAGAGGAAATCTTCCTAACTATAGCGCGTGACCTTGATGGCACGCCTGTTCGGCTTACTTCTGTAGTGACCACTAGAAGTAGACCCCCGTTTCGCTTCTTAACAAGCTAACCCATGGGTCAACCAGGCGCTGGTATCTCAGCTGTTACGATGTAGGTACTTGCTCACGGAGGCGCGCACGGGGTGATAAAGCTGATATACTCGACAAAGGAACTGAGCGGAGGAGCGGGTCGCGGGAAGCCGGCGAGTAGGGCAATGAACTCGTGCATGTCTCGCCAATACCTTTTAAGCGGTAGCCGCTTTGTTTGTGTTTTGACTAGACTGTTGAGTACATTTTCGAAGATTTCAAGCATCGTGAATTATGGGTAGAAAACGCAACGTAAATTTTTGTTTAGTTTTGCTTTATTGGAACGAAGTTCCTTATCGGACGGTTCGCGGATGGGGGGCTAGGCGAAAAAAAGTCACGTGACCGTCACGAAAAAGCGTCACGTCATGAAAACGCGACACAAATCCATACGATTGAGAAACATGTAAAATGGAATGAAATAAAAAAATTAAAAATAGAATAAAGTGATGTGAAGTGAAGTGTAGTGAAAAGTGAAAGTGAGAAGTGCCAAAGTGAAAAAAGTCAAAAAAGAGAACGTCCTAAAAGTAATAAAAGTCAAAAATGACAAAATTTCAAAAATTTCAAACATTTCAAAAATTTCAAAAAATTTCAAAAATTTCAAAAATTCCAAAAAATTCATAAAATTCAAAAAATTCGAAAAATTCAAAAATTTCAAAATTGTCAAAAATTTCAAAAATTTCAAAAATTTAATAACTTCGTTCCAACCGAGTGTTCCACGACACTCACGTATTTTTGTTTTACTTTTGTTTTATTTTCGTTTTTTATTTTTGTCTGTATTTTGTTTTATTTTACTCTTTTTTTTTATACCACGACGGTGGCAAACAAGCATACGGCCCGCCAGATGGTAAGCAGTAGCATATGGATGCCTGCAACTCCAGAGGTGTCATATGCGCGTTGCCGACCCTTTACAAAAAGGAGGAACAACTTCAGAGTCCATTATCTCGGCCATTTTTGATTTTAGAGAAAAGTTTTTCAAATAAAACACGCTTATTTTAGCGTATTCTATATGGAAAAATCATAAAAAGTACATATTATAATGACGTCCCGTCAATGGTTTTTTTTCGAAATCCAAATAATATACAAGTTCAAAGTCTATTATCTCGGCCATTTTTGATTTGAGAGAAGTTTCTCAAGTAAAACACGCTTATTTTAGCGTATTCAATACGGAAAAATCATAAAAAGTACACGTTATAATGACGTCCCGATATACGTACAAGTTCAAAGTCCATTATCTCGGCCAACCAAAAAGGTTATAAAGAAAAGTCTTTCAAATAAAACACGCTTATTTTAGCATATTTTATACGGAATAATCATAAAAAGTACACGTTATAATGAAGTCCCGTCGATGGTTTTTTTTCGAAGTCCAAATTATATACAAGTTCAAAGTCCATTATCTCGGCCATTTTTGTTTTTAGACCAAAGTTTTTTTGAATAAACACGCTTATTTTAGCGTATTCTATACAAAAAATCATAAACAGTACACGTTATAATGACGTCCCGACTATGGTTTTTTTTCGAAGTCTAAATTATATGCAAGTTCAAAGTCAATTATCTCGACCATTTTGGAATTTAGACCAAAGTTATTGGAATAAAACACGCTTATTTTAGCGTATTATATATACGTGAAAATCATAAAAAGTATACTTTATGATGATACCCCATCGCTGGTTTTTTTTCGAAGTCCAAATTATATACAAGTTCAAAGTCCATTATCTCGGCCATTTTTGATTATAGGGAAAAGTTTTTCAAATAAAAGACGCTTATTTTAGCGTATTCTATACGGAAAAATCATAAAAAGTACACGTTATAATGACGTCCCGTCGATGATTTTTTTTCGAAGTCTAAATTATATGCAAGTTCAAAGTCCGTATTTCGGCCATTTTTGATTTTAGGGAAAAGTTTTCAAATAAAAGACGCTTATTTTAGCGTAGTCTATACGGAAAAATCATAAAAAGTACACGTTATAATGATACCCCGTCGCCATTTTATTTTTTAAGTCCAAATTTTACTCCATGTAGTCAATCTTCAAAGTCCGGTAACTTCGAAGTTTTTGGGTGAAAAAAAATGTTTCTTATAAAACTCTACACAATAAGACAAAATAAAGTATGTGTCATAATGACACCATTCCAACCAAAATAGTCCAAATTGTACTCAACCTTCAGGGCCCCATAACTTCGAAATTATTGAGTTAAAAAAAATGTGTTAAAGAAAAGTTGCTTATTTTTACGTGTTCTATACAATAAGTTAATAAAAATATAGCCTTATTATGACATCACACTGATGAAAAAAAATTTAAGTCCAGCCCGGCCCTTTGCTAGTCCAACCGAGAGGCAGATAACGAAATTTCGATTTTCGCGTTTCACGATAGCCACTCTGTAAACAAACCGCCTTGATGCATAAATTACATGTTTATTAGTTACAAATTATCTGTGACAATTTGCCAAAGTATAGTTTAAATGGTAAACTAGGTTTACCGTGGCACACAGATCCACCGTTGCAGTCCCTTATGGACTACGGTGTAGTCATACGTTATATCACCATTAATTATCCTTAACTTACTTAAGTTTTATATTATTGCTTTCTTTATTATGAAAAATAAAGAAGAGAGAACTGAAATATCGCTGTTTGTCTTTGTCGCCCTTATTACTACTATTACTACATATATGTATGTATAGAGTAATAATAGAAAACAAATGAGCCGCTAGGCAGCCTGGTCGGTACATGCACCCCGCTCGCTCCTTACCCTTCCCCGCGCATGCCCTTTACGCAAAACAAGTTTTCGTTCTGAAAAATAAAAATAATTCATTGATTATAATGACACAAATTTCAAACATTGTTTCGATATGCTTTTATAAAAATATTGACGCAAACTTTAATAACTTTAATATTTTATTGTACTGTTAACAGGGGTCATACAAGAAAACAAATTAAAATAAATAAATATCATTGATTAATATGGCACAAATTTATTCAAATAATAGATACCGATATTTTAGAAAGCACGGTACCTAATCGATCAACTCTAATTTTATAAAGGCTTGTAAAAGTCCACATATATGTGCTGATTGAACGTCAGTGTTCCCATTGACGAAAGTGACACAAAACACGCGCGTGCGTCAGTAACAACTTTGCTGTTACAGTGAAAAAACAATTTTGATCTCTAATTTTCTATTTACCAAATAATGTTTAAAAAAAGAAATGTCTAAGTTTCTACCTACGCAACAACCTAGGATGACACAAATTATTATTATTAGCTAAGTTGGATGGCCTGAACTCTGTATGCGAATAATAAGCATCTTTAATATTATCGAAACTTCATAATTTATCGGTACGGGTCTATCGCCTCCGGCTCCGGTTTCGGATTCGGTTTCGCTTTTGGGTTCGCTTTCGGTTTCGGATTCGCTTTCGGTTTCGTTAAACAAATTTAAAAACTCCGGTTTCGGCTTCGGTTCCGATAAAACCACCTCCGTAACGTCCCTAGTTCTAACAAAAAAATACAAAAATTGTATTTTACAATTATTTTTTTCTGAATTTTTACCAAAAACATTTACCTCAAAAAGTCTATACCTATCAATTCTAAATCATACAATACCTCAATTATTAATAGTTCGCCTCATTAGAAATCGGTTTTGACTTTTGAGAATTTGGGAAATCATGAACGTGCTTCATGATATTGTTAAGGTGGTTTTTATTTAATAACTACTTAGGGGAATAGACTAATAGTGCTAGTTTTTCATCCACTTATCGATTTTGCCAGCTTTGTGATGCAAAAGGAACATCTTGAAGTACCTATCCTTACGTAAATGGATTATACATGCTGTCTTCTAATTTAAGGTATTGCTAAAATAAGCTATTTCTAGATTTAATTTGCAACAAGTAAGTCCCTATTAACCGGGGGTCAAAAATAACTGGTTCTCGAGATATTAAACAATTCACCAATTTTTCGAAAAAAAAAACTTTAAATATACTCCATACATATTTTTTGTACATTTATTATAGCAGTCTTAAAGTTTCTGTTATTCTGTACAGTAATTCTGGCACTTAATCATCATTATTTGATAAATAAAGGTCTTAAGAGGCTATACTAAAGTAATTCCAGTAATAGCTAAGGGTGTTACCACACCAATCGATCGATACCATCGATAGACATCGATCGACATCGCTCAACATCGATCGATTGGTGTGGTAACACCCTAACAGTACGGATTCGACCATTTCAAATACGTGATAATACATTATTGTACAAAAAACTGCAGAATTTTAACAGTTTCAAAAAAGTATTAAACATTAACTAATAGATAAATTTAAAAAAAGCAGGTAACCAATTACTTTTGATTCCCGGTTAATGGGGGCTTATTTGTTGCCAATGAACTCTAGTATTAGGTTCTTGAAGGAATACCTCGAATTAAAAGTCAGCCTGTAACACATTCTACAGCTTTTAATATATGTAGGAAAAAAAACCGGAAGAATGATTCATTATCGACTAATATTAACCTAAACTAGACAGGTTAATATTAGGCGATAATGAATCATTCTTCCGGTTTTTTTTTCCTTTTTACAATAGGTTTAAGACCTATTGTGGAATTGAAAAGCTAACCAGACACTGTCAGTAATAGAGACATTATTTCTCTGCTCATCCTTCTCATCCTTCATATCCATAGAAAACGACGGGTATAGAAATAATGACATTATTACTGATAGTGTCTGGACCGCTAAATAGAGATGAGTTATTTCTTCAATTTCACATCTACTACACTACATAAACAGAAAGGTTTGGGGCCTGTCGTTGCCGTTCCAAAAGTGACTAGTGGGGAAACTGAAATCTCTATTACCTGCACATTGTATTATGTTAAACTCAGAAATAAAGACTTTCGTAGGTAACTAGAAATTTATAAATGGCGGTGTATTTAAGAGCGACATTGTTTATGTATATCGGCATTCCGAAAAACTCTGCTTCACAATGATAATATTCCGACAGCCTTTTCCATAAATAAAACCTATCAAGCTCGGTACCATATCGTTCAGCCACAATCTCAATTTCGACTGCCTACCCTCCTATTTCACACCTCTTTTAAAATTAATTGAAATGGACTCATATTGGACTTAAAATAAGACTCAAATTTGAACAGAGGTCACAAGGTAGATACGATAGACGGATAGAAGTGGAAAGTTGATTTGTCCGAACACTAATTGGGACTGCACGGGATTGCGACAAAAAGATCGAAATGACACAGGTCTGTTTTATTCAGTTAGGGACTTTTGTGGTCTCATTCTTCTTTGTGTTTGCCGCTTTTTAGGGCTCTGTAGCCAAAATTCCGAAGTCATTAACGGAACTCGTATTATCATCTTCGTTGTTCATATGTCCAATCAATTAATTACAGGCATTACGAGTATTTTAATAATAATCGCTCCGAAATTGAGCTGAGCAAAAATATAAAATTTCAATATTTAATTTTCGTTGGTAAGCTTGTTGATAACAAGGTCTTCGAACCCATTATGTATTGTATCTGGGCGAATCAACATTTTGACCGACACAAAAATCTGTCCTCAACTTTTGGATTTCGTTGTAAAATTTCACCTTTAAATAATGGCTTTTCTGTGTTTCAGTTTATGGTGTATGTTAAAACATTCGAACCCCCACAATTAAACCTAATAAACAGAAACTATATGTATATTAGAAGCCCGATTTCTTGTTAACTCCAGAGATATTTTGAGTAACGTAAGAGACACTCAAAGCTGTTGGTCAAAAAGTTGATTGGCCCATCTAATAAATTATCCTATTTAATAGGAACTGAAATTCTTTACTAATGGGTCGCGATTCTCGCTATAGTTTTAAGTGTTTTAGACGGCTTACCATCGAGCGGGCCGATAGCTTATTTATTTGTCACTGTCATATGAAAATGGTCGGCAATGCGCATGTGACACCTCTGAAGTTGCAGGCGTCTATAGGTTACGGTAGCTGCTTACCATCCGGTGGGCCATATGTGTGTTTTCCATCGTCGTAGTATTAAAATTGCATGAATAACTACTCCCTATCGACTATTCCTCATCAAGAAAATTGACATTTTGGACGTGTTCTCGGAGTTGGTGTTGGTGTTCCCATTAAGGTCATAACAAAAATTCCTTGCAAATGATGAACCCTTTAATCGGTTAATAATGAATACATGATACGTTAGTAAGAAAAACCTACCCCAATGATATAATACGAAGTGAAAAGTTTGTCACAAACACTGTGTAAAGTTTAACGACTTTATTGTCGGTTATTACAAATATTTGGTTAATCTGTGACATGATGATGAAGCATGATCCGGCTCAGCAGAAGTGCATATCCGTAAAGTTCTTCTTGTTCTTGAACATCTGGCCGAAGGACCCGTAGTTCTCTTTCTTCTCCTCCTTCTTGGGAGCGGGGGGTGCGAAAGTCTTTCTGAAAAAGTAAGATTTGTAATAAGAGAGAGTTATATTAGGAATAACAATAATGGGACGATGGGTAGTTTCTTAAAATGTTTGTCACGAAATAGTGTGAACAGGGAAACACTTTAAATTGAATAGAATACCGTAGCTCTGTATTTTTCAACCGACTTCAAGATTTCGAAGGAGGAGGTTATCAATTCGTCGGGATCTTTGTTTTTTTTTTTGCAATTTTTTTTATGCATTTATGTTCACCGATTATTCGAATACGGCTGGACCGATTTAGAAAATTATTTTTTCGTTTGAAAGAGTTGGTATTCACAGTTGGTCACATTACAGTTGGTATTAACCAGGTCAGGATCTGATGTTGGGATTCTGGAGAAATCGAGGGAACTCTTCAACTATTATATTACACCTATAGTGATGTCAGTATTTTTTCACACCACCTGCTCGACAATGCCAAATTATATATCATGCAAACCTCACCGAAAGCAAATCATTATAGCCCTTGGCTTTAGCCGGGTTATAATGTTGTACTAAATCTCATTATAACCCGCTGGTTAATAATGTGATTTCACTTCCCATAGTTGTTATTGTTATGTGCTTAAAGTCTAATTTGGTAAAGTCCGCACGGTGCACAGCCCCGCGACGCCAGCCGGGGCCCGCCCGCGCCGCCGCGTCGAACTGATTTGAAAATCAAATTTATTCGGAAAATCGTGCTGGCCACCTTTTTTAAATACCTAAAACAAATGCCGCGAGTGTCATAAGACGCTGCAGTATACGGAGTAAAACTGCAGGTTCTATAAAAATTGAAGATAAAATTTGAATAAAATGGACTAATGTATCAAGAATCAATTTTTAGGGTTCCGTAGCCAAATGGCAAAAAACGGAACCCTTATGGATTCGTCATGTCTGTCTGTATGTCTGTCCATCCGTATGTCACAGCCATTTTACTCGGAAACTATACGACGTATCTGAATAAAATTTACACATAAGGTGTATTTTGTATGCCGCTACTTAGTTATGTAGATTTGAAAAAAAAAAAATTAGGGGGGGCGGCGCTCCATACATGTAACTATTTTTTTTAACTAAATATCAACATGTGACACATCAATGATAGGTCTTTAAAAATAACATTGAGGTTTCTTTGACCATTTTGTGATTAAGTGAATATTTTCTGAAATAATCGCTTCGAAAGTCAGAAAAATTGTGCCCCCCCCCCCTGTAACTTTTGAACCGTAAGTCCAAAAATATGAAAAAAAATTGAGGAGATGCGTCTTACCATATCCTTTCTACGCAAATTCTTTTGAACATTATCGGTTTAGCTATTTTTGAGTTATCTCCAAAAAACCATAGGCACCAGATACGACCTTTTGGTATTAGTTTGGTTCCATTGAAGGTACGGAACCCTCCTATGTGTGGTCCGACACGCACTTGGCCGGTTTTTACTTTTGATTTACTTTAATAAAAATCCGTTTCTAGTAGCCTTAGCTATTTTATTGTCTCGCAAGAGGTGAGAAAAGTAGAGTATACTCCTCGGGAATAAAGCTGTTTTTGTCACGGGCGCGCTTGAACCCCTCACTGCACTCAGGACTCAGTCTTAATTCCCTCGCTTCGCTCGGGAATTAACTCATAAACCCCTCGCTGCGCTCGGGATTAAAATCTGGAGTCCTTCGTTACGTTCAGGATTCAATATTGCGCCCGTGACATAAAACAATGCTTTATCCCCTTGGTGTACAATCTACTATTACAGCAGCTCGAGCATTTGCTGTTGGAAAGGTAGATGCTAAGTGAAATCGATTCTTTTTTGTTTAAAATTATTGTGTGGTTTTATATTATCCCGAATAGAGCCGCTAGATCGATTTTAGTGGTGGTCAAAAGCTTGCGTAAGAGTTATCTAGAATAAACTTCAAGGTACTCACTTCATGGGACCAGAGACCTCCAAATGTTTACACGCATGGTTAGCCTTGGAGGCAGTCTTGCATTCGTCGCCGCGGGCCATGCTAGCAGCGATCTAGTTCTGTCGTTGTGTAGCGGGAGCCGGTGGAAGCGAGATGGGTGATGAGGAGCGGCCGAGGTGCAGCGAAGCTAAGGTACGTGCTGGAGGTGGGTGAGCACCGCGTGTTCCAAGCGGTTACCGGTGTTCGCTCGACGGCTGCCCTTGCGGGTACACAAGTTTTTAGCAAGCCTGGAATTGAAAAAGATATTTCTTTAAGTCATTCATGTCAGTCATATTTATGGTTCATATTTGTTTATACCACGTAAGCGCTGGTGGCCTAGCGGTAAGACGTCCGACTTTCAATCCGAAGGTCGCGGATTCAAAACCCCGGCTCGTACCACTGAGTTTTACGGAACTTATGTACAAAATATCATTTGATATTTACCAGTCGCTTTTCGGTGAAGGAAAACATCGTGAGGAAACCGGATCTAATCCCAACAAGGCCTAGTGTCCCCTCTGGGTTGAAAGGTCAGATGGCAGTCGCTTTCGTAAAAACTAGTGTCTACGCATTTCCTGGGATTAGGTTGACGAGCGGACCCCGAGCTCAATAGAGCATGAACCTGGGACAAACGCTATGAGCAAGAAGATTGTGGGAAACAAGCATATGGCCCGCCTGATGGTAAACATCTACAGTAGCTTGCAACTCCAGAGGTGTCACATGGGCGTTTCGTACAGTTCAATATAAAGGAGGATTCGTCGTCAACATATTTACTGCATCCTCTTTGAACTCTCTGGCAACCTTACTCACCAGCAGAAAAACAAAACTATTAGTAGGGTTTGGTGGTATTTGGTGGTTTTCTGTGAAGTAATTCCCAGTCAGGCTCTACTCCAGATTTGAGCGAGATGACATTATCAGTGCCCAAACCTCTCTTAAGATTACTTAAGTAAATATTTCCAACTGTGTTTTGGCACCCTAAACACGTTTAGAGACTTTTTATCATAGACGGTATACCTAGATTTGACATGCCCAAACCAACAAAATGTTTTCTTACAACTTGAGCTCCATCTACGTATGCTTTGTGCGTTTATCTTCAATGCCCATCACTCAAATTATTCTCACAATTCACTTGATATTATATTTATATATAAGTAATACAGTAATACATAGTGTTACGTAGTAGCAAATTAAATATATTTTTATATGCATGTTTTTTAATGTAAATACCATTTTTTAAACATTTTACGGGTCTAAAAGCCGTTAATGCCTGGATCTGTTAACATGGTCCTTCGAGCCAGATAGAACATAAAATAAAAAGAAAACCGCATACACACAATTAAGTCAATATTCATATCACCTACAATCCTCCACTAGGGTCAGGTCAGGACATACCGAGATTTACCGGGACATTTAACATAATGTTTAATTCATACAACTTGTTCTATTCGATAAACAATCCCATAAAATCAGCATGGTTTTGAAACAACTTAAGTAAATATGGGATCGATATCGACTCGAGCTGTTTTCGAAATTAGAAATGTTATGTAGATGGACGTTTACCATAAATCCAAGTTTTTGAATTTGCATACAAACCGGACCGATGGGCTGATGCAACTATTTGCATATTGTCATCAGAATAAAACCAGTTTGCCGCGGTCCGGTGCAGGATTACTTTGTTGTCTATGGTGTCGTTAGAAATTTATTGCAGTACAACGACATCAGGGTGTGTAGCCAACGTGCCAATCGTTAACGCTCCGTAGCGTATCGTAGTCTCCTCTCTCTATTACTCTTCCATACTAGTGCGACAGTGACAGTTGCGTTTTGTTCGCTACGGAGCGTTAACGATTTGCACATTGGCTACGCACCCAGCACGGCTAGCACGTGTTGAAAGAGCGACTTAAGCCGCGAGTAGGGAAAACCTTCCCGCGCCTGTCTAAAATCTCGCTTTCCGGTAGCATAACATGAACCCGCGGCTGCAACTGACGCGAAGAGAACTCAAAATTGTGCAAAGGATTTTAGTTATGACAGTGGCATTTGATCGCGGGTCCGTCGCTCCTTTCACGCGCAAGTTGTGCTGCCAACTAGCGACGACGCATGAAGTCGCGCAGATCTGTCTCTTGTCGCCCCAGTCGCGCGTAAGACGTGCTAGCCGTACAGATCTCAGTGTCAGTACAGGGTATAACAAAAACACTGGTGATCCGTTTAAGAGGCTGACAACACCCGATGACCTTCAAATTGACTTTACTCAAACAGTGTTTCAGCTATAACTACTTGTTTTGAGGAAGTAAAAAAAAATGTATGTTAATATTCGTTATATTTGGAAGAACTTCGTTGCGTCCGATACACGATTGGATGAAATCGGCTCGATAGAAAATAATTCCAAAGTTACATCTTAAAATTAGCTTTAAACAGTTGTATGTCTTTAGTTTCTTGACTTATACGTCTGTAACTAAGGACAAAATTCCACCACACTAATACTAAAAACTTCGTTGCCTTATATTTCTCAATAAATGCGTCGTTTTTTTTTAATTCATTATTTTGTAAAATTTGCAATGAGCTCCCATACTAATCGTAACACAGTGTTTCTCTTTCACTCGCGCTGAATAAGATAGGGAGGGAATTTAGCTGTTGTCAGCCCCTTAAGGGCGTAAATATTAGACACGAAAAAAATTTTTATGGGACCCGTCATTCCAGCCGGTCAACCCTTCATACAAAACCTTTTTTTTTTCGAGCGAAAAATTTTTTTACTTCTTATTTGTTTGTAATTAGACTACGATACTAATTATGCCCTTAAACGGAGCACCAGCATGTTTGTTACACCTTGTATATAACTTACGTGTCTACTCCATAAGTATATATTATTTAACAAGATAAACGGGGTATGTACAGTCGACGTCAAAGATGTTTACACTTTTGAACCTTATTACAAAGGAGTAAGGTGCAAAAGTGTAAACATATATTTGACGTCGACTGTACATGTGACACACTGACTGAAAAACTGTCTTCACCTGACTAGGGAATATAACCCCTGTTTTAGGGTCCCGTAATTTTAAAATAAAAAAACCCGTCTGGGTTTTCGGGTATTATTCGGTTAAAAAAACTGCTGCATACGCTAACTAGAAGTAAAGATACTGGACCTAGCTAAATTTATACTATGAAATAATAATATATGACAGGATGAATTTCAATATGCGGTGAGCGCTTCTTAGCTTCTAGGCCTACATACCTTCACCAAAGTTTTGGACTTTTATTGTTGACTTCATTATTGCCAAAATATGCCAATTTAGTGCTTGGTGCAAAATGTGACAGTCCTGACGAAAAGGCACCATTTCTCTGCCGGCGCTAACGCTTTGCTCGAGTACAATCTATACATATAATAAAGCTGAAGAGGGTCGAAAGTCTGTACATGGAAGATAATTGAAAAAAAGTTGGCTGTGGATACTTAGAATCGATAACAGAACACGTTCCAACAATTTTTAGAATTTTTGTCTGTTTATCTGTTTATCTGTTTGTCTGTTTATTTGACCGCGCATCACGTCAAAACGGCTGAACGGATTTTGATGAAATTTTGTATAAAGATAGTTTTAGTCCCGGGAAAGGATAATATATAGTTTTAATCCCGAAAATCAACCCTGGTGGGGGTGAAAATGGGGTTGAAAGTTTGTATGGAGAATTTTTAACCGCTGAAACGATTTAGATAGAAATGAGTATGGAGATAATTTGAGTCTCGAGAAACGTCATAGGATAGTTTTTTAACCCTTATGGGGGTGAAAAGAGAGTTGGAAGTTGGTATGAGGAATTTTTTACCGCTGAACTGATTTAGATGAAAATTGGTATAGAGATAATATGGGTCTCGAGAAAGGACACAGGATAGTTTCATCTTCAAAAAAGCCCCCCCCCCCCCCCCATCTTACTTTCGAACCGTAGGTCCAAAAAATTTGAAAAAAATAATGGAAGTGAAGCTTGAACGGTACTTTCAATAAAAACTATCTATACATATAATAAAGCTGAAGAGGGTCGAAAGTCTGTTCATGAAATATATTCGAAAAAAAGTTGGCTGGGGAACTTAGAATCGATAACAGAACACGTTCCAACAATTTTTAGAATTTTTGTCTGTTTATCTCGGAAATTATCCCTTAAGCGGATGCAAAAGGGGTGGAAGTTTACATGGGGAAGAAAAAAACAATAACCGCTGTACGTATTTAGATTAAATTTGGTATTGAAATAATTTGTAATTTTTTGGTCAAGGTGTTCATATTTATAACATGTTACCCGTCGATGCTTTAAATTTACCTTTACCCGGTCTTAAGAAATATTTGAAAATGTCATGAATGTCAAAGGGTTATTGCGGGTTCGAGGACTATATATGACGGACAAAGATGCATGGCCCAAACCAAAAAACTACTACAAAATCATCTAACATTTATAGGACAACGTTTATGTAGGAAAACATATCAAACGTTTTGTGAAGCAGTCAGATTAGGGTTTATTTTTCTTTATAATTAAACAATAGGTACATTATCTGTCTCTCAACTGTTTTGATATGTCTTCTTGAAGAACTACGCATTATTTTGTATCTTTAAGATCTAATAAATAATGTATTACTGTTTTGAAAAAAATAAGTCCCGTCGAGTTTCTTTTCGGTCATAATACTTCTTGGGCCAGAGTGGGTTATTAGAACTGGTGGTAGTTTTGTAACGAAGTTCCTTCTCGGACGGTTCGCGGATGGGGGGCTAGGCAAAAAAGAGTCACGTGACCGTCACGAAAATGCGTAAGGCACGAAAACGCGACACACATACGATTGAGAAACATGTAAAATGAAATGAAATAAAAAATATATAAATTAGAATAAAGTGAAGTGTAGTGAAAAGTGAAAGTGAGAAGTGACAAAGTGATAAAAGTGAAAAAAGTTGAGAACCTAAAAGTAAAAAAAAGTCAAAAATGTCGAAAATGTCAAAAATGACTAAATTTCAAAATTTCAAAAATTTCAAAAACTTCAAAAATTTCCAAAATTTCCAAAATATCCAAAATTTCCAAAATTTCCAAAATTTCCGAAATTTCCAAAATTACCAAAGTTACCAAAATTTAAAAAAAAAAAACAAAAAAAGTAAAATCACAAAATTTACGAAAAAGTCAAAAATAAAATAAAATTAAAGAACATAACTTTGTTCCAATCGAGTGTTCCACGACACTCACGTATTTTTAGGGTTCCGTAGCCAAATGGCAAAAAACGGAACCCTTATGGATTCGTCATGTCTGTCTGTCTGTCTGTCCGTCCGTATGTCACAGGCAGTTTACTCGGAAACTATACGATGTATCTTAATAAAATTTACACATAAGGTGCATTTTGTATGCAGCTACTTATTTATGTGGTTAAATTTGAAAAAAAAAAATATTTTTAGGGGGGCGCTCCATACAGGTAACTAAAAAAAAAAAGTTTAACCAAATATCAACATGTGACACATCAAAATAACATTCAAGTTTCTTTGACTATTTTGTGATTAAGTGAATATTTTCTGAAATAATCGCTTCGAAATTCAGAAAAGTTGTGTAGAAGGGGGGCCCCCGTAACTTTTGAACTGTAAGTTCAAAAAATTTGAAGAGATGCGCCTTATCTTCTTCTCTTCTTTCTACGAAAATTGTTTTGAACATTATCGAATCAGCCATTTTTGAGTTATCTCCAAAAAACTTCTTCCATAGGCATCAGATACGACCTTTTGGTATTAGTTTGGTTCTTATTCCATTGAAGGTACGGAACCCTCCTACGCGTGGTCCGACACGCACTTGGCCGGTTTTTTTTTCTGACGTTCATTAGTGCATTGTAATGTGCTTACATTGAAGAATAAATATCTTGATCTACACCAATATCATAAATCCTCTATTCCGCGTTCGGAACCGTATGTTATTACCACCATTATTACAACCAGTAACGTAACATCAGTGTATTATCTGTGACAGTGTGGTAAAAACGTATGAAAATTCATTACCTACGGAAACGTAATGAACATCCCCCCCGACCGCAATAAGGTTGGTCATGGCGGTGTAATGGCGGTCATTCTAATGGTTTCAGTGGATTTTTAATATGTGTGTAGGTAAAGCAGTGTATGCTTCTGTACATAATTAGGCATTATTACGTAACAGTTACATTAACTACTATTTATCTCTTTTTAGGGTTCCGTAGTCAACTAGGAACCCTTATAGTTTCGCCATGTCCGTCCGTCTGTCCACGGTCTTGCTCAGTTACCGTTCGCACTAGAAAGATGAAATTTGGTGAGGCCTCATAAGAACTTTCAATAAAAACTATATTGAATAAAATCGGTTCAGCCGTTTTTGAATTATCAATCAAAAACGCATAGTGAAAGGAAGTGTTGAATAGTAAAATGACGTAAGCGCCGCCAAATATCCCTTAATAAACGACCTTTTGAACGGATGTTTTGTAACAGGGCGGCATCTACGAAACTCTACACTAAGCATCGCCCGACATGCTCTTGGCCGGTTTTTTTTTGCATTGTTATCCCGGAAATCACCCCTTAAGGATTACTATTTCCAATTCAAGAAAATCCCCAAAAATTCAACGTCTAAAAGGAGGGGGGGGGGGGGGTAACCACTACACTCGATTGAGTTAAATTTGCATGGGTCATGGACTCCCCCCCCCCCTCCAAGTGCACCTCAAATAGAAATAAAATCATTTCTACATTTTTGACCCCCCCCCCCCCCAATTTCAACCACGCCTGTTCTCACCTTTCATTCTGAGACTGATTTGATGAGAGGATCGATTTGGATGATATTTGCCGTGGACATGAACGTATAAATACAAAAGTGGTCCTGTATCGTCCGATATGCACCTACTACTCTCTATGTCATTTAAATCATGCAAAAACATAATATGATAAAAAAAAGTATTCATTTTTTAATGTAGTTTCATTTAGTGGTAATTGTAAAATATTCTATTAGGACTACTGTCCTCTAGCGTATCCATCTGTCAACTTTACTTCAAGTTCCGCCTCCAGGGTAGCGGGAGAGAAATTAGGGGTGAATTAGCCGCTTACTGACACAGACCGAATTCCACGCGGGCGGAGCCGCGGGCACAGCTAGTGTTCAATATGTATGTACATGTACAACGTAACCGCCTTCCAGGATAATATGGTACCTTTTTCAAGAAAGTGACACAAATGTTTATGATTGTCTACCTCTACATTTTATTCCTAGTCCACCATGTAATTATAATAATAAATAAATATTATGCTAAAATCTTACACAAATCGACCTAGGCCCACGGTAAGCTCAATAAGGCATGTATTATGGGTACTAGACGACGATAAATATAATATATAGATATAGATAAATACTTACATACATAGAAAATATCCATAACTCAGGAACAAATATCTGTGATAAACACACAAATAAATGCCCTTACCAGGATTCGAACCCGGGATCTCCAGCTTCGTAGGCAGGGTCACTACCGACTGGGCTAGGAGGCCGTCTAATTATAAATTGATGGTTGCTTCCGCCGGTATACTCCCGTTTTTTAGGGTTCCGTAGTCAACTAGGAACCCTTATAGTTTCGCTATGTCTGCCCGTCCGTCCGTCCGTCCGTCCGCGGATAATCTCAGTGACCGTTAGCACTAGAAAGCTGAAATTTGGTACTAATATGTATATCAATCACGCCGACAAAGTGGTAAAATAAAAAGTGTTTTTTTATTTTTTATTATGGTACCTCCCCTATACGTAAAGTGGGGAGTGATTTTTTTTTTTCATTTCAACCCTAACGTGTGATATATTGTTGGATAGGTATTTAAAAATGAATAGGGGTTTACTAAAATCATTTTTCGATAATGTGAATATTTTCGGAAATAATCGCTCCAGAAGTAAAAAAATATGCGTCCCCCCCCCTCTAACTTTTGAACCATAAGTTTTAAAATATGAAAAAAATCTCAAAAGTAGAACTTTATAAAAACTTTCTAGGAAAATTATTTTGAACTTGATAGGATGAATAGTTTTTGAACGAAAATTACAAAATAATTTCTGAACTAAGTTTGTAATTTAACCGTATAAGCAGGTGTTTATTGTACCTGTAATTTCTACAAAATTACAGTGAAATGACGTGCTTTCAAATAAAGTAAAAACGGTGAAAATCGGTTCACGCAATAAAGAATTATTCCATAAAAATCATCTTCCATACTTTAAGCTCGCGCGCAATAGTTTACTTAATTTGCCGATAGATGTCGCTGTACGTGGAACTCTCATATCATATCCTACATGGCGGTGTTATTAACTCTTAAGTGGGGACACTTACTGTGACGGACGGAAAACTACGGAACCCTACACTGAGCGTGGCCCGACACGCTCTTGGCCGGTTTTTTCCTCTAGGGGGACATAACCTCGTTAGACGTTAGACGTCATTGATACTTTAAATAATATCGCATATAAATTTAAATTATAGAAAAACAAGAACACGCGTAAGCCGCATGATAGAACGGCACATTTACATAGATGGCAATGCAACCGGTTCCATGAGTCGAGATAACATTGGATGTAGTCTGGTTAAATAAGCAGTGTTAAGGGATCTACCTCTAGATCACAGATGATAAGCTGGAAACTCGAATATACGAGTTGCCAGCCTATTATCTCCGATTCCGAGGAGGATTATATTATTAGGCTAATGGGGTTTCACACCGATTGTATTAAAAGGAAAAAGGTAAACTGCAATGGGAAATTTTGTATCACATCAGCTCCTCAAGCTGGGTGGCAATTGCCTACAGAATAAACTGAACGCCACGTGAATCATGATTGTGATAATTTATAGTTTCTTCTTATAGGTGGTAATTTATCATTTCTACTTAAACTACCTCACAAATGCATAATTCGATTTGTGTATTTGGATTTTGGTTTATTGAATTTGATTCAATTAACTTTTATTTTATCATTTTAAAAGACATTATGTATAAACTTAATCATCCATCCTTTGATGGGTCAATAAATTTTTAAAGTTAACATTCTATTCATGTAGCGTACGAGTATAACGCAGCAGACAAAAACGTGTTATATTATTACAAAAATGTCTTCTATGCTGTTTACAACGAAATTGGTTAGTACAATAATTAAACAAAGACATGTACTTAAGCTTTATGATTATTTAAAGTTATACTTTTCAAGAGTAACGCAGGAGACATTTTCCATGACAACGAACTTTATACAGATGTTACAATTTCATGTTATTGTACTAGACACATTGCTGTTTGTGACAATAGTAAGTTAACTAAATGTGACATTGTCATGGTAAAGGTAATATATTGTCGGTATTGAGTTATTGTTACCTCCTTATAGTTCAAAACGTTTTCCTTCATATGCAAAAAGAACGAGATCGCTATGTTGAGTATTTTTATTTTTAATATTTTTTTGAAGTTTGAACATATCTTTGTACTGTTTTGAAATATTCGAGTTTAAAGTTTGAAAAGCCTAAAAAACCTAGTTATAGGTTGAAGTTATGGAGATAGCGGTTTTAAAATGTTCCACATACATTATATTACTCGACAAATCATATGTTGTCTCTAACATTTTACATTTTATAGGAATAATACAATAATAATGCTCGTAGGGTGTAGAGTCAAGAATCAAAATAGTAGTTTATGTAACTGTTACGTAATAAGGGTCCTTAAAACATGAGTGTGGTTTTATGAAATGAGCCGCAGGCGAATTTCATAATAAGATCACACGAGTGTTTTAAGGCCTAATTACGTACAGTTGCATACACTGCTTTATCTACACTCATATTATATATATTAAATTAAGTGTTCAGAAACCATAGAATGACCGCCATTGTACCGTCATGGCCAACTCGATTGTGCCGGCGCTCGCGCGGGACCAATCGAGTTGGCCATGGCGGTAACATTATGTTATCAAATTCGATGTTCCAAATTTGAAACTCATTGCTTAACAATATTTGAGCATGCAACGTTAAAATTACGTTACTGCCGCAGATAAGAAACTTATCATAGTTAAATCGTTTGTTGTAATGCTTGTCATTGTCTACGGTTTTTGAACGCATTTTAGAGTACTTACAGTATGAGTGTAGATAAAATATTTTATATAACTCAAAATCGACATATTTTCAGCTGGCTTATGTTGATTTCTGAATATGATGTAGGTAAGGTTTATAATAAAAATAATGAAACAACCATATCTCAAGGCATAATTTTTTTAAATAATAAAACAAAAAAATCAACACTTACATAAAAAATATACAAAATCAACATTATAATTTTTAATTTTCATAGTTTACGTTAATTTAGGAACGAAACTAACGATCAAGCGTAATTAAACACAAAAGTAATGTAGTTTTCTATCAAAAAAGTGACTTCAAAGTTTAGACTTTTAACATGATTTTTTGTATGTAAAGTGATCTAGGGTACCACATTGTCGCTATTCATAAGTTTAGAGAAATAAGAATTCTACTTCCATTATTTAACATAGTGTCCGCACTATAAGTGCATATATCTAATACAAATATTATTATGAATCAATAACATAACTTATTTTATAAAAAATAACAGTTTTTTCGTCAGCTTTACTAATTTAGATCAAGTTTGTTAGTTTAACATTCCTTAGGGTCCCACATTGTCGCCTTATGACTTTTGAGATCAAACTTATTATTAAGACTTATTATAATAAAATGATTACTTACAAGAGTAATAATTTGCATTTAACATAATTGTGAAAATGATTTATACTACTCAACCTCGCACCTAGGGGTACGTAAGTGCTGACGCCAAGTCATTTAAATTCTTACGTCTGATTGAGAGATTGGTGACTTTGTACGAGTATTAACTGATTATCTATACGGTTGTCCCTCAGAAGCTTGTTAAATATAAGTCAACTATATTTTCTGTTAAAAAGTTTTGATTTGTCACAACTTATATCCCTCCCCTTATTTTTATTTAAGTTTTTGTTATGTAATTAATCAGTATTCAAAGCATCTGCCAGGCACCCGGATTATTAAAATTGATAGTATGGCACACTAACTAGAGAAATTTTCATTTCTCTATCTATATAATAGCAAACCTTTTCCGTTGCTAGCTCTCCGGCTAGAGCAACGCGTGCGCAGCGTACGAGCAGCATATTCGTGGCGTATTAAGACGGTCTGGACGCAACGCACTTTAAAATTGTAAATAATTTTATTATCCTATGTGATCTATTTATTTATTTTTAACAATCCAATTGAATAAACTAACATAATATGAATTTTGTTAATATATTTTGTATCTAGTTGATTGATTTAGGCCAGATTAAAATAGAGAGTTTTGCTTTGTCTTAATAATTATTGCTTATTGACCATTGTTAAAAGGGTAACATAACATAACGCTAAGTGAACGTAACGGGCAGCTGAGTTACAAATTGTCAAGCAAATGGATGGGAGTAAACTGAGATTTAGACAACACGTGTTACTATTTTCCAATGGCCCCAATATTACTTCAAGCTTACGAGCGACAATGTGGTACCCTAGTCGGTAAACTTTGACTGTGTTTGTTTCCTACTTTTAGTTGAAAAGTTTAACTTTTTATCAAAACACCTTATTATTTTAAGTGTGTAGAAGCTATTTTTAATCAAAACCAATTTTCACCATTTTCGAGTTGATTAACAAAATCAGTGATATCTCAGAATCCATAAGCGACAAAGTGGTACCCTAACCATGATAACGTCACAAATATTCTTCATTATGCCAATAGCTTTAATAAACTTCGCACGATTGACTAAAGGCATTATTTCTCTTGTTTAGTATTGGCAAAGTTTAGGAAACTAGAAAACAATGAGTCCACTTGTTGCCCCAGCTCTTGGCAGGCACCATTCTTGACTGTGCCAAATGAGACACTATCTTGTACATAGGGAATATCCGGAATTTGTGTACTCAAAGATTCAAAATAAAATATGTGTGTACAAGAAGTCATTTGTCAGGCATTTATGAGAATTGACACTTGCAGCAGCACACTTGTTAAGAAAACAGACTTTTTAATTTAGCAATAAGCCAATAATGGGTGGCAGAATCAGTGCATCTCTATCGTCCATCGTAATCGTTAATATTAGATAGTTAATATTTTCTTGTGTGTACGGTTTATCTAACGTGTATATTTGTAAGGCTATTTAGTGTACACACTATAGCGTAACACGCTATAGCGTGTTATTCTCGTATGAAAATTTAGAAAGTTAGTTTGGCAATAGCGTAAAGAAAACCATTAAAATATAAGTTTAAAGTGTGTTAGTTATTGGACTGGACACGGATTTCTTACGAATTTATTTCCAAATCCCACTTTGTACCAAATTAACCAAAAAAAAATAATCAATGTCTTTACATTGATTATCTTCATGCTTTTGCCCTTGTTCCAACAACTTCAGATCGACGCTGCATTCCTCTTTTTTCTATAACTCTCTTTTGCTTGTCACCTCTTCATTCGCATCCCTTCCTTCCATACTGTCTTTCACGAAGTCCTTTTTTTACCACATTTTCCTTGGTTTGCCTTGTCTCTTACATTCATCCACATTTTTGGCAAAGATTATATTATGCGCGTAGGTACAAACAGCAACACTCTTCACTGTACATCGGTGGACCTTATTACAAAAGGCATAAGGTCCACCGATGGGCAGTTAACAGTGTGGGCGATGGTACCAAGATTTTGCTTAGAAGTTATAAAACATGGTTAAAAACATTATTTGTTCTTTTTACTGACCTTGGAAGAAATTTGTCGGTGATCGCGAACTTTCTCTTCGATCTTGTCATTGACACATACAATTTGTTTAAATGTAATAAAAGAAACTCCGAAAAAAACAATTTAGACGGCCGAATAGGGGAAAGACGTTAGTCGAACTGGCGCGGAGGCGCGGGCGCCGGTATATATGCATGGACACCGGTTCCTCGTATGACGTCACACATTAATGTGCGGTATAAACAACGTGATTGAATACAACTGAAGAAGAAATCAAATTATATTCATAAATATTTTGATTTGTTTGTTAAATCCCAGCATTATATATGGCATAGTAATCCTCCCCATCCCTGCTCCCAGCAATATAAGTTTGTGATTGAATTACTTAGTTTATAATTTACTCAAAGTTTTTTTTTCATTTTTATTATTTATGTATTCTAAGTACTTATATGGAATAAGAGAGATTCTTCAGAACGCCGGAACTAAAAATGAATCCATACCTTATCTTCATTTTAACCGATTGTCTATGCAATTGACCAAACATAAACAAGCCACTGTCATTTCCAGCACTGTTCATATGGCTTTTTTAATAGGTTTTTATGTAGTACTAGCCTTTTCCCGCGGCTTCGCCCGCGTGCTATAAGTACTCAAAAAGGATACGATACCCATGTTGATTTTCAGACTTTGTGACCGCGTTTTCCCCTTTTAGGGGATGAATTTTCAAAAAACCCGGAGCACGCGTTTACTCATTTATCGTTAGGAATATTCCTGTGAAGTTTCGAATAAACAAAGTCTAACAAATCTTAATTCGCCATACAAACTTTGGACCCTCATTTTACCCCCTTAGGGGGTGAATTTTGAAAAATCATTTCTTAGTGCACCCCTAGACCTTATAAGGAACCTACGTGCCATATTTGGAATCTCTAGAACCAGCGGTTTGGGCTGTGCGTTGATATGTCAGTCAGTCAGTCAGTAAATCAGTCAGTCAGTCAGTCAGTCAGTCAGTCAGTCAGTCAGTCAGTTTCTTCTTTTATATATTTAGATTGATCAGCCTAAAGAGAGGTATGGGTACTGCGAATGTCATCTCGCTTTGTGTGGTAGGGCACAGCACAGCGAATGTCATCTTGCTCAAATCTGGAGCAGAGCCCGGCTGGGGAAGTACCTCCACCTTACAAAAAACCACAGCCAAATAGCACTAGACCCTACTCATAGTGTAGTGTTCCTGCTGGTAAGTAAGGTTGACAAAGAGCTCAAAGAGAACCCAGTGTGCTGACGACGAGGGACCCTTTTGTTCCTTTAGCCGTCAACACAGTCAATCCTCCTTTTTGTATAGGGTCGGCAACGCGCATGTGACACCTCTGGAGTTGCAGGCGTCCATAGAATACGGTAGCTGCTTACCATCAGGCGGGCCGTATGCTTGTTTTCCACCATCGTGGTATTTAAAAAAAAAGCCTTTAAAAATCAGTTGTTATGCCTCCTATCCAAGGCCTTTGTAGCCCTAGCCCTGACCGAGAATATGCTTCAAGAACCAATAATTTTTTGACCCCGATTATGCATGCTTAATACAGATTTAAAGGTCTAACATAGGCCAATAATAATAATACCTTCAACCTCCAAATCCTCCGATTAAAGTGTGTGCGGGAAGGGAACTAACGTAATAGATATTCGTGAGTTTTCATATAAACCACGACTCTTCTCTTTCCGCACAAATTCTAATACTTACCTACTTACTTAACCTAGCTCCGACCTGTTTGAATTTTGCGGTAAACATTTCAAAGAGTACGTGATTGTTGTCACGTCTGCTAAGCTCTGATCAGCCTTCTTATTGACGACAACACTTTTTATATACACAAATAAAAAGCACAATAATCATTTTTGTTAAATAACAATTTTGCCACGAATAAATAGTTTCTATTTCAAAGACAAGCATTGTAACGAAGGTATCTAAAACTCAATCTTCTGTACCGACCTAGAAGGTACACAGGAGCGGTCGAAACCTGAAATTTTGTGGGGATCACTAATGCAGTAATATTTTTTGAGGGGGTCAGTAATGAATTTTTCAATTTGACGTGTACTATTTTGGGGAGGGGTCATGTCACATGTGACCCCCCCTCTCGGACCGCGGCTGAAGGTAAATGAACCATCAAATATATATCTAGAACAAATTGGGACAATATACACCCGTCAGCATAGTACCTTACCTGCTCGTAATAAAACAATCAATTAAATTTTTATAGCAATCTCTTTTTTTATTCGGTATGTCATATGTGTACTTGTCCGTGATTTATTAATAGGCAAATTTAATTTAATTTGGGGTAAATATGAAAATATGCTTTTAATGTAGCAGTACTCTTAGATGGAATATATTTCTACAACAAGGTTTTTTTTCAATTTCCTTTCTAATAATCAACGCTTCAAAGTAACCAACATATTCTTGATTACTTTTTTAGCTATGTGTAACATATTTATATTAATTGTTCACTAAGGGATGAAAAGCTATTTTTTCCGACGTTACTCGAACTTTTGACGCTATGACTCTAGCTGTTTGAGCGCCAGAATAATACGTCGATGACGTAGGAAAGGATACCTTTCACCCCTTTTAACACCGTCTGTCCTCCCCATGTATCTCCCCCAACGGGTATGATATGACTAACCAAACAAGTTCAATGACTTTCAATTGTCCATCGCCGAATAAAAATCAGGTTCCACTGCGTCCTCTCGGCAACCGGCGAGTATGGTAATTTAGAACATTTTTCCGGTCGACCATCTCTCTGCAGACTGTATCTAACTCAATTTAAATTCAATCTTCTACCTTCAGCTATAAAACTTATTGTCCTGTAAAACAATTTCAGCTAACATGTTCTCCACGCGTGCGTTATAAGCACTAGTATTAAAAATAGTCTCAGCATAATATAGGATTTGGAGACTCGGTTTTTCTTACTGGTTTGAATTGGTTTAGACATTATGCAATCTTGATTCATCCTTTGAATTTTGGATAGTCATACTTTTATAACGTGATCAGACGACCTACCTAATCTCGTCTGCCATTTAGGATTTGGCGGCAACTAGTTTCTAGTTAATTCAATCTGGATTCTCGAGTCATCGAATATTAATGATTTTACTTTAGGCACGTGTAAGCTGTGTTGCAAATACCTACCTTTCACCTTTTTATGTTGGATTGGCTAAAAAGCACATCCACATATAAAACATTTTTTTTTGTTATAAAGAGGTTAAATTAAAATTAGGTAAGTAATTAATCTTCTTTAAGTTTTTTTCTGCAAAAACTGTTACCTGCAATTCATCGTTATTTTAACGAGTAGAAGATATCAATCACTAAAAAAAATTAAATATATAAACAATACATTAAAAATTAAAATACAATCTATCTCAAACATAACTCCAACACGACAAAAAAACAATCAATATTGTATTGGAGTTCGTTCATCGGAATATAAATTTCCAACAAATTCTGATATATGTATTTTGTACATGTAATGATTTAGATGGGATCTGATTTCTTTTTGTAAGTAGGGCTCTCATTTCTCCTTTCACGTTCATGCTCATGCACATTTTCATGCCTATTCTCACGCAGAAACTTGTAAGCATGCCCATATCCGAGGGTATTACCTAGCCTGGAGGGTACCTTACTTAGGTTCCTAACCTTTACTATCTAATTAGGTAGTGTAAAAAAATGTGTAGTTTAAAATTTTACCAACAGAATGATTAACTTTGTTATCGCATATATTTATATGGGAGTGCAATGTTACTTGTGCGGTTTATAAAACTAGACAACCCGACTGATATTGCGGTATGTTTAGGTTTTCAACGGCTTTATAGCCTGAACGCTAGAAGTGCTCATTATTTAGAGCTTATGGGATTTCTGGATGTACCTTAGATATACGATGATCGTGAATCAGTGAGTGAGTCAGTGACAGAATTAAGGAAGGAAGGAAACTTTGACTTGCAGTCATTCTTAAAGTATATTTTGAAATTCAATGATATTGGGAATATGTCTTTCTTATGTAATGGCCACAACAACATTTCTTGTGTTGTGTTCACAGAAATTTCAGAGTTCGGTACGGAAAAGGATGGTACGGCCGTGCCTTTGTTTGTTTTGCTCGACTTGGCGGAGCACTGCCGTGCCCCCAGATAAGGATAGTATGGCATACTAACTAGAGGATTTTCGTTGCTCTCGTTACTCTAACATAATTTCCGGGGCATCTCATTGTAATCGCCGAACAATCGATTAGAAACATAGTTTGTCACACTAAACGATCAATTAGAGTTTAAAGAATGCCATTATGAATGTAAGGTTTAATAGGAATCCAACAGATTGACTGTGACTGTACCTAACATTATGGTCATGATTATCACACGTGAATCTGAATGCCGCTGACACACATCCCACCCTATTGAGATTAAATTTTGCATAAACGTGTTGAGGTAGATGAAATGAGCGTATCGTAGTGGGTTTGGTAACTTTCTGTTGCCGGTCGTCAACCCGTAGGGACGCCAACCTTCCATTCAAATGGTCTTCGAACTTTATATTAGAATACTCATCGAGAATACTACATAAAAAATATTTTGCTATGTTCCTGAACTGGAAATCAGTAGATTCGAAAAATGTTGGTTCTTAAATTTAAATAAAATGCCATAAATATACTAAAAACCGGCCAAGTGCGTGTCGGACCACGCATAGGAGGGTTCCGTACCTTCAATGGAATAAGAACCAAACGAATACCAAAAGGTCGTATCTGATGCCTATGGAAGAAGTTTTTTGGAGATAACTCACAAATGGCTGAACCGATAATGTCCAAAACAATTTTCGAAGAAAGTATATGATAAGGCGCATCTCTTCAAATTTTTTCATATTTTTTGAACTTACGGTTCAAAAGTTACGGGGGGGGGGGGGGGGCTACACAACTTTTCTGACTTTCGAAGCGATTATTTCAGAAAATATTCACTTAATCACAAAATAGTCAAAGAAACCTCAAAATTATTTTGAAAGACCTATCGATTGATGTGTCACATGTTGATATTTGGTTATTTTTTTTTTTTTAATTTAGTTACCTGTATGGAGCGCCCCCCTAAAAATATTTTTTTTTCAAATTTAACTACATAACTAAGTAGCTGCATACAAAATACACCTTATGTGTAAATTTTATTCAGATACGTCGCATAGTTTCCGAGTAAAATGCCTGTGACATACGGACGGACAGACAGACAGACAGACATGACGAATCCATAAGGGTTCCGTTTTTTGCCATTTGGCTACGGAACCCTAAAAACTACCTACCCGCTTTTGAATTATTTGCAAAATTATAGTGGCGCTCTGCTCTCAGTATTACCTAGCTTCCATAGCCAATATATGGTGTCATTAAAATATGGTAAAAATAAGAATATTAAAAAAAAATCGTAATAATGGAACGACAACAAGGTGTTTCCAAAGAAATATTCAGACAACCACGCTAATATTTTTTTTTGTTAAACCTTTTTATTGAATATCAATTCCTCTCCTCATTTATAAGTAAGCAGTTAAAAATTATATTTACAATCGAGTTTATGTTATTCCACATAAGGTTTGATGGCGTCATCCTCTTTCTGGCTCTTTCTTCTATGGTAGAACCACTCTAGCAGCAGAACCGACGAAGCAGAGAAGAATCCTGTAAGAAACACAATTTTATACATACAATGATTACTTTGGTTGGACCATAGTAAATAAGAACAGAACAAGAGACACAATAAAAGGGCACCGAAATATGGCATGACAATTTCGGTTATATTCACAAAACCCATGGATTCCATCGCGAGTAACCGACGAATGTAACTTGAGCTCCTATACATATTCGTAGCATTCTCACGCTTACTGAATAGCCTCGCTTACGCTGGTCTAATATTAAGGAGGCGTTTGTAAGGAGGTCTTTTGTGACTAGCAATTTCTTCAGGCCAATTCACCGTCTACATATACTATAATTAATTTATCTGAGTTACTAATACGTACATAATACGTATGTATACTCGGATAAGTTGGTTATACATATACATAGGTTTCATGTAACCTGTCGGGCGTGCATTCGTTGTTTACGCCAATACACGTGTTAGTTAGTCGACGACCTCAGTTTTATGACCACAGTTTGCATACCCAATAAGGCCTTTTAATACTAGATAAAATGTTATTTAACGAAAATGAATTTTACGATTGTGTGTAATTGTGTATTTGTATATAGTATAGTACGACTGGAGTTGCGGTTGTCTATAATATGCTAAAAGGCCCCTTACCGACACGCCAAACTGTGTCACATGGATATCCCATGCGAGATCACTACTTAATACACCACTAGAAGTGTCATGCCTTTTGCACATCTCCGCGGCCTAATCGACATCGTGGTACCTCGTTATAGATCAATCATTGGAGCATTTTGCCTTACAAACTGTTGAACTTTTCTACATCACCTTTTGTTAAGGTAATGTATGGAGATGATTCCCCAATGTTTGGATTATTACACGTTTCACCGTGAAACCTGAGCAGATCGAGATCGGATCAAGAGCGGAAACGTCACCGCGGAACCTTTCCGTACGAATTCGCTCTTGTTTCGGTCTCGTCTCGATCCGCTTAGGTTGTGCGGCGAAACGTGTAACGTGGTACCGCGGTGTCGATTCCATCTCGGAGACGTACAGAAGCCCTGAAAGTGGTCTCACTAGCGACTCTCAGTTTTCGGTTGTCGAATTGTGCCCCATCTGGGTACCATTCATTTCTACGGCTTCCGAAAGGTAACCCGGCAACCAGACCGAGATAGAACGAAGAATGAGCCCTGCATGTCGCTCAGGTTAACCACCACCTGCATGACGGAGGAGGTCTTCCAGCAACGATCGCGCTTGGGGAGGTACGCTGACGACCACTTTGTGATGAACCCCGTTGCTTTCTGTATAGACTACAGTATTTGCATACTTACCATTAATTTCCACGACTCCCGAATGGTAACCCGGGCAACCTCTTACCGAGAAACAGCACGAAGAATGAGCCCTGCATGTCGCTCAGGTTGACCGTGTGGTTGTCCACCTCCTGCATGATGGAGGATGTCTTCCAGCAACGGTCGCGCTTAGGGAGGTACGCCGACAACCATTTTGTGATGAGCCCCGCTTTCTGCATTCGATTTATTCTACACAGATTTGATTCAAATTTAAAAATTGGTAAGTACATAGAAGCTTGGTATGTTAAAACGAACGAAAAACAGCTATCAAAGAACTATATAATGTCGACATGATTTGGATAAAATACTACTTATATATATTTCTTTTACGTGGATCTTTTGCTTTTTAAAGTTTTCTCATTTAAATGATATTTTATCTGTCATTATTCTTCTATTTTATTTTTATATCAATATTATTAATTAAATTAAGTCTACAACAAATATTTTAATGGAGCACTTACTCACTACTTATTCTAAAGTAGTACATATTTTAAATTACACATCATAAATAAGAAACATACCTACATAATTAATCGTATACCCTTTTAAATCACTTATTAATTAATGCTTTTAGAAAACAATTAAGAAATTAAAACGTTACTTCAAACCGTACAAACAGCAACACTCTTAACTGTACATCGGTAGACCTTATTACAACAGGTACATATATGGTCCACCGATGGGCAGTTAACAGTGTGGGCGATGGTACTACAAAGTGGAAATAATTTTAGTGATTGTTCCACAAATATTTACCCAACAAAAGAGAATCATAATTTCCCAGATAATAATAACGTTAAATCCGACTCTGAAATTGTGATCACCGAAAAAGAGGTCCTTGGTTCTTTGTAGTTTCAGACATTTTTCATCGTCTTTACTCGCTTATATATACAAACATAATGTACCCTTGGTACTCAATCTAATCACCGTGAAAATGCTCAAGAGGATACCTACATTCTCTTTTAGACATATCCAATTTTGCAGTCGAGTACCTAGATGATTTAAGATGCCGCATCTTCTTTAGGGTTATGAGAATCCAATAATCTCTCAAGGTACATATATACATAATGCCGAAACTATTTACGTATTTATAGGCTTATCGTTACATTTATACAGGGAGGACCCAACTAACTTTAATCTCGTATTCCTGACGGTATTTCTAGTAATAAACGTGTGGGTAAGTAACAAAGTAACTGCTACTTTTTATAATTCTTTTGAGTAAATTTATCTTTACATTCCAACTCGTGAAATCCTGTGCACAACCTCTTCCTGTTTAATATGTGATTATTTAATAATTACTTACTCTTTGTTGAAGACATGAAGGTAAGGGCTGCCGGCGGGAACTATCATCGCCACCTGCTCGTCCAAGAACTCTTCCACACCTGAATGACATGTTATTATAAATGAACAGCCTTATTTATATTAAAAAGTTAAAAGCTCACTGATCTGTCGATAGGTGCCTAAAGACTTGATCTATAAACACATATTAAAAAATAATAAACACGAACCGACCTTCCCACAGTACGCATAATAAGGCTTGTGTTGTGGGTACTAGACGACGATATATATAATAGATAGATATAGCTAAATACTTAAATTCATAGAACACATCCATAACTGTACTGTGTACTGTACAAATATCTGTAATAAACACACAAATAAATGCTCATACCAGGATTCGAACCCGGGACCTCTTGCTTCGTAGGCAGTGTCGCTACCGACTGGGCTAGGTGGCCGTTAAAATACAATATTAGAATACAAATTATAACAAATTATTTTTTATGTTAAATTCGGGGTAACAAACCGTACAAACTTCCACCCCCCATTTTAGGGAAGCGGGGGGTTAGAAAGAGACAAAAAGTAGCCTATGTCACTCTCCATCCCTTCAACTATCTCCATTTAGAAAATCACGTCAATTCGTCACCCCGTTTTGCCGTGAAAGACGGACAAACAAACAAACAAACACACACATACAGTTTCCCATTTATACTCGTAATATTAGTATGGATTTCTAAGCATTGTGGTATCGTTAGCAGACGTTCTGCTTAATACAAAATTAATAATACAAATAACTAAAGTAACACTATAAGTGGTCGCGGGCAAGCGGAGCTATCGCAATGAGGGTTTCCGCGATTGAGATTTTCACTAGATGGCAGCACCGTGACGACAGGTCTTTTTGGCAGCAGCTGTCAAAATCCACCAATCAAAAAATATATGGTTAAACATGATTGGTGGATTGTGACAGCTAGACCTGTCGCCACGGTGCTGCCATCTAGTGAAAAACTCGATTGCGGAAACCCTCATTAACACGGCTTGGACACCAAGTTTCACATCGTACTTCTCATGAAGTCTTTAGCCTCCCGACCCGACTACAGCAATGGAATCACGACACGACCCTCAACAATGAAAAAAGAACGCGAAGAAGAGGTGTTTCTGACGCAGTTCCTTCGCTTCGCTCGTGTTTAATATTCCAGAGTAAACCTCATATATTAACGTCATTATCAACGGCCAAACCGTCCTTCCTTCTGACTCTGTAATTGACAGAGATAATTGACAATAGATTAGTATAGTCTGGTCAGCCAACGAATGCACTAGCATTGTACAGCGAACAAAAGTATGACAACACTTAGAATCAGTGAAAAAAGCAGCAATGATCATTTAATTCTATGTTTTTAATATTAGTTGGTATTTTCGCCCCTTTCATTAGGTGACATTTACGGTGTGTAAAAAGGAGACGGATATATTTCGTCTAATCTGTCACCAAATGCAACAGATAATCTGGTTGAGGCATAAAGCTCTATAAATGGAGTACGCTTCGCCTCATCTTTCCAAACAAAAAAGTCTGCCAAAATCTGAGGGGGGCGAGGTAGCACGCATGTGAAGTTTTCAAGTCAAAGGTACATCATTGTCGGTTGTTAATACAGTTTATTTCTAAATGAATTTTTATGGCAGCAACGCTTTATTGACAACCGACAAAGATGTACCTTTGACTTGAAAACACCAAACATATTTGACATATTCTTTTTATACTTCATAACACTAAATGGAGCAATAGATAGTCGACTGTACAAATGTTAACATATGGTTCATTATTGGATGCAGTCTTTGAAAATGTCAAACAAAAAAGCCAAGGATCATTTTTGATTGTATTTTCAAACAAAATATAGAAGACAGCAATCCTTAAGCGCGTTAAATATGGAGAAGTGTCAAACGTCAAATAGTTACTGCCCGTCAGAAAGAAAACGATTGTCTTTGAATCGATTCTGTAAACGAAGCTTGATTTTCGATTTAGGTTAAATCTTTTATTACGAAAGTAATGATAAATAAAGTAAAACTGTACTTACATCTGAAATGGTTTTCATCTTTTTGTAAACTAGACGAAATATAACATTTTTTTACATCCAAAAACAGCGCATAAGGGCATTTTCACGGAGCTTGTTATCCATTGACAGCGATGACGAAAATGCGTGACATCGATTATTGAAATAGTTTTTATAGATGTACTAGATTTTCCGCCAATACTTTTGACAGAGGGGAAATGATACTCAGGGCCTCTCCTGGTTTAGAACTCTCTGGGTTGAGGCAATCGAAATATGCCTTAAAAACGAATTTAAATTCAATGTAGAACATTGCAGGAGTTCTATCTCACTCGCGCTTAAGATGACAGAGTGAAATGCACAAGAAACAAATGTGAATTGAAATGTTCGGTCATGATCATGAAATACGGTGTCTCATCACCAAGGGTTGCCAAATGTACGTATTTTGAATTTTCGCGCTTTTCTACTGACAGAAATGGTTTGCCAGACTATAGTTTATAAATGACATGTTGATACTGTGTGAGTTGGGGAACAACATAAGTCCTCGAAAGGCAACAGATCTTCTACCAAAACACTTCTTAGCCATGAGGCCGTCTTTCATCTACCGTTATTTAGGTCATAGTTTTTATTTTGATTTGACTGTTTAGAGCTTACTTAGAGAGAAGTCACATTTGTCGGTGGCGACATGCTCGGCCCTCATCAGGTAGCTAAGCCGCAGCTTCCAATCAATGATGACATGCCGGTCATGGCGCACGCGAGAGAGCAGTGGTGACCCTAGAAACAGACGTTATAGCTTTTCACCAGCCAAATATGTAATAAGATTTTATTTTAATGCAAGAAAAATTGCGATGCCGCTTCACTCCTGGATAGTGGGCTACCAAATGAACTACTGAGTCTACGACGAATGTGTCTACCATCCGGTATTGTCTATATAATATATATCCTACATTATGAATTGCTCTACGTGACATTATAGATCTTTCTTTGTGTCGTAAGATTCCACTTAACTGTGACTAACAAGATGTGAACTTTGAGCTTAGGTACATGTAAAGAAAGTTAGTGACATAAGGTTCCACATTTTTGTCTGATATACAGTTACAAACTTACAAGTCTTACAACGACTACGAGTATAAGTCAAACTTTGGCTAATATATTTTATGCTGAATTAACCTGAAGCAAGATTCCCCTCGAGGCCAGAAGTGTCTGATGTAAGCTCGGCTCCCTTCAAGAGCGACACGTACTTCGGCTCGTCAGAGTTCTGAAAAGGCAAGAACAATAAATTTCAATTAAAAAAGCAACCTGGATCGCGCATTATAACACTTGTTTTTAACCTGTATACATGGAGATGCTGGATAGTTTCAACAAATAATGTTGTTCGAAAGAGAGGGAAACAGCGGTTACAGATTACAAACCTTTTATAAAACAGGTTCCGATATTTACAGGTTAGTGTAGTGTTTGATGAACAATATTAGTCAGTACCTACTTTTATATATACACTACTAACACATTTGCAATTAGTTACCTATATATTTTGCTATTAGGGTAGCTCCTTTTACATTTAATAATATCTTAGAAGTCGAAATATTCACTTTTAAGGTTGTCTTTTAAAATTAAGATAAAACATGTTTTTGAAATTGCGTGATAAAGTCGCCCCGCCCACACAGTACAGCCTATTAAATTCGAACCTTTAACTCAAATTCCAAGAAGCTGCCTCTGCTGATAGACCAACTGTAAACGGCTCGATGCTCCAGTAGGCCTGCCACTGTAGTGACCGGCACCTGAAACCAAAAGAAATACTAAAAGATAAATAACAGTAGACCAAGATTGCATCCTTGCAGTACCCCGTTACTATTTTTATACATTCTGACGAAAAGATTACTTTCTTCTTTCTTATATATATACTTTATATATTTTTTACCATATATTATTTTTTCATCTATCTTAAAATATTTCGAATATGTTAAGTTCATATCATAACTATTACAATTTCTGTTAAAAAATGTTGTAAAAAAGGCCTGAGTTAAATCATTCCAGTCATTATCACCTCCTGCTTAGGGAACGTCAGGAACGCAACAAGATTTCCGGAGTACGTGGTGACCACCACCAGCACGACGAGCCACCACGTGCCGACGACCAGGCGGCCGCTGTCAGCTCGTGGGAGGTACATACCACCTTTGAAAAGAAAGATTGGATATAATAATATGGATGGGTAAGTAACTCAATCCAGTATGGGTTATCAGCCCATTCGGATCTAATGTAAATTATTTGATGCTTTAATTTGATAACGCCCTTATAATCCAGGAACCTTGTCGCCTGAAAGTACGGGGTACTGTGCGTCAAACCCGGTAGTTCTGATTTCTTGCAGACTTGTTTATGATGTTGGCCCAACCGACGCAACTTTGTCAAAAATCGAAAAATCTATTTTTTTTTTTACTTTGGCGATGATGACCCTAAAGGACCGGTTTTTTATAGTACCTTCTCAGAATTTTCTTGAGAATTGTCTATAGAGAAAATTCTAGTCCTACATTGTTGCAAATTTTATCTACTTTAAAAATGTATTGAAAAGATACCGTCAAAAACTAGTCTCCTAGGGTTATAATCAGAAAAATATCAGATTTTTCGATTTTTGAACAAGTAGCGTTCGGCGCTCGAGGTCACAAACTTGGATTATTTATTAGGCCAACATCACAAACAAGTCTGCAAAAAATCTGATCTACCGGATTTAACGCACACGATGATTGTATAAAGTTACTGGATTATTACGGGCTACTCCCAAATTGTCATAGTCTGTATTGACGGAATACATGTCACAGCTGTAAACTTGTATTCCGCTTTCCACTGATAGGTACTTACATAAGAATTTGGAAATCATTAAATTTTGTGTCAGTAAATTTACAACATTCTTTGAGATTTATTGTTTTATAGCTAAAAAATTTAATAGATGAAACCACACGAACTCGAATAAAACCGTTACCTTGCTGCAAGAGGGCTCCATAGATATACCACAAACAGTTGTGTATAGTGGCCAAGCCGCCTTGTCTCGTGACGCCCATGGCCTCGTAGTACGGACTGAGACGGTGCACCACGTACAAAGTGGGCCCCATCAGGATCACTGCGAAGCCGAGGCATAGCCAAGTCTGCAAAGCAAGCCATCATTATTGTCGTTAACTTAAGGACTAACATTTTTTTGGCTGAGTATTCACATCATTCCATTATTTAACCTCCTGATATGAAAAAACTGCAGAGCTTTTTATAAGCTTCTATTTAGTTCCACCTTTCCGATGGAGCTGAAATTTTGCACGCATATGTATATCGCGTGACAATGTAATATTATGATGACTTGAAGCTGATCTGATGATGAAGCTGGAAGGTGGCCATAGGAACTCCTCAACTAGGTACTCAACATTATCCCGTCGTGTTTGGGCTCATTGCATTCGTCTTGGTAAGCAGTAAAGGATTGTGTAAAAAGAAATACAGTTAGCAATAAAAACTTACCCCAAAAATGAAGTTTTTGAAAAAAAAAAATTTATTGATGATAGACTTGGTCTAGGTAGGTATGTTCATCAATCTACCATATTTAATCATCCTTCCACAGTAAATTGAAGAAAGATTGTCAACAGTTATGCAGTATATACAAGATCGACTTCTTCGTATTTAAATTTATTCTACGTTTTCTTACTTTCCTGTCATATAGATTTTGCACTATCCATTTTTCCATACGCGTGGAACTATCAGTATCATTTCAAAATTAGAGTGCATCTCTATACTTTTTTTACTTTTATTATCTGAGTGTATAATTTTGATCATTCATGATTAGTCCCATTTGCCTCTTTAAATTGCAAGGCTTATTAACTCACGTCAGTGGTGAAGGGCAGCAGAAACAGCATGGCTCTGCTGAGCTCCCGCGGCCGAGAGATGAGGAATGCGTACGGCTGAGTGGTTACTGGAATCGTGTAGTTTATACCTGTAAAAGTAACGTTATTCTTGTATCTATGACTATGTACCTACTTTATTTTCTTTAATTTTCATTGTAATTGGATTAATTATCCAAAGTGCATAATACGAGTAGCACACCTATAGCACACATCTTATTACATTGACGCTTTTGCTCGACATATTATTATCACAAGACGGAGTATTTTTATGGACAAAGCAAAGTTGTGAGAAGAATGAGTGTTTAATCACGCCACGGGTGGTATATTGTATAAAACTTATGAGGCAATAATGGTTGGTCAGTACAGTACACAAGGTGTCGCTAACTTCTAGCTAACTTAATCTGGTCTATTGTAATTTAATAAATACCTATGTAAGTATTTAATTTTGTTACCAGGATTCCTGTCCGACAAAACCGTGAAAGCAGCTGCAGCAAAAGCTGCTTGCTTTCTTGCAACGGCCATCAAAGTCAACTTTGCACTTTGGCTGTACATATCCTAAAATCAAGAACAAAACTTACTCTCAACGCTGTCTAAGATACGAGGGGTGCGTGGTCAAACCCGATAACTCGAGCTAATAGGTTTTTGAAAATAGAATAAGCTGACATACGTTAGGTGCTTATTTAAATCAAAAAATATTTCTACTTATCGGGTTTCACCTCGCAACCCTCTAAATTTGTACCTACATATATCAGTAATAATTATGCTATTCGAAAGTCACTGACAAGATTAACGGTCAGCATCTACAAAATCATTGAGGAATGGAGAGCTCTTTTAGGAATTATAAATATTAAAACTTGCGAAAATTTTTAATTGCTCAACTATGCGAATTATAGTAATTTATATTTCCTAAATGTAAAAATGGTGCAAAATGCGTATAGAAAGACATAACCCCCTAACCTCAGAAGGACATCGGGCCTAAAAAGTTCTGGGAAATGTCTCTACAACTTAGGTACGTATTCATTTACGAAAAAGCTTTCAAGAAATTGTCAATTTGTAAATAACAATATCGTGGTTTTTAATTCTTATTCTTAACAAATTACATACTTAAACAGACGGGCTAGGATTCAAAATCAATTAATTCTATTCATGTTTAATTGCACCACGACTCGTGTTTGTTAGTGACTGTGATTGGACTAAAATCTACCAAAATCACGTGACTTGCAGTCGTGTATCGTGTACAAAAAGGCAGTGTTAATATTGCAACCGCATTCTTACAGCAATGCGCTATTTTCAACAAAAGCTGTCGCATGAAATACTCCAAGTGTGTTCTAGTGTGTGAGTTAGGTAATAAGGCTTTTCCTGCAAGAAAATCGATAGATTGGCCGAAGATGCGAGTGCAGTGCTTACACTTCTGTAAAATGTACAGCCAGACCCCCCTGCATACAAACTTTGTATGCAGCGGGGGCCTTTTTCTCTGCAGCTGACTGTACAATAAGATCTTATTATTAACCTTTTGAGTATACTTTGGTATCATCCAAGAGCGTCGCCAGCCGATGACCCAGAGGGGAGCAAGTTGATATAAATGGAGGGTGAGGAAAATATGAATCGTGGGTACAACATTTGGATACATTTTTTAATATCTAGGGCGGGGCAGCTGCCCCCCCTTGGCGACGCCTTTGGTATCATCATCAGGCCTTAATCATCTTTTCAGATGATTCAAGCAGCGTCTGTGATCGAGCGACAGCGCCGCTCGTGACTATATAGCCCAATTCTTGAACAGCACAATCGTCCACATTTTTTACAAGTAAAAGTTGAAGTAAGATGAGGGTTTAAAATCAACATCAACTCATGGGAAGACCTAGTAACAAACCGCATTGAGTGGAAAACTTTGGTATAGCCTAAACTAAATCAATAAACTATTACCCATTAAACTCAATCATAATAGTGAGAATGCGTCACAAATCAGAATGTATTTGAACCATTAAACGCAATTACTCAATTACTCATTAATTAATCTGAGAATACTGGTGCAAATCAGAATATATGTAACCTAAATGTAAATAGGTATATATTTAATAGAGCTGTTGCTTACATACAGGATAATATAACGCAGAACCTCAACCGTCGAAGGACGTGAACATAATGACTCGTAAAACTCCACTGAGAAATATATATTCTTTATGTACAAGGGTGGAACAAGGTTGAAAGGTTTGACGATTTCTACACAGGTGAAGTCACGGGCCTCCGTAAAGTAGTCTCCACTAGTAAATATATGTGACATTATTTTGCTAAAGGTACCATTTGGCGCCTGGCGCTTAGGCTTTTATTGCTCGAAAACAATACTGAATGTGTACAACGTACGGCGTAAGCGCCAGCCGCCAGATAGTACCTTTAGCAATAATATGTCACATATAAATTCAGTATATATGAAGTGCATAATAGTTTTCCATCGTATTTCCTCGGAAAAGTTCGTTTTTATCGTGCTCTCTTAATTAGCTCAGTAGATGGGTACTGAAGCTAATTGAGATAAGAACGAAGTTTTCCGAGAAAATACGATGGAATACTATTTTATCTACACTCACATTGTAAGTCTTCTAAAACGTGTTCAAAAACGGTAGGAATGGCTAGCATTACCACAACCGATTTTACTATGATAAGCGTTTTATCTGTGGCAGTAACGTAATTTTAACTCTACATGCTCATATATTGATACGTTATGAGTTTCAAATTCCGAACATCGAATTTGATAACATAATGTAAATCCTGTCCTCCTTCCCGACCAACGGCACGCGCCCGCCCGACCGCCGGCACAATCGAGTTGGCCATAGCGGTGCAATGGCGGTCATTCTATGGTTTCCGAACACTTCATTTAGGATATATAATATGAGTGTAGATAAAGCAGTGTATGCAACTGTACGTAATTAGGCCTTATTACGTAACAGTTACATAAACTACTAATGCACTACATCTGTACATACTCGTACAATACATAACAACGTTACAAGTGCGTAGGTACCTAATTAAAGTTAGTGGGTTCGAATTAGTTAATAATTTGTGATGGCCTAAAATTTACAAAAAAAAAACAAATAGAATTCCTAAAAACTCACGTCAGTCGAAGTTTTATTAGACAAAACGTCTTTCAAATCTCCTGGAAGTATGAGTTTCATTCTGTAAGAAAAATAAATAGTGTGTAATAGTTATTTATTAATTTTATCATACAAGGGGGCAAAGTTGATGTTTAACCTCGTGCTTTTATTGAGACCCGAGCCAGCAAAATATTATTTACAAAATTGGGCCACGAGCGTAGCGAGTTGAACAAACTTTGCTGCCGAGTATGTATACAGGAATAGTCAATAAGTTCAGTTTTTTTTATACAAGCTTTTAACGCTGACTGCAAAAGTCATCTACTGCTCAACGAGATGACACTAACAAACCCAGACACAATGAGATTACATTGTTTTATCACAGAGCTCTTATGATCACCTTTGTTCTCCATCATCAGACCAGCTCGATGGTACCAAAATATTGTATCTATTGTCATCGAGGTTATGCAAATTTCAGCTCAATCGGGCATCAGAAACTGGTTGAAATTAGGCTTGTAAAATTTTACCTAAACAAAAAACTATAAACTGAAAAAACACCGTGAGTTAAATAAAAGCTTACAAGGTTTCAGTTACAAGTAGAGTACTTACGTAAAATTTTTATTTTTCGCCAGTTGTTCAACAATGTCGAATATCAGGCCACTGTAGCTGGAGATCGAACCCGACTCGTTAGACTTCAGAATAGTCCACGGGGGATTCTGCCGGTAACAATATTTAAGAAGCTTTACTCGTACCAAAAAAATGTGTTAAGAAAAAAACAAAGCCCGAAAAGACAATTATTACTATGTCGCATATTACTTATGTAGTTCAAGTACCTCACTTCTTTTGTCGTTGAAATCAACAATCACAGCATATATAACTTGGCTCTCATTTCACATTTATGTTTCTGATGGGATTTAGATTACAAAAAGAGTTTTAGAAATCGGTCAATTAAAGCAAGTTCTGCGGCAACAAATCTACTTACCTTCTCCTGCTTGATCATAAATTTTAAAACGAAAATGCTATTTTACTCATGGTATTTTAAATTGAGTAAGTACACTAATCTGACAACTCTTTTGCCAAACAAAGTGGTTTAAGTACCATTGGCTTACAATGTATGGCAGGAGTTGTCAGAGGGTCTCTATCGGTTCCCATAAAATTCTACTTCCGTTTTTTTCAGTCCATAACGTTTTCCATCATAATTTTTATTAGTCATATTGTCAATAGTCATAAAATTTAACAATCTAAATTGCTGGTCCGATTTTTCCAGGTCATCATTATTGTTAGTCATAAAATCTGTTACTCATAATATTCAAAGTGCAGATGTTATCTATTACATAATGTTGAAGGCAATAAACTTGCTTATAATAATTGATTTAAGGTATTTAATCGCAGATTACAATGATAACTAGGGGATATTGGTTTCCACAAATTTTAAGTTACTATTTTTTATAGTCTATAGACTATCATAGCCATCATAAGTTTTATAAGTCATATCGTCAATAGTTATATAATTAAACAACACAAATTAAATTTCCGATAACTCATTGCGTCGAGGACACGATACTAGGTAAATTGAACAGAGGTCTTTTAATTGCTAGTTGACTTATTTCAATAAAATTAATGTCATGGCTTTTCATTTCGGGTTTTTTTACTTCATTTTTTTACATGTAATAATATTAATTCCGCATATAATTATTTTTCTTAGGGGTCGCAGTTCTAACCTAACCTAACCCACTTCTGGCAACAGTTCGATTTCTTGGGGGACGCAGTTCTAACCTAACCTAACCCACTTCTGGCAACAGTTCGTTTTCTTGGGGGTCGCAGTTCTAACCTAACCTAACCCCCATCTGGCAACAGTTCATTTTCTTGGGGGTCGCAGTTCTAACCTAACCAAATCCACTTCTGGCAACAGTTCGTTTTCTTGAGGGTCGCATTTAGTAAACGTTATACTTGAAAAAAATTATGACTATTGATGTTTATGTCCATAAATCATAATGGATATCATTTTATGACTATCGTAATTCGAAACAATAAGTTTATGGGGAACAAAGGGATGACATTAAAACGATATGATCAACGACTATTAGTCCGATAAAATATATGCCTTAAAATATCTCTGAATAATTATTGATGTCATACTCTTAAATTTTATGCCTTGTGCGATTATAGTGTTTAATATTATAGATCATTATTTGTATGTCTTTCCCGACCACGGAACAATTGTGTTCCGGACCTTGGAAGGCATATGCGGAGCCGAAGCCAACGCGCAGAGGCCCTTTCGACAATTTAATGAAAAGTGAGGGGTACACTAAGCGGATGCTGCCCCTACCCGTGTCATGGGACGCACGCAGAGACAGCACCCGCCATGATGTAAAGACTATTGAGAGTTAATGGAGTCTAAAATGTGCTAGGCTATTGGGTGAAAAGTATGGACTAACTACTGGGCTATTGGATAAAGAACCGGACGCCTGCCTAATAAAACGGTATCCAATTTTATTTCCGGCAGACGGTGACTCGCCCGCCGCAAGATGGGCCCCCGTAAAAAGCGACATCAAAGATGGCTCAAGGGCAACACCGGTGCGTGGGCTGTGAGGTTGTCGAGAGGTGAGTCTGCGGTAGCCAGATCCCGGTAATCCGTTCAGCAGGCCGCCGGCGTCATGACATTTTACACTTCCAACCTGGAGCATAGGTCCCGCTCTTGCGACTCCACTCTGGCCGGCCAGTTAAGGCAAGCACAGAGGCGAGGGCCAAATGGAAAGGGCCCTCTGGAATAGGGGTCCGCGGTGTCGCCACTCACCGTCAGCTCGCGACAAGCTGCCCCCGCGGTTAGATCATTATTATTAGAACTATGAAACGTTATGCTTTACAAAAATTTTGACTATTGATGTTTAAGCCCATAAATTATATGGACATCAATTTCTGACCATCTAAATTCTAAACAAAAAGTTTGTGGGAAACAAAGGGATCCTGTTGTCAGATTACTGTACTCAGTTAAAAATACTACATACTTTACTCATGCGCAAGTATTTAATAAAGAATAGGTAATTCTTACGTTGTAAGTGATGATCGGCAGAGCTTTCCCTCTGAAACCATGAACGATGTGAGGGAACAGAAAGTCTGTGAACCTCAGACCGTCGCTTGGGCGCCAGTACGCCACCTATAGCAAATAACAAGCATATAACCATATAAGTATACTGCCTTAACAAGCAGAAGGCGCATCACGGAAGGCGGCAAAGTCTAAATTCCGGCTGGATTTTGTTTATGAACTCCATACGAAAATTCGGTCAGTAAAGACTTTCCGCCTTACAGCTGATTTTAGTCTATCGGTAATAGCTGAATTCCGCTAAGTGTTTTGCGCCTAAGAGTCCAAATTCGTACTTCATGCGTGCTGGGACGGTTTTTTAACAGGTTATTAGTGTCTTAAATGTACTAAACGGATAAAGGTTCAAAATTTAGATCTAATCAGCTCATCATATGGGTAGACCTAGACGCTCTGATAAAAATTCAGAGCCGACTTAGATTGATGTGATGTCTACGGTACCATACTTGAAGTAAGTTTCATGTACACTGTACTAACCTGCAGCAATTCGATTTTCTGTATAAGTCCAGAAGTCTCATTATCTGAAACAGGAACACTGCCGGCGTCCAAGTAACCACGATATGTAGACCCCCAGGTGTCGGCAGCCGTGGCTTGCCAGGTCGAGCAGTTACCACAAACGCTGTTCGCGGCTATGTGTTGCTGTTTGCAAACAAAGATAATCAAGTCTCTATATATTTTTACACGTACGACAAAAGAGATATAGACGGCGTCCTCAGTACAAACATGGCTCCCAAAATTGACTGAGCCATATGTTCGGTGAATTTCATTTGAAGCTGTACGTCTATTATCTTCTAAATATGTCTATTTCGTCGCTGTTTAGCTGTCCTACCTGCATGTGCTTCAACAGCGTGTCCCTCCTCTGTATCTTGGTAGGCCTGATGGCCTCCCACTCCTCGTCAGACACCTGGGCCGCCACATCAAACTCTTCTTGCACGGCTGAGTCCAGCGCTGAGATGAACGCGTTCATCATCTCTTCGGAGTAGCACATTAGCCCGTTCTGAAAGAAAAAGATTTTAATAACTTGCTACCTACCGTAATTTATATCCCTTCAAAAACATAAATGTGAAATGAGAGCAAAGTTTTTCTCCTTCAAAAGAATTGTTATATCTATGCGTGCCAAGTTCTGTGTATACGAGGTTGCTACTTATATATCCGGAAACAAAAAAACAAACAAACGTACACGGCTGAAAATGGTTTTATTGTTTTTCAAAGTATTCCCCTTCATGATCTATGCACTTTTGCATTCGCGTGAACCAATTTTTAAAGCACTTCTGCCACTCCGCCTGAGGTACCTCCATAACGTGTTGTTTGAATGCGTCGACAGCATCTTCAGCGGTCGAAAATCGTTGACCGCGTACTTTATTCTTTATATTTGGAAATAAATAAAAATCGTTGGGTGCCAAGTCAGGGCTGTACGGCGGATGACCCGTTAATTCCACATTTTGACCCTCCAAAAATAGAGTTGTTTCGCGTGACGTATGACAGCTGGCATTGTCATGATGAAGAATGATTCTTCGTCGCTGGTTAGTTTTACGAATTTGTTCAAATACTTCCGGTAAGCAAATGGTCGTGTACCACTCTGAATTAACCGTTCTACGGTTTTCTAGTGGCACTGTAGCTACATGGCCATTAATACCGAAGAAGCAGGCCACCATTTGTTTCAATGTACTTTTTGCACGAGTAACTTTCGTAGGGTTCGGCTCATTTTGAAACACCCATACCGTTGATTGTTGCTTCGTTTCGGGATCGTATGCATAGATCCAGGATTCGTCACCTGTATAGATGTTATAAACGGCTTTTGAGTCACCACGGTTATATTTTTTTAACATTTTATTGCACCATTCGACGCGAGCATCTTTTTGCTCTTTTGTTAAGTTGTGGGGTATCCAACGCGAACAAATTTTTTTTACAGCCAAATAATTATGTAATATGCTATTAATGCTGGTCATAGAAATACCCAGAGTCGCCTCTATCTCGCAGTACGTAACATGTCGGTCGTCCATTATAGGTTTTCGCACAGCCTCGATATTTTGTTGTACAACGACCGATTTCGGGCGACCTGCCTTAACTTCGTCCGTAAGCATACTACGTCCACGATTGAACTCACTAAACCAGTGATACACAGTAGTTTTAGATGGGGCTTCATCACCAAAAGTTGAAGTTAGTTGATCTATGCACTGTTGTTGCGTTAAACCACGCCGAAAATCATAATAAATCATAGCACGAATATTTTCACGAGTGAGTTCCATTCTTGCTGCGAGATGACATTTAAAACCCGTCAAAAACAAAACACGAGCGTTAATAAGAAAGAAAAAATATACCGGCCAGTACTTAAAAAAGTTCAAATTTTACCATGGAGGTCAAATATGCTATTTAAGAAGATTGTAATCCCGGTTTCCGGATATATAAATAGCAGCCTATGTAAAAACCTAAAATTCCAGTAACAAGAACATGCAACATCCTAAAATAAATTTACACAATGTAATTATTTCACTTGGGATGTAGACCCATAGATATTATATCAATTCTTTTGTAGGCGAAGAACTGGGCTCTCATTTCACATTTATGTTTTTTACTTTTTTGTATAAAATAGGTATGTAGACCATTGATTTATACAAAAAGGGAGATATGGTACCAGGCGCTCCATTCTGTGCCATCAAATATAGGTTCCGGCACCTATATTGAATTAGTCGTGTGGCAGAGTCTCTCAGTCACACTTTGTGCAACGCGCAAAATATGGAGGTCTCCCTTGCATACCCGTGTTAACTATATAGGTTTATCTCTTTTGCCCATGATGCACATACATTAAAGCGGTGTGTAGCATTTTACAAGTGTGTAGGTGCTGGACCACATTTCAGTTTTGTTTACTATGAACGTCACTCATCTTCCTTTTTGTTTATGTCTATGATGTAGACACTAAAATTCATTATTGCTGTTACAAATGCGATAGGCATTGTAACAGTGTGTAAATAAAAACTGTTTTTTTTTGGAAAATATTACAATTCTTTAAAAAAAATCACTGTTTCTGGTTCGTGACGACACAATTACCAAGCTGGATGCCAAATTTTCAGCTTGCTAGGTCATCTGGAAGTGGGTTAGATTTTTGATGTTAGGTCAGTGAGTTAATGAGAAAAATCCCGATTTTTAGATGTTTGTATCTCAATAACCAATTGCGCTAATATTCATAAAATTTGGGATTCTAGTTAGCCTTAAAGGTCTTTATAAATGTACCGCAATTCATATTTTTATGTTTAATAGATTTTGAGTTACGTAGGGGTCAAAAGTGGCTCCAAATGGTTTTCCAGTTCTCTTCTTTTGAACTTGGTTTGACACGCTGCCGCGTGTCTAGATCACAATAAACTAACACGAAGCTGATCTGATGATCGGATCGGAAAGTTAAGGAACTCTTGGAGGAAAGAATGTAGTTGCATTCTTACCTATCCTACGTCTATCGAGTCTGGGCTCATTAGAAAGAAGCAATTGAAAGATGGGCAAAGAGCAGCAGGTACCGACTGAGTAAAAGGTGTATTTTGATACACACTTTTTATTGGAGACGGTACCTGCTGCGCTTTGCAAATTTGTCCATTGCTTCTCAATCATCAATTCATCTGTCAATTGTCTTCAGAATTGAAGAGATTAGAATAAGTAAATCCCAATATTGTTTTGAAGCAAATTGCTGTGACTTTACCTTGCAATCTTCCCTATCGTCTGTGATGTTATAAATGTAAGCGATATTCTCTCCCTCGTAGAGCTCGTTGACAAGGCTCGACAGGTTGGAGTTGCGAATGCTAGTGTCCGAGATCACGTAAAGCCACTGTGCTTGCGTATTCGACATCAGCAGATCGCGAGCCGTTTCAGCCATTGTCGACATTACGTCGGATGTCACTATTGCTATAAAATTTTCGCCTAAAATATAAGAATAGAAAATATATCCAAATCACCTTACATACATGTGTATACGTGCTTATAATAATTACCCCTAGGTACATATAATTATTACAAGGATTAGGATTACCTAACATGTTGTACGCCTTGTGCCTAACGGACGTAGGCACTTTCGAACAAATTAATAGAAACTGTCTTTGAAGAATCAGAAGCATAAAAAAGATTTGGACGAATATATAAATATATAATTCCACCTTTTTGAAGATGGTTAACAAAATGATCCAAATATTGAAGGAAAATTATGTGATAATAGGTACCTACTAGTTAATATCACTTTATGGAGAGCTCTGCAAAAGCGAAGTCTTTAAAACTTACCTATATGTTTCACAGGCAACTTCGACAAAACTCTGTGCATCTCTTTTCGTCTCAAGTATTCATTGATCTCGTGTTTCATCTTGAAAACTGTGACGGATATACTTGGGACGTCTTCGTCGTCAATTTGAGATGTCAGTGCCTGCACCACTCGGGAAACCATATCACGATCTACCAAAAGTTTTGAAAACTTAACCCTTTCACGTTTCACCGCCAAGCATCGGACAGAAAAATCGTGCCACTGACGCCAGAGTAAAATAAGATTTGCGCGAGCGCACTCGGTTATATTTTTGACGTGATATCACGCGCTGGCGCTAAGGGCATGATTTTCCGTGCGCGTGATTTGACGTCTTTGGTGGTCACAGGGTTAAAATAGATGTCATAATATAAAGACAACGTGACCAGCCCCTAGCTGGTAACTAATATTCTTTATAGACAAAGAAAGTTACAGAGAAGAAATAGCAGATAACATTTTTTTTCTACTCCTGTACTTTTATCTGTCATTTATACATTCGTCAACACCTTTATAAGAACATAGATAATACACTCGATGAAAAGTCTATCTAGTCTATTCCCCAAAATAACACTTGTTCTATAAAAGCGCCAAAATAGTATCGCGTAATCGCGTGCAAACACGACTATTAATATAAAATAAATTACTGCCAATCTAAGAAACCTAAATAAACGCGGCGTTTTTAGAAAAAAAAACTATAAAAAAAATTTTTAAAGAACCACAGACCTACTTCGTAGTTTTTTACGTTTCCCGTTCGTTTGTTGGGGCGAATTGAAAACTTTGAAAGTAATTTAGGTATTTTTACTAATCTCTGTAGCTCTTTAATAATTGATCAAATAACGACGGTGTGTATTTGTGTTAGTAATGTTAGTATTATTGAAAAATAGTGTTTTAAAAGGTAAAACTTAAATGATTGTTGATTATGTTGACAAAATAAGTGCGATATCCATGAAGTTTTCAATTTCGCATTTTATATAAAAGTAAGTGTATTCGTAGAAAAAGTATTGTATGCAACGTCGTATAAGTAGGTAAAAAAATGTTCGTGGCGTTTTTCTTAACAATTTTCGCCTACGGCTCAAATTGTTACCCACGCCACTCACCTTTTTTAACCCCTCTTATACAACTGTTGCATAAACTACTATTATGCACACTTACTCAAAGTGTCATCATGTAAAATAACGGCTGACTTCCAATTAAAAGCCCTCGCGGTCCTCAAATCAAGCAGGAGCTGTGGTAACTCCTGGCCGGGATCTGAAGAATACAGATTCAATTTATAGCAAACAAAATGGGATGTTATTGTTAAGATATGAAAGGGAGACGGTGTGAAAGAGCTCTCAAAGCAGTCATAAAGGATTCGTTTATGGCATTGAACTCATATAATATCCAGAAACACAATCAACATGCAAAAGAGGGACAGTAAATGGCGTCCATTGCCACGACTTCCGAAGAGAGCTGATCGTTCTAATAAGGACTTTGCTATTCACAGAGTACTGACCGAGCACTTCGTTACAAATAGGCCAGCGTAAGCAAGACTACCTAATTAGTTAATGCTACTAATACGAAGGTCAAGTTATACAAGTCGCCACTCGTGGCAGAAATCATAGCTTTCGTGAATATAATACAACCGGACCATATTTTCGGTGAATTTTGCCTGCGTCTGTAGGTATTTTATCTTCTCAGTAAGTTAGTGTAAGGTTTTTGGAAACTGGAAAAGGCTAAAGGACAGAACAGAAAACAAATGAATGAAACAGAGATGGATTGCATTGAATTAAGTCTTAATGATAATAAATATCAGTAAAAAGTAATTTTATTGGTATGTTTCATGGAGTCCAGTTAATTGCTGCTTGTTAGGTAATGGCTGCAAAGTGCTAACTAGATACTACGATCAAATTAGTGGTTAGTAAGACATTGTCCCACTGTTGGCACTAGTAACGCTGGCCCACTATTAGCACTAGTTATTTAAGTGTTTTAAGTTGTATTTTTAATTCAAGACAGTAATCTGACAGCTCCTACCGTACATTGTAAACCACTTTGAATGGCAAGAGCTGTCTTGAATGAAAAACACCACTTTACTTAGTGCCAGTAACTACCAAAGAAGTTATATAATATGCAAGATATAAACACCTGTATATGTGACAGTGATAGCAGAGTCGGGTGGCAGGCGAGGGCAGTCGACTTCCGTCAACGCAAACAACAGCAGTTCTTCCTCTTCTGTCCGAGAGAACAGGGACCACGTGTCTTCGCAAGACGCTATGCTGAAGACTGCTATAAACCCTGGCGACCAAGGCGATTTATTAATTATTTATTAAGAGCCAAGAGTGTCCCACTGCCGGGCAAAGGCCTCCCTCTCCTTTTTCCACGTATCCCGGTCTTGTGCCTCGACCAAGGCGGTTACATAATTTAAATTTATAACGATACTGTTTTAAACTAAACTTTAGGCTACCCCAAAAAGACAGTGTTTGGCATTCTTTGAAGCTCCTGTACTTTCGCCAGCTTGTGTTTATTGTGCGGTCTATTTCCTCACTGCTGTTATCGGTGCTAAAAAAAAAATTCTCTTCCCTGCAATAAGGTACCTACTTCACGCAAAATAGGCACACTGGATGTCGACTTGCGGAAAAACGCCCATAGGACAACTATTGTACCTACTTAAAAGTAATGGTCTACAAATTCAATTTCTTTGGTTTGTAACAGTTTTTTTGTTGGAACTCCTTTTGTTATTATTTTTGTTTTAGTGTGGTTCATTTGCAGTCCGACTGCCGCTTTGCCATGTACCTGTCTTCAGCATGTTATTGTTGATTTGAACTTGCATGGCAACCATGAAAGAACATTTTAGTCTGCGCGTCGGTTTAGCTCATACAGTATAACTAACGGTTATGACTTTACAAGTAATACTCGTATAGTGGTTTATCTGCAAAGAAGCGTCCTATCAAAATGCAGCTTAGCACGCTACTCTTTAAGAACTTCTTAAAAATCTATTTGGTCTAATTTTATTAATTGTCTCGGCGTAAAAATTTAACAGTGTACAAAACCTAACTCGATTGTCTCAGCCGAAAAAAATCAGACCTCAGACATTTTTGATCTGACTATTAGTTAACTTTAACTTACCTTTTTTGAGACTGATGGTGCTCCAAGAGTAGTAATGGACGACGATGCCCCCATGTTTCAGTTCCACTCGTGCCAACTCCTTGATGTAGTCTTTCAATGCGTCCAGTAGCGGTTGGTACTGTTCGCCGAGGTACTGTCGGTCTAGTACCACGGCTGCGGTAATTACAAAATGTTACTTTCTACTTTCGCTAACCCGAAAACAAAAGACATTGGTGAAACTAATGTCCATTATTTTAGTACATACTAATATTAAAGCGGGATGTTTGATCGATAAAGTCAAAACCACAAATATTAGGCACCAACATCATTCATATTTGAGAACAGACGGGACAACTTTCGTATCTCAACATATGTGAGCCAATCCAACACACGTCATACGAGGAAACAATTCTAATATGGGTATTTTAAGGCATAAGGACTGTATCACACATTTTTATGAACCTACAGCACACTATCTCTAAAAGTATCCTTATCAAAATAGCATATGCAATTCATAACTGTAATTATAATTACGAAATACAAATTCTTCTGCCGCTTTTGGCGGGAATAGCCTTGGACCGTCTTGCTCTTGGCCGAATTTTTAACACCTTGAAGCCTCCGACTTATTCGCTATTTTTGGCTAAATCCAACTTAGCCAACAGAAACTGAAACGGTTTTATTGTGGTACATTCAATCAGCTACTTTTTTAGATTTAAACCGTTTTTCATATCTGAGTTAAGTACTTAATTACCTGCCTATGTAATTTACATAAATATCAGAAATGTCTTACCAAGAGATGCATTTGCTGTTATAAGCGAAGGAAAATCCTCTCCTCTCACGCTTATGAAACACATCAACACCACCCATATTCGCATTTTCAAACACGAGAACCCGACAACTCTGTCCTTCCAGAAATGATACCATTGTTTGTACTAAAGTTGTAGTATTTTTAATTATGACAAGGCAGTTATTATTAAGAGTTTAATTAGTAGTAATGAGAACAGGTGGGCATGATAACATTTCACGCGGAGGGCTTACCGACTGAATGGCAGAGGTATCGGCGAAGAAATAGTATTAGACATATAGCACAGGATGTGCTCAAAAGATAGATTTTTTCCACAAAGTATATTTTATTTATTTATTTAAATTTTATTGCACAATTAAAAAGTGTACAAGAGGCGGACTTAATGCCTTAAGGCATATCTACTCGTAGCCGGCCCAGTAATATTCAACTTATATCTAGGATACGATTATAAATCATCACGGAGTAACATGATGATGCATGCAACTGCGCCGAAATATCGGGTGCTCATAAACTCAAATATACATGGTAAATATCCCGTTTCGAATAATATTTATAATGTGAATGACCATGTGAGCTTGAAATCATCTAGGATACGATGTATATTTCCATTAGGTCTTGTACAATATCGTCAAAGGACAATCGAAACTCACTAATTACTACATACTACCACAAGTTCAGTCATGATAAACCGTAGGTACTGGTAACAAAGTTCGATTTTCGTTTAAATATTTTATTACAATTAGTGGCTTTTGGTTATCACCTGACAATATAAGCAAAAGTTCTGTTTTATCAGGGTGTACAAGGGTTTTTACTTAATTAGTCCTATTCAGTATTTTTGGGCAAAAATCGTGCCATGTATAATCGTTTTAAATGCAATAAATTTGAGTTTAGAGTTTGAGTGATCGTTCGTGCTAGAGTAAGAACAGAAAATGTAATTATTTTCAATATTACTATTTATTTATTTCTAATATTTTTCGTGGAACATCCCTTACACAACGAATCATGCCAGCAAAAGGTCAGGCAGCTGTTTAAAGATGCATGGCGAAGATAACACTATTTTCTATGACACGCATGAACGCTGCTTCCAAGAAATATCATAGGGTAGGTATTGAAATCTGGGTACATTTTCTGGAAATGTTAAAATATACATTTCCAAAAATTTTACAAAAGTACTATAACTAAACATTATCTAACTCAGAAGTCTGAAACCTAATTATTTAACACACGCTCTAAAAAAAATAGTAAATTATTATTATATATAATATAATAATTAATTATTAAAATCTTAGTTGCTAATAAAATGTTTGAAATAAAGATACATATTAATGTACATACCTAGAATACATATTAACGGTTTCATCCTAAAGCTCCTCTTTGGCAACCTAGTCCCAAGAATTGGCGATGCCAACTTTGATTCCGACTATTCATCACAGAGGAAACTAGGCCTTTTGGGATTAGGCCTTTTTTTACTTTAATATCCACTAACCTAAGTACCTACTTATACTGGTATCAAATGATATTTCCTATAATTAATTTTGTATTAAGCAGAACGTCTGCTAACGGTACCACATGTGGGCATGTATCCCAGAGTCGCGAGTTCGAGTCTCGCCTGAGGCAGTGGATTTTTCTACTTTTCCATTTTTTCTAAGCATTGTGGTATCGTTAGCAGACGTTCTGCTTAATACAAAATTAATTGTAGTATGGGGTAGCGCATTGTTATCGGTGAATTCTCAATACAACTTGGGACTCCGATGGCCGGTTGAGAAGTGTAAGACTTCTTCGGCAGATGTCGCTAGGCGTCCCCCTAAGACGCATATGGGATATAGTAGAGAAATTCGCAGCCATCAGGTGTGTCTCAGTAGCTCAGTTGGTCAGAGCGATGGGCATGTATCCCAGAGTCGCGAGTTCGAGTCTCGCCTGGGCAGTGGATTTTTCTACTTTTCCATTTTTTCTAAGCGATATTTCCTATATACGAGTATAAATCGTTCCAAGAAACTCATCGGCTGGAACCATACTGGTTCTATCGATCCTACGAAATGTGTCCTCTAGAAATCTACCCCCTTATTCATAAACGGCCACTAAAGTTACGAGATCGCTGATAATCGTTTGTCCCTTTCCCTCATATAGGTTGGACGGAAAGGGACAAACGATTATCAGAGGCCTCTTAACTTTAGTAAACGTTTATGAATAAGGGGGCTAGAGAATAACATGCCGCCATTTCAGTTTTAGGTAACATGCATCACATTCACAATCGAAAATTTCATTAAGTAAGTACCTATCTTGTATTGTAGTAGGTAAATAGGTTAGGTTACACATAACCGCTTAAAGTGTCAATCAGTGGAATCTGGACCAAGGGCAGGCCGTTCCGAAATGCCAAGGAAACACGTATAAAAACTTACCTACCTACCTGACATCCTCAGAAAACCGGTTAAAATATTCGATAGGAACATTAGGTAGGGTGATTGTGTTAGTTTTCGTCCACTCTTGTCAGTTTTCCGTCCAAACGTAGTTATATGTTTATCTTCAAGTTTTTCCCAAAGCTTAAAATTAAAAAATCTACTAAAGAATAAACTATAAATATAAATCAAATACAAACATCGAAAACATTGAAAAAATAATCAACCCAGCAGGAATGTCCCACTTTAAAAACATGCAAAAATAATTATGAATATAAACTATATTGACCTTAAAAAGTTTTTCTCATTTATTTGCAACAGTTTAATCAAGTGGACGGTAAACTGGACCTGGACGGGAAACTAGCACAATTACCCTACATAGGTACCTACCTACCCAGAAGAATACAGCTCCCATACATATACAACTGGGGTTTCAGTTGCACGTTCTAATTATGATTTAGTGAACTCGTTTTGTTAGAAACTTATGCAAAAAATATTAATTTACCCGAAAACAGCACCATCACATATAATGGTGCCATCCCGGTTTTGAGGTGCAGGTATGACGATGATGATGATGATAACTGAACCGAATTATTATACTCATAGGTGGCGTGAAAAGTAGGTAGTACCTAGTCACATGGTAGCTAAATTATTTTCATTTTCATTTTTGTTTATATTGAGACACGAGCCAGCGAAAGATTCCAGAATTAAGCTACAAGCGTAGCGAGTGGTTCAAAAAATTCGAATCTTGAGCGTGCGAGAGCATCAAGGGAGTATAATGCAACGTTTTTACCCACCACCGTGAGAAAAATTCACAGATTTCGTGCCTCACACGACTATCGAGCACATTGGAAATGAATCTACAGAAGTCGAAAAAATATTGTCGCTGAGCGACGAGAAAGTCGGGATAAGGAAAATGTTATAAAATAAAACTACGACGTTGAATGATAATTATTTTATTCTTAGATTAACATAAGTATCCTCGACATAACGCCTGTGAACCAGAGTTGGGCAAAAATTAACGTGATTGAGAGATAAGATAGATGATTAGATTTTGATTAGATTTTGCTTAGCTACTAGCTCCTTAACGTTTTTCCCTGACGAAACAGAGGCGGTACCTAGGTGAGTATAATATACATTTAGGATAAATGGCTATTTGTGACAATATTTCTAAAGGTATCATTTGGCGGTTGGCGCTTACGTCTTAAGTTATATAGTGCAGATTCAATATTGAGCAATAAAAGCGTAAATGCCAGTGGCAAATTTTTTTTTTTTTTTTTTATACCACGACGGTGGCAAACAAGCATACGGCCCGCCTGATGGTAAGCAGCTACCGTAACCTATGGACGCCTGTAACTCCAAAGGAGTCACATGCGCGTTGCCGACCCTTTACAATAAGGAGGATTCACTGTGTTGACGACTAAAGGAACAAGAAGTTCCCTCATCGTCAACACACTGGGTCCTCTTTGAGCTCTTTGGCAACCTTACTTACCTGCAGGAACACAACACTATGAGTAGGGTCTAGTGCTATTTGGCTGTGGTTTTCTGTAAGGTGGAGGTACTTCCCCAGTCGGGCTCTGCTCCAGATTTGAGCGATGACATTCGCTGAACGTGCCCTACCACACTTAGCGAGATGCCATTCGCAGTGCCCATACCTCTCTTAACGCAAATGTTACATTTACCAAAATATCGAAAAAAATTTTGTTAGTTTTTGATATGAGTGTATAAATGAATGCTCTCATTTAACTTTGAAACGGCCTGTTCGGTTTTATTGCGGTTTTCGGCTACAGTTAAGGCAGCTATCACACAGCTGCGGTTTCCACATGCGCTTTTCTTTTTCATTTTCATTGTCATTCTCATTCTCATTCGCATTCGCGTTCTCATTCTCATTATCGTTATCGTTATCGTTATCGTTCTCGTTCTCGTTCTCGTTCTCGTTCTCGTTCTCATTCTCATTCTCATTCTCATTCTCATTCGCATTCTCATTCCCATTCTCATTCTCATTCGCATTCTCATTCGCATTCGCATTCTCATTCTCATTCGTATTCTCTTTCTCATTCTCATTCTCATTCTCATCCTCATTCTCATAAGATTCACGATTGTATATCAACAGCGTTGGATATAAAAAATAAAGTAGCAGGGGTATTCTGTGACTTATCTAAAGCGTTCGATGTGATTAGTCATGAACTCTTGATAAAAAAGATAGGGAGGTATGGAATCAAAAACAACGTTCAAAAACTATTCGCATCGTTTCTTAAGAATAGGCAGCAAACGGTGGAGGTAAAAATTGAAGGTAAAAGTATGAAGTCTGGGGTAGGTTCTCTTGAGCTAGGAATACCACAGGGTTCGTCGCTCGGGAATACCCTTTTCTTGATGTTCATAAACGACCTTCCTGCTACCATTTCTGAAGGGGTGGCAGTACTGTTTGCCGATGACACCACTGTAATAGTAAATGCACCTACGTACTCACAGCTCGAACAAAAAATAACGTAGACATGCAACCAACTTCACGAGTGGTTCTCGGCGAACGGGCTCATCCTCAACGTCACGAAGTCCAACGTAATGTTGTTCTCAGCCGGAGGGAGCACAGACATCCCGCTAATTCAGAGTCCGATGCCGAGCTGTGTTTCATGCCAGTTCCTTGGATTTACAATTGACGTTAACCTGAACTGGAAAGAGCACGTTAAAAATCTTTGTGCCAGGCTGGGCAGTGCTATTTTTGCGTTAATCAAATTAAAACCGATTTTATCTAGTGACGCACTGCTTCAAATTTACTACGCATATTTTTTTTCGCTGATGTCATACGGTATTATTTTGTATGGGAACTCGACAGACTCGAAAAGAGTGTTTTTATTACAAAAACGAGCCGTACGAACATTAGCTGGTGTACACCTAAGGTACCCATGTCGAGAGTTATTCAAAAAATACAAAATACTGACACATTACTCACTGTATGTCTATGAGATTATAATGTTCACGCGTCGAAATATAAATTCATTTCAGCGTATAAATATGCCCGGCAGAATAACCCGCCAGACCGGGCGACTACAGCCCGTCCAGCATCGACTTGCATTACTCGACAAGTGCCCGCGTGTAATGGGCCCGGAATTTTATGAAAGTCTACCCGCAACTCTCAGAAATGAAACTTCCGATAATAAATTTGAACACCGACTAAAGGAACTTTTATTGTCTAGGAATTTATATTCTGTCGAAGAATTCACTGCAGATTTTAAAAGAACTGCAAAATGTTAATTATTTTTATAGAGTATTTTTACCTAATATTTTTGTTTATATTGTTATTTTTTTTTAATTGATTGACTTTGTTTTAGGTTTTGACATTTTTCTTTTATTTTATAATATTTATATGTATACCACTACCTAGGGTCTCTAGACATGTATACATAAACAAAATCCCTGTTGACATTCTTTATATTTTACTAATGACATTTTCTTTTTCTGTACATTTTTTTGATTGATTATTATTTTATTGTATTTTAAGTGACGATCTTTTAGTGAATCAATATTATTTTATGATGTAAAATACTGTGTGATTTTCTATAAGAAATGAATAAATCTAAATCTAAATCTAAAATCTAAATCATACGCATTCTCATTCTCATTCTCACTCTCACTCTCGTTCTCGTTCTCGTTCTCGTTTCCCGTTTTCGTTCTCGTTCTCGTTCTCGTTCTCGTTCGCGTTCACGTTCACGTTCTCATTCTCATTATCATTACCAGTATCATTCTCATTCTCATTCTCATTCGCATTCTCATTCTCATTCTCATTCTCATCCTCATTCTCATACGCATTCTCATTCTCATTCTCACTCTCACTCTCACTCTCGTTCTCGTTCTCGTTCTCGTTCGCGTTCGCGTTCGCGTTCTCGTTTCCCGTTTTCGTTCTCGTGCTCGTTCTCGGTCTCGTTCGCGTTCGCGTTCACGTTCTCATTCTCATTATCATTATCATTATCATTATCATTCTCATTCTCATTCTCATTCGCATTCTCATTCTCATTCTCATTATCATTCTCATTCTCTTAATAAAATAACTTGCTTAACAAACACAGCGAAGAGGACAAATCGTCAAACGTGAACTATGCGTCGTTGAAGAATTCCTTTCTCATGTTACATTTCACATGTTTATGGCATCAGCCGCAGTTCCACTTCATCAATATGTCACTGTGTTCAATGAAAATGCTTGATTTGATGATTTAAATACAAAAATCACTTTATGTATGCCTTTAAGATTTGAGAAGTTTCCTCGATTCCTCCTGGATCCCATCATCAGAACTTAGCTTGACGAAAATTTGTCCTGAGAATCTAACTTGCTTAACAAACATAGCGAAGAGGACAAATCGCCAAACGTGAACTATGCGTCATTGAAGAGTTCCGTTCTGATCATCATCAGCAGTTCCACTTCATCAAATGTTACTCTTTTGAATGAAAATGCTTGATTTGTTGATAAAAATACAAAAATCACTATGTTTTTGCCTTTAAGATTTGAGGAGTTCCCTCGATTCCTCATGGATCCCATCATCAGAACTTGAGCTTGACGAAAATTTGTCCTGACAATCTTACTTGCTTAACAAACATCGATGTGTGTTCGATAAGAGGAGGAATCGCCAAACGTGAACTATGCGTCTTTGAAGAGTTCCCTTCTGATCATCATCAGCAGTTCCGCTTAATCAAATGTCACTGTTTTGAATGAAAATGATTGATTTGTTGATAAAAATCACAACATGTATGCCATTAACATTTGAGGAGTTCCCTCGATTCCCCATGACGGAGTTATGGAGTAACAAACATAAAAAAAAAAAAACATACACGCTGAATTGAGAACCTCCTCTTTTGAAATCTTGAAGTCAGTTAAAAAAAATTAATGTGAAAAATGTCGTTCTGACTTTTTTCAAAAAGTCCCTTAACCCGATCGTCTTTTTTTAGGCTTAAATTGTTGCTGAAGACGTCACTCCGACGGAAGAGGAATGGCAGCTGGCCCATAAGGTAATCAGCCCGCAGAGAACTGAATGGGCAATTAACAGCTTTGACTCATTTAAATCGCCAGGACCGGATGGGATTTTCCCAGCCCTATTGAAATGGGGCGGGGAGATACTTATTCAAGGGCTAACCTCCGTCCTGGATGCCTGTCTGGCACACAAGTATGTGCCGACACAATGGAGAGATGTCAAAGTTATCTTCATACCAAAACCAGGTAAAAGTGACTACTCGGACCCCAAATCCTTCAGACCAATAAGTCTAACCTCCTTCCTACTTAAGACACTGGAGAGGTTATGTGAAAGGCACCTGAGGGAGACGGTACTAGCACATGTGCCGTTACATCCGAACCAGCATGCCTACAGCCCAGGTAAATCCACAGACTCAGCACTTCATGCGGTCACGACCAAAATTGAAGTAGCAATCAAGAACAAGACTATGTGCTTAGGCACCTTCATCGACATCGAGGGAGCCTTCGACAAAACTAAATTTACCAGTATAACTGCAGCGCTGGGAAGACATGGAGTGCACGCAGTTATAACCGAATGGGTAAACAAGATGCTGAGCCAGAGAACCATCAGACTCGGTACGGACAAAACAAAACAGGCACTAGTAGGTAAGGGCTGTCCCCAAGGGGGCGTCCTGTCCCCTCTGCTATGGAACCTGGTGGTGAACGACTTGAACTCAAACTCAAACTCAAACTCAAACATTTATTCAGTAAGTAGGCCACAAGGGCACTTTTACACGTCAAAGTAAAAGAGAGAGAAAAAACATCAAACTACACCGGTTCTAACCCTACACCTCTGACCCGAGAAGAATTATGTCCGGCAAGAAACTCGGCGGGACTTATTTTTTCAAAACAACAGTACATCAAAACTAAACAATACATATAAGTGCGTTGTTCTATAAGAAAACATATCAAACCAAGGTTAGATTAACCAACAATAGGTTATAGTTTAAGAAAAATACCAAAGAAAAAAGATGAGTCCAAATCTGACTATTGAAAATAAATTACATACAAGTTTGATATACTTTCTTACCTGAACTGTGTCTTCTACATAAATTTCCAAATTATAATAATCCATCATCAACAGTTAGAAACAAACTTTGAATTTAAATAATATAAAAAAAGTACTTAAGTGATTCTAGTATACAATAAACATACTATTTCTAAATTATACTTAGAGATGTATAAGGTCTCCAGGTGTCTTGATCTATATATTCTATATAATAAAAAAAAATCGCCAATCTAAACGACAATCACTATTACACAATCGGATATGCAGATGACATAGTGATACTGACAAGCGGGATGCACGCAGGAACGGTATGCGATGTTACACGCTCAGCGCTGGCGATAGTGAAACGCTGGTGCTTTGACAACGAACTATCGGTCAACCCAAAGAAGACAGAGATGGTAATGTTCACCAACAAACGGTCTTTGGGAAACTACCGCCTCCCAAAACTGTTCAATACAGAGCTCCAGCTGTCACCTGAGGTAAAGTATCTAGGGGTAATACTCGACAGCAGACTAAACTGGAGCACCCATCTCAACAACAAAATTGATAAAGCGACGGTCGCTTTCTGGCAATGTCGTAGAATGGTAGGTAGAACGTGGGGATTAAACCCCAAGATCACTCTATGGCTATATCAGGCAGTAATCCGACCAATCATATGCTTCGGCGCAATAGTATGGTGGCCACGCACCAAACTAGCTACGGTCGAAGCCAAACTACAACGACTACAGAGATTGGCCTGCATGGCAACCACGGGCTGCATGAGGACCACACCAACTGCGGCCCTGGAAGCAATGTTAGGCCTACCACCACTGCACCTCTTTGTCAAGCAAGAGGCTATGGCCACGGCGGTACGGCTAAAGAAGCTAAATCTCTGGAAGGCGCCTAGGACACCGCACACCGAAATCCTCATCGAGGCCGTAAGTAAGGAACCGCTCATAGAGGCGGCAACCGACGCGATACCTAGGCAGTTCGTTTTTGAAAAGAAGTACAAAATCCAGCTGTACGAAGACCCGGACGAGGGCCTCAACCCCAGGGAGTTGAGGATCTTCACAGACGGGTCCAAAACAAGGTCAGGCACTGGCTCGGGAGTTTTCTCAGAGGACCTAAACATACATATCTCTACACCATTAGGTGCCCAAAACACGGTTTTCCAGGCGGAGTGTATGGGCATAATAATGGCTGCTCATGCAATTGTCTCTAGGAAGGTAACGGAATACCCCATCCGAATACTCTCCGACAGTCGATCAGTTCTACAAGCCCTGCAGAGTCACAAAATAACCTCAGGTCTCATATACGAATGCCACAAAATCCTAACAGAGGTATGTACCACCAACAGCATAACCCTGCAGTGGATCAAAGGGCACAGCAACTCACGTGGCAACGACGCAGCTGATGTTTTAGCGAGAGGGGGCTCAGAGACGGAAGTGGTAGGTCCCGAGCCCATTTTACCTCTACCAGTTGCATGGCTGCGGAGAACACTGCTACATAACACCAAGGTAGAGCACCAACATTATTGGACTAACCTGAGTACATGCAGGCAAGCCAAGGAGGCCCTCCCGACGATCTACCCCGGATTGTCTCGGAAGCTAATACAGCTCAAGAGGCCGCAGCTCAGACTAATCACCGGAGTACTAACTGGTCATGCCCTTCTAAACAAACATCTTTTCACTCTAGGTGTCACAGACAGTCCCCTCTGCAGAGCCTGCATGGAGGAGGACGAGACAGCCGTCCACGTCATCATCACATGTACGGGGGTGGCAGAATACCGGGCGAAACATCTTGGTTCGCCGAGGGCACTCCCAGAAGTCGTCGGCAACGTAAAGGGTCTGCTAGGCTTCCTGGGGGAATTGGGATGGCACGAATAGGCCACCCAGCACGCAAAATAGGCGCAATTTATAGTCGTCGAGTTGCGGAAAACAGCCCGCGTAAACCTATAACCTATATATATAACCTTGTTGCTGACTAAATTGTCCAGAGGAGTTCTTCTCAAATTTTTGATATCATTCTTCGTTTCCAAAATATCGAACGCCAAAATCAAAAATTTGGAAATAATTGATTCTTTTTTTCACTATTCCGGCCATAACTTTTTTCTTTTTTGATTTTCTCAAAAAAATATTTTTGCATCTTACAGCTCTCGTAAATATGAGCCTTTTGAGCCATTTTTGAATATCATATCTTTACAACTTTCCGAGTTATAAGGGGATCGCACTTTTTCGTGAAATCGAGGCCTATAGGGTGATTGTGCTAGTTTCCCGTCCATGGTCAGTTTCCGTCCACCTGACGGTTCTGCTACAAATATATGGAGAAAACTTGAACGTAAATGAATTTTCCTGCGGAAGTTTGGTCTTGTTGCGATCCATAATATCTAAGAAACAATTCTACTATCATAAAAAAGTAATTTGACAAATAGTGCCTTTAAAAATAAAACATTAATAGCCGCCTCGAATTCGGCCCTAGCAAATGTCATCGCAATGAAGAAAAAAACTTGTGGCGGGAAAAGTTTATGATGAGTTTTATTAATGATTTAGGCAGTGCACTAAATATGTTTGGCACGAATTATCTATTTTAAAGTTAATTGTACAATATTTTAAGTGGAGATTAAAGTTTTAGAATATAATTAATATATAAACTTTGTGGACCAAAACTAGCAGAGCAATTTGGTATAAATTTCAGTTTTGCGACCACCTGATCCCGGAAATCCAGACAGCTAGGTAAATATTTCTAATGGTTATTTTACTTCAAAATACTTAATTAATACGTAATATTATAGTATATAGTAGTATGGTAATATTATATTTGATTACCTACACACTTTAGTTTCTGTCCATTCCTCATATAATGTTACGTAAATAAATGTAATAAATAAAACATTTAAATGACTTGAGCAAAGACTAAAACTAGCTCTTCTGTTGCATTGTTATCGTTAATGTACGAGTTTGTGAGTAGACAAAACTATAATTAACATTAGAATGACCAAATGGTAGTAGAATAACAATTATAACCTCCATACTATGGCGTGCTCTGCTTATTTCACTTCAAAAGAAAGCTTTGTGATCGTGCCATTGCCATCGTCCGTACACACACATACGCACACACACCCGTACATCTTTCACAATTAATATTATCCGTTATTTTCACTAAGCACTATCACATCACCTTTATCTATTTACCGGCAATTAAAACCAAAAACAAACAAACAAAAACATGCGCTGTTAAATATTTGAACAAATATCCGAAAAAAGGAAGTCTCGTGTTTTGAGCTGATTACTATGAAAAAAGCAACTTTTTTAAATAGTCGCATAACCTTCGGATCTGATCGGAACCAATCGGAAACCTTCGGCGGCACGATTCCGGGTAATGCACGACCCTTAGAGAATTCAACCAACCGGAGTCGCCATTGACAGGCGTTCCCCCTTTGCCGAGAACATATTACCAGTGGTCATGCATACACCTATTTGTACATTACGTACGAATAGCCACAGAATACACTTGACGTTCCCCTCCCCCGCAAAAATCGGCAGACTTGCTTTGTAAAGAAAACGGCAGACATGGCTACTCCGGGTTGAATTCTCTAAGGAACGACCCAATAATTAACGATCCAATGCGCGGTTGACCACGCTAGTCGTGTCAATTGCATTAAGCCTTGGTCAAACAGCAAGCGTGGCGCAGCGCCGCGGTCGCGCGGCGCGACCGCGGCACATGTTAACAGGTTAGCGACGTCAAACAGACTGCGTCCCGCCGGCACCGCGCCCCGCTTCTGTCGCGCCCCGCGCCGCGCGGCCCCTGGCGTCCACGCGGCGCGGGCGTAGCGCTGCGCGGCGGGACGCGGCGGCACGCTGCACCGCGCTGGGTCACATCAGTCGGACGTTAGGCAGCGCGGTGCGTCGTGCGAGCGTAGCAATATACTGTGATTGTGATTATGGATATAGAAAAAAATATCTTCTCTTCGAAAAAATAATCTTGGCTTCGAAAGGACTGAGCGAGTCACGCCCGCATCGCGCGCGGCCCCGCCGCGTTCGCGCGCGCGCAATGAGGGCGTGTTGAGAGCGCGAGGCCGGCGCGATCCACGCGCGCCCTGTTTGAACAGTCATCGCTTCGGCGTCACGCGGTGCGGACGCGGCGCTGCGCCACGCTTGCTGTTTGGCCAAGGCTAAGGTACAAACAAGTTGGAACCCGACCGCAGGCCGCAGCAGTACGTTCGCGTATGAAGTTCTATTCAAAGTCAGTGACACGAAGTCAGGCGATATATCGTCGCACGGCAGGTCGCGCCGCGCGACCGCTGCGCTGCGCCACGCTTGCTGTTTGGCCAAGGCTTTATAGTACAAGCAGTGACAGTGGTTAACATTAAAGGCCTACAATATCATTGTTTGGTGATAAAATGCCTTAGTTATAATATTCGATTGTTTGGTTGGGTTTAATATAATACCGTGATCGATTTAACAATACATATACTTGTATGGAAAAAACAAATTTATAAAAACTAACTACGCCATTTCGTTTCCTTAATCGTACCTAACTGTATGCTAATATTAACGGAAATAAAGAAACACGGTGTTAATCCTTACTATCATTAGTTTTTAGGATTCCGTAGCCAAAATGGCAAAAACGGAAACCTTATAGTTTCGTCATGTCCGTAGTTCGTCCGTATGCCATGGCCATTTTTTATTTGGAGACTATAACTAATATTGATGAAATTATAACAGAAGGTGTATTTTGTATACCCCTACTTAGTATTGTAGTAAAATTGCTGAAAATATTTTTTTTAGGGGGGAGCCACAAGGGGTTTTCCATACATGTAACAATTTTTTTTTACCAAAAATCATCATGTTGCACATCAATCGATAGGACTTAAAAAATAACATTGAGGTTTGTTTTAACATTTTTTGATTAAGTGGATATTTTCAGAAATAATCGTTCTTCTCAGTGGACGAAAACTAGCAGAGCCCAGGACGGAAAACTGACATTTATGGACGAAAACTAACGAATACCCCACTTTTTCAAATAATATTTTTTATACAAAATCTCGCAAGTATGGATAATTATCGCGTAATATTAACATAAACTAGACTATATAAGCTATAAAATGAAATATAATAGGTACATTTAAGTAAGGGTACTTTAAGATATTCTTTTTCTATCACAAAGCTGGTAAAATCGATAAGTGGACGAAAAGTAGCACAATTACCCTACTGGAACGAACGAAAAGACATTTCCAATGTCAAAATGTAATAAAATAAGTTATAAGTACAATATAAAGTGAAGCCATTAAATGCATGCTTTCAAAATTGTATAACTCAAAATCATCTCTTTAAATTCCATCCTGCCAGATAACGTGAAGAGACAAGTCAAAAAAAATATTCTTAGGGATGTCATCTCCTAAGCTGTTACTCAATGGGTGAAGTGGTGAAAATTCCTCTTCAGCCTCCACGCTCAGGATTCTATTTTAAACGGCTATTAGACATTGGCAACATGTAGGGTCCAACCTGTCGGGTTGGTAGGTGTAATGGCACGTAGGGAGTAGGAGTCCCGATCTAGGGCGATCGGGGCGATCGGCAGTGCCCCGACATCCGCAGCTGTTTATGGAGGTCGTTAGAGTTATTTTATCTTTTTAGGGTTCCGTAGTCAACTAGGAACCCTTATAGTTTCGCCATGTCTGCCCGTCCGTCCGTCCGTCCGTCCGCGGATAATCTCAGTGACCGTTAGCACTAGAAAGCTGAAATTTGGTACTAATATGTATATCAATCACGCCAACAAAGTGGTAAAATAAAAAGTGGAAAAAAATGTTTTATTAGGGTACCTCCCCTATACGTAAAGTGGGGAGTGATTTTTTTTTCGTTTCAACCGTGTTTATTGTACCTGTAATTTCTACAAAATCACAATGAAATGACGTGCTTTCAAATAAAGTAAAAACGGTGAAAATCGGTTCACGCAATAAAGAATTATCCCATAAAAATCATCTTCCATACTTTAAGCTCGCGCGCAATAGTTTACTTAATTTGCCGATAGATGTCGCTGTACGTGGAACGCTCATATCATATCCTACATGGCGGTGTTATTTTAACTCTTAAGTGGGGACACTTATTGTGACGGACGGAAAACTACGGAACCCTACACTGAGCGTGGCCCGACACGCTCTTGGCCAGTTTTTTATTTATACATTTTCTACACATTCCGTCTGGTTTTTTATTTAAAGTAAAAGTTAAAATGTGTAGATTCGCTGGTAATTAATATATTTATCTAGTTTTGTATTTAAATAATAGAAGGGTTGGGCAGATGAAGTTAGATTCAGGCATCTCGAGCGGTCATTTAAATATCTATAATAATAAAAACAGTTTCTTTTTTTATTTAATGTATACAGTTATAAGTACTATCACCGTGCTTTACTAAAATACATTTTTTAGAGGTTTTGAAGGCATCTCTGTAAACGTTGGTAGGGACGATTTGTTGGTGTGGTAGGGTTTGTAGGGACGATTTGTAGGGAAAGTGTAATAACGGGCCCAACGCCGACAGGAGTTGGACACAACAGGTTGGGCCCTACAAATTGCCATGTGTAATAGCCGTTTTAGAATCCTTCACTTCGTATGCTTCGTTCGGGATTAAAATGTACACCCTAACTCCCATCGTGACACATGTATCGACTAAAATCAAGTTGGAATATTTACTAAAGTTTATATTCCCGCCAAAAAATATCTACCAAGTTCACTTCCTTTATCATTGGAGCCAATTGCTTTATGAAACATTTCTTTGTGTTCGAAAGTTTTTTTCTAGAGCTTGGACGATGCAAAATGACGTTATGACAGCCACGTTACGTCAGTGACGTTTAGTTTTGAGGTTATGTTGTTTGTTTTTATTTTGCTATTAGATTATTTTAGTCTTAAACAATTAAAATAATGTCTACAGACTACAAAAAAATATTCGTCACCGTAGGCACAACACGATTCGATACCTTATGCCAAACCATCATTAAGGAATCCACACTTGAAGCCTTAAAACTATTAGGATGCAAAGAAGTAACCATGCAGATCGGCTCTAGCGATTTACAAACGGGCGGATACGTAAAATCTGGAGTTAATCTGAATGTATACAAATACAAAGATTCTCTAGACGGTGATATGATGAATGCCGACCTGGTAATAAGTCATGCGGGGGCAGGAACTTGTTTGGAAGTTTTAGAAGCCAACAAACCCCTTCTAGTCGTCGTTAACGAGGACTTGATGGATAATCATCAACTGGAGCTAGCGGAGCAGCTGCAGGTCGACGGGCACCTGTACTACTGTACTTGTGACACGCTGGAAAGCACTTTGCATGAAGTAGATTTTAGTTTACTCCGGCCATTTCCTAAACCTGATACTACATTGTTTGTTAAGTTTTTAGATGATGTATTCAAAGTTATACGTGAAAAGTAGTAAGTATGTAAATATACTGCAGCTGCTACTAATATTACTTAGTGAAAGCATTGGAAACTGGTATTTTTGGTGAATGAATTTAATAAATTCAATTTGTATGAGACATTCCATACTTAATAAAAAATTAAGTCATATTAGTTTTTAACACTTTCGCAACTGGGTATAATTTTAAACAATACCCCAGAAACCGAGAGAACTCGCAACACAATGCCGCACGCCGCGTGCCTACTAGGCGGACGCTCAGGGCTGTGCCGAGTAACTTTGAATGTAACCAACTAATAAGAATTTTTATTTTTAAATCGCATTAGGTGAAGTATACACACTGCCTGTATATTTAAAAATCAACTTTTCGATCACATAGGTACATGCATAATAATCAGAAGTATTAAAACCTTTCTGTTAGTGTCAGCCCTGTGGTGGCGAAGTTGCAATGTGTGCCCGCCAGGCGGGCTCTTTGGCGTGGCATGTAGGTTTATAGCCTAGCGGGCTTAGCCGGCACCTGAGCAAACACTACGAGTACCTACAAGGCGGGTTCTTGGTTGTGAAAGTGTTAATAAATCAGAAATGGCAATGTTTCTGATTTTTCTAAATAGTGTTAAGAACATAGGTACATTTTGTTAGGTGTATATTAAAAGCAATGCATTTCAATGCAAAGTAATAGTAATATCCTAAACTTTGTATGTATAAGTTTTATTTATAATTAATCAGTAGTATTATGAATGAATATGATTAAGCCTTTATTTTAAAAAATATTTTTGTTACCACTTAAAGCGATATTAATAAAACAATACATATAACTTAAGTTTTTTTAATCAAAAAATACAGATCACTTGAAAAACACATCAAATATACAGCAGTATATAGTACATATTATTTGTCTCTAAAACAAAAGTTCTAATTATTATTCATACATTTTGAAAACAGATTTGTTTTGACTTTGTATTACAATACTTAGTCCTATTAATATGAATCAGATTCAAAAGGGTAAAGAAAAGTATACAAACTACTTCAGGAATTTTATATTTGAAAGTAACAGTGTGATGTAATGAATATATTGAATAAGTAATAAGTCATGTTTACATGTCCAAAACTGCCATTTTTTTATTGGCTGAATTTACTTTATCTGTAAGAAATATTTGGTGTTCTTGTTTTCCCCTAAAAGACAAATAAGTAACCACATTTTATCTACACTCATACTGTAAGTACTCTAAAATGCGTTCAAAACCCGTAGACAATGACAAGCATTACAACAAACGATTTAACTATGATAAGTTTCTTATCTGCGGCAGTAACGTAATTTTAACTATGCATGAATGAGTTTCAAATTTGGAACATCGAATTTGATAACATAATGTTACCGTCATGGCCAACTCGATTGGTCCCGCGCGAGCGCCGGCACAATCGAGTAGGCCATGACGGTACAATGGCGGTCATTCTATGGTTTCCGAACAATTAATTTAATATATATAATATGAGTGTAGATAAAGCAGTGTATGCAACTGTACGTAATTAGGCCTTAAAACACTCGTGTGATCTTATTATGAAATTCGCCTGCGGCTCATTTCATAAAACCACACTCATGTTTTAAGGACCCTTATTACGTAACAGTTACATAAACTACTATTAAGCTGGCAGAGACTTTAAGATTATAAACAAACCAATCAAATAAAATTAATTGAAAAGAAAATATTTTCATCTCATACACTCTTACTTAAGGCAGTATGATAACAATGTTCAAGAATTTCAAGATGATGCTATTGACAATGACGTAAGATATTTTAGGCATAAGGACTAATTATTTACGCCTCACACACTGCCATTTCAGTTCTTTCCTACCAAATTTTCAAATTGTTTTACAAGTTGGTACTACACAAAATCTTATAGCATTAATACTCAAATTTTAACCTTTTAAACACATCAAACTATTGTAACCAACTAATAACAAGGAGCGCTTATAAAACAATTTTATTATCAATAACTAGCCAATTTTAAAATAGTACAGTTTAGGAATACATTAACACATTAATTGCCACCCAGCCAAACAAAACATCCGCGCCAGGCCACAAAAATATATACGACCCGATAGGCGGGTACAGTTGCGCACTTATCGAACGAATCGACACTACACGCCAAGAACCCAACAGTTGGGTACACGATAGGGTTGCACTAAAAACATTTGTTGTTATGTTGGTTTGTTAACTTATTACGTTATACCGGAAAATTAGGCCAACGTCTATCTCCGGAATCTGATAGATAATACACATCAATATCTAATTATTAGAAACAATTCAAGTTGAAAATTGAACGCGTGACGGGGATTCTCTAATGAGTTTCTTTATGACTTCGCGATCACACGCTAGATCAAAATCATCAAGTGAAAAATGGTTAAAATCGTGAATTTTTTCCGAGTATGTTTGTTACTACTAATATTTTAGCGACAACCCTGCTCGTCAAAAACAGTACCCGATATCGGGTCCTCAGGCGTGGCCTTTAGCCATGTATAGCTATAGTACCACGATCCCGACTAGATAGAGAGGTAGAGCGGCCTGGGCACGAAATCATAAAATACCCGATAGTCGGGTTTCCGGCATGGAATGTGTTAAATTCACAAGAATATGGATTTTAATGGGCAAAATGTCAATGTAAATTACAGTGCATGGAGTTGTAGCTTATCACAATAAGGACTGATGTTGAAAAAAGGCTAAATATTAGAGTTTACACTAGTTTCTTAGCCTCGAAGAAGCTCTTCAGATGCTTCATCTGACAGTAGCCGATGCCGACGAGCACGCCGGTCTGGAGTAAACTCCACCACAGAACACGCTGGTTGGTGCTCTCTGATGTTTGTCTGAAGCGTTCCTCACGGTGCTGTAAGCAAAAAGTTTAGTGCTTTACTGTCGTTTTTTCGTTAGCCTACTGCTTAGTAGATAATTTTTTGGTGACCAAAGGTGTCCAACCCAATTAATTGAAATTTGCGGCGGTCTAGTGGTGTATTCTCGTGAAAATAAATTCACGCCCTCAATTTCAACATTAACAATCTTTGGTCAATATATTGTTCACAGTGGATACAGATTACGTTTAAGTTACGTTTAAGTTAAATAGCCGATTGCTTCTCACTTATAATTATGAAGCAATAGACTATAATATATAGCCTCTGGTAGAGCATTATATTATTGCAATAGACAATACTATAATGAATAGTAGATACAATAAGATCCAAAGAGCTCAAAGAGGACCCAGTGTGTTGACGATGAGGGACCCTCTTGTTCCTTTAGCCGTCAACACAGTGATCCTCCTTTTTGTAAAGGGTCGGCAACGCGCATGTGACTCCTATGGAGTTGCAGGCGTCCATAGGCTACGGTAGCTGCTTACCATTAGGCGGGCCGTATGCTTGTTTGTAACCGTCGTGGTATAAAAAAAACCGTGTCTGTGGCCACGAGTGAAAAGACTTACAAGTTCCTTCCCTATCTGTATGAAACTAATACCCCTTTTCAGTAGCGCCACTAGAGTTCTTATTATTAAAAAATCTTTGACTTCTACTTTCGTTGGCGCTACAACCTTTTGTGGGTCTTGCTCTTGTAAAAAAATAAAAATAACACTTAAAGGAAAAATAATCTTCGGAAATTTTCTATTAATCTGTACAAGTACCTAAGGTAAATTTTGGTAAACAAGCCTTACCCGCTGGTAGCTCTGCTCCTTGGTGATCTGGTGCACCTGGTCCAGCAGTTGGCGGATCCTCAGCTGCAGCTCCGTCAGCTTGTCCTTCTGCGCCACATTGGCGTAGTCGACGGCGTGTTCACCCACCTGGATGTCTAGATGCACCTGTAAATAAACATGTATGATGATGATATGTATGTCAAACCTGGAAATTCTCATCGAAGGCGAAGAGAATGATAGTTTCATGCCAAAGGGGAATGGAAAGGAACATACTAAAAATAAAGAAAATGGAAAAGATCAGGCACTCTATAATCAGAAACAAGACCAAGGTTATAGATGCACTATGCCAGGCCCAGAAACAAAAATGGAGATGGGCTAGCCACGTTGCCAGACTCCAGGACGAAAGATGGACTTTACAAGCGACAGCCTGGAGAGGTCCTGATGGTAAAAGGAAACCAAGACGGCCACTGGCACGCTGGGCTGACGACATAGTCAAGGTGGCGGGGGCCAACTGGGTATGGGTGGCCCAAAATCGAGAGAGGTGGAAGACTCTGGAAGAGGCCTACACCTCGTAAGAGGGTTCTGGTGTGTTTCTTTACCCAACAAATTTAGGTTAAATTATCCTAGACTAAGTTTGCAATTTATTTTAGATTTATTTTTTTGCACCCAGAAATAAGGCTTTTTTATTTTATTTTATTTTTATTATGTAGGGACGCCTGGGGGCTTAGCCAAGATGACAATCGTTTGTAGAAAACGAAATGAAACACTATCGGTCCCTATCACTCTTCCATATTAGTGTGATAGAGAGAGGGATAGCGTTTCGATTTGTTTTCTACAAACGATTGTCATCTTGTTTAAGCCCCCTGGTTGGAATGCAGGCGAGCTATTGTGTGCTGCTCAGCGGCGGCGGTGCCACTATAATGAAAATCAATTCATTATATGGTGAATTGATGAATGTTGAAGGTACACCATGTACATAATTATGATTATTATGGCTGTACCTGCACCGCTTTGACTGTGGCGCCGCTGTGAAGCATACTCTGTAGCGGCGCCACTTAAAACTCATAGATATAAACAATATAAACTTTTTTTTTTCTTATGGAAATTATTGTGTACATATTGAAAATAATCATTAATGGGCTACTGATATGATAGAGTGGTGCCCTAGATACAATAAGAGAAAACAAGGTAGCCAATATTGTAGATGGGAGGAAGACATAAAGAACATAGCAGGAACAACATGGATGAGAATGGCAAGAGACAGATTGGCATGGCAATAGCTTGGGGAGGCCTGTGCTGCAAAGCAAGACAGTCAGTGACTGTTAAAAAGGCTTATATTGTATATTATAAAAGAAACTTTGAGTACATCTAGCATGCACATAGAAGCTATGTACAGCTATATGTAGATAGCTTATTCAATGTTTGTACAGCTGCCTAGTTATTGCATACGACCACACACATCTGACGTGAATAATACATTGATATATGTATTTACAAGTCTCAAACAATACATATATATCTAGCTTACAGTTCTTATTGGAGTTTAAATCATATTTTTACTAAAACAGTATGTACAGAAACAAAAATATGTATAGATTTCATTTTTATGAGCACCATGTACTAAGTTTTCGTATACGAATATTTGATAAATCTATCAATTTCAGCTTATGTTTTATCAATAGTAAAAGAGCCTCACTTTAGAAAAATTTTTGAATTACAAAAATTTCATTTCAGCTCAATCATTCTTGCAATAATATGTTATGCCTTAGCTGCAGATATGTTTCACTCACAACCACTAAATGTTTAAGTCTATCATAACACAGCTTTCAAATCAAAACAAATAGTATAACAATTTTAGGTAAATAATTATATCTGTCAATGTAATTAATTCTCTTAATTTACCATTAAGAATCTAATTGGAATAGTTGGAGGTTTTCTAAGAGCACAGTTTACTCCTAGTATTGCCACGTATTGTAAAGTGGTCTGGGCCTAGAGGTACCAGAAGAAGAGGCAAACCGTGTGCCAGATGGGAAAATGAAGTAGCAACAGTTGCAGGAAAAAATTGGCTCGAGATTGCTAAAGATAGAGCGAAATGGAAGGCCTTGGAGCAGGCTTATACCCGAAGTTTTCTAATTATCCTGTATGGACCACAGGATAATTAGAAAACTTAAATATCTATTGTAAAAAAGCCTAAAATATTTAAAAAATATGAAATATTGCCACATATCTTACCCGCAACTGAGAGCCGCTGAACCAAGAGGTACTGTTAGAGTACATGCAAATGACATGCTCTCCCGGGGTAGTGGAGGTGAAGGAGATCTTGCCCTCGGAGGAGTATACTCGAGAGAGCACCACCCCGTCGTTGGGGTCGCGGACCTCCACGTGCATACCGATCCCGGGCGAGGATGGCATGAACCCTCCTGAGCGAGGGTCGTATAACTCTACCTTGTAGTTCACTAAAAAAAAGAGATTGTCAATGGTATTTTTGTTTTAGATCGTTATGCGTAATTAAACGAAATGTGAATGGAAGCAGGCTTTTAATCGGGCTAATATACAAATATGAAATGGTAAGAGACTACGTTACCCATAACAGTCGTGTCATCCGGTATTTCTTCAATAAAGCATTTTCGCTCCCCCTCCGCAATGTGGAAATATAGAGCGGAGGTCAAATCGAATATTAGAAATAATGCAAATATAGAGGAAAGCTTTAGTTGTTCCATATTTTCGGGCTTATAAATCGGCGACTATCCTAAAAATGAAATGTGACATGACAGTCATGACACACGTCACCTAAAAGCTAAAACAGCTATTAGACATGGCAATTTGTAGGGCCCAACCTGATGTGTACCCTGCCCCTCCCTCGACCTCCTTCAGCTCCCTACGGGCACAACTATTACACCTCCCAACACATCACGTTGGGCCCTACATATTGCCATGTCTAATAGCCGTTTAAACGGCAATACGTTCGGATTCACATGTTTATGGAAAACGGTGGTCAAAAAGAAATTATGTTTTGCCGAGCATATATTATAAGTAACATTAGTTATTTAAATGTTTGTAATTTATCTCATTATTTGAATTTATTGTATACTGACCATTTCAAAATGTAATTGGAATAAGAATATCGGAAGCCAAACCTTACTGAAATGAAAATGAGCCAGTGTTGCCAATGTCATTCATTTCTTTTCGCATTTAATGGGGATGGCATCTGTCACAATGACTTTTCTAACAATGGTCCTTAGAAATGCTATATTTGTATGGTGGGAAGTAGTTTTTATTTATTTTAGCGAAAATGACACACTGTTTCGTCTCAATCTTATCTGTGGTCTCAATCAATCAATTTTGGCAATCTAACTCAATCTGCCCAATCCGACCGTTAAAGTACTTAAAAACTAGATATATATAATAAACCTATTGATTCTTATGTCTATGTTACTACCTAATCTACCTAATATAATAATTATTTTAGTAAAAGATATTTATTAAAATGATCGTCAGAGTTTTCGTTAAATTCAATAATTTTACTTGCACTTAAAGCCTTAACTTTCAATATTACGTAACCCAATAATTACCCAACTTGATAGGTAAAGTCACTTTACGTCACACCTGGCCATAATGTGAGTTTTACCGCTCGCTACGCTTACGGTAAAACTCGCATTATGGCCAGGTGGGGACGTAAAATTGTGTACTCACCACGGGCAGTAAAAAAGAAAGCCCTCTATCGCATATTTACAACCCTCGCCTGCGGCTCGGGTCCCAAATACCTGCGATTTCGGGCTTTCTTTTTTTTTACAGCCCTAGGTAAGTAATGTACTATTATCTACACTCATACTGTAAGTACTCTAAAATGCGTTCAAAAACCGTAGACAATGACAAGCATTACAACAAACGATTTAACTATGATAAGTTTCTTATCTGCGGCAGTAACGTAATTTTAACTTTGCATGCTCAAATATTGTTAAGCAATGAGTTTCAAATTTGGAACATCGAATTTGATAACATAATGTTACCGCCATGGCCAACTCGATTGGTCCCGCGCGAGCGCCGGCACAATCGAGTTGGCCATGACGGTACAATGGCGGTCATTCTATGGTTTCCGAACACTTAATTTAATATATATAATATGAGTGTAGATAAAGCAGTGTATGCAACTGTACGTAATTAGGCCTTAAAACACTCGTGTGATCTTATTATGAAATTCGCCTGCGGCTCATTTCATAAAACCACACTCATGTTTTAAGGACCCTTATTACGTAACAGTTACATAAACTACTATTAAAAGCAATGACAATGACCACCCTAAACCAGCCTAGTGTCATTGACAGTTGGATGGGAGACACCAGGAGACCATGAAGTTAAATAAAGTACTATCCGGATTGTCTTCTGATCCGTGCAGAAGCATGAAGTTAAATACAATCTGGAGGTCATACTTCGACCACAAAGTGAGGCCGAAAGAGAGGGTAACGTAGGGGGCTGCATCTCATTCTAAGTAGAGTGACCATATGTACTATGATGGATGTGGGATTAGTATGAAGATAAATATAAAATTAAATATGCTTGTCGTCTAGTAAGTATTGTCCAGAAAGAGAAGTCTCATAGTTCATATGGGAACTTATACATTCTACTGACTTAAGGAGCTGGCCACTTCAGATACGTTGACGCAATAATGAGAGCAGAGAACCCCTCTAATTAGTTTACTATTTTAAACTTATTGCTAGATCCAGGCATCTGGCAGCTATTTATCGGAGGACGTCAGAGTGACAGACCAGCAAAATATTTCAGTTAATAGGTAAAAACTGTCGAAGCCTATAGCTAATATAATAACAAAAAAGTAAAAACATTGCGTATCGCTACGGAAAACAGTAGGTAGGCGACAAACAATACATTAACGTAATGTCATTTTGCACTATTTTCCCCCAACAGAAACTCCTGAAAATGATATAATCTTATTAATTACATGATACTGCACTGCATCAAACCTAGAACTGTAAGATATTTATTTCTCACAAGTCGTTTGCATAACACTGATGAACAATTGTCAGATGTCCGCGTCTCAAAAATAGGGGATAGTTAGTGTAGCAAACTAAAATTAAGTAAGTACAGGCGGTTCGTGGCTCTCACTATTGCGTCATATTATCTGATGTGGACAGTTCTCCGACTTTAATATACTTAAAGGTAAATAAAGAAAACATCAATAACATCAAACTGCTCAATGGTTGACTGGAAGAGATCTCTTCCATGTACAAATATTGTATACTAGCTTTTGCCCGCGGCTTCGCTCGCGTTAAATTCTCCATACAAATTTCCACCCTCCATTATAGGGAAGTGGGGGGTTAGAAAGAGACAAAAAGTAACCTATCTCACTCTCCATCCCTTCAACTATTTCCACTTAAAAAATCACGTCAATTCGTCGCCCCGTTTTGCCGTGAAAGACGGACAAACAAACACACACATACACTTTCCCATTTATAATATTAGTATGGATTCTTCCTGTTGTATTTTTCTTTGTTGTACAATAAAGTATATTTTAACGGCCTCCTAGCCTAGTCGGTAGTGACCCTGCCTATGAAGCAGGAGGGCCGGGTTCGAATCCTGGTCAGGGCATTTATTTGTGTGTTTATCACGGATATTTGTTCCTGGGTTATGGATTTTTTCTATGTATTTAAGTCTTTATATGTATATATCTATTACATATATCGTCGTCTAGTACCCACAACACAAGCCTTATTGAGCTTACTGTGGGACTAGGTTGATTTGTGTAAGATTGTATCCCATAATATTTATTTATTTATTACTGCCACTACTATAATTTTTTTTATGGCCTTGTGCCATTTTAGGACCCTTTCGAAAGGGCCTAAAAAGACCAGCGGGCCACTCCTGTCCTGTGTAAGTAATACTTAGGAACAGACCATGTACTTGTGTACATTTCTGTAAAAACAGCAAAACCGACCCGCAGCTTGCCGACATCATAGTCACCCTATTGTTTGACAATCTTAACTTGTTGTTAAATCGTAAAATTGAATGATTGTGGATTACCGGTGAAAGAAAAGTCTACTTTATTGTAAAGTCTCACCCCTGCACCCTTTTACGCAACATATCTTGACCATTTTTACTTAAAAATGTTGTTACGAAATGTTGTTGAGCTGAGCGGCGTCATTTGAAATAATATCAGTGACATATTATGACAGTGATGGGACGGATGGGATGAGGATACCAGACCGTATTTAAAATATTACAAAACTTACTACTGTCTGCAATATTAATTGCAATTCTTTAATTTAATGAATGAATAATATTTACGTCGTAAAAAAATTCGAAGCAGCTAAAGGGGAACAAAGTATTAATTAAAATCTTGCAATAAATTATTATAAGTAAGAAGTAACTTCTAGTGTGTTACTAAAATAAATGTAGATAAAATAAAACCACAATGGTAAGTTTCATAAGTTGGCAGCATTGTGCGAGTGAGACACCGCCCCCTACATTATGCTCTCTATCGGACCGTTTTTATTACTTTTTACTAGTGACCTATGAACGACTGTTTTGCTCGGTAATAAGGTTCAACTGTGGTTAGGGAAATATAGTAAAAGTACTATCCGGATTGTCTTCTGATCCGTGACTTGTTTATGATAAGTAATTTTTTTTGTGTTTCAGATGTAGAAACTGGCTTCTCGGACCCGGAAAATGTGCCACTTATTCCCATAGATATAAAATGGCGCTTGTCGCTAAAAGATAAACGAAGTGCGCAAAAGAGAAACCAACACGTATATGAACATTCCACGAGTGCAAAAGAGACACACGATCATTTTGAAGGAGTGACAGCTTTTGAATTTGGGTAGTCAGCTTACGTACCCACGTCGTGACGGCTCATATTTTAGCGTGGAAAATATAAAACAATCGTGAATTAACTTGGGATGAAAAAGGAGAAACATGGTGTCGTGTTGTGTTCCAGATTGGACTATTACTCATAGGAAAAACCCAAGTAATTACTCATTTCACAGGTTTACATGATATTCCGATCGATGTCTTTGAAACAATATTTTGTCATACTAGCAAAATAAATCGTGTAAGTATTTACTAGATACTATTAATTATTAGTGTTTCGTATACTGTGTGCTAATATTTTATCATAATAGTTAATATTCATGATTATTTTGTGTAAAAACCGAAACATTTATTCTACGCTGGGGATTGACAAAACGTTTTAGGGACTTATATCGATAACTGTTCGATATGAAAATTATAATTATTGCTTCAAAAAAATCCAATGAATAAATTAATATTATATTCACATTACGCCATTACGTAAGACGATTAAATTAGAACATTATATCCGGTTTTAAACGGGTATTTTTATTATTAAAGATTTTTTTACCTTGCAGTATTATTTCATTCAAATATGGCGCTCAACACATTTACCTAGCGGAATTCGCTACCATAGTCAAAAAGCAGCGGAAAACGGAAATCGGGCTGAATATTGTATATGGGCTCCATACAAAAATTCAGCTCCCGTAAAGAAATTTCCGACTTTTATGCTGCGGCTGATTTTTATTTATGATAGCTGGATTCCGCTCAAGTGTGTGCCGCGCCTAAAAGCGACTAGTCAAACGATTAGAACGAGATAAAAATATAGTTGGAATGAGAGGTCAGCTGTCAAAATGGTCATGCGATCAATCGAATGCGCTTTCGACCACGGATCAGAAGACAATCCGGATAGTACTTTTACTATATTTCCCTAACCACAGTTGAACCTTATTACCGAGCAAAACAGTCGTTCATAGGTCACTAGTAAAAAGTAATAAAAACGGTCCGATAGAGAGCATAATGTAGGGGGCGGTGTCTCACTCGCACAATGCTGCCAACTTATGAAACTTACCATTGTGGTTTTATTTTATCTACATTTATTTTAGTAACACACTAGAAGTTACTTCTTACTTATAATAATTTATTGCAAGATTTTAATTAATACTTTGTTCCCCTTTAGCTGCTTCGAATCTTTTTACGACGTAAATATTATTCATTCATTAAATTAAAGAATTGCAATTAATATTGCAGACAGTAGTAAGTTTTGTAATATTTTAAATACGGTCTGGTATCCTCATCCCATCCGTCCCATCACTGTCATAATATGTCACTGATATTATTTCAAATGACGCCGCTCAGCTCAACAACATTTCGTAACAACATTTTTAAGTAAAAATGGTCAAGATATGTTGCGTAAAAGGGTGCAGGGGTGAGACTTTACAATAAAGTAGACTTTTCTTTCACCGGTAATCCACAATCATTCAATTTTACGATTTAACAACAAGTTAAGATTGTCAAACAATAGGGTGACTATGATGTCGGCAAGCTGCGGGTCGGTTTTGCTGTTTTTACAGAAATGTACACAAGTACATGGTCTGTTCCTAAGTATTACTTACACAGGACAGGAGTGGCCCGCTGGTCTTTTTAGGCCCTTTCGAAAGGGTCCTAAAATGGCACAAGGCCATAAAAAAAATTATAGTAGTGGCAGTAATAAATAAATAAATATTATGGGATACAATCTTACACAAATCAACCTAGTCCCACAGTAAGCTCAATAAGGCTTGTGTTGTGGGTACTAGACGACGATATATGTAATAGATATATACATATAAAGAATTAAATACATAGAAAAAATCCATAACCCAGGAACAAATATCCGTGATAAACACACAAATAAATGCCCTGACCAGGATTCGAACCCGGGACCTCCTGCTTCATAGGCAGGGTCACTACCGACTAGGCTAGGAGGCCGTTAAAATATACTTTATTGTACAACAAAGAAAAATACAACAGGAAGAATCCATACTAATATTATAAATGGGAAAGTGTATGTGTGTGTTTGTTTGTCCGTCTTTCACGGCAAAACGGGGCGACGAATTGACGTGATTTTTTAAGTGGAAATAGTTGAAGGGATGGAGAGTGAGATAGGTTACTTTTTGTCTCTTTCTAACCCCCCACTTCCCTATAATGGAGGGTGGAAATTTGTATGGAGAATTTAACGCGAGCGAAGCCGCGGGCAAAAGCTAGTATACAATATTTGTACATGGAAGAGATCTCTTCCAGTCAACCATTGAGCAGTTTGATGTTATTGATGTTTTCTTTATTTACCTTTAAGTATATTAAAGTCGGAGAACTGTCCACATCAGATAATATGACGCAATAGTGAGAGCCACGAACCGCCTGTACTTACTTAATTTTAGTTTGCTACACTAACTATCCCCTATTTTAAGACGCGGACATCTGACAATTGTTCATCAGTGTTATGCAAACGACTTGTGAGAAATAAATATCTTACAGTTCTAGGTTTGATGCAGTGCAGTATCATGTAATTAATAAGATTATATCATTTTCAGGAGTTTCTGTTGGGGGAAAATAGTGCAAAATGACGTTACGTTAATGTATTGTTTGTCGCCTACCTACTGTTTTCCGTAGCGATACGCAATGTTTTTACTTTTTTGTTATTATATTAGCTATAGGCTTCGACAGTTTTTACCTATTAACTGAAATATTTTGCTGGTCTGTCACTCTGACGTCCTCAGATAAATAGCTGCCAGATGCCTGGATCTAGCAATAAGTTTAAAATAGTAAACTAATTAGAGGGGTTCTCTGCTCTCATTATTGCGTCAACGTATCTGAAGTGGCCAGCTCCTTAAGTCAGTAGAATGTATAAGTTCCCATATGAACTATGAGACTTCTCTTTCTGGACAATACTTACTAGACGACAAGCATATTTAATTTTATATTTATCTTCATACTAATCCCACATCCATCATAGTACATATGGTCACTCTACTTAGAATGAGATGCAGCCCCCTACGTTACCCTCTCTTTCGGCCTCACTTTGTGGTCGAAGTATGACCTCCAGATTGTATTTAACTTCATGCTTTCGACCGGCGACTTGAAATTCCGTTTTCCGTTGTATGAAATATTTGAAATTATTTTAGGAAATAATCTTGTTCACTTAATATTTTTAATTTAATAATAAATAATTTTGTTTATTTAAATTTTTTTAATACTAAAAATAATATTAGTCGAACGTCGGTCTGTAGTGTGAGAGAGCCAACTGGCGGAAAAATATTCGGAGGGCCGACCGAATGGGAAGAGGCACGGAGAAAGAAGAATAATATTAGTCGAAAATGTGCGTGAAATTAAACGTCAAGTTGGTAGTGGGGATGTCAACTGACGTCATAGTGTAAACAGCTATTAGACATGGCAATTTGTAGGGCCCAACCTGTTGTGTACCCTGCCTCTCCCTCACCCTCCTTCAGATCCCTACGGGCCCTACCTCCTATTACACCTCCCAACACAACAGGTTGAGCCCTACAAATTGCCATGTCTAATTTTTCCCAGACAAACGAAATTCTTCAAGGGGGTTCCGTTGAATGAATAGCCTAATGAACGGGTTTTAGTGAGGTAGAGTCTGTGCGGAAATAGAAGTGTCGTAGAATGTATTAGCTCCCATGTAAACCACTTCTCATTTCGTATAAACTCTACAGCTTTGATTAGCGAAGACTTACGAAAGACTGAATCAAAAACTCCTCGATAGGGATACCGCACCGGTCCCTACAATTAAAACCACCAATAGAAGTCATTCATATATTTTCATCCCAACATTCTGTGAAGAATATTATTATTCTTTTATTGTTCCATTTAGTTTCTCGCAGACAGTAGCTGCATTGGTGACTAGCGGCGCTTCAGCGAGAGTGGTGGTGTACGACGGTACAGTAACGTCGCTGCACACAGCGGTAAGGCTGCAGTGCGCGCGCGCCGCCGAGGCATTGATCTGCGCCGGTGCAGCTTGGAGCGCAGACTCCGATGGACTGACACCGATACACTATGCAATCGCGAACAAATGCGAGGACACTCTGCAAGTAATACATATAACATGTTTATCTTATAAATTGTAGTTGACCATCCGGTTCGAGGGACCAACGCTTGAGACATCGATTTATTTTTAAAGTTTGTGTGGAAAATAAGTGTCGTGGTTTAAATGAGAACTACATAATTAACTCTACAATACTTCTCTTTCGGCAGACTCTACAAAGTATAATTTTGCCATTTTTGCCCCAGTGAGCAATACAGTGATCACTGAATTCACTGATCAGGGTAGTAAGCAATTAAAAGCGTTGGTGGTCTGGCTTTCAATCCGAAGGTCGCGGGTTCAAACCCCGGCTCGTACCACTGAATTTTTCGGAACCCATGTACGAAATATCATTTGATATTTACCATTAGCTTTTTCTGTGAAGGAAAATATCGTGAGTAAACCGGATTTAATCGCAACAAGGCCTAGTTTCCCCTCTGGGTTCAAAGGTCAGATGGCAGTCGCTTTCGTAAAAACTAGCGCCTACGCCAATTCCTGGGATTAGGTTGCCGAGCAGACCTCAGGCTCAATAGAGCAAAAATCTGGGACAAACGCTAGGAGGAAGAAGAAGGGTAGTAAGCAAGGACATCGTGTCAACACTAGGGTTTCCCATTCCAGGATCTTTGTAGTATTTTTTTTAATCTTAAACTGTGTTCAGGTTTTGGTGTCGCACGGGGGAAAAGAGGTGGCAAACTCCGTGTCCTGGGCGGGTGCATCAGTTCTATTTCAGGCTGTGATGGCCCAGTGGGCAGTAGGCTGCGCGGTTTTGCTGTGCGCCGGTGCCTCGTCGGACAAGCTGTGTGTGAACCCTGAACGACCCCTCAGATTTTATTTTACGAGTAATCATCCTGTAAGTAGACATGAAGTGGGGGTGAATTTTTTTTTCGCTTCAACCCTGTCGTGTGGGATATCTTTAGATAGGTCTTCTCAAAATATTAGAGGTATTCTAAACATTTTTTGGATAATAATAATAGTTTCGTAAATAATAGCTCTGAAAGTTCAAAAAAAGGCGTCCAAAAAAAATTTAAAAGCAATCATGGAATGGACGTGAGCCCTGATAAGTACTTTCAATGAAAACTATATTTAATAGAATCGGCATAGTGGGAGGACGTAAGTGCTGGATAATGGACCCGGGGTATGTCCTTAAACTACGTCCGGACCTGGGTATGTCCTTAAACTACGTCCGGACCTGGGTATGTCCTTAAACTACGCCAAAAAGAGAGGTATGGGCACTGCGAATGGCATCTCGCTAAGTGTGGTAGGGCACGTTCAGCGAATGTCATCGCTCAAATCTGGAGCAGAGCCCGACTGGGGAAGTACCTCCACCTTACAGAAAACCACAGCCAAATAGCACTAGACCCTACTCATAGTGTTGTGTTCCTGCTGGTGAGTAAGGTTGCCAAAGAGCTCAAAGAGGACCCAGTGTGTTAACGATGAGGGACCTTCTTGTTCCTTTAGTCGTCAACACAGTGAATCCTCCTTTTTGTAAAGGGTCGGCAACGCGCATGTGACTCCTTTGGAGTAGCAGGCGTCCATAGGTTACGGTAGCTGCTTACCATCAGGCGGGCCGTATGCTTGTTTGCCACCGTCGTGGTATAAAAAAAAAAAAATAGTAAAATGACGTAGGCGCCGCCAAATATCCCTTAATAAAAGACCTTTTGAACGGATGTATTGTAACTTCGGAACCCTACACTGAGCATGGCCCGACATGCTCTTGGCCGTTTTTTTAAATTTATCTCAACTCTGAACAACGGTAGAATTTATCCCAACTTTTTTTATTTCCAGACAAAGCTAACTCCTCTGCATTTGGCCATAGAACTTAACAACACTGATATATTATATTAGATAAACTTTTGACACTTGCTCAAAGAAAAAATGTTGACTGCAGGAATAGCGACGGGGAGACTCCACTTTACACCGCTATCGTATGCGAACGCATAGCTTGTGTCAAAATGTTGCTGCAGTTTGGGGCTTCCCTCAAAAACCTATCTGCTATAGAAAGTAACGCACTCCACGTAGCCGCCTTTAAATGTACTAACAGCACCGATATTGTGAAATATATCCTTGAAAATTTTGATGTCACTGATATCATTAACGAACTGAATGGGCGTGGTTTCGCACCGCTACATGAAGCCATAGTCTCGGGAACAGGAACCGTCAAGATGCTGCTGGATAAAGGTGCTGATGAGCGGTTAAAAACAGTCGCCGACAATAATTATACCTCTGGGCTAACACCATTACATATAGCTGGAAAACGGGAGGATGCGGTATCTGCTAGCATCATCTTGGGTTATAATCGAGCAACCATAGATGATATGGACGCAGAAGGACGCACACCGCTTATTGTAGCTGCCTTCTGCGGTGCAGACGCGGGCGTGTCGGCTATTATCAGGGCCGGAGCACTCCTCTCCGTTTATCCCAAAGGGCAAGGAACACAATCAGCCATAGAAATGATCACGGCGAAACTCTCAAACCCGACTGCTTTCTTAGAAGATATATTTCAATCATTTGTGTATAAAGACGGAGTTCTCAGTTCCCCCGAGTATGTTATCGACTATACACTATTAACCAATGAACGTGAGAAAGATCCCTTAAATACAGTAGAAGAGTTGGTCAGATGTGGCCATCGGAAATTACTTGTTCACCCATTAATTGAAACTCTTTTATACCTCAAATGGGTAAATCTAGTCCCAATATACTTTTTATTACTTGGAACATATGCGACTTTTGTGTTAACCCTTAATGTTTTTGTCGCCATGGTGTTCTATTACAGAGACAGAAAAATAGAAATGCCTGATTCGATGATCCAAATATTTTGGTTAGACATTGGTCTTCTCTACTTCTCTGTTTGTTTTATAGTATTGCAAGTGAGTACATATTATTTTGTGTGTGTTTGAGTTGTATTATTTTGTTGTTCGAACAAAATAATAGCAAATAATGTTTTTTTACGGCAGGAGAGTATCTGCTTGCATGCTCGCGGCTTGCGGTACTGCCACTCCCTCGAGATTTGGTTAAAGCTGGGATCCGTCATGCTGGCTACAGCGCTGCCTCCATGGCTTCTGGGACACTCAGGGACGTTGGATGACCCAGGAGCGGCTGTGCGGCACGTGGCCACAGCAGCGCTGCTGCTGGCTTGGCTGCAGATGATGTTTCTCGTGGCGCGTTTTCCTCGCTGGGGCTACTACATACTCATGATGGCCAAAGTCGCCTCCAACATAGCCAAGGTTAGAAACCATATTCCCTATAACTCTACTCTAAATAATGACTACTCAAGATATACTGCCCGTCAGTTGCCCACTGAAACATGATTTAGTCCCGATTACCTGTCGATTACAAACAAAACAATAAGAAGTCTACGGTCAAATGCAAGTCGGACTTTAGAAAAAAAAATGGGATCCTTGGAGCACGAATCCGTCCGACTCCCACTTGGCCGGTTTTGAAATTTCGAACATATCTCCGCTTCCCGGTTATAAAGAGAATAAATATTTGTTTCTTTGACCTTTGACTTTAAGGATGTCTATTAGGCTTTAACTTTTAGGTCCACCATTCTTAATTTCTTGTATTTTTCTTTTAAGATTAAATACATATATAGAATATTAAAAATGCAATGATTCATTAGCAATCTCGTTTTCCACAGATTCTACTAACCTCCATATTTTTGGTCCTGGGCTTTTCTCTAAGTTTCAAGGTTCAGTTCAAAGCAACGCCGCCATTCGACGGTCCACTTGCCGCTTTCGTCAAAACCATGACCATGATGGCCTCAGAATTTGACTATGAGGACTTATTTGGAGAAGCTCACGATATAGTTCTTATGAACGCTAAGACCGTAGTCCGTATAATATTCTTATTGTTTCTCATCTTCGTGTCTATAGTGCTGATGAATTTTATAGTAGGAGTCGCAGTCATTGACATCCATAACCTGACTGTGTCGGGTAACGTAAGAAGATTACAAAAACAATTAGAACTAATTTGTACGTTGGAAACTCTTGTATACAATGGAGTTCTGGGTAAAATATTACCGAGAGAAATATTAAAAAGGATTAATGAAAGAAGATTTATTTCTAAGATGGTAATCAACGCAGGCACAACAAAAATATGGACTGTTCACTGCGAAGATGAAGAAAATAATTTTAAAATTCGACTACCGAAACATTTACACCAAGCGACGACGGTTACAATACCTTCGAAATCTGGTCACGACGAATTTTACACCAAAAAAGTCCACAATATGGTGAAGATGTTGTATGATTCTATTATAAAGTGGGAGGAAATCATAGATCCCTATAGTTACAAGCAACATTTTGGTATTCGGGTGAAATCCAAATTAGATGATATCTTGCAAGAGATGAAAAATCTGAAAAATATGAAGGAAGATATAAAAAGACTGCAATCTTCCCATTATGATGAAGGACGTATTAGGATTAAGTAGTAATAATCGTCAGTGTTAGTTTGAAGAATCGTTCGTCCACATATTACGGTAAGTATATATTTATTTTTATATATATATTAATATTTTTTGGTATTTGTTTGTAATACATATTCTTATAATACCTATAGTAAACTAGAGTAGGTAAGGTATATTATGACAAATACAATGTTACAATATAAATATGACGGGTGAAAAGGAGGGTGGGCAAATTGGCCTATATGACCAATAAGGTCAAGCGATATGTCACTGGCATAGAAAGAAATCTAGTGGTCACTGGATAGCTTATTCAAGTTCTAAAACTTTTACTATGACAGGTACGAGGGCGACACTGAAAATTATTAGAACCGGCCACTTGTAAACTATAAAATAAAAAAATAAATTTAAAATTTGAAAATGGAACTCTTTATTTATATTATTGTGTTTTCAACCGACTTTAAGATTTCGAAGGAGGAGGTTATCAATTCGTCGGGATCTTTGTTTTCTTGCTATTTTTTTTTTGTATGTTCACCGATTATTCGAAAACGGCTGGACCGATTTGGAAAATTATTTTTTTGTTTGAAAGCGTAGACTTCACAGTTGGTCCCATTGAAACCATGTCAGGGTCTGATGATGGGATTCTGGAGAAATCGAGGGAACTCTTCAACTATTATAGGCACACCTATAGTGATTTGAGTAATTTTTACAGCAGCTCGAGCATTTGCTGTTGGAAAAGTGGATGCTAAAGCTAAGTCGGTTCTTTTTTGTTTAAAATTATTATTCCATTCTATTTGTCACTTGTTTTACGATTTGGCGGCAAATTGAAAATTGTCTGTGTTACGTTGGCATGAATTTAAAGCCTGACCAGAAATATATGATCGTGCGCCATGTTGCTGAATTTCATTGGAACTAATTTCTTACACTGGCAATAATTTTAATGACAGGATGATTATGCATGTGTGAGTGCATGACAGAATGTTATAAGTATACATATTCATCTATGGATAGAATGGAATGTGTAAGAGGTGCTTTAGTCTAGTCTATGTATGGCAACACTATGGTGCTCTCATGTCTCACTTATGCTCTCTCTCTCTCTCTCTCTCTCAAGCTGGAAGCCACTAACATGGCTCTCGCAACTGTAAGTTTAATTATAATTGAAAATACATAAATATTACATTAAACGTGGTTTTCAATTAATAACATATGACATGGCGCTGCGGACGAACTAAGAACAAGAAGAAATGGTCAAATAAAAACTATCGGGATACAACAAAACAATTTTTCTATGGGACGCCATTTTGGTCAACAAGAAAAACCTAAAATAAAAAAAAATAAAAAATGGATATGTTACGACCACCACCACCTTTAAACCTATCAGGTAACAATATCAAACAAGCGTTCAAAGATTGGAAGCAGAAATTCCAATTATATTTCGAGGCAAGCGGTGCGGTAGACAGACTTAGTGAAAAACAGCAATGTGCTCTCTTACTACACAGTATTGGAGATGAAGGCCTCGTGGTATATAACACTTTCGAGGATAAAGATAAACTCACATACGAGGAAATATTAAAAAAATTAGAAACACATTGTAGCCCGCCGAGCAATGAAACATACAATCGACACATATTTTTCAATCGTAAACAAAAAACTGGTGAGACCATTGAAGACTTTGTAACAGCTCTAAAAAAACTCAGCATGGATTGCAATTTCGAAAAACTGAAAGATGGACTTATCAGAGACCAAATAATAATAGGACTGATAGACAATGACCTGAAAGAAGACTTACTAAGTGTGACAGAATTGACTTTGGAAAAATGTATAAATATGAGTAGAGCAGCTGAAACTACGAAAAAGCAGATGGATACTATCAAAAACAAACATGAGGTAGCAAGAATAGAAGTAGGAAGACCAAAAAAGGAGCACTTCAGTGAAAAAAGACAGCCCTCAAGGAGTCGAACAAGAGAACCGGGCCAGTCAAGCAGCAGACAGCAGGGTCAAGCGCACACCAGACAAGAACCGGCATATACTAACAACAGAAGAAGACAACCATCATATCGCAACAAGAAAGCCTGTGGCAAGTGCGGCAATCAACACGGCTATGCAAAATGTCCAGCGTTTAACAAGAAATGTGCTAACTGTGGTATATACAACCATTTTGCAGCTATGTGTTTAAATAAAAAATGTGAATCCGTTTAGGTGAACTTCAAAATGAATATAAAATAAAATTACAAGACAATCATATACCAGTTGCTGAGCGACCCCGGAAAATACCATTTCAATTAGAGGGAAAAGTTAAAACCGAATTGGACAAACTGGAGCGTGCAGGTGTCATAAGGAAAGTTACTGAGCCAACGGAATGGGTAAATTCAATGGTAGTTACAAAGAAACAGTGTGGTAATATTAGAATTTGCCTAGATCCACAGAATTTAAATAAATACATTATTAGGGAACGCTATAAAATGAGCACTTTTGAGGAATTAGTAGCCAAAATGCCTTCCGCTAAATACTTCAGTGTTTTAGATGCATCAAAAGGATTTTATATGGTTAAATTAAGTGAAGATAGTCAGTTGTATACTACATTTAATGCTGGTAACTTTGGTAGATATTGCTATAAACGCTTGCCGTTCGGATTAAATTCAGCTCCGGAAGTATTCAGTAAATACTTTGCAGATATTTTTAAAGAGATACAGGGGGTAGAACAGTATGTTGATGAACTCATAGTATGGGGAGAAACTATTGATCAGCATAATGAAAGGTTAAATATGGTATTAGAAAAAGCAGAAAAATCTGGAGTGAAGTTTAATTTAGAAAAATGTCAGTTCGGAGTAACAGAGGTAAAATATGTAGGACACATTTTGAGCGGTGATGGTATTCGACCGGATCCAGAGAAAGTTAGAGCTATAGTTAGTATGGAAGAACCCAATAACAAAAAACAATTGCAAACAATATTAGGTATTGTAACATATGTAGCAAAGTTTGTGCCCAATTTGTCAGATATTACATGTTCATTAAGAGAACTTCTCAAAAAAGATAGTGAATTTATATGGGGTGAAAAACAGAAACAAGATTTTGAGAAACTTAAAAAAGTGTTAACTTCACAGCCAGTTTTAAAATACTTTGATATGGAAAGTCCAATAACTTTGTCAGTTGATAGTAGTAGCACAGGTCTAGGTGCAGTTCTTCTTCAAAATAATGCTCCTATAGCATATGCATCTAAAGCTCTAACAGAAACTCAAAAAACATGGGCTCAAATCGAAAAGGAACTCTTAGCTGTAGTCTATGGATGCCATAAATTCCACCAATATATTTACGGTAGACATGTACATGTGGAAACAGACCATAAACCACTAGAACATATTTTTAAAAAACCAATGAACGAAACTCCATTGAGGTTACAAAGGCTAAGACTTCAATTACAAGGATATGACTTAGATATTAAATATAGACCAGGTAAAGAACTATTAGTGGCTGATGCTTTGTCTAGAGCTTATGTAAATGACACTATTTGTAACAAGGAACTTGATGAAAAGGTAGAATTACATGTATGTATGGTGAAAGCAGGTATCTGTTTTAGTGAAGAAACATGGGATAAGTTAAAAAATGAAACTCAAAGAGATCAGGATTTATGTTTATTGATTAAGTACATTCAAAGTTCATGGCCAGTACCTAAAGACATTCCATTGCAATTAAAATACTATCATTCCATAAAAGATGACCTTTATATTTCAGACGGATTAATTTTCATATTTTTGAAAATTAATCCGTCTGCAGTTGTTGTACCGAAGATGTTAAGAAAAGAAATGCTTAGGAAAATTCATTATAGTCATTTAGGTATTGAAAAATGTAAAAATAGAATCAGAGGTTTACTCTTTTGGCCATTTATGATAAAAGAATTAGAGGATTTAATTCAAAATTGTGACTTGTGTTTAAAATATCAAAAAAATCACTCCCATGAACCACTGATGTTAAGAGAATTAAGTAACAAACCGTGGGACATAGTAGGTGCTGATATGTTCTTTCTAAATAATAAGATTTATATGTTAATTGCAGACTATTTGACTAAATATGTAGAGTTGGTAGAAATAAAAGATCAGTCAGCAGAGTGTCACATTAAAGCATTAAAAAGTGTATTTGCACGTTGGGGCATACCCAAAATATTGTATACAGATGATGGATCTCAGTATAGAAGTTGGCAATTTAAAGAATTTTGTAGAGAGTGGGGATTTAAACATATAGCATCCTCACCCTATTATGCTAGATCTAATGGGTTTATTGAAAGACACATACAGTCGATAAAAAAAATGTTAAAAAAGTGTATAGAAGAAAAGAAAGATATTGACTTAGCATTGTTAGAGTACAGAAATACACCTATAAGTCAAGATTTAGAATCCGCTAATGAGTTGCTGATTGGAAGACAAGTAACATCTTTCTTACCTACCAAAGACAGATATAAAAAAGTAAACTACACTAATGTAAAGCAAAAAGTTGAGAAAATGAGAGAATTGTATAAGTATTATCATGATAGAAAAAATAGAGGTAAAATAAGTAGTTATAATAGAGGACAAAATGTATATGTACATGACAAAAATTGTAATAAAAAACTAAGAGGTAAGATAGTCTCAACTGAAGATAATTATAGAAACTATATGATAGATACAGGAAACTCTATAATTAAAAGAAATAGATATAATGTGTTCAGAGGGTCACCTGGTGATAATTATAATAAGGGTAGGAAACGCGTAACTTTTAAGACCGAAGATAAAACTGAGAATGTTTTGAACAATGTAACAAATTGTAATGGAAGTGAGCCTGTAGTAAATAATGATAATAATTATAATGATAATGTATGTGATGCTAATAATCATCATGTAAGTAATGATTACGAAATGAGGTCACGATCTGGCAGGATTGTTAGGAAGCCTGTATACTTGAATGATTATGTACCTTAATAGTTATGTCTAGTATTAAGACAAAGAGTAAAGAAGGGGGATGTAAGAGGTGCTTTAGTCTAGTCTATGTATGGCAACACTATGGTGCTCTCATGTCTCACTTATGCTCTCTCTCTCTCTCTCTCTCTCAAGCTGGAAGCCACTAACATGGCTCTCGCAACTGTAAGTTTAATTATAATTGAAAATACATAAATATTACATTAAACGTGGTTTTCAATTAATAACATATGACAGAATGTTACTGTCATTGTGGCAGTTTACTTGAATAATAATAAAGTGTTGAAAATAATAGTACATTTTGATACAAGTGTGCTAAGTTGATCATTACATACGAAGCGATATTGAGCGTACTAACGCATGTGAGTGCGCATATGGAAGCTGAGCTTATGTAATGATCAAGCACACGCGTTTCATTCGACGTTTTTCAACACACTTGCGAGGAAATAACAGAATAGTAAAATTAATAACTTTTGATAAATACATTAACTGTCAGAATGTTTACAGGATAGAGGTACTTACGAACCTAAGATAATTAAATTTAACTAACTTTTTTGTGATGTTATTGAGTATCTGGAACTCTTTTTCAAATCATTTCATAAAATTAAAGACTTTACATTTATTGTGCAATAAATTATACCTAGTATTTTTTTCTTACGTATTGCTCACTAGATTTTTATGATGACATTTTACTAGTATTATCACAACTTTGAAATATATCCAGAGGTTAAATTAACGCTCAAGTTGTCTTCTTATTCATTGAAAATATAATTTGTTTAAAATAATAAAACACGACGACAAAAATCTAACAAATAAACAATGATTTGAGGTTAACTTATAAATGGCGCGCAATTTTCTTTTTTGGATGTGCCTGCAGCTTGAGGCAAAGGCGCGGACGTATAATGCCAAACAGCCAATATTAAAACAGACAATTCGTGTTGAAAACGTAATTTATTGTGTATTACGAGTAATATAAAAATAAGTTGAAATAATTCTTATTCACAATCAGGATTGTATAATTTGTATTCTATTGTAAATGTGTATATTTTTAATATATGTACTTTTTTTTACATTTTTAGAATGTAACCTCATAAAGAGTTAAAAAAAAGTAAAGGTAATAACCGACTAAATTACAACAATTCGTCTGCGTACGTACAACTTGGTACTAGAGTACTTTGGTACAGATTATTAAATTATTCCACTAGTTGGATAATTATTGTGAAATGCACGCGTGTTTAATATCTAGGATTATGAGCATAAAAGCGGTGGAATAAGAACCTCGTTACGAGCAGGTATGTTGAAAAATAATAAACGACAATAAATCCCAAAATTGTCCATAGTCAAGAGCGAAACATTGTAGATAGTGTATATAATAAACTGCTGTAAATAATACGCTCGGGAAATGAAACTCTTTCGCTGTGAACCATTTTCAAATTAACATCAGAGCTGACAGGTAAACAAATCAAGATTTCACCATACCATAGAGCTCTATGCAAGAGTTCTATCTCACTCGCGCTTAAGATGAGAGAGTGAAATGCACTAGAAACCAATTCAATGTGAATCACGTGAATTGAACATGAATTGAAATGTTCGTCATGATGTCATGAAATACGGTGTCTCATCACAAAGGGTTGCCACATGTACGTATTTTGAATTTGCCGCACGTTTCTACTGACAGATTTGGTTTGCCAGACTATATACTAGAGTATTCCGTCTACGGTTTATAGCATACCGTAACTAGCCTAATACATTATTTAGTCGATTTTTTTGTTGCCCTCCAAAAAGCGGTGGAGGATAACAAATAATAAAACACTAGCTGTGCCTGCGGCTCCGCCCGCGTGGAATTCGGTCTGTGTCAGTAAGCGGCTAATTTACCCCTAATTTCTCTCCCGCTACCCTGGAGGCGGAACTTGAACTTATATTTATTTATTTATTTATTTATGTAAATGAAACTACACTCAAAAATGAATACTTTTTTTATCATATTTTTTTTTTTGCATGATTTAAACGACATAGAGAGTAGTAGGTGTATATCGGACGATACAGGACCACTTTTGTATTTACACGTTCATGTCCACAGCAAATATCATCCAAATCGATCCTCCCGTCAAATTAGTCTAAGCATGAAAGGTAAGAAAAGGCGAACAGAAATTGGGGGGGGGGGGGTCACAAATTTCTATTTGAGGTGCACTTGGACGGGGACGGGGGTCCATGACCCATGCAAATTTGTGTAGTGGCTACCCCCCCCCCCCCCCTTTTAGACGTTGGATTTTTATATACTACGTATAACCTGGCTGGGGATTTTCTTGAATTGGAATTAGTAATCCTTAAGGGGTGATTTCCAGAATATCACTGCAAAAAAAACCGGCCAAGAGCATGTCGGGCGATGCTCAGTGTAGAGTTTCGTAGAAGCCGCCCTGTTACAAAACATCCGTTCAAAAAGTCGTTTATTAAGGGATATTTGGCGGCGCTTACGTTATTTTACTATTCGGCACTTCCTTTCACTATGCGTTTTTGACTGATAATTCAAAAACGGCTGAACAGATTTTATTCAATATAGTTTTTATTGAAAGTTCTTATCAGGCCTCACCAAATTTCAGCTTTCTACACTGTGTCCAAAAAGTTCGAATACACTTTGGAGGTCTTATAACTTTTTTGTACGAATAGTTATTGTAGTGAAATCTGTATTTTATTAAAGCTATACTAATATACAAAATATGCTGCAAATATTTTGGACTAACTCCGCCTCTTACCTATTTTACTAGCTGACTACATTTTTCAACTCAATCTCACGCGGCACGCACCGCTTTCTAGGTTATTTCGTCCCAAATATGCTCGATATCTTTTTTTTCACTGTCCATATTTGCTATTTTATAATAATGTGACCTACAAGTGCCTACAAGGCATGTAAAAACATACCAAATCAATGTAATAAACGCAAATCTGGAGAATGGAGTGGCCGTTTACTTTCGGCAATATAATCATCGAAATTAGCTTTTCTCAAAGCTTGAACAACGTTTGCACTGTTTTGAGCACAATTTTGTGAGAAAATAATTTAATTTTTATTCCTAAACACAGTTTTCAAATTTTCAGGAGCGTATTTCGACGAAAACCTCTGATTTATAATTTTCATTATTAATGTGCGACTTTATCGGTAAATATAACGAAATTTGGCCCCACATATTTAACTGAACCCCACACTACCACCAATAGCTCCCTCTGGAGTCTGGGAACATTAACCTCATGGTTTAGGCTGTTTTTTATACTTGCTGCTCACAAACGACCGTTTTGAGCATTGTAAGGCTATTTTAATTCAATGAGTTTCTCGTCAGAAAATCAACTCCTTCCTGCGTGCCAGGAATGTATTGAGTTGGATTATGTACTCCAATTTTCTCGATTGCTACGGAAAAACGATGAACTTCATGTTTATTGTAGCTATGGTATCCAGGATCCACCTCCAAAATACCACGTAAGGAACTCCTCAAAATTTTCAGATCGGCAGTTGATTTTTGGATAAAGAGGCTTTTGTCCTCTAAACTCGCACTCTCACGATATTTAGTATTTTAATAGTTCTAGCTGCGTAGCTGACCAGATTTTTTCCTGTCTTCTAAAGAGGAGCTATTTTAAGACCTTTTCATTGTTGTGTAAACGAGATTGCGTTTGATTCCAAAAAGTTTTACCGCCTTGAAAAAACACCTTTGCAGTCGCCATTACGAAATTTTGTACTAAATTGTTAATCGAAAGTACTTAATTGAAGAGTGAAGACAAAGGGTTTAGCAGGCTAAGGAAGGTCGTGTGGCCCCTGTGAGGAATAGTTGAATTGGTAAATGTCAATTGTTTGTCGCCTCATAACTAGTAATCACTCCAACTTTTAGCCCTCTATCTTGAACTGTCACAGAGATAATGTCAAAAATGTATTTTTTTAACATTTTTTTCAAACTCGTATATCTCCTAATCCATAGCAGCCAAAGCATTGAAACAAAATCACAGCTACGTAGTTTAAGTGGGAGTATACCCTATAATTTTATTAATATTTTATACGTGAAAAATAAACGAAATAAATGTCAATTTATTTTTTGACAGCTCTTTCCAACACGTTTTTTTGAAAGTACAATTATGAAAAAAATCATACAAATTGCTTATAGTATTAGTTACTAGCATACAAAAACTCAATTGATTATATTTGGTGCAACATACTGTAAAAAAAAAACTAACGTAAGTATTCAAGTATCAAGAGTAGGCTTCTGAACTGAAACTTCGTTTTTAAGTTTTTTGTTTGTTGCCTAGCAACAAAGGGTGTATTGTTTTTTATTTGACGTATGACTGTCAAAAAAGATCACTGAACTACTGCTGTGTTAGCATTTGTAACTAATTTTACTAACTACTAAATCAACGAAACGACGGATGTGCTATATGTTTATTATTTTATAAACAAAATTAATTGGTTTCATTATAGTACACGTATTAACATAACGAAATAAATAACTCATTAGAGCAGATATCACAATATAAGTCACTTAGATAATGATTATCGTAATATTCGTCGTCCCGGGTATAGGACAATGTTATCCTGCAGTCATCGCAATATCCTTTTAACATAATATTTTCGTCAGAGAGCGATATCTCAATATCTGGTAAAGACTGTAAAAACAGTTGCTTCGCTATTAACTGTGGCAAGTTGAGCCGAAATATTTTTGATTTTATGATTTCCATCTGAAAGAATGTATATACATGAAGTTTCTGTTTTATTTTATTTACATTTAAAGCTTACTTTCGCCATTATGGAAAAATCGGACTCCTCTTCTACATGACGTGTTGTATATTCCCTTAAACAATCCACTATTATGTTAAATGTGCTAGCGTATAAACTAAGCGTTTGTCGATTCCGAGTAACATAACATTAGATATTATGATTTATTAGGTATGAGCTATCTTTAAATTATACAATACTATTATACAATTTATACGCTAGCACATTTAACATAATAGTGAATTGTTTAAGGGAATATACAACACGTTATGTAGAAGAGGAGTCCGATTTTTCCATAATGGCGAAAGTAAGTTTTAAATGTAAATAAAAAAAAAAAACGGAAACTTCATGTATATACATTCTTTCAGATGGAAATCATAAAATCAAAAATATTTGGGCTCAACTTGCCACGGTTAATAGCGAAGCAACTGTTTTTACAGTCTTTACCAGTATTGAGATATCGCTCTCTGACGAAAATGTTATGTTAAAAGGATATTGCGATGACTGCAGGATAACATTGTCCTATACCTGGGACGACGAATATTACGATAGTCATTATCTAAGTGACTTATATTGTGATATCTGCTCTAATGAGTTATTTAATTCGTTATGTTAATACGTGTACTATAATGAAACCAATTAATTTTGTTTACGTCACACCTGGCCATAACGTAAGTTTTGCCGCACGCTACGCGTACGGTAAAACTCGCATTATGGCCAGATGGAGACGTAAAATTGTGTACTCACCACGGGCAGTAAAAAAGAAAGCCCTCTATCGCATATTTACAACCCTCGCCTGCGGCTCGGGTCACAAATACCTGCGATTTCGGGCTTTCTTTCTTTTACAGTCCTTGGTAAGTAATGTACTATTATAAAATAATAAACACAGCAAAATAGCACATCCGTCGTTTCGTTGATTTAGTAGTTAGTAAAATTAGTTACAAATGCTAACACAGCAGTAGTTCAGTGACCTTTTTTGACAGTCATACGTCAAATTAAAAACAATACACCCTTTGTTGCTAGGCAACAAACATAAAACTTAAAAACGAACTTTCAGTTCAGAAGCCTACTCTTGATACTTGAATACTTTCGTTAGTTTTTTTTTTTACAGTATGTTGCACCAAATATAATCAATTGATTTTTTGTATGCTAGTAGCTAATACTATAAGCAATTTACGTGATTTTTTTCATAATTGTACTTTCAAAAAAACGTGTTGGAAAGAGCTGTCAAAAAATAAATTGACATTTATTTCTTTTATTTTTCACGTATAAAATATTAATAAAATTATAGGGTATACTCCCACTCAAACTACGTAGCTGTGATTTTGCTTCAACGCTTTAGCTGCTATGGATTAGGAGATATACGAGTTTGAAAAAATTGTAAAAAAAATACATTTTTGACATTATCTCTGAGACAGTTCAAGATAGAGGGCTGAAAGTTGGAGTGATTACTAGTTATGAGGCGACAAACAATTGACATTTACTAATTCAACTTTTCCTCACAGGGGCCACACGTCCTTCCTTAGCCTGCTAAACCCTTTCAATTCCTTGGCGTTTTTTACTATTACATTATGTCCAAGTTAACTTATTCTTTAGATTAATAGAATAAATGGATGGCCTGCAGCCTGTATGCCTTCAGGGTCAACGCAAAAATATGTGTATTCGAACTTATTGGACAGGGTGTAGTGCGAACGGTAACTGAGCTAGACCGCGGACAGACTGACGGACATGACGAAACTATAAGGGTTCCTAGTTGACTACGGAACCCCAAAAAGAGATAAATAGTAGTTTATGTAACTGTTACGTAATAAGGCCTAATTATGTACAGAAGCATACACTGCTTTACCTACACACATATTAAAAATCCATTGAAACCATTAGAATGACCGCCATTACACCGCCATGACCAACCTTATTGCGCCGGCGGTCGGGGGGGGGGGGGGAATTTCATTAATTTTCATACGTTTTTACCACACTGTTACCACACAGGTAATACACTGATGTTACGTCACTGGTTGTAATAATGGTGGTAATTACATACGGTTCCGAACGCGGAATAGAGGATTTATGATATTGGTGTAGATCAAGATATTTAATCTTCAATGTAAGCACATTACAATGCACTAATGAACGTCAGAGAAAAATAAAATACGTGAGTGTCGTGGAACACTCGATTGGAACGAAGTTATGTTATTTAATTTTATTTCATTTTTGACTTTTTCGTAAATTTTGTGATTTTAATTTTTTTTGTATATTTTTGAAATTTTGAAAATTTTGGTAATATTGGTAATATTGGTAATTTTGGAAATTTCGGAAATTTTGATAATATTGGAAATATTGGAAATTTTGGAAATTTTGGAAATTTAGCCATTTTTGACATTTTCGACATTTTTGACTTTTTTTTACTTTTAGGTTCTCGACTTTTTTCACTTTGTCAGTTCTCACTTTCACTTTTCACTACACTTCACTTTATTCTATTTTATATATTTTTTATTTCATTCCATTTTACATGTTTCTCAATCGTATGGGTGTCGCGTTTTCGTGACGTGACGCATTTTCGTGACGGTCACGTGACTTTTTTTCGCCTAGCCCCCATCCGCGAACCGTCCGAGAAGGAACTTCGTTCCAAACTACCACCGGTTCTAACCCTACACCTCTGGCCCAAGAAGTATTATGACCGAAAAGAAACTCGACGGGACTTATTTTTTTCACAACAGTAATACATTAAGTATTAGATCTTAAAGATACAAAATAATGCGTAGTTCTTCAAGAAGACATATCAGAACAGCTTGAGAGACAGATAATGTACCTATTGTTTAATTATAAAGAAAAATAAACCCTAATCTGACTGCTTCACAAAACGTTTGATACGTTTTCCTACCTAAACGGTGTCCTATAAATGTTAGATAATTTTGTAGTATTTTTTTTGGTTTGGGCCATGCAACTTTATCCGTCATATATAGTCCTCGAACCTGTAATAACCCTTTGACATTCATGACATTTTCAAATATTTCTTAAGAGCGGGTAAAAGTAAATTTAAAGCATCGACGGGTAACATGTTATAAATATGAACACCTTGACCAAAAAATTACAAATTATTTCAATACCAAATTTCATCTAAATACGTACAGCGGTTATTGGTTGTTTCTTCCCCATGTAAACTTCCACCCCTTTTGCATCCGCTTAAGGGATAATTTCCGAGATAAACAGATAAACAGACAAAAATTCTAAAAATTGTTGGAACGTGTTCTGTTATCGATTCTAAGTATCCCCAGTCAACTTTTTTTCGATTATCTTCCATGTACAGACTTTCGACCCTCTTCAGTTGTATTATATGTATAGATAGTTTTTATTGAAAGTACCTTTCAGGCTTCACTTCCATTATTTTTTTCAAATTTTTTGGACCTACGGTTCTAATTTAAGGTGGGGGGGGGGGATTTTTTGAAGATGAAACTATCCTTTGTCCTTTCTCGAGACCCATGCTATCTCTATACCAATTTTCATCTAAATCAGTTCAGCGGTAAAAAATTCCTCATGCCAACTTCCAACCCCCTTTTCACCCCCACAAGGGTTTGAAAACTATCCTATGACGTTTCTCGAGACTCAAATTATCTCCATACGCATTTCTATCTAAATCGTTTCAGCGGTTAAAAATTCTCCATACAAACTTTTAACCCCATTTTCACCCCCACCAGGGTTGATTTTTGGTATTCAAACTATATATTATCCTTTCCCGGGACTCAAACTATCTCTATACAAAATTTCATCAAAATCCGTTCAGCCGTTTTCACGTGATGCGCGGTCAAATAAACAGACAAACAGATAAACAGACAAAAATTCTAAAAATTGTTGGAACGTGTTCTGTTATCGATTCTAAGTAGGGTAAATTGCTAATTACTGGCCATTTTACTACCTGGCTTGCTTAGAATGTGTATTGTGATTCCCTGTAAAGTGATATCGCTCATATTATGATTTTTAAGGGAAGAAGTGAATGTTGAATAATTATAACAAGTGTTTACTAGACGATAATTTATTTATTTCCTGAAACATGTATTTTTTTTATCGGACTTTACTTTTAACCTAGTTACTAGCCACTATTTACAATACTAGCCACTTTTTTTCAATTACTGGCCACTATGTTTTTAATTTTAATTATACCTAATAGACACGTAGGTATCCAACAAAATAAAATATTAACATAGGTAAATTAACAATGAAAAGATTATTCTCTTACCTTTTGTGATCACATTTACTACAATGACATAGGTAACGCCATTAGTCAAATTTATAACAGATATTCGTAATTTGAAATGCATGTACGCTAATAGAAAAAATAAGCAACTAGCCAGTTCGATTGCTCGTCAAAGTCAAACTCATTTTATTGTGAACTCTTACGTTAATCGAAGGATATAATACTTGATTAATTACTTGAGATAGTGCTGTTATCAGGTGGTTTACTTGAAGTGTGGGGATATATTATAGAATTCTTAACTTAATCATTTTAGTATAATGTGGCCAGTAATTGGGGGGTGGCTAGTAATTGGCGATGTACCCTATCCCTAGCCAACTTTTTTTCGATTATCTTCCATGTACAGACTTTCGACCCTCTTCAGCTTTATTATATGTATAGATTTATGGACATTTGTATCTTAGTACCCTTGTTGATTTGAATAGTGCCAATTTTAGTTTTTAGATATTTTTATAACTAGATTTAAAAGTAAATATATATATTCTATTTTATAAAAAAACTAATGAGATCTGCAATATTTATAGGATAAATCAGTTAAAATTAATATTTTATAGGTCGAGCGTGGTTTTTTATGGTCCGTTTAGTTACAAATTATTTTGCACATTGTAAGTAATAAAAGACTGAACAAAAGTAAGGGTGGGCACGCACGAGCAACTTTTGTCACCGCGACTATTTTGTCTCTCACATAAAGTCTGTGGGTTAGTATAGAAGTGCGGACACGTAGCGACGCGACTCCTTGGAGACTTTTTCGTCCGCGGGTTCGGAGACAAGCCCGCGACGCAACTGTCTCCTTCCCTATTAGTTTTAATGCTAGTGTGCGGACGGGCGACAAATAAGTCGCCGGTCGGCCAGTTGCCACTCGACCGCCGCGGTGAGAGCTTGTACGTGTACGGATACGCGCACGCATTCAATACGAAGTAAAATGCCGATCGTAGAAGATGATATCGACAATAGTAGGCTAATTGCTGTTGAAGGAGTGGAAGATGTTTTTGGGTATGCTCTCAATTTCATAAACATAGTCTGAAATTTTCCGAGAGTCAGCCGATTGCTCCATAATGGATGCTCCCAATATTGTTTTTTTTACGACGATTTCTTCGGTTTTTTAATACGAGTGCAACGACCACAACCTTCTCTTCAAAATCCACGTTGATGACTGCGTAGAAAAAATTCTTGTTGCTGTCGCTCTCGTGCGCGCATCACGGCGAGGAGGCGATTAATTTGTCGAAAGAGACAAATAAATCGCCTTGCGACTAAGTTGCTCGTGCGTGCTCGCCCTAAAACAGCTATTAGACATGGCAATTTGTAGGGGCCAACCTCTTGTGTACCCTGCCTCTCCCTCACCCTCCTTTAGCTCCCTACGGGCCCAACCTCCTATTACACCTCCCAACACAACAGGTTGGGCCCTACAAATGGCCGTGTCTAATAGCCGTTTAAATTTTTTTAATTTTACATTATGCTCGACCCCAGTTTGTTCAGCCCAATAATGAACAGCCCGATAATCGGCGTCCACATTTTTCCGTGAAACACCGTAAAATTATATTTTTCCTGAGTTGTTGAAAAAAATACAACGACGCAAACCTCCCGCCCAATAAAAGAGTATATAACCACTACCCCTGAACCAACTTGCTCGGACTGACAACGCTCAAACCGGTACATATTAGACATTGCAATTTGTAGGGCCCAATCTGTAAGGTGTAATAAGACTTAGGGCCCTTAGGGAGCTGAAGGAGGGGCGGGAGAGACAGGTCACACATCGGATTGGGCCGTTGGCCCCAACAAATTGCAATGTCTAATAGCGGTTTCAGCCCAATAATGTACGACCCAATAATTCACGTTCATCATTACGCGGGACGCGGATTACTGGGTCGTACATTTTTGGTCGAGCATTTTTTTTTTAATGGATTTGACTTTTGACTTTTTTAATAGTGCTGGAGCCCGCCTAACTGGAAATTTATCAAAATCCTAACCAATTTTCTTCCATATAGCGTTGTAGAGCCCATCTCGGAGATCATGAAAACATAAGTCTTAAAGGTCTTAAATGGCCATAAGTATGTATGGCGTCAAGTTGAAAATACAATTTTTTGGCCTAAATTTATCAACGAGCCTACCGCTCCAAATTTTGACACATGATTTAGCCCACGTCAGATAACCTACATACCAATTTTAAGACCATTCTGGTGGGCACATAAGATTTTAAGACCAGTTGAAGTTGCAATTTTTTGGCCTAAATTTATCAACGAGCCTACCGCTCCAAATTTTGACAGTAGTTAAAGGACCCATTCAACACACCAAATCCCAATTTTAAGACTATTCTGGTGGGCACATAAGATTTTAAGACCATTTTAAGAAATAGTCGACTTCATAGAAAAAATAGCAAATTACTATAAATTCCTTAAAAAAAAATATTTTTCTGGCACAAACACAACTGCATAGTCTTATATAAGTGTCTTGTAATTAAAAATGCCCTAAAAGTATTCCGCAATAAGTCGAAAATTGGAGAAATTCGTCATAGCAGTACTTTAGTCACGGGGGTCTTAAATCACTAAAATTATTATTTATTTTAAACTTAATGTCACAAAATATGATTTGAAAAGCCAGACGTAATGCCTATGAACATTTTCTACCAGTCGCTCATAAGTCTAAACTGATAAGCGTCAAGTTAGGTGCACTGAGAATATATTACTAACTGAAAAATTACGTAAATTTATTTTAAATCCTACCGTTCCAAATTTTGACAAACGGCTTAGCCCACATCAAATAACGTTATGTACGTTAAATTTTAAAACCAATCCGGTGGGCCCATAAGATTTTAAGACCAGTTAAAGTTGCAATTTTTGGCCTAAATTGATCAACGAGCCTACCGCTCCAAATTTTGACAGTAGTTAAAGGACCCATTCGACAAACCAAATCCCAATTTTAAGACCATTCTGGTGGGCGCATAAGATTTTAAGACCATTTTAAGAAATAGTCGATTTCATACAAAAAATAGCAAAATACTGTTAATTCGTAAAAAAGATATTTAGCTGGCACAAACACAACTGCTCATTCATATTTAAGTGTCTTGTAATTTAAAATGCCCTAAAAGTATTCCGCAATAAGTCAAAAATTAGAGAAATTTGTCATAGCAGTACTTTAGTCACGGGGGTCTTAAATCACTAAAATTATGATTCATTTTAAAATTAATGGAACAAAGTATGATTTGAAAAGCCAGACGTAATGCCTATAGGCGTTTTCTAACAGTCACTCATAACTCTAAACTGATAAGCGTCAAGTTAGGTGCACTGAGAGTATATTACTGACTGAAAAAAATGACCTAAATTTATTTTAAATCCTACCATTCCAAATATTGACAAACGGTTTAGCTCACCTCAAATAACCCACATACCAATTTTAAGACCATTCTGGTGGGCGCATAAGATTTTAAGACCAGTTGAAGTTGCAATTTTTTGGCCTAAATTTATCAACGAGCCTACCGCTCCAAATTTTGACAGTAGTTAAGGGACCCATTCAACAAACCAAATCCCAATTTTAAGACCATTCCGGTGGGCGCATAAGATTTTAAGACCATTTTAAGAAATAATCGATTTCATAAAAAAATAGCAAATCACTATAAATTCGTTAAAAAAAATATTTAGCTGGCACAAACACAACTGCATGTTTATATTTAAGTGTCTAATATCGGACCCGGGGTATGTCCTCGGACCCGGGGTATGTCTTTAAACTACGTCCGGACCTGGGTATGTCCTTAAACAACGCCAAAAAGAGAGGTATGGGCACTGCGAATGGCATCTCGCTAAGTGTGGTAGGGCACGTTCAGCGAATGTCATCGCTCAAATCTGGAGCAGAGCCCGACTGGGGAAGTACCTCCACCTTACAGAAAACCACAGCCAAATAGCACTAGACCCTACTCATAGTGTTGTGTTCCTGCTGGTGAGTAAGGTTGCCAAAGAGCTCAAAGAGGACCCAGTGTGTTGACGATGAGGGACCTTCTTGTTCCTTTAGTCGTCAACACAGTGAATCCTCCTTTTTGTAAAGGGTCGGCAACGCGCATGTGACGCCTTTGGAGTTGCAGGCGTCCATAGGTTACGGTAGCTGCTTACCATCAGGCGGGCCGTATGCTTGTTTGCCACCGTCGTGGTATAAAAAAAAAAAAATAATAATAATAATAATAAGTAGTAATAAAAATTCCTTAAAAATATTCCACAATAAGTCGAAAATTTTAGAAATTCGCCATAGCATTATTTTACGCACGGGGGTTTTAAAACACTAAAATTACTATTCATTTTAAACTTAGTGGCACAAAATATGATTTGAAAAGCCAGACACATTGCCCATAGGCATTTTCTACCAGTCACTTAAAACTCTAAACTGATAAGCGTCAAGTTATAGTGCTGGAGCCCGCCTAACTGGTAATTTATCAAAAAACTTAACAATTTTCTTCCATATAGCGTTGTAGAGCCTATCTCGGAGATCATGAAACATAAGGAGTATTAAAGGTCTTAAATGGCCACAAGTATGTATGGCGCCAAGTTGAAAATAAAAAAAATTTTGGCCTAAATTTATCAACGAGCCTACCGCTCTAAATTTTGGCAGTAGTTAAAGGACCCATTCAACAAACAAAATCTCAATTTTAAGACCATTCTGATGGGCGCATATGATTTTAAGACCATTTTAAGAAAAAGTCGATTTCATAGAAAAAAATGTAAATTACTATGAATTCGTTAAAAAAATATTTTGCTGGCACAACCATGCGCCCACCGGATTGGTCTTAAAATGAGTATGTAGGTTATTTGAAGTGGACTAATCCGTTTGTCAATATTTGGAACGGTAGGATTTAAAATAAATTTACGTCATTTTTCAGTCAGTAATATATTCTCAATGCACCTAACTTGACGCTTATCACTGAAAACAGATTCTTCAAAATTGACGCTTATCAGTTTAGAGTTTTAAGTGACTGGTAGAAAATGCCTATGGGCAATATGGGCATTACGTCTGGCTTTTCAAATCATATTTTGTGCCATTAAGTTTAAAATGAATAATAATTTTAGTGTTTTAAGACCCCCGTGACTAAAGTACTGCTATGGCGAATTTCTCAAATTTTCGACTTAGTTCTGAATACTTTTAAGGCATTTTTAATTACTACTTATTAGACACTTAAATATAAACATGCAGTTGTGTTTGTGCCAGCTAAATATTTTTTTAACGAATTTATAGTAATTTGCTATTTTTTCTATGATATCGATTATTTCTTAAAATGGTCTTAAAATCTTATGCGCCCACCAGAATGGTCTTAAAATTGGGATTTGGTTTGGTGTATGGGTCCCTTAACTACTTTCAAAATTTGGAGCGGTAGGCTCGTTGATAAATTTAGGCTAAAAAATTGCAACTTCAACTGGTCTTAAAATCTCATGCGCCTACCAGAATGGTCTTAAAATTGGTATGTGGGTTATTTGAGGTGAGCTAAACCGTTTGTCAATAGTTGGAATGGTAGGATTTAAAATAAATTTAGGTCATTTTTTCAGTCAGTAATATACTCTCAGTGCACCTAACTTGACGCTTATCAGTTTAGACTTATGAGCGACTGGTAGAAAATGTTTATAGGCATTACGTCTGGCTTTTCAAATCATATTTTGTGACATTAAGTTTAAAATAAATAATAATTTTAGTGATTTAAGACCCCCGTGTCTTAAGTACTGCTATGACGAATTTCTCCAATTTTCGACTTATTGCGGAATACTTTTAGGGCATTTTTATTTACTACTTATTAGACACTTAAATATAAACATGCAGTTGTGTTTGTGCCAGCTAAATATTTTTTTAACGAATTTATAGTAATTTGCTATTTTTTCTATGATATCGATTATTTCTTAAAATGGTCTTAAAATCTTATGCGCCCACCAGAATGGTCTTAAAATTGGGATTTGGTTTGGTGTATGGGTCCCTTAACTACTTTCAAAATTTGGAGCGGTAGGCTCGTTGATAAATTTAGGCTAAAAAATTGCAACTTCAACTGGTCTTAAAATCTCATGCGCCTACCAGAATGGTCTTAAAATTGGTATGTGGGTTATTTGAGGTGAGCTAAACCGTTTGTCAATAGTTGGAATGGTAGGATTTAAAATAAATTTAGGTCATTTTTTCAGTCAGTAATATACTCTCAGTGCACCTAACTTGACGCTTATCAGTTTAGACTTATGAGCGACTGGTAGAAAATGTTTATAGGCATTACGTCTGGCTTTTCAAATCATATTTTGTGACATTAAGTTTAAAATAAATAATAATTTTAGTGATTTAAGACCCCCGTGTCTAAAGTACTGCTATGACGAATTTCTCCAATTTTCGACTTATTGCGGAATACTTTTAGGGCATTTTTAATTACAAGATACTTATATATGAATATGCAGTTGTGTTGGTGCCAGCAAAATTTCTTTTTTTAAGGAATTTTTAGGAATTTGCTATTTTTTCTATGAAGTCGACTATTTCTTAAAATGGTCTTAAAATCTTATGTGCCCACCAGAATGGTCTTAAAATTGGGATTTGGTGTGTTGAATGGGTCTTTTAACTAATGTCAAAATTTGGAGCGGTAGGCTCGTTGATAAATTTAGGCCAAAAAATTGCAACTTCAACTGGTCTTAAAATCTTATGTGCCCACCAGAATGGTCTTAAAATTGGTATGTAGATTATTTGACGTGGGCTAAATCATGTGTCAAAATTTGGAGCGGTAGGTTCGTTGATAAATTTAGGCCAAAAAATTGTATTTTCAACTTGACGCCATACATACTTATGGCCATTTAAGACCTTTAAGACTTATGTTTTCATGATCTCCGAGATGGGCTCTACAACGCTACATGGAAGAAAATTGGTTAGGATTTTGATAAATTTCCAGTTAGGCGGGCTCCAGCACTATAAAGAGAATGTTCGGTTTAATCACAGATATCTCAAAGAATAGATCAGAAGTAATAAACCAGACGTTTTTTCATATAGTTGTCTCTTTGGTTATTTATGGTTAACCAAGATGAGTTAGAATGGGACAGATAGTACGACCTTTTTCGGCTGTTAACGAATTGTCTCGATTTAAAACTTAACCAAGCTGTCAAATTAACCTAGACGTCAAACACAAAATTGTAGCAAAAGACGGTTTCTTGCAAGTTATCGTGCTATTTCTGAAAATTAAGCTGTATAAATTGATTCATATTCATTATTTATATGTAGGCAGAAATGTCGTGCATAGCTCCATACCGCCGGAGGTGGTTCAAATCAGCGAAGAAGTCCGGAGAAAATACCAGTTTTCATCGGTATGAAACTATTGTTTTTATTTCAAAAATTTCAAACACATTATGTAATATAATAGTCTCGAATAACTGCACATGCTGGATACTATAAAAAAGAACCTTTTGCGTAGTTCCAAGTTGATTTTATTGGTAAAATTCAATTTTTGTAAACAACGCTAGTGTTGTAATTAAATGAAAATAATTATGTCGATATTTTATCGATATGAAATATTTATATAGGCAAACACAAAATATTATTATATTAAATTATTGTTTACATAATTAATTGTTAATTGTTCAGATTTCCCGAATATAATATATTGCGTCAAAAATGGATTGACGCCGTAGGGCTCAATAATTAGACGCCGAACAAACATCAAAGGATTTGCTCGACACATTTTAAAAATGACTGTTTTTTTACTACTTGCAATGGACAAATATTGTTGCCAAATGCAATACCTACAATATTTCAGAGGCCTCTTGAGGTAAGTTGAGAAAGCGCTTGTTTAAACCGGTGTTAGACAACGCAATATTTGCAATTTCTTGGCCCCACTTTGTCATGTACCTTGTCTCTCTCCATCCCTCCCTCAACTTTTATTACACGTCGCAATCTGACAGGTTGTGCCCTTTCTGTAGAAATTGCAATGTTTTATATCGGTTTTATTTATTTTGCTACCACAGATAATCTCCTATGAGGCGGTGCCAGACGTAGGAACATGATGCCGATCGCCGCGCTCGGTCGACCGTCTACAATTCTGCATGCTTCAGCGCAGCGGACGGCAGAGTAGTACGACGCTATAAGATAGAACGAGACGGAATTGATATGACCTTGTTTTCATATACCTATCTGAGTTAACGCAATAAAAATATATTTATGTCATACTTTGACACACTTAAGGGAATCAAAATGTCATATAGCACAAGTATAAGAAACCCAGACTTTCCAACCCAGAGAGGAAACTTGGCCTTATTAGGATTAGGCACGGTTTCCTCACGATGTTTTAAAAAAATTGAGAAAATATATCGTTGTATTTTTTTTTTACGAAAATTGTATTGAAGAAAGTTATCTCCGAAAACTTCTTTCATAGGCAGATACAAGTTTTTGTTATATTTTTTTTCGATAGTAGGTACGGAACCCTCCATAATGCGTGGTCCGACATACACTTGTAAATTTTTTATAACATTGAAATACCTGTTACGGATTTCAACAGTAAATATCGATGTCGATATTTAGTAAAAAATATCATTCACTGCACTAAATCTCGTCACGAAGTCATGAAAGGCTGAGACAATGACAGCTGAAGACCTGTCAGATAGCATGGTGTCTATCTTTTTCTTACTTACTGATAAGTACATTAGTAAGAGCAGATCGGGAATGTAGAAAAGTTCAACTTATAATTTCAGATCTGCTTTTCTCTGATATCTGTGGGTTTAATGTCGAGCATTATCGGGCTGCGAATTAGAGCTGTCACGTCACCATGACAGTTCTCTTCTGACGTACTTGCGTTTACGTTTGCGAAAGTTCGTGCTGTGGCTACTGGCTATGTCGCAAAACTAAACAATGTGTACCTGGAAATAAATATTTAGTTCAATCCACAAACTCATTCGTACCCTAATACGATTCTATTATACTCATAATTTAACCTAATTTTTTAAGAGTACCTAAACTATGGATCCCTTTATAATTGCGGCAATTTTGAGTGCAATAGTCATTATCGTTTTGTCTGTTGCATTTCTTCGAGTAGCCAAAGTCAAACCCCAACGTAAGTAAATCAAATTTTATCGATATATTTTTAATCACGACTGACTTATAAAAGATCGTGCCTCTCACTTTTGTCATTATGTTTTTTTTTATAGCTGGGGGTGCAAGGCCTGTCCCGCAAAGGGAAGGTGGACCGGGTAGAGTCCAAGCTGTCAGGAACCAGAGGGCGCGCATGAGGGCCAATGGTAAGTTTATATCGGTTTTTTTTGGACTGTATTTTATAAACTAATGAAATGATACATTCCTCAATTAAATAACAATACTACAATACATTTGTTACCAATAATTGCACTCCAGGTTACATAATTTTACACACCAATTTTCAAGTAAACTAAAACTTGATTTTATGAATGCATATAACTAAAATGAATGCAGTATTTTTTTATATGGGAGCACAACCTCTAAAGAGAAAAAGAACCTGTTTTTCGAAAACTTCCATTTTCCGGACTCCTCTTGTTGGTGTAACCGTCAACACAACTTTATATTAAAGGGTTGGCAGCATGCATGTGACCTCTAGAGTCCATAGGCTATGGTACCTGCTTACCATGAGATGGCCCATATGCTTGTTTGCCACTGTCATGGTATAAAAAATGTATAATAGCTTTCATGAGCCAGGTTGATGTTTATAATCTTGAGTCTTTTATTTATATTTTTTTCTAAGCTGCGAGGCATCAAGGTGCAGTTGAGGAAGATGAGCCCGGAGTAGCTGATGAAGAACATGAGGAAGGTCAAGAGGGCCAAAGACTGGAGTTTGATGACAAAATGGGAGCTAAGGTAAAATATAAGTGAGACTAGAAGCCTTTGCCTTATTCACATATACTTATCTGTGTTCCAAAATTCCATCAAAATCCAATTTATGTTATTGTGTGTTAAGCACATGTGATGCCATTTTGAACAATTTGGCTCGGGCTTTCCTCGTGAGGCAAGCTTGCCCACTATAAAATGTACACGAGCATGCTGCTGTGCAAGGAAAGGTTGTTTGCTTCGCGCAGCAGTTTACTCGCGAGGCAGTATGTTAGGTGTGCACCCGCCTATTGAAATATAAAAATTAAATCAATCGCTAGGTTATTACATTATATTGTAAATATTAAGGTCAATAACCTTTTGTAACAAGTAGTTAGCTCATGTTTTTCTGTACACTTTCCCTCTAGTATAAATAGTAAGGTTTATTTGTATTCTAATAAGCGTAGCTACACCTGACGCACCGCCTCGCGAGGAAATTGCCGCGCGAGGCAGCTCGGCTAGTGTTGACGTGCCTCGCCCGAGGCATTGCGGACGCGCGTACGTTTGCCTCGGCCGAGGCACTACGTCCACACTAGCCGAGCAATTTCCTCGCGAGGCGGTGCGTCAGGTGTGGCCATGCCTATTAATAGCAGTGACAGCTCATAGAGTATAGTCTTTCTACGTAATTATTGTTTGTATTAGGGTTAAGAGTGATAGGGTCTTATTAATTAGGCCGACTCTATTTACCAGGTCAAAAAAAACCATACATATAAGTACCAAAAAAAGAATCTTAGGAAGTTTACTTTTTTTTCAGAAACGAGCAAAGCTTGAAGCTAAACTTGAAAAGAAGAAAGCCAGAGAAGCTGAAGAGCAAACGCGGGAGATGAAGAAGAAGAAGAGTGAAGAACTTGAAGAGGAAAGAAAGAAGATTGAGGAAAAACAAGAGGTAACTATGAGTAGTGATTTATTAAAAAATTGGGTCCAGTATAAGGGACACAGCTATACAATGGAACAAGATCATTTGAATAATGTTTGCTTCCTCTAACGAGTCTAGTCTACACACTCTAGTCCGTGAGTCTAACGCACAGCTGCCTCATAATGGCTCATGGCGTAGAGGAGCTGGTTCTCGCCACACAGGTGGTTACTGTTTTGCAGCCATGTCTGGTTTCTGTATCAAGTGTGTGTAGAAACAGCGGAAACATACCTTCAATCGCAAACAGGGCTTAAAGTCGTGCAGGTTTGTGGCTCACAAATGTACGTCCATCCATAAATTTGTATAGGTAAGCGCCTTTATTAGTATGAAGGAATTATTATTTTAAAGACAATAAACTGAACATTCGAAAACCTTATTACAAATATGATAAGGTCTTGTAATGGGCTTAAGTGGCATAGCCGTTGGAACGATTGGGAGTTTCTTTGTATTTAACTAGTAGTCCGCCTTGAACTGAGAACTCGCGATTTTCTTGCAAACGAGTTGACCAATATAACAAGACCCTAATGATGATTTTTTCGAGCCTTCTAGCTCCATAGCCCCTCGATCGATCATGCTCATGAACGCACTCTCAAATTGTATTGAGCTCTACTACAACCCCAACAAATTTCATAAAAATCAGAAGAACTTTAGGTACTAAATCGCGCGTATATAAAGTTATCGCGCGACAACTATTCAAAATCAAAAAGCCGTCGAAATGCACAGACGTCTAGGTAGCCAGCTGACAGTTGTGTCATGTCCGAAGTTGTCTGTAAGAACTTCACTTCGCTTGCGCTCCGCTCGTTCGATTAATTGCTGGACATGTGACACCTCTGGAGTTGCAGGCATCCATAGGCTACGGTAGCGGCTTACCATCGGGCGGGCCGTATGCTTGTTTGCCACCGTCGTTGTTGTAAAAAAATATTCAGACACATCCGCCGTGTTAGTGCACTTGAGAACTGCTCTGCAGTCATCCTGCGATTCACTTCGATCTACACCAGATAAAATTATTATTACACCTTGGAGGTCTTCTCTAGCTGCGTCCGCTCCATTCTCTACAATATTTTTTATTGTGTAGGAGGAGGAACGAAAACGCGAGGAGGCCGAAAAGAAGGCCGAGGAAGAACGTAAGCGCCGCGAGCAAGAGGAATACGAAGCATTAAAGGCTGCCTTCACTGTGGAGGGCGAGGGTTTCGATGAAGAGGAGCAGGACAGGGAGTCGCTGCTCAAGGACTTCGTCGATCATATCAAGGTATACTATCTACAAAATGCCGGGCTTCTTTGGACACGTGGCCCACCGTGAGCCTGATAGCCTTGTAGGATTTAATATTTATAAGAGTATGATGCATTAAAGGCTGCCTTCACTGAGGAGGGCGAGGGCTTTGATGAGGAGAAGTACAGGGAGTCGCTGCTCAAGGACGTCATCGACCATATCAAGGTATACTATCTACAAAATACTGGGCTTCTTTGGACACGTGGCCCGCCTTGAGCTTGATAACCTTATAGGATTTAATCATTGAACGCAAGCACACCGGGTCTAGACGAGTATGAAGCATTAAAGACTGCCTTCTCTGAGGAGGGCCAGGGTTTCGATTAGAAGGAGGAAAGGGAGTCACTTCTCAAGGACTTCGTGGATCATATCAATATATACTATCTACGAAATACTCACTCACTGGTTCATATCCACTCACTGGTTCATATCCATCGATGGGGTAATACAAGGGTTCCTCTTGGAAAGGAATAAAAGAGAAGGTTGTCTCCAAAAAACTGCAACCGTCTTGAGTTTAATTCTTACAAATCGCTGCCAAGACTATCCGTAGTATCCGTTAGTTACTCGCGCCCAACCAGTAATATTCGCGCTCTTTTCTGCATCGGGCATTCTGGCGTCCCCCTAACAATATGGCGCTAAGTTTTTTTTTTTTTTTTTAATACCACGACGGTGGCAAACAAGCATACGGCCCGCCTGATGGTAAGCAGCTACCGTAACCTATGGACGCCTGCAACTCCAAAGGCGTCACATGCGCGTTGCCGACCCTTTACAAAAAGGAGGATTCACTGTGTTGACGACTAAAGGAACAAGAAGGTCCCTCATCGTCAACACACTGGGTCCTCTTTGAGCTCTTTGGCAACCTTACTCGCCAGCAGGAACACAACACTATGAGTAGGGTCTAGTGCTATTTGGCTGTGGTTTTCTGTAAGGTGGAGGTACTTCCCCAGTCGGGCTCTGCTCCAGATTTGAGCGATGACATTCGCTGAACGTGCCCTACCACACTTAGCGAGATGCCATTCGCAGTGCCCATACCTCTCTTTTTGGCGTAGTTTAAGGACATACCCAGGTCCGGACGTAGTTTAAGGACATACCCCGGGTCCATGTGTGGCCGTTAATTCCGCTCTACTACTAAAATGTTGTAGTTATGCAATTACTTCGCATCGCACAGTTCGTGTAGCCCAAAGAAAGATTCTTAAATGTTAAATGGTTTTGTCATCTATATAAAATTGCCATTAACTACACGGAAAACAGCTGTGCTACGTGTACTTTTGGCGATGAAAAAGCAAATCATATATTTTATGTTGGCCCCATCTTACTCTTAAAACACTTTTTTCAGGCACAAAAAGTCGTTTTACTCGAAGACCTGGCTGCGCATTTCAAGCTCAAGACCCAAGCCGCCATTGACCGGATAACAGACCTGCAAGCGACTGGTGAACTCACCGGAGTGATCGACGACAGAGGGAAGTTCATCTACATCTCGCAGAAAGAGCTAGAAGATGTAGCCAAGTTTATAAAGCAGAGGGGAAGGGTCTCTATCACTGAACTAGCGGAGAGCAGTAATGATTTGATCAACTTGAATCCCGTGCAGCTGTCTACTTGATTTCAAGGAGCCATTTTTTAAGATGACCAACACACAGACCAATGCGTGCATTGTACCGTGTGATATTCGCCTGTGTATTTTTATGCATTGTTACAAGATGAATTTAATATTTTGTTACAGTGTACATCGATGTAAATGAGACCGAAAGTTCAAAGAAATATTTATTAAAAATTCATGCAATTATTCATTTATTTCATAACCAAACATATCCTTTCCCTTTTCCAACAACAATAATGAGGATTCCCTGATTCTATCCAGAATTTCCGTTAGCTTATCCTTAGTGAATACTTTGTAGAGTCCTCTGTTCTCTCCTGCAATTAAATTGCTTAGTTCTATGGCTTCTTTATGACTTTCCACATCATCACCACTTTGAAGCAGTTTTAAGATTAGTATGGTAGCTTCCGGAATGCAAAGGCGTCTTAAGGTTTCCAACTGCTTGGACCTTTCAGATTTCTCCTTCACACTGAAATTTGGAGATGAAGAGCTGTCAAATTCATCTTGAAGCCATCCTCCAGGGAAAAGCAGAACATTGTACAACAAGCTCTTAGTGTGTTTTAATTGATGAAGCACAGCATTCATCCACCTTGCCTTCTGTTGCTCTGCTTGTGCGCATTTCTGTTCATGGTATACTTTATCTGCAAATGACGCGTCGGCAGGCAGTGGATCGACGTCTTTAGGCTTCCCGCTGATAAAATGCCTGTACCAAGTCGCAAAGCCTTCCAACGCTTCAAGGTACGCTTTTAAACTCAAGTGCTCACGCAGTTCTGAAGAATTTTGAGGCACCTTGTTTACAAACGAAGGCAGCAACTGGTTTATATTGACGATACTGGCAGACGCGGCGTCCGTGTTACCAATAAAGATAAAAGTACGTATCATAGCATTACTTAGCCAGAGCGCCTCCACCACTTGATTTGGGACCAGAGCGAGCCATTCAAGAGACGCAAGTGCTTTAGTAATTAGTGTCTTATCTTTCTCAACTGCGGTGGTTTGGTTGAACATCATGTCAATATTGCCATAGCCTTGTTGGATTTCGTCAATAGCTTTCTTTACAGCCACTCGTGCTGAAGCGGCAACATCTATTCCTGCAGTAGATCCAGCTTTCACAACCTCCTGTCTGTTGTCACTATTGCTTATATGATCCATTAGCTCAGCATATAAGACCACTTGGCTGTCTTTTGGCACTGTAGAAGTGTAGTATGCTAAAAGCTCAGGGCGGTCCACAGCTCCGAGAGAAGTTTTCCCAATGAGCTGCGAGACATGTTTCTCCAATATTTTATCTCCAACGTCATGTTGAGGATCTTTACCCATTTGTCGGAGCACTAAGGTGAGATGCGCTAGAAAGCGGATAAATTGTTCATCAGCATTGTCCAGCCATTCTAATGAAGCTTGCATGATAGCTCTGACGTGACCCAGCATCAGGTATCGCTGGCAGGTTTGGTAGGGTGTCTCTTTCTTACCATCCATTAAGGCATTGACAGCACTGAACACTTGCTGTAATGGTATCTCATCGTTCCTAAGTTCAGACTGCACCAACTGCAGAACATCTGGCTCTGTTGTGTTAGCATCAGCAGTTGCATGATGCTCGTGCAGAAATATGTCTACTCTTGCCTCTATTTGTGTTCTCAAATGCGCCCAGAGTAAATCTTCCCAATTGCCTTGACAGGCTGCTATAGTGCTAGGCAGATGTCCACATAGGATCCCCATTGTAGCTCTGTAGTAGATATTCTCAGTAATATTAGTGGCAATCCCCAATGCACACCATTTCCACAAATCCCTCGATGGGTTACCATAAATCTCGAGATTGCTGTTAGGGTCTCCTCTGGGTAAGTAGTGCATCAGTCTCCATCCTTGCATGGCAGCTCCGCGCCAAGCCTGCCCCGCACTGAGACAGAGAGACACAGCGTTTTGAAACTTACCACATCTTACTTCAGTGAAAACTCGCTTACACAAATCACTATCATCTTTCTGATCATCTGTGTGAATAGTCTTCTTCTGCCGCCTTGGTGCATCTGGATCTATGCAAGTAACCATGTCCTTAGCCTTCTCTTTGTTAAACAAACTGGATCCAACCAGCAAGTGATGCAGAGTATTACTCCAGTGAACGTTATTTGGTATTACTGGAGCTACATTTGCTGAGGCTTCATCTTGGTATGCAGCGGAATCTTCCAGCCAGTCCACCAGCAATTGCAACAGTCGCAGCTCGGAATCGCTTTGAAATAAGGCGCTGACTAAATCTTGCTGAGACAGCATAACCTCACTTAATAAACTTTCTAAAGATTCTGGGTGTTCCTCAATAGAATCTGCATATAAGCAGTGCAGGAGCTGCCAGGTGTTTGCTTCTTCGCCCAACCAATAATTTTGTACTTTGTATCGGTTCCAAGGCTCTACTTTTTCCAACGACTCCCGGCACTTTTGACCTAATTTCGCCGTAGTTTCCAATACGTTGCTTCTGTGACTTGAATGAATAATCTCAAAGAAAGCTTCGTTTAAACCTTCGCTGGGGTTGCCGGGATTGATCAGCAGTGAAGATTCATCCAGCACTTGCCGTAAACTTGTATCATTGAGAGATTTGAATATGGAGGTATCGTGAAGAATAGGCGACATATTCAGCGAGTCATTTCTCGGCAACAACGACCTCGTACGTTTATTGCGAAGGGGTGTATGTTGTGTGGAATGAAACTGGGCAGATCTGTCGAAACTCATGGCTAGTAATTGTAATAATAAACAACTGGTAAATTTCCCACTATCATATTCTTTCTGCCGCACCGTCGTTTCCGTTAGCCAGTTTGACAATTGCTTTGCTTGACAGCTAGTTTTTTTTTGTTTCAAGAATCGATATGGAATCGAGGGATTACATCCAATATTAAGGATATAAATATTTATAAATCTATAATAAATAAATAAAAATATGCAAATAATAAATGAGAAAATACATAAAAGAAATTCGATATGAACGTAATCAGTCTTAAATGACTCAGAAAAGAATACTTTTTACCAAAACATGAATTTTTTGACGTATATACCTTCAACCGTTCAACTCTGCTCAACTCCCTCGCATCTCCTCCCTTTACCCCTTGTCGTCGTTGCGTGCGAAGGTGAGATCGCAAAATCCTAAAATAAAAATAAATGTTATTTTTAATAATGAGCATTTGTTTAGAAACTATCGTTTATCATGGATACTTTAAACTATTTTACCTTAATTTTGCATTTACTGTATGTTAACTTTCAACTACTTACTTATGTTTTGAACTTGCAAAGCCTACTTTGTAGAGACCCAGTTTTTTTATAATTTTATCCATTTAAAGAAGAAAGTTAGACAGACATATGCTGAAGATTTTTATTTTTGCTTTGTTGATCATAAAAAGGAAATCTAGTGATACCTATTTGGCCGAAAATAAGAAGAACCTGACCATGTACTAGAAAACTACAACTACTTATACTTACTTATATTTAAATGCCTTTGGATCAATGATTACTGATTAAAGAATTACTTTGAAAGTTTTAAAAGACATTTGGGTACACCATCACCTCATCATCATGTTATCATCATTCATGGCCTCCATTTGGGTTGTTTGTCTAACATTTTACAGAAATTTACAACATATTTCAATATAATTGCCTTTAAATGATAAAGAATAAGATCTATTGGCCAACAATATTGATTAGGTATTTGATTTCAATTTAATCCAAAATCTGGTAATTTACTGCTTAATGAATTTGGTAAGTACCTACCTTATAAATATTTTTTTGTAAAAGATATCCAATAATCATCACTTAAAATTTCATACTAACATTAAATACACTAAAAAAACTTTGAAAAATTATAAAAAAGTCTTCAACAGCAATGTCATTGATTTGGTTTTTGTGATAATCACTTTGCATTGGCTTTTTAATCACAATTTCATATTTGTTTCTATTTTTCTTTGCAAATTACATAAATATTTGTACTTCTTAGATATTTTGTACCGAGCTGTCTCCGTTTTTATTACCTATTCAATCATGTCCTATGTCGAATCATACTATAATTACCCTACAACATTTTACAATTTTTATTGTCTTTAAACTTTTTCAAACAGGTTATTTAAAATAAATAGTCATCTACTTTAATAGGTGGCAAAGCCTTACAAATCTTTTTCAACTTCCTAAGAAAATTGTAATTTGATGTTTTCCCTCAAAATGGATACTTGAGGTATGTATTTGTTGCGTACACTTGACTTGACTTTGCAGACCAAATTCTCTATAGCCAACTTGTGGCAAAATAACTTTTATTTGTGTTTTTTTAATCGGTGATCCGGGGTACCTCCTATACAATTAGCTCCACTACCCATATTAAGTAAAATAGTCACAATTCAATAAAAAAGAGGAATAATTAAAACAATAAATCCTTTAAATATAGTCATAAAGTTAATTGTACTCATATTGTACTTATGGTTACAGATTGTTGTTTATTACATGAGTATGGATAATGTGAGCTAGGTGTATTAAGTGATGTAGCCCGATGTAACTGATAATATGAAAGTATTGTGTAACTATAAAAATTGGATTAAGGTATAACAGAATCCAATAAATAAGTATTTTTTTTGTTTGGTACTTTCATGCCATATTAGAAAATTGTATGAAATTAGATATGTACTTACCTATTTTGTTTACAAACTTTCTGTCGACATTGACATACACTCTGCTGTGTCAAACATCTGTCATTTCTAGTAAATTGTAGTCAGTTTAGAAGACTTTCAAAAATGTAGTATTAAATAGCTACAGCAAGTCTCAATAATTATAACTCATTCATTATTGTTTTGTTTATTGTAGAGACAGAGGAAAAATCAAAATGGGAATCCAACCAGCTCTGCACTTGGACATATTGTTTTCTGCACAAATTTATTTTATTTGCATTCAGGTAAGACTAAGATTGCATGATTTTGTTAAGTATTATTTTGCATTAATTTAAACAGAACAATTGTGAGAATTTAGGTTGATAAATGGTAACTACCTATGTAAGTTAACTTTTTCCCTAAGTAATACACTCCTAAGCTCAATAACAACCAGAGTTCAATATTTCAAGAAAATAAATTGGGATCTAATGTTTAATTATACATTTTATATACGCAGGGATAATATACTTACACATAAAAGTAAAATGTGTAATACAAAAACCAAATTAGCAGTGTTGAGTGTAGGTAATCACTGTTGTGAAAATTGAAACTGTAAACAATGGATAAACCAAATTTAAATAATCCTATAACTAAGCCTGGTATAAGCTTTTCAAACAAGAACACATCTTAGATGTGGTAAATAATTAGGCATTTCATTAGGGGGCTTAGCTTATTACCATTTACAGAGTGCAATGTAGGTACTTTCAATTCAATAGTGGGTATTCAAGGTCTATTTACCTTTTTTGAATAAATGTATAATATATTCTGAGATTGTTTTTAACGTTTGAGCCATCTAATCAAATAGAAAATATACTTATGCAAGGACAGTTTTCTAATTACTACTTAAACTGCAGCAATTAGTCTTTCTATTTATCTGGGCATATCTTACAAAATCAAATTTAATAAGTTTTATAACATAATAGTGTTAATTCATTTAGTCTGGACAGACCGACAGAGGTATTAAATTTTGTAAAAAATTGGTTCGGTGCCTTAAAAGAGACAGGCAGATCACGCTCAGCCAATGGTCGTCACGTGACAAGTCAAGTCATAGTCCATTGGGGACTGCGAAGAGGAAGCGAACACAACTGTATTTTCCAAAGTTGAACTATCTGCGTTTAACGGAACGCGCTATTGCGTTTTGTTATTGGTATTTTATTCAGTGAAAGATAAGTTGCTTTTATTTTCTTAACGCAGTCAATTAGTATATTAACGTTTAAGTTTTTGGTTTAATTTTTACCAAATCTACATTTTACCAAAAATAAGTGATATTACTTGAAAGGATTTCTTTAGACGTTTGAAGAAACCAAACGTCGAAGGGCGGAATTCAATTAGGCTTCTTTTAAACTCTACATATATTTTCTTTATAGATTCATTTCTAGGTATACCATTTAATAAATAAAGCAGATTTTTTAAATTTGAACTATATATGCTAAAGTTAATTTATGTTAGTCGGTGAACATTTCGTCATAATTTCAAATTTTAAAGACGTCAGTCGAAATTACAATAAGCGTGGTTTGTAGAGAAGTTAGTCAACTAACTCTTTAAATTATCCTGAACCCTGTATTTTAAACTTCCTTCGAAAACTTAATGTAAATTAAATTAAATTATTTATCGGTATCACATGTTATCTTTAGTCAATTCGACCCACTTTTTGTGGTTTATTAGATTTGAATTGACTTTACCGCGCAAGTACTAGACTCAAGGACGTACTAGCCATCTCTTTTTCACAAGTCTGTCTTTGTACGCTTACCGTAGCGTACGTTTCGTCACTGGAATACAAGGCGGATCGGATTGTTTTCTGTCCTCATTCCGCCATTATTATTTAAAAAATCATCATTGTTTGTTTCGTGCTCGGTGTTCGGCGTTCGACGGCAGAAAGTGGTGTTATCGTGTGACTGTTGCGCGCTAAAGTGTTGAAGTGTTACGTTTCCTGTTCGATTATCATACCGCTCGAATAGAAACAAGCAACTGCGATCAGCTAGCCCACACTTTATCACGTGGGTCAAAATTCAAATTTTAGAGCTATGTACGAAGTTTTGGTCGTGTATGAGGATCTATGACGCTTGGTATCGATTTTACATTGACTATACCTAGAAAAACCGGCTTCTTATCGCACCTAAACGTTGTGTATTTCAGGAGCGCGCCGGTCGGGCTTCGCGTTTCGGCCGGGGAACGGTGGAACTGGCGGGAGACTGACGAAAAATAATGGTCTGATCGGATTGTGCAGTGCAGTGAAGTGATTGTGTGTTGAAGTGCTAACTGTGCCAGTGGGAGGCTCAGAATTACATAAGGGCGTCATGGGTGAGGGTATTGGGAGGGTGTAGCCGGGTGACGCGGGTCATGGCCCCGGGTCCCCGGCCACCCGCCGCCATGGAAGTCCCGGAGCCGCCGTGCGCGCCGCCCGAGCCGCCTGATCTGCCAGAGCTCTCTGACCTGACCCTCTCGCTTTCGCAGTGCGATCGAGCTCTCGCGTCCGGCTCTGACCTCGCCACGATGGACGACGACGACATGGGACTCCAGGAGCAGCCCAATCTCGCCAAAGACTCCCAGGAAATGGAGCAGATCCTCAACGATCTTAATAACACTGATCTAGGACAAGCAGACCTCCTTCAGGCTATCAAAACATTAGAAACTGGTGATGTACTGTCAACAGGAGATGCTGATTCCATATTTCCCTTATCTGGGTTTGATATGACAGAACCAGTTGATTCAGAAGGTGATGCAAACACAACAGAGGAGAAGATTAAAGCCACACAGCTTCAGTTAGAGCGGAGATGTGCCTTTTTACTTAGAAGGATGAGGATGTTGCAAGCCAGAACATTAGGCAAACGAGTGTCCGAGGAAGTGGCTCATACATTTGACAAAGCTATGAGAGGAGCCCGTAAAGATGGTGTAGGAAGACCAATGGGCTTGAAGGCATTTCTGAAGAAAGTTGAGACAACAGCAGCTTTGCAAGCCAGTGCCTCTTCACGGTCCTCCTCTGTCCTTGGCCCAAAATACTACAGAGCTGGGACGTCTAAAGGTGATGCATCAAAATCAGCATCAATTGCAATTCCTTCAGGGACATTGGCAGGGCTGGAGGACACTGCAGGAGCTTTGCGATCTCACGTGTCAGCTGTAAAGCATGCGCTGGACTCTGATGCCACTGCTTCTTCATCAGGGGCAGAGAGCAATGATGAGGCGGTAGTCTACAACAATGCTCACCAACAGCACATGCCAATGTAAGTTTTTTATGCTTTGCTTTGCAAAATGGCCTGTAATTGTCCAAATCTAACATGTCCAGATCAAAATAACAAAAATATAAAAGTATTCATTTGCATGTTTTTAATTCCTTGAATATAAAGGTGTAAAAGTGTATGTATGATTATATTTATAAAAAAGATACCCCCTTGTCCAAGTTCCAATATATTATTTGTTGTTGGGATACTTGCACCTTAGCCAAAACAATACAGGGTGATTCATGAGACGTGAGCAGGCTTAACACTACGGATTCAGTTAAAAATAAGCTATTGTTTGATATCAGTATTAGTGTGATAAGCGCAAAAAATTTTTTTTAAATAAAAATAAAACGTTTGAAATTATTTACGACACGCATGGTCACTCTGCAATACTCTGTCGAGTACTGATATTCTCTTGTTTTTCTGTGATATGTGTCAAATTGATGTCTGGTTACTTTTGAAACATCGTATCTCACTTAATTTTCTTTTAAATTTTTCATAATCAAAGTACTGTCATGATTGTCAAAGAGGTTTTATCTTTATTGATTTGTTTATGTGGGGTGACCATGATTACAGAGAATAAAATTTCTATGAAACAAAAAGGTTAAAAAAAAATTAAAGGCGTTATTGTTTCACTTAAACATGATGGCGGTCGATTCATTATCGTTAACTAAGTGTGTAGGGTTGTTCCTGCTCACGTCTCATGAATCACCTGTATAATCACTTCAGTTTATGTATCCAAGAGTTGTGAAAACTTGAGGATTTCTTCATTTATAATACTCTGATATGGTCCCATAGAGAAATTGGCATAAAGAACAGTATACAACTCAGTATCTGTTACAAGCATCTATTACAAAGTTGTAATGCAAAAACTATCCATTAATTCATTGTTTTTTTACAACATTGAATTGTATTTTGTAAGTTTTCCTTAATTATAAAATTTAAAATGGGCCAGCTAAACTAACAGTTTTATTAGGTGTGTCATGACTGTTTTAATGTCATTATACTTATTATAGCTGACTCATGTTAGGTAGATAGAACTCATAGATTGTTTGTAAACATGCAAACTATTAATGTGCTTTTTTGCTACACAAGGCATGTTTTTACAGTCAGATGAAGAGATTTTGCTTCTCTATTACTAATTATTAATTTCTTTATTCAGACAGATGTCCATACTAAAACATGACATATTTACATGACAATTAAATTAAATTACAAACACATTATAAAATATTAAATTCAAATCTGGAGTCCATATGCATTTTATTCCAATGTCTTATAATTGGACACTCCAATCTGTCAACAACGTTGTTCAGGAGGCTGCTGGGACTGTCCCGAATATGACGATGATGTATGGCCATATACTATAGGCATTATACACATATTTTGATTACAGTTTTGACTGAAATGATGGAATGATAAATGTTCGAAAAAGATGCAGTGTTAAAACTGAAGAACAAATCAAATTATTTTTAATAAATATTTTGATTTGTTTATTTTTAAGTAGACACACTACTATATAAATCATAAACTTATATAGATGTCATATACAAAGGAAAAAAGTGACCTAGGCCTCCGGTGCCCAGGGCAGGGTTGTACTGAGGGCAGCGCCATCTCTCTCGCTTTCAATGAACTCCTACGAGTTCGGATTGGAGGTACGGACTCATAATGTTCTACCTTAGATGATTGGCTAAAATGCGCCTGAGCATTTTACAAAGATTGCATATACACGGGAAAATTCGACCGGTGCAGCTGTGACCCGGGTGGCCAAGTGGTAAAGGCGTCTGCCGCGAATGCAGAAGACGCTGGTTCGATCCCAGCCCTGGGCACCGGAGGCCTAGGTCACTTTTTTCCTTTGTATATGACATCTATATAAGTTTATGATGCAGTGTTATCTTATTTTTAATATAGGTAGGCATATCTTGGATTGATTGTTAAAATATCAATATTTTGTTTAATAAAGGATCTTTTTACGTTTTTTTTTGTTGACTCCTCAACATAAATGTCTTCCAGAAATGCATGTTTTAGAAAAGGTCGTATTGCACAACTTTCATAACATATTAATCAATACTCTCATACTGTGGGCAGGCAAAACTTGACAAAATGCCAGCTTAAGTAGGTTAAGTAGATTAGCCTACCCAAGCTCCTAAATGTGTCAACATTGCCTTGTGCTAAGCCACTGAACTGTGAAATAATAGTCTCTAATTATGACATCATGCATAAGTTCAATAATTATATTTGAACTCCATGGACACCTTGTACTACACGAACATTGCGTAACAACATGTAACATACAAATATTTATTAATACTTTATTTTAATTATCAGTTTGTACCAAAAAAAAAACTGTCTACATGTTCATTGTAGACAGTTTTTTTGGTACAAACTGATAACTACAGATTAACTGAAAATTTTGTTGTAGGGGTAATTTAATGGTTTTATAGGTAGGAACTTATTTTTTTTATTATAAGATTATAGAGATTTCATCCAGTCAACAACATATTGCATCATTTTTCTGTACCAGGTTTATACTGCCCTGCTAAGTCGAACGGTGCTATTTCAAAACCAGATTCTCTTGAAAATGGAACTCTGAGCTATAGAATATAAATTTGAGTCTTATTTTCTGAAATGGTCTTAGCAGGGCAGTATAGCCCTCTTGTTAATCTTCAATGTGCTGTATCTACTTAAAATCTTTTCATAAAACTGCTTTCATGTTTACACATGGTGTTCAGTGACAAGTTGAGACTTGCTATAATTGTGACCTTGACTTAACTGATGTTATTCTAGTACCATTCAATGCCATAGCCTCAGGCAAATAGGATGAGTGAATATCTACATAGGAGATTCAAGAAGTTACTTTATAATAACTTTTATTATTACTGTATTAATTTAATATTAAAACTCAAATTAATTATTGATTAATACTTAAATTTATTTCAAAAAGATGTAAGTATAATCCAAAATTAAATATCAGATATTTAAATCTGAGAAATACAAAAATTTTAAGGCACAATCTATAATATATAATACCAGCAATTTCGTGAGGTCATTGCCTCTTCACACATTGTTATCTGTTTACATTATCATGCGAGACTCGCGCTTGAATCATTTCCCTGCCTGTTAAGCTAACATGCCTTCACCTAGGATCTTTAACCTTTCTACATAATGAACTTGAAACTTTTTTGCACTTTGTACTTTAAACAATTGACAACTTTCTAATCACTGTAGGAACTATGTTTTTAATGTATGTTTGGTTTACAATAGAAAAATCGTCTTTATGTGAAATGGAGTTGACTAACCACATTAAATAGCTAATTTAGCTCATGGAACACAAAGATTTATCTAATGAATAATCAAATCTAATTCACATGCAAAACCAGAACAATTTATAGAAAGGCGCAGCGCAGGCTAGATGATTCAATTCAATTGATAATTGTTTGCAATGCATTAAAGATATGAAATAGGCTGATATTTATTTTTATGTGTTTTTGACATTTAATAAATACTAACTTTTGCCCGCGACTTTGCATGGAATTAGTAATTTCTCATACAAAGTTTCAACCCCCTTTTCACCCCCTTAAAGGATGATTTCTGCGATAAAAACTATTCTATGCCCTTCCCCGGGACTCGAGCTACCACCATACCAAATTTCATTGAAATTGGTTCAAGTGTGAAGAGGTAACAAACAGACACACTTTCACTTTTATAATATTAAGTAAGCACATTTAAAAAAAATGCTAAGAACTAAAACACACGTCACACACAATTTAACTATTGATGCACATCTTTATTATTTAGGTTTAGAAAATTGTAACTGAATTGAAGAAACTTTGAAACAACATAAGCACATTTTTAATGTTGTTTTCTTCGAAAAATATTATTTTCACCAGTAATCTATCAAAAATGTCTAATAATGGTGATATGTTTTCCAGTGAGAAACGCGCGCTGTGGTCGTACCAGCGCACACGCGCCTCCATCGCCGCGCGCTGGGGCTGGCTCCAGGCGCAGGTCCAAGAGTTGGAGTATAAGATACGGCAGCACACCGACCTTCACAAACAGGTATACATAGAACTGCTCTCAGTGCTCTCACATCAGGGGCCCGTTTCTCAAAAACTTGTAACTTGTAATACAAGTGTTAGGGTCCTACTGGGACGTCGAAATGAAAGAGGACTGTATCAAGATAGGCTGGTTTATTCCGCCTTAGTTACACGGAGAATCCCGGCCAAACAATATAAGAGAAACTAATTCCGGGTGTCGTCCATTGCCGACGGAGGAGGTTAAACCGAGTGTCGTGCGCGGGTCGATCGCAGTCCGCGGTGGTATAGTCTTTCCTCCCGTTCTTGGCCTGTTACGGATTAGTGTTCTTATCAGTAAACTCCATTGTAACAAAACCGCAAGCGCACGCGCCACGACAAAAAAAAGGGTTTGGGCTCATGTTAGCGTTTATAGAATATCTACCATATGGACCACGCAATAAGATTCAATATGAACTAATACAAAAAAGCTGTATATTCTTAACGGTTGCGCCCAGCGTAGGCGACTTAAACGCTCTCCATCCAGCATATCTTGATACCGAGATCCGAAACAAATATGCATAATCGGAGACCGCGCTTGCACTGGTATTCCGAGCGCCCGACTAGGCAGCGCTTAGGAGGCAATTGGAATTATTCCTCACGGGCAGGTAAAACAGGGTAGGATTTTGATTGGAAACATTTGGACTCAAATACCATTTATGAATATTTAATATTATAATTATTTTACATTTTTTTAAAGTGGGTATTCCACTCATACATTAGTATGTTATTCAATCAAATACAAACATTGAAAACATTGAAAAAATAATCAACCCAGTTGGACTTGAACCAACATCGATACGCCTTACCGGGGCTCGATATCGCTTTACCAATTAAGCTATAGGTTCAGTTACCGAGCTGACGAAATTCTCAATGCCTTCAATCATCTTTTTGCATTTATTTTTACATCGACTTTATAGCAGCCGTAAGCGACATCTAGGTGCCAACCACTAGAGTTAGATACCCTTCCCGCCGACCCTTTTACAAGTGTCACAACGGAAATAACAGATGGCGCCTGCTATCAACTCATAATTATTTTACATTTTTTTAAAGTGGGTATTCCACTCATACATTAGTATGTTATTCAATCAAATACAAACATTGAAAACATTGAAAAAATAATCAACCCAGTTGGACTTGAACCAACATCGATACGCCTTACCGGGGCTCGATATCGCTTTACCAATTAAGCTATAGGTTCAGTTACCGAGCTGACGAAATTCTCAATGCCTTCAATCATCTTTTTGCATTTATTTAATATTAAAAAAAAAAAACATTGGGTAAGTATACAACAATAATAATACTGATACAGATTATTTATTAGTAAAATAGGTTCATTTACAAGTGATATAACTTACAAGCTAAGTCCTTATACAGTTGTATAATTTAATTTAGCAAATAAAAAATATAGCAAATTGCAGCGCCGACTATCACAAAGATATGACAGCAAGTCTGTTCGAAACGTGGTTTGAGGAGAAACTTCTACCAAACATACCAACGGATAGCATCATAATAATGGACAACGCGTCTTATCATTCGAGACAAAAAGAATTAGTACCCTGCACAAATACAAAAAAGGCCATAATTCAATCATTTCTAACGAAACACGGTAGCCTCTTAATATTATTTTTATTTGATTTCTTTATTCTTGGTAAGTAATTTGATGTATGTTAAAAGTGTAATATAAAGAAAAAAATGTTTTAATTCGTTGATTATTTGTATAAATGATTATAACTAAAATGTTTAAAATGTACCTGTAACTATCTAAAACATTGATGTTTTATTACGTGTTAACGTAGCATCTTAATATTACTTTTATTAAAATTTATTTATTCTTAGTAAGTAATTTGCTGTATGTTAAAAGTAATATTAAAAAAATGTTTTTTTTTAATTCGTTGATTATTTGTATAACTGATTATAATTAAACCGATTATTATTGTAACATACTTACCCAATGTTTATATATTTTTTTAAATTAAATATACATAAATCGTACATGTACCCAAATGTTTCAATCAAAATCCGACCCTGAATTTACCTGGCCGTGAGGAATAATACCAATTGCCTCCTAAGCGCTGCCTAGTCGGGCGCTCGGAATACCAGTGCAAGCGCGGTCTCCGATTATGCATATTTGTTTCGGATATCGGTGTCAAGATATGCTGGATAGAGACCGTTTAAGTCGCCTACGCTGGGCGCAACCGTTAAGAATATACAGCTTTTTTTGATTAGTTCATATTGAATCTTATTGCGTGGTCCATATGGTAGATCTTCTATAAATGCTAACATGAGCCCAAATCCTTTTTTTTGTCGTGGCGCGTGCGCTTGCGGTTTTGCTACAATGGAGTTAGCTGATAAGAACACTAATCCGTAACAGGCCAAGAACGGGAGGAATAGTACATTACTGCAGAGACCAGTAAGTAAGCTTTCCTGGCTGAGTATTTAGTAGCCGTCCGAGTCGAAGACGAGGACGGCTACAATACGAAGCCAGGTAAGCTGATTACGGTCGAAGCATGTATAGTGCTTTTCTCAAACATGTAAGGAAATAAAATTACTTGTTTAGTGCTTCAGTTACTGGCTGAGTGATTTAATGTTGTATGAAAATCCTTTACGTACGTCGCGCTGAACCTGCCTTGGAATAGAGTCCCTACTGGTCTCTAATTACTAACGTAACAGGAACATTTCCGAGCATGTTTGAGAAAATACTATAACGTCGCGTCCTGCCTGCTCCCCGCACGTCTCCTCCCGTGCGCATGTCTAGTTCTCAACAACAAGCGGATGTCCCTTTTCGACATCTTTTGCTAGAAAGGGACTTCCGCTTGTATAACAAGTTACACGCTTTTGAGAAGCCCCCTGGGCTGTAGAATTTCGCCGTGTTGTCCGTCGTATGGAGCGCGAAACGATAGCAAAACCGACTGCTCGAACGCGCTTATCTAATCTATATACCTATCACGCTCTGTCACAAGCGATTGCGCTTACTTCATCTACGACTCCGCGCTCATTCCGCATTCGCTAAACAATGTCGGAACGATCGCGAAGATGTAGTTTCGCGACGGAGATGTGAAACAGGCGTCATATTTTATTATACTAACCACATACCCTGTGTCGACACATTCCGATTCAATTCGATTGACGTTGCTTACATCAGGCTCGACCGTGAAAAACGAACTTACGGCTTTGCTTGTCGAGAGTATTGAGACCATAAATTTACCTTACTTTAAATAGAGATGCAATGATTAGCATCCATAATAATCACCTGGAAAAATCTCTCCCCCTCCTTTAAAAGGTGCTGGGAACTTATTTCATTATGGTCTATTATTATTATTATTCTTAACTGGGCTATCGATGTGCCGCTTCGACTAAATTTGATCTACTGTGGCAGCCCTTTATAACTTCCAGATTCTTTGGGCTGTAATGTGTTGTTGTACCTCATCAGGTTGCAGTACATGTCGCCCTAGGTGGGTACTTCTTTTATGCATTAGTGGTCCACAGGAGCAGAGGATGTGCAAGGCTGTTTCCTCTTCTTCCTGGCAGAACCTGCATACTGAGTCCTGTTTCTTACCCATAAGAAACAGTGTTTGTTCAACTTACAGTGGCCTGTCAGTATTCTAGTCTCTGCGCAGGTTTTGTGTCTTTTGAGCACTAGCAGCGGTTTTGTTGTCGAACCCTTTGATTAGAGCTTTCGAGTATGCTTGTCCTTTGACGAGCTCCCACCATGCATTTGCTCTCGTTTTTTCCAAGTTATTTACAGATATAATGCCGTCCGTTTGGTGATTCCACAGAACGGTTCTGGGCCGACCAGGGGTGTGTGTGTGTCCGCGTCAAGTCTAATAATAAGACCATAGTTTGGCTTATGATTTTTACGAAATCAATCCTTTTGCCAACACGAGTAATCGGGATTTTATAGAACTTATATGTTTTATTTAGTCTCTAATGCGTACAGCTAGACAATAAGATTATCTGTATCAGATTTCTTTCGTTGTTTTGAAATTGAGTGCTATATGCAGTGCAGACACGCTCAAACCACATTTTTGTGGTATGATTAGTTACTTGTAATCGAGCTGCGTAACGTTACGTCGTTAAGATATTTAAGGTTGTTGTGGGTTGCTAATTACGACATTTAATTTTATACTTATTTTATTTGATGTTATAAAATTATGACTTGCTGCTACATGTTCATGACCACTATTAATAGTAAAGTTAATACTGATGAGATGACTATTACGGTTACAATCAACTAAATACCGTATTTATGCAATTTGATATTGATGTTTGGTTTATCATAAATTCAGAATCATAAGTTACAAGTTTTCCTGTTATAATCAGGAAATTAAGGCTTCTGTGTATTTGGTTTTTGGTTAAACTTCATTTAAGAAATCACAAATTTTAGACACCTTAAAATGTGACGTTTTCAAGTCAAACGTACATCATTGTTATGTCAAAACGGCGTTACTGCCATAAAAAATTATTTAGAAATATTAACAACCGACAATGATGCACCTTTGACTTGAAAAGGTCACAAATACTCATCAAATATGCCCAAGTCGCCATATATGACATTATAATGTTTACCTACTTACTCTTATTGTAATTATACATGAAATTCATTCATTTAATATTTTAAATTGTTAATTTTTTGTTATGACTTTACACAAACTTGTTATTATGAAATCTTAATTATTAATTAAGTTTTTAACTATATTATTATGTTGACAGTGTATGATTAATACCAATAAATCTATGAATCTAATACTTCAACTAATTGTAATATTCATTTCCCCATTATCAAACCAAAATTGTTATAATTTGTCATACCCACTAGTTTTGATTTGATGTCGGTAATTACAGTAGACCCCGCTTAATAGGATCACGTTTAATACGATTTCTCGCATAATACGCTATTTCGTATCAGTCCCGGCAACCCACAGAATAACTAATAGTACTAACGTACAGAAAATTCACTCCTTCACAAAAGTCAGATTTAGGTATAAAATTATACCTATACTCGCCGCCTGCAAGCAAAATTGAAACTTATAACAGCGCACGAACCGTGAATCTTATTTGCGCGCCGCAGTTTTATGACCGAGCTGTCGGGGTTGTCACTTGACAAGTTTTTCTACCTATACTATGCCTACTGATTTATTAATAAGATAAAATAGATTAAAGATATCACATTGCTGGAGAAAGTGCAGCGAAGAGCAACTAAAATAGTTGTCTCATTGAAAGAAAAGTCGTATGAGGAACGGCTACAGGAATTAGGTCTTACAACATTGGAGGACCGAAGGAAGCGAGGCGACCTTATTCAGACTTATAAAATTTTGTATGATCACTACAATGTTGCAAATATTAAAGACCTGTACCAATTAAGCCAGAATACAAGGTTGAGAGGACACTCTAAAAATTTGTCAAGCCTCTGTGTAACATGAATCCTAGAAAACACTTCTTACCGAATCGTGTGGTGAATATGTGGAACTCTCTACCAGAATTTGTTGTTAGTGCACCATCAGTGAACTCTTTCAAAAATAGACTAGACAATTATCTTAGAACTTTATAAAGTGCAAAAGAAACACAAGTGCTGTGATATACACGCATCAGCTCTAAGAGCTGCTAGTGTATTAATAATTAATAATAATAATTACAAACGTTGATTCAATAAACATAAAAAATTATCTGGAGATAGTATGTCTGATTCTCATGGAAGTAGGTATGCCACAGCCGTATTCCTTTACAAATATATCGGTCAGTTCCTTATATTGTTTTTGGGCAACCAATATTATATATTATATTTTTTATACGGATTGTAATCGAGGTTTAGGTTTCGAAGCCATTGTGTATTTTTAATTTTGCGCGAGCGCCACGTGACACGACTATTGTGCGAGCCGAGCGGCAGCCCACAGCTATACGCCTGCGCCGGCCATATGTACCTAAACTGCGTAGTGGCACCCCCCTGATTTAACCTCAAAACAGCGCATAATACGCTTTCCCGCTCAAGACGTGTTTTTGGCTGAGTCCCTTCAAAATCTACAGCGAGTTTTACTTTGTGAATTGTCCAGGTCCGCGAAGCCAAAGGCCCAGTCCAGTTGGAGGGCGAGCCAGCGCCGGCGCAGCCGTCCGCCTACGAGGGCCTCCTGCCCGGCGAGGCCGAGCCGCCCGCCGAGGCCTGCGCGCGCCACCGCCCGCTGCGGCGGGACTCGTTCAAGAAGAGGAAGCTGCTACAGATGCACAATCTGCACATCGCCACCAACAAGGCTGCCAAGCCTGCTGACGTGCAGTAAGTATTGTTTATTGTCTCCAGACTTGAATGTACCATCGGGTTCATAATTGCATACCCAATTTATCAATGAATTCATTCATAAACTGGGTATAAAATTATGTACCCGATGGTACAGTCGCCATCAAATATATCGGCCAAGGTGGTCACAAGTATCCGAACACCGCCTCTATTGTCAAGGCGATAAAGTGCATGTTCAGATATTTTTGAGTACCCTGGCCGCTCTGATATATTTGATGGCGACGTCTGTTTTCGGTACTAAGTGCCACAGCGCCATCTGTCGAGTCTGTAGTCGAGTTATTCTATCAACGTTAAGTGCCGAACTAAGTATTAGAAACTAAGATTTAGTGTCCGTGGTGACCGATAGATGACGCTAGTGCTTTAACCTAAAATAAGGGAACGCGATTTTGTATGGATATTGTCCATCCATGTCTATATCATCCTTGGTTTGTAGTAATGCATGTAACGTTGACAGCTGCAGCTGCGAGCACGGGCGGGAGAGCTGCTGCGTGTGCACGGGGCGCGCGTCGCCCGCGCAGCCTCCCTCCGAGGGGCTCGCCCGCCTGGACCCCGGCTACCATCCCGTGCTCAGTCACTTCAAAGGTAATCATTTGGAATCATCATTATTATCATTAATGAAGGACTTCTCTCATCTTATAACCTCTATTTCAGAAGTTTATTTTTGACAAAATTACTTTTTACGCGCAGACAAGCGAGTTACTTATTTCTTAGCGAATGTGTGGAACCTTGTATAACATAGTGAACCCCTGCTTATTTGCGTATCATAGTTTTCATCCCTGGTGAAATCGAGGTGTTTTGGTGCAAGTTATGTGATGAAAGCAAACCATCTTTCAGAGTTGCATGATCTGAAGGGGCATAAAGTCAGGTTTTATGTTAGCTTAATTGTTTTCTCTAGTGACGGGATTATTTTAAGAGTTTGTATGGCGCTAGATTTTCTACCCCACTTCGCGAAAATAATTTCTAACTTTTGAATTTATAATGATCGCCATTTTTTTTTGGTACGAGTATAATGTTTAGTCAGCAAAATAGTAAATGTAAGAAAAATATTTTGTTTGTTTTCTGTCGTTCCTAGTGCCCTCACTGTGTTGGTTTCTAGGAGACTTTTAGTCCCTGATTGAAACAGGATCGAATGGCAATCGGTTCGGACGACAAATGCCCGCGATCTGAGTCGTTTTTAGGGTTCCGTACCTCGAAAGGAAAAAACGGAACCCTTATAGGATCACTTTGTTGTCCGTCTGTCTGTCTGTCGGTCTGTCTGTCTGTCTGTCTGCACTCGCAAAACCTACGGGGTACTTCCCGTGAACTCAGAAACTTGAAATTTGGTACGAAGCAACGTAATATAGCGTAGACAATGGAAAAATTACAAAAAGTAGATATTTTTAGTGAAATCATACAAATTTTTATTTTTTTTTATTTTAAACTTACTACCTTTTTCCTCGTAACCGTGTAGAGGTATTAAATTGAAATTAGTAATAAACATACAACTTTTGCTTGTTATAGGTTTGTACGGAACCCTCGGTGCGCGAGTCCGACTCGCACTTGGCCGGTTTTTTTAGTATCGCTCTCTATTACTGCTTGATGTGCAAAGCATGAATGTGGTGATTGTATCTTGCAGACATCTCGCTGGGGCTGCACGTGGGCGCGCTCACGTCTGCGCGCTGGTTCCGCGCGCGCGCGGCGGGCTCGTGGCGCGGCGCGCACCACGCGCACGGCCACGCGCACGCGCACGGCCAGGCGCACGCGTACGGCCACGCGCACGCGCACGTCCAGGCGCACGCGTACGGCCACGCGCACGCGCACGCGCACGCGCACGGCCAGGCGCACGCGTACGGCCACGCGCACGCGCCGCCCAGGCTCGAGCGCCGCACGCCGCCCAAACCGCGCCGCCCTACGAGTAAGTTTATCTCTCGACTTCAAGATTTTGGATGAGGTTTTCAAGTCGTCAGGACCTTTTCAACAGACTTCAAGATTTCGAAGGAGGAGGGATCTTTGTTTTTTTGTCTGTAGGCACCTCTGGTAGGCACACCTGTAGTGATTAGTGTTTTTTTACGGTAGCTTGAGAATCTGCTTATGGAAAGGTGGAGGCTAATTGAAGTCGGTTCTTTTTTGTTTAAAATTATTTTTATTTGAAGACTGCTGGACTGATTTGAAAGGTGGAACAGGATAAGTAAAATTGTTTTTTTTTTGTTTGAAGTTATAAATTTTGTAACCATCCCTATGGAATGACTGTCTACTGTGAGGCTGAGTAAACCGATTTGTTACACTTTTGCAAACGACGTGTGACCATCCGTACAGCCCTAACGTAGCGAAATGTAGCAACTGTAGTCACAAAACGATTACGTTGAAAACCCAGGCAAATACTGCTAATCTAACAGAAAAATCCGTTTAACCGACGACACCTTCATATACTATTCAAACATTTATAAATGAATCTATTTTCATTTCAGGATTGAAAAGAGGCAGACCACCTTTATCAAGAAGACTCAAAGAAAGAAAACAGTCTGATGAAACGGTGACGTCTACTCATGAAAGGTATTATTATTGTCCTACAGTATTTATATTAAAGACCCTTTGAACACCCAATATTTCAGCACAGTTGCATGCGCTATCATCATGGAGTAACTGGTAGATACCATTTCTAACAGTAATTATAATGATAATTACCATGTTAGCTTGAAATCTAGGATTGTTGTGTCTCATAGCAGTGTGGCTTCTTTTTTTTGAACGAGCGAGCGCAGCGATGCGAAGTTCTTGTAGACAATCTCGAAGACAATTAAACTGTAAGCTAGCTACCGGGACGTTGATTTTGATGGCTTTGATTTTAAATTATTGTTCCAAGATAACATTGGTGACGTTTTTCTGATGTTCATTAAGATCAGAAAAACGTCTGCGGTTATACCAGAGATAAATATAATTAGAGAGTTCTTATATGAGCTGAATTGAAATTCTGGCAATTAGGACGCCTAAAAAGTTTAGTTAAGGAGTGTTGTTATACTGATCTACTCCATGAATCACGAGTTGTGAGTTGGAAGTGGACTACTAGTTATTAAATCTATGTCTCGCAGAAGTCGCGGGCGCTCCAGTACCGAAGCGCGAGCTCGGGCGGCGTCGTTCGACATCGACAACATCGTCATCCCGCAGAGCGTGGCCGCCGCCACCAGGCCGCAGATACTCACCTACAAGGAGATCGTCACGCCCAAGTATGCACTCTTATACTATCTAATATGATACTGACAGATGGGTTATGTACGCTCCAGTACCGAAGCACGAGCTCGGGCGGCGTCGTTCGACATCGACAACATCGTCATCCCGCAGAGCGTGGCCGCCGCCACCAGGCCGCAGATACTCACCTACAAGGAGATCGTCACGCCCAAGTATGCACTCTTATACTATCTAATATGATACTGACAGATGGGTTATGTACGCTCCAGTACCGAAGCACGAGCTCGGGCGGCGTCGTTCGACATCGACAACATCGTCATCCCGCAGAGCGTGGCCGCCGCCACCAGGCCGCAGATACTCACCTACAAGGAGATCGTCACGCCCAAGTATGCACTCTTATACTATCTAATATGATACTGACAGATGGGTTATGTACGCTCCAGTACCGAAGCACGAGCTCGGGCGGCGTCGTTCGACATCGACAACATCGTCATCCCGCAGAGCGTGGCCGCCGCCACCAGGCCGCAGATACTCACCTACAAGGAGATCGTCACGCCCAAGTATGCACTCTTATACTATCTAATATGATACTGACAGATGGGTTATGCACGCTCCAGTACCGAAGCGCGAGCTCGGGCGGCGTCGTTCGACATCGACAACATCGTCATCCCGCAGAGCGTGGCCGCCGCCACCAGGCCGCAGATACTCACCTACAAGGAGATCGTCACGCCCAAGTATGCACTCTTATACTATCTAATATGATACTGACAGATGGGTTATGTACGCTCCAGTACCGAAGCACGAGCTCGGGCGGCGTCGTTCGACATCGACAACATCGTCATCCCGCAGAGCGTGGCCGCCGCCACCAGGCCGCAGATACTCACCTACAAGGAGATCGTCACGCCCAAGTATGCACTCTTATACTATCTAATATGATACTGACAGATGGGTTATGTAGCCACCAGGCCGCAGATACTCACCTACAAGGAGATCGTCACGCCCAAGTATGCACTCTTATACTATCTAATATGATACTGACAGATGGGTTATGTACGCTCCAGTACCGAAGCACGAGCTCGGGCGGCGTCGTTCGACATCGACAACATCGTCATCCCGCAGAGCGTGGCCGCCGCCACCAGGCCGCAGATACTCACCTACAAGGAGATCGTCACGCCCATGTATGCACTCTTATACTATCTAATATGATACTGACAGATGGGTTATGCACGCTCCAGTACCGAAGCGCGAGCTCGGGCGGCGTCGTTCGACATCGACAACATCGTCATCCCGCAGAGCGTGGCCGCCGCCACCAGGCCGCAGATACTCACCTACAAGGAGATCGTCACGCCCAAGTATGCACTCTTATACTATCTAATATGATACTGACAGATGGGTTATGCACGCTCCAGTACCGAAGCGCGAGCTCGGGCGGCGTCGTTCGACATCGACAACATCGTCATCCCGCAGAGCGTGGCCGCCGCCACCAGGCCGCAGATACTCACCTACAAGGTGATCTTCACGCCCAAGTATGCACTCTTATACTATCTAATATAATACTGACAGGTGGGTTATGCATACGCGAAAACTGAAGCACTTCAAACGAGTGACTTCAAGTAATTGTTTTTAATCGCGCACCAGCAGCAAGCGAGAGATGCAGACATGATAATGAGCTCTCAGTTTGAACTCGCGTAACATGTGAAATGTTAAAGCTAGCGCTTTAATTTTGATGTAAATTTTTAACGAATTTACTGTACTATCTGCTAACAATAAAAAAAGTACAGGTCTACGACCTCGTTTTTGAAGAAAAAAATTTTTTTTTTTACAATTAAGTTTCGAGTAATTGTGGAAACTTTTCTGCAACATTTTTGACCGTAATTTATACCCTACTTCGTAAGTTACCGTAAGACATATCTTTTCCATATGTAAAACTGATATTTTGACAAATAATGGTTAATAATACCAAACGCGGTAGAGTGTGGTGCCATATAATTTGAAAGGGGTGCAGTTTAAAAATGGTTGAGGAAAAAAATGGCACGGGGGTTGATATGTTGATAAAATTCATCATACTATACGGTGGTTAACGGCTCAAACATAGGTAGCCAAACACATTGTATAGTTGAGTAACTAGTTGACAACTGTGGTGGGTTGTCCGGCGCCCCGCCCCGCCCCGGCGACGGCGCGCGGCCGGGCGGGCGGGGGCACCAGTGATCTACATAGTACATTGTTGCCGAGGGATGGAAAGAAAGGCATTTCCTGACCAGGTACCCAGATGCCAGGCCGAGGCTTGCCGAGGCCTGGCAAAGGTCCGAGTCGGAAAATGCCTGGTTTCCATTGAGGTATACATAGTGCTTTTCTCAAATAATGTGAGGAAATCAAACAAATTAAATTTGAACTATAAGTAATAAGTTTTTAATAAGGGTTAAGTGACATAGTATGTACAATACAAAAAATAAGGCATGTTATTAGTTAATGTTAAATGTTATATTAGACATTCCAGGGAAATTTGTGAACGAAAAGGTATTTCTAGCATTTTGGCTGTCCTCCCACAGCATGAACGTACCATGTCGTAAGTCCTGTTATATTTGTCCCGCGACTTAGCAGGAAGCAAGTTGTTCATTACTATAGTTCAAAATCTGTAAGAATGAACTTTTGACACATCGCAACGCCCGTAGAACGTAAACGCGCAAGGTACTTTGAAATTATAAACAAAATCCCACAACGATTTTACAGCTTGTCATGTAAGAAAACACAGTATTTCACTTTTAATAAACATTACTTAATTAATGTTACATTTTTAATATCTTAGTTATTGAATATTTTACGATAACAATTTAGCGTGCAAACAGTTACAATCTACGCCTCCTTTTTTTTAAATTTAGTGTTGTGACCATGTCTGCTCTTTCGATTCATATAACATTTTCGTAAGTCGATAAAATCGATTATGTAATCAATAGGCAATATTATATAATAATAAAAACCAAAACAAAACGAAAGTAAAAGTGAAGTATGATGCGAAAAAAGGTCATTACTGTAATTGTATCGGTTTGTTGAGTAATACTTCAGTCTTGAATAATTAATAATAAATGACAAAAACGCTTAAAACTTAAACTGTTGCCATATACATGGTGGAAAAAAATAATGGGCCCTGGAGGGGAACCTTAAAACGTTGAGATAAAGGTTGAACACGCCAAAACTTGGGCACGCAAAATTTGTTTTTAAACCAGTTTGAAAATAAATAACTACATTATGAATACCACATTTAATGACAAATTTAATGAATTCTAAAATCACATTTTTAATTTTAATTAATGTTTACACAGTAAGCCATAGATCGAATTTTTCTACGCACACGGCTCATAAGACTTTGCACCATCTCTTTAGAAAAGATTTTTGTCGCCCAGGTCCATATTTTTTATAGCTCAGGGACCGATTTTACTTCTCTGCCTTTCTTTTTTAGAATTCCTTTCATAATACTCCAGTACTCTTCAACAGGCCGCAGTTCCGGACTATTTGGCGGATTGCATATTTTGGGTACCACCATTATCCTGTTAGCGTTGTACCATTCCATAACTGATTTTGCGTATTAGCAACTGGCTAGATCTGGCCAAAACAGCGGTGGTGAGGCATGCTGTCTTATAAAAGGCAGCAAACGCTTCTGTAAACAATCTTTCTGATAAATATCGCCGTTTATTGTCCCGGTGGTGATAAACGAGCGACTTCTTTTACCACAGCTACATATTGCCTGCCAAAGAAGGTATTTTTTTGGAAATTGCCCTCATTTTTTTAATTCAAAATCTTCAGGAGTATCTGTTCGAGACTTGCTAGTATAAAACTCTTGACCAGGTATTTGTTTACAATCCAATTTTATATACGTCTCGTCGTCCATCACCGCGCATTTAAATTTTGTAAGAAAATCTTCATAGAGTTGTCGCGACCGTATCTTTGCGGATAAGTTCTGTTTTGAGTCTCGATCTGGTGCGGCCTGGGCTTTATAACTCCTCAGTCCTGCCATCTGTTTCACTTTTTGGACATAGGACTAAGACATTTTCACTTTTTTAGCAACATCACGAGATGAAAACGTATGATTTGAGGCAAAACTCTTTAAAATACTCTTTCCTGTTTCTTATTCTTGACTCCCTGTAACCCACCACTTCCTGGCTTTCTATCTATTGTCAAGCGTTCACGGAAACTTTTTAATACGTGACCAAGAGTAGATTGTGGATATTTCAGCCTTTTCGCGATATCTATGTAGCTTAACATGGGACTTTTTACATGTTCGTGCAAAATGCGTTCACGTTTTTGATATTGTACGCTCGACATTTTGCCAACGAATAAATAAAAGAAAATAAAACTATCATCATTTTATAGCCCAGTTCCTTGTGAGAAAATCGTTGTTTCAAAAGTTTAAATATCTCCATTTTTCGAATAACTTTTGAAACAGGTTTTGGCGTTTTCAACCTTTAGCTCAATTCACTGAAAGGAAACATGTTTTATTTTTCCTTAAAAGTAAAACTGCATTCACAGTTTTTTTCTTAATTTTCACTTTCTTCCATACTAATTGTATGAACAGTCTTTTTATTATTATTTATGGCTTCTCTTGTGTCCTAAACTTGGAATTTTTTATCCTTGTTGGAAAAAGGATCGATTGGTATCAATTGTCATAAAAATTGTTTTTGGCAAAAATTACAAAATAATTTGAACTGTACTTTCTCCCAAAAATGTTTAAATGCAGTTAAGTCCCTTCAAAAAATTTAAGAATGTTTCCTTTCAGTGAATTGAGCTATATCAACTTTTTAAGGTAGTTCCCCTCCAGGGCCCATGATTTTTTACCATCCTGTATATGAGAATAACAGAACCCTTGTGACAATGATTATAATTATATTCCTGATCAGGCTTTACAAATTACCAAAGACCGTAATTCATAACCACAGATCGTAGATTTTCCAGCATTTTTGGTGCAGTGCTAGGGGTTATTATCATTTTGAGGCTATTAAATGTTTGAACCAAGAATCAAATAAAATCAAAGCCATTTAGAACTAAGTAACAATGTAGAGATGGTTGGTAATTAACTAACAATTTCACACAAAAAAGGTCATTGTACCGGTTTTGCTGAAAAATCTACGATCACTATTTATAACTGAGAATAATTATGGAGCATCATAAGACTTTCTTATCATATTATATTAATTATGGAAATATTTTAATGCCATACATAATTAGTAGATTACAATTATTAATTGATCTTTTCCTAAATCATTTTATTTTTTGCTTTGTTATAGTTATGTTTTCCTTTTTAATTTATTTGTGTATATTAGGCACAACTACATACAACTCATCTCAACTCATATTCTCGGTGGAATTACTGACTTCCGAGTCACAGGTCACAGTCACAGTCTTATTCTCTTATTCTTATCATGTGAGAAGATTTGTGATACTAAATATATTAGCGCAATCATTGGAGCATGTGCCTTACAAAAGGTGGAGTAGAAAATGTTTTAATGGTTATTGGTATGCTATAGGGTGGTTATTAAAATACTAGATTTGAGACCTTGAGGGAGGGGGGGGGGTGCGTTGGCCGCCATCTTGGTTTAAACGTGCCATAAGTCCGTTTTTGAACCTTGGCGCTTAAACGGTTATCAGTATGCCTAAAATGTCTATGCAACGTATGAAGAACATAAAATTCTCCTAGTAGTTTTTTATGATGAGTAATAGAACATTGATTTTGTGTGTGAGACTTACTAATTTCACCCCCTCTATAAGCGCTCCAGGGGTGAATTCAATTTTTGAATATCTTTTAAAAGAATCATTAGAATATGACAAAACTGTGGTAGAGACTTCATTTCCTTATCTCGAAGCACAAAACTTTGAAGCTAATAAATAAAATTCTTATGATATAAGAAAATATACACTTTCACCCCCTGTATCTTTATATGTGTAAGACTTACAGATGTATTGTATATGGAAATATTGTAGACAATTTTATCTTCTTCATACGTTCCATAGAAATTTTAGGCATACTGATAACCGTTTAAGCGCCAAGGTTCAAAAACGGACTTTTGGCACCTTTAAACCAAGATGGCGGCTGCGCCCTCCCCCCCCCTCAAGGTCTCAAATCTAGTATTTTAATTACCACCCTATAGCCTACCAATAACCATTAAAATAATTTCTACTCCACCTTTTGTAAGGCAATGTATGGAGATGATTCCCCAATGATTGGATTATATAGGCATATAACAAGAAAAAAATCGGTTGAAGTAAAATCGATTCTAATAATTCATAAATAATCGCTAAATTTGACAAACAATACGTCTTAGCCCCCTCACTAATAACGTCAATACTGAAGTGTCAAAAGTTCATTCTTACAGATTTTGAACTATAAGCTTGCTTCTTCTTTCAAATGAGACGGTGTGCCGTCTATTTCCATCTCACTGTCGTCATTTGAGCTCATACTGTTTTATATTATAATTCATTTTAAAGAAAACGATAACTTATTCCACAACGAATTGCTGCCTTTTATTTTGCATATTTTTTTTTCAAATCTATTACCACAGACAGGGGGGTTTCACTACGCAGTTTAGGTACATAGGCTGCTATTTATATATCCGGAAACCGGGATTACAATCTTCTTAAATAGCATATTTGACCTCCATGGTAAAATTTGAACTTTTTTAAGTACTGGCTGGTATATTTTTTCTTTCTTATTAACGCTCGTGTTTTGTTTTTGACGGGTTTTAAATGTCATCTCGCAGCAAGAATGGAACTCACTCGTGAAAATATTCGTGCTATGATTTATTATGATTTTCGGCGTGGTTTAACGCAACAACAGTGCATAGATCAACTAACTTCAACTTTTGGTGATGAAGCCCCATCTAAAACTACTGTGTACCACTGGTTTAGTGAGTTCAATCGTGGACGTAGTATGCTTACGGACGAAGTTAAGGCAGGTCGCCCGAAATCGGTCGTTGTACAACAAAATATCGAGGCTGTGCGAAAACTTATAATGGACGACCGACATGTTACGTACTGCGAGATAGAGGCGACTCTGGGTATTTCTATGACCAGCATTAATAGCATATTACATAATTATTTGGCTGTAAAAAAAATTTGTTCGCGTTGGATACCCCACAACTTAACAAAAGAGCAAAAAGATGCTCGCGTCGAATGGTGCAATAAAATGTTAAAAAAATATAACCGTGGTGACTCAAAAGCCGTTTATAACATCTATACAGGTGACGAATCCTGGATCTATGCATACGATCCCGAAACGAAGCAACAATCAACGGTATGGGTGTTTCAAAATGAGCCGAACCCTACGAAAGTTACTCGTGCAAAAAGTACATTGAAACAAATGGTGGCCTGCTTCTTCGGTATTAATGGCCATGTAGCTACAGTGCCACTAGAAAACCGTAGAACGGTTAATTCAGAGTGGTACACGACCATTTGCTTACCGGAAGTATTTGAACAAATTCGTAAAACTAACCAGCGACGAAGAATCATTCTTCATCATGACAATGCCAGCTGTCATACGTCACGCGAAACAACTCTATTTTTGGAGGGTCAAAATGTGGAATTAACGGGTCATCCGCCGTACAGCCCTGACTTGGCACCCAACGATTTTTATTTATTTCCAAATATAAAGAATAAATTACGCGGTCAACGATTTTCGACCGCTGAAGATGCTGTCGACGCATTCAAACAACACGTTATGGAGGTACCTCAGGCGGAGTGGCAGAAGTGCTTTAAAAATTGGTTCACGCGAATGCAAAAGTGCATAGATCATGAAGGGGAATACTTTGAAAAACAATAAAACCATTTTCAGCCGTGTACGTTTGTTTGTTTTTTTGTTTCCGGATATATAAGTAGCAATCCTCGTACATTTGGCCGGCGCGCCTCCCGGGGAGTCGTATAGCAGTGGGCTGCCGCTCGGCTCGCACGATACTTAGTCGTGTCACGTGGCGCTCGCGCAAAATTTTAAATACACAATGGCTTCGAAACCTATTTCGATCTAATCCGTATAATAATATGTATTTACGGATGTCTGAATAAAAGGAAGAACAAGGAAGCAGAAATAACATTTTTTAAATTCCGGACGATATTGAAAGGTCCCAAAGTCCTTACTTAGTAATAGTTAAAATAAACATCCTTAATTTATTGAATATCGGTTGCCCAGAAATAATATTAGGAACTGACCGACATATTTTCAAAGGAATACGGCTGTGGCATACCTACTCCCGTGAGAATCAGACATAATCTCTATAAAAAAATCTATCTCCGGATAAAAATTTCGTGTTTACATAATCATCGTTTGTAATTTCTACATATTTATCTAACAATAATAAATCAGTAGGTATAGGTACAAAAACTTGTCAAGTGCCAACCCCGTGCCGACGCTCACAGCTCGGTCATAAAACTGCGGCGCGCAAAGAAGATTCACGGTTCGTGCGCGGTTATAAGTTTCAATTTTGCTTGCAAGCGGCGAGTATAGGTATAATTTTATACCTAAATCTGACTTTTGTTAAGGAGTGAATTTTCTGTGCGGTAGTACTATTAGTTATTCTGTGCCACAGACAAATAATTGTCCGATACGCGCATGCGCCAATGCGCGCGCATCTCGAATCGCGACAACGTGTTTGTGATTATTTTGACATTTGTCTGGTTGAACGAAGGTTTCACTTGGCTGAATGCAACATTTCCTTAGTCATTTATTTGCAATCGTAGGATTTAAAAAGTTAACGCAGCGGATAGAAATGGATTTTCATACAGTTATTTTATTCCTAGGAGTAAAATGATTCTATGGAAACTCATTTTTTTCCGCTGCGTTTTTACTTTTTAAATTTGAAAAGAATAAAATTGATCACTTTGCGTCTTCAATTTACGAACAAAATGCGACTATTTCCGAGAGTGTTTCAGAAAATATTGGCAGAACAAAGTGGCACTTTTCTGTTCTAGGACATTGGTTTTTTTTTTCAGTAAGTCCGTCATCAGAAACTAATTTGTTGTAAAATTTATCAATTTATCATAATCATGAAGCACACTAAGAACATAAAAGGTTCAAATAAATATGATTCATCAATAAAATTTTATATTTTCCTCTAAGGTGGTGTGAAAAGCAGTATGTGTCACGTAGGAGCATTATTTTCACCTTGGGCGTTAACACTTGAATCCCTCACTAAGCTCAGGAGTCTACAATAGAATCCCTCGCTACGCTCAGGATTCTATTGTAGACTCCATCGCTTCGTTTGGGATTCAATACACGCCCTTGCCGTAAATATTTCATTTTGCCCCCTTGTTACACAATCTACTAATGAAAATCCATTTTAGATTTGTACAAGATGCTAAAATGTGCGCTCCATCGAAAAGTATGCGCTAGTAGTTCGGTCTACAAAGTCAATTCAAGCATTGTAGTCTACGAGTAGAAAAATAAATATTTCTCAAACACGCAATGAACTATTGTCGTTACGTTCCTTATAATAGACTTGGAAGTATCTTGTTTCGTGCGCAGTAATTCGATGGGACTGTAATGGGATTTCATACAATACAGGTCTAGGCCTGCAAAGTAACCTTGGAGTCAAAGATGGCGGCTGGTTTTACGAACAGTTGATTTTGATTTCTATTTATACTTACTTGGCCGGTAATTCTTGTTTTCTCGGCTTCTGCTATAATGTACTATTCATAGTAAGTAATAATAATTTTTCAAGATATTTTCTAATGAGTTATTATATTTTACAGATGGCGAGTTATGGAGATGTCGGACGTGCGTCTTAACAATGGTGTTTCTAAAATAAGGCGGCTGTCGCTAGAGAGTGAGGTAAGTGGAGTAGCGATTGTTTGCATAATGAAATGTAATGATAATAGTATTTTATGCAACAGTTGTATAAGAGGGGTCAAAAAAGGTGAGTGGCGTGGGTAACAATTAGAGCCGCAGGCGAAAATTGTTAAGAAAAACGCCACGAACATTTTTTTACCAACTTATACGACGTTGCATACAATACTTTTTCTAAGACTACACTTACTTTTACATAAAATGCGAAATTGAAAACTTTATTGGGTTAGAATTTTCCATGACGCTGAAAGGGCTTTTATTGTATTTTAATAAGTTATCTTCCCACAAAGTTAAAAGTCTAGCTCAAAAAAAGAAATTTCCCCCATTACAAACTTTGAACCCCTTTTTAACCCCCTCAGGGTTGGAATTGTCCAAAACGCTAAAAGTACTTTTATTGTATTTGAATAAGTAATGTTCCTACAAAGTTAAAAGATTCTAGCTCAAAAAAAAAATTTCCTCGATACAAACTTTACACCCCTTTTTAACCCCCTCAGGGGTGGAATTATTCAAAACGCTAAAAGTACTTTTTGTGTTTTCTAATAAGTAATATTCCTACAAAGTTGTAAGTCTCTAGCTCAAAGAAAAAAGTTTTCCGCATACAAACTTTGCACCCCTATTTACCCCCCTCAGGGGCGGAATGATCCAAAACGCTGAAATCACTTTTTAATTTTTACAAATATCGGAAAACGTATGAAGTTTCAAGTCTCTCACTTAAAATTTAAAATCCTACACATACAAACTTTTAACCCCTCTTTTTAACCCCCCCCTTATGGGTTGAATTTTTCAAAATCTCTTCTTATTATTTGTACACGTTAAAAGTGTAACCCGATCTGCAAATTGCAACTTTCTAGCTTCAGTTGTTACGGCCCCGCTTTAATACAAACTTTTCAACCCCGTTTCAACTCCTCTCGGGTGGAATTTAGAAAAACGCTGAAATCAGATTTTTGCTTGTAAGTTAGTAGTAGCCTGCAAATAAAATTTCAAGTCTGTCACAAAAAAATTGTAATCTCTATACAAACTTTCAACTCCTTTTTTACCCCGTTAGAGGTTAAACTTCAAAAAACGCTGAAATTATTTTTATTATTTTTTCATTATCAGGAAGCGTACAATGTTTCAAACCTCTACCTTAAATTTTAAGCCCCATCCATACAAACTTTCAACCCCTTTTTTACCTTTTTAGGGGATGAATTTTTCAAAATAGCTTATTATTTGAACACGTTATAAATGTAACCCGACCTGCAAATTACAACTTTCTAGCTTCAGTTGTTACGGCCTCGCTTTAATACAAACTTTTCAACCCCGTTTCAACTCCTCTCTGGTGGAATTTAGAAAAACGCTGAAATCAGTTTTTTTTGCTTATAAATTAGTAGTAGCCTGCAAATGAAATTTCAAGTCTGCCACAAACATAATTGTAATCTCTATACAAACTTTCAACCCCTTTTTTACCCCGTTAAAGGTTGAATTTCAAAAAACGCTGAAATTATTTTTATTATTTCTTAATTATCAGGAAGCGTACAAAGTTTCAAACCTCTAACCTTAAATTTTAAGCCCTATCCATACAAATTTTCAACCCCCTTTTTACCCCCTTAGGGGATGACTTTTTCAAAATCGCTTCTTATTATTTGAACACGTTATAAATGTAACCCGACCTGCAAATTACAACTTTCTAGCTTCAGTTGTTACGGCCTCGCTTTAATACAAACTTTCAACCCCGTTTCAACTCCTCTCGGGTGGAATTTTGAAAAACGCTGAAATTATTTTTTTTGCTTTTAAGTTAGTAGCCTACAAACGAAATTTCAAGTCTGTCACATAATAGTACATTACATACCTAGGGCTGTAAAAAAAAGAAAGCCCGAAATCGCAGGTATTTGGGACCCGAGCCGCAGGCGAGGGTTGTAAATATGCGATAGAGGGCTTTCTTTTTTACTGCCCGTGGTGAGTACACAATTTTACGTCCCCACCTGGCCATAATGCGAGTTTTACCGTAAGCGTAGCGAGCGGTAAAACTCACATTATGGCCAGGTGTGACGTAAAAAAATTTAATCTCTATACAAACTTTCAACCCCTTTTTTACCCCGTTAGAGGTTGAATTTTAGAAAACACTGAAATTAGTTTTATTCTTTTTAGGGTTCCGTAGTCAACTAGGAACCCTTATAGTTTCGCCATGTCTGCCCGTCCGTCCGTCCGTCCGCGGATAATCTCAGTGACCGTTGTTAGCACTAGAAAGCTGAAATTTGGTACTAATATGTATATCAATCACGCCGACAAAGTGGTAAAATAAAAAGTGGAAAAAAATGTTTTATTAGGGTACCTCCCCTATACGTAAAGTGGGGAGTGATTTTTTTTTTCATTTCAACCGTAACGTGTGATATATTGTTGGATAGGTATTCAAAAATGAATAGGGGTTTACTAAAATAATTTTTTGATAATGTAAATATTTTCGGAAATAATCGGTCCAGAAGTTAAAAAAAAATGTGTCCCCCCCCCCCTAACTTTTGAACCATAAGTTTTGTCCCATAATATTTATTTATATCAAATACTCAGTTCTACTGTCCCTTGGTGCTGTGAAAAAAATCAAACTTCTATGCCAACGCAATCAAAAGATACAGTCGTTTATGTCGCAAAATTCCGCAAATTTTCGAAACTCGCGTGGGAACCAAAACCTACAGGGTACTTACCGTGAACTCGGGATCTTGAAATTTGGTACGAAGCAACGTCTTATAGCATAGATTTAAAAGTCTCTAGCTCAAAAAAGTAATTTCCCCCATGCAAACTTAGCACCCCTATTTAACCCCCTCAGGAGTAGAATTTGCCAAAACGCTGAAAGTACTTTTATTGTATTTTAATAAGTAATCTTCCTACAAAGTTTGAAGTCTCTATCTCAAAGAAAGAAGTTTCCCGCATACAAACTTTGCACCCCTATTTAACCCCTTCAGGGGTAGAATTATCCAAAATGCTGAAATTACTTTTATTATTTTTTTAATATCAGCGAACGTACGAAGTTTCAAGTCTCTAACTTTTAATTTAAAATCCTATACATACAAACTTTCTCAACTCCTTTATTACCCCCTTAGGGGATGAATTTTTCAAAATCGCTTCTTATTACTTGTACACATTACAAATGTAACCAGACATTACAAATTTTCAAGTTTATAGCTTCAGTAGTTTCGGCTCTGCGTGGATCAGTCAGTCAGTCAGTCGGTCAGGACAAAGGCATTTATATATACAGTCGTGGCCAGATAATTAAGAACAAGATTATTATGCCATACAACTGCATACAAATATGACATTTTAAATTTGATAAAAATATAATATTTGCTTATGCTATTTATATTTAAAAAAATACTGACGTATCCGTGTTTAAACAAGACTTAATATGGGCCATATAAACATCTTCCATAAAATTTGAACTTTAAAAAATACAGACGGTCAAATCAACGCTTTTTATAAGTTCATACTATAATTAGGAACGATGTATGAAAATCGTTCCTAATTACAAAAAAACCGGCCAAGAGCGTGTCGGGCCACGCTCAGTGTAGGGTTCCGTAGTTTTCCGTCCGTCACAGTAAGTGTCCCCACTTAAGAGTTAATAACACCGCCATGTAGGATATGATATGAGAGTTCCACGTACAGCGACATATATCGGCAAATTAAGTAAACTATTGCGCGCGAGCTTAAAGTATGGAAGATTATTTTTATGGGATAATTCTTTATTGCGTGAACCGATTTTCACCGTTTTTACTTTATTTGAAAGCACGTCATTTCATTGTGATTTTGTACAAATTACAGGTACAATAAACACCTGCTTATACGGTTAAATTACAAACTTAGTTCAGAAATTATTTTGTAATTTTTTTTCAAAAACTATTCATCCTATCAAGTTCAAAATAATTTTCCTAGAAAGTTTTTATGAAGTTCTACTTTTGAGATTTTTTTCATATTTTTAAAACTTATGGTTCAAAAGTTAGAGGAGGGGGGGGGGGGGGGACGCATATTTTTTTACTTCTGGAGCGATTATTTCCGAAAATATTTACATTATCGAAAAATGATTTTAGTAAACCCCTATTCATTTTTAAATACCTATCCAACAATATATCACACGTTAGGGTTGAAATGAAAAAAAAAATCAATCCCCACTTTACGTATAGGGGAGGTACCCTAATAAAAAAAAAAATCCACTTTTTGTTTTACCACTTTGTCGGTGTGATTGATATACATATTAGTACCAAATTTCAGCTTTCTAGTGCTAACGGTCACTGAGATTATCCGCGGACGGACGGACGGACGGACGGGCAGACTGGCGAAACTATAAGGGTTCCTAGTTGACTACGGAACCCTAAAAAGTATTGATTTGACCGCCTGTTTTTTTTAAAGTTCAAATTTTATGAAAGATGTTTATGGCCCATATTAAGTCTAGTTTAAACACGGATACGTCAGTATTTTTTAAAATATAAATAGCATAAGCAAATATTATATTTTTATCAAATTTAAAATGTCATATTTGTATGCAGTTGTATGGCAAAAATAATCTTGTTCTTAATTATCTGGCCACGACTGTAGATAGATTTAAAAAATATAAATTACAAAAATATATTAGTAAAAAAATCTAGCATGGGATAAGATAGGTCGGGAATTAAACTCGGATGGTGCGTATAGATATTCTCTTTTTAATTTGTTTATTTTTTAAACTTATCATTTCACAACGATGATGGAGGACGGAGGACATTGTTGCAGTCCTCAGCCATATAGTGATACCTAATCAAAAGCATCATAAGCGCTTGTAGGTATAGCCGGTATAGGATAGGTACTATCGTATGTGTATTTATGTAAGTGTTTTATTCCCTGTGGTGAACAGTACGTAATTGTCAAACAATAATAAATATTGTCTAGAAAAATCTGGCAAATTTCAAAATACCTACGAGGGTTGCTACTTATATATCCGGAAACAAAAAAACAAACAAACGTACACGGCTGAAAATGGTTTTATTGTTTTTCAAAGTATTCCCCTTGATGATCTATGCACTTTTGCATTCGCGTGAACCAATTTTTAAAGCACTTCTGCCACTCCGCCTGAGGTACCTCCATAACGTGTTGTTTGAATGCGTCGACAGCATCTTCGGCGGTCGAAAATCGTTGACCGCGTAATTTATTCTTTATATTTGGAAATAAATAAAAATCGTTGGGTGCCAAGTCAGGGCTGTACGGCGGATGACCCGTTAATTCCACATTTTGACCCTCCAAAAATAGAGTTGTTTCGCGTGACGTATGACAGCTGGCATTGTCATGATGAAGAATGATTCTTCGTCGCTGGTTAGTTTTACGAATTTGTTCAAATACTTCCGGTAAGCAAATGGTCGTGTACCACTCTGAATTAACCGTTCTACGGTTTTCTAGTGGCACTGTAGCTACATGGCCATTAATACCGAAGAAGCAGGCCACCATTTGTTTCAATGTACTTTTTGCTCGAGTAACTTTCGTAGGGTTCGGCTCATTTTGAAACACCCATACCGTTGATTGTTGCTTCGTTTCGGAATCGTATGCATAGATCCAGGATTCGTCACCTGTATAGATGTTATAAACGGCTTTTGAGTCACCACGGTTATATTTTTTTAACATTTTATTGCACCATTCGACGCGAGCATCTTTTTGCTCTTTTGTTAAGTTGTGGGGTATCCAACGCGAACAAATTTTTTTTACAGCCAAATAATTATGTAATATGCTATTAATGCTGGTCATAGAAATACCCAGAGTCGCCTCTATCTCGCGGTACGTAACATGTCGGTCGTCCATTATAAGTTTTCGCACCGCCTCGATATTTTGTTGTACAACGACCGATTTCGGGCGACCTGCCTTAACTTCGTCCGTAAGCATACTACGTCCACGATTGAACTCACTAAACCAGTGATACACAGTAGTTTTAGATGGGGCTTCATCACCAAAAGTTGAAGTTAGTTGGTCTATGCACTGTTGTTGCGTTAAACCACGCCGAAAATCATAATAAATCATAGCACGAATATTTTCACGAGTGAGTTCCATTCTTGCTGCGAGATGACATTTAAAACCCGTCAAAAACAAAACACGAGCGTTAATAAGAAAGAAAAAATATACCGGCCAGTACTTAAAAAAGTTCAAATTTTACCATGGAGGTCAAATATGCTATTTAAGAAGATTGTAATCCCGGTTTCCGGATATATAAATAGCAGCCCTCGTATATGCTCGAAGGATCGTCTTATTTGTTTCTCCTTTATGGAATTTGTTAGGCTTGCGTGGGGAAATTATTATTATTAAGGAGCCTATAGTGAGTGTTTTAATTGGGGGAAGAGGCCTCCCCTACAGTTTCAACGCACATTTTTCTACTGACAAAATTTATGGGTTTAACTTTAAGTAATTACAGTAATTACTTAGGTACCTATGCCATTTCGACACCGCCAACCGTCGGGCGGAGGCCTACAGAGCACAATAAAATCTCCATTTTCGCGTCAAGGTCTAGGCGTCAAGGTCACTTTTCGGTGTGTGACGGTTCATATTAAAACATTTTAGGAACATGGAATATACAACTATTTTTAATGCTGCTGTTTGCTTGTTTAAGGCGTTTTTATAGTACACCTTAGCTCTGTCTTCCTTTCGGAAATCGTATTTATAAATCGATGTTATTCATAATTGTGACATACTAAGATACATACTTTTTGGATTTAGAAATCCGCGGCGGCGGCGTATCATATACCGGGTGTGGCCTGTAATAGGAGAAAAAAATTAAAACGTAAATTCTACTCCTCAAACTAGACAATGTTTGTTCAACGACTTTTGAAAGTTATGTAGATTTTAGATTGTCTCTTTTTCAAACAAACTAAATAGTATTTTCAATGTACATCAAAGTCCGCCTAAATGACATCGCCTGTCAGTTTTGTCACCCTACAGATATTAATCAATGTCGTAATACATTGCGTGTTCGAATAAACTTTAAACTGTAATAAAATTCAAACTACAATACATAAAAGTTGTAAAACAAATGTTGTCTAGTTTGAGGAGTAGAATCTACTACGTTTTAATTTTTTGCTCTTATTACAGGCCACACCCGGTATGGGTACTTGGATCAGGGTGTCTTTTCAACCGACTTCAAGATTTCGAAGGAGGAGCTTATCAATTCGTCGGGATCTTTGTTTTTGCTATATTTTTTTTTTATGTATATTCACCGATTATTCGAAGACGGCTGGACCGATTTCGAAAATTATTTTTTTGTTTGATAGAGTATACTTCACAGTTGGTCCCATTGTAACCAGGTCAGGATCTGATGCTGGAATCTTGGAGAAATCGAGGGAACTCTTCAACTATTATAGGCACACCTATGGTGATTTGAGTATTTTTTACAGCAGATCGAGCATTTGGTGTTGGAAAGGTGGATGCTAAGTGAAGTCGGTTCTTTTTTGTTTAAAATTATTATATGTATTGTATTGTATTGTATTGTGATGTAAACTTGCAGGAGGAGGATGTCTCCGAGGCGGCGGTGCGCGCCCGGCACGCGCGCAGCGAGGCCCGCGAGCGCGGCCGCTACCACAGCGCGCGCCGCCCGCGCCGCCACACCACCGCCGCCGCCGCCGACGCCGCGCCCCCGCCCCCGCCGCCCCCGCCCCCGCCACCACCCCCGCCCGCGCCCGCGCCGGAGCCGCACGAGGCAAGTGTCTAATAGTACATTGTACAACAATGCATAAAACATACGATTTTACGCGAGGCGTTTATCCATCCGAGCGAGCTTGCGAGCGAGGATTGATAAAGGCACTGGTCCCACCGCGGGCGAGACTATGAGCTATCGGCTATTTTCTAGCCCAAGAAACGAACAAAAGATAATCACTTCCGTGTAAATAAAAGAGAGAGATATATATTTATAGTTCATCGCTGGCTGTTCACACTGCGATGAACTATAAATATACAGTTAGGTGCAAAACTGTCCCAATAGTAGCATCTTAGTAGAATGTGGAGAAGTGGATGTCGATCGAGGAGAGGGGCACATGATTAATACATACCAGTACTATTTAAAATTTCCTACAAATCAGCCTTACATATGATATACTTAGAATTTACGGTTATTTTGTAATTTAGAATCGAAAAGTAGAAAAAAACACATTTTTATTTTTTCGAATATTTCTAGTTCCTCTTATGGAAACTCCAAATAGGGAACCATACATAATTAAGAAATTCTGCCTCTATAAAATCATCATGCAATTGCTTTAATGGGGCATATTTTTCAAGTTACTTTTAGGTGGCTTATAGTTCGGTGCAAAAGTGTACCATTAAAAACAGCCATAGAAAGTGTTTGTTAGTTCAATGTTCAAGACGACTTTTACTCTGCCATAACTACAAAACTATGTTTGTGATTTAAACAGTTGATACCTTATTTTATACAGGCTGAATTTCTTAATTATGTATGGTTCCCTATTTGGAGTTTCCATAAGAGGAACTAGAAATATTCGAAAAAATAAAAATGTGTTTTTTTCTACTTTTCGATTCTAAATTACAAAATAACCGTAAATTCTAAGTATATCATATGTAAGGCTGATTTGTAGGAAATTTTAAATAGTACTGGTATGTATTAATCATGGCCCCTCTCCTCGATCGACATCCACTTCTCCACATTCTACTAAGATGCTACTATTGGGACAGTTTTGCACCTAACTGTACATCTCTCTCTCTCTTTTATTTACACGGGAACGATTATCTTTTGTTCGTTTCTTGGGCTAGAAAATAGCCGATAGCTCATAGTTACTCGCCCACGGTGGGACCAGTGCCATAAAGTCGAGTGTAAAATGGGTTTTATGGACGAGGGCTACACTCTAATTTTCACTTCAGTTGCGAGGAAATTATTTATCGGTAATCGTAAAACAATTTCAATTTGTAACAAAAATATTACAATGAAAACAAATATGGTTCCCACCAATTAATTTTTTAATATATATTTTTTTTAAATTTTTTTAATTATAGCAAGAATATAATAAAAGAACAAGTTTCAGTATTCTTCGAAATTTTACTGCTGAATTAAATTGTGCAATATATTTTGACTCTGTTTGGCTGTTGAGCCACATTCTTGTCTTAGAAGAAAATTTTACTTTATGCCCTAGAGCTTAAAATGCGATTTTATGTCGTCCACGCACGACTTAAAGTCGAACTTTACGAGCATGAGAAGTGAAAAAATAAATTGAACATTACTTGAGTATTTTTCACCTTATTAACTAACCTATGTATTCCATCATACTAACAAATCACCATACTAAGTAACCTATTATCTCCTCCAGACAGTGAGGCCGTACTCGCCGCGCCGCTTCCCGCTGCCGGAGCCCGTGTACTCGGGCATGCTGGCCAGCATGCCGCCCGGCTACCGGCCCGCCTCGCCCCCGTGGCCCGCCTCCCCCGCCTCCCCCGTCTCCCCCGTCTCCCCCGCCTCCCCCGACTACTACGCGCCCGGCGACAGCCCGCCCTCCCCGCTCTCCCCCGCCGCCTTCGAGGGCGACGACCCCGACGACGTGGAGTGGGACCCGAGCGTCGAGAAGGTCGACAAGCGGAGGACCGCATTCAGGTGAAAACGACAGGCGGATGCTTATACTCTATGTCTTTAGGTATTTAAATAAAAGTAAACAAAACAATTTTTACATTTTCGGGTAGTTATAACTTTTATGGGTTAACCGATCAAATACAAAACTGCCTGGATCTGTCACTTAACGACCTGGCTTTAACCAATATTATTTGATCGTGTAATGTTTTCATCTACCCTCAACTGGCTTAAGGAGCCATTTGAGGGTGGATCTTATTTACTTTTATTTAAATACCTAAAGGTACAGAGTAAAGCTATAGTCTGGCCAGCCAACGAACGCAGTAGCAATGTACAGCGAACAAAAGTGTGACAACACTAAGAATCAGTGAAAAAGGCAGCAATGGTCATCAAGTTTTATGTTTTTAATTTTAGGTGGTATTTCCGCCCCTTTCATTAGGTGAAATTTACGGTGTGTAAAAAGGAGACGGATATATTTCTTCTGATCTGTCATCAACTGCAACAGATAATCTGGTTGAGGCAATCGAATTATGACTTAAAAATTAAATTTAATTTAATTGCGAACGTTGCAGGAGTTCTATCTCACTCGCGCTTAAGATGAGAGGGTGAAATGCACTACAAACAAATTCCATGTGAATTGAAATGTTCGTCATGAAATACGGTGTCTCATCACAAAGGGTTGCCACATGTACGTATTTTGAATTTGCCGCGCGTTTCTACTGACAGAAATGGTTTGCCAGACTATATTTGTGCACGACGTACTCTAATATGAAAACTGTAATTTACTAGGTAAATAGACGCCACTCTCATACCGTAACAGATATTTACGATATACACTGATGCCACATAATTGTCACCTGGCTGCTGGGACGTCTCGGCATTTCGGTAGCTTTTTGATTTAGACGGTTGTTCCACGATAATTTAGTAACGTTTTTCTGACTGTTATGAAATTTGTTACGGTTGTAGCAGAGATACATATAATTTTGAGAGTTCGTATATGAGAAGGATAGAGAACTGTTTAAAAATTACTTAGATAACAAGCTAGCCGTGCGAACCGAAAACGGGACGAGAGCTCTGGGAAAATGAACCAGTATTTGCTTATAATACGTAATATTAATACAGTACTAGAGCAAACCTGGCTGAAAGGAAACAAATAATTAACAAAGCATATAAAATATGAGCCGAAATATTGACCTTTAAATAATTTTATCTACACTCACATTGTAAGTCCTCTAAAACGTGTTCAAAAACGGTAGGCAATGGCTAGCATTACCACAACCAATTTTACTATGATAAGCTTTTTATCTCTGGCAGTAACGTAATTTTAACTTTACATGCTCATATATTGATACGTTATGAGTTTCAAATTCCGAACATCGAATTTGATAACATAATGTAAATCCTGTGCTCCTTCCTGACCAACGGCACGCGCCGCGCGACCGCCGGCACAATCGAGTTGGCCATGGCGGTGCAATGGCGGTCATTCTATGGTTTCCGAACATTTCTTTTAGGATATATAATATGAGTGTAGATAAAGCAGTGTATGCAACTGTACGTAATTAGGCCTTATTACGTAACAGTTGCATAAAATACTAATAAATATTGAGATAGCACATACAATTCCACTTCTGTTGGTATTGCACATGAAAGATAAACTTGCTATACATCTGAGAAGTGCACAAGCACAATTATTATTGTTAATTAATCGTAGGGCATGTCTATTAAATACAACGAACAATGATATCTGAGGGTGACACGTAATATGTTTTTAATTGAATGTATTTCATGCATTATTTAGTCTTCAATACTTTCGATTCGGAGACAAATTCTCAGAAAAAAAAAGATATGCACAACCCAAGATCAAATCGAAAAAGTTACTTTTGAATACAGTATGTTTTCGGTAGGAATTGATTTTCAACAGAATAACTATTTAAATAATTGCAACAATTTGAAAAATATTGTTAGTGTTGTTGACATTTCGCTGGCCCAATATTACAGGGTTATATGTTTCACTTTTATCGAATTGAAATTAAAATATTAGTGACACTAAGTCTAAATTTAATTACCCTGAAAATATAACATAGAACCCTGTAATATTGGGCCAACGATTTATAATAATCAACACTTGGATCTGGGAATATCTGTGACGTTTTCAATCAAAAGGTACCACGTGAAGATAAGGGCGATTCATAAATAATTGCATCCATAAGTCAGCAGCGCCTTAACAGACATTTGCTTGAAAACGACACATTTATGTATTTGTATACATATTTTGACTTTTTAAAAATTAAAAATGTAACACATGAAATAACAATGAATTGTACAGTTTGCACCGGGTTGAGACATTACTATGCCTTATGTCCGCAATAAAATTACACCAATGAGGGTTTCCGAGTTGTTCACTAGATGGCAGCACCGTCGCGAGAGGTCTAGCTGTCATAATCCACCAATCCTGTTTAATCCATTTTTTTTTGATTGGTGGATTTTGACAGCTGTTTTCAAAAAGACTTAGTCACGGTGCTGCCATCTAGTGTAAATCTCGATCGTTGAAACCCTAATTAAAACTATACTTCATTTTATTTGAGATTAGAAAAAAGTTGACAGAACGATGTACAGGGTTCTTTATCAGGCAAGATACATGTCACATCTGTCAAAGTGCCTACGCCGTCATTAAACATACTTAAATATAGTCTGGCCAGGCAACGAACGCAGTAGCAATGTACAGCGAACAAAAGTATGACAACACTAAGAATCAGCGAAAAAAGCAGCAATCATCATCAAATTCTATGTTTTTAATTTTAGGTAGTATTTCCGCCCCTTTCATTAGGTTACATTTACGGTGTGTAAAAAGGAGACGGATATATTTCGTCTGATCTGTCATCAACTGCAACAGATAATCTGGTTGAGGCAATTTACATATGCCTTAAAAATGAATTTAAATTAAATGTAGAACGTTGCAGGAGTTCTATCTCACTTGCGCTTAAGATGAGAGAGTGAAATGCACTAGAAACAAATTCAATGTGAATTGAAATGTTCGTCACGAAATACGGTGTCCTATCGCAAAGGGTTGCCACATGTACGTATTTTGAATTTGCCGCGCTTTTCTACTGACAGAAATGGTTTGCCAGACTATATATTTGTATTTATAGTAAAGCCATGCCTACGTATTTGTAAATGTTATATTGAGTATTTAACAATATTTTGATACCTAGTAGTTATTTGCTCGAAATTTTATTTTTAACATTTTTAATGTTCTTGTAAATGTTGCACAATAAAAAACCTATAGAAGAAGAGGTTCGAGACGGATGGTTAGATTTTTAAATATTTTTTCGCGTCATCTGTCATTCGTATCTCTCAGCCTTATCTGGATAGTTTTAATGTTTAAAGCTTATTGTGATTCTTATGTAAAGATACTTGCTTGTTCTATTATTGTGCGATTGGTTGGAGAGTTATGGAGCAAGCAGAGGCAGGCCCGAGTGGCATACAACAACAAAAGCCACCTCGTAGTCCAACAAATCTTTTACCATCACCTAAGACAATTGTTTTATTATTTAGTATTGTATAATAAAACGATTAAATATCGTCTAGAAGAAATTTTATTTACGAAACTTTATTCATAAGTGCATATTATGATTGTCAATTAAATAATTTTCGTGAATACTGATAAAAAAAACTAGACGTTAAGTTTCCGTTTTAGAACATACATGCGTCACTGTCAGTTTTTAAATTTTCACGTATCTCTAACGTGATAATCAAAACGGAATTGTATTTTTATTGTTGTGTTGGATTATTTAATCTGCAAATTGTTATTATTTATTCACAAATATGAACTCTTAATAATGTTAACTAATCGTTTGTTGGTGTGCTTGCAGTGTGTTTAAATTGAACATTTAGAACAGGTTGGCAACTACTGTTTCTATGTTTACTCAATTTCTAATCTCAAAAAAAACGAAGTATAGTTCAGAGGACAAATGAAGTTCAGTTTAAACTTCAAAATATGTTTGAAATGCTAAAATGTATAAACATTTTCTGGTACGAAATTTTAAAAGGGCCCTTATACCTAAGAGTATATAAATAACATTTTTAATGTTGGTAGATTGGTAACATTCTTTGGCTACATTTAAATTGTTTAAAAATTGTTTTGGCTTGTTCTAATATTTTTTATGTAAGTTCTACATTTTTTTTGTCATGTGCCGATGTTCTGAAGATAAATAATGAAACGAAAAATTATGCGGCTGTGCAAATAATGTAACAATGATGGAAAAGTTATGGGTGGTGTTGTTAGTGGCCTTGGCCGGCGCACACTTTGGGCAGGGATTGTTCAATGCCGCACAGTAAGTCAATTTACACTTTAAATTACCATGTTTTTGCTGATTCACTAGCAAAAACTACATGTACATCAGAAAAATGAAATTTGCAGACACGGATTAGCATGGCAAAGTTTTGTCCTAACTACATGAGGAAAATTTACTGTAAATTGGAGACCAAGAATACTAACTTCCTAGCTGTAGTTGATAATTTTAAGAGTCGTTGCTTAGGGTATCGTTTGTAAGTATTGTTGTTTTAAATCCAAACGTAAAGCTTTATTCACTGTAAGATATATCGGTAATTGTTAATTTGTATAGGTGTCATTACCAATACAGGTACAGTGACGTCTGAAAATATGGGTACATTTAATGTGACAAAAATATGTAGCCACTACCTTATTACCAAGGCGTAAAGTCTTGAATACATGTTTTTTTGTGCCATTAACACTTTCGCAACCGGGCAAAATTTTGAACACTACCCCAGAAACCGACAGACCCCGCCAGGCGGGCCACGACGTGCAACGCAATGCCGCACGCTGCGTGCCCGGCATCTGAGCAAACATTACGAGTGCCTACCAGGCGGGGTCTTAGTAGTCAAAGCGTTAAATGTATCCATATTTCAGACAAGACCGTACTTTATAGGCCTTATAGCGGTCGGCGCTAACGCGGGGCATAGATTTCGTTTGAATTAATTTCATAGCGGAACCCATAGACAATGAGGCCGTTTATTTCACCATGAGTCCTCTTACATTCCTTACCAACATCAACGTAAATTGTTGAGTGCTTTTCCTTTTGCGCCGTATTTAAGAATGTATGTTCCTGATTATAGATGCGCCTTAAAGCCAGCAGGGTATGCCCATTAGTTGCAAAGCTGTAGATAATTGAGGGCATCATTGTAACCTGCTGTGCTTTTTTCAGAGTTGACAGAATCCATTAACCTTTTTAACGCCAAAGACGCTTAAAAGCGCCTATGTCGTGCCCACAGCGTCAAGAACACGGTGTTATGGCGTACGCTGTCAAAGTAACCTGCGTCCGTGATCTTGGCGTGTGAGTGACGTTTTTGTATATAACATAGCGTTCGAAAGGTTAAGGGCATATGTATTAGATGTTACCATTGATAATTGAACTAATAGACTTGCGGATTCTTACGAAAATCGTCGAGGCGAGGATAGTTCTTGGTAGTAAATTGAATTGTTAATAGTAATCGTTCGGTTTCTCTAGTCTTTTAGTTCCATTATCTTTGATATTATGGTGCTCCCACATCAGCTGTTATAAATGTTGTATAACAAAGTGTAACCAGGATAAGGCTAAGTAGCACTATGTTGTTAAAGAAAGATAGTTGCTGTTATATACCGGGTGTTGCCTGTAACAGGCAATAAATGAAAACTTAGATTCTACTCCTCAAACAATAAAACTTTTGTTTAACCACATTTAAAAAATATGTAGTCTTTAGATTGTCTCTTTCTCAAACAAACTAAATAGTATTTTCGATGTACGATAAAATCCGTCCAATTGACATTACTTGTCAGTCTTGTCACCCTACAGACAATCAATTTGCAATACATTGCGTGTTCGAATAAACTTTAAAGTGTACTCAAAATTAAACCACAAGTTATTTTTAAAAGTCGCTGAACAAACGTTGTATACTTTGAGGAGTACAATCTACGTTTTAATTTTTTGCTCGTGTTACAGGCAACACCCGGTATAACGTTATATAACAGCTAGTGTGGGGCCACCATTACGGAACTTTGGTTCCATAGATGTAAGTAAGGCTGCCCGTTTGCCGCTAAGCGATCTGTATATATTATATTATAAACTGGGCACTGAATAGTAACTAATAGACTGGCTACAAATTAATTATTTGAATCTCTAAAAGAGAGTACTTTTCTGTATCAAAATTTCTTAACATACAAGAAAATGTGATAACATTGGAGATTGCATGGTGTGTGTTGTTGATTCTGCGTGACCCAGGTGGGTATAGAAGAAGGATTATTTTGTATTGCACTAATTTGTTCATACTCATAGTACCATGTACCAGGTATCATAATACTACTTATCTTGTAACATGAATCTGATGTAAGTATATCGCTACAACTTTGTCAACTTCTAGTTTTGTACTTCTTTAAGGCGCAACACACTTAGCTGGAAATGGGATAATAGGCATGATGATTTTTTTTCCAGTATGGTGTCAAACGATTCGTTTTGTTGTGAGGATTAAATGTCTATATGGGGCCAATTGCGTTAAAGCAACACAAAAGTCAGAAATGAGATTCAAAATCTAACACTCGCTTTTGTTTTTAAAAACGCTCCTAACAAAATGATATGCAACAGTGACGTCACGGTTGCATAGTCGCCTTGTTTAAAGTATGGAAAAATTATCAAAATTCTATTTTGACAGTGAAATATTGCGTTTTACAATTTATTTTACAGTTACATGTGCGTGCCATACAATTTATTTTATCTACACTCATACTGTAAGTACTCTAAAATGCGTTCAAAAACCGTAGACAATGACAAGCATTACAACAAACGATTTAACTATGATAAGTTTCTTATCTGCGGCAGTAACGTAATTTTAACTATGCATGCTCAAATATTGTTAAGCAATGAGTTTCAAATTTGGAACATCGAATTTGATAACATAATGTTACCGCCATGGCCAACTCGATTGGTCCCGCGCGAGCGCCGGCACAATCGAGTAGGCCATGACGGTACAATGGCGGTCATTCTATGGTTTCCGAACAATTAATTTAATATATATAATATGAGTGTAGATAAAGCAGTGTATGCAACTGTACGTAATTAGGCCTTAAAACACTCGTGTGATCTTATTATGAAATTCGCCTGCGGCTCATTTCATAAAACCACACTCATGTTTTAAGGACCCTTATTACGTAACAGTTACATAAACTACTATTACAGTTACATGTGAGAAATCGAATGGTGTCATTAATTTATTTAATTTCGTAACTTAAAAAAATCGTAAAATTTTGAACCCTGATATCTTAGAACCGTTTCAATAGATTTTTTTCATTTTTTACTTTATTGAGATAAATTGACCATTTTGCATCCATTCAACTTAACTTTGTAACGAAATTCAACATGTGTCATCATCCCTATTGTCATGGTTATTTTGTATGAAGATTTTTGTTGGATGAACTCCGCTAAGTGTGTGTAGCTCCTAAAAGCCTTGGTAAAATCAAACAGTCCTTCTTCTATTCCATCTCAGTGTAAAATAGTAAAAATAATGCATTTGCTTGTGTCATAATTTTTAAATTGGAATGTTGTTAAATTAATGAATTGTAGGCCGAGTTCGGACAATCAAATTGGTTATAAGACTTATAAGTTATAAAGCTATCCATTGTGTATACACAATGTTTATTGATTATTTTGATTTGCATTGACTTTTTATTGATCCGGACTAGGTGTAGAGTGGTTGGGTGTTCGGTTGCAAGGGAAGCCAAAGCCTTCTTGTTTGTAGTTAAGTGTAGGTTTAAGGACGTCTCCATCGAGACGGGATGCGCTTGAGAAATACAAAATGTCTTGTATAGTATGAAATAAATGTTAAAAATTCACGAGTCACTCTGTTGTTTTATTTTTCAACTAAATTGGTAACACGTCATTACCAAATTACCTATCTCTAGCAGTGTTACCTGAAACTGAACAAAAAACGTTTTTGAAGCTATCAGCTGTTCAAAGGACAGTTCTTAAAGCTATGAAAACCCCATTAAAACGCCGCAGTCTAGGGACCGTGCGCGTTGGAGGGTCTGCCAAATTACCTATCTCTAGCAGTGTTACCTGAAACTGAACAAAAAACGTTTTTGAAGCTATCAGCTGTTCAAATGACAGTTCTTAAAGCTATGAAAACCCCATTAAAACGCCGCAGTCTAGGGACCGTGCGCGTTGGAGGGTCTGCCAGCTTGTCTAAATTGAAAACTAACTAGTCCACACCAATAGAAGGTGCTGCTTAAAAGGTACCACATTGTCGGTTGTTGATAAGGTTTATTTCTAAATGAATTTTCATGGCAGTAGCGCCTTATCGACAACCAACAATGAGGTACATTTTTATTAACCCTTTGACCGCCAAAGCCGTTCAAACACGTCAACGAAAAGTCGTGCCCTCAGCGCCATGACGTGTTAAACAACCTTTATAGAAATATTTTTGTGCGTATATTTATTATAGCTCTACTACCATTCACCTATATTTTTAGTTAAAATTTCATTCAAAATAACCCGTAATTCAAGAAAAAATTAGAAAATACCTCAAAGCTATTTAAAAGAGCAAAAAGGCACTGCCCTCCTCGCCGTTGACGGGTAATCACGTGAAGCGGCGTGACGTCACTTCGAAATAGTGTTGTTCGTTTGAAAGCATAGTGGTCAATGTTGATTATTGTATGAACATTAACCAAACACTGTAATTATGAATGTTTTTCGCATTTTAAGCTTTATTTTATAATAAAACTAATTATTAAACTGTGATTCGTGTAGAAGATTAGTTTTAGGAACTACATATCGTAATGTTAAAAAAGGTATATATTCTAATTTTTTACAATTTTTACTTTAACACTTTGACGACCAGGAACCCGACTGCCGGGTTCTCTCTTCGTAGCTGCTACGCGCTACATACGACAAATACGCGGCTACGGGCTACGAGCGTAGCGCGTAGCACTAGGTGGTACGGAAAGTGTTAATATAATATATGCATTCATTATTATTTTTGCATGTTTTTAAAGTGGGGCATTCCACTCATACAATAGATTGTTATTAAATCAAATACAAACTTGACTAAATGATTGATTTTAGGGTATCTAACTCTAGTAGTTAGTACCTAGATGTCGCTTACGGCTGCTGTAAAGCCGAAGTAGATCAAAATAAATGCAAACAGATGATTGAAGGCATTGAAAATTTCGCCAACTTAGTAACTTGACCCATAGCTTAATTGGTAAAGCGATCGAGCCCCGGCAAGGCGTATCGATGCAGGTTCAGGTCCTGCTGGGTTGATAATTTTTTCAATGGTTGTATTTGATTTAATAACAATCTATTTAATATATGCATTATTAAAAAAAGAAAGTTTTATTTAAGTCGCAATGGAATAAATACAATGCGTGTTATAAGGGCCGTATTATTAAAACATAACAATGTGTATGTTGTTTATTTTAATCTTATTGCTTCGCCGCATTATTGTTAATCCTTTAACAATGATAAATACAATTATATGGCTCACCATTGGAGAGAGTGGAAAGCTTTAAATACCTAGGCCACATTGTTACATCGGACATGAAGGATAACATGGACATTGAGCGGGAACGGAGGGCTAATATGATTGCCCGTAAGTTTGCCCGATGTACAAAAGAAGTTAAAGTGACATTATTCAGAGCCTATTGTACATCTTTATACACATGCAGCTTATGGAGGTATTATACGCAGAGAGCTCCTGGAGCCCTCCGGGTCCAATACAATAACGCGTTCCGGGTGCAACTGGGGCTGCCCCGCTTCTGTAGCGCATCGGGGATGTTTGCGGAGGCGCGTATGGATTGCTTCTATGCGACCACACGCAAGCGATGCTCATCCCTGGTGCGCCGGGTGCGGGCCAGCCCCAACCCCATCCTGCGCTCAATTGCGGACAGGTTCGACTGTCCTTACTTGAGGCACTGCTGTGAGATGCACGTTTCCTGCAGTCAGTATTGTATATAGTTATCTTCTAAATACTAACATTTGAGATAAGAATAAATAAATAGTGTATACTAACCATTGTATGAGTCTTGTTACTTGAAAATAAAAATGAATTTGAATACCACGACACGTGGGCTTTCGGTCCATTTCATTCATACCAAATAAGTAAAAATAATGAAATGGTATTTTAGATAAAATGTCAACCAATATGAATGTTATCGGTGAGAGACCGAGTTTAAGTGAACAAAGAATAGTTATTATTAGGGATATACTTACCAAGTTTCTTTAGGTACACCTTTAGGGACCCTTATTACGTAACAGTTACATAAACTAATATATGTGATGGTATTGTTAAACATTTTTTTACTCAACTAAACACTTAAAATCCTAACGTATTTTCCTTCATACAGTTACACCACGGAAATATCGATACAGAAATGAATGAATATCTCTCACCCCCAACTCTAACATTCATAATAAGTTACGGTGCCACCAGCGCCAAAGCCGTCATAACACGTCAGCGCGTGACGTTATCACTTAAGTAGTGATGTGGCTATATTGACAAAATTAAATAAAATTGTATATTAATTTTCATATTTTTGTAGTTGATTTTAGGTGTATAAGAAAAATACCAAATGAATATTCTTTACTATTATGATTTCTAAATATCTAAAGTGATTTTGCCTAACTAAATCCACTATTAAGCGGAAAGAAATGTTTCGTCGATATGTTGTTTTCCAATCACTACGGTATCTGAGTGCGCTCGTGCAAATTTCGCTCTGGCGCTGGTGGCATGATTTTTCTGTCCGATGCGTGGCGTTCAAAAGGTTATTCATGTAACCCTTGTACGTACAGTCGCCATCAAATATATCGGAGCGGCCAATGTAGTCAAAAATATCTGAGCATGCACTTTATCGCCTTTACAATAGAGGCGTTGTTCAAATATTTGTGACCACCTTGGCCGCTCCGATATATCTGAAGGCGACTGTACAAATGCCTGCCACCTAGTGGACTCTGTATGTGTACAGATATTGGAGAAATCTACTGAAAATATGGATACATTTAATGGGACAAAAATATGTTGCCACAACTCCATTACCAAGGCGTGAATTGGATACTTACATGTTTTTGTCATATTAAATGTAACCATATTTTCAGACGTGACTGTATATACCTATAGGAAGATGAGGACAATAAACGATATAATTCAGTATATACGCATTTTTATTTCGATACATAATTATATAACATTGACGTAAGTATAAATATGCCAAAGTAATAAACATTTTCCGACGGTTATAGTTATCCATAATAATCATAAAAATCTCAAAACAGAGTCAGTAAAATTTTAAGTTTATGACTTAAATATAATACAGTCATGGCTTTCATTCTACATAATATTAAGTACAACACTAATAAATCGAATAACATACACTTATAACTTACTTACCTATTGCTGTAAAGAAGCATGTTGTAAATTACCTAGGTCTTTTACAAAATAAACATGGCACTATTCATAAACGCAATATGGTCCTGCATTTCACATGAGTGCTGACACTAGCTCTTATTACTATGAGGAATAGAGTCTAATTTCGTGAAATGCAAGAATTTAAAACTTCAAAATTCTTTCTACGCAACTAATACTGCAATAAAATACCTACGAATGGTGAGCGCTACACAGCCTTAAGACTTATTAATATACAAATGCTCTTTAGGAATGTTTCAATAAAATAATACCTACTATATATATTAAATGCGGCGAATGCGATAAATGTCCCAAATCACAACGTACATATATGAAGGTAGACCCTATATTAAATAGAAAGAAACTATAGGTGATTTTGAAGACTTTTCATAACAGTTGATACTTTGATACGGATCAAGATCATACATTTATCTCTAGGTAAGTTGGGTACAAATATACCAACATGGTTGCAATAAGGATAAGGGTTTCTGCGGTATCAGTTTTATTCGTCCCATTCGTTTTACGTTCAACTCTTAAATTCGTCTCATTCTGTATTCATCACCGATTCTTTTTTCGTCTTGTTCGCTATATATCCCTGTCTTCCTTAGTCCAATTCTGTAACTAAAGACGTAGTCCTAGGAAGACCGTGACGAAAAGCGATTAAGACTTATTAAGAATGAGACAGTTACAGAATTGGACTTAGGACATGTAGCGAACAAGACGAAAAAAGAATCAGTGATGGATACAGAATGAGACGAATTTAAGAGTTGAACGAAAAACGAACGGGACGAATAACGCTGATACCGTTTCCGCGATCGAGTTTCACTAGATGGCAGCACCGTGACGAGAGGTATTTTTGAAACAGCTGTCAAAATCCACCAATAAAAATGTTTTATTAAACATGATTGGTGGATTATGACTTATGACAGATAGACAGATCGCGGAAACCCGCATTGAATCAATTTTCATACCCTATCAATCGATAGGGTATGAAAAACTACAATAATTTGTAATCATAATCATCAAGTCTAATGTTTCAGAGTCTTTTCGAATTCGAAGAAGTTGCTGATTAGGCCGAGATAAATTGAACACAAAGTATAGATAGCCATCGAATTCCTATAAAAGCATATATTTAATAGCACAAATATCATGCATTTTAATTTATACATTTCCCATCATTATTTGAACTTTATTTTAAAGCAATAGGGTTCAATTTTGCGTTATTAACCCGATATATGTCTCCGACCAATTGGCTTAATTTACAACTTCAAGGTCACTTCAAAAGCAAAATTTTGGCAGTTGCGTCCCAAGGGCCACCCTCATTCTTCATAATATTGTAAAACAACCACTATAAAAAACACGTACGCCGTAATACTCGTAATACAAGATGAATCCGTAGTCAATTAATAATTATCCATAGTACTTATGTATATAACGATGGTTTTCTTACTTACAACTATTACAAATATTGCAAATATTCTGGACATCAAAACTACACATCTACTATGTACATATAAATGCTTTAGAATCGAATGCAACATACTATATATATATATGGATCAGGGATGTAACAGATGTGGTTTTATCGGAACCAGATGTTTTAAATTTAGTTTATCGGAACCAGAAACGGAATCGGAACCGAAAACGGAAGCGGAACCAGAAGCGGAGCCCGAGTGATAGGTGGACGATATGTTAGGGGTAGATCTAAGCTGAGTCTATTGACAGGTTGACCTGTTTGTTTTTGATGTACGTCACTCATTTCCCCCCGCTGCGTTGCTATGACATCTGATATAACCTCTGTTTTGAAAGTAACTGAACCGGAACCGAAGTGGATGTTTAAAACCAATCGGAACCGCAGCTCTGTAACATCCCTGGTATGCATGCATATAGTATTAGCATGCATTTTATTAACAATAGATTTCTGAATTGATCTCTCTAAATATGTTTATAATAACCTAGAATGGCATAACCTTCCTTATGAATAGATACGGGAAGTCATTTTAAATGCAAAAACAGCAATAACTGGAATAAATTCTTAGGACAATAGGCGGGTTTACACCTGACGCACCGCCTCGAGGCAGCCGTCGCGCGGCAATTTTCTCGCGAGGCGGTGCGTCAGGTGTAACCCCGCCTAATGAGCACAGACAGCACAGTACCTGTAATAGAATATGACAGAGATTACCGGCCAAGTAGCTACAGATTATGTTTCTTTCCTTATTTCATTGCATGTTTGAGAAAAGCACATCACCTCGGCGTAAAAACAGATTCCCGGCCTCGTATTCCTATCTGGCCTTTTACGTTCGGCCGTCTATATCTACTTGGCCGGTAATCCCCGTTTTCCCGGTCTCTGTTGTAATGCACTATTACAGAGTGAAGTGTGCAGAAATAACTCATTTATCGCCTTTTGGAGTGCATTTCAGGATTGGCAGAAGACTACAAGATTTCCAAGTTATATGTGCAGGTTAGATCTGTTTTTCTGCGAATCAATTTCTACTACTAACAATGCGGAAATAGACACTGGAAATAGATAAGCCTCTCTTATATCCAAATGTGATACTTTTTCGGAAAAGGTACCATTTGCCGGCCGGCGCTCGGCTTTTGTTTCTCTAATACAATATTGAATCTGTACAACGTAGTCGCCATCAAATATATCGGAGTGGCCAAGGTACTCAAAAACATCTGAATATGCACTTTATTGTCTTGACAATAGAGGTTTTGTTCAGATATTCGTGACCAACTTGGCCGCTCCGATATATCTGATGGCGACTGTACGACGTTCCGTTCCGAAAAGTGTCACAAATAATCAGAGCAGTGATTTCATACGACTCATTTTTCCGAAATAATAAGCATATTGATGGGCAGAACATCTAGTTAATATTCCTTGATAGGTCCTGTATACGCTTGGCGTTGCACTCCCGGCAGTAAAGGTGCCCATCGAGCGGGTAGCAGCCGCGGCCCTCCTGCCGCGAGCACAGGGAGGAGCCGCAGTCCTCGCAGGAGTAGCAGGTGATGTGGAAGCTCTTGTCCAGAGCGACGATGCGGACGGTCTCCTCGGCGCCGCCCTCGGGCACGATGGGCTCGCGGCAGCGCGCGCAGCGAGGCGCGTACCTGGTAGTTTTACTTTATAAATGGTAGTACAAATATAATCTTTATCTACACTCACATTGTAAGTCTTCTAAAACGTGTTCAAAAACGGTAGGCAATGGCTATCATTACCACAACCGATGTTACTATGATAAGCTTTTTATCTGTGGCAGTAACGTAATTTTAACTTTACATGCTCATATATTGATACGTTATGAGTTTCAAATTCCGAACATCGAATTTGATAACATAATGTAAATCCTGTGCTCCTTCCTGACCAACGGCACGCGCCCGCCCGACCGCCGACACAATCGAGTTGACCATGGCGGTGCAATGGCGGTCATTCTATGGTTTCCGAACACTTTATTTTGGATATATAATATGAGTGTAAATAAAGCAGTGTATGCAACTGTACGTAATTAGGCCTTAAAACACTCGTATGAAATTATTATGAAACGAGCCGCACACACTCGTATTTTAAGGACCCTTATTACGTAACAGTTACATAAACTACTATAATAAACTAGCAGTCCGCCTCGAACTCTAGATTATACAACTTCCTCCCAACTGAGTTAAAGAACACACCAACTGACATATTATTTAAGAACAAACTAAAACACATTAGACATGGCTTGCTACACCATTGATGATTTCTTTAAAAATAATTTTACAACCCCTTTTTTTTTTTTTTTCATTGACATTTTCATTGACAATTTCATTGACCCACTCATACAATAATACAATTTATTTGCGGGCTACGTCTCTGATTCTTTAATGTAAATACTTTCTTATCATAGGATAAAAATTATATCTTGACATACTTTATTGAAAACTGACGTGTAAAATAATGTGTTTTATGAATAAACATTCTGATTCTGAACTGAGAACTCGCGATTTTCTTGCAAACGAGTGACCAATATAACAAGACCCTAATGATGAGTTTTCGAGCCTTCTAGCTTCATAGCCCGTTGATCGATCATGCTCATGAACGAACTCTCAAATTGTATTGAGCTCTACTACAACCCCAACAAATTTCATATAAATCAGAAAAACGTTACTAAAGTTATCGCGCGACAACTACTCAAAGTGAAAAAGCCATCGAAATACACAGATTCACTTCGCTTACGCTCCGCTCATTCAAAAATCTGAAAACTATCTTAATTCATTTATACTTCATTTTTTTTGAGATTAGAAAAACGTTGACAGAACGATGTACAGGGTTCTTTATTGGGCACGATAAATGTCACAACTGTCAAAGTGCCTACGCCGTCATTAAACATACTTAAATATATTTGTATTTATAGTAAAGCCATGCCTACGTATTTGTAAATGTTATATTGAGTATTTAACAATATTTTGGTAGTTGTTATATGCACTAAATATTTTATTTTTTATAATTGTTAATATTCTTGTGAATGTTGCACACTAAAATACCTAGAGAAGAAGAGGTTCGCAACGGATGGTTTCGATTTTTAAATATTTTCTCCCGTCATCTGTCATTCATTAGTATCTCTCAGCCATACCTGGATAGTTTTTAATTTTTAAAGCTTATTGTGATTCTTACTTAAGTAAAGGTATTTGCTTGCTCTATTATTGTGCGTTTGGTTGGAGGATTATGGAGCAATCAGAGGCAGGCCCGAGTGGCATACAACAAGAAAAGCCACCTCGTAGTCCACCAAATCTTTTACCATTATTTATATAATATTATTATTATATAATAAAACTATTAAATAACGTTTAGACGCATTTTTATTTACGAAAATTGATTAATAAGTGCATATTATGATTAAATAATTTTCGTAAATACTGATAAAAAAAAACTAGATCTTAACTTTTCGTTTTAGAACGTACGTGCGTCACTGTCAGGTCAGTTTTTCATTTTTCACGTGTCTCTAACGTCGGTATACAAAATCTAAAACGAAATTGTATATTTATTGTTGTGTTGGATTATTTAATCTGCAAATTGTTATTATTTTTTCACAAATGTGAACTCTTAATCATATTAACTAATCGTTTGTTGGTGTGCTTGCAGTGTGTTTAAATTGAACATTTAGAACAGGTTGGCAACTACTGTTTCTATGTTTACTCAATTTCTAATCTCAAAAAAAACGAAGTATAGGTAGCGTATTTACCGATTTATTTTCCATTTAGCCAGACTTTGGACACTAGGTATAGAAGGGACAAGGTAATAATAATATCAAGATTGAATGGGATGATCTTATAGAACTTTCAGTAGGTATGACAGAGAAGGCGCTGTTATTGGTCGTCCTCCTCATAGTCTTCGCATTATTGTGATTACTGCTGTGCTGACTACAGAAGGATCGTAAGTACCATATATAGTCTGGCTGGCCAAAAAGTGCAGTAACAGGGCAAGTAATAAGCTATACTCATCCCTTTTTTTGTAGCGTGGGTACTGGCGTAAGAAAGAGACATAATGATTCTCTATGTCTATTCTTGAAGTATAAAACAGACCCTGGCCAAACTGTAAACTTTTTTATATTGTACTTACGTTTAGGAGATTGTAGGTTTGCCAGTGGGCCGTAGCATAGTATATAGTTATTATATCGCGATAATATCGCCGAAATTCGGGAGAGCACATGTGCTTGCGTACCTGACATATCCAGACTGGTTTTGTAGGGGTACCCTCATATTTCAATACACTACATGCCTTTCCCTCGGGATGGTCCACTAACACTAAGTCCACTTATTCACACTAAGTTCTTCACTTATCATTGAGTCCACTTATTCACACTAATACATTGTCTGTTTTGTTAAAGTTCTTACACTACATATGCTAACCTAATTAATTTCATCTAATTCTACAACTCAGACTCTCCCGACTCGTCATGTTCTGAATCCGCGGTATTCTCAGGATCATGATCAGACTGTGAGAGACTTTCATCGCAATCTATAGCTAATCTCTTTGCTTCCATGTCCTGTGGCGATGACGGTGATCTCGTCCGTTTACTGGCTGGCGGTATGCGTTCCTGGCTCTGGTTCATAGTATTATCTTGAGGCCCAGAGACCCCTATGATCTCAGCCCACTGTGAGGCTGGGGGAGTCGCTATCACTTGTACATCGTTTTCATCTTCGTCATCACTTTCTCGACCCGTTCTATCCTTTTCTGTGCAATGTCCAATCTCACGATGTAAGTTCTCTGTTGTACTCTGGCGAGTATCTCTCTCCTCTCCCCCATGACTCTGTATCTGATTAATGTGTCTCTTCATCAGCTTTCCATTCCATTGTATTATATACCTACATATACCTTGTCTTTTCTCTATGACTCCTTTCAACCAGCGTGGTCCCGAACTATAATTCCGAAAGTACACTGTCTGTCCCGCTTGAAACGAACGGACTTGAGTGTTTTCATTCTCATCACATGCCTCAATTTCCTTCTGATCCTTACATCTAAGAGGATTCAAGTGATCGAATTTAGTTCTGAACCGCCTATTATTTAAAAGTTCGGCCGGTGACTTATCATTGGTACTATTTGGCGTCGTACGCAACCCATATACCTATAGTATTGTAGGTAATTTGATATGCCATGGCAGTGTGGACTGTTTCCTCAACTTATTTTTGACTGTTTGAACAGTTCTCTCTGCCTGTCCATTTGATGCAGGGTGGTAAGGTGGAGTCAGGACTTGTTTTATTCCATTTGTTGATAAAAACTCTCTAAACTCCTCAGAAATAAAACTTCTGCCATTATCACTAACCAAGGTGTCAGGTAAACCTTGTTCTGCAAATATGTCTCTTAATATATTTATGAGTGTCCCTGAGCTCATGTCAGAAACAATCTTAACTTCCGGCCATTTTGAATAAGCATCAATCAATATGAGAAATGTTTTTCCTTGAAATGGTCCGGCATAATCAATATGTAACCTTGACCATGCCTTCTCAGGCCTTATCCACTTATGGCTGACATTTGTGGGCATATTCCTATTTTCAGCACAAATCTCGCATCTTTTTACTAAACCCTCAATTTCTTTGTCAATAGCCGGCCACCAAAAATAACTTCTAGTTATGGCTTTGGTTATAACAATTCCGTCATGATTAGTGTGCAATTCCTGTAGAATATACGGTCTCATTTTGTCAGGTATTACTACTCGATTACCCCATAGAATACAATTTTTATATTCTGATAATTCATTACGTTTTTGCCAGTACATTTTATATTCTGCGTCCACTTTGCTAGGCCAGCCGTTTCGAATCCAGTATAATACCTTGCTCAGTGTATTATCTTTAATAGTCAGTTTAGCCACATCATCCGCTGACAGTTCCAGGTCAGATGGAGTCTCTTCGATAAGCAGTACTCCTAAGTATTCTTCTTCTGACGATTGATCATGAGTTGGCCATCTACTCAAAGCATCAGCATTCCCGAGATTTTTACCTTTCACATACTGTATTGAGTAATCATATGAGTTCAACAGTAAAGCCCAGCGAAGGCTTGGGAATGGGTTTTTTAGGTTCAAATAATCCTAACAACGGCTTATGATCGGTCCTGATCGTTATTTTTCGGCCACTAATAAACTGGTGAAATTTCTTAAGGCCGAAAACTACAGCAGCAGCTTCCTTGTCTATTTGACCATAATTCCTTTCATGAATATTCATGGTTCTTGAAGCAAACATTACCGGTCTTACAGACCCGTCCTCCATTACGTGTTCCAATACAGCTCCCAAGCCAAATTGCGACGCATCACACGACATAATAATTTCCTTATTCACATCGTAATGGACCAACGTGTCCTTACCCGATAACATACTTCGTAACTTTTCAAACGCCTTTTGATGAAGCATAGTCCACTGCCATTTGACCTCTTTGTTTAACAACTTATATAGCGGTTCTGCAATATTAGCCTTGTGTGGTAGAAACCGGTCGTAAAAGTTCAGCAATCCTAAGAAAGCTTGGAGCTCTTTAACATTACTTGGGGCTGGCGTACTCTCAATTGCATGAATCTTGTCTTCACATGGATGTATACCATTTTCATCAATGAGAAATCCCATCCTCGTCGCCACTATTATATCGCGATAATATCGCCGAAATTCGGGAGAGCACATGTGCTTGCATACCTGACATATCCAGACTGGTTTTGTAGGGGTACCCTCATATTTCAATACACTACAATAGTCTTTAAACTTACCTCTTATGGAAGTCTTCTATACAGTGAATTCGATTAACAGCATCAACCGTAAAGGGGATCCCGTCTAGACTCTTATGGCACGCCACACAGGTAAAGCAACGCGGGTGATACGGTTTGCCCGTAGCCCGTAGCATGCGGTCGAGGATAGGGTCACCACACACGCAGCATTTCTCTAGTGTAGCAAGGTAGTCTTGCTCACAAAGCGCCTTGCCCTGGACGGCGTAAAATGGCCGGCCCTGGAATGAAGAGTTGGCTGGTTAAGTGTGTCACTGCTAAGCTTTGACCCTAGTACAGTCAGCAGCAAAAGTACTTACTTGGTTCATAAGTTCTGTCACAAGAGTTTTGAGTGATAAAATATAATACAAAGTTTTTATAAAAAAAAATGTAGACATGATTAGAAAGATTATTTCATGCAGATTAAAATATATTATGATTAACTTAAAATCAAGATTGCGTATTTTATAGATCCTTGTAAACTTGAAGATTGTTGTCAGACCCAAACACACCAATGATTTAAGAAAATTATATAAATATATTAATAAAATTCACAAAACTTGGTGGAGATAATTGTTGTAGATGTCCACGAGTTACAAATTTTTGTTTTTATGATAGTAGAAGATTAAGGCATATTTCGAAACCTATATTTAGTGGACTTACAAGTCTGTGCTTCAGCTATTCTCCTCCTGAACCATAACATATTTTTCAGTTTTGATGTTTGAGGTAGTGTTCCAAAATTGTGTATACCAGCCTTCTTGTCAGTCAGATCCATGTTAAGTATGTATTAAAATGAAGGTAAAACATCAAGCTAATAAAGTATGCACGACTGAGGCCTCATAAAATTTGAATAAAAATAATTAGGGTCAAAATTAACTTGAACAGGGTGTTTTTGACGTGGTTTCGATACAAGGAATTGTGTAAAACTGCCACAGCTATTTGCATTAAATAATATCGTAAATTAATCACTGTTGAATAGGCAGCTGGACTAGAGAATTTTTTATGAGTATGATGTCATATTAAGGCTATATTTTTATCATTTTATCATATAGAACACATCAAAATAAGCAACTTTTATTTAACACATTTTTTTTAACTCAATATTTTCAAAGTTATTAAGTTGAAGGTTGAGTACAATTTAGAATAATTTTGCTTGTGTAACTCTTAAATTTCACTTGTTCATTAAAAGTACTGACCTGTAAATTGATTCCACACTGATGGCAGCAAAAGCATTTTATATGGTATATCCTTTCCATGGCTGTGCATCCAGTTGTCTCTCCCATGATCTTGTCTCCGCACCGGAAGCAGTTACCACAGTACAGTTCATCATCTGGCTCAGGTGTAGGCTCCGGTGCAGTCCCTATATAACCACCATAAAGAGATGTTCCAGACAACTGACTACATGGTCTAGGATTGATCGGTTCATATAAAGACTCGTATGTTGAGGATGTTTGTGAGCCGCCGTAAGTTGAAAAGTCTTGTGCGTTCACTGACGCAGAGGACGGGGGGTAAGCAGAGCCGGGGCGCCGTAGCTCACTGTAGTTCGACTGAGCACCAACATCACTTATTCTAGAAACTTCAGACCTCGCATCTCTGTCGCCGTATATGCTCTCAGGATTCCGCTGCATCGGAATGTTCGAGTAGACGTGATTGGTCCCGCCAGGAGGCAATAAATTGCTGTAAAGGAACACGTCGCCGCTCTTAACTCGCGCTGTGTTTCTCACAATAAAACTCTTCACGGGCACTAGATTGGAGTAAGTCGAGCTCGTACGGCTCCCGTACTCTAGCCTGGACGAGTAGGAGGGCTCGCAGGCCGACTTCACCATGCAACTCTGAGGTATTTGCGGCTGCGGCGCCTTATTTTTTTTGGGTGGGATCGAAGGTTTTATTTTGGCAGCATTTATGTCGTCCTGCAACTTTGCGTCCAATTCGTTCGCGTAGATCCGCAAGTCGGCTAACTGTTTGTCTAGAGTGTTCATTTTGATAACTCTTTATTCAGTTTTATTATGATATTTGATTATTTTCCTTAGGTAAAAATCGTTACCTCTCGTGAAACACAATGCAAAACTGACAATTCAGGATGTTGCCATTATTGACTACTTGAGTTAATAATGTAAGGCTATAGCAACGTTCGACCGCATCTAGCATTTCTGGATAAGCATTTTTATGGACGTGCATTAAAAAATTGGTTGTTTGTAAAGTAGGTTTACGATCGAGATGTTTACGTGATAACGTCTAACCGCTCGTGAGGATTCCGCGTGACAAGTTTCACGGAATGACTGGCAGCGCTCGAGATGAGACGGGAGATCGGTCCGTCTCTCTCTCGTTATACCTGCGATCGCGCTCGTGAGGTTTTGGTGTGACACAAGTTTCTGAACATGTCACCCGACTAAAACGATTTTAAAGACGTTATCACGTCAAAAAAAACCGTTTCCTTATCGGTCTACAGACGTAAGCAATTAGTCAAACGTTTAGAGCGAGATGGAACTTTAGTTAGAATGAAAGGTCGGCCGTCAATATGGTTGTGTGGTCGACGACGCCGGGTTTTTCGTTTTACGAAATATTTGAAATTATTTTAGGAAATAAATAATTTTGGTTAATTTACAAATTTTATTCAAAAACGGGTTAACAAGTATATAATCGATTAGAAAAATTGGTTGTTTGTAAAGTAGGTTTACGATCGAGATGTTTACGTGATAACGTCTAACCGCTCGTGAGGATTCCGCGTGACAAGTTTCACGGAATGACTGGCAGCGCTCGAGATGAGACGGGAGATCGGTCCGTCTCTCTCTCGTTATACCTGCGATCGCGCTCGTGAGGTTTTGGTGTGACACAAGTTTCTGAACATGTCACCCGACTAAAACGATTTTAAAGACGTTATCACGTCAAAAAAACAAAAAGAATATAATTTACTTGCATACAAAAACGCTTGCCAGTTTATGGCTATAAGGGAATGTTAGGAAATGCCTATTGGAATTATGTTTGGTTTTTAGGGTTCCGTAGTCAACTAGGAACCCTCATAGTTTCACCATGTCTGTCTGTCCGTCCGTCCGTCAGCAGATAATCTCAGTGACCGTTAGCACTGGAAAGCTGAAATTTGGTACTAATATGTATATCAATCACGCCGACAAAGTGGTAAAATAAAAAGTGGAAAAAAATGTTTTATTAGGGTACCTCCCCTATACGTAAAGTGGGGAGTGATTTTTTTTTTCATTTCAACTCTAACGTGTGATATATTGTTGGATAGGTATTTAAAAATGAATAGGGGTTTACTAAAATAATTTTTGATAATGTAAATATTTTCGGAAATAATCGCTCCAGAAGTAAAAAAAAAATGTGTCCCTCTAACTTTTGAACCATAAGTTTTAAAAATATGAAAAAATCTCGAAAGTAGAACTTTATAAAAACTTTCTAGGAAAATTATTTTGAACTTTTTTTCAAAAACTAATCAACCTATCAAAGGTTGATTAGTTTTTGAAAAAAAATTACAAAATAATTTCTGAACTGTAGTCTGGCCATTTAACGAACGCAGTAGCAATGTACTATCGGGTTCAGAATTGCATGGCCAATTTATGAATGAATTCATTGATAAATTGACCATGCAATTTTGAACCCGATGGTACATCAAACAAAAATATAGCAACACTCTAGGGCGAATCGAACAGCAGCATTGCTCCATAGAAAAGCAGCAATGTATATCGAACCAACATTTTTTTTCAAGTTGGCTGCATTTGCACGGTCGCTTTCGTATGTCATTGTAGTTAGTCGTATTTTTGTAAATTTTAACTGCATTATTTATTAGATAAAATCATTGAAAACTGATATATGTACCTACAATTATAGGCCACGAAAATTAGATTGTTTCGAAGAATTAATTCCCAGCAGGCTGAAAATCGCTTTAATACCTTCATGTGATCCTAAATGCATGTAATCCGAGTTTGCCCAATCCCAAGAGGTGTGCATAACCTTTTAGCGAAATTTTTGCTCTTTGTCAGGTTTTTGCTTGTAGCTCGAAAACAGTACGTCCGACGGAAAATGTCACGTATATCAATATTAAAGAGGGTTAAATTCTGCGTCGAGCGAGTAACTTAACTTCTAATTCGGTTTAGCAGTACAGCCGAAATCAAAAGTTATAAACCGGGAAAATGTCTCATTTAATTGAAAAACTCGTATTTTGACTTCCATACCACATATCTTTGAAACAGATGACTCCTGTTGAAAAACCTATAGAATAAAAGTTGTATGATGATGATTGATGTGTTTATGACTCTCATAGTCACTAAACATACTCTTTCTATACATCTATGTACTCTTTATCTTTACATTTATCAACCTTGAATTGAGATCTTACTTATTACTCAGTTAGGATATTGTAATATCACTGGAATATACCTTTTTACGGATCAGAACATTTACCCTGGTGAGATCTCATTTTATCTGATCTACCTGGAAATATATCGCTTACGGTAGACCCTTTTGGACATTGACAAGCCCCACGCTCATCCAATATCTGGCTCACGTCTATAGTGCGCGCCACAAGCCAAGGAATATACCAATTACGGCTTCATCAATAACTGTTCATAATCCGTCGATTATGAGGGACGGTACCGGCCCTAACAGCGTCATATCCCTACGGATCTTCATCTGCCTGGAGCAGGTTTAGTTTCCTCATCCCAGGGGCTGACCCACTGAGACAAATAATTTACGGTCTCCGTACTCCCCCCGGGATGGCATCAGTTACAAACTTAGCTAGATCAGATTTAGATTTCCTCATCCCAGGGGCCGACCCACTGAGACAAATAATTTACGGTCTCCGTACTCCCCCCGGGATGGCATCAGTTACAAACTTAGCTAGATCAGGTTTAGATTTCCTTATCCCAGGGGCCGACCCACTGAGACAAATAATTTACGGTCTCCGTACTCTCCCCGGGATGGCATCATTTACAAACATAGCAGTTGATACATGATATACTCAATTATTATTATCATTAAGTCATATTATCACATACTTTCTTTACTCTTTTCTATACTTTTTAACCCTGCAACTCCCCGCTACCTCAAAGAGCGTTTCTCTTATCTTAATTCTATTAGATCCTCTCAAAAATTGCTCCTAAAAGTGCCATCTTCATCTTCCAAATTTTATAATTGCTCATTTACGTTCCAGGCCGTTCGTTTGTGGAATTCTCTCCCTCTCAACATAAAACGCGCGCAATCTATTGGTAGCTTTAAATCGCAACTTAAGGAATACTATTTATCTCTTCCTTAGGTTTTTAAGTTGACACTGTTGTTTCTTATTGTGTGTATTATATATGTACGTATATGTATGTTTATTTTGTATTTATTTAAGTATGTATATTCATATGAATGTGCTGTGTTATCTATTTCGTCTCTTTTGTTTCTATGCACCACCTACTGCTTATTGTTTTTCTCTAGTCTCCACTACCCAAAGGTTGTCTGGAAGAAATCGCTCATTAGCGATAAGACCGCCTGTTGTTACCTCTACCTAAATTTATCTAATTGTAAAATTTGTGCTTGTAACTGTATGAGGTGTGCAATAAAGAGTATTTATTATTATTATTCTCTTTATTTATTATTATTATTATTATTATCAGTATAAAATCTATCCAGATGGAAAAGATATTCTCAGATTAAATTGGGAATTCGTTTAGTTGTTTATGTTCCCAAATCGGTATGTCATTATTCCTTTTAACGCTAACAATTCTTATTATAGACTCAGTCAAATCTTTATCAATAGTAATACACATTTCTATCAGAAATATATTCAAATAGTAACAGGAATATTTTGTATAATTGCTTTTCCTGATGGCATTATGTTATTGTTTGGAACTATTTGTTCTCTTTTATATACTTAGCTTTCGGCTGAAGGAGAGGCTGGCAGGCAGCGTGTTGGTTTCACTATTTATTAACTTAGCACTTTCACAATAAATAGATACTTTGCAGGAATTAAAATAACTAAGGTCTTTCCAATAAAGAAACGTATTTACAACCAAGACCTCATGTTTCTGTTCGAGTTGCAACAAGTCGGCGTATTTCTTACCACAGACAATTGAGTTTAAAGGAAGCGTTCCAGAACGCTGCTACCATCATAATATTTAAGGCTTCGCTAGATGATCTATCCGTATCAAGTCGGGATCGGATCGATCGTCGCGACAAAAGTGTTGAAATCCAGCAAGGAAACAAAAATCGAATGCTAAAATCATAAGTCCGGCGAGGAAATCGAGTATATCTACCAGAAAATACAACTTATCAGTTTAGAATGGAATCGCGTTAGCGGCATAATCTGTACGAATAAATATGCAATGCATATACTCAGTAATACTCTTATTAATTATGATTTCCTTTTGTCATTAGTTTATAACACTGTTTTAGGTATATTTATTGTGTGAAGTGTATTGTAGTTAATAAACGCACGTGGGATTTTGTTGTTTATTTACTTTATACATAGCTTAGGTATATGAAGGGACACATTAAAATAATTTGATAAAAATCTAAAGATAGCGGGATGTTTGTTAAATCTGATGTTTACCGATTTATTTGACAATATTGAGCACCATCTTAGGCAACAAACGTTCTTGGGCTTCATTTGGCACCAGTTTTCGATTCGATTTGTTCGATTTATATACACTGAAAGAAAGAACTTCAAATGATGATCATATACAAAACTGCATAACCTCAAAACCATATGGCTATTCCATATTTATCACGCAAGTTTGATTATACCTACATTTATATCTTAACTAAGCTTTGTTAGTAAATTTAATAAACGGATAGATGGCAGATATCAGTGATATCACATTAATAAATAATCGATTACGCAACCTGAAACTTAAAAACGAAAGTAAACAAAGCTAACTCTTTAAAATAATAATTTTAAACAAAAAAGAACCGACTTCACTAAGCTTCCACCTTTCCAACACCAAATGCTCGATCTGCTGTAAAAATACTCAAATCACCATAGATGTGCCTATATTAGTTGAAGAGTTCCCTCGATTTCTCCAGGATCCCATCATCAGATCCTGACATGGTTACAATGTGACCAACTGTGAAGTATACGCTTTCAAACAAAAAAAGAATTTTCCAAATCGGGCTGCACCGAAACAAAGATCCCGACGAAAATGTTAAAAACGTCGGTTGAAAATGTTACATGCCACAGATAAAATACAAATTATGTACAATTTTCGAATTATTCAAAGACAGTTGTTGCCAACTAGCGATTTTTCAAATTTGCTGCGCTTTTCTACTGACAGAAATGTTTTGCCAGACTATAAGTTTGTAATCGAACGAGCGAAGTGAGTTCTTACAAACAACTTCTGGCTACTGGGACGTCTCGGCATTTCGATGGCTTTTTGATTTTGAGACTTTGTTCCGCGATAAGTTTAGTAAAGTTTTTCTGATCTTCATGAAATTTGTTGGGGTTATAACAGAGATACATATAATTTGTGAGTTCGTATATGAGCAGGATCGATCAACGGGTTGTGGAGCTAAACGGCGAAAAAAAATCTTCAGAAGGGTCTTGTTATATTGGTCATTCGTTTGCAAGTAAATCGCGAGTTCTCAGTTCGAGGGGGACTACTAGTTTAACCGTATAAGCAGGTGTTTATTGTACCTGTAATTTGTACAAAATCACAATGAAATGACGTCCTTTCAAATAAAGTAAAAACGGTGAAAATCGGTTCACGCAATAAAGAATTATCCCATAAAAATCACCTTCCATACTTTAAGCTCGCGCGCAATAGTTTACTTAATTTGCCGATAGATGTCGCTGTACGTGGAACGCTCATATCATATCCTACATGGCGGTGTTATTTTAACTCTTAAGTGGGGACACTTATTGTGACGGACGGAAAACTACGGAACCCTACACTGAGCGTGGCCCGACACGCCCTTGGCCGGTTTTTTAAATCATGTTTTGTGACATTCAGTTTAAAATTAATAATAATTTTACTGATTGAAAACCACCGTGACTAAAGTACTGCTATGATGAATTTCCCCATTTTCCGACTTATTGCAGTATACTTTTACGGCACTTTTAATTATAAGACAGTTAAACACGAACATGCAGTGATGTTTATAATATAAAAATGTAATCAATTATTTATCGAACGAGCGGAGCGTAAGTGAAGTGAAGTTCTTACAAACAACTTGGGCTACTGGGACGTCTCTGCGTTTCGATGACTTTTTGATTTTAAGAGTTTGTTCCGCGATAACTTTAGTATCGTTTTTCTGATCTTTATGAAATTTGTTGGGGTTGTGGCAGAGATCAATATGATTTGAGAGTTCGCATATGAGCAGGATCGACTTTAGGTGTCATGCAGCTAGAAGGCGCGAAAAAATATCATACGGGTCTTGTTATATTGTTAATCTCGTTTGCAAGGAAATCACGAGTTCCGAGTTCGAGGCGGACTACTAGTTTAGACTATCAAGTTTTTTCACGGATGCTGTATTTAAGTAGGTTCCTTTAATAAAAAATAAATCAATAATCAATATATCTCCCAGAAGGAAGGAGTATCAAGAGTTGAGCTTGGAATTTTAACTGTAACAAAGAAAGGGCGAGTTTTGTAACCAGCAGCTTTTGTATGAGGCGTGTAATCAAACTGTCTTCTATTCATTTTGTATTCGACTGTTATTATAATAAATTTCAAATAAAGTTCTTATTATTATTATATAAAAGACGTACTGAATTTGAACCAAAAAAATCTTGACACGCGGCAGCGTCTCATCTCAAGCTAAGTTCAAAATAAGAGAACTGGCGACGCAGCTGCCCACTTGTGACCCCTACTCAACTATGAAATTTGGTTCTTTTATTAAGACCCTTAAGGCCTACCTAGAATCCCAAAATTTCATAAATATAGCTGAATGAAGATTGTGTGTTTACGAACTTGAGATAAAGAAACATTGCGTTAATTTATTATAACATGTTGCATGTTCTTGTAACTGAAAGTTCTACACAGAACTTGGCACCCATATAGATATCAATTATTTTCGGCGAAGAACTTAGCTCTTATTTCACATTTATGATTTTAATGAGTATTACTTAACACATTCGTTCCTACGCATAAAGCGCCAGATGCCACTGCGTTATTTAAGTTATTTGAACTATTCACTTGCGATGTTCAATACATTGCAGCGTTTGATCTATTCTCACATAGACGGCAATGTAATAAAATAGCACACGATTTTTGAGTAGAATTTGCGCCAAGTAGGTATAGACAGATACCATAAGTGAAATAGTCAGTAGTAGTAGTATAACAGAATACTCTATTGCACAACAAAGTAAAATACAACAGAAATAATACATAATATTTGTACAAATGCGGACTTATCCCTTAAGGGATCTCTTCCAGTCAACCTTTGAGCTGTTGAGGGAGAATAACAGGAACAGTAACTTTTAATACAGAATGCATTCTGACATTTGAGTCTTGAAGTGCCGACCAATAAAGTAGTTCATCGAGGTCTTTAATTATTTTTATCTGGATTGTTAGTATTTATTTTTAACGATACGATAACACTAATGGCGCAAAACCGTAAAAGCCATGGATTTCCTTTAGGTACACAGTGCTAGGCGCTGGTGTTCGTGGAAATAATGTTACGGCATTTAAAACCAAAATGGCTGTTAATCTTATTTCTTCAGGTATAATATTATAATGTGAAGATATACAGATTTACCAATAACAATCTAATAAGTTATTTATTATTTTAGGTCCTAATAGCAAAGCATAGTTATCAACAAATAAGTGGTGAAGATGATGGCGGTAAGTTGCTTTTATAAACTTGTAGGGTAATTGTGCTAGTTTTCGTCCATATTTGTCAGTTTTCCGTACAGTCTTATTACATTCATATTCAAGCTCTTCTCAAAATAAAAGCTTAAAAATAAAATCTAATGAAGAATAAACCATAAATATAGAACTTGTTGACCTTATAAAGTTTTCCCATATGTTTGTAGCAGTTTAATCAAGTGGACAGCAGTAAACTAGCACAATCACAATCACTTTCTAACGGAGTTTTTATCTGTCATTCTTTGGAAGTGAGTCATTATTTATCAACGAAGCGGGTGGAAAGTATTTCATTTTCGCCCTAGGGAGTTCCACTTTTCCACTTAGGGAAGCATATGTATCTAAAACTATAAACATTAAACTAAAAATGTAAACATTTTAGCATATGTTATAAGGATTAGCGATGAAAATTCCCCTCAGAGGGTTTATCCTTGGAAGAATAATAAGTATAAACCCTCTGAGGAGAATTTTCATCGATTATATGTCGATGGGTTTATCGTATGATTTTTATTCTCATTTAATTTACGATTTTTTTATATTTTTTAGTTTTAGTTTTTAGATTAGTTTTATTTTAAATTTTTAAGTTTTATTTGTAAGTCTAGTTTATAATTTATTTTTATTTAGCTTTATTCTTATATTACCTACCAATAACGTTTATTTGCGATTACGTGAATGACGCTGCATGCCGTAATTGTTTATAAAGATTACATTAACTATACGTTTAGTTTATTTGTTTTATAAAGTTATACCAAAACAAGTCAGTATAATACCTACCCATAGTTTCAGGTTTCATGCCAACAACGGAACAGGCAGAAGAGGAGGTAATAAATAATCTTAATTTTTGAGGTGCACTTTATTTATATTAATAATAAATAATGAATAGTTTTATATAATTGATTTTTCTCAAACATGGTTGAAATATTTTTCGATTATAATGGGCAGGGAATTTTAGTATCAGACAATAATAATATTAATAATTAAGCGGATTAATTTAACTAAATTAATTTTAAAATTAAATTTATTGGTACATTGTAGTATTTTATACAATCGTGACATAATGAAGAGCTTTTCAGTCGAGTACCGTGTTTAGGCCACTAAGCTTGCTGAATGGCCTAAGTACTCGTAAGGTACGAGATTGAAAAGCTTAATTATGTCGCTATTGTATACAATACTTTTTCTACGATTGCTCAAAATAGGCAAGCCGGTAAGAATTAAGTTGGGCGAATGCCTTACAACTTAGTAATTTAGTAACTTTGATCTCTCCGAAGTCCGCCGACGGTACTCCTCCCCGACCGTTGTATAATATTGTATGAAATACCATTTCAGCCTAGTCAACGGTGCTAAAATTTACGACGGCGAAGCCTTTTCATTAATGAATCTGATTGTTTGATCGATACTAATACTTTTTTTTGTTATTACAGTGGCACATGGATTTCATGCCAGTGAGTAAAAGTGATTTATTTTGAATTTTATAGTGCCTATGAGCCATAAAATGAAGTATCAATACTTTTTACCTGTTAGTATTTAATGCAGAAAGACGGATTCCCGGCCTCCTATTCCTTTCTATTCTATTTGGCCAGTAATGATTATGTTCCAAGACTCTGATCTGCTCTCACACGATTAAAAAAAAATTATTGCCGTACTGTTGTATTGTTGTGTTGGTTTTAATAACCAAAACTAGTTAAGCGAATTCCATAAAAGTTTATAGGTCATTTTAGTCGCCAAACCTAATATGATCAGGAAGACAGTTAAAACCTTTGAGTTCCTTGTGGGCACGTTGCATAGCATAATTAGCATAATTGTAAGCAAAATTTGAAATTCTTCTTTTAAAATGCAGACAGGCTACCTGCCAGACAGCGTGTACCGCGAGCTAGCCTGGTACGGCATCCTGCAGATCCAGCCGCTGCACCACAGCTCCAAGTTCAAGGTCGCGGCGCAGCTGATATGGCAGCACACGCTGGGCCGACCCCACGTCATCATGGAGAACCCACCGCAGGTTATTATTTTCTTATCTGTGTTTATTAGCACTAAAGGCCCTGTTATACTTTACTTTTTTTAGTGTCCTAACTAGGATCCTAACTAGTTTTCATAGTAAATTTATTTGCTAAATGCGGTTAGACTTGGCTAAATTTAAAAAATAAATCATTTAGGAGGCTAACTAGGACAAGTGTAACAAGCCTTTAACCTTGGAGTGATGGAACTTGGTATTTCTGCGGTATTCGCCAATGAATGCCTTAAGCAAGCACCTACAGACACAATTCGGTTTAGTCGTGGGCTTTGTAAAGGGTCTAATATTCTAAATTATTTACTAAGGGTTGTGGTCTCTCTCAAACCGTATCACTTTTCTTGTTTAACACTCTGGCGCCCTTTTACAAGTGTGCGTGTACCTTTTTTTAACGATAATCCATCGGATTACGCGTTAGAATCCTAAAAGTGTACAGGGATATCACAGGCAGAGCACCAGAAATGGCCAAAAGCCGAGTTGAAAAGAACTCTGTTAAAAAGTCCACAATAAATTTAGTCTCGACGGTTCATCGCATCGGTACAGTTACAAAGACCACCTCTTTGCCAGTACTATGCAAGCTGGTCAAGTTAAAGTTTTATTTTTTGTTCCCCATTTTATTACAATTGGTTTTCTTGCAGTCCACCCAAGGTCCGGGTAAGGTGAGCCGCCAGATCCTGGCCGAGGAGGCGGCTAAGTGGTCCCGTGAGCAGCGCGCGGCGCAGGAGGTACTCATGGAGAACATTAAGAGCGGTGGCAACGGGCTTACCATCCGTACCGTCATCAGCGCGTCGCACAGAACCGTCTATATTATACAAAATGGTACGTACAATTTCCAATTCTTAAGAATTAACCTAAGGGATCACCGAGGGTTTTTGTTGTTTTAAACCGACTTCAAGTTTTCAAAGGAGGATGTTCTCAATCCGTCGGGATCCTTGTTTTAGCTTTTTTATCGACTGGACCGATTTGGAAAATAGTTTTTTTGTTTGACCTGATGGTCAGGGTCTGATAATGGGATCCTGCAGAACTAGAGGGAACTCTTCAAATAACGTATGTACACCTATGGTGATTTGAGTATTTTTTTTTAAAGTAGCTCGGGCATTTGCAAAGTGAAGTCGGTTCTTTTTTGTTTAAAATTATTAAGGTTGTGAGCTAATTGCAAAAAACTACGCGGCTATGATGACCCTATATAGATGATGGATATCAAAAATATCTACTAGTGATCTGGAGCTGGAGATGGTGGTATCGTATTCCAAGTAGAAAAAAGCAGAAGAAAGATTAATCAGGCTGTGATACCAATTATGCCCGTAAACGGATCATTAACATTATTTGTTACAACCTGTATAAAAAGCCAAAAGGTTTCTTGGCGGAGATCCCAGTAGGTAAATATGGATAATAAAAGTGACTAAGATCAATAAGTCGCAATTAGAGATATAAATAAATTGCAGGCCCCCATCACAATTCCCTATCGTTATTTTTTATTATGTTATAGGTAACTACTATGAATGCCCTGAGGGTTCGGAACCTGATCAGGATGCATACCGCACGCAAGCTAACATGCACGACCGAAAGTGCACATTTGGCAAGGAGTCTGTAAGGGTACGTCTTTCTTTTCTAAAATATTCAGATGACGCCGGTCAGGTCTGTCTTGTCTAAACGTATACGTATCACGGATCAGAAGACAATCCGGATAGTACTTTTACTATATTTCCCTAACCACAGTTGAACCTTATTACCGAGCAAAACAGTCGTTCATAGGTCACTAGTAAAAAGTAATAAAAACGGTCCGATAGAGAGCATAATGTAGAGGGCGGGGTCTCACTCGCACAATGCTGCCAACTTATGAAACTTACCAATGTGGTTTTATTTATCTACATTTATTTTAGTAACACACTAGAAGTTACTTCCTACTTATAATAATTTATTGCAAGATTTGAATTAATACTTTGTTCCCTTTTAGCTGCTTTGAATTTTTTTTACGACGTAAATATTATTCATTCATTAAATTAAAGAATTGCAATTAATATTGCAGACAGTAGTAAGTTTTGTAATATTTAAAATACGGTCTGGTATCCCCATCCCATCAGTCCCATCACTGACATAATATGTCACTGATATTATTTCAAATGACGCCGCTCAGCTCAATAACATTTTGTAACAACATTTTTAAGTAAAAATGGTCAAGATATGTTGCGTAAAAAGGTGCAGGGGTGAGACTTTACAATAAAGTAGATTTTTCTTTCACCGGTAATCCACAATCATTCAATTTTACGATTTAACAACAAGTTAAGATTGTCAAACAATAGGGTGACTATGATGTAGGCAAGCTGCGGGTCGGTTTTGTTGTTTTTACAGAAATGTACATGAATAAGTACATAATCTGTTCCTAAGTATTACTTACACAGGACAGGAGTGGCCCGCGGGTCTTTTTAGGCCCTTTCGAAAGGGTCCTAAAATGGCACAAGGCCATACAAAAAATTGTAGTAGTGGCAGTATAATAATTAAATAAATACATATTATGGGACAATCTTACACAAATCAACCTAGTCCCACAGTAAGCTCAATAAGGTTTGTGTTGTGGGTACTAGACGACAATATATGTAATAGATATATACATATAAATACTTAAATACATGGAAAACATCCATAACTCAGGAACAAATATCCGTGATAAATACGGCCTCCTAGCCTAGTCGGTAGTGACCTTGCCTACGAAGCAGGAGGTCCCGGGTTCGAATCCTGGTCAGGGCATTTATTTGTGTGTTTATCACAGATATTTGTACCTGAGTTATGGATGTTTTCTATGTATTTAAGTATTTATCTATATCTATCTATTATATATATCGTCGTCTAGTACCCACAACACAAGCCTTATTGAGCTTACTGTGCGACTAGGTCGGTTTGTGTAAGATTGTCCTATAATATTTATTTAAATACACAAATAAATGCCCTGACCAGGATTCGAACCCGGGACCTCCTGCTTCATTGGCAGGGTCACTACCGACTAGGCTTAGGAGGCCGTTAAAATATACTTTATTGTTCAACATTTGTACAACAAAGAAAAATACAACAGGAAGAATATACAATATTTGTACATAGAAGAGATCTCTTCCAGTCAACCATTGAGCAGTTTGATGTTATTGATGTTTTCTTTATTTACCTTTAAGTATATTAAAGTCGGAGAACTGTCCACATTAGATATGACGCAATAGTGAGAGCCACGAACCCCCTGTACTTACTTAGTTTTAGTTTGCTACACTAACTATCCCCTATTTTAAGACGCGGACATCTGGCAATTGTTCATCGGTGTTATGCAAACGAGTTGTAAGAAATAAATATCTTACAGTTCTAGGTTTGATGCAGTGCAGTATCATGTAATTAATTAGATTATATCATTTTCAGGAGTTTCTGTTGGGGGAAAATAGTGCAAAATGACGTTAAGTTAATGTATTGTTTGTCGCCTACCTACTGTTTTCCGTAGCGATACGCAATGTTTTTACTTTTTTGTTACTATATTAGCGATAGGCTTCGACAGTTCTTACCTATTAACTGAAATATTTTGCTGGTCTGTCTCTCGACGTCCTCCGATAAATAGCTGCCAGATGTCTGGATCTATCAATAAGTTTAAAATAGTAAACTAATTAGAGGGGTTCTCTGCTCTCATTATTGCGTCAACGTATCTGAAGTGGCCAGCTCCTTAAGTCAGTAGAATGTATAAGTTCCCATATGAACTATGAGACTTCTCTTTCTGGTCAATAATTACTAGACGACAAGCATATTTAATTTTATATTTATCTTCATACTATCCCAATCCCACATACATCATAGTACATATGGTCACTCTACTTAGAATGAGATGCAGCCCCCTACATTACCCTCTCTTTCGGCCTCACTTTGTGGTCGACCTCCACACTGTATGACCTCCAGATTGTATTTAACTTCATGATACGTATAGGAACATTAGGTACGTAATAATTTTTTGAGAAATAAGTATCTTGTCTAAAGGTGATATATTAAAGTACTAGGACCTGAGAGGAGGCATGCGACTTCGTCAGTGATTAAGTAATCGTATAGTAGTGATTTCGGATCGGAGATAAAAACTATTCTATGTCCTTGCCCAGAGCTCAAACTATCTCCATATAAAATTTCATCCAAATCGGTTTAGCGGTTATTGATTCCCCATCCAACTTCCACTTCCCTTTTCATCCCCTTGGATAATTTCTTAGATAAAACTATCATATGTCCTTCTCCGGGACTCAAACTATCTTCATGTCAAATTAATATTTATGGGTTCAGCAGTTAAAACATACTTTCGCATAATATTAGTATGGATTTGGCGTAAGGTTAATTTTAATAATTTTGCTACTTTAACAGATAGACGTCGACCCCTGCATCGAAGCCGAAGTGGCTCCCATTGAGTACTCCTTCAATGAAGGCTGGATGTTCTGTCTCGGCAATGGAGAGAGGGACAATAACTACTTTAAGAACGGGACACTGGACTGTGGAAATAAAACTAAGGTACATTAAAGGTTAAAGATCAAGGCAGTTAAAGAGAGTAAAACATCCTGGAGTAGAAGAAGGTAGCAGGAGCACGTTCTACAAATATAATATCAGCTAGACTAAAGGCAAGAAATTTTGAATAGTATATTTAATAAATGTTTTCAAAGCGTGTACTTTAGCGGTTCTAAAGACATGCGACTTTCAATCCGTAGGTCTCCCACTACAACCATAATAATAAATAAATAATATACTTAGTAAACATCCCAAACCTTGGTTGGAACGAAGACAGTTGATTTCGTAAAACCTAGTACAGTCACCGGCATTAGTATCTTCCTACACAAAGGCCGCAAAAACATGTGACACGTTCTTATGGCCCTACAAATAAGAGCGTGTCACATATTTATGCGGCCTTCGTGTAGGAAAATACTATTGCCGGTGACTGTACTTACGCCAATTCATGGGATGAGGTTGCTAAACGCTAGCAGGATGATTTAAATAATTGTTTTCAGTTATCCATGGACGATTTCCTGAAGCTATGCGCTGTTGATAACAACGTAGTCATCAGCTTCGATTACTTCGGGGACGAGCCGCGCAAAGACCTGATACGGAACGCCACGTTTTGCAGCACTTGGGATCCCTGCAAGATTTCATACCTGTATAGAATCGAGGTATGCCTGTGTGGTCAACTCATCTACTAAATGAAAATGGTTAAATTAGTAACCAATCCCAATATCCTTCCTTAAGGCGTGGTCATACCACGATAACTGACAAAAACAAAGTCAAATAGTTAAAGTCAAATAGTTTATTTGTACAACATGGGTATATAGTACAAACAGAGGTACAGGTCTTACAGATATAGAGTAGCATCACCATGTCGGGCCACAGGGCATACAAATTTTAGTGTTTTTTCTTTAAATCTGTAACTACATGTTAATATTAATTGCAGTCGGACAAAAAACCCTTAACAGTACAATGACCCCACGATGACTATTTTGTAAATGTGGAATGTGGTGATGCGTGTGGTTGAACGGCCAACTAGCCTATAAGTACTTCGTTTTTTAAAATTAGAAAAAATCGTGCGATTTCTGGAAAAAATATTTTAAAACTTGCTATTTTGCCTCTTATTGTCTTAAGCGTATCACTTATAGTAGAATCAAGTACAGTAAAATTTTCTTAAGTTGATTTTGATGGGCCAAAAATGCGTCTTAAATGAGCGGAAATGCGGGACTATCCTCCAGGACCTCAAGTTCCACGAACTGATATAAAATGGCGTATTAAACGTAGAGATATAATATTAAACGTGATCTTTAACAGGATGCGCACAATTTTTTGGTTCCCAAACCTCCAGCCAGTCTTAATAGCTCGTTATGGATACAATCCAGCTCTGACAAATTAACCGCCTGGTTTTAAGGCTACGAATAGGCAGATACATTTGGAAACTCTCTTGATGTCATTGCTCTTGCGCATCGTAATTATAATTGTTTTAAAGGATGTCTAAATTTAATAATAATTCACACAATATTATACCATTTTTAGGCTCCTCCAGATGAACTGAAGCCGGAGGTCCCTACAACTACGGAGAACCCGTGCGAAACCACTCCATGTGACTTCTGCTTAGAAGGGTTTACAGAAGATAAGGGACATGAGATTTCAAGTAAGTAAAACATGGTGAAAATTATACTTTTCGACCCCTTTTTCCTTGCATTATGCTTGTGAATGTTTTAATCGTATAATTATATCGTTGCAGTTGATCTTGACGCGGACGGCGAAAATAAAAAGAAAAAGTGAAGCAAGCCAATGCACTTTCTTCTGAATTAAATTTTAAAACATAATCTTATTTTTTATGATTTGCCTTTTGTACCTACAGATCGGTCTAGTCTGGCCTGGACCAGTCCGGTGCAATTTGGTCTGATCCGGTCAGTCATTCAGCTACCATAGTGAAAATTCAGCCGGAAGACGGATATCCGGCTGAAAATTGTCTGTGGTAGTAGTAGATATCTTACCGTAGATATGTTTTGCGTCCAGCTGGGTTGGGCGGCATTCGGAAGACTTGCAGACATCCTTAAATCCGGAGAAGTTCCACAGTGCCTGAAGACTCGCCTTTTTAATCAATGTGTCCTGCCCACGATGACGTATGGAGCCGAGACATGGACGCTAACGAAAGAGGCTGTGCATAAAATAGAGAGATAGTAGCACAGAGAGACAGAGAGCCATGGAGCGCGCCATGCTCGGCATAAACTTTAAGAGTAGAAATGTAGAGATCCTACGTCGCACTAAGGTACGAGATGTAGGAGATACCACTAATAAACTCAAATGGAACTGGGTAAAACATGTTGCAAGGCTGGGTGACGGCAGTTGGACTAACATTTTGACGGATTGGTGGCCACTTTTGGATGACAGGAGTCCCGTCCTGGCTCGTTGGGTGGATGACATTCGGAAGGTCGCGGGTCACTTCTGGATGAGATTAGCTCAGGACCGGGACAAATGGCGTACTCGAAGAGAGGCCTATGCTCAGCAGTGGGCGACAAATGCCTAAAATAATGATGATGATGATGGCCTAAATCCGGTTCTAACAACAAGGACGCTGCAATACGTTAGACACGTTTAGATATATTGCTTAACGTGTCTAACAAAGTTTGGTTTTCATAGAAAATTCATTATAATTCCGGATATACTGACATAACTGACTCCGCTTATATTGACATGTCGGTTAACATGTCGGTTATTATGATCTATTTTTAAGAAATTATGAGAACTGGGCATAGTTCTCATAATTTCTTAAAAATAGATCATAATAACCGGGCGGTTACACTGACACCTTCCTTTTATTTTTGTTAGTCTCGTGACGCTTTTCATTCACTCCTTCTCCTGTGATGAAGTCGAGTACAATAGGTAGGTTTATGGCGCGTGATTACATTTTGTTTTGATTATTATAGACGCACTGAGTGAGTTTTTTAAAATTACCAAAAGTCAACTAAAATTGTTTCGTTTCTGAGACTACATTTTACTATATGACGTCCGGTTAGTATGACTTGTTTTGCATTTCCCTTCGATGTCATTATAAGCGGACATACGAGTATGTCTACTGTATACCGAGTTATCCGAGTAAATAATAGTACTATACAGAGGTCCCTCTTTGACGTTACGAATCATGTTGTCCCTTCTTAACGTATGACAAGTTCTCTTTCTCACTTAGGCAAGCGTATCGGATACGTCGTGTCAAACTTAATTTTTTTGACAGAGATGCACACCCTTGACTGTATATCCAAAAATAATATCAAATATTTCGTAAAACGAAAAACCCGGCGACTAGATCGCCGGTTGAATGCGCATTCATCTACCTGACAGCTGACCTCTCATTCTAACTATGGTTCCATCTCGTTCTAATCGTTTGACTAGTCGCTTACGTCTGCAGACCGCATAATCGTCAACTTGACATTGACAGTATTGATTGAAAAACACGTGATTTGCCAATTGTCATTGTCAATTCGTTTCGTTTGGCTTGGCGTTACCGCGTCATGGCGTGAGTTGTTGCTCATCCTGTGAAATTGTGTCTAAATTTCTTAAGAATGGTGGTCACATATCATTATCAAGACTTATTTGATAAAGCATTGAACGCTGAAATAGTTACTTTACCCACATGTAAAGATTGTGGCTTAAAACTAGAGTATCAGGAGGTGGAACCACGTGAAGTAAGTTTTTCAAAAGATTTCCGAATGATTCAAACTTGCTAAATCGTAAATAAATTATTTAATTTAATTTATGATTTCAGGATACTCAGCCTATTTATAAAGAAAAGCCGCCTGTCTTACCCTTTGCGCGTTCAGAAGTATATCACGCCCAAATATTGAGTTCGCGTCGCTTAACCTCGGTTAACGGTGACTGTAAGACGGTGTATGAACTTACATTTGATGTAAAGGTATGTTTTATTTATAATTTTCATCTCTTGAGATCAGTCTGCCTAACCACACCTCACTTGTTAGATTGTGTTAAAGAAATATCATGCTTTTAAGACTGACCGCCAAAGACGTCATATCACGCGCACGGAAAGTCGTGCCCTCAGCGCCAAGCACGTGATATCACATTCAAAATATAACCGGTTTACCATCGCGTGCGGTGTCGCTGAGGGCACGATTTTTCCATCCAATGCTTTTAATCTGTGTACTGTACTGTTCTATTTTATTGAGGTGTGCAATAAAGAATATTTGTATTTGGCGGTCACCCGGGGCAAAAGTCCATTATGTTCAAACTATATTTAAGATTGTGTAGAAAATAGCTAAGTCAACAAAGATTGAGTATATTGTAAATGGAACAGTTGAAAAGTGTCGAACTGTAAATAATGGTTCGAAATCTCCCTAGAATGGCTAGTTAGCTGGAGAATATGAAATGATCTTAGCAGTTATTGATGGAGTAAAGCAGGGGTTCTCAAACCATGCGCTGCGGCGCCCTGGTGCACCGTAGAAAGTACAGAAAAATTATGAAAGACAATTGTTATACTGTTTGAATATGAAGTCCATTAGATTTTTTATTTTTTTTTATGGCTTTTACTCCTTGCCAGTTTTACCGAGGTGAATTCTGCCAATTTCGAGGTGTATACTTTTGAATTTATTAGTTTTTAATAATAAAATAGGCCAAGCAAATAAGATCTATAAAAAGTGTTTTGAAGAATTAATTCCCAGCAGGCTGGAAATCGCTTTAATGCCTTCATGGACCTGGGTATGTCCTTAAACTACGCCAAAAAGAGAGGTATGGGCACTGCGAATGGCATCTCGCTAAGTGTGGTAGGGCACGTTCAGCGAATGTCATCGCTCAAATCTGGAGCAGAGCCCGACTGGGGAAGTACCTCCACCTTACAGAAAACCACAGCCAAATAGCACTAGACCCTACTCATAGTGTTGTGTTCCTGCTGGTGAGTAAGGTTGCCAAAGAGCTCAAAGAGGACCCAGTGTGTTGACGATGAGGGACCTTCTTGTTCCTTTAGTCGTCAACACAGTGAATCCTCCTTTTTGTAAAGGGTCGGCAACGCGCATGTGACTCCTTTGGAGTTGCAGGCGTCCATAGGTTACGGTAGCTGCTTACCATCAGGCGGGCCGTATGCTTGTTTGCCACCGTCGTGGTATAAAAAAAAAAAAAAAAAAAATGTGGTCCTAAATGCATGTAATCCGAGTTTGCCCAATCCCAAGAGGTGTGCATAACTTTTTAGCGAAATTTTTGCTCTTCGTCAAGTTTTTGCTTCTAGCTCGAAAACAGTACGTCTGACGGAAAATGTTATATATATCAATATTAAAGAGGGTTAAATTATGCGTCGAATGAGTAACTTAACTTCTAATTCCGGTTCAGCGGTACAGCCGAAATCAAAAGTTATAAACCGGGAAAATGTCTCATTTAATTGAAAAACTCTTATTTTGACTTCCATACCACATATCTTTGAAACAGATGACTCCTGTTGAAAAACCTATAGAATAAAAGTTGTAGAGAATACAATTTCACGTTATATCGACATCTCAATTTTCAAGTAGAGTCATTTTGAAAGACTAAATTTGGCATGAATTTAAAATCAGTTTTTTCTAAATCCTTCTGAGTTGCATATTTTCCATAAAATATGAGGTGTGAGGCGTACCTTTAATGCATTGTTACAACTAAAAACATTTAATTGCATATTTCTAAAACGTATCTAATCAGAAAACTATTTATACACCGTGTTTTATTTTCATTTCCGGTAATTCCAAGGGTACATTCCTGAGCTTAAGTTAAGTATATTTCTTAAAGACGCTAGTGTTCTAATTTGCTCCAGTTCTGAGGTAATCGATACTTCTTTTTCGTCTTTCTGATTGTGTATATTTTTATTTTAGTCTGAGAACCCGCTATAAAGTCATGTAACTGTGTGTTAAGTCAATACAATATTAATTTTGTACTAAGCAGAAACGTTTCCAATCGAAATTCCAATTTTATAATTGAAAGAAAAAATTGAAAAATTCGGACCGGTGTTCCGAAAGGTCGCGAGTTCGAACCTTGCTCGTCGCGGTGAATTTTTCCATTTTTCTTTTAATTATAAAATTTTCAATACAATATGTTCCTTCGTATCTCGGATTGTTAATGTTCGAAATTTCATTGACATGTCATAATGTTCAATTGTTTGGTTGAGTTAATATACAGATTGGGAAATCAATCAATAACTACTGAACCTATTTGACTTAACAAACAGGTGCATCATTTTGTAGTGGGTTTTCAGAGTAAAAAAATAATTAAATGTAGGTTTACACAATTAGAAGGCATTAATAAAATATCGCTTGCCTCAGAAATGGAGCTAAGTAGGACACTGGCGTCTTCGAGAAATAAACCTAAGTTAAGCTCAGGAATATACAATTGAAATTACCGAAAATAAAATAAAACACGACACCGTGTTTTATAAATAGTTTTCTGATTTCGTTTTAGAAATTTTCAATTCAATGTTTTTAGTTGTAACGATGCATTTAATGTACGCCTCACACCTCATATTTTATGGAAAATATGCAACTCAGAAGGATTTAGAAAAAACTGATTTTGATTTCATGCCAAATTTAGTCTTTCAAAATGACTCTACTTGAAAATTGAGATGTCGATATAACGTGAAATTGTATTCTCTACAACTTTTATTCTATAGGTTTTTCAACAGGAGTCATCTGTTTCAAAGATATGTGGTATGGAAGTCAAAATACGAGTTTTTCAATTAAATGAGACATTTTCCCGGTTTATAACTTTTGATTTCGGCTGTACCGCTGAACCGAATTAGAAGTTAAGTTACTCATTCGACGCAAAATTTAACCCTATTTAATATTGATATACATAACATTTTCCGTCGGAGGTACTGTTTTCGAGCTACAAGCAAAAACCTGACAAAGAGCAAAAATTTCGCTAAAAAGTTATGCACACCTCTTGGGATTGGGCAAACTCGGATTACATGCATTTAGGACCACATGAAGGCATTAAAGCGATTTCCAGCCTGCTGGGAATTAATTCTTCGAAAAAATCTAATTTTCTTGGCCTATAAATACAAGCAACGTTGTTGATTGAGGCCTTGTTGATTGTAAGGTGATGGCCTCACTACAAACATGTGGGTGGCCGAGACTCCGTATAACCATTTGTTCAACTAAAGGGTGGTTATGCGCGTTTTGAGACTTACTTTTTCATTAGCTGCACACTTGTTCGTTAGGTCACCGCACAATAAGCTATCAATATTACACACTGAACTATGTAAATTAGCAAAAAACTAAAAACTATTCGAAAGACATCGCAGCCATCTTGAGCTCAAACGATTATCCCAAGTCCATTAGACGAAGAATAGCATATCGTTTGACATTTGTGATGTTAAGTTTCTATTGGATTTTAATCTCTGAATCTACTGTAATTTTCATATTAAAATTGCAGGAAAGTAAGTTTGACTTCAAATCTGGAGATACAATAGGCATCGTTCCCCGGAATAGTACTGAGGATGTGAATGGCATCCTGGATCATCTGGCTATTACACAAGGAGACCAGCATTACAATCTCACTGTGGATAGTGGCTTCAAGACGAAGGTGCCTCTGCACATACCCGTGAGGTCTACATTGCGGCATGTACTTACACATTGTGTGGATTTGAGAAGTGTCTTGAAAAAGGTAATCTTACGTAATGCTGGACCTACCTTGTATTGGTTACAGTAATTATTAACTTTTTATAAGTTCATACTTTAAACAATAATTATTATGAACTTATAAAAAGTGTTGATTTCTGATTTGACTATCTGTATAATCTGTATTTATTAAAGTATAAATTAATTTTACAAAGGCTTTAAACCTTTAAACTTTGAAATGTCATATTTGTAAGCAGTTGTATGGGGAAAATTATCTTTTCCTTAATTTCCGTGACTGTATATGGCTCCTTTTTTACATCACTAATAAGGGTACTAATAGAAGTAAACTGTTTTGATAATACCTATGGGAGTTCAGCATTATTACAATTGTTACCAGAATATTTTACATATTTTTATTCAGTTTCATGAGGTTTAAGACATTATGTAGTTAATTTAGTGTGTTTATTAATTTTTAATGTTATTTCTTTCAGCTGTTTCTTCTGGCCTTATCAAAACATACCAAATGTGACACTGAAAGAAAAACCCTAGAATATCTATGCAGTAAGGAAGGCTCAGATGCATACACGAAACATATATTGAACAGAGGCATAGGCATTTTAGAAATATTCAGAATTTTCAAGTCATGCAGACCTCCCATAAATATACTACTGGCAAACCTACCAAGGTTACTACCGCGGCCTTACTCTATAGTGAATAGTGGCCTGAAAGATGCAAATACACTAAAAATATGTTTCTCAGTTATGGAATTAGATAACAACAGAAAGGGACTCACTACTGGCTGGTTAGAATCTCAAATTATTAATGACAGTTTTGAAAATAGAATGCTAAATTTAAGTATAACAAATAAACCAAATACGGTACCTATGTATGTCAGGGAAAATATGGCAGAATTTTCTTTGCCAGGTAACATTGAAACACCCTTATTACTGATAGCCACTGGTACTGGAATAGCACCATTTATTGGTTTCTTAGAAGAGCGCGAGATAATGAAATCGGAGAACAGTAAAATGGGTGAGGTGTGGATGTTCTTTGGGTGCAGAGGTCCCAATCTGGATTATTTGTATCAAGAAGAATTGGAACGATATGAAGATAACTTGACTTTGACAAAACTTGTTACTGCATTCTCTAGGATTCAAAGTCAGGAAGCTAGACATGTTCAAGTAAGGGAGATTATGTATTTTTTCTAATGTTTATGTAGTAACAGAGACCTGTAAGTAATATAGACCTTTATCTACATACAGTCACATGCACAATCATTGTTGTACCAACAACACACTATCTTGGTTCAATAACGACAGTTTACGACGCTGATAGTAGATGGTGCTACTTCAGTTTGACAGTTTCAAGCTTTCTTTCACTATCTTGGGAGCTCTTTAAGAGTGCGAATATGGTCTATAGATCATGTGGTTTAGATGACCCTTTATTTCTATGCCTGATATTTAATTAGCGTCACTTACTACGTCTGACGTGCACACAACTGTAGGAGTTGCAGTCTTTATTACATACTTTTCTCTGATATAGTATATTCAAAAGCAACCAATGATTAGAAAAGGCATCCGTAATGCATTCCATAATCAGTGCGCGGCCCAGACTCGGCCCGAGACCCGCTCATTGTAATCTTGATGGCATTAGTCTTGATCTATCGCCATTGTAAAGCCAATGAGACAGAACAGACAATAGATGAAATCATTACACTGTACTCTTCGGAGCAATTAAAGTGGGTACGTTTTGTTGAGATAATCCAAACTGTACTCAATTTCATTGCCATAGTCTTTAAATAACTTTTTCGAAAGTGGTTTGTTTCATTAATCTTATTAAATTACGTACTTTAGTTTTTTTTTACAGAGTAATGGTTTTATTATCGTCTATTAATAATAACAAACACAAATTTGCAAGTAAAAATTCGTGTTTAAATATATTATTTAACAGTTACTTTTTTAACGTGGCAACTCTGGTTCGGCCCGTCACTTGATAATGGATATATGACGATTCTTTATTAATATGAGGTTGCTAACTAAAAATTACACTTTACGGTCCAAATCAGAAGTGTACCTACATCTGTCATAAAAGTCATAATTTTTTTCGCAGGATGCCTTAAAAGAAAACTGCAGAGATGTAGCAAGGTTGATAGAGCAAGGAGCCTCGGTGTTTGTATGCGGAGAAGCGAAAACAATGGTTGTTCAAGTCAAAGAGTGTATAACTAGCAACTTAGTTGAACATGGCGGGAAATCTCAAGAAGAAGCGAGACAGCGCATATCTCAGATGGAAAAGGACAAAAGATATGTGGTTGATCTGTGGAGTTAGTGCAATATTTACAGTTGTTGATATTTTGTACAGAAAATATTTATTATTTAAAATATATTTATTGTTATTAGGTGAGTTTTTATTTTGAATTTACCTATTGTCTAAAAGGATTAAGACATTGCAAATGAACGAAATATAGAAACAATTATAAGAAACTACAAAGTATAGATTTTTACATGTTGAAATAAAAATAAAAATAAGGAATATGTGTGAAGGAAACAAATGAAAAGTTTTACAAAAATAATTTAATATGCATATAATAAAAAATGCTTCAAAACTGTCATTGGTGTATAAAACTAATTGCATAACATCTAGCTCCGAAACAAATTCGTTGTGCGGCGGCTACAAATAAGTCCTAACTATAGTCTACATATGACATAAGTCACAGACTAACTAGAGTCTGTGCGTAAAGAGAAGCTCTACTCATTAGTTCCAACATAAACCACGACAATTCTCTTCCCGCACAAACTATATACGCTATGTGACAATTGGTGTATTCATCTATACCAAAGATATTTAGATGAGGACACCGTTTATCGCTTAGCTAATCGCTGCTGCTACACCAAGGCAATCGATAACTCACAAGTCCATCGTAAATATAGCGAAGTTTGTAGGTACTAATCCGTAGGAGTAGTGTTGTAACTGTAGTAAATTAGGCCACATATACTGTTTCATGGTTAGTAGGTTCCAGTGCCAATACTGCCAATTGTATCTAGGGCAGTTCACCCTAATTGAAAAACAATACCTACTTACCATATTTTTCATACATTGGGTATATCACCTTGGTGTAACAACGTACCTTTTGTAAAGCACTCACGGCAGGCCCGCATAGGCCACGATACACAAATAAAGCCATTTACACTTATTTATGAGCAAACCTCTTGACCGATCTAAGTCTCACGGTAATGACAATGACGGTACGACATTCATGTAAAAGTATGTCCTTCCATCGTCGCCGATGTGTTGCCAAATCTGATCTTTAAGTTACTAGACGAAAAGTACAATAATTACAGAAACATGTATATGGAAAGGTTTTTTTTATTTTAAAAACATGAAAAATGTTTCGTTATTGCTGTGCTTATGTATATGACATTGACAATATGGGATCGGACAACAAGTTTGCAATTTGTTTACACCTTGCTATTAAAAAAAAGGGAAAATAATAATACATTGTACAAAAGGACGATTTTATGTAAGCGCTGTATAATGTTTCGCATCCCTACTTTACGAAACGATATTGCAAAAAAATATATACTTTCTCTTAATAGCAAGACATACTTATATCTAGATATAACAATTTTAGGTCGGCATTAGAACATACGATATACGTGATGTAACCAAAAACTTTTTTAATTTTCAAAATTACAATATTGGATACTGATAAAAATAATACTAAAAATTACATTACTCGTCTGCCCTTTGGCATAACGTAATTCATAAAAATCTCAGTTCAATTGACGGAAGAATGCTCTTAGTGATAAGACTTAATGATAGGTAACTGTATTGTACATTTATGTACTTTAACCCATGGTCATATGGTCCATTTTTAAATAACTGCAAATGAGTGCACTATGGTGCATCAAATTAACGAATTTATGGTTTCTAATGTTTCTATTGTCTCACCTTGTTATTATTAAAACAGTAAGAAACTAGGACAAGTTTTTATGAAGTGAATTTACAATTTCAACCTTATAGCTTTTAAGGTAAAACGGCTTTATGAATGGTTTATTTCGATACACCAAAAGATTACGATTCATAAAGGGATTTCCTGCGCATTAGTAACTTCGTTTAGTTTTACTGTTGTATAAGGTATAGTTTCAGTACATTCAGCTGCAGTAGGATAGAGGAAACAGTAGACATCTCTATTAATATACAATAGAAACTGTGCCTTATTAAATTTATCTTTTCCTTAAAGGTAAGCTGGTTGCAAATATAGTGTTTCCATTAAAAAACCATACAGGTAATTGAACGTTAGTGTTATGAATTAATTACGAATATAATCCAACATTATTCGTGAAACTAAGGTACGCGTAAAAAATGGAGTTTTATGGATCGAGGATATCAAGACCTCTTTATATACAATGGTATTTATATTATTTCGGTTTAACACTATTGCAGTCTTAATATTTTGTTATTTTTTGGTTAGTCATTATTAGAATCCAGTCTGTCATTTTGAAATGTCAGGAATGTGATAAAATGCCGATGTTATCGTGTAAACGATAAAACGATAAAGTCTGGTAGAAAAATATAGAAATCGAAGCAGACATAGCTTACAATATACGTTTTAAGACTAGCTAAATTCAATATTTATGTACATTTTTGGTAAATAAATAAAATCTTCGCACCAATTCCATTAAATTTGTAAGAAAATGCTATCGTTGGACAGATATCGTGTTTTTAAGTATCTAATCCAAATACAAAACTTTATCTTCCTAAACTAAAATTTATAACCCAAATCTAAATAATAATTGTAAATCCATTATGGCATTTTGTTGTACATATATAATTTTAAAGTTCACTTAATATCAAACGGGAAACATCACTGTAGGTACGTTAGTGATGTTACATATCTATATCGGAGGCGATAACTTATCTGCACCAGCGTGACGATAAGACAAAAGCTAAAACGAGCCGTAGTATTGTCAAAATAAATAATCTTGTGATTCTACGCCTATGCATCTACTGTATGAACACGCGTGTAGTTATAGATACTGGCGTTTCTAATCGTATTGTCGTTGCGCACAATAGTGCAAAGCCTTTACAAGTTTACAATAATAACGGACCTCAATCAGTCATACATAACACCAATCGAAAAATACCCTTGGCACCTCATTGTACAAATTCTAAAAAACTGCTACAAAAATGTAGCGATACAAAATAGGGAATGGAAGATACCGGGCTCAGTCGAAGTTTTTGTGTAGGATTTTCTGCGCGGCTTTAATAAGCGGCGTCAACGTTCGCAGCTCCATAGCACAGCCCAAGAAGGGATGCTCTAGCAGCTCTTCGGCTGTCGCTCTAAGGTCCACATCCACTTGAAGGCACTTGTCTAAAAAGTCTTGGAAATTCGCCGACAAATTCTCCCACCTGGGTATCTTCGGCCGTCCCACAGCAGCTATCAAATATAGCGCTCTTAGCGGGGTCTCTTTCATGTACGGGGGCTCGCCTTCTATCATCTCAATAGCCATGATCCCAAGCGACCAGACGTCCACTTTCTTCCCATACTGTTTCCTTGTGACAACTTCGGGCGCCATCCAGTAAGGGGTGCCGACCATGGTTTGTCGTTTCTCATCACCTACAATATTTGCACAGAAACCGAAGTCTGTGACTTTAACGCTCCCATCCATGCCTAGAAGCACGTTGTCAGATTTGATGTCTCTATGTATTGTGCCCTTGGAGTGTAGGAAGGCTACAGCTTGGAGGGTTTCGCGGCAGACAGCGGCGATCTGTCCCTCCTTCATTACTACCTCTGTCACCACATCTGTTAGTGACCCGCCATCGAGTAGCTCCATAGCGACCCATAGATGGTCGTAGCTGAGGAATGCGTCAAGGAAATTGACCAAGTTTTTGTGGTTGAAACCTTTGAGCACGTTGATTTCGTTGAGGATGAGATCTTTTCTGGATTGCTTCGTGAGGTCGATGTCTTTGATCGCGACCCGCGACTTGTCCTTACTGTCTATCGCCACAAACACCACACCTGTTGGACAAGGAGTTTCGAATGACTACATTACATCAAGACATTCATGCATGGAAAGATGTGTATATCGCATTTAAAGTAAAATTACGTATAATGGTAATTTTGACCCTTTGAACCGTTAGAGAATAGTTAGTCATAGTTATTTGGAATAATTAATAGTAATGGAATAGTCTTCAACAAATATTGTGGAGTGTTCGCTGTCTCGGTAGTTACAATGTTAACTAGGTGAACTTAAGTCCGGGATGAGGTTGTGTGGTTCATGGAAATCATTTCATAAAAACGGGGGAATTTACCTCACGCGATTTGCGATAGCTACCTACGTACAGTCACCGGCAATTGTATCTTCCTACACGCCGGCCGCAAAAATATGTGACACGCTCTTATGACGCTACAAAGAAGAGCTTGTCACATATTTTTGCGGCCTTCATGTAGGAAGATACTATTGCCGGTGACTGTACACGAGTTCTATCCGGACGTGATTGCTCGTGTTTAATTCCAGTACCTATTTTGTCAATCTTTAAACTGGTACCTTTTGTGATACAGCACAATATGAACGGCATACATTCAAATCTACGCAAACAATATCACGGGTAAACCATATTTCTATAAAAAGACAGGAACCATCACCAAGGAAGGCAAGTAGTAAGCGGCATCTAGGTATAAAACCGGTATTAGACAGCAATTTATTAGGGCCCAATCTGTTGTGTACCCTGCCTCTCCCTCCCCTCCTTAAGCTTCCTAACTCTTATTACACGTCCCAACATGACAGGTAGGGCCCTACAAATTGCAATGTCTAATACCCGTTTAATTAGCCAACCTGGTTATCAATCCAAGTCTCGCATAAACACTGTCTATTAATAATGCAAATCAGCTCAAATACGGATGAAGCTCACCTCCACACGTTATGCAAGGAAAATGCTCTATTACATAACACGTGTTTTAAAAGGAATGTTTTCAATGTCACAGTGGCAATACGCTACAGTGAGTAATCCTCAGGTGAACTAGATTAGATAAGTGTCAATTGAAGAGATCTTTCCAGTCTGGTAGTCGCAAGGCAATTTCTCGTTGTATTTGACATTGATGTATTATGTATTCTACTAGATGAGCCATCTAGAACAAATTTTGTGCGCCATGTTTGGCGGTTGACAGCTGTCACTGAATCAAAGAGTAGCTTTAACAAAACTGACGTAACACTGTTTTGACAAAATTCATATTCTGCCTAAACCAATTTTGTAAGCAATCGTAATTAACTAAATTATTGTTTTATTAATACCTTATGTTTATTTTGCTCCTTACCCTAGAGTTGTAGGAACGAATGGAGTAAAATACTATTTTTGCCGACAAGCGCCTTTCAATACGAACTTTGGGGGTTAATGATCCTTGATATTTACTTAAAATGACATTGATTTCTTCGCACGGATGATATTTCGATATTTAAGTTTCCTATGTATGTATAACCTTTTCTATGTATTTTACTCGCATTATTTTTTTTAGCAAAATCGCCCTTGTTGAACAATAAATATATGTTTAATGAACTAAACATTACCTAACGTACTTATCTAAAACATGTTTATTACGTAAATATTTTTATGCTGAGTAATATCAAGTGTAACAATGTCAAGGTATATCAAGTGTAGGCACATATGCTGTGTTACTTCTGCGACATTAATCTGTGCGCCAAGGAATATGGCGTCGCACAGCCAACATTAATATTTTAAATTAATGTAACACCAAACTTTGCACTTACTTACCTATGGAATGTAATTCCGTGGCTTTTATTACTATTTTTTGGATTATTTTTACGGTTTATTATCATGCAACGCCTTTACGTTTAGTATTTGATTTTTTAAATTTGTTGACGCTTGCGTGTAATCATGTCTGTGGTCCAACAGCCACTGTCAGACTTGTAGTGATTTTCACTAAAACTCATGGTACAAATAATTTCTTAGGGATGTCTTCTCCTGTTACTCAATGGTATTTGAATGAATTTACTGCTCTTGAGATTGCACAGCCTACACTTACGCACTTACAAGGCTGACTGTCACAGTAATAGCTTAGCTAATGTGAAAGTTTCAATCTTTAGAAGCATTACAAGGAATCGTAATGTTAGCTATTTCACCATCAGCTAGCGCTGTCGCTAGCTGACTGAAATTTATATTAGGTGAGAAGCGGGCGTAGGCGAGTTTTAGCTCGACCCTCTCCCACCCGAAACGTCTCACGTAAGTAATGGACACCCCCTAATATACAGTTATAGTTTCATATAATTTGGTGAAATCGGAAGGTCTTATGGTCTCTGAAAACAAAACACTTCACACTAGCCCATCCAGTTTCAGTTTGTTACAATACAATAAGTAATAACTCTTTATCGTACCTATTTAAACAATAACAAGAGATACAGAGCGACAAAGTTACATGAGATCACAACAACAACACAATCTTTATGGTGAGTGTTTCAAAAGTGGGTACAGTCAGCATCAAAAGTAACTACGCAATCGAAGACGTCAAAAGCTCTTATTCCCTTTTAAAAAGGATTTTTGACGTCTTCGTTTGCGTAGCTACTTCTGATGCTGACTATACACTCAGTAAAGCCTTTTAATAAAGTTGGAAATAATTACACGATGATTCCCACCTTCTCGCACTGGCCAGTTTAACTTGAGTACATGAAATTAATCTGGCCAGTGAAAGTGTAATTTAGTAATTGTAAATGGTTGTAATAATTAATAATTATACTTGTCACTGATAAAAAAATTTAAGAGCTATTGATATCAGTGACCATATTTTTTTAAATTTCATATTTATGTAAGTGTTATACACGGTGCTCGTGAGGATTGCGAGAGATTTCAACAGTGTATTCCTGATCATAATTGGAGACTAAACCCATATAACCATTTTCGGTCGCCGTTACGACACAAGTCGACACATTTCGCGTCGACACTGTTCTTTTCTAGTAACAATTTCGGTTGCCGTGTGGTCGCCGTTACCAGAAATGGCGAAGAGTTGACGCAGACACATTTGGACGCACGGTGTCGACACAGTGTAGTAACAATGTTCCTAGTTTGCGACTAGTTTTCAAAAAAATCATTCGTTCTATCGTTCATTTTGTTAGTTTCCATTGAGGAAGTGTCATCTGTGTTAGTGAAAAAAGAAATACTTAAAAAAAAAAATTGGTTGTTTGTAAAGTAGGTTTACGATCGAGATGTTTACGTGATAACGTCTTATTGGTGATATAAGTTTTTGGGAAGTAAGGAATTAATGAAGATAACAATTTTTTCAAATTTTAAATTACATCTATCGTTTTATTCACACTTTTGATGATAAATTTCGGGTGTAAAATGACAAGTTTACGATTTTAATTCGATATTCTAATCATTCACACGACGCGACGCGCTCCTTTATCTATTTTTTCCGTATTATAATTATTTAGGGTATGAGTCCAACTATGTTTTTATTTAACACTACCACAATTCATTTTTATCATAACATAACCTCTAAATTTCGTTTGTTTACACGTGTCTTTTTTCCATCTTTCATTACTTTTACAAGTTTATTCAAGAATGTTAATTGTTAGTAAGTAGGCTATTTTATTCACCTTTTTTTGTTGCAATTGTTGTAACACTTCACTTGCACTTCACATTTTGTTTCACTGTTAAACATTCAACGAAAACTTAACCGCACGAGAAAATCTCCATTCGTTTGTATGCCGCTAGAGTGAGAGAGACGGAAGATCGGTCCACTCACTCGAACGCTATGCCAGCCTCCGCTCGTGAGGATTCCGCGTGACAAGTTTCACGGAATGACTGGCAGCGCTCGAGATGAGACGGGAGATCGGTCCGTCTCTCTCTCGTTATACCTGCGATCGCGCTCGTGAGGTTTTGGTGTGACACAAGTTTCTGAACATGTCACCCGACTAAAACGATTTTAAAGACGTTATCACGTCAAAATAACTAACATAAGTGACGTTGACGCCATCGTCGCTATCGCTTTAAGTAGATCCTCATACGTAAGTATTTACTGTTCGTTTTTAATATCAATAGTGCCAAGATTATTATGGGCAATTAAACTGCTCGAGTGATTTTACTAACTTAGTCTGAATTCAACAACGCGCCACCCCATTATTCAAGTTAAGCCAGTAAAATAATGATTAACAGCTCTGTGCAAGTGTACTCGACTGCTTTATTTGATGAATTTTTGGTGGTCTGAAATATTCTTAGGTAGAATTGTAGCATTAAAAGTAATAAATACGTATAATAAACATAGAAACTTGTTAGATACCATGTATAAATACGTTTTAAGGTATACAAATATTGCAGTCACAAAGTAGTCGCATAGTTACCGGAATGTGTAGTAGACGTGTGCGCCGCCATAAAAATTCGCGGCGGCGGCGCGCCGGGAATTTTTGGCGGCGTGGCCGCGCCACGCCGGCGTCAAGGTCACTTTTGCCTACGTCACGTTTCGCATTGAAAAAATGTAAAATATCATTTTTTTTTTAAGGAACAAGGAACATAAAACTATATTTAATGCTGTTTGCTTATTTAAGGGTGTTTTTCTAGTACACTTCACTCTTGCCTATTTTTCGGAAATCGCATTTATGTTGATGTTTCTCATAATTGTGATTAGTTAAGGTCCTTTTTTGACTCGCAGCACACATACCGTTCAGTATTAAGGATCAATCCTGCCACCGAAAACACTCCTTTTCTCAGGTTTATTTAGTTGGCGATACAATTTTGGTGGCAGATTTATTATTTTCGTTACCAATCTTATTAATTAGTTTATCGACTTCATATTTATTTGGTGAGCGCTTAAATTACACTCTTTTATTATTATACCGAAAAGAGTAGTATGGTTACCACTCAGTACAAAAGTGAAAAAAAATTGTACGCATCGAGAAAAAATTGTGAACATAGATAGAGTGCCCCATGACGAATATTTTACTGCAGGTCAATATACTAAGGAAGTTCACGTTCACATTGATTTTAGATACTTACTATTAGACGTGTGCGCCGCCATAAAAATCCGCGGCGGCGGCGCGCCGGGAATTTCTGGCGGCGTGGCTGCGCCACGCCGGCGTCAAGGTCACCTTTGGCTCCGCTCGCAAGGCTCACGTTTCGCATTAAAAATATGTTAAATATCAAAAACTTTTTAGGAACAAGGAACATAAAACGATATATAATGCCGTTTGCTTCTGTACTGCCATTTTTTCGGAAATCGCTTTTATGTCGATATCTGTGATGGATTAAGATCATTTTAAAGCCAACTCCATCTAAAGCGTGTACCAAGGCCAGCTACCAAGAAATGTGACAAGCTAGACGGTCCTGTCTTGCGGGAGCTCGCCAGAACGACCTGCTGAAGCCAGGTACGTTTGGATATGCAGATGACACAATGGTTGTTGAAAGCTACATACCCAGTCCACGAGCTAGTGGAACACAAATACAGTCCTTAAGGGAGGCAATGGTCGAACGCATGAACGTGTCACTGATAGCAGTCGCCGATTGGGGTGAAGCCAATTTGGTTTCGTTCAATGCTAGTAAGACTCAGGCGTGTCTTATCTCCGCTAAACGGAGTCCATTCCATCTGACTCCTACTTTCCGAAATGTAAATGTATTGAGCTTCTCGGAATCTCGCTGAGTTCGAAACTCAACTTCGGCCCACACATTGAGTCGAAAGCGCAGTTAGCAGCAAAAAAGCTGGGCATCCTTAACAAGGTGAGGCAGTATTTTACACCTAGGCAGCTGCTCGACCTTTACCAAACACAAGTCCGGTCGTGTGTAGAATACTGCTCACATCTGTGGGATGGTTCAGCAAAATACCAGCTTGAGGCTCTCGAGTCAGTCGAGAGGAGGGCCAAGAGAATCATCAATGATGACAAGCTGACGAATGCTCGACTTCAAAGTCTGGAGCATCATCGCAAGGTTGCCAGCCTATCCATCTTTTATAGGATACATTTCGGAGAGTGTGCCGAGGAACTGCACAACCTTATTCCTCCGTCTCCATTTTACCATCGGACTACCAGACAATCGGCACTCCGGCATCGCTTCATGGTAAGTATTCCACATATACGCACGAAGCGTTTTGCTTCAACATTCTTTATGCGAACTGCCAAGGAGTGGAACGGCCTGCCCGAGTCTGTGTTTCCACTTGAGTACAATTTGGGTCTCTTCAAAGCGAGAGTAAATAGGTATCTCATAGGTAAGCGTGCTCCACCGTAGACCGCATCATCACTTACCATCAGGTGAGATCGCGGTCAAACCTCTGCCTATTCTCAATAAAAAAAAAAAAAAAGAAGGTTGCCTCTCAAGATAAAGGACTTTATAAGGGATCCTTTTGAAGATACTGAGACAACATGGAATGACTTCAAAGCGGTTGTGTCCGAAACAGCGAAGAAGTCATCCCCACTCCTGGGAGCCAAGCAAGACGGAAACCCTGGATTTCTGATACTACCTGGGAACTTATTGAGCGACAGAAGACTCAAAGAACAAGGCCCTAACACAGACATAGCAAGAAAGGAGTATTCCAGGCTACACACTTGCGTGAAAAGGGCATGCAAATGCGATAAGAATAATTCATCCATGCTTTGTGTGACGAAATCGAAAACCATGCTGCAACTGCCCATTCTAAAGACTTGTTCCAGAAAGTCAAATTTCTCACCCGCGACTACAAACCTAGAAGCTGGCAGATAGCGGATACTGATGGAAACACTTTATCAGACCTGGACAAAGTGTTTCCATCAGTATCCGTTGGCTAGATGGAGAGACTATTCAGAACACCGGAAACAGTCTCTTCCACGAAGCCTAGAACTGAAAGACCTAGAATGCGTCAGCGCCTTCACCTACCTCGGCTCACTTTTATCTAACGATGGTAGCTGTGAACCTGAAATCATCCGGAGGATTCAAATAGCGAAGGGTGCTATGACTCGGTTAGATAGGATCTGGAGAGATCACGACACACAGAGGCAGACTAAGGTTAGACTTATGCGTGTGTTTCCAATTTTCCTATACGGTTCTGAAACTTGGACTATCAAGGCAGATCCGAAAAGCCGTATCGCGCGTTTGAGATGTGGTGTTGGCGACGGCTTTTACGGATACCTTGGACTGCGATGTGCACTAATCAGTCCATACGCATAAAACGCCGGTTGTCTACGACGTGCCAGGACCACATACTCACATACTTCCTGGTAGAGAATGCCTTAAGGCATTAAGTCCGCCTCTTGTACACTTTTTATTTGTGCACTAAAGTTTAAATAAATAAATACTTCGGACCTATCTCGACGCTCCTCCGATAGCCTAGAGAGGATCATCATGACGGGAAAAGTTGAAGGCACGAGACTTAGAGGCCTTCCCCCTGCAAGATCTTGTGCCCAAATCACTGCACCCATGCAATTAAAACTGCAAGAAGCCATGCGCTTAGCGAGGGACAGAAGCCTATGGAGCAACCTGGTCTTCAACAGAAAGACATGATCCTCAGCTCTGAGGGAACGACTAGTGATGATGAAGATCCTTTTTTGACTCGCAGTAGGTCCAAACATACCGTTCAGTATTAAGGATCAATCCTGCCACCGAAAACACTTCTTTTCTCAGGATAATTAATTGGTGGTACAATTTTCATGGCAGATTTATTATTTTCGTTACCAATCTTATTAACTAGGCCATCGAGTTCATATTTTAGGTGAGCGGTTAATCATACTCATTTATTAATCTCCCGAAAGAGAAGGAATTGACCAAACCCTCAATATTTCAATGTGTAGATGTTTTTATGGTTTAATTCGTCAATATACGTTGTAAAATTTTCAACTGACTTTCCTTCAACGGTAATTGTCATTGGCTATTTTTTGCCGAATTCTGAAATTTTGGCCTACGGCGTGGATTTTGAAATCCGCGGCGGCGGCGGCGGCGTGGGTCCCACGGCGCGGCTACGCCACGCCGGCGCGGCGCACACGTCTACTTACTATGGATAACACATATACACCACGACGCGAAAGATTTTTGTTCACGTAGTTTGTTGTTGTGTAAAAGCCTTAACATTGTATGTGCTTCTGATATGTTCTTGTTTCTTATGATATTTTTCTTATACTTCAAAAGAATGATAATTATTAGTTATAATGAAAATGGAATGTTACATTTTCAACCTACTTCAAGATTTCGAAGGATAAGGTTATCAATTCGTCGGGGTCTCTGTTTTTTTTTTTGCAATTTTTTTTGTATGTTCACCGATTATTCGAAGACGGCTGGACCGATTTCGAAAATTCTTTTTTGTTTGAAAGAGTATACTTCACAGTTGGTCCCATTGTAACGAAGTCAGGATCTGATGATGAAATCCTGGAGAAATCGAGGGAAATCTTCAGCTATTATACACACACCTATAGTGATATGAGTATTTTTTGCAGTATCTCGGCATTTGCTTTCGGAAAGGTAGAGGCTAAGTGAAGTCGGTTCTTTTTTGTTCAAAATTATTTATATCAAGAATGAATTCTGAATGTCTGTTTTATACGAAAATGATACCACACAAACCGTATGCTTGTTTGCCACCGTCGTGGTATAAAAAAAACGCCTAGCATCCTCTAGCTAGCAACCTGTGGTATATAGCAGCAGTATATACCAGAGAGTACTATATTGCGTGGGACCCCTGATTTAGACGTGAAGGTCCACAAATTTTACGGACCTCCAAAACTACAAAAATATATAGTGGGGCACTCTATCCATGTTCAAAAATTCACAATTTTTTCTCGATGCGCACAATTTTTGCAATTAACGACCTAGTTGGTAGTGACCCTGCCTACGAAGCAGGAGGTCCGGGGTTCGAATCCTGGTAAGGGCATTTATTTGTGTGTTTATCTTATCACAGATATTTATACCTGAGTTATGGATGTTTTCTATGTATTCAAGTATTTATCTATATTTATGTATTATATATATCGTCGCCTAGTACTCACAACATAAGCCTTATTGATCTGTGGGACTAGGTCGATTTGTGTAAGATTGTCCTATAATAATTATTTTATTTTTATTTATTAATTTCAAGCTCTGCTAGAGAAGGAATTGACTAGTTCAATGTGTAGATGTTTTTATGGTTTAATTCGTCAATATACCTTGTTAAATTTTGAACTGACTTTCCTTCAAATTTTTACCGAATTCTGAAATTTTGCCCTACGGCGTGGATTTTGAAATCCGCGGCGGCGGCGGCGGCGTGGGTCCCACGGCGCGGCTACGCCACGCCGGCGCGGCGCACACGTCTAATGTGTAGACATGTGTCGAGTTCTTACTAAAAGTAGAAACGACGTTACTGGATTTACAAAATGGCTCCTTGTACTTTTCTGTTTCCAGATATTCTCAAAGTTTACCTCGAGGAATCCCTTGGTCAGTCACTGGTTATGACGGAAGAGGATTACAAAAAACTATTAGGTCCCAGTTATAACAATACGATGAAGTAGCTAGTTACTAAATAATGATGTACTTTTATGATGAACAAACCTCGTAATTTGTAATAACACTTTTAAATTTCAAATATTATTGTCTGAAATAAAATTTTATACATTGTATGACAGTACTCACTGGTGTTTGATTTATGTGCATTTTTGTAATGTTCTGGATGGGTCCATTTTAAAAAAACGTTTGTTATACGGTTACCTACTCCAGCAATTATAAATAGAATTTGTTTTTGTTTTCTTGTTTGAATGGTAATACTACAAAGCATTGTTTAACAAACAACTAAATTACAAATTGACAATTGTAATTACTCAATATAATGCAGTTACAATTACAATGAAAAAGTAAATTGAAGCTCCAATAAAAAATTGCAATTACAAAATCAAATTTGTAATTGCTTTACAAATAACATTTTGTAATTATAATTCGTAATTTAGCAATTACCTACAAATTACTTTTGTGTTATAATATAAAATATCTTTTAAAAATTTTGTTTTCCAAATTAGCTTAAAAAAGCAAATAAGTAAGGTGATTTAAACAAATAGGACTTAAAATGGCCCTTCAGTATTTTCTTTTTATTTAATCTTTAACACTATTTTTATGAAATGTTTCTAACAATGTCTTAAAATAGTCTTAAATGTGTGGCGATGGACAAGCTTTTCGCATGGTAGGAACCCGTGCGTACATCAGACCACTTTTTTATTTTATTGGTATTTAATCACAAAAATTAATTAATTAGTTACACCCAATACTGCCACCAAGGTGGTCCCACTAGATTTTGGTTCTAAACTGATGATAAAATTCAAGAAAAATTGTCGTTAACTATCTTTTTTATCACTCATAATATAATCACTATTCGCTGGGCACTGGAGTCGCTTAGGTAACATTTTATGATTAAATGACTAATGATTAAATTATTTTGTTATCGAAAACCTACATTTCTTACTCAAGAAGTGCTACCCCTGTGGCTGATGTTTCCAACCATTTTTTTGGTCTGCCTAATTTAATTGAGTAATAGTATGAAAAATAATTCAATAATTCGATTAAAAAACATTGACACTAATTGAGTAAGAAGTGACACGCATCAAAGCAATGGAACAGTTTGACAATCTTTGGTATTTTATGTAAATTTTTTGGTTACAATGTTTCTACACTGTTAAGTAACGTTACGACACATTGTGTATACTTAATATAAAGTGGTAACGAAGTTACTACACTGTTACTACACGTTACCACTTTTCGTTCTTAGTTTTCACATCTGGTCACAAACTGAACGCAAGGTGTATAAAAATGTTTCGAAACAAATGTGACCGAAAAGTGTGAACACTGCGTCGACACTTAGTTACTGAAAAAAATCTGGTTGCATTGTGTGCACATTGTTACCACACGAAGAAACCAAAACTCAACACAGACGCGAAGTGTAGGAACTGTTTCGACACTTCTGGGTTTATGTTACTACTTTGAAAATCCTGCGACCAGAATGGTTATATGGGAAATGTCGTATAAACTTTTCTGGAATTCGCCTTGTTTCAGAGTTACTACCAATTAAATAAAAAAAAACATTATTTATTGTGACTCAGTGCAAAACGCTTTTTTGATGGCGATTTCACCCTTTATGGGGTCTAGTCTATATAGTCTAGACAGATATCAAAGTGCCCAGGAATACTTTACGTAAACTATTTTTTACGAAAAAAAATGTACTAATTTATTTTAATCGACAGTTTTACCAATAACATTTATGTTCTCATGTTCAAAAGCATTAAAAAAATCGAAAAAAATACAAAAAAATATATTTTTTTTTTGGCGAAATCGACCTAAATTCATATAACATTTATTACTCCTTATGACCTCAGGAATTCGTGGTTAAAATCTCTCGCAATGCTCACGAGCACCGTGTAGATATGATGCTAATGTACTCATTCTCATTCTAACTTCACACCACATAAGATACTTACCCCCTTATTCATAAACATCTCTCAGGCCTCAGTTAGTTACTTTATGTTTTGTCCTTATCTGTCACTTTGACAGTTGTGTTTGTTAGAAACAGACCAAACATAGATTAAGTAATTGAGGCCTGAAAGTTGTTTATGAATAGGGGGGTTAATGTTTGGCTTAAGGTGCAGTTCCGAGCTAAGCGACACTGACGCCACTAGCGCCGCGTTAGTATCGCCGCGACAGAGCGATAGTACAAGGTTATACTAACGCGGCGCTAGTGGTGTCAGTGTCGCTTAGCTCGGAACTGCACCTTTAGCAACAGTAAAACAACAAAGATGGTTGGGCTGGTCACATGATGAAGGAAAATTTGGAAAAATGGACAAGGGATATTGTGGAGTAGTGTCCAAGAAGACTCGTAAAAGTGGCTCACAAAAATACAGATGGTCCAATAACCTTTAAAATATTGAACGAGGCTTGGATGAGGATGGCAAGGGACAGAATAAAATGAAAGGCTTTGGAGGGGGCCTACATCAAAGGATGAGTTGGATTTGTCAATGGAAGACCTAAGTAGTACATCTTTTTAAATTTTTAAATGTAAACTACAACAAATAATGACTATTTTGAATTTTATTTATTTATTATTGTTTGCAAATGATATTGGGAGAATTTTTAACCGACGAAAAAAACGGAGGAGGTTCTCAAGTCGACGCGTATATTTTTTTTTTTTTTTTATGTATGATCACGCATAACTTTTTACAGAGTGGTTCGATTTTGATAATTATTTTTTTATTGGAAAGGGTATACCCCGAAATTGGTCCCATATAAATTTGAAACGAAAATTCCAACCTTTAGGGTAGGAAAATAGGGGATGATTGATTTTTCACTCACCGATTGTAACGTATGACCACGCATAACTTTTTACAGAGTAGTTCGATTTTGATAATAATTTTTTTATTGGAAAGGGTATATCCCGAAATAGGTCCCATATAAATTTGAAAAAGGAAATTCTAACCTTAAGGGTAGGAAAAAAGGGGATGATTGATTTTTCACTCACCGATTGTAACGTATGGCCACGCATAACTTTTTACAGAGTAGTCCGATTTTTTGGATAAAAATCTTACCCTAAGGGTGGGCAAATAGGGGTAATTTATTGTTCACTCGCAGATTTTAAAGCAGAGTTTTTACAAAAAAAACCTCACGAGTTTTGACAATGAGTTTTAGACCTGCCAGTCTCTTCTTTCTATTTGCTTCCATCCTTTTTTTTTCTCATTATTAGATTCTTCTAAATATCTTTTTCTCATTCGAGCAGAATTTTTTGTAGGCCTACCCATGTTGGTATATAAAGCCTGTTCTTTTTTAAGTATTTATATTACAGAACAAAATAATAGTTAAAGAAGCTTATTAATATAACAGTTAATAGCTAAAGCAAGGTAGGTAGCTATTTTAAAAGTAATAAAAAATTAAGCATGTAATAATTTTTATAAATTATAGCCACAGAAAATTATGAAATAAAAACTTTTTAACAACAAAATTGAACCGCCGAAAAGAAAAAAAAAAGCCAATAAAAAACCGTTAAAACGAAACGAATCGACCAACAAAAAAAAACAATAGCGCACTGAAAAGAAAAAAATAATAATTTGGTCTTCAATAACGCAAGTGCATACCTACCCTACAATTACAATTATAATCTATTTCTATACACTTTCTATATACCTAAAACAATCGCTAGGCTTATATCAATTTAATTACATCTAGAAAGTATGAACTATATACATACTTCTGAAATCAATCACACAAATCTGCGTATTTATATATTTACAATCAGTTATTTTTGGAGTCGGTGCCAGCCTCAAACAAACTTGAGCACCTTTAACCACATAATGTGTTGCGTTCAACTCTTCACTAAGGTGCTCAAGATTGTTTGAGGCTGCCACCGACTCCAAAAATAACTGATTGTAAATATATAAATACGCAGATTTGTGTGATTGATTTCAGAAGTATGTATATTACTTTTTCTTTTATTTACACAATAGGTACTTTGCATGTCTCTTAAATTGTTTTGATATGTCTTGGAAGAACTATGCATTATTGTGTTTTTTAAGATTTAATGTATTACTGTTACTGTTTTTGGTAATATTTGTATGTTTCCAACTTCCACAAAACAGGCCTAGCCTAGTGTGGGAGTCACTGATAATCTGTAAATGTTATACATGTATGAAAAGTATGTATGGTCAATAAAATATTTTAACTTTTACTTTACTTTTACATTTTACCGTTTTGAAAAAATAAGTGCTGTTAAGATTCTTGCCGGTGTAATGTACGGTTAAAACTGGTTGAAGTTTTTTCTCTCTCTCTCTGATATTCATAAGTGCATTGTGCCTAAATTGAAGAATAAGTATCTTTTATCTTTTTTTTTTTTAAATAAGGTATAATAATAATCTTGGGCAATATGTTTCCTCAGCCTTATAAAGGCTTCACATATGACAATAGACTTTTTTTTTTCATTTTATGTAATTATAATAAACCTGTTATTTGCTTAATCTCATATCTCCTTATCTCTACCCATTAAAACTATTGCAAGCAATGATGACAGTAGTTGCATAAGAGAAGTTATTGCAGTAAGTTTGTCAGCCTAAGCAAATATCATTAGGAGTTAATATTCATCATTAGGTATGATTTGTTATGGTGCAAATTATTATTATTCGAACTTTGTGGAAGAAAAAAAATCATGATTACAAGAATTTAATTTAAAAAATCTGTGGGTCTAAATCTTGTATCCAAAATAATCTATTTAAGGGGAAATAAGGCAGTAACACACAATAACAATTTCTTAAAATGTATACTAATATTATAATATAAATGGGAAAGTATGTATGTGTGTTTGTTTGTTTGTCCGTCTTTCACGGCAAAACGGGGCGACGAATTGACGTGATTTTTTAAGTGGAGATAGTTGAAGGGATGGAGAGTGACATAGGCTACTTTTTGTCTCTTTCTAACCTCCCACTTCCCTAAAATGGGAACCGTGTTACCCCGAATTTAACGAGAGCGAAGCCGCGGGCAAAAGCTAGTGTATAAATAAAAATGTAGTAAAGCGCTTTTCCTACCATTCAGAAGCTTAAAAATTCTAACTATACTCAACATGACTGTCTAATGGTTTTTCTTTGTATTAAAGGTATCTAAAATGACCTTTTGAAGATTCTAATAAGGTGTAAAAGCAATTAGTATTGTTTTTATCTCAACTCCAAAAGAAATTTCAACTATTCATAGGCTGTATTACCTATGCCAGAAATTAAACTTAAATCAATCAGATTCATGGTAAACTTAGTTAATAAAGGGCCAACTGTTTAAGCTATTACTATATTATGATAACCTCATTGGGTAAAAATTATTTAAAATAAAATAAAAGTAAAAAATCAATTACAGAAAAAAATCTGCATTATTATGTTTTAGAAAAATATAAAAGACACATCCTACAAGATTTGGTAAACAAACCACAGCACTAATGTACCTTCCTAAGCCGAATAGTGCTATTACAGAAAAAACAGGAATGCAAGTGTAAACCTTTCAAAGTCATTTGTGTTTCAGATAGCTCTTTCTGGTGTAGGAGGGTAGTATGCAGCTCTTAAACAAGAGAGAATCTGATAAGAAAATCAATAGAAAAATACCTGAGGCCCCAGCACCAAGGTCCTTGACCCTTTCAAACCTCATGTAGGGGTCATCTTTATTGCAAATACTCTTTAACTCCTCATATATTTCCTCATCAGTCAGAGTTGCATTTACAAGCTCTTTTTTCCTTAAAATAGGGCTCTCCTCTGCTTCGTGCCCGATAAGTGTGAGGTCTTCAACTACAGCTGTGAGGTCCATCATGGCATCTTTCTTCTTCATGCTATGCTTGGTGGGTGCTGCAGGCATGGTTTGTCGGACGCCATAGGATTCGTTTTGAACTTCTTCCTCACTGCTTTGCCCGAAAGACAGGTCGGAATCTTGACTTTGGTGAGCATTTTTCTTATCTAATAACTTTTCTATTTCTAAGTCCTCCTCCGTGATGGCTTGTTCAGTGACGAACGGCTTGAAAGGCTCGTTGGGAGCTTTTTCTTTCTTGATCGTGTATATGTGGAATTTGACCGCGGCGGCGGCCGCGTCTGGGTTTTCATTTTGCTCCGCGGGAGTGATTTGTGTGTTGAGCAGGCGCTGCCAAGACGTCGGGAGCCCTTCCAGCATCCCCGTCTCAGAATTCTTGCTAACATGTATGTGTTGTTTAACGTTTGTGGGCATACCAATTTCCGTAGCTCGCTCCTCCTTGGTGGGTTTGTTCTTAGCGAACAGCTTACCGAACACTCCGCGACTCGAGCGCCCCGTCATCTTAATTTAGTCTTTTTAACACTTATAAATCACTAGACCATTTCAATATAACGTCACTGTACACTTAAATCTAAATTTGTCGCATGATACATTTAAGAAATTACTTAATTTATCAATCAAAGGAGTGGCTTGCAATCACGAATGGTACTTATCACGTATCTGTCAAATGGACAACTAGACAGCGTTGCGTTGCACGCAGAACACGTAGATAATTAAAGTCAATTCAGCGTGTTATAACTACATTTCTATACGGTTTTATTGATTTATACTAGTGAAATTTCTCATTTTAATTTTCTTTTGTAGCGTAAAAATTAATCAAAAAGTTATATTTAGAAAATATTTTTGTACAACATTCTGACGTTGCAAAGTTGTTGGCACTTGTTGTTGGTAAAGAAACGTTTTTATTTCGCAGTGTTGGCATTTTGTATTTGCAGATAAAAACCGGAATCTCTAGATGATTCACCGTGGATTCACCCAATCGATTGATGACCACTGTGCGCGAAAAAAGTATTTGAATCATAAATCAAGAAATATTTCTTTGCTCAAACTCAAAGTAAACAAACACTACACATGGTCTACTGATCTTAATAAATGTTGTATAAATAACTTGATATATATTCTATTAAGATTTATGTAAGTTTCAGAGGATAAATTATCCGTGTAATAAATACTTTCACACAGTACAAAAATTAGGTACCTACTTTGTCCGTCTCGAATTATTCAGAACGTAATTGGCTCAGCGCTGTAGAATTAGCTGATCCTTTAGCCGCCTACACCACGAGCCGATCTGCGGATTGAATTGAAAGGTCAACGGCCAGTGATAAGCTTAATTTAGCTTTAACAACATCTGTGTGAGACGTTACAGGCCACCTACTTGAAATAGTTAACCGCGAGCTTTATTTACTTACTGTCTGGGAATTGGGAATGGAGGTAGGTGTAGGTGCTTCCTACTAATTATTTAAGTTTTTATTGCCTAGTTTTTCACAAATATATTTTTTACTTATTTATTTTTTCCTTCTTGTGAATCTTAAAATGTCATAGGTACCTACAATCACCGGCAATAGTATCTTCATACATAAAGGCGGCAAAAATATGTGACACGCTCTTTTGGCCCTATAAATAAAAGTGTGTCACATATTTTTGCGGCCTTCGTGTAGGAAGATACTATTGCCGGTGACTGTACCTTCATAGTCTGCAGTTCCGCAGCATCTACATTACTTTTAATTACAGCTTTATTAGCTCGTGGTTCTGGACTGGAGAAAGACTGACTGCGCGTGTTTTTCGAAATACCCGCAGATTCTTCGAAATACCCGCAGATGGTCTTCTAATATTTACTGCTGTTCGAATTCTGATTGTAAGTAAAGTACTGTCTTTTAGCAAAGCAGTACAAGTTACCGTATATCTGACCATGATATTAGGTACTTCAGCTTTTTGAAAGCTGCCTATCAATTAGCCGAGTCGGATTCGACGAACAACTCTTTTTCGAACTAACCAGGTATACCTAGCTAACTAAATTTATAATCTTCCTACGAGCAAAATTATTCGCTTGCAACACGAAATGTCGATAACAAGTCTAATTTCAACCCAGGAAATGCAGACACTGGGTGTTAAAGTTAAAACACATGTTAACATTACAAGAAAATTAGTAGCTACAAATAGTGGTTGCCTAATTTTCTGTTGTTTATAAAAAGGTTTCAGCACACCTACACCTGCTTCATATCACTTCAATGCACTCTTGCAATAGATTTTAAATTAGAAAGTCATCGCTGAAACTCTGTAATTTAAACAAGCTAAAGTAGTTTTTGATATAATGTAAGAGGGTTCAAAATCATCTGTCCATAAGTTATCATGGGTGGCAAACAGCTTTGCGTCCACTTATTTTGTAAAGGCATGTATTTAACCAGGCTGCTAAATAATTGAATTTGGGTAGCTATAAAATATAAAAATGGGTACCAAAATTAATAGGTTGGCGACTAATTTAGGGCCGTACATTATCTCGATATGGGCTGTTTTTTAATATCTTAATAGCCATTGTTTAACTATAGGTAGGTATCAAATAATTATATTGAAAACTGAATTTATAACTGGGAAGCATTTTAAGAAGCCTTTTGACGTGATAACGTCTTTAAAATCGTTTTAGTCGGGTGACATGTTCAGAAACTTGTGTCACACCAAAACCTCACGAGCGCGATCGCAGGTATAACGAGAGAGAGACGGACCGATCTCCCGTCTCATCTCGAGCGCTGCCAGTCATTCCGTGAAACTTGTCACGCGGAATCCTCACGAGCGGTTAGACGTTATCACGTAAACATCTCGATCGTAAACCTACTTTACAAACAACCAATTTTTTTTTAAATAGAAAACGATTACTTATTAAATTAAAAATAAGGTACTTTTAAAATATTTAGCAAGCAATTAAAGTGAAGCGATGAGGGACCTTCTTGTTCCTTTAGTCGTCAACACAGTGAATCCTCCTTTTTGTAAAGGGTCGGCAACGCGCATGTGACTCCTTTGGAGTTGCAGGCGTCCATAGGTTACGGTAGCTGCTTACCATCAGGCGGGCCGTATGCTTGTTTGCCACCGTCGTGGTATAAAAAAAAAAAAAAAAAAGAATTACATATTCAATATTAGTACAACGGACAACTTTACACGAGCTGTAATTATAAGATAAAATGGATTCTTAAAAAATATCTAGGGTCTATGAATATTGTAGGTAGGTACCTACATATAAGTAGGTAAATATCTATAGTCAGATATCTAGAACCAAAATTCATATGCCAGCACATATGTATGATTTAGAAAATGGTGCCTTTTGTATAGTAGTACCAAAATACCAACCTACCTAGTTAATAGAAAATATGAAGGGTGCGTTTTGTGTAGGTATTACCGAAATACCTACCTATATATACTTCCTTTTATTTAGATTAGACAAATCGTGCGATTGTCGTAGTTTTCCCTCATAGGGCTGAAAAAAAAGATACATAGGCGCAATGGATCTACCCTATGGAAGAAGTTTTTTTGGAGATTACTCAAAAATGGCTGAATTGATTATGTTCAAAACAATTTTTGTAGAAAGTATCTAATAAGGCGCATCGTCTCAATTTTTTTCATATTTTTTGGACTTACGGTTCAAGAGTTACAGGGAGACACAATTTTTCTGACTTTCCTGCGAAAGATGCGATTATATCTGAAAATATTCACTTAATCACAAAATGTTCAAAGATATTTCGATGTTATTTTAAAAGAACCATTGATTGATGAGCAACATGTTGATATTCAGTAATAACTTTTTTTTTTGTTACATGTATGGAGCGCCCCACCCCTTAAAATATTTTCTTCTGCAATTTAACTACATAACTAAATAGCGGCATATACTTTCATCTATATAGATACGTCTTATAGTTTCCGAGTAAAATGGCTGTGACATACGGACGGACGGACGTACGGACAGACGGAAATGACAAAACTATTAGGGAATTTTTGCCATTTTGGCTACGGAACCCTAAAAACCGGTCAAGTGCGAATCGGAGTCGCGCCCCGAGAGTTCCATACATCACACAATTTTAATAATATTCTTTCTTGAGTCCGATTCTTAACTTCACCTCAAGATATTTATGACAAAAAATAAAAATTTACATTCTCAAAACACGCCCTTTAATTTACACACTACCAATAAAGTTGAAAGCTATAACGGCCAGAAATGGCTTGGTATGCAGTAAAGGGTTAGTTTTTTAAATAATGTGAAACACGAAGTGAAAAACAAAATTCACTACAGGGTGTCAGTAAGCGGACATGTGTCCGCCAACCGGGTTACCTAACCAACATGCATACCGGTCGCGCAGACAATTTTTTTTATACCACGACGGTGGCAAACAAGCATGCGGCCCGCCTGATGGTAATTAATAATGACCCCCTTAACGCACCAGGGGACATACAACCTACAAAATTTCAGCTCAATTGATCTAGCAATTTTGGAGCAAATAGACATTGTGACAAGACAGAGTAGCACATGCTTCCTTTTAAACCATTTTGGTACGGAACTTTAAAAATATTCCAGTTTCCTGAAATTTTAGTTCTCCCGTAATTAAAATGATACCAGCAATTGATACCCAAAAAATGGTTAATTAGGTAGAAACAAATAGCTGGCAACAAATATTTAAACCAAGCCTGCTTTGAATAATAGATGCCAAGTTAATATTTTTGTTGCCAACATATTATTTCAAGTTCCCGGTAAATTTTTTGGTCAGCTATATATTGCTGCCGTTTTTCAATTATGTGATGCCACATGTTTGACGCTTATAAAAAAATATTGTCGCTAAAATATTAATTCACGGCCAATTTATATTATTATATGCCTTAGAAAAGTTGCCGACTCATGTTTTAGATACCCGGAAAATTATAAGCCTTTTGTAAATTATTCGTAGTGGTAAAGTTCAGTCCACTAACTTACACGGAAACGTCGGAAACTAATACTGATTTATATAAGTAAAGTACTATTTGCTGTGTTACTGTACCTTAAACAGCCGTACTAAAGATCATTTTGCTTTAAATTATAACAAATAGAACTTACATGAAATTGTTTGTTTTGATTTTCTTCTGGATACGCTCAAGTAGCGAGGTGACCCAATAGAGACGGGAAAGGTACTTTCTGATCTATTATATCGATCTATTTTAAATTGATTTTGAAATGCCGGTATTCAGTTACCAAATCAGTTATTTAGGATCCTAAATAAGTGGGTACGTGGCGGCGGGTCCATAGAACTCAATTCCTACTGGCTTGCCTAATTTTCAAGCAGCTGAGCAGTTTTCCTACAGTAAACGAAGAAATTAAAAGCAAAATTAGGCCCGGCTTGCCGTAGAAAAAATGTTGCGCCAGGTGCCCTGTTTTTAGGGTACCGTAGCTAAAATGGCAAAAACGGAACCCTTATATTTCGTCGTCCGTCCGTATGTCACAGCCATTTTACTCGGAAACTATAAGACGTATCTAAATAAAATTTTAACATAAGGTGTATTCTGTATGCCGCTACTTTGTTTAAGTAGTAGAACAAATTCTGATTTTTTTTTGTGGGGCACTCCACGTAACTAATTGTAAAAAAAATATTTTACCAAATATCAACATGTTGCATATCAATCGGCAGGTTTTAAAAAATAACTATGAGGTTTGTTTGAACTGTTTTGATTTAGTATTTACTCCGAAAGTCAAAAAAATTGTAACTTGAACCGGAGATCCAAAAAAATATGAAAAAAATGAAAAACAAATTATCGTAGGTATATTCTTTCAACAAAAATTGTTTTGAACATTTTCGATTAAGGCGTTTCTGAGTTATCTCCAAAAAACTTAATACACAGGCAGATACGACCTTTTGATATTAGTTTTTTCGATAAAACGTACGGAACCCTCCATTATGCGTGGTCCAACACGCACTTGGCCGGTTTTCTAAAATTGAGATCTAATTAGGCTGATCGCACATGCGAAAATCCTTAGGACTTCATGCAATAGTCACCCTTCTTCTGCCGATTCCGCATTTTAGTCGAGTAATAAAACCACATTTTGCTTTCGAATATTCAAATAACAATAATTATTTTCAAAATGTTATAAGGTGAGTCGGGGCAAGAGTATCATACTTTTATTAAAGTTAGATTCAAATAGCGTTTGTGATCTTATTATTGCATTAATTCGTATATTAAAGCCATAAAATATAAGTAAATTTAATATATTTATTTTTAATTAAAACTACTAATCAAGCAAAAAAACATATAAAACATGCACTAATTTGTATAAAAATTAAAATCGGCATGACTGTTCCTCTTGCCCCATGACTGGGATAAGAGTATCGTACGTACCTAACTTGAACTAGGTTAGCTCCAGTGGATTTACGTATTTATTAACACAGTTGGTAGACGCTGTCAAGAGAATTAATACCTTAACAAGTTGAAATATGGTTCAAAACTCTGAGAAAATGCGTTTATACATATTCTGGGGTAAGAGTATCATACTAGGTGTTATTAGGGGTGACAAACACAAACCACCTAACTTAAATAAGACTTAAATAAAAAATAAAAATGCTATGAATTTTTTAATTCACTTTGAAAATTATACTATTTACGAGTAGGTATTACAGTAGTAGTATTTAGGCAGGTACACTTTTTATAAATTCTACTTAGCTTAAATCACAAGTAGGTACTCTCAATCTATCTATCCGTCTTTCGGACATAATTCCGCACCATGTTTCTGCAATGATTATTATTATTTTAATCTTTATTGCACAATAAGAAAAGTTCACGTATAAAAGGCGGACTTAATGCCATGAGGCATTCTCTACCAGTCAACCTTTATTATAATGCAGCTCGTGTTTACTTTTGTCTTCAGTCAATAAAAATCTTTATTTTGTTTTAGTTATACTGTTACAGCGGCAACAGAAATACAGAATTTGTGAAAATTTCAACTGTTCTGCTGTAGCTAGCTATCGCGGTTCTTGAGATATTGGGTACGGAACCCTAAAAATTAGCATCCTCAAATGTCGAAAAATCGCATACGCAACGTTCCTGAATTAAACAGAGACAATTTGTAATAAAAATGACAAGTTATAAAAGGTTAGTCAGCCCTGACATGGGATAAGAGTAGCATATGACTCCCTTCCCCCGGACTGACCTGGCACTCTTGCCCCACTTAAATAATTTGAGGTTAAAATTTTATTGGATTGATAAAAACTTATAATCGATAGGAATTACAGAAAATAACGATGTAACATAAGAAATAAACTATAAATATTCGACTCACTGACAAACAAATCCGGATTAATAGCCATAAATCACACAAAAGCACTTTTGAATTATACACGTGCACTTCCACTTTGTAAGGCACTGCATGAAGGATTGTCCTCTTAGAAAGTCTGACGGCAAGAAGAGTAGCCAGAAAAGCCAAGCGAAGCTCACAGCGTTGGCCGCAGGAGTCAAGCGCGACGTTTGGTACGTCGACAGTGGAGCGTCGCGGCATTTATACAATGATCGCAATATTCTTTCGGATTTTACGGCCGAGAAGCCAAAGAAAATTTACATTGCCAATGGTGAAGCATTGATGACAGCTGGAAGAGGTTCAGCGGAAGTCGTGTTAAAGGACAATAGCGTGAGACCAATAAGTAATGTTAACTTAGTTCCTCAATTGTCCACTAATTTGCTATCTGTTAGTGCCATGGATAGGAAAGGTTTTAAAATTGTGTTTCTTTCTGGCGTGTGTACAGTCTATGACGGAAGGCAGTTTTGGCTACAGCTACCCTAAGAGATGGTATTTACGAACTCGATGCCATCATGCTTTGTGTAGCGAGCCATCATCGCAGGCCATGTGTTCGTCTTTGTCTGTAGGTACAGGTGACAGTGCGGCCGCAGCGTCGGCGCGTCAACTGAAGGATGAAGGCGGAATCAGACGGTTCACTCGGATGAACATTCATCCGAGTGAACCTCGGGTGATTGTTCGGCACTTTTGGTTCACTTTATGATCAGACGTGTCACTTCGGGTGAAAGGTGCGGAATGAAACATAAAAATGAACGAAAAATGAACCGTCTGATTCCGCCTTGACAGTCGTCCTGTTGACAATGTCAGACAGTCGCAGTCCCCTGCAACTGGAACTACTGGAAGCCAGTCAACACAACAAACTTGGCACAAACGTCTCTCGCATTTGAATACTCAGAGCATGGAGTTATTGCGAAAAGGTATGGTCACTGGTATTTCTTATGACAACGATAATTTTCAGTCTTGTGTTCCCTGTATCTTAGGTAAACAGACTAAGTTCCCATTTCCGAAGAAATCTGAAACCAGGGCTAAGGAGATCCTTGGGTTGGTTCACAGCGACGTCATGGGACCACTGCCGTGCCCGTCGATAGGTGGGAAAAGGTACTTCCTTTCGTTCATTGACGATCTGTCACGAAAAACATTTGTTTATTTTCTTAGGACGAAGGATGAGGTTTTCGAGATGTTTAAGGAATTTAAGGCTCTCGTAGAAAACCAGACCAATAAGAAAATAAAGGTTCTTCGCAGTGACAATGGTGGTGAATATGTCAATTCTAATTTTCAGAAGTTCCTGAAGAAGCATGGGATTCGACATCAGACCACAGTTCCAAGGTCATCAGCTCAGAACGGAGTCGCGGAACGCTCGATGAGAAGCATCACGGGAAAAGCCAGGTGCATGCTCCAAGAAGCGGGTTTGAAGAAGTAATTCTGGGCAGAAGCGGTCAACACCGCTGTATACGTAAAGAATCGCTCTCCTACTAAGGCTGTGATGGGCAGTACACCAGAAGAAAAATGGACAGGTAAAAAGCAGAATCTAAGTCACCTGCGCATTTTTGGTTGTCAAGCTTACGCCCTACAGCATAAACGGGACAAACTGGATCCCAAAAGTAAGAAATATGTTTTTGTCGGATACTGTGATGAAACAAAGGGTTACAGGTTGATAGATCCGACGAATCCAAAGAATGTCATAAAAGCAAGAAATGTCACTTTTCTTGAAGATGCTTTTTGGAATGACATTTCATCTGATGAGAATGACAGTTCACGTCACAATCTGATTAGTCTGTCTAATAACAATGGAACTGTCACAGATGATGCACAAGTGCAACCCGACTTACCTGATATACCCCCAGAGCCCGCAGAAACATCTGACGAAAACTGTCAAGATAACAGCATTATTACGACAGATGATTCTGAGAGCATTAGTGAGACCCCGATGATCCTTCGGATGAAACGTACATCCCAGGAGACTCGACATTGGAAGACTGCGAGAACTCGACAAGCGAGTTTGAGTCTGCTAGTGTAGCACGCACTGTATGCAGTGACACCGGGGATCCACTGACAGTTCGCGAGGCACTGAATAGCCCGGAAGCTAGCAAGTGGAAAGCCGCGATGGCGGAAGAGTATAAATCCTTCATCGATAATAAGTGTTGGACTCTGACTGACCGCGATGCGAAGCAACGGCCTGTCAAATGCAAGTGGATCTTTAAGAGAAAACTTGGCCTAGACGGGGAAATCTTAAGGTACAAAGCACGCCTTGTTGCAAAAGGTTATACCCAGAAGTACGGTATAGATTACGAAGAAACGTTCTCTCCTGTAGTAAGATATTCTACAATACGTACGTTATTAGCTTTAGCGGCAGAACATAACATGAATATCGAGCATCTGGATGTGAAAACGGCGTTTTTGAATGGAGATTTAACAGAAACCGTTTTTATGGAACAGCCAGAGGGCTACAAGGTTAAAGGTCAAGAAGATAAAGTCTATAAGTTGAATAAGGCCATATACGGACTGAAGCAAGCTTCGAAGTCATGGTATGAAAAGATAAATGGCGTTTTGACAAGTAAAATGAAATTCAAACGTTTATCTTCCGAACCTTGTGTTTATGTCAAGTCGAGCGAGAAATCATTGATTATAATTGCGCTCTACGTAGATGACATAATGTTATTTTCTTCACCTGATTGCCAAGATACGGCAGGTATTAAAGAGGAGCTGAAGAAGGCTTTCGAAATCAAAGATTTAGGGCCAGCACATCACATTCACACATTGGAATGAGGCTTTGCAGACAGAACAACGAAATAACTCTAGACCAGTCGAGCTATATCAAGAAGGTACTAGAACGATTTCAGATGTCAGATTGCAAACCAGCGCGAACACCTATGGAGACAGGACTGAAGCTCGTGAAGTCAACTAACAAGGATTGTACACACGACTACAGAGGCCTGATAGGCTGTCTCATGTACATAGCAGTGTGTACGCGGCCGGATATTGCTCACGCTGTCAGCTCACTCAGCCAGTTCAACGACGCGTACGACGAGACCCATTGGAAAGCGGCGAAACGCGTTCTACGCTATCTTAAAGGTACGCTTAACCATTCTTTAACTTTCCAGAAGTCAGGGTTGGATATCGTCGCATATGCACACGCAGATTTTGCGTCGAATGAGGTTGATCGTCGATCTTATACCGGATATGTTTTCAAAATTGGTAATTCTACCATCTCTTGGGAGAGTAGAAAACAAAAGACGGTAGCCCTTTCAAGCACCGAGAGCAAGTATATGTGCTTATCTGATGCTTGTAAAGAGGCTCTATTTCTACGCAAGTTTTTGTTCGAAATTTACGGGGTACAGTATAGGATAACGTTGCATAACGACAATCAGTCTGCACTGAAGTTGTGTTCTAATTCTATGTACCACGCCAGAACGAAACACATAGACGTACGACATCATTTCATCAGGGAAATTGTTGATGAAGGTATTGTCAATTTGAAATATCTTTCGACTGACGAAATAGTGGCCGAAGTTTTGACAAAACCGTTGGCAAAAGATAAACACGATAAGTTCGTTTCTCATTTGTTCATGTTTAATAAGTGAGTTTGGTATCTAAGTAATGTACTTTGTAGAAGTATAAATTATTTTAGGTCCGTTTCATATATGTTTCGAGTATTTACGGTTATATGTGACGGATACTTTGATAAATTGTTACTTTTGATGTTTTTGCTGTTGACATGTTTTTAATTTTAGGACAGCAGGTGTGTCTTTACTTTGATTGCTTATTGTGTATTTGTATTGTGATTTATGCACAGTTTATATTGGTTCAAGGGCCAGTGTTGGAACCGGCGACTGATAATATATCTAGACGTAGAACTTCAAACAAACCGTCAGCGTGAAACTGGGAAACAACTCGATATACGCATGCTCACTACGCTGCCAATCAAACGCGTCAAAATATTAGTCTGTTTTCAATTACAACAATTACTTAAAATTCGATTGGTCAATCGCAAAATGATTTTGCTCTGATTCGTCGTAGCACTGACACTTGAAAATGACAAGGCAACAGTGACATTGAAAACGCATTACTTGACGGTTTCATAAAATAGAGAGCAATTTTCGAATGTATATTTTATGTTGTAAGAGGTTTGAATTTTATTTTAAAGTAAATAAGCAGATACTTGGTCACTTTACTGGTTACTTGCTTAATACGTTTGCCGCAAGACTTTTAGGCGGTTGTCACACCAGGCGCGGATCCAGGGTTCCATTCAAGGGGTGGCAATTTCCGTCACAAAAAAATCTTGCGGATGGACCCCGTGTCAGGGGGAGGCAAATGCATCTGTTGCCCCCCCCCCCCTGTATCCGCGCCAGTGTCACACTGCTCCGCACTTCGATTTTTAGTTTAGTACTGTAGAATCTATATTTGTATACAAAAACCGTATTGTATAACACAGTGGCTCCGTCTCTCCCTCCGAAGTTGCGAGCGCACGACTTAATGACGGAATATCTTCTACTATTTCAATTTGTTTATTTTTATTTTTTTTATTGTTTCGCGAAAACTGTGAAACCTTCTGAGAATTTGAATGGGCTTCCCCTTCAATTGTTAGTCAACTTGGGGTCAAGTAATTCAAAACCCTCGGTATGGGTTTTTGAGTTCCATTGGTACTAAAATATTTGAAATAATAACGTTAAAAGTAATATTATTATACACGTCAAATCTTTTCAGAAGCCTACCGTACTAATTGGGACCGCATTTTTTAAAATATTTCCTTTGTTGGTTACACACTAACAACCTTTTGAATTGTGACGAAATCTCCAACTCAATGTTCCTACTCTCATTAGCAGTGATCGGAATTGGTAGTGCCATTTCGCGGGACTTCGGTGCGTAAGCTTAGTATGGATATAGTTTTTAACCCAAGGATTTGATATGAAAATTTCAAAGCTTGTGTTTGGTTTAAAAAATGTTTTAAAGAACTGCGGGCCTAACATATGAAAAATGTGGTTTCAGTTAAATGCCCTAAAATTTGGATATATTATAGATTTAAATGCTTTGAACAAAAGTCTATAGGTGCTTTGACATATGTGATTGACAGTAGAAAATATTGAAAAAAATATGGTTTGCTACTATAATTTCAAAGAAAGTAAGGAATAAAATATGTTAAATAAATAACTAATAATTTAATAATGTTCATTTAATATAGTGATGTTGATGTTTTATTTTATGACTAGTTTTTGCCCACGGCTTCGCTCGTGTTAAATTCGGGGTAACACGGGGGCCCCTTTCCTGATTTAAACCACAGAAGAGAACTCGGAACAGAATAAACCGCACACAAATAGTCGGCATACCAATTTTTAGCTTTCTACCTTGAAACTTGCGGAATGCTCCATACAAACTTCCACCCCCCATTTTAGGGAAGTGGGGGGTTAAAAAGAGACAAAAAATAGCCTATGTCACTCTCCATCCCTTTAACTATCTCTACATAAAAATCACGTCAATTCGTCGCCCCGTTTTGCCGTGAAAGACGGACAAACAAACAAACAAACAAACACATACACTTTCCCATTTATAATATTATATATATATGTATGGATTATATTATTGTTAATTGTAACTGTTAAACTAATTTATTGAAATTACTGGACATAATATACATATTTGAGCAGAATTCAGTTATAATAGACAAAATCTAAGCTGGCCCGGGGCATCGTTCCCAGCACGCCAGCCGCATTTCCCCACTGGATGGCTGTTAAACTAAAGTAATTTTAAATGAATGATGTATTATAATGACTAAAAACAATTTACTTTTGCGTTTTGAAGAAAATTTCCTGTGAGAAATACGAGTCGGAGAATCTCAAGTCTAATCCATGTTATGTACAATGTTTAAGGTCATTCACCCGAAATGGCACTACCTATTCCGATCACTGCTCATTAGGCATAGAAGAAAGCAGCTCGATCTGAAATGCATGAACGTCATTCTCTACTTTATATACATCCTGCCAGGTATCAGGTATATGCAAAGAGCTCAAAGAGGACCCAGTGAGTTGACGATGAGGGACCTTCTTGTTCCTTTAGCCATCAACACAGTGAATCCTCCTTTTTGTAAAGGGTCGGCAACGCGCATGTGACTCCTTTGGAGTTGCAGGTGTCCATAGGTTACGGTAGCTGCTTACCATCAGGCGGGTATGCTTGTTTGCCACCGTCATGGTATAAAAAAAAGTATACCCTTGCAAGTCCGAATTCTGTATAAGCTCAATCCGGACAAACGCATAATCTCTAGCGACCCGGGTTTTGTTATAAGGGTTCTTCGGGTTTATCACCGGGTCCCATGGTTCGTTTATGTAATTTCATTTTTTTTACGAGTGTATACTGTAGTTTCCTAAATGGCAGTTAATACCATTCTCATTTTTTTCCACTTTTTATTTTTCTCGTAAGCTTCATTTATCAATAGCAATTATAATCATTCTCATATTTACCCATTCTATGTATTTATTAGTAGCTTATTTTCTCGATATGTTTTTGAACCGTTTTCATATTTTCCCATTCTGTGCTTTTATTAGTAGCTTATTTTCTGGATATGTTTTTTAACCATTCGCATTATTCCCATTCTATGTATCTAGACGGGTCAAGATTAGGATGGTTGAAAGGAGAGGAGGGAGGCCTTTGCCCAGTAGTGGAACACTGAAGGCTCATATAAATAAATAAATAAAAAAATATGAATAAATTAATATCGTTTATTGAAACTTAAAGAATGTTTTTTTTTATTCTTAAAAATTATGTTTCATAAATATGACTGACAACTGTGAAAGTTAAAATCAGTATTCATTAACTTAACTGACAAGCATATTAATACTTCAAGCAGGCCAAAAGTAAGATGGTTTTTTTAATGTCATATTTTCCCAGCAGAAAATTATTAACAATGTTATCGATTTTCATCTCTTGGAAATCCACTGCCTGTGCCTCGTCCTTCAGTTCTGAGAGCACTAATAAAATATTAGAATTTTTTCTAATGATATTATTAATCTTTTTGTGCCAGCTCTCAGTCACGTTGTTCGTTCGGTGACGCTGCTTAAAGCACGATACTATGTGGATCATTTCTATTTGAACCCATTGCGATGACATGTATTCATTAAAGTTTTTGATGCCTGGCATTTGTGGCATGTCTGACGAAATTTCGATCCAACCTTCGTGAATTTTTAGGGCCGGCAGATGGGCAAGGGCCGCACATTTTGCTACATAGGTACAACCCTCGCGTCTAGATAATATATTAAATTTTTCTGCATTGTTGTACACTGCTTGCGAAAAATGAAAATAACATCCGGTGATTTTTGCTAACGGGTACAGTTTGCGGAACGCGTTGATTGCCGCTTTCTCAAAATCCACTTTTAATTCATCAGGTTGAAACCCAGGAATGTTTTGTTGAAAACTTTTAAACATTTTTTCATAGGTCTCCTGCTGCTTGTTGGGCAATAGAACATAAATGCAAGGCAGTACTCTTGTGTGGTCAGCAATAGACCCAATGTCCGCATGAAAAGTGTACAATTGCACAAACGGTTCTGGAACGATCCGAAAAGTACCGTCTGCAAAAAACTTCTTACAATTTGCGAGCCATTCCTTGGATTTTTCAGTAACAAATATTAAAAAGTCGTCTTCTTTGACACAAAGCCAGTCCTGGGCTAAGCTTTCTGGTAACAGGATGTCTTCGCAGCATTCGAAAGATTCTTCCTCGCGGCGGGCTCTATATAAACTATATTTTTTGTTGCGTAGAATCGGCAGTTTGTCTATATACTCAACGGTCATAAACTGCCTCATTTCTTCCTTAAACAAGGTTGGGATTGGTTTATATGACGTGGTCACCATCTTTTTTAAATTAATTATGCTGCGCTCTATGTCAATGCTCTCATGGTCTGGTATACAGCAATGTTCGCGCTCTCGAATTATCTCAGTTTTGTCAGGGTTGAGCAATACTGAGCCATAGCAATGACCAACCTTGTCGCAAGTCCATACAGAAGTCCGGCATTTGTGATTTTCGCGTTTTAAGTAATGCCTCCGACCGCCCTTGATCAAAATTTTACCTCTGCGGTTGCTTTCAATGAAGCTAAAAGTTGCAACACTATCTTCCAAATTGCTTGAAGCCATTGAAAGTCCTGACAAATTACTTTTTTGAGAAGATAAGAATTATATTCTCACAACGACTAAATTATTTTATGTCACATATGACAATGATAGATACCTATGTTGAAGTGTATGCATATTGATTATTATCTAGTGTCTATGATTATTTAAACGTTTATGCCTAATCAACTAGTTTTCAACCTTAGAGTATTTACTAATCATCAATTTACGAACCGACTACTATTACTTCTTTGCTAACAAAAATATTTGAATATTTATTATTTATTTATTTAATTATGCGGCTGGTCATAAAACATATAGGGATATTAAGCTATTCATAAAAAAATTGTATGGAAAATAATGCGAATGGTTACAAAACATACCGGGAAAATAAGTTTTTCAAAAAAAAATAGAATGGAAAAATATGCGAATGACTAAAGTTGCTATAGGGAAAGGAAGATTACGAGAAAAATATAAAGTGAGAAATAATGCGAATGGTATTAACTGCAATTAGGAAATAACGATTTTCGGAACATACAGTATACAGTACATTTCGCACTATCATACATTTGGTTCTCATGTAATATCATGCATGACGGTGAAAGACGTTACCATTTTCATCGACAGTTAACCATAAGATAAGCAACCATTTACAAAATCTTCATCTATATTAGTTGATTAACAATCTACGCGCATCGTGGCACAGTTTCTCACTTAAAATACATAACAACAACATCTTGACACTTTATATCATAACGACATCTGTGTTCGTTTTGTTGTACATTTACCAGCGAGTTTATTCATCCTCTTCGCTATACCTATCGTCCATACATCTCCTGCAGGCAGCGCATTCCATTCCACATTTGCAGTGATCGGAATAGGTAGTGCCATTTCGGGTGAATGACCTTAAACATTGTACATAACATGGATTAGACTTGAGATTCTCCGACTCGTATTTCTCACAGGAAATTTTCTTCAAAACGCAAAAGTAAATTGTTTTTAGTCATTATAATACATCATTCATTTAAAATTACTTTAGTTTAACAGCCATCCAGTGGGGAAATGCGGCTGGCGTGCTGGGAACGATGCCCCGGGCCAGCTTAGATTTTGTCTATTATAACTGAATTCTGCTCAAATATGTATATTATGTCCAGTAATTTCAATAAATTAGTTTAACAGTTACAATTAACAATAATATAATCCATACATATATATATAATATTATAAATGGGAAAGTGTATGTGTTTGTTTGTTTGTTTGTTTGTCCGTCTTTCACGGCAAAACGGGGCGACGAATTGACGTGATTTTTATGTAGAGATAGTTAAAGGGATGGAGAGTGACATAGGCTATTTTTTGTCTCTTTTTAACCCCCCACTTCCCTAAAATGGGGGGTGGAAGTTTGTATGGAGCATTCCGCAAGTTTCAAGGTAGAAAGCTAAAAATTGGTATGCCGACTATTTGTGTGCGGTTTATTCTGTTCCGAGTTCTCTTCTGTGGTTTAAATCAGGAAAGGGGCCCCCGTGTTACCCCGAATTTAACACGAGCGAAGCCGTGGGCAAAAACTAGTCATAAAATAAAACATCAACATCACTATATTAAATGAACATTATTAAATTATTAGTTATTTATTTAACATATTTTATTCCTTACTTTCTTTGAAATTATAGTAGCAAACCATATTTTTTTCAATATTTTCTACTGTCAATCACATATGTCAAAGCACCTATAGACTTTTGTTCAAAGCATTTAAATCTATAATATATCCAAATTTTAGGGCATTTAACTGAAACCACATTTTTCATATGTTAGGCCCGCAGTTCTTTAAAACATTTTTTAAACCAAACACAAGCTTTGAAATTTTCATATCAAATCCTTGGGTTAAAAACTATATCCATACTAAGCTTACGCACCGAAGTCCCGCGAAATGGCACTACCAATTCCGATCACTGCACATTTGCCACCAAGCCATATACAGCACGGTATACATAGGAGGTAAGGAAGAATTTTACAGAGAATGCAGCACATTGTCTTGAAACAGCAGGCAGTCTCATATGTGAACCTCGTTCAATTTCGTATGAACAGTTTTTGCATTAGTTGTTCCAATGTTTTGACGAGAGTTAAATCTGCTGTGTGAAGGCAATTTATTGAGCGCTTCGGATATTTGTTGGTATATTTTTTATACTTTAAAAGTATAATCAATTAATTATCTTGATAGATCCGCAAGACTCAATGTAGATATATACATATTCATCTATGATGTAAACATTTAAAACGTCAACGGTTAGTGTCAACATGTTGACAGCATAAAGTATAAATTTATTGTTTTCAACCGACTTCAAGATTTCGAAGGAGGAGGTTATCAATTCGTCGGGATATTTGTTTTTGCTATTTTTTTTTAATGTATGTTCACCGATTATTCGAAGACTGCTGGACCGATTTCGAATTTTTTTTTTCTTTTTGAAAGAGTATACTTCACAGTTGGTCCCATTGTAACCAGGTCAGGATCTGATGCTGGGATCCTGGAGAAATCAAGGGAACTCTTCAACTATAATAGGCTCACCTATAGTGATTTGAGTATTTTTTACAGCAGCTCGTGCATTTGCTTCTGGAAAGGTGGATGCTAAGTAAAGTCGGTTCTTTTTCAACCGACTTCAAGATTTCGAAGGAGGAGGTTATCAATTCGTCGGGATCTATGTTTTTGCTATTTTTTTTTTATGTATGTTCACCGATTATTCGAAGACGGCTGGACAGATTTGGAAAATTATTTTTTTGTTTGAAAGCGTATACTTCACAGTTAGTGCCATTGTAACCATGTCAGGATCTGATGATGGGATCCTGGAGAAATCGAGGGAACTCTTCAACCATAGGTGTGTATAATAATACACACCTATGGTGATTTGAGTATTTTTTACAGCAGATCGAGCATTTGGTGTTAGAAAGGTGGATGCTTAGTGAAGTCGGTTCTTTTTTGTTTAAAATTATAACTTTATTGTTTAAAATTATTATAAATCAATATTGGGCCTAAAATACCTTTGAGAATTTAACCAACCGGAGTCGCCGTTGATAGGCATTCCCCTCTGTCGACAACATATGACCAGTGGTCATACACATGTATGGACTGACGTTTATCTCACGTAGCTATTTGTACGTTACGTACGAATAGCCATACATTTGACGTTCCCCTCCCCCGCAAAAACCGGCAGACATTTTTTGTATCGGAAATGGCTACATGGCTACTCCGGGTTGAATTCTCTAAGGCACAGAGTATTACATCATACAGCTTTAAATAAAACAAAACAGGCAAGAGCTTATCGGGCCATGCTCAATGTAGGGTTCCGTAATGTTGGTCCTTTGGCCGTGTGCAGAGTTCATCGAAACGTACAACCGGATCGGGTAGGTATATAATGACAGACATGGCTACTCCATCCGGGTTGAATTCTCTAAGTAAAACACGGATCAAATAATACTATAGGATAGAGCTTTATGACTATAGGCATACATAATCAGCCCAAAAAAAACCGGACAAGTGCGTGTCGGACCACGCATAATGGAGGGTTCCGTACCTTGAATAGAATAAGAACAAGAAATCTGATGCCTATGGAAGAAGTTTTTTGGAGATAACCAGTGATCGGAATAGGTAGTGCCATTTCGGGTGAATGACCTTAAACATTGTACATAACATGGATTAGACTTGAGATTCTCCGACTCGTATTTCTCACAGGAAATTTTCTTCAAAACGCAAAAGTAAATTGTTTTTAGTCATTATAATACATCATTCATTTAAAATTACTTTAGTTTAACAGCCATCCAGTGGGGAAATGCGGCTGGCGTGCTGGGAAAGATGCCCCGGGCCAGCTTAGATTTTGTCTATTATAACTGAATTCTGCTCAAATATGTATATTATGTCCAGTAATTTCAATAAATTAGTTTAACAGTTACAATTAACAATAATATAATCCATACATATATATATAATATTATAAATGGGAAAGTGTATGTGTTTGTTTGTTTGTTTGTTTGTCCGTCTTTCACGGCAAAACGGGGCGACGAATTGACGTGATTTTTATGTAGAGATAGTTAAAGGGATGGAGAGTGGCATAGGCTATTTTTTGTCTCTTTTTAACCCCCCACTTCCCTAAAATGGGGGGTTGGAAGTTTGTATGGAGCATTCCGCAAGTTTCAAGGTAGAAAGCTAAAAATTGGTATGCCGACTATTTGTGTGCGGTTTATTCTGTTCCGAGTTCTCTTCTGTGGTTTAAATCAGGAAAGGGGCCCCCGTGTTACCCCGAATTTAACACGAGCGAAGCCGTGGGCAAAAACTAGTCATAAAATAAAACATCAACATCACTATATTAAATGAACATTATTAAATTATTAGTTATTTATTTAACATATTTTATTCCTTACTTTCTTTGAAATTATAGTAGCAAACCATATTTTTTTCAATATTTTCTACTGTCAATCACATATGTCAAAGCACCTATAGACTTTTGTTCAAAGCATTTAAATCTATAATATATCCAAATTTTAGGGCATTTAACTGAAACCACATTTTTCATTTCTTTAAAACATTTTTTAAACCAAACACAAGCTTTGAAATTTTCATATCAAATCCTTGGGTTAAAAACTATATCCATACTAAGCTTACGCACCGAAGTCCCGCGAAATGGCACTACCAATTCCGATCACTGGAGATAACTCAAAAATGGCTGAGCCAATAATGTTCAAAATAATTTTCGTAGAAAGTATGTGATAAGGGCGCTCTTCTGTATACTATTAACTTTATCTGCGTGTTATGAAATATGAAATGTAAACATGTGTATTTAACTTAAATCAAAACATTTATCTCATTAAAAAGTAATATAAAAAATATCGTAAGAATTTTTAATGGTTGTTCAAAAGTTGGCATAGCACCATCCCCATATAAAATTATCCGCTTAAATAAATTTATAATAATATGTTTTCAGCTTAACTTACGTATGACAAGTGAGCCCGTCTTTTTTATTATGTTTTCCAGTTCTACTCTGACATCATTTTACGGCGCAAGAAGGCATGTTTACTAAATTATTAAATTTTCTGATAAACTTCACTACCACCGTGTCACCGCCATTTGTAAACTAAACGGCTTGGCGGCTCAGTTTGTAAGCCCCGCCCCCCGCGGCTCACTTTTTGTGGGGTCATTTTGCAGAGCTAGTTCATTGTCTATATATCATCAGTCGCTGGTTGGAACTAGCTAACAAGCATGTTGGCGTGTGCGTGATACATATCAAGCACAGAGTTCGCATATGTGCCAATACAAACTGGCTGCTTTAGTTTGTGTCTAAGACAGATGTCAGTTTATATATAGGTATGTCTCTCCTGTATCCGATTCGATTGCTTTCAGCACGCGAGTGCACAATATATTTTATCTACACTCATACTGTAAGTACTCTAAAATGCGTTCAAAAACCGTAGACAATGACAAGCATTACAACAAACGATTTAACTATGATAAGTTTCTTATCTGCGGCAGTAACGTAATTTTAACTATGCATGCTCAAATATTGTTAAGCAATGAGTTTCAAATTTGGAACATCGAATTTGATAACATAATGTTACCGCCATGGCCAACTCGATTGGTCCCGCGCGAGCGCCGGCACAATCGAGTAGGCCATGACGGTACAATGGCGGTCATTCTATGGTTTCCGAACAATTAATTTAATATATATAATATGAGTGTAGATAAAGCAGTGTATGCAACTGTACGTAATTACAATTAGGCCTTAAAACACTCGTGTGATCTTAGTATGAAATTCGCCTGCGGCTCATTTCATAAAGCCACACTCATGTTTTAAGGACCCTTATTACGTAACAGTTACATAAACTACTATAGGAACTGTTTAATATGGTGGTTTTATTCGTAAATCTTAAATATCCAACAATCACAAGTCGTAACCTGTCAAAATGAACCGCGTTTTGTTTCAATATGGTGTGTGGCAGAGACATCTATTATTTGATGATGGAACTAATACACGCCTGTCTGTTTTACCGACGGTACAAAAAGGCGCTCAATTCAAAAGAATTAGCTGGAGAAGCTTTCGATCCTCTTCCCCCAATGTAACTCTTGCCCCGCCTGACCTTAGATCAAATTCACATAATTCCTCAAGTTGTTAGCCATATAAAAAAAGTAAAAGTAGGTAGTTATCTGCATTACTTAGTGCTTACCTTCTAAGTTAGAGATTGCGCAATGAATATTTGCTTTAAATGTCTTTAATGTACTTAGTACATTTTATAACCAGCTTATTTATGGTGAAAGCCATATTAGCAACTTAATAAAAGTGATACTGATAAGGTAAAATACGGTCACGCGGTATACAATTAAAAGAAATTGGATTAAATAGGTATATGTAACACGATCCGAAACAAGTGGTTAACCGTTAAGAATGGCACGCCTGTACAGTCAGCTACAGAAGTATTTGCTCGCGGGAAGTATGGGAGTAGTTTGCCGTGTTTGCACTATAATTGTGTCATTCTCGAGAATTCTCGAGAAAGTTACCCGTTTTGTATGGAAAACGTTCTCGCTCGAGAATATTTCCCACAGTAAATGGAGAACGTTCTCGAGAACGGCACATCTCTAGTTTGCACACGATTTCGTGGTCAGAAAAATAAGGCTTATGCAAATTTGATGACCGTCTTAACATAGTTATTCTAACCTCCAAAAACTTACTTTAATAATAATTTCAAAATCAACACAATCAATCAGCAGTTAATGTTGGTCTTTCCTATGGCTTTGTATTAACGTGATATACTCCCCTTTAAAATTCCTTATAAATTTGGTATTGGACATTAATTGGTGTAGAGGCTTACAATTATTTAATCACGGTACTAGTGGAAACATATCTTGTTTATAAAGTTATAACGTCTCTTTATGTGGTCAATATGTTACTTGCAATGAGAATTTTGTTTGACTTGCACCAAACTTGCACACTTCCTTATTGTATAATATAATTTATGGATAGTATTTAATGTAATACTCTTATTTAAGGCTTTGTGGTTGTCTTCTGTCTGTTGTTGTCCTGAAAAAAAAATCGCCGAACCAACTTAATGAGCCTCTAAAAACATTCTGTATTTCGGTCAACTTTCTATGCACTTATTTTAGAGTGTGTAAGAATGGAAACGGTGGCATTAGTTTGTTTTTAATTTTACACGGATTTTGTTTAACAAAACTGTAACTTTAGCTTTGTAAGCGACTGTATATAACCGTGCATTCGCGGAACAATAGCGGGCTATATCCAGAAAGTTTCTGTGTGCATCAGATACTTTTGGTTCCATACCCTTAAAAAGTGTTGTCATTTATCAGACTGTGTTTGTTCCGAGGACAAAAAGGTTTACTAGATGTCGCTTGGTATTTTTCATCTCTCGTTCGAAAAGTTTTATTTTCCTGCTTAGATAGCCGGATGGAAAATTGCTTTTTCACTTCTCATGCTCGTAAAGTTCGACTTTAAAGGCGTGCGTAGACGACATAGAATCGCTTTTTAAGCTCTAGTACATAAAGTAACATTTTCTTCTAAATCTAAGATATTGAGGCTCAACAGTCGAAATATATTACACAATTTAATTGAGCAGTAAAAGTTCGTAGAATACTGAAACTTGCTGTTTTATTTTACGTATTCTTGCCATAATTATTTGAATCCCTTGTTTTCTAATAAAATAAAACCAGAAAAGAAATCAGATAAAATAGGAGTTGATGATTGTTTAAACATGATTCGAAATGTTTTTATGACTTGGCAGAAAACAAATATCTAAGTCTAAATTCACATGTTGAAAATTAAAAAAAAAACATTAAAAAATTAATTGTATTTATATTTATTCTCATTGTAATATTTTTGTTACAACTTGAAATAGTTTTACGATTAACGATCAATAATCTCCTCGCAATTGAAGTGAAAAGCAGAGTGTAAAACTAGTCCACAAACCCATTTTACACTCGATTTTATATCAATCCTCGGATAAACACCTCGCGTAAAATGGTGCGTTTTATGCGCTTGTTGTACAATCTACTTGTAGTAAAAGTTAGGTATGATATTATCCATTTTAGTTTTGAATTATACATATAATTGCTCTATACTTTCTACGTGTCAATAATAGACGAATTTACCGATATCGATATCTTTAACGTTACCCCTATACTTTTCTACTTTTACAGTTTTAACCATAAAGCGTTCGTTGGCTTAGCAGGCTTACGTCCGACGACGAGTAAACAATTCTTTTAGGCGCACGTTATCGTTATTTTTAGTCGATAGCTTTTGAATTCGCTCGTTGGGTGTTTAATACGTGTTGTATGAATGTTGGGATGGCGTTATGCAATGGCACGCATTAGATAACTAATGAGCAACAAACAAACTTGCATTGAAATGAATTCATTCATAAATTGGGTATGCATCAGTACTGCATACCTACACTATACTGTATCGGAACAAGGAAGCTCTAGTAAGCATAGTAGTATGTGAAAAAAAATCCGGAATTCAAACCAAAACCATTATTTGCCATATTAATACATTTTAATTCTGGACATACAAAACTTGCATTTATTTAAGGGTTAAATTGGAAGCACAGGTATATAATCGAGTTTATTTTTCGATTGCGCAGACGAATACTGGAATAACAAAGGAGATCGTCAATTCTGGGCCACCTGATATAAGCCGTATACAGTTTGTACTACAATGTAAAATAAATACTCATTTTATTACTAAAGTAGACAAAATATTACAAAAAAATGAAACGGGAATTAGAAATACTAAATAAATAAACATTATGTTGATCTTTCCGCGATTAAAAAACAGCAAGACAAGTCGTTAACGTCCTTATGGCATTGATATAAAGTTTAACTTCACCTGGACTGAAAAGGGTTTGTTTTTGGTTTGACACTGTCAATATCTACCGTTACATAATCTGCGTTTTGATACTGTTCGGTAAGTTACAACATTGTAATATTAAAATAATATCTAAGCCTACGAATACGGAAGTTTAAATTAGAAATCGACTGTATTAAAATGCCTAAAGATTGAAAATGCGTATTTTTGCATTTTTGATCGGAGTTTGAATATTAAAAATGGGTTTCATAATGGCATAATATCATGCTCCTTCGATAACGAAACGCATCTTTTTTTCAATTTTGCACATGAAGTTAAATACAATCTGGAGGTCATACTTCGACCACAAAGTGAGGCCGAAAGAGAGGGTAATGTAGGGGGCTGCATCTCATTCTAAGTAGAGTGACCATATGTACTATGATGTATGTGGGATCGGGATAGTATGAAGATAAATATAAAATTAAATATGCTTGTCGTCTAGCAAGTATTGTCCAGAAAGAGAAGTCTCATATTTCATATAGGAACTTATACATTCTACTGACTTAAGGAGCTGGCCACTTCAGATACGTTGACGCAATAATGAGAGCAGAGAACCCCTCTAATTAGTTTACTATTTTAAACTTATTGCTAGATCCAGGCATCTGGCAGCTATTTATCGGAGGACGTCAGAGTGACAGACCAGCATAATATTTCAGTTAATAGGTAAAAATTGTCGAAGCCTATCGCTAATATAATAACAAAAAAGTAAAAACATTGCGTATCGCTACGGAAAACAGTAGGTAGGCGACAAACAATACATTAACGTAACGTCATTTCGCACTATTTTCCCCCAACAGAAACTCCTGAAAATGATATAATCTTATTAATTACATGATACTGCACTGCATCAAACCTAGAACTGTAAGATATTTATTTCTTACAACTCGTTTGCATAACACCGATGAACAATTGCCAGATGTCCGCGTCTTAAAATAGGGGATAGTTAGTGTAGCAAACTATAACTATGTAAGTACAGGGGGTTCGTGGCTCTCACTATTGCGTCATATCTGATGTGGACAGTTCTCCGACTTTAATATACTTAAAGGTAAACAAAGAAAACATCAATAACATCAAACTGCTCAATGGTTGACTAGTAGAGATCTCTTCCATGTACAAATATTGTATATTCTTCCTGTTGTATTTTTCTTTGTTGTACAAATGTTGTACAATAAAGTATATTTTAACGGCCTCCTAACCTAGTCGGTAGTGACCCTGCCTATGAAGCAGGAGGTCCCGGGTTCGAATCCTGGTCAGGGCATTTATTTGTGTGTTTATCACGGATATTTGTTCCTGAGTTATGGATGTTTTCTATGTATTTAAGTATTTATATGTATATATCTATTACATATATCGTCGTCTAGTACCCACAACACAAGCCTTATTGAGCTTACTGTGGGACTAGGTTGATTTGTGTAAGATTGTCCCATAATATTTATTTCATATTTATTTATTTATTTATTATACTGCCACTACTAAAATTTTTTGTATGGCCTTGTGCCATTTTAGGACCCTTTCGAAAGGGCCTAAAAAGACCCGTGGGCCACTCCTGTCCTGTGTAAGTAATACTTAGGAACAGACCATGTACTTATGTACATTTCTGTAAAAACAACAAAACCGACCCGCAGCTTGCCGACATCATAGTCACCCTATTGTTTGACAATCTAAACTTGTTGTTAAATCGTAAAATTGAATGATTGTGGATTACCGGTGAAAGGAAAGTCTACTTTATTGTAAAGTCTCACCCCTGCACCCTTTTATGGAACATATATTGACCTTTTTTACTTAAAAATGTTGTTACGAAATGTTGTTGAGCTGAGCGGCGTCATTTGAAATAATACCAGTGATATATTATGTCAGTGATGGGACTGATGGGATGGGGATACCAGACCGTATTTTAAATATTACAAAACTTACTACTGTCTGCAATATTAATTGCAATTCTTTAATTTAATGAATGAATAATATTTACGTCGTAAAAAAATTCAAAGCAGCTAAAAGGGAACAAAGTATTAATTCAAATCTTGCAATAAATTTATTATAAGTAGGAAGTAACTTCTAGTGTGTTACTAAAATAAATGTAGATAAATAAAACCACATTGGTAAGTTTCATAAGTTGGCAGCATTGTGCGAGTGAGACACCGCCCCCTACATTATGCTCTCTATCGGACCGTTTTTATTACTTTTTACTAGTGACCTATGAACGACTGTTTTGCTCGGTAATAAGGTTCAACTGTGGTTAGGGAAATATAGTAAAAGTACTATCCGGATTGTCTTCTGATCCGTGATTTTGCAATGTCAGATACTAGTGCTATCGCACTTAACGGTGGTAAACCTTATCCCTTTGCAATAGGTGTTAGGAATGTTCAGTTAATAGTATCAACGATGGTTTGACAGCCGTCTTTATTTACCGAAATACAGGAACTATAAATACGATCAAAATATGACTTTTTATTATTTCATCATGATTCCCGTATTGTTTTTAAGTCCGCTTTTGTACATTTTCTTTAAAAAACTAAATTAAAAATTAAAAAAAAAAAAATCATAGGCATGCACGCTTTCAAAAATTGTCCTCGTCAGATTCAAGTTTTAAATGCATGATTTTTCAATTTTCCCATTAGATTTCGAAACTTTTTTACCACCGTCCTGATCTAGAAATTATGACGATTTTTTAAAGGTTAGAGTCATTCCTAAACGGTCCTAAATAATCTGGGCCTGATCACCTAACAAAAATTGACGATCTCCTTTAGGACAAAGTTAGAACTAATATTTTCTATACATTATTGGCAAGTAATTGCGTTTCTCATTTCTATTAATCTTATTGTCATCAAAAATGGATCCGTAGAAACCATGTAGAAATTGAACGCGTGCCGTCATTTGTTGGTTGGTCGCCGCTAGACAGGCATTGAAAAAACTAAAATTATGTAGCTAGCAATATACATATGCCATATTTTTGTTAGTTTGAACATTATTGCATGACGCACGCCACTTTCCCGCAGCTAGGCGGCGTCCGCCCACTGAAACTCAGTCTCGACGTCCTCTCCGCGCGGTCCGCCTGTCGTTTCCCGCCAACTAACCCCCAACTAACCCAAGTAAACACGCAAAACGAATTTAGGTACTAATTCCTGTGTGCGGTAAATGCGCCATTTTGGTTTTTCTTTTTTTTTCGAATGGGAAGCGACGCGCGCTAGTGTGTAGTGTTCGAAATTTGAATTTTGAAGTGCGTTCCGGTAGTGCATTTTTAAGGATTGAAAGGATTTTTTCGTAAGGTTGGTATTGCGTTTTTAAATTTATTTGTTTAAATTGCACGAGTTAAGTTTTACGCGGGTGCGCTAATCGAAAGAGTGACGTATGAGCGACGTTCGAACAGCGTTTATAATACCTGTTTTAAAGCTTATTGCGAGAATACTATATTTATTGCGATAAAATCTACCATATGCATATAACTAGCCTGCTTAGTTTAACGACCGTATCTACTACTTGTATAATTACACATATCTACCGGTTGTACTGTTACCAGCGCCTTTATTTTAGCGCCAAAAACAGAATCGTACTTAAAAAAAAAATTTACTAACACTATTATGAGGTATGTTCGTTCTTTAAACAAAATTTAGCCAAATAACCTGAGTAATAGTATTAGGTACGCAAGCTAATTACCGAATTCATACCGTAAAACTGTGCAACTTTGCCTTTTTATCATGACTTTGCCCAATGAGTCACATTTTCATAGAAGCGAAATATCACAAAACTAAACTAGTAACATACACTTTCGTATTAATCTGTATTATATAGCTAATCATAATTATTGTTGGCAGCACTGGGAATTTGAGTGTCACCCATTTAACTTCAGTCACGCGTGAGCCAGCTGTGATTTAGGATGTATTTTTAGTGGGCCAAAAGGACCTCAAATACTTCGATGATATATCGATTTAATAGAGTCCCACAGTTAAGTATGTAATTTTAACTGTAACTATAATGCAGCTCAGAAACGATGTAGAAGAAATTTTAACGTCATATCTCTATTATTTTCGTGATTATGGTAGTGGGTAATGTGATATACGTATTTGCGTATCACTTTTTACGACTTTGCCCAGTACAATTCTACCTTTAGGGTTGTCAATAGTATTCACTTCAGGTGAGGCATTTTCCATAAAACGTTATTGTACATTGTGAAATGCGGGAGGAACGCAAATCTAAAAAATACTTCCAATAATATCTTTACTTTTTTCACTGTATTCAATTTTCGCCTAGAATGTTTAGGGATAAAAAAATGTTTCTTTGTTAATTATTCATATATATTTCACGATAATATTGGTGCATTTTGTAGAAAAGTTCAAGCATTCATTGATACATAATATTCAGATTTAATATTGGTACAAGTTTATGTTAATTAGTACAGTGTACCTATATCTTGTTAAATAGCTACGTTTGTTTATATCTAATGTTTATTTTATAGTTTTCACGTTATTTATAGATATAACAATTTAAAATTCCATGTACTTGTTTATAGAAATATGTTAAGTATACTTAGCAACTAAAAATTTTACGTGTAAGTGATTTGGTGTAGTAGTAGTTACTATTAACCTACGTGTTATTGAATAAATGAATTGAATTGAATTGAATTTATTTATTTACCTTTTTTAGTCAAATTACTGCATGATACAAGATATTAACAAACCTGTGTGTGTATTGATAAGCGTTTTATCAAGTAATTTCTTCTTTACCTTAATCTGGACACAATTTAACCACCACTCTACCTTGTTTAGGCGTAGTCGTGTACAAGCAATAACTTATTGACAACCCTACCATATTTAGGATTTTGTATGAAAACATTCCCAATTTTTTTTGTGACTTTGCCCAAATAAGTTTTGAGGTGAAATATTATAATTAAAGAACTTATAATTCGTTACAACTATTCTACGCCTATTGTAGATTACATTATGTAATAGTTTATGAACATATTATGTAACAGTTAATAATTTTATAGTTAAGCGCATGTATGCAAAAATAGGCATGCATGTAATAAAAATATATTTTTTGGCCCACCTGTTAAAACCTTTTTCTAAGCTACTTTAACTGCTTTTAAAAGTAGTTTGCTTACTCACACAACAAAATGTATGTCAACGTGTGAGTGGCAAAGATAAGTTATACAAGGTGGACCATTAACCTGAGTAAAAAGGTAATAGATCGCAAAAAGCGGGCAAAGTTGTAAACTTCTACAATACCTATATTTAATATAAATGTAGGATTTAACAGTCACGAAATTGATCCAACTACATACAAAACTACTACATAGTCCTACAGCCTCGATTGTAATCGAACCCATCCTAAAAAAAAGACAAAGGCCGTATTCAGATACGTTGAATATGGCACCAATTTGATAGCAATCCATCGCGTTCGAATTCCTATGATATTCGATCGATATAAGGTAGGTAAATTTAATATTTCATAAAATCGCCCCCAACATGATGTGTCTAGGAAACGTTTCTCAATATTTATACTATATTTTCAGCTTAGTTATACATAAACATAACACGACAACACGAGGAAGAGGATTGTTTTATGACAAGCCATCTGTCAGTTTACGTAACTGACGTAGCTCGCTATAGAGAAAATATTGTCTGCTTTTTATTATTAATCAGCTGTCTGTTATTGTGTCTCGTAAACGTTAATGTTCAATGCGTTTCTATTGCACTCTGTATGCATTCTGTATGTTGTTGGTGTTACGATTAATAAAATTGGTGATTTACTACGATTATTTACACCTAAGAATATTTTGCACAAAAATATGTCAGGATCTTAAAAGCACTACAATTAAAATTATGACATATTTTTGCATGTATCTATCTATGTACATATTTTATAGGTGACTGTACCTAGTAATGTCACTAGTTAGACTCATAGATTTCATTATGCTGTTAGCATTTATTCCGGCTTTTTACCACGGTTAATTGAACCTGGGGTCCGCTCGGAAACCTAATCCAATCAATTAGTGTAGGCACCAATTTTCTAGGTCAGCCAAAATCCTCAAAATAAATATATACATTGAAATACATAAATGTCTTTTTAGATAGGTACATTGCAAAGATATTATGTACAGTCTGCAATACTGTTTTGCATCTCTCCAATGCATACATGTACGGAAAGCCCTAAGCTAATAGTTTTGCTGACTGTAGTACAGTCACCGGCAATAGTATCTTCCTACACGAAGGCCGCAAAAATATGTGACACGCTCTTATTTGTAGAGCTATAAGAGTGTGTAACATATTTTTGCGGCCCTCATGTAGGAAGATACTATATTGCGTGACTGTACCAGAAAATATAAACTTAAATAGATGTCATTTACCAAAGAGAAGGTGGCGAAGGCCCCCGGTGCCCAGGGCTGGAGTCGAACCAGCGTCTTCAGCCGTGAATGCAGATGATAGAAGATGCTCCATGGTTTAATTTCAGCCCTGGGCACTGGACTGGAGGCTTCGGTCACAGTATCCTTCATAAACGACATCTATTTTATCCATGCTAATAGTTTAAGATTAGTTATATGGTCTGTGGTTTAAGTCATTTACATAGTAGTGTTTTTACATTAAACAGCAACAAATCAAAATGTTTAATACAATAATTTGATTAGTTGTACAAAAATCGGTAAAAAATAAACGTCAAATCCATACTAATATTATAAATGGGAAAGTGTATGTGTGTGTTTATTTGGCTGTCTTTCACGGCAAAACGGGGCGACGAATTGACGTGATTTTTTAAGTGGAGATAGTTGAAGGGATGGAAAGTGACATAGGCTACTTTTTGTCTTTTTCTAACCCCCCAATTCCCTAAAATGGGGGGTGGAAGTTTGTATGGTTTGTTACCCCGAAGTTAACGCGAGCGAAGCCGCGGGCAAAAGCTAGTATATAATAAATCCGTTGATATTTCAGTGCATGCTTTTGCCATTCCATCGCTGTAAAACGAGAATTCATTTGTTTTTAGTGAGCCAATGACCTGATTTCAATAAAGACTTGGCTTTGGTTTCAAAAGATACGTCTGTAAAAACAAAATAAATCTCTATTAACTACATTGTTTAGTGGCATGGAGATCTATCAATTCACTAATTAGTTTAGAAGACGAATAAGTTTTTTGTTGTAAATGGTGTTTGTCTACTAAATATTATTTAAATATAGAAACATCGATATTTGTAGATTAATTACTTCGAAAAATGACACTAGTCCTTGTCAAATAATAGTAGTGGCGGTACAGTGCATATGATAATAGTGGTGGTACTATTATATGCACTGTACTCCCACAACTACTATTATAAGTGCCAGTCAGTGACACTTAGTAGGAAAGTCATCCCTTTTGCCTTAAAACAAGGTTGATGGAGCCTACCCTACAGCTAGCCTAAGATGATCGGGTTTTTATCGTCTGACACCATAGCGGTCACGTTCTAACAAGTGCCTACGTAAGTGCGAAAGTGACGTATGACGTGATAGGCGATAAAATGGCAACCATGCTTTCCGTTCTGCAGTAAATACTGTAGATTGTGTCAAACACTGGTGCACGTTTTACCTGTGAACTCTACTCTGAGTGATCTTTTACGGGGGTAAATTTTAACATGTAGGTACTTTTAAACCTAACACAGCAGCATAAGTTGACTTGACAGCACCCAGACCAATCACCAATAACTAAAATCGATTAAGCATACTGTTATAAAAATAAACAAAAGCCATACTGTATGTATAATAGCGAGCTCCTAAAATTATCAATAATAGCAAAGTTGCGTGACTTTTCTAATACAAAACCAATACAGGGCGACGACCCCTCCTTACTATTAATTGTGGGGCGACCTCCCTTAGCCACTGCTTGAACCTTTTCTGTGTCAAAGAAAGGGACACGTGGTAAGGAAATCGCTTTCAAAGAATTTGTAAATTAGAAGCCTTAATAAAGTACTTAGAGTATAAAATAGGTTTAAAAGATTTTCGTGCGTGAAGTAGTTATGTGATTTTGATGACAATGTTCTTTTATTGTATGTTTTAAGAAACAGCCGATCTTTGATCAACTTATGAATACACCACTCGAATGTGGTAAATTGGCAAGGTATTAGAACTAGATTTCATCACTTTGAAATCAAAATCATACAAAAATTTAAAGTTGTATATTTTTTAAAGTAAATTTACATGATTACAAGTTTTCCGGACCTCTACAGTTCGCACTATAGGTTATGCCTGTCCCGTGGAGGCAAATAATATTTCCAAATTATGAATTCTATTGTTTTTAAGATACAATTATGTACAGAGGACGGGAGGTATTCCCATAACAGTTCGCATTGTATAAGACGAAGCGAATCGTTTCGTGCTATTGACTTTAATAATTTATCTTTTACTACTTCATTATTTCGCTGTCACGTGTGTCTAAATAAATGGCTTGTCTGTAAAATAAATACGACGAAATCCCTACTGTAATAAGAAACAATAAGCCGAAGCCGAAATAATAAGTTTCTTGGACGGAAATAGCCTGACACCACGAATCCTGCGTTGATGAGGGTGCTTATGGCGTACAATTTTACGGATTTCTTACACGTGAAGGTTTTATTTTACTGCTTTGACTAAAGTTTGTTATTTTTTAGACATGCATATTTTTCTGTTGGTTTCGTTTCATATCAGTTAGCTTCAACTTAATTTGTAAAACTGCTTTGTGTATGATATGGATGAAAGTTTACGTTTACTTGCAAATTGAATGTGTATTGTGGAGGGTACGCAGCACTGATCGGTAATGGTTTCGAGTACTAAACTATGTGTTATACTTATATAGTTATCGACAGAAAGGGTGGACATATAAAATAATTGTAAAACTTATGGAAAGTCTGCACATTACCGAAGGATACGGACGCTTCCATTAAGAAAAACTCATAGCATCAAGAAAATGATACCTTTTGGGCACTTAATTATAGCGTCTTTTTTGCTGGGTAATTCTGTTGAAATTAGCAGTAAGTAACTTCTTTTCGCAAAAAAGCAGCTGTTGTGCGTTGTACTATTTCCAAAAGAATCATCTGCAAGGAAAGAGATGGCAAATCCAACTATTCTCCAAACAGTTTAAGGATATACTACATTGTGTAATATGCTTGTGTAGCATATATACTTACTAGGTACACGAGTTCTTGCATGCAGTCGCTTAACGGGTTACCATGCACCCGAGATGATGATGATGATGAAATGCAGTAGATACATAATAGAAGCAGAATGGAAGCCACAACTTCAGGCGCGGATCCAGGATTTCGTTCAGGGGGGGGCACTTTCCAGAATTTCGTTCAGGGGGGGGCACTTTCTAGGATTTCGTTCAGGGGAGGGACTTTCCTTCACAAAAAATCTCGCGGTCCGCACCTATGGGCCCCGTAGTATACGAGGTTTGCGTTTCAGGGGGGGGGGGGGGGCAATTGACCCTGTTGCCCCCCCCCCCCTGTATCCGCGCCTGCACAACTTTGATTGACAAGTCCGCCTAAAACTGAAAACGTACATTAGCGTTTCGCGTGCCCTTGCTCCGACTCCAGCCAGCTCGGGCTCGTAAATCGACCGCTTTGGCATCCAGCCATAAAATATTTAAACGAACTTTGAAGGCCAGCGCCTCTTTAATAATATGTGGTATATTAGTCGACTAAACGGCGGTCAGTATCGGCTATGAACCTTACCCCCATCAACTATTTACATTGACACTTGCATCTATTATAGACCATTCATTGTGTGATCTCTCCTTCTACCTAGCCACAGATTATATAATAGTTTGACCTAGCGTTATCCCGGCTATTGCCAGGGTCCGCTTTCGTGCTCGCTTTCCTCCACTTTGCGCGACACTTTGTGTGATATTAAAAAAAAACGGCCAAGTGCGAGGGTGATTCCCTTGCGAGTTTCGAGAATTTGCGGCAATTTACGGCATAAACGGCTGTATCTTTTGATTGCGTTGGCTTAGATGTTTGATTTTTTCACAGCTCCAAGGGACAGTAGGCCTGAGTATTTGATATAAATTTTTCCTTTCGGTACGGAACCCTAAAAAAGGGTTGGAATAGAAGCCTGGCGGTATGAACATCTGACTTTTAATCCGGAGGTCTCAGGCTCGTACCACTGAGTTTTTCGGAATTTGTGTGCACCTGAAATATTATTTGATTCTTACTGGTCACTTTTTGGAGAAGGAAAAAATCGTGAAGAAACCGCGGGTCTGATCCCAATTTCTTAAGGCTCAGTTTCCCAACTGAGTTGGAAGGTCAGATGACAATACGGACCACAGGCTTGAATTGCGCCGTGACTAAAAGCCGGGACAAACACATTCAGGATGAAGTGTGAATTTATTTTTGGCTTCCGAGAATATTTGAAAAATATTGTAAAGGGTACAGTCACCGGCAATAGTATCTTCCTACATGAAGGCCCCAAAAATATGTGACACGCTCTTATTTGTAGGGCCATAAGAGCGTGTCACATATTTTTGGGGCCTTCGTGTAGCGTTGGATACAACCACATTTACGTGGGGATACATAGAGTTCACCCCTCTTTCATACCCTTTTCACTTTACTTACACAAACGAACAAGGTAGGAATAGGTGTTTGTTTAGTTTGGTTGCCTAGAAACAGCCTACGGGTCGACGCTCGACCACAGCACAGCACTCAATAAAACACAATTTAAAATGAGGCATTTTATCGCAGCGTGCTACCTCAACATGGCTAGCAAGAACAAACTGGATATATATTATAACTAGCCTTTTCCCGCGGCTTCGCCCGCGTACTATAAGTACTCAAAAAGGATACGATACCCATGTTGATTTTCAGGCTTTGTGACCACATTTGCCCCTTTTACGGGTTGAATTTTCAAAAAACCTGGAAAACGTGTTTACTCATTTATCGTTAGGAATACTCCTGTTTCGAATAGAAAATAAATAGAAATCAAATCTTGATTCGCCATACAAACTTTGGACCCCCATTTTACCCCATTAGGGGTGAATTTTGAAAAATCCTTTCTTAGTGCATCCCTAGACCTTATAAGGAACCTACGTGCCAAATTTGGAATCTCTAGAACCAGCGGTTTGAGCTGTGTGTTGATATGTCAGTCAGTCAGTTTCTTCTTTTATATATTTAGATGTTGTTTTTGTTCTACTGATTTGTAATTTTTTAATTTGTTTATTTATTTGTTTTTAGTGTGTTTTCTAATTTATATATTTTATCTTTTACTTCTGTTTTTACGACAGTAAACGATATGATTTGATTTTGATTTGATTTGGCAGACATTACTTGGAGGGTAGTATTTGACTCGCTACACATTCTGCTCGTGATGTGATGACCGATGACAGATGATTTCTGTGTCAAGTGTCATCTGCAAACTGTCTATGAATTCATGACACTTGCGATGTCATGAGCTATTATTAAACAAACCAGAATACCGCTTTTAACTATTGCGGGCCAACCGCGAACTTCAAAAATCGAACTCCGTCTCTATCGCTCTTGCATATTCGAAAGACAGTGATGCATTCTTATTTTACTAACTCCTTTAGAAGTATTTGGGAGTGGCCTGAAATGAAGGAAGCAGAGCACAACGTACAAGAAGATAATGTCTCTGAGACATTAATACCGTTAGGTAGAGTAGAGATCTCTAGGTGCCACCTATCAAGGTTTAAGGTATGTCTATTTATTTATATTTCACTAGCATTTCGGTAGTGTAGAATCTATAGGTATCTAATATTTTTAAATTTTTATATTGCAACTTCTTAAGAAATTTTGGCAAAATTCACAAGGACGAACTCAGTGGGCTGCGTTTCCGTGATAGAATTTGCAGCAGTGGGATCGTCATCGCATCGTCATGGATATTTCGGGACCATTCAGCTAGATCCCGCCATGCACTCATCATTATAAATACCACTCTGAATACTGGAAGCGTATGCAGAATTGTAAAATATGAGCTAATAATTTGGTGTCCAAATCAGGTATGACACTGAAAAAGATTTTTTCATTTTCTTCATTTTAGGTATTTTACAATGCGCTTATGAATTTATCCTACCAGGTAGTAGCAATGGTTATACTATCATTTAAATCATAATAATATCATAATATTATTTATTGCACCATGGTAAAAAACAAGCTGTTACAATTAAAATAGTGTCTCATGGACCCCAGTAGGGTATGGCAATCATATCATTTCCTTATACTAAACATATCATTTCCTCCCACGAACGCTGCGGCTGTGGAACGAACTCCCTGCCGAGGTTTTCCCAGTGGGCTACAGTATGAGGTTCTTCAAAAAAGGAGTGTATAGGTTTCTAAAGGGTAGGCAACGCGCATGTAAATCCTCTGGGGTTGCAGGCGTCCATAGGCTACGGTAACTGCTTACCACCAGGCGGGCCGTATGCTTGTTTGCCACCGTCGTGGTATAAAAAAAAAAAAAAAAAATTTAACATACCTAATGACAAATTATCTATACCTACTCATAAATAGTAGTTTATGTAACTGTTACGTAATAAGGGTCCTTAAAACATGAGTGTGGTTTTATGAAATGAGCCGCAGGCGAATTTCATAATAAGATCACACGAGTGTTTAAGGCCTAATTACGTACAGTTGCATACACTGCTTTATCTACACTCATATTATATATATTAAATTAATTGTTCGGAAACCATAGAATGACCGCCATTGTACCGTCATGGCCTACTCGATTGTGCCGGCCGGCGCTCGCGCGGGACCAATCGAGTTGGCCATGGCGGTAACATTATGTTATCAAATTCGATGTTCCAAATTTGAAACTCATTGCTTAACAATATTTGAGCATGCATAGTTAAAATTATGTTACTGCCGCAGATAAGAAACTTATCATAGTTAAATCGTTTGTTGTAATGCTTGTCATTGTCTACGGTTTTTGAACGCATTTTAGAGTACTTACAGTATGAGTGTAGATAAACATATTTTACACTACAATATGTGTATTGTAAGACTTATATTATAATTAATAATGTCAAACCTAAGCATCATATCTTAGTTCACAAAATTATCTGTGAGATACTCTGTAACAGAATAGTATGCTTTTTCTGCTAGGAATGATTTCAATTTCTTGGCATATGCTGCTTCTCTGTCCTCTGCCTTTATATAATTTGGAAGGTGATTATATAATTTGACTGCTGCATAATGAGGGCTTTTTCGGTATATTTCTAAATTTGGCACAGGAAGTTGCAGCTTATATTGTAGTCTTCTATTTGGTAAGTCTTTAAACAAATGCCTATTTTTTCTCACATATATGCCTAATTCTAGAATATAGAGACATGTGCCTAATTCTAGAATATAGAGACATGTGAGAGTGAGTTTGCCATGTTTTTTGAAATAAGGTTTGCAACTATCCCAAAAAACGGATACCCACCAATGACCACGCATCATCTCCTGATGCGGCATGTGGCTTCTAAACTGAAGGATGTGGGTTCGTAGCTCAGTTCAAACTTCATGCAGTACCCTACCGTAATCAGACGCAAACATTATGGCGAGGAAACCTGCATATATGTATCTACAAAGAAACTCAGATATGTGGGACCCAATTTAAAATAAATCTTAACGGTTTTGTATGCCGGGTCACCTATTAAGAGCTAGCCACGACAGATATGACTAGAGATGGGTAGGGGTGAGTAAATACTGAGTATTTACTCACTCTGAGTCACACATCATACTGAGTATTTACTCAGTATTTACCCAAAGCACCCAGTTTAGGAGGAGCTAAGCTGAGTATTTACTCGGTATTTACTCCTGACTATTTACTCACTACCCATCTCTAGATATGACACAATAATAAGAGCAATGAAACCTGACTAGTTAGATTGCTTTACTATCCTTATTGATAGATCTGGGCATCTGGCAGCTTTTAATGGGTGAAGGTCAAAGTGAGAGACCAACATAAATCTTCAGTTGGAAAACAGTTACACCAAAGTAGGTAAAAACTGACAGGGCCTATATTTTAACATGAGAACAAAAAACATTGCATATTATTGCGGAAACAAAAACAGTAAGCGACAAACTATAAATTGCATTATACGTCATTTGGCACTACTTTCCCCCAACAGAAAATTCTGGCTATGATATAATCTAATTAATGACATGATTTTACAATGATATTGCATCAAACCCAGAACTCTAAGATTTGTTTTCTTTAAGTTATTTGCATTCTTTGACCTCCACCACTTTACAGCTGCCAGATGTCCGGATCTAGAAACAAGCATAGTATAGCAAACTAACTAGAGGGGTTTCGTTGCTTTCATTATTGTATCATATCTTACGTGGTCAGCTCTCCGTCTATATGGATAAACTACATCCATGTTTAATTTGAATGCATGTACTATTCATAGGTACTCTTAATTAAAACAAATCCAAAAGTATTGTGCGTAACTCTAACGTTTGCTAATTGCCTAATACTATGTCAGACCGGGAAAACGATGAAAGGGTAAACCATTGTTTTGATAAAACAAATACACGCGCCTTCCTAATCTAGAGTAATGTAAACTGGTCATTTTGCATGGCTAGAGCTATACAGCGTGACTAGTTTTCAATGATATTGAGTATAGAAGCGTCATAGCTGACGTCAGGCACTATACAAGTACGCATATACAGTATTTGACGCCATTAATGGCTTATTTAGAATTCAAATACACTAACCTAACCGCATTAAAAATACTTGGTAACTTTTTTTAGAAAGGGCGAATTTATTATTGAGGGATTTGGATTGTTCCAGAAATAGTTTTTGAAACCGCGTTGCCACAAAAGAACCAGTATTATTTGAACCTCTAAATCCTCTAATATCGTAACAACAGTAAATCATTGCAGGTATGATAGGCAGAGGTGACGATATACTCGTAAGTGAATAATGAATAGGCCACTTAGATCCAATTACAATGAAATATATTGAGAGCATACATGCCATATCGCTCAATATTATAGGTACTTATCAGATACAATATTCCTGACATGTACGCATGAACTTGTTATAAGTAGTTGTTATAGAACCTATTTAATTGTACTTTCCTATATGTAGGTAACTTATTTCGTGGTGCTAATATTGTGATATTTGTGATCGCGGGATTTGTGCTACTTACATACTAATCCCATGCAGTAAAGTTTGCAGCAGAAGTATCTTCATAAGTAGGCAAGGTGTCCAAAATGAGCCTGAAACGATCATATAGTCCAGAAAACAAGAGGGTGCCAAGTTTATTTGCGAGATTATTCCCGTGATTCCGTTCATTTGCATTTAATTATTACGAGTATTACTTAACGAAATTCCTCCTGAAGATTTGGCTGGTCTTCACATATTTTTTTGTAACCACAACGGTGGTAAACAATCATATGGCCCACCAAATGATAAGCAGCTACCGTAGCCTATGGACGCCTTTAACTCTAGATTAAGCAAGTCTGCGGGTTCTTTCTTTCTATCTTTATGTCAAGAAAAATGGGAGCCTTCGTCTTATATTCTCTATCTAATAATCCTTTCATCATCCATAGTTTATCACGACGCCTTAGTTAATAGCGTCACAGCTTCTGTCAGTAACTGCTTAGAATTAGTAAGTACTTACCTACTTGAATGATGTTCGTTATAAAAACTATCTTTTGTCGTTCACCGGGTCACAAACTATCACCATCCTAATTTCATCTAAATATATCCAGTGGTTTAAGCGTGAACACGTGACAGACAGACACATTAGGCAATGTTAGTAGAGATAGCTACTCATACAGCAATAGGTACCCAGGTCGCAGGTTCACCAGTAATTGTGTCAATTGCACGCGTCCTTTGCGCTTCCTTATTAAATCCGCTCTAATTCCTGCGCTCGCGCCGCTGCATACGACGGGTTAATTGACGTTCTCGCGGATCTGAAGACGAAAATACTTACTGCAATTAGTACAGCACGTTGTCTTAGATATCAATACAATTTTGAAGGGCTGATACTGATAGAAATGTAAACAATACCCAAATCACGATAGGACACCTATCTAATAATATTTGAACAATTCCTTCGATTTCTCCAGGATCTCATTTCAAATTCTGACTTCTGACCACCTGATGCTAAGTGGAGCAATCGTGAATAAATTTTCACACAAAATCTTTTAAACGCTAAGAATTCTCCAAATCGGTCTAACCATCTTCGAATAATCGCTGGATAGAAGTATTACTTAACCGCGATGAGAATGGGATTAGACTTGACAGATTTGCCATACACCTACGTCAAAATTAATATGGATTGACAGCTATCTCAGTCCCATTCTAATCGCGGTTTAGTAATACCTAGACTAGGTAAATAAAATTCCCCCATGAATTGAGAAATTCTTCCTACGAAATCTTGAAGTAGACCAATGAAAGAGTCCCGTGCCTAAATTAAAAAAATCCTTCAATAAAATTGCCATCAAGAATGCTGCTTTCGCCAATGTGTTTCCTATCATATTGACCATATGCTCATTACTACAACAATATTTATTTTAGCAATTATGTACACTGGCAAATATTGAGACAGGGCGTGACAGCAGTCATTTGAGTAATGATGTCACCGAGCCCCGTTTCAAATGAGTACTATTTTTATTCGCGCTTCGGATATTTGGGACACCAATGGCGATTTGGAGCAAACCAACAAGTAACTACTGCAGGAAAATGGTAAATACAAGGAGATTTAAACCAATGTAGTTTATATCTCCTTTATCCGGATGAAGTAGACTTTTTTCATCCATTCCTCGTGCTTTGTCTGTTTCTGCAGGATGGTTATATTAAAAGTAGCGTAGTAATGTTGAATTCGCTTGACAACAGCTGTTGAGCTACTGTCAAGAGAATAAGTAATCCTGGAGAATAGTATGGCAATCCCAAGTATCCCAACGTGACATCATATTCTGGCCGCATTTTGCGATTCAGAATTTGCTTTAAAGTGCATCCATTCGTTCTAATCTACGTGGGTAGGTAGATAGATAAATTAAACATTAAGCTTGTTTTTAAATTACCTAAAAAGTTTGTTGATGACTTACACAGTGTTAAAGCCTAAAACACTAAGGTTTATTTTAATTGAGACCCAGCTAACGAGTTAAAATAAAAACTACAGACCCATATACCTCTCACTATTAGATAAGAGCAAAATATCATACATTCCAATTAAAATGTTCCTGGCTATCTCGAGCCAATTGAGGCACAAGGCACATTATCAGAATCAACACATACCAATTGGGATTGAGTCATGCCGGGAGCAACCCACAGTCTTCCTACATTTGTCTCACCCTGACACACTTCTGGTCATCGTGCACCGTCATAAACCCAATGATGCTGTTTATGTAGAAATGTTTACTGCTGTGATTTATGAATGCATTAAGAAAGTAAGGCAACTATTTTTTGTGAGAAAATCATGACTACACATACTAATACCTACTCATAACTGCTCATGGCTACATCGATACAGTTTTAAGTCAACTACATACTTTACGCTACCGCTAGAATGCTTCGAGATAGGAAAATAGAACTTATAGGGGACGAGTTAGTAGATACAATAAAACTATTCCTTAATTGGTTTTCCAACATGCCTATTAACGATTACTCGACCCTTTAAGAAAAAGATGTCACAATAATATAAGTCCGTTGTTTTCCAGAATCCTAAACGCAATCGAACCACGCAACGAACGTTACAGCGCCCGTTTACAAGAGGCCGAAACCGCGGACGCTCGAGACGCATCCGACACGACACGGTGACGTCACGACATGGCGTCCACCGACACCTCGACCTCCAGCACCCCCGCAGCCGATAAGCGGACCGTCGACGAGGCGTTCCTCAATCGACTCAAGAGCCTCGTCGAAAGGCTCCGGCTTGATAACGCAACCTTGAAAAAGTCCCTAGAAACCGAGCGGAGCGGAATAAGAGGACTGAAGGCCCTCCACGAAGCAGCTATCAGAAACTTGAAGACTGAACACAAAAAGAAAGAGGAAATCCTAGAGAAGCAACTCAGAGTACCCTCGAAAACAGAGAAATCCGAAGATGGTAACAATAACAGATTAGCAGATTGCAAAAGGTTAACCGTCGAGATTCAGTATTTAAAGGCAGCTAACAAAGGTCTTCAAGAAAAAGTCAAGGTAAATTAATAATATTTATTATTATCCTTTTGATGCTACGAGTACTTACACTAAGTTATTCACACACTTTAATTATTATTGCGATGGATATAATTGCATTCTCGTAGCTTTGTGCAAAATAAGTTCTACTATAAAAATGATTCCACTAATTGAATAACCTCCGATTAGGACGAAAAACACTTCTTGAAGGTTATACATAGTTAATGCCCTTCGACCTTTATCATTACCTGATAAAGCGTTGCCAATTTTAGAGTTAACCGTGAACTCTTCGGTTTTCACCCATTGCTGTAGAATTCCTCCTTGGAAAAGATAGAGAAGTTTTTTGTCGATTATTGGCAGATAAGGACTTCCAAAGCGTAGCCCGTAGACTATCGAACAGGGCAAAGGGCACTCTAACATCGTGTGGAATAAGGGTCTGCCATCTTTCAAGTTGGATGTTTTTCTGCTTATATATTTTGCGTCAGTTTGTCTTAATAGCACAGCGTATTGAAACTGTCGGTTTTCAATGAATGTTTTTATTTTCTTGTCATTAAATATCTCGATTCGATTTTGGGCTTCGAGTTGTCGTCTATACTCCGGGGTCAAACTGCTATTGAATAGTCGAAGATGTCTATTGTGAATGCCAAGTGTTAAATTGCTCGCGAGAAGTGCAGGCGACGAGTCTATTTCAGGCTTGTATCGCGGATATGTTATCGCCGACGTTAAGATTCCCTGAAAGCAACACAGTCTATTTTAGGCATAAAATATAGGAGTATGCAATAACGTACCCAGTTTGCGGTTTGTCAATGTTCTGCATGAAAACTCATACGAGCGCAAACTACCCGAGATTGACTTTTACTTAATTCCCCATTTGAATTCTATTTTTCTTAGCATTTCGATTACGAAAACCTTCAAGGGATAGATTGGTGAATAGAAAATTGGAAAACCTTCAAAATTAGTTTTTAAGTGACTGAATTAGGCTTATTTTAATGGCAATTAATTAGGTGAACAGTAAGTGAGTATTTCTACTTACGTCAATAGCACAGTCGATTATGAGCGAATAAATAATTATGATTAACACGACGGCTCTAAAAACTGGTCCCAGGAATCTGATAACGACGGTCTGTCTTATGAAGCATTTCACTAATTCTACAATAGTGGCTGCGGAAGATTGCGTATCTTGCGGGCCCCACCATCTGACCTCCACTTTAAGAACCACCAATGCTATCATAAGCAGTACAAATATGTTAAACATGAACATTAAGAATATATCCGTTGAAATCAATTTCATAGTTGTCATAAAAGTTGACTGTGGACCAGATTTCTGTAATAGAAAACACAATGCATCTTGCGATAGAGGATATGTTGTGTCGATGTATCCGTAGTAGGAATTCTTGAGAATTCTCGAGTTTAATTCAAGATCCGTGTAACCGTCTATAAGATCACTGGTAACCCCTGTGGCTGTTCCATTGTCAAGGAGATCTCCCACTGTGCTACCATCTCGAGGTGCTACAGGGATACATGTTGCATTTAAAACATTCATCATAGTTGAAGCCAGTCTCGAACTGCAGTCAATTTGAGCAGTATCGTCATAGATGAAAGACTTTCTAAATACGCTCAACCGAAGCTCCCTACCAAATAGATTGTCATATTGGTGCGACAGCAAGCTTCCGATATTCTTTACTTCTGTTACATCTAAGATTTGATCAAAGAATGGGTTGTAAGTATACATTCGTAAGCCTTCAGACCATAGTACCAGAATTGAGTTGGCAATTCTTCTACTCCAACATAATTGGAAATGTTGTTTCATGGCAAAGTTGAAGTATCTGTCCATGGTCACCGGTAAGTTTATGACGAAGATTACTACACTTCTTGGCTTGAAAACGCCTGTTCTACGTAGGGTTTGTATTATTAAGTCATTGTTTTCTATAGCTAGTTCATTGGAGGTAACAATGTACGCCGTCCTTCCGTGTTTGTCTATTCTGGGTTTCGTTTCGCTTTTATTATTGTTAGGGCAACCATCAAGTAGCAATACTGGATATCCGTCATTATAATTCTCAGTGTACTTCAGTATCCTATTCTCGAAATAAGTGAACTCGCAGAATATTATAGTGAAAAACCATTGGCGAAAAGCGTTGTAGAGTTTATCGACGACTTCAAAAGCGAAATCGGCCTTTGCGCTTGTTTCGTTGTGATACGCTTGAACTTCTTGAAATAGAATGGATGGATTCGCGCATAGTGAATGTCTTAGGGTTAGCAGTAAAGCTATACTGAGAACTGTTAGCATTTTACGAGAGCGGCTGCGGCGTGAGACAGGGCACTTGACACTGCCGGTTTTAAGGTCAATTTTGTATTAAAAGGGGCGTTAGTATCATTAGGCAGAATGTCAGCGCTGTTTGACAGCATGTCAATTAACGCTGCAAGGAAAATATTGGCTAAGGCAAATTGTGTCACCAATAACAAATTAAAATTTGTAACAGCAAAGTTATAATAAAGTTTGCTTTTCATGTGGACGGATAATTACGGCAGAGTATAATTGCAGATTTTTGTGTACTGATAGGTAAATGTCGTATTGTAAGTGTTGATAGGCTATTACTATTGTGCAATTATGTTATATTGATTACGTGTGTAGTCGATTTGAGTTTAGGAATAATCATGTGCTTGTGCACTGCTCTTTCTTATGATATTTCCTAATATCCAAAATACGATTTGGCAGGATGTAGGTAAGAAACAACGAAACTCGATCAGATCGGGAGTTTCATAATATTCGGGGTTCCGATTGAACGTCGTTTTCAATCGTGTGCAAATTTTAATATTAAGTAAATGTTTGATGTTTATCACACGATTAATTAATATGCTTATGTGTGTTGCAGGTAGCTCAAGCGGCGGAGTGCGCCCGCGCGGCGGAGCTGCGCGCGCAGGCGGCGAAACACGCGGCGCTAGAGCACGCCGCGCGGAAGGATGCGCGCGCGCAATGTCACAAACTGGTAAATTACATTTTACACATTTTAATCACACTATAACAAAATAAACCACGACATTATAAAGTATGCTAGACTAGCTTTTGCCCGCGGCTTCGCTCGCGTTAAATTCGGGGTAACACGGTTCCCCTTTGCCCCCCGTAATGCTCCGTACAAACTTCCACCCCCCATTTTAGGGAAGTGGGGGGTTAGAAAGAGACAAAAAGTAGCCTATGTCACTCTCCATCCCTTCAACTATCTTCACTTAAAAAATCACGTCAATTCGTCGCCCCGTTTTGCCGTGAAAGACGGACAAACAAACAAACACACTTTCCCATTTATAATATTAGTATATGGATGAAAGAGTAATGGTTGCTAAAATACACGGAGACGTTTTATTTGTTTAATTAGATTGGACAGGTGCATTGCACAGTACACACTGCACACTTCTGCGGCACTATGATGATGGTTACGTTGCAATATGTTAAGCGTTGAAGGATATAAAGAACATGTTTAAAAATATAAAATTAACTAAATGTTTTGTTTTATGTTAAAATAAGATCGTTTTACTAAAGATCTAAAGCCACGTCGGCACTGTTCTCTCTAAATATATTGCGTTGCGCGACAGGTACTCGAGCATTAGCCTGACTATAGAACTCTTTGAAAAATACTACATTAACGCGGATACAAAAGGTATACACATATATGCTATCTCGATCGCATATGCGGAAACCGCATCAGTGTGATAACCGCCTAATAAACTGTACTAATCCAACCGATATCCTGCTGTCAACTGTCCCTTTATCTAGCAGTGCCTCGAGTCCCTACACCACATTACCCATCTCTCGCATATATCCTTTTCTCTCTTGTTGTAAAATCGACTGTCCATGGAATCTCTCTTGCACACTTCAGTCATCACGGGACACTGGTGACCGTGTGACTTTGGCTACGGACTGTTAATACTGTTAGTGTTGTTCGTTAAACTTGGCCTTCCGCCGAATACATTTGTGCCCTTTTGTGATACTCCAGTGGGTAAGGACTTTCTGTACAATAAGTATACTTTTTATATGAGATCAGGCGCTTTGTTTTGGCATATATCTGCAAACTTTTGATGCTGCTGCCACTGACAAGGCACGCATGGGGGCTTGCAGCACCGCATTATCGTGTAGCCCTACCCCTCCACTGCTTCGAGGAACAAAGGAAATCTAGGAGACTTATTATACTAGAAACCGGATTTTTTATTATTAAAAAAAAAATCCGCCACTTTTTTTGCATTGCAGCATTGGCATTTCGTATTCCCCCATTAGAAACGTGATTAATTGTATATACTTATCTCATCTAAGAGACTTATCGAATTAGGTTCAGTGTCGTGGGCTCTTATACTATAATTAGGGTAATAACAGGCAGTAATTGCACTTTAAATTCCACAAGCTCTATATATTTGTTATTTTTTTCAGATTAGAAAAATCGTGCGATTGTCGTAGTGCGATTTTTAGGAAAACGATTTTAAAATTGGCCAATTTGCATCTTATTGGCTGAAGCGTATCACTAGTAATGAAAAAGAAAGTTTTCTCATTTATATTTTTCCCTGGTATGGCTGAAAAAATAGATACATTGGCGAAATCGACCGTTATCTTTCTAATCTAAAAAAACGAGGTATAACTTGAAATGGGTGAGGAATTCATTGGCTTCAAAGCTGCTAGCTAAAGCTAAATAATACCCCATTTTCGTAAAAGTCCATCGTACAGTACTAGTACAATTCGTACTGTATAACGATTTTATGTACTTACGTCAAATAAAATTCCTATATACGAAAGTTAATAGTAGGTAAATAAGTAGCTAACTAACTTCAGTCAAGGTTCATAAATATTGTTGCGACTCATAAGTCATAATTCTCATAAATATGTAAGGTAAGGTTCTGTATTTTTGGTACCTAAGTCCTTAAATACCGAGTTAACTGACAAATAAAAGCTTTTTGATTCGTGGACTAAAACTAAAAACAGACAGCCAAAATAAGAACAAACGAACAAGGATTTTCAAAACCTTATGGCATTCGGTGGACAAATTGGCAAAAATAAAATTCGTAAAATTTCGTTTGGAAATTGGTTTATTTTTAGGGCTCAGGTAATCTTCATTGACTTGGGTATAGTGCCTAATTTGTACCAAAGCATTTCACGCTGATGCCATTAATTTCGATAACAATCGACAGTCCCTGGCCGTGATTTATGGTGGTTCTGGAGTCTGTTACTAATTAACCCTTGATGCTGATTGATCGCTGGATCAGTTTTAACACGAATAGGCATAATAAATCCTTAGAGGCTCATTTGGCTCATTTACAAAGTGATGGTCCTCAGACATAGACATAAAAGGTAAAAGATCAATAGACTCAAACAAAATTAATTGAAAATATGACATTGTCAATTCCGGTTATACCTATTTAAAAGACCTACGGTTGCTACTGTGAGTACGTGACTAGTATAATTTGACCTCTACATGGCGTAGTGAGTGAGTGCTACGATAATGTTATGGCTGATTTGGTAGTCTTGCTTACACGTGTCTATTTTAGCGCTCGTTAGATCCTCTATGATTGTGACTAATTAGTAATGTCCTTTGAACGGTCGACTATTCGGCAAATGGCGTCGTAGAGGACGCATTTTTCCGGACCACTTTTTGTGAGCTGATTATTAGGATTCTCGGTATAATACGAGTTCAATGTGTACAGACAACGATATTAGTCCATTTCCAAGGTTACCTAGCTAAACGTAGAAAATAAGGAAACGTAAATGTCAGTCTTCGTTTTGGTTAAATCCAATAATGTTTCCAATCGTAAATTATATAATTTATCGTATAAGATGACGTGGGTCGTTTATAGCCGGTCTATAACTGGAGTTAGACTAATGCAAGTTTCCTTATTAAAGGCAGAAGCGATATCTTAGCTCGCGATATCCTCTATTCGTAGCCCAAGCGGTGTCCTGCTAATAATATACAACTGTTTATTTGAAGACAAGACTTATAGGTATTATCATACAATATGAAATTTGCTACGTCCAGCACTCACCAGAACATTAACTTTATGAAACAGTGGACATAAATTAGTGATCGACAGTGCTAGACAGCACGACGAGTCGAATAGGCCCCTTCTTCTCTAACTGATGAGACGTGAGGAAAGAAGCGTTAAATAATAGGAATTAGGTACCAGTACCTCTTGTTTATAATTAGCGTCTACTTCACTATTAACTACCTTATTAATATATTCACCTGTATAGAAAGGAATTCAGTTATTCTTAAATCCGGTAAACATTTCAATCAGAAGGTTGCGGAGGAATTCTTTACTAAAATAACATTTAATATTATAATAAGTAATTGAACGAATTGACAAATATCATAAAAAGTACAGAGTGACACAGAACATTCAGTGACAGCTTAGCTGCCAGCGTTTCGCAGGCTTGTAAGCTAGCCAAATAGGTTTGCCACAAATAAAAGCGCCTTTAAAAAACTAACAGCAATGTTGTTTGTACGCAGCTGGAGGAAATCAAATCGAAGGAGCGAGTAATAATGCAGCTGAAGAGAGAGGCGGCCAGGGGAGCCCAAGAGAACGCTCAGGTAAGATTAGCCTATACAATGAAGAACCACTTCAGGGTTTATTGAGGTGTGCAATAAAGTGCATTATGTCTATCGCAGTAGTTCGTTACTGGTGATTTACGGACCACTATTGATCCATGGGGTTCCATGGATTGGATCAACAGTGATCCGCAAATAACCAGTGGTTACTTGAAGAGGTCTGCGAATTTATAAACACAAGAACGCTCTGTAACTTTAGTCTTAATTGGTATTTACTTCCAAATGGTTGGTGGTCCTTGCTAAATAAGAAATTTTGTCGAGTGATAAATACTAAGTAGGTTAAATACTACTGATATTTAAAGTTATTAATATACTTAATAGGCAACTTATTTAATTGTAGAAAACTGGTAGAAAATGATGAAATAAAGCTTTAGACGTCGTAGCGAAACCAAATATGGTACTTAATGTCACCTTCGTTTGTTCATCTAGTATACATTATGTAACATATATTATGCTTACATAATACATAAATGCAAGAACGACGTGTTTACTGTAACACGAACAAAAAATTAAAACGTGGATTCTACTCCTGAAACAATAATACGCTTCAACGACTTTAAAAAAATATGTATTCTTATTCATACAAACTATAGTCTGGCAAACCATTTTTGTCAGTAGAAAAGCGCGGCAAATTCAAAATACGTACATGTGGCAACCCTTTGTGATGAGACGCCGTGTTCGTGACGAACATTTCAATTCACATTTCTTTTACATTGAATTTGTTTCTAGTGCATTTTACTCTCTCGTCTTAAGCGCGAGTGAGATAGAACTCCTGCAACGTTCTACATTGAATTTAAATTCGTTTTTATGGCATATGTCAATTGCCTCAACCAGATTATCTGTTACAGTTGATGACAGATCAGACGAAATATATCCTTCTCCTTTTTACACACCGTGAATGTCACGTAATGAAAGGGGTGGAAATACCAACTAAAATTAAAAACATAGAATTTGATGATCATTGCTGCTTTTTTCACTGATTCTTAGTGTTGTCATACTTTTGGTCGCTGTACATTGCTACTGCGTTCGTTGGCTGGCCAGACTATAGATAGTATTTTCAATGTACGTTAAAATCTGTCTAATTTACATTGCTTGTCAGTCTTATAACCCTACAGACATGATCAATTTCGCAATACATTGCGTGATCGAATAAACTTTAAAGTGCACTAGAATACTAAAAATCAAGCGACAGGTTATTTTTCAAAGTCGCTGAACAAACATTGTGTAATTTGAGTTGTATCTACGTTTTAATTAATTGCTCGTGTAACAAGAAACACCCGGTACTTATGTTCAGTCGCCATCAAATATATCGGAGCGGCCAAGGAGATAAAGTGCATTTTCGATATTTTTGAGTACAAAAATATCGAAAATGCACTTTATCTCCTTGACAATAGAGGCGTTGTTCCGATATTTGTGAACACCTTGGCCGCTCCGATATATTAGATGGCGACTGTTCAATTTTAAAATTTCGAATTTCGATATTCGCGGTAGGAAGGGCCCTTTCGAGTTTTTTAACAAATCTAATGGATAGTCCGGATGAAGATTGCTAGCACAATAAAAAACCTAATAGTGTAAAAAAACATTAGAATGACGATGACGTATATATGGATACATATATTGCTAAAATCATACCTTCTTTTTGGCTTCGTCGCAGTGGGACTGTCAGATTCAAGAAGGAGAATTTTCTGTACTTGTATTACTTAAACTGCACTCCCCCAAATGGTACCTTTAGATGTAGACTACCACAAATGTTTAGGGCGGTTGCATAGTCGTAATGCTCACCATTTTGTCAAGGTACAGTCAGCAGCAGAATCAGCTAAATATATAGAGTATATGGCGATACTTATAAATATGTATTTATTTGTATAATCTATACTCTGTGTTCGAGCGTTGTCACTTTTTATTTAAGTAAAACTTGAATGTAATAATCTGTAGCCATAATTGTGATCCTGTAATTTGCTTTCCATCTATTATTAATTAGTGCTATTTTGTTTTGATGGCTGTTGGATCTCCGTAACGTAAATAAATAAATAAATACCAACACGTTATCTGTTTATTAACACTACCTATACCTATAGTAACTAGATTTGGCAACTTCTCCGTAGTTTTTTGACGTGATAACGTCTTTAAAATCGTTTTAGTCGGGTGACATGTTCAGAAACTTGTGTCACACCAAAACCTCACGAGCGCGATCGCAGGTATAACGAGAGAGAGACGGACCGATCTCCCGTCTCATCTCGAGCGCTGCCAGTCATTCCGTGAAACTTGTCACGCGGAATCCTCACGAGCGGTTAGACGTTATCACGTAAACATCTCGATCGTAAACCTACTTTACAAACAACCAATTTTTTTTGCCGTCATGTACAAGTAATTTACAAATCTTTGTCTACCATGTCCGATTTCTCTAAGTTGCTTAAAGGTTAGCTGGCAGAGATCCTTTAAAGGGATAAGGTCGCCTTTGTACACACTATATTTTTGTTGGTCATGTACGGTCAACCAATCTGATTCCTAGGCCACTGTAGAACCTTGTCGTAATGACAGTGGCCCGTGGATACGTATAAACGTAACCTATTCGCTACCAAACTAGCTATTGTGACAAGGTTCTAGAATGGCCTGGGAATCAAATTGGTTGATTGTACTTGTTTTGTGCAATAAAGTGCGTGTGACTGAGGTACTCAAAAATAGGCACGACTTTATTATTAAGAGAAAAAGAACGTGTATATTTTGATTGAACACACTCGTTAAGCTACTGCTGCCGACTGTACCATCGCTCACAACATCAACTGATGATCCGTAAGTCTTATCACAAACAAAATAAGGTTCAGTTATGATCAAGAGCGTCGTGGTTTGAACGCTTTACGATTTCCAGAAACACTTAAACACCGTTTATAGTTCTGGGAACACTAGCTTTGACTGTCCTGAGAACTGGTTGAGCCAAAAAGACTATAAGGTAATCGGCGCATAACCTTTGACGTTTTATGCTTTTGAATGTAGTACGATTTTTTTAAGATGTCGGAATTGTCGGACGAACTCCTTAAATAGTAAGATTCCGACATCTTAAAAAATTACCACTATAATTCTTGTTACGCTTTTTTTAAATGCCACGTCTAGGGTGGGGTGTCCCTTATACTCTGATTTTGATAAATTAACAACGCATACCCCCTAAATATATTTCGTTTACCCACAAATAAACTACAAAAAAAATTCAGGCCATTCCTGTAACGTAACCCGTGCCGGCTTTTATCCGATTATGAAAATGACCAAAATTACATTTAGAGGGTATGCGTTATCAATTTCCCAAAATCACAATATAAGGGACACCCTAGCCACGTCGGTGGCAAACAAGCATAGAGCCTGCCTTAAGCGGTCACCGTAGCCTTTAAACGCCTGTAAGTCCAGGGGTGTGATATGCGCGTTGTTGGCCTTTAAAAACTTTTACACTCCTTTTTGAATAACCTCGAGAAAACCTCGGCAGGATACGGTAATGTGTGGTAATAGATTTTCAATAATCAATAATGAGTAAATTTTGAACAGAAATATCAATTCAAAATGTTGGAATTCCACCACATCCGCTGAATTATAATTGCTTACCCGATCAACCAGTAACACTGTGGTCCCCGATGACGTATAAGTTGCTTTTGATCTTGAGACCGCTTTAACTGGTTTTTTCGAGGTAAAGCGTACGGAAAGATGAACATCTCTAAATTCCTGAGCCGTGTGAATTTGCCGCAGGCTGCGCAGGAGCACTGGCTCTTATTCAAAAAGATTATTAACCACTTAGCTATAGTACCATCATAAGTATAAGCTCAGATTAAGTATGCTTGTTACTAATGTAGAGCTCTGATTATACTGGAGAAGTACAAAAACTACAAAATGTTTTGTAAATACTTAGCCCCGGGATACCCTAATCAACAAATTAAAATAAATCATGCTATTTAGGTAAATGTAGGGTTTGCGACATGCACTTTATTCTAAAACATGAAAATATGATTTAGGTAGAGTTGATTAGATATTTTCATGCTCAGTAAATAACACACTTGGGTAACATAACCCAATTTAATAAAAACTGTTCTGTTAAGTTCGTGTGTTTTTTTTGTAAACAAAGTAGTTTTAAGTTGACTTTTTTTGTTCTGAGTGTGTTTGTTCTGTATGTGATTCTTAAATTATAAGTTAATATATTTCCTTGTTACATAAACTCCAAAACGCACATTTCGGCATTGCTAGCCTCAAATTTCCCAGAGCTCGGGAGCATACTGTCCATAAAATTTATAGCAAATTTAATAAACCACCGTAAGTCCGTCGTAAGACTCGTAAGTAAGCGAGCGTACCTTAGGACACATTAAAGTTAGGAATTTTCTCTAAAATGAACTAAGAGGTAGTCTTGGAAAAATTGTTTGCTTCTAGACAATGTTTGTTATTGTTGTGCTTCCACAAAATATTTTAAAAACCTAACTTGACACTATTTTTTTTTTACCTAAATGAACAAGTACAGTCACCTCCAATAATATCTTCCTCTACGAAGGCCGTCAAAATATCTTACACGATCTTATATTTAAATCAGAGTGTCACATATTTTTGCGGCCTTCGTTGAGGAAGATGCTATTGCACGTGACTGTACCCTGTAAGATGCCTGCTTCTGCCGTTGACTGTACGTTACGTTAGATGTTATTTTCTTGTCATCGTGATACTGTTACCGCGCATGCGTGATCTACCATGAGCGTATATTCTAACTTTAAAGTCATGATTTGTTACGGATTCCAAAATGATCTCCTTTTGTCTTCAAAATGTACTAGAGGATGTTATTCCGAATATTCTGACATCCTATGTCACTAAAACGTGTGAAGGTTTGACATGAATTTGATAAGTAATTAAATTAACAACAAGAAGGGGTATTCTATGCCCTATGGAGACAGAAGGGAATTGTTTTTATGGCATCCTTCCCTCTTCAGTCGCGTGCGAAGGCAGGTATGAATGGGAATTTACCCAAGAAAGGGATGATCTGAATAAGTCAAACACTTCTGGCAGGTGCAATACCTATGCGTGAAAAATATTTATTGAATTTGCTTTAGAAACACGTTCAACAACACCAAATTAACATAAAAGCGTAGAAATCCGTAATCATTTTTTTAAATTTTTGTAAAGATATTGCATTTCAGAACGTAAATTTTGAGCCGTTTTTTAATGACCCAAATGTATTTTTAACCTTAATTGGATTACTTGTGTTTTGTTCTAATAAAAAAAATGTATAGGTAACAACTGTATACTTAATCGCATTTTATCGCGCCTAAAATTACAAAAATCTTTCAAAAACTTATTCCTTTCAAACAATTTTGCGTAAATTGGAGGCCGGGTGACGAGCGTTTTCACACTGTCCGATCCGATATCGGATATCGGATGGCCCAAGGAAAAAATAAGGCGCTAATTTTTTCTCTATGGTATTAATTCTCCCTTTTTTGCGTTAGTGCTTTATTTTGAGCAATTACATTTGGTATTTTAAGAAAAAAATATAGAAGTTCACAAATTTTAAATTTCTCTTCTTAGTGGTCCTATCCGACATCCGATATCGGATCGGATAATGTGAAAGCGCACGCACGCAACTCGCGCTTTTTGTATGGGGCGTTTAACCGCGCGGAGCAGACGACTGACGTATTTTCGCATTTTCGAGTTTCAGGGCTACAATAGTTAGATAGTAGGTTTATTAGAGACATTTGAAATTCACCGAAAAAATAGAATCGAATGACGTCTTCAATAAAATTAATGCATGTTGCTAATTCTGTCTAACATCGAATTAAAATCAAACCAATGACAGACTATATACTTCGAATATGCCTCTATGTGTGCAGTGATGTGTGAGTAGTTAGCAGTTAGATGCTTTATGTTTGGGCGTTGAAAACAACGTTAACTGAGTAGGCGTGACGCGTTAGATCTCCGAAAACCCGTTGTAATTGTAGACGATGTTAACACGAAAGTGCAAATTTCGGCGCTAAGTGTAGATTTGTAACCATATCTAAGTAAGAAGGTACCTAGTTAGATTTTGCGTCGGCTCGCGAAATATATTTGACACCGATTTGTCTACGTGACTGCTTAATCAGCCTAATAGTTTCCAGGTGCATTGAGTTAATTCTATTTATATTTTACTTAGACCTATTTGCAGAAACACGGCAATATAATAATTTTCAGGTGTTAGGTAATATGCGTAGTCACTAAAGTAATGATAGAACTTGTCATCTGCCGGGGATATAATTGTATATCACTTAGGCAGGCGTCCGGTTTGTCATCGAATAACCCAGTAGTTAGTCCATAATATTCACCCAATAGATTAGTACATTTTCTGATCCTTAAAACTCAATAATCCTTACACCATGGGGCGTATCTGCGTGCGTCCAATGACACAAAGGGGCAGGCAGCATCATGGTGTACCCTTTACCAAAAGGTACAGCCACGAACTGAAACGTAACTAAAACGTCTGACCATTTGGGAGGAGTATCGGAGCCAACAAGTCAACAAGTAGAGACAATTTGATGAAATGTACATACGTAGAGGTGTACAGTCACGAACCCGGATTGTTGAGCCACTTGATCAATATCAAGTGGCTCAACAATTCGTGATTTAGCCGTATTATGTATGACCGATGTATTTTTTTTTTTTTAATTAATGGCTTTTACTCCTCGTCTATTTTAGCGAGGTGAATTCTGCCAATGTCAAGGTACACTTAGGATTTTATTCATTTTCGTAAAATAAAATAAAAGCAACGTTGTTCGGTTAAGGCCTTGTTGATTGTAAAGTGATAGCCTCCTTACAAACACGTGGGTGGCCGGGACCCCGGATAACCGTTTGTTCAACTAAAGGGTGGTTACTCGTGTTTTGGGACTAATTTTTCATTAGCTGCACACTTGTTCGTTAGGTCACCGCACAATAAGCTATAAATATTACACACTGAACTACGTAAATGAGCAAAAAACAAAAAACTATTCCGAAGACGATGCAGCCATCTTGAAGCGTAAACGATTATGACTGATGTTACCGACTGCTGTCAACTGTCAGTAAAAAAATTTTTTTGTTTGTTTTTCATAGTTAGAAATTAGAATACGATACCAATTACGTCCTTAAACGAATCACCAGCATTTTTGTTAAAGGCCTGTTACACTTTACTTTTTTTAGTGTCCCAACTAGCATCATAATTAGGATCCTAACTTTTTTTAATATAAAATTTATTTGCTAAATGCGGTTAGACTTGACTAAATTTAGAAACTAAATCATTTAGGAAGCTAACTAGGACAATTGTAACAGGGCTTTTACACCTTATATTTCGTTACGAAATATCTCTATCCTGTAGGTACAAATGTGCTACCTATATTAGATTTATTTTATATTTTTTAAGTAGTTACTGGAAATCTGTTTAAAAGGTAGAACGTTGAATAAGAAGATATTTTTGTTATCAACTAAACTCAAAGTTCCAATTAGTCCGCTTCCAATAGAGTGCGTTATCGGAAACAAAACAGTTAAAACGTCAAGACCACACGTGGTAATCAAGAGCCGAGAGCCCTCTTCCCAAATCTTAAGCGTGTTTATGGAATAATTAAAAAAAAGATGAATTTGGTAAAGTGCGAGTGTCGGATGCGTTTTCGGTTCCGTGACACAATACTCTATATTTATTATTTATAACTTTTGAGTTTTTCATGGTTGTTTTTACAAGATATACGATTTTGTTGTATCTCTAATTTCCTGGATAGTAATTAATTAATACGACCAGATAATTTATAACCGCACTTTATTCCAAACACTATTTCAGTTCTAACAGTTGACAGATAAAACGGAATGGCGGGAGACTGCTGTGTTGCCAGCCAGTAGTGACCTATACAACACTCTCCCCCCTCTTACAAAAAAAAAATCGAAAACTTATTCTAACAAAATTTAGCTATTCTAAAGTTTGGCCACATTCGAGTAGTTGATTGACATGTCGTTTCCATGTTAGTCCATCTACTTCCACCATGTAAGTTACACCTGGAACTAACACTTCAATTATTTTTCCTAGAGACTAATTTTTCTGGTTTCTTCGTAGGTCTCGCACCATCACCTTTTCACCAATTGAAAAATATTTTAAAACATCCTTACTTTTTAAAGTTAATTTTACTTGGTCCGAATCTATTTTATCACTAACAGGATTAGGCCTAATCAATGAGAAACGACATCTCAATTCACCATACATTAATTTTGCTGGACTTTGACCTGTGCTTTTATGTATTGTGGACCTATAATCAAAAAGGAACCAATTACATGCATATTCTACAGTATGTCCACTTTCCACAATTTTTACTATGTGAGACTTGAATGAGTCCACAAATCGTTCAGCTAACCCGTTTGTAGCCGGGTGATACGGTGGAGTAAATATTTGTTTAACTCCTACTAAATCACAAAATTGTTTAAATTCTCTACTGGTCCATGTTGGGCCATTATCCGTAACAAGTGTCAAGGGATATCCATAACGTATAAAGATATTTTTAAACACATCAATGGTTTTCTTAGCAGTTATGTTAGTCATTGCTACAGCCTCCGGCCATTTGGAGTATGCATCTATCATAACTAAATACATTTTTGAAAACAATGGGCCCAAAAAGTCTGCGTGCAACCTATGCCAGACAGCCGGTGGCTGTGGCCATACTGATAGCTTTGCTTTTTCTGGATTTTTATGGTTTTGTAGACATATTAAGCAATTTTTTGTTACATTTTCAACATCATCATCCATGCCCGGCCACCATAAATATGATCTAGATATCTCTTTCATCCTTGTTGTCCCTAAGTGACTAGCATGTAACTCCTGCAGTAGGTAATTTCTAATAGTCTGCGATAATATAATAATAGTCTGCGATAATATAATAATATAATAATGATAATATAATATTTTTAATAGTCAAGCTCACATGGTCATTCACATTATAAATTTTCACAAGGTCAGTAGGGGATGCTTCCGGTTCTGATCATGCGAACCCACCCTTAACATTTGACATAATTTTAATTCGTTCTATATGATTAATTTTATATTAAGCAGAACGTCTGCTAACGATACCACAATGTTTAGAAAGCAGCAGATACGAGTAAAGTGGATTTTTCTACTTATCCTTTATTTCTAAACATTGTCGTTCTGTATGATTTATTACTTTATCATACTTAGGAATAATATAGCAAAAATAAGTAATTTCTGCTCCTTGTATGGGGATACCTATTTTAATTTCTTTTCAATCTCTTAATCTCAGTGTACTGTAAAATTAAATTTGCTGCCTACGAGTGTTGTTCTTCTGAATTAAGGTACTGGGTAGTGGATAAATGACGAACGGACGGTAGGCTTGACATGATCCCCGTCGTTCCTTCTGGACACGGGATTCTAAAAAAAATGCGGGATACAGAAAAAAAGCGTCTGCGTCCCATTATCATCGGTGTGGTCGAGCGCTAACCGTTCCACGTTCAAACTCGCTGCACCATCCAATCCACACTACTAGTTACCATACGGACTCTAGCAGTCTCGACGCGCGCACGTTGTAATCTCGCTGACGCCGCTAGGTTGGCAATCCGTGTTCCAATTCATTTTAAAATAACGTCCAATCTGTACGTTGACTAATTTAGTGAATTAAAGTTTGTGTTTTGTGACGTTAGTGTAAAGTTTTATAGTTTTTTTTAATAAGTTTATTTTAACTTTGTGACTGTGAACAGCCGTGTAGAGCCGTGAACTAACGCCGTGAGACTTTATATTTCGGATTTACTTTCTATCTCTGTAAGTACCCGTTTTATTGTTCCTGTTTATCTTATTAGTTGGTTTCGGATTTTCAACCCGAAGAGAAATCATAGTTTTTGGAACGGTTGTAGTTAAAGTTGTAGCCTTAAATCATGATTCCATGTTAACATCTTATTGGAATCTGCTTAGAAATTTGAAGTAGATTTAAGATAATTAGTTATTTAGGCCGGTGTACTGTTAGTAGCACTAATTCAGTAAATTAACTGTAGGTAATTAAAATACCTAGTTTCAAACGTACATGTAGTAATGTAAACATTCCGTTTTCGATTGGCAAACATCATTAAAAATAATTATCGTCCGCTAACAATATCAAATGCTTAACGCAGGAATTTGAACTAACGAATTACTAGTTAATTAAGTCCTTATTTGACAGGAAACATTGGTCTGGTGATATCGCTACAAAATAACGGTTAATATATTATGTTACTGGCCAGTAGCTGTGCTGTAGGCGATGTCTTTTTGTTGACATTAAACTTTTTCTTTTATCCGAACGGTTGTTCCAATTTTTTTATTTTTTATTTATTATTTTTCTTGCTAGTGTGTGTGAGGACAGTTAGTGATTGCAGTGGTGGCACTCAGGTAGAGACGAAATGAAGGGTACACGGAAAGAACATGTCTAGTCACTTTTTTTGTAAAATGAGATTTTTATATCAAAATGTAGAGCTTGCAATGAACTATTAGTAACAACTTCTGTTACAGATGTAAATTTTGACGTACATATATCCACTTCTTAACTCATAAAAACCATCTAGTTACGAAAATAGTACGGTTAATTGAATCGTTCCAAATTTTAAAAACGCTATAACTCAAAATGTTGTCAATGTGACTAGACATGTTCTTTCCGTGTACCCTTCAAATGATCATCTGATTATACTTTTAGGTATTTTTTTTTTAATTAAGCTGAATTTGCCATTTCTAAGTGACGTCCTTAATGATTGTTAATATTATTAATTTCCAACTCTTTCATAGGTATTAGGTATGTACTGCTCGATTTATCGTTGACGAATGCATTTTGCTTTGGTTGTAGACCCACAATGTAGTGAGGAGTGAATCATCTGGTTTTTACTCGTATTAATGTTCGTATATAACAACAGATTTAATTATGTAGGTATAGGCTTTATACTTACAGTACAACGATAAGTTACAAAAATAATACTTCATGATATTAACCGGTCTCTACCAGTAGTACCCACCAGTTAACGTAACAGTGTTAGGGACAGTTGAATTAACCATAATTGATGAACTGATCAACGTTAAACAGCATTGCTTAATTTTGTTGTATATGAATTTTTCTCATATACAACAAAATTAAGCAAGCATTTTAGTGCATTTGGTACCACATTCGAGAATTCAACCAACCGGAGTCGCCATTGACAGGCGTTCCCCTCTGACGAAAATATATGACAGTGATCATACACATGTATGGACTGACGTTTATCTGACATAGCTATTTGTACGTTATGTACGAATAGCCATACATTTGACGTTCCCCTCCCCCCCGCAAAAATCGGCACACGGCAAGAACAAGAACACGTATTGTCATTAGTACCTACACAGATATAATTAGGTGTGTTCAGCAAATAACCCTATAAATCACCAAATAACCTTGTTACAATAATTCACAACGTAATTTTTCCAGTTAATGTTACGTTACCTACAGTTTCACTACCATAGCTAATAACGACAATGGAACGCCTTTTTAATTATAAATACGAGCTTTGAGGGCTTGGTTAGGTAGGACCTGTTTGCACGAAATATCCAGCTATTTTACGATCTATAATATACAGACTGGCAGAATGGAAATTCCCTTTGCCTCAGCCGTCGGGAATAATAAAAAGTAATTATTTGTTTATGGCATGTCTGTTAGTACTTAATAGGAACGTTAGTACGAAACAGCTGACTAGCGCTAGGTGTAGAAAAAGTTCAATGTTATTTAATAGGATTATGAGCTGCACTTTCTTCTGCGTAACAGTTGTAGGTGCTCTGTTTCGTTGTATGCATAACTGCAGTGCACAGTGTAATAAAATGGATTTCATGAAGGAATTAAGTGTCGTATCAAAGTTGACAATTGTTAATTTACAACGACAATCACCGTTGTCGATTAACGATTGAGCGTGCGAAGTGAACGTGTGAATGAAATATAGTTTAAATATTTCCATACATTATTTAGGTTTCGATTGATGTTCTCGATAAACGATTGTCACTTGTTAGGCTCCTAACAAAAAAAATATAGTCTGGCCAACCATAGTAAAAAATACACCGCACTAAATTTACACAATTGGCTGGGCAAACTATAATTTCTAAGCCTAGTAAGTGTCTGACTGAAACACGTTTTTTTGCCGAAACCGAAACAGAAGGTTAGGATCTGGGTCCAGTTTCGGCCGAAACCGAAACTTTGATTGATGTGTTAAAATCGAACATGTCAGTAAGCCGTTGTAACTTGTGTAGGTGATATAAAATATGAAATTAATAAATTCAAAGGCAAAACCAACTATCTGCTAATAAAATTAAATTCAAATAGTCTATTCTGCCTTTAATCCGGCGGTTTTATCAGTTAAAAACGTTGTGACATAACTTATGGACAGATTAAGTACAATGTTGAAAGTTTCGGCGCGGTCGAAAGGTTCGGCCGTTTTTCGGCCGAAACCGTACCTTGGGCCGAAACACGTTTTTTTGACCGAAACTGAAACCGAAACCGAAACTTCGGTCGGACACTAGAGATTACCAGCAAATGACTGGATATTTTAATGCTGGCACATAAACATTAGCGGCATCGTCAAAAGAAAAATAAATGCACAATAATTCGCTCTATTCATACCTTCAGAACCTGTACACGATAAAGGTACAAGTGCACCCATCGGGCGAGTATTCACTATAATAAATAACTGTCATTCACTCCGTCCGTCTCGTAAAGAACTTTCTACTCGTCCGTTGAATACAGCGTCTTGATAATTGTGCTTTCAAAACTTATCATATGTTTTGATGTACATTTGATGAACAACCTTCAATACAAAATATAGAAATAAGGTTATCGATCGATTCGTCACTGTCTTAGTACATATCATTTTTAGGGTTCCGTAGTCAACTATGAACTCTTATAGTTTTGAACTAAGTCATTAGCAATAGGGTAACACTAATATTGGGCTTTAGCATGACAATCACTAAAACGTTTACCTAATTTTTTGCCTGTAGATATTTACTTGTATTACTATTTGTAGGTTTCATACACGATAAGTTTATCGGCGAATTCGCCGATGCTAAGATATTGATATCATATTTTTAATAAAAAAAAACGTTTTTGTCTACTAGTCGTTGTTGCCTTGACCGGCGGAAATTAAAAAGATTATCGGGGATGTAAATTTTTGACGCAAACGCTTTCGATCAAAGCCAAATCCATTTACTAAATTATAATATGGCCATGACACACATATTTTATGCATACACACATAGGTTGATAGGTTATCGAAATATCGCTTAGATGTTCATCATATACTTTGGCCAGGAACGTCAGTGGAACACAGACAAACATAATCTTTACTGCCTTTTCCTTACGCTATGACCCCAAACACGGAAAAGTTTATTTTTATTCTTCTATTAATTGTACATTTTATTTTGCCAGGTTTATTTATGATATTTTTATTGTTTGTGTACATCATTATTTGGTCGCCTTTCTTCCTCATCTTATTATGACAACAGGTTTCAACTAAAGAATGGAAACGATTTAACAATCGAATTAAATGAGACGCCAAATCGATTGTTTACGATAATTCGCTATAAGCAAACGTTTTCCAGTGAAAGTAAGACGTTCATACTTTATCTGTGAAGCTGGCATTATTTTAAGATAAGATGCACTCGAGATACGAGATATCGCACGTAATAATAGACGAGATAAAAATGCAGTCACGAAACTCGACGTGTGACCATGAACAGTTAGGTCAATTAATCTTTATGAAAGTGGAATTACAAAATACACACGTTTTTATACGGATCTCGTTGTTAAGATATGAAACATGGCTCTATTGAAGAAAATATCTATTATCTACGACAGAATTAATAAATTTTTAGATTCTTTGTGATGTGAATTTAGGCAACCCCCTGTCCTCCTGCTGGGCTACCTTTCACTGGGACTCTTCAAACCTGGACTTAAGTCCTTCGCAGAACACACTGGAAGCATAAATATGAGCGCGGTTACTGGAAAATTGAGTAATTTGATTTATATCTATATAAATTGTTATAAAACATCGATATGTAATAAAGAACGGGATACACAATCGGCTCAAAAAATGGCCCCACATAGTGCTATTAAAATGACTTTTACAGCAGTTTCTCTGACAGTCTTATTACGGTATAAGACTGGCCGGTTACAAATTTTCACGAGCCATTTTTTCAGTAAATATTGTTTGAGACCGTATACTATATATCCTTAGTCAACTCAATGTTATAAAAACTGTAATATAGGAAAGGAAAAACCATAATTCTCACCTTATTGTAAAACCTTAGTTCGAAATTTCTTACTTGCCTTACTTGTGTCTCAAAAACTGTTTGGATTCCAAGCAGTATCCTTATAAAGAATAATCTGTCTCGATCTATTTCTCATAAAAAATAACGAATGACTCATTTATGCGTCAATCTAGAAAAACACCTTCACATTTCAGGTCGCCCATTCACCTATTGACATATGACCTCGTAATCTATGGAACAATTGAATGAATGGAAGTAATAATAACAACTCTGCATATGTATTCTATAGTGATTGATTGTTTGTTTTCAACTCGATTGCGATCTCTATCGATTAAGTACACGGCTCAGTGGCTGCCATGTTTGCCATACAGCGGTGCGTTCGGCGGCGCATGCAGGCTTGCTACCGGTACATGGTTTTACTTGAAAGAACTGGGTACTTTCAGATTCAGACCTTATAAAATTGAAACCGGGAGCTTTCCCGCAGCTTTGCGTCGATTTTCCAAGGAAATTAAACAGCTTTTTTAGTGAAGTCTCTCTCGTACGTTTGTATTTTCAATGTTGCCGCTAGTCCCAACCAGGCGCGTTCGCAGCCTGAAATTGGGGGGGGGGGAGGGGTCACCATTGCCGAAATAATTGTCGGGGATGGGGGGGCATGTCCCATGTGATCCTCCCCCTCGGACAGCGCCTGGTCGCAACGCTTGCGCGTCCACTCAGTTTACATCCTAACTTAATGTAATAATTAAGTATTACTGTTATTGTTCCCATAATCCCATAGTATCATTCAAACCAATTCGTAAGTAGGCATTTCATTTGAAATTGTTGTGTGCTGTTTGATAACGGTTGCGTAAATTACATTTTTTAATGAGTGGTAGGTACATAAGTTTAAAATGCTTAAGAATATATGTAAGCAATTAGTTGTTAAATGCTTTTTAGTCGTAAAATATATCTTTACTTTCACTAATTTCACTCAAATTATAAGCTATACTTAACATGAGCGTTACTTAAAAAATATTGTAGATAAAAAAATTGCGTTATAAAATTTAAGAAAGAATCTAAGGAAATCGTTCACATAGGGCTATCAGATCAAGCACTTAAAGCAAATTTTGAGGTAGAATACATAATTGAGTGAAGTAATTTGAGAGCACTTTATATACATTTGCATAGAATATAATCGAAATATTTAGTTTATTCGTAAACACATACACATAAAAAGAAATAAATTGCGGCATACATAATACACCTTATGTCTACATTTTATTAAGATCCATATGCCTTATAACTACGTCTTATAGTTTCCGAGTAAAATGGCTGTGACGTACTAACAGACGGACGGACGGACGGAAGAACGGACAGACGAACATGACGAAACTATAAGGGTTCCTTAAATCCTAAAAAAGGAAAAAAAGACATAAAATGAGAAAGTGCAAACAGCTTTGTATATTAGAAGCTGCCAGATTACTCGACTCACTTATGGATTCTACCTTAGATAGGTACGTTTTATACATATGTTAAAAAAAATTGTGTGTGGCGTTTTGAAAACATCGTCTTAGCGTATACCTTTTTAGATGGGGTGGCGCTAAGCTAATTGCCAAAAAACATCAACCTACTATAAGTATTGTAAGATAAAATATACCAAGTCAAATGACTACTATACTCATTACTAGCATTATACAAATAAAAAAGACCCGTTAAGTTAAGATACACATCACCGTATCGAATTTCCCGGTCGATTATTTTTATTATCATTAGATTAAAACTTAATGTCCGATAAATCTTAAAGATAATTAGAATTAACTTGTTACATAGTGACCGTAGCATGTTTACTCATTAATCGGCCGTAAGGAAGGCAGTAAAATAATAAAATACCAGATAGTTTCCAGTTTAACAGTTTCATATTTACGATTACACGTTACCTATGTAACTGTATCGGTGTAATGGTAGCTTCAGCGGAAGTGACGTTCGCGAAACTTTGCCACGATATCTGCAATCCAAAACCCATTAAATTGTACACCGTTTTACTAGTACAAACAGCAACACTCTTAACTGTACATCGGTGGACCTTATTACAAAAGGCATAAGGTCCACCGATGGGCAGTTAACAGTGTGGGCGATGGTACAATAAGTTACTAAATTCAACAAATTGTTTAAATGCAGATTCGATGGATTTCATGCTTTGTGCGGTAGAGCTCAGTGGCAGGCAATGTATCCTACCTGGCTGTAATCTGTCACATTCAGCCATATTCGAATTTAATTCAAATTCAATGGTTTTACTAGTAGAAATTATGTCTCAAGGTATGCTCGCGCTGTGGTTCCTCCTTTTAAATATTGTTACCCCGGTGATCTATTACGGACTTTAGGCAGACAGATTTTACCCCCAGTTTAAAATGATTCCTTGAATTAAATACGAATAAACTTAAGGTATACTTACTCTGTTACCCACGTGGAATGGCTGCTTTACTCCCTCGGGGTAAATTACCTCAGGTTCGATAATGTCTAAGCAACACGTCAAAATAAACGACCCATCGAAATAGTATTTAATAAAATTCAATATACTATTTTATAATATAAAGTTGAAATTTCAATATTAAGTAGGTTACGTACCAATGTACCTAGAGGTAAGCAATACGGATATTTTTTGTTTGGCCTAAAGTTTGGGATTTCCCGTAGAAAAAAAATATTTATCATATTTATTTTATATATCAAAGTAAAGCACTTGTATTGTAATAAGACTAATAAAATAAGGCACTCATATCTCGCATTCTATTAATTAGCTGTGTGGCGCTTAGCTATGAAACGGACGTTTTATATTACGTGAATTCTAGATATCAACAGGTTATTAATTCTTAGTATTTAAGTTTCTGAAGCTAAACTAGGTATAACATTTGCATAAAGTTAATATCTGAGTTCCGTGTCAACTTTAATATTATTTTGCACTTAGGTTGATGCTTTTTAATGGTTAATAAATATTTATGTTAAATCTACGTAGGCAAAGCACTGAAGTTAAGAAAGAGTATTTTTTACTTAATAGGTTTTTCTAGACTTCAACAAAGATACACACGTTTGATTAAAATTAGTTAACTACTGTCATTGCTGTGCCGTCAATCTGTCTGATTTGGAATCTCATTAGTATTTGTAAAAAGTAAGAGAGTTCAAAGTTTCAAACGAATGTTTCGGAATGCCCCCTGCAGAGACTACTTTACGTTAAAGACAGACACAGATGGCATAAGCAAGGTTAAGTTGATGAACTATCACGGGGACGCAATGAGATCGCAATCCGTTGCGCTGTCGCGAGGTTTGACATCTGCCGCGATCCGTGCGGTCAAAGACCCCTAATCACTTTTAGCCTACTAAAAAAAACATTTCCAGTAGTTCCAGTTTATTACGTAACTTATCAGTGTTAAACGTTTTAATTATGACGAAGAAGAATTGATAAGCTTACCAATTTTTTTTTCTAATACACCTTATTTTTATTTTGAAACCAACAGAATCAGTTCAGCAATCTGTTCTTACTCCAAATCTACCAAATAAGATCTAAGATTGAACGTAAAAATTGTGTCGAATCATCTTGAACTAATTAAACTCTGATTTTGATTGGTAAACTACATTAACAAGGTTAGATACAGCACGTTGAAATGTCACTCTACAATACAAAGCGCTCAATATAGGTACGCCAGCGCCACTGATCGAAGATCTAATTTTCTTGGGCATTGAAATCTGCGCGTGCGTCTTCGTAGACCGTTACAAATAATTCCGTACAGCATAATGATACTCGTGTCGACGATGTGCTGTTTATGGAGATGGGAGAGTGCATGTAGTTTCTCACTGTAGTGTTGTAAATAAATTTTTGTTTTATGAGTTTTATTGTGGTTTAAAGCATAAAACAGTCCAGTTTCTTACATTATTTAATAAATTTGGAACTGCATAATGTATAAATACTACAAAATGATTTATTCAAATTAATATAGTTGATCTCTGGCGATTTCATACAGCGTCAATGCGGTGTTGGCCTTTACATGGGTCAGCCGCTTTGCAGTAAGAACGTCCGTGTATAAAGAGCTCATAAGCCTCCAGGTGTTCCCTGTCGCTCCTCCATACAATTGGCTACCTATTGCGACTATTTGCGCCTGTCAATTTACTTGTCAATAAGCCAGCCTTACGGTCAGCTATCACTATTATCAGTCTTAACGCAGACTCCCATTTTTTATTTTATTTCATTAGTTCGTTATCTAAGGGCACCCGACAACTTACGAGTGATCTGTCGTCCGACGAGTAAATCAATCACATGAAACGAAGGCCACATCGGATACAATACAGAAGTGCGTGCTACTTATTACTATGGAATGGGTACAATTATTCAATAAAATTATATAGTTAGTGATCTGATACCTGTCAGTATTCTCACGCGGTGAATTGCGACAATCCTTCGCACAGTTTAAATTTCAATTTTGCAATTAATCACCAGGTCAGTTTTATATAAGCTGAATTTGATAGTTCATGCGCGTTGCGTGATCGCGATTCGTTCGGGTTTCGGTCTCCTTGGCCGGTGTAGAAATCACAAATTACAATGTTAATACAATTATACAATTTCTAACAAGTTCCTACCGTGGTCTGCTGAATGAGTTAGTTGCTCGATCAACCGAGATAGATGTGAGATGGTTGCATTTTTTGTTAAATCAAACGTGGCATTGGCCTGAAAACTGCTCTCGGAACTGAGACGTGAGTAGCGTTATCGTAATGTTGCTTAAGTAGACATGTGTCCTTATGTTCGTAATGCAAATCGAGTTCTCCTCGAGCTCCTTAAAATCTTGGAAGACCTATCTCTCACACTGACGGTGACACTGTGACACATTGCATAATCATTTCCCCTGGCTTTGGCTTTACGAGGTCATTCATTAAGGATGCCTGCAATAGTACTGACTTGGCCTGTCCATCTCAGAAACTTCCCCATGCTTTAGTTACACCCATTGACTCTGCACTATCAATCTCTTCATCAAGTCAAGAATTTTGTAAAAACCTTCTCAAGAAATTATTTTCCTTACCTACCACGACATTGTCCAATGAGTCGCAATATTTCTGCATTAATAACAGCGAATTGGACGTTCTTTTAAATTATTGCTATGGTGCCTAGAACGCGTCAGTTATAGTAAATGTCATCAATCAGAGATCTATTAGGCACTCGGTTGCGTGAAGTGAGGTAAACATTATCCTCTACGTGCTAATAAGGCAATTACCAGCCTCTGGGCCCACGGAGCGTCACGACCTCACTTTCACACCACGCTACTGATATACAATAGGTTTTCTCTCATTTTCTTTAAGTATTTACGTTTAATATGTCTGTAAATTGAGGTGATCGATCACTTCGCCGGTAGCTGATCTTAAGAAAACTATGAGTATGAGAGAGGAACACGATAAGAGTGCAGTTGTGTTTAATGGTTAGGGATCCCTTTGTTTCCCATAAACTTATTGTTTCGAATTTCGATAGTCAGAAATTTATATCCATATAATTTATGGGCATAAACATCAATAGTCATAATTTTTGTAAAGCATAACATTTCATAGTTCTAATAATAAAGATCTATAATATTAAACACTATAATCGCAAAAGGCATAAATTTGATGAGTATAACATTCGAAGGTCTATCAATAATTATTCAGAAATATTTTAAGGCATATATTTTATCGGACGAATAGTCGTTAATCATATCGTTTTAATGTAATCCCTTTGTTTCCCATAAACTTATTGTTTCGAATTTCGATAGTCATAAAATGATATCCATTGTGATTTATGGACATAAACATCATTAGTCATAATTTGCCATAAGTGGGTTTGGTTAGGTTAGAACTGCGACCCCCAAGAAAACGAACTTTTGTCAGAAGTGGGTTAGGTTAGGTTAGAACTGCGACCCCCAAGAAAACGAACTGTTGCCAGAAGTGGGTTAGGTTAGGTTAGAACTGCGACCCCCAAGAAAACGAATTGTTGCCAGAAGTGGGTTAGGTTAGGTTAGAACTGCGACCCCCAAGAAAACGAACTGTTGTCAGAAGTGGGTTAGGTTGGGTTAGAACTGCGACCCCCAAGAAAACGATTCTGATTATCTTACCTGACGATCTTATTATCTTATGATGTCTAACGTTATGGACTATAAAAAATCGGAACTTAAAATTTGTGGAAACCAATATACACCCCTAGTTATCATTATAATCTGCGATTAAAGAACTTAAAACAATTATTATAAGCAAGTTTATTGCCTTCAATATTATGTAATAGATACCATCTGGACTTAGAATATTATGAGTAACAGATTTTATGACTAACAATAATGATGACCTGCAAAAATCGGATCAGCAATTTAGATTGTAAAATTTTATGACTATTGACAATATGACTAATAAAAATTATGATGGAAAACGTTATGGACTGACAAAATCGGAAGTAAAAATTTATGGGAACCGCTAGAGACCCTTAATGGTTAACATTAGACTTAAACTTGAAATGTTATTATTTGTTTACGACAACAAATCCGTAAAATCATTCATTGTAATGTTTCTGTGTTATACATTTCAATTCTGAAAAGGCTATACAATAAAGAGTTTTAAACAAGAAACGCAAAACACCATAATAACATATGTATTATATTTACAGTTTTCACTTAACTCATTAATTAAGAACTACCGTTTGTCACATAGTAATTGTGTATTTACCGACTAATTAAATCAACCAATGAACATGTCCTTTCCTCCATTAGCAACCAACGATCTGTGGTGCCTTTCCCCGTGGACAAACAGCGCCTTGAGGAAACAATGCCTCTTTAATGACGGACAAACGCTTTCGTTTAGCGAGTTGGAAAACGCCTCTGAGTTAGAAAATAGCGGATGCATGGGAAATGTTAATGGATTATTTCAGAGTTTTCAGAGACATATTTGAAGGACAATAAGAGTACAGTTTTGAGGTTGTTAAGCCAGGTAAAGGTAACCAAGTCAGGAGAGGAAAATACCAAAAACATACCCTCCGACGCTGTACCCTTCACTCGTTTTCTAGACCAGCTGAAGATTCAAGTTTATCTAAAAATATTGATAGTAAGTTATTATTGTCAACAGTGGTCTATTACCAGTCGTAATAACAAAGAGATTCTTTTAAAGGGATTCAGTGACATCTTTAATAACGGACAAACGCTTTTGTTTAGCGGGCTGGAAAACGCCTCTAAGTTAAAAAATGGCAGCGGTAAAAGGGTATATGGAAGTCATTTTGTATTAAACAGGATCCTTCAGTGTTTTATTCTTATTGCTATGTAATAATTATAGGTCGTCGATTAAAACCGATTAAGGTAGCCGGATAAGGTAACCTATCTTATTCTGCTCGTTTTACCGGTCGTTCCTTTCTGTCACCCCGTTTAATTTTCTCTACCGGTTGTAATGAGCGATTTGACCACATAGGTGAACGATTCATATGCCTATCGTGCTTGAAGGAAGAAAGTGTTTTCCTAGGAAAATGAACTTTAGTGCCCTTCTTATTATGAGCCCTTTTTCCTGTGATCAAGACAAATATCTTAATTTCCCCTATCGGCATATTATCGTAACTCGGTGTCGTTCGTAAGTGCCATGCGGTTTGAGAAAGTCAAATTTGAATTTCTAATTTCCTAACTAATAATTTAATTACTAGCTTAAGTAATACGCATAACGAGTCTGTGCGTGACCGTCAAGTCCTATGAAAAGAGAAGTTGCACCAGAATAGCAATTATGTATGTGATAAATATGTGTTATGTTATGATAATCGCCATTGGTAATTAGAATACTTTTAATTTAATGTGATATTAAAATCTTCTATTTACTTAATTGAATAAAATATTAAAGACAGACCTTTGCCTTTTGCCCTTGGAAATAAGTTATAAATAAATCGAATCCGGCAAAGTTTTTAGATCGTCGGCATATGTACAAGTTGTACAACACTGTTGTGGTCCAAGCGAAATAAAATGACAGAGTGATAAAATTGACATATGTTTTTATAGGTCATTCCGCAGCCGTTATCTAGTACATAATACATTTTGCTGTCCCAAAATACTTCCAAAATTATGGATTAATGATACACAATTCTGATTGAATACCTCACAGTTGTCGGCAATATTGCAATATTGGTTGCGGTGAATCTGCGAATAAGCGGTGCGGTCACTTTCTCATCACCGTATGTAGCCCACGGTAATGACTGCGCACTTGCTTATTTCGCTTTTAGAGGTCATGTGAACGCTACGGACGTGACAATAGGCCATGGGCAGGGCTTGTGGCATTGCGGATATGGGACGCATATTGTTTACCACCAATAGTACGTTATTCTCCATACTTAATAATCCGCAGGCACCTGAATATTTCAAATCGTTCTTTCACTTTCTTTATACTTCCCGTGACCATCAATTGCGCTCCGCGAGTAATTTAACCCTCTCTATCCCGCTTCATCGTACAGGTTTCATCCGTAGGCGCACCAAACTTTCTGATATTGCCCAGGTTATTGCCAAGAGAAAGTGGAGGTGGGCTGGGCATGTGAGCCGTACAACAGATACCAGATGGAGCCGACTAATATCCGAGTGGAGACCTTGGCTAGGAACTCGTAATTCCGGAGGGCAGTTCGCAAGGTGGGCAGACGACATTGCAAGAGTGGTTGGAAAGAACTGGATGCAACAAGCCCAAAACCGTGAAAATGGCGTGCTTATGAGGAGACCTATACTCAACAGTGGGTGAAAAAGGGTTGAAGAAGAAGAAGAAGAAGACAGGTTTCATCTCTAATTCGTTTTCTATTCAGGTGGCTCGTCTTTGGAATGGTCTTCCCACTGAAATTAGGAAAGCTCCGTCGTGCTACGTTTTTAAAAGGTCTGTGCGAGCTTTCTTGGCTGGTAGCTCAAAATAACCAATGATTAGTCCTAAGCAACATGGATTTTTAAGCGGTAGATCTGTTGTGACTAACCTAACAAGCTTCATCACTGATGTAACTGACAACATAGACAAAGGGGCACAGATTGACGCCATCTACACTGACTTCAGTAGTGCGTTCGATAAAGTAAATCACCGTATCTTATTGAGGAAGCTGGAAAACTTCGGTGTCACTGGGACCATTAAGAAGTGGTTCGAATCCTACCTCACTGGACGTAAATCATCAGTAGTTGCAAACGGTTACGCTTCAAAACCATATGAGGCAGTATCGGGGGTCCCACAAGGATCGCACCTGGGTCCGATCCTGTTCCTTATTTTTATTAATGATATCGTCGACGAGGCGCGCCATAGTCAATGCTTGCTCTTTGCTGACGATTTGAAAATCTATAAAGAAATTAAAATCACCAATGACTCACAACTTTTGCAGACAGATCTTGACCGCATCAATTCTTGGTGTACCATAAACGATATGGCACTAAACCCTGCAAAGTGCTATCACATCAAGTATACCAGAAAGAAAAAACCTGTTTCAACCTCATATAGTATAAACACTGTGGTCCTCACTGAAGTCAAGGAAATCAGAGACTTGGGAGTTATCATGGATGCACAGTTGAACTTCAGAGCCCATTACAACTCCATAATTGCAAATTCCTTAAAAATGTTGGGTTTCCTTAAACGCAACACTCGTGAGTTCAAAAAAACAACAACTAAGGTGGTACTGTACAACGCTTTAGTCCGAAGCTGCCTGGAATTTGCTAGTGTAGTCTGGAATCCAGGCTATAATGTTCATAAAGATCGCATCGAGCGTGTGCAGAGGTCTTTCACTCGTCACTTGGTTTTTACTACACAAAATATTAGCCACAACGCTGACTATGAAACGCGATTGCGTCATTTTAATATGTCATCCTTAACCATCCGCCGCTTGCTTCACGACCAGACATTCCTACACAAAATAGTTAACAGTTGCGATCAAGAACCCCTACTTAATATGAACGAAAAAATATCACTCGTAGTGCCAAAGGCAAACGCCCGCAGAGTTTCCTCACAAACTTTCAACGTCCCACAGGCCAGAACTAACGTAAAAAAACACGCGCCCCTGGGTAGGCTACTTACTTATTATAACAGTATTGCTGCCGTTGCGAACCTCGATATTTATCACGACAAAACCAAAGACCACAAAAGCAAAATAATTAAACATTTAACCCCACCACTACCTATGTAAACTGTTTATTTAATTCAGTGTATAAGCATTTCCACAACTATCTTAGTAGTTTTAGTTTTAGTTTAAGTTAGTATACGTTTTATTAGTATTGCTTAGATTGTATATCATTTGCTATTTTAATGTCTTTATCACTGCACTTCATTTAAATCATTTAAATCATTTAAATCATTGAAATTATAGACAGGAATATTGTTAAAGTAAAATGACGTGTTCACCTGTAATTGGGGTGCATAAGTGCCCATATACATCATAAGGAATTTCTGTATCCCACTTAATCTTATGTACTCTGTTGGTGTCCCGTATAATAAACAAAATAAAATAAAAATAAAAAAAATAAATAAAATTTCTGTATCTTCTCCAAAGTGCTTTTCTTGGCGAGATAAAATTAAATATATAAGTATTTGTGTGTATGTATATTATTATATCTATTTATGTATTTTATGTATTCTAGTTAATATATTCTATGTGTATGAATAGGGTAATAAAATAAACTTTCGTTATTAATTTCATTAGATAACACCGCCTACAATCTTTTCTGTTTTGCCCTAAAGGTTGACTGGTAGAAAATGTCATGGCATTAAGTCCGCCTTTTGTACGTTAAATTTCCTTATGTGCAATAAAGATTAAATAAATAAATAAATAAAATAGTGTTTGTTAAGAAACCCTTTCGTGTAGAGACTAAGTCGATAGTGAAAAAACCTAGCGAAGTTACGGTACGCGTTCCAGTGCACGTCACATCTTTGAACTTGAGCTATTTGTTGAAATAAAGGTTACGACAGAGTGTCAATAAATTGGGATTTAGTTTGTTGATAACTAGGATGATTAGGATGATTATCACAGCTTTTTATAGTTAAGTCAGGGCGTGCCTGAAGAAACTTATTTTTGAACAGTAATGTAACTTCGGAGTACTTACTCGTACATATGAAAGGGATAATAAGCCAATGGACAATGCCTGTGGAAATTAGTATAGGGAGTAGGTACTCAACTCATATCTTAATGTGCTCTGTATTGTAGTTTTGCTCAGAAGTTTTGCTTGCTATAAATATTTCCTTATGTGGCGAACTAATAAACATCAGAAGGTTAATGTTGTAACGATTAAAATAAGTATACTTTTAAAAAAGCTGGAGCGCTACGGTTTCGGAGGCAGTTTTCTCAAAACGATTTCATCTTTTCTATGTAACCGAAAGCAATGTACATACGTGCGAAATTCAAGGTCCCGTGTTGAATCGTTACCAGGTTGTGCAGTGCCCCAGGGGTCGACAATGGGAAATTACTTGTTTTTATTACTTGTAAATGACATTACAGCAGCTTGGTCAAACCCTGAATATGTAATGTTCGCTGATGACACGTGTATTCTAGTTAACGCCAGCAGTGTAACAAACCTGAAAGTAAAATTAAATCAAGCTATTGAAAAAATCTCATCATGGTTTAAAGCAAACGGGATGCTCCTTAATATTGAAAAAACCAATCTAATTCACTTCCGGCTGCGTAACACAGAAATTGATAAACTAGACATTTTGTTGAACAATGTACCAGTACCTCAAGTAAATGAAGTAAAATACCTGGGTTTTACGATAGACGCGGGTCTCACGTGGTCTGCTCATATTAATGCAACATGCAGCAAGCTGAGCTCAGCGTATTACGCGCTATCGAGACTAGCTCCTACCTTATCACCTGAAAACATCAAAAAGGCATACTATGGGTTCTTTAACTCCATCCTAATTTACGGTGTCGACCTGTGGGCTACCGCAGCTGATCGTGACAAGGTATTCATAATCCAAAAATAGGTTGTTAGAATTATTGCTAACAAACCTTACGATTATCCTGCACAAAACCTGTTTAGAAAACTAAGAATACTCACCTTACCTAGCGTATTCATCTTGGAGGCCTTGATATACATCAGACAGAACCTTGGGTCGTACCCCACCCGCGCGCACCACCACGCCCCCGGCAGAGTCACGCGCCACCAGCACCTCCTGGTTATGCCATCGCAAAGGCTAGCTAAGGTCCGAAAATCAATCGAGCCACTTGGACTTAGATTATACAACTTCCTCCCAACTGAGTTAAAGAACACACCTGACATATTATTTAAGAACAAACTAAAACAAGTTTTATTAGACATGGCTTGCTACACCATTGATGATTTCTTTAAAAATAATTTTACAACTAATATCATTGACCCACTCATACAATAATAAAATTTATTTGCGGGCTACGTCTCTGATTTTTTAATGTAAATACTTTAATGTAAATTTTTCATTAATGTAAATACTTTCTTATCATAGGATAAAGATTATAGCTTGACATACTTTATTGAAAACTGACATGTAAAATAATGTGTTTTATGAATAAAACTTCTGATTCTGATTCTGATTCTGATAAAATATTTAATAATTATATTTCTATTGTTACAGTCATTACAAAATTTTGCACCCAAATAAATTGCATTACTTAGACATAGATAGCTTCTAAAATAACTTGTAAGACTGCAGTGATCAAGACAAGAAGGAAACCAATCACTAAGGTCAAGGCGACGTATTGTTGTTAACATTTCGACGTCAAATATACGCAACTTTTGTACCCTTTACCGTTGCAATAAGGTATAAAATGTACCAAAATCTTTTCCCGATAGTACACAAAAACATTACCTACTTGCAGTCGGAACTGTGAAGAGTCGACTGGGCGGAACGAGCTGTTTTATACCGTTGGAAAATTTGTCGCATTATAAGAAGTTTCAGTGTTTTTTCTTGGATTAGATTAAAGAAAAATATCGCTCCTTTTCCGTTGGGGTATACCTACATATTTTGCAACATCCGTAAGTGCATTTTACACTTATGGATGTTGAAAAAATCTACCATGTACCATCAGGTTCAAAATTGCATGGTCAATTTATCAATGAATTCATTCATAAAATGGCCATGCAATTCTGAACCCGATAGTACGTACGAATATTTTAGATACAATACAAATTAACCGATTTTACACGGTTTTTATTTTTTCAGTCCAATGGAATAAGTTCTTTAATATTGAGAAGTGTGGTTAAGTTTAAACCTAAACCTTTTCTTAAAGAAAGAAAAACGAATTTATAACTGTATGCTAACTTTCCAATTGCAAATTGATTTCGTTAGACATACTTATGTATTGTAATGGTGGCATTATCAGTAGTTTAAAATGTATTGTTGCTTGTTCAAAATTGTTTACTATGTTGTTTTCTAATCTGGTTTTCTAACAGTGTAGTGTTACCAAATAGTATCACACCATTCACTTAAGATTTATTTATTATCGCTAGTAAAAAGACAAAAAATCTTTTAAAGAGTCTTGAGGCCACTCCCACTATTCTTATCGTGCGATTTTCATGAGAACTACAGAAAGTTGTTACCAATATTCGGAAAACAGCAGTCTGGTTTATCTTAACACAAAAAACACACAACACAAACAAAACACAAAAACAAACAACAAAGAGAAAAAAACTTTTGTACTCAATCAGTCACATTCCTGACAGTCCAAACACTACACCACTTGCAACTTAACTGAACAATTAAGTAGTTTATTCTATGTAGTGCAGTAGTCCTTAATAAATTTACATGAACCGATCTTATTCCCCACATTAACGAAAAATCGTACAATTGTACCTAAACCATGTTACTTGCAACCTTTTAAAGTTATAATACCTTTGAAACAAGAAGGCCAATTAACCTACAAATCAATGCAACTCCTTGGCTATTAATCTCATCCTTTACCGACGACACGCGTTTAAAATCCAGTTAACTCTGTCTTCTAGAGCCGTTTCAATTATTTGTAACCGGGGTTCATGTTTATACTGGTTTGCCTCAGGCGTGTCACTCGGTAAACGATATAACACCCCTGACCGCGTATCCACCGGTTTAGCATACCGTTTTCGTCTCAATTAACATTTATCTACATTTTGACGTGTCGATAGCTTACTTTGAACTTGACATTCAATCCTTTATGGTTGGAGAAATTTGTCTATGGCTAAGGCTTTGGAGGTCAGTGACAATCGCTTGTGTCATCAAAATGGCGGAAAAACTTCTGATTGAAATACCTACAATATGAAGGGAATTAAATCCTTTTATAATACAAAATTTAATGAAATCCTAATATAATATTAAAGAAAGTATTTGTTTGCGAAGCTTAGAATTAGACAGACAGAGACCTTTCGTATCTTGTACCTTTCGTACTTTAGTGTATCTAACTACTTGAATTAAAAAAAAAACTATATTTAAATTTTTGTAATTATTTCTTAGTTATTAACTTAACGATATCCATCTCCGTTTATCATATTAATACTTTGTAATTTACCTCTATAACTGTAACAGGTATTATTAATTATTTTCGTAAATTTAGCACCTTTATATTAATTAAGGAAACTCTAGGTCTTATTTTTACTGTCAATATTATGACTCATTTTTGTATACCACCGTTTGTTTCTTAATAAAAAAAATGTATTACAAGTATATGGATGTCTTGGTTCAGTTGACATTTCAAACAAATGGATTGGAAATTGTAAATTGATATCACGATAACCGTGTGTAATTTATATTTATTTACACTAACAATTTAATAGGCATCTGGATAGGAACAAGTTTACATAAAACAGTTATATTCTAATCAGGGCAGGGCAAACGGTTTTCCTATTCTATTATAAAACACTATTATTCAATTAACATGACAATGTAACGAGATCCCTGTTATATAAACTTTGTTACAATTTGTAATGTAATGCACCTATTCATTTACACAGTTGTTAAAAGTTATGGACCATTTAACGCGCCGACCGTAAAAGCTGACTTTATTTTCAATGACTGGCGGAAAACAATATTAGCTTTAGCCTTGTATGTTTATGAAAAAGTTTAATAGTAACGCTTTACCATTGCGTTACTTTAAAAACTCGGAACATGGAAAAACTTAATTTTTAATGGGGAAAGCAAATGTCACAATGAAATTTCCAACATTGGTCCTTAAGGCTCCTTTACACCATGGCCCATCATGGGCCAGTTTAAGGGACGCAGCTTTACGACGGAATGAGATCGCGATGTCGATTGCTTCTAACGCATAGCTGCGTCCCTTAGACCGGCCCATGATGGCCTATGGTGTAAATGAGCGTTTAAAAAAGCTAAATTTGTATGGCGGGAAGTAGTTTTTATTTATTTTAGCGAAAATGACACACTAAGGAAATTCGCAGGTTTCTGAAATTCTCTAAAATTCAAATTCTGTAGAATGAAGTTAAAAGGGAGAATTTTGCCTAAGAAAAGCCTTCTGACTGTATATAGTTTCCGTATATTGTTAAGGACCATTCATCTTTTGTCTCTTTCTCCCGTTGTATCATCTCGAAATATGGAATCTGGAACAGCGCCCTCTACATTAAGTTTTCACCGGCCTTCCCCATTGTTACTTATTTCATATATGTGATAAGTGATGTAACATCTGCATTCCTTAGTTTACCATGAGCTTAAAATCCCACAGATTATATTTTTGTTCCAATTTGTTTTGTAATCATACACAGAGGTTTACAGACTTTTTTGTCTATGGTATATGGGTTTAAATATCAAAAAATGGTTTCACCAGATTGCATTATATTAGTGAGGTAGTTATATACTTATGCCAGATAAGATATTATTTGCAAAAAGTATACAATCGTGGCACTGCAAATTTGGCCACGGTCGGTTTGAGTCAATAGTCATTGTAAGGAAAAGCTTACCTTGAATTACAACAATGATTTAACGCAAATGACTTGCAGCTGTGTTTAAATAATACTTAATTTAAAGTAGGGAAGTGATGTAAAATTGAGTGTATCTGATCGAATTGATATAGATATTTATATGCTTGATTATGTAGGTCAAGAGACTGTTCTTAGGAACACTAATGTTTTCATAAATGTACCAGAAACTACAATATATCTATTGCATAAAGCATATACTTCGGTTTTTTAACAGGTACACCATTGTATTATAAACATTTTGAACTGAACTAATCTTATGGTTTTTTTCTCGAATGAGTCACGGCAGAGGTCTGACAATAGTTGGCTGATCACTATCAAAGCTGGTCGACGCCTCCAAGAGCAATGAACTGCTTGAAAAAAATATGAAAACACAAATTCTGCTTTTTCTACGTATTTTACAATTTATACGGGGTTCTTATAATTTTATGAAACCTTTATAGCCGTGAGATTGTAGGTATATGGAATAAAAACTATTTGTACCTCGGACTCTCAAAAATTCTATCCAATAAAAACCTGTTTAATACAAACGTAGAACTTATTTTAATTTTTATTATCTATTAACTTTATAACTAAATTAAATTAGACCAAAAAGGTTTTCTTAAAATGGAATATAATTACAGCGACTGGCAAGTAACAAAAACGTGTTTACAATCGGTATAGCGTATTGTATCGTATGATTGAAGAAGATAATATCATTCATTCATTCTTTTTCAAAACATAATAGAACATCATACCATCAAACCCTGTAACAGTCAGTGCTCTCATTAAAATTGGCAGTTGCGCAACAATGAAATTGAAAATCGAAATATCAAAGCATATCGCCATATTGCGGAGAAAGTCAGTGTTACCAGTAATAGCGATCATTTTATTTACGAGCAACGTTTTATTTGATCGTTTGTTACGTATCGGTAATTCAGGAACAATGTTTCGTTTCGAGTAATCTTGTTAGTATCATGTACCCTTATATTTTCTTATATGTACTACCAGCATCCGTTTAAGTTTGCGTCAACTTGGCAGTGACTATGTATGGGAGGACCATACTTGACGAAGCACTTGGCGTGAAAATAAATGTAGCTTATATATCTTTTCTAAATAAGATTTTAAAGTATGGGTAGTAACGTAAATAAGTACCTATAGGTACGTTAGATGCCAGCGTTATTTATTATCGACACAAAAATGTTTGGCGAGTTTTATTCTCAGGTCTATAATATTAAACTGACGAACTGAAAACCTGTCTCTCGTTGCGATTTCAATTTAACCCATCATCATGTACCTATATAGTTAGTAGATATTTGTCTGTTTATTGAGGTCTATGAGCTAAGTGTTAATTCCAATCAATAAAGAAATCACGACACATCAATAGCCTTTAGGTTTTCGCAAGTATAATCGGTCTGTGCTCATAATTTTAATTGCTGTTGCAACACCTATTAAAATCTACGCAAGGCTATCAATCACACGCGTAGGTTATATTAATATTCATATCGTATTGATTTCAGATTAGCTTGAAGACTAAGCAGAGTAGAAAAATAAACTTTGTTGATTAAGGGACATAAATATTTCTTGGCAAAGAAGTTTTTAAACTTTACTGTGTCAGAAACAAAAACTTATTCTCATTGTCTCAGCACAGATTGCCGCACTCATTGATTTATTATGTATTCTACTAGATGTAACATCTAGAACAAATTTCGTGCGCCATGTTTGGCGGTTGACAGCTGTGACCGAATCAAAGAGTAGTATAGACTTGTTGTGATCTTCACTACAACTTTTGGGACAAAGTATTTCTTAGGGATGTCATCTCCTGTTACTCAGTGGTCGCACTACCTACTTGTTATCGCGGCGGTGAAAAACTATATAAGCGGAACTTACTCTTCGGCATGGTGTAACTTTCGTAATATATTTTTTTTAGTTTAACACAGCCTAATAAAACATAACTAAGTTACATTGTAATACTAATACTATTGGATTACTTCGTCCGAAATAAATGTTTTTTTTAAAGCAATAGGTACGTTGGGTAGAACAAAGAAAATATCAGAATAAGTAAGTTACATGTGCCAAAGCTCGTGTTTCAGACATTCGTGTTAAAATCGCCCAGGTAATATTTAATTACTGTTAAGCCGACCAAACGAGCATGTAAAATTAATTTGTTAATGTTACGTTGGAGTTACTTCACGGCTTGCTCTAAATCATCGACTGATTTGAATACAATGCTCCGAATGATTCAGAGCTGATCGCGATTTTGAAACTGGTGAAGTAATCGTCAAGTTCAAACAGGTTCCGTAGACAATGACGTTGACAATTAGAATTTTAATAGTGGTACGCCTGCGTGTGGCGCCATCGCCATTGAGATTGTCTATGGTATACTTATGTCAACTTAAAATCACAGGGAGGCAGTACCGGACCTCTCAGTTTATTGGCCGGATGTTTGAGTTGCCAAATTAGTTTACTAGATGGCGACCCTACAACACTTTCTATTGGCTAATTTCGAAAAAAAAAGCTACTTTAGCTAAGGTAGCTTATTTTTTCGATTTACTTTAGCTAAAGTAGCTTATTTTTTCGATTTAGCTCCAACGCGTACGGTTCCTTACGGTAAATGATATCCGTTGATTGTCACTTGAAGGCAAATTTATAAATTTGGAAAAAAAAATCTAAATCTACTTATTGATTTATAGTTACTATAAAATATAACGGTTACACTCACGTCACTTTGGTCACTTCGCGCGACATGTTTCTGAGAGCTTAGGTCTCCATCTTCAAGTACTAAGAGTGCTATTTTGAAGTGACTAAAGTGACGTGAGTGTAACCGTTATATTTTATAGTGATAGTATGTCTCACGAAAGTTTAAATTTAATGATTTATAGTTGCCTTAATCTAAGTAGATATTGTAAACAAAAATAAATGTTTGGTTATATATGGAGTTTAGCTGGAGAATCTAGCACATATTTATAACATAACCTACTTTTATCTTCCTCGTTTCAATTGAATGCCATTTATAAACGTCTATGTAATCTCGTGCTGTATTGGCAAAGGAAAATCCTTCGTTATAGTGCCATGACCATTTTAGTTAACCAAGTCGATGACCCAGATGATAAGTATTACTTTACGGCAGTTGGACTTTTCCTACTTCACCTTACTTATTTGGTTCGGACCAAGTCTGATACTAAAACTTTACTGAATGCGAATAATATCGACGTCGGAAAGAAGAAAACGCTTAAGCGACATTTTGGGAAGAATTGAGTTATAATTATATTTGTTATGTGTTATTTCTCTTTTATTTCGGGTTTTGGAGTTTCTTCTTCTTGAGATTAACTTAGGCCCGGGACAAGTGGCGTACCTAGTTTATGATCAGTGAGTGATGATGATGATCTTTTTAACCTATTAACTTTATACAATTTGCTGCCCTATTGTATCTATAAATATCTGCGTCAAAATATTATTCTTTGAATACTTAGGTAAACGTACCTACTTCATACTGCGTTTTTTCGTTATTATTCAAAGGGTTGGATTAATTTTATTCAGAAAAGTTCAAAACAACTTTTTGTTTTCTTTAAGATATTTAACATATCCAAAGGGCAATTACCAGTACCTACCTGTTACGAATAATTTGTTACACATTATCACTATAATTTTTAAATTTCAATTACAAATATCAAAGTACTGTAAAGTTCGAGATTATGAAAGTTATCCCTCGTTTTAATAACGAGCGTCTCGCTCGCGGCGTTCACCTGAGTTTTTATTGTTTACAATTTCTGGGTCATTGCCCTCACGGAGCTTCGGAAATGTCGCTTCCATTACCATTTAGTAACACAGTTTAAAAACATTGTCTTTAAAATTAACTACACCACCTTAATTCTACTCACTTAAAAAAAAACTAAATCGACAACACATGGCTGTTTAAAAGGTAAATCGTAGAGTGTTTAATGGACAGATAGGCCTGCTTTTAGAATTTTAGATAAGACAGGATATGATCGGTGGCCCACTAGCTGACAGACTGATTAACCTACTATTTATCGTATGGCTACATGTCACTGGGTATAGATAGGCATTTCTTTCCTGGGATAGTAGTAGTGGGAAAGTAGATGATAAAGAAAATCCATTGAGTGCTGCGAGGTCCAGATGGGACACTGCAGCTGCCAAGTTTGTTACTCTTTTAGCACCACCCAGGGATCACGTGTAGGGTTGTCTAAGGTGTTTCCTACGGACGCAGAGTAACTTTGATCCCCCATTAACCTACTAGGTGGCTGGTACTTAAGAATCGATGAAAAGGATATGCCGTTGGACCTTTAAAAACTTAAAAGCATTCTTTATGGTCCTTGGGGCTTTTAAACTTAATAACGTAATAGCGACTTATCTCTATCTATAGGTAAGTTAAAGACACACAGTCATGCACTATATAGTCACCAGCAGAAGTAGTTAAGCGGGTGAGGTTCTAGGCAAAGACCTGATTTATAAATAACAAGAGCGTGTCAAGAGTATTTTGAACACTTCGCTCGTTTACCTACTTCTTACTTAGGGTGGGTTGGACCTTGCACAATTAACGGACTCATCGTTAAATATGGCGACAGAGCTGTCATCCCATAGGAAACTGTCAAACTTTTCATACAAGATTTTTTTAACGATGACGTTTGCGTTAACAGACGGTTTGGTGTAACCGGCCCTAATAGTTATAAATATTAAATATTATTATAGGACAATCTTACACAAATCGACCTAGGCCCACGGTAAGCTCAATAAGGCTTGTGTTATGGGTACTAGACGACGATATATATAATAGATAAATATGGATAAATACTTAAATACATAGAAAACATCCATAACTCAGGAACAAATATCTGTGATAAACACACAAATAAATGCCCTGACCAGGATTCGAACCCGGGACCTCCTGCTTCGTAGGCAGAGTCACTACCGACTAGGCTAGGAGGCCGTTAAATAGTTGGTCGGTTAAACGTCTCCACGATGGGACGCCAAATACGACGGCTTTTCAAAATGAGAACAAACATCCATAAAGCACCTGACCGGTTCCACTCTATTCATTTTAAATTTGTGATCGAACAATGATAATTTAAATTCGGAACATCTTTAAGCACAGATAGCGTTACGGTTATGTTCTCACACCCACAGATACTTTCACCTAGCATAGACAATTTGTAGATGGCCAGAGTCACGACTGGACCTTGTTCTGTGAGATTTGCTGCGAAGGTTTTATTCGATTTAATTGCAAACGTGTTTTCGCTTCCAACTTTAGAGCCCATGAATTTTAATTTGATGATTTTTGTGAAGGTATGCCACTGTTTGTTCTTTGAACAGAATGTACTCATGAAAATATCCTATATAACGAGTAAAAAGTTTGTATTTTGTAACTTAGTTTCAATTTTTTTCCAAATAGAATACCCTTCTGCTTGAACGTACCTAAGGTTTTAGGCCTTTGTTACCCGAGCCATAAAAACAATGAACTAGGAATCTTAAAATCAACTTTGTAGTTTTGACAATTATAGTGGAGTATTAGGTACGTACAGAGAATACATACAGGGACTGCCAAAAGCTATGTTACCATACCAGACTTATAAAAGCATAATAACACAGTACGTCTTCAGTACGTCGTATAAAAGCTGCATACTTATCAGATATCTTGTGAATCCCTTGTTCTCCGAACGCAGTATAATGCAGGAAACGCATCCGTGTATTGTGCATATTGTCTACCTTGCATCCTGAATCATGTAGTTATCTAGATAATACAACTAATGTATCAGTATATATGAATACTTGTGTTTTATTGAGTCCCACTTGTACTTCTTTATTTATTAGACCTGACTTAACATTAACCAAGTTGGATTATTTAGTTAAAAGTAATTATGTAGTAAGTAAGTAGCAGGCAATAGGTCAGATCAGGTCAGGTCAGTTCACTGATGACAGCTTGAAAAATGTAAGCCAGGAGGACCTTACCTACATTGTCTTGAGTGTAAATTATAAGCTCATATCATAACATAATACAAATAAAAATGTAGACTAGTGTCCATCTGCGGAACCCAAATATATAACACTTATAATTACTAGACATTTTATGTGGCATATCAGAATTATCACAGCGTACTTGTGTACGATATCTGGTGCCTGGCTTAAGTAAATGCGTTAATTTTATTTCAAAATCAGTTTCTGCTCGTATTATTTTTCTTTATATTTCCCGATTTAATTTGTTGGTTTTGTCAAGGATTTATATAAAACAATGAAAGAATCGTAATATTCATCCAAAATGTCACATCAAATAACAGACCAATGACACATTTGACACTCAAAAAATTGATGCCATTAAAAAGTTTCTAACAAATCTCAAGGCCACGATAGAGTAGCTACAATCTAGGTGTAAAATTGCCTGTATTTTTGCTATTAAGCTGTTACCGTAATGCTGATTGATTTAAGGTCCTATTCATCACGAGTTCGTTACAACCGGACTGTCCGGACAGCATTTTAGTCTCGAGTGACAGTTTAAAACAAAAGAACGTTATAATTATTTTACATGTTTTTTAAAGTGGGGCATTCCACTCATACAATAGTATGTTATTCAATCAAATACAAACACTGAAAACATTGAAAAAATTGAAAAAATAATCAACCCAGCAGGATTTGAACCTCGCATCGATACGCCTAACCGGGGCTCGATCGCTTTACCAATTAAGCTATGGGTTCAGTTACTGAGTTGACGAAATTTTCAATGCCTTCAATCATCTTTTTGCATTTATTTTTACATCGACTTTATAGCAGCCGTAAGCGACATCTAGGTGCTAACTACTAGAGTTAGATACCTTTCCCGCCGACCCTTTTACAAGTGTCACAACGGAAATGATAGATGGCGCTGCTATCAACTCATAATTATTTCACATGTTTTTTAAAGTGGGGCATTCCACTCATACAATAGTATGTTATTCAATCAAATACAAACACTGAAAACATTGAAAAAATAATCAACCCAGCAGGATTTGAACCTCGCATCGATACGCCTAACCGGGGCTCGATCGCTTTACCAATTAAGCTATGGGTTCAGTTACTGAGTTGACGAAATTTTCAATGCCTTCAATCATCTTTTTGCATTTATTTTTACATCGACTTTATAGCAGCCGTAAGCGACATCTAGGTGCTAACTACTAGAGTTAGATACCCTTCCCGCCGACCCTTTTACAAGTGTCACAACGGAAATGATAGATGGCGCTGCTATCAACTCATAATTATTTTACATGTTTTTTAAAGTGGGGCATTCCACTCATACAATAGTATGTTATTCAATCAAATACAAACACTGAAAACATTGAAAAAATAATCAACCCAGCAGGATTTGAACCTCGCATCGATACGCCTAACCGGGGCTCGATCGCTTTACCAATTAAGCTATGGGTTCAGTTACTGAGTTGACGAAATTTTCAATGCCTTCAATCATCTTTTTGCATTTATTTTTACATCGACTTTATAGCATCTATCATTTCCGTTGTGACACTTGTAAAAGGGTCGGCGGGAAGGGTATCTAACTCTAGTAGTTAGCACCTAGATGTCGCTTACGGCTGCTATAAAGTCGATGTAAAAATAAATGCAAAAAGATGATTGAAGGCATTGAAAATTTCGTCAACTCAGTAACTGAACCCATAGCTTAATTGGTAAAGCGATCGAGCCCCGGTTAGGCGTATCGATGCGAGGTTCAAATCCTGCTGGGTTGATTATTTTTTCAATGTTTTCAGTGTTTGTATTTGATTGAATAACATACTATTGTATGAGTGGAATGCCCCACTTTAAAAAACATGTAAAATAATTATGAGTTGATAGCAGCGCCATCTATCATTTCCGTTGTGACACTTGTAAAAGGGTCGGCGGGAAGGGTATCTAACTCTAGTAGTTAGCACCTAGATGTCGCTTACGGCTGCTATAAAGTCGATGTAAAAATAAATGCAAAAAGATGATTGAAGGCATTGAAAATTTCGTCAACTCAGTAACTGAACCCATAGCTTAATTGGTAAAGCGATCGAGCCCCGGTTAGGCGTATCGATGCGAGGTTCAAATCCTGCTGGGTTGATTATTTTTTCAATGTTTTCAGTGTTTGTATTTGATTGAATAACAAAAGAACGTTCATCACTGTAAGTCAAAACTTTATGAATGTATTTGAGTTTCACTTGTTTATTTGCAGTAAGTACCTATTTAAACGTTACTCCAAGTTAGTTGGCTGCTTGTTGACTACGAAGAGTATATTAAGGCTCCTTATTCCCTAAAAGGTCGAAAAACTCTATTAATGAAAAAAGCCGCATAAAATGCTATTTATAAGATAGTTTGAAGTATTAGTAATACAAAAAAATAATTTTGAACCATGTTTATTATTATTAAGTACCCAAAAATACGATTCTTACAAAAAGTGTCCTGTGAAGTGTGATTTAAGTGTCATTTTTAAAAATTCATAGTAATTTGAAATTTACTGCTATAGTAATGTTTTTTTTTATCGTGATAGAAATATAGTTTAACTTTGCAATCGTAATATTTTTAGGGCAAAATATTCATAGGGTTTTCGTGGAAAAAATGAAATGTAACCGTGTTTTCATCAAAAAACTGGCATATAATCAGAAGGTATTTTGTCGATTATCCAAGATGAATCTTCGATTTTTATTTCCATGGCCGTCTCATACATGATATACTCAATTGAATTTAATTCAAATTGAATAAGAATTTTTACCCTTTTTCGCGTAATCTGAAAACGAACGGTACACCTAACTGGAAAATCCGGAAAGGCCTTCCAAGACAACCAAATTTTTTCATATTTCACTCGTTAAAATGTAATATTTGCTCCGATGGCCGTCTAGATAAAGAAATGAACTATAATGTGCATCAATAGTTGATTTAAAAAAACTTACTATTTTCGCCATATCCTTCGAAGAAAATGAAGCATTTCGTGAAATTCGCGCGTTTTGGGAATAAGGCCTCTTAAAATTAATAGTATGGAAGTTGGTAGTATGTCTACGATGAGATACGTAGAGATTTATAGATTAGCGAGGAAAGGCTTTGTCTTTAGTGTAAAACATGTCTTTAGGTCACTACAGTCACTAGGTCACTGTACACTGCACACAGTATACCTGCACTTTGTGTTAAATTTTATGAGAAAACTCTCATCAGTTATCACTTCATTACTTACATACTTTAGTGACTTAAATGTTAAGTACTGGTGCTGATACTAAGTGGCAAATTGAAAAGTGACTTTCAGCAAGCTTTTTATTACGAGTTATTTGACAAACACAATAGCTCATTTTCTAGCTAAACAGCTAACTGTAAAAGCTTGACATCCATCACCATTCGTAGAACATAGAAGTTCACAAAAGTAGGGAATTATCATTATTATAGCGGTGATTGGGTAAATAGAGCATAGAGAACAATGACTGCGTTTTTTTTATCATGGCCGTCATTGTTTTAATAACTGTTTAGTTGGCAGCCATGGGAGAATTTTATTGCGCTCGGCGTTTGTCACCGAAAGATTCTAGATGTCGGGTGGAACAAAAAAGTAAAAAGGTTAGTAACTGTATGCGATATCTGCCAAGGAAAACTGTTTGCCTTTCGGGAAGGAAATTGTTGCATACATATTTAAAATGCATTTCAGTTGCACTTCGTTTCGTTTTACCAGTTTATAACCTCATTCTAGCATAGACGATATGGGCAAAAAATGGTCGTGTCTTTAGTTTTTTTTTTTAAATAATCGAGACCTAGACTAATATCAATTTAAAAGAAAAGGAAACGGTTGAGCCTAGTTATTGTATAACTAGCCGACATCTGAAGTGGAACAATCGCTTACATGCGGGCGTTACCAAACGTATTGTTGTAACTTAACTTTTAATATGTTGGTAATTAGCTAGATCGGGGACGTGTTACGGAGGGATATAGAGATATCAGTAAGCATAGAGTGCTTACTCCATACAGCTGGTTATTAACTCGAAAAATTTGCATAATGAAGGCTTGATGACTAAGGGCATTGAGGGAGAAGCGGGCAGGGGCAATACCAAGTTTTACAAACGGGTGCCCTACGTACGGGTTCAAGCTCCCTGCTCGCTCCTCTCACAATCCCCTTAGTCGTCATACCTTCATCATGTCAAGTTTTCGGGCTAAAAACCAGTTGTATGGAGTGATCACTCTAAGCTTGGAGGGACTAGATTTTGGAGTGACAGGGCGTTTGCTGTTAATGCTCGTATAATATTTGTGAACGGGTTACTATATAAAATAGCCAGTATTTTTTCCTATTTCAAATTCTACGTACGAAATTCTAGTTGTAGGCAGGGAAAGTTGACCCGTCATATCTATATTGGTTCTGATTTGCCATTATTTAGCAAATAATTTATAAGGTAGGAAATCAATGTCGGTCCATTTGAATCTGACTGGCTTCAGATTTCTGCAAGGTTTTCCTTTCATATCATCTAAACAACGAACCAGCGATCTTCCCATTGACCTATGACATAAATAATAATACCTACTAACAATGATAGTCAAACTCAAAAACGATTTGAACTCAACAGCTGTAGCTGACATGTTTATCACACAGACAACATTGAGTAACACTTAATTGAAATCGATATTTTAGTGTGCGTGCGTTCAGTCGATCACACGTATTTGAACCTGCATGAACCTGGTTTGTAATTAGGCTCCCAATTAAACCCGTCAATAGCCAATCGCCTAGCTCATAATAATATGACGTAACATAACCTAACGAGGTGGACGCATGATTGCAGCAGGACAGATGACCGGAGTGACCGCGGAAGTGCATGAGTGCTTCGACTTCGAATACCATCGTATGTAATCAATCAACGGGTATTCATTAGACCACACGCGGGACCAACTTGGCGAGTTCTTGCAGACACACACACCTCTCTATCGCTGGAGTAATGTAAAAGCTAGGGAAATGCATACAATCTACGAATTTTGATGTACGCGGTAACCCTTTAGTATCAATTAAAATTAAAATTCAGGCCAACCACTGCGTCGAAGTTGTATAGGTAATACTCGTATTTAATTCATAGACTTATCGAATGCGGGAGGATCTTATCACTTCATAAAATGCGTAGGTACCACAACCTAGGCACTAGGGGGCTAGCGTGAAAAGGTACCGAAATTTTAGAATCGTCTAGCTATTTATCGCTCGATTCGCTCGTTCCCCTTACTGTCAAATTGTCAAGTTTGATTACATTCTTTTCGTGAAATTTGAATTTAGTTAGTCGTAATATATTAAAGTGATAGGAAATTCTAGATGGAGGTTACTAAAATCAGGGTATCCCACATCCCAATGACTATGTTAAGCTTATTCTAAAAATACTTCGATATCCTAACATGATATACTCAAAAACGCTTGAACCACGTTTGCACAACATTGTACCGGAACACAGGAAAAATACTTTGGATATACGAGTGCCTAATTAAGTAAAATTATAACAAACTTTTTCATATTCTCTTGTCACTTTCATTGGCAGTTTACCGTCACTTCACTCTTTTTTAACGTGATTGCCTTTTGTTAGCGATAATTAGGTACATAATTGTTTAGTCTTTGCCTGTGAGATTTTAATCTTTGTTAATGAGAGGATGTAAGTTTTACATTAAAATTTTCATTACAATTTCCTCTTATCGAACGAGCGGAGCGTAAGCGAAGTGAAGTTCTTTCAAACAACTTCGGAGTCTTAGACGTCTGTGGATTTCGATGGCTTTTTGATTTTGAATAGTTGTTCCGCGATAACTTTAGTAACGTTTTACTGATCTTTATGAAATTTGATGGGGTTGTAGCAGATACCAATATAATTTATATAATTCGAGAGTTCGTATTTGAGCAGGATCGATCAAAAGCTTACGGAGCTAGGCGCGGAAAAATCATCGTAAGGGTCTTGTTATATTGGTCAACTCGTTTGCATCTGGACTACTAGTGTAAATTGATCTAGTTTTTTGCCTAAGAGTAGCATAACGAGGATTAATCTCAGATTGATAGAAGATCACCAGAGATCGCCAGAGAGCTCAAAGAGGATGCAGTGTGTTGACGACGAGGGACCCTCTCCTCTTGTCCCTTTAGTCGTCAACACAGTGAATCATTCTTTATATTAAAGGGTCGGCAACGCGCATGTGACAAGTCTGGATTTGCAGGCGTCTATAGACCTGTAGCTGCTCACCATCAGGCAGGCTTGCTTGTTTGCCGTCGTGGTATAAAGAAAGATCAAAGAGACGTTTTAAATTATTCGACTGGCGTCGTCAATAAACGGTTGTCATCTTGGCTAGACCTTACACTCGGCTCAATATGGTAATTAGACCTGCGCGGGCGCAACGGATGCTGCGCCCCGCGCCTATTGTTCGCGCCGCGGTTCAAATGGCTTTGTTATGTCACTTTTCTGCTCCACTGGCATTGTGACTGCATCTAATTTGAGCTCTCATCAAACCTACGATCACTGACATCCGGTGTACTATGTAACGTTTTCGATCTATTGAATAAAAATGTATATAAGTACCTATAGTAATTATTTATAGGTCATAGTTTTGATTTCTTGTGTACGTCTATTGTTATTTCGGGTATTACAGTAGCCAAACCACGTATCGAATGTCGATAACTTACCACAATACTTATTTAAAACTTGCGCGTTATATATTATTCTTTCTTTCTTCGTAATCCTCAATGTTGTTAAAAGATTAACCCCAATTCATATACACCTATCAGGCTTCAATTAGTTAATTTATGTTTTGTCTGATTCTAACAATCACAACTGTCAAAGTGACAGATAAAGATAAAACATAAATGAACTAATTGAGGCCTGAGAGATGTTTATAATAAGCGGGTAATGAGGGCTACCGTTTTTTTACTCACCAGTTGGCGCCACTGTAGACTGAGCTCCTGAAATACAGCTGTAATTTGTATTAAGTACGTTTGTGAAAACCAAATTTATGCTTAAATAATATTTAATACAATAGACCGTACTGTAAAAATATCGACGAGGCCGCAGTGTTGCGCAGTTCCGCTTTATTTGGAAGAATAGGAGGATTTTCTTAGTTTACCGCTTTTAAAACATTCATATTTAATGACTCGTAACTCATATTTGCCATGATTAATATCCAATATCCTGGTATGGCAAAATTTTCACAACATTGTTAAATTAGAAATAATTCCGCAAATCCCATTTAATTACTATGGAATTGGACATTTCGAAGACCTCAGTTTACACTAGCGCCCCTAGCGGAAATTTCATACGCGATAGTCCTCATTGGATGGATACAGACAATTTTTATTTTAAGTATATTTATCTCTACTCACTTATATTATTGAGAAGTACTTTGTTAATAACTTTCATCAACATAGTGACGTGTGAAGAGTTGTACTTTCTCGAGAACGTTCTCGGATTTAGTATGGGGAATATTCTCGATCGAGAACGTTCTCCATACAAAACAGAGAACGTTCTCGAGAACGGCACAACTACAGTTGTAATAGTCATTGCAGAACTTTTATAGCCGTTTTATATGCTTACACGCTAACTTGCGTCGTATTTCCCGTCATCTTGTCATGTCATGTCATATTACAAAAGATTGGACACTTTGACCCAACCCAATAAAAGTTTAAAAGCTTTTATTTATTTTGAAACCTGTTAAGGTGCAGTGTTTTTTTATACCGACGTAGTATGACGTCGGTTGCAAGCAATCGTACAGCCTGCCTGATGGTAAGCGGCCGGTGCAGCCTATATGTAGATGCAACTGCAAAAGTGTTTAATAGGCGTTGCTGATTTTAAAAATCTGTAGGTTAATACCATCGCCAACACTGTTAGCTGGCCATTTGTAATCCCTATTGCAACAGTATAAAGTCTACCGATGGCCGATTAAGGGTGTTGTTGTCTGTTTGTATACACTTTTATTGAAGACCCTCATACTGTAGTCTCTCGAGAAAAACTCAAGAGCGTTCACGGGAGGAAATTCCTCTGAAACCGCCCAGTGTGCGACCAACGACCATCTAGATTCCAGGGTGTTAGATAATATAACATATACATTACTATAAGATAACGATACTTACATTAAAGAAAAGTTTTTTATTATTGATGTCAGGTCCACTTTAATTTCTTGAAAGTGCGTATGATCTCCATATAAAGTACCGAAGTTGCCTTAAGAGTAATTTACTGCTCGTTACTTCATTAAACTTCTAATTCGAGTTCTTTGTGAAATTAATGTATTGATTGTGAACCAGGCCCTCTATATTTTGTGATGGAAAAGGTTTACTTTAGTTGTGAAATCTGTGTTTGTGGTCTATATTACAGCAAACGCCTTCCTAGCCCAGTCGGTAGTGACCCTGCCTACGAAGCAGGAGGTCCCGGGTTCGAATCCTGGTCAGGGCATTTATTTGTGTGTTTATCACAGATATTTGTTCTAGAGTTATGGATGTTTTCTATGTATTTAAGTATTTATCCATATTTATCTATTATATACATATATCGTCGTCTAGTACCCATAACACAAGCCTTATTGAGCTTACTGTGGGCCTGCGTCGATTTGTGTAAGATTGTCCTGTAATATTTATTTATTATTTTTATTTGATTATATTGTTTCGTTAAGGAGTAGTTATTGCTCCATTTAATTTTAAGTACGATCTGTGTGACACGGAATTTTTACTCGATTTGATTTGTTTAATTAAATTGTAGATTTACGGAAAAAAATCTGTATCCCTGTTTTTTTTAAACTGCTATTAGTTTATTTTATCTAGTAGATGCCGAATAGTTAAACCAATTAAAACAGTTTCATTCAACTGATCCATTTACGCTTTGGTAAATCGACTTGTAATCAATTACCCCGAAATTATTATGTTTTCATTGAATGTTTCTTCCTAGTGTTATTAGCCATATCATGATAGCGCAGTTGCGTTTAAAATCCACTAAATCCGGCAACCGTTCGGAAACTATCACAATAAAAGAAATCCGCTGCAGCACAGCGTGAGTTTGGCAAAAACGCTAGATTTACATGTGCAGCGCGATTGCCAAATAGTGGGCTGACACGCGAACGCATGCGCGAACTGGAGCGGAAACGCACTGCGACTTTAATTACTTACCGGGCGAGTCGAAGATTCAAACAAACTATAAGTTATGTATACGATACGAGTAGGTTAGGTTAGTCTTTACTGTGAATCGCAACGGTAACCTTAAAGCGACCCGTCCAGCTAGCAGTTCTTCTGCAAAGACGCAGAAGCGCTGACCAGCACACAAGGAAACGGCAAGAGAGAGATTCTCATCAGCCGACCGAGCAAACTGGCGTGCTTATGTGTTGAAGACTAAAACTCATTATGGGTCGTTGCGCCAACTCATCGCCAACTAAACTAAGTAATTAAGACACAGATCAAACTTACTTAGAAATGGGGGGGGGTTACCCCCAACCTCTAAAATTTGATTATTTGTCCATGTACGGGTATACTCGTATCGCTCGTATCATCAATTTCGAATTTAATGTTATGTTCCTGTTGCTCATAGGCCACGTTACACTGGGTGTGCCTGGGACTGTTGCATAGCATACATATATAATATTTAGTCTCATTAGGTAGGACTAGTCGACTAATTACCTACATATGTCTGGGTTCAAATGAGCTTGGGGTTAACATACCGTAGTATTCAATTAGTTAAAAGCATTGCGAGAAAAAAAGGACGTAACGATTTCGTAAATAGGTTGTAGATATAAAAGTGTCTAAGGAACAAAACAGTTTCGGTACGTATAAGTACTTGTGGGTTTGTTTACCACACTTAATTGCGGACGCGAAATTGTGTTATCGGCAAAGTACAATGCCTAAAATGGAAACCCATGCTAATGAATAGTAATGAATAACGAAAAACATTCGTTCAAAAAGTAGTTTAAATAGCAGTTACGGGTCTTAAATACTAATATTAAGTCCGGACCACATATCCAAACTTATGAAATATATCAACGTCCTGGTTTCAATTTAGACTGTAACTGGTTGGGCTATAATTACCCATTGGCTCCTTTTATGGAAACTCGTATCAACTTTGTTTCGGCTACTTTAGGTCCGTATACATACATACTATGTAGGCTAATAGACCCGTACCGATAAATTATGAAGTTTCGATAATATTAAAGATGCTTATTATTCGCATACAGAGTTCAGGCCATCCAACTTAGCTAATAATAATAATTTGTGTCATCCTAGGTTGTTGCGTAGGCAGAAACTTACACATTTCTTTTTTTTAACATTATTCGTTAAATAGAAAATTAGAGATCAAAATTGTTTTTTCACTGTAACAACAAAGTTGTTACTGACGCACGGACGCGTTTTGTGTCACTTTCGTCAATGGGAATACTGACGTTCAATCAGCACATATATGTGGACTTTTACAAGCCTATATAAAATTAGAGTTGATCGATTAGGTACTGTGCTTTCTAATATATCGGTATCTATTATTTGAATAAATTTGTGCCATATTAATCAATGATATTTTGTTACTTTAATTTTTTTTCTTGTATGACCCCTGTTAACAGTACAATAAAATATTAAAGTTATTAAAGTTTGCATCAATATTTTTATAAAAGCGTATCGAAACAATGTTTGAAATTTGTGTCATTATAATCAATGGATTATTTTTATTTTTCAGAATGAAAACTTGTTTTGCGTAAACGGCATGCGCGGGGAAGGGTAAGGCACGGGCGGGGTTCATGTGCCGACCAGGCTGCCTAGCGGCTTGTTTTCTATTATTACTCTATGCATACATATAGTAATAGTAGTAATAAGTGCGACAAAGACAAACAGCGATTTTTCAGTCGCTCTTCTTTATTTTTCATAGTAAAGAAAGCAATAATATAAAACTTAAGTAAGTTAAGGATAATTAATGTAAACGTAGTCCATAAGGGACTACAACGGCGGATCTGTGTGCCACGGTAAACCTAGTTTACCATTTAAACAGTATTTTGGCAAATTGTCACAGATAATTTGTAACTAATAAATATGTAATTTATGCATCAAGGCGGTTTGTTTACAGAGTGGCTATCGTGAATCGCGAAAATCGAAATATCGTTATCTGCCTCTCGGTTGGACTAGCAAAGGGCCGGGCTGGACTTAATAAATTTTTCATCAGTGTGATGTCATAATAAGGCTGTTTTTATTAACTTATCGTATATAACACATAAAAATAAGCAACTTTTCTTTAACACATTTTTTTTAACCCAATAATTTCGTAGTTATTGTATCTACGTAGGTACATTTTATGATTTTGCCGTATAGAATACGCTAAAATAAGCGTGTTTTACTTGAGAAACTTTTCTCTAAAATCAAAAATGGCCGAGACAATGGACTTTGAACTTGTATATAATTTGGACTTGAAAAAAAATACCATTGACGGGACGTTATTATAACAAGTACTTTTTATGATTATTCTGTATAGAATACGCTAAAATAAGCGTGTTTTAATTGAAAAACTATTCTCTAAAATCAAAAAACCGGCCAAGTGCGAGTCGGACTCGCGCACCGAGGGTTCCGTACAAACCTATAACAAGCAAAAGTTGTAGTATGTTTATTACTAATTTCAATTTAATACCTCTACGCGTTTACGAGGAAAAAGGTAGTCAGTTTAAAATAAATAAAAATATTTTTGGTATGATTTTACTAAAAATGTCTACTTTTCGTAATTTTTCCTCTATCTGTGCTATATGAAGTTTCTTCGTGCCAAGTTTCAAGTTTCTGAGTTTACGCGAAGTACCCTTTAGGTTTTGAGTTTCTTGCGAGTACTCAGTTTCAAAATATGCGACTTAAATTGCTATTTCTTTTGATTGGGATGACATAAAAGTTTGGTTTTGCTACATCTGAAAGGTCCTGTAGCCCTGAGTATTTGACATGAATTTCAATTTAATACCTCTACGCGTTTACGAGGAAAAAGGTAGTAAGTTTAAAATTTAAAAAAATATGTTTTTGTATGATTTTACTAAAAATGTCCACTTTTTGTAATTTTTCCATTGTCTATGCTATATAACGTTGCTTTGTGCCAAATTTCAAGTTTCTGAGTTCACGGGAAGTACCCCGTAGGTTTTGCGAGTGCCGAAAAGCTATAAAATTTGCAGCATAAACGACTATATATTTTGATTGCGTTAGCTTATAAGTTTGATTTTTTCACAGCTCCAAGGGACAATAGACCTAAATATTTGATAAAATTTCAGCTTGATACCTCCACGCGTTCCTGAGAAAAATGGTCTTGACAGACAGACAGACAGACGGACAACAAAGTGATCTTATAGGATCACTTTGTTGTTCCGTTCTTTCCGTTTTTTCCTTTCGAGGTACGGAACCCTAAAAATGGCCGAGGTAATGAACTCTGAACTTGTTCCTCCTTTTTGTAAAGGGTCGGCAACGCGCATGTGACACCTCTGGTGTTCCAGGCATCCATATGCTACTGCTTACCATCTGGCGGGCCGTATGCTTGTTTGCCACGTTGTGGTATAAAAAAAAATTAAACAAAATAAACGGAATAAAAACAGAATCAATACAAAATGACAAAATAAAAACAAAATACAGACGAAAAGAAAAAACAAAAGATTTTTGAGATTTTTGAGATATTTGAGATGTTGAGATTTTTGAGATTTTTGAGATTTTTGAGATTTTTGAGATTTTTGAGATTTTTGAGATTTTTGAGATTTTTGAAATTTTTGATATTATAGAAATTTTTTAACTTGACTTTTTTCATTTTGTCACTTCTCACTTTCACTTTCACTTCACTTTATTCTATTTTTCATATTTTATTTCATTCCATTACACATGTTTCTCAATGCTTTTTCGTGACGGTCACGTGACTTTTTTTCGCCTAGCCGCAACCCTCCGATAAGGAACTTCGATCCAATAAAACAGAACTAAATAAAAATATTACGTTGCGTTTTCTACCCATAATTCACGATGCTTGATATCTTCGAAAATGTACTCAACAGTCTAGTCAATACACAAACAAAGCGGCTACCGCTCAAAAAGGTACGTATTGGCGAGACACGCACGAGTTCATTGCCCTACTCGCCGGCTTCCCGCGACTCGCTCCTCCGCTCAGTTCCTTTGTCGAGTATGTCAGCTTTATCACCCCGCGCGCGCCTCCGTGAGCAAGTACCTACATCGTAACAGCTAAGATGCCAGCGCCTGGTTGACCCATGGATTAGCTTGTTAAGAAGCGAGCCGGGGGTCTACTTCTAGTGGTCATTACAGAAGTAAGCCGAACAGGCGTACCATCAAGGTCACGCGCTATAGTTAAGAAGATTTCCTCTGAACGCAAATATTGTTTCTGTTTAATTTTAGACGAAATATCATTGATGAAAGTGACACAAATTGAAATATCTACTTTAAAATCCCTTTTTAATTATTAGAATGTGAACTCTGATGACTTTAATAATTTATTAAAACGATAACAGCCTAAAAATACGAAATTACCAAGAAACTTAAATTTTCATTGCTTAATTTGACACATATTGATTTTATTGACATATTTTGAGGTGATGATATAGTTAATCCTTATTTTATGAACTCTAATTTTTTATACGTAGTTTTTTAGCGTTGTCATACTATATAAAATTGCACTCGACGTAAATGACACAAACTAGTTTTGTACAATAATAAAACTGTTCTAAATACAAAGCAGTTATATTTTCTAACTCTAATATTCTTTTACTCAAGTTATGGCAAGCTAAAAAAGTTAACCTCAAATTATTGAATTACAAAAAAAGCACCAATTGAATATGACACAAAACGCACTGAAAGATTCTCATGTACACACTGTATTTCCAACTTCAATAATAAGTGACTTTAGAATTTTCCAAACTTAACCCTCAAAATATTGCCAACGAGACGGGACTATAAATAATGTCAATTAAGTTAAGACATGTCGACGAAACATTTTTAGTCGTATTTCTGTGAGTACGAGTAAAGACACTTTGAAATTGTGAACTGGCTAAAGTGGAATGACTGTGAAATATGTTTTCGTTGCTTTTGCATTGTTTTGAGTACGAACTAATAATTGCTGTCTGTAGGTACGTGTGTGTAACATGAAAACTGTAGAACATGTTGACAAATTTAGTTAAAAAAAATAGTATTACTTATTAAGGTTAAGCAATAGGTAATATCGGATTCATAATTGCATACCCAATTTATGAATGAATTCATTGATAAATTGGGTATGCAATTATGAACCCGATAGTACATATATATTTTCGGAAACTCCTAATTCGACTTTTATATCGATTACATTCCTATTTTATACGGCTTTTAATTCTATCGACTACTGTAATGGATCAGTGGGATGCGCCAGAGTTGCAAATATTGCGTATAAGTACGTTAATAAATCTCGTAGGCAACAGTGTAAGACCGTTGTGTATAATTATGCTAAAGCTACGCATTTCAATAGGTTTCTAGGAAAATATGCCACTTTTCATTTATGCTCTATCTCCTGTTTTACTATTAATTTACAGTATGGTTTGTTTACTATGAACACCTTGGCTATACTATAAGTAGTAACTTTACTTATAATTTACGTTAATTAAACTTTCATAAATATGTAGAGTTCAAACTTAAATTACTGGTCTAAAGATTAATTTAGCTAATTCCGAATTTCGATGGAAATATTAAGAACCAACCACAGCAAAAACATAACGTTTCCACCTATAATGTGTAAATCGTAGTGAACACCACCTTTAAATGCAACATATTAATGAGTGTTCCTCAAGATAACACACAAAATAATTAGGTATTTGCTACCGCCGCTTAAGTACACGCACATTTCATAGCATATAATCTCAATCAGCTCCATTCACGCACTATGATTAAAAAGATAAATATTAGAAATCAGTCAATGACAATTAGCAGCAACCTGTCCACCCACTCCGTGTAATCGGCCACTATTATCATTATCGTTGAGATTTTTGCTCTAAATGTACAGTCGACGATATGTTTACATTTATAGACCTTATTCCTTTGTAATAAGGTGCTAAAGTGGTGTGTATATCTTTGACGTTGACTGTATTAGCAACACTTTTTACTGACCATTGCAGGACCTTATCTCGATGCAATAAAGCATACATTTAGTGAGTGAGAAGTAGAGTTTTTTTGCGCTGAATGTACTAACAGCGCCGCACTTTTACTAATCAATTAAGACTTTACGTAGTTCTAATAAAGATTACTTTTGGCCAGTTACCTGTAAAGATGTAGGTACACATTGACCGGTGTCTGCGTCTGCGCAGGTTTCATTTCATCACCTGGTTAATATTTATGATAATGGTAGTAGGCCACTACACTGAACATAATTTTACACTGTAGATAATTTAAAAAAAAAATTTAAACATTTGAACTCTACTAGTATTTATTTAAATTTTAATTGAAATCTAAATAATAGGGAAAGGCAAAAAGTATGTTCGGCAAGAAAATGTCGACTTAATTAGAAATAACTTGAATATTTATCAATAAAATAACTTGGATGTTTAGATTACTGAAATTTTATATTATGTTTTAATTTACAGATTCAATTACTTTACTTTACACACGAAATTTAATTACCATGCTTAATATTAAAACATCTTAGAAGGTTTAGAAACTATCAGGTAGTTTTGTACATAGGATCGAACGTTAAAATATCAAGTAAATACTACGAGATACTAGCCTACTAATACTTTTCTCTACGATCAAAGATATGTATGTAGATAAATAAATAAATAAATATTATAGGACAATCTTACACAAACCGATCTAGTCCCACAGTAAGCTCAATAAGGCTTGTGTTTTGGGTACTAGACGACGATATATATAATAGATAGGTAAATACTTAAATACATAGAAAACATCCATAACTGAGGTACAAATATCTGTGATAAACACACAAATAAATGCCCTTACCAGGATTCGAACCCAGGACCTCCTGCTTCGTAGGCAGTGTCACTACCGACTGGGCTAGGAGGCCGTTAAAATGCAGCCACGCAGATGAAAACATCCTTTGTTTTAAAAACAATGTCAACAACCGCACCACACAATAAACATGGGATATCTCAACGCCTTTGTTTTGTCGTGTTTTGAATTTTAATGATCATTATTTTTATTTCTTTGCCTACCACCACTATTTATAAATTTCTAACAATGGACGATTCATCGACGTTACTATTAACAAATGCTTTTGACACTGATACCTACATTAACATTACAAAACAAATATTAAAATAATTTACTTATACCTAAATGTTATTTACTTATAACATTTAGGTATATTATTTTACATTAGCATCTATAGTCTTGGTTAAACCGTTAATAACTAATACGTGTTCAATAATTTCCTAAATTACTGAACGAGTTACTGTTTCACTTTAGTGTTATCAGTGTTATAACTATAAGGTAAGAATAATAAAGGACTAGTGCTAAGTTTATACTTAATGTAAAGACCAAATGAAATCAAAAACGGTTTTTTAAAATCTGCGACTTTTATTTCCAAATTACTCACTACTTAGGTTAGAGTAATTTTGCAACGAGGAGTACATTTTAAAATACACCTTATTTCTGCCCACTTACAGGTACTTACTACATATTTTTTTTAAATTACCAAGCTGTTATTTATTAAATACTTGACTCCTTTATTTCACTTGTTTTTTTTATTTATTGAATAACATCAGTACTTTTAATTGAACTCCCAGGTGAAGAAAATTCCTGGGCCGACACAGTTGGCGTGATGCTCACTGCTGGCCTACATCGGACCACCTACTTTTTCTCGATACCCATTATTGGCTTTCTAGCACTTACATTATGCATGTAATCTAGTGCAATATTCATTTTAAAGCACTATCAAAGAAAAAAAAACAACCGTTAACTTGCTTAATATGTTATTTGTGAGTTTATATTTTAAACCAAAAAGGCGGTTTTCTTACAGTTTCTATAACCTTGATTCTGGATCAATCTACCTGATATTAGATTTTTTCTGCTGTAGGTAATGTTAAAAAATTAATAAAAAATAAACTACTTATATGAAATAGTCATGTGCAAAAAAATCAATTCAGTTATAGGAAATTTCAAAAAACTTTAAAAAACTAACAGCTCTAAGATACAAGAAACAAATAGGTATTTATCGTTCAATAGTTAAGACTATTTTACAACCCTGACCCTTTCTTTAAACGTCTTTGGTAGTAAACAACATTAGAAAGAGAAAATACATTGTAAACAATAACTGGCTGTATAAGGCACAGCAGGCAGAGTCAGTCTCCCTTGTATTGCCTTATCAATACCCGGTTCTGATAGCAATCAAGCACTTTCGATTGCTCGGACAGCTTTCCTTGGGTTTGTTTAGTGGATTTGTCTATCTTGGGTGGATGGTTTGACGTAGTTTATTATACGTGGAAGGATTTATGTCCAGTCTTTAAATACAAAGTAGGAACAGTTCTACAAGTAAACCGGCACTGGTCAAAAGATCTACCGTTACCGTACAGTATAAAAAATGTCAACTTAAAACTAACTTATAATTTAAGAATTTAAAAATCACTTAATAAGTCAACTAAGAACTTAGAATAATAGAATGTCATATAATATATATTTTTAAATTTAAATTGTAAATGTCTGTTTTGTTTTTGATTTTAATTTTAAATGTGCTTTTTGCAGTTATCGATAGACTGAATAAATAGTAAACATGAAATTATTTCAGCACCTATTTCCCACAAAATGTATTAATTTTGTGATAAATCTGTGTGTTCGTAATCATCAAGAACGTCTCTTTATTTAAATCTGTTTTCTTCCGACTGTTTTGTAATCCACATTTTCATCTAGGTTATTGCATAGAGAATTCTTCTTTCTAAGAAATTGTCTTTTTCTGAACCTATTCAAAATAAATATTTTTTTCTTTGCCACCTAATATAAATATCCATAACCGGGAGGCCATTCGATCCGCGACATCGATTCGCCAATTACCAATTAGCGAAATCGCGGTGTTATGCCGAAAGCGCAATTACGGCGAAAGTAAAACACGTGGCACAATTACATAGGCTGCTATTTATATATCCGGAAACCGGGATTACAATCTTCTTAAATAGCATATTTGACCTCCATGGTAAAATTTGAACTTTTTTAAGTACTGGCCGGTATATTTTTTCTTTCTTATTAACGCTCGTGTTTTGTTTTTGACGGGTTTTAAATGTCATCTCGCAGCAAGAATGGAACTCACTCGTGAAAATATTCGTGCTATGATTTATTATGATTTTCGGCGTGGTTTAACGCAACAACAGTGCATAGATCAACTAACTTCAACTTTTGGTGATGAAGCCCCATCTAAAACTACTGTGTATTACTGGTTTAGTGAGTTCAATCGTGGACGTAGTATGCTTACGGACGAAGTTAAGGCAGGTCGCCCGAAATCGGTCGTTGTACAACAAAATATCGAGGCTGTGCGAAAACTTATAATGGACGACCGACATGTTACGTACCGCGAGATAGAGGCGACTCTGGGTATTTCTATGACCAGCATTAATAGCATATTACATAATTATTTGGCTGTAAAAAAAATTTGTTCGCGTTGGATACCCCACAACTTAACAAAAGAGCAAAAAGATGCTCGCGTCGAATGGTGCAATAAAATGTTAAAAAAATATAACCGTGGTGACTCAAAAGCCGTTTATAACATCTATACAGGTGACGAATCCTGGATCTATGCATACGATCCCGAAACGAAGCAACAATCAACGGTATGGGTGTTTCAAAATGAGCCGAACCCTACGAAAGTTACTCGTGCAAAAAGTACATTGAAACAAATGGTGGCCTGCTTCTTCGGTATTAATGGCCATGTAGCTACAGTGCCACTAGAAAACCGTAGAACGGTTAATTCAAAGTGGTACACGACCATTTGCTTACCGGAAGTATTTGAACAAATTCGTAAAACTAACCAGCGACGAAGAATCATTCTTCATCATGACAATGCCAGCTATCATACGTCACGCGAAACAACTCTATTTTTGGAGGGTCAAAATGTGGAATTAACGGGTCATCCGCCGTACAGCCCTGACTTGGCACCCAACGATTTTTATTTATTTCCAAATATAAAGAATAAATTACGCGGTCAACGATTTTCGACCGCTGAAGATGCTGTCGACGCATTCAAACAACACGTTATGGAGGTACCTCAGGCGGAGTGGCAGAAGTGCTTTAAAAATTGGTTCACGCGAATGCAAAAGTGCATAGATCATCAAGGGGAATACTTTGAAAAACAATAAAACCATTTTCAGCCGTGTACGTTTGTTTGTTTTTTTGTTTCCGGATATATAAGTAGCAACCCTCGTACCATGTACGCTGTCGATGTACTTCTATTGCATTTTGTGCTAATTCAGCAATATATGTGAAAAAATCTCCTCAGTCATGCACCGCAAAGATTGTGTGAGACAAATCGCGTAATAATATAAATATATATAGGTAATATAAATATATGACTGTTGGTTTTACTAAAAACATTAGGAGTGGTGGTAAAACTGAACTCCTTGGCTTAGCTCGAAAAAAACAGGAATGCCAAATTAGGTCCGGCTTGCGTATTAATGTTTTTAACGCGCCGTCGTTGATACCTAGCTTTATTATTTTTTATTTTTATAAGTAAAGTTCATGTACCTAGGTATACAAGAAACATCCTTCTGACACTTTATATGAACTTCAAATGCAAAGTAGCTAACTGGGCCTCAATTCGACATGGCATAACTGACAGTAGCTAGCGAAACAACTATGAGATCACACTTTTGTGACAGTTGAAATTTGGGGTGGAATCACTCAAGAGTGACATCTAAAATGGTGGCCATAGCCATAGACAAAACGCTCTAGCGAGACCTACTGATAGATTGATAGTTAGGTGTGGACACGTGTGGACAGATGGATTTCACTCTATCACCTAGCGAGACAAGTGTGAGAGCCACGTCTCGCAGTTTGGCATGTGGAATCGTGGCCCTGGATTAATATAGGTAAAATGTACCTCCAATTGCCAATTGTTTTACCTCTGATTATCCTGTTTGTAACTTGTATTTTATGTGTTTCTTTATTTTGAGGTGTGCAATAAAGAGTATTTATGTTTATGTTATGTTATGTATGTATTACGTTATCATCATAATTTAATGCATTTATGTTCTTTGCCAATAGTGCATACTAAGAATACGGCTGTTTAAACAACTAGCTAGTCTATAAAGACGAGTATCAAATTGGTTATGTACAAGGGTATTTCGTGTAATCCACTAGTTTAATAATGTATTTAGCACGTTTAAGACGCCGGCGCATTTATGTCATATAATTTATTTTTTATTTTTATTCCCTAAAAGGAGATCGTCAATTTTTGTTAGGTGATCTGGCCCAGATTATTTAGGTCCGTTTATGAATGATTCTTACCTTTAAACAATCGTCATAATTTCTAGATCAGGACGGTGGTAAAAAAATTGGGAAATATAATGGGAAAATTTAAAAATCATGCATTAAAAACTTGAATCTGACAAGGACAATATTTGAAAGCGTGCATGCCTATGATTTATATATTAATGTAAAAAAGGTACCGATTTTTTAAAGAAAATGTACAAAAGCGGACTTAAAAACAAAACGGGAATCATGATGAAATAATAAAAAGTCATATTTTGATCGTATTTATAGTTCCTGTATTTCGGTAAACAAAGACGGCTGTCAAACCATCGTTGATACTATTAACTGAACATTCCTGACACCTATTGCGAAGGGATAAGGTTTACCACCGTTAAGTGCGATACCACTAGTATCTGACATTGCAAAATTGAAAAAAAGATGCGTTTTGATATCGAAGGAGCATGATATGATGTCATTATGAAACCCACTTCTAATATTCAAACTCCAATCAAAAATGCAAAAATACGCATTTTCAATCTTTAGGTGTTTTAATACAGTCGATTTCTAATTTAAACTTCCGTATTCGTAGGCTTAGATATTATTTTAATATTACAATGTTCTAACTTACCGAACAGTATCAAAACGCAGATTATGTAACGGTAGAAATTGACAGTGTCAAACCAAAAACAAACCCGTTTCAGTCCAGGTGAAGTTAAACTTTATGTCAATGCCATAAGGACGTTAACGACTTGTCTTGCTGTATTTTAATCGCGGAAAGATCAACATAATGTTTATTTATTTAGTATTTCTAATTTCCGTTTCATTTTTTGTAATATTTTGTCTACATTAGTAATAAAATGAATATTTATTTAACATTGAAGTACAAACTGTATACGGTTTATATCAGGGGGCCCAGAATTGACGATCTCCTTTAATGTCAATAATATTGATAGGTAGTTAAACAATTAGTGAAATATAAACCATTCTTTATATTCAGCCTCATTATTATATGACCATCAATGAGGGTTTCCGCGATCGAGTTTTTCACTAGATGGCAGCACCGTGGCGAGAGGTCTTTTTGACAGCAGCTGTCAAAATCCACCAATCAAACAAAGTATGATTAGACAATCGTTTGAGCTTCAAGATGGCTGCATCGTGTTTGGAATAGTTGTTTTTTGCTCATTTACGTAGTTCAGTGTGTAATATTGATAGCTTATTGTGCAGTGACCTAACGAACAAGTGTGCAGCTAATGAAAAATTAGTTTCAAAACGCGCATAACCTCCCTTTAGTTGAACAAACGGTTATCCGGGATCTCGGCCACCCACGTAGTTGTAAGGGGGCTATCACTTTACAATCAACAAGGCCTTAGCCGAACAACGTTGCTTTTATTTTATTTTATAAAAATTGAATAAAATCATAAGTACAGCTTGACATTGGCAGAATTCACCTCGCCAAGACCGGCGAGGAGTTAAAGCCATTAATCAAAAAAAAAAGGATGATTAACCATGATTGGTGGATTAAGACAGCTAGACCTCTCGCGACGGTGCTGCCATGCCATCTAGTGAAACTCTCGAATATCTCGATCGCGGAAATCCTCATTGTAATATGTGTAGAAGTTTAGGGCTAGCTCCAGTGGTTTTTTACTCCCCAGGAGCGGGGCGTCCGTAAAACTCGATTTCCAGCGGTTTATCTGGTTTTTAAGAATTTGAGCAGAGTAGGTAATGAAAGCTAAATTAGCTCCGGTTTGCCAACGAATATTAAAGATACCTCACCATTGTTACTGACCGAAAAAAAATAACAAGATTCTTGTTGCAGGAAGATACATCCTATACCGAAATACTTAGTTAAAAGGAAATATAAATAATAAATAAATAAATATTATAGGACAATCTTACACAAATCGACCTAGGCCCACAGTAAGCTCAATAAGGCTTGTGTTTTGGGTACTAGACGACGATATATATAATAGATAAATATGGATAAATACTTAAATACATAGAAAACATCCATAACTCAGGAACAAATATCTGTGATAAACACACAAATAAATGCCCTGACCAGGATTCGAACCCGGGACCTCCTGCTTCGTAGGCAGGGTCACTACCGACTGGGCTAGGAGGCCGTTAAATATAAATATATGAATACTTTACAGAATGTGTCATACTCACTTGAACGGCATGGGCACAAAACATACGTATTTATTTACTCTTACTACTCTAAAACAATTAATTAGACTATTTTACTTCACTGCAACAACAACAAAGATAACTTTGTACTAAAACAGAAGTATCAAAAACCTCGCAAATGATATAAGTAATGTCGTTTAATAAGGCCCATTTTAATTCTACACTTAGTAAGTTATTGCGAGATAATGGACGTAAAATGCTTATGTTTTTCATTTCAGGTAAGGAATCTTTTTGTGAAAATGAGCAGTAAACACGCTGAGCATGTAACATAAGGTGAGTACACACAGAATATACTCGTAATAGTCTCGCAAACCTTTGTCAGTATATATAGACGGAGAGCTAGCCAACTAAGGAGAACGGAAGAACTAGCCTAAACCCCAGCCCTCTAGTCAGTTTGCTATAGGTACTATGCTTATTTCTAGATCTGGATATCTGGCAGCTGTAAAGTGGCGGAGGTCGAAGCATGCAAGCCACTGTTCTGGGTTTGATCCAATATTATGAATAAATAATAAATAATGTAAATAAGTAGATTATATCATTTCCAAAAGCTTCTGTTGGGGAAAGTAGTACTTAACGTCGTATAATTTATATGATAGTTAATCGCCTAAAAGTTTAGGTGATATTTTTGGGAAGCTATTAAAGCATTTCACAAAAAAATACAGAAATAAACTGTACTTCATGCTTTAATCAGATAATATAAAACATATTAGGGGCCATAAAAAATAATAATTAATAATCAAGCGACAAGATTGCACGAATCAACGTCCTCACTAAACAAGCTCTGTAAGAATTCAGTTTTAGGGTATTAAATATTAATAGACCCAAAGAACTTTTTTGCACTAACAAGACTTCAAACTATTTTATCAAATGCGAGTCATGTGCGTAATTTCATTATTAGCGATATTCGTTCTCAAATCGTTACCGGACTCCTAATTTGCTAGAAGGGTCCTTAAAACATGAGTGTGGTTTTATGAAACGAGCCGCAGGTGAGTTTCATAATAAGATCATACGAGTGTTTTAAGGCCTAATTACGTGCAGTTGCATACACTGCTTTATCTACACTCATATTATTTATCTAAAATGCCGTATTCGGAAACCATAGAATGGCCGCCATTGCACCGCCATGGCCAACTCGATTGTGCCGGCGGTCGCGCGGGCGCTTGTCGGGCTGTCGGCGGATGCGCGGGAGGGTGCAGGTGTACATTATGTTATCAAAACTCATAGCACATCAATAATTGAGCATGAAAAGTTAAAATTACGTTACTGCCACGGATAAAAAGCTTATCATAGTAAAATCGGTCGTGGTAATGCTAGCCATTGCCTACCGTTTTCGAACACGTTTTAGAGAACTTACAATATGAGTGTAGATAAAATATCTTAGAAACGACTACAAGTAAAATCATATCGTAGCTGAAATGAATATGGGTTGCCTGTCTCTGTTAGAACATTCCGAATGAAATGTCGCTTATACATTGAAATTATCTGTAAGTAATTAGTTTCAAAATTAATACCGGTATCTAAATTAAAACTAGTTTTATTAGAACTACTGATATTTCCTAGCTCTAGAAGGTACTCTAGAAGGTCCGAGGAATTGTTCGGATTAATCCCTGCCGCTTCTTTCCGCCATCGTCCTACGCGACAGCATTACCATCATCACCACTTAGATGGTTGGCAGTCCTCAACTGTGCGTTTCTCGAGAAACTTCCTGCCTCGCACAACAAAACTGTGGAATGAACTGTCGTCTGCGGTATTTCCGGACCGATACGACCTTCAAACCTTCAAGAAAAGAGCGTATTCCCATCTTAAAGGCCGGCAACGTGCTTGTGACCCCTCTGGTGTTGCGGGCGTCTATGGGCGGCGTTAATTGCTTACCATCAGGCGATTCGTCTGCTCGTTTGCCTCCTATTTCATAAAAAAAAAAAAGGTACGGGAGTAATGGGGAAGTAGACAGGATAGGACTGTTAGGAGGGTAACGCTTTGTAGAATTATAAATAAATATAATTTACAAGGTAGGTCTCTCAATTTCTATATTATATTATGAGTATAAGATCATGCTGGCTAGGTAGAGAATACGTTGAATACGTAAACTAAGTGACAATCTTGAAATTCGCCTTGTATAATAAACAGAAATAACTGGCAAAATCCTATTCAAAGTTTTTCTCAAGCCGCAATTCGATGGAATTAGGTTTAATTGCAGTATTCGTGCATTTCATATGATTGCATGCATTCCTCGGATACCTACTCTTCGCGAACAATTGCCGCTCGCCTTGACTCATTTACAGTTAGTTTTTATTATGTATACTTACCTAGTTATTTGAATCACTTTAAACATTAAACAAAATTTTGAAGTAAAAAAGTTTCCATTCTGCAGAAAAAACATTGAAAATCGCGATTGACCTTACAACCCTGATTGAAGCGATTGTCAACTGCAGTTACATGGTTGACGGCGATTGATTGCAGGAATTCTGATTGACGCCACCGATTGAAAGTTTCGCAATGCGATTGACAATCGTTATTTATTGTTATATTTTAGTCTCCCATAATCGATTGAAATAAATAAATCGTACTTCAAGGCTTCAAGCAAGCATGTCAATAACGTATGTGCGATCGTTTCAGATCAGGTTAACTTAGATAACTGTCTCTAAATCTATCTATGTATCAATACCTCTAATTACTTGGAAAATAATAGCGGTTATGTTTCACGCTAGCGAAGCTGGAATTTGCTATCAAATGCGATTTCAATCTAATTCCTACACGTAGACTTTTCAAACAAGTATTGACCCCTGATGTACGCTCATTGGCGGACAATCTAGCGTGGAAATGATGAGACCTTTACAAGTAAGAAGAATATACACAGATACAATTTGATTGAAACTAATTGTATTATGTTTTGACATCTCGATGCTTCTTATCGATTTGAACACGGTGTCCAAACGATTTGCGATGAGGTTTGATCACGAGTCTCGAATTACAGAAGCGGTTGAGAAACCGAACGAGCTGTTCTCAATGTTATAGCAACCTTTTACATTTTATAGCAATTAGATAGGTATAATGACATGAAGTAATATACTGTTTTTTGAAATAATGAGAATCTATTATTATTTATTATTTTGATATAAACATTTTTAGTTTTTAGGGTTCCGTACCTCGAAAGGAAAAAACGGAACCCTTATAGGATCACTTTGTTGTCCGTCCGTCCGTCCGTCTGTCAAGACCCTTTTTCTGAGGAACGCGTGGAGGTATGAAGCTGAAACTTATATCAAATACTCAGGTCTACTGTCCCTTGGAACTGTGAAAAAATCGAACTTCTAAGCCAACGCAATCAAAAGATACAGCCGTTTATGCCGCAAATTTCCGCAATTATCGAAACTCGCAAGGGAATCAAAACCTACAGGGTAATTCCCGTGAACTTATAGCACAGATAAAGGAAAAATTGCGAAAACCGTAAATTTTTAGTTATATCATATAATTTTTAATATACCTACAGGTTTGTACGGAACCCTCGGTGCGCGAGTCCGACTCGCACTTGGCCGGTTTTTTTTTAATTGGCAGGCAGTACGATAGGAACAGGTTATTAGGTACACAAATGCTGCAAACACTGTAATTATTTTATTTGAAATTGATTATACCGATACCGTCGTATTACGAAGTTAGATTGGCATTGAGTTTAATTTAATTTAATTTAATTATTTTATTTCATTTTAATGTGTACATTTTTGTTTTGTTCTTTTCAATTGTAACTATTGATATGGACATGCTGTCTGAAATAAAAAAATCATTCATTCATTCATTTAAATCTACTCCCAAGCAATATCTAGATACATAAAGATATTAAAAACCGGCCAAGAGCGTGTCGGGCCACGCTCAGTGTAGGGTTCCGTAGTTTTCCGTCCGTCACAGTAAGTGTCCCCACTTAAGAGTTAAAATAACACTGCCATGTAGGATATGATATGAGCGTTCCACGTACAGCGACATCTATCGGCAAATTAAGTAAACTATTGCGCGCGAGCTTAAAGTATGGAAGATGATTTTTATGGTATAATTCTTTATTGCGTGAACCGATTTTAACCGTTTTTGCTTTATTTTAAAGCACGTCATTTCATTGTAATTTTGTAGAAATTACAGGTACAATAAACACCTACTTATGCGGTTAAATTACAAACTTAGTTCCGAAATTATTTTGTAATTTTTTTTCAAAAACTATTCAACCTATCAAGTTCAAAATAATTTTCCTAGAAAGTTTTTATAAAGTTCTACTTTTGAGATTTTTTCATATTTTTCAAACTTATGGTTCAAAAGTTAGAGGGGGGGGACACACATTTTTTTTCGCTTCTGGAGCGATTATTTTGCGAAAATATTTACATTATTAAAAAATGATTTTAGTAAACCCCTATTCATTTTTAAATACCTTTCCAACAATATATCACACATTAGGGATATAATGAAAAAAAAAATCACTCCCCACTTTACGTATACAGGCCAAGAAAATTAGATTTTTTCGAAGAATTAATTACCAGCAGGCTGAAAATCACTTTAATACCTTCATGTGGTCCTAAATGCATGTCATCCGAGTTTTCCCAATCCCAAGTTACATTACTTTATCTACACACATATTATAACTCCTCAATAACGTGTTGAGTATGACCGCCATTGCACCTTATACTTGCACCAAGTTATATATATATATATATATATATAGGGGGGGGGAGACACATTTTTTTTTACTTCTGGAGCGATTATTTCCGAAAATATTTACATTATCAAAAAATTATTTTAGTAAACCCCTATTCATTTTTAAATACCTATCCAACAATATATCACACGTTAGGGTTGAAATGAAAAAAAAAATCACTCCCCACTTTACGTATAGGGGAGGTACCCTAATAAAACATTTTTTTCCACTTTTTATTTAACACTTTGTCAGCGTGATTGATATACATATTAGTACCAAATTTCAGCTTTCTAGTGCTAACGGTCACTGAGATTATCCGCGGACGGACGGACGGACGGACGGACGGGCAGACATGGCGAAACTATAAGGGTTCCTAGTTGACTACGGAACCCTAAAAAAGATAACGCCGGTTACTTTATGAAAGTAGACTAAGGGCCTGTTTCACAATCTCCAGATAAACTTATCTGCCAGTTAAAATTATTGCTATCCTTTTCTCCAGTCATATAAAAGAAAAGGACAGCAAACATTTATCTGACACTGGAGATTGTGAAACAGGCCATTAAAAGCAAAAAGTATCTAACTAAGTTATCAAACAATCATAACTAATTACTGGTGGAACAATTACAACTATATAAACCACGACTCCGTTTATAAAACTGTTTAATTCAAATAATCATAGTTATCAAAACCACAAGAGCAAGCTGCATAGCGTGTCCAAATCATCGAACTGTAAAAAGTCTCATGTGAAATTTAGTTAATACAGATTAGAACCTTAGGTTAACTTCCTTTGAGATCATATTTCTTTAAAACGTTTCCTGAAGATAGAAGGTATTTAACGAACTAACCTGGCATCTGACGGTGATAGCTTTATATCGCTTGTCAGTCTTGCTGTGACAGTGTAATGATATAATAGCTTATCGTTTCTGGTTGGTATTCTATAATCTTTCGGAATGTGGACGGTTACTATCGAGGTATGGCTTTCGTTTGCTTTTTCACTATACTTATGTCATAATTTCTGTGTGTGGAAAATGTATAGGGTAGATAATTTTTATTCTGCGACTATTATTCAACTTTTACTTACAGTACCTTCGTTCTAGTTTCAGGGGTGGGAAACCCGTAATGAATGTAAAAAGATGCAAGAAACAATAACTTCTACGTGTATTCCCTATCTGATTTGATAAAATCTAAAAATAGATTCGTCAGCGGTTTAATTTGTGTGTTTCTAATGCAATAATTCAATGACCGAATTTTGAACCAACTAATTACATTTATTTAGTTTCACTAAGATTGTTATTTATAATCTCATTAGAAACTTACCCCCTTATTCATAAACGTCTCTCAGGTCTTAATTAGTTAATTTATGTTTTATCCTTATCTGACACTTTGACATTTGTGTTTGTTAGAAACAGACCAAACATAAATTAACTAATTGAGGCTTGAGAGACGTTTATGATAAGGGGGTTAATTGATTCGTTTGCATCTTGGTTACAGCAAAAAATATCTTAAAATTACCTTCAAAGCAGGGACCGGAAAACCCCTTCATTTGATTAATCGTTTCGATAGGGTAACCCTATTAAAGTCTTACCCTAATGATAGGGTTACCCTATCATTGGGTTACCCTATCGATATGGAAATCATTTTGAATAGGCTTAACCCTTTTCAATGTGGTTTCCGAGTCGAATGGGGTAAAGATAGCTTTAATATTTACCGCTTACCCTATCATAGGGCTACCCTTTTCCTGTCTCTTTTCCACGCAGGCAGGCGGTTCTATCTTTCTCATTTGAAATGGAACAGGAGAGGTGGCGGCGGAACAAATTGAGTAAATATCAGATTTGCTGTCGTTTATTCATTCTGGAAAAGTCACACTCACAGTCCAGTCCTCTGCTCACGTACACAACTTTCCATTAAAGAATTTCTGTTAAAGAAATGTGTCTTACGTTCAGTTTATTTTTGCATAGTTCGCACGTACTGATGAGATTGGCAATAATTATTTTGAATAAGAATAAAAACACAATTTTTATTCATATTCAAATCGATTTGACACAAACCAATATTCATCCTCCTTTTGTCCTGTTTGTCCCGGCTTTTGCCACGGCTCAGTTGAGCCTGTGGTCCGCTTGGCAACCTAATCCCATGAATTGGCGTAGGGATTGGTAGTCGTTTTCAGCTAATTATTGGATATACGATTTTTTAAGCTCACATGGTCATTCACATTATAAATATTATTTGAAACGGGGTATTTACCATGTATATTAGCGTTATTGCCTATTGGGCACCCGATATTTCGGGTACGAGGTAAATAAATACCCCGTTACAAATAATTAATATTTATAATTAGGGGATGTAATTCGGAAAATTATTTCTGTTTTATAATCCAAGATGGCGGTTATATACTTTTTACTGAAAAATAGTCATGGTAGTTATTTTCGGTTAATTATTCGGGGTGTATAAATTATATCTGTTTTAAAATTCAAGATAGACTGGTTTTTTTATTATTATTATTATACACGGTGAATCTGAGTAACCCGAAAGATTTCAACCATAAATTCCTGAGGTCATAAGGAGTAATAAATGTTTTACGAATTTAGTTCGATTTCGCAAAAAAAAAAATTTTTTTCATTTTTCCGATTTTTAAAATGCTTTTGAACATAAAAACATAAATGTTATTGGTAAAACTGTCAATTAAAATAAATTAGTACATTTTGGCCACGACCACTCTGTAAAGAGTGTAATGACAAAGAAGAAGAACTCTGAAACTAGGCTAATTCCAGAAAAGTTTATACGACATTTTAGTCTCAGTCATTTATTTATCAGTCAATTATCAGGAATTTATGGTTAAAATCTGTCGGGATACTCAGATTCACCGTGTATATAATTTTTTTTTTTCGTTTTCGTTTCGTTTTCGTTTCGTTTTCGTTTCGTTTTCGTTTCGTTTTCGTTTCGTTTTCGTTTCGTTTTCGTTTCGTTTTCGTTTCGTTTTCGTTTCGTTTTCGTTTCGTTTTCGTTTCGTTTTCGTTTCGTTTTCGTTTCGTTTTCGTTTCGTTTTCGTTTCGTTTTCGTTTCGTTTTTGTTTCGTTTTCGTTTCGTTTTCGTTTCGTTTCGTTTTTTTTTTTCGTTTTTATTTTCATTTTATTTTCGTTTTTATTTTTGTTTTTATTTTCATTTTATTTTCATTTTACTTTCATTTTATTTTCATTTTATTTTCATTTTATTTTCATTTTATTTTCATTTTATTTTCATTTTATTTCCATTTTTATTTCATTTTTATTTTATTTTATTTTTATTATAGTAGTAACAAGTGCATAAAACGTACGATTTTACGCGAGGCGTTTAAAAGTCGAGTGTAAAATGGGTTTTATGGACGAGGGTTACACTCAAGTTTTCACTTCATTTGCGAGGAAATTATTTATCGGTAATCGTAAAACAATTTCAAGTTCTAACAAAAATATTACAATGAAACCAAATATGGTTCCAACCAATTAATTTTTTAATATATTTTTTTGAATTTTTAACATGTGAATTTAGAAATTTTCTGCCAAGTCATCAAAACATTTCGGGGCATTTCTAAACTATTATCAACTCCTATTTTATTTCATTTCATTTATTTAATTATAGAAAACACGCAATTCAAATAATTATAGCAATACTCAGATAGAATTAGCGGAAAAATCATAAAAAGTACAGTCAATTCCTATTGGACGGGAAAAAATTTGTTTGTATAGATCAAAGTGTCAGGAATTCATATCAATAAAATTTATAAGTGATCAATATTGGGCGCTAAGGTGCCAAAAAATGGTAAAAACCAGTTTTTCGCTTCTAGAGGAAAAACTACGGGTCGGACCAAGAATAGTTAAATGTATAAATGTGCGCAATTATAAAACAAAGAGAATGAGCTCCGGTAGAGCAAAATCGGTCCAGAGGATCGTCCGCAATTCGCAAAAAAAACACATTTTTTTTGCAAATATTGTAAATTCAATAACTCGCGTTCCGGAAGTGCTGGAGAGCTGAAATTTGAATATGATGTCAGTTTTGTGGTCCTCTAAAAACCTAGCCTAGGTCTAGTTAAATGTTCAAATGAAAATGTTGTAAAAATGTTGTTTCGAAAAACGTTATAATTTCGGTTTCTATGCATTAAGGAGGAGTTGAACTACAAATTTCCAAATTTACAGATCATTTGACAAGGAATAAACTTGTTTAAATAATCTATGAAGATCAGACACTTTTTGCGCGCGCGGCAGCGGCGCACTATGGCCCAAACGCCCGATCTAGCTGGACAAATTATTTTACACTCATAGACTAAAATTGACTATTTTTATTATTATTTTGGTATAATTAATGTTAAAAAAATTAACCAGTGTAAGTTGACCTTTGTATAAGAATAATTACTAGGGCAGAGGAGATCAGCTAAACATGGTTATTTAATTTTAAGAGAAATGGAGCATTATTGCAAATGGCACCTAAAATATAAGAATACGAGTAGCAGAATTAAAATACTTAAATATAGTTTAAGTTAATTATTAATTTTTTTAGGTGCCATTTGTAAAAATGCTTCATTTCTCTTAAAATTACACAACCAAGTTTAGCTGACCTCTTCTGCCCTAGTAATTATTCTTATACATAGGTCAACTTAAACTGATAAAAATTTTTTCACATGAATTATAGCAAAATAATAATAAAAATAGTCAATTTTAGTCTATGAGTGTAAAATAATTTTGTCCAGCTATATCGGGCGTTTGGGCCATAGTGCGTCGCCGCCGCGCGCGCAAAAAGTACCTGAACTTCATAGATTATTTAAACAACTTTATTCTTTGTCAAATGATTTGTAAACTTGGAAATTTGTAGTTCAACTCCTCCTTAATGCATAGAAATCGAAATTATAACAGTTTTCGAAAATTAAAATACCCTCCCAGTCGATTTAAAAAAGGTCACTTTTTGCAAAATTCGACGGTTTGCAAAAAGTTTACAACATTTTCATTTGAACATTTAACTGTAGTTAAAGGACCACAAAACCGACATCATATTCAAATTTCAGCTCTCCAGAACTTTCGGAACGCGAGTTATTGAATTTACAATATTTGCAAAAAAAACGTGTTAAAACCAGTGTAAGTTGACCTTTTTATAAGAATAATTACTAGGGCAGAAGAGGTCAGCTAAACTTGGTTGTGTAATTTTCAGAGAAATGAAGCATTATTACAGATGGCACCTAAAAAAATTAATAATTAACTTAAACTATACTTAAGTATTTTAATTCTGTTATTGTTATATTTTAGGTGCCATTTGCAATAATGCTTAATTTCTCTTAAAATTAAATAACCATGTTTAGCTGACCTCTTCTGCCCTAGTAATTATTCTTATACAAAGGTCAACTTACACTGGTTAATTTTTTTCACATTGCGGACGATCCTCTAAACAGATTTTGAAATTTTACTGTTCAATTAAATTGTGCAATATATTTTGACTCTGTTTGGCTGTTGAGCCACATTCTTGGTCTTAGAAGAAAATTTTACTTTATGCCCTAGAGCTTAAAATGCGATTTTATATCGTCCACGCACGATTTAAAGTCGAACTTTACGAGCATGAGAAGTGAAAAGAGTATATCTGCCTACCGTGGATTTTAAAACAGATATAATTTTTGCTGGGCATAAGGGAAACTACGCCTTATTGGGATTAGGTCCAGTTTCCACACGATGTTTTCTTACACCGAAAAACCCAGAATACATTCTTATACGCGGAACATTATTTAAAATAAAAAGCATGATTAAATAATTCTGTTAAGAATCAATTACTTTTATTACATTTTCTCGTATATGAATTAGTCCCGACGAAATTATTTTGAATCATTTTAACGGGAATACAATCAACATAAGTTTATTCTTACGATATTTTTTTCAAATAATCATTTTATTCTTGAGTGTCCAACAATGACTGATATTGATCGTTTCATTATACTAGAAGTATCGGTGAACGGCGTCACATTTTGCTGGAGCCATTGAAACAAAGTACTACCTATAACTAGAATAACATAAAATTATATATTTTAACACTTCACAATATGCATTTGATTTTGATTCCTATAAGCCTGGGTCTAAGATTCAATCGACACGAGCCGTCACGCTCGAATGGCAAGAACAAAAACACCGGCACCACACAATGATCTTTTAGCGCACTAACAAGCAATAATAGCGTCTAGATCAAAGGCGTAAGTACGAAAACATACGCAAAAAGATTCTTGTTTGTCTGTAGGCTCGCTCGTGCCGCCCGGCAGCGCTTAGCTCGTAGGGTGCTCGAATAATAAATAAGCCAAATGTATTGGTCACAGAGTTTAAAATAGCTTAATCGCATTTGAAAAACCCTATCTGATAGGGAAACCATATGCTGGGTTGTAACCACTTACCCGAATTAACTGTATTGACATGGTTAGCCTTTCGTTCGGGTAAGTCAAACGATACGCTTACCGAATTGATAGGGTTTTTAAAAACAACTCTATCAAATACCCAATCTAATACCCCTTTAATGGTTACCGGTTCCGGACCAGTGCCTAAAGACAATTAAATGATATGTCTACTGCTTCGCCCGACAAACGTTAAAGATATATCTAGATAATTTGCACTACATTATGACTTTATGACTCTTATTAATACAACAATACCCATGTAATGTCAAATAAGTGTTTGAACGCTAAACACGATAATACCGTTTATTTTCAATTTCACAACTTTTAGAGCCGTGTGATACAATACAACATGGGAGCTGCATGTCAAGGGCGTTTTATGCGTGCTACTTGTTGGGTTAACTTTACTACAATTACATATACCTACTTAACTTCATTCAAAATTAATTTAGCACTTAAATAACGTCGCCACGAAACATATTCAGCCACGCAAACATATAACTTGGTCGTGTTCTTTTATGATGGAAAAACTATTCTCGCAAACACCTATCTTGAACTTAGTCTCATTTGAGTTTGAGCTTTTCGTCTAAGTAATTTATGTAGCTTAGTAAACTAAAGAAAAAAAAGAGATTTTTTTTTGTTTTTTTGGTGGAACGGGACTTAGAGAAGGGCCTCTAGCTGCCCGTGGAGTGACGCCGGGGTGGCCCGCTTTTATTGTTGCAAGGGCGCGGCAAACAATTGCGGCTTGACACAACCTTGTGGTTTTTAATTTGTAATAGGCATTAGCTGTTATACCCTCGAATGCAAAGTTACACCTTTGGATAGCTATGCTGAAGTGGGTCTTAACGTGAAGTAATAAGAGCGTTGTTTATTTAAAATGAGAGTGTTGTAATTTTTAACAATCATGTGTCTAAAAGAAGAAGTTAACTGTTAATAGCATATAGAGATATAAGTTCACAGGTAGGTCAATGTCGTAATTAGAATTGTGTACGATTCTGTTTTAGAGTTTCGCTTTTTGAAATACGTACTGTTTTATTTATTTACATGCATTAATAAACGGTAAACACACACTACATAACAAGCTAAGCTAGTTGAGAAGAAATACAATTAATAAACTATTTATAAAATAACTTAAAATTCAGATAAAATGTTTAACAGACCTGACCCTCCTTATTGTCTAAAATTTAGACATTGGCAGTAAAATTTAATGACTCTAAATCATTACATTTTACTGCCATCGGCAAATATATTAGTCATAATATATGCTTTGTATTCAAAATCCGATGACACACTTGTCCTTGAAAAAAAACACACAAAAAAACTTAATTTATTATTATAGCACAATTATCGGACCATCATAAGCCTCCAAATGTCATCGACCTAATCAGGATGAGATTATTAATGTGTATCAGCAATCACATTAAGCCTTATCATTTGATTCTGCACCTTGTATTAAATAGGCCAGAGTCGGTTTTTCCTTAACTTTACTTGACAATTTTGCGTTTCTTTATATGGAACTGGACTTAAATGGAAACTGGGCTTTGATGTCGATATATCAATATGTCTGGGCATCCGTCTGAGTGGACTTGTGTTCGAATTGAAGCTTTATTGTAGTACTAGTGGGGATATAATCGATTGAAGTTTTTAACACGTGTCTTTGTTTGGTAAACATTATGGGTTGTTGTGGTAATATGTGTCGGACACGCTACTTAGGTTTCAAGTTCACCTAATTACATATATGTTTTATATTCGGTTTATTGTCGGTTAGTCTAGGATGTGTACTTAAAAAAATAACTTAAGTTATGTTAAGTCTAAATTCTTCGATTTATTAAACGGGAATAAAATTCAGAAATGCAAACACCGTATATCGCAAATAAAATTGCCACATAATTCATGTAGAAGAAGTGTTGTAAAACTTAGAAAATCGATTATACTAAGTATAGCAAACTAGATGACAAATATTTGCTGTACCTTAAATTGTTTCTGAAAGTTGTGCTCTTGACAGACAGAGATATATTAAAACTCGTATTATCACCATTTTTAAGCACCTTTTATAGTAATTTATGTAACTGTTACGTTTTAAGGCCTAATTACGTACAGTTGCATACACTGCTTTATCTACACTCATATTATTTATCCAAAATGCCGTATTCGGAAACCATAGAATGGCCGCCATTGCACCGCCATGGCCAACTCGATTGTGCCGGCGGTCGGGGAGGCGCGTGTCGGGCTGTCGGCAGATGCGCGGGAGGGTGCAGGTGTACATTATGTTATCAAAACTCATAGCACATCAATATTTGAGCATGAAAAGTTAAAATTACGTTACTGCCACAGATAAAAAGCTTATCATAGTAAAATCGGTCGTGGTAATGCTAGCCATTGTCTACCGTTTTCGAACACGTTTTAGAGAACTTACAATATGAGTGTAGATAAACACCTTTATGCAACCTCTTTAACCCTAGTAATGTACCGACGAAATAAACATCATTATGAACGTATTTATTACTAGTGGGATTCTAGCCGAGTAATTATTTAATTTAAACACACAATTGTAACGGTATTGAAGTCAACAACAAAAAAAAAATAACTAGACAAGATTAGTGCCATAACGCTCTTTAAAGAGGATTCATACGTACCTATTGCAAAAGCATAACATACTCATACAAGTTAAAGTAACAAGGTATTAAATCGCAGAAGCAGTAGTAAATGTCAGTCGTGTATTCCCCGTTATAAGCTGACCTTTTGATGTTCTTGATCGCCTTGATCACTAATTTGTTTGGAATTGGGAAAATGTAATCTTGCATTCACAAAATTACATTATATGCAGTAATGGTGGGTTTAATTGGTGATATAATGATCGCTAACATAATGTTGCAGAAGATTGGAGGAGTTAACGCGGCGCTAACGAGTATGTTATTGCGAATTGCAAAGACTTATTGTAGGATTTTTTGTAAGATTGCATGATATTAAATTATTTTAGGATTGGTTTAGTGGTTGTCAATTAGTGGGAATAATAAACCTTCATTAGATAGTTCCGTCCTTAGTCATATGGTAAATCAAGGTAGTATTAAAGACATCTGTGATAAGTTTGCAATAACCTTTTGTACTGAAATAGATCAAATAAAACATACTTGTAGTGATATATGATTGATAGAAATATATATGTAAGACGAACGTATGCATGAGATGGCAACCCGTACACATCAGAAATGTTAAAAGTGTGATTAGTCAAATGGATAAAAACAAAACACCGGGATGCGATCTCGTACGTATGTCTGACTTTAAGATAGTCGTAGATAAAGTAAGTCCAGTCATAGCGAAACTTATCAATTTATCAGTTACTCAACACAAATACCCCAACAAGCTAAAAGAGTCCTTAGTGCGTCCAATCCATAAAAAGGTTGGTCCAAACCATAAAGTATATGCTAACTATAGACCAATATCCATTCTGTCTAGTATAGATAAAATTGTCGAAAAATGTATAATTAAACGGTTGTTTAATTATACATTTTTCGACAATTTTATCTATACTAGACAGAATGGATAATGTATAACAAACCAGCTCTTTCTTACAAAAAAATAGTAGGTATAGTAAATGACTGTTAACATGGTTTTCAAAAAAACAGAAGCACTGCCACTCTCTTGTCTGAATTCACAGATGAAATCAATTCTTACCTAGCGGATAAAAAGTTTGTTATAGCCATATTTTATGACTTTAAAAAAGTATTCGACACTTTAAAAATAAACACCCTTTTAAGGTGACGGGTATCGCGGTTGACGACTGCATTTTGCGTTTTTATAATCGCAGCTTCCGCTTCTGCCATCTAGTATACTTGAGATGAACTATGACAATTCAATGTTGACATGTTTAAATAGTCAAGCAATCGCGGTCTTTTACAGTAAGATGGCGCTTTGATAATGATTCCATTTTATGTGTACTTACTTAATTAAAGTTACTATTGTATGTAGGTAATCAATGACGAAATAATTAAAGTTACCTATAATATAAAACTACTTGACCAACGCACGCCATTACCTACAGTATCATAATCGCACAATTATAATGTTTTATTCTAAATATCCAAAATAAGCATTCATCATGGCGGTTATATTTCTATGTGTCAAGTACGTGTCAAGTCTTTCAAAATAAAAGTTCAAATAAAATGTACTTAACTGAAGATAATTATTTGTAACTAATTTGTTTTATGTCCTCTTCTGCTCTGAAAAATCCAGGTTTTTAGTATCTATAACGAAATTAGAGATGGTCAAAATCGCTTTCAATGAGGACGGTAAAGTGCGTTGGGATAAGACCGCATCGGGAGAACATCGGATAATTCAATTACCTATCTGGAAAATTATCCTTTAGTTGCAAATACAAACCACACATCCTCCAACACTATTGTGTACCTGTACCTAGTTGCATTTTGATATAATGGCGATGCCGCTTTTTTCAGGTACATTAACATTTTACTTAAATGTTTCTTCCGGTAGGTATGCTTAATAAAAACGACTGTTGTTTAAGTGAAAAGTTTAAAAAACCGGCCAAGTGCGTGTCGGACTACGCATAGGAGGGTTCCGTACCTTCAATGGAATAAGAACCAAACTAATAGCAAAAGGTCGTATCTGATGCCTATGGAAGAAGTTTTTTGGAAATGGCTCAAAAATGGCTAAACCGATAATGTTCAAAACAATTTTCGTAGCAAGTATATATAATATAATAAGGCGCATCTTCTCAAATTTTTTCATATTTTTTGGACTTACGGTTCAAAAGTTACAGGGGGGGCTACAAATTTTTTCTGACTTTCGAAGCGATTATATCAAAAAATATTTACTTAATCACAAAATGATCAAAAAAACTTAAATATTATTTTTAAAGACCTATCGATTGATGTATCACATGTTGATATATGGTAAAAACAATTTTTTTGAAATTTAGATACATGTATGGAGCGCCCCCCCTTAAATTTTTTTTTTTTTAATTTAAATACATAACCAAGTAGCGGCATACAGAATACACCTTATGTGTAAATTTTATTCAGATACGTCGTATAGTTTCCGAGTAAAATGGCTGTGACATACGGACGGGCAGACATACAGACAGACGTGACGAATCCATAAGGGTTCCGTTTTTTGCCATTTGGCTACGGAACCCTAAAAATCACTTATTCTTTATTTGACGATCTCCTAGCCCTGTCGGTAGTGACCCTGCCTATGAAGCAGGAGGTCCCGGGTTCGAATCCTGGTCAGGGCATTTATTTGTGTGTTGATCGCAGATATTTGTTCCTGAGTTATGGATGTTTTCTTTGTATTTAAGTATTTATCCATATTTATCTATTATATATATCGTCGTCTAGTACCCATAACACAAGCCTTATTGAGCTTACTGTGGGCCTAGGTCGATTTGTGTAAGATTGTCGTATAATATTTATTTATTATTTATAGTAAATGTATGGAAAATATTTAATTTGTGGCTTTTTAGTACAATACCTAATAATAGGAAACTATTAGAAACGATAGGAATGGAGTCGATTGGCATAAAAAAGCAGCATGTGAAAAATAAAAAAAACAATTTTCATAAAGTATGGGAAAAGTTTTTCTCAATTTGTGGCTTTTCTAGCCGCAAATTATTTTTGATCCCATACAAGAATGGGATCGATTGGCATCAAAAAGAAGTTTACCAAATGTGACCTCATCTCGCATCCTGTATGTTTTTTTCCAAAATCCGTAGAAGACCTTCCCTCAATTTCAAATTAATGAAGATTGATTAATTTGAAATTGAGGGAAGGTCTTCTAAGACCATTTTCGCGTTGCAGCGAGGGATCTGGTAGCTGCCCCCACTGACCCAAAAAGAAATTGAACTTGTATATTATTTCAAATTATCGAAGTTACAAGTAAAAGTAGTTAAGATAAAAGTAATTGCAATTACAAATTATATGTAATCGGGAATACTACTGACATGTAATCCCAATTACAAGCAATTTCAATTACTTAATATAATTGATTTTCATGTAATTTAATTAGCAATTTAATTCATTACAAAAGTAGGTACCATCTAATAAATTACGCCCAACACTGAATAAACATCAGGTTCAAGAGGGTAGTGTGGAGGATGTATGCTATCTGCTGCCGAAGTCGCGCATACATGTGATCTTTATAGACAAAAAAGTTTCGTTCTATAAATTCAATTGTTTGTCACAAAAAATGGTTTGATTTGTTTTTGCGTGGCATTTAAGACTGGATCCAATTAATTGTTGCTGTGAACATTTTTTAAATTGGTACCTAGTTGGTTACTAGGAACAGGTTTAGACACGGGTATGTTATGTCCAAAAGGGAGGTATGGGCACTCCGAATGTTATCTCGCTAACTGTGGTAAGGCACAGTTCAGCGAATGTTATCACGCTCAAATCTGGACCTGGCTCAGAGCTCGACTGGGGAAGTACCTTACAGAAAACCATAGCTAAAAAGCAAATAACTTAATTCAACCTAAAGTTTAAGATTAATTTTTTAACATGTTTTAACCATTTTCATTTATATACCATAAGTGTTTTTTACTAAAAATATTGACAAATATAAAAGCGTTTCTCGTCTCACATAAGAATTATAAATTGAAATTACACAAAAGATTTAAAAACACGAAAAGTCAGCACGAGTAAGTTAATAACATATAAAAGCTTTTGCCCGCGGCTTCGCTCGCGTTAAATTCGGGGTAACAAACCATACAAACTTTCACCCCCCATTTTAGGGAAGTGGGGGGTTAAAAAGAGACAAAAAGTAGCCTATGTCACTCTCCATCCCTTCAACTATCTCCATTTAAAAAATCACTTCAATTCGTCGCCCCGTTTTGCCGTGAAAGACGGACAAACAAAGAAACAAACACACACATACACTTTCCCATTTATAATATTAGTATGGATTAGTTGTATCGTGTCGTGTATAGGGTCGTCACGGTTTTTTGGGTACATTTTTGGGTTAGTTTTGGTTAATTGCCATCTATTTCAAAAGTTTTATCATATCAAAATCCATTACAATATTAAAATACTAGCTTTTACCCGCGACTTCGTCTGCGCGAAATTAACATGAGCCATATGGAATTACATAATAAAACGCAAAATAAAAGTTACTAGTTAGTAAAATCTAAGAGCAAATATAAAACTAGCACGTATGCTATTTCAAGTCAACAGGGAGCAACAATTCCGTATAAACTTACATTCCGTTTTCATCCCCTTATACATACCAAATTTCATCTACATCAGTTGAGCGGTTTAAGCGTGAAGAGTTAACAGACAGACACACTATAATATTAGTATGGATACGTATTATATCTCTTCAAGTAGGCTGGGGAAAAAAAAAGAATTATAGCCAAAAGCGTTTTTTAAAATTTTTAAATTTTGAAACATCTTGCTTCAAAGGTTTGAAACATCTTGTCTTTCCACTCTCAATATTTTTAACTCACTCGTTTTTGAATTATTATGAATTAACATGATAAAGGCGGTTTATAATTATATCTATTATTTGAAACCGTGCATAGGGTGGTTATGCTAGTTTCCCGTCCGGGTTGCCGTCCACCTGATTAAACTGCTACAAATTTATTGGACTAAGAGCTGGCCACGTCAGATATGACACAATAATGAGAGCAATAAAACCTGACTATTGTGTCATATCTGACGTGGCCAGCTCTCCGTCTACATGGAAAAAACTTTTTGAGGTCAAATTTGCCATTGATAATAATTATTTATTCTTTAATTGATATTTTAATTATAAGCTTTTATTTCAAAAACTTGAATATCAATATATCAATAAGTATGGACGGAAAACTGACACATACTCCACTTTTACAAAAAATGTTTTATTATAAAAAAACCTTTCGAGTATGATTTATTCTCGTATAATATTAATCTAAACAAGACCATATAAGCTCTAGAACGATAAGTAAGGGCACTTCAAAATTTATTATTGCATTACAAAGCTGGCAAAATCGATAAGTGGAAGAAAACTAGCACCTAAAAACTTACTAAGAGTACATTTTATTCAATAGTCCAATCTTAAGTAGAAGGAGTAGATTTTGAAAATTTATACAGGAAAAACAGCTTAGGTACACTTCATACTGATTTGAAACAAGGATTAATATTTCGAGAAATTTTTACAAAGGTAAAGCATAAAAGTCAGCCCTGAAAGCTGACCAACTAGTTCAAAAATGGTCCGGTCTTACCCCATCGTACCTTACTTATTGTTTTTTTCATTTTAGGGATTGTGAGAAATTATATTGGTATATATACTTATACGATTAAAGTAATTCCATATCTACTTACCTACCTAATAATAATATTAATAATTCACCATATCTTTTAAATCGTACGAAAACGAACATGCAATAAACCATATAAACCTAATGGCGCGACCAGACATCGCAGAGTGCCGGGACAGCCGAGCCGATTGTTTCTTTCTTATTCCATAGTAAAGAGAGAGATATACAACCTAACACGATGATGTGGACAAATCACTGACAAATGCACGAATGTGTTTCAACTTCAAGCGCATTTGATTGTATTCAATGTATCCGTCATTCATATCATAATATAGATCTAGCTTGCAACAGCGCAAAGCAAGAAGCGAAATGAGCAAATGAGAGTAAGCTGGCAACGTCGCCTCGGATGGAAACTGCTCGAACAAACGCACTCTTGTAATATAAATTATGGTAAAAACATGGACGAAGCCGTCTATGGTAAAAAGTACCCATACCCACTGTAAAAATTGAATAATGAATTAGTCTCTTTAATAAGTTGGTAGTTTAAATATATTGGGTAAAAAAGTCAAAATAAAAAGATTAAACTAATTACTAACTTGACTATAGTATGATTTGACTTTTTTTTGTCCAAAAATACCTATAAATCGCTTAGGATCAGGATTGAAAATATAAATGAGAAATGAGATAAAAAAATAAACAAAAAAGTTAACATCAGCCTAGATTTGAACTCGGACATATCTACTTAGTAAGCAAGCGTACTATAACCTAAGCTATGTAGAACGAATTTCCGCACTCAAAATTACTAATCATATTACTCAAATTTGACACATGAAACATGTCTCTGGCTGCAATAGAATAAACGCCTATAAGTTTTATTGCAGCAATTGCATAGTTCTGATTATTACAGGCTCTACAAGGTTTTGCGTCTAAAACCTTTATTAAGCGCTTAATACGACTATAGTTATCGGTAGAACATTAGTAATGTGCTAAGAAGTAATTATGTTTAATTTCGCAACATAGAATTATTTCTGACCGAAATAAAACTTGCGACAAGTTTTCTCCAAACCAGTTTCATAACGATGATATATATACCTAATTATGTTATACAAGACCAAGCACGTATCGGTAGACCGAACCCAACTATATGCCCCTACAGAAAATGTAACATACATGCTCCAACGTGGTTTGTTTTCTTCAAAAACCTTGCACGAAAACACCTCGATTTGACGTGTTTGCTTAGATCGTCGCCTTAAATGGCATGGACGAATGTGGGGTGGACCAGCCACTGAATTGCTGGTTCCGTGACTACCTCACATCACGTTCCTATAGTGTTAAGATTCGCGATGACGTAAGTGATGAAATACAATGTGGAGTACCACAGGGCTCCGTATGTGGGCATGTGTGTTACCTTATGCATGTAAACAGCTTATGTGGAGTTTCACAAAACTGTACTGCACACATGTTTGCTGATGACCTTTGCACTCTACGTGCAGGAACCAATATAATTGAAACTTGTCAATTGGTTCAACAGGACATCGATTCAGTTGTAAAATGGTCCCACGATAATGGCATAATATTAAATTTTGACAAAACTAAATTTCTCATGATCCAGTCGCCCTACATGTGCACTACAGAAACATCTTTGCCTATTTATGTACACTCACAGTTTTAGATGTTTCCATAATAATTTTCAAAATTGTAAATGCCAACCAATAAAAAAAAGTAGATTGTGTTACATATCTGGGAGTTAAAGTTGATAATAAATTTTCTTGGCAACATCACATAAACCACATCTGTAGCAAACTTAGAATTCTACTAGGAAAATTTTACCACCTAAGCTTTAAAGTACCAACTTATGTTCTAAAATGTATGCAATAGTTGAATCTATATTGATTATGCCCTCGATTGCTATGAAAACAAAAAGTAGTTGCAACGGCGATTATTCAAAATTATTTAAAATCTGTAAAATACTTCCAGTTAGTTTAAACATAAATATCTGTTAGCAGTCAACAACCATTGCAATGGAGAACATAACCCAATATTGATACATTATAAGCACACAACAAGGACAGTAACCGCGCGCAAATCTATACATATAATAAAGCTGAAGAGGGTCGAAAGTCTGTACATGGAAGATAATAGAAAAAAAAGTTGGCTGGGGATACTTAGAATCGATAACAGAACACGTTCCAACAATTTTTAGAATTTTTGTCTGTTTATCTGTTTGTCTGTTTGTCTGTTTATTTGACCGCGCATCACGTGAAAACGGCTGAACGGATTTTGATGAAATTTTGTATAGAGATAGTTTGAGTCCCGGGAAAGGATAATATATAGTTTTAATCCCGAAAATCAACCCTGGTGGGGGTAAAAATGGGGTTGAAAGTTTGTATGGAGAATTTTTAACCGATGAAACGATTTAGATAGAAATGAGTATGGAGATAATTTGAGTCTCGAGAAACGTCATAGGATAGTTTTCAAACCCTTGTGGGGGTGAAAAAGGGGGTTGGAAGTTGGTATGAGGAATTTTTTACCGCTGAACTGATTTAGATGAAAATTGGTATAGAGATAGTATGGGTCTCAAGAAAGGACAAAGGATAGTTTTCACCCCGAAAATCAACCCTAAAGGGGTGAAAGGGAGTGGAAAATTTGTAGGTATAGGGAATTATTAACCGTAGAATCGATTTAGATAAAATTTGGTATGGAGATAATTTGAGCTCTAGAAAAGGAAATAAAATAGTTTTATCTCAGAAATTATCCCTTAAGCGGATGCAAAAGGGGTGGAAGTTAACATGGGGAAGAAACAACCAATAAACGCTGTACGTATTTAGATGAAATTTGGTATTGAAATAGTTTATATTTTTTTGGTCAAGGACGGACGGACGGTTTGGACGGGTTAACAAATATGAACACATATTTATTAACCCGTCGATGCTTTAAATTTACCTTTACCCGCTCTTAAGAAATATTTGAAAATATCATTAATGTCAAAGGGTTATTGCAGGTTCGAGAGGACTATTATATGACGGACAAAGATGCATGGCCCAAACCAGAAACTACTACAAAATCATCTAACATTTATAGGACACCGTTTAGGTAGGAAAACATATCAAACGTTTTGTGATGCAGTCAGATTAGGATTTATTTTTCTTTATAATTAAACAGTAGGTACATTATCTGTCTCTCAAGCTGTTGATATGTCTTCTTGAAGAACTACGCATTATTTTGTATCTTTGAGATCTAATAATGTATTACTGTTTTGAAAAAAATAAGTCCCGTCGAGTTTCTTTTCGGTCATAATACTTCTCGGGCCAGAGGTGTAGGGTTAGAACCGGTGGTAGTTTTGGAACGAAGTTCCTTATCGGACGCTTCGCGGATGGGGGCTAGGCGAAAAAAAGTCACGTGACCGTCACGAATAAGCGTCACGTCACGAAAACGCGACACCCATACGATTGAGAAACATGTAAAATGGAATAAAATGAAAAAAAAATGTAAAATAGAATAAAGTGAAGTGAAGTGAAGTGTAATTAAAAGTGAAAGTGAGAAGTGACAAAGTGAAAAAAGTCGAGAACCTAAAAGTAAAAAGTGTCAAAAATTACGAAAATGTCAAAATTTCATAATTTAAAAAAATTCAAAAATTTCAAAAACTTCGTTCCAACCAAGTGTTCCACACCATTCACGTATTTTGTTCTCTGACGTTCATTAGTGCATTGTAATGTGCTTACATTGAAGAATAATAAATATCTTGATCTACATTAATATCATAAATCCTCTATTCCGCTTATGTTCGGAAACCGTATGTAATTACCAGAGCTCGGATTTTTCACGGCAAAACAAAACACTAGCGTAATTTAGCCAGTGCTTGAAATATTATTTTATCGATATCGATAATTCAGAACTAGAAGAAATAAAAGTCACCAAATAAAATTAATATGTAATAAAAGTAATAAAAACATTTGTATAAAGTTACTATATATTAGAAACAGACGCAATTTCTTCTTCAAAATCTACGTCAGTACACACAGCAGCACAAGACATTTTATTTGGGTAATAGTGATAGGAGTAGATGATCATTATCTTTTCAACATTCTCTGGGAGTAAACAGTTGCGTTTATCACTATAAATCCATTTATGTACACTAAATGTACGTTCAACTTCAGTTGACGTCAAGGGAGCAAATTTATAGAATTCATTATCAGTTCGGGTAATATTTTCAGATATGTCTCTTAAAATTTCGTAATCAGGATTTCGTTCGAGCATGGCTTCAAATTTACGTATCACTGGTAAAAGTTTACTCCAGTTTACGTAGCAACGAACAGTATCCAGAATGAGGAAGGATTCCGCAATGGATAAAGTCGAACATTGCAATTGTTCTATTGAAGAGGCTATTACTTCGTAGTTGTCGCGAATGAAATTTAACTCCGGTCGTAGTTTGCGTGTTTGAAAACATTTTTTTGCAGCTCTTATAGCTGCCGAGTCATTAGCAAGTATGGCGACGACATCACGTATTTGCTCATAGTATTGAGCGTAATATACCGCAGCAGATATCCAAGTTCCCCATCTGGTGATAATTGGCTCGGGAGGTAGGGGAATGGACGGATATTTTGCCTTAAAAAGGCGTACACGCTCTGGAGATTTTAGGAATATCTTTTTGACATTCGATATCAACCCATCCACACCTTTGAAATTATCTCGCACTTCTTCGGCAACCCGGTGCAGACCATGAGCTAAACACGTAATGTGTTTCATACGAGGAAACGTTGCTTTTAAAATACGACCGGCTTTAAGCATATATGCGGCACTATCTGTGCAAAGTAAAAGCAAATTGTTTACGTTGTCATTGAAAGAATTATGAAACAAAAATTTTAATTGGTTTATTATTAGGTTTGCTATTGTTTCCCCATTTACCTTCTCTAAAACCTTCGACCCCAAAAGATAAAATTGCTTAGAACAATTTTTTTGCAAAGACCGAATCACCACGTTTGTCACACATTTTCCCATGAAATCTGGTGTTTCGTCTATAGATATCCACAAATAATTGGTTTTGTTTACCTCTCTTATACCCTGTATAGTTTTTTTGTACACGAGATTTAAATAAATTTTTCGCAGGGTCGATTCGTCCGGTAAAGAAGTCATAGAGCAGTCGCAACATAAATTATTGTTGTTGACTGTTGCCCATGGTATGTTGCATGAAATAAGAAAAATAATTAAATCGAAATAAAATTGATGTTTCCTATTTGGTTGCCCCGAACGGTAATTGTGGCGGTTGCTTTTCACATGATTCTCAATATTGCATTTCTTCAGTTTTAGATGCATATCGCACATAGAGCAGTATATAGTGGAGGTCACTTCATTATAGACTAACTCAGGGTGATTTTCAATCCACGTTTTGATCCGATCTTGTACATTACTCATTTTTGTATTAATTGATACCTTGCAATATTAAGTTATTATACGTATATCCAACACGTCGGATTCAATGCGTTGCGAAATAAATAATACCTAGATGCAATTTACGTTTTATACGTAATGAAATGACAGTTAAAGTGTGAATGTCATATGTCATGTGAGATGAAATTTGCAGTCGTTTCTATCATTTTAAATGAGGTGGTATAGTTACTTCGTTCTAAGTTGTACATGCAGACCTACCTCTTTGTTGCTCGACTATGGCAAAGCTAAAATGAAAAGTTATTTTATTACTTATACAGGATGTCCGGTAATTAATGCACAACCTTCTAACCCCCAGTAGGTCACCTTAGACTGATCAAAAATATTGATTTTGAGCTCTAGTAAGTCTCCTGTTTTTCGAAATTTTCGCACGTTTGTTAGTTTTTAAATTTTGACATTCACACTGATAGGTGTACCATCGAATAAAAAAAGAAAAAATGTACTGAGGCAATACCTGTCATATACTCTAGTAAGACTCAATAGGTGTCGATAAAATAATATTTCAAGCACTGGCTAAATTACGCTAGTGTTTTGTTTTGCCGTGAAAAATCCGAGCTCTAGTAATTACCACCATTATTGCAACCAGTAACGTAACATCAGTGTATTATCTGTGACAGTGTGGTAAAAACGTATGAAAATTAACGTAATGAAAATGCGCCCTCATCCCCGACCGTCGGCACGCCCCCCCCCCCCCCTTTCATGCTTAGACTGATTTGACGGGAGGATCGATTTGGATGATATTTGCCGTGGACATGAACGTATAAATACAAAAGTGGTACTGTATCGTCCGATATACACCTACTACTCTATGTTGTCTATATCATGCCAAAAAAAATTATAAGGACAAAAAAAGGATTGATTTTTGAGTGTACTTTTATTAAGTGGTAATTGTAAAATATTTTATCAGGACTACTGTCCTCCAGCGTATCCATCTGTCAACTTTACTTCAAGTTCCGCCTCCAGGGTAGCAGGAGAGAAATTAGGGGTGAATTAGCCGCTTACTGACACAGACCGAATTCCACGCGGGCGGAGCCGCGGGCACAGCTAGTATGAAATATCCCGCGTCACTAATTATTTCGGAGACAGAAAGTTAAGTAAAAGAATTCCATACTTTTTAAATAGTTTATATATTATACCAGAAAATATCCGGCATGAATATAATAAAAATAAATTTAAAAAAAACCGGCCAAGAGCGTGTCGGGCCACGCTCAGTGTAGGATTCCGTAGTTTTCCGTCCGTCACAGTAAGTGTCCCCACTTAAGAGTTAAAATAACACCGCCATGTAGGATATGATATGAGCGTTCCACGTACAGCGACATCTATCGGCAAATTAAGTAAACTATTACGCGCGAGCTTAAAGTATGGAAGATGATTTTTATGGGATAATTCTTTATTGCGTGAAACGATTTTCACCGTTTTTACTTTATTTGAAAGTACGTCATTTCATTGTGATTTTGTAGAAATTACAGGTACAATAAACACCTGCTTATACGGTTAAATTACAAACTTAGTTCAGAAATTATTTTGTAATGTTTTTTCAAAAACTACTCAACCTATCACGTTCAAAATAATTTTCCTAGAAAGTTTTTATAAAGTTCTACTTTTGATATTTTTTTCATATTTTTAAAACTTATGGTTCAAAAGTTAGAGGGGGGGGGACACATTTTTTTTTACTTCTGGAGTGATTATTTACGAAAATGTTTACATTATCAAAAAATGATTTTAGTAAACCCCTATTCATTTTTAAATACCTATCCAACAATATATCACACGTTAGGGTTGAAATGAAAAAAAAAATCACTCCCCACTTTACGTATAGGGGAGGTACCCTAATAAAACATTTTTGTCCACTTTTTATTTTACCACTTTGTCGGCGTGATTGATATACATATTAGTACCAAATTTCAGCTTTCTAGTGCTAACGGTCACTGAGATTATCCGCGGACGGACGGACGGACGGACGGACGGGCAGACAAGGCGAAACTATAAGGGTTCCTAGTTGACTACGGAACCCTAAAAAGCGCTTAAACTGTACCTACTACAAACACTTAGGTGTAATCTGCACTAATGTAAATGTCACTTCAGTGTTTAGCGAAACTTAAGTTAGTAGATTAGTTAAACATATATTATTTAAATTAGGTATTACATAGATACTCATACTTGCAGTCAAACTGTGTAAACAGTTTTGCAAGAAACTGCCTTAAATTTAATTTTTGTACTGTGTTTTTAATAATAATATACAATAATAATAATAAAAAATTATATGGTTTCGAATAACGGATGTGATATTGTTTGTTTATCTCGGATTTGCATATGAAGAAAGTTATCAAGTTCATTTGTTTCGAAACTGAATGAAAAATAACGAAGATTCATACATGATTGGATGAATATCAGCTACTGTATTAATACGCTTAATGTCACATAACAATACTCTTTTCTCAAACATGCTCGGAAATGGTCGCATTTTGTTCGTAAATTGAAGACGCAAAGTGCTCAATTTTATTCTTTTCAAATTTAAAAAGTAAAAACGCAGCGGAAAAAAATGTGTTTCCATAGAATCATTTTACTCCTAGGAATAAAATGACTGTATGAAAATCCATTTTTATCCGCTGCGTTAACTTTTTAAATCCTACGATTGCAAATAAATGACTAAGGAAATGTTGCATTCAGCCAAGTGAAACCTTCGTTCAACCAGACAAATGTCAAAATAATTGCAAACACGTTGTCGCGATTCGAGATGCGCGCGCATTGGCGCATGCGCGTATCGGACGATTATTTGTCTGTGGTAATAGATTTGAAAAAAAAATATGCAAAATAAAAGGCGGCAATTCGTTGTGAAATAAGCTATCGTTTTCTTTAAAATTTATTAAAATAGTAAACAGAGGAGGTTCAAGAGGAATTTCCTCCCAAGAACGCTGCGGCTGTGGAATGAACTCCCTGCCGAGGTTTTCCCAGCGGGCTACAGTATGAGGTTCTTCAAAAAAGGAGTGAATAGGTACCTAAAGGGTAGGCAACGCGCATGTGAATCCTCTGGGGTTGCAGGCGTCAATAGGCTACGGTAACTGCTTACCATCAGGTGGGCCGTATGCTTGTTTGCCACCGTCGTAGATTAAAAAAAAAAAAAAAAAAAAACAGTATGAGCTCAAATGACGACAGTGAGATGGAAATAGACGGCACACCGTCTCATTTGAAAGAAGAAGCAAGCTTAATAATGAACAACTTGCTTTCTGCTAAGTCGCGGGACAAATATAACAGGACTTACGACATGGTACGTTCATGCTGTGGAAGAACAGCCAAAATGCTAGAAATACCTTTTCGTTCACAAATTGCCCTGGAATGTCTAATATAACATTTAACATTAACTAATAACATGCCTTATTTTTTGTATTGTACTATGTCACTTAACCCTTATTAAAAACTTATTACTTATAGTTGAAATTTAATTTGTTTGATTTCCTCACATTATTTGAGAAAAGCACTATGTATACCTCAATGGAAACAGGCATTTTCCGACTCGGACCTTTGCCATGGCATCTAGGTACCTCGTCAGGAAATGCCTTTCTTTCCATCCCTCGGCAACAATGTACTATTATTGCACACCTCAAATAATAGACACAAAGTATACACAAGTCACAAAAAAATTGCAACATAAATGATACATTACATATAATTCAGAAATGAAACCTTTTTTTCCATAACTGGCCAGCAAAAATCGCCAAGTAAAGCCTAAAGATTGGTAAGTAGGAATTTGTTTATTCTAAAAGATATACCTAGCAGTAGCGTAATTGTGCTAGTTTTCGTCCACGCATGTCCGTTTTCTGACCACACTTATTTGCAATATTTAAATTCAAGGTTTTCCAAAATTATAGCTTAAAATTGAAATGTCTACTATTTAAAAAAAACTATAAAATAGAAAAGTTGACCTTAAAAAGTTTTTCCCATATAATTTGTAGCAGTTTTTAACAGGTGGACGGTAAACTAGCATAATCACCCTAACATGTCTACAGGTTGCAGATAAGAAGAGTATACAATTTATACAGATAAATACAATTTATACTTAAGAAGACAGGATGCTAATTCTTGATGTGCTCAAATGTATCTTGATATCTTCATTTATCCCTTGTTCATACGTTCAACAAATCGCCGTATCGTCTATGACTGAAACCCTGAGTCTGTAGGCCGTCGCCAGCTCGTCACGGTTGCGCAATCTATCTCCAACAATGGCTTCATTACTGGCCTGATCTTACAGAATAAGCCTAAACGGTATTATCGCAGTCACGAAGGCGGTATCGCGTCCGAAACGTAAAACGTACCGCGTGCATTAAGATGTTAGTTAAGCTATGTTTAACGTTAATAAGGAAAGATATTCCACTTTACATTGCATGTTTTATGCCGGTACTGTTTGGTTAACGAGTTGTATAACTTGCAACTTTTAGATAACGAGCTGGCCAAGTTGAAGTCACAAAAGGTGCCATGTTCTGGGCGTGCTCAAAACCTCTTAATTATCTGCTTACCTTTATATTTTCGGACCCGGGGTATGTCCTTAAACTACGTCCGGATGGACCCGGGGTATGTCCTTAAACTACGTCCGGATGGACCCGGGGTTATGTCCTTAAACTGCGTCCGGACTCGGGTATGTCCTTAAACTGCGCCAAGGAGAGAGGTATGGGCACTGCGAATGACATCTCGCTAAGTGTGGTAGGGCACGTTCAGCGAATGTCATCTCGTTCAAATCTGGAGCAGAGCCCGACTGGGGAAGTACCTCCACCTTACAGAAAACCACAGCCAAATAGCACTAGACCCTACTCATAGTGTTGTGTTCCTGCCGGTGAGTAAGGTCGCCAGTGAGCTCTAAGAGGATACATTGTGTTGACGACGGAGGGCCCACGGAATCAATAATACGGCCTTTGTTCTTTGTGGGCGCAGAGTGCAGGTGCGGCGATCAGGGAGACCCGGTGAAACGGTTGTCCGCTGGCCGCCCGCAGGTCAGTAGGGTTCCCGAACCCAGGGGTCACTTAATCTCCACCCTGGGAGGCTGAACCGCCAACCTGCGAAAAATCCCTGGTGTAGTAGTCGTGCCGGTGTAGGAGACCGGAGTGGACCCGGCTACTACAACAGGGGGGGACCGGGGGCCCTTCCGTACGCCGTGCCTGCAAATTGCACCTCCCACATCGTTCCTCGGTCGGTTTGTTTCGTCCTCTTGTCCTTTTAGCCGTCGACACAGTGAATCCTCCTTTATTTCCCACACACTCCCCAAAATTATGGCAAAAAAAAAATACAGAAGAAATAGGTCTTCAGCGGAGTCCCCTTCCACAAAAGTGGATTTCTGCAACGTCAGGGGACTGCATTCGAATCTAAACGCAGTACACCACCACCTCGAGTCTGCGCAGCCGACCCTTCTGTTTTTAACGGAGACGCAGATATCCTGCCCGGCCGATACATCATATCTGTTATACCCCGGCTATGTGCTAGAACACAGGTTTGTGAGGCGCGCTGGGGTATGTATGTATGCTCGGCAGGATGTCTGTTGTCGCCGCCTCCATGCCTATGAAGACAGGGACCTGTCAGTGCTATGGGTGCGTGTAGACTTCGGCGGCCACACCCGCGTCTACGCGTGCCTTTACAGGTCTCACAGCGGAGACACGGACACAAAACGGCTCTTCGAGCACCTACAAGTGACGACCGACAGAGTTCTGGAGCAGTACCCATCCGCTGAATTGGTGATTTTGGGAGATTTTAATGCCCACCACATTGAGTGGCTTGATTCTCGGTCCACCGACTATGCGGGGAGGTCTGCTTACGAATTTTCTCTGGCCTATGGTCTCTCGCAATTGGTACGTTCTCCCACGAGAATACCAGATATCGAGGACCATACAAGCTCTTTACTGGACCTCCTGCTGACCACACGTCCGGACGGATATTCCGTCTCAGTGAATGCACCTCTCGGCTCGTCCGATCACTGCCTCGTCCGGACGCTGGCACCTAGCGCGCGGCCTGATCCACCACGGCCAACTGGCTCGCGACGCGTGTGGCAGTATACGTCAGCAGATTGGGATGGATTGCGTGAATTCTACGCATCGTACCCGTGGAGGCAGCTCTGTTTCACATCAGAAGATCCTGACTCCTGTACAGCTAAAGTCGCCGAGACTATACTGGAGGGAATGGCCTGCTTCATTCCCAACTCGGTAATAGCTGCAGGAGCAAAGAAACGACCTTGGTTTAATCGGCCCTGTAGAGAAGCTACAATTCGTAAGCAGGCTGCTTACAGGGCTTGGACCAAGGCCGTTACTGATAAGGATCCCAACATATCTGATGTGAAACGTAAATTAAACACTGCCTCGAGGTCCAGTAAAATAGCAATTGCCAGAGCCAAATTCGACTTCGTCGGCAGAATTGGTAGGAAGCTAGTGGGCTACCCCACCGGGAGTCGTGCCTTCTGGTCACTTGCCAAAGCTGCCGAGGGAAACTTTTGTCGGTCGTCCTTACCACCACTGCGTAATGCTGATGGTAATCTGGTCCATAGTGCAAAAGAAAAAGCCGATCTTCTGGGTACTCTCTTTGCCTCGAACTCGACCTTGAACGATGATGGCAGCACCGTACCGCCTGACATCCCGCGGTGCGCAGCCTCGATGCCGGAAATTATCATTAAACAAAGTGATGTCCGGCGGGAGCTGCTATCATTAAACGTTCACAAGTCGAGCGGACCAGACGGCATACCAGCAGTTGTGCTCAAACGGTGTGCTCCTGAGTTGTGTCCCGTGCTAACGCGCCTTTTCACACTCTCTTACCACTAACGGCAAGTGCCGTCTTCATGGAAGACTGCCCTCGTGCACCCTGTGCCTAAAAAGGGCGATAGTTCGGACCCGTCGAATTACAGGCCTATCGCTATAACCTCTCTTCTCTCCAAGGTTATGGAGCGCATATTCAATGCAAAGCTCCTGGGATACCTAGAAGAGCACGACCTGATCAGTGATCGCCAGTATGGCTTTCGTCACGGTCGATCAACTGGTGATCTTCTAGTGTATCTCACTCACCGCTGGGCTTCAGCCATTGAGAGTCAGGGAGAGGCATTGGCAGTCAGCCTTGATATAGCTAAGGCGTTCGATCGGGTCTGGCATCGAGGTCTTCTATCGAAGTTACCAGCTTACGGCCTGCCCGAGGGATTGTGCAGATGGGTCGCCAGCTTTTTGTCCGGCAGAAGCATACGAGCTGTAGTCGACGGCAGTTGCTCCGAAAGCATGGACATAAACGCTGGTGTCCCGCAAGGCTCCGTGCTATCCCCAACGCTGTTTTTGCTGCATATCAATGATATGTTGTCTATCGGCAACATTCATTGTTATGCGGACGACAGTACTGGGGATGCCTTTTACACGGGCCGTGCCAATATCCCTCGATCCGTTGTGGTAGAGAGTCGTGAAAAACTTGTGTCCGATATCGAGAACACTCTTTCTGGAGTCTCGCTGTGGGGTCAGGACAACTTAGTCCGATTCAACCCCACAAAAACACAAGTTTGCGCGTTTACCGCTAAGAAAACCCTATTTACTGTGGCCCCTCAGTTCCAAGGCACAACCCTTACAATGTCAGAGAGTATTGGGATCCTCGGTGTCGACATTTCCAGCGACGTCCAATTCCGTAGTCACCTTGAAGGGAAGGCCAAGCTGGCATCCAAAAAGCTCGGTGTGCTCAATAGAGCAAGGAGATACTTCACTCCGGGGCAGAGACTGCTTCTATACAAGTCGCAAGTCAGACCCCACATGGAGTACTGCTGTCACCTTTGGGCGGGAGCACCTGGATACCAGCTTGGGCCCTTTGACTCGGTGCAAAGGCGCGCTGTGCGGATCGTCGACGATCCCAAACTCACGAGCGATATTGAACCATTGAGTCTAAGGAGAGACTTTGCCTCCTTATGTGTGTTCTATCGCTTGTACAATGGGTTGTGCTCTGAAGAACTGTTTGATATGATGCCCACGGCAGCTTTTTATCACCGCACCGCTCGCCGCCGGCAGGGTGTTCATCCTCACACCCTGGAGCCTAATGGGTCGCGCACTGTACGGTTTAAGAGGAATTTCCTCCCACGAACGCTGCGACTGTGGAATGAACTCCCTGCCGAGGTTTTCCCAGCGGGCTACAGTATGAGGTTCTTCAAAAAAGGAGTGTATAGGTTCTTAAAGGGTAGGCAACGCGCATGTGAATCCTCTGGGGTTGCAGGCGTCCATAGGCTACGGTAACTGCTTACCATCAGGCGGGCCGTATGCTTGTTTGCCACCGTCGTGGTATAAAAAAAAAAAAAAAAAAAAAAAAGTTCGACTCTAAAGCTTTTAGCAAGATTTCCTTGACTCTTTTAAGGCACAATAACACAACAACAACAGGACAACGGTATTAGCAGACTTCATGTAATATTTATTATTAGTATATTTACTATGTAGGATCATGTTATATATGTATATACGACTGAGTATAGTATCTATTCGTTAAAGAAAGTCTATAACCTAGGTACATACTAGAATCTGTTTTCTATATCAAACGAGTGAATGAGCTTCTGTCTGTTTTTGTAAAGGTAATGTAATGATAATGAGCTAGCAAAATCGTTTGTTTTCAAGATTAAAACTCACCATTCGATTTGTAAGATTTCACGAGGTTCTCAAATCCTTAAGAAAGTATGACAATGGTAAGAAAGCTCTTTTCAACTGACTTCAAGATTTCGAAGGAGGAGGTTATCAATTCGTCAGGATCTTTGTTTTTGCTTTATTAACCGACTTCAATTTCATAGAAGGAGGAGGTTCTGTATTCGGTTTGGGCTTTTTTTTATGTATGTTCACCGATTACTCCGAGACGCGTGGTCCGATTTGAATAATTCTTTTTTTGTTTGAAAGGGTCTAACTTCCAAGGTGGTCCCATATTAATCTGGTGCTGTTCTGATGATGAGATCCATGAGGAATTGAGGGAACTCCTCAATTTTTAGAGGCATATGTATGGTGATTTGGGTGTTTTCTTAAGCAACTCGAGGGTTTTCTCTCGGAAACCACCAATTTGATGAAGTGAACTTAATGATGACGGTTGTTTTGATGATTATTTTTTTAAATGTAGGATGTTCAGCGATTATTCCGAAACCTCTGGGTCCGATTTGAGGAATTATTTTTGTTTGAAAGGAACTACCTCTAAGATGATTCCACATTAATCTGGTGCTGTTCTGATGATGGGATCCATGAGGAATTGAGGGAACTCCTCAATTTTTAAAGGCAGATGTATGGTGATTTAGGTGTTTTCTTAAGCAACGCGAGGATTTTCTCTCGAAATCCACCGATTTGATGAAGTGAATCTGATGATAATGGTTGTTTGATGATAATGATTAGTGGTCCGATTTCAGGAATTCTTTTTTTGTTTAAAAGGAACTACCTTTGAGATGGTTCCACATTAATCTGGTGCAGTTCTGATGATGGAATCCATGAGGAATTGAGTGAACTCCTCAATATTTAAAGGCACATGTATGGTGATTTGGTTGATTTTTTAAGCAACTCAAGCATTTCCTCTCGAAAACCACTAATTTGTTAATGAAGACCACATATGATATGTGGAACTTTCCTTACATTAAGTACGTATTATGAACTTTTTCTTATATATCTTCACCGATTATTGAGAGATCCGTTGTCTGATTATGATAAATATATAACTACTAAAAATGGAAAAATAAAAACTTTTTACAAAAAAAAGATAAACCGACTTCAAAAAAGATAAAATAAATTATTATATTATTTATATGCGTTACAAACTGATATGTTTGAAGTCGGTGCCAAGCCAAAAAGTTAAAAGACAGGTAGACCGATTTGGATAATTCTTTTTTTGTTTGATAGAGTATACTTCACAGTTGGTCCCATTGTAACCAGGTCAGGATCTGATGATGGGATCCTGGAGAAATCGGGGGAACTCTTCAACTGTTATAGACACACCTACTCGTATTAGTGACTTGAGTGTTTTTTACAGCAGCTCGAGAATTTGCTTTTGGAAAGGTGGAGGCTAAGTGAAGTCGGTTCTTTTTTGTTTAACATTATAGTGTATGAACACTACCTCTGTATCTTTACAAGTTGTGGTACGGTCCCGGTGGCGCAGATGTTATCTGCCCGTCGCGTGGTGGGTGCGCATTCGATGTCCCGTCGAGATACGCTTCTATATTCCGAGAACCTACTGTTGTTTAATGTTATGCATTCAGGTGCTTAAGGCTGACACACTTAGGACTTGTTTAGAGGTCTTTTAGACCAGTGGTTCTTAACCTTTCAGTGATAAGAGACGTCATGCACCAGCACCAATTGCTGGGAAGTAAATACCTATGGTGCTTCTAGGGACGCCCACACCGGTGGTCCATGGACCATCAGTTAATAACAACAAGTTTTTTGGGGTCCAGGGGAAATGTTTATTTTTTATTATTTTTATTATTTATTTTTGGACCCGGGGTATGTCCTTAAACTACGTCCGGACCTGGGTATGTCCTTAAACTACGCCAAAAAGAGAGGTATGGGCACTGCGAATGGCATCTCGCTAAGTGTGGTAGGGCACGTTCAGCGAATGTCATCGCTCAAATCTGGAGCAGAGCCCGACTGGGGAAGTACCTCCACCTTACAGAAAACCACAGCCAAATAGCACTAGACCCTACTCATAGTGTTGTGTTCCTGCTGGTGAGTAAGGTTGCCAAAGAGCTCAAAGAGGACCCAGTGTGTTGACGATGAGGGACCTTCTTGTTCCTTTAGTCGTCAACACAGTGAATCCTCCTTTTTGTAAAGGGTCGGCAACGCGCATGTGACGCCTTTGGAGTTGCAGGCGTCCATAGGTTACGGTAGCTGCTTACCATCAGGCGGGCCGTATGCTTGTTTGCCACCGTCGTGGTATAAAAAAAAAAATATATATAGTATCAAATCAAATCATAGTAATTTATTATCAAATTAGATTATTTATTATATTATAGACACTTTAATTATACTGCAGCAATGGACTATTGTTATTATTAGAAGCTAATCAACAATTGTTGACAGGAAATGGATAGATTACTGGATGACATTGGCTGCGAATTGGTGTTCTCTTGTTTATATTCGTACAATCAAGAGCATGTATTGATAGAGTGTGACTATTGAAATATTACCCAAATATTTGGCGGGAAATTCGAAAAATCATGGGCTGGTCACACCTTGTGTAGCAGGAATAATAGTATTGATACTAGAAAATACTTTTGACTTCTGTGCACACGTAAGGTAGGTAGGTAGGTAGGTTTAGGTAAACAGGCAGAAATCAACGAAGTAAACAAGCTTCACAGGGTGTTAGAAAGATCTTTGACCGACTGCAACAAGAGAAATACATTCAGAAATTAAATTCCCCAAAACATGCTCAGAAGCAATTAAAAACAATCTAATAACTATGTACTTGAGTTCCCTATTCACTTGTTTTAAGGGATGGTTTTAGTTGGTTTACGTACTGTATAGACATGTTTTGCGAAAATATTTTTATTTTTACATAAAATTACTACTGACCAGTCAGTTCACAGATTTCTCCTAATATTGGTTTTCAGTAAGTAACTTCTTACGTTCCAATGTTTTGATTGTATTGATATTTTCCAGAACTTCTAGTTTATCCGTTTCTTTACACACTTGTCCTGTTTATGACATTCAGGTATTAATCAATTCACGTACTTAATCAAAGTTATAGGCAAATGTTAGAACTAGTACTTAAAGTATCAAAATATTAATAGAGCTCCAACCTACAACATTGTTGACGACTTGTAAACATTGCAGTTTTTCGTTATACAACATACAACGTCTTCACGTCAACTTCGCACATCGTCGTCATTATTTACGAGCCTAAATAATAGTTTGCGGACCACTCGGTACAGTGATTTTTAATATTATTTAAAATAAACCTCTTATAAACCGTGAACAATTTGAAATAATGACATAAATTGACAACAGACTTTTAGCTTTTTTTTTAATCATATACAATTGGTGATACAACAAGGAAATATCTGTCAACAATATTTGGCTAGTCAGACTCTAGCTTCGTAGAATAAAAGGCTTGCTGTACAAATTATATCAATAAATAGACTATACTACTTCACGGTAGACATACGGTTTTCCAGATAGATACATTTTTTTGCATTCGATTTCGTAATTGCTGCCTAATTGTAAAATGTCCATAAATCGTTGATAACCTCGAGCTTTTGTATGAATATTCAGATCCTACACCATCATAAAGCACATAACTAACATTTTTTATCAGCTAACACAGACACCATGTCATTAAAGTGAATAAACTTTTAATCTATCTAGAAACAAATCAAAGTCGTGGGAATAAAAAACCGTGCCGAATCCGGTGCGTACCACCAACACAGTAGACCAAATGTAGTCCTTATTAAGGCTAAATACGGTTCATTAAAGTTTAATTTTTGTCTGTACCAGCAGCAATACATTTAACTGACGATTAGTCGACTCTATGCTATTGATAATAAGGTTTACGATCGGTGAGTTAATTTTGTCAATGATACAAAAACCAGATGCATCGTGCATCTCGGCTTAGCCGGTCAAGGCCCGCTGGTTCGGCTATTGTGGCTAGTCAGCCGAGTGACGCTGGACGTGATCTGAAGGTTGTGGGATGAGTGAGAGGTGTGACAAGTAGTTTTGGGCTAGGGCCGTAGTAGGAATACAGGCGAGACTAGCTAGCTCGTCTATGGAGTTCCGAAAGCACACTTGCGGAAAAGTCACCATTCTTGACTCTCTCTCCGTTCCCGTTTCATTCCGTCCTTAAAATCATCCTTCTACACTTCAATCACTTAAATATATTTACCGATAAATTATCAATTAGTTTTTTAATCCAAATTATGGTTTTTCAGTGAAGTTTTGTCTCGTATCGTCTCGAAAGTTTTGGTCTAAATTTAAATACGAGTAAGTTAACGTCCAAATTTCCCAAAAAATGTGCGGTTTTAGTTTATGCAGGCAACTATGGACCTTTTAAAACCATTTATTAATTTGAAATTTAGTGTAAAAATAAATTAGTCTGAATGTCATATTTTAGTTTAGTAAAGTTTCTAATCATATGTTCGCAGTCACATATGACTAGAAACTTTTTCCTGTACGAAATAAACAGTCTAGATAGGACAAAAGACAAATTTGTATGGGCACTGTCCCCACCCAACAACAGAAACGAAACATGTCTCATTTAATAGTTCTTGGCAACCGGATGATTTGTTATTATGACGAGGATTGCCCTTTGTATGGGGTTTTCTTGGAAAACCGTATTTTGTTTATATATATATATATATATATGTATATATGTCACATACATGTATTTAGGATAGACATCTTCAATTTTCTTTAAGAGTTTTGGCTAAAAATATTAATAATTTTAAGTTAACACTGATAATATGTATCATATGTTAAATAGTATTGTAGATCTAAAAATATAAATATTTTTAGATCTACAATACTACTTAACAATCCTATTCTATCTTATTTTATTTTACAAACCTAATTGGCTCACATAACTTCGGCATTGTTTCCATATTCAGTTCCTCCATAAATCTGCAAAGCTTAAACCCTGAGTCGTCACCATCAGGCTGAGGACCGCATTTTAAACAGGCGTAGGAATTAATTGACTGTGTGAGGTCGTGCTATTGAATTGTAATTAACCTACTTCGGGTTGATAGATGTTTTGATTAAAGGGTAAAATCCTGGTTCAACTTAGGTTAACTGAACTTAAAAGCATAAGCACGCACGACGCATGACTATGATGAATCTAACACTTGAATTTCAAGTTTCAAGTTGTGAGGGATAAGAAGCTAGATTTCCGGACATAAGATAATAGTAGATTGTGTAACAAGGGAACAAAACGAAATATCTACGGCGAGGGCGTGCATTGAATCCCAAACGAAGCGATGGAGTCTATAATAGAATCCCGAGTGCAGCGAGAGATTCTAAAGTAGATTCCTGAGCGTAGTGAGGGATTCAAGTGTTAACGCCCAAGGCGAAAATAGTTTTACTCCTATGTGACACGTATTGTTTTTCACGCCACCTTTGAAAAAATTGTTTTATAGTTAAATCATATTTATTTTAACTTTATATGTACTTAGTGTGCTTCCTGATTATAATGAATCGATTAATTTAATAAGGAATTTGTTTGAAATGACGGACTGGCTGAAAAAAATACTAATGTCCTTGAACAGAAAAGTGCCACTTTGTTCCCTCCTAGCAGGGAAGAAAAAGCCCGTATACGAATATATGGCGTGAAAATCTTTTACATAATTCATATCATAACTTAGTGAATTCACTTCCCACGTAGATCATTCTCACATGTATTTAAGGTTTTCCAACAACTTGATCTAGTTACACCAATAAATTACTTAAATATCTATAGACTTTATAGTTTATTTAGAGACGATGTAGCACTCAAAGAATATAATTTTTCTATAGGGGACATAATTTTGATAGTTATCAAACTAAATTCATCCCCTAAATACTGTTAATTCATTTTCATTAAAGGAAACGATTCTCTTGAACTTCTTATACAGAAGGTCCCGAAAGCGAAGGTAATGCGAAAAGGGTTGATAGAGTATAAATCGAAGAAACTTAGTATGAACCTAACAAAAAATATTATTGCGAGTTACATTGTTTTATACCTTACTAACTTGCTTTTCGATAACAAGTATGAACATAAATGAGATCCTAACGTCAATTTATCGAACAGATTATACTAATTCTATACTTAATACATATAACATAACTAACGGAAGTATTTATGTATTACACTTAAACGCCGGCGGCGGGCACTGATTTCGAATCAATAAATTCAATAATGATATATCAGTATTCACGCCATTGCACACAACATTATAGCCAACATTTCTTTCTCAACCTCTTGTATTATTCTCTTTGCATATAAATTTGAACCTAATAGTTCTTAATAGAAGGTTGATTTTGCAATGTATAATTTAGCAAGATAAGTGCTTCTGAAAGTTATGGGTCCTAATAGGTTCCTATACAAACATGATTCAGCTATAGGACGCGTATGAAACAATACATGTGGGACGCTTTCATCGCCCGTGGTCATGCCATTTTTGGTATCTATGTGCTGAATGAAAACTTTCGAAAATTATAATCAATTTTCATTTTCGCAACACTATTAGTAAATAATGATAACATACATGTTCATCATATTAGTCAAAGCTGAGTTAAGTACTTGAAGTACATGCCTATGCCTATTATACTTGATGTACTAGTTCATCCCAGGCGAGGTTTAGTAAGGTACTCGTAGGAAAATATTGTGTTCTTTTTTAGATAATTTATTTAAAACCATACATACGTAGTAATCATTAACGGACATATAAACATAACAGTCACGTTAATCATACTGGATTTCAATCAAATCATACTAGTTGAAGTTTCACGTTATAGTTAAGATACAGCGGGTCAATCCCGACTGCGAGGATATTTCGACTACATTTATTAATATCTTCCGTGTTTTACATCATTAACTACAGTGCAATTTATTCAATTAAAATTATTTATTTCGAATCAAGGATCCATAGATTTATATCCAGATAGCAGAAAAAGCATAAGTTATCTATGTTGCTATTCTCTGACAGGGTAACCATGCATGAACTTAAAACATGTTAATACCTTAATGTAACCGTGCTTCGTAATGAATAAATGAAATAAATGAAAGCGCTTTTCCGTCATCGCCACTCTAATCACAGAAGATATTTCGATTTAGTTGAAGTTTCCCGCAGTCGAGATTGCCCCTCTGTACCTTAACCCTAGATCTGAAAACGTAAATTATTTAAACATATTCATAAAATACCGTAAGAACTGGTAAATATGGCAACATTTATCTCAACGTATGCGTAAGTAATACCTATACGCCTAGGTCTTGCTTGCCTAAGTCGATCACCTACAGTATCATATGCTATGTATCTAGGCCACTTGCAAAACTCACGCGCAAGGACATAATGTTATTGATTTGTTAATATTCATATTCACAAATAGAAAATTTGGTTATTTTAGCACCTAATATGTTAATTTATACATCCATGTTAATAATTATTAGAAATAATAGATTGAGTTAAATGTTAGTCTAACTAATTGTTCTGTTATAGAACTTATAAAGGTCGGGTCAGTTACTCATCAACTTAAATACAATCATAGAAAGCGAATCACGTGATTCTCGGAGGTCGCGTGATGATCTCTATACAAAATGAAGTGTTTTTTAGATTTTAGACATTGACATTGACACATTCTTCATGGTTTGTCATCGAACTGCGTTAGTGTTATCCATGTAGAAGCAAACTCGACATCACAAGTTTGAAAATCAAAGTGGGTCTGTGATGATGACGTAATGATGGCGACCGCAAGGTGGCTCTACTAAGTTTGTTATTAACTACTCCAAAATTTAAAGTTTGAGAATCAAAGTGGTGTCTGTGGCGATACCTTATTTTCTTCTACCATGGGGTTACCTTTTTTCCTTGACGTATCAAACGAAAGTGACGTAGTGACACAACGCAATAACAAAGATCGAAGTGGTTGTAGAGATTGAATGGTGCTTGATCTATTGTTTATTTGTTTAATTTATGTATCGTTGATTCTCATGTATAATATTTATTTTTATTGTTGTGGTATGTTTGTTTATTAATCGATACGTTATTGTTTCAGGTAATTGTCGTTGTGAAGTGATTAGTATGAAAGTGAAGTTCATTTGAGGCGGTAATTTTTTACCCGACTAAAGGCAGTTATTTTATGTGTTTCACCGGAGCTTCTAAATCATCAGGCAAGTCCATATTATTTTTACAACATGACAGTTTTAGTTATTTTTTTATTGAAATATTTTTATTTATTATTTTGAAGTATAAACACTACCTACTCAATCATAAACTGAAATAAGGTAGCCTAGAGGTAAAGGGCATCTGCTGCGATTGCGGAAGACATTGGTTCGATTCCAACCCTGGGTACCAGAAGCTTTGGTAACTTTTTCTTTCATATATGCCATCTATTCTATTCAGTTTTAGTTTTAATTTTGCCAAAAATTTGACGATGTCTACTATTAACGGTGACCACACTTGACCAAGTCATCCATCAAGAGGCATTGCGTAACCAACTATAATTTTGCCATCAAACTAATGCACATGTCAATTGACATTTGACTGCCCGTGGGTTGACAGATAATGATTTTATCTTCAGTCACCTCACCTGTGCAATCATTGCATTGTCTGCTGGCATTTTGTCATTATTGTATGCTAATTCTGATGTCATTATTTTAAGTTCATTAAAAATCATTTTAAATTGCAAAATTTTTGGACCAGCCAATATACAGGGTGTCCTAAAAGGGTCTCAGTAAGTGCTTAAAATAAAACATAAATAATATAGAGCACTTGTCTTGCTTGGCGTGACAGATGTAGTTTATAAAATTGACCTGCATTGGCTGCATTGAAAAGATTTTTAGCTGACGAGGAAGTAAAACACAAACTCGGCGAAACCATTGTTTAATAAACAATTGTAATTACTGTACATGCAGTCTCGTTCAACCTTGTACCAGTTTAATATTGGCTAGCTAACAATTTTAACGATTTGCAATTAAAAACTTTAGCAACTAATATTTACATATAGATATGTAGATGAAACAGTACTTAAGATTCAACATAAAAGAAAACTTCGAGTCATTTAAGGTTTAAATTATAAAGTATGTATCTAACTTTACAATAAAATGTAATAAGTGTAATGATAAGTACGAGTAGTTAACATTATGTACGTTATTTAAAACCTACTCGTATAGTTTTATTAAGCTCAGTTTTTCAAGAGTATTATGTTAATCATAATATATCGTAAGTACATACAAGACAACGGAACAAATGAAGAATTAATTACGTAATAAATTAAGTTTTAGTTCAATAATTTGTCTAAATACAACGGCCCTAAATACACTTGTTACAACCCATTGCATGCAAGTGCGAACAGATTGCAATCGTAATGTTTCGAGGAATCATAGAAAGTCAATTATTCACTGGCCAGAATTAATCTGAATAAATTAAAGCATTTCCATCGCTAAGGTGCGTGTACGAATTCTTGGCCTGAGAAACGTATGTTAAATATTTTAATGGTCTCTAGAATCTGGCGGTGCGCGGAATATAGATTTGGTAGAGTAAGTTATTATTTGGTTAAGATTTTTCATATGTATGTGATGTACCTACTTATACTAATATTACGTACGCGTTATAAGTTTATAAGTTTCATTATCATTAAATGTAAAAACTACCTACGATTATTTTAGAAGATACATTTTTGAAATGTTTTTAGATAAAAATATTGCAATTATTTATTTAAAATAATTGTGGTCATCCTAGAAAATCACCTTATGACTGCTACTGTTATAATATAATACATGCATTATATCACTATTATTATGTTATCCAATATGTCGAACCGCAAACTCGTCTCATGTTACAGTTGGTAATTTATACTTTTAATACTGTTGCTTTATTTCCATAGACGATACCACACTTTATATAAAGTTTACATGAAGAACACAATATACATGAATATGAATGTCAAGAATGTTGATAAAGAATTAGGTAAACTTGAGTACCTACTTACAGTTAGTTAAGATAAAGTTAATTAACTAGATATTTTATTTTATACGTTTTCTAATGCATGTTGAAATTCTTATACATGCAAGATAAATAAAGAAGGTCCCTTTGCGTGTGAAAGTGACATTTTCATTGCTCTGGAATTGAACTTCGATCCGCGCAGGTGACTCTTGCGCAAGTGCAGTGCGCGAGGTGAATGACAGTGACAGCGCGTGACAGATGGTGGCAGGCACAGCGCGATAAAATTAAAACCTATGAAGAGTATGGAGTCTGCGTGTAGAAGCAAAATTTGAGGCACGAAATGTGGCTATTTTTTGACGACACGTTAGTATTACCGCCTCTGCAGGGTGATTTTCTTGAAAGTAGACTAACAGCTGCTTCCAAGTTCCTGGCGAATTCAACGTTACTGCGCTCATTCCAATAGAAGCGCCCTGCACGCAGAGACTAAGCACAAAGCATGGGTAAATAAACTAGTCTTCTATAAAGTAAAGGAGATGCATTCTAGTAGTATAAACTTTTGGGGGCGGGTACGAGTTGACATTTATCAACATTCTAAGATGAAGATCTTAATGACTGATGGAATGTTGATAAATGTCAACTCGTACCCGCCCCAAAAGTTTATACTACTAGAGGGCTTTAACTTGAAATAGGTAAACTCTTACCGTTAGCGGTGTTCTGTGGGTCTTATACTTTACTAACTAGCCAATATATTTGTTTTGTTTGCCTATATTCTGTAAATAGCGATGTGATAATTTGTAATTTAATTATTTGTAGACTTCTATTAGCCTAATGTAACAGGTAAAAGTTAGGATAATGTCAATCACATGATCACCTGACAATCCAGATATACATTATTATGTACAACATATTTATTTATTTAAACTTTATTGCACAGTATAAAATATACAGTTACAAAAGGTGGACTTAATGCCGTAAGGCATTCTCTACCAGTCAACCTTTAGGCCAAACAGAGAAGCATCGTTGGTGCAGGGTATGTAAATAACACAGAACTAATAATAGCAAGAACGTTATCTAATAAATGCTTATTGCATTTAAATAAATATATATTAATAAGATATAAAATATACAAATATAGTTTAACATATACGTAATAAATACAAATAAATATATATATATGTATATATACATATCTAGCATACCCAACACTATCTTCGCATAACTCAATAGTCGCTTCTGTATCTACTGTTTAGCTCGGCGTCAAACGTAATTTCTACATAACGGTGGCTTTCGTTCAATCCGAGGTGATAATTGCTGCTTTTAGACGTCGCACAGTATTTCACACTCACTTGTATCATAAACTTGTCAAATGACAAGAATTACTCGTAAGTATTGCTTAAAAATTTAAATATTCCTTGACTGTTTCACCTTCCTCTTCTTGTTGTGATATTTATTCCAGTTCCAGCTATTTCCTTTTGTTTAATCTGTTAATACTCATATTCACTCTATGACCCAAGTAAAGTCAACCGTAAATGGCTCCACATCTGGGTCTGGGTCTATGACCGTACCATGGAGATATATGTAATCTTACTTATTTTACTATCATGGTCGTCTGTACCCTCAGGGTATGACTCATATGTTCTTGTTACCATTCGGTCCTTCATATTTGAACCGACCGACAACCGACTTCAAGATTTCGAAGGAGGTTCTCGATTCTTCGGGATTTTTGTTTTCGCTAATATTTTATGTATATTCACCGATTATTCCAAGACGGCTGGACCGATTTGGAAAATTCTTTTTTTTGTTTGAAAGAGTATACTTCACAGTTGGTCCCATTGTCATAAGGTCAGGATCTGATGATGGTATCCTCGTGAAATTGAGGGAACTCTTTAAATATTATAGGCACACCTATAGTGATTTGAGTATTGTTTACAGTAGCTCGAGGATTTGCTTTTGGAAAGGTGGAGGCTAAGTCAAGTCGATTATTTGTTGTTTAAAATTATTCTACCAACTATCTGATATACTTCGCGAGGTGGTTATCGAAAGCATGCATTGCAGATCTAGCCAGTTCTTCAGGGTTTATCTTCAACGCTAATCGAAAGTAAAAAATGCATCAGAATGCTGTCATTCTGATATGTACACATATGACATATGTACATAACTGAATATGTACGAAAAGTCACGTGATCATTTCCATACATGGTTGAAGTCTCGATTGACGTTCTCGAAAAATGTTTGTCATTTCGCTGGATTGGCTTGGCGTCAGATCGGGCTGACCGTTTGGTGTTTTTGTGTATCGAGAAAATACCGAGGTATTTTGACTGTTACACAAAGGAATATTTTTTTCAAACGGGCATAGATAGTATGCAGTACAAATTTTATAGGTAAGATGCGTCTGAAAAACATAAACATCCCAATTAGTCAGTTGGGTAAAAACTGCTGCTGATTAACACACAAATGATAAAAAAGTGTTGTAAAATGATAATAACTACGCATGTTTCCTTCAATGTGTTAATAACTCGGAAACATAAAAGGTGTGATTTTTCATCTCCTGCATTAATCATTAGATGTTAATATTGATTGAGAATGCAATAGTCAACGTAACGTTACGGAAGCTTCCTCGCCATGATGTGACGCAGGTGAGTGCAGCAAGACATCGTGGGTTCGAGCCCCGACGATGCAACATTCGTTTCTCGCAATCAGGGACCGGAACCGATTAAATCATCAGGTATCGCAAATACCTGATCTAAAAGTAATAGATCAGGTATTTGATAGGGTTGTTTTTACAAATTGTTGACTTACCCAAACGTAAGCGCCGTAACCAAAAACCCCTAATGAGATTTCCCTATCAAGTGTTTTTAGAATACGATACTTTAATATCTATTTCTAAGATATTTATACGATATTTTATTATCTATTGCTAAGATATTCGATAGGGAAACGACATTTAATATGATGAACCTAGTTCAAAACTGTTTAAAAAACGATAGGGTAACCATATCATCTGGGTGCATGCCTAACCATTTAATAGGGTTAGTAAGGGTTACCCTATCAAAAACGTTTTAAAATGAAGAGGTTTTTAACCTAGGTTTTTAAGGACGAAGTTTAGAAAGCTATCGCTTTTGTAAAAACACATACCCCTGTCAAAGTCACCAAAGGCGTAAAAAAGCGACAAATTATGTGATAAGTTAATAACATGACGGAGTTCAAAGTAAAATAATTGACAATGCAATAGTCAACATAGGTAATGTTCTTATGCGGAAGCTTCCCTGCCCTGCCATGCATGAGAAGTGTAATTATGCAACGCAACGTTTAGTAGAACCGTTTAGAACGCGGAAAGGGTGGCGGTTCTCAGGCAATTATAACATCCTTCCTTTAAAGAATGTGTGGAGATGTGAAGATGTGTAGGTTAAGGAAAAATAAATATATAAGGGCCAACAACAACTACATCGCACTTGACACATTCGGAGGCGATGTGTCCTTACATGTTACGTTTAATATGTATGAAAGTCTATACTCTGTATCTTTAGGTATTTAAATAAAAGTAAATAAGATCTACCCTCAAAGGGCTCCTTAAGCCAGTTGAGGGTAGATGAAAACATTACACGATCAAATAATATTGGTTAAAGCCAAGTCGTTAAGTGACAGATCCAGGCAGTTTTATATTTGATTGGTTAACCAATAAAAGTTATAACTACCCGAAGATGTAAAAATTGTTTGTTTACTTTTATTTAAATACCTAAAGACAGAGTATAGTAAATAATTCGGTATTTTTAAAGTCTTTAACAAAAAAATACTTTACTTCTATACTTAACTAGTTTGTAGCAAAGATAAATAATAAAGCTCACTTTGATCTATGTTTGTAAGTAACACTTGTTATTTTTTAACCGACTACAAGAAAAGGGAGGTTCTCAGATGTATATGTGTATCCGCGATTATCTCGCGTTTGGCTGAGCCGATTTTGATGAGGCTTTCAGAAAATTATTTATTGTCAATATTATGGACGAAAAGAGAATAAGAACGATTTTATTACCAGACTAGCTAGGACTAGACTGTGATTATTAGGATTTTTAGTCGTAAGCTATTTCATGAACGATATCGAATACAATATTTACTAGAAAATCCCCATACATAAAAATAAAAATAAAAATTCAACGTCTAAAAGGGGGGGGGGTAGCCACTACACTCGATTGAGTTAAATTTGCATGGGTCATGGACCCCCCCCCCCTCCCAGTGCACCTAAAAATAGAAAAAAATCATTTCTGCATTTGTGACACCCCCCCCCCCCCCAACTGATTTGACGGGAGGATCGATTTGGATGATATTTGCCGTGGACATGAACGTATAAATACAAAAGTGGTCCTGTATCGTCCGATATACACCTACTACTCTCTATGTCGTTTAAATCATGCCAAAAACAAATATAATAAAAAAAAAGTATACATTTATGAGTGTAGTTGCATTTAGTGGTAATTGTAAAGTATTTTATTAGGACTACTGTCCTCTAGCGTATCCATCTGTCAATTTTACTTCAAGTTCCGCCTCCAGGGTAGCGGGAGAGAAATTAGGGGTGAATTAGCCGCTTACTGACACAGACCGAATTCCACGCGGGCGGAGCCGCGGGCACAGCTAGTTTACAATGAAACACCACATTTCTACCATACAACATAAAAATACTGCACGAGAAGTGAATTCCTACTACAAATAATTCTTGAATGCCTGTTATTTAATAAACTTTGGTATACCCAGCCCAGTGTGTGTTTCCCATAGGTTAGTTACGAACAATGTAGTTTTGTAATAACATATTACAGTATCAGCGTCTGTGCGAAAAGGCCGTTTTGTTGTTCCCTTCAACGTACATGGAATGATAACATAGTTATGCGTATGTGAGGTAGTCTGACATTTATCAAAATGAAGTCATTGTTCTATCATAAGTACACGGTGTCCCGAATTGAAGTGCACAAATAATGGGTAGAAATGAAAATACACGACAAATTACCCTTAAAAATAAATATCAGTTATTGATATTGTATTTTTTTTCATTTCTTTTATAAAATAACCGTGTCAAATTAAGTGGCAATATTTTGGGCCCGCTGGTAGGTAAAATTTTAAGTTTTTTAGGACAACCTATATAATTTAAAATCTTTTTATGCTTTTCAACTCTTGACACTTTTTCGTACCTTGTCAAATTGCAAAAAATAGGTTGGTTACTACTTAACGTTCACGTTCACGTCGACTAAATAAGTGACTATTGGAGGATGGCATGAGCCAAGGAAAGGGATATCTTTTACGGGCAATGGGCCCTTTCTAATACAGCATTATGAATTAATATCAAAAAAGGAATCAATTTCATTGACCAGCCACAGAATACCACAAATGTTATTTCTATTAAGAATAACAACAAATGAAAGTGCAAACAGGAAATACCGAGTGAAAATGTTTATGCATACGAAGCAAATATAGAGGTACATAGTGCGGTCAAACATGGAGAAGTATGCTGGGCTGGGTATTCTGTACATTGCGTATGCGGGTTAAGGCGAGTTGGGTTCTTGGATTAACCAGTGTAAATTGAGCTCGAGAACTGTACAATTAAACACTACATATGTGTGTGATTAGAAACTGATAATAGTCGTATATGAACAAAATAAAAACTGACTAAAACATTCAGATGTTCCAGTGCCCAAGGTCGGACTTGGATTCGAAACTCGAACTTCGTTCGTCGGACGTCTTCAGGTTGTCGGCTAACGACATAGATAACTTATAGGGGTGATATAGGGGCACATGTCCCAATTTTATAAGTATAACGATATGCAATTTACTTTTAATCAGTATTAAAGTATGTTATTCAATCAAATACAAACATTGAAAACATTGAAAAAATAATCAACCCAGTTGGACTTGAACCAACATCGATACGCCTTACCGGGGCTCGATATCGCTTTACCAATTAAGCTATGGGTTCAGTTACCGAGCTGACGAAATTCTCAATGCCTTCAATCATCTTTTTGCATTTATTTTTACATCGACTTTATAGCAGCCGTAAGCGACATCTAGGTGCCAACAGGTGGAAATAACAGATGGCGCCTGCTATCAACTCATAATTATTTTACATGTTTTTAAAGTGGTTGGCACCTAGATGTCGCTTACGGCTGCTATAAAGTCGATGTAAAAATAAATGCAAAAAGATGATTGAAGGCATTGAGAATTTCGTCAGCTCGGTAACTGAACCCATAGCTTAATTGGTAAAGCGATATCGAGCCCCGGTAAGGCGTATCGATGTTGGTTCAAGTCCAACTGGGTTGATTATTTTTTCAATGTTTTCAATGTTTGTATTTGATTGAATAACATACTAATGTATGAGTGGAATACCCACTTTAAAAAACATGTAAAATAATTATTAGTTGATAGCAGGCGCCATCTGTTATTTCCGTTGTGACACTTGTAAAAGGGTCGGCGGGAAGGGTATCTAACTCTAGTGGTTGGCACCTAGATGTCGCTTACGGCTGCTATAAAGTCGATGTAAAAATAAATGCAAAAAGATGATTGAAGGCATTGAGAATTTCGTCAGCTCGGTAACTGAACCCATAGTTTAATTGGTAAAGCGATATCGAGCCCCGGTAAGGCGTATCGATGTTGGTTCAAGTCCAACTGGGTTGATTATTTTTTCAATGTTTTCAATGTTTGTATTTGATTGAATAACATACTAATGTATGAGTGGAATACCCACTTTAAAAAACATGTAAAATAATTATCAGTATTAAAGTATCAGTTTTACTAGTACTTACTGATAATATGTTGAATTTGTATTGGTTTTATTGAAACCACGACTTTATTTGATTATTTTTCGCTTTGTAAGCAGTTGGAATTATCTAAGCTCCGGGCCAGAGCTTCAGGGATGTTTGCGTTAAAGTGGGCAAGTGTGACGAACTATACGCGAATGATGGTTGTATAAAGATAGCGCGATAAAGAAAATATAGGTCACTTTTTTAAATCTATAATGAGGTCAAAATTTGTTGTTATTGTCACTAGATAAAAGAAAAAACTTATGCGTTCAGACAAACATTCTCGGTCCGAAACGTCATGAGAGGTTATGGTTGAGGATAATATGACGATCAACATAGCCTTCCTCCTTTAATGTTGGTGCCACAATAAGAGAAGTCGGATGAATATTGACACGGATAAAGATTTTAATTACTTGGTTAGAAACAAAAAAGAATTTTTAGTTTTAATTAATAAGCGGCGGTTCAGAAATGAAATCATTCATAAAATATGTCATTGCATTAAAATTAAAACTAGCCATAAAAGGTCACGCACGGTGGTGAGAATTGCTAATAACAGTTATTTCGAAGTTTTAATCAAGGTACTGATTTCAAACACTATTGCTAGAGCCGTATGGGTTAAAAGGTATCGATAAAGTCCAACAAGCGACTAACTGGTTAACCAATCGATTTGCTACGAATCGATTCGATTAAATTAAATCAGTGGTTAAAATCGCTAGGGCGAATTACGTCAGTATCTAGTGAACGGTAATTATTAATTATTGACAGGTTTAAAGGTCTCGTAATTTAAGGAGAGGTGAATTGGACGAGTAATAACGAAGGAATTAATAGTTGGATTTAATTTAGAATAATACATATACAAGAATTCTTAATATGAAATATATAAATAATAATTGTGCTTGTATTTGGAGCCTTTTAAATTATTTCGACAAAATTTTTAGTCAGACAAGTGGCGTAAAAACTTTTTTGGTCAATAGGTCGATACAAGTCCACGGTCCCCTTCCTAAAGTGTTAAATACGGATCTCACGACTCTCACAACGATTTCATTGAAGACTCCCATTCACATTTTAAAAAGCCTATGTCCAAAACAACCTAACTAACATTCCGTTCAATATTGCCTTAAGAGGAGGCGCAGTAAGATTTTACTAGTACATATGAAAAAGTATAAAGTCAAAATACATACGGTTGGTATGTTTATACATATAAACATAAAATACATAATTCTGGAAAGCACACCAATCAAAAGAATAATAATTGACATATATATTTTTGTTTTTCATAACAGTCGAAATACATAAAGTACTTACTACAATTGATACAATTACAACAAAGCAGCCATCTTATCTCTATAAGAAACTCATGTGGTTTACGAAAAGTAGTGCCCACCACCAAATGAGACCCTCACGTGCAATAGTGTTACAGGTCCCCCAGCACACGTCTGCCGCATTTAAAGGGAGTTTTAGATACCTCGCAACTAAATGTTGGAATAATATACCACCACCAATTCGTCAGATAAAGAGTAAAGCAACATTTAAAGTAAAATATCGACTTCATCTTTTTAACCAACAAAAACAAAACAATTAAATCTATAAATTCCCTTAATTCTATGCTTCAGCGAAGAGAAGGAAAAAAAAATACTGGCATCCGCGCACACATTACATTACACTCAAACATACCTACATACGCACAGACACACTATAATAGGTACGCTCGCTTCACGCACAATTTAGCATATTACTGTGTTATTTTTTATAGTCTAGTCTATTTATAATTCCTTTTTTAAAGCGTTGCACGACCATTTTGTAAATAAGGTACTGGCAGAATACCAGCGATGTGGCTTGCTGCATCACCATGCTGAGCCAGCGCCGTTTCTCTGCCATGACACATGGCTTCCTGTTGACGTGCATAAAAGTTATTAAGTTGCATGCCTTTTTAGTTTCTTTTTGTAATTTTACTTTGTGTTGATGTTTATGCCATGTATGTTGTGGGTATGAATAAAGAAATTATCTATCTATCTATCTATCTATCTTACTTACAATTAGTCTTACGTAGAAATATAATAATAGTGAAGTTTCGCATACCGAACCTAACCAGTAGGTTTACACAGGTAAGGTAAAACAGTAGTTTTAGCAGCCTTTCGGGCAAGTTCAGTTCACAGTTCTAACCTAATGGATTAAGAGCTGAGAGCTGGCCACGTCAGATATAACGCAATAATGAGAGCAACAAAACCCGTCTAGTTAGATTGCTATACTATCCTCATTGCTAGATCTGGATCTGCATCTGGCGGCATTTAATGGGTGGAGGTTAGAGTGAAAGACAAGGAAAATATTTCAATTGGTAAATACTGCCGAAATTGTCTGTTATAGAGGACAGGGCCTATATTTAAACAAAAATGTATGTTGACAAATTAAATGTTGCAATAATACACAAGAGGTACATTCGTAACAAAAAATGCTTGCGTCCTTAAGCCGTTTTAAAGCCGATGGAAGCAATTGAGTTAAATTCTTCCCTATAGGTTAAAGTTGTAGAAGGTTAACACTTATGGTTAAGTAGTGGATGTTTGTCTGTTTGCGTTTCCCACGTCTGGTCCCTTTCCGATTGTTTGCGTATCGTATAAGCATCTGTCCTCGGTTAAATAAGGTATAGCTCTTAACCTACACGTTGGCTTGTATGGGTCCCCGTTTAGTTCATTCAGCTTTCTAGTAAACACTAAACGGATATCGCTGGTGGAAGGCACAAAAGTATACCAGACTTAACAAAATCCTACCGTGTTATTGCTGTTATTATGATAAAAGTTAATGGAACAATTTATTTGACATTTAACATCAAAATATTTTATTGCGTGGCTAAATGGGTTTGACATTTGGACTGAACACAACATTTGTCCTATGGCAAAGTGATTCTAATAACGTTTATGTGTTAATCTTTGTATTTATACTATGACATGCCTTGTCATATCTGATCCCCGATAATCATTGTTGTTGTTTATTTGTTATTCCGTACAATATATATTGTGTTGAATATTACAATAATCTTAACCTAACAATCAAGAAAAATCAGAAGAAATATATACAACAGAAAAATAACCATAATCACATTTTACTCTATGTTTATACTATAAAATTTACTCTATAAAATACAAAATCAATCATGTAAAAATATTCAATGTCAAAACAATTCAAGATATGAGTACAAAAACAGCAGCTTGATTTGTCATGAGTAAATTATTTTAATTACAAAATAAAAGAAAAATGTTAATAATAATATTGAAATACCATATATGGCAAAAAGTAACATGAATTAAAATAGTCATTACAACATACAATTGCATTAGGTTCCGCGATTGCGACACGGAATAGTAGCGTTTTTTCAAAAGAAACCGCTTCAGTTCAGACTTGAAGGCATCATATCATATACCAATTAGGCCTTTTTATTACCGCATTCAAAGTATATATAGTGATAAAAGTAAAACTGCGAAAGAAAAAAAGGACAGAAGTTTGTTTAGTATTAGGGGTGCTTAGAATCAAAAGGTGGAAAAAAGTTTTGAGTGACACTTCTCAGGCTACGAATTCGTGAAAATTGATGTGGTTTTTTCTTTCACCCATTTTCGACACCCCTAATCCAAAACAAACAAACCTTTATCAAACAAATCAATTCTTGGTAAGCCCTAAACCAGTATTTTCCATGTCAGTCGGCTTCACACCACCGTTGGTTGAGGGCCGTAAATTATTAACAAAACATCACTTCCGCTGCACCTGAGTGTGGTGTAGTTAAGGTTATATAAACAGCATTTTAACTCATTTATAACTAATGTCGTAATACGATCATATATTATTGTATCGTATTGCGTAAGAGGTGTTAATGATTAGGTTAACTTATATTTATATATTATTTCTGTAAAATTGTGTTGTTGCTCAAAACATGGATACGTTGACCATTTTCTCTTCTTTTTTGCGGTGTTCCTGCGATTTTTTTTCAATGGACCAAGTAATCTAACAATAAGTAGCCCGCTGCATTTTTTTCGAGTAAGTACCTGATTTCTATGAATTTTTGATATTGACAAAAGGGGACATAGGAGAGTCATTTGTAAAATACGATGCCATTTGTGTTAAAAATGTAATTTCATCATCATTATAACTTCGTCAAATAATATGCCTAGATAATCTATAAAATATAAATTTTTACTTATAATATTTGATGACGACGAAATGTTATGTAAGAGGCAGGCATTCAGCAGCGTCAATGCCTATGTAAAAAATAGACGATTTAAAATATCCTGTTAGCCAGTGTTAGCGCTAACGATTATAGGTACCAGCTTTTTTCTAAAGTTAAAATACTTATTCTTTATTATATCGTGTTTCGGCTTTTCAATAAAACTGAATAATTATTGCTCACTTTGCCCTTTTATAGGCCAAGACAGATTTATTGCCCACTTTCCTTTTAAGCGGTTTCTAAAGACGATATATTGTCACCTTGCGTGATAAGTCCCTACTTAATAAACTTTCTAATTCAATTAGAAATTTATGCTTTTATAATAGATACGTAAACTGTTAAAACCACCCACATTTATGTTAAATCTTAGCCGCCATGTAAACATGTCATTAAATTATTTAAATTTTATAGTAGGTAGTTCCAGTAAAACATCATAATTATCATCATACTTAATACCTAGGTGCTTCCTTCCTAAGCTAGACTATTACAGTGACCTAGAAAGCAAGTGACCGGCGAATGGCCTATACTTTGAGTTGTAATTCCAAGGTTTTACCTACGTCAGCACTTTTGTCGAGTGGCACACTTGACAAACTGTTAGTGTTACTCCACTTTACGTGCTCATAAAGTGGGTCATTTTAAGTTTAACTTACTCAATATTTTAAATATATTTTGGAAAACAATTTCTTTCCGTAAAATTGAGGCATATAATTTCCTTATGTTATTTCATTGTTTTATTTAACTGTATCTAATTCTTAAACTCCCGTATGACTCAAGACGTATCAGATTATGTACCTAAATATGTAAAGAGGTCACAGATAGGTTCGGCAACTAGGCAATTTTTGGATCTCCGTAACAGATCAAAACACCTCGAGCGAAATTGGACCTAAAAACGCACTATTTGTGAATTTCCATAAATACGTTAAAAATAGTGTTAGGTACAACTTATATATACTCGTATAACATTTCGTTTTTTGTTGGCAGGGATTCTTTAGATTACTTCCCAACAGTTACCACCAGAGTTTAAAAAGCGAACAAAATTGAGCAAAAACCTTACAAGCCTGGTTTCCTGCTTTACTCCCTAGCTTCGTATTGTTCTGTTCTTGGCCGATTCACACCGGACAGTTGTTAGCTCAAAAGCAAAAAGCACTAAGTCATCAAACTAAAGCATTCAAATCTAATTCGTAACATGTAATGGATAAAGATCAAGATAGTAGAAACTTCTTACTGATTTGTGTCTTTTCGTATTTTGAGCATGTGAACTGGTACACAATGGTCTATTGGGAACTCGGAGATTTAAAAAAGTACCATACGTATTCATCCCACATTGATCGACCAGAGCAGCCTCTGGGGTGTTATTCCTCATTGTCTAGCTAGTGACATTGCAGCATTTGATCGTCAGCCTTCTCACATGGATGTGATTTTACGTAATTTGTTATAAATATAACTGTACTTAATTGACTTTCTTTAAGGAATTATAGCATTAAATCGGAAATCTAGCCAGTAACCATTACAAAGTATAGCAACAAAGACCCATACATAACGGCTATGCAACGAAATTTCATTTAAATAAATCAAATTTCCTTTATTTCAAATATAACAGAAGGAAAAAAAAAACAATATAGAGTAAATAACACTAATTAATACTATATCGTAGGGCATTTTACTTACCTCTGCACCATTAACAGCCGGTTAGCAATCGTCACAAAACTGACGGTCAATGTCAAATCCCATACGTTTTGTCAGGAATGTGACGGTTAGAAGTTACTGAAACACGACTTAAGTCTTGCTTTAAACTACAAGTTAAAATAAAAATGCCCATCAATAGACGGTTCACTACGAGTCACGAAAGTAAACGTCAGATATCTTTATATCTTGAGCACGGATTATTTATTTAACTACATACAGCAAGTTTCGTCGATAGTTTCACAACTAAACGTGTCGAATTGTCGATTTTTTAATACCAACTAACAAGATACAAGAGCAATTTAGATTGGGATACACCAACGCAGAAATAAACCGATTGAAGTCTCAAGTAGTCATTAAATCAAGCCGAATTGGTCTCCTGATCTGCCAAACGGTCGTGCGACGGTCGCACGGCAATTTCTTAATTACTTTCATTGTTGCATTGTATGCAAGCCTAGTACATTGGCAACTTGAGAACGGCCGATTATCCCCAGAGTTTGAAAGTCTGTATTTATTGCAATTGCTGGTTATGGGAGACTGACGAGATTGCGAGCTCATTTTATAGCGGATACCTTATTTTGCTGTTATAGCTTTAACCCTTTAAGTCTGTAAGAGCTTATTTCGTAGTTATACCGCGACGATAGGTCATGATTAAATAGACTTTGCTTTTTTGGAAAACCTCTGTGAGAAGTATACCCTAGCTAGTTTCGTTGTGGTTACCCAACGCTGTTACTGTTTCTGTTTTACACTGGTACTAAAGACTGAAGGATTAATAGAAATCTAATTTGTCTGAATGTATTAACCAGATTGTTTTTAAAATCGTCATTATAATGTCACTTATACAATGTCAAAATATTAATAAGTAAATACAAAAAACAAATGGCAACTTAAAACTACCTTAAACAAACATACACTGACCCTAAACTTAGAAACTACAGCATAACAGAACAGACCGCTTAACTAGATCCGTAGTAGTCACATCCTTAACAATGCCTACCCACTTAAGTTAAAAAATAGTTAAAGTTAATAAGATATTGCGTGTCCCTGTAACCCTTTTAAACTTTTTAGTCTAATAATTTTATTCGTACCAAAATGATGAACATGTTGAACCACGGACCATTATCAATTCAGTGAGCGTATTGTAACTGTGTAGTTTTATGAATGGGTGTTTACTCATTTGCCTCATTTGGTATGCTGATCATTTCCTTTAGTCATAGTCATATATCGTCGAAACTGGCTACTGATACTCATCTACACGTGTCCATTGTCACAACGGTGTAGAAAAGTATTCAAATTCGTTTTATAATTTTACGGTATCAAACCCATTTCCACCAATGCTACAACTTTGCCTACGATTCTCAACTTTGCCTGGCTTGAAAAACATGGTTTTCTTCACCAAACAGCCATTTATATCTAATCCCTGAGAAAGAGCAAGGAGAAAGGCGGCCATCTCAGGAATAAGATATAATTATACCGTCAGGTATGTAGTCTGGTACTAAGGAAAATACACGAGCCATGAATATGGGACAAGAAAACAGAATCACAAACAAAATATCAGACGGGCAAAATTATTTGCATAATATATGACCGATGAAATTGGTTATTGCGTTTAGTGTTGCTTTATTGGGCGCCACCTTTATTATTAATGGATTAATTGTGTAATTACTGAATATAAAGTTATAAACTAACAATTCTAAAATATACTTCTGAGAGAAAAGCCAAACCTGTACAAAATCGACGCTACTACCGTAATAAACTGCGAATCTGAACCCTGCTTTGGCAGGGTTGGGCAGGCTATCCTGGGACCGGCCATCAAAATGCAAAACGAAACGCAGACGATCATTCAACTGACAATGAGTTAACGAATATTCTGCTAGTGGCTAGTTTTGATGTTTTATTTAAGCGTATTAACAATTTGAAACAACATAATTAATATACAGTCAACGGTTTCCTCCAATCTTGACCATCTAAATCGAGGTAGGTAAGTCTTAATCGAAACCGAACAGTAAAAACTTGACGTATAAACTTTAATGACAACACAACGCAACATGATATATTGCACTAGGTCTGTAGAAACCGAAATCGGAATAGCGTCACGTAGTATCGTTCTCATGGCTCGCATGCTTTGAATCTTTAATTGTTTATTGCTAAACGAGTGTGCTGAATTTTTATTGGGCTTTAGCATAGGGCCATGTGCTAGGCTAGCTGCTCTGGGTAGCATGACAATTTTAGAAGTAGTGTGAGTAACTTTTAGACACATTTGTACGAGTCGATCGAAGTAAGTCATGTGATCTTAAAAGACGTCAGATACACGTTGATTCATCTGAGTGAATGAACAACTGATACAACTGATCTACATACCTATCTATGTCTTACTATGATTATGCAGGATAATGTGATTTACCATTCGACCAAAGTGTGAAAACCTTAAGGAGCCTTAATTGGTGATAATTTTCATAGTGTAAATTTAAGTAAACAACCGACAATGTCTGATCTTTCAAATTAGTCTTAACACTTTTAAGCCTACCTTCCCAAATACTTAGATTTCTATGTAAATTTTATTTAGTCAGACCAAACCTAAGTCTTAATACGGGAGACTAAACGTCGAATTAATTAAGCAATTATGAAACACGTAACAAAGTAAATAACTAGCACTATTACTTTGTATCTCGTTCGTGTCCAGTACAGACTAGTCCAGTTCCACTTCCATAATCGAGTCCTTTACCGGGTTCGAATCCAGTTTTTCCACGCAGAGTACAGTTAGCGCCGACTAAGGAAGGCTAGGATGGATTTCCCGTAATTTGAGTCCATGTGAATGCGAGCTTCCTCATCGCTGGAAAGCGATACGGAATATGCACATAACTGTACTATCGGTATTGAAGAATTATTTCATTGAAGTTGAAACGGGAATCGGTAATATTAATTTAAAAGGGATAATTACGGATGAAGGTAATTATGTAGCTAGGGAAAAAGCAACGAAAGAAAGGTTAAAGTTAGCTGCGTCAGTAAAAAATGCATTATTATTTTTTATGAATTTAGTAGCAAACGAGCCGCCTCGTTGGAAACACCATGGAGGCAGTTCATTCCACATTCCGCACGTTCTAGGTAAAAACAAGCGAGATGCCCATCATGGAGGAAGCATTTTGTTCCTTTGGCGAGAGGCGATGGTAGAAACGTGACGATGGCACCAGTTCAAAAAGTTTTTCAAACAAATCTAATTTCTTCAAATTTGATTACATAATACATTTATGCGATCATATTGATACCTGTGGGGCCGTCTATCACGAGCGTTATTTCCTGTGACAGTGACATAGAAAGCCGAAATCTGGAATAGTTATAAAAAAACAACTATAGAGCAATAGGATCCATCAAAGAAATTGAAAGACAAACTTTATCGTTCATTGTATTTACATTCTACATGGCAACTTCTGGCGTGTTATGTGAGATATGATACTATATTGTCTAACTACTGTATATTATGACAGGCCATCCAGATTTATTTGAACGATTAGCAAATAACTTATCTGATTTGCGTATAATCCCCAAGTTCAAGTTTTATGCCTACAGACACAGATAAGTAATTCTAAGATAAGTACTTATATTAGAATCATCTCATGTGTCTTGTATAAGTACGTACGTTGACGATGATACCCTCGTACTCATCAAAGCACTACATATTCTGAATTGTGAAGGAAAACAAGACAATGTCGTGTCCACTTGTTCTGTCCGCTGAATACAAATGACGTCATTATGTAATTCACGTCGTTTACGTTAACGTTGCTTTAACATGTTACATTGTTCGCGTGAAAAGTGAAAAGCGGGAAAGTTAAGTAACTTTTAAAGTATTACAAGTTTAACCTATTAAAGGTACTACGACGCTTATCGGAATGAAAAAAAGTACATCTTAAGTAATAACTTTAACTGAAAAACCTTAGACATCTTTAACTTATCTTATTTGATTCGGGGGCCCATATGGGTACACGTCGACCCACGGGATCTTTTGTGTAATTGCCCTATTATATTGATTAGACACCCTCAATGAATCATTCATAAAAATTAGCGAACCTCTGTCAAATCCTGTATCATTCTATATAACAAACTGAAATGCTAAAAGGAGGTAGGGATAAACGATATCAACGGCATTAAATAAAAGTTAATTGGCTAAGTAAATAATTTTAAATAAAGCAGATAATTAAGTAGTTTCAGTTACACATTATCTGCGTAAGCGCTGCGCCGCGACGCTCCGCACAGTGCGCGCCAACCACAACAGTCTCCTGGCCGTCGTGGCAGAGAGATGGGATAGCGCCCCAATCAGGCACTAGATCTCTCAACACTTAAGTTTAGGTACTAATATAGTTATTTAAGTTCTATTGTAATACTAACACTATATGGATTTCTTTGTTCGAAATAAATGCTTTTTATTTATATTTATTTTTTATTATATAAAAACAAGTACATAGCTTATTCATTTGAACTATACTTACGAAATAACTGCGCAATTAAGTACTGTTTTTTGATCGGATTCCATCGAGTATCTTGTTCTCCTCTCACCTTTACATAATGGCTGAAAGGGAATGTCATCGCAAGTCTCATAACATAACATGTGCCAATTATTGGTCAAGTGGTCCAGCCGGGCTTATCGGATGTTTATTTTAAATCGTAATTGTAAAAAAATCGTAGTCGTAAAAAGGGCAGTTGCTAGCTCTCATGTGACTTTTGTGATGGCTCATCATTCTATTTTGCTAATAAATATCTTCTGTATTCACAAGAAGAAAACGTCAGTTTTGATTTTGAAGAAGATTTTTTCTTTAACGTCATTAAAGTTGTGAATTCGGTTCTGAAATGTATGGAAGATGCATTGGATCTGGATTTAGATAGTTTATTGCAAACTCTAAATAATTATTGTTTAAATTCGCATGCCTTGGTTTTAGGGAGGATGCTAAATACTATCTTGTCTCGAGCGACTTAAGTTTTAAATTATAATGAAAAACACGGGGAACGGTTATTATTACACGGTAATGTTGCAAAACCAGTCTAGGCATCTGTCGTTCACCTGTCGTAGGCAGCTGAAGATAGCCATATAATTTAGGCTAGTTTTTGTTCAAACGGGATGAAGCGTGCTATCGGGACCAAAATAGAAATGCAGATGTGTATTGAGCTTATTACTTTAATTAACCATGTAATAACTTTATGTCTATGTCTCTAATAATACTCTTGACCTAATGTTCTATATTTTTGTACTTAAATTAAATATGCCATATGCCATTATACATAAAAAAACACCTTTTACTAGTAACTCTAAAACTTTGTGTATCGCCTGCCATACACGCAAAGTACTGGACATCACTTATTATTAAAGTAGGTTTTAAACTCGAGAACATATTGTCAAAGTTACTAAGTAACATGAAAGTAATTAAAAAGTAATCTTCCAGGTAAAACTATAAACTAAATAAAATTCAACACATTTTTGACTATTTAGAAATAACTGAAGAACAAATCAAATTATTTTAATAATTATAGGAGGATTATTCGGATAGGAGGTACGGACTCATAATGTTCTACCTTAGATGATTGGCTGAAATGCGCCTTAGCATTTACAAAGATTGCATATACACGGGAAAATTCGACCGGTGCTGCTGTGACCCGGGTGGCCAAGTGGTAAAGGCGTCTGCCGCGAATGCAGAAGACGCTGGTTCGATCCCAGCCCTGGGCACCGGAGGCCTAGGTCACTTTTTCCTTTGTATATGACATCTATATAAGTTTAGTTAAAAATATTCTATGACATGTAGGTACGACACTCAATGGGACTGAACTGATTACTTAAACGAGATCTTAAAATATATTACACAATGGGTGATTGATAACATATCATCAGTGGATGTACATGAAAGCACCTGGAAGACGCTGGTTCGATCCCAGCCCTGGGCACCGGAGGCCTAGGTCACTTTTTCCTTTGTATATGACATCTATATAAGTTTAGTTAAAAATATTCTATGACATGTAGGTACGACACTCAATGGGACTGAACTGATTACTTAAACGAGATCTTAAAATATATTACACAATGAGTGATTGATAACATATCATCAGTGGATGTACATGAAAGCACCTGTCGTAAGCGCGCCCAAATGGCGATAGGCAAATTATTCAAATGAGTGCGAGATGTCCGTGAGAAATCTCTTGGTCATGATATCTGTTGGTCAAAGTTGTAAGATTCAGCGACAACTATTGTATTTATTGTACTTTCGATAAATAAACGTTTTTTCGTTTAATTTTTATTTAACTTGATGATAATGGTATCCTGTGGTATTCCTGCGTAGAAATGATGGATTTTGGTCTTGTAGATTTATTTATAGAAATTCATAGAGGTCCCTAATCACTAACCAGATATACAATTTAAAATATTATAGACTTGAGGAAAAGTATAATCAAAGAAATGAAGCGACTAAAAATGAATTTTACTGCTGAACCTGAGGATGGAGATCATACATCCGGTAACTAATTAAAAGTAGATGGACTGCAATTTGAATTTCAAATTTAGTTTTAGCAAAAAACACAAAAACATTGCGTTCAAAAGGTTCATACTGGATTTAGTAGTCGTTTCAACACGATTGAAGAAATCGTTCATGGTTTATCACTTAGATCTCTACAAGAAGAAAGATGATCGCGAAAGATGAATAGATATTAATGCAAAACGAGATTGCAAGAAATATTTTTATTAACTCCATTAGTTACGCAAGATTGCTTCTATAAATAAAATCTAAGGTAATAACGGAAGCACAGGAATTCTTATAGATTTATTTTTAATATAAGTAAGTTTATGACTTGAAATATTGGTTAACATTTCCTAAAGTGATTATTTCTACTGGACTTGAAAGCTAGGTAATTAAGATGAGAAATTAAGGACTTTCTTTATAGCTAATTATTGTTTAACAGTTTTCTATGCCAATAGATTAACTTATTTTATATTCGAAAAAGTACAAATATATGTAACGTGTATGTTCATACGGGAACTATTTTCCCCATTGATTAGGTTAATGATCTAAAACGTTGCGATCTTATCTGTTAGGTAAATATTATATTTTTCATACAACACTTTCGTCTATCTAAATTATCTGTTTTCGAGGTTATTTTTAAAAGCCCTTTTGTAATGGATCTGTTCCTCAATGTTTTAAATTTATTTAATGTTGAAGGTTAAAACTGTACTTCAGTATGTAGTGGATAGCTCAGGGCTCCATCCATCATTTAACTATCCAAGCCCGATAATGGAATTTCACTGTTATCTACTGCATTACTTAATGTATAGCCATGGTAATTTCCTGTCCAACAATATCCAAGTTATCAGTAAAAAGTCGCAGGGCGCGGCCGCTTTCTTACTTGCGCAACTTTCCTTACGTCATTTGACACCCGGGGACAGATCACGAAGGGAATGATAAATATTTATGAATTTTCACATTTTCTTTTAGTAAAACTGACTTGTAGGAGTGTTGCATCACTGATAGAAGCTTAACGTCCAATTATGTTAATGGTCATGTTATTTATTTGCATTTATGGTTGCTTGATGACTAGTAACAATTAGTGAATGATTTATGATTTACATAATGATATGGGTTACGAGTATGCTATTTGGTTTGGATTTTAATGAAGAGGTTGCGCTAAATAATTAACGTTTTAAAATTGGATTTAACTAGTTAAACATGTAATAGTCCTTATAATTTTATGGTATGGTATTTTATTTTATGGTATTTTATGTGTTAAATTATATACGCGTAAACTAACTATGCTATGGGTTTAATTAAAAACATAAGCTTAGTTTATAGGAATAAAAGTTGGTTATTACTTATGAGGTACCTAATTATTATCGTAACAACAAGCTATACTCTTAGAAATTTGGAAAACATGTAAGGTGAAAACGGAAATTCAGGTGATTCTTTATAACTTTGGTTAGTGATTTCATCGCAACGTTTAATCAGATACAACAAACGTTTAAAGTTTCCTAGCGTTTGTCTCTGATTTTAGCTACGACTCAATGGAGGTTCACTCGGTAACCCTATTCCAAGAATTGGCGTAGGCACCAGTTTTAATTATCCAACCCAAGGAGTAAGGGGTAACCAAGGCCTTGTTAGGATTTTGTCCAGTTTTAGTAATTGGACAAAAACCATAAAAAATACTATGCAAATCATCACAATTCGCTTGCACTCGCTCTTTTTCTTGAGATCGGTGCAGCATAGGTATTCTATAAATCGATGGAATTTTTCAATAACACGTCGATTCAGTTAAAACCCAAAGCAGTCACAATTGATAATTGCATAACCGCCATCGCGTGCGCTACGCCGTTCCATCTTTAACGGACTTTCCAATATAATTAATAGTTCCAAGTTTCACGCTTAAACTTATCCAGTTTATTTTGGATGCTTGGCGTTAATGGTTTATAAAGTTCATCGTTTAGTTCCTTTCATCATAGCACTAAGTTTTCGCAGTGTTTCGTGTTAAATTAGTTCTTTGCGTTTTGAACTTTGCATGATCCTGTAGTGATGTTGGTATTGGTACCGGCATAGGAAGTAGGTACAAGATAGGCATTAAAATGTCGCTGCTTTAAGCGGGCTAAGATATGAGAGGTATATTTTTGAGTGTGCTACTATACAAATATACCTAGTCGGTCCATAAGTTCTGTCACAAGGGTTTTAAGTGATAAAATATAATACAAAGCTTTTATTTAAAAAAATTAGACCTGATTAGAAAGCATATTTCATACAGATTAAAATATAATATGATTAACTTATAATCAAGATCGCGTATTTTATAGATCCTTGTAAACTTGAAGATTGTTGTCAGTCCAAAACACGCCGATGATTTATGAAAATTGTACTTCACAAAAATTGGTTTAGATCATTTTTATAGTTGTCCAGAGTTACAAATTGTTATTTTTATGGAAGTAGATGATTAAGGCATATTTAAAAACCAATATTTAGTTGACTTACAAGTCTGTGCTTCAGCTATTCTTCTCCTGAACCTCAACGTATTTTTCAGTTTTGAGCAAAACACGATGATTTTGATGCCATACATCAAGGTAGTCTTCCAAAATTGCGTATACTAGCCTTCTTGTCAGTCAGACCCATGTTAATTATATATTAAAATGAAGGTTAAAGATCAAGCTAATGCAGTATGCAAGACTGAAGCCTCTTAAAATTGAATAAAAATAATGATGGTCAAAATCAACTCGAACAGGGCGCGTGTTTTTGACGTGGTTTTTTATTCCGCTTTTTCGAATGTTACAGGGAATTGTGTAAAACTGCCACAACTATTTGCCTTAAATAATATCGTAAATTAATCAGTATTAAATAGGCTTTTTAATCATATATTGAAATAGTAAGCAACCTCTAACAGTTCGTATTTTACCAGTCCAAACCCTAGTGACAGAACTTATGAACCGACTAAGTATGGCGAAGGCATTTAGTAAATTTATTGTTTGATTTCTCTATCGCTTACAATATTAATATATAACAATCAATATGGCATTAGACATACGATTTACCCTAGGCCTTAACTTAGGTCATCAGTGAAGTCACAGCTGCAAGGTGATAATTGTTGAAATCAGAATGCAAGCGGCATGATATGATGCCACACTGTCTGCCGTATCTGTGCCGTTCATTGCCGCCTTACTCCGTAAATGGAGAGATATTAATTGTAGCTGTGTGTATAGAATTAGTAGTTTTTTGAATTTATTTAATTGGTGTTCTTTGAAAGGAATTGTTGGTGCATAAAATAGATTTGTACAAGTAACGTTTTCATAAATGAGAATACAATAACGACTGCTGTGTTATGGTAAAAACACTATATCTTGTGTTAGTGTTTTGTGTTATCATCATAATTGGGCTTTTTTTAATACTGAAAATATTATGGAATAAGAAACGCCTGAGTGGGTACTCGTCACTGTCCGAGTACATATCAATATCATCTTTAGACTTGAGTCATTTGAAATGAAGAAAGTATCAACAATTAGGTATTAGCGTGTATTTACATACAGTGTTCATTCAAGGAAAGGCTACTAGTTCAAATTTATTTCATGCACCAATAAATTCTGTCAAAGAATACTAATTCATTACGTTTCAAGAAGCTAATTCAATTAGGCATTAGAGTACTAGGACGTTTACCTAAAAAAACCGGCCAAGAGCGTGTCGGGCCACGCTCAGTGTAGGGTTCCGTGGTTTGCAGTCCGTCACAGTGTTAAAATAACACCGCCATGATATGAGCGTTCCACGTACAGCGACATCTATCGGCAAATTAAGTAAACTATTGCGCGCGAGCTTAAAGTATGGAAGATGATTTTTATGGGATAATTCTTTATTGCGTGAACCGATTTTCACCGTTTTTACTTTATTTGAAAGCACGTCATTTCATTGTAATTTTGTAGAAATTACAGGTACAATACACACCTGCTTATACGGTTAAATTACAAACTTAATTCAGAGATTATTTTGTAAATTTTTTTCATAAACTATTCAACCTACCAGGTTCAAAATAATTTTCCTAGAAAGTTTTTATAAAGTTCTACTTTTGAGATTTTTTTTCATATTTTTGAAACTTATGGTTCAAAAGTTAGAGTGGGGGACACATTTTTTTTTACTTCTGGAGCGATTATTTCCGAAACTATTTACCCCTATTCATTTTTAAATACCTATCTAACAATATATCACAAGTTAGGGTTGAAATGAAAAAAAAATCACTCCCCACTTTACGTATAGGGGAGGTACCCTAATAAATAAAAAAAATCCAATTTTTATTTTACCACTTTGTCGGCGTGATTGATATACATATTAGTACCATATTTCAGCTTTCTAGTGCTAACGGTCACTGAGATTATCCGCGGACGGACGGACGGACGGGCAGACATGGCGAAACTATAAGGGTTCCTAGTTGACTACGGAACCCTAAAAACTGCCAACTTAACATATCTGTCTAATTCTTGACATTAAAAATACACCATACAAATGTACTCAATGCAGTGACAAATCATAATATACTTAATTTTTTTTTTTTTTTTTTTTTATACTACGACGGTGGCAAACAAGCATACGGCCTGCCTGATGGTAAGCAGCTACCGTAACCTATGGACGCCTGTAACTCCACAGGAGTCACATGCGCGTTGCCGACCCTTTACAAAAAGGAGGATTCACTGTGTTGACGGCTAAAGGAACAAGAGGGTCCCTCATCGTCAACACACTGGGTCCTCTTTGAGCTCTTTGGCAACCTTACTCACCAGCAGGAACACAACACTATGAGTAGGGTCTAGTGCTATTTGGCTGTGGTTTTCTGTAAGGTGGAGGTACTTCCCCAGTCGGGCTCTGCTCCAGATTTGAGCGAGATGACATTCACTGAACGTGCCCTACCACACTAAGCGAGATGCCATTCGCAGTGCCCATACCTCTCTTTTTGGCATAGTTTAAGGACATACCCAAGTCCGGACGTAGTTTAAGGACATACCCCGGGTCCGGGTTAATCCGTGCAAATGGCCATGACTGTGCCACTTTTAACTAGGATAATATTGTCCAACTACAGAAATAAGACGTAACCGAAAGCGACATAACTTTTGAAAGGCGTCAATGTATTCGCGAACTTCACTCGTTGACCATAATTACACACATCCTCAGTGCAAAGTCATTTATCATCTAAACAGTTTCTGATCTTTAATCGTCCTTATAGTTTTCTGAATAAGGTTTATACTTCCTTGCCATTGCTGGTATACTAGTACATTGACAATCTTATTTGTTCTGCTAGTGTATGCGTTGATTGTAGGAATTAAGGTTGTAAATGGTTTGATTGGGGTTCATGATAAGTTGACGCATGGATGTGAGATCCCGGATGCTGGACAGTCATGCTCGTGTTGCTTTCCTGTATCCTGTGGGTTAATGTGCTTGATGTTACTTTTTTCTAATAATCTTTCTCTTCACTCTACGAACATAGGTAGTAATAGAATATTTAGTACTGGTTGTGTACGGATTGTGCTTGATAAATATATACTTAGTTTCAAGTACCTAGTGCTTTTTCTCAAACTCTTTAACCAGCGTTTATATTCATTAGGATTGAATATTTGTAGCATATTATGAATATCTAAAATAGTCACCGTTTATAGATGCTGGCAGATGTTACACTTGCGAACCGTTAGGTATAAATGGGTGAAAAATTGGTTGAAAATTTAAAGGACTTTTAAGCGGTTCGTAGGAGATTAGTTTAGAATGATTATTAGTAAAGAACAATTGAAAGTTGTTCATTTGTGTTTTCTATTACTTTTCTACAATCCTGTACCCAATTTAAGCGTCTGTTTGATACGAGGATAGAAAATCTTAAAATCATATCCGCCTTTTATTTACTTTAGTATTTCTGAATGATTAATTGAGATTTACACAAAATAAAATGATTTTTTAAACACCGGATGTGACATTTATTTTAATTTTATTTTCCATGTTGTTTCAGGCACCAAGAATGGAGTGTGGTGCCGCAGAGCTCAGTAGAAAACTACGAGTCGACCAGGTAACTTGCATTTTCTTTAATGTCTAAACTATGCGTAACAGCTTGATTTTATGGTTTCCAAGATTTTGCATTTGTATTACATATTTGCTTAGCAAAGTATTACCAAAGATAGCAACTTGCTTTCCCTTTTCTGAAAACTGACACCGAGTCGACAGGTTTCTAAAAGTAAGAGCAAATGCTTACCGTTATCTTCTGGAATTTCCATTGGCTCGCCCTTTAACATACCCGTTACAATACAAATGTATCGTTATTCACTTTCTAGTATTCTCGTATCTGTATTTGACACCTGTCAAATTACTGTAAGTATGGCATCTCGACCGGTTAGCCACCTGTTAAAAAACGGAACGCTTGTAGACTTTTTGCCGATACCAATTATGCCAGGTCAATTATTTACCGAACGTTTATTAATATTATTTTGAGTAAATGTTTCTTAAACTCGGTCTTTTTAAATTAACATGACATAATTTTGTTTATCTTCAACGGTAATTGGACTAGCAGTCAGGAAAAATAATTAAGTATATAATAAATCTTGTTAGCGAAAGCTTTTCATCTGAGGATTTTTTGCGCTCCCGTGAAACTCAAAATCCAATTATCTTTAGGGCCATTTAGTCAAGTACCAATTCTGTTAGCTATGAGGTTAATTTTAATATTCTTAACTTGACATTTATAATGCTACATAGTTCATAGGTAAACCTACACTTTACTAATATTTTTTCTTTACGTTTCTTAAAAAAATGAAAAGAAATCTGTTTGTTCGCGAACTACTAGGCAGAATTTTATGAAATTTTGTATTGTAACAGTTGGGGTATGATGATGTCCTCCCAGACGTATCCGTCGACGGCGATACCTGGACAAGTTATTCAGCAGGTACTTAGGTAGGTTGATCTTTACGTGCATGGGCTCGAGCGTGACTTGCAAAACCAAACTTTGTTTTGAAAGTTCGACAGCAAGAGACACAGTAAAGCTCATTATTAGAGTTATACGTGTAGGTGTAGGAGGGCCTGGGCCGAGATTTTTGGAACGCGCGTTTGGCGTCAAGATCTGCCAGGCGCACTTTTTCATAGTCACGGAGACCCGTGTTGATCGCAGCTCGCCAGTCCGACCTCCGAGTAGCAAGCTCCTCCCACGACTCACTTGATATGCCGGTAGCAGTTAACTGGGGTATAAATCAACATTTAGGGTATTTTTTAAGCTGCGGGAACAGCTAGAATAATACTAAATACTTATATGTTTTAATCTTAAAAGTAAGTAAAAACTATTTAAAACGGGGTATTTACAATGTGTATTTGTTTTTTCGAGTTTCCGATATTAAAATCGAAAAAATCGAAATCGTATAAAAGTAAGTAAGTTAACGAACACCCGGTGTTTGAATCCAATGAGAATCGAATCGTATCAATAGATAGCTGCAAGCGGTTTATGTAACGGTAACGCGTGAAGTCGAATGTCGAACATCGATTAATCGAATCGTAATATCGATACGTTATCGAATAAAAACAAGAGCGTAAACGGTAATAAAATGAGATTTTAGATTACCGGTTAGGTTTTAATAGATTTTTAACGATTGTTGCTCTGACCTTTACAGATGTTAAAACATTGATTTACAATAGGGATTTGGGGTCAAGTTTTTAATTATTTGTTTTCTAGATAGGTCTTGTAATAAAGTGCAAAAAGTAGTATAATCTGTAAAATACGTCAACAACCACATATTTAAAATGCGAGGATAATAATGAGGCAGTTAAATTTATTCATTCTTAGGTACCTACTATTTATTATTTTATTATTCATTTATTAACTTGAAAAATATACAGCTTACACAAATAAAGGGTCCCACAGTTTTCACGGTTTGACTGTGGACTAAACACGTACGCGCGATCACATTGGTTAATAGTAGTTTATGTAACTGTTACGTAATAAGGGTCCTTAAAACATGAGTGGTTTTATGAAATGAGCCGCAGGCGAATTTCATAATAAGATCACACGAGTGTTTTAAGGCCTAATTACGTACAGTTGCATACACTGCTTTATCTACACTCATATTATTTATTCTAAATGCCTTATTTGGAAACCATAGAATGGCCGCCATTGCACCGCCGTGGCCAACTCGATTGTGCCGGCGGTCGCGCGGGCGCTTGTCGGGCTGTCGGCGGATCCCCGGGAGGGTGCAGGTGTACATTATGTTATCAAAACTCATAGCACATCAATAATTGAGCATGAAAAGTTAAAATTACGTTACTGCTACGGATAAAAAGCTTATCATAGTAAAATCGGTCGTGGTAATGCTAGCCATTGCCTACCGTTTTCGAACACGTTTTAGAGAACTTACAATATGAGTGTAGATAAAATATTTTTTTGCAATCAATTTTCACTTCATGTTCTCTTTTTACCTGTCGATGTCCATTGCAATTTCATTAATATCAGCTACTTACAGAATACAAAATGTTTAATTTGTAAACGAAATTGGTTTTATTTTATCTCTTCTCGTATGTCCATCCTCATTTGTTGTCCAGTTTCTCTGTCACCGTTCAGGAGCCATTATATTAAGCCTGTTTAAGATAATCGGCTTGTAAATTGCGCGACCTCCTTTCTACCGACGATCGATTGTTAAAATAATTATCCGTACGATCACTTACGTTGTGTAATGTGATTCTAGCTCTTGACGATGCGTAAGTTCTTGTTTGATTGTTGTATTCCTATCTGAACCCGCCGGGGACAGATGGTAATAGGTTTTTCTCGAGAATCATTTCCATTTGTCCCCCATCGTCATATCGAACCGCTCTCTACCAAGACGGGGACAGATAGGTAAACCCCGTTTAATTGAGTCTATAATACCTACTTTAGGTTCGCAAAGTTTACTGAATATTAGCTAGATAAATCATATAAAAAAAATTTTTTTTTAAACGTTTCTATTTGCCTATTATTAGGGCGGCTACTAGTTTCTTTTCAAATAGTCGATTGGCGTCTCTCACTCTCACAAAGTATTGTAGACGGAGATCTCGGCCGTCAACGGCCTCCTAGCCCAGTCGGTAGTGACCCTGCCTACGAAGCAGGAGGTCCCGGGTTCGAATCCTGGTCAGGGCATTTATTTGTGTGTTTATCACAGATATTTGTTCCTGAGTTATGGGTGCTTTCTATGTATTTAAGTATTTATTCATATTTATCTATTATATATATCGTCGTCTAGTACCCATAACACAAGCCTTATTGAGCTTACTGTGGGCCTAGGTCGATTTGTGTAAGATTGTCCTATAATATTTATTTATTTATTATTATTTATTATTTATCTCGGCATATAATTAGTAAATTAGTATACAATAGGAGGAGCAACCAAACCCTAGAAGGGTCATATACCATGTTCCGAACGCCTGCAAGTTATTCAGTGCTGAGCCAGCACCGATTAAATCTTAATAAAAGAGACAATAGAAATACCATCAATTTGGAATGCGAAACGAATTCACCTATGAATTAAAGGCTTAGGAGAGTTTCTTGTCACCTGTATAGAATAACTTCCATTACCTAATGAGTAGCACATAATGTGTCATTTGCAATCACAAAAAGAATAATGACCGAGCATTTCCTATGTTACGAAACAGAAAGTTAAATAAATAACGCATTGATCGCCTTTGGGTCCCAAACCGATGATCATCGATATGTGAGTCGATTGCACAACTGCATCGAGTTAACAATCGAATGCTTGAGCGTTTGTTTGGAGTTGTGTATCATTAGCAGGTCGTAAAATTAACCTGATTGCTTTACTGAAATGGGAATGTCTTCATAGAGAAGTGTATTAGTTCTAAATAGTAGGCACGGAAATAATAGTGCCGAAGAGTATACACATTGCACAAGCTGCAAAAGATGGGGACTACCTAAACCTTTACGAATCGCGATGACTAACCATTATTCATAAACAATATAAACATCTTACAAGCCCATTAAGTTCTATATTTACAAGCCTTATTTAATTAATTGTTTGTCCTTATCGGTTACTTTGACAGTTGTGTTCGTTAGAAACAGTCAAAACATACTTAATTAAATTGAAGGAGGCTTGTGAGACGTTTATGAATAAATGGGTTAGACATTTTTTTGCACACGATGGTGGCAAACAAGCATAAGGCCCGCCTGATGGTAAGAAGCTACTCGACCTTGACGCCTGCAACTCCAGAGGTGCCTCAAGCGCATTGCCGACCCTTTGATATAGAGGAAGATTCACTGTGTTGACGAGAAAAGGGATAAAAGGGGTTCGTGGTCCCACGTCGTCAACAACGTTTTATACCAAAACTGGTCATTTTTAGTATAAAAATAACCGGTTTTTAACCGCTTTTAGGGTTCCGTACCTCGAAAGGAAAAAATGGAACCCTTATAGGATCACTTTGTTGTCCGTCTGTCTGTCTGTCTGTCCATTTTTCTCAGGAACGCGTGGAGGTATCAAGTTGAAATTTATATAAAATACTCAGGTCTACTGTCACTTGGAGCTGTGAAAAAATCAGACTTCTAAGCCAACGCAATCAAAAGATACAGCCATTTATGCCGCAAATTTTCGAAACTCGCAAGGGAATCAAAACCTACAGGGTACTTTCCGTGAACTCAGAATCTTAAAATTTGGTACGAAGCAACGTCTTATAGCACAGATAAAGGAAAAATTGCGAAAACAGTAAATTTTTAGTTACATCATATAATAAAAATATTTTTAATAATTTTAAAGTTGCTACCCCTATATACCTACAGGTTTGTACGGAACCCTCGGTGCGCGAGTCCGACTAGCACTTGGCCGGTTTTTTAATAACGATTTGCATTCCCTAACTGCATCCTACTTAAAAATCTGAAAGTAGTTACTCATATGTTAAGTTTTCCAAAATAATTTCGGTTATACATATCTTCAAACCCGCAATAAAATACATCTGTCAAAAAATGCCAACTAACACATCCATCATCCTTTACATTGACTGATTCATACTAAGAACTGCTACAACTGACTCATCCGAGCATTTATTGCGGCGTATTGGAGGACTGACAGACACACAGACAGATATACAAGCCCTCCGGTATTGTTTTATTGTGATGATTAGGTTTGAGATTCAATAAAAGCCAAGCTATTGTTGGCGAAGAATACAAGGCGCAGTAATAATTTTAAATAAATGCTGGATTGCTAAAATTGCAAAGTATCTTACAATATGAATTTAATGTACATATAGTTATTAACTATTTTCTGTATAGTGTGGGATGATAGCCACAAAAAATTAAAATACAGGGATCGTAAATTTCTACATATTTTGTTAATTGATTTCTCTCTTCGAGAGCATAATATCGTTAAAGTAAAATATCCCAACAATATCATACATACACAGCCGGTCATACGAGCTAAACTAAAACATTTTTTTGTAAATGGCCTTAGCTGTGATATAATTGCGCTACAGGAGATCTGGCTGACGACGGAAGAGTTACCGTTTTTAGGTACAATAAATGCGGACTTTGGATCCACGGGTGTATCAGCGATAGACACGGCGGCCGGGCTGCTTAGGGGGCGTCCTTTTGGCGGAGTAGCCCTGTTATGGCGTAAAAGTGCGTTCGAATCTGTATCCGTGGTAAACTGTAATAGTGTGCGTATTACTGCAATTAAAGTTACAACGTCGGAGCGCTCGTTGTTAGTGTTTTCGGTGTACATGCCTACGGACTGCGCGGATAATTTAACGGAATTTACACAGTGTTTGGGTGAAAGAAGTGCCGTGATAGAAAGTTGTGACGTAGAATCTGTCTTTATTTTAGGGGACTTCAATGCACATCCTAAAGAACCCTTTTGGAACGAACTTGTCACCTTTTGTAACTTTCAAAACTGGGTCTGTGCGGATATGGAAAAATTACAACCGCAAGTACCTAACACTACTTATACCTTTGTTAGTGATGCGCACGGATGTACAAGGTGGTTGGACCACTGTGTGGTTACAAAGGCGGCTTGGGAGTCCGTTGTGGACGTAACTGTAAAGTATGGTACATATTGGTCCGACCACTTTCCGTTACAAATTAAGTGTAATTTAAATTTGTTGAGAGCTAAATTAAAGGTAACACACACACCTGTAAATAATGTTATTTGGGGCGAAAGAGGCTGTGAGCAAATAAAATACTATACTCAAATGGGTAATGAGGAACTTAAAAGTGTGGATTTTCCTGAATCTCTCCGGCAGTGCTCTCATGACATGTGTACAGATGTTAACCATAGAAAAGTGCTTGATGAGCTGTACAATACAATAATACGAGTGCTGAGTGGAGCGGCTGTGGAGTGTTCCAGTAACAGGACGCGGAGGGGTAGGTACCTGGTTGTGGGATGGAATAAACATGTGAAGGAACTACATGGGGAGGCTCGTCGGTGCTTTCAAGCGTGGGTTTTGTATGGTAAACCTTCTCAAGGCCCCATTTACGAGGATATGCGTGCATCCAGAAAAGCGTTTAAAGCACGACTTAAGTGGTGTCAAGAGAATGAGGAGCAAATAAAAATGGATATCTTAGCGTCACATCACACCAATAAAAACTTTCGTAGGTTTTGGAAGGAGACAAGTAAACTCAGTCCGCGGGCGAGCCTTCCTATGAATGTAGATGGTGAAGTGGAACCCACAAATATAGCGAACCTGTTTATGGAGCACTTCAAGGTCGAGCCGCCGGAGCGACCGCCCGTGATGGGGGAGTTTGGTGCTCAGAACCGTCGTGCGTCGACGTCGCTTATTAATATTACTGCAGCAGACGTGGCTTTTGTAATTAAAAATATGTCAAGGGGAAAGTCCCCAGGGCATGACGGTCTGAGCATTGAACACCTGCAGCACGCGGGGGTACACTTACCGAGGGTACTTGCTCTTTTATTTAACTTGTGTTTCCGACATTCGTACTTACCCGATAATCTGATGCGAACGGTAGTCATTCCGCTCGTGAAAAATAAAACCGGGGATGTGTCTGACAAGTGCAACTACAGGCCGATCTCATTGGCCACGATAACAGCTAAAATATTGGACAGTTTGCTTGATCGCATCCTAACAAAGCACCTTTCTTTTCATGACGCCCAGTTTGGCTTTAGACCCGGGCTATCCACTGAGGCAGCGGTGCTATGCCTCAAGCACACTGTCCAATATTATACAACCAGGAAGACACCGGTGTATGCGTGCTTCCTGGACCTCTCAAAAGCGTTCGATCTCGTGGCTTATGATGTACTGTGGAGAAAGTTGCGCTGTGAGACAGATCTCCCGGATGAAGTCACGGAGCTGTTTCGCTTCTGGTATCAAAACCAGACTAATACTGTCAGATGGGCGGGAGCTTATTCGGATGAGTACAGGTTGAAGTGCGGGGTTAGACAAGGTGGGTTAACATCACCTAAACTCTTCAACTTGTACATAAATAGCCTGATTGTGGAACTCAGCAACACTAAAGTCGGCTGCTCTGTTGACGGCACCTTCGTCAACAATTTAAGTTATGCAGATGACATGGTGTTGCTGACTCCCGCAATCAGTGCTCTAAATAAGCTCCTTGCAATTTGCGAAACATATGCGGGGATCCATGGGCTTAGGTATAACACCAAAAAAACAGAGCTCCTTGTGTTTAGGCCGCAAGGTGGTCACATTGGTAATGTGCCACCAGCGTTCCTGTACGCGAGTGTGATTAAGCGTGTGTCACAATTTAAGTACCTTGGCCACTGGTTAACCGATGACTTATCGGACGGAGTAGACATTGAGAGGGAGAGAAGAGCTCTAGCGGTAAGGTGTAATATGCTCGCCCGCAGGTTTGCACGATGTACAAAACAAGTAAAAATCTCGCTTTTTAAGGCATTCTGTCAAAACTTCTACACGTGCAGCCTGTGGGTGAAGTATACGCAGAGAACGCTGAACACGATGAGGGTTCAGTATAATAATGGGTTTAGGATGCTAATGGGGCTGCCGCGACATTGCAGTGCGTCTGGTATGTTTGCGGAAGCACGCACTGACGGGTTCCATGCGATTATACGCAAACGCACCGCATCTCTGGCACAGCGTGCTCGCGGCGGCACCAATGGCATCCTATCCTTGGTGACCAACAGGCTGGACTGCCCATTCCAGAAGCACTGGATGCAGCTCCATGTAAGAGCAGCCGCCCAATCTAGCATGTAAGTAGTTCTTAAGTTCTTAGTTTTTATTTTTGTTTGTATTGTATTGTCATCGCTTACTAACTATAGAATAAGTATATATCATAGAATGTAAATAAATCATGTAGTACTAACAAAATATGGACCACGGTCTGCAATAAAAAGTTTCAATTTCAATTTCAATTTCAATTTCAATTATCCAAGTTGGTACTTCCTTCTCTTTCGCTTGAATCATACAAACGCGATGGTCATGGAGATAGGCGTTCTTTGAATTTTGACGTTCGCTTTCCTAGTAACTTTTATACCTACCTCCATCATCTTGATGTCGGTCGCCAAGTGTATGAAAGAGTCTAAGATGTTGTATCGCTCTCAAATTGACAATTAAAACAATAGCCCAGTAACTTCTATAGCTAAGCTACATCTACATCACCAGTCTTAAGCCAGTAAAATCGCTAGCCCACCGTGGGAAATACAACTCATCGTGTCATTGAGATTTCTTCTACTTAAACCCATAATGACCTAAGTCCAGTTTATGTTATACGCGATTAAAATGCTAATAGCTAGAACATTATGCCCTAGAACGGCGTAAACAGGGATTAGTTTCTCTTTCTATAGGACATAACCTAACAAACCTGTATTAAAGTTCAGTCAGGGAAAAAAATGGTCGCAAAATTTTACTACTAAGAGCGTGTTAGTTCTGGCGTTTTTAACTCGAGAATATACGTTACATTGTGTCAAATAGGGTCCTAAATTATTTTTAATCTTATGTTAACAAAAATCCCTACATACAGCGAGAACGCGTAAGGTTTTTAACTGAAAAAAGTGACAGGTGACGTGGCTATATGATATGACTGCTTTGTTGTATTATGATATATCACGTAATATTGTCTCACGTTATCAAATCAAATAAGGTCCCAAATCGTTTTGAATATACTCGTATAGATTAAATATTATGCCATTCACGAACTTTAGATACATAGTCGTTGTATCGATACAATGAGTGGCTTTGTCGAGATGAAGATGATCTTTGGTCGAGACTGAAAGTTATTTTTGTACAACTCATTGCCGTTATTCAATTTGAGAACCTGTCAAGAAACTTTTTTATGAATGGGCTGTTGTCTATTTTGTTTTAATTGTAGATTGTACGAGTGGCGGCTCTCATCTCTCCACGGTATACATACCTTATCTACTTTTAAGCGTAGATATGGACATGCCGTAAGAAACGTAAGGTCCGTAAGAAGTCCGTTACTGAATCAGGATCTAAAATGAACTAGCGACAAAACTGCCATCAGTACAATTCCTATCTACTGGTTGACCTCGCGTCAACTGATCTCGCTGGAAGCGCAAGCTCGGTAGGAGCTTGGACTGCTCCTACCAAGCTTGCGCTTCCAGCGAGATCAGTTGTAGCAAATTTATCATGTCTGGTCGCGGAAGGGTTTTGGGTTTTCTCCCGGCTACCATCCCTACAAACAGTCCGCTCGCTTTACCGCTCCAGTAGCATAAAACCCAAGTCTTGATAAAAAAGCTACTTAAATCCCTTGGAAGGTCGACCCAACGCTGCACTGCGCTGCTGGGCGGTCGCCATCGAGGCCGTACAGACCATACACTTAGTTACTTGGATTTCTTTTCAAAATATGAGTATTATTATTTATCGTATGGCTACATGTTACTGGATATAGATAGGAATTTCTTCCCTGGAATAGTAGTGGCGAGAAAGCAGATGATAAAGAAAATCCAGTGAGTGCTGCGAGGTGCAAGATGGTACAGTGCAGCTGCCAAGTTTGTTACTCTTTTAGCACCACCCAGGGATCACGTGTAGGGTTGTCGAAGGTGTTTCCTACGGACGCAGAGTAACATTGCTCCCCAACATATTATATAAGTGAAGTTGTGCCTATCAAAACGTGACCGCGAACCGTGCTAGTCGTTGCGCACGCGACGACTTGCTAGCCGCCGTGTTTTTGTCGTCTCGCTTCCTCGCGCTTACCCTTAATCGTCCATACGAGTTTGTATGTGGAGCAGTGGGCTGGATGTGCGACCGGCCGTGCCGTATACAGGTCTTTTGGAAATTGGTACTATCGATGCCAAAGACACGAGTAGGTTTACAATTGCACCTTAACCCTTTGTATTAAGGTCCGAAACTGTAAGATGTCTTTGACGTCAACTATACATTTTGCCCACTTACAAGTAAGGTAACCAGTACCGGTAATAGTTTTGTGTTCATGCTCTGAAATCTTAAGTGTAGGTGCGTAATTATTGTTGATAACTTTGAACTGGAAAACTGTCGCTCAATCCAGATTTAACGAGGCTAGTCAATATCATAATTGTTTGATTACCTACACATATACTTCCGTCGTATTTCAGTAAAAACGTAGACTTAGAATTATTTTGGGTAACAACTGAATAACATAATTTGTATTCTAATTTTGGTAACGCTAACGCAACGTTGAACTATTTTTCTCAAGAAGTGGGCACACTTTTTGTTTGATTATGTTCTATATGATAAAGGCCATATAAAACCATCAGATAAGTTAGTCTGGCTTACTCATGCTATATGGATAAGTTTGACGAAACTTAGTTCATATTCAGCATCCGTTTGCAACCCAACAATAAAACCGTATCTCAACAAGATCGCGACTTGCGACGCGACACACTTCCAACCTGTCATATTGTATTTCAACTTGATTTATTACCTAAAGCTCAACTTTTACTTCAAGTTTCCCACATTTCTTTTTAAAAAACCTCAACCTAATTTGTTCGTTTCAGAATAAAACCTACTATTAAACTTCCAGTCAATGGATTCTTTGGCTAAATTATAGTTTGTTTTTTGTCCTGAGGGTCCGTGCCGGGACTTGAACCTGTTTTGGTGTGATTCATTCAGGAATTTGTTGGGTCGTGGTATACCTGCCGTTTTTTAAGAGGTGTGGTTCATTCATATGGGTGTCGTGACATGTTAAGTTTTTGTTATGCAAATAACAATGTATATTAGGTGCATATATAGGAAGTAGTTTATTTCTAAACTGTTTCAATGATAGGCCACTGTAGAACCTTGTCGTAATGACAGATGCCCGTGGATACGTATAAACGTAACCTATTCGCTACCAAACTAGCTATTGTGACAAGGTTCTAGAGTGGCCTAGGAATCAAATTGGTTGATTGTACATGTCATCTTAAGTCATCCACAAGAAATACAGCAAGTTAGGTATCAACTGTTGGGCGTTAACTTGTCGAGTACCGAGATGTTTACCTTATTTCAACCTTTTATTTACATGGCCTATTTTATGCACAAAAAAAATTAAAAATTCTCAAGAACGTTGCATCACAGAAGTCACGCATAAAGAGACATGTTAACGACAGTGTTTAATTGTTTAATTGGTGAATTACCCCAATGCATCCTCCGAGGTGCTTGGCGTGGAAGCGGCCGCATTCTCAGGTGCGAGAATTTGCACGTTATGTTATATTTTAGGGATCCTTAAAAAAAAACATAAAAATATGTAAGTAAATATGCGAATACATGTTTGCAAGATCAAGTGGGGCAGAAGAACATGTGAACAAAATTAATACTAAGATTATACAATACGATTACGTTGATTGCCTTCCGGGCGATTTATGTAAAACATATTATGTTCTATAGATAATATAATCCTAAGAGATATATTTGATAATATGTCGTATTAGAATATTTTGAACATGTTAGAATCTCACGAGACTATAAACATAGTTAAAATTCCTATTCAGATCCCCGTGTCGTCTCATTGGACGCTAAATACGCACTGCTAGTAGAATAAAATGGAATCCAAACGAGATTCAGTAAGATATCTTCTTAACATTTGTCCCGGCTTTTGCCACGGCTCAATGGAGCTTGAGGTCCAAAAATAATGTCGTAAGTAGTATTTTTGACAAAAGCTCCCGCCATCTTAACTTTCAACTCAAAAGGTAGGTCATATTTAGATTAGGTCCGGACCTAATCTAAATATGAAGAACCCGGGTTCTTCACGACCTATAAGACATATTCATCCAATAGAATTACCTAACTAGGATCGTCAGATCAGAAAGATGGCGGAATGTCCTCGATACATATTGCATAGAGTCAAGTGTTAAGAATCATCAATGAAACCGAATGGCGGTAAAAGCAGCCTGCCGGTCACTCATGCACTTAGCAGTAGTGGAGCGGGAATGGAACTCGATTCCCATCGGTTTGCGTCTTTTTAGAACGTTGCGCACTTTTCCTAAAGATCACGTAAAAGAAAGCTATGTCAGCTTTGCCTTGCCTACGAATATTTATGGCGCATTCAAAATAAAAATATTTCCACTGGTATACTTCGGCTAAAACATGCATCGTCAAAGGACAAGCACACTCGAAAGCTCTAATCAAAGGGTTCGACAACAAAACCTCTAAAGAGCTGCTAGGGCTCAAAAGACACAAAACCTGTGCAGTGACTAGAATACTGACAGGCCACTGTAAGTTGAACAAACACATGTTTCTTATGGGTAAGAAACAGGACGCAGCATGCAGGTTCTGCCAGGAAGCGCTGCACAGCGTTGCACATCCTCTGCTCCTGCGGACCACTAATGCGTAAAATAAGTACCCACCTAGGGCGACATATACTGCAACCCGATGAGGTAAAACACATTACAGCCCAAAGAATATGGAAAGTAATGAATTATAAAGGGCTGCCACAATAGATCAAATCTGGTCGACGAGGCACATCGATAGCCCAATTAAGAATAATAAAAAAAGATGAATCACATGATAGGTATTTTACACCGGCAAACATGTTATAGTGGTCTTAACGGTAGTTACTTTTTATTATTACGAGATCATGGTTACTGGATACCGACTCGCTCTTAACTAGTTTTTAGCGACCCCGCGGAGATTATTTTTACCTCACGGGCTCATTTTATAATTTCGTTGCCTTTTAAGGATTCTTAGCGTGGACTTTCTCGCATAAGCTACCTACTTAATCATTTGTGATGCAATTTTCATATTTTATTTTCTGTCATAAATAACAGAATGGTTGTAGATTATTTAATGAATTTTCAATATTCCCTGAATGAGTAAATATAAATAAATACCAAGATATGTGGCCACATTGATTGCTAAACTTTCATTCATAATGCTAGGTCATAAAAATACCTGCCAAACAAATTGGATCCGAATCTCGGATTCTGAGTTTTTCTTAAGTACAGTACAAGATACTTAGAACTCAACCAACCGGAGCGGCCATTGACAGGCGTTCCCTTCTGCCGAAAACATATGACTGGTGGTCATGTTTATTTTATGGACTTACGTTTATCCGACGTGGCTATTTGTACGTACGAATAGCTATACATTGCTGCTCCGGTTGGATGAATTCTCTAAGACAAAATATCATTTAATATTTATCAGTTGCTTTTCGATAATGGAAATCGTCATGATATGAGAAAACCTGACCTAATGCTTCCTCTGGGTTGGTGGTCAGATGGTAGTCACTTTTGTAAAATGACGCCTACGCCAATGTATGGGATTCAAGCGGATTTCAAGCTCAGATCTGTTTAAAAAAAACTGGGACTAAAGCAAGGAGGTTGATACATTATGTTTTAAACCAGTGCATTCCGAAAAGATCTTGGGTGCGATTGAACCGCTTTCCCATACAGTTTTTCATGGACTTGTATGTTGTACGTACGAGCGGCGACCGGGACTTTTGACCCTGCCTCTTATGGCGTAGGGTTGGCAGTTTGACTCCAATTGTTCGTTGCTATAAAATGTAATCACATCACGATGTGCGAATCGATTAATAGGTCACATATACTCGTATGCTTGAACTGCATTATTATTTATTTATGTTTGTACGTACATATCGCATTCTGAGATTAAATTGGTAGATTCCCATCTAAGCCCGCCTGGCATACTGCACGCGAGCGAGGCTGAGACAGACAGACCTTTTAGTTGATAAGAATGTAAAATTGATTATCATTACCTACCTACGTAAGATTTACATTATCTCAGTTGAGTACCTACACACTTACTTACCCATCGGATAATTAATTATACACCTACTTATACCTTAACAGAGAATATGCCTGTTATTTTATAATTTTAAAATAAAACTTAGTACTCGCTACCGAAAATTATAACACTTAACGTAAAAAGCGTGGTCGTAATCTAAAATCTATAAGACAACTCCGACTTCGATTTCGTAATAATGATAAAACACCTTGTAAACCCATTACTTTTACCTTTCTATATAACAAACAGTTGGCGCACGCGTAGGTGGATACCAGCATTTTAATGTCCGGCAGTTTTACAACATTATCAATCGTGAATTACAATATGAATGGTTCGGTTTTCTGAAATCGCTTGGCAATCGCATCAATCAAGATTAACTTTCTATGCAATGCGTAAGTAATCCCTTGAGTTGCTGGGCGATTAGGCACAGTTTAGGGCCTGGTGTTCCACTTATTGCAAGATAACGTAGAGAGAAACAAGTATTTATTACAGATTTTTTTTTACTAGGCTGTTTGAGTGTCCCACTGCTGAGCAAGGCCTCCCCTTTTTCCTAAAATTCAGCTCTTTTGAGTGTAATGGCCTAATGACCCACCACCCATTGTTGCTTGAGCCCGGGCCTTCTCGCCATCTCCTTTTTGGTCTGCTTCGACCTCAGAAAAAGTATATACCAATATTACCAATTCAATTTGTACTTGAATTCAAAAGTGTTAAGTTTCCAAGAAATCCCGGAACTTTTGTATAGCCAGGATTATAACGACCCGTAATCACAAGAGTTACCTGAGAAAACTCATGAAAGTATGTCTATATAGCTTTATAGCATTAAGTCCACCTGTTTTGTACGATTGTATATTTTTCCTGCAAAAATTAATATTTTTTCTGTTTAAGTTCTTAAGGGTCGGCAATGCGCACGTTTACAGGGTTATAGGCTACGGTAGTTAAGTAGTTGCTTACCATCAGGCGCGCCGTATGATTGTTTGCCACCGTCATTGTCTTAAAAAAAAGATTAAAATATATATCCTGACCATGTCAACATGTAGTTCTAGAGGTTAACTTCGATTTGAATTGCCCCTGTCTGCCCTTGTGGTAGCCCTAACTCCCATGGTTGGAAAGTGGTGAAGTGGGCCGCGCGGTGGGCGGGACACCTGCTCAATGCCCGTGTGACCGACGTCTATATTAAATTTGTACGTTCAATCAGAATCTGGGTTTTACAACACATTATTTTGTGGAACAAGTATTCTGCTGATTTTTCTATGGGTAAATGCCACACGTGAATCAAGTATTGGTTATCTCATTATCACAAAGACTTTCTTTGTACATCACCAATTCTCGTCGATATTCTCTTCAACTTAATATCCAAAAAAAAAAAACTGCACAAATAATTATGGGAATTTATGAGACAATCTTACACAAACCGACCTAGTCCCATAGTAAGCTCAATAAAGATTGTATTGTGGGAACCAGATAAATAAGGATAAGTTAGTACAGAAAAAAACAATTTAAGGTGGAACGGAAGGTGAACAATGAAATCTCTCCCAGAAAACTTTTGGATGTTAACATCCAAAAGTTTTCTTAAGAAAAGAAAAACTTATTGTATTGAATATTACTTATTTAACAAGAATAGAACTCTGCCAGTATAACTAATAAAACATATTTATTAGTGTTACAAATTAACAAAACATATTATTAGCTTTACGTGTCTAATCTAATACTTTGCAATTGCATCGGATTTGTAACTTGATTTCTTAAGCTATCTTATTCAATAATCCTCCTTTACCGTTACAAAAATAAATCACTAAACACAAACATGACTGATACACCTATTCTTTTACTTAAAAGTAGCTCGCCAAACCTGCCCGCCGATGCAGCTACCTACTTTTACCGGACGCGGGCAGAATGCACCGACAATCGGAATCGATTCGGTAACGATTTAACGAATACTTTTCGATTATTCGATTACGTAATGTGAGCGATGACTTCCTTTTACGGGCGTTATGCAATTGTTTATTTTACTTGTTTTCGCATAAAAGGCGTTGTTATGGCATAGGTCAAAGTATTAGTATATTATATAGTCAAAGTAAACATATCACATAAGCAGATAATAACGTATTCGCTGTTTAAAAAGCGTAAGACATATTTAGAATTTTCGCTATCAACATAACATAACGAATCCCGGTAAAAAACCAGAAGAAGCTTAGCGAGTGAGGTGTACAACAATTTTAAAGAAAGAATAACCTAAGATTTATTAATCGTATGGCTACATGTCAGATGATAAAGAAAATCCAGTGAATGCTACGAGGTCCAGATGGGACAGTGCAGCTGCCAAGTTTGTTACTCTTTTAGCACCACCCAGGGATGTCTGTAGGGTCGTCTAAGGTGTTTCCTATTGACGCAGAGTAACATGGATAACCTAAGAGAGAACACAAGAGAGGTCGAGGCAAACCCAGACGCAGCTACATGGACCAAGGGAAGGAAAAAGTACGGGCCGTCTCGTATCAAACGGTCAAGGAGCTGGTGCAGATAGGGATAGATGGAAGATACTCCACCGACAAGAGAATAACTCTCAAGTTGATGATGATGAACCTACTTCATTTCGCCTACTCCACTCTTACAAGAGCAAATGCCCGAGCTACTTTAAAAACACTTAAATCAATACCGGTGTGCCTATAATATTTAAAGAGTTCCTTCGATTTCTCCAGGATATCACCATCAGATCCTCACGTGATGACAATAGGATCAATCTGTAATTATATACTTTCAATAAAAATGAAAACATATTTTTCAAATTGGATTATAAATGACGGTGTTTTGAGGTAATAAACAAGAAAAAACCAGACGAACTGAGGGTGAGAACTTCCTCCTTTATTAAAGTCAGTTTACGTGCTCTTATACTCTTAACAATAAAATCCTGCCAAGATCATTTTGACTACCTCACCCGCTTAGCTATTGCACTTCTAGCTGTGTTATTATTGTGTTCTTCTGCAATGTAGCATATTGTATGTAGATGACATTGTCTACATCAATATGCAATTCCTAAGCCCTGGCACATTTATTAAGCACCGTAAATACAAGACGCAACAACAATATTTCAAATATTTATTCACGGCACCGGTTTCCAATGGCCATAATCGACGGTAACCGTGCTTGCGGTTAATCTTTATGACCGTGTTCAAGTAATGTCAAGACGTTAATTTGCCATGATATGTGGACTATCCGAGATGTGATGCGTGCTTGCGTTTTATTACATGCACTATAAATATAATATAATTCATAATCAGCTCTGATCAAGTCATTTTATGAGGTGCAATGGACTTGATCTTGCAACTACTAATTTTGTTTGTATGTATTTATTTTGCGTTTCTGTCTAAATATCTAAACTGTTTAGTTTTTGTACGTTACATAAACCTAGTTCGGCATTGAATTTATACCGTTGTTAGGTAAATGGGAAACTAACAAGAAACATTATTAGACATTGAATGGCCGGGTCACAGCGTGTGTGACCCGATAGTTTGGCAATTGTGAGTCATGTTTGATGCCTATCGGGCTACTTAGTGCACCAACTTCAGTGTAAGGTGTGTCTTTGTCGAGTGTGACTAGTGTGAGTACTGTGAGTCATGAACGTGCTGGGGTCACTCAGCTGAACATAAGATTTTTTAGTATATATAAAAACAAACATTCTTCTCTGTGAATGGTCGGGTCACATCGTTTACCTCCCAATGTTTTGGCAAACATGTTGATGGCTATCGAGCTACTGAGGAGGCTTATATTGTGTTGTCTAAGGTGTGTCTCCATCATTTAGTATGCGTCATTAACTTGTTTTGGGTCAACCAACCCATGAGATGTGATAGTATTTTATTTAAGTTTCTATTTACGTAGTTTCACTTGTTCCGGAAGTCTGTCACGTGACTCATGTACCTGTTCTTGTTGATCAATTATCTTATATTTTGTAGATTACAATTTGTATCAATGTCGCCAATGTAGGTTACTTTACAAACAATATTAACTATTTGATTCTAGATGATCCTTTTAACCAACCCTTTTATTACAATATTTGTAATTTGTAATGGACTAAGAGCTGGCCACGTCAGATATGACACAATTGTGAGAACAATGAAACCTGACTAGTTATAGACGGAGAGCTGGCCACGTCAAATATGACACAATAATGAGAGCAACGAATCCCATCTACACTCGCGTGCAAATAATTCGGGTCAGTACGAAAAACTATAATATCTCCTAAAATAATAAAGCTAGGAGCCTGAATTAAATTGTATATTATAGATAAATGCATAGTTAATAAAACAACGTCAAGAGTTAGAGATGATATTCACTTGTTTATTTAATTAACATAGTAAACACGATATCAATTAATTATAGGTAAAAAGCAACCGTGGTACCTCACACACAAAACTAAAAACAAAAAAAAAGTAAAACATATCAATACTTCGTATTGCCTCCTCGGGCTCTTCTTACAGCTTCTAAACGATTGGGCATACTGTTTATTAAGTTTCTTATGCGTTCTTGCGGGATATTAGCCCATTCTTCCACTAACGCCTGTTTCAGGTCTCTAAGTGTAGCTGGGGCGGGGTTTCGATTTCTTACACGCCTTCCGAGCTCGTCCCATACGTGCTCAATCGGATTTAGGTCCGGGCTTCTCGAGGGCCAGTTCATAGTGTTGATGCCAACCTCCTCAAAATATTCTTCCACAATCTGTGCGGTGTGTGGCCTGGCGTTGTCAATTATGAACATTGAGTTTTCACCCATATTAATTAAATATGGGCATACATGCTCATTAAAAATCTCTTCCACATACCTGGCACTAGTTAACGTTCCATTTTCTATCAAAACTAATTGCGTGCGACTCTCTGAAGAGATTCCAGCCCAAACCATAACAGACCCACCGCCGAAAGCAACTTTTTCTTCAAAACAGGCTGGAATAAAACGTTCACCTGGCCGTCTGTAAACTCTTCGCCGCCCGTCATGTGCATAGAGCATAAATCTGGATTCGTCAGAAAACATAATTCTTGCCCATTCTTCGGCACCCCATCGCCTGTATTCGCGTGCGTAAAGTTTCCTTGCAGTTCGATGCCCTCTGTCAAGTTTTGGGCCATTTGCCGATCTATGTGGGGTCAAATTAGCTTCACGAAGCCGCCGCCTTACAATCCAGTCGCTGATGTCATCTCTTCGGGTCTCCCGAACTTGGTTTTTGACTTCAACTGCAGTGAGATGCCGATTTCGGAGCATTGTTGTTACAATAAATCAATCTTCTCTAGCCTTAGTACATCTCGGCCTGCCGGTTCCTGGTCTTCGAAGGTTCCTGCCAGTTTGTAGGAAACGTTGGAGGACCCTCTGCACCGTAGATAGTGACACGCCTGTTCTTCTTGCTGTATATCTCTGACTTCTGCCTTCTTGTAACAAAGTGACGATACATGTACATTCATTTTGTGTTAGCGACATGATAGTAATTCAATAATGACCATCAAAGTCAACAAAAACTGCCTTTTATCATTTTGCTTTGACAGATTGAAAACAAAAGTGAGAAAACAATCAAAAGTGAAATAAGCTCATTTTGAATTTGGTACCAAATTCGACTTTTTTTTAAATAAAACTTTTTCCAGAACTCTTGTCGAACATTGAATTTCAATTGTTCAATTTAATTCGATATTAAATTCTCTTTAATACACAGTTAGTTTCCTGCACATACCGCTATTAATTTGCAAAATATAAGGGTTTTGTCACTGACCCGTATTATTTGCTCGCGAGTGTAGTTAGTTTGCTATTCTATGCTTATTTATACATCCGGACATCTGGCAGCTGTAAAGTGGTGGAGGTCAAAGATTGCAAATAACTCAAAGAAAACAAATCCTAGAGTTCTGGGTTTAATGCAATATTATGGGAAATTATGTAATTAATTAGATTATATCATATACAGAAGTTTCTGTTGAGGGAAAGTAGTGAAAAAATATGTATAATGCAAGTTTTAGTTAGTCGCCTGCTGTTTTTGTTTCCTCAATAATAGACAATGGTTTTTAATCTAATGTTAAAATATAGGCCCTGTGCTTTATAAATAACACAACTTTGGCAGTTTTACCTATTTTGGTATTACTTTTTTCCAACTTAAAAATTTTGTTGGTCTGTCACTCTGACTTCCACCCATTAAAAGCTGCCAGATGACCGGATCTAGCAATAAGGACGGTAAAGCAGTCTAACTAGACAGGTTTCATTGCTCTCATTATTGTGTCATATCTGACGTGGCCAGCTCTTATACCATTAGATTGATTTACCATCCTTATTGCTAGATCTGAGAATCTGGCAGCTTTTAATGGGTGAATGCCAGAGTGACAGATAGTTTTTCAGTTGGAAAAAAGTAATAACAAAAAAGGTGAAAACTGCCGAAGTTGTGTTGTTTATAGAGGACAGGGCCTATATTTTAACATTAGAACAAAAAACTGTGTGAATTATTACGAAGACAAAAACAGTAGGCATCTAACTATAAATTGCATTATACATCATTTGACACTACTTTCCCCCAACAGAAAATTCTGGCTATGATATAATCTCATAAATTACATAATTTCCCACAATATTTCATCAAACGCAGAACACTAGGATTTGTTTTCTTCAAGCTATTGGCATTCTTTGACCTCCACCACTTTATAGCTGCCAGATGCCCAGATCTAGAAATAAGCATAGTATTGCAAACTAACTACAGGGGTTTCGTTGCTCTCATTATTGTGTCAAATCTGACGTGGCCAGCTCTATAAGGAAGTCTGATTTGGCTTTTGTGCATAACTGTAAAAAAAATCTTAATCGTCTGAAAATATGAGAAGCCGCTGGGAATAGAGTCCTATGGACGCTCCACCGGAGGTATCTCATAATAAAAACGAAGACAGATGCACAGATCTGTCCCCTGTATCTGTCTGGCGGATGTGCCCAGCGGGAAGATCCGTCAAGGTTTGGCGGGAATCGGACAAGAATGTCTCTGCGGACAGATTCTGTATTGCGCCATATATTGAGGGATCTGTCCGCCAGGCATATGTGTGCGTGTATTCAACTAAAGCTACTGTTTCCTTCCTCTCAAGTAAACAACTAATGTGCCTTATCTGAACATACTTCCTACTTTACAAAACAATGTTCGCCCTTTCTTTGACATCCTCAGAAACAAAGTACCAATGATATACTCGTACCATAGGGTACTGCATCATCTGAGTAATTGCAGGTCGGACCCTGTCATTAGTTTCGCGTATCATCGCGCTGACCCTAGGGTCAACTTTCCCGTGGCAATGGCATTGTTGGCGAGGGTCATAAGGTGTTGATACCGTTTGGGATTATATGGGTCAATGGTGACTAATGTGGTGTGTGGAAATGGAATAGGAGTGTATAGGTTCTTAAAGGGTAGGCAACGCGCATGTAAATCCTCTGGAGTTACTGGTGTCCATAGACTCCGGTAGACCTTCAGACGGGCAGTATGCTTGTTTACCACCGTCGAGTTATAAAAAAATGTGAAGAAGACATTTTTTCAAGTTATGAATTAGAAGAAAATCTTCTCTTCTTCCTAGCGTTTGTCCCGGGACCCCACGCCGGCGTGGGGTCCGCTTGACAACCTAATCCCATTAATTGCCGTAGGCACTAGATTTTTCGAAAGCGACTGCCATCTGACCTTCCAACCCAGAGGGGAAACTAGGCCATATTGGGATTAGTCCGGTTACCTTACGATATTTTCCTTCACTGAAAAGCGACTGGTAAGTATCAGCTCTCATCATACTTAAGTTCCGAAAATCTCAGTGGTACGAGCCGGAAATTGAACCCGAGATTGAAAGTCGGATATGTCTTACCGCCAGGCTACCAGCGCTCTATGAATTAGAATAGAATCCAGACAAATAAACCACAATAATCAATGATTTAATTTAGTCCTATACTCTGTATCTTTAGGTATTTAAATAAAAGTAAATAAGATCTACCCTCAAATGGCTCCTTAAGCCAGTTGAGGGTAGATGAAAACATTACACGATCAAATAATATTGGTTAAAGCCAGGTCGTTAAGTGACAGATTCAGGCAGTTTTGTATTTGATTGGTTAACCAATAAAAGTTATAACTACCCGAAAATTTAAAAATTGTTTGTTTACTTTTATTTAAATACCTAAAGACATAGAGTATAGGACTAATTTTAACTACACCTAAGTGAGATTATATAAATACTATCTTCTCTAAATATTTGAGTTCTTATGGCCCACTGATGATACCGGTATTTATCTAATGTTTACATACCTAGGACCTAGATTAAACAACTTCTTATAAATATTTACCTTGCATCTGATGGCCTGATAGGTCATGACGCAAGAAGGAGGTCGAAGAAACCAGTTATTGGGAAATAAAGAATAAATAATTAATAACTCATAAATATTCGTCTATCTTCTGAACATTTTTTCTGCAATAGCCTAGGTCTAGGTGGCCTGCGGTTTAACGTTTTCCAATGCAATTTCGTTTATCGCCAAACGCTGTGGTAAGAAGTCACATCTACACAATGCGAATTTCACATAGAAAGTACCCGGATCCCATCTCACTGTGTTATACTTGCGCGGAATTCGGATTACACATTTGTTTGAACACAGTTGGAAGCTGACCAAAATTACTTTCACTGTATTGTGCTGGTAATTAGTATTCGGAAGAAAGCTGCGAAATTCGAGGTTCAAAAGAGTAATCTTGGCGGTGTGCGATTACTCATTATTAAGCATGTGATACATATTGCATTGGAAATGGAAACCAGTGTCGTAAGTCACATATACGTATGAAATAATTACGGATGCCGCGTCTCTGTGACATAATTCGATTCCATCGTAAACCGTTTCGCATGCACTTCAGATATGACACAATAATGAGAGCAACGAAACTCCTCTAGTCAGTTTGCTATACTATGCTTATTTCTAGATCTGGACATCGGGAAGCTGTAAAGTGGTGGAGGTCAAAGAATGCAAACCACTTCAAGAAAACATAATCCTAGAGTTCTGGGTTTTATGCAATATTATGAGAAATTATATTAATAATTAGATTATATTATTGCCAAAAGTTTCTATTGGGGAAAGTAGTGTCAAACAACATATAATGTAATTCATAGTTTGTCGCCTACTGTTTTTGATTCCGCAATTTATTTTATTCTAATTTTAAAATATACGCCCTGTCCTCTATAACTGAGACAACTTAAGCAGTTTTTACCTATTCTGGTAGTAAGATAGTACATCTTCCAATTCCAAAATTTTGCTATCCTGTCAATCTGACCTCCAACCGTTAAAAACTGCCAGATGCCCGGACCTAGCAATAAGGATAGTATAGCAATCTAACCAGACGGGTTTTGTTGCTCTCATTATTGTGTCATGTCTGACGTGGCCAACTCTTAGTCCATAACCGCACTAACTCCGCTCAGCGCTAAGTTGTGAATGTGCGCGCGCGTGACGCATAAACACGACAAAAATGCGGTGTCCGTAATTATTTCCTACATCCATGGTAAGTCATAATTATGCAGTTCTTTGAAGTCGAGATATGTTATCACATAAATTACATAGATTTATCTTAGCGTTCGTTCCGGTTGCATCCTCATCTTAGATCAAATCAGATACTTTAAACTCCTATATTCCTGTACCGACTCTGGATGTCTATAACGAGTGTTTCGGACAGTTTATTAAAATTTTGTATTGCTTAGGGAAGTTTACTGCTGGTTTTATGGTCGCTTATTATTAACGGCTTTCATATTTTATCGTCTTTGTATTCTCTGTACCAACAAACATTAAGAATTATGGTATGTAGTAAAACAATGTTAAGTTATGACTAGTGCATTAGAAATGCACTACGTTTTATTACTAAGGCTTGGTAATCGGTCAAAACTAGACTAGATTTTGTATTGTTAACGTAATAAAATCAAGTAGACAGCTGGCGCAGTTTAATTATTATTGACAATAATTTAACTTTGTAATATTTGGAAGAAAAATTCAGCTACTCATTGTTGACTTTACTTATTCTTGTGTTAGTACCTATTTACTAGTATCAACTTAATTGGCTTGTGTACAAATTAGTATTGTGCATGTTTATGAGTTATTTTACCCTCTAGGCCCAAATATACATTACAATAACATATAGTAAGTTGAGCCATTTTTACCAGCTCGTCGTTTTTAATACCAACTTGAAACGAAACTTTTACTTTTATTTGTTCGTTATTCTTGACTTACCTACCTTGCCTTAACCTTTTTATGATGTCTTGATGTATTCGCAATGTATTTAATGTTTTGAAAAAATAAGTCCCGCCGAGTTTTTTGCCGGCCATAATACTTCTCGGGTCAGAGGTGTAGGTTTAGAACCGGTGGTAGTTTTTTTTTCTCTTACGTTCATAAGTGCATTGTAATGTGCCTAAATTGAATAATAAATATGTTTTATCTTTTGTACGTACAGTAGGTGTCGTCTCCTTTTTCCAATGATTCTCAACGTGCTTTCCTTATTTCGTTTTCCGAGCTCGATCAAACATTTTGTAATTAGACCCCTGGATCCTACACTCAGTAGCAATGTAAATGGAAAAAAAATCTTACAAGTAAGTACCCGTTTTAATTTTTCAGGAGTTGAATTTTAGTTCTGGTATATAATCTATAACTCCCAAATTTAGGTGACATTCAGCTACAATACTGGCCTTTAATAATGAACTGTGTTGTCCTTGCGTTCTGTGGCTGTTTGTGCAGCCGACTACTGCCCCAGTTCCCATGCCCCGCTGGACATTACAGCAATTCGTCTATACTATACACTATAACTTACACACTGATTTATAGAAGGACTAAAGGGTACTGTTCCAAACGCTGAGCTTACCTTACAGAGGAACTGTCAAGACCATTCCTCACGTTAGCGCGGTAAAGTAAAATTTCTAGCAATGTAAATGTGACTAGTGAAATGAAATGAAAAATCTTTATCACTGAGCCTATTTGACGTGCCTCTTTCACTAGAGTCACAGGATGCGACACCTAATAGTTGGTAGCAAATGCCCAGCGGTGCTGTCGCAACTAGAATCTAGTCTTTACCCGTAAATCAGTGTTAACCTTAGTACTAGAGATGCGCAAAACGCTTCACTCTAATGTCTACATACACAAAATTCATGTCATTCAGTCATGTATACATACACAAAATTCCTGTTGACATTCTTTATATTTTACCACTGACATTTTTTTTTTCTGTGCATTTTTTTTATTGATTATTTTTTTATTGTATTGTAAGTGACGATCTTTTAGTGAATCCATTTTATTTTATGATGTAAAATACTGTGTGGTTTTCTACAAGAAATTAATAAATCTATCTATCTATCTATCACTGAATTGAAAAGATTGATTCATATCTTTCGCTCGCGAAGATATGTATCACTCATTTCGCTCAGTAGATTTGTTCGCATATTCGCATCGTCTCACTCGTTTGACTCGGTCGTCTCATTCGAATAATGAGTGGGAAAGAGCGAGCACATAACACTGTATACACTGAGATAGATGAGTTACTAAGCGAGTTACATCTTCTGAGTTGAAGAGTGAGTGAGTTGAATCAAAATATATAGTTCATTTAAATCACTCACTCGTGAGCGACTCATGTCTACTTAGTACGCACGGTGTACCTATTTGAGCAGTAGACAGCTAAACATCTGAATGTAAGTAGGTACTACTTACTGTACTTTAATATCTAACTACGTTCTCCTCTTGCTTTAAGCGGTGGTTCTTCTTGTGTAAGTTTTACCATATTTTCCGATAATCGCCCTTGCAGGACTGCAAGATCATAAGAACTATGTTTAACAAATCCACTGGTCCTTGAGCGTTGGTCTCTCCTGTACCTATGAATGAGAATAGTAGTCTAGATTAGATCTAGTAATTTGTTTCCTTGGTAGCGCCAGCCCGACCGACACTTTAATTATGATATCACGCTTGTTCTGCGTGATTTGAACTTTGAGGAGATTTATTAGGTCTAGTTTGGAATACTTACTATTCCTAAATTCTTATTAGTGGGTACCTATTTATTGGCTTCCTAGCCTAGTCGACAGTGCTTATGAGGTAGACTTATTTAAATATTTACAGGATATAACAAAAATACTGGTAATCCGTTTAAGGGCATAATTGGTATTGTATAAAAGATAGGAGAAAATATATTTAGACGTGAAAACTTTTTTATCTACACTCATATTGTAAGTTCTCTAAAACGTGTTCGAAAACGGTAGGCAATGGCTAGCATTACCACGACCGATTTTACTATGATAAGCTTTTTATCCGTGGCAGTAACGTAATTTTAACTTTTCATGCTCAATTATTGATGTGCTATGAGTTTTGATAACATAATGTACACCTGCACCCTCCCGCGCATCTGCCGACAGCCCGACACGCGCCCGCGCGACCGCCGGCACAATCGAGTTGGCCACGGCGGTGCAATGGCGGCCATTCTATGGTTTCCGAATACGGCATTTTGGATAAATAATATGAGTGTAGATAAAGCAGTGTATGCAACTGTACGTAATTAGGCCTTAAAACACTCGTGTGATCTTATTATGAAACGAGCCGCAAAACCACACTCATGTTTTAAGGACCCTTATTACGTAACAGTTACATAAACTACTATTTTTCGTATGGGGCACGTCGTCCCAGCCGGCTAACCCTCCATACAAAACCCTTTTTTTGCGTATATATATTTTTTTCTTAGTGTTTCATAATTAGAATACGGTACCAAATACGCCTTTAAACGGATCACCAGCATTTTGTTAAACCTTGTATATGTGTATATCTATATACAGTCTTGGCCAGAAGTGTTGAGCATAGCTCTTTTTTGTTTACAATTTTGATGTTAAGTATTAATTCCCTATCATAACAATGTACGATGACGTAAAATGTTATATTTTATTGATATATCTAGAAAACTTTACTTAATAACACTTTCAAGGTACCTATAAAGTATGAAAAGTGGAGGTCCCAAAAATGCGAATTTAGGTCGGTGCGAAAAATTGCAAATATTCTATGCAGTTACTGCTCACTTCAACAAACTTCACTTCAGTTTGAATTAATTGATAAAATAACTTCAAAAACGATAGAAACGGCGGTCTAAACTTTCGAGTTTTGTATGAAAATCGCAAGGGTGCTCAACACTTCTGGCCAAGGCTGTACATATATATCGTCGCCTGGTACCCACAACACAAGCCTTATTGAGCTTACCGTGGGACTAGGTTGACTTGTGTAAGATTGTCGCTTAATATTTATTTATTATTTAATTATTGTGAAATAGCATAGGTCAAAAAAATCTATGTCAAAATATTCAACGTCATTTATGGAACAAATATTACATTACATTGTTATCATATAACAATCGCTAACATACATTAGTGTATATAGTCATACATTACACTATATGGCTTACAAGAACATAGCTATTACGAAATTTGACCGTTTATTTATGACCGCTCAGCCACCAAAGCTAATCGTTGTCGATAAATCAGTGGACTTTGAAAAAGGCGTCGTTTAACGATACAGTTACAGCGCATAAATTTGATTACTTGCGCCGTATCAAATTTGATATCGATAGCCATAAATAGGGAGTTGCCACATGTTGAATTTTGTGAAAAATTATTAGTTAACAATCTACCATAAATTGTACATTGTGCTCGACACGCGAATGACCAATAGTTGACATCTTTATTGCGAATTACTTAAATATAAAGATGACAAGTATTGGAATGGGATAGTGACGAGCACTCAGCCGTTTTCGATGCCAAGCGTAAATAAAAAAATAATTCAATTCAATTCAACAAATTTCGAAAAAAAAATTTTTTTTTTCGATAATGAAAACAAAAATATACTCAACGCGCAACACAGACTTGACCAGAATGCCTATATAATAGACAAAAAACAGCCGGAAGGTGGAAAAATCGGACTTGTGGTTTAATTTGTCTATGGGTTCCATACAAAAATTCAGTCACTACAGACAAGTTTTTGGATTCCGGCTGTTATTTGTCTATGATAGCTGAATTCCGCTAAGTGTTTTTTGCGCCTAAAACATCGTAGGTGCTACGGTCCAAACGTTATTTTTGTCGATCCTATATTTAGCCAAATCTCTTGAAAAAAAAGCTTTTAATACATACAAAGTTATAAACATAAACATAAAACATAAACACAAACACACCTCAAATAATAGACACAAAGTATACACAAGTCACAAATAAAAAAGCAGAGGCAAAACAATTGGCGGTCTTATCGCTAAAGAGCGATCTCTTCCAGACAACCTTAACAACATAACACAACGTCGTTATTTATTTCATCGACATTAGCACAACACTAGTGAACTAAAATGGAGTCATTTACAGGTTTTTGATACGAAATACGTTTAGGATTGTGTCCGCATACCTAGTTCAAGTTTCATTCGGTTCCTGTTGCTACTTCGGTCCAAACTAGCTTGAATTTATTACTAGTCGGTACATGTTTGAACTACAAGTCCGGTTAGGCTTTAAAGTTCAGAACAATACATTGTGGAACAATAGCGCAATATATTATGCACACGCTTGTATAGTAGTTTACTTATTGATTCAATTATTTTAAGACCTCCATAGGGTTATGTACAGCCACCTGCACGGCTAGCACGTCTTACGCGCGACTGGCGCGACAAGAGACAGATCTGCGCGACTTCATGGGTTGTCGCTAGTTGGCAGCACAACTTGCGCGTGAAAGGAGCGACAGACTCGCGATCAAATGCCATTGTCATAAAATGACAGTGACTCGCGACTTTGAACTAAAATCCTCAGCACAACTTTGAGTTCTCTTCGCGTCAATTTTTGTTGCAGCCGCGGGTGCATGTTACTGCCGGAAAGCGAGATTTTTGTCAGGATCGGGAAGGTTTTCCCTACTCGCGGCTTAAGTCGCTCTTGCAAGACGTGCTAGCCGTGCTGCAATCAGAGATGGGCAAAATGTAATCGACTAACGATTAACGATTGAGATTAACAAAATTAATTGCGACTGACGGTTGAAAACGACGACTGATCAATCTTAGTTGTATAGAGTGCAACTAGTTTAGTTGCAATTAAATTAGTTGCAGATTGATTTCGGACAACTAAATTTTGTAATCGACTAATTAGTTAGACTACTTTTTCGCGACTAATGGTAGAAGCAAATTGAACGGAAAACCTCGGTATTACTATGTTGACAGACTGAACAGGACATCTTAACGGATGTATAAAAATAAAATGGTCATGTACTTATTCCCTACGATATTTTGATTATTTATGGAGTGAGATCTCTTTGATAACTATTATTCTCTTTCATAATACCAACCAAATGAGCTAAAATTGTATATCAAACGTTTAATTTGGATGGCAATGTTACAACTCGTCATGTTAGGGCTCGTCAGAGCTCTTTAACCCACAAATTTCGATAGTCATAAAGCTTGTAACAAAAATGAAACTTTAGTCAAAAACTTTTTGTTATCCATCATGTAATTAAGTAATTAAGTAGTGCATCTCTCTGAAATTGGATTAAATTTCTCTTATCTAAGGGTAAATAAGAACTGTGTACAGTCACCATCAGATATATCGGAGCTGTGGGGAAATATCGGAACAACGCCTCTATTGTCACAGCGATAAAGTGCATGTAACGATTTCCTTTCTTTATACATCGTTCTATTTCTTACTTTATACCTGGGGTCCGTGTCCTTAAACCTTTACCTATATTTACAGTACTAATCGTCTGACTGAGCATCGTAATAAGCAATAACTTAAGTACCTAAAATCTACAATTATTCATGACAACATGTTCAATATTTTAGACATAAACCCTAATCAGTAACTTATTAAATATTTTTATAACAATATTTTATAACCAACCGAATTCCTTTGACAATCCTCATTTACGCGTTCAGAGGACATCAACGAGTCCGGACTCTAGTGTATGTATTATTATAGTCACCTGCCGGGGCTAGCACCAGATCAGCTCGGTGGAGCCATAACATTAAACTATCATTCAACCATTTCAAATTAAACGTGTATACATAATTTTAGTTCAATCGGTTGAAGATATCTGCTTCAAAATAAGTTGCAAGATTGCACCCAAACTAACATAGTTACAACTTTACAACATACGAGTATCTATACAATGTACATACCTACTCCTAGTTACATATTGCAAGTTATGTAGGAGTATATTGCAACTTAAATAAAAAATGCAAAACGAGTGACTACCGAGTTTTAATATAGATTTAACCGTGAAATTTAGTCGATTGAAACTAAAACTAATTTAATTGTTAGTCGAACATTCTCACAACTAATTTAGTTGCAACTAAATTAGTCGCAACTAAAAAAGTACGATTGATATTTTTAATCGATTGATTAGTTGACTAAAAAATTAATAGATTAATGCCCATCTCTGGCTGCAATAGTATCTCCCTCAACGAAGCCCGCAAAAACATCTGACATTGACATTCTTATTTGAAGGGCCATAAGAGCGTTTCACATATTTTTGCGGCCTTCGTTCAGGATACTATTGCAGGTGTACTACTGTACTTACCTGATGATTAGTGCGAGTTCATGCATTGACTGAAAACAAAAAAAAATTGGTTTCGGTCCTCCTTCCCATCATCATTGTTTTTCGTAACTACTGGTCTTCTCGGCAACAACCTAATTCTCATAATAGGGCATATATACAATTATTGTTATTACGAAAACTGCTGCGACCCGTGTTCCATTTGGATTTTCTTTAAAAAGTGACCCTTTTTGATTCATCACGAGTATAGGCATTGTACACTTATTAGATTTCGACTTACACCTACGTTACAAATGGTAGCCATTGGTAATTTAAAAGAAATTTGTTATTTAAAAGCCCTATACGTACGTTCTATGTATTACAAAAAAAACAACTAAGGTAAATGTACGCTTCAGCGAACGTGCCGTATCGCCGAATATATTCCATTTTAAGCTATAAGTCGATTACTTACAGCAGATACTACGTTGTGATATTTTTTTCTTTGAGCTACATACCTACCCCTACGAATACGCGTCAGAGACGGCCATGTTGGGGCTCAGTTGCGACATGACAACTGATCTAGTCGGTCGAGTGCCACTTTGTATGGGCGCCCTTAACAAAATCGTTAAGAAATCGCGTGTACTTCTTAAGATCATATAAACGTTTAAAACTATATGTGGGTTCCAAATTGTGGATTTAGAGTGGTGTTATTTAATAAGTTTATGTATTTTGGTATTTTAAGTAAATTTAGTGCAGTTATATTCTCAGAATTTGAGATAAATGTGAATCCGGTGATGTGTGACCCTACTTTTTTACTGGATGGTTTAACCGAACAGCGTACGGAATCAGGGAAAGCATATGTCTTTGAAATTATTTTTTTACTGATTTATTATAAACTATTAATATAAACTTGTTGACTTTTCAAATAATGAAAAGTATTTGTAATTTTATGAGCATTTACCGAACATCTATAGACAGTAAAGACTATAGTAAATCCGCGTTTGAAATCTTATAGTTTTACGACTTTTTGAGTTAAAAATAAGCCTTTCGACAAAGCTATCTTTAATATTTTGTTATAGTTATTTTACGGCAATATTAGTGAAGACTAAATACATGAACGGATTCGTAATCCTTCTAATTATTAGTTTCAATGTTAAATTTGTGGTTGTCACAATTGTTGCAATTTAGGTACTATTTTCAAAATTTGTTCGCGTATTAGGTTCCACATATTTTGCATGGTTTATTTACCGAATGCACGTTCGGTAAATCGTGTCCATAGTCTCTGCCACCGAATTCGTATCTGCATCGGCCTCGTTTGTATTTGATAGACATTAAAATATCATTCTTATTTCTCTCACAGCTAGGTCGACATTAAAATGTATTATTTTTTCTGCCTTTTTATAAAGGCCAGCGCTTCTAACATTTAAACATATTCATGGGCCTGCTGTTGATAGGTCGTTTTGTATAATAATAAAATCAAATATTAAATTGTGTTTTTTATATTTTTAGATAAAATTTAACTTTTGAATTAATATTGTAAAAACTTCCATTACGTAAACACCCCAAAAAACGATAATGATGTTTATGTATTATATTAAAATAATAGTTAGGTATTTTGAATAAATATAAAAAAATAAGGTTACTTTTGTTTTGTATGAAGTAATTCAGTAATGTATGGAGACGCAAATTTAGCGCATTTAGATGACATTATCTAAACAGTGAGACAGTTTAAGTTTGAGAATCGCTCAACACCATATTCCCATACATTTTTCTTCTAGTTCGGTAAAGTGGTCACCGGATTCGGTAATATATGCAAATCATGTTTCTTAGTTCGCTTAATGGTACAAATCAAGTAAGGCGGTCTAAAAAACTTTAAAAATATTTTTTAATTATGTCTAACCTTACAAATAATTTCTAAGTGCAATAACATGATTACAAATGTATTTAAGTTACCAGTATAGTATTGACAATAACCGTATGAAAATGCCAGACCTTATTAAAAAATGAAACGTACATCCAGGTCTTAAGCGTTCGTGGAAACGTACATTTACCTTATTAATGAAATGAAAAGTCTCACAGTTTAGCGAGTCACGATGTTTTACAATAATTTATTCAGCATGCTCATTAAATTGAACACGCGCAAGATCAATCGAAAGCATCTTCGAATAATCTTCGATGTACATCTCGATCGATCCGTTGGCGATAAGTCGATAACTCGAGCTTTCTATCGACTTTCGCTTGTTCGTAAGGCCAGCTCTAGTTTTTTCTTTCGTTACAGTTAGATAATTATGGGTAGTACTTGATTTTTGCTTTTTATAATGAATCGTTTTTAACATACAAAACTTTTGTTATCCACAGTAGCCACCGAGGCACTAAGAATACTTGATTATATTAACGATAAATACAATAATGCATGTATCATATTATCAAATGCACGTTCAATACCAAAAGTAGTTCAGCGGGCGAGGTATTCTACATTATCTGGACGCGACGACTTTATTATTGAAAACAAAATCATTTTGAATACGGCGCGCGCCCAGCTGATGCTGCTCGTTATTCAATCCAGTATTCAGTATAAGTAATAATAAGTAAACTGAAGTGTCTGAAAATTTGGTTTTGTTTTATTATAACCCCCGAGCGAGTGCGAGAGTGAAACCCCCCTGAAAACCTATATCTCTCTCCATTTGACCCGTTATTGCGAATATGCTTACCGCAAAGGAGGGAAGGGTTGGCACACCGTTTATCACCTTATGGGCTTAGAGAATTCAACCAACCGGAGTCGCCATTGACAGGCGTTCCCCTCTGCCGAAAACATATGACCAGTGTTCATACACATGTATGGACTGACGTTTATCTGACGTAGCTATTTGAACGTTACGTACGAATAGTCATACATTTGACGTTCCCCTCCCCCGCAAAAATCGGCAGACGTTTTTTGTATAGAAAATGACAGACATGGCTACTCCATCCGGGTTGAATTCTCTAAGCCTTATGGGTGATGCGTTTGAGAATAGTATCATTTAAGTCAGTGTTTATGATGACACATGCGTATGACATCTCTCAAATACTTCGAAAAAAAAAATAACAATTCATACTCTGCATTCACCTCCTCTGAACGAAAACCCTATTTTTTTTAAAGCCCATGACAGCTAACGTTTTAGTCTCTGTAGAGAAGTGACTAATTCAGGAAGTAGAATCTTAGGTACTTGTACTATCACTTATTCTGTGTCTCCGAGCCCGACGCAAAAAGACGGGTGTCTGTCTTTGTATCTGTCTGAAGAACCGGAGCCCTAAAACGATTGAACCCATTTAATGCGGTTTTATATTTGAAAGGTGGTTTCCTAGCGAATTATCTTTGATTTGTTTTATCAATTGGTGCAGCTGTTTCGGGGATTTTCATATTTTTTTAATTTTTAATAGATCTCTTTTTCCACTATAAGTTACTAACCTAAATTTCCACGTTTCATTTGTTTTCTTTTTTGTTACAGACTAAAGAAAACAGTGACCGTGAAGATTTGAAAACGGACATACAACACAGAAAAGAAACATTCTATAGGGTGAGTAGACATAATAAAATACATCATAAGAAATTACCTCATTTATCGAACGAGCGAGCGTAGTGAAGCGAAGTTCTTACAGACAACGTCGATCACAACAGAACTGTCAGCTGGCTACTTACTACTGGGACGGTCGTGCATTTCGATGGCTTTTTGATTTTGAATAATTGTTCCATAATAACGCCGATAACATTAGTACCGTCTTTCTGATCTTCATGAAATTTGTTGGAGTTGTAGCAGAGATACATAGTTATATATGTATGAGCTGGATTCACGGGGGTTCTTGAATCAGGTCTAAAGGAGTTTTGTTAAGGGTTCTTGATATACTACTGGTCAACTCGTTTGCAAGAGTTATTAGTTGGAGGCGGACTACTAGTTAAAATATTCAATTACAATTTCATACGTACAATAAATAAATAATAATAATAATAATAATAAATAAATATTATAGGACAATCTTACACAAATCGACCTAGGCCCACGGTAAGCTCAATAAGGCTTGTGTTATGGGTACTAGACGACGATATATATAATAGATAAATATGGATAAATACTTAAATACATAGAAAACATCCATAACTCAGGAACAAATATCTGTGATAAACACACAAATAAATGCCCTGACCAGGATTCGAACCCGGGACCTCCTGCTTCGTAGGCAGAGTCACTACCGACTAGGCTAGGAGGCCGTCTACAATACAATAATAAATAAATATTATAGGACAATCTTACACAAACCGACCTAGTCCCACAATAAGCTCAATAAGGCTTGTGTTGTGGGTACTAGACGATGATATATATAATAGATAAATACTTAAATACATAGGGAAACATCCATAACTCAGGTACAAATATCTCTGATAAACACAAATATATTACTTGACCAGGATTCGAACCCGGGTCCTCTTGCTTCGTAGGCAGTGTAACTACCGACTGGGCTAGGAGACCATTGTATGTTACAATATATGGTCGTACAATATGTTGTATGTTTTCCCAGGAGGCTACCTCGGCAGACTCGGCGGTTTCGTCGGCGCCTGCCTCGCTCTCGCCGCAACCGCTCACCGATATGTGGGTGAGTATCTCTTGCTCTTCGATATTATCAGGCGATTCGATTTTATTCGAGCGCTCAAATTGTTTGTGCTGTACGGCAGTACGGCTGTATTTTTTGTTGAAAGTCCATGTAGAGGAATGTCGTTAGGTCTTTTGTTTTTATTTTGAAAGTAAACAAGGACTTTGGAAAATATAAACGTGACTCGTACGTTGGTGTTTATTATTGTGATACTGATAAATGCATTGATTGTTGGCGGTATTTTGTTAGAAGTTTTGTTTCGTTTTGAAAGTAAACATGCACGCGGGAAAATTATAAGTAACTTTCCGTCAGTACTTATCATTTATATTGACTGAATCACAAAACTACGGACAAAACACCTCTATAGGTCTAGTGACCAGTAAAAGTTAATAGGTAGATACAGTTTATAATAACTATTGATGATTGATTACCATAACTATTTCATAGACTTATTTATGTATATGTAAGTTAAGGATTGTGTCATGAATCCTTTTACATCTATATGTGGGTGTCAGATTACAATGTAAATGACGTAATTGTCTGTATCTATCCATAATAAATGACCGTTTGTCGACGTGGTTGTAGGTGGTCATTGCTGCGTCCAAACTCATGGTAGGGTCACTTACCATGAGTTTGGACGCAGCAATGTTCATTAGCGCCGCGTCACTTACTGACAATGCATCTCGCTCTCACCTGCATAATATATCAGTAGGTAAGAGCAAGATGCATTGCGACTATTGTAACCGAGTTTACGTAGTCGCTAGTGAATAAGGTCGTGATTAACTTAATAATAAGGATACAGAATAGATAACACTCCGTGGTCACTCTATTTTGTATTGTATCTGCAAGGACGGCATTGCGTCGGTCCCAGGTATTGTTTCAAAGGAAACACTGCTTTTGTTTCTTAGGAGGCCACTGTGACTTGCCTTAAAGTCTGCTCGTGACATAACAAACATAATGGGCACTTTTGTGAAAAGACACAAGTGAACTAGCAGTATATAGGCAGGTTACTTACTGGAGTAAGATTTCTCTGCAATGAAATTGGTTTTTATTTGGGCATTTGAACCCACAACCCTGCCGTTTTAGAAACTCGCATTTTATATTCATTCTTTATTTAGGATTACCAACAGGTATGCTCTTAAATCTATGTTTCAATTGAGGTTGATGCTTATCTAATTATAGGTAACCACAACTTAAGCCAATATCTTTTACGTATGAACATGCTGATCCTAAAATTTAAGTTAGATACAATTAAAATTAATATAAATTATACTAACGAAAGACATTACATTATATAATTAACACTTGTGCCAAAATGGTGCTATATTAATAACGCTTTTACTTATATATGGTATATGCTACATATTCTGGAACATAATTATTTGTAAGTAACTGCCTACGCCTACACGTTTACATGCTTATCTATTTTTGTAAACACTAGATTAAGTAACAAATCACTGTTTGACGCAGTGGTTAACCGTTAGAGAATGCCTTTAGGTATTAAGTCCGCCTTTTGTTCTTTTTATTTGAAGGTGTAATACTTATATAAATTAACACCTTATCATCCAATATTGTTCGATGCACTCTTTCCACTACACCGTTCTTAAACGAATGGACCACAACTCATTACCATAAGAAATACATAATTACAGCAAGGTGTAAAATGTATAGTCGCTATTACACATATCAATATGCATGGACGCTTAATATAGTACGTGTCGTGAGAACCTACTTTATAATTGCATGATGACAACGAAAGTAAAATTACCATTGGTAATGTGTAGTTGTTGAGTTTTCATGACAGATCTCTTATACTAGACGGAGCATACACCGTTTGTAGAACTTTAGCGGTCACGACCAGTTCTTATACTAATTTAGTAATGTGTGTGACTGCTAATTTTAGTTTTGGCTACTTAGATGACGAGACGTCTGTAAAATGCAAAAAATGCTTATCCCCTTTCATTCATTAAACTTTATCCCAACACTTTTTACAAAGAAACGTTATAATGACGGATACGACCAAATAATTATATGACATTTTTCATTTCACAGAGGTTTATTAATATGTATTTATGGCACTCGAGCTGCGTCAATGTAACTTGCATGTTTTCATGACAGACATGTAGAATTTTTCCGGAAAGAGAAGTGTCGTGGTTTATATGGAAGCTCATACATTCTACGACACTTCTCTTTCCGGACATACTATTAGTTCAATTGCGCTCTCTTTGGCGTGTCTAACTTTATTAAATATTTTGCGTTCGATGAATTAAAAATGCGTTAGGTACCTAAACATATAGGATCGATGTGCAACATGGAATGCAATAAAAAAATATTCTACACGTACCCGTTTTTACAGTGCTGTCTGTAGGAGTCGCTCTATGTTAATTTTACTAGCTACAGTAGCTACATAGAAGTCATCATAAACATGTACTTATACCTACAAATTTTCACCTTATCCTAACGACATAACGTTGAAAAGTGTAAACATGTTGATGTACATATAACTTGTGCTGACGGATTTTTATTGACGAAGGAAATTGCCGGGTACCAAGTAATTATTTACGTAGAAATGCGCCGGTAGTGTGTCCGGTAGAAATGCGTGACTTTGCTTGATACTACTTGGTATATGATTTTGATTAGATTACAGTCGGTTATTTGTAAACAGACAAAACATCCGTTTATGTTACTTTAAGAAAGTTATAGAGTGCTGCGCTGTTTTTTCTGGAATCTACAAGATGTAAAAAAAATGCTGGTGATCCGTTTTGGTATCCTATTGTAATTATAAAAAACTAAGAAAAAAATTCGCGCGAAAAAATAAATTGGTTTTATATGGACTATGGAGGGTTGGCCGTCTGGGACGACATGTGCCATACAAAAAAATATTATTTAGACAAAAAATGTTTTCACTTATATTTTATTACTCGCAATACGATATCAATTATGCCCTTAAACGGATCACCAGTATTTTTGTTATATGCTGTATATTTTCCTTTATTAAGATTCTGGTTAGTAAAAGGGAGTAATATTCTTCACGCGTGCATCCTTGCGCATTGTAGGTTCTGCCATCTAGTGCACTAAATTGGCAACTTATGCGTGATATTGACACCTCCTGTGCTGCTTCCAGTTCCCGCATTCTCTAATAGTACCTAACACTAAACGTCATAGGTTAAACCGTTATTAAGCTGTTATTGTCCTACAAGTAACTGGCTTACAACACGAAATCATGACGTACTTCAAGTACCGACTTCATGTATTGTATACCGAAAGTAGAAGACCTTCGTATGTTATATGACAGGTCACGAATCTTTACTTGGTAGAACGTTATTGAAAAATCACTTTACTCGTACTATACCTAACCTACTGATATTTAGGCATGTTCGTAGCTACCAGTATGAGTGCTTCATATAACGCGATTCAAATGACAAATGACTAACCCCTTTATTCATGAAGACTTCAATTAGTTAATTTATGTTTTGTCTTTAACTGTCACTTTGACAGTTGCGTTTGTTGTTAGAAACAGACAAAACATAAATTAACTAATTGAGGCCTGAGAGACGTTTTTGAATAAGGGGGTAAATTCTTATATTATTATTGAGTGCACTGATCAATAATTCTAGAGATACACAATCAGCCCAAAAAATGGCCCCACAATACTGCCACAAGAACGACTGGTGCAGCAGTTTCCCTGACAGTCTAAGGGCCTTGACACTTGAGGGATTTCTATACAAAACTCGTACGCGGCGAACTCGCGGCGTGTTCGCTCCCATACACAACTCGCTCGCAAATCGCAAGTGTGATAACGCTCTTATTACAGTATAAGACTGGCCGGTTACAAATTTTAACGAGCCATTTTTTTGTAAATCTTTTTTGAGTCTGGACCTCCTTTATATTGTTGCTCGTAGATTGAGTTTCATTACTTAGGTAACAACTGTTAGGTAAATATATATTTTGTAGTGCGTTTCGAATAGCTTTTAGGTAAGTACTACTTACCTAAGTAGGTCTACAGGAAAATACCAAAAAGATAAAAGCTGATGACTTGTTGAGTCGTATTTCTTTTGCGCACCTAAAAATGGTGTCCGTTCAATATACCTACGATGGAAAAGCTAGTGCCATAACACCTCCGCTAAGCCGGATTTAGGTGCGTAAAATCCGCATACTAAGGACTAATATTACCAAAACTACTATGAAACCTATATTTTTTTAGGAAATTGTATCTCCTGCCGGAGAACTTAAGGCTCTTTTTTGAAGAACAACGTTAAGTCACTTATAGTTTTGGGATATCCTTACATGTAAATAAGATTTTACGCACAGTCTTTACAGAAGGTGATTAGGCAGTCGCATTTGTTAGCTTTAATTCTGTACTTTAGTGGCTTTCATTTGTTCGATGGATTCCTTTGTTTTGGTAAACATGCGAGTTTCTCTTAAATAGTATATAGTCGATTCGTGCCAAAAAAACATACATACTAAGAAAAAGAATCGTTAAATATTTCTAAGATTTTCCTGAATCTTCTTAAGACCTAAATGACCTAACGTATTATTTCTAATTTGACTTCTCTTGCAACACAATAATATCAGACTGAGAAAAGAGAAGGGTGGTTGATGTTGTGACGATTCAGAAGAAACATACATAGTTCTAGTTCTCTTTTTGCCTTTGCGCCGCTGTTCCTGCCTGTGCCACTGTACAACACATGACCGTATTCCACAACTAATATTTTATCAGACATTTTTGCACATTTTGATGTGCAAGATATTGTGGCACGTCTAGGGCCTAGTAATACTCTGTGATATGTATCTATTGTATGTATTAGTTGTCGTTGCTGATAACATATTTGATTGCATAGATAACTTATCTAATCAGAAGTATGGTGTTTGTTTTAGATATAAAGATTGGCAGACAATTGGTGGGCAGGTAGTTATATCAGTGAAGTTCATTTTTCTTGTCGAGTTTTAGTATTTTATGGCTTTGATCAATTTTAGGTACCTATGGCTTACAGTCTGGATACCCAGTTGTGGACACTTAGGTATTATATATATACATAGTGCAAAACAAATTACTTTCCTGATTGTACGCGTATACAGGGCGGAAAGATCGAATGCCACATGGATGGCAACTACCTTAAATATTGTAAATAGCACATTCTGTGTAAAGGAGACTTTCCTTTGTTTTTAAAGACAATAAATTCTGCATTTATAGATTTATGAAAAATCGCTTGCCTCAGTCGGAACTCGAACCGGTCAAATGTGAAACGTGCCGTATTTTATGATGCAGATTGAAAGGGTTACTGATAAGGTTCATTTTTCTCTATATAATAAATACCATCAAAATAACGGAAGGCTATGAAAACTAACAATTACCTTTTAATTTTGTATTCACCAGTCACGTGAAATGCACCGCAACTGAGATCGGTGATCGAATTCAAGACCAAAAAGTAATCTCTGGAATGCAAGGAAAATAAAGATGTGTAAATAACATGACAATGATGATCTACACTTATGTTTACTTATTAGTTTAGTTGCGATTACTAATGCCACTTCTTTAGTAACCTACTTCCTTAGATAAGAAAATTGCATCAATTATTATCATTATAAGTAGTCATCATAGTAGCTTGGATAGGTAGATGTTTAAAAATGGAACATTTTAACGGAGCCGTTTTTAAGTTTATGCATACGAGAAAACGGAGCTCATTTTGAACAACTGCTTTAGTTAGCAAGGTTTTAGTAAGTTTATTAAATGAATATTGTTTTCTTTTGTGAGTTTTAATTGTTGGTTTTCAATTTTCATGGCCTTCCGTTATTTTGATTGTATTTGTTATTTAGAGAAAAATGAACCTTATCAGTACACCTAGATATTTTCTAGCACGAACGAATTGTTGTAAGTGAGTGACAAAATAAAAACATCGACAATCCTGTTATCGATAAGTACATACTACTTCAAAATGGGTTTGTGATATTCTTAGTCAATTTGAAAGACAATTTCGGTGTGTGTGTGTTTGTGTATGTGTGTGTGTGTTATAGAGTGACTTATGGGATGTTTACTCGTAATACAGTGTCACGAATAAAGAAAGTTACGAAAGTATTCCAAATTATTATCTGAAGGGTGTAAAATATAAATAAATTGATAGTTTTGTTATTATTATCTATTTTCTAACGCACCTTATTACCCTGTATATATTTGTCTTTGTATTGCCTCTATGACGTTGAAGTGGTACTTATCGATAACAGGACTGTCGATGTTTTTATTTTGTCAATCACTTACAACAAGTTGTTCGTGCTAGAAAAATGTCTAGGTGTACTTTTCAGTAACCCTTTCAATCTGCATCATAAAATACGGCACGTTATTTTTTGTCACATTTGACCGGTTCGAGTTCCGACTGAGGCAAGCGATTTTTCATAAATCCATAAATGCAGAATTTACTGTTTTTAAAAACAAAGGAAAGTCTCCTTTACACAGAATGTGCTATTTACAATATTTAAGGTAGTTGCCATCCATGTGGCATTCGATCTTTCCACCCGGTATATAAATAAATATATACCTACATTTAATAAAGCAGATTCAGGTTAAAATTCTGTACATTATAAATAACGCATAGGTGGCGCTGGCGCTTCACTTAACCGCCTGAGACCCAGAATTCGTTAAAAATATATACAAATCGATGAATAGGTATCAGGCAAAAAAGATAATATTCGCAGATGTATTAATATTATCTACATTTTACTTCGATTTTATTAATGGGAATAATCTAGTTTTTCTAAACTTCACAATACATTCTAAACTTTGCTTAGTACTTACGTTTTAAATAATTTATAACATTAAAAAAAAAATCGACTATTTAAATTCTTTGGTGAATCGTGATGTGAATTTTTGATCATCAATTTCAGAACAAAAATGTTTGAAATCTTTGAATTTGTACACATTGCAATGTTTATTTCCATACTTCTGACTTGCTTGGGTGTAATTGTTTATTACCAATGCAATACCTAATCAGATTATTGACATTCCAAACTTTGTTTACAATTTGCAAAATTATTAAAATGCCAATCCTCTTGTCGATGTTGACATAAAAATCGAGTGACATGGATCTCAGGAATCCCTCCGGCCTTGAATCTTATAAATGTCAGCTGATCACATTTTCTTGACTACCCAAGGAACCTTATCTCAATGGTGTAAAAGCTAGTCTAGCATGGCTGGTTAGCTCATCTTATGCAAGCTCGTACAGTATTGTCGCTTGCGTCACCTATTGTATTGCCATTTCGAGTACAACCACGTGCTTGAACGATGCTATTGAGGAGAATATGTTAACCGTAATTATGGGAATTCGATACGGATCTTACAATATTAACCAGTGGCTTTGTGAGCTGAAACGTCGTAACCCCAACTACAAAACTTACTATTATTTAACGTTGATAAGGAAGTTATTTTAAAAAACCGGCCAAGTGCGTGTCGCACCACGCATAATGGTGGGTTCCGTAGCTTCAATGGTATAAGAACCAAACTAATGCCAAAAGATCGTATCTGATGCCCATGGAAGTAGTTTTTTGGAAATAACTCAAAAATGGCTGATCATGTTCTGGCAGATAATGTTCAAAACAATTTTCGTAGAAAATATATGATAACGCATAAAAAAAATTTTTTCATATTTTTTGGACCTAGGGTTCACGGGGGGACTAGGGGGGACGTTATTTTTCCTACTTTCGAAGCGATTATTTCAAAAAATATTTACTTAATCACAAAATGTTCACAGAAACCTCAATGTTATTTTTTAAGACCTATCCATTGATGTGCAACATGTTGATATTTGGTGAAAATGGTTTTTTGAGATTTAGTTACATGTATGGAGCGCCCCCCCTGAAAATATTGTTTTTTTCAAATTTAACTACATAACTAAATAGCGGCATACAAAATACACCTCATGTCTTAATTTTATTGAGATACGTCTTATAGTTTCCGAGTAAAATTGCTGTGACATATGGATGGATGGACGGACGGACGGACGAACGGACGGACGAACGGACAGACGGACGTGACGAAAGTATAAGGGTTCCGTTTTTGCCATTTTAGCTACGGAACCCTAAAAAGTATAGCGTTAATATTAATAAGATCCAGAAGCGGTGACTTTTAATCGAGAAATGATGGAGCCAATGCAGGCCACGTAGGTCCAATGCGGTTTTTCATGCCACATGAAAGCGAGTCTTGTTTCGCTACGTCCATTGAAATAGTAGGGAAATCCAATCCACCACCATTTGCGTGTTAATTAATAGCTATCAATAATATCAATACGTATCACCAACGTCTGCTTAATCAATGCAACCTGTTTTACGGAAATGTCTTGGATAATACATTCAGTAGGAAATGGAATATTTCCCACTATTGCCTACATCCGACCACACCGATTCTAGACAACATATATTTTTTGTATAAACGTGCTTAGGTGTTTTGCAATGCTCAATGCTGGTTTCCATTACAAAGATCTTCACAAGACATTGAAATTAAAGGTTAGTAGTTCGTTGTGAAAATTCTAATGTAGCTGTAATGATAACTCGTCTTGTAAAATGAACGTCTCTTACTCGCACTAGTAATCAATCATCATCCATATTTCCTTATGCAGTTTTTAAGGTTCTGAACCACAAAAGGAAAAAAACGGAAACCTTTGGAAACGGATCATTGTTCCGCCTATTCTTCCACGAGTTATTTTCTTCTGTCGTTTACCTCTAGAGTCATCTTCATCTCCAACAGGAAGTAGACTATCGTTATTGATTCTCTCTTTAAATTACCCTTGTGTAATGTCCTGAGCACATTACAACACAACTATAAGATCATCATCATCATCATCATATCAGCCGAAAGACGTCCACTGCTGAACATAGGCCTCCCCCAAAGAGTGCCACAATGACCGGTCCTGCGCCACCCGCATCCAGCGGACTCCCGCGACCTTCACCAGGTCATCAGTCCACCTTGCGGGGGGTCTACCCACGCTGCGCCTTCCGGTTCGTGGATACTATACTATAAGATAATGTCCAAGTATTGTTTCTTAGAATACTTTTTCCGTTTTAATATAAAAACGTTAATGCTGGTTCATGAAGTTTACTTGATTAACGAAGTATTTTCAATGCAGAGTTTATTTCGATAAACTAACAAAATTGTTTTTGTTGTCAACAGTCATGTGGGCAATGCCGCGCGGCACAGGAGCGCGCGGCAACGGCGGCGCGAGAGTGCGCGCGGCTGGGTGACCAGTTGCGCGACGCGCGCGACCAGCTCGAGCTCATGGAGTTCAGGCTGCTGGAGTTGGACGCATTGCCAGACAAGGTTAGTACACTGCAAAAAATACATGTCTCTAACGAAGATCTTATTTAATGTAACACGCATTTTGACTGTATATCCATATCCATACTAATATTATAAATGGGAAAGTGTGTGTATTTGTTTGTTTGTCCGTCTTTCACGGCAAAACGGGGCGACGAATTGACGTGATTTTTTAAGTGGAGATAGTTGAAGGGATGGAGAGTGACATAGGCTACTTTTTGTCTCTTTCTAACCCCCCACTTCCCTAAAATGGGGGGTGGAAGTTTGTATGGAGCATTACGGGGGGCAAAGGGGAACCGTGTTACCCCGAATTTAACGCGAGCGAAGCCGCGGGCAAAAGCTAGTGAACCTTATAAGGTCTTGTCTGTTGGAGCTGAGAGCACTTAGTAAAAGTTAGATATAGTAAATAAATATATTATTATTCTAAATATTTTATTAGCAACTAAGATATATATATATATATATATTTAATACCACGACGGTGGCAAACAAGCATACGGCCCGCCTGATGGTAAGCAGCTACCGTAACCTATGGACGCCTGCAACTCCAAAGGAGTCACATGCGCGTTGCCGACCCTTTACAAAAAGGGGGATTCACTGTGTTGACGACTAAAGGATCAAGAAGATCCCTCATCGTCAACACACTGGGTCCTCTTTGAGCTCTTTGGCAACCTTACTCACCAGCAGGAACACAACACTATGAGTAGGGTTTATGCATAATAAATGCATCTTAGTTGGACTTATTATATTACAATGTATGTAGAGACGGTTTAGAGTAAACGTTTGTGGCTGTAGATAACCATGCGGGGCCATGAGACTGTAAAGTCTGTATCCAGGATATAGGAAACCCTGCTAGATCCAGGTTTCAGGAGCAACAGTAAAAACACGTCCGTACCAAAAACCATTTAATTCGACAAAGCCAAAGACAAATCTACCCTCCACCTATTTCATAACAAGTAACTTACAACTACCTTACATATACGTACATCACAGATACCTAAAATATATTGCGACGCGACTCTATAATACTAAGTGACTAAATAAATATCATAACGGACCAGCATCCCACCAAAAACTCTAAAGTCACGAAAAGTTAGCGAGTCTTATAATCATAACATAAGACATTTTCTTCTCCTATTAGATTAATGGTAAAGAATAGAATCAGCAAAACGCAGTAGTATCATGAAACTTCAGGAAGTAACTTGAAGGCTTTCATGATTACATTGAATACCAATACCAATGCTCTTGACTTTGTATCAAAACCACAATTTACTCTTTATTTACCTAAGAATTACTTATGAAATAAATTTAATAACTTCTTATTGCAGTTTTATTTTAATTTCGTAAAACCGGTATAATAATCATTATACCTATGTCATGCATACGTGATATAACCGGACGCTTATTGACTTGATGAATGGAGACTTATTTATACAGTATACAAATTATGTGTTTACCACCGTCTTACTAATGTGTTACGACTCATATATTTGATTACTCTGTGACTCATAAACATAAACAACCATTTTGCCATTTTACAAGCATCATTTTTGCATAAATCTCCGTCTACAAACTACCTAAAGTATGTAACTAACAGCATTCTAACGATAACAATATACTTAGAACAATTTGTACATTATCTGTGTACTCCATAACCCTGAGTGCGAAGAAGGCCGGCGCCTACACTTTCATACTGTTTACCTACTCTAGTGAACGCGGCATCGCGGCCCACAGCGCACGTGTAGAGACTCCTTTATTAGAATTTATTTGTGGAATAAATTGAATTACGGTGACTCGCGCGAAACAAAAGATAATCGATGAGAATTTGAAGTCCGTTCGAAAATTAAACGGATTTTATTTTGGAATAGTGTCTTTTGTTTCTGCAATTGAATTAAAAGACGATTAGGGAGGTGGCACTCGATTTGAAACTTTATTAAATGGTGATAAGAGTGACATTTAAAGAAAACAGTTCCAAATGTGCTTGATAGTTTAAGTGACAAATTGGATTAATCGAAAGAGGATGTTTATTGCTTGCGGACCTTGCGGTGATAAAGTAAGAGGGCTCTTTTATGTCTTATTATTAAGACTCTTCATAAAATATGTAGCGGAAAATTTAATATTTTGAGAATGATAAATGGGTAGTACGAGTAAAATACCAGAAAAATACATAGTATTCTCAAGTCTACTTCCACATGATTCTACGAATCTGGAGAGCCCGGAGTTCTAATGTAACGAAACCAAGTAAACTAGGTTACATGGTTTTCGGTTTTTCTGCCTACTCTACTCCTAAAAAAAGCTCCCTGGCCCCAATGTAAGAGTCCCCACCAGTTAAAAAGTAAAGCAATAAATTGCGAACCCATGAAGACAAGCTAGGCAGACGCTAGGTCCTTGGCCAGAAGTGTTGAGCACCCTTGCGATTTTCATACAAAACTCGAAAGTTTAGACCGGCGTTTCTATCTTTTTTGAAGTTATTTTATCAATTAATTCAAACTGAACAGGCATGTTTTGTTGAAGTCAGTAGTAACTGCATAGAATATTTGCAATTTGTCGCACCGACTTAAATTCGCATTTTTAGGACCTCCACTTTTCATATTTTATAGGTACCTTGAAAGTGTTATCAAGTGAAGTTTTCTAGATATATCAATAAAATAGAACATTTTACGTCATCGTACATTGTTATGATAGGGAATTAATACTTAACATCAAAATTGTAAACAAAAAAGAGCTATGCTCAACACTTCTGGCCAAGGCTGTGTATGATAATAATGTACCTACAATAATAAAACATAAAAAATATTGTGTAGGCATAATGAAATAAAGCATATTTGGTAGTGGGTTGTTATAAACGTGATCTAAGCAAATACATACCTGTATAAATTGGTTTGAACTTATTAAATTGTGTAGGTGCCTGTACCTACTCTATATCATAACTTCTAACCAAAATATCCGTTGCATAGGTACTGACATCGGCATGACGAAATAACAAAGATTTCGTTTTGCCTAAAAGGATTCCGTTCTTCCGTTGTTGAGGCTTGACAACTATTACTAGTTGTAAATTGTCAACCCACTAATGTACAACAAAACAGTCTTAGAACATTATAACCATTGTGTAGGCATAATCAAATAAAGCGTATTCGGTAAGGCGGGTGTCATAAACGCGATTTAAGCAGTTATATAAATTGGTTTGAACTTCCAAGATCGTGATCGGTTGCTTATACGGTGCGCGAAGGCCGAAAGATCCTCGCATTTCTAATGTCAGGCCTAAATAAGGGGAATTTTGTAAGCAATAATGTATATTGGTGACGTTTATCCGTAGAATTAAAGATAATAGAATAGCAGACAAATGTCACCGAAAATATGGCATGACAATTCCGTGTAAGTATGTTCGCAAAAGTTAAGAGTAAGTCACTTAAGAGTCCGGTAACGTTTTTTTTTTCGATTTCGCTAAACTTTTTGATACTATTTATATGTAACTATCAAAACTTCGATTAGTTTGCATACATATTTTGAAAGATCGTTTCTTTTTAAACTGCACAAGTGGAACACTTTTTCGATTTTATGTTTCATTTATAAATCTTTCACCATATTCTACCAGCTGTTTCGCGATTTTTGCTTGGAGACGTGAAAAAAGAAAGATTTTTGTTGATTAAAATTATGTTAAACTGGTACGTAAAAAGTATAGTTGTCTCGGCGCCCAGTACGACTTCACACCATTTGGCGTCGAGACGATTGGACCTTGGGGCAAGGGTGCACTCGGGCCCCACAAGGAGCTCAGTAAACTCCTGAGGGAGGCAACAGGCGACCCTCGCGCGGGCAGCTTTCTCGCACAAAGGATTGCTATTGCAATACAGCGCGGGAATGCTGCCTGCGTGATGGGAACCCTGCCAAAGGGTCCCGGTTTAAGTTTTTAGTGTTTTATTTTTAAGTTAGGGTTTTTTTTAGTATTAGTTAGTTTATTTTAATATTAGTTTTAGTTTGATATAGTACTTAATCATCATTATGTTATTTAAGTTTTTTTATGAATAATAAAAGTACGTAAAATATATAAATACATGGAAAAATGAGTCGTCTTAGGAATAAGTGGAACAGTTTTTTTCATTTTCATATATATTTTTTAAGCAAGAGTATATCTATATTTAGCTAGAGCAATTTTAATAAAAAAATACGAAGATTAGGTGATATCTTTGGGGATGTATTAAAATATTTCATAAAAATAAAAATGTAGAAATAAACTTTACTCTATGTTTTAATCAGACAATACAAAACGTATACGAGGGTTTAAAAATTATAATAAAAAATCAAGCGACAAGTTTGCACGAAATAACGTCCTCACTAAACAGGCTTTGTAAGAATTGAGTTTTCGAGTATTTAATTACATATATGGACAAAAAGTTTTTTTGTAGTTACTAGACTTCAAACTATGTAATCAAATGCAATTCATGTGCGTTATTTCATTATTAGCGATTTTCAAATCGTTACCGGACTCTTAGTACGCTGGTGTTATTTTTACGAAGCGCTTTGTCGGTCCTGTGATATTGGACATTTAGTCGTATATGCTTACTTATTGGTACAGTCAGCTGTATATAGCTAAGCGGGTGAGGTTTCCAAAAATATCTTAAGCCTCTTTATAGCTACTTTTACTGCTAGATTAACGAAACCAATCTTCGTGGACTAGACAATTAAATTAAATCTGCGCTAAAAACTTGAATTTTCCATTAATAACGCATTGTCATTAAAAACGCGATCATTTTAAAAATAAGTTGGTGTTGCGGAACCTTTGAAAAGAGCTCAATTCATACTTGGCCTTTTTTTAAACCCTACCAAATATTTTTTAGACCGAAATTACTTAGTAACAAAGTATTAAGACGGAGTGAAAATTCAAAGTATTAAATTTAGAGTGGGTAATTCAGTCGTTGCAATAGCGTAAAGATTACGATATCCGAGTGCGGCCTTTTAGCACTTTTAACATTACATAGTTGTTAAACAGGCTCATGAAATGTTAATATAAGTAAGTATTTCTTCCTTCCTCACAACTCAGGATATGCCAATCCAATTCAATTAACACCTTAAATTTTGTAGTTGTATCAATTGTTCAGTGACGTTGAAAACCTATTCCTACAATTTACAATGCAGTTACAGGAATTGCATAACGATCTGTTTCCACTTCTGTTTTTTTCTTACTGTTATAAGTGTTATAACTAAGCTACGTGTAAATATGCAAAGTTTCCAGCTTTCTTCTGGATGGGACCAGATTTTTTAAATTTGTTAAGGCCGAGACTTGCAATACATGCCCAACATCGCTTGAAAACCAAGGAATATATCTAGCTTCAAAGGGGTTGGACCATAGACTAATAACCCAAGACCCCGCATAGCCGGGTGACCCCCGCTGCCACGCTCGAAGTAATTTCACCCTATAGTGAGACACTAATTTATTGTAAGTGACAGTAAACTTAGTACGTCTCCATGGCAACCATTAATGTCTGACTCTCTCTTACGTCCCACGGGACAATCGCGCGTTCCCTGTCTAGAATTGCGTGTTCCCCTCCCGCACCCCTTCTTTTTGGCAGCTTAGTTTTCAAAGAAATAACGCGCTAAGCGGAATATAGAAATATCTTGTATATGAGTGGGACACAGAACCCTAATATTATTAGGAACTATAATTCGTTTTAAGATTAGAAAAATCGTGCGATTGTCGTCGTCAGATTTCCGGGAAAACGTTTCTAAAACTTGTCATTTCACATATATCTAATGGAAACAAGTAGCCTCATTTATATATTAAAGTTGAGTAGGGATTAGATCTATTTGGTAGATTTCCACTATTTTTAAAACCATTACGCTATATTTGGCTTCGTAGCGAATGTTGTAGTACTAAAAGTAAAATTCAATTGCTTTCGAGGACAGTGTGACGATTAGCAATGGAAATAACAGCTTAAGTTTCCTATTAAAAGTACGAGAGATACAGTGATACAGTGAGAAAACCATACAGTGAAAGTACACGCAAATTTTAACCTTAGGTCAACTACAGTATAATGACTTTATGTAAGAGTTGAGTGCAAATTATAGCAGCTTTTTAGTCTTGGCCCGTATCGAACTCACGTCCTCTCCAAATCGGATTAGATTTACCTTACCTAATCATGTTGACGGCCAATTAACACTTTCGCTGTCAAAAACTATATTGTATATGGGGGCACGGTAGTGTCGGTAGTATGCCCTCCAAGTCAAGTCAAGAAGCTTGGCCTTTTACATATTGTACAGGAATTAGAATTTGAATGCATCATAATATGGAAAGTATTATTATTAACTTCCACCACATATTGCACGCATTTTTGTGTTTTCTGTCGTTTATACCTTGAACCAATCATAATCCTTATTACAATACAATAAAGTTAACAATGGTCAGTTAAAATTCTGTTTGTACACAGACACGGACTTTAATTTTTAAGCCGTTTACGGTTCAAGCCATTTTCTTTTCCTGGGCACCGGCGGCCTAACTTTTTCTATTTTGAAAATAGATGTCATATACTTCAGAAAAAGTGACCAAACCCCCCGGTGTCCGAGGCCAGATTTGAACTGGCGTCTTCAGCTTTCGCGGCTGACGTCCTACCGTCCGGCCGTCGTTCGTTTTTCTATTTTGTTTAGGACTCAACAGTCTAGACTACTCGCCTCGACTAGACTCTATGAAATGTTCAATGTAAAGTTAACCCTAAATGACTCAACAATTTAAATCGTAATGTAAAGTAAGTTATACATAGCTTGGTATAATAGTTCCTATTGTGAAACAAGTTTTTATTCAAATCATTGTTATAAATGTTTGCTATGTAACACGCATGCTTGAATTAACAATAAACGTACAAGAAACCGCATAATGCGTTAAGACACTGCATTTCTACATATCATTCAATGATGGAGAACACATTATTTTTACAAAGGAACAATGAATCCCACATATAACTGATATGCACTATAAACGGTCATAAGTGCATCGTGGTGCTTGCCGGTCAGGTATAACCGTGAGCAACTAGTGCATTTCTAACAACCTCTACCTATACTAAGATATATTTAAAATAGGTAAATTGAATAGTAAGAAAAATGATCAACATTGTGCGAAATGCTGCCATCCGCAATCATCATAACAAGATGAGTTTTCATACATAATTAAAATTGTTAGTTATTTAAAAGACTTGGCTAACATGTATCTGCTTCATATTTAAATAAATTTAAAATGTCAAATAATTCAAGATCATAATCATAACACGATGAGTTTTCATAGATAATTAAAGTTGTTAGTTATTTAAAAAACTTGGCTGACATTTATTTGCTTCATATTTAAATAAATTTAAAAAAGTCATCTCAGCTAGCATGCTGTAGAGTCAGCAGCCCCCTAAATAATCCGTATTTAACATAATATACTATAGGAATCCAAGAAGATTATAAAATCAAATTAGCTTGTGTAGTGGGATAGCAACACTAAAGTAGCAGTTTTATAGTTAACCTGTTTCCTTTTCAAATCGATTTACTGTCCATTGATTGAGTTCTTCGGAAGACGGGGTTTATATGGGTTACCGTGGGGTAAAAGTGTTCAACCGTGAAATTATGCTTCTGGAGTTTCTTGTGATAGTAGACGTGATTTAATGATTTAAATCAAGGAGGGACAGGGAGAGGTGAGGAGGGTGTTTATCTGGGTTATCTTGGAGTGTTCAACTCAGGGTCCTAGCCAGAGTTGCAGTTAAGAAAATAAGGGATGCTAGAGTTTTTCGCTGATGACTTATGTATGTGTATCGACCAAAATCCGTCCCGACTTATTAGGCCAATTGATTGAATTAGGCGGTTGGTCTTTAGCTTCTTTAAGCTTCTTTAAGCTGCAAGTTAAAGGTAGCAGAACTCAAATAAAAAGGTACCTGGTACATTTGTATTACTTACATTTGTACTAACTTAGCATAATACTAATCAGATTCGTACAACCAAACTACAGTAGAACCTATATTATATACCTCAGGATACAGATGTTTAGTTAGTTTTATCACATCCAGTAAGTACGTCTTGAGTTTTATTATGATGAAAATGGTAACATGCTGGTAAAATGGAGGTATACATCTCTTATATCTTTGTTTAATTACTACGTTCCTATGGACGATTTTTGGATTCGTCACTGGAATCATTTTTATCAAAGATAAAGTAAAATTTCAGACCAATGCAACGAACAAGGATGAAGGAACTCGGTTAACTTATAAGGGGCTTGCCCTTCTGTCTCTTCCTGCTTACCTTAGTTTTAATTATCGGCATAAACGGCACTTTATATGCGTGTGTAAATAGTGTGTGGTTGACTGCACAATTGCACACAGATTTACCTAATACGTTCGGTCATGTTATGTTTGCATTCTGTAATCTAAGATTTAATCTATTCAAGCATAGTTAATTTCCCATATTGTATGCAATAATTATGTAAAGTCTAATCAGGTACTTAAATTTACATAATTTTAAAGCCTATCGTAGCGTATACCTAATGAAGATTTTTCAATTTTCTTTGAAAATTTAGATTGCAATTGCGTCCGTAGATGATAAACTAGTTAGTACCCACGCCAAATATTGGATACCCCAAGTGGATTCCGGGCTACTTCCGTTGGAATCAAAAAGGTGTTAAATAATTAGAACCATTTGATCAAACTTACACACAAGGAAAATTAAAACAGGTCATTCTATATGGAAATATCTAAGTAACCGAAGTGACCTATTTGAAAGATCTTTGAGTATATATTCTATATAATATATGTTTAGCAAGGCAGTCATACTACTATTGGGAAAGCAAGTAGGTAAAAATAGTGATAATCACTTCTAAACAACTGTTTGTAAAAGCATATATCTACGTCATAGAGATAACGGAAAATGCCGCGTGGGTAGACCCTCGATTAGGTAGGCTGAAGATCTGTAGAATGAAGATCGTGGATTGTAATTAGGGCATGCAAATATCGGACGATTCTCAATACCGGTATTGAATCCGATATTAGGGCTCAATACCGGAATTCCGGTATTAATACCGGTATTGGAGGTGACCATTGAAAAACGTTATTTAAAGGCTAAAATCAGTTAAAAACTCAATCAATCATAGTCATAGTCATAGTCATAGTCATTTATTTATAATATTTAAAATATTACATGTCTTAACAGTCAATCTTAACAGTTAATCATATTTTGTTGTATTTATTAGCTGCAACTTGTTAATATTCATTTCATATAAGTACAGTCGTCTTGATAGATGATTTTTGGTCTTTTAAATTTGTGGTCCAGCAACTGGGTACATAACGTTTTATATAATTTCATATCATACCTATATTCTAGTATTACATATCGTTGTTTCGTACAAGGTAATAAATAGTATAACGTTTTGTTTTTTTTTTAATACCACGACGGTGGTAAACAAGCATACGGCCCGCCTGATGGTAAGCAGTTACCGGAGCCTAATTAATGGACGCCTGCAATCCCAGAGATTCACACGCGGGTTGCCTACCTTTAAGAACCTATACAATCATTTTTTGAAGAATTACTGTAGCCGGCTGGGAAAACTTCGGCAGGGAATTTATTCCACAGCCGCAGCGTCCGTGGGAGGAAATTCTTCTTAAACCGTACGGTGCGCGACCCACTAGGCTCCAGGGTGTGAGGATGAACACCCTGGTGGAAAGGTGCGGTGATAAAGCTGATGTTTAGGTAATACTTCTCGGGTCAGAGGTGTAGGGTTAGAACCGGTGGTAGTTTTTTCCCTCTCTGACGTTCATAAGTGCATTGTAATGTGCCTAAATTGAAGAATAAATATCTTTTATCTTTTTTTTTATTCATTGAAAATTTTTATGTAATTCTAGATAGAATTAATCTAAATTTTTAAAATTTAGATTGTCTAACTATTACAGTGGCCATATTAATCATTGTGTCTAAATGATATCATAATTGTTATATTTCAATTGAATACGTATTAAATCTATACAATTTAATACGAATGTAGGTGCCTTTATAATTGGTTTGGTGGTTTAGTTAGAGTTATTCGATAGCGGACATTCAACAGAACCGTAAACAAAAATTTTCTAATGTAAGTATTGCACGTCTTTGACCTAAACAAACAGATATCATTGGTGAATCAGTCATTACATAGTTAACAAAACTATTCAAATCTTGTTTTCTTCAAACTTCGATTGATTACTTCAATATGAGAAAACACATTAGATAGGTACTTAATAAGTAGTACAAGTACGTGCAAGGGTCTACGACATTTTCTTACTGATGATTTAACTGTATTTTTTCTTCGCTGTGTAAAAATAAATTCTGTAAAATGTTATCAACGGATTTTCTCATTTTACTAGTCGTAGTACTCGTAGTTAAATTCCAAAACATCTTAGGTTGATTTGATAAAAATCGTCACTGCGGAACTAATGATCCAGCCATATTTAAACTGAAACCAAGATTAAAGAAGATAAATAGTGCAAAATAATAATTACTTATATGTATAATATTGGACTGCTGCTGCAGATTATCTGCAAATTTGTACTTTTACCCGTTAATTTAATCAAATTTACATTAAATTTTAAGAAAGCTTTCCAATACCGGGATTCCGATATTTCAATATTGGTCCTTACCAATACCGGTATTGAAATATCATAAATATTGGTCCGTGATTCCGGTATTTCGAGATTCCGGAATTCCGGTATTCATGCCCTAATTGTAATATACTTCGTTTTTTTAAGATAAGACAAATCGTATGTTTGTCGTCGTGCGATTTCTGGGAAAAATATTTTAAAAACTCCTCATCTTGACACATGTAGCCTCGTTTAAATTTTGCTCTGATATTTTTAATTTTTTATGCATTTTCGAACAGTAAGGTTAAAACGTAGTGATGGAAATGATTTAAATCTAACATAATGTTATCTGAATCTTGAAGCAAATCAAATTATTTTGTTCAATATTTTTTGATTTGCAATTTTTAAGTAGTTACACTACTATATATATACTGAAAATAGATGTCATATACTTCAGAAAAAGTGACCAAACCCTCCGGTGTCCGAGTAATGTTATCTGATTTTCGTAACTTTTTGGTGCATTAGACGAAATGAGAAAATATTTACTTACAACCACCAGTCAGTATAGTTACTTACTTTATTTTTGGTGATTACTATTGATTGTCCTAGCTAAAGCTTTAAAAAAAAACTTTGTGGTCAGGTAACAATTTTGTATTTCTTGGTTTGGGAGACAATTAAGGCACATTTTTCTTTAAATACTTTTATCTGACTTATGATTATAGAAACCGACTTGCTGATTGTATAAGTATAATACACAAATATACCAGTTAGTCTAGATAATTAAGTTAGCAATTAAGATAGAGCACCGATTACTATCGTACGTTCCGCCTCTAGTGTTCACATCGCACTCCGTTTTTAACGCTCTACAGCTAGTCTACTTGAAGGGCATGTAGAGCGAGTAAAGTGTGCAATAGCGCCAGTTTTTTTATCGGTAGATACAGGATTGTAAAATTTTATTATGAGTAAAATGGAACAGTTATTCAATTAGTAGGTGTGGTTCAGTGTAGTTAGCGCTATTAAGTCGGTGTCGTAGGGTAAATGACTTAAGTGGGCTATAAGAACATGATCTTATATCATACTTAGTAGAATATCTTAATATTCTACTAAGTATGATGAGTAATGAATGAATGTCGTCAAAATAAGCAATTAATTCAGGTGTTTCCCATATTACCTTATTATAAGTCTATGTAGGTCATAAAATATTTGATTACTCATAACTACAACTATCGGTTAATGTTGTGGGTATTGGTTGTGGAAGGAGTGGTAGCCTGGCGGTGAGACGTTCGATTATTTTATCGGAACACTTAATAAGTATACCAATTCGATATTAACCTCATATATGAACTTATTAACTCTTAAGAACCTATACACATATAAATTGTTACCTACATATCTAAAGTTGTTACTTATGTTATGATATTGGATGATTAATCTCACTCCGCCGCCGGAATACAGTTTTTAACTAATACGGGGACTGTTGGGCATTGTCACACTCAAAGTACTGTACCTTACCTCATGTACCATTTGTTGTTGGTTTAATAAAGTTATTTTTATTATTTATTATTTTATTATTTGTAAACGAATTAGCCTTTCGGTATTTAAATAGGACACCTCATTCTTCCATAAACTCTTAAGTGAATGCTCGCATAACTATTAACTTATTATTATGAATTCGTGTCAGGAACCGGACGTATAACGTCAAGTGTAAGGATCAACATACAGGATATCCGTGTTTGGACCGTTGATTGTGATTCGTTTAGTATAAAAATAATCCTTTAATAAATACAATATAAAGTAAGGTCAGGCGGGGTAAACGCACTGTCTATATAATTTTCTTAATCTACAGGTATAAATACAACTACTACCATAAATACAATAAACACAATTCTATCGCAAAATACAGATGTTTATTTTCTCGATTCTGTTGTCATTCATTAGTTCATTACTTACTCGAAAACTATTTCAGTTCAAAACTTAGCGACTACTAGAAAACCACCGTGACAATAATGGGGACGCTAGATAAAATATACATAATTATTTTTAATAATTGATCTTGAATTCTTCCACATAGGTTCCAATTTGCCAGAAGCCAGTCATGACTAAATCTTTATGATAAATGAGCTCCGATACCTAGTCTGATAGTTCCGGCAATTTTCATTTGAAACTGTGGCAACTGGAGCTTAACGTTGCACTGCGACCACATTTTAAGCAATTATAAACTCTAATCCATTGTGATAAGGATAAGGCACGTTTGCATTTTTGTGAATTGAATTGGCTCTATACATTTCTTAACGAGATGAAAATCGTATTTATATACACAGATTGTCTGTTGTTTACTTTGCATGGACTGCTTTCTTTGCATACGAAAACAAATTATATATTTACTTACCTAGGATGCTGGTTATATTATAAATAATCTATATATATTAAGGACCCTATGTTCCCCTAAATTTACGAGTCCATTGCATTTTTGTAAATCCCTGAACACCAACCATTTTAATATCTAACCAATAATTTACTTCCACAGGCAAGGGACAACCTAACGGATTCCGACTCAGGCTGCGTGTCCCCCGGCTCCCGGATCAAGGACTCCGCGTCCCCAGAGCTCAAGCGAATGGACTCCGGATACAAATCGCCCGCCCCCAGCTCCCCTCACCCGCGCCGCCACCTCACCACCCCGCACGATGACTTTAAAGAAGACTTCGCGAAGGCGCAAGTCCTCGCCGATATCCTCGACCGCACCTCCGAGTCTAGCGACTCGTTAAGGAGTAATCCGGTGAAGGAGCATTTGGAACAGATGATCTTGAACGCGGGGTCGGTGGAAGATAGGAACTGCTTGGAGCAGGTGCTGATGCTGCTGTATAATCTGCAAGCGCTAAGCAGTTCGGTTAGCGAGGATGAGTGCTATCAGGTATGTATTACCTATTTCATTTAATGTTACCTTAACACGAACCAATATATGTGTCAGTGTTTACGTAATGACTAGATTTTGCCCGGAAAAAGAAGTGTCGTAATTTTATGTGGGAGCTCATACATTTTACGACACTTCTCTTTCCGGACACTCTAATGACAATTTAATTCTATGCGAGGTGAGGTAGAATCCTCTTTAATACAGGGTTTCAACTCGACAGCAGTAGTTGTTAAAAAAAAACTATATGACTTGGACAAGTGTCACTTGTGTCTAGTTAAAGTCTCCCAAAATCTACAGTGCAATTCCTCTTCCAGATCAAACCAAAAAGAATATGTGACCTGAAAACGAAACCGGAAACCGATATCACATCGCAAAAAATCCAAAAAGCAATCGCTACGGTCACTCCGTACCAGCAGAAAGGATACAAGTGCGAGTCCCTCGAAAGCCTCTGCAGCGACGAAAGGAAACCGAGCAACGTTTTACAAGAGAGCGGGATTTTCGAGGGCGTCGAAACAGAAACGAGGAGCACACAAACAGACGTCAATGACAGTTTTGAATGCTCCGGCGAACTCAACACAGAAATCCAACGACTGAATAGCATTAGAGAAAAGTTAGAGAGACAGGGAGTTAGAAATAGGACGCTTAATAGTAAAGAAGAGGGCGATAGTTTAGAGTGTAGGTGTGTGAAGTTGGGGAAGAAACATAAGCAGTATTACGAGAGGAGGCTGAAGTTCTTGGAGGGAAAGATCTCTATATACGAGGCGGCGCAGGACGTGAAAGAAGCTAAACTTGCACAGAGGTTGCAGACGGAATTCATACTAGAGAATAGGATACAAGTAAGTCGTAATTTTTATTTACATTGTAACTTTTAAAAGGGAATCCATATTTGGAAAATTTGCAAACTGTCTGCACTCGAATAAGCGCACGCCTTTCGTAAACAAGATTTTTCGCGGCGCTTTCGCTATGCTTCTGTCATATTTGGGCGCACCTTAATTATAGTTTTTCTTTTTCTGTTTTTAATGACAATATTGCATTAATGGAAAATATCGTTGAAATGACATTCATTGAGTTTTCTTGTTCTCTGTTGCAGGAGCTCGAATTGCAACTTTCAGAACTTCAAGATAAGTACGAGAGGCTCGAAGAGGAATGTTGTGAATTGGAAGAGATAGAGAATGACACCCGTTTGCACTGGCAACAGTGAGTTCAATATATTCGTCACTTTCCACACGCATCAAATATGCGTCAAGCGTCATTAAGCAAATTTAACGATGTAACCGTTTTGTAGTTATGATAGAATGAATAATAGAACTGGCTACTGATTCATAAATCACCTCATTATTAAGGAAGTGGCTTTTTCTAAAGAACTGTTATCAAAAACAGGACGCAAACCTTCTACACTACCGTCTTCTTTGTACCCTTTATTATCCCCCCACAAAAAAATATGGAGATCTAAAATTTTATTTCTCCGAGAACCATTCCAGCTTTCTGGAACAACTTCTTGTAAGAACTTGCACTTTGATTTGAGTGAGATACATACAGTAAGATTTAAAAAAAATCATTGACCCATTATGAATGAATTAACCTTTTGAACGCCAAGAGCCACTAAATCGGTCGTGTGCTGTCGTGCCTGCCACGCCAACGACCACTAAAGTGGCTATGGCGGACGCTGTCAAAGCAATTGTCCTGCTGACAGATAAGGTTTATATTCGTTATTCACTAGTCCAGATATTGGCGTGTAGGCCACGTCTTGACGCGAGAGAGAAAGCGTTCAAAAGCTTAATGAATTTTGTCCATGCAATTTTAAATCTGGCTAAATACAAGCTACAGTTATAAGTATAAGTCTCAAAAGCCACATAAAATCTCGTGCATGGGCCTTAAGATGTTCATGGTTTAAGTTCACGAAAATCGGTTAAATTCCACACTTTAACTCAGCTTATTCATTCAGACTACAATTTCTTAAAACTCTTGTGCAATGTTTACCTTAGTTTTAGCAGCTCTTAAGATAGTTGTCATGTTGTGCAGGTTGGAGATGGACTATGAGCTTTGTTCGGCACAACTACGCGATATGACGGAGCAACGCGAATGTTCGCGAGCGCAGGCCGAGCGCCTCATGGCCGAGCTGAACAGGAACGAATGCGCGCTGAAACATAAACAAGTAAGTCCTTTTTTGATGAGCACTTATTCAATTCATCAAGTCATTCATCGTCACGTGACTGCTTTTGAATTAATAGTAAAAGTGTACGTGCTAGTTTAATAAAGTGTAACGAAAAAGGATACTATCTCTCAAAAAATAAATCAGCCATTTTGTTGTAGTGTGTTTCAGTGTAAACAAGATTATGACGAAAATTGCTTTACGGTTTTAAATAAGAAGCAAGTTCTTTAATATCCGCATTTTAAAAAAATATAAAAAATTTAAAACATACACCAAAGTGATCCTAGGCATAATATTACCTACTCATTCTATAAACTTTTAATGGAAAATGTAGGTACCTATCAATATCAATTTCCGTACAGGATTCATGGTCCTGTTTGGCAATTAACAATAGAGGTCGAAATTCTGATACAATCTAATTAAAACACAATACCTTTGAAACTAAGCGACACCGTGTACTAACTAACGACATTCTTCGATAAAGTGGTTGACTGGTTGTCAGTACATTGTCTACAAAGGAATGAGGACAAGATAGGTAGGTACTTGCCGGCCAAGGCCTTCAAGAGTGCAGGTCACTTTGATTAGTGGATTACCGATCGAGCGAGGAGATCGATATATCCGCCTACTAACGTGTTGAAGAATTGATTACCTTTAATTAATTGAGTCGTCACTCTATGAGTAGATAAAGGTTTTTTAGAGTGTTTTTAACTATTCTGCCGGATATCTCAATTTGATTGATAAGAAGTGACCACTGAAGGGTTTCCGCGATCGAGATTCTCATTTGATGGCAGGACCGTGGCGAGAGGCCTAGCTGTCATAATCCACCAATCATGCTTAATCATATTTTTTTATTGGTGGATTTTGACAACTGCTGTCAAAAAGACCTCTCGCCACGGTGCTGCCATCTATACCTCGTTTTTATTCACATAAGAAAAATAAAGGTCGATGTCGCCAATGTATGTTTATTTCTATCTGCCATATCAGGAAAAAAATTAAATGAGACTACTTTTTCCATTATTATTGATACGCTTAAGTCAATAAGATGCAAAATAGAGTATTTTAAAATCGTTTTCCCTAAAATCGCACTACGGCAATCGCAAGTAGGTACCTATAGTGAAAATCTCGTTTGCAGAAACCCTCCTTGAGTGATATAACCTACATAGATTTACTTAGAGTGTTGAACCAGTTTTGGTTTGCCGTGTTTAATATTGATCATGTTGTATTCGAATAGCATGAGAGACAGGTAAAACGTCCACTTATACTTTTGTTTATGATAGTTGTATGGTTTTAATCCTGTTACTTTATTACAGTGTTGCACGCATCATAACCGTTAAAACATACATATCATGACGTGACTCGTGATCAAACTATCACGGAAGGTAGACTTCGAATTGCTAAAGTTTACAAATTTTGTTATTGTTTAGGAGGAGCTGCGTACTAGACTGAATAAATTGGAGAAGGCCGTGCCTGCGCTGATCGCATGGAACGTCATTAATGCGATAGGTGCCTACGTGTCACCTAACAGAGAGGTATGTTATTTAATTAAAATAGTGATACTGATAAGAGTTCAACCTACATGTTAGAGACATTGCACAAGGCAAATTTAGGAACCAAACCAAAGTAGGCTTCGTATAAAGTGACGAATCAAAATTATTCGTAGACGAACCATTTGGCTTAAAAGCCAAATGGTTCGTCTACGAATAATTTTAAACAAAGAAAATTCTTTGTTTTTTTTATCTGTAGGAAAAGTTCTCAACTCTTTGAAATGTAGGTAAACTGACGAGAATGGAGTTTAACGGAAGCTCTGCCACTGATGTATGTATGAGTAGCTTCTTTCGAACTGCCGCGCTGCAACCCATGTCATAAATAAGTAAGTTGTCAAGTGCTCACATTTGACAATCCATTTACCACTAAACACTGTGGTGCCTTTCATCACCATTCAATTTTATTATCTACTTCTAGTCATTCTTTAAACTATTAAAGGCCGAAGGTATAGTAACCACCACATTTGCAATGCGATCGGAAGAGCAGTCTTTTATAATTCATGAATCAAAGGAAGTGCCCACGGTCGATTTTATGATTCAAAACTAATATTTTTATCAAGGTCATACCTAATACTCGTAGTTTCTGTGCAGAGCTAGGAAGCAAATACTTCCATATCAGATTTTCTTACACACAAATATTTAGTATGTTTACCCATAGTTTCGACCACTTGGACTTTTGTAAAGATAAACCGTAAATGTCGTATATTTTGAATCTGATTTGGGAAAGTAATTGAATAACCAATCGTTTGTCGTGTCCCCAGCGTGTGCTGTCAAATAGGATCGGCCCCTACGGCAAGGATGCTCGCGCCGTGGTGGAGCAAGTGCGGAAGGAGAAGTGCAGCGCGGTGGTACCTTTGTCGGTCGTACACCACGACGATTTGCCGGCCGTTGCCCACATGCAGGATATGGTCGCCAAGTAAGTTGTCATTGTCAATTAACCCAAGAAGTGCAGAGCCTAGGTAAATTAGATCTCATTTGGACGGCTCGACGCATGGCATACGTCGCTGATATGCCGAAGATGGCTGTTAAGTAAGTACCTACAACCCACCTGACCAAGATAGTAATTGTGCTCAATGAGAAATATAGCGCAGTGGTAGCTTTGTCGGCCGAACAGCACGATGATTTGCCGGGCGTTGGCTACATGCAAGACATGGTCGTCAAGTAAGTTGTTAGTATACATAAATAGATGTCATATATAATGGAAAAACTGACCAAGGCCTCCGGTAACCCGAACTGGAAATGAACTAGGTGTCTTATGCGTTCGCAGCAGACGCCCTAACCCCTAGAGGCTAACCGCGTCACTCTGGCACTTGTCAAATTTTCCCGTGTACCTATATGCAATCTTTGGAAATGCTAAGGCGTATTTGACCAGCAATCGTCTAAGGTAAAACAGTATGTGATCGTACCTCCTATCGGAACTACTTAGAAGCTCTCATATAGCAAGACAGATGGCGCTGCCGTCAATAGAAATAGAGAACAAATCAAATAGTTTTAATAAGTTGTTATTGTCCCAATTAACCGAAGTGCAAAAAGTTCATGTAAATTCAAGCCACATTCTGCCACGTTCTATCTCTCCAGCAGATAACTCTCGTCGCTGATATGTGAGAGATGTTGTTAAGTATGTATAAACTAAATAGACAAATTACAAGATCGACCCCCACGTATCATGTCGATTAGAGTTGTTTGCGGCTCTATTTTGTTAGTTAGCGAACGTGTGTTTTAATGTGTAATGGGAGCTTACTGATAGCTCTTATTAAATTTAAAACAGTTATGTTATGACCTTCAACTTATCGTAAATCGCAGCTATTCGCACATTTTTATTTTCACGAGTTTGTGTATTAATTTATAAATTACATTTGAAAGATGCTTCAAATTACACATATAGAGATTAGTCATAAATAATGTTGCATCACTACCTAAATATAGAGCCGATTCAAATCATCAATCTCAACGCTAAAAATAACACAAAACGGTCATGCTTTCAGACTGGTAAAAGAGAAGAGGGAGATAGAAGAACAGACGACAAAGGTGACAAACACGCTAAAGGACAAAGTGAGACAGCTGCAGGAAGAGCTAGACACCGCCAAGATGCAGATTCGCGCGGCGGAGTGTCGGTGCGGGAACAAGAGGGAACATATCGAGGAGCAGATCTCGGAGCTGAAGAGGAAGATTGACGGAGAGAGTCGGAAGGATGAGGTTAGTTAAATTATGAATATAGCAGGGACCGGAAAACCCCTCCATTGTATTTGTTTATTGATTAGGACTACCAACAGGAGATACAACACACATTTAAATATACAGATTGAAAACATATACAATTGATCCCCCACTTACAGGCAATCACAGCATGCGATATGTACCCATGATTTACTCTATCGTTGGGTTACCCTATCCTAATGGAAACCGTTATAAACAAGGCTAACCAAATCTTATGTGGTTTCCCTGTGGAAATGTCAATATTTACCACTTACTATTTAATAGCGTTAACTTTTACTCATCTTTTTTTGCGCAAATAACGCAATAGAGATTAAAATTGATAATTGATATAGATAAGAATACTTATTAAAACTAACTCCATTATCGTCCGGGTAAGTGATCGATGCGCTTTTCAAATAGAAAAACTTACTTTTATTGGTTACCGATTCCGGTCTCTCCAATGCAGGCCGTTTATCTTGTCGATTTTCTTAAAACACTAATATAGACCATCATTGCCATCACAGTCTGATATTTGACAAAATTACGACATCGTAAATTAAGTATTGACTTAATTTACGACATCGTAAATTAAGTATTGACTTAATTAAGTATTGATTTGGAACATTGGTTCCAAATTTCAAATTCAAAAGGAAAATATACTAATATTAAATAGTGAAGCACCAAGTCCAATATAACTAATATAAGTATATAATTGTATAGTCCAGGCTGAATCAGAACATTTAGCGAAAACTGATAAACTTAGAAATGAACAGTAACTTACTCGCAAAGACGAATTTTATCAGCTAGTATTATGTAAATCTAAATATAAAAAGTGAAGTTGAAGATCCTATGAGAGTAACGAACTTGAACTATTAACTTACATAATTTTAACTAACATTGTTTATATTACCGCACTATTTCCAAATCTCGCAATCCGTGATCACATTCGACGAAAACGCTCTCATTGTACCATCGTTATCAGACCGTAGTCAAGCATCTGGTACAAACTACTTCTTCACTCATAACATGCTGTTATGTTTTTAAATCACGACCTTATGGTTTAAGGAATAAAGGCGTTGATCTATATTTAGTAGTGCAACATCATTAAATTGGTCTTAATTGTTAGGTTCCTCGAATTCATTGGAAATTTATCTCTAATCGTAAATAAATTGCTTTTATCTGCCCGATCGCTATATTCGCCTTGGATTGTGAATGAAAGTCACTTTTCCAGTTATGGGTCAACAAAGTATTTAAGAGTCCATTTATTTTTAGAAGTTAGATCAAAACGCCAACATTTTGTCGCCAATCGGGTCATGCATTTATTCTGCACCTACATAATTGCTAGGACGTAACAGCAACATGGGGTTTACCTTGCTAAGATTATTAATAGAAAAACAAAAACATAATTATATTATGCTCCAGTAATTTGGATATTAATTCAAACATCGTCTGATATGTCAGACAAGCTGACAACATAAATGACACCTTCGTAAATTATAACAGAGTTCAGAATAGAAAGTATTTTTTTGACATAAGGTGATTAAAAGGTCAATCTTCTTCCTTTAATTCTATTCAAGGATAATAGATAGCCCTACAACTTATACCTTATTAACTAACCTGAACCTTTTCAACAGTTACCCGTAGACCCAGCGACGATGAGAAAAATCCACGTGCTAATCGAAGCCGAAAAGGAATTGAAGTTGCGCGTGGCTGAGTTGGAGAGGAGAGAAACGGCTTATCTGGAGATGCTGACTCAGGCTGATGATATGTGGGCTGAGATGGAGGGCGGCTACAAGAAGAAGATACAGGAGGCGCACGCCACGGAGAGCTGTTTGAAGGGACAGGTAAGATTACAATTTTATTTTATTCCCAAAGACATGATTCTGTCTGGTTCTCTATATAGAGTTAAGCAGAAGAGACGGCGTATTTTGTTGAGGATGATAATGATAGGTAACCTGAGATGGGGGTAAGGCAATAATAATATTAAGAAGGTAGGAAGGTAGGTAGGTTTCAGAAGAGCCGCTTAAAAAGACGATTTTTGACTGGTCTCTAGAGATTACAGCCTCACTCCTAATTCCATTTTAATGAGTAAGAGTGAGTTTTTTTCATAGGATCCAAAATTACTTTCTGTTAAAATCTATCATGCGATTAAATGAGCCTAAATATGGTCTATGGCCTTCAGGTCTTATAAAACACAATAAGTAGGTAAAGGTAAGGAATTTTAGCATATAATATTTCCTTTTATGATCAGGTTAAAAAAATACAGGATGAAAGGGACCAATACAAGAAAACCATAGATCCCCTAAAAAAGACGCTCAGAGAACTTGAAGAGGCCGATTCATTACTGAAGATAGCCCTCGAGAAGTTGGAACGCGATTCGCACAAGGAAAAGTGTCTGAACCAAAATCTTCAAAGCACACTTGCGAAGACTGAGGCGGATTTGAGGAAGTCTGAAACTGCCTTTAGATCTCTTGAGGCTACGTTTAAGGTAAGTAGGAATTTGTCATTGTCTGGTTATAACTTGGTATACATTCAAATATTGATCAATGAATTATCGCTAGTTAAGTAGCGCTGGTATTATACTTACCTTCCCGTCTAGTTTTTATTTTAAAAAGCCCCCAATGTTTCAGAAAAACATGAAAAAACTAGGTAGTTGTAATTTGCAGTTTTTTCTTACCTTTCCCTGTTTTCTCCTGTCCTTCCCACGTCCCTCTTTCTTTTTCCTTTCCACTTCTCCACTTCTTTTTGGAGTTTCATTTACATGGCTCCCCTGCTTTGTTTTCCTTGTCCGAGTCCAAAGATATAGATCTATTTATAGAATATTCAAAAGTAAAACAGTATCAAACTAGACAATATTTGAAACAAAGTTAAACAAAACTTCACTTAGCCTCCACCTTTCCAAAAGCAAATGCTCGAGCTGCTGTAAAAAAATCTCAAATCACTATAGGTGTGCCTATAATAGTTGAAGAGTTCCCTCGATTTCTCCAGGATCCCATCATCAGATCCTGACCTGGTTACAATGGGACCAACTGTGTTTCAAACAAAAAAAGAATTTTCCAAATCGGTCTAGCCGTCTTCGAATAATCGGTGAACATACCAAAAAATGCAAAAAAAAAACAAAGATCCAGACGACTTGATAACCTCCTCCTTCGAAATCTTGAAGTCGGTAATAATCCGTGAACATACCAAAAAATGCAAAAAAAAAACAAAGATCCAGACGACTTGATAACCTCCTCCTTCGAAATCTTGAAGTCGGTTGAAAACCGTACCGGGCGGTATGATCCTTCATTCGTGCAATGTTTGTACACCATTTTATGGTGACTTCTTACCAATTTTCAATACTTTTGTCACTTTATAACAGAGAGATGTCGAACAGCTCCGAAAAATGAATAAAGAATTTGAGAAAGAATCGAAGCTCGCCAAGGAAGCAGCCCGAAAATCCGAACAAAATTACTTCGTCGAACTGGAAGCCATTAGGAAAGAGCTGCAGAGATCGTGCAAGAACCACCAGGATTTGGAGGTCACCAACGGTGAATTAAAAGAGGAGGTTAGTCATCCAGCCTTGTATTGAACAGAAAAAAGTGACATGCACATTTTCATAGTTTTATTGTTTAGTTTTGGTTGTATGCACCTGTGACACCACAGTGCATTTTATCACTTAATACAATCTTTAAATGACACATAAGAATGACATTATGAGAGGAGAGCTAATTGCCACAGATATGACTGAAACTAAAGATGAAAATAGACTAAAACGAGAAAATTAGTGTGATTAGCAATTTCGTATGAGAATATATTTGCATTTATCCTAGAGATGTTGCTAGTCGCACTAAATATGTATTTTGTTATTTTTAATGCAAGATGAGTCGCTATTAGTTTTATTATAATATACTAAACAAATTTGAGTTTGATATTTAAGATATCAAAAACCCTTGGTAATTAGTAATAAAACATTTAGCCACGTATCCTGATGCGATTGGTTCGGTACATATCTATTACATATATTATAAACTGATACGTAATTTTATATGTATTTGTTATAGCTTTATATTATTAATAAGTAGATTGGTCGCTGCATGTTATAACGCTTTATTTGTTTACTGCTTAACCGTTCACTAACGCGCTGCATCCCCGCTTGGCACGAACGTCGTCACGAGTCACGCATGGAGTGTGTAAATATACCATTACGGACCCAAGTTCAAGAAGACATGTGTTCTCAGGTCGAATCTCTGGAAAAGCAGCTAGCATTAACACAAAAAGCTTTAACCCAGTGCAAGAGGAAGTGTGATGAGAAGATCAAAACTTTAAGTCATGAGCTCTCGATCAAGACTGAAGAGCTGGAAGAGCTAAGGAGCGAGACGATGAGACAATCGTTTCATGCGTCTAGAATAGAGCTGAAGCCAGATAGGAGCGAGTATGTAGACGAAGGATACTCGATATACACTGCCGTACCAAAGAAGACAGATTATGACAGAATGCACCATAGCATGAGCTACATCACTTCAGATTCGAGGTGCTCCTGCCCAGCCATGAGGAGTCAACTCGTCGGACAACTGATCGAAGACCTCTTCGACAGAATCCACAACACGGTCGACGATGACCTCACTAGAGTGTGCAAAGAAATCAAAAGCACTGGTAGAGAAATGTCTGCTGAAACCAAAGCGAAAATTACAAATTACCTCTTAATGGCGATATCTAAAGAGCTGGTCAGATCCATAGGAGACGCGGACGCCAAGACTGACACAGAGGTATGGTATCATTTGTGACTAAAACTGTGATAACTGCATTGATTAATATTTCTAATGCAATTAATACAATCCATATTCATGGGTCTGGTAAATATCTTATCAATATTATATTCCATTTAATTTTGCCTTTTGTCGTATCATCTCATCCAAACATAGAACACGTTATCATCTCTACTAAAGTTATAGTAATGGGTGTTAGTTTAAAATTGCTGAGACTTTATTTAAAATTATACAAGATCTACCTAATGCAATACTTCTCCCAGCCGCGCTAAATTTACACAAATATCGGACTAGTGAAGACCTAAGTTGCAAACGACAATGAACTTGCAGATAAAGAAGTACAAAAGAATATTCGATACAATCAGACAAAGAAACTAGTAAAATCTAGTGTCATTTACCTGTTTAACAGCGATTTTAAACTATATATATTTAGCACCATAACCGTCTTGCACTATCTAGAAACCTGTTTATTTTAGGAGTGGCAGCGTGCAGCGTCAACGATGCCGCTGCCGTACCGCGACGCTGCCGGACGGCGGCTGGAGGGCAACGCGGGAGTACTGCAGGGTGCCGCGCGGCTCGCCAGCGTTAGTTGTGCGTGTGCTGCGGCACGCCTGGCAGCTGCGTTGCCGGATATCGCCGATGGAGTTAAAGTATGCCAGGAGGTGAGTGACGAAAAACGCTTTGCGTGTATGTACTCAGCGTTGACGTACAGGAAGCGTAGACAACTACAAACTGACATAGATGTCACATACTCGTACTTCAGAAAAAGTGAGCAAGTTTTCCGGTGTCCGAGGCCAGATTTGACTGGCCTCTTCAGCCTTCGCGGCTGACGCCCTGACCACTAGACAACCCGGTCATGGCAGAACCTGTCGAATTTTCTCAAACGATTATGTTTATCGCGCGAAATTGTCAGCCTTAGGCACCCTTAGTGTCGTGCCGTTTTAGAATTGTTTTTTTTTTCATAAAGGCAAAAGTAGAGGTAAAATCATGAACATTATACAAATTAAAATTCCTGTTGTCATTTATAATTGTTTTGATAATTTCAGGAAGTTCTGGATCACGGTGATGTGAAAATAATGGAGGAGCAATTGGCCAATGCCATCGAGAGTATTGTTGTAAGTATCTAACTAGCATTAATATTACTTTTTCAAATAGGTACAGTCACGAACCCAGACTGTTGAGCCACTTGCCATTGTTCGTAATCTTTGTTCGTAATTTAGCCGTGTTATGAATGAACGATGTAACTGACAGTTGACAGCTAGTGGGTAACATCGGTCATTCATAACACAGCTAGATTACGAACAATCTCAAGTGGCTCAACAATCCGGGTTTGTGACTGTACTTTGCCCAGGGCAGTAGCCAGAGTTGAATTTAAGATAGGGCAGTGGTAATTAAAGGAATATAGGGCGCTTTACTTTATTGTCAAAGTCGATGGTAGGGCAATGATATTTTAAAGTGGGGCTTTAGTGTCTTAAGGTAGAGCATTGCCCCATAATGTCCCCTCCTTTTAGCCATGACCCAGTGTCTGTACATATTTAATACAATTTTACAAGAAAATAAAAAAGGATTGTGCTGTTTGATACTAGCAAAGTTTTACTGGAGTTCCAGTAAAGAATGGAGAAAAATGGTCATAAGGTTTTAGTAATGAAACAACGTTGACAATCGTGTCAAGCTCTTTGAAATAAATACTGACATTTGTATGGTTCTTTGTATATACATAGCATCTGATCTCAAAATAAAACTTATCTCGGATACATTCATTAATGGATTCTGTTTTGGTTTGTTTCCAGAATTGTCCATCTTGTGCATTGGGTACAAATGCGATAGTTTGGAGCACGGACGTCTAGAGCCGCCCCACTCGTGCAATTGTTTAGTAAGTTATTAAATAATTATTACGTAAGTATAGTTTGTCCGGCGGCTTAATTTTTGGTATGCCGGAATGTGGATCCACGGAATCCTGTTATACTGCCGGAACGCGGATCCACGTACAAACGACCCCACGCGATTTTTTTCGCGTTTCTACAGTTTTTATAGGTCAACTAGCTTTTTCCCGCGGCTTCGCCCGCGTACTAAAAGTACTGAAAAAGGAGGTTCTCAGTTAGACTCGTATGTTTGTATGTAGGAATGTATGTTTGTCCGCGATCATCTTGCGTTTCGCTGAACTGATTTAGAAGCGGTTTTCGGAAAAGTATTCGTAAATTCTGGAGGTTTCGGTATACCACGTTTTGAAGACGGCGGTTCCCTCATTTTTTATTTTAAAGAAATTATTGCAATAATTTTTTAATTGTTACGCCATCAACGACTTACTACCGAGAGATTATGATTAATACAGATTTCTACTCTTGAATAGAAGCTTTTCCCCGCGACTTCATTTGCGTGGAATTAGTAATCCATCCTCCTTTTTACCCGCTTAAGGAATGACTTCTGGGATTACAACTATTATATATCCTTCCCCAGAATGCAAAATATCTCCATACCAAATCATCTAAATAGGTTCAACGGTTATTAATTTCCCATACAAACTTTCAACGTTTCACCCCCTAGAGGGTTGATTTTCGAGATAAAAACTATCCAATATTGTTTACCGCGACTCAATCTATATAATATGTACCAAGTTTCATTTCAGTCGTCTGTTTAGCGGTTAATAATTCGCCATACAGACTACCAACATGTTTTCTACCCCTCTAAGATTGATTTTCGGCTTAAAAAATATTCTATATTGTTTCCTGGGACTCAAACTATATCCACAACAAAATTATCTAAATCGGTTTGCGGTAAAAAAATCTTCATAAAAACCTCCAACCCCCATTTCACCCCCTTAAAGATTGATTTTCGAGATAAAAACTGTTCCATGTCGTTTCCCGGTACACAAACTATCTCTATACCAAGTTTCATCTAAATTGGTTCAACATTCAAAAATTCCCCATACAAACTATCAACCCCCATTTCACCCCCTTAAGTGTTGATTTCGTAATCAGCGACCCGATAAACCATAGAAACAATACCCATGTTGATATTTAAATTTTGTCACCACATTTCCCCCTTATGGGTTGAATTCTCAAAAAAGCTGAAACACTTGTTTTCTCATTTATCGTTAGGAATACTCCTGTAAAGTTTCGAATAAAATAGTTGAACAAACTTTGAACCCCATTTCCTCCCTTAAGAGGTAAATTTTAAAAATTATTTCTAAGTGCATCCTTATTTATGCCTTATAAGGAGCCTACGTACCACATTTGGAATCTCTAGAACCAGCGGTTTGGGCTGTGCGTTGATATGTCAGTCAGTTTCTTCTTTTATATATTTAGAAGATTGCAATTTGGCTCAAATACTTTCAAGAATTTTCATGTCCACAATATTAAATTTCAAAATCGATGCCATTTTCTTAATTAACTTCCCAAAAAATCACAAAAACGACACCCATATGGATATTTAGACATTTCAACCCCATTGTACCCTAACAGGGGAGATTGCATTTCACGTCCGCCACGTCGGATTTTAAAATCGTTGTTGTTTTCGTAATCAACGACCCGATAAACCATAGAAACAATACCCATGTTGATTTTCAGACTTTTTGACCACATTTCCCCCTTTTAGGGGTTGAATTCTCAAAAAACCTGCAACACATATTTACTCATTTATTGTGAGGAATACTTCTGTGAAGTTTCGAATAAAATAGACTAACTAATCTTGTTTCCCCATACAAACTTTGGGCCCCCATTTCACCCCCTTAGGGGATGAATTTTGAAAAATCCTTTCTTAGCGCACCCCTAGACCTTATAAGAAACCTACGTGCCAAATTTGGAATCTCTAGAACCAGCGGTTTGGACTGTGCGTTGATAGATCACTATGTCAGTCAGTCAGTCAGTCAGTCAGTCACCTTTGAGTTATATATAGATAGAGTCGAGAATAGAGCTTACTATACCTAATTCTTATTGAGTGAAGGTATCTTCCAATCATAACCAAGTCATTCATTTCCGTTCACAACTCGTCTGAGCAGGTTCGAAAGGAACGCGGATCCGCGTCGGCACACAGCGATACTGTCACTCCAGCAGTTGCGGCATACCAAAGGTTAAGGATAAATACGTCATACTTTAAGTATAGCGTCCTTATCCTTAAGCCGTCGGACAAACTATCCCTAAATTATGTGTCAGTTTTTTGGAAAAGCTACCATTTGGCAGAAGGTGCTAACGTTGTAGAGATTCAACATTGTATTAAAGCAGCGTAAGAGTCGACCGCAAAATGTAGACCATCACATGTGTGTAAATTTATTATAATTGTGCAAAACATTAATTACCAGATTCAATGACCTATTTTGTAATGGTTGGATTGTATTTACGCGTGTCTTTGAATGAAAAGCTGACAAAATCATCTAGTTAAAGTCCCTCTAAAGTCTAAACTAGGGGTCAACAGAAAAGTAAAATAATGTAAACAAACGCATTTACCTTAATTGCTTCGCAATTCGCAATCACACACTTTTATAGAACAACCACAGTTTCATTGTCAGCTTATACACATAAACTTGTTATTTGTTTTCAGTCTTAGTTAAAATATTCGTTAATTACTTAAATTTAAGTGAAAACAAATTTATTAAATAATATTTTTTCATCTGCCAAATGACTTTTTTTGCCTAGAAACGCAGCCATATTCGTTTACCTTATTTTATTCTTCTTTTGACGCCGAATATAGTTAATTTCCTATATTCACAAAATGATAAGTATCACAGATACCGCCAACATCGAAATGCAAAGATCGTCTACCTTCATCTCAATCGATCTTAGTCTCGCTTGAGTGCGTAACGCAGATACATCACTTTCGAATTCTAATAACTGCGAAAACCTAACTCTCCTAACTTTTTTTAGGTCTGGACGTAATTTAAGTACCTTCTTCTTCTTCTAGAAGAAGTACCTACACCTTATTTTATAACTAGTTGTCCGCCTCGAACTGAGAACTCGCGATTGCCTTGCAAACGAGTTGACCAATGTAACAAGATCATAATGATGATTGTTTCGAGCCTTCTAGCTCCATAGCCCCTTGATCGATCCTGCTCATAAACGAACTCTCAAATTGTATTGAGGTCTACTTGAACCCAAACAAATGTCATAAAGATCAGAAAAACTTTACTAAAGTTATTGCGGGACAACTATTGCAGTAAAACACTTCTTAATTGCATTAACACGTTTAATTTTGACGACAAATTAAAAATATTTAATATTAGCAAAAATAATCAATTATTTAAAATTTAGCATTTCACGTAAAAATCACAATAACGGCATCTATATAAGGGTATTTCACATTCAGTAAGTTCCCTAGTGGTCAGAATGCAATTAAATTACAATAACAAAAATATTTAAATTTAGCACTTCACTTAAAAATTAAGACAACTGTACCTATTTCACATTCACATTCAACAACCTCCCTAGTGGCCAGAATGTAATTAAATTACAATAATTAAAAATATTTAATATTAGCACTTCACTTAAAAATGAAGACAACTGTACCTAAACAAGGACATTACACATTCAATAGTTAGCAAAACCGGTAAGTAAAAATAAAGACTCGGCTAGTAATAATTTGGCTGCAGGAAAATAATGGGTTAATGAGGCGGGTGATATGGATGGTGACAGATGATTCGCTGGCTGAACGTAGCCTAAATTAAAGAGCCAGGTCTTTTTACGCCCGTCAAACGAGGCAATTGGAATTTGGGGAATTTAGCAAAACAACAAAAAAACTATTATGGCACAAAAATACTGGATACAAAGAAAAGGAATCCGATTTATAACGTTTTTAACAAAAATGTAAATAATTTGATATTCTCGAAAGCAGGATGGCTAAAGCTGTTGCTTTAAATTAAAAAGAGTTCGTGGGCAAGTGTCCGCTTTGATTTAGGCGGACCCAATAGCTCGCTGAACTCCTTTTCTCACTTGGAGAGCCCGCTGGATGCGGACTCTAACTCTCCGATGATGTGGCGAAGAAACCCGCGGAAATCGCGGCAGCTGCAGACCGTCCCGCCGGCCCGGCACCCACAAGCGCCTTCCGGATCAGGCGGTTCCAGTGTATAGCACTTGCTATATAATTTATATGGCCTTTTTTGCCCGGCAATGGTTTTGGTTTTATTTTTGCTCCAATAATATATTAATAGCACTTGCTATATAATGTTTGAAATAAATCGCACTTCACCACGATGCAACTAAGCAAATTATAGCAAAAACCCCAGACCAAAACCAAATTATCTGTTTTTCGTTCCAAAATCTCCCGGCGCTCTGACAGACTCAATCAAAAATCCACTTTTTTCTTTTTGACAATCTGGAATACCTCAAAAATTCACATTCAAAATTAGCGCGAGTATTATTTCAATTTTATAACTGCCAGACGTATTACAAAATGCGGACTGATATAAGCGCCATCTACCTGTAATGCCGTGAATCACAATGTACGCTTTTCTATATATCAACCGTGACCTAGCTTTAGACCTCCCTTAGACACAGAAGTTCAGAAGTTCTAAAGAAAGTCGACAGATGTCGTACGATACGTAGCGTCATGCTACACTATTCATAATCAAAAAGCCATCTAAACGCACAGACGTCTAGGTAGCCAGCTCACAGTTCCATTGTGTCCGAAGTTGATTGCAAAAACTTCACTTCGCTTACGCTCCGCTTGTTCGATTAATATAATTTTTAATTTGTTCCAGGTTTTAAACCTCCACCGACCTCAATCAGGTGCCTTCAGTAGTTAAGCCAGTATCTTACGAATGTAAATATATTGTATCATACTCTCGAATACGTATCAACTTAGATTAAGCGACATATCGAACAAACGTAACTATATCGAATAATTTAAGAATACACGTACGTTAGAAATGTCTCGAAGTTAATGTTTCTTTATTTATCTTTTCAGTGCCAAGTGTTTTTGTGTAAATAATGTTTTTGACTGAGTAATAACGCATAGAACTGAGCCTAAAGTGCCTTACCTGGTGTTAAAGCGTACACGCTTGCTATTATTTTCATTGAACTCTATGGCCTAAGTAATAAGGGTGAGATTGGTAGCTACAACAAGTGCAAATGAGTGGTTGGTTTATTTTTGGGGTAATCCTCTGGATTCAACTACGTAAAGCAGTTCAGTGCGTTATTACGCTGCGGTTTTTAATCGACGGTTTGATGTTAAAGATCAATTTCTAGTAAAATTGTGGACGTTATACGTCACTATGTCCATAGATTTTTCTCTTATTCAAACCGTCATATTTTCCGTTTCGTTTTAGACAGAAGTTAATCGATGTAACAAGACTCACAAATTAGCGAATCTATGTCTATTTGTATCAATTGTAATTACGTTTTTATTTACAAGAATGACGAATTAAAATTATTATTTAAAACTGATGTTGTTTTTCTTATCCCATGGTAAGTGATCATCAGTGATCGTTATCAAGGTGCTCTTTTCGTGGCAAACGGTACGGTTGGCAAAAAAAAAACAAATACTTCCATTGAAATATTCACTTTGTTCTTAACTACAAAATAAATAGTTACCTACCTTCTTAGGATTACACCTCTACGGTACAAAGCCTTTTCCGACCAACTATATATTTTTAAAACAATATACGTCAAATGACATTAATTATGTCATAAAAATACATTACGCGAAGTGTATATTATTTTAATCCAAATAATCAAATGCACTCTAGATATGACTATCTAGAATTGTTATTCGAGTAGTTCAACTCAAAAGTAGTGCACGAAGTAAGACGAGCACGGAGGACTTTAATAAAGTGAACGAATAATCTCAGTATCCTCATTCACAGTATGGATTTGACACAATACCCAGATTTTATAACAACGGACGAAGGCACGCGATGTACTATTTGCAATGTCAATATTAAAAGGAAAAAATACAATATGAACAAGCACCTACAGTCAAAATCTCATCGAGATAGAATAAGCGATTCACATTCTCATTACAAGCTACAGCAAAGCCTAAAAGACAACCCTGATTTTGAAATCAAAGACAATAAGTTATTTTGTAAATTATGTGATTCGACATTTAATCCTTCTTTATTTAGTTTGGACCGGCATATGAAAACTGATTTACACACATTTTCCAGTACAAAAAATGGACAAAAACAGTTCAACAATGACTTGACTGATTTTATGATTCAATGTAATATACCGTGGTCAAAACTTGACAACCCAACATTTCGGAATTTTATGGAGAACCTCTTAAATAATAAATACGGTAATAACGTGAATTTACCCAGTGAATCAAATATACGGCTAAAATATCTTCCAAAAATTTACGAGGAAAAAAAGGATCAGATTAGGCAAGAACTACAAAATAAGACGATATGCCTTAGCGTTGATGAAACCACTGATTCATGTGGGAAAAAAGTGGCGAACGTTTTGATTCAGGCATTAGATGGAACAAGCAGCAAAATACATTTGTTTGCATCAAAAGTTTTGGAGGAAACCAATTATTTAACTACAACCGGACTCGTAAACGAAACGCTTAAAGATCTTTGGGGTCAACAATATAATGAAAACTTAGATAAATTACTGTTTTTCATAACTGATGCTGGATCATATATGCTCAAGGCGGGGAAATGTCTTACACAGGAATATCCGAATTTAACACATGTGACATGCTTTGCACACGGACTGAATCGCGTCGCAGAAAAAGTGAGGAGTCTTTATCCTAAAATAAACAAATTGATTGACTGTGTAAAAAAAGTTTTCCTTAAAGCTCCGGTTAGAACGAAAAAATTTCGAATGATGTATCCGAACATTTCACTTCCTCCGCGACCAGTGATAACCAGATGGGGCACATGGCTAAACGCTGCTTCATACTATAACAAATATTACAATGAAATCAAGGCTGTGATCGATGCTTTAGATTCACGTGAAGCGAGAGCAATTGTCGAGGCCAAGAAAATTTTTCGCGATCGCAATTTGAAATCGGACTTATTGTTCGTTGACACAAACTTCAACATTATCGCCAAGTCGATTCAATTGCTGGAGGACCCAAAACTAGAACTTAAAAGTTCATTGAAAATTGTCTCTGACTTGATAAAAAAAATGGCGAAATTGAGATTACATCCCACGGGTAAAGAAGTTTATTTTAAACTAAAATATGTCTTGAAGAAAAACCCTGGTTATGGTACTGTAAAAGTCGTGCAGCAACTGATAGAAGGAAAAGAGGTGGATATGCCGGAGGGCGTCAACAAAAGTTGCGTGCAGTATTTTAAAGAGTTAAATTACCTTCCTGTAACTTCTGTCAACGTAGAAAGGTCATTTAGTTATTTAAAATGGATTTTTTCTAATCGACGTGAACGACTGACAGCCAAATCTGTTGAACAGATTTTAGTTATTTATTCAATGTAATTTGGATAAGTAATTCTAAATATGTATATATTTCATAATTTGTTAAGTATATAATGTTTTAAATACTTGTGTATTTTTTTTTGCCAACCATACTCTGCCACCAATACACCACGCTGATAACGATCTTTAGTGATCATTCTTATACCAATTTGCAAAAATAACGAATAAAAAAAATTACAAAAGAAAAATGTCCTACCGATCAATAATTTGTCATAATCTATCTATATATCTATATACATATAATAAAGCTGAAGAGGGTCGAAAGTGTGTACATGGAAGATAATCGAAAAAAAGTTGGCTGGGGATACTTAGAATCGATAACAGAACACGTTCCAACAATTTTTAGAATTTTTGTCTGTTTATCTGTTTGTCTGTTTATTTGACCGCGCATCACGTGAAAACGGCTGAACGGATTTTGATGAAATTTTGTATAGAGATAGTTTAAGTCCCAGGAAAGGATAATATATAGTTTTAATCCCGAAAATCAACTCTGGTGGGGGTGAAAATGGGGTTGAAATTTTGTATGGATAATTTTTAACCGCTGAAACGATTTAGATAGAAATGAGTATGGAGATAATTTGAGTCTCGAGAAACGTCATAGGATAGTTTGTGGGGGTGAAAAGGGGGTTGGAAGTTGGTATGAGGAATTTTTTTACCGCGGAACTGATTTAGACGAAAATTGGTATAGAGATAGTATGGGTCTCGAGAAAGGACAAAGGACAGTTTCATCTTCAAAAAAGCCCCCGCCCCCCATCTTACTTTAAAATCGTAGGTCCAAAAAATTTAAAAAAAATAATGGAAGAGAAGCCTGAAAGGTACTTTCAATAAAAACTCTATCACAAAAACTCTATCAAAAATCTATCACGTGAAAACGGCTTAACGGATTTTGATGAAATTTTGTGTATAGATAGTTTGAGTCGGGAAAGGACAAAGAATATTTTTCATCCCGAAAATCAACCCTGGAAAGGGGGTTGAAAGTTTGTATGGAGAATTTTTAATAGAAATTAGTATGGAGATAATTTGAGTCACGAGAAACGACAGAATAGTTTTCATCCCAAATAAACCCTTGTGGGGGTGAAAAGGGGGTTGGAAGTTCGTATGAGGATTTTTTTACCGCTGAACTGATAAAGATGAAATTTGGTATAGAGATAGTATGGGTCTCAAGAAAGGACAAAGGATAGTTTTCACCCCGGAAATCAACCCCAAAGGGGCGAAAAGGTAGTTGGAAATTTGTATAGGGAATTATTAACCGCAGAATCGATTTAGATAAAATTTGGTATGGAGATAATTTGAGCTGGAAAAGGAAATAAAATAGTTTTATCTCGGAAATTATCCCTTAAGCGGATGCAAATGGGGTGGAAGTTTACATGGGGAAGAAACAACCAATAACCGCTGTACGTATTTAGATGAAATTTGGTATTGAAATAATTTGTAATTTTTTGGTCAAGGTGTTCATATTTATAACATGGGTAACATGTTATAAATATGAACACCTTGACCAAAAAATTACATTTACCTTAACCCGCTCTTAAGAAATATTTGAAAATGTCATGAATGTCAAAGGCTTATCGCAGGTTCGAGGACTATATATGATGGTCAAAGATGCATGGCCCAAACCAAAAAACTACTACAAAATCATGTAACATTTATAGGACACCGTTTAGGTAGGAAAACATATCAAACGTTTTGTAAAGCAGTCAGATTAGGATTTATTTTTCTTTATAGTTAAACAATGGGTACCTTATCCGTCTCTCAAGATGTTTTGATATGCCTTCTTGAAGAACTACGCATTATTTTGTATCTTTAAGATCTATTAATGTATTACTGTTTTGAAAAAAATAAGCCCGTCGAGTTTCTTTTCGGTCATAATACTTCTTGGGCCAGAGGTGTAGGGTTACGAGTAGAACCGGTGGTAGTTTTGGAACGAAGTTCCTTATCGGACGGTTCGCGGATGGGGCTAGGCGAAAAAAAGTCACGTGACCGTCACGAAAAAGCGTCAGGTCACGAAAACGCGACACCCATACGATTGAGAAACATGTAAAATGGAATGAAATGAAAAATATATAAAATAGAATAAACTGAAGTGAAGGAAGTGTAGTGAAAAGTGAAAGTGAGAAGTGACAAAGTGATAAAAGTGAAAAAAGTCGAGAATCTAAAAGTAAAAAATGTCGAAAATGTCAAAAACGGCAAAATTTCAAAATTTCAAAAATTTCATAAATTTCAAAAATTTCAAAAATTTCAAACATCCTAAAAATCTCAAAAATCTCAAAAATCTCAAACTCCTCAAAAATCACAAAAATCTCAAAAATTCCATAAATTACATAAATCTGAAAAATCTCAAAAATTTCGAAAAAATTAAAACCACGAAATTTACGAAAAGTCAAAAATAAAATAACATAACTTCGTTCCAATCGCGTGTTCCACGACACTCATGTATTTTATTTTTCTCTGACGTTCATTAGTGCATTGTAATGTGCTTACATTGAAGAATAAATATCTTGATCTATACCAATATCATAAATCCTCTATCGGAACCGCATGTAATTAGAATTACCACCATTATTGCAACCAGTACCGTTACATCAGTGTATTATCTGTGACAGTGTGGTAAAAACGTATGAAAATTCATTACCTACGGTAACGTAATGAAAATCCGCCCCCACGACCGCCGGCGCAATAAGGTTGGTCTTGGCGGTGTAATGGCGGTCATTCTAATGGTTTCAATGGATTTTTAATATGTGTGTGTAGGTAAAGCAGTGTATGCTTCTGTACATAATTAGGCCTAACGTAACAGTTAAATAACTACTATTTATCTCTTTTTAGGGTTCCGTAGTCAACTAGGAACCCTAATAGTTTCGCCATGTCCGTCCGTCTGTCCGCGGGCTAGCTCAGTTACCGTTCGCACTAGAAAGCTGAAATTTGGTGAGGCCTGATAAGAACTTTCAATAGTTTCAATAAAAACTATATTGAATAAAATCGGTTCAGCCGTTTTTGAATTATCAGTCAAAACCGCATATTGAAAGGAAGTGCCGAATAGTAGCCACTACACTAATAGAAAAAAACATTCCCCAATTTCAACCGCGCCTGTTCTTACCTTTCATGCTTAGACTGAATTTGACGGGAGGATCGATTTGGATGACATTTGCCGTGGACATGAACGTATAAATACAAAAGTGGTCCTGATCGTCCCATATACACCCACTACTCTATGTCGTTTAAATCATGCCAAAAAAAATAATATAATAAAAAAAGTATTTCATTTTTGAGTGTAGTTACTGTCCTCTAGCGTATCCATCTGTCAACTTTACTTCAAGTTCCGCCTCCAGGGTAGCGGGAGAGAAATTAGGGGTGAATTAGCCGCTTACTGACACAGACCGAATTCCACGCGGGCGGAGCCGCGGGCACAGCTAGTTAGCCAATATACGTCACATTGCTGGGCAAAGGCGTAGTTACAGTGTCCGAGAGGCAACGTATGGCTCGCGGTATTTGAGCTCCCGAAGTGTTCTGGAACCACCCTGTGCAACTTGAGCTGACTTGGACTTTGTTTTTCATCTCCGTACGAATAGAAATATTTGACGTTCCCCTCCCCCGCAAAAATCGGCAGACTTTTTTTAAAAAGAAAATGACAGACATGGCTACTCCGGGTTGAATAATCTAAGGGAAAAACGGGTATAATTGAGAGAGACATAGTGAAACCCCCCTGGTACAGTCACCACACGGGATTGTTAACTCACTGTTCCTAATTTAGCCTTGTAATGCAAATCGGGCTTACTTCGGGCACACGACTGATAACTAGTTACGATTCGTGTGAATTCGTATAATAAAAGTAGCAAATAGCATCTATTTCTTTCTTGACAACCGTTTTGATGGAAATACCGAGTGTATTTCCATCAAAACGGTTGTCAAATATATCTAAATTGATATCTTGGCATCAGCAACTACATATAGTATAAGTGTGTTTCATTCTAACAGATTAGTTGCGTCTCTCTCCGTTATCACAACTGAAATCCGAATTAGTGCAGTTTGCTCACAGATAAGGTCGTGAGTTTGCTTCAAGCCGTTTCCGTTGTGGCCTCCACTCCGTGACTAGTTTAGCCCACCTCTTATGTACTCTTATATATAAATATCGAAACTCTTATCCAATACAGGAAAAGAGGCCAGCCTCCATCCAGAGACCAGTGCCGATATTAAGAAGCTGCCTCTCCTCGTAGCTGCTGGTGTAACGATTGAAAGAGAAACTCAAGTAAGAAGACGTTTGGTTTAGTCATTTATGAAACGATTTGTTTGAATATAAGTAGTTCTAAAATTCATACATTATGTTTTGGCTTTTTGGCTTTTAACTTTTAATTTCAATAAACCTTTTTTTACTCAAATTGTTTTTAAAAAGATGTACTTAAACCTAAATGTACAACAAAAAGATTCAGAGAAAATAAACAATGGTATAAGTCTAGGTTATTTATTCTTGGTCTGTAAGGGATTCTCGCCCGTTGGCAAACTGCAAATTGTAGGCGCAATAAAAAACAGGTTCATAACGCTAATTATTGTTAAATAAGCACGCCCACTCTGGCACATGCTGGCCACCCGCGCAGGATGCTTTAGATTTATTTTTTTATTTTGTATCTAAAGTCTAGAGTTAAAGAGTTGATTGATTTTTATGGCGCCTCCAGTTTGCAGTTTCCCAACGGGCGATAAGATGCTATTCTCCCTTATAGACCAAGAATAAACCTAGATACTATACCTATTAATTATTTAGGTACTTTACTAAACAGGCGGGCCGTATGCGTGTTTGCCACCGTCAGGGTATTAAAAAAAAAGGTTGTCACAAATGAGGTCATAGCTCAAAATAAAATTATTTCTAATATTTAAACGTTTCGGGGAGATATATTGCGAAGAACTAGTACCTACAGTTACGACCCTGCTTGCAGTCCAGTACGTATAATACTCCTAGGTACCTATAATACTCCTCTAGCAACTTCCAATAAGTAAACCTAGGTTTCGCAGGACTGCACCAGGACTTGGATTAGTTATTAAAACGAAAAAAAAAAAAAAAATAGCTTAACACATTCATTGCCACCCAGCCAAACAAGACATCCGCGCCAGGCCACAAAAATTTCGTCATATAAAGCTGTAGTACCACGATCCCGACTATCGGGTCGTCCGGCCTGGGAACGAAATCATAAAATATCGTCGGGTTTTCGGCACTGAATGTGTTAACCTATTGACCGCCACAGTCGGCTGTGGCCGACATCAAAAAGTTGTGCCATGGACGCCAACGACGGCTACAGCCGACAGGCTTTGTAATGCAATAGGGACCTACGCGGGCTTCCGCAAAATTCAATTTCGCTTGACAAAACGCGATTACGTGGCATCGGTGGCGCATCCTTTTTGTTCAATGCTTGGCGGTCAAAAGGTTAAGATATCCATGCTTTAAGCCACACAAAACTTCGCAGTAACAGCAGAAGTTAAAGTCATACTCATCCTTCTTTATTAGTGATAGTTGGTAGTGTAAGAAAAAGACAGCATGATTCTGTCTGTTCTCTCTATGACAAACTCCATGGCATACCCCCTTTTTCATAAAGTCTTCCAAGCTTCAATTAATTATAATTTATGTATATTTTATAATAATTATGTTTTGTCTGTTTCTAACCAACACAACTGTCAAAGTAACAGATAAGGTCAAACGATTATTACGGAGGTTTTTCCCGAAGGTTGTTAATAAATAAAACAGTAGTTATTTCATCATTTTATTCATTTGTAATACCTTTGCAAGGTATTCATGTGTTACATAGAACGGACACTACATTCTCGACGCTGCATCAACGGTCCAAGACAAAGAGGTAAATTTAAAATATATCGACTGCTTTAGGACGGATATATGTCCTATATGAGAGGATAGTGTTCAGAAAATCGTCCTAAATTTAATAATTTCAAAATATTTCGAAGTAGGTACTAAGGTTGACAGTATTATTTAGATAATTAGAAAGTAGGAAAGCCTTTAGCATGATGTCGTGGTGATGGCTGATATTGATATTACATGTAAATACAACAATGTTATTTGGATTTATTAACTTGTTACCTAAGTATATCGTAAAGGATATACTTAGGTAACATAATTTGGCAAGTCCTGCGTGACTACAAGGCAATCGACTGTCTCTTACGGCATTTAACTCAGTGTGTCCGCGCCCTAAGTATTAGATTTTGCGCAAGGTAAGTAGGCGCTGGTTTTTTAACCCTTTGAACGCCAAGAACCCACATGGAGGTCATGAGTTCTCGTGCCCACAGCGCCAAGAGCCACTATTTGGGCTATGGCGTACGCTGTCAAAGTAACCTTCATACCTTCAAGTAAGGTTTATATTGGCTCGCTTGCGTCAGTGATCTTCGCGTATGAGTGACGTTTTGTCTATGACGTATGGCGTTCAAAAGGTTAAAGAGCCTGGTGTCAAGAAGTCCCTTAGCTGTTTGTTATAATACTTTGCAACATTGGTACATATTTACATGAAATATTAAAGATGATCACACAATGAAGATAATGTCATCACGTTGTTCATCGAATCCATTTCAGTTTGTTCAAACAATCGCAATTAATTTATAATTTGGCTTCGTAATTTCGAATTGTATAATTAAGACGTGGAAGCTCCTTGTTTTTGAGCAAACATTAATTTTTGTCACTCACAATTCAAATAAAGGAATTCGTATTCAATTTTGTACAGTCGACGTCAAAAACCTGTTTACACATTTGCACCTTACTCCTTTGTAATAAGGTTCAAAAGATATATCTTTGACGTCGACTGTACCCTAAATTATCATTTTGAAGACAGAATATAAAAATCAAGTTATACATGTCACAAGTTATGTTTCTGATTTAAATTTACTACAACATACTACCAGTGTAATAGATTAGGACACCTACTTCTGATGGTAGAACTTTTTGATCGCAAATTTGAAATATAGATAACTTACTGTTTAACAATCAAACCAAAGTTTATTATGTTCATACATAAGCTTAGTTAAGTAGCTCGTTGATATCAGCCACATTTTAAACCCACGACCTCTGGTTTAAAACTCACACTTCACCACTGGGCTATTCAGAGCACGATCTACATGTCTGGTATTAATTAGATGCTATTGTTAACTCTTTTTTATACGGAGTCGTTAAAATAGGTTTTTTGTACTTACGGCCAGCGCCGAACTATATACATAGTCACGAACTATGCTGTCTGATGGTGTCTGTACTGTAACTAGTACTTAGCACAGATTTTACCCACTTATTAGCTAGTGTCCCAAATTTGCGATCATATAGTTTATCAAATTAGTTTATCTAATCGAGTTCCTTAAATACTCTGCGTCCGTAGGAATCACCTTAGACAACCCTACACGTGATCCCTGGGTAGTGCTAAAAGAGTAACAAAATTGGCAACTGCACTGTCCCATCCGGACCTCGCAGTACTCACTGGATTTTCTTCATCATCTGCTTTCCCACTACTACTACCCCAGAGAAGAAATGGCTATCAATATCCAGTGACATGTAGCCATACGATGAATAAATAAAATAAATAAAAACATTCACAAAATAATACCAGTGCATTAAGAAAAAAAATTGAGTGAACAATTACTTGATCGCTATCAAGATTATTCGAATCTGTTTATCAATTTACATTAATATGTGTGAGTAAATTAAACATTGATTTCCTACCTCAGAGTATGCCTTGTCAATAAATGTTGGTATAAGTATATAGGAAGACCGTAATATCTTTAATAATAAGGTCCATTCTAATAAAAATAATTAACATAGGCTTAATAAATTAATTTAAATAGTATCACACGACAGCCGTTATAAAAATTATAAATCGATGATTATTCACATACCCGGCCCTTTCCAGCCTACTTATAGGGCAGGATACTGTCACTAAGTTCTAAAATATTGGCCAAATAGTGCCAACATTCTCCACCAACTCGATTACTATCTTGAGGATGCACGGTGCCTTTTGCAGCAAGGGACCGTTTGTCCCTTAATCTGCTGACACAGTGTATCCTTCTATACCTTAAAAGTCGTGCTGGCACTAATTCGGTCTCCAGTAACCTACCCTACTATAATATAAATAGCAAACTTTACCAATACATAGGTCGAAATAGTTGTACATTCCCGTATTAAAATACTAGGTACCTATCTACGTTTCGTATCAAATTTTAAATGTTTTCTCATAACCAACAATGATTTCATCTGGAAAAGAGTGGCTACTTGTACAGACGACCTGCTAAGTGATCAAACTATTGTTAGATCAAATTACAAACAATAACGCAAAAGCATTTCTCCAAACGTTACATTTGAGATCATTTACTTCATTAATTCATTCATATCTACTTACTCACTACGAGTATTAAGATCGTTTCTAAATTTTTGAGTAGATTATTTTGGTATAGAGAAGGCACCGCTCACTTGTCGACCATCAAGAAGCCATCTTAATACTGTAAAATTACTCTCTGACCACCATATAAATTAAACTTAAAAGATAAATTAACGCATGTCATACCAACTGATCTTCTCCGTTAGATTCGGTTTTTTATTATGATTAATGTCATGTCACGGTGCTATGAATTTATCATTTCGAATGAGTTGTGCTGGGGTGTGATCACGGCAACGTTTCTTTCTCATGTCCTTATCTGGTTACGTACTAACGTTCTATCACACAGATCATAACGGGTCCCAATTACCATGAGACAGAATAGTTCCGCCTGTCAACGAGTGGCCATGAAGCGTTCGCCTAGTGTTAACCATGTGGCATGAACTTCCTGAGCCCATTACCCAAGACTTCCATGTGGAGTCAAAATCATCTAAATGAAGTGTTGTCTCACGCACTCATTGGGCTACGTAAGCTGGTCTGTTTAGTTTGCAATCATCAATCAGCCTGTCAGACATCAGACGTAGAAAGCAAGCTTAACTAATCTGGTGAAGACCAAAGACTTCGGACAGATAGACATATCAATAAATAATATTTTTTTCTATAATATTTGCTTAGTTGTAAGAGACGTAAAGAATAGAAGTCTATGGAGGCATGACATTATGTGCTCCAGATGTAGACATGATAATCACGATACCTATCACCAGTCTTGAGGGAATGACCAGAGAATCTTTCAGATGAGTTTGGCTCAACAATAGTTCATGACACGTTAGAATGAATCGTAGTGCGATCAGGTAACTATATGGCGCCAATCGCAGTTCCAGCTTCGGCTCTCGTCTTTTGATGAAGCTACAGTATCTACGCTGGGAAATATGGGCCATTCGTTGTTTGCACGCGGCCAAACATGATTCTAAAGGCCAGAGCCAATCTTCGAGCGTTTCAAAGGTTTCTTTACTGAGACTGCGTTTATTTCCAGCGCTACCTTAATAAGAATGTAAGAACCGGGTGGAATATTTTGATGAAGAGTCCATATTTTGATGACATATCTGATTGTTTAATACCTATTGTAGCAATCACTAAACCACCAGAAATATCACTTCAAATCCACTTCATCAAAATGCGTCGCAACTTCGCAGATAAATACTCTCATTAATTCTTATGAAAGTTTTTTAGCATCAGAATATTCACAATGCAGACACAGTAAGGCGTACGAAATGCTCAAAGACTGAACGCGAAATCCAAAGCCGAGAGCGCGAGCTGTTCAATCTTAAAGCTACTACTAGAATTCTCTAAGCGATCAAAGATCGCAAGCTAAATTTGATTTCAAAATTGTTAAAAAAATAAAATCTGCTAGTGATTAACGTTTGTCAGGCTAACGAGGGCGCAGCACGGCCCGCACCGTCCGGAAGCGTTTCTCGAAGCCAAGCTTCAGGTACAGGTTCCGCGACGCGTCGTTCTCGGGCCGGATTACTACGAACGGCTTGTAGCCACGTGCTGCTACCTCGTTGGTTAGGCGCCTGGCTAGGTATATTCCGTACCCTTTCCTGGAATGTAACAGAGATGATGTTTATAACACTGCAAAGGTAAAACATTTGAAATCTAAGGGAATGTTATAAAAGCTATTAATATTGTCATTTCGTAAATTGGTTATGTAAATGTTTATAAGTAATTATGTTTGCTCAACACCGCTACATCATAACAGATCATGAAAACCTGTAGGAGTACGTATGGGTTTTTATCCATTTGATATACTACCCTTTCCTTCCTCCTTGCGTTTGTCTCGGCTTGGGGTCCGCTTGATCCTAAGAATTTGTACCTAACACTTAGAACCTAACATAAACATAATAAAGTCAACATTTAAAAGACGGCACCTATTGTTGTAATATTTATAAGCTTGAAATTAAAATGTATAAAATTCATCTGTCAACCGCAAAATAATTATGAAATATCTATAAATACTGCAATGGACTGTAAATAAAGTTTTGTGATTTGGCCCCGATTCGACTGGCATAACTGACAGTCGCTTGCGAGACAACTATGATATCACACTTTTGTGACAGTTGAAATCGGGGTGGAATCACTCAAGAGTGATATCTAAAATAGTGGCCATAGCCATAGACAAAACGCTCTAGCGAGACCTACTGACAGCTTGACAGTTAGGTGTGGACACGTGTGGACAGGACGGATATCACTCTATCCACTAGCGATAGAAGTGTGACATCCACGTCTCACAGTTTGGCATGTCGAATCGCGCCCTGTTGTGGTCAGTAGTATCGACAATTTTCGAAAAACCATAAAGTAAGTAATTAATCTATGGAAAAACTGAAGAGAATATACATTACCTGCGAAACTCCGGACGAGTCTGCATCGAGAACATAGCTCCATAATACGACTGCACCATCCACGCCGCCAGCTGGCCCTCCACGAAGATGCCGTAAGCTGGCAACTCAGCGACCAGCTTCTCGAAGACCTCGCGGCACTCGATGTCGCTGGCCGGGTATAGGTCGTACACCGCCTTCATGTCTTCGGGCTGGAGGCGGAGCAGCTCCACGTCCGGTGGGAGCCTGGAAGAATAATATTGAGGTAAGAGATCTCAATCTCAACACACTTACTACTTAACGAAATTATTATTATTATTTGATTATGAGGTAACTGACGTCATTATAAAACTGAATTTATTGATATACACGTGATGAGGAAACCGAATATTTTTAACAGCGTATTCCTGATTATAACTGGAGACTAAAATGTCGTATAAACTTTTCTGGATTTCGCCAAAAAAAAATTTTTTTTTTGCTTTTTTTTCGATTTTTTAAATGCTTTTGAACATAAAAACATAAATGTTATTGGTAAAGATGTCGATTAAAATAAATTATTACATTTTTTTTCCAAAATATTCCTTGGCACTTTGATATCTGTCAATAAGAATGTCTAGACTAGACCCCATAAAGGGTGAAATCGCCATCAAAAAAGCGTTTTGCACTGAGTCACATTAAAAAATGTTTTTTTTTTATATAAGTGGTGTAGGCGAATTCCAGAAAAGTTTATACTTACGACATTTTAGTCTCCAGTTATGATCAGGAATACGCTGTTAAAATTATTCGGTTTCCTCATGTTACACCGTGTATAACACTGAATACAACATAATTAATACTATTATTAAAACTAAACTAGATACAAGTGAAAATTATATGATTTTAGTGTTGCAAGGGATGTTTTAGTCGATATGCGTAAAGACGGCACCATAATCAAATCCAAGCCACCTGGCAGCTGACTTAATGCGATTTATTTATTTATTTTAATCAAAAACACGTTTATCTACACTCACATTATAAGTCCTCTAAAACGTGATCAAAAACGGTAGGCAATGGCTAGCATTACCACAACCGATTTTACTATGATAAGCTTTTTATCTGTGGCAGTAACGTAATTTTAACTTTACATGCTCATATATTGATACGTTATGAGTTTCAAATTCCGAACATCGAATTTGATAACATAATGTAAATCCTGTCCTCCTTCCCGACCAACGGCACGCGCCCGCCCGACCGCCGGCACAATCGAGTTGGCCATGGCGGTGCAATGGCGGTCATTCTATGGTTTCCGAACACTTCATTTAGGATATATAATATGAGTGTAGATAAAGCAGCGTATGCAACTGTACGTAATTATTAGGCCTTAAACACTCGTGTGATCTTATTAAATCTTATAAAACCACACTCGTATTTTAAGGACCCTTATTACGTAACAGTTTCATAAACTATTACATGATATTACAGTTTAACTAATGCGCCATGAAACTACAATACAATTACAATAACATTTAAAAATAACATGCCGACGACGAGACGATGACATGGCGATGACGTGTGCCGCCAATGCACATGCTGGTGGCGCGTATAATAGCGATACTTATTCTGCATCTCAGCCAGCCCAGAATGGTGCTTAGTGATCGGTTCCATCGGTCAGATACAGTTTCTGCCATGCGTTTAACCCTTTGAACGCCAAGAACCCCTAAAGAGGTCTTGCGTCGTCGTGCCCACCACGCCAACAACCTATAAAGGGGTCGGAGTGAAGGTGTACTTTGATCATGAATAAAATCTATTCTAAAACCTATGAATTGTTTTGCACAGCACTACGCGATTCGTCTTTTTTGATAACGCAACGGTGCTTGGCGTGTGAGTGATCACTTCATTCAAATATGAAAGCGTTCAAATTAACGAGCACATTTGAGGTGCGTAAACACTATCAACAGCTGTTACACGTGGTGGTTTAGTAGAGATGTGACAGGTCGTGAGAGGTAAGAAGAAGCGTTAGTGTCGACGGCATGGATATCAAACAACGCCTCCCTCTACGCATCCCAGATGCCGCGACTGGATATTGTAGGAGAGCCCATGACACTGAACCTAGTTCGATAAGGCGCTTTGTTTTTTCATACATCTACAATCTTTTGATGCTGCTGCCACTGACAAGGCCACGCACGGGGCTTGCAGCACCGCATTATCGTGTAGCCCTACCTCTCTCCTGCTTCAAGGAACAAAGGAAATCTAGGAGACTAATCGTACTAGAATGCGGATTTTTTTATATAAAAAAAAAAAAAATTAAATACGCCACCACTTTTTTTGCATTGCAGCATCAGCATTTCGTGTTCCCCCATTAAAGACGCGTCTAATTATATATATCTCAACTAGGAGACTTATCGAACTAGGTTCAGTGTCATGGGCTCTCCTACTAATAGATCTGCACGTCATGAAGTTCCGTGTTTGAACATATTATGCTACAAGTCCTACATTATAGAATGTAGGTGGATACTGTAGGCAAAGGTGACTTTTTCCACCTGCGGATGCCTACTTAGTGTGCGCGCTTAGCAATAAGTGGCTAGCTAGACAATAGACATGATCGGACTTTGGGCACATTTACCATGCACAAGCTAAGGATATGGTCGACCGTAGACCGTAGGTTATTTCGCGAGCTTTTATTTGAGTCCACTAGCGACCCTTCACACAGCCGCGTTACCCTTAGTTTTAGTATTATTTTCTTTATTTTAAAAAATAAAAACTTACTCATCAGCAGCATTATCCGGTGGCGGCGTGACGCACGCATAAACGTCCCCAGTAATCTTGTCATGGGCCTCGTACACCCGCTCGAAGCGGTTCACGATGGCTTCGTGCGTGAAGTTCAGGTACAGCGGCTGCGTCAGGTCCAGGAGGACGTCTTCTGAAGTCAGGAGGTCGACGAGCTCCGCGCGCTCCGAGGGGCAGAACACGGTCACGCTCTCGAATATATCATTGGCGATGTTTGGCTGGAAGATGGGAGGGTTAGGTTTAGTAATTTAATGTTAATAAAGTAAGGATCATTCTCGAACGCAAATTGTAAGATTACCTTTTTACTAAAACTCATGGGATTTTATGTATGGCCAAATTCCAGGATTCCGCGCGGTATCTATATAAAGAAATCGCAGGATCAAAAACCTTACTTTTTATCACGATATTGACGACTACGATTGGATTGATGTCTATAATTTACTAACGTGGAAAACTTTCACACTTTTGCTGCTAAAAAGCAGTTAAATACGTACATTTTTATGGGATTGGCTGACTTAGCGTTGAAACTGTTAAGACAACACTGAACAAGATATTTAATGTCACGCAATAAGTACAGGCGTATTTATATTCGACCTTTTTTAGTAATATTTACATAAGACTATTTTGCAGTACCTACTAATAGGTTTCTATTATACAGTAAATAGTTACATACTCGTAATTATGAATAATTAACAGGAATAAATTAATCATTACCCCCGCATAGTATAGGCTCCCATTTAAAACAATACGATATTTATTAACAGTTAAGAGCTGTATTGATTTATAGTCTACGAGTATAGTATATAGATGTAATTACTTTAGGTACCGTTTGTGCCCAAATAATCATTAAAACATCACTTTCAGTTTCATTACACATTCGTTTTATTACTTTAACATGTCTTTATTGTCCCATCCGAATTCTATCATCCAACTAACTCCTAGATAACTAGGTATTCTAACGAAAGTAAAACCAGCATACAAGAGACCTAATCAAAGTGCGAGCTTTAAAAGGTAACTTGCCAACAGCAAAGGCCCTCGAGAAAACCCTCGTCGGGAAAAAAGATGAGCTTGAAAAGACGCCTCTAAAGTTGAGCGGCTCACGGATTACCTAGCGTTCATTTTTAAGGGATTAATTTGAGTGTATGGGAAAAAAGATTAAGGGGATTCTCGTTTTGTTTTCTAATTAGACGTGGTTTACGTAATGTCCTTGTATATGATTTAAATGTGTACAATTTTCACTCATTATTTTAATATGAATTTAAAAAAAATGTTCTTTTTATGTTGCAATAAATTGGTTTTGGGCTCAAGTACAATTATGTTGGCGATTAAACGACTACGTCGAATACCCCAGCTAGTTCTATTTGTTTGTTTATTTGTTTAATACGATTTAGTTTATAATAAAATGTAGATGAAACCCCTTAAAGTCATCTAATTATTATTCAGCATTTAAAACAATATTTTAAAGTTATTAAGATGTAGCGTGAAATAGGTACCTACATGCCATGAAACCCCGGAACTATTAATTTATATTGTAGATTAATCTTCAACAGGAAATTTTCAGCCCGGCATTGAACGAATTAAGACAAGGTTGAATAAGATCTTTGTATGGTACAAAATGCTCCAACTTTGGCTAGAACTTTATCGCATAAAACTTTCTAGAAACTTGTTGTTGGGTCATTTACGCAGTTACAATGAAGTTCTATAGACCTGAACATTCAGCTTGGAAACTGAAGTTTTGGGAGTAGAAATATTCTTCTCATTTTATCATTATTTGGGAGCTTTGCAATCTGTTTAATCTTTCCTATAATCTCTTAAAATTTTCAAAACTTAAGGTTTAAATACTAAGATACATCTGGGATAAAAGTTAGATCTCTTGGCTTTATAATTACACATATTTACGAATGTGCAGGTCTTTCATCGATTTCACGAGCATATTAGGTTTGGCTTAAAATATGACGACCATACATGGTAACTTTTTGAAAAATGGTAATGTCATAGATAGTCCTCAAAAAATATATCGGAGCGGCCAAGGCTCAAAAATACCTGAACATTCAGTTTATCGCCTTGACAGTAGAGGCGTTGTTCAGATATTTGTGAGCACCTTGGCTGCTCTGATATTTCTGATGGCGACTGTATCTACTGTTATTGTTAGTTTGACTACGAAATACGTGTTGCCAAAAAAGTCATTAATTATACATTGTTATGTCAATAGGTTTTAAATCATATTTGAAATTTTAAAAAAATAGTGTATTACCGATCCAGTACATCCAGGGAAATGCAGACAAATCGGGTCCTCAGGCCAATTCTTCGCCACATAAAAATGGAAGTCCCACACCTTGTTGTTTAGATATGTTTGAATCGTCTGATGAAACTGTGGAGAGGAAAAAATAGTTGTCATTTGCAACTACTTATTACTAAACTTCATAATTAGTAAAACTTTGACGACATATTCAGTTTCTTACTATTTAATTGGAGTAAAAAGTTTTGGTCTGAAATCTATTATTATTTATTACACATGACAAACACGTTTTTGGTAATGTTTATCGTCATAGTTATTGGAGGTACAATCGCCATCAAATATATCGGAGCGGCCAGGGTACTCAAAAATATCTGAACATGTAATTGAACTGAGGCATTGTTCAGATATTTACCACGACCACCTTGGCCGCTCCGATATATCTGATGGCGACTGTACAATACTTATGCCATTATAATAACATTATACAAATGGCTTGTAATTATAGACATACAACTTTGGAATAATATTTATGCACATTATTATAATTTAAATAACTTTTTTTTACAATAACTGCAACTAGCATAAAGTCGTTACCATATTTCAAACAATTTGAACAACACATTTTAGGTGATGTTTTTGTTGTTTAATGAAAACTAAGTACGTCCAAACTTCTTCAAGTCTAAACTACTAATGTGCAACGCAGCATACGAAAATCATCTCATTATATAAAAAACTTGCAAAGAAACAATGTTGTACACATAAGTAATAATTCTGTTACAAACCGTTAATTAAAGAGTTCAAAATTTAATTAGCAAATTCAAGGCCAAGAGTATTTGAGATGATATCATAACATGTTTATTATTTACGAAATCATTCGTAATTAGACATCTAATGATATTCGGCAGTCTGATAGAATTGAACTAGGTGCAAAAAATCTCGTTACGGATCGTTAAGATTTAGGATAGAATCTTGACTAACACTGACTTCGTGTGATATTATGCATAATATAAAAGACGGTATAAGATACTTTGAAATCATTCGAATCTTATTATCCGAAGAAACAACATGTACTCTAAGGTAAATTTGAGTATTTACAATTACAGGTGTATTTTAAGTTTGAACAAATCACTCGCGGTTCTTTAACTCATTATATGAAATCCCTTAAAGGTGTGATTTTGATTTAATAAAACAATGTTTTTTTTTTATAAATACAGGTTGCTCTTATCGCCTGCCTCTTCGGTCTTGCCCGTGCCAGCGGTTCTGCACATGGCATCGCTGGCGCCGGCTTGGCAGGTCTTGGCTACGCCGGTAACTCGGCTCTCGGTGCAGGCTACGGGAATCTTGCTGGCAGCGGCGCTGTAGTATCAAAATACGATGTTAGTGTCACTCATCCTCCCACCGTGAATGCCCATGGTGCCAACGGAGCGGGTCTTGGCTACGGAGGTCATGGTGCAGGCCTCGGCTATAGTAACGGACTTGGATATAGCAACAGCCTTGGCTATGGAGCTGGACTTGGCCGTGAAGCAGGCATTGGGTACGGCAACGGACTTGGCTATAGCAACAGACTTGGCTATGGTGCTGGTCTAGCTCATGGAGCTGGTCTTGGATATGGCAACGGACTTGGCTACAGCAACAGACTTGGCTACAGCAACGGACTTGGCTACAGCAACGGACTTGGCTACGGCAGTGGATTGGGCTATGGAAATGGCCTCGGCCATGGCGCTGGGCTAGGCCATGGCGCTGGTCTGGGCTATGGCGCTGATCTCGCTGGTTATGCTGGTCGCAACTCAGCTCTCAGCGGTAACCTTGGTCAAAAGGTATCAGAGTACCAGGTCAGCATCACTCACCCTCCCACCGTGAATGCCCGTGGTGCTGCCGCGTATGGCGCTGGTTACAGTAACGGCGCTTACGGCACTGGCTACGGTAATGGCGCTTACGGCGCTGGCTACGGTAATGGCGCTTACGGCGCTGGCTACGGTAATGGCGCTTACGGCGCTGGCTACGGTAATGGCGCTTACGGCGCTGGCTACGGTCATGGCGAATTTGACGCTAGTTCCTACGGAAATCCCGCCTACGATCAGGGTTCTTACAAAATTGACACTTACGGTGCCAACTATGCCAACGCTGGGTGGTAAAAACTACCTTATGTGATAAATTTGTGGTATTGTGAATTTGTGATAATGTGCTCGTGAATTTGTGATATTATTTAATGACATTTAAATAAATAATTTTGAATATTTCCCTCGTTTAAATTTTTTCATCCCACCAATAATATTTTGTTTGGTAGAGATACATGGTTATGCTACAATGGATAGGCAATAGACGGAGAGCTAGCCACGTCAGATATGACACAATAATGAGAGTGACAAAACCCCTCTCGTTAGTTTGCTATACTATGCTTATTTCTAGATCAGGACATCTGGCAGCTGTAAAGTGGTGGAGGTCAAAGAATGCAAACCACTTTAAGAATACAAATCCTAGAGTTCTGGTTTTGATGCAATATTATGAGAAATTATATAAATAATTAGATAATATCATTGCCAAAACTTTCTGATGGGGGAAAGTAGTCCAAAACGACGTATAATGTATTTCATAGTTTGTCGCTTACTGTATTTGTTTCCGAAATAAGACCCAATGTTTTTTTTTCTAATGTTAAAATATAGGCCCTGTCCTTTATACCTGAGACAAATTCGGCCGTTTTTACCTATTTTGGTATTGCTATTTTCCAATTCAAAAATTTTACTTGGCTGTCACTCTGACCTCCACCCATTAAAAGCTGCCAGATGCCTGGATCTAGCAATAAGGATAGTATAGCAATCTAACCAGATGGGTTTTATTGCTCTCATTATTGTGTTATATCTGACGTGGCCAGCTCTTAGTCCACAAGTCATAAGGGTATGTAATTGTGTATGGTAAATAATATCCTACTAATTGTTGTGTAACTTATATAATATAATAATAATATTTCGGGACAATCTTACACAAATCAACCTAGTCCCAAACTAAGCAAAGCTTGTACTATGGGTACTAGGCAACGATATACCTACTTACATAGATAAATATATACTTAGATACATAGACAACACCCATAACTCAGGAACAAATATTCGTGATAAACACACAAATAAATGCCCTTACCAGGATTTGAACCCGGAACCTCCTGCTTCGTAGGCTGGGTCACTACCGACTGGGCTAGGAGGCCGTTATATAATTGAGCTTATAAATTAACAATAATAAAATACTTATAAACCAATCCTCCTCATTCAATAAGAGGTTAATTAAAATAGGAAATCGAAATAGGGGCCAGAATTTAATTTATAAATGTAGAACACAGGAAAAGTTAAATCCGGAATTTTCACATGACCGAAGCCGTCACTTACTTCACCACTGTCAAACGGAATTTAAATTTCGAATCGTGTTCACAATTTAGGTAGCTCATGAACTTGGCCGTCTGGAAAAATGAAAAATTATCGAGACGAGAAGATATTCCGAGCTATAATTTAGTAGGTATTAATATTACAGTAATTATTTTTGCATGTTTTTAAAGTGGGGCATTCCACTCATACAATAGATTGTTATTAAATCAAATACAAACATTGAAAACATTGAAAAAATAATCAACCCAGCAGGACTTGAACCTGCATCGATTACGCCTTGCCAGGGCTCGATCGCTTTACCGATTAAGCTATGGGTCAAGTTACTAAGTTGACGAAATTTTCAATGCCTTCAATCATCTTGTTGCATTTATGATCTACTTCGGCTTTACAGCAGCCGTAAGCGACATCTAGGTACTAAGTAGGTACTAGAGTTGCTGCTGGGTTGATTATTATTTCAATGTTTGTATTTGATTTAATAACAATATTACAGTAATATTAAAAATTACCATATGTAGGTAAATTCACAAAAAAACTGGTGTTTAATATCTATGAAAATGCCAGTTTTCATGAATCAGCCTAAGTATATGCCCTATATATATGCCCTTTCTTCCGGTTTACTTACGATTTGTTAGTCAACAATGTGGACCAAATAAGGACCGAGTAAAAGAGATGCAAACTTCATAGTAGACGAAGAGCTAGCCACGTCAGATATGATATGACACAATAATGAGAGCAAGGAAACCCCTCTAGTCAGTTTGCCATACTATGCTTATTTCGAGATCTGGACAACTGGCCGCTGTAAAGTGGTGGAGGTCAAAGAAAGCAAGCCGTTCAAGAAAGCTAATCCTAGAGGTCTGGGTTTGATGCAATATTATGAAAAATTATATAAACAATTCGATTATATCATTGCCAAAAGTTTCTGTTGGGGGAAAGTTTTTGTTTCCGTAATAATACGCAATGTTTTTTGTTCTAATGTTAAAATATAGGCCGTGTTCTTTATAACTGAGACAACTTCGGCACTTTTTACCTATTTTGGTAGTACTATTTTCCAATAAAAAAAAATTGCTACCCTGTCACTCTGACCTCCACCCATTAAAAGCTGCCAGATGCCCGGATCTAGCAATAAGGATAGTACAGCAATCTAACTAGACTGGTTTTGTTTCTCTCATTGTTGTGTCATATCTGACGTGGCCAGCTCTTAGTCCATCTATTTTAATCTCCTTGGTCTGGACGATGGTAGAGGAGAACAGGCCTGGTTTTTCAATACATTAAATTTCAATATATTTGCATAAAAAGTAAATTAGTTATCTTATTCTTAGTTAGTGATGTACAGTTTGATTAATGGAAGAACTTTTTACTCGAGAGCAATTAACAAAAACAGAAAAGCTTTAGGAGGATTATCTACCATAATAAATCCTCCAAAAATACTGTTTCAAGTAGTTTCAACCGTATAAGTACAATTAATATGTAGCACACTTAGTAACTTTCTAGACAATGTTACATATATATGAGGTATTTAGGTAAATAAATTTAAAAAATATTGTTACCTACGTGTTTGACTATTATTCAATGAAATCAACGTAAAATTCATAATTATTTAATTTAGGACTAAATAAAATATAGGAAATATAGGAGGTCTAAAGAAGATTTTAGTTGGATATGAGAAAAGAAAAGCTAAGTATGAGTTACTGTGCACCTCTCAATGTTTTCAAAATTCTTTAGAAATATTTATTTCAAGTATATATATATATATATATATACATATATTTCAAGTACAGTGAGCAGCAGAAAGAACCTGGCTAGAGTGTCTTCAAAATGATCTCGGCACGACCTTATTGTTAAGACAACAAGAGCATGTCAAGATCACTATGAATATCTTGCCTGCTCAGCTACTTATGTTGCTGACCGTCAAAATCTTTTTTTGGCGTGCATCAATTAATATTCGATACTGCAGTGTATAGGTTATAGTGAAAAATGTTTATCCACAGGCCAAGTAAAAATCAATCTTAAATCAATGGCATAATCATTTCTCACTCTAACTATACCACGTGCCCACTTACTACCCGATGAGGTAGTCATTACCAAATAATAGGGTCATATTTTTGCTCACTGTATAAAATGCTCCAGGTTTGGTTCTGGCAACCAAGTACTAAAATATATTACTTTTTACCGTTATTTGCCCTAGATGGGCCAAATGGCCTACTCTAACTCTAACAACTTCTATTGAGAAAACTTTTCGGTTTACCCTCAAATACCCGAGCCCACTTGGCAAAGAGATCGTGGACAGATAACAAACTACAAACACAAATCAGAGACAATGCAGACCGAAGGCTAAATGACCTAGAATTAACGTTTGGCTGTGTCTGTGATAAGAGACCTAGTTTAATCAAGGCTCGTGCTATGCGAAATTACATTTCGACAGTAGTATGAACTATGAAAGTAGGACCTACATATCAATGAGCATAAAAAAAACAGATCGTAAATTGTGCCTACTGCCTATTGTTTTTACGTTTACCATAGACTGTATAGATATGACATTTGAAAAGCATAACCAATGAGATGTTTTTTACGATTGCATTGCTATTTACGCAATGTTTTGCGCGTTCGTCCTCATTATCATCATCTCAATGTGCTTTTTAACCTTTTTGGTGGTCACCGTTCATGGGGAAATTTAAAAACATCAAATAAAATATATACACTGAAAATATGATAAGCTAGAAGCCACAAATGCTCGTACTTTGCGTATTATTTGGTTTCCAAGGGTCATCTATCTAAATGATTCATTCGTGATAGTCTAATGGTAAGGTATTGATCTCTAAAATAGAATACGATCTATTACGCCGAAGAAATTGCAAGTATTCATCAAAAAATGTTAACTGAGTAAATAGGTAGTGATGTTTATTTATCATTTTGCTGTCTATTAATAGTAGATTCTACAACAAGTGCATAAAACACATTATATTAAGCGAGGCGTTTGAGATAAAGTCGAGTGTAAAATGGGTTTTATGGACGAGTTTTACACTATACTTTTTACTTCAATTGCGAGGAAATTATTTATCGTTAATCGTAAAACAATTTCAAGTTGTAACAAAAATATTACAGTGAAAATAAATATGGTTCCGCCAATCAATTTTTTATTGTTTTTTTTTTTAAATTTTCTACATGTGAATTTAGACTTAGATACTTCTTTTCCGCCCAGTCATAAAAACATTTTGGGGCATTTTTATACAATAATCAACCCCTATTTTATCTGATTTTATTAATTTAATTATAGAAAACACAGAATTCACATAATTATAGCAAGAATAAAACAAAATAATAAATAAGAAATTTTACTGGTCAATTAAGTTATGTATTATATTTTGACTGTGTTTGGCTGTTGAGCCTCATTATTTTAGTTTTAGAAGAAAATTTTACTTCATGCACTAGAGCTTAAGACGATTGTCGCCAGAGTGTCCTTACCCCTCTCATTGCGATCGTACGTAAATCCGCCACGATGCACCGGAACGATGTTCAAAGAGTATGACTTTACACAGAGGCGCGCGGGCAGCTTTATAATAATTATAATCCTTTTGCGGATATTTTTTGATTTGAATACTGTGATTAAGTACTGCATTGGTGATATTTTTAGGAATGCTACTTACCTATTAAATAAGATAAGTAATAACGATCTCAATTAGTAGATTTTTATGTAATAAAATAAAACCTAGATTTTGAATTTGAAGTACAGTCAGCGGCAAAATAAAGCGGTAAAAATAATCTGCATATCAGAAAAAAAAAACTGACTAGCGCAGAAACAAAACTGAATGCATATCAAAGCGATGTTTTCATGTGAATTTAGTTTTTTTGCTGTGCAAGCATTGATTTATACAAAAAGGGAGATATGGTACCAGGCGCTCGATTCTGTATCATCAAATATAGGTTCCGGCACCTATATTGAATTAGTCGTGTGGCAGTCTCACAGTCATACTTTGTGCAATGCGCAAAATATGGAGGTCTCCCTTGCATACCTGTGTTAACTATATAATATAGGTTTATCTCTTTTGTCCATGATGCACATACATTATAGCGGTGTGTAGCATTTTACAAGTGTGTAGGTGCTGGAACACATTTCAGTTTTGTTTACTATGAACGTCACTCATCTTCCTTATTGTGTATGTCTATGTGTGCAAGTGAGTTTAATAGATGGTTATTTTTTTGTAGCGATTTTGAATATCAACCGTAAAAATCACTTATATAATTACGAAAAATTTACAAAACGAATGTTGTTACGAATACTAAAAATGCACATGTAAGGAGCGGCATTTGTCCACGAAATCGTCATACAATTGTCACGAGAGCTGTAAAACCATTAAATTTTGATCTGTAAAATATAACACAGAGCAAAAACTTCTTCGGGTTCCGTAGCCATAATGGCAAAAAGGAACCCTTAAAAGTTTCTTGAAACATGTCCGTCACAGCCATTTTATTATAAAACATATATTGATGAAATTTTATCCATAGGTGTGTTTCTTGTGCCGCTACTTAGTTTTTAGCTAAATTGCTGAAAAAAAACTTTAAGGAGAGGCACTCCATACATACATATGCCGAACTAAATGTCAAAACAATTTTTTTTTTGCAAATATGAACATTGTATACATCTATCGATACGGGTTTAAAAATATCTTAAGTATATATAGAGGATTTTTAGAACCTTTTTTATTGAGTCAATATTTTTTGAAATAATCGCTTCGAAAGTCTAAATAATAGTTTCTCCCCATCTAACTTTTAATCCGTAAGTCCAAAAAACATGAAAAAAATAAAGAAGATACGGCTTAGTACTTATTTATACGAAAACTATTTCACATATTATCGGTTGAGCCATTTTTGAGTTATCTCCGAGAAACTACTTTCTATGGAACCCTAAATTATGCGTGGTCCGATACACTCTTGACCGGACTTTTAAAGATATTTGATAGGTAGTATTAACCGTTAGAAGTAATTTATTAATTTACTTGTGTTGATAATTAATATAAAATGTGCATTTCAGCGAGATAGTAAAGCTTTTCTTCATTTATTCTTACTTACATTGAACTTTTAAATATCAGGAATTTTTAATTAGTATCTCGATCAGGCTTTGCTCAGTGACAGTTAGTACACTGAAATTTGTATGTGTTTTAATCACGCCGACAATATGGTAAAACAAAATCAGAAAAATAAAATGAAGTGGAGGTTAGTCCATTGTATTGTAGCAATAGCAGGTTTCCGCAACTCGGCGACTAACGCCTATTTTGCGTGACGCATCAGACTTAGTACTAATACATAATAATTGTAGTGTACTTACAAGACTACATTTGTTTTCAGGGCATTATAAGATGCATGAGTTCTGTTTTTTCTCCATTTTGATTTCATTTCTGTATTTAATTTGTAATATAAATAAAATACACTTTTTATAAGAACGTAAATACATGAACACACATACGGGTATATTATCTTAAAAGATAAAACGTCTATGCGCTATTGATTGCGACAAGACACGTTATGCCCGCACCGCATGAACCCTCTGCAGTTATTTAGTCTTTAGGCACAGTAAGTCCGATATTATTGCTCACGGGCCAAGCACAAGTATTTGTAGTACAAGGGAAGCACGGAGCGACGAGCGACACAACCTCCTCGTCTCAAAGCTAGCTCACGACTGCCAGCAACGCCGTTTTCGAGCTACCAACGCACGAAATGTGGAATTATAATCAAGTTGTTTAAGAAAATTTAATAAATTTAAATATCCTACGTTGTGTTTGTAGTGTTCTGTAGTATACATTTTTTAGTTCAACAATATTTTTAATCGAATGAGCCGTTCATTAGATATAAGCAAAATTAACCGTAAAACGACATTTCGTTACATTTAAATAACGGAGAAACTATACGTTACACGAGTTATTCAAACGTTGACAATGTCTTACATAAAATGGTAATTAACATATATTTTTTTCAAAATGTTTGAATGACCCGTTATTGAGATATATTCCTTAGAAAAGAACAGTTTTTGGCCACAATTAGCGCCTAGCGCCTTAAAAAGCGATTTTATGTCGTCCACGCACGACTTAAAGTCGAACTTTACGAGCATGAGAAGTGAAATACATGCATCAACACAGTATGAAGAAATCGACAATCGTGATTTCATACTATTGAGAGTGCTTGCATTTTCTAACTTAATATTTGTTCTGTGCAAATGAAGTACCTTGAGAGATTCAGGCATATACTGCACTAGAACATCGCCGACCGCCGGGAGCTCTTCTTCCGTGACCAATCGAAAGTTCTTCCCCTCGGGCGCGATTTCCATCTCTGTAACAAATTATTATTATTATCGTATGTTTGACGCAAAAAGAGGGTTTTTTTCCGCTATGTGTGTCTTATCTGTGTATCCGTGCCTTGCCGCTTATGGGCTCCGTAGCGCCAAAACGGTTGAACGGTTAGACCGATTTAAATACGGTTTTTTAGGGTTCCGTAGTCAACTAGGAACCCTTATAGTTTCGCCATGTCTGCCCGTCCGTCCGTCCGTCCGTCCGCGGATAATCTCAGTGACCGTTAGCACTAAAAAGCTGAAATTTGGTACTAATATGTATATCAATCACGCCGACAAAGTGGTAAAATAAAAAGTGGAAAAAAATGTTTTATTAGGGTACCTCCCCTATACGTAAACTGGGGAGTGATTTTTTTTCATTTCAACCCTAACGTCTGATATATTGTTGGATAGGTATTTAAAAATGAATAGGGGTTAACCAAAATATTTTTTTGATAATGTAAATATTTTCGGAAATAATCGCAGAATTAAAAAAGAATGTGCCCCCCCCCCCCTCTAACTTTTGAACCATAAGTTTTAAAAATATAATAAATATCTCAAAAGTAGAACTTGATAAAAACTTTCTAGGAAAATTATTTTGAACTTGATAGGTTGAATAGTTTTTGAAAAAAAATACAAAATAATTTCTGAACTAAGCTTGTAATTTAACCGTATAAGCGGGTGTTTATTGTACCTATAATTTCTACAAAATCACAATGAAATGACGTGCTTTCAAATAAAGTAAAAACGGTGAAAATCGGTTCACGCATTAAATAATTATCCCATAAAAATCATCTTCCATACTTTAAGCTCGCGCGCAGTAGTTTACTTAATTTGCCGATAGATGTCGCTGTACGTGGAACGCTCATGTCATATCCTACATGGCGGTGTTATTTTAAGTCTTAAGTGGGGACACTTACTGTGACGGACGGAAAACTACGGAACCCTACACTGAGCGTGGCCCGACACGCTCTTGGCCGGTTTTTTATTTGTTTATTTCAAGTCAGCTTTTCTAGCGAGTGATGGATTTTTCAAAGGTGGTTTTTGTAGTTTTTGGGATTTTCCTAAATTTTTAATTTACCATAGTAATGTCGTAAATCCTTAATGTATATACTCGTACGCCTAATGTTGTAAAGGACAACATTTTGTCGCTTACCTATGAAGTTTGAAAGTTTAGTGTCGATACCTTAGGTGTAGATAAACATATGCCAATTTGTAACAAATATTGGCATAATAAGTATCGCTTTCATCGTAAAAACTTCAGTAACTTTGAAGCACGGAAAATTATTGTTGAAACCTTTTCGGTGTAGACATTTTCTATGAGATAATTTTCACCATCTTTCTTAAAAACAAACTTGATGATGGAGCAAAATAGCTAAAACTTTTCTTTCAGATTTTATTAAACATACAAGTAGTCTACTGTTCAGTGTTAAATGTTCAGAGAATAAGCATAGAAAAAGCTATTCAATATAATTTTTAAGAAAAAAAAACCGACTTCCATGGGGGTAGCCGGTGAAGCATTATTCTAGATGGTGCACTTAGATTCCATACAATGAAATAACTTGCTTAACAAACGCAGCGGAGAGGACAAATCGCCAAACCTGAACTATGCGTCGTTGAAGAGTTCCGTTCTGATCATCATCAGCAGTTCCACTTCATCAAATGTCACTCTTTTGAATGAAAATGCTTGACTTGTTGATAAAAATACAAAAATCACTATGTGTAAGCCCTTAAGATTTGAGGAGTTCCCTCGATTCTTCATGGATCCCATCATCAGAACTTGAGCTTGACGAAAATTTGTCCTGACAATTAAACTTGCTAAACAAACACAGCGAAGAGGACAAATCGCCAAACGTGAACTATGCGTCGTTGAAGAGTTCCGTTCTGATCATCATCAGCAGTTCTACTTCATCAAATGTCACTGTTTTGAATGAAAATGATGGTTTTGTTGATAAAAATATAAAAATCACTATATGTATGCCTTTAAGATTTGAGGAGTTCCCTCGATTCCTCATGGATCCCATCATCAGAACTGCGTTTTGACAAAAACGGGACCAATCTGTATATATATACTTACAATCAAAAAAAGAATTTTCAAAATCGGTTCAGACATGACGGAGTTATGGAGTAACAAACATAAAAAAAAAAAAAAAAAAAAAAAAACATACACGCCGAATTGAGAACCTCCTCTTTTCAAATCTTGAAGTCGGTTAAAAATAGATTTCAGTATTGATAGTATGTATACAAAGGCATAATTATGTACGTATCTATATTGGGAATATAGCCTAAGAATACACTGAGGTTAAGTTAAGGAAGCAAAGAGGATAGGGAAGACACCGAATTAAGGCCCTATTTTGAAAAATAACCCGATCTTTAAAACGTCATAGTGGCAAGCATCGGAAACTAACAGATATGATTTTCGGATATATTTTTCTTGACTATGTGATATAATATATTACTAACCCGATACACGAATGCTTAAACTTTCCTCGATAGAAAATAAATCCAAAGTTACGTCTTCAGTTTTATTTTTTTCCTTCGTTCAACTAAACAAAACATCTTTATGCAGTCTTATTTACTTTAAAGTAAAGGTTTTCATGTATTCTAATATCTCTTAAACGAAAACGTATCGTATTCATAATAAAATCCAAATATTTGTCATCATTTTTGATTTCACGAATTCATCATCAAACGCCTACCATTCAACGTTCCGCTTCTCTTTTCCTCACGCGCCGAAGTCATAAATCCGTCCTTTACGCGAGGCCAGCCCATATCGCCAGCGAATGTCACAGAGGGCAGACGTTTGCCGCTTGTGCTCCCGTCTGATTTACGTAAAATCTAAATATATAAAAGAAGAAACTGACTGACTGACTGATTGACTGACTGACTGACTGACATATCAACGCACAGCCCAAACCGCTGGGTCTAGAGATTCCAAATTTGGCACGTAGGTTCCTTTTAGGGTCTAGGGGTGCACTAAGAAAGTATTTTTCAAAATTCACCCCGGGGTAAAATGGGGGTCCAAAGTTTGTATGGCGAATCAAGATTTGTTAGATTATTTTATTCGAAACTTCACAGGAGTATTCCTAACGATAAATGAGTAAACAACTAAACACGTGTTTCAGATTTTTTGAAAATTCAACCCCTAAAAGGGGCAAATGTGGTCACAAAGTCTGATAATCAACATGTGGTCACAAAGTCTGATAATCAACTGCAGTGTTCTTCGTTGTCCTAAAATTTTAGTTTGGTACCGACTGACTTCAATAATAAAGTAAATACACAGACAAATTTAATTTTCTTTCTCTTTATTTATTTTAAATCTGGATAAGGATAGGGGTGAGGAACTTATGTATAAAAATTGTGCTTTTCAGTGGGTGGGTTGTTTGAAGGCCCTTTTTTTAAAAAGATATAATATTGTCTTTTTTGTTTTTTTACTTAATTTTGTTTCGTATTTTATTTTAACAATTTACTTTTTCTAGTATACCAAAATCAAACTTCATTGAATGTACTATATAGACTCAACAGAAACCAAACCTGAAATTGCATGTCATGCATCAAATGTAATGTACTATAATGCGAAAAAGCTTTTTACGATAGGTATGTCCTTGTGTTTAAATAAAACGATCTGATTTTCGATTAACATGAACTTCCCCACTATCTATTTTCCTATTAGAGGCCTATCTCAGCAGTGGGCGATAAATGGCTGATGATGATGACGATGAGTATCTATTTTCAAACGCCACTTTTATCTATTTCATTATATCTGTTATGTTCTAGCTTCTTCTATTGGTTTCTTTCTTCATATTGTAGTCCATATCCAACTGGCTCGTTAAAATCTGTATTTTCTGTTGAAATGAAAGTATTTCGGTATTCAACGCTCCTGCACATCGGGCCTAATAAGATGATGATAATCAATAATCTAATAAGTCATCAAGTCATCAGCTCACAATCGATAACGGATTTAAAACATCAAGCTCGGTCCTAAATAAAGCCTTATGTCCTTGTGAGACCCTGTTGTGAATTTTATTGATGACATTGATGTGAAGTTCATTCATATTGACATGAATTTGACAAAAACGGGACTAAATCGCGTACACTTTACTTTTATTATTTTCCTGACGTTTCGAGCGTGTCGATTCTGAAAAAACCGGCTAAGTGCGAGTCGGACCACGCATAGTGGAGGGTTCCGTACCGGCTATCGAAAAAAATAATATTGCAAGGTCGTATCTGCCTATGTACGTAGTTTTTTTGGAGATATCTCAAAAACGTCTAAACCGATAACGTTCAAAATAATTTTCGTGCAAAAATATTCAAAGATCTTGATATAATAATATGTAATAATATATATAATGGTGATCAGTTACAAAGTCAGAAAAAGTGGTTCAGGATCACGACCCAGGTTTCACCTTTTATAAACTCATATTTTTATATTTTTATGGAAGTAGAAAATTCCATCAGGGTAGAAATAGTAGGTAAGTAAGGTTGAAAAATCTTATCTATTTGGCTTTATTATTATATAAAGTTTACATTTATTTTGTTCTTGTTCAGTTTATGACGGGCATTGAAAACATTATTAATGTAAGTACTATAGTCGTTAGTTATAACGTATAAAGATCGATAATAATGGCATTTTAGTTGTATTGTGGTTTCATCATTATTTTTTTAATATTGATTATTGAAGAGAAATAAAGTATCAATATTTTTTTGTTTCTTGTCTTTTTAGGGTTCCGTAGCCAAATGGAAAAAAAAGGAACCCTTATGGATTCGTCATGTCTGTCTGTCTGTCTGTCTGTCTGTCCGTCCGTATGTCACAGCAATTTTACTCGGAAACTATACGACGTATCTAAATAAAATTTACACAAAAGGTGTATTTTGTATGCCGCTACTTAGTTATGGAGTTAAATTTGAAAAAAAAAATTTTTAAGGGGGTGCTTTATATAACTAAATTAAAAAAAATGTTTTTTTTTAACCAAATATCAACATGTGATACATCAATCGTTAGGCCTTTAAAAATAACATTGAGGTTTCTTTGGCCATTTTGTGATTAAGTTAATATTTTGTGAAATAATCGCTTCGAAAGTCAGAAAAATTGTGTGCCCCCCCTGTAACTTTTGAACCGTAAGTCCAAAAAATATTCAAAAAATTGAGACAATGTGCCTTATCATATACTTTCTACGAAAATTAGTTTGAATATTATCGGTTCAGCCATTTTTGACTTATCTCCAAAAAACTTCTTCCATAGGCATCAGATACGACCTTTCGGTATGAGTTTGGTTTTTATTACATTGAAGGTACGGAACCCTCCTATGCGTGGTCCGACACGCACTTGGCCGGTTTTTTAACCATGTTTTTACAAATTTTACCTGTGTCACAGGTAAAATTTGTTTGTGATTATTTTTTACTCACCCGCGTGAGTTTGTGTTTCAACTGTAAAATATCTGTATACGGTTCGTATTGTTTCGATTTTAATCTTACTATATCTGTCAGAAAAATAACCCAACGGCCTGGCTAAGTAGTGGGGATGGAGGTGGAATGATCCACCCTAAATATCTTGCTAAGCTTGTAATTGATGTTTCTTGTATGATATTAGTGGGATTTGTCGCGACTATATATGGTCTGTGTCGCGACTAACAAATATGATTCAATAAAAACTGAAAATATCAAAACCAAACAAAAACTACATTAAATTAAGTATGCTTTATATAACCTCTTACGGTCATTGGTTATGGCCACAAAAAAAGTGTCCCACTGACGACCATCTGACTCTATACTAAAAACATTTTCCAGACTATAACAAATACTTTTATGAAAACCGCATCAGAATCAGTTTAGCCATTTCAAATATAATAAAAAATAATTTTAAACAAAAAAGAACAGACTTCACTTATTCTCCACCTTTCCAAAAGCAAATTCCCGGGCTACTGTAAAAAACACTAAAATCATCTTAGGTGTGCATATAATATTTGAAGAGTTCCCTCGATTTGTCCAGGATCCCATAATCAGAACCTGACCTGGTGACAATGGGACCAATCGTAGAGTATACTCTTTAAAACACAAAAATAATTTTCTAAATCGGTTGAGCCGTCTTCGAATGATCGGTGAGCATAAAAAAAAAACAAAAAAAAATCCCGATGACTTGAGAATCTCCTCCTTCAAAATCTAGAAACTATCTTGCTAAACTTGTTCTAAAGTTCTTTTTAAGGTTTTTATTATGTTTCATCGGTACTTATCAAAACAATACTTAGAAATATTGGGTTAAGAAGAAAATTCCTTTTTTAAATCATTATGCAGCTAATTTCTTCCGAAAAACTAAAATAAGTATAGGCACGTAGTCCTATAGATTTTTATGACAACAGTAACTATATTATCATTACATTTAAATAATACTTAAATAGGACAGAACAATAAACATTTTAAGAACAGCGCCATCTGGCGGTGCTTGGTTCATATTAACTTTGTGGCCGATTGAATCCAGTGGTAATTAACAACTATTACGCTAGATAGAGCTTTATTTTTCCAAGCGCGGCGGACCTTTTTATGTGTGCGTGTTAATTTGAAGGATGGTGCCCGTGGCCGTGGTTTAGGAATAGGTATTTTGCAGTCAAAGTAGGGCCTTAAACCATGACGCTCAAGATGGCTAACTAATTTCTGGAAATATGTTGCGGTCTTATTATTAAAACTCCATAACTATATTATACATAAAACAAAGTCGTTGATTTACATGGTCTTTGATTTTTGCAATTTATCTCCGCCCCGACTAGCAGAATAACTATTAAAATATTGGATACATTAAAAAAAAACAGAGTGGCGGAAGACCGTAGCATAGGAATGAAGTTGAAGCCGATGGAAATTGGCGGTACAAAGTTCGCCTGGTCAGCTAGTAGAGTATATAAAAGAAATGCAGGTAATTAACTTAAATAGAGAATATTTTCTGATAGTCAGATACCGATTATGGTCGTAGTGTACTGTGAAAGCTACGCGCTGGTCCATGAGAAGTACAGTCAACCAATTTGATTTTTAATGCCACTATAGAAACTTGTCATAAAGGCAGTTGCCGATGGATATCTAAGTAGAAACGTAACTATGCACTACTAACCTAGCTATTATGACAAGGTTCTATAGTGACCTAGAAATCAAATTGGTCGACTACATAGGTACCCAAGTAAACTGTTGTATCCTAAAATCTGTATTCCCATTTTATTTCCTCTTCATATTGCATCTAGTCCGATACCAGCAGTGTTTCCAAAGCATAATGTATGCTTCCAGAAGAACTACGTTATCTGCCAGATAGACAATCGGCTTTATAGGGGTGGAAACTGAATATATTCCGCGATAAGCGATAACAGTCTGAAAGGATGAAATCCCTGAAGAAATCTTTTAAGGCTGACAAGACGATCATAGAAAAAAACATTTACGAAAGCTAAGTAACTACCTACATTTCGCTAAACATACGTATTACATCGTGTCGTATATATTCCCTGAATTATACATTTCCTGATAGCTTTTTGGACTAGAATAATTAATGATTAAATAATGATAGGTTAAAGAATTTTCCGAAACGAATCTCTTAATAAACAGTTGAGTTTTTTCTATGGTAGAATCACCAAAACCTGGCCCTGATTATTACATTACTGGCCACAAGTTGTACCTATATTATTATGACGTAGTTCGTATCGATCTACCTTAGTAGTTAGAAAGTATATTTTTTATCTAGATCCTTGCATTATATCGTAATTTTACGATTTGTCCAGGAATAGGACAAAAAAACGAAAAAATGCTACGAAAAAAATAAAATGAAATACCTAGTTCCTAAAATATATTTTTTTCCTATCTTTAAATGTTTTTTTATCCTAAAATGTTTAATGCATGATTTTGAATGGTTTATTGTAATAGATAAAATAAAAATTGTTTTAAAATTAAAATATGTCGGATTTTGTCAAAAAATCTGTTTGTGATGTTGTAATCATTGATTTATTACGTACTAGCTTTTGCCCGCGGCTTCGCTCGTGTTAAATTCGGGGTAACAAACCATACAAAATTCCACCCCCCATTTTAGGGAAGTGGGGGGTTAGAAAGAGACAAAAACTAGCCTATGTCACTTTCCGTCCCTTCAACTATCTCCACTTAAAAAATCACGTCAATTCGTCGCCCCGTTTTGCCGTGAAAGACGGACAAACAAACAAATAAACAAACACACACATACACTTTGCCATTTATAATATTAGTATGGATTCTACTAGATGTGACATCTAGAACAAATTTTGTGCGCCATATTTGGCAGTTGATTTGTAGTGGTTTTCACTACAACTTTTGGGACAAAGAATTTCTTAGGGATGTCATCTCCTGTTACTCAATGATTGTAATAGAAGTTCCACGTATTCTGTTTACTGTAACTGTAGCTGTAGGCAACAAGTTAAATATTTCCTTTTCACTACTCATTAAAGTAAGTTAATCCGTTTTCGCGGAAGCTGTTCGTTAACCAGAAAATAAATAATTCGGAGAAATATCTTCCATTCACGCTTGATTAAATCGATACATCAAGCTTGGGCGTCGCAGCGGACTGATAACATGGTATTGCCACCTCTTAGCTTGTTTATTCTCATTCATTAACTATTTCAGCTGTGGGATGAGATCGCGAAGGAGTTTTAGAGTGACTTAAATATATTTTTATATTTTAGTAGATTAACAAAAATATCGTACTTGTATCGTCTAAATTGTAGATACCTATTAAATGAAGCACATGCAAAGAAAACGGTAGCATATTTTTTTATTACTTTGGTAGTATAGCAAACGGAATCCCATAACATTCAAACATAACTTCAACACACAACAAATATTCAACCAATATTGAATATGAAGTTGTATTGGAGTTGCATTGGAATAATTTCAAGCAAATTCGGAAAATTCTGATTCAGACGTTTAGGCCACAGCTGTATTGTGTAGTTAATGCATTGGAGTTGTATTGAAGTTGGATCGTGTCATAACGTGTTTTAAAGTGTGAATACGGCCCCAGATTTTAAATCATGAAATATATCTACCTTTTTCTTCACTGACTCTTGTTTGCATTAATTGCCTATCGGTGAATTGCCTAGCGAAGCAAATCTCAAATCAAAACCCTATTACTAACATTCGATTGAACCTGCTCTACAACTTTTATTAATACTTTAATACCTTAATAATTAGTTTCCTTAGTTTCAGGAATGATTAAGGATTTATTACGGAATATAATAGTTTACTAAACTAATTTTCATTTTGAATGTTGCGTTCCGACTTCCGTCGCCAGACGGTTAATGCAGAAGAAGATTAGAAGGGATTATTTTCGGCTCGGTTCAGAGGTGTGATTTCAATCGGGTCTTAGGTAAAAGAGGCTTAACCAAACCAGTACATATATACAAATGAGGGTAGTAACAGCATGCAACAAAACAATTAATTATTTTTTAAATCTAGACACGCGGCAGCGTGTCAAGCCAAGTTCAAGCAAAGAAACTGGCTAGCCAGCGCCAAGTGTATTTTTACTACAGTAAAGATACGGTTGCGTCAAACATTAATTTATAATAGCCTGATTTTTTCATTTTTCATTCTTACGGGGTATTTATAGATAATATATGCAAAAATCCTACAAACTTTTTACCCGGAAGTAGTTAAATAGGAAAAAAAAGTTATATAAAAAACTAGTATATTTTTATTTACAATAATATCAATTATTTTTATTTGTAAACATGACGATATTTAAGTCGTCTTTCCGTTGAAAACAAAAAACAAGAAACCGTGTCCATATAAAACCACATAACTTACAAAATGTACGGAGCGGGCGATATATATCCTTATTCGTTAGAAACAAATAGTAATAAGTGGTAGTTTGTTCTTACACATTTCAAAAGACTTAGAAACGATATATTCATTAAAATCCTACAAGAAAAACGCTTGTAATATGTGTGTACATATTCGTGGCGGTTAGCGAATAACGATATTTTGTAGGATTTCATTGCATAAATAATACTAGTATTATGATATATCCGTTACACAAAAAATATTGGCTATTATTAATTATTTCCAATTCCCCATACTAGCCGCCCGTAAAATGACTGTAGTATTTACACGAACCACTGGTGCCACTTTTGACCCTTCTATAACTCAAAACCTCTTTAACGTAAACACATAAAACTACGTGTGTTTAATTATATCCATAAGGACATCTAGAAGCCCAAATTTCATGAAGCTAGCTCAAACGGTTATAAATATATGAAGGTCAAAAAGTCGTAAATTTTAGCACTGACTGACTGACATATAGTACCTAAACCTAAGCTACTTCCAGATGACCTAGAAGCATGAAATTTGGAATCCAGCTCGGTAATTGTGTGTAAGCGTAGGAAAAAAATCTAAAAATAAAAAAAAGTAAAAGAATAGGAGGGGGGTCTCCATACAAAAAAAAAAAAAAATTGTATCGTTGGGACCGTTACAAGCAGATATTTGAAACTATCTCAATATATGTATTATTATATTTGCTTTAAATATAAAAATAAAGTTAAGTCAAATAATAAGTGGTGTCCCCATACAAAAAACTTGTAATACGCGCTAAACGACCGGCCAACGGTGTGTCGTCGGCGGCGCGCGGGAGAATGTAGACAACAGCATAAAAAAGAAAACCGTGCAGCGGAAACGCAAGAAAAAGCATTAAATCTCAATACCTGCCTAGTTTTCTTTACAAAAAGTAATGATATCCCACCAAAAACATAAATGTAAAAAAGGAGAGCCAAGTTCAATACAAAAATTATGCTTGGCTGTGGGCTTCGCCGCAAAAAGAATGGAGATTTAAATGAGTGCCAAGTTCTATGCAAAATCCAAATATGTATTTATAGGAACAAAATAACATTATGAACAAGTATTAAACTCTATTTCTTTGCTTTATTGGATACCTATAACAATTGCTGTTATTTAAAAATATGAGATCTTAAAGTAGGTTAGATTTGAGTAGGCCAGTTTTTATCAGAATTAAAAAAAAAATATATATATATATATATATATTTTTTTATATTTTTTATATTTTTTTTTATTGAATAACTTTATAAAATGACTGATGTAATGAAAACTCTGAAAGTCAAATCTAACCTACTTTAAGATCTCACATTTTTAAATAACAGCAATTGTTATAGGTATCCAATAAAGCAAAGAAATAGAGTTTAATACTTGTTCATAATGTTATTTTGTTCCTATAAATACATATTTGGATTTTGCATAGAACTTGGCACTCATTTAGATCTCCATTCTTTTTGCGGCGAAGCCCACAGCCAAGCATAATTTTTGTACTGAACTTGGCTCTCCTTTTTTACATTTATGTTTTTGGTGGGATAGACAGTTATTTTCAACTGACTTCCAGATTTCGAGGGATCACCAATTATTCGAAGACGTCTGGACTGATTTGGAAAATTATTTTTTTGTTTGAAAGAGTATACTTCACAGTTGGTGTCAGAGGCGTATTTGGAAATATGGCGCCCCGGGCCAGAAAAATTTGCCGCCCCTGTTACTTAACCAGACCAAATATAAACAGCTGACGCCTTTTGCGTCTGTGTAGCGGGATCGACACCGCGGTACAGCGTTACACGTTACGGCGCGTAACTTCCCCGGATCGAGAGCGAAAAAAATGCGAATTCGTGAGGCGAGATTCCGCGGTTTTGATTCCGTTCTTGATTCGCTCTCGATCCGCTCTGCTATCGCGGCGAAACGTGCTACGCTGTACCGTAATATCGTTTCACTACGCAGATGAGCAAAAGGCGTAATGGGACCGGGTAACGTGTGTATGTGTAAGGTCAAGGTGGTATAAGGACTGGGCGGCCCATTATGATCACTTACCTCATCGAGGAGCAGTTTCGAACCTTATTCATCGAAAAGTAATAGTTTTATAGGTCGGTAAATCACTTATGGCCTGTTTCACAATCTCCAGTTAAAGCATATCTGTCAGATAAATGTTTGCTGTCCTTTTCTTTTATATGACTGGAGAAAAGGATAGCAATAATTTTAACTGGCAGATAAGTTTATCTGGAGATTGTGAAACAGGCCCTTCGTCGGGTAGCCTTCAGCCTGGTCGGTTTTGGTTTTGCTTTTCAAATTAATTTTACATGAAAGAGTTGTATTAAGAGCTATCTCCTGGATTTAATTTTTTATTGCATATTTTAGAAGCTAGAAAGAGAATAAAACTTTATAATCAAATATCTTATTAAATATTTATGGCATAAAACATTTATGGCCTGTTTCACAATCTCCAGTTAAAGCATATCTGTCAGATAAATGTTTGCTGTCCTTTTCTTTTATATGACTGGAGAAAAGGATAGCAATAATTTTAACTGGCAGATAAGTTTATCTGGAGATTGTGAAACAGGCCCTTAGGATTAAACTTATTTTTGAAAACGTACCGAACTGCAAGTCAGAAATTTATTTTTTAGCATTTGTTTTTGTTTTATTCAACAGTTAAAATAGTTACATGTATGGAGTGCACCCCTAAAAAATGTTTTTAATAATAATTCTTGTGGTCCAATATATAGTCCAGCAGTTATCTACATTTCACCTGGAAAGTAATCCAAACTCAACGGAACTTTAACGGGTTGTTTGGGGGAATACTAGAAAGCCTCTCCTAAGTTTTCGACCTCGAGGACTCTGTGGTGGAACTTGGAGGAGGGACAAAAACCTCAATTTTTTTCAGTTTTACGCTTATATCTCATAACCTAAGCACTTTTTGTATACACCGAAATGTATACATGAAAGTTAGCTGTCATACCATATTTTCAGTCCAAATATTAACGAAGATACAGCTAATTTATTGTTGCGATTCCAATATGGCGGCATATATATATTTTTGTGCAAATCTGAAAAGTTATTACTTTTCAAGTTTCATAACACTTGACAGCTTAACGAAAAAGAATACGTCCAAAGGTTGTCTGGAAGAGATCGCTTATTAGCGATAAGGCCGCCTGTTGTTCGCCTCTCTTCATATGTAGGTGAATAGGTTTGGTCTGCCATTTTCGTATTCTAAGGTGTACAAAAGAGAGGATTTAAGTTTACTTTTACTTAATATTCACAGAATATCATACATTAATTCATTCCTATTAATTCATACTTTAACCAGCCAGCAAATAATTTTAGGTATACTAAACTCTCTCGAATACTGAAAATTCATTACTTTTCAAGGCTCATGACACTTGTTAGCACTTGATGTTATAGGTTTTCAAAGACGTTAATATTGGTGATTGGTCGACATGCATAATTAACATACTCGTAGCATTGATAAAAAAACAGCTGAGATACTTTTTATGTTTGGTCTATCTTGGTTAATGTTTGGTCTGAAAATCTGGTATGACAGCTAACTATCAGGAAATTTATTGCTCTTTAACTTTGCCATACAAGGTGTACACAAAAAGTGCTTAGTTTATGAGATATAAGCGAAAAACTGAAAAAAAAAATAGGTTTTTGTCCCCCCTCCAAATTCCACAAGGTCCTCCAGGTCGAAAACTTATGAGAGTCTTCGTGGCATACCCTCAAACTATCCGTTAAAGTTCCATTGAGTTTGGATTACTTTCCAGCTACCCTTAACTTAACTTCATTCTACATAACTGCTGGATTAATATGTCGGGTTATAAAAGCCATTCGCCTGGTCCTCAAATGGTCCGTAAATTTCGGCTACAGACGGAAAAAGGACCCCAAAAATTGCACCACTAAAAGTGTCCGAAAACGGAACGGACCAGGCCGAGGGCTGTACTACCAAAAAATATTGAAAGAGCATCACTTTAGCAATCAAATGAGGTTGGTTTCATCCTGCTACTCGATGAGGTAAAAACACCCCGAAATTGCACCACTAAAAGTGTCCGAAAACAGAACGGACCAGGCCGAGGGCTGTGCGATCAAAAAATATTGAAAGAGCATCACTTTAGCTATCAAATGAGATTGGTTTCATCATGGTACTCGATGAGGTAAAGACACCCCAAAAATTGCACCAATAAAAGTGTCCGAAAACGGAACGGACAAAATAACGCCCGTATGTTTATTTAGATTGTGGCGTTTTGAAATTGTTTGTTTAAAATTACTCATAATAAGGCCTTATGGGCTAACTGAAGTTCAGCATCGGAAAAGGCGCCCAGAGCCAAGCACACGGGGCGGCTTGTGCCGCCCCTCGCAGCCTGCCGCCCCGGGCCATGGCCCTCTTGGCCATAGGGTAAATACGCCCCTGGTTGGTGTCATTGTAACTAGGTCAGGATCTGATGATGGGATCCTGGAGAAATCAAGGGAACTCTTCAAATATTACAGGCACACCTATATGAATAAAAAATATTTTTTTTTGTTTTAAATTATAATTATAGTGAATTTTCTATTATTCTGTATGGCACAGTCGGTAATCTTACCGTAACTACGCAATTCGGACATCTTAGAACTCTACTATAATACCGTAAGTTTTTCATACGAAAAGTTTATGTGTGTACTTTTAAGGGTTTTTCTATTAGTTTTAATAGCAGTATTCATTTGTCAACACATGAATACTTGTAGACTTAAAGGGTCAGCAACGCGCATGTGATTCCACTGGAGTTGCAAGCTCCCATAGGTTGCGGTGGCATCACATGACTCGGGTGTTTGTTTGCCTCCGTCGTCGGCGTCGTCGTATAGTTGTTACGAATCTTAACGTTAATTTTAGGGTTCCATACTCAAAGGGTAAAAACGAAACCCTATTACTAAGACTCGGCTGTCCGTCTCTCCGTCTGTTACCAGGCTGTATCTTATGAACCGTGATAGTTAGACAGTTGAAATTTTCACTGATGATGTATTTCTGTTGCCGTTATAACAACAAATACTAAAAAACAGAATAAAATAAATATTTAAGGGTGCTCCCATACAACCGACATGATTTGCGTGCGCGAGTCCGACTCGCATTTGGCCGGTTTTTTTTAATGTACATCGGTGGTCACTGTAGTATGCAGGGTCTAGAGATAGATACCTGGGGGCGTAGACAAGATGTCAATCGTAAGTACGAAACGTCAATCGAAAGACGATAATGTATGAACACTTCTCGTTCACATCTGCCATTCCCGTACAGTCGTCATCAAATATATACCATGCACTTTATCCCCTTGACAATAGAGACGTTCAGATATTTGTGACCACCTTGGCCGCTCCGACATATTTGATGGCGACTGTACATTAATCGTCTTTCGATTGGCGTTTCGTACTTACGATTGACATCTTGTCTACACCCCCTGCACATACGAGGGTGTTACATACGCATTACCGACCTTTTAAAACTCACAGGTCACGAAACTCCGGTTCGACCACAAACACGACTAATCTATTGCAAACAATTGGAATAGCACGACTCGGGCACACGAAAGCTCGATAAGCTCAGTATTGGAAGGTCATTTTACGTTTAAATAGAATTCATATTTGTGGTGAGATTATACGGTATAGGTCAAAAACAAGATAAAGGTCAAAACATCGGATTTAATATAGATCTATTAGTCAAAGCAATGACGCGTAGTCAGAGTGACCGCGAGGCAACCGAATAGCCCGCGGTATTTGAGCTCTCAAAGTGATGAGGAACCGCCCTGTGCAACCCGAACTGACCCAACTTGGATGGGGGCGGAAATAGAGGGGGTTGCGAAAGGGGGTCCAAGTTAGGTCAGTTCGGCTTGTACAGGTCGGTTCCTCATCACTTCGGGAGCTTAAATACCGCGAGCCATCCGGTTGTCTTGCGGTCACTCTGACTACGCGTCATTGCTCTGAATACATGGCTTAACTCGGATGAACGATGAAATTTTATTTGGGGTGACTTCGGTGTCGTATGCTCTGGAAAATGTTATATTTAAACTAGATTTAATTCCAAACTTAGTTAACATATACTAGAAAACCAACCGTTAAATTTTAGGAGTTTTAGGTTTAGATCTATATATGGGACTGGTCTCAAGTCGTAAATACTTTTAAAAATCTGGGGAATTTATTGCACGATAAATTGATATACATGTTTTGCTACGGCTCCTGTGCGTGGTGGGGCAATAGATATCTAAGTATATACATATATTATGATATAGTATATCTTTAAATCACCTCTGTGGCAAACAGGTATACAACCTACTTGATGGTAAGCGGTCGCCGTAGCTTAGGAACGCCTGCGACTCGGCGGGTGTTGGATACAAGTGCTTTGTCGACCGTTTAAAAATCTGTACAATGCTTTTTTAAGACCCATTTTTTTCTTGTTTGACCAAATTCTCGTTAATATAACAATTTGACGTGAGGGAATTAGATTGTAAACGAATTTAACACTCGCGCGCCCTTTGGAACTAAAGAATAACCTAACGTGTTTGCGCGCACTGATACGAGTACATTGAATCAGTATTAAATTCAAATTAAGATCAGTTCAATCAGAGATTATGTATTAAATAGAGAAGCACGGTCTTAGAACTTTTTGAGGCTCCAAGTCTATGATATATAATAATGACAGATGGGTTATGCACGCTCCAAAAGTGAAGCACTTAATATGAGTGAATTCAAACAACTGTCGCTAGTCATGCTCCGGCAAGCGAGAGATGCGGACGTGTCAATGAGCTCCCGTCACCCGCGTGGGAAAGAGACAAACTGTAATTTTCTAACAATGAGAGTGAAAAAGATGTAATGATTGTCAAAATAGATAAACATAAAAGAAACCTTTTTAGGTTATGGCATAACTCTGGAAGTATTTTTTGTGCTCATTTTGTTAGAGTATAACCCATCCATAGCAAATATCATTGCTCCAAGTCTGAAGCGCCATCTGAACGAGAGCAAACCAAAGTTTTCGCATAATTCGGCAACTTTGGATTGCCCTCGGTCAGGTGGCGCTTTAGACTCGGAGCGTGACTTTCTTCTATATTAATACATAGGTACTCTTTGGTTCAATACAGTTCAATAATATAATACATTTTGAAGATCTGTTTCTAAGTTTTCTAACCCATTGGTTGGTGGGAGCCAAAAAGCTTCTACTCTTAAACAGTTATTAAACAAATAAAGGAAGGTCAGTATTTACGCAGGGGGTGGAAAACGCCTCGTTTCTGATAATGAATTATTGACACACGGATAAACTAATCATCCTCTATTAAAAACTCTGTATTAGCGTGTCACACTAATTGTAACCGGGGTAATTGTTTTTAATATGCATAATTATATTAATTTGTACCTAAGTTATTGTATCACGTTATATGCATACGGTCAAGGTCATACTTGCCGCATGCACGCAATGCAACTTACTCCAACCTAGTCAGGCTACAACGGTTAACATATAAGGCAGTGCGGCTACAAAGTTTCGAATTTTGGCATAATTCCAAGGTCCTTGTTAACGAAAACAGTAATTGCTTATATTAAATTGTTTTTTAGGCTTCGTGCGTAAGTGAATACGTAGACTTTAGAATTTTAATAATAATTTGGAATTTGAATTATATAGTAATCAAATCATTAATTAATTTACGTAAATTTAAACTTTGTTAGTTAAGTTGTTTTTTTTTGGTTTCAAATAAAATAATACATTTAAATTGTGGGGGTCCTTCTATGAACGTATGCAAGTTCAAATCACAATCATAATGTATACTTTTGTGACAAAAAATTAGAAAACTTCGAAACTATACTCTTAGTATTAGTATTAAATAAATATAAGTATTGAATTAGGATTCATGTTTTAAATCAATGAGCAACAGGAGATGACATCCCTAAGATTTTTTTTGTCCCAAATGTTGTAGTGAAAATCACTACAAGTCTATACTACTCTTTGATTCAGTCATAGCTGTCAACCGCCAAACATGGCGCACAAAAGGGTTTAGCAGGCTAAGGAAGGTCGTGTGGCCCCTGTGAGGAATAGTTGAATTGGTAAATGTCAATTGTTTGTCGCCTCATAACTAGTAATCACTCCAACTTTTAGCCCTCTATCTTGAACTGTCACAGAGATAATGTCAAAAATGTATTTTTTTAACATTTTTTTCAAACTCGTATATCTCCTAATCCATAGCAGCTAAAGCATTGAAACAAAATCACAGCTACGTAGTTTGAGTGGGAGTCTACCCTATAATTTTATTAATATTTTATACGTGAAAAATAAACGAAATAAATGTCAATTTATTTTTTGACAGCTCTTTCCAGCACGTTTTTTTGAAAGTACAATTATGAAAAAAATCATATAAATTGCTTATAGTATTAGTTACTAGCATACAAAAACTCAATTGATTATATTTGGTGCAACATACTGTAAAAAAAAAACTAACGTAAGTATTCAAGTATAAAGAGTAGGCTTCTGAACTGAAACTTCGTTTTTAAGTTTTTTGTTTGTTGCCTAGCAACAAAGGGTGTATTGTTTTTAATTTGACGTATGACTGTCAAAAAAGATCACTGAACTACTGCTGTGTTAGCATTTGTAACTAATTTTACTAACTACTAAATCAACGAAACGACGGATGTGCTATATGTTTATTATTTTATAAACAAAATTAATTGGTTTCATTATAGTACACGTATTAACATAACGAAATAAATAACTCATTAGAGCAGATATCACAATATAAGTCACTTAGATAATGACTATCGTAATATTCGTCGTCCCAGGTATAGGACAATGTTATCCTGCAGTCATCGCAATATCCTTTTAACATAATATTTTCGTCAGAGAGCGATATCTCAATATCTGGTAAAGACTGTAAAAACAGTTGCTTCGCTATTAACTGTGGCAAGTTGAGCCGAAATATTTTTGATTTTATGATTTCCATCTGAAAGAATGTATATACATGAAGTTTCTGTTTTATTTTATTTACATTTAAAGCTTACTTTCGCCATTATGGAAAAATCGGACTCCTCTTCTACATAACGTGTTGTATATTCCCTTAAACAATCCACTATTATGTTAAATGTGCTAGCGTATAAACTAAGCGTTTGTCGATTCCGAGTAACATAACATTAGACATTATGATTTATTAGGTATGAGCTATCTTTAAATTATACAATACTATTATACAATTTATACGCTAGCACGTCATTACGTGCAAAAGTGACGTCACGATCACATAGTCGCCCTGGTTAAAGTATGGAAAAATATGAAATTGCTATTTTTACAGTGAAATGTTCCGTTTATATATATGGTAGCTATACAATTTATTTTACGGTAAAATGTTGAAAATCGAATGGTATCATTGTTTTTTTTTAATTTCGCACTTTAAATAAATCGTCAAATTTAGAAATTTTGCAGCTTGATATCTTTGAGCAATTTCAATAGAATTTATATATTTTCACTTTAGTTGGATATATTGATCATTTTGCATCCTATCAACTAAAATATATTGCATAATTCAACATGTGTCATGTCATCATGCCTATTATAAAAATTTCACATTTTACAAACTAGGCATGTGAAGTTTAATTTTCATACTCATGCTTATTGGAGCAATATGGAGTCAACTTTGTAAATGTAAACAAAATTAGCTGTTCCATACAAAAAGGCCTTGATATTCTCTCTAAGTCGCTATAAGTCATTAAACAAAAGGTTAATCCATATTGAATCACTAAGTACTTTCCTAATGGCAGCTTGGTTGACAAAAATAACGCCCGGACAGGGACTTGAACCCTGGACCCTTGGATTAAAAGTCCAATACTCTACCGACTGAACTATCCGGACTCTTGTTAGTGGTAGTAAAATTCTATACAACGTTGAAAATATATAGTTTAGTGTGGTTGTAATGCAGTGTATATAATAAAATAAATTTGGAATGTAGTGTTTCACATACAATAACCTAATAATTCACCCCAATCAACTAGCAACGGCGGTGAACCACGGAGATGTTGTCTATGCAAATACGGCATGTGTATACCGTGCCGTTCACGGTCAGCGCAAGCTGCCACAAGCATCAAACAGCTTTATGACAGTAAAGTACATAGAGACAGGACACATTAGGTATGCATGTGCTTTTAAATGACAGAATATCATTATACAGTATAAGTATGTGGCCTGCATAGGCTAATTAACCCAAGACCCCGCATAGCCGGGCGACCCCCGCTGCCAGGCTTAAGGTAATTTCACTCTACAGTGAGACACTAATTATTGGAAGTGACAGTAAACTTACTACGTCTCCATGGCAACCATTAATGTCTGACTCTCTCGTACGCCCCACGGAACAATCGCGCGTTCCCTGTCTAGCATTGCGAGTCCCCTCCCGCACCCCTTCTTTTTGGCAGCTTAGGTTTCAAAGAAATAACGCGCTAAGCGGAGTATAGAGATACCTTCCCAAGTAACACAGGAAGCATTATAACATATGAATAGTCAACTTATTTCGAACTTAAGGACCGTATAAACTCTTATATACGTTCACCGAGCAACTTGTCGCATTATATGATGCTTTGAACTGTATAACGGTTGTATAATGGCATATCTAAATGCTTTTGTAAAGCCTTTAGCTTTAGTGCAGCAAACCACAACGCAACTGTACAGCTTTCGACTGTTTAAAAGCACTTAAGTGCTTTAGGTTCTACAATAGCATTATATAATGCTTTAAGCTGTATAAAGGTTGTATAATGGTATGTATAAATGCTTTTTTAAAGCCTTTAGTTTTAGTGCAGCAAACCAAAATGCAACTGTACAGCTGAATGCTGTACAGTTGCGTTTTGGTTTGCTACACTAATGCTTCGGTGTGGTTTGGTGCCTTAGGTTCTACAATAGCATAAATAAATGCTTAATGCTGTTTATGAGCATGAATATTAGCCATTAAAATGCCACGTAAATCCGGTATACAGCTTTCAGCTGTTTTTAGTGCTTTAGGTTCTACAATAGCATTTTATGATGCTTTACGCTGTATAACGGTTGTATAATGGCATATGTAAATGCTTTTGTTTAGCCATTAGTTTTAGTGCAGCAAACAACATGCAACTGTACAGCTGAATGCTGTACAGTTGCGTTTTGGTATGCTACACTAATGCTTCGGTTTGGTTTAGTGCCTTAGGTTCTACAATAGCATAAATAAATGCTTAATGCTGTTGAAGAGCATGAACATTAGCCATTATAATGCCACGTAAATTCGCTATACAGCTTTCAGCTATTTTTAATGCCTTAGGGTGTACAATAGCATTTATAAGTAGGTAATACGTTCCTAATGCAGTATAATAGCAATAATATAAACCATTATAAAGCCAAGTAATTCACTATAAGGGGCTGTTCATAAATTACGTCATTTCAAATGGGGGGGGGGATCTGGACATCGGATGATGGTAGCATGACGTAGGAGGGGGGGGGGGGGCGGTCATTCCGAAGATCACATCATCAATGTGTAAAAAAAGAATGAAAGTCGTGTTTCTATAAACTTTTAATGCTCTAAAATATTATCTACTAAATAGTTTTTTATTTTACAATTAAGCTTAAAACGCATTTTTTTTAAATAACGTCACTTAATTTGGCAGGGGGAGGGTTGGATGATTTTAGGGGTGGGGGGGGGATAAAAATCATCAAAAATTGATGACGTAATTAATGAACAGCCCCTATACAGCTTTTAGCGGTTTTAGTGCCTTAGGTTCTACAATAGCATAAATAAATGCTTAATGTTGTTTAATAGCATAATTATTCACGTGTAATGCTGTAGGCATAAATAAGGCATTTTTAAGGGTCACTGAGCTGCTATTGGACTAAGAGCTAGCCACGTCAGATATGACACAATAATGAGAGCAATAAAACCCGTCTGGTTAGATTGCTATACTATTCTTATTGCTAGATCCTGGCATCTGGCAGCTTTTAATGGGTGGAGGTCACAGTGACAGACTAGCAAAATGTTTTAATTGGAAAATAGTAATACCAAACTCCTCCTTTAACGGCCTCCTAGCCCAGTCGGTAGTGACCCTGCCTACGAAGCAGGAGGTCCCGGGTTCGAATCCTGGTCAGGGCATTTATTTGTGTGTTTATCACAGATATTTGTTCCTGAGTTATGGGTGTTTTCTATGTATTTAAGTATTTATTCATATTTATCTATTATATATATCGTCGTCTAGTACCCACAACACAAGCCTTATTGAGCTTACTGTGGGACTAGGTCGGTTTGTGTAAGATCGTCCTATAATATAATATTTAAATATTTTATTTAAAACTAGGTAAAAATTGCCGAAGTTGTCTCAGTTATAAAGGACAGGGCCTATATTTTAAGGGGCTCCCTGGCGCCAACGACCTTAGATCTGATTCCCTTAGTTTTCTAATGATTTATATAGCTTATCATATTATCAGTAACGGCTTTAAACAATATAGTATCCTATATTTACTTCAATATTCATTGTCTTCGAGATATTTGACATCAAAGTCGAACCGGTTTAGGCTAAAAAAGTGGTTTTATGGTCATAAATTTTGTTTTAATTAGTTAAAAATTAAAATCTCTCTTCAGTTTTTAGAGACATCAAAGAGGAACCCTAATATGTAGATTACGTATATGTAAGATTCTTTACACAATTCGAATATCGATAAAAGTGTTTTTTTAGACCATATTTTAAAAATATCATAAAAAAATAACGGCTCATTTATTTCAAGATCCGGCTCTACAGAATGGAGATAAAAGATTCAAAAACCGATAGTCGTTTGCCTTATAATTCTATCTATAGTGAATATGTTGGAATACCGACTCAAAACTGGTCAAAAATTGATAAAAAAAACGTTAGACCAAAAAATATTGTGTATTATTACCATACATCGGGGTTTTCGGTGCGGGAATGTTTGACATTAGCCAAAGAGTAGGCATTAACTTAAAAAACAGAATGTACTCTAGCACGTTTCTACCTAATGAATAATTGATCGAAAAAATCATACGTATATACAATTTCTATGTAATAGCTGACTATTATGTATATATATTGTAGGTACATATACCTATGATTTTTTCAAGTATTTTTTTATTAATTCATGTAATGACTGATCATTGTCAACCTCTTCAGTTAATCAAATAGTTCATAAATATCGGACATCAAGATTAATATTTGACACTTATTATACCGTGTCTTTGTCTTAGGTAGATCTAGTTAACAAACTTCGGATATGCAATTGCATTTTTAAAATACTAAGTATATAATAGTCAATACAAACATGCCTCTAAGAAAAAAAGCTCGTATCATAGTGTGTACCTAAGCTATTCACAGAGAGGTAGTTATTCATTAGGCATAATATGATATTTTCTCAGACTAACTCTCAACCTATCTGTTTATCTCTACTCTTTCTCAAATCGTTCCCGCACCGAAAACCCCGATGTATGATTATTACGGAAACAAAAACAGTAGGCGACAAACTATGAACTATATTTTATTATACATCGTTTGGCACTACTTTCTCCCAACATAAACTTTTGTATAATTTCTCTTAATATTGTATAGTATTTGTATAGTTTCTCATAATATTGCATGAAACCCAGATCTCTAGGATTTATTTTCTTGAAATGGTTTGCATTCTTTGACCTCCACCACTTTAAAGCTGCCAGATGTCCAGATCTAGAAATAAGCATAGTATACCAAACTGACTAGAGGGGTTTGGTTGCTCTCATTATTGTGTCATATCCGACGTGGCTAGCTCTCCGTCTGTATAGACCAACGCCATTTTGTAAATAATTTATAACCTAAAAATAAAATCATGCGGACCTATTTATACAAGGAAAATACCTATATAATAATGAAATTACTTAATTTAAGACTGCTCAACCAACACTATTATGTTAATAATGCAAAACTCGTTCTATACGAGGATTACACAATTGTTTTGTTTATTTGACGCATATCTTTTTATAATATTTATACCACAATAAATCAAAGGCGTGTGAAAATTTTCAATGAAAATTATATACACATTTACAGTAAACTACATTGCGCAGTAATATTTGAAGGATATAATAACGTAAAAGTCTCAAAAACTTTAATAAATTTTGTTAGGATGCAAACAAATATGACGTGTCACTCATTCAGTTTTTTGTACTGTCTTCGTCCATTTTATATTGCGAGACAAAGTAGTTAAATCACAACGTTCATTGTATTATAACATTTGTTGCGTCGGTGTTAGAGACGTTTTTGCATTGACGTAAGGTTTATTTTACTACACTCTTATGCTAGTATAATGCTTTTGTATTGCGATTGGCAAGTTAATCGAGAGTACTTATGCTTCTTTACTGCGATTAGCAAGTTTTTTGGCCGTATTAATGCTTCTTTAATGCAGTTGGCAACTTAATAGAGCGTACTAATGGTTCTTTAATGCGATTGGCACTTTCCATGACAACGATAATGCTAATAGCGCAGACATATTGCGCCTGTAATGCTATTAAATGACCTGTATAGGATCTCAAGCTGGGTAATTCGTGCCCATTTAAGACCTATATCAGCACTATAAACGTTTATAATGCTACTATAAAACGAACTGAAAATGCTAAAAGCATACAGATATGCTGTAAGACGGCCGTTATACTGCTTTGATGTGTTACTTGGGTTGTATATGTGGCCTGTAACCCGAGCAAAAAATTAAAACGTAGATTCTACTCCTCAAACTATAAAACTTTTGTTCAACAACTTTAAAACAATATGGAGTCTTTAGATTGTCTCTTATTCATACAAACTAAATAGTATTATCAATTTACGTTAAAATCCATCCAATTGACATTGCTTGTCATTCTTGTCACCCTACAGAGGTAATCAATTACGGAATCCATTGCGTATTCGAATAAACTTTAAATTGTATTAAAAATCAAACCACAACTTAATTTTTAAAGTGGCTGAACAAACGTTGTCTAGTTTGAGGAGTAGAATGTACGATTTAATTTTTTGCTCGTGTTACAGGCCACACGCACGGTAGATGTGATATTGTCATGTACTTATATTTTTATGTTTATGCTGACGCGTCCATATATTGGAAAATCGGTGCAGTATTAGCATAGTCGGATTCTAGTACGGTGACAAGTTGGAAATATAATGCGTTTGTAGAAATGTATATGTACCTATGTTTAATTTAACTAAATCAATATAAGGTGCTAACAAATTAGTCACGGATATTTTAAGACATAATACATTACATTAAAACAATTAACTTTTAACTGTAATTAAGGAACCTTTGTATATAATTTTTTTGTTTTCATTTACCGAACAAAAATAATATTATAATTAATTTTTAAAATAACCATAATGTACCTGTCAAGATGTTTAACACTGTCTGTCATGTCACGTCAAAAGTTTTTTTTCTTAAATGTCATTATGATTCGGGTCTTAAGAAGTTTCTTATTAACAGGGTGTTTTCAACCGACTTGATTTCGAAGGAGGAGGTTATCAATTCGTCGGGATCTTTGTTTTTGCTATTTTTTTTATGTATGTTCACCGATTATTCGAAGACGGCTGGACCGATTTGGAAAATTCTTTTTTTGTTAGAAAGCGTATACTTCACAGTTGGTCCCATTGTAACCATGTCAGGATCTGATGATGGGATCCTGGATAAATCGAGGGAACTCTTCAACTATTATAGGCACACCTATGGTGATTTGAGTATTTTTTACAGCAGATCGAGCATTTGGTGTTGGAAAGGTGGATGCTTAGTGAAGTCGGTTATTTTTTGTTTAAAATTATAACGTAGGAAATTTGTTTCCTAGTTTTCTCCAAAAAAACATAACAAAATCTATGATGTTTCATACTTAAATATATCCCGAGAACCGAGAACTATCAGCGGTAAAACTATCCTTGACTAATTTGTTAGCAGCTTAGGTTATCCCTAAGAATAATTTACCTCAATCATGAACTAGCAAATTCGCCTAACAACAGAGATTATGTATATGCAAATTCCGCACGTGTATATACCGTGCACAGTTCCGTTCGAGGTCAGTGCAAGCAGTCACAAGTATGAAATCGGCTGTATGCCAATAAAATGGTTTCACAAAAATAGCCCTATAATAATGTGCCTCAATCATGAACTAAGTAGCAAAATGCACCTAACCATAGAGATGTTGTCTATGCAAATTCCGCACGTGTACTGCACAAGGTCGCCATTGCGAACTGTCTCGAGCATCAAATACATCAAATAGCTATGTGCCAATAAAACGGAGTGGTCGTGGACAGGTCGTTGTGATTATGGTAATAAAATGTTACATGAGAGTTCTGACGACCTGTAAAGTTATATGGAGCATTTTAACAGAAACAGTTTATAAACGCTACTCTTTTTACGTTTCGGAAAGTGCTGAGACGAGTTTTAGTTTGACCAGGGGCCGTATTCTAACTTTAAAACACGTTACACGTGACACGATCCAACTTCAATGTTTTTACTACGCAATAGACCTAAACGTCTGAATCAGAAATGTCAGAATTTTCTTGAAAATTATTGCGATGCAACTCTAATACAACTTCAATATTGGTTGATTATTTGTTGTGTGTTATAGTTGTGTTTGAAATAGATTGTGTTTTTAATGTATTGTTTATGTATTTTAAAATTAGAATACAACACCAGGGGAGGTTCATTATGTCTCTTTCCATTGTACCCGGTTTTCCCGATGCGCTTGCCGCATATGAGGGCTAATGAGGGAATGATTGGCAAATCGCTTATCACCTTATGGGTGCGTTCGAGAATATGTAACGTTTTTAAGTCATAGGTACATCTTCTAAATATTTTTTATGGCAGCTAACGTCTTACTGACAAGTTTGACAACCGACAATGATGTGTACCTTCGATTTAACACAAATATTATCAGCCAGTATTTATGGCATGTCTCAAACCTGCACGGATATACGAAGCACGTTGAAAACCCCTTTTTTTAAGAGCGCATGACAGCTAACGTTTTCATCTCTGTGGCTAAATGTCAAATTCAGGAAGGATAATCTTCTGTTCTTGTACTATTATACTTATTCTGTTTTTGACGCTGTACAGTCTGCGGCAAATAGCTAAGCGGTAGATGTGTTCCCTATAATCTTGACATGACTATACGACAGGGAGTAAAAGCGTGTGAAGATCGTTTTGAATAGCTTGGCCTTAGAACTTTTGCTGCTGACTGTAGGTAGTGTTTTAAAATAAAAGTCATGGAATTATTTTGAATTTTCGTAATTATTTAAAAACACGCGTTATAACAAAGAGAAAAGTCTGACGATATCTAGCACATGGAAATTCGTTAAGCTATCTAGACTTCTTAGCGTGACAAAATATATCTGCCTTCATAATTCAAATAAATTTATTCTCAGACCATTTGTTCATAGTGTTAGTATACATTCCCTTAAAACAATGTTAGTAAAACCTATACTATATTATACACTAAGCCTCTGGATGAAATGTGTACAAAGGCCCAATGCTTCCAGAAGGCGCAAGTAAGAGACTCTAACACTAGGCACAGAAGCAGTCGGATACAATATAAAAGATGATCCATTTCGGCTATAGTTTAGGTGTTCTTGAATCTCACTGGCGCTGTGGGCATTACTACTAGGGAAGGCAACCGGTTTTTATTCTGTACGAGAAAACCGGTTCATAATCGGTTAACAGGTTATTTTTAATACTAAATAAAAACCAGTTCCATAACCTAATTACTGAAGAGGGAAGATGCTTGGACACCTGCTACGATACGACGAGTTTATAAGAAACATCATAGAAGGTAGAGTTGAAGCAGAAAGGAAGGTAGGAAAGCCAAGGAGAACATACATGGATCAAGTAAAGGAAAAAATAAACGTCGTGTCGTATCAGGCTGTAAAAGAGAAGGCAAATGGCAGAGAGCGACAGGCATGGAAATTGCTTCACTGACAAGAGCCTAGCTCTTAAGTATATGATGATGATGAACCTAATTACTATTATTTAACACCGTTTCTTTCACACCCCATACTACCCTATAGTGACGTCATCGCAACAAATGTCCGGGATCTACTAATTACTACTAATGACAACAAGGTTAAAGGACTATTTTGAATTTCACGACATAAAATCCACGATATACGTACAATGTTTTTAACACTGACGGTAAACTTGTCACGGTGACCGATTCGTTAACTGATCGATATGATTCCACTGTGGGGCTTCGATGTTGTCCGACATGTTGGACTTGTTTAAGCGTGTCAGTGGAGCAAACTCGCTGAATGTCACGTTCAGTCTTGTCTGTACTGTCTATATATAGGTAGTTTAGAGGACAGTTCGGCTGGCTTGACGGAACCACAACCTATTTTAGCAACAAGTTTATTTACGAAAGTCTGTTTAGACTTGGCGAGTAAAGGCTGAGTACAATTTCAAGTACTTTTTCTGGTTGCTGTTTTTAAATCTATTGTTTTTTTTAGAAAAAATATAAAATTTTGATACTCTTTTACATGGGTCACAAGACATTTTAAGTTGAGTTTGTTGTGCTTTGTCTCTTTTCTGAAATGCCGATAGTTTTCACAAAATATTTTGGTCAACCTTCTAGTTTAGTTTACTCTTTTCTGGATTCTAATTAAATAGTGATGTCACAAACTGATATTAAAACTTATTGAGTAGGGTTAGACCTCAACACTCCTTTTTTACGACGACTTTCAAAGTCAAGTGTCATCGAACGCAAAGGTTCACACGCAAATTTACGGGGCTAAAATATCGCGTGCCATAAATAAGTACCTACTTTGCAATCAATAAACTGAAACATGTCAAAAACTATGCGTGACTTAAAGCCGGAAGTTGAGGCAAAATTATTGTTTTATTATGTTCACACATACCCCTTTTATAAAAAAAAGTTTAATGGTTAATCCGATTCCTAAAGAGTCGTATTTCTGATTCTTAAAATCGTGACTGCTCCCATCTAGGAAAAAACTACGTTTCTTTGCAAGTTTGGCATTCCGAGGATCGCTTCTAACTAATTCTTGATCCTGTAAACAATCTAACAAGCGGAGCGTAAGCGAAGTGAAGTTCTTACAAACAACTTCGGCTAATGGGACGTCTCGGCATTTCGATGTCTTTTTGATTTTGAGGGTTTGTTCCGCGATAACTTTAGTAACGTTTTTCTGATCTTTATGAAATTTGTTGGGATTGTAGCAGAGATACATATAATTTGAGAGTTCCTATATGAGCTGGATCGATCAAGGGGTTGTGGAGCTAGAAGGCGAAATAAATCTTCAGAAGGGTCTTGTTATATTGGTCTATTCGTTTGCAAGTAAATCGCGAGTTACCAGTTCGAGGCGGACTAATAGTCGAACGAGCGGAGCGTAAGCGAAGTGAAGTTCTTACAAACAACTTCGGCTACTGGGACGTCTCGGCATTTTGATGGCTTTTTGATTTTGAGGTTTTGTTCCGTGATAACTTTAGTACCATTTTTCTGGTCTGTATAAGATTTGTTGAGATTGTAGCAGACATACGTATAATTTGAGAGTTCGTAATTCTGAGCAGGATCGATCAAGGGGTTGTGGAGCTAGAAGGCGAAAACAAATCTTGAGAAGGGTCTTGTTATATTGGTCATCTCGTTTGCAAGTGAATCACGAGTTCTCGGTTCGAGGCGGATTAGTCATTGCTAATAGTCCGTCTCGAACCGAGAACTCGAGGGATATTCTTGCAGTTGGATCTGGTCCTTCCTGAGTTGACAAATACATTTATTTGTCAACTCAGGAAGGAACCCCTATCCCACTACAGGAATATCCTATCTAAGGCATGCAATACCGGAATTACGATATTTACCATACAAAAAATACCGGTAATGCCCTAATATCATCTGGCTCTACCCATTCATTCGGTTTGTGTCGTCTAAAACGGTTAAATCTCCTAAATTAGCTTCAATGTTCTACGTGCCGCGGTCCAACGGTGGATCCAATTAAAAACTGGACCTCCCAAACATGATAATCGAATGAGCGGAGCGTAAGCGAAGTGAAGTTCTTTCAAACCACTTCGGCTATCTAGACGTCTGTGCATTCCGATGGCTTTATGATTTTGAATAGTTGTCGAGCGATAACTTTAGTAACGTTTTTCTGATCTATATGAAATTTGTTGAGGTTGTAGTAGAGTTCAATACAACTTGAGATTTCGTATATGAGCAGGATCGATCAAGGGGTTGTGGAGCTAGACGGCAAAAAAAATCTTCAGAAGGATCTTGTTATATTGGTAATATCGTTTGCAAGTAAATCGTGAGTTCTCAGTTCTCAGGACTATTTACTAGTGTATATAAAAAGGACAAAAAAATATTACCTATTAATTTCATATCTCCACGTGCCAGGCCAGCTCTACACGCTCTATTTGAAATAAGCCTTTGGTTTCCCGATCTGCAAATAAAAGAAAAGTATCTTATGATACTGGGCATTGCTATGCCTACAACGAGAAAACAAGCAACCGTTTTGGACCATGCAATATATATGGGATTTCACTTTGAAGCAGTATATTTGTAAATATGTATTTCTCATGCTTGTGAGTGCATCGTAAACATGCTTTATTATTAGTATCATACACGCCCCTCGCAGATACATAATTTTCACATGTAGACAGGAGAGGGGCCCCCTCGTGAAACTATAGCGTATTAAAAATACTTACAACGGGTTACTCACGTAATTTACGTTTTTTTGGTCGACCAAAAATACAAAGAAAAGTACGTGAGTAATGCCGTTGTAAATATTTTGAATACGATAAGGGATCCAAAATTTTCTTTTTTTTTTCGGGGCAGGTTTGCTGAAAACCTAGTACCAATTACATAAAATAATAAAGAAACACCTATCTGACTCAAACCCAATCCTCTAACTTCTTATCCAGTTTGAATGTTGCATGCCTAAATACTCCACCACCACCGTATCGTATTCTTATTCAAACAAACATGCTTATGAATTCATAATGTGTACATATATTTACGCGACCATACACATAACGGGTCTACTGTCTTTGTCGAGTGTGTCTTTAACATGTTTGTACCTAATCATAATAATAAATTTTATTCATAGTAAACTTATACAGCATACAAAAGTTGAAAATAACAAAAGACATTTTAGACATAAAACAGAGTTAACTACGAAATGGGCCCGCCTCAGCATAAAGCTTCTGCTAGACGGATAAAAAGCGACCCTGGTCTAGACGGACCGTTTAGATAGTTGTTTCAAGCAAAATTGTACGAAGCACCAACCAAGGTCAAGGCCTTGACCTTGGACCATCGGTTTTTGGCGACCGTCTAGCAGAGACTTAATGCTGACCCGAAAGCCAGCGCTGATCTTCCAGCAAGACCATTTGTGGGCCATGATCACAGTTGTACGACACGGCCTTACTATAAAACTGAACGCAACTACTCCACGCTGTACTTTATACACTAATTAAATGACAATATTTCTCATGACCCAGTTATGACGACGCAAAATGAACTACATACTTACATAATGCAGAGTGGCAGACCGGTGACGTCAATTGAACTAAAAATTTAGGTAAATAGATATACGTTGTAGACCTAAAGCTGTCTCTCGAGGAGAATGTCTTTGAATAAGTCTTTACGTCAGATTATTAAGATCGCAATATCTGGTCTTAGGGAACTTAGATCTTGCCGTCAGTAATATTTAATGAAAGTGGGAGGTTAACTGTTAAGATATTCATTCCATTCCAAAATGTCAACGGTTGTTCGGCGGCATGGCAATCAAACTCATTAATATGTATTAGAATTTAACACAATGCTGATTTGCACAAAATACCTAGTTTTCGTGTTGAGTATGTTCCTTTCTAGACCATTAGAATTCTGCAAGAAGTTACTTTTATGATGTACAATAACAAATTAGTTGTTTAAAACCGTTAAAATGGGCGTTATTTTGTATACATTGCCGTTATTTTACATTGGCGCCCAACGTGGGGCCAGAGCTTAAGAAAACGATTTTTTATGATTAGGTTCTTACCAAATAAAAAAAAATGTATGTAAGAAGAAGAAGTAATATAAGCTTCATTAAATTAGAAGGTAAATCACTAGTTCCGTTAAAGGCAGAGGTCGCTGGTTCAAATTCCAGGATTTAAAAATGGAATTAGGCCGTTAACCGTCTCGTTTTCACAGCCTACCCGCCAAAAGCCACGCCTGAACAATCCGCGCTATTATTCAACAACCCGTAATGCGAGCCGGTCACGCGATTGATTCCTCAGCCGTGCGGACTGCATTTGATTACCATGAATTGTTTATGATTTCGATACAGGTTAATTTAATGTTTGTTGTGGTTTGATGAAATGTATATTGATAATTTACCTGTTTACATAACGGTGACGAAATTGTTAGCATTTTTTGGCAAATATTACGTGTACAGTAACAGTGCTGATAATTTGACTAAACAATATTTTAATGACATAAAATAAACTCTCTTAAAAGTAGAGGAAGAAAGATACTTCGCAAGATCCTCGGGCCGAAACAACGACTGGATGGAAGCTGGAGAGTACTAAAGAACGTGGAAATAGAAGACCTGGTGGCTGAACCTAATATTAAAGGAGAGACCAAAGCTCACAGACTCCGCTGGCTTGGCCACCTCGAGAGGATGGGGAAGATCGGAAAGTAAAGAAGGCATACCGTGGTTGTCCGGAAGGGCGACGCCCTGTTGGACGTCCACGGTATCGCTGGAGCGACATGGTCGAGGCGGATCTGCGCGAACTCCAAATCAGCAATTGGCAAGAGCTAGCGCGGGATCGAGGAAAGTGGCACACTCTCGTATCGGAGGTCAAGATTCACTTTGGGTCTCTGAGCCAACGGAGTAAGTAAGTAAGTAAGTAAGTAAGTAAGTAAAAGTGAAGGAATTTTATGGAAATTATACCATAACCTGGTACTTGTAATTTGGTTACAACTCTAGGTAAGTTATAAGCATCAGGAATTTCTAAGCAGATTAATGCCCTTTTGCGACCTTGATTACCTACAGAAGACTTTGGAGACTACAAACTTGGCAAATATTACGAATAATTTCAATACTTGCCTCTAACTCAAGTGTCCAATTAATGTCTGATATCAAACGAACTGTAAAACTTAGTTCCAACTTTTGCTCGTAATTGAATTGATATCATATTGATATAATAACTAAAATTAATTAAGAAGATGGAACTCAAATAGAAAGTACCTAAAGCTGATGAGATACTATTAATAGTTACTATCTTTAATCTATTATACGATTTATAATTTTCTAATTACTTTTTTATAAGCTCGCGAACTTATAGGCTTCAGAAGTTGAAGCTACCCTATCAATGTGTTTAGTGGCAATAATTAAAACAAAAGTGAGTTGTTTTAACTTGTTATGCCTTCCTCCCATTTTTGGCTACAGTGTAGCCATCTTTTACTGAATATACGATTATACCCGCTCTAAAACAACGTCTGATGTTAAAGTTATATTTAAAAATTAGGAGTTTAGTATATTTATTTCCTACATTAAACTTATGGCTGCCCATATAATCTAGTCTATAAAATTACTTCGTTTATTGAACTTGTTCGGGACGTACTAAATATAATACAATGTACTTACCTATACTTACATTGGGTATTGATACATAAAAAAATATCATAAGCAATTTTAAAGCAGACTGCTTTAAAAGCAAACTTTTTAATTCATTTATGAATGTTTGATAAACCTTGTCCGTTACAGGATACTCCTGTGAGAATTATCGATTGATATTTAAATTAAAAGTTGAACATGATGTACTCGTGGGGGAAATTAATAATCAATGAAATTAATTAATTAGTGTAATATGTATCTACGTATCTATTAATTCCAATTATTAACGTATAAAAAATATTCTATTAATAAAATTGAGAATGACTACGAGAATTTGAATGCAGATTGGCTTAGATTTACCAACCTACTAATAACGAAACCACAAAACGTAAGCTTAGCGTCGGTATACCAATTAGGAAAGGTTATGTAAAATTTATGATGAAGGGTTATTAGGACATTGAAATAAATAAGTGATTTTTTTTGTCATGATGTCATATAAAATTGAGTACATATAACAATTTTGTGAATGACATATATCTACCAGATACCTTACTTATATCAAAATGTGTATTCTGTACGGGTAGAAATTAATTTTCCTAAAAATATTACTTCGAGCTTATATCTAGCATACAGGCACCATTTCAATCTAAGGTAATACGAGAGTTTTCTGCAAGAGCTACATCGGACAAACTTATCGGTTCGTTAAACCGGCTAACCCGGTCGTCTGAACAGGACATTTTAAAATTACGTAGAATATTTCATTTACGTAGAAAAATCATGCCTGAAACTAAAGATAACGATACAAAACTATTGAGACCAGGCGGTTTTTTTGCGTGATAGCTAAAAGTAAGGAGGCAACACATACCATACATTAAAATCTCATTGTTAAAATTACTTTTCTGATTTCTCATACTTTTTTAAAAGTGGTTAATATAACAGGAAATTGTTTTACCTACACAGTTATACCTACTTTATCCTTCAAGGTTGCGCTAAAAATACACGCACCGCCTTAGCAGCTAAACTTTACCTAGCAATTTTCGTGTTACGTTTAGATTTTATCCTCAGAGTTCAAGGTCTGACGTCATACTTAGCATATGGGCCTGCATATAGTTACGGTATTGTGCTTCTTGTATACAATGTGCCGTATTCTAATTTTAAAATATATTAAAAACACAAACTATCTCAAACATAACTCCAACACACAACAAATAATCAACCAATATTGAAGTTTTATTGGAGTTGCATCGAAATAATTTTCAAGCCTATTCTGATATTTCCGATTCAGACGCTTAGGCGCTAGTTGAATTGCGTAGTTAATGCATTCGTGTTGTATTAAAGATGCATCGTGTCTTAACGTGTTTTATAATTAGAATACGGCCCCATATGTAGAGCCTGCATTATGTTGTCTGGAAGAAATCGCTCATTAGCGATAAGACCGCCTGTTGTTACCTGTACCTAAATTTATCTAATTGTAAAATTTGTGCTAGTAACTGTATGAGGTGTGCAATAAAGAGTATTTATTATTATTATGTCTGTGACCTGTATCTACAGGGTGTAACCTATGATATATAATAATTACAGATGGGTTATGCACGCTCCAAAAGTGAAGCACCTAAAATGACCGAATTCAAACAATTGTCACTAGTCGCGCATCGGCAAGCGAGAGATGCGGACGTGCCAATGAACTCCTGTCACCCGCGTGAGAAAGAGACAAACTGTAATGTTCTAACATTGAGAGTGACAAAGATGTAATAATGATTGTCAAAATAAACATATTAGAAACGTTGCTAGGTTATGAAATAACCCTGGAAGCATTTTTTGTGCTTATTTTGTTAGAGTTATAACCCATCCATAGTAAATATCATTGGGTGTAACAATAATACTGGTGATCCCTTCAAGGATAATTGATACCGTATTGCGACTAAAAAAAATAGTTTTTTTTTGTATGGGGCATGACGTCCCGGCCGGGGTTCATACAAAACCCATTTTTTTTTGCGTAAAAAAATGGTTTTTTTTTTTTTTCTTAGTTTTGCATAATCATATCATAATCACCAGCATTTTCGTAACAACTTGTAGATATATAAAATAGTCATAATTAGATACTGACAGAAAACACACAGCCTTAACCGTCGAACCTGGACGTCCACTAAGAAAGGAATACTTGATCGTCATCCCCTTTATAATGTCAGTTTCACGAAATAAATGCTCCGAGCGATATCGCTCGAGTTTCGACGATATCGACGGCGAGCGTGTTAAACAAACATATGAGCTCCCTGGTCGCGTTCACGAAAAAATGGTCCAATTTGTAGCAAACAGGGGGCCTATTCTAACTTTAGAACACATTTAAACACGATCCAACTTCAATAGAACTCCAATGCATTAACTACGCAATACAGCTAGCGTCTAAACATGTGAATCAGAAATATCAGAATTTGCTTGAAAATTATTGCATTTTATTATGCAACTACAATACAACTTCAATATTGGTTGATTATTTGTTGTGTGTTGGAGTTATGTTTGAGATCGTTTGTGTTTTTAATGTATTTCAATGTAATTCAATGTCAATCAATCAACAAGTCAAATCAATCAATCAATCAATTTTAATCAACGAGTCATATTCTACACACTTACTGGATGAAACAGTGGATGCATTTATGCCAATCTAATTGTAATGTAATGCGTGCATCAAATTTAGAATGGTAAATTGACCTCCATAAACGGCACACACAAGACACAAAGCTATGAGAATTTTCCAATAGTCCTCATTTTTGCAGTGCATACAAACGCTGGCAATAATAAATAAATAAATCTTTATTACGGACAACTTATAGTCCATACATCTTGTTAGTTACAGTTTTGCTTATAATCTAATACAATGCTGGCTTGCAATGCATTGAAACGAAATAAAAAGTGGGGAATGTAGATTGAAATGTTTTAAGAGACTAGCGCATTAAAAAAAATCTGTCATATATGTTAAGCTGAGTTGAATTTGCATTTGTTTTGTCTGGTCTCAAATTAACCTTGAAAAGCTAAGAAAATTACAAATTATATATTTGCTTTTCATATTAGTCACCCACAATCTTAGTGCAATCCCACGCGCGTTCAAAATGCAAATACGACGGCGAGAGAAAATGGCTCCGCTACGGCGCTACGCAAACATCTACGGCCTAGGTGTCGTAGACGTGCTACGATATATTAAATTGGATTTGCGTTGTTAGATTTTTTTTATTAATTTAATTAATTTATTTAGTGAACTTGTGCCGGTGCAGACGTGAATTATGTTTTCATATTTAGTAAAACAATTTTTTTTCGCTATTCATATTTTCAAAAATCCGGAGCGGAGGTCTCGGGTTCAAACCCCGGATCGTACAGTGGTACGAGTTTTCCGGAACTTTGTACGAAATATCATTTGATATTTACTAGTCGCTTTTCGTTGAAGGAAAACATCTTGAGGAAACCGGACCTAACTCCCAATAAAGCCTAGTTTCCCCTCTGGGTTGCAAGGTCAGATGGCAGTCGCTTTCGTAAAAACTAGTACCTTCGTAGATCCACAGGATTAGGTTGTCAAGTGGACCCCAGGCTCAATTGAGCCGTGGCGAAAATTCGGGATAAACGCTAGGAGGCTGATACTTAAAATTTTCTTAAATTTTAAATTGATATACTCACAATTTTTATTTACAATTTCATTCACAATATTGATGACAAATAGTTATTTATGTATGTCAAAAATCAACGACAAAAACAAATGACTTCATATGGACCTAGGAACTTATGTAGGTTTGAGCTTCATGCCAAAGCCAAACTGAGTCCTCTTAATAGCGACTTTATCGCCCTCAGCATACTGGGTACTCGGCTTCCTTCGTTTGTTGTAGCTCCTTCTATTTTCTTCTTGAATCTGTAAAATCTGCTCCTTCTCCTTCTTATTTCTTCTCTGACTGCCATAAAGTTGTCTCTATTATGTTACGTATGTCGAAAATCAGTTCCCACGGCACTTTATTTTGTAGGACTGTGTGTAACGGTTGCCAGGCGCCGCGCCGGCCTTGAGGCCACCACTGCAGTGCCCATCGATCCGTTAAAAACCACATTGTTAACGCAATGAGCCCCAGGAACTCACCTTAGCTGGTTCTCTGTTCGTAGTCACTTTCCTTTAGATACCGAGAAAACGTCGGATACGAGCGTAGCGCGTAGCGAACTGTGGCACGGGAAGTGTTACTTAATTTTTTGAAGTTTGTTAGACCCATTTTTTTAAATACCACGACGGCAAACAAGCATACGGCCCGCCTGATGGTAAGCAGCAACCGTAGCCTACTGACGCCAACTCCAGAGGTGTCACATGCGCGTTGCCGACCCTTTACGAAAAGGAGGATTCACTTTGTTCATTTGAACTCATATAATACTCAGAAACACGTAAAAATAGCACAGTAAATGGTCTAACTATGTGTCGACTTCAGCCGACAGCAATCGTTCTAAGGATATTGCTATTCACAAAGGACTAAACGAGCGCTTCGTTATAATTATACAAGTGTAAGCAAGTCTACTAAATAAACGTAAATGCCACGAAGACATAGGTCTCATAAAATTGTAATATTACCGGAATCGTTATGCCATATTTTCGTTGAATTTTTTTTTAGGCTGTGGGTCTAATAGACCTGAAAGGTCTTTGAAATAATATCGCTAATTTCATGGAGGTATAATATTGTAGGTATACATATATACATAAAACGGGACTTAACCACGTATATGCATAATAAACTCAAGATCAGAGTTTAATAATGACGTAATAACGAGGGCAATGAAATTTATGATCCTATCAAGAGTTATAATCATACAATCTAATGGACAGTCGATTTTCTGATAAGAGTGACGACAGTGATAAAACGTTTCGATTAGTCTAAAGTCTCCTTAGGGCCTCTTTACGCTATCTTGAGTTTTTAATATATCATTCAATTATTGTTTTAGGTATCATAATAAATACTACTAGCGCCATTCTAATGTAAAGCAATTATTTTGTAAGTTGCTAGTAAAACTACAAAATATATTCAGTCTGTGGCAAAGCTTTCAAGTGTGTTATATTAATTATGATGAAATTCAAACTTTCGTTTAATTCAATACACGTAAATTTATTGACTACGTGTGAAATATGTTTCGAAAAGCCTAGATGGAGAGCCATTTTAAAGCTGGCTCCGTCAGACTTTTGTCAGGGGGGCGCGATGAGAGCAAGATTTACGAAAAACTGAAAAAAAGGAACTTTACACCCCCTCCCACCCTCTCCGACCGCTTCACCCCACCCACTAATACTTTTAGTATCTTGTGTAACCTACAACTTTACCAACAACTATACCAAAATACAAATATACACGGATTATTCCCTCGAAGTTTTTTCTTCGTTAGGTGGGCTACAAGTATGCTATGAAGAAAGTTAGATAACAAGTCGAACTAAGATTTTTGTAATTCGAAAGCGGCTTCTAACCTATTCCACGTTAAGTATTTCGTTTAAAATGCCCGAGTGTAATGCCTGTGTTTCAGCTCGATTTGCTCCTTCGTGCTTAGAGACAAGCGTTAGTAATTTATAAAATATGTCGCACACTCGACTGGCTCACTGTTAAAGTGGCACTCTTCATTTAAGGGTTAAAGATGTCGAAGAGTATGAAATGAAAACACTTTTGCAACGCATGATGGGCTTTGAAATATTTACTCGTTCTGCAAAGATTTATGAAACAAAAAAATTTAATGAAAAATCTAGCTAGGGGGCGTATTCTAACTCTAAAACACGTTTAGATACGAACCAACTTCAATACAACTCCAATGCAGTAACTACGCAATACAGCTAGATCCTAAACGTCTGAATCAGAAACATAAGAATTTGATTAAAATATTGGTTGATTATTTGTTGTGTGTTGGAGTTATGTTTGAGATAGGTCGTGTGTTTAATGTATTGTTTTTGTATTTTAAAATTAGAATACGGGACTAGGTCTTTTAGTTAGGGGCTAGCGTCGACGTAATAATATCAAAACGGGTATTAGTAGACTCAAGCAAAGCTCATGGGAAAACACGTCCCATACTCACGCTTACAAAACTAAAATGTCTTGTCTTGTTAACGAATCAAGTACCCATTCTTTGAGCATATTTATTTGCGTTAACCTTAATTCCGCAAAGGTTTCATGGCATTTCACCAATAAGAAAAGTTGCCGTGTTGTGAGTGGTCAAAATCAATTTGAGGATTAAGTTTAATTGGACAGTTAGATTCTCAAATTAAAATAACTGAAATGTCAAGTTAACGTATAATAAATACGCCTTAGTTTGACAAGTCAGTAATGTATTAATATTTAGGCGTAAATTACTTAACGATTATAAGAAATATTGTTATTTTTGGCGCCCTTGTAGCTCCTGCACCAATACATGGCGCAATGCATAGCGATATATTATCGAAATTTCATGCCTAGACAAAACTGATATTTTCACAACATGTCAATTTCAAAACTTTTGACATGACATTAGGGCACCACGATGATTAGCTCCACCCCCTTTTATACCATGGTTTTGGTGCAGGTATTGATTGTGATGACGCTTCCTTACTTATTATTCTTCCAAGGAGGCTAGTTTACTTAGTTTTCATAAGTTAAAGTTAAATTAGTTTCAATTTATGTTGCCATTTTAGCGTACAATGATTGTTCTCTTGTATTTAATTTCGTGCCTATATAGCCTGGATTAAAGGGGTGTGGTATATTCATGACCTTTCAGATTTGTGAATGTAATGGTAATACCTGGCAGCCTTACAAGAGTCCTTGCAATTTCTATTCGAACTCAACGAACACGTTTTTATATTCTTTACAAAACAGTACTCCAAGGTCTTGTTTGGTTTGTGCACAGACTACACAGACTACTTATCATTAAGCTTTTACAAGGAGCACGGGGTCACCACACATAAGCACAATTTTATTCGTAAATTTCTACGATTCGAACACCACATTTCAATAGTATTCTACACCATTTTGTAGTATAACAATCCAGGTTAGCCCCTATAACTTGATTTTTGTGGATATTTTTAATTCACATGAGTTATGATCAAAAACGTTAACTCAAATAAATACAAACTCTCATACAAAATTAGTCAGTGATGTGTGGTGACCCCGAGTTGTACTTGTGATCTATCTAGTGGTTGAGATTAGCTGTGGGTTTGTGTTTTGCTAATAAAGTTTAAAAAGCAGTGCTCACGCTTAAGTAATAGAGTTCAATCTCAAATGAAAAGGTACAAAGAACTACCCACATCTAGCGCGAATGTTTTGGATACGACCGAAACGTTTCCGCTAATGATGGCTTCACTTCCCTAATGGCGAGGAATGAAACAAACTGCACTTTTAAATGGAGTTCTGGCTGTATTGTCATAGAGTTTGGAGCTCGGGCGATTCAAATTGGTCACCAGTATAACATGAACTTGAGGTGTGTATACGACTCGAGTTGAGCAATTCAAATTTATAAAAGAATTTGAACCTTCTAGACAGTACATACGTTCCATATTCAAGCGGCAGGGCTACAATGCGCCGCTCTGCGGCGACTTCTGGTGACCATTGACGCTGTCAATTAAATATGGAATGTAAAGAGGCAAAGAAGGTTCTCATTCTTTTGATAGAATGATGCGTTTTGTCTCCAGTCGTTTCATGTGGATTGAACATAATCGTAGAGCGCGTACACTGGGTAACTTGAGCGATTGCCTGGCTTGTGGTTGGCGAGGTGGAATAACATTTCTGAAATGGTGAAGTTTATGAACAAACCATTAATTTTTAAGGTTGACGGCTCCTTTTAATTAATGCCAGTTTTGAATGAGTAGTCAAGTCAGAAACAGCAATTGCGTAATGTAAATGTTCAGTGATTTTAAGGGGCTCCCTGGCGCCAATGACCTTCGATCTGAATCCCTTAGTTATCTAATGATTTTTATAGCTTATCATATTATCAGTAACGGCCTTAAACCATATATGTAGTATCCTATATTTACTTCAATATTCATTGTCTTTGAGATATTTGACATCAAAATCGAACAATTTTTGGACAAAAAAGTGGTTTTCTGGTCATAACTTTTGTGTTAATTAGTTTAAAACTATAATCTCTTGTCAGTTTCTAGAGACGTCAAAGAGGAACCCTAATATGTAGATTTCGTATATGTAAAATTCTTTACAGCATTCGAATATCGATATAAAAGTTTTTTTTTAGACCATATTTAGAAAAATCATAAAAAAATAAGGACTCATTTACTTCAAAATCAGGCTCAACAGAATGGAGATAAAGGATTCAAGAATTGAAGATTGCCTTATAATTCTATCTGTAGTGAAAATGTAGGAATATCGGCTCAAAATTGGGCAAAATCGATAAAAAAGGTGTCGTCTTAATGAAGCCCCGTTATTTTGTTATTGAGTAAATGAGACTGAATTCCTTCTAACATAAGGTCTATTTGAAATAAGAAAGTGACAGACAGGTGTAACTTGGCACTTAGCTACGCGAGTAGCCCAACATACCTGTCACTTTGACAAATCAAATGAAGCCCCAGCCCGTACCGAGTCTCAGGTGTGTTTATTTTTTTTAACACATCTTGAGCTAGATGTAAATTTTTACCGCATTCAGGAGATGTCTCGCGAATACAGAATAGGCTCATAAATTTATATTAACCTAGAAACGAGTCTAACTGTGATGAATGTAGGTAATTCAAACTGACTGACACTAAGGCTGGGTTGCTCCAAGAACATATAACGAACTGATCAATGTTAAATATGGCGGCGCTGCTGTCATTCCATAGAAAACTGCTAAACTATTAAAATTTTAACGATGACGATGACGTTAACAGACGATTTGGTGCAACATTTCTAAAGAATCTTAAGTTGAATCTTTTCATGTGTGCGATCGTGTGTAGATAGGTATTTACGTAGATACACAAAACACCTATAATTTCGAAGTCCTGAATGAAATCAACCCGTGTCTCACTCTCGTTTTGTAATTTGTCATATCTTTTTGTAACGTAAAAGAGGAGCAGTGTACGAATGATATTAGGCATACAAATGCTAAAACTTAAAAAAACATTATCATCGCTTTTGTCTTCATACGAAAAACATAAATAATCAAGGTATTTATAGATAGTCCAACGTTAAAAAGGCCTGACAAGGCACACAAAAACATTTTAACACCTTGTCCCATTAGCTTTTCCTGCTCCTGGCTGTACAGTCGCCATCAAATATATTTGAACATGCACTTTATCGTTGTTCTGATACTTGTGACCACGTTGGCCACTCCGATATATCTGATGGCGACTGTACCATAGAAGAGTAGGTTAGAAACGTCTGAGCGAAGCAGCTATTCATCTAGCACTGGAATTTTCAATCGAAAAATTCCCTCCTTAAATATTTTTACTGAGCTGCCAGAGCTTTTGAATCACAAACAGAATTTTTGAAACAACAAAACATAGCGGAGACTTTTTTGCAGTGAAACCTTTGCAACGAATCGAATGCAAACATTCTAGGCCTAGGCCGACGAACTGTTAACGTAAAATTCATTACGACGTGGTGATTGAATTTGTTTGCTTTTTTTAATTTTTGTCTTTTATCTGAGGTTTGTTTATTAGAATTGAAAGCATTGATGGGATAGGAATAAATAAACATTAAGCCGTGTCAAGGATAAGGAAAAGTTCAGAGACACCACATAGAAGTTGCGACCTACCTATGATGGTGATGATGATGATGAGCATTGGTAAAGATGACACGTTTATGTGTTTGTGGCGCATAGTTTACTTAGGTAGATCAAAACAAAAGTAAAGGAACAAGACCACTTGTAAATCGTGAAGCATTACGAGTAGGTACACTAGGTACTTATATAATAATTCACTAACAGAATCATATATACGAAACAGAGAAATCGTCGCAGCGAATGCAAACATTTTAGGCCTAGGCCGACTGAACCAAATGGAAAATCCATTACGACGCGGTGACTCTTTTTGTTTCTTTTTTTATTTTTATTTTAGGCCTTTATTTGAGGTTTGTTGATTGGGATTGAAAGCGTTGATGGAATAAAGGATTTTTCCGTCAATTCGTATCAAGGAAAAGGGTACAGAGATACTACATGGAAGTTGTCTCACCTATAAATGATGATGATAAGATAATATTTTTGGGTGTTTGGAGTTTCCAGGCGTCCATAGGCTACAGTGACTGCTTACTATCAGGCGAGATTTATAGGTACTTGTTTGCCACCGACTTGGTATTATAAATATATGTATATATAAAAACCTGCATGTAACTAAATATTACATGTAGGTATGTGTGTTCATAGAGCATAGTATAGTTTTTAACCGCGCCGTTAAAAAAAATATATTTTTAAACAAAAAATAACCGACTTCACTTAGCCTCCACCTATCAGCAAATGCCCGAGGTACTGTAAAAAAATACTCAAGTCACTATAGGTTAGCCTATAATATTTGAAGAGTTCCCTCGATTTCTCCAGGATCCCATCATCAGATCCTGACACGATGACAATGGGACCAACTGTGAAGTATACTCTTTCAAACAAAAAAATCCAAATCGGTCCAGCCGAAATCTTGAAATAGGTTGAAAAGTTGTACCTAATATACGTATTATACAAAAGTCATCAAAATTACGGTAATTAATATGAGCTAAATTCTCTATAAGTAAAGCTTAACTAGCTCGATAAGCTTTGAGTCTGTAATTACAGATAAGTATCATGAAATCCATCTAAAGAAAAGTTTCGAAATTACTAAATGTATTATCTGTAGGTACCTAATCCTCGTATAGGTAGGTATCTACGAGTATTCAGTTATTCAACCTAAAGATTTTCATCCAGCCCTAAATTGTTCCAAATTAGCATAAACCTGACCGAAAAATCTGAATAATGCTGAACGTGTTCGCGGCTCAATAAATACCTTCCGATCTCGTTATTTACAGCTATAACCTCTCAAGCCGCCTGCCTTCCTGGCCTTGGCCTTTTATGACTCTTTAAATGTACAGTTACCAAAAACAGAACTTGATTAATCATTGCACAAAAAATCTTTTAAGTGCGAAATGCATAAGGAATAAGGCGAAATCTACTTAAGGCTCCTTATTCCCTAAAAGGTCGAAAAACTCTATTAATGAAAAAGCCGCATAAAATGCTATTTATAAGATAGTTTGAAGTATTAGTAATACAAAAAAAATATTTTGAACCATGTTTATTATTATTAAGTACCCAAAAATACGATTCTTACAAAAAGTGTCCTGTGAAGTGTGATTTAAGTGTCATTTTTAAAAATTCATAGTAATTTGAAATTTACTGCTATAGTAATGTTTTTTTTTATCGTGATAGAAATATAGTTTAACTTTGCAATGGTAATATTTTTAGGGCAAAATATTCATAGGGTTTTCGTGGAAAAAATGAAATGTAACCGTGTTTTCATCAAAAAACTGTCATATAATCAGAAGGTATTTTGTCGATTATCCAAGATGAATCTTCGATTTTTATTGCCATGGCCGTCTCATACATGATATACTCAATTGAATGTAATTCAAATTGAATAAGAATTTTTACCCTTTTTTGCGTAATCTGAAAATGAACGGTACACCTAACTGGAAAATCCGGAAAGACCTTCCAAGACAACCAATTTTTTTCATATTTCACTCGTTAAAATGTAATATTTGCTCCGATGGCCGTCTAGATAAAGAAATGAACTATTATGTGCATCAATAGTTGATTTAAAAAAAACTTTGTATTTTCGCCATAGCCTTCGAAGAAAATGAAGCATTTTGTGAAATTCGCGCGTTTTGGGAATAAGGCCTCTTAAATTAGAAATTAGAAAAAAAAAAAATTTAAGCAATGTTGCTGCTGCTATCATTTTTACTACCTATCGGCTTTGTCGGGTAAGTTCCTTAATTTCGTCATAGTTCGACAAGTGATTACAGCTACCTACCCTCTCATTTAGTTAATTTATGATTTGTATGTTTCCAACAAACACAACAAAGTGATAGATGAATTAAAACTATTAATTCAATGAAGCTTGTTACAATTTTTTGAATAAGCGGATAAGTTTAAAGGAAATACATTTTTAAAATTGTCTTCGGTTGCCGCGATAGTTATTCATGAAATAAAACAATTAAAAACGGATTTTATCGCGTGTATTGAGCTTAAATTACATCCCGACGTTTCGAACACTTTACAGCGTTCGTGGTCAACGAGTCGACCCGTTGACCACGAACGCTGTAAAGTGTTATGCCCAAATGCCATCCCTCTCCTATGAAACTTCATCCCTCTCCAACCAGGAGGAATGGCATTAAAATTTTACGAGTCGACCCGTTGACCACGAACGCTGTAAAGTGTTCGAAACGTCGGGATGTAATTTAAGCTCAATACACGCGATAAAATCCGTTTTTAATTGTTTTATTTCAGAAATACATTTTTATTTGTCAGCGCTACAGCAGAGCTACTATCTACTTAAAATAAACGCTTGGAGACAAATCGCGTGACTGCCAAGGCGGCTACAGCACGATTGGGACACCGGTGTTACAGGTTGTATGATACTTTCACTTAAATCAAGCGAAAGTAGACCGTCACGTCAACATCATAAAAGCTTTGACAAGAGCAAACTTATCTAAATTTTATTTTATTACTTTATTCAGTAAGCCATGAGTAAGCCGAATAAAAACCATTGCCGCGTTATTCGACAGTTTATCATTTAAAAATGGAATAGGTGTTTTAAATTACGAAACCGCTAGTTGAGAACTTGAGAATTTCGAAAGTGAATTTTACAGTAGTTTGGTAAGTAGCTATTGTAACTTCGTCTCTTTCTTTTGATGTTGTTTCTAGAAATTCCATAACATTTTACACATATACTTTTGGTTGGACTGAAAGAAGGTAGACGTCTCGTCACTGTACCAGTACATGCCATCTTTAAGCTTAAGTCATTACTCATTAGCAATAAAGGTGACAGCGGGGTGTCAACTATTAGGTATTAGCTTGTCGATTACTACGAATTTTACATTAGGTATATAAATTATTACTCAATTTAATTAGGCAGACCAAACAATAGTTGGAAACATCAGCCAAAGGTCTAGCGGAGAAAACAAAGGGGGATTAAATAATTTGATCCAAAAATATTGGCACTACTTGAATAAGAAATGTATGTTTTAGAAAAAAAAATTAATCATTAGTCATTCAATCATAAAATGTAACCTAGGCGACTCCAGTGCCCTCTCTGCTTAATAATGCCACCACCTGTCCGTACGCTATATATAATATTTAATCAGTATTTATATAACAGTAACAGTACCTATCACGTGTGACCCAGAAGCGAAATCCTCGAGCGCAACTGACAAAAGTGACAACTACATTATTTATCCAAATGTATTCTTGTGACTCTCTTTTTGGTAAAGGCACTCGATCGATAAAACGTATTTTAGTCTAGTACACGAACAAAATCAGCTTCGATAACTCACAAGTGGCCAGTTTTTTGTAGTCGGTTAGAATACTCTGAGAACTAGTCCTTATAAAAAAATATATCGGATTTTGGTGTAGATTTAGGTATAGAGTAGGTATTTGTTAACAGGCCTTCTTAATTCAAGGTAAGATTATACAAGTGGCATTTTTCTTCATGACATAATAGTATTTGACTGTTTGAACATCGGCTGTCATTTAATAACGTATTTTTCAACAGATTAATTAATTATAATGTAAAACGTAAAATAAAATCATATTTCCACAAAAACATTTTTCAAGTGTTTTATGATGACTGCATTGTATTGAAAGCTGTGTAAAGTAACTATCATGTTTAAATTATAATAGATTCATCAATAGATTGATTTTATTACAGCATTTGAATTTTAAAAGCGTTGTCTTGACCATAAAAGAAATCTCCGAAATTTTCAAGTCAGCGTGTTTAGTTTATTATTATTATAGTAATGTTTATTAAAAAGAAATAACGAATTTATCAATCGCTGTATGTTTTATGAACTTATCAGTTCAATTCGTAATTTGAACGCATGGAGATTGGCGCGGGAGTCTTGTGCGCAGTAGGCAGCGCGAGCGGGTCCACCAATCACGACGCGCCGTGTCACTGAACCCCGATGGCGATGATCCTCTCAAACAAAACAAAATGTCGAAGATAAGTGCATTTTGTGGTCAATTATTGAATTTTACATGGACATGTATATTTATGTTTTGTGCCGAATTCAAATAGCTGTCTGTGGTGTTGTGGATTCAAATAGCTTTCATATACGATATGAATATTATATTACTTATCCCAGTAGTGGATCGACAAGTTTAAAGAAGTAAATTGTAAGTCTTATCGTTTATTGATATTTTTGTTAAGTATATTCTCACCTGTCTCCACCTGTGGTCACGTGGGTTAGGCGCAGATGGAAAACAAATTGTTCCCTTCGGTCCACGGTGGGCATAGATGGGAAAAGTTACATTGAAAGGCTGTTATCGTTTATTAATGAATGTCTTTGATTAGATGTTTAAATTAAATAAGTTATTCCAGTGGATTGACTAGTTCAACTAAATAAATATGAAAGACTGTAATCGTTAATTGATGCCGTTACTTAAGATGTTCCTTAATTTGTACAGTCAGCAGCAGAAGTAGCTTAACGGGGAGGTGTTCAAAAATTTCTTGACACTACTTTATTGTTAAGAGAATAAGAGTGAGTGAACGTAATTTTGAATACCTCACCTACTAAGCTGCTTCTGCTACTGACTAGGCCAGTTGTAAATGACTTGGTCAAACAAATAAATATGCAAAGTTGTTATCGTTCATTCAGTCTTCCTTTAGATATTACATAACTTCGACTGGCTTGTTTAGTTAAAAATAATAAATAACATAATTTATTGTGAAACTTACAGTAGCCGAGCTAGTATCTCGTTAATATAAATATTTTTGATACTTGCATCAAGAGATACTGCTCTTCCACAGATGGTAGGTTACAATGATAATGATAATAGTTTCAGTGACCACGAGGCAACCGGATGGCTCGCGGTATTTAAGCTCCTGAAGTGATGAGGAACCGCCCTGTGCAACCCGAACTGTACCAACTTGGACTGGAGCAGAAATAGAGGGGGAGAGCAAAAAAAATTTTTTTATCGCGAGGCAACCGATTGAAACAGCGTTTGCTTGAAAGAATGTACCCTGGTTATATAACAAAATTTTAATGCCATTCCTCCTGGTTGGAGAGGGATGAAGTTTCATAGGAGAGGGATGGCATTTGGGCATATCGTTTTCCACATAACACAAAACTCATAAAACAAATGCCATCCGATTTCAAGGATTGTAAGTGCGTTTTTCCTAAGTTCTCCTCCACCGATCGAAAAATTCACCTTGCGTCCGACTTCCAACTCTGATGGTTCGATACCTGCCCGGCCTGGGTGGATGGCAATTTGTTTCCGGTGTCTGTCTGTGATGAAGAACAAGCATGCTAAATTTCAAGCGGTTACCTGACATTTTTTTCGATCTCGTACAGGGAACCAGTCCAACCAGGAGGGATCGCAATAAAATTTTGTTGTATAACCAGCGTACATTCTTTCAGGCAACCGCTGTTTCAATCGGTTGCCTCGCGATAAAAATAAATTTTTGCACCCCGCCCCCCCCCCTCTATTTCCGCTCCAGTCCAAGTTGGGTCAGTTCAGGTTGCACAGGGCGATTCCTCATCACTTCAGGAGCTTAAATACCGCGAGCCATCCGGTTGCCTCGCGGTCACTGAAACTACGCGTCATTGCTTTAACTAGAAGTCCAGGGACTAATGTACGAAATAAGGGAGCGTCCATTAATCGCGTCATACGTTTTTGGCTTGTTTTAGACCCTCCCCCATGGTGATCTTTGGTGATATTTTCAGGACCCCTCCCCCCCCTGTCCAATATGACGTGTAATTTTTTGCTAACTAAAGTAAGTACAGTTTTCCAACACGTGAACCTACTAACGTAACGTACGTACACGTAAAGGGTAAAAAAATGAAACTACATGAAAAAATAAAATTATTATCTTTAATAGAAAAAAACCGGCCATGTGCGTGTCGGACCACGCGGTTTCGTACCTACTATCGAAAATAGTAATATCAAAAGGTCGTATCTGCGTATGAAATGAGTTTTTAGGAGATAACTCAATAATTCCTAAACCGTAAAAAAAATTGAGATTATTCTTCTCAATTTTTTTCATATTTTTTGGGATCTCCGGTTCAAGGGGGAACACAAGCTTTTTAAACTTACGGGGTGATTTTTTCTTCAAACAGACCTCAATGTTATTTTGAAAGACCTATCGAGACATGACGATATTTAGTAAAAAAAAATTTTTGACAAATAATTACATGTATATCTTTTTTAGCAATTTTACTACAAAACTAAGTAGCGGCATACAAAAACACACCTCATATTTAAATATTTATACGAAAATACGTATCTTACGTTTTATAGTTTCCGAGTAAAATGGCTGTGATATACGGACGGACGGACGGACAGACGGACATAACGAAACTATAAGCGTTACGTTTTTGCCACTTTGGCTACAGAACCCTAAAAACCTACTTCACAAAATATTATGTCAAATGTCATTAAAAAATATTAACAATCATATTGCTAGTGCTAGTGCAATTTTACTCTGCTTTTGACAGATTGATTCATATAAAAGTTGATAATTTTTATATTATTGACCATAATATAGTAAAGCACAAGGAACAAAAAAATTACACGTGATATGTGTCCAGACCCCCCTCCCCCCTGTGGTGATCATTGGTGATTTTTTCTTGACCCCCTCCCCCCCTATACAATATGACGCGATTAATGGACGCCCCCTAATTGGGTGTAAGCGTAAATTAAAATAAATAAATATAAAAGACTGTTATCGTTTAATGATGCCGTTACTTAAGATGTTACATAAGTTGTACAGTCCGCAGCAGAAATAGGTAAACGGAAAAGGGATTCAAAATGATCTTGACACTACTTTATTACATAACTTGTACCAGTTGTAAATTGACTAAATCAAACAAATAAATATGAAAAGTTGTTATCGTTTATTAACTAATGTCTTTGTTTAGATGTTACATAATGTATTCCAGTAGTGTATTGACTAGTAAAATAAATCAATATGAAAGACTTATCGTTTATTGATACCCTTATACGCTGTATTCCTATCGGTTCGTCACATGTGGTGTGGAAAAATGGAAATACACTCTTAGTTTAGATGTCACAAAACTTGTTCGAGCAGTAAATAATAAATCTATACATATAATAATAATAAATATTATGGGACAACCTTACACAAATCAACCTAGTCCCACAGCTTACTCAATAAGACTTATGTTGTAGTTGTAGTTACTAGGCGACGATACGAGTACATACAACGTGTTACTTGAGCAACTAAAAACCCCAGACCGCCAAATGACTTTTATTATTGCTAATTAATCTCGAGTATTTATTTTTCAACCAGTTACTTATTTTGAAAGATATTCGTATGTTTCGTTTTCCTTGCAATTCTATTCAATTGTTAACTATACATTTGTTGCGTTGTTGTCACATCTCTACATGTGTAATGTCATGTCAACCTATCAACCCACTTTGTCAATTTGTATGACATGACATCAGATGATATACTTTGACAATTACAACCCATATAACGGCCTCCTAGCCTAGTCGGTAGTGACCCTGCTTACGAAGCAGGAGGTCCCGGGTTCGAATTCTGGTCAGGGCATTTATTTGTGTGTTTATCACAGATATTTGTTCCTGAGTTATGGATGTTTTCTATGTATTTAAGTATTTATACGTATATATCTATTATATATATCGTCGCCTAGTACCCACAATATTATTGAGCTTATTGAGCCTTATTGAGCTTACTGTGGGACTAGGTTTATTTGTGTAAGATTGTCCCATAATATTTGTTTTATATGACACTATGTACAGTGAAAAAACAAGTTTGTCAAAGCTGCCAGCCTTTATTAAATAGTCAACCTCTATCTCCTAACCTCTCGATAAAATAGTAAACTGTAGTATTAGAAACTTTTAGACTCAACGCGTGTAAAATTGGAAAATTAAAGAAAAAGTATACCCATGTTAAGATATACTGCAATCGATTCCACTCTAGATTCCTAACAAACAGTTTTTAGGTTTCTAGTCTTGGGTATAACACGTTGTATAATAGATAAATACTTATAAATACTTAAATACATAGAAAGCATCCATGACTCAGGAACGTGATAAACACGCAAATAAATACCTTATTCAGGATTCGAATCCGGGACTTCTTGCTTCATAGGCAGTGTCACTACCGACTAGGCTAGGAAGACGTTAAAGCAGTAAGTTGATTAAATCATACTAATGAATATAGATGGCTGTTATTCGTTTACTGATATAGTCAGTTCGGGTTGCACAGGGCGGTTCCGCAACACTTCGGGAGCTCAAATACCGCAACCCATCTGGTTGCCTCTCGGACACCATAACTACGCGCCATGGCTTTAACTAATATCTTTGTTTAAAATGTTACATAATCATGTTTCCATCTGTGCCCGCTGGGAACCGATGGAAATATTTCCCTCCAATGTATATAGGAAGGGGTAAAAAAATCTTTCCATCTCCTCGCACATAAAAAGCCATATGGGAGCAGGTGAAAATGTTTTATTCCGCTATTAGATGTATTCCCATCTGCCCCGGCTTCGCATGACCAAGGCGGGCATAGATGAGATGGGAACAACTCCTCTCGTTCGACGTCAGTACCCGCCGGGAACATAGGTAGCTATTCCCACATGTGCCCGCTAGGGACCGATGGGAATAGTTCCCTTCATGTAAAAATAGTAGGAGGCAATATAAACTTTCTATCTACTCCCACATCAGTCATGTGGGAGCAGGTGGGATTTTTTTTATTCCCGTATTAGATTTATTATCTGTTCCCACCGCGCATGACCTTCATCAAGGCCAGCGCACATGCGAATGACTCCTCTCGTTCGACGTCTGTACCCGCCAGGAACGGATGAAAATACACCAATTTCCATCTGTGCCCGCTGGGAACCGATAGGAATATTTCCCTCCATATGAATATAGGAAGAGGCAAAAAAACTTTCCATCTCCTCGCACATAAAAAGCCATATGGGAGCAGGTGGGAATGTTTTATTCTGCTATTAGGTGTATTGACAGTTTTTTTCCTTCCCATTCTTATTTCGTTTCACCAAATCATTATAAATGTAAATATATAGTTTCAAAGTCACTTATAACTAAGAAGGATTGAAATATCGCAACTTCAAAAATACCAGTTTTTTACATTTTATACCTAAGCCAGCAATGTGGTACTCAACCAGTTTAACATCATACTCGAGTACATGCATAAGAGAAAAAAAGAACGTGTCATGAAAGAAGAAGTGACAATATGACTAATAGGTACATACGGGAACGCCTTTTTACGTATAAAAATGAAATAACTCACTGAGCTGTTGTAATACCTTTATATTATACTCTCCAACTAAAAAATTAAATCGTTATCAAAGCTCAAAACTGTTTGCATTCTGGGCAGTACTATTATTTACTCTGTGCCCTAAACTAAACCAAACGTCCAGATACAATATTCGCGTACCTACTGGTTTACCATGGAAACAGCGCAGCGGCCGGGCAACGGCGCACGGCGAACAGGCAACGTCGCGTGCGCGTAATGATTGGTTCCGCCGCTAGCGCCATGACGGCTGCCATAATCTCCGCGCGTTTGAATTAAGTTAAGAACTGATAAGTAAAAAAAACTGGGAGCGATTGATGGATTTGTTATAATTTTGGTGCAAGCTTTAGTAACATGATAATGAACACAACGCGTTGACTTGAAAATTTCGAGATTTCTTTTATGCCTATTAGAACGCTTTTAAAATTCAATTGTTAATTAAAATTTAAGCGATTGAATAATGTGTTATAAATCAAACCCATTACTTGCCTTCAATAGGTTTTAATATATTTCAGTTGCCATATAACACTTTAATTATCTTTTGGAGGGAGTATATATTTTTTATTTGTTTTAAAAACGGCTATCGATAAATCTGTTAGTAAATGTCAGGGGACATTCATATAGTTAAATACGATAATCTAAAGAAAAGAAATACCACTCGAATTATCTTTTGTTAAACTTATAAATGTCGCTAACAAATTTATTTTTAATACCTACAGCGACCTCAAAAACAGTTAGAAAAAAATTTTCGCCATTAGTGCTCAGTGTACTCTTACTGATACCAAAAAAAATCGGACTTGTGAGTTATGTTTTTTTCAGGGCAATTTTACCGTTCCCGTACTCCACTATTTGCGTATTCTCTGCTTAGGAAATGTAAGTCAAAGTTTGATCGTCAACTAACAAATGTTGGAGAAGTCATTGTCAAAGTCGTTTTAATGCCATTGTTATCAGCTAAGTTGACGATCACAAATGCATACTATTGAGCATTTCTGTTCCAATAGTGCAGCAATTTCGTTTGTAGATTGAAACGTTTCTATTCGTTTTCACACCAAAGAACAAGTTGATTTAAGCTACAATATTTGCTTATCTTAGTGCTTTTTATATCGTTTATTTATATGTTATTATGGTATGTTACTCTTGCGTGTAATGAACCTAAGATAATTGGTGGGGTTTATATCAGGAGCAAATTTTAAACTAATGACTAACTTCAGTACAATTATAACATAGAATTTCGTATCGGAGACTGTCTTGTAGAAATAAAGTACAATATTCGCTTTACCTAGAGACAGATAGAAAACACACAATACCTAAACTAGAAAATTGAACCTTGAATTTTGGAACCTATATTCATCAAATCGCATCGAGGAAGGTTTACTGGAAATTCAACACCTTCACAACACACTTAAAGAAAATTCTGATTGGCCGTATGGTGGTAGAGAATACCTTGAGGCCATGTCCGCCATTGGCACTTATTTTTGTTGTGCAAAGTAAAGTTAAAATAAAACAATAAACATCTAAGGGTGAAATAGATTGACATCTATATTATACTTCGGAAAAAAGTGACCAAGTCCTCCGGTGTCCGAGGCCAGATTTGAACTGGCGTATTCAGCTTTCGCGGCTGACGCCCTGACCACTAGACCACCCAGTCACGGCGGATCTTGTCGAATTTTCTCAAGTATATGCAATCTCTAAATTTGAAAAGGCCGTTGCAAATCAAAAAAATATTCAACAAAATAATTTGATTTGCTTAAAGAGTCAAAGACCTAAGGGGTTGGAAGTTTTTAACGACACCTAGGCGGAAGAAGCTGCGGGGGAGTCTAGTACATTATGAATTTATCTTATGCACGTAAAATATTAGGTACTTACGTAGTATAAATTCATGCCATATAATCTACATTAAACTTCTAATCGAAGGCTAAGACCGCAAACTCAAACCAAAAACATCGAAATAAATGAAGCCCTAAACAATTTAACTTTTAAAACGTTTTTCCCGGACGTTGTGAAACATTTTTTCAGACATAAAACGTGAATCCGGAATGCTCTGGAGGATTTCTTCAAACCTCTTCGGGTGACAGCTTGAGTGCCTAGTCTGAAGATCATAATGGTGGCCAGATTATTTTTGCAGAGATATACATACACCTTGGATATGTTTCTAGTTTGTAAATTACAGACAGTTTATATACCAATATTTGTTTTACTAAGCTAAAAAGGCACTTTTTATTTTTTCAAAAGTTTGTATTTTTAATATATTCTCGTATATATATATATAAGGTAGGTACGTTGTTATAAAATCAGACCATAATGGTTTGCTAAATTATTTTTACAGAGAACACCTTGGATATATATTTCTAGACTGTGACTGACAGACAGTTATGTACCTTATGTATATTTTTCCAAGTTTGATGAGAGAGCTTCGAGAAATTGATTTTTTCACAACGTTTATACAAGATATTCTGATAGGTTTATACGCTCTGTTTAAAGTGATTTCCATTTTTTTATTTCCAATAAAAGTATGGTACAATTTACAAGAATATCAGTAAATATCAGTTTCGCCAAACATTAAAGTTTATCGGCGATGGTAACACTCACTTCCAGTTTTTGTACCAGGTTTTCTTATCCTATGACCTTAGTACCTAATCTTTTTGCTTTACTTTATACAATATCTCGTATGACTTAATCATTATAAATAATGTTGAAACGCCTTTTATAAGACTTAACCTTTGTAATTTCATTTGGCTATAATAACTAAATCATTTTATTTCAATCAGGTACCTATCAAATTACTATTAACGAAAAGAAAAGAATATTGCGTTATTAAAAGCATCTTACAACTAGAAAGACGCTACACATTGGGGAGGATTTACAAACGTAAAATCTGATATCAATAATAATGCCAATATTAGTGCATTTCTTGCGCATAAAACTACGCTAGAACAAGCGCGACGCACGCAAATATTGTTGTGATATAAATTTGCACGTATTATTTAGTAAAATACACAAACGAAACTTCTCCTCAGGTGTGACACATCTTGATTTTAACTCAATTTTATTCTAATTAAAATCAAGGGCCTACTTTACAGTTAATTAATAAACATTATTATGTACCGTCTAGGTAATATCAAGGCGAAACCTGATGAGATGAGTGTTTTGGGCTCAACATATTTCCAAATCTTCGAAAATAATTGACAATTTGACGTGTTTAAATTTTTTTCATGTTGCTATTAATACATTTCAGGACTGACCATAGAACTTGGCACCCATTTAGATCTCACTTCTTTTGTCATTGAAGTCAACAACCAAGGCATATATAATATATTGAACTTGGTTCCCATTTCAGATTTATGTTTTTGATGGGATATTATGCACTCTATTATTTTAAGGGTTAAATATTTGCTCCAGTTACATACACCTTGTATATCAAATAGTTTACAGAGTGCAGTCAATTTGTGTTATACATCGAACTAACTAACCTGATTGGTCTATATTTCGTCATCGTCAATATCGTTAGATAGGGTGTTATTGCTATAGCTGCGAGTCGAACGGTCAGGCGAACCATTACAACTACTCTCTTAGATATAGCTCTTGCCCTTGACACACCGACAAACTATTCATCGAATATAATTGCAACGACAACGTTTGAAATATTTCTATGTGAATATTTTAGAATCGAATAGAATAGAAATAGTTTATTCGTAAACACATATGCATAAGAGAAATAAAAGGAAAGAATACATAAAACGAGAAAGTGCCACGAAATGGACTCATCTCAGCATGATGTTGGCGGTTGTCAGCGTTGAATGGCGCTGATCTTCCGATGAGACCATATGAAGTTATTTCTCTTTGGCACATCAAACCACTTTTTATTGCATACAAAATTGATGAAGTCATGACGATAAAACTAAGGAACTCTATAAATAAGATGACAAATTAAAGAGAAAATAATTATATCCTAAATAAACACAGCAAGATCAGCTCCCGTCCATGGTCTCACTACACCAGGGGGCTTAGCCAACATGGCAATCGTTAACGCTCCGTGGCGTAGCGTAGTCATCTCTCTTTATCACTTTTCTGTATTAGCGCGACAGTGACAGTTGCGTTTGGTTCCCTACGGAGCGTAAATGATTGGCACGTTGGCTAGGCCTTCTGACATGCTCTGCAAATGCTCGCCCAATGACTTGCAATGGTCATTACGCGCGCTCGACTCGCTTTGGTTCTATAGGTGATAGGAACATGACCTAGGCTAGGGCATCAATCAAATTAGGGTGCTAAGTGAACCTGAATGACAGTACCCATCTGCCTTCCCGTTCTATCACGACGGGTGCGAGAGACGAGTCTTGTATGTAGCTAGTTGGGTAATTTACCGTAAATGATAGGTTGGGAGGTCGTGGTTCGTAAGTGAATAAAAAAAGAAAGTTTTTAAAGAATCCGCTCTAAATACATTTTGGAACATTCATGACTTTAGAAACGAAACAAGTCTATATTTTTTTATTCCCGTCGTGAACAAACATAGTATTAGCAAATAGCGACCGTGCAGGACCCTCATTCTCACGTGCAATGCAATCGCTTCTGCAGGACTATTAGTAGCGTGGTCTTCAAATCTCTACCAACGACATTGGACTACAGGTCTGTCTTAGACTGGTTATCTGAAAGGTCAGACTACACATTAAAGGCTACAAATATTTGTCCCAACTTCCACGGTCAAACAAGCGGCATACATATTTCAAAGTATTCCGTCTTGCCCTTGTACCTGACTTTTTGTTGCGATGTTATGTTATATGTTGAGTGGGCATTTGATACTGCTCAAACTATTTTTAAATTCGCAATTAAGTAAAATCCGACCACGCTTATTCTGCATGTTACACTTTGCAGCGGTAAAACGTGAAACTGCCTCCGTAAATGTCATTTTTTCTCATTATTTGACGTTTATGCTACTTTCCACATTTTACGACTTGCGAATTCGGTGCAGTCATGGTGGTCTGACTTACCTATTATACGTTCTTATCTTTATCTAGTTTATCTAACTATGTATGTTGGTTTATCACTATCAGTAACAGTTTGGTAAAGTTATGTAAAGACGGGATTCATTTTTTGTCAGACTTCTGTGGGTATCAGCATCAGCTATCGGTTACGTCTAACTTACAACAAAAAAAAGAAAATTTTATTGAGAAATAAAATTTATACCCGCCTATGCGGTATATCAGAAAGTGCAAAATATTGCAAAACATGAACATATTAAAAACAAGGCAAACATTAACTTATAGATATTTTATTCAATTTGGTTAATCATTATTCAAAAATACGTATTCATTTGCAGGTAAATACAGTCTTTCATTAAAGTTCAAACAAACTAATTGCGAATATAATCCATTAAAATTAAAATGACGTGAACAACGAAAATAGTAACTTTGGTTCATAGTTGCACCGACTATTAAAACTATTAATTATGCACACTGAATTTGGCTACCGAAACTTTATTGTCGGACTAATTTGTGTAAACATGAACGATAAATGTATGTATGCGTATGGTCCAGAAACATTCAGAATAATTAATTCAGTTACATAGTTTAGCAACTTACCTTTTAAACTCAAATGGATGTCATATCAGAGGAAAAAGTGACTATCCCTTCGCTGCTCAGGGCTGCGTATTTACTAAAATAATTTGATTTGTTCAAAAGAACAAACAACAAGAGTTCAATTTGCATTTTAATTAAAATCTACATTTGATCTTTAACTATTATTATTAATAATAATAACAGTAAAATACATATTACTTGAAACTTTGATTGTTCCATTAACAAATAACCTAATTGGGCATATCAAATACCAATTATATTATAAAAATACCGCAATGAATTCATCGTAACAAAATACCTTTAGTAATGAAAAGTAAACGTACAAAATTAACAAAAAGCTCCACGGTAGAGCGACAAGGTCCCTCAGAAAGATTTTATAAATTCACAAGTAACTCTTTGTCAAAGGACCGTTTTCCGGAACTAGGCTACTTCGCTATAATGACAGAGTTAACTTCAGGCTCTTTTACAGTTTACTTTAAATTGACAAGGGCATAAAGAGATACTGTTTTGTGGGTACATATGCTGTTTTGGAGCAGGGTTAGAAAATCGTTATTTAATCGTTACTGAAAAATGAGAACAAGTGTGTTTCTATCAAGTAGAGTGTACGATCCGTACTAAGGTTTTTATATTGCATCCGTCAGGAACTTTCTGTTATGTAGCAAAACATTTTTGAATTTAAGTTGATACAGTCAGCAACAAAAGTATGCCTTTATAAATACAGTGTTTATAGATACAAGCTTAATAAACATGTGCCGAATTTCATACTCGCTAATTTACGCAAATGTGGAATAAATATGTAATGCAAATAGCATAATTAAAACCCTGTAAGTCATCAAGGGCTTCCATAATTAACATACCGGAAAACGAGAACTACACGTGGAACTTATGACGTCAGTGACTTCATCCTGTTCTCGAGTATTTGTATTATTACAGTAGACCCCGCTTAAAGAGGATCACGTTTCATACGATTTTTTCGTGTAATACGCCATTAACTGCCTCCTAGCCTAGTCGGTAGTGACCCTGCCTATGAAGCAGGAGGTCCCGGGTTCGAATCCTGGTCAGGGTATTTATTTGTGTGTTCATCGCGGATATTTGTTCCTGAGTTATGGATGTTTCTATGTATTTAAGTATTTATCTATCTATCTATTAGATATATCGTCACCTAGTACCTACAACACAAGCCTTATTGAGCTTACTGTGGGACTAGGTTGATTTGTGTAAGATTGTCCCATAATATTAATTAATTTATAGTATCTTTAGGTATTAATCTGACACAGAAGTAACCTTCTTAATTCATTTTTTTTCGTTTGTATTTTTCTTTTACTTTAATCCCACCATCTTTCTAATATAAACACTACTCTTATACGTAGTCTCGCACACCTGTTTCAGAGATCACGTAATTATTTATGAAGGTATTATCTGTTACAAATATCCAGCAGGTATTTTTAGTTGCAAACGTAGAGCGACGATACTACGTAGTTAGAATAGTGTACCTACACCTAACCTCTGTTGAAGTTTACAAGTCTCCGAGTCAGGGCTGGAAATGAATCCGCAGTAAACACCGAAGCAATATTGGGACTTCGAGACAACTTTTGTCAATGAAGATAGTGCCTTTGTTTCTTAAAGTTTTTGAAATCTCATTATAGATTTTAAAACCAAGAAGTTTTCCAGATAAATAAAAACAGTTTCTGAATTTTAACTGCAAACAAATTTTAAAGGTTAATTTTGGTATTTGAGTCAATGCCGTTTGAATAACTATTTAATAAAGGTAGGTACTTTTATACATAAATTATTAGAATGTCTGCGGTCCGCTAATTCTAAATCTCTACAAAACTTTCCAAACAAAGTCGTAAGTTTTATTTATTTATTTAATCGTATGGCATTTCAGTCGTTTAGAGTGTAATGTTTAAATTCTGCATCCATTGGATTACGTCGTTGTCGAGGGTTAACAAGTCTGCTGGATCGCCGTCGTATTTACGGAGTACACAGTCCCGGACAAAGTCGTAAGTAAAATCATTATTCATAGTAAAAACTACACTTGTATGGCTTCTTTGAAAATTTTGTGTATTATCCTTGTCCAGGAATATAATAAATAGTAACCGTAAAATTCGGGTTTCGGTAACCTGCCATAAAATTAAAAGAAAGATATGCCATTAAGAAATTAAAAAGCCATTAAGTAAATTGTTTTCAGTTTACTTCAGTCGCATCTGTCTCATGGTAATGAGACCGACTTTACTTAAAATTACTTCATTCTGCATTTCAGAACTGCAGAGTGTATATAATAGGTACGTATATTCGGCGTCAATAGAAATATAAAATAACGTATCAAACGCATTTATTTTCATTGCTTCGCAATCACGCAATTTAAACATTAATCATGTGCCGTACTCTTGTTTTAAAATACACATACATACAATACATTGAAAACACAATCTATCTCAAATATAACTCAAACACACAACAAATAATCAACCAAAATTAAAGTTGTATTGGAGTTGCATCGGAATATTCTGATTCAGACGTTTAGCTGACTGTATTACATAGTTAATGTATTGGAGTTGTATTGAAATTAGATCGTATCTATGTAAATGTGTTTTAAAGTTAGAATACGGCCCCATGGTTAAATTGTCAGCTTATACATATAAACTTGTTATTTATATTCGTTTCCAGTAAAAATATACGAGTATTTCAGTGAAAACGAATTTCGTTACTAATATTTTGTCATGTGTCGAATTTTTTTTTGCTTAGAAACAGCCATATTTGTTTACCTTATTTTGTTTTTCTATTGACGCTGAATATATATCTATTTAATTGTCTATTTAAGACCAGCATTTCTTGTGCACGCTCAAACTATTATTTTCTATGGTCTTGCGGATTCTAATGTGCGTGAGTGTTGTGATTAGGGATTCCAATAGGTTATTTTTAGTATAAAAAAAACGGTTTTATCCAAAATTCCTTTTTTTTTATTTACATAAAAATAACCGAGTTGCGTATATAAACGTATATCTTGAGCGTCAAACGGTTTATTAGCGACTTTGGTTGTCAAAATAACTTAATCATTTCGATGTTATTTTGATGTCAAAATAAGATCGTATCGATAAACAATCCGTAACAAATCAACATTTTATAGTTAGAATACTTCTAGTCGCGGTAATAACGATTTCGAAATACTTAAGACCGTTATTATGTTGATGTTGGCGTGTAAGCAAACCCTAGGATCAAACATTGTGAGACATTTAATCTCGGTAAGTTGGGCTAAGTCTTTAGTAATTGGTATAAGGGTGCTTTAGGTTCTTTGATATAGGCGTACCCCGCGCACCCACTTTAGAAATAATATCACTACACATTTTCATTAAGAGGTATCGCAGCTCTAAAATACAGTTTAGATGATATGTATGTCCTAGAGTTGTTATTAGGTATTATAACAGCATTTAAGACTGGAGTGCCAACAAAAAAATTGTTCATTTTTATTTAACAAAGACAATTTGTATATGTAGTATCCCGATTCACATTTGTACCTCCCATTAGTTGCACTAATTGTTGGGTTGGCTCGTTGGGTAGCCGACGTTCGGAAGGTTGCGGGTCACTTCTGGATGAAATTGGCACAGGACCGGGATGCTCAGCAGTGGGCGATAAAGGGCTGATGATGATGATGATGACTAATGGTTGCCACCACTATTCTCACTATACAAGTTGAAAATTTAATCACCAGTCATATTGAGCGAGGGGATTAGGTAGGTCATACTGAACAACTTTTACTATGGGACCAACTCCGAAATCGTGAAAAAATTTTCGGGTGTTTCATACATTTCAGCCGATCAGATGTCGTCGTTTGGAGAAGCCGAAATTCTGTTTTGGGATTTCGAGGTTGGTTCTTTAGTAAAAGTTGTTCAGTATGTACCTAATCACCTCGCTCAATATAACCGGTGGTTAAAATTTCACCGTGTATAGCCTGTATACGTGACAAACAGGCCTTTAATTATTGGAGGGTTGCATCACGCACCATCAATGAACTGGGAATGGGTATACATGCTATTTTACATCTACAGTGAGCAACAATAGTAGAAACTTCCACCCCCCTTTTCACCCCATTAAGGGATGATTTTTGGGATAAAACCTATCCTATGTCCTTTCTAAGGACTCAAAATATCTTCATACCAAATTTCATCTAAATCGGTTCAGCGGTTTAAGCGTGAAGACGTTACAAGCAGACAGACAGACAGACACACTTATTATAGTATGTTTTATTTTTAAATATGAACGAACGTGACGTTAACAGACGGGTTGGTGTAACCGATCCTTAGGCTGTCAAACACAGGCCCCCTTATTCATGAAATTTAGCAAATCTGTGAAAAATTTTGTTAGCCTAAGGTAAATGTACGCTTCAGCGAACGTGCCGTATCGCCGAATATATTCCATTTTAAGCTATAAGTCGATTACTTACAGCAGATACTACGTTGTGATATTTTTTTCTTTGAGCTACATACCTACCCCTACGAATACGCGTCAGAGACGGCCATGTTGGGGCTCAGTTGCGACATGACAACTGATCTAGTCGGTCGAGTGCCACTTTGTATGGGCGCCCTTAACAAAATCGTTAAGAAATCGCGTGTACTTCTTAAGATCATATAAACGTTTAAAACTATATGTGGGTTCCAAATTGTGGATTTAGAGTGGTGTTATTTAATAAGTTTATGTATTTTGGTATTTTAAGTAAATTTAGTGCAGTTATATTCTCAGAATTTGAGATAAATGTGAATCCGGTGATGTGTGACCCTACTTCTTTACTGGATGGTTTAACCGAACAGCGTACGGAATCAGGGAAAGCATATGTCTTTGAAATTATTTTTTTACTGATTTATTATAAACTATTAATATAAACTTGTTGACTTTTCAAATAATGAAAAGTATTTGTAATTTTATGAGCATTTACCGAACATCTATAGACAGTAAAGACTATAGTAAATCCGCGTTTGAAATCTTATAGTTTTACGACTTTTTGAGTTAAAAATAAGCCTTTCGACAAAGCTATCTTTAATATTTTGTTATAGTTATTTTACGGCAATATTAGTGAAGACTAAATACATGAACGGATTCGTAATCCTTCTAATTATTAGTTTCAATGTTAAATTTGTGGTTGTCACAATTGTTGCAATTTAGGTACTATTTTCAAAATTTGTTCGCGTATTAGGTTCCACATATTTTGCATGGTTTATTTACCGAATGCACGTTCGGTAAATCGTGCCCATAGTCTCTGCCACCGAATTCATATCTGCATCGGCCTCGTTTGTATTTGATAGACATTAAAATATCATTCTTATTTCTCTCACAGCTAGGTCGACATTAAAATGTATTATTTTTTCTGCCTTTTTATAAAGGCCAGCGCTTCTACCATTTAAACATATTCATGGGCCTGCTGTTGATAGGTCGTTTTGTATAATAATAAAATCAAATATTAAATTGTGTTTTTTATATTTTTAGATAAAATTTTACTTTTGAATTAATATTGTAAAAACTTCCATTACGTAAACACCCCAAAACACGATAATGATGTTTATGTATTATATTAAAATAATAGTTAGGTATTTTGAATAAATATAAAAAAAAAGGTTACTTTTGTTTTGTATGAAGTAATTCAGTAATGTATGGAGACGCAAATTTAGCGCATTTAGATGACATTATCTAAACAGTGAGACAGTTTAAGTTTGAGAATCGCTCAACACCATATTCCCATACATTTTTCTTCTAGTTCGGTAAAGTGGTCACCGAATTCGGTAATATATGCAAATCATGTTTCTTAGTTCGCTTAATGGTACAAATCAAGTAAGGCGGTCTAAAAAACTTTAAAAATATTTTTTAATTATGTCTAACCTTACAAATAATTTCTAAGTGCAATAACATGATTACAAATGTATTTAAGTTACCAGTATAGTATTGACAATAACCGTATGAAAATGCCAGACCTTATTAAAAAATGAAACGTACATCCAGGTCTTAAGCGTTCGTGGAAACGTACATTTACCTTATAAACACAAGTTCCAAAATGTCAAAGAGGTTATTTTATTAACATTTTAAAACAAACGTATTTTTTCCGCTACCGCGCCAAAACTTACACTAATCTGGCAGTATCAATAACCGCTTCAAAATAAAAGATAATAAACAACGTGAATAAAAGTCCAACTTGTAAAACTGCTAACTGTAAATAAGTAAGATGCATTGGTCGAGGGCTTGGCTGTAAGCCGAGAGCCGATTTGGCCTCGGCTTTCGGCCTCGGGTTGGCCTTCAGGCTGTGCCAAACTACCTGGCGCTGGGGCCAATCAGACTGAGCAGGACCTCAATTCGCCATGCACAGAGGTGCATAGTCCATTTTGAACTCGCGTAAGTATTCATGGAGGGATTGAAGGGATACTCAATAGTTGCTTAGTTCGTCACGATTAAACAGCGAACAATAAAATAACGTTTGGGGTTGTATGTATGCAGCCGCTTTTCATTTATACCTTTTGTAGGGTTCCGTAGCCAAAATAGCAAAAACGGAACCCTTATAGTATCGTCATGTCCGTCCGTGCCCGTCCGTCCGTATGTCACAGCCATTTCAGTCGGAAACTATAAGACGAATCTTAATAAAATTTACACATTAGATGTATTTAGTTAAATCGCAGAAAAAAAAAATTAGGGGAGCACTCCATAAATGTAACTAAATTAAAAAAAAAACGGAACCTTCCATTATGCGTGGTCCAACACGCACTTGGCCGGTTTTTTTTTATACCATGACGGTGGTGAACAAGCATATGGCACGGCAGTGAGATACGGCGAGCAGATATGTGTATACACCTACAATAAAGTAAAACTATAAAAGCGACCGATAATTGGCACTGAACTGAACAGTCAGCGTTTTTGGGCGTGCTAGCGATACCGATAATTTTGCGCGTTTCAATCAAGAGATTGAAATCGTTGATTGCGCACTTTGCTCGCAGCCTAATTTGGATGAAACTGAGCAGGGGTGTGCAAAATTTATTTGATCGCGGGTTTTTGGGACTTTAATCAGCTATATTGTGTGTTGGTCCCAATTAGTTACTGAAAAAATGGAAGTCCTTAAATTGGACGTAGTTTAGGGAAAAGGATCCAGTCTTAACTTCATGTCCAGTCGTAATTTTATGTCAATATTGTAAGTCATTTGTTCCAATGACAAATGTTTGAGGATGGATCCTTTTCGCTAAATGACGTACTTGACTTGTGTTTTTTCTAAGTTAAGTTATTAAGTCAAAATTATGTAGGCAACACAAAAAGCAGTAAGCAACTATAAAGAAAAACAATTACAAGCAAACTGATATTATAAACTTACATAGATGTTATGTATATACAAAGGAAAAAGTGACCTAGGTGCCCAGGATTGGGATCGAACCAGCGTCTTCTGCATTCGCGGCATTATGAGTTCATACGTTCAAAATGCGCCTAGCATTGACACAACGATTGCATATACACGGGAAAATTCGACCGGTGCCGCTGTAACCCGGGTAGCCTAGTGGTTAGTGTGTCTGCCGTGAATGCAGAAGACGCTCTGATACGATCCCAGCCCTTTGTATATGACATCTATATAAGTTTATAATTTATATAGTAATAGTAAATAAACAAATCAAAATATATATTAAAATATTTTGATTTGTTCTTCAGTTCAAACTTATATGTATTCCTAAAGCATTTAGCTGTTGCGATTACTCTTGAATTACAAGTGTAATTATGATCATTGTTGTTCGAATCGATATAACGAAAGGATTTAAATAAAGAAAAGTAAACTGAGCGATAAGATTTTGTAAGGAGTTTGTACAAAAATCCAACTTTCGGAATATCTAAATGCGAACCTAAAGCGTACTTTTTAATAATATTTTAGGTGCTCCTGATTTGAATAATGCCGTAATCTGCGAAAGCTTTGTAGCAAGATTTTAAATTGAAAATTGTTTATAAAATGTGATTATCGCGGCGAGGCGAGGGAAATCTTGCATGTTTATTGATTTGTAGATATCTACCAACGCGCCATTTTTTAACGTGCTTCAAGGGCAGGTAAGTGTAATTACCACACATAATAACCATATATATGATGTACATGTAATATGAATTTGTAAATGGTATATATTATTATACAGGGTGAATTTTAAGTCGTGAATCGTAATATGTTTTTCTAACTCCATAAACAACTAGCAATTTGATGCCCCAACTCTTACTAAAATCAGACAAGATTTTTTTTGTTTTTTTTTTTCTCGTTTATTTTACTTTTAAAAGTGGATTTAGGATATTACAACGGCCTATTAGGATATTTAAATTGGTAAATTTAATTGCCTCTTTGAATCGGAACTGTCATTGACATCAAATTTGTCATTTGTCCTAGTTAGAAATGAAATTTACTTAATTTCTCATCTGAAATATTTCATAAAGCTGTTTTAATTCCACATGATCACTTTTAAAGGTAAAATAAACGACAAAATAATAATAAAAAAACAATAATTTCTTTGTCTGATTTTAGTAAGAGTTGGGGCATTAAATTGCTTGTTGTTTATGGAGTTAGAAAAACATATTACGATTCACGACTTAAAATTCACCCTGTATAATATACAGCATGAACTTATTATAAATCGATTTTGAAAATGATTGTCATTCGTTTTGTTTTAATTATTTCTTGTTTTTTTTCTTAAGTGTTCAAATATAACATATTAACCATTGCATAACGTCGATAGGTAGTTATCAGCATTACGGGTTAATTTTATACTTTAGCCGGTAAACTTAGTATGTGCTATGAAATGTGACTTTTAAAGTAATCGATAAGTACATTTATTATTGGAAGGAAGTCCCTAGTTAATTGACATTTTTGCCACAAAACTTCTATTTCTGGGTAATTACAGATACACGGACAAGTCAAGCAAAATATAACATCCGTAGGGCACATTTTTGGTGGGAATTGAGCCGCCAAAAAGCGTGTAAATAAATAAATAAATAAATAAATAAATATTATGGGACAATCTTACACAAATCAACCTAGTCCCACGGTAAGCTCAATAAGGCTTGTGTTGTGGGTACTAGGCGACGATATATATAATAGATAAATACTTAAATACATAGAAAACACCCATAACTCAGGAACAAATATCCGTGATAAACACACAAATAAATGCCCTGACCAGGATTCGAACCCGGGACCTCCTGCTTCATAGGCAGGGTCACTACCAACTAGGCTAGGAGGCCGTTAAAATTGTAATTGTAGCTTTACAGACTTGAACTTTAAGCAGGTACTTTGGTTTTTCTATCTCTCTAGACGTCGCAGTATTACAGAAAGACCCGACTCGTTTGCTACTTAAACATATAAAAAAAACCGGCCAAGTGCGTGTCGGACCACGCATAGGAGGGTTCCGTACCTTCAATGGAATAAGAACCAAATTAATACCAAAAGGTCGTATCTGATGCCTATGGAAGAAGTTTTTTGGAGATAACTCAAAAATGGCTGAACCGATAATGTTCAAAATAATTTTCATAGAAAGTATATGATAAGGCACATCTTTTCAAATTTTTTCATATTTTTTGAACTTACGGTTCAAAAGTTACGGCCCCCCCCCCCACCCCCACGTAACTACACAACTTTTCTGACTTTCGAAGCGATTATTTCAGAAAATATTCACTTAATCACAAAATAGTCAAAGAAACCTCAATGTTACTTTGAAAGACCTATCGATTGATGTGTCACATGTTGATATTTGGTAATTTTTATTTTTTTTAATTTAGTTACCAGTATGGAGCGCCCCCCTAAAAAATTTTTTTTTTTCAAATAACTACATAACTAAGTAGCTGCATACAAAATACACCTTATGTGTAAATTTTATTCAGATACGTCGTATAGTTTCCGAGTAAAATGCCTGTGGCATACGGACGGACAGACAGACAGACATGACGAACCCATAAGGGTTCCGTTTTTTACCATTTGGCTACGGAACCCTAAAAATTGAGGTGCCAATTCCCATCCTATATTATAAAAATAATATTAGAAATCTGAATAATTCACAATGCACTAATTAGGTTTCTTCAATGTACTAAACCGATTAGTAAAACACCTTCTCCTCATACTAGTCTTCAATGAAGCACAATAAAATTAGTATCTTCTATTATTAGCAAAACGAAAACTCCCCTGGAGTTCAAATCCCTTGACACTCCATTGTGACGCGGAGTCATTTTTCTTTAACCGTAATCCATTGAGTAGTTTGAATAGCCATAGACAAAAGATTTGTCGGACATTTCGACCCTTTGTAAAGACGGCCTTGCACCTAAGGGCTGCCATTCATATCACTTCACACAACTTATTTCAAATAACCAGTATAGTGTGGTCTTCCATTTTGTATAGCCGTCATTGAAATTGGGGTAAACATACGTGATAAATACTTACCTGGTGTTAATATGTTCTGTCAATGACATAGAAGGACGATAGGTACTGCCCATTTGATCATTGTTTATGTTATTTGTAGACAATTTATCGTTTTATTACTTACCTTTATTTAAGTTTACGATACTCTAGCTAATAAAAAGTAGTGGTGAGACGTATCTTGTTTCCTACAATCGTATTTTGCAGCCATTGGAATGCTTGTCCTACGAGTAGTAAAATAATCTAAATTTAGTTTGGCTAAGGGCTCCGTTTGACGTCAGCTCAATTAAAGAACCGGCCAAGAGCGTGTCGGGCCACGCTCTGTGTAGGGTTCCGTAGTTTTCCGTCCGTCACAGTAAGTGTTCCCACTTAAGAGTTAATAACACCGCCATGTAGGATATGATATGAGAGTTCCACGTACAGCGACATCTATGGGCAAATTAAGTAAACTATTGCGCGCTAGCTTAAAGTATGGAAGATGATTTTTATGGAATAATTCTTTATTGCGTGAACCGATTTTCACCGTTTTTACTTTATTTGAAAGCACGTCATTTCATTGTAATTTTGTAGAAATTACAGGTACAATAAACACCTGCTTATACGGTTAAATTACAAACTTAGTTCAGAAATTATTTTTTAATTTTTTTTCAAAAACTATTCATCCTATCAAGTTCAAAATAATTTTCCTAGAAAGTTTTTATAAAGTTCTACTTTTGAGATTTTTTTCATATTTTTAAAACTTGTGGTTCAAAAGTTAGAGGGGGGGGACCCATATTTTTTTACTTCTGGAGCGATTATTTCCGAAAATATTTACATTATCGAAAAATGATTTTAGTAAACCCCTATTCATTTTTAAATACCTATCCAACAATATATCACACGTTAGGGTTGAAATGAAAAAAAAAATCACTCCCCACTTTACGTATAGGGGAGGTACCCTAATAAAAAAAAAATCCACTTTTTATTTTACCACTTTGTCGGCGTGATTGATATACATATTAGTACCAAATTTCAGCTTTCTAGTGCTAACGGTCACTGAGATTATCCGCGGACGGACGGACGGACGGACGGACGGACGGGCAGACATGGCGAAACTATAAGGGTTCCTAGTTGACTACGGAACCCTAAAAAGAATCCGGAAGACAATATACAATATGTACGATTATATTTAAATAAATTTTAACGATGATTTAAGAATAAAGATTCCATAGTCATCTGTGTAAGTTAAAGCTCCTAATGAAAATATCATTTATTTTCGAGATATTGACAAAATTACTACTTAAAGCCTTTAAATAAAGGTACAAAAGTGCCAAAATCTCGAAAACTATGCCATTTTCATTAGAGGCAAATCGGCTGTTATATCAGCCCTTTAAGCCTGGACCATAGACATATAAAATAAAGAGACGTACATAACTGCCGTGAAGACAAAACTGTGATTCCATAATAAGCCGATTTCCTCATGTTTACGCGAGACACGCACACATATACAACGTGTGCACGAGACCGCGGCTTATTATGGAATCACAGTTTTATTTTCGTGGGATTACGTCTCCTTATTTTATATGTTGGCCTTAACGTTGGTTTTAGGGACACAGTTTCAAAGTTAAACAAGTTTTTACGTCTAATTAGTGAAACAAATCCTATCGATTGGACTAAATGCAAACTCCAAAAAGGAATTTCATAACGGTTACGAAATTTCGAAGCTTGTATGTTCTGGACTTAACATAAATATGAGAAGGTTTCCGAGCAGAATCTGATTGCAGTAACATCTGCGACACCACGTTTAGGCTATAAAATAAATTCCGGTAACCTTTGGAAGACACTATTTTTATTGCAGTTTTCGAACGCTCCAAGGGCAGATTACCATTAGTCTAATAATGCTGCTAGAAATTTTATACTGCTATATTTTCGAACGAGGGAGAAAAGCGAGTTCGCTTATTTGCACATAACTGTCGCTAACAGCACGTCCGTGCATATATTTTTTTTATTTATTTTTTGTATATTTTTTCCGATCCTTATGAAATTTTATGTAATCGTAGTTGAGGTAAATATATGTTTGAGATCTTTTAGCTTTAAATACACGTGTCTAGTTATAATGTTCAAATCATTCACTAGAAAATATACACATTCTTCATTTATTTATAAAGAAATTCTATATTTTTAATTGGTTCACATAGAAAATTGCACATTATTACGGATCGCGCGAGTTCGCGATTCGGGGCAAACTATTCGTTTTAAATTGTAAAGAAACGTTAACATCTGTGTCACCACGTCTAGCCTCTAAAATAAATCCACGCTAACCTTTGAAAGACTACGCTACTTTTACTGCGGTTTCGGAACGCTCCAAGGGCAGACGGTTTAAGTAGGTATTAGACATTGCAATTTGTAGGGCCCAATCTGTCAGGTTGGGAGGTGTAATAGGAGGTAGGGCCCGTAGGGAGCTGAAGGAGGGGAAGGGTGAGGCAGGGTACACAACAGATTGGGCCCTACAAATTGCTGTCTAATACCGGTTTTAGTTTCTGTTAGAGCTATAGTTAAGGTAAATTTTTAGAAAGATAATTAGGTTGCGTCTAGACTATTGTTTCTAATTCATACATAATATTTGGGAAATTAAAAGTTGATCAAAATGCAAGGAGACTTGTATTAAATGGCTATTTTTCTAACGAGTCAAATCAGCCAGCCTTAATCATAATCATTTATTTAAATAACACGTAAGCATACGTAAGTTAACCGTAACTACACGAAATTACTTACATGCTAAATCTTAAATATACCGAGTAGCTACGTAGTTATACATTCTTAAATAAAAATGAATGAAACAAACGATTTTTGTGCTAGAAAATTCTATGTAGGAGTTATTTTGTGGGAGGGTGATACCTAATTTGAAAATCACTGATAGCTCAAAAATATGTAACGGTAATTTTCCTGTATATTTCCGTAATTTGATTTCATGAGTGCTACGAAACGCTACGAGTGTCGCTCATATATGGGCACGAGGCATCCAGTAACTGTAAATAAAGTACTGCTTTAGATTTTATGGACTCTGTTTAAATCATCCTATGAAACAAGTAACTCCCAAAAATATTTTAGACACAGTTTTATTGCTGCCTGTACAGTCGCCTTCAGATATATCGGAGCGGCCAAGGTGGCAACAAATATCTGAACAATGCCTCTATTGTCAAAGCCATAAAGTGCATGTTCAGATATTTTCTACCGTGGCCGCTCCGATATATTTCATGGCGCCTCGACCTCTATTCTTTGCACGTCTATCAATAGCTTCGCGGGACGTTTCTAATGAATGAGCCCTCACCAGGTATGGCTGCATTCATTCCTTGAGGAGTTCCTTAGGTCACCTTACGGCAGTTACGACTGCATCATCAGATCAACTTCGTGTTAGTTTATTATTGCACTGTCATGTAAAATACGGAAGTACTTAAGATTTGACAACACCCGATGACTTTCAAATTCACTTAACTTGAATTTTTTTAGCTATAACTGCTTGTTTTGGGAACATAAAAAAATATGTTGAGATTCATTATATTTGGAAGAACTTTGTTAATTCCGATACACGATTGGACGAAATCGGCTCGATAGAAAATTATTCTAAAGTTACATCTTAAAATTATCTTTGAATAGTTGTATGCCTTTAATTTCTTAACTTATACGTCTGTAATTAAGGATAAAATTCCACCAGACTAATAGTAAAAACTTCGTTATTTTAAATTTATCAATTCATGTAGTTTTTTTTAATTCATCATTTTTCCAAATTTGCAATGAGCTCCCTTACCAATCGTAATACAGTGTTTCTCTTTCACTCGCGCTGAAAAAGATAGGGATGGAATTTAGCTGTTGTCATTCCCTTAACCACCACATTTCAGCTCTATCAGACACCCGGGAAGTGGTTGAAATATAACTTGAAAGATTTGAATCAACAATAACGGCATTAAAAACATAATTATGGAGTGAAGCTAAATGACAGTGTGTAAAAATGCCTATGAGGTTATTCTCCTATGAGTTCTACATCCCTTAAAACAAATCTTTCCCTCTGTAAGTCCCTAGTGTAATGCGGTTTCAGAATGGCTCTCGCTCAAGGGCAGACGCTGAGAGTTATGGCGTTTAGATAACTGCTGATACGTGCGCGTTGGCGGTTTCCTATGACGTTACCGAACTTATCTTTTATTTCATAAGTTTATGGGGCATGATTTTGATTGAAGCAGTACAGGGAGATAGATTACTCTGGTGCTTTTTGTCTTTCTTTTTCACAAAATATCATTGTAAGAAAGAGAAGCAAATAGCAAAATTGTAAATTGTAGTTTTATAAAACAGGACATTGGAATAGTAAAATGTATGGACTAATTTTTGAATAGGCACACAACTCATTTTATTTTATTTACTGTAATCAAAGAAGAACAGGAACATAATTTGTCATTAATCTAACTTAGAAATTGGTAGGAAATAGGCATACTCAAAAATTACAGCGTTACTTAGTTTTCCTAGTTAAACACTAAGGGCTTGTTTCACAATCTCCAGATAAACTTATCTGCCAGTTCAAATTATTGCTATCCTTTTCTCCAGTCATATAAAAGAAAAGGACAGCAAACATTTATCTGACAGATATGCTTTAACTGGAGATTGTGAAACAGGCCATAAGTTTAGCAAATGGCTATCTATAGTAACCAATGGAATACCTTATTTCAGTTTTCTATTAGTTAGCCTAAGAGTTATTTACATAAGAATAGCTTAAGCAACCCAGATAGTAGAAATTCCAAAGCTTCACTGTTTTTATCAGAATAGCCTAGGATCTAGGTATTACATTGAGCCATTGAGCAAAAGAAATTTAAACGCAGCTAGAAACTTCATTTTTAGTTGTGAGGCTTAAAATAGACGTATATGATGAAAATAATGAAGCTGCCTCAAGATCAATGATCATTATACACAAAAAGAAAAGTATGATACTAAAACAAAAAAAAAGTTTTCATGAAAGATGAATCAAATTGATAATAATTTGATAACACTGTTAAACTAAATAAGAGAGAAAAAAACTAAAGGTACGATAATAAATTAACTACCTATATAGGTATAGCTAACCTAACCTTAACAAGGAAGGACATCCGATCCTTTATATAAAAAAGCTGAGTCATTAAAATGGGTATCTCATAATAACTATCGGAAATGATATAGTCAAACAAAGCTACGATACAAGTCGTCTAGTGGTTGTTATGGACCTGCTACGAAACAAATACAATCTAACTCGACAGGGACGTTATTTCGACCGCCGTGCTACGAACACTGACATATTTTAAAATAAAACAAGAACGCTTAGTGATCCACGGGGACTACAGTAATAATACGATAACTGATGGTCATGTACCATCAGGTTCAAAATTGCATGGTCAAATTATCAATGAATTCATTCATAAATTGGCCATGCAATTATGAACCCGATAGTACAAAGTTTACCTACTGCCTTTCGTTTTTAGCGAGCGTTTAATGGCAGAATATGCTACTACAATCAATCAAACTAAGTAAATGATCCGTGCGAAAGTGACATAATTTGTCATCAAATTTAATGAGTCTTATCATTAAGTTTAAAATGCAGATTGAATAAGGATTAAATTTGCCTCTTAATTTTCATGATTTTAGCTAACTGCATGCGCTACGAAATATCTAAAATATTTCTTCGTAGACAGATACCTGCAAAATTGACATATTTACATTTCCAAAATGTAATCAAATGCGTCTTGAATAGCGTGACATATGAACGTTAGAATAGAAAGGTAAAGTACCGTTTGATGTTGATTCAAAGAATATGAGGTACACATTGTTTGCTACGAAACAAAACTTAACGCAAGAACCCTATGCCAGTGCAAAACTGACATATTGTTTCGTTTATAAAGGAATTGAATGCGTCCTAAACAATGGTGTCAATATAAAACTAGTACCTATGTATCATAGAAAATTAGAATAAAAAAAAAGATTACCTTTACATGCTATTTCACAAGCTATGAACTTATAACGACTGCATGACGTTTGCTGCGATACGAATCGAGTAAAGTTTTAACTTGAAACTGTCCAAAACGGACATGTTTTCTTAGGGAACCGGGTCTTAAACTGTGGTAAAAATGGGATATGAAGGTTAGAATAGAACAAAAGGTTACCTTTCGATGCTAAACGCCGGGGCCCCGGAGACAGCCGTGCGATCGTAGGTCGGGGCGCCGGCACACTGGCCGGGTGACAGCGGGGTGCGCGCGCTTGCGGTACGCGCATGCGTGCTGGGCGAGGGGATGCCGCAAGCGATTAGTTGCCGGTGTTGCTAGGGGTGAGGGGTTGCGTGAGTTTTGGGGTTTTGAAATATAGGGCTACGCTCTGGTGTAGCTATGCCGTAAATGCGTGAGAACGTGCAGAACAGCGCACACAGCAGGTGCATAGGCATAGGCGCGGTAGACAGGCTCCATAATATTATGGAAGTGAGAATTTCGAAAAAGAGTAGGCGGCGAGATCCCACAGACATCCCTCCAACATTAACATTTTAACTTATTGTTTTGTTGGCATTACTCTCTAAGTTTACAGTCCGCCTTAAGTTTGTGTTCATTAGTGCTAGCCATGAAGTTCTCATTTTAAACTGGAGTATACTCTTCGGTCACAAAGTGAGACCGAAAGAGAGGGTTATCTAATAAAACTAATAGAGGTTAAAGGCGGAATCAGACGGTTCATTTTTCGTTCATTTTTATGTTTCATTCCGCACCTTTCACCCGAAGTGACACGTCTGATCATAAAGTGAACCAAAAGTGCCGAACAATCACCCGAGGTTCACTCGGATGAATGTTCATCCGAGTGAACCGTCTGATTCCGCCTTTACGACGTCAACAGACGATCAAAATGTCAATATGAGTCAAAATGACAATTTTGTAACGAGTGCGAGTGAGACACCGCCCCCTAATTATGCTCTCTATCGGACCGTTTTTATTACTTCCTACTAGTCACCTAAGAACGAATGTTTTGCTCGGTAATAAGGTTTAACTGTGGTTAGGAAAATAGAGTAAGATTAAGTAACGTCTGATGTCTCTCTTGGTCCGTGGTGCTAGCATGTATTTATGTCAAAAACAGCTGTTACTGAGCCGTAACAAAAGAAATGTCAACTACTAAACGCATCTCATTCATGCGAAGTGTTAGTGTAGAGTGTTGGACGAAAACATTTCGAAAGACAATGTTACTCTAAACACTACATTGATACACTACAATAGATATAAAAGTCAATTTAGTAGGTAATTAAGGCTAAATATCGCTCGACATGTTTACAATGTTTTAGTTTGAATATGTATATTAGGTATGAGTCTTAATTACAAGATCAATTTGTTTTTAGGGTTCCGTAGCCAAATGGCAAAGAACTCTGTCTGTCTGTCTGTCCGTCCGTATGTCACAGCCATTTTACTCGGAAACTATACGACGTATCTGAATAAAATTTACACATAAGGTGTATTTTGTATGCCGCTACTTAGTTATGTAGTTAAATTTGAAAAAAATATTTTAGGGGGGGCGCTCCATACATGTAACCATAAATGTGACACATCAATGGATAGGTCTTTAAAAATAACATTGAGGTTTTTTTGACCCTTTCGTGATTAAGTGAAATAATTGCTTCGAAAGTCAGAAAAATATGAAAAAACTAGCTTTTGCCCGCGGCTTCGCTCGCGTTAAATTCGGGGTAACAAACCATACAAACTTCCACCCCTCATTTTAGGGAAGTGGGGGGTTAGAAAGAGACAAAAAGTAGCTCATGTCACTCTCCATTCTTTCAACTTTCTCACTTAAAAAATCACGTCAATTAGTCGTCCCGTTTTGCCGTGAAAGACGGACAAATAAACAAACACACACATACACTTTCCCATTTATAATATTAGTATGGAAGTATGAAAGTACCTTTCAGGATTTTTTGAAGATGAAACTATCCTTTGTCCTTTCTCGAGACCCATACTATCTCTATACCAATTTTCATCTAAATCAGTTCAGCGGTAAAAAATTCTCCATACAAACTTTCAACCCCATTTTCACCCCCACCAGGGTTGATTGTCGGGATCAAAACTATATATTATTCTTTTTCCGGGACTTAAACTATCTCTATACAAAATTTCATCAAAATCCGTTTAGCCGTTTTCATGTGATGCGCGGTCAAATAAACAGATAAACAGACAAAAATTCCAAAAATTGTTGGAACGTGTTCTGTTATCGATTCTAAGTATCCCCAGCCAACTATTTTTCGATTATCTTCTATGTACCGACTTTCGAGCCTCTTCAGCTTTATTATATGTATATATATATATATATATAGATTTTGCCCGCGGCTTCGCTCGCGTTAAATTCGTTACCTCCCCCTTCCCTAAAATGAGGGGTATTTTAGGGAAGGGGGAGATTAGAAAGAGACAAAGTGTAGCCTATGTCACTCTCCATCCCTTCAACTATCTCTATTAAAAAAATCACGTCAATTCGTCGCCCCGTTTTGCCGTGAAATACGGACAAACAAACAAACAAACACACACATACACTTTCCCATTATTATTCCCATAAGTATGGATTTGAGGAGATGCGCCTTATCATATACTTTCTACGGAAGTTGTTTTGAACATTATCGGTTCAGCCATTTTTGAGTTAACTCCAAAAAACTTCTTCCATAGGCATCAGATACGACCTTTTGGTATTAGTTTGGTTCTTATTCCATTGAAGGTACTGAGGAGGGTTCCGTACCTTCGCATAGGAATGCGTGGTCCGACACGCACTTGGCCGGTTTTTTTTATTTATTTCTCGTGGTATAGTCTCGTGGGTTTTATTTAAAAAATTAACATCAGATGTTAAAAAAAATCATTGAAAAAACATAAGGACATAGTTTTTTCAAAGTGTAATTGGCAACCCTATTATACGTACACTAAAATCAGCTTAACTACAATACATGTGCTATATTTTTGTGCATTTACATAAATACTAAGGTGAGCGAAAAATTTATTGACCAATTTTATTCCATTTTAAACCACTTTCTATTTGTAGATTTTATGAGTATGTTCCTCCAATTCGCATTTCTATTTGTGACGTTTTCAAGTCAAAGGTAGTGTACATCAATGTAGGTTGTTAATAGAGTTTATTTCTAAATGATTTGTTATGGCATTAACGGCAATTGACAACCGACAATGGTGTGCCTCTTAATTGAAATTTAAGGGAAATTTAATTGAAATTTGTATAACCTGATTCGTCATTAATTATTACAATGACAACAAACAAAATATGTGATGAGTCATCAACTGTAAATTACCCAAAAACTTGTTAGCAAGAAAACGGTTGTGTTCCAAATTTAAAGCTGCCATTTTTTGTCGTGCGTGATCGTTTTGTGTTATAAGTATTTTTTATGAAGCGTTAGAATCAGCTGGACATATCGATCGTTTTCACTTTCGCAGGCTAAGTTCTTTGTTTTGGCTTTGGTCCAAAGATTGTTACTAAGCAGTAAGCGCTAAGTACTAGCACTTAACGTATCGTTTTACATACGAGCATTTAGACGGTTTTCGGAAGGAATTGAGGATATTAGGTTGCTTTTAGGGTTGACAGCGGTATCCTGTCAATCGAGACTTTATAATTAGTCAAACTAGCCTGTAAGCAGTTTATTTTTAAGATATGCGTGTTTAAATGGTCGTCAAATAACTTATTGACAATAACTGAATCAAAACACTCCACTGCCCGCAATATTCACACTGTTACCACTAGGGTGTTCTTGAAGGAGGAGGCTGCACTTACAGCAACGTTAAGAGTCCGGTAACGATTTGAAAACGAAATACGCTAATAATGAACTCACGCACATGAATTGCATTTGATAAGATAGTTTGAAGTCTTGTAATGTAAAAATATTCGTTTGGTCTATTTATATTAATATTTCATATCCGAAAACTCAATTCTTACGGAGCTTGTTTAGTGAGGACGTTGATTCGTGCAATTTGGTCGCCTGATTTTTAAGTATATTTTTGTATGACTCCTAATATGTTTCATATTATCTGATTAAAGCATAAAGTTTTTCTATATTTTTATTTTTGTGAAATTCTTTAATACATTTCCATAAATATTACCTAAACTTCGCTTAAAAAATATATATGAAAATGAAAAAAACTGTTCCACTTATTACTCAGCCGACTCATATTCCAATGTACATCTACATATATATAAATAACTCAAAGGTGACTGACTGACTGACTGACTGACATAGTGATCTATCAACGCACAGTCCAAACCGCTGGTTCCAGAGATTCCAAATTTGGCACGTAGGTTCCTTATAAGGTCTAGGGGTGCACTAAGAAAGGATTTTTCAAAATTCATCCCCTAAGGGGGTGAAATGGGGGTCCAAAGTTTGTATGGGGAAACAAGATTAGTTAGTCTATTTTATTTGAAACTTCACAGAAGTATTCCTAACAATAAATGAGTAAATATGTGTTGCAGGTTTTTTGAGAATTCAACCCCTAAAAGGGGGAAATGTGGTGACAAAGTCTAAAAATCAACATGGGTATTGTTTCTATGGTTTATCGGGTCGCTGATTACGAAAACAACAACGATTTTAAAATCTAACGTGGCGGACATGAAACACCATCTCTCCTGTTGGGGTGCGATGGGGTGGAAATGTCTAAATATCAATATGGGTGTCGTTTTTATGGTTTTTTGGGACGTAAATTACGAAAATGACATCGATTTGGAAGTTTAATATTGTGGACATGAAAGTGTTTGTGCCAAATTACAATCTAATCTATATATGTATAACTCAAAGGTGACTGACTGACTGACTGACTGACTGACATAGTGATCTATCAACGCACAGTCCCCGCGACATGTTCTTTTCGTGCGTTACAATGCGTTACGTTCTTTTTTAGTACTTTTAGTACGCGGGCGAAGCCGCGGGCAAAAGCTAGTATTTATATATTTTACGTATTAGTTTAACTTAATTTTATAATATATAAAGGGATGAAATTTCATAGGAGAGATGGCATTTAGGCATATCGTTTGCCACATCATACAAAATTCAAAAAACAGTTGCCATCCGATTTCGATGATTTTAAGTGCTTTTTACTGTGGCGTGGGCCTAGGTCGATTTGTGTAAGATTGTCTTATACATAATATTTATTTTATTTTTATTTTTTTTTCCTAAGTCCTCCTTCGCCGATAGAAAAATTCACCTTGCGTCCGGCTTCCAACTCTGATGGTTCGATAACTGCCCGGCCTGTGTGCGTAGCCAACGTGGTAATCGTTAACGCTCTGTAGCCAACGAAACGCAACTGTCACTGTCGCACTAACATGGAAGAGTGATAGAGAGAGGTCTCTACGATACGCTACGGAACGTTCACGATTTTCACGTTGGCTACGCACCCTGGGCGGACGGCAATTTATTTCCGGTGTCTGTATGTGATGAAGAACAAGCATGCAAATTTTCAAGCGGTTGCCTGACAAAATTTTTTTTATTTTTTTTCTTCGCTCTCGTACATGTAACCAGTCCAACCAGGAGGGATGGCATTAAAATATTGTTATATAACCAGGGTACATTCTTTCAGGCAACCGCTGTTTCAATCGATGGCCTCGCGATTAAAAAAAAATTTGCACCCCCCCTCTATTTCCGCTCCAGTCCAAGTTGGGTCAGTTCGGGTTGCACAAGGCGGTTCCTCATCACTTCAGGAGCTTAAATACCGCGAGCCATCCGGTTGCCTCGCGGTCACTGAAACTACGCGTCATTGCTCTGAATAATATAGTTTAGATTTCTTTGTGTAACGAAATAGTCATATATATATCCATAATTCTCGTTAGGAATAAAAATTTAACTATTTAAATTGCAAATATTTTTTATCCTTGCAGTAAACCAGCATCCGACCTTGTAAGTAAAATAATAAATTTCACTAAAAATATATGAAGCCATTGTATAACCATATGCCAACGTACAACCTTGAAAATCACATTGCTAAAATTCAGGCTACAAAATTCTCACCGCACTGGGGCGTTGAAAACAACGTCTGATTTATCCTTTAGTCTATAGCACTGCAGAGAATGGAGCATGTTCGAATTGCCCACAAAAAACCAGTATAACTTAGACCAGTGGTGTCGTATAAGTTAAGGTAATAGGAGCGGCAGTTATGCTGGGCCTGAAGAATGGTCGGTAAGGGGTCGGAATAACGTTCAGGTCAAGGTTTGGAAGCCTGCAGTGTCCTGGGACTACCCGCCAATATTTATACGGTTTTATAGACTGTAAGACTTACAACAAAACTTGGATACTGCACAGCTGTATATTAAGATTAGATAGCTATTAGTTAGTAAAATCCCTTGATTACTTTCTGTAGGATTAGGTAATCAAAGTAGTCAGTCATGGACTTTAATGTTGAGCCATTAAGGCGATTATCACACTGGTGCCGCAATGGGATGCGGCGATGGTGTGCAAGCGTGACAGCGCTATACACATGCGGCGCTATCTCGCTTGCACACCGGCGCCACATGCGGAAACCGCAGTCTGAAAGCCGCCTAGGTTCACTTTACATTTGAGATTTCATAGAATAAGTATTAAACAAAAGAAAATAGCTTGAGCCGTGGCTCAACAATTAAAGAACGTGATTTAGAGTCTGTTCGGAAAGAAAAGTGTCGTTGAATGTATGTCTCAGTTCCCTTATATTTAAACCATGACACTTCTTTATCCAGACAAACTCTATATATGACAAAACCCAATTCTACGATACTACTCTTACGTACGGCACTCATAAATCTACCTACTTCAAATGCTTGCAAACAAAAAAGTCACTATTCACAGTATTCACCGCGTTAGCGGGAATGTCGAGGCTTCAATTCAGTCGAGATGATTTATTCGCTCCGAAAAGGCGATTCAAGCGCAGACTGGATACTGGATCATAATATCATAACATAAATTTATAACCCGTCGTAACGTTCAGTATCATGACCTTCAAATATAATTAATACTACGTATAGGTACCTACTTATAATACATTAGTGCTCATATATATTTCATGCTTACTTATGATGGAACGACTGACTACATTGGCTCAGTGACCCAAAAAGAGTCTTGGCCTCCGAAACGATCGCAAGCCACGATCCTGCGCGATTCCTGCCAGTTGAAGCCAAACAGTGCCAGTGTCTAAAGCTGACAGATGCACCTCCACGCTGTCTACCCTCTGACCCATCGGACGGCAACCATTAGTCGTCCCAAGTACGCTCTCTTGACAGCCCGATCCTGACTTTGTTTTAAATTGCCGAAACAGGGAAGTCTGTGGGGTTTCGTTTCACTTAGATATTGGATTCGGCTACTAAATCTTCGATTTCGGTATTACTCCGAGTCCTTCAGGCGCCATTTGTCTCTCTTGTCTTGATAGGTCCGAAACTGGTCCAGACACTATCAGTAATAATGTCACTATTTCTGTACCCGTCTTTTTCTATGTATATGAAGGATGAGAAGGGTGAGTAGAGAAATAATGTCATTATTTCTGGCAGTGTCTGGTCAGCTTAAGATCGCATGAAAGACCTTTTTCACGCCACCAGCTAGCCTAATATGATCGGATTTTTATCGCCTGTCACCATAATAAAGATAAAAATCCGACCATATTAGGCTAGCAGAACCTGTCTTTCTTTCCCCATCCATATCTCTCTCTCACTCCCTCTTACTATAGGCACCCTACTAACTTAACCGGTTATTTTTGTTAAAATATTTCGTAAAATGTCTTAAAAAGAAAATCCTAAAATCTTAATCCGAATCTGAGTTTAGCCGCTTAAACCTTTTTGCGGCCTTGTCAGATGGGACGGGACGATAAGAAAACGTGATTTTTGTAGGTTTTCGGCCCTCTTACATCACATTATGGGTATGGGCCCTCTGATCTATCAAAATGTAAATGACTTTTATTTTCATATTTATTCTTATATGTGTACAGTCGACGTCAAAGATATGTATACACTTCTTCACCTTAAGCCTTTGTAATAAGGTGCAAAAGTGTAAATATATATTTGACGTCGACTATATTCATATGTCTAGAATGTCTTTCACATTTGGGAGAGTATGGGACATTTTTTTATTTATGACATAAGTACATAAAATAAACATGTAGGTATAACATAAATGACATACATACGTGTATAATAATAAAGTAATAGCTTCGAAGGTGCGAAAAAATCACTGTCTGCGGCCTTACGGGGCTTAAGAGTTCGGTAACGATTTGAAAACTAAAAACGCTAATAATGAAATTACGCACATGAATTGCATTTGATAAGATAGTTTGAAGTCTTGTTATTGTAAAAAAGTTCTTTGGGTCTATACATATTAATACTAGCTTTTGCCCGCGGCTTCGCTCGCGTTAAATTCGGGGTAACACGGTTCCGCTTTGCCCCCCGGAATGCTCCATACAAACTTCTACCCCCATTTTAGGAAAGTGGGGGGTTAGAAAGAGACAAAAAGTAGCCTATGTCACTCTCCATCCCTTCAACTATCTCCACTTAAAAAGTCACGTCAATTCGTCGCCCCGTTTTGCCGTGAAAGACGGACAAACAAACAAACACACACACTTTCCCATTTATAATATTAGAATGGATTTAATACCCTAAAACTGAATTCTTACAGAGCTTGTTTAAGTGAGGACGTTGATTCGTGCAATCTTGTTGCTTAGTTATTAATTTTTTTTTATGGCCCCTAATATGTTTTATAATATCTGATGAAAGCATGAAGTACAGTTTATTTCTGTATTATTTTTGTGAAATGCTTTAATACCGTCCCAAAAATATACCTACATCATAAAATTGCTCTAGCTAAACGTGCTCTCCCTTAAAAAATATATATATTATAAAATGAAAAAAACTGTTCCAATTTGTCCTCAGACGACTCATTTTCCAACGTACTTGCGTATTTTGCGTAATAGTATAACTTAATTTTAATCAATATATCAATCTCACCTTACTCTTTTCACCTCTCCAAGCAAAAATCGCGAAAAAGTTGTTAGATTAGGGTGAATTACTCATAAATGAAACAAACAAAAATATTAAAAAAAACCGGCCAAGAGCGTGTCGGACCACGCTCAGTGTAGGGTTCCGTAGTTTTCCGTCCGTCACATTAAGTGTCCCCACTTAAGAGTTAAAATAACACCGCCGTGTAGGATATGATATGAGCGTTCCACGTACAGCGACATCTATCGGCAAATTAAGTAAACTATTGCGCGCGAGCTTAAAGTATGAAAGATGATTTTTATGGGATAATTCTTTATTGCGTGAACCGATTTTCACCGTTTTTACTTTATTTGAAAGCACGTCATTTCATTGTGATTTTTTAGAAATTACAGGTACAATAAAAACCTGCTTATACGGTTAAATTACAAACTTAGTTCAGAAATTATTTTGTAATTTTTTTTCAAAAACTCATAAACTTATCAAGGGCACATTTATTTTTAATTCTGGAGCGATTATTTCCGAAAATATTTACATTATCAAAAAATTATTTTAGTTAACCCCTATTCATTTTTAAATACCTATCCAACAATATATCACACGTTAGGGTTGAAATGAAAAAAAAAATCACTCCCCACTTTACGTATAGGGGAGGTACCCTAATAAAACGTTTTTTTCCACTTTTTATTTTACCACTTTGTCGGCGTGATTGATATACATATTAAAGTATTAGGTTATATTCAAATTCGTAAAGGGCCTAATAAATTAGGGATTATGGGAGTTTTACAGCCTTTTAGTGATGCAATTAAATTATTTACTAAGGAACAAACTTATCCTTTATATTCTAATTATTTTGCTTATTATTTATCTCCTATTTTTAGTTTTTTTTTATCTTTATACCAAATACTTATACCAAACTTCAGCACCAAACCAGCAGCACCAGCAGATACTTTAGTACCAAATTTCAGCTTTCTAGTGCTAACGGTCACTGAGATTATCCGCGGACGGACGGACGGACGGACAGACATGGCGAAACTATAAGGGTTCCTAGTTGACTACGGAACCCTAAAAAAGGTTCCACTTATACAATTTAAAAAGAAACGTACTTTATACAAACTTATGAATATAAACTGATAGAAGTTTCGTTAGTTACTGCAAAATAGTATCAAAAAGTTGAGCGCAATCGAAAAAAAACATTTACCGGACTCTTAACGATACTATGAGACGAACTGCCTGAAAGCAAACCCAAAAAAACTAAGTCATGCATATTCCACCTATGAAACCGTGAATCAAAAAGGCAGCTCAGTCTTGCCTGAAATGGATTCGCTATCGAGTATTGTCCGTGCCCAAAGTACATTGGAATAACCCTAGACAGAACATTGTCCTTTAAAAGCCACTGTGTAAAAGCATGTCAGAAGATAACCTTGCGAAATTGTCTGTTGCGGAAACTTACTTCAACGCACTGTGGTGCTTCGGCGCACACCCTTCGCACTACTAGCCTAGCACTTTGCTATTCGGCGGGCGAATAGGCGTGCCCAGTGTGGCATCGCTCCACCCACGCAGGACAGGTTACCTCGGCGCTCAATGACACCTGCCGCATAATAACCGAGTGTCTTAAACCCACTCCGCTTAATAAGCCCTCTGGCAGGAATTGCTCCCCCGGAAACCCGCAAAGAAGTGGCGTGTAGCGTCGAAAACATGAAGCAGGAACAAGATCAAGGCATCCTCTCCACGGCCACAAGCTACCACCGTCCCGCCTAAAGAGCCGAAGGAGCACGAGCACGAGTCGGTGCACTGCCGCCATGCGGATTCTGCCATCCCAGAATCGGCTTGACCACTGAAACAATGTCCGCGCCCCCCCCTGACGACTATGTCCGCCCCGCTGGGTATAAGCAGCCGTGGCCGATCTGGAAAGCATTAAACAGATTGCGTTCCCAGGTCGGCCGTAGCAAGGAAAACATGCTGAAGTGAGGCGTTCAAACGGCTCAGAAGCCCAATGTCCATGTGGAACGGCTCCCCAAACGATGGAGCACATGCTATCCTGTCCTCCGTGCCCGCACGTCTGCTCCGAGCGGGACTTCCGTGATACGACAGACAGGGCGCTAAGCGTCGCTATCTTCTGGTCTCGCACAGTCTGAAACCATCGACACGAGAAGAAGAAGCGTAGAATAGATAGCCTACAGAACACTAATTTGCATTCAAAAAGTTGATCTGGAGCGGCATTTGAACTATTCAAATCTGATTTGATTTTACATTAACTCTCAGCGCGTCTCACTCACTTGTGAGCGAAGTTAGCGGGTGTAAGCGAGATGCACTGAGTGTGTTATCAAATAAAAATTATATTTTAAAATTCATTAAAAAAAATTACGTCTACCAGTATAATATATGAAGTACCTACCAACATTTTTTTTCATCGTAATGAAGTGTTCGTTCTGTTAGTTTGTTCTGTTAGTTCTGTTAGTTGACCTAACATACGCCTCGCTTCGCTCGTCGTCGCACCTACCTTGACTCCGTCAAATGATAATCTTCTGTCACTTTTCGAGCTCACCTTACAAATCGAATTTCAAAGATTATATCTCTATGAATATACCTACAGGAAATAATACCCATTGAATTTTATATCGGGTGGTAATATGAATAATGTACATTCACCTTACCTTACAATACCTTAGTGTTAGGTTGAAAGTTGATATATCGAATGTAACAGACATTCGATATATCAACTTTCAACCTTTCAATTACTTAAATAAATTAATTAATTAATTAATATTTGGGGACAATCTTACACAAATCAACCTAGCCCCAAACTAAGCAAAGCTTGTACTATGGGTACTAGGCGACTACATAGATAAATATAATAGATACATAGAAAATACCCATAACTCAGGAACAAATATTCGTGATAAACACGCAAATAAATTACCAGGGTATGAACCCGAGACCTCCTGCTTCGCAGACAGGATCACTACCGACTGGGCTAGGAGGCCTGCCGGTTATACCTAATAATAATACGTTACTTGTTGTTATATTATTTCGACCAATAATACCTATATCAAAAGCTGTTATATAAAGTGAACGGTATCCATTTTAAAGTTAAAATGCGGCACCTTCTCACTTGGCCAATATGGCCACATGAGCAATATTCGTGTAAACTTAAGTACTCATGTGTTTCTTTATTGTGGAATAAGGAATAAGAACACCTAACTAATTTTAATAATATTTTTTGTTCGCAGGTAGATATACATTTTCAAAATGACCAGGAAATGTTAATTCTGTAAATTAAAAACGACTGATAATAAAACCATATTTCTTAAATCAGGACAAATTTGGATAATGGTTTTGAAACATTTTAAAGGTAAGTAAGTATCTAATATGATATTACTTTTGTATTAGCTTATTTCACAAAATACCTAATTGTGTCAGTAGGGTCCGACCTCGCTAAGATCGAATAGTCTTGGCACTTTAGCCAGTGACAATGTATTGCCGCACTACGTAAAACTCATGGACCTATAAAATAAAGAGACGTAATCCAGTGAAGACAAAATTTTGATTTCATCAGATTAAGCCGATTTCCTCTTGTTTACGCGTGACACTCACACATTAAGAGGTCTATAATCGGCGCAATTTTGACGCAAAAAAAGGAAAAAGCAGGGTACACGACAAATCGGGCCCGAGATATTGCAATACGGTTTTAAGTAAAAGTTTTCTGGTGACTGAACTATAGCCGTTACTTGGTCCGTAAGCACAATTCGGACCGATAATACTAATGTCAACTGTCACTGTCAGACAGACAGTATCAATGTCAACTTAACTTACTGTCAAGGCTGTCAAGCAAGCTAAAGTTAAATCGACATTTGATTTGGTTGGGAAATTACAAAAAATCTAATTTTATTATTCCGATTGATTGGAAAATCAATACTCAACCCATTAGTCAATATTTAAACATTGTATGAAAGGTAAATATAAAAGTAATTTTGCTCAGTGAGCAGTTTCTTATTGATCATGTTAAACATGAGATCATGCTTTCTATTGTTCAGCATTAAACTTGGTAAAACGGACCACTTAATTATTATCTTTGTATATTCAATATAATTAAGCACCTGTATCAGAGTTAGTCTATTCATTTTTAATTACTTAATGAGTTTCTGACTACAATTCAATCTTGTTATTCTTACAGAACAAATCTTCCAATTCAAAATGTCAAGATTTCGCGCGAGGAGGCAAAACGGATACTTCCAAGTGCCGAGTGATGATAGCGGCTTCTCCGATGCCCAGTTTGATATCCCCCCTCCAAAGATCCCATGGAAAGCAATAACATTAGCCACTTTCCTATTCGTTGTTGGGTCAATACTATTATTAGCAGGCAGCCTAATAGTTACAGGACATATTGATACCAAGTACTCAGATCGGTTGTGGCCTATGATTGTTCTAGGTGGAATAATGTTTTTGCCAGGGATTTATCATGTAAGGATAGCTTACTATGCATATAAGGAATATCCAGGTTATAGTTTTGCTGATATACCGGAGTTTGAGTGAATGTTAGGCTGAAACCAATGCTGCTATTAGTTATAATGTACAGTTAGGAACAGAAGTAGCTTAACGGGTGACATGTTCAAAATTACCTTCATACACTTATTCTAACTTAACGGCCTCCTAGCCCAGTCGGTAGTGACCCTGTCTACAAAGCAGGAGGTCCCGGGTTCGAATCCTGGTCAGGGCATTTATTTGTGTGTTTATCACAGATATTTGTTCCTGAGTTATGGATGTTTTCTATGTATATAAGTATTTATCCATATTTATCTATTATATATATCGTCGTCTAGTACTCATAACACAAGCCTTATTGAGCTTACTGTGGGCCTAGGTCGATTTGTGTAAGATTGTCCTATAATTTTTATTTATTATTCTGTTAACAATAAAAACGTGTCAAGCTCATTTTGGACACCTCACCCGCTTGGCTACTGCTGCTGCTGACTGTACTTACATATTGTAAAGCTGTTGTTCTATGTATATGAAGTGTATGAACAAATATTGAAATGAAAAAGATAAATGTATGTGAATATATAACAATAGATTGTTATATTAAATAAATAAGAACGGGTAACTCACATTTTTAAGTTGAATATTATGTTATGTGGATGGTCAGTGCTCCACGGCTGCAAAACTGTGTTGGGTGATACATGGGTGCTCAGTGTGGACGAACCATTAGAAAATGACATAGTGAGTGTTGTGTGTTATCCTACATTTGACAGTGATGCTGAAAACGAGGGTAGTTTCTCTCCTCCCCGGCCACAGCCGCCGCCGGCCGCTTGCTCTGTCGCAGCCGTGGCTTGCAGTCTTCGTTGGTTAGCTAACGCAAATGGCTCATGAATAAGCTCCTCCTTATGGACGGAAACATGTAGAACAATATACACTTAAAAACGTGTGTTACCCGTTCTTATTTATTTAATATGTCTGAGTCTCACGAAAGTTTTGTCTTCAATTGATGGTTATCAAATTTTTTAAAATATTTAAAAACTAACCTACAGGTTGTCTCACTTCTTAGTGTGTTTGTTATGAATATCATGCATAATATTTTAAGATTATTCATAGTGTAGGGAAACTTATTTTTATGCATTTCCTGCTTTCATTGGACCAAGATTTTATTGTGCAATTGTATAAAGTATAATTAAGTAGTGTTTACACTTAGGACCGGATTAACTAATTATGTGGGGCCCTTAGGCAATGCAATCCTTGGGCACCTTTTTCAGTCATCTGAATATCATAAGCTCTTTTCAAGTTTATGAAGGGAGTTTGAGCGGCTGTGGTTCCCTAGCCAATGTGGCCCCTTGGCAGGCACTCTGCCTAAAGGCTAATCCGGCCCTGTTTACACATACTTTGTCACAAATTATGTATAATGAAATGATTTTAGAAGCCAGCTGGGTCAGCCCTGGGTTAGACCCAGAAGTCATGTGGAGGGGGCACCAAAATGCTTAGCTAAAAGGAGATCCATATGAGAGATCATACCTAGAAGAAGCAAGCACCGCCAATAGTATGAAAGTGCTAATTTCTTCATAATTACTTGATAGGTATTTTTATAGCAAAATGATAAGGAAACCTCGCCATTTACTTGGCCAACATTTTTTCCAATTTCTTCACCATAATAGGCCATATTCTATTGGAGATCACGAGTTCATGATTTGGATATGTGATCGTTAGACATAAATAACACGCTGATTATGAGGCTTCTAGCTTATTGTATTTTCTGAGTTGCCAGTAGCTTGCAGTACCCAGTCGGCCAGAGGTTTACCCCCTTATTCATAAACGGCCACTAAAGTTAAGAGATCGCTGATAATCGTTTGTCCCTTTCCCTCATATTAGTTGGATGGAAAGGGACAAACGATTATCAGAGGCCTCTTAACTTTAGTAGACGTTTATGAGTAAGGGTGTTAGTATATGATATAGTATAAGTTTTACTAACATAGGTGTAAGGGAATGTATACTAACACTGTGGACATGGTCTGAAAATAAAATTATTTGAATTTAGTTAATTCATGTTTTGTCTTTTTCTAACAAACACAACTTATTAGTTAAATGTGGCTTGTAAGTAGTGTCCGACCGAAACATGTTTTTTTGCCGAAACCGAAACTTTGATGGACATGTTTAAATAAGGTTTAAATCGTACATATTTCGGTTACAAGTTGATATTTGGTATAAAAAAAATCAAATTTAGTTACAGAGTAGTTACATGGATTGTATTAAATTAAAACTTTAGGAAGGTTTCTATGTTTTAACGATATGTTTTATTCTTTGTATTCCATTTGAGTTAATTATGTGTTTTATTGATAGTTCAAATTAAAAAAAGCTTGTGCTTTTTAATTGTTAAATCAAAGATAGAATTAATGTGTTTTAAACTCTTCAAATTTTTTTGTAGGGACGTCACCACTGCAATATTAAAAATAGTTTGAAGGTGACAACCATTAGCTTGGTGCCCTTAATAGGGTAGTTTTCCCTAATTGTAAAAGAGATGTCACCTAGCCCCAGTGCCTGAAATGAAATAACTGTTTTCATTATGCATATTTTATTGACAGTGATCATAATTTTAATTTAATAAATATGTAGATGATAGTCACTTTTAGAGAGTAAAATAAAATCACAATGATTTCCAATGCATTAAATACTTTCCAGCCTATCTAAATTGATTGCACATTTATCTATTAGAACTAGATCTCTTTCCCTTTTTAGTTTGTGTAAAACTAGCTTGCGGAAGCGCGACAGAGTGTCCAGTTTTTTTAAGGTGCTCGAACAATCTGTTCTTAGATGGAAAGTCTGTTTGACATACAGCACATCTGAGATTAAGTGCGGTGCTAGAGTCTTCAGTTTCTGTGGTTTTGATTCTTACGGGTTTGCGGTCCATCTGTTTCTTGGGTTTGATGTTTCTGGGTAATTTGGGTAGAGTTGGTTTGTCTTGTGGTAGTGTGGCTTCGCCTAAGGCGTCATCTGTGGGGGTTGTGCTTGAGACTTCGTATAGATTTTCTGTGGATGTTTGGGACTGGGAGCCTTTTTTGAGATTGGCCTCCTTTTTAGCCTGTATTTGGCTTTTGAGCATGTTGAATTTCTTGTTTTTGCGGCTGCGCGCGGGCCCTTCTATCTCGTTGAAGCTCATCTCGTCGTGACTGTCGTTGCCCTCGCTCTCTGGCATGGGAATGAATGATTTCTTCTTGTTTTTCTTCTTTTTCTGGCTTTTTGGTAGTGCCTGGGGAGCAAGAAATATTAAATTCGAGACCAATTCAAAACTGGACTAGTGTATCTAATACTAATTGAATTTGTACAGTCAACGTTAAAGATATGTTTACACTTTTTCACCTCACTCCGTTGTAATAAGGTGCAATAGTGTAAACATATCTTTGACATCGACTGTATCATTTGATGGTTCCACGGAAGAAAGACTGGGAAAGAAAAGGTTTTCTAGCTGACTATAGTGACTATTCTGTCAGTGCATTGGCTCTTTTTAAGTTTCATGATGAAAGACAAGGAATAGAGTAAACAAATTAAAAAATAATAATTGACAATTTTGAGCTCTCTGGCGACCTTACTGGTTGAGTAGAACAGTAAGGTTGTAAACAGAAACACAACATTGTGAGTAGGGTTTACTGATATTTGGCTGTGGTTTTTTGTGGTGAAAGTATTTGCCCATCAGACTCTGTTCCAGATTAGCCCTACCACACAAAGTGAGATGACATTCGCAGTACCTGTTCTTTGGACGAAGTTTGAGGACATCCGGGTCCAACGATTTTTGTAACAAAAAAAACACTCCCAGGAAGTAAAACTTCGCTGGTTGAGACTCGCTTCTTACAAATCGTCGGCAGACAAGTCGTTGGCCCAATATAACAGGATTCTATGTCACATTTTCGGGGTAGTTCAATTAAGACTTAAGTGTTCAAATTTCAATTAGACAAAAGTGAAACATGTAATATTGGGCTAGCAAAGTGCCTACATAACAAATTAAAACTCACCTGAACTTTATCAGAATCGTCACTCAAAGTCTCCCTAATATCGTTGTCTTCAATATCAGAAGTTGACACCACATGGTCGACCTCACTCTCCGTCAATCCATTGACTTCCTTCGGCTCCTCCGTTTCTAGCGGAGGATCATTTTCCTCATTGCCATCATGTGCATCATCAGATATCGCTATGTCATCGTCCATAACCATGTTGGAGACATTCTCTTTATGTTTCTTGCTGTTTTCGTGGTTTTCGAAGGATTTGACGTTTTTGAAGAGCTTGTTGCAAGCTGAGCAGTATAGGTTCTTGATCGCCGCTTTTGATTTTGATTTGGGCGTCGCTTTCGATGCTTCACTGGCCTGTGAATTAGTTATAAAATAGATTTAAATTATGTGAGCAAGAATAAGATTTGCAAAAAAATTCGTACTAATAGGAGAGGGCGCCACTGCGCGCAGTCGTACGTCGGCTCCGCGTATATATTTTGTTTATTATTAGTTTCTCGCCACGTTGCGTTATAAAATGTTTTAATTTAAGTTACTAATAAACTTTTCATTACGTGAGATTGAAGTGCGCGCTAAAATGTGAAGATTTTCAAGGATAAACGACAAATTGCTGATGCGTCAAACACTACAATTTTGACATTAATTTTGTGAACATGAAACTGTGAGTGAAGTGTGTGCGTTATAAATAGATTCTACAAGACGCTAGTGATAATAAAAAGTGAAGTGGATCTAATTCTTACACCTAGTAAAACAATCGTTTATAGGTGACTGGTAAAAACGGTCGGATAGAGAGCATAATGTGGGTCGCGGTGTCTCACTCGCGCTCGTTACAAAATTGACATTTTGACTGTCTGATGAAGTACCTCCTTAGTCACGAGACACAGTCCCCTAGATAACCTTCTCTTTCGGCCTCACTTTGTGACCAAAGAATTCGATCCACTTGATATAAATCCATGGTATCCTCCTATACAAAAAAAAAAACAATGGGGTGCAAGCAGAAGCGAAAACTTGAATATTAACGTTGTGCATTTTTGATATTTTGGATTGATTAGGGAATAATTTTGCACAAATTACTTTAATTATGAGCATAACAGTACTATCATTTATGTGGTTAAATACAATATTCATTTATTGCGCTATCGTACACAAACATGACAATTTATATTACATTCAAAATTTAACACTTCAGAACTATTACAATTATTTATTCGATCAGGTCACGTGTCCGTCTTACGATTTTTCAATCTGACGAATCTGTCAGTCACGTGACCTGTTGCGAGTTTAACATTTTTTCCCCATCACAAAAAGTGCACAGCACCGCGCTAAAAATGTTTTCACTTCTAAAATGATATATGAGGAATCTTACCTCTTCAGTTTTGGAGCTCTCCTCATTGCTGCTCTCCATGCCTCCCTCACTGATGGTGTCGTCATCCGATGACAGTCCGAACTCCTCAGCCAGCAACGACTCGATCTCACTCAACTTTTTCTGATAATCTTCACTTTGCATGAAGGAGCTCTCGCCCTCTCGCTTCTTCGCCTCTTCTATCTCTTTCTGTCGTTGTATTATTCTTTCCCGTCTCACTTGCTCTGCCTGAAGTGTTATAATTGAACTATTAGAATCTCGCCACTCAATGGAACACAAAGTGTAAGAACAGACTGAAAATCATATCCAGTACCATGAGAAATAAGTACTTGTGTAACCAAATAGGTGTATGTGAATCTATATTCCATTAACCCTTTGAACGCAAAGAGCCACTAAATGGGTCGTGTGCTGTCGTACTGCCACGCCAGCGACCACTAAAGTGGTCATGGTGGACCCTGTGAAAGCAATTTGTCCTGCTGACAGATAAGGTTTATATTCGTTATTCACTAGTCGAGATATTGGCGTGTAGGCCACGTCTTGACGCGAGAGGATAAGCGTTCAGAAGGTTAACTCCAGAGATGTGACTTATTTGAAATACTTGTATTTAAAATGCAAATACAGAATGCAAAATACCTATTTCCTATTTTGTATTTAAATACCTTTTTAACAAAAGCATTTTGTATTTTATTTGAAATACTTTTTGGGACCCATTTTCTATTTTGAAAATACAAAATACTTTTTTTTGTAATTTAACATAATGTTGGTAGAAAGGGTGGGTTTAACAGGTTATAGTTATATTGCTCCTACGTGGGTGATTATGATTAGTAGGACAGGACACCGCGTAACCAAGGGAAAAAAGGCACTCATTCCTGACGATCTCGTCATTTTGTAACTAGTCGTCTGTTTTGAAATGGAGAGTTAAGATAAGTATTTAAAATCATCATCCTCTTAGCGTTTGTCCCGGCTTGGCGAACTAATCACATGAATTGGCATAGACACTAGTATTTACAAAAGCGACTACCATCAGACCTTCTAACCCAGAGGAGAAACTACGCCTTATTGGGATTAGTTCCGGTTTCCGCGGGACGTTTTCCTTCACCGAAAAGCGACTGATAAATATCAACCGATAATTCGTACATAAGTTCCGAAAATCTCATTGGTACGTACGTACAAAGTCGGGATTCGATCCCGAGACCTCCAGATTGAAAGTCGGACGTCTTATCGCCAGGATACCAGCGCTTATAAGAGTGGAAATCGTATTAAATAGCAATCCATTTTTGTAACGAATTTACATTACATTGAAACTAATAAAAAATATATTTCAGAGCATGAAAAAAAACATTTAATTACATGTATCGAGTGCCAACCCTAAAAAATATTTTAACCATTTACCTACAAAACAAATTAGTGTCACACAAAACTCACCTCTATTTAAAATTTGATTAACGTTTGCTTTATATTTATTGATTAAAATGGCTATGCTATGACTATGACATATGATCACAGACAGACGGACATGACGAGATAAGGATTCCATTTTTTTCCATCTTGGCGATGGAATTCTAAAAAGCATTTGTATTTTAAAAAAGTATTTTGAAAATACCTATTTTGTATTTAGTATTTGAAATACAATTTTGCTAAGTATTTTGTATTTTGCATTTGAAATAGTAAATCATGAAAGTATTTACATTTTGTATTTAAATACTTGTAGCGACTGTGTCCTACATTCGCCCAAACTAAGATGCTATACAATTTTGTATTTTAAATATGCACGTGCAACATGTGCACGATTTTAGCAATCAACGTAAAAGCTGTATGGTCTTTTCTAGGTATCACCTTAGGATACATCTGTTGCATTGAACATGCCGGCACACTATTATTTTGTATTGTATGTTATTGTTTTGTCGGTACGCTCAGACAAAACAATGGATAAATTCTTTTGAAATAATTACCAGGTTTATTACCCTAGGATTTAGCAATTTCACTTTGTTTCTTTGTCGGTATTTCTATTTTGTTTATTGTTTACAACGCCCAACTAATATTGTTTTATTTAGGATAATAAACATATTTTCTTGCAGCGTGAGAAAATCTCACCATCTGGCTGGCCATTATCGGCCCTGTACTTCGATGCCCCCTGAGCTCGCCAGGTAACGAGCCAGAGGGATCGCAAGACAGTAGTCAGTTAGTACCCAACTGTCGAACCGACAAGTCATCCTAGACCGACTCACTGGTCCAGCTCGTGTAGTACCGATACTCCGAGTAACTTGTAATAATTACTGACTCCGCGTTAAGTTTCAGTCGAGTTTCATTATAGTTAGTATCGCTCCTGACGTATGTGTTAATTTATAAGTGTTCGTTTAGATACGTTAATTAAAGTTGTGTAGATTTAATATAGACTATTTAACCTCGTGTGTGAACTTTTATTTACAAGCACAATCCCAACACAGTTGTACCTATAACGTACCAAATATATACTTAATTGCCAAATTGGTGACCCCGACGTGATCTGTAATAAACGGCAATATTGGTTGGTACCTGTGTGGTGGATATTAACTTCAGTGCTTTTGGTGGACTTATCAGTGAAGTGACTTTTGTGATTTAAAGATGCGAGACGAGGTCGCACCTCTAAACGAGCGTATTCAAACCCAGCGACTCACACGAGCTACCGTAAGGTTGCCGCCATTCACACTGGATGACCCTACCTTGTGGTTTATAAAGGTAGAGTTAGATTTTCGCAACCTAGGGATCACTGATGATGAGGATAAATACTCGTACGCCGCAGCGGCCTTGCCATCACAGCCATCAACGGAAGTGCGAGATCTCCTTAAAAACCCACCTGAAACCGGTAAATATGAGGTTTTAAAAAAAGGAAGTTATCAAACGGCTAGGCTCATCACAAGAGGCCAATACGCGACGGCTTCTTAAGAAAGAGCACATAGGTGACCGTAAACCGTCTCAATTTTTACGGCACCTCAGAGTGCTTGCCGACACCGCAGTGCCAGACACGATACTACGTTCGCTGTGGATGGAGCAGTTACCGCGACCCATGCAGATGATCCTGGCTACACAATCAGACGTGAGCCTGGACAAGGTCGCCGATGTCGCAGACGTTATTGCAGACAGCACTACTCCGACGGCAGCCATCGCAACAACGGTAGAAAATCCAGTGATGCAGCAGTTGAACGCCCTGACACGTCAGTTAGCCGCTATGGAGCGTAGATTTGACGCTTTGTCCATCGACTCAAGTGCGCGACGAAGAAGTAGTTCGCACTCGCGTGCTAGATCAAGATCTCGATCCCGTCCCCGTGATAACTCAAAAGGTATGTGTTGGTACCACCATAGACACGGCCCTAAAGCTCATAGGTGCCTAAAACCATGCACGTACAGCGCCGGTACCTCGGGAAACGCGAGCGGGAGCCATTAGTGGCGAATGGTTGCCCAACAACACCGCCAACGTCACAACGAATATTCATCGTCGACAGAAACACCGGGACAAGATTTTTAATTGATACCGGAGCGGATTTGTGTGTTTATCCTCGCAGCCTAGCCCCACAGAATCAAAAGTTATGTATGTACGAGCTAGTGGCAGCAAATAACACCCCGATTAAAACTTACGGTTTCTCGACGATGACCCTAAACCTCGGACTACGCCGGGATTTCCCATGGCGATTTGTCGTTGCTGACGTAGATAAGCCGATAATTGGCGTAGACTTTTTAAACCATTATGACTTATTAGTCGATGCACGAAGGCATAGATTAATAGACGCCATGACGCAGTTTACCGTGACCGGACAGGTAGCTGCGTCCGAACCGGCGATATCTATAAAAACAATAGCCGGTGACTCGCCTTATCACCGCTTATTAAGGAAGTTCAACGATATCACTAAGCCTGACGGAGCGCCTGCCACTCAAATTAAGCATAATACAAAACACTACATCACAACGAAACCGGGACCGCCTGTAGCACAAAGGCCTAGGAGATTAGCACCCGATCGCCTTATCGCCGCGAAGAAGGAATTCGACGCTTTGTTGAAATTAGGTATCGCCCGCCCATCACAAAGCAGCTGGGCCTCACCGCTTCACATGGTTCAAAAGAAAGACAATGGATGGCGACCATGTGGTGATTACCGCGCGCTTAATGACCGCACGGTGCCTGACCAGTATCCGGTCCGGCACATTGAAGACTTCGCCCAGACTCTTAGTGGAAAAAAAGTGTTTAGTACGTTAGACTTAGTGCGTGCGTTCAATCAAATTCCAGTGGCGGAGGAAGATATACCAAAAAATGCCATAACTACGCCATTTGGTTTGTTTGAATTCACTTATATGACGTTCGGCCTTCGAAATGCGGCTCAGACTTTCCAACGTTTTATGGCCGAAGTGTTACGTGGTTTAGACTTTTGTTATTGCTATATAGATGACATTTTAATTGCCTCCAGTGACAGTGATGAACACTTAAAACATTTAGAGACAGTGTTTAAGCGATTAAGTGACTATAGTGTAGTCATTAATCCCTCTAAGTGCATGTTTGGCCAGGACCAAGTCCAGTTCTTAGGTTATTTAGTGTCTGCTGAGGGCACGCGTCCTCTACCTGGAAAAGTAGAAGCGATACGCTCCTTTCCACTTCCTTCAACGGCGAAGCAACTTCGACAGTTCTTAGGTATGCTAAACTTTTATAGACGTTTTATACCTAACGCTGCAGCGCATCAAGCCAATTTAAACGACTTGCTTAAAGGAAACCTTAAGGGTAAGGCACCTATTCACTGGACACCCGACACTACAAAGGATTTCGAGGCTTGCAAACAATGCCTAGCCGACGCAACGATGCTAGCCCATCCTCGAGATAACGCTGATCTGGCGCTGTTTACTGATGCGTCAGATAACACGATAGGCGCCGCACTTCAACAAAAGGTGGACGGCGCATGGCAACCGCTAGCTTTCTTCTCTAAGAAACTTACAAACGCTGAAAGGAAGTATTCTACGTATGACAGAGAATTATTTGCGATATATTCTGCAGTTAAACAATTTCGTCATAATTTAGAAGCGCGAACATTTACAATATATACAGATCATAAACCGATCGTGTTTGCATTCACGAAAAAGGATAAACAATGCACCCCGAGACAGTTCCGCTACCTGGACTTTATCGGTCAATTTACAACCGATATCCGACACGTTAGCGGAGAGCAAAATATACCTGCCGATGCAATGTCTCGCATTGATATTGATCACATTGAACGAGGAATTGATTGGAAGGCTCTAGCTATTTCTCAAAAGTCTGACGACACTTTGCAATCGCTACTCAATAAAACTGATTCGACGCTACAGCTTAAACTTGTACAGTTACCTGGGTTCGAAGAAAGTATATATTGCGATATCTCTACTCCGTCTGTACGACCCTACGTTACTGAACCCTTCAGGAAAATTGCTTTTAACACCGTTCATCAACTTTCACATCCGGGAGCGAAGACTACTATAAAATTAGCTACGCAGAAATTCATCTGGCCATCTATCAAATCAGATTGCAGAGAATGGACTCGAAGCTGTTTAGAGTGTCAGCGTGCTAAGGTTACACGTCACGTGTCAGCCCCTGTTGGAACTTTCGCACCTCCTTCGACTCGCTTTGAACACGTCCACATTGACATTGTAGTAATGCCCATATCAGGAGGCTGCAGATACATTTTGACCTGCATAGATCGTTTCTCTAGGTGGCCTGAAGCTATACCTATCGAGAACCAGGAAGCAGAAACTGTAGCTCGTGCATTTTACTCAAATTGGATAGCACGTTTCGGCGTACCTTTACGAGTCACAACAGACCAAGGCCGAAACTTTGAATCGCACCTGTTTAGAAGCTTAAATAATCTCATTGGTACGACTCAACTGCGAACTACAGCTTATCACCCAGCCGCTAATGGGATGATTGAGCGATTTCACCGCCAATTAAAAGCTGCGATTACATGTCATCGGAACGCCCAATGGACACGAGTTTTACCTACAGTCATGATGGGTATTCGCGCAGCATTCAAGGACGATCTGCAAGCTACGCCTGCTGAAATGGTTTACGGTGAAAATATTCGCTTACCTGGAGAGTTTCTAGTTCCCAGAACAACCAGGGATCGCGATGCGACGGATTTCGTCAGTCAATTAAAAACTAATTTCGCCGACCTACAACCAGTCGCAGGGACTCAGCATGGACGTAAAAAGGTATTTATATACAAGGACCTGATGACAACAAGTCACGTGTTTGTTCGTGTTGACGCCCCAAAACGACCTTTGCAATCGTCGTATGAAGGACCCTTCGCTGTTGTATCAAGAAATGATAAAACTTTTGTTATCAATAGACGTGGTCATCATGTAACTATTTCTGTGGACCGACTGAAGCCCGCTTATGTACTTGCTGATAACATAGAACCGCCGCCTGAGTTTGAAGATGACTTCGCACAGTTCATTGTCAAAAGAACAACTTGTCCCTCAGACAACACCACGAGTGCAGCACCTGAGCCTGCTGCGCAAGAAGCACCGCCTGCAAATGGTAATGTTAACAGAACTAGATCCGGTAGACAAGTCCGCTTTCCGGATTATTACCAGGCAGGTGATAAGTAATTAAACGTGTTTAGTTAAGAATAATTTACCTTTTTTTGTATGATATTTTTTTCTTGAACATTATTGAACACATTTTGTTAGTAACATGTTTTACTGATGTATTTGTTAATGCTCCTTTAGTATTTTTTTTAAATATGTGTTACTAACTTAGCGCCTAAGAAAATTGTAACTAACAATTCTATACAATGTAAACCTTTCGACTTTCTTATTTTTTTTTATTGTGTATGTTACCTCTGTTCTTTCTTAGTGTGTTATTTTTAACCCTTTTTGTGTTTTTACTGGTTGTATTATTTAATGTCACCTTTTTATCTTCTTTTATCGTGACTCCATCACTAGTAAGGGGGTACTGTAGCGACTGTGTCCTACATTCGCCCAAACTAAGATGCTATACAATTTTGTATTTTAAATATGCACGTGCAACATGTGCACGATTTTAGCAATCAACGTAAAAGCTGTATGGTCTTTTCTAGGTATCACCTTAGGATACATCTGTTGCATTGAACATGCCGGCACACTATTATTTTGTATTGTATGTTATTGTTTTGTCGGTACGCTCAGACAAAACAATGGATAAATTCTTTTGAAATAATTACCAGGTTTATTACCCTAGGATTTAGCAATTTCACTTTGTTTCTTTGTCGGTATTTCTATTTTGTTTATTGTTTACAACGCCCAACTAATATTGTTTTATTTAGGATAATAAACATATTTTCTTGCAGCGTGAGAAAATCTCACCATCTGGCTGGCCATTATCGGCCCTGTACTTCGATGCCCCCTGAGCTCGCCAGGTAACGAGCCAGAAGGATCGCAAGACAGTAGTCAGTTAGTACCCAACTGTCGAACCGACAAGTCATCCTAGACCGACTCACTGGTCCAGCTCGTGTAGTACCGATACTCCGAGTAACTTGTAATAATTACTGACTCCGCGTTAAGTTTCAGTCGAGTTTCATTATAGTTAGTATCGCTCCTGACGTATGTGTTAATTTATAAGTGTTCGTTTAGATAAGTTAATTAAAGTTGTGTAGATTTAATATAGACTATTTAACCTCGTGTGTGAACTTTTATTTACAAGCACAATCCCAACACAGTTGTACCTATAACGTACCAAATATATACTTAATTGCCAAATACTTTTTCTAAACCATTTTGGACATCTCTGGTTATCATTATAAATGGAATAAAGGCAGAATAGTACACCATGAAACATCAGACAGTAAGGCTATCAAATCTTAGGCAATTATCACACTGATGCGGTTTCCGCATGCGGCGACGGTGTGTGAGCGAGATAGCGCTCTGCAGGAAGTGTATAGCGCTGTCTCGTTTACCGGAACGGGACGCGGAACCAGTGTGTAAGCCGGCTTAGCATTTTTTATCTGTGTAGTGACAGGTATTTCTTGGTGAGCAGTTATTTATCAAGAAATCATTTTAAAGACCGCAAATGCTGCCCAAAGTACTATACTGCAAGAAACGTTCAAACCAACCTTCTTTTTATTCTCCTCAGCCTTCTCCTGAAGCTGTTTCGTATGCTCTATGACTCTCTTGTCCTTCCTCCTCACGTAACTGGCCAGCCTCCTTATTTCCTCATTCCTCTCCTTGCGCGCTCTCTGTCTAATCTTGTTGTTCTCCTTCTCCATCAGTTTGATGACTCGGCGGTTGTCGCCCTGCTGTATCTCGTATTGGTCCAGCCATACGAAACCTGTTGGGGGTAGGAATAATGTATGATTTACTTGAAATGATTGGAGTCCGACTGGAGTTGAATCTATTTAACCGATTCGTTGCGTCTTCCATTTTCGAAAACTTTTGGCTGTGGCGGCGAACAATTATTTCATGACACGACAGGCGTGCCATACGCCATAGAATATGATGGCACGCCTATCGTGTCATCAGCCATGCGTAAAAAATATTTACTTTTTTGTTTTTTTTTCACTGATTTAGACTTGATTGAGTTCATTTGAAATCAAACCAAGGAAGTAAACTGATTAAAACGTTGTTTTAAATTTTTAGTAGCCTTAAACTACCTGTTTTACTTGAAATGGATGGTAAGTGACTCGAAAATTTCAGGTATCACAAACATTTTCTACTATGTACAATTTTTATACATATATGTATAGTAGGCTAAATTAGCCCGGCTAACGGAATGTGTAAATATATTTTTTTTACAGTACGACGCGATTTAAAACTATGCATTCAATATTTTCATGATTTCTCCTTGAATTATTTATTCGAGCCATATAGATAACAAATAATTTGTCTTGAATCACAAAAAGTAAAATGTTCATTCTAATATTTTTGATGTATACTAGGCATACATTTTTACTTTATAATAAATTATTTAAAGAGGGTAAATAGGTAAATAGTTCTGGTGTCTATGACATTAGATTAGGCCGTATTCGCAAGCTAAGAGATAGAATGATACATACAACCAATGTTTATATCTCCGTTTGCCCTACAGTTTAGAATGACCATCCTATATCGGACAATGTACACGCGGCTTTAACAATTGGCATTGGCTGTTTGCATTGATATTTCGTAGCCAAAAGGAATATTTAAAAGGTAAAAACAATACATTAATGGATTGCAGCAGTTTGTGCGTAAAAAGAAGTGTTATGGTTTATATGAGAATTCATACGAACCATGTCACTTCACTTTCCGCATAGATTTCAACTTTGCATCCGTTAAAACGGTACAATAATGAAAATCATTTTAAGGGTTCAGTACCAAATCGGTAAAAAACGAACTCTGTCTGTCTGCCTGCCACAAAGCCAATTTTCTCAGAAACTACTAGACCGATTGAACAAAAATTTTGTACACATATGTAAGTCAGCAAGCCAAAGGCAGGTATGTAACGCCAGTCTATAAATTTTAAATATGGGGGGCATTTGTGGGGGTAAATGAGAAATAAATAAAAATTTGTAAAACTATAATGTATGACATATCAAATAAAACGGCTTAATATGAGGATCTCAAATATATTTGTTGTATAATTTTAACATATGTAGTTTTGAAGTAATTTAAAAAAAACCGGCCAGGTGCGTGTCGAACTACGCATAATGGGGTCTATGGGGATTTCCGTACCTTCAATGGAATAAGAACCAAACGAATACCAAAAGGTCGTATCTGATGCCTATGGAAGAAGTTTTTTGAAGATAACTCAAAAATACTTGAACCTAACAAAATATTTTTTGTAGAAAGTATATGAAAAGACGAATCTTTTAAATTTTTTTCATATTTTTTGGACTTACGGTTCAAAAGTTACAGGGGGGAGGACACAATTTTTCTAACTTTCGAAGCGATTATTTCTGAAAATATTCACTTAATCGCAAAATGTTAAACCTCGATGTAATTTTTAAAGACCTATCGATTGATGTGCAACATGTTGATATTGAGCGTTGGGCGCCCTCCCAAAAAATTTTTTCTGCAATTTATCTATATAACTAAATAGCGGCATACAAAAGACACCTTATGTCTAAATTTCATTAAGATACGTCTTATAGTTTCAGAGTATAAAGGCTGTGACATACGGACGGACGGACAGACGGAGATGACGAAACTGTAAAATTGACCGTCCCCGTCCCCCCTTATCTCTGAAACTGCTGAACCGAAAATTTTGAAAAAAAAAATACTGATATTCATTATTTACGTATAGATTACAGGAAAAATAATAGGATTCTACACCGTGAGTCGGACTTAAGAAAAGAAATCGAGGCGCGAGTACGACTCGCACTCGGCCACCCTATAAGATTCTCATGAAATCATGCTGAAACCGTCTTTTTTTCACATTAAAAATCGGTTGATGTGATAAATAATTATCCGTCAAATACCAACTTTCGTACGTTAGGTAGCAAAAACTAGTGACACATCTTTCCAAAAGATGACGATGCACCCTGTACGGGAGGGTGGGGTTCGACGTACGGATTTTCAAATATCATAAGATTGTCATAAAAAAATGAGTTTTATAAGAATGTTTATTTTTCTTTGAAACAACGCAGTAATTGCAACGAAAATCTGAATAGTTTTTTTATACAAGCATTTATGCGACCAATTTCGGAGCGGAAATTTTAGCCCCTCTTTGGGGCAAGTTGTTCCGGATAGGTTATGCTAAAAGATTGTCTTAAATTTCTATGCTCTACACCACAAAGTGCTACCAATGCTTTTTCGGGCGTCATGTAAAAAATAATCATCATACCTATCGGATAGAACACGAGTGGTTATTAATGGAACTCAATCTTCTGGGTCCCCTGTGGCACTCGGAGTGCCTCAAGGCTCAATACTTGGTCCCTTCCTGTTTTTAGTGTACATTAATGACCTACCTAAAATTGTGCAAGATAAACATGATATAGTGTTATTTGCTGATGACACATCTCTGATATTTAAAGTGGACAGAAAAGAAAACAGCTTCGATAGTATTAACAGTGCACTCTCCACAGTAGTAAATTGGTTTACGGCTAATAACCTACTTTTGAACGCCAAGAAAACGAAGTGCATCAAATTTACACTTCCCAACGTCAAGCAGATTAACAGCAGCAAGATTCCATTGTTTCATCATTTATTATAAATGATGAAACAATGGAATTCAAAAATCAAACTGTTTTCTTAGGAGTCACTTTAGACTCGAAATTACAATGGCATCCACATATAGCCACCCTAGCTGGGAAACTTAGCACTGCAGCCTATGCCGTGAGGCGAATCAGCCATCTAACAAACAGTGAAACTGCCAGGCTGGTATACTTCAGTTACTTTCACAGTGTTATGTCGTATGGAATTCTGTTGTGGGGTAAAGCTGCTGATATTGGGACCATATTTGTGCTACAAAAACGAGCTGTACGTGGCATTTATAAAATGCGCGGTCGAGCATCCGTAAGAGGAAAATTTGAAGAGGCAAATATTCTTACCGTAGCATCTCAATACGTACTTGAAAACATTATGTATGTACGGAAAAACATCCATGAATTCAAGCTCAACAGTGATATCCATAACTATAACACTAGAAACAAAGATAAGATTGCTGAGCCTGGCCACCGCCTCGGTAAGGCTCGTACGTCTTTTGCTGGGAACGGTACACGTTTTTATAACAAAGTCCCCGCTGATGTAGTGAATTTGCCATTAAATAAATTCAAGTCTTATGTTAAGCGCTATTTGTTGAGGAGAGAGTACTATACTTTAAAGGAATTCATTGAGGATAACGATGCCTTTAAGCCTGTAACTTGATATGGTTAGTACAATACAAATTGAGAAATTATTAGGTACATTACTCTATGAAGCAGCTTTACTAGTGTCCAGTATTACCTGTTTTTCGTTTTTATTTTATTTTGTTTTTATTTAGTATTTGGACACTTAGAGACGTTATACATCTCTAAGTCTTGCATTCGCAAATATTTATATGTATAGATATATATTTAATGATCCTGACGCTTAGAGACATGTACATCTCTATGTCACTTTTATATTGTAATTTAGTTCACGCATGTAAAATACGAGCACAGAATATTGTTTCTCACCAGACTAAACATGGCTAGTTTTTATTAATTAATAAAGCCCGCCAGCTTGAACATGTCATGCTCGCTTAAAAGGCTCTGCTTATGGTGGCGTCGTTGATCGGGTCGCCACTTTCCCGAAGAAAGGTTGAGGGAGGCGATGGCTGAGATATGCGTCATACTCGTGAACGGGTGCTGTTTGTGGAGACCGGTCTGTTTAGGCTAACTGGGGCTACACAATTACGTAACTTTTTATTAATCATATTTAATTTTAGTTTAATTGGCTTTAGAAACAACATTCGGTGCTTGATTATCCATATTTTTTTTATTTTATAGAATATATGGATCAAGACACTTGGAGACCTTATACATCTCTAAGGATAATTTAGAAATAGTATGTTTATTGTATACTAGAATCACTTACTTTTTTTTTTATTTAAATTCAAAATTTGTTTCTAACTGTTGATGATGGATTATTATAATTTGGAAATTTATCTAGAAGACACAGTTCAGGTAAGAAAGTATATCAAACTTGTATGTAATTCATTTTCAATAGTCAGATTTGGACTCATCTTTTTTCTTTGGTATTTTTCTTAAACTATAACCCAATGTTGGTTAATCTAACCTTGGTTTGATATGTTTTCTTATAGAACAACACACTTATATGTATTGTTTAGTTTTGATGTACTGTTGTTTTGAAAAAATAAGTCCCGCCGAGTTTCTTGCCGGACATAATTCTTCTCGGGTCAGAGGTGTAGGGTTAGAACCGGTGTAGTTTGATTTTTTTCTCTCTCTTTTACTTTGACGTGTAAAAGTGCCCTTGTGGCCTACTTACTGAATAAATGTTTGAGTTTGAGTTTAATATTTTTTCTAGTCACCCGTTTTCATTTGATTCTACTCCTTTAGCTAATGTTTTAAAAATTTTACATCTTTTAGTCCTATTTTAGTAGTTTCGCATCGTATCTAATGATGGACAACATTTTTTTTTGTACAATTGAGGTCGATCGAGGTGAGCTGTTTTTGGGAAAAACTTGCCCTTTCAAAAGGAAACATTGAGCCCCAAGTTGGGGATACGGACTAACGCTGGCGTACTGGGAACCGTGTCGATCAATTTAAAAAATAACTAAACAAGAAGATATCTAAATAATATCATTATAATTTAGGATAAAAACTTTTTACAAAAAAAAGATAAACCGACTTCAAAAAGGATAAAATAAACTATTATATTATTTATATGCGTTACAAACTGATATGTTTGAAGTCGGTGCCAAGCCAAAAAGTTACAATACCGGCAAATCAGCTTCAAGTCTGAAAATCACAAAACAGTTAATACGAACGAGGCGTAGGTATGTGTTCAGTGAATTGTTTTTCATACTATAGAACAATTCTAATACGGTATTGACTGCACGTAGGTTTTCATTCAAGTACAGAGAGAAAGTATAATCACGCGTCTTATGATGTTTGTTAATAAACTTTTTTACTAGTTTTCGGACTAACCACATCTCGAACGGAGCCCGTGCTTCGGTTTGAATTATTTATCCTACTTCATCTAAGGTGTAATATCGAAGTGTAAAGGAATTCAATGGCAAGATTGATCTTTTTATACTCAGACACACTGGGTGTGTGGGGCCCACCTTTTCAGTAGAAAAAGGCGCGATATTTAAATTTTCTATGGAAGGAATACGTGTTTATATATTTTTTTTAATTTGCCGCCTTTTTCTTATTATTGACAAAGTAGACGTGTATCAGAGTATATATACATGGGTACCTCTTTTCATCAAAATTGTATTAGTAGTTTAGACGTGAAAATGTAACAGATAGATTCACATTCACCTTTGCAATATAAGTAGGAATCGAAATGTTATGTGATTTTCAGACTTGAAGCTGATTTGCCGGTATTGTAACTTTTTGGCTTGGCACCGACTTCAAACATATCAGTTTGTAACGCATATAAATAATATAATAGTTTATTTTATCCTTTTTGAAGTCGGTTTATCTTTTTTTTGTAAAAAGTTTTTATTTTTCCATTTTTAGTGGTTATAAAATTATCATAATCGGACAACGGATTTCGCAATAATCGGTGAAGATATATAAGAAAAAGTTCATGATACGTACTCAATGTAAGGAAAGTTCCACATATCATATGTGGTCTTCATCATTAGGTCCACTCCAGCAAATTGGTGGATTTCGAAAGAAAATCCTCGCGTTGCTTAAGAAAACACCTAAATCACCATACATGTGCCTTTAAAAATTGAAGAGTTCTCTCAATTCCTCATGGATCCCATCATCAGAACAGCACCAGATTAATGTGGAACCATCTTAAAGGTAATAGTTACTTTCAAACAAAAGAAGAATTCCTCAAATTGGACCACGGGTCTCGGAGTAATCGCTCAACATCCTACATTTAAAAAAAATCATCATCATTATCATCAAAACAACCATCATCAAGAGGTCCACTTCATCAAATTGGTGGTTTTCGAGAGAAAATCCTCGAGTTGCTTAACAAAACACCCAAATCACCATACGTATGCCTTTAAATATTGAGGAGTTCCCTCAATTCCTCATAGATCCCATCATCAGAACAGCACCAGATTAATATGGGACCACCTTGGAAGTAGACCCTTTCAAACAAAAAAAGAATTATTCAAATCGGACCACGCGTCTCGGAGTAATCGGTGAACATACATAAAAAAAAAAGCCCAAACCGAATACAGAACCGAGGTCCTTCTATGAAATTGAAGTCGGTTAAAAACAACGCTTGAATCGATTCAAAGTGCGCAGGTACAGGCCAAATAGGTCAAGCACGAAAAAATGTACAAGTGTATCATTTTGATAGCTTCTGAATGTTTGCGCACCCATCCACTCAACCGTCAGGATTAGTGGAAATAAAATTGTTGCCAATATGGCGTGTTATAATGTGTGTGTGGCTATAATTGCGCATTTTGACCGTACTCGTATCGCTATCTTTATTCAAAAAGTTATTGAGGTCGGCACAATAAACCCCCGGCACTTCCAACCCCACTCTCCCCTACGATGTATATGAAGAATACCCGCGAATACTTGCAAGCGTTTATGGAACGTTCGTACGGAACCCTCGGTGCGTGAGTCAGATTCGCACTTGCCCGATTTTTAAAATTTGTGTTCTGAAGTTTGTCGATAATGTGGAACTTCACGTATCGAGTTTGCTACAGTACTGCAAACATTTCCGAGCATACTCGAGAAAAAAATATAATCTTATTTCATTAACGTATATTATGTATTTTGGCTGTTTGTATCCTTGCCTTGGTCTAAGAATACTACCGAAACGAGATAAAATAAGGAGTTTATTCTGTAATTTCCGTCTATTTGTTTATGATTTACGTCTCGAAGTAATTGTTAATGGATAAAGCACGCAAAATGATTGTTACGTTTTTATTAATTTAACTAATTTGATATATAGATAAAGAGCTTTTGAAAATCATATAATTTGAAGTTAAATTGAAATCTTGTTGTAAGATGTTATTATGATTAGTTATTCAATGAATAATAATATTTAATAAGTAATATTTAGGCCGTAAAAATAATGCAACTTGAAAAGGTTGTTAACAACTGATTTTGAAAAATTCAAACAATATCTAGAATATTCCAGAAACGAATGCTACAAGCTTGTTCTACGAAGAAGTTTTATTCCATTTTAAAATGACACTCCTCTCGTGTCATACGCCACACGTTAAAAACATTGATGACACGCCTGTCGTGTCATCCGCACCCAATCGGTAAGTAATGTTTAAGTCGTAAAAATAGTGCAACTTGAAAAGGTTGTGAACAACTGATTTTGAAAATTTTTATCAATATTTAGAATATTCCAGAAACGAAGGGTACAAGCTTGTTCTACGTGACAAACAATAATAATTTTGTTCGGGGTGAACCCTTCTGAAACTTAATTTGAAGAAGTTTTATTCGATTTTAAAATGACACTCCTCTCGTGTCATACGCCACACGTTAAAAACATCGATGACACGCCTGTCGTGCCATCCGCACTGAATCGGTTAAAACCTCCTACAGTAGTTACATTGCATATGTAAATGGTAGTGCTGCCACTACACCGGGTGGTCCAAACCTTATAAAAAGAATCCCAGAATTTGTGAGAGAAAAAAAACATCTCGAAAACTACTAATCCGCTAATATACATGGGGTATACAACCTTCTGTTCTGACAACCCTGGGTGTTGAGGAATCTAATTTATTTATTTTAACGTTAAGCTTTGGACCACCCGGTGTAAAATATTATAACGTAACTGTATAAATGGTTCAAATTCCTTTGATTAACTTTCAACCGTAGGTAAGGACTCTATCTGGCTTAAATCAATATGGCTTTCCAAATATATAAAGGCAGCGGCGAATGAAAAAAACTGAATAGGCGGATCCACAGTAAACGAGTCGCCTCGCGAAGCAGCTCCGCCAGTGTAAACGTGGCTCGGTCGAGGCAAATGCACGCGCGGCCGCAATGCCTCGTTGTAGGCACGTCTACACTGGGGCAGCTGCTTCGCGCGGCAATGTCCTCGCGAGGCGGCTCGTTAGGTGTGGACCCGCCTAATCACGTCTGTCCTCGTAAAGCCCAATATCCTTTTTAGGACAACAATGGGACATTTTACAGTCCCATAATTATTGTCCGAAGATATCTATAACGGTCCGTAGGGACCAGGAGTACTAGAACTAAAACTAGGCCTTATGAGGCAAATACAAGCGGTATTGACGGGGCGGGAGTTAAAATCGTAAGATAGAGGTAATCACAAAGTTGGGCAGGTCTGTTGGAGGTGCTAATCCTACTAACGTTACGGCCTCTCTTTTTGTGAATATGAAGCTTAACTAGTGATAGCTACGCCCGGCTGACGGGATTACTGATAAGTCAAAATAGAACTGAAATTATTAAAAAATCACTGATAGGTAAAATGCAATTAACGACTTTTTTACCGAGTATGCTCTAACACGACACGAGGGCCATGGAAAAACAATTACCATTATATCGCTTAAAGCATTTTTTGATGCTCATAGCGTAATACTTATATACCGTCTGTGCCAACCGGGTTGGCCAGTGGCCTGTTTAATAAAGCTACAATTGACAATTTACAAGCGGTAATATTTTTCTAACACTATACAGGGTGGAAAGATAAGTCGGGCCCTGGAGGGAAACTACCTTAAAACCTTGAGATAGCTCAATTCGCTCAAAGGAAACATTCTTTTATTGATCCTAAAAACTAAAACTGCATTCCCATTTTTTTTCTAAATTTTCACTTTTTTCCATACTAATTGTATGAAAAATATTATTATTATTATTTATGGGTTCTCTTGTGCCTGGTGCCTAAACTTGGTTGGTATTTAGAAGTTTTTAACCTCGTTGGAAATAGGATCGATTGGCATCAATTGTCATAAAAATTATTTATGGCAAAAATTACAAAATAAATACTTTTTTTGAAAACTGTACTCTTTTCCAAAAATTTGTAATTGCAGTTATGTCCCTTTAAAGAAATTAAAGAATGTTTCCTTTCAGTGAATTGAGCTATCTCAACGTTTTAAGGTAGTTCTCCTCCAGGGCCCGACTTATCTTTCCACCCTGTATACTTAGCGCCATTTATACCGCCATTTTAAAATGAATAAGATAATAATAGTAGCTATATAACACTTACTCTTATTGGTGGAAAATGACATCCAGAAAGCATAAAACTCATGGACGTCTTCATAAGGAGTGGTCGAATTGCCAAACTTCGGGATTGCATTCAATTCCTCGGGGTCATCTAGAAAGTCAGTTTCTTCGGCAGCTAATTTGGAGAATACCTGGAAATTTGGTAAGGTAATTTGTAAGTATAGCGGCAAAATAAAATAAACAAGTATTTATAACCTTTTGAGCGCCACAGTCGGCTGTGACCGACAAACAAAAGTAGTGCTAATGACGCCACCGAAGTTAATAGGCGTTCCCACACCTGACGCACCGCCTCGCGAGGAAATTGCCGCGCGAGGCAGCTTGGCTAGTGTGGACATGCCTCGCCCGAGGCAGCTTGGCTAGTGTGGACGTGCCTCGCCCGAGGCATTGCGGCCGCGAGTCCACACTAGCCGAGCTGCCTCGCACGGCAATAGGGAAGAAGCAGATATAATATTTACCATTATTTTGTGATCCAAATGTTGAAAAAAAACGTAAATAATAGCTATTAAAAGGTTTTTTACTTTAGTTCATACTCATTTCAAATAATAATTACGATTTGAAGTAATGTGAAACGGAACGTGTTTTAACCCACCAATCAGCGTCTAGTGACGTCACTCCTGCTAGGACAACTAATGGGGTTGGCAACTTTTTATGGGAATTGGCTTAAAGGGCTAGCATCCAAGTAAAAAAAAAAAACACTGGACGAACAAATATGGCGAGTGACACACATGAGTGACGTCACAGGAACTGTAGGCCCTTTAGGCGCGAAAATTTAAATTGTCAGTTTGTAACAGAAATTTTTGACTGTAAATCATAGTATTGTAATTTTTGACGTGACAACGTCTTATAATTCGGTGGAGCCAGCTGCACGCACGAAAAAGCATGACTCATGCGGCGTTACCTCGCTCTGAGGCGTTCCATTTAAGGCTTAAAGTGCAAGCGAGAGCGCGGAACAAGCGACAAAGAGGCACAATCGGACTTCGCGTTCGGCAGCGTTCGACATCTGTCTCTCTCCTACTTGAGTGAGCGATGCGTCCGCGTGGACAGCTGCTATACAATAATTACTTTATATTAATACATTTACATGTTTTCGTCAAGTATGAAGTGCAGTGAAATTAAAATTTTCTTTTGAAAAATGCAACCATTCCATCAGTATTTTCATATGACGTTGTCACGTTCAACTATCGTCAGTAAACCGACTTTACAGACAACCGATTTTTTACTTACTCGTGGTCTGCTCTACGTCCAATTCTTTCAAGTGAAAGCATAAATAAAAATATTGCATCTTGCCTATTTCCTCGCGAGGCGGTGCGTCGGGTGTGGACCCGCCTAATAATTATTATAAATGAGGGAAACCCCAAAATGGCTACACCGATTTTGATAAAATGTGTCTAAGATCACTTGCTAAAAAACTTGCTTTCAAATAAAAAATTGCACTAGAATCAGTTCAACCGTTTCAGCACTGTGGTGCCAGACATAGCGGTTAAACTTATAACACTCCTCTTTGTGCTTCAGGGTTAAACAATTCTTAACCTTTCAGTGTTAAGGGACTCATTTCTTTTTTTATAAACTACGTCAACTGTTGGGAATGGAAGTAAAGAAACCTATGATGAATAAAGTCCACAAAGTGTTATTCTAAACTTAGCGTGGCTAGTGTGGACGTGACTCGCCCGAGGCATTGCGGCCGGGTATGCGTTTGCCTCGGCTTAGCCGATCTGCCTCGCGAGGAAAATTCCGCGCGAGGCAGATCAGGCGATGCGTCAGGTGAGGACCCGCCTATTAAGATTAACTGAAAACCATCCTTACTTCAGAGTAAACTCCATAGAAGCCTTTAGGATCATCCCCGAAACCTTTGTAGCAGGACGGACTGAAGTAAGGGTACACGTCGAGGCTGTCATCATTGTATGAGCTGCCTGCTCCGCGCAGTAGCTGCTCTCGGTGGTTGTCGTACCTGCAAGTTTAATTTGATCATAATACCATTGTTTGCGGAATGTATAATTCTCGTACTGGTAGTATTTTGCTGCTTTGACTAACACTACCATCACATACAGTACAGGTAACACAATAAGTAATAATATTATAAGCCTGAATTAATTTTAACTTATAATTTTATTTTTATTTAATAATTGTCAGTTATCAATAAGGCATTACTGCCTTAAAAATTAATTTAGAAATAAACTCTATTAGGGCAATCATGTACCTTTGACTTGAAAGCGTTATATTGTTGTGTAATAACATAACACCTCTCAAGAATGATCTATTTATTTTTATATGTTCAGGTCTTTGATTTAAAAGCAATTGGATTAAATATCTATAAGGATGAAATAAAATAGGATTGGTTCTTAAAAAAACACATTCCTCGCGGTGCAACCTCACTTATTTCTGGTGGAAATGCATTTTTAATAATTACTAAAGTCTGCCAGTTTGAACATGTCATGCTCGCTTAAAAGTCTTTGCTTATGGTGGCGTTGTTGATTGGGTCGTTACTTTTCCCGAAGAAAGGTTGAGGAAGGCGATGGCTGAGATGTGTCATACTCGTGAACGGGTGCTGTTTGTGGAGACCGGTCTGTTTAGGCTAACTGGGGCTAAACAATTATGTAAATTTTTATTAACTATATTTAATTTAAGTTTAATTGGCTTTAGATACACACAAGTAATGCTTGTTTATTCTTAAATTTTTATTTCATTTAATTATGTAGAATATATACAGTCGTGGCCAGATAATTAAGGACAAGATTATTTTTGCCATACAACTGCATACAAATATGACATTTTAAATTTGATAAAAATATAAATTTAGCTTATGCTATTTATATTTTAAAAAATACTGACGTATCCGTGTTTAAACAAGACTTAATATGGGCCATAAACATCTTCCATGAAATTTGAACTTTAAAAAATACAGACGGTCAAATCAACACTTTTTATAAGTTCATACTATAATTAGGAACGATGTATGAAAATCGTTCCTAATTACAAAAAGTATTGATTTGACCGTCTGTATTTTTTAAAGTTCAAATTTTATGGAAGATGTTTATGGCCCATTGTAAGTCTTGTTTAAACACTCATACGATACGTCAGCATTTTTTAAAATATAAATAGCATAAGCAAAATTTATATTTTTATCAAATTTAAAATGTCATATTTGCATGCAGTTGTATGGCAAAAATAATCTTGTCCTTAATTATCTGGCCACGACTGTATATCGAGACACTTGGGGACCTTATACATCTCTAAGGATAATTTGGAAATAGTATGGTTTTTTTTGCATACTTAATAGAATCACTTACTGTTATTTATTATTATTATTTAAATTCGAAATGTGTTTCTAACTGTTGATGATGGATTATTGTAATATTGAAATTTCAATAGAGGACACAGTTCAGAGAAAATATATCAAAATTTTATGTACTTCGTTTTCAAATGGGTAGTCAGATTATAACTTATAACATTCTTTTTTCTTTAGTATTTTTCTCAAACTGGTTTGATATGTTTTCTTATAAAAAAATGCATTTAGGGTAATTGTGCTAGTTTCCCGTCCAGGTCCAGTTTACCATTCACTTGATTACCCGCTGCAAATAAATAGGAAAAACTTTTTAAGGTCAATATAGTTTATATTTATAGTTTATTCTTTAGTAGAATATTTTAATTTTAAGCTTTTATTTTGGGAAGAACTTGAAGATAAACATATAAATAAGTATGGACGGAAAACTGACAAGAGGACGAAAACTAGCACACATATATGTATTTTTACGTTTTGAAGTACTGTTAAAAATAATTCCCGCCGAGTTTCGTGCCGGTCATAATAATTCTTCTTGGGTCAGGGTTGTAGGTAGTTTGTATTTTTTTTCCTTTTACTTTGATAGACTATCTGATGTGTAAAATTGCCCTTGTAGCCTACTTACTGAATAAATGTTTTAGTTTGTGCATTTAGTCCGAAACTTTGGCGAAACATGCGGCATGAATCATAATATTAGACAACTATTTATTGTTTGATGTTATTCCAAACATCACAACCTGTCATCATTTGCAAATATTTTACAACACAAATACCATTTCGTCTCTTCAAGTTTATCAATGGAAGGTTGGTTCACTTACCACGCTCTCTCCTGAGGATCAAAAAGCACTTCATATGCATTTTGCACGAGTTGAAACTGCTCCTTCGCCTCCTGAAGGTTATCCAAGTTTTTGTCCGGATGCCATTGCAAAGCTAGCTTCCGATAGGCCTTTTTAATTTCTGATGCACTCGCCTCCTTTGCTACATTTAAAACTTCGTAGTGGCACTTCATATTGAGATCATTCTATTCTATGATTCTACCTTGCTAAGTTCACAGCCTGATATAAGTAAGGTTAAATATTCAAAACAGTATATTTTACTGAATTTTAAAATTGTAAATTAACAGCTAGCGACGATAAACTAACAAATTATTATAAAGGAACTGCATATTCAGTTTTTCCGAGGAAAAACAGTATCGATCTATTTTGAAGAAACGTTTCGATTCACATAACCGAAGTTGAAGTTATTATCCAACCAAACTAAATAGACGAAGTTGTATGTAGGCTTCATTGCACGCTATTCGTGTATTTAACACAGCCGGCTATTAGAAAAGTTATACCATGTGGAAATTTTCTAACGAACGAAACGTAATTCGTGACGTCAGTAAATTGGTCCGAATTGCAGCATTGCAATTGCAAGCGGTCCGAAAGCAAATCAAAAAAGATTTTAATTTTTGCGTTTATTTTTAAAATACGTGTTTAATTGTATTCACAAATTGTATTGAATAAAATGCCGGTATGTAAGTATGTATACGAAATCGCGTTGCCATAATTCAGGTATTAGTACAGTCGCCATCAGATATATCGGTGCGGCCAAGGTGGTCATAAATATCTGATCAACGCCTCTATTGTCAAGGCGATAAAGTGCATGTTCAGATATTTTTGGGTACCTTAGCCGCTCCGATATATCTGATGGCGACTGTACCTAAGTAACAATCAACAATCGTATCTAATTAAAAGGATAATAACTAATAAACGTTGAAAGGGAAAATCCAGGATCGAAAGGCGCTTAGCCTCAAAACGGATTTTAGGAAGCTAAAGGCTTGATGAGCATCGCTTTACGAAAAACCCCTTCAAAAACGTTTAAAGTTGATGTTTAAAGTGAAAAACGGACCGTTTCCCACAGGGTAATAATAGACTTCAACCAACCGGAGCGGCAATTGATAGGCGTTCCCCTCTGCCGAAAACATATGACCAGTTGTCATATTTATTGCATGGACTGACGTTTATCTGACGTGGCTATTTGTCGGTTATGCCTTGATCACACCTACCGAGTACAGTGGCGAGACATCAATAAGTATGTCACTCGGCCGAGACAGCAAAGTAGCCGAGTGACTGTTCACACGCGTTTTTAAACTTTTAGGCGAGTCAGTCAATTTGTTTATTACCGACGTGCGTCAAAGCTTAACTTACTGAATTGTAAATAGGCATAAAATATTGTTTAGAAAATATAACGATTTTTGCCTAGAATAGGAATTTGTGGAATCGTTGGAGTAGAAAAAGTGTCGTTTTTGGACGGGATGTTCTGAGAACTCTGAGGGAATCTTGATATTTGTGCTGAGAGTACTGTTTTAAAGTAATTTCAATCAGAGATCGTAGCAGTGAATTTAGAGCATTTTGAGGATGAATAATTATCATGAACATAAAATCAAATGATGAGTGGTATGTACCGAAGCATACGTCGGATAGCAGCGAGTGGCGAGTGCTGCGGGCGAGCGCGTGGTTTACACCCGGCGAGTGAGTCGGCGAGTCAGTGTGGGGAGGGCGGTGGTGGGCACTCGGCCTAGTAAAATATAAGGGTAAATATCGAGTAAATACTCAATATACCCGTATTTACTCGTTTATACCCAAATTGGTGGGTACAAACTATTTAGAGTGCTGCAAGGGGTATAACATTTTGAAAATAGGTGTATTTTGTAACCCGCTACTAAATTAACTAGTCAAAGTCGTAAAAAAATATTATTAAGAGGGGCACTCCATACATGTAACTAATTGTCACAAAAAAAATTGGTTGTTTGTAAAGTAGGTTTACGATCGAGATGTTTACGTGATAACGTCTAACCGCTCGTGAGGATTCCGCGTGACAAGTTTCACGGAATGACTGGCAGCGCTCGAGATGAGACGGGAGATCGGTCCGTCTCTCTCTCGTTATACCTGCGATCGCGCTCGTGAGGTTTTGGTGTGACACAAGTTTCTGAACATGTCACCCGACTAAAACGATTTTAAAGACGTTATCACGTCAAAAATCAGAAACCATCAACGTGTCTACTTAATTAAATAAGGCATTAAAATAACTTGAATGATTCTAAATATTTTTTGACGTGATAACGTCTTTAAAATCGTTTTAGTCGGGTGACATGTTCAGAAACTTGTGTCACACCAAAACCTCACGAGCGCGATCGCAGGTATAACGAGAGAGAGACGGACCGATCTCCCGTCTCATCTCGAGCGCTGCCAGTCATTCCGTGAAACTTGTCACGCGGAATCCTCACGAGCGGTTAGACGTTATCACGTAAACATCTCGATCGTAAACCTACTTTACAAACAACCAATTTTTTTAAATAAAATTTATATATTTTTGAAAAAATAAACCATTTCTGAAGACTTAAATTATGTTTACCCCTCTATAACATTTAAACCAAAGTTAAAAAAATATGACAAATTATCGGATGAATAGGGACTAGAAAATACTTTAACCCTTTACCAGGCCAAGGGAAATATACCACCCACATCTTATATCGGTTACCGTAGTCAGGTTTTAACTCCAAACCACCTACAAAATATTTTGTCAATCCCTGAAAATATTATTTTATGATCTTCATTCACAACACGCTTCTAAATTGCGTAATATATCTTTGGCAGCCATTTCAATTCACTTGAACGCTAATTTCAGCAAACTACGGAGAAATTCGAACACTTTCCATAATTTCTATGAAACAGAAGTACATAGATCGAACAATTTTTTGATATTTTGTAGATTTTGAGTGTTGAAAGCAAATGTAATCGTAAACATTGCTAAATATTAATGCATTATTGTGTATGACCAGAATTAGGATGTGGGTTGACATTATCCCATGGCCTTATTAGAGTTTAACTGTGTGGGAGCTATTTTTCCCATGGCCCGGTAAATTGTCTTGTCATGTCATAAAAACTCACGTAAGTAATAAAACAGTTTTTGTGTTCAACCTAGAGCGAATTCATGTACCTAGCTATAAAATCTCATTTTAAAGGCTTTCCCTGAAGAATTTCTTCTTGTAGATAGTATCATAAAATTGAATAATTGTGTTGCTTTTAACCAAAAAGTAATGAGGTAAGTAGGGTGATTGTGCTAGTTTCCCGTCCAGGGTCAGTTTCCGTCCACCTGACGGTTCTGCTACACATATATGGAGAAAACTTGAACGTAAATGAATTTTCCTGCGGAAGTTTGGTCTTGTTGCGATCCATAATATCTAAGAAACAATTCTACTATCATAAAAAAGTAATTTGACAAATAGTGTCTTTAAAAATAAAACATTAATAGCCGCCTCGAATTCGGCCCTAGCAAATATCATCGCAATGAAGAAAAAAACTTGTGGCGGGAAAAGTTTATGATGAGTTTTATTAATGATTTAGGCAGTGCACTAAATATGTTTGGCACGAATTATCTATTTTAAAGTTAATTGTACAATATTTCAAGTGGAGATTAAAGTATTAGAATACAATTAATATATAAACTTTGTGGACCAAAACTAGCAGAGCAATTTGATATAAATTTCAGTTTTGCGACCACCTGATCCCGGAAACCCAGACAGCTAGGTAAATATTTCTGATGGTTATTTTACTTCAAAATACTTAATTAATACGTAATATTATAGTAGGGTAATTGTGCTCCTTTTCGTCCACTTATCGATTTTGCCAGCTTTGTGATGCAAAAAGAATATCTTAAAGTACCCTTACTTAAATGTATTATATTTCATTTTATAGCTTATATAGTCTAGTTTATGTTAATATTACGCGATAATTATTCATACTTGCGAGATTTTGTATAAAAAATATTATTTGAAAAAGTGGGGTATTCGTTAGTTTTCGTCCATAAATGTCAGTTTTCCGTCCTGGGCTCTGCTAGTTTTCGTCCACTGAGTAGGATGATTATTTCTGAAAATATCCACTTAATCAAAAAATGATGAAACAAACCTCAATGTTATTTTTAAAGTCCTATCGATTGATGTGCAACATGATGATTTTTGGTAAAAAAAAAATTGTTACATGTATGGAAAACCCCTTGTGGCTCCCCCCTAAAAAAATCTTTTCAGCAATTTTACTACAATACTAAGTAGGGGTATACAAAATACACCTTCTGTTATAATTTCATGAATATTAGTTATAGTCTCCAAATAAAAAATGGCCATGGCATACGGACGAACTACGGATATGACGAAACTATAAGGTTTCCGTTTTTGCCATTTTGGCTACGGAATCCTAAAAACTAATGTTAATAAGGATTAACACCGTGTTTCTTTATTTCCGTTAATATTAGCATACAGTTAGGTACGATTAAGGAAACGAAATGGCGTAGTTAGTTTTTATAAATTTGTTTTTTCCATACAAGTATGTATTGTTAAATCGATCACGGTATTATATTTAACTCAACCAAACAATCGAATATTATAACTAAGGCATTTTATCACCAAACAATGATATTGTAGGCCTTTAATGTTAACCACTGTCACTGCTTGTACTATAAAGCCTTGGCCAAACAGCAAGCGTGGCGCAACGCCGCGGTCGCGCGGCGCGACCTGCCGTGCGACGACATATCGCCTGACTTCGTGTCACTGACTTTGAATAGAACTTCATACGCGAACGTACTGCTGCGGCCTGCGGTCGGGTTCCAACTTGTTTGTACCTTAGCCTTGGCCAAACAGCAAGCGTGGCGCAGCGCCGCGTCTGCGCCGCGTGACGCCGAAGCGATGACTGTTCAAACAGGGTGCGCGCGGATCGCGCCGGCCTCGCGCTCTCAACACGCCCTCATTGCGCGCGCGTGAACACGGCGCGGCCGCGCGCGATGCGGGCGTGACTCGCTCATTCCTTCCGAAGCCAAGATTATTTTTTCGAAGAGAAGATATTTTTTTCTATATCCATAATCACAATCACAGTATATTGCTACGCTCGCACGACGCACCGCGCTGCCTAAAGTCCGACTGATGTGACCCAGCGCGGCGCAGCGTGCCGCCGCGCAGCGCTACGCCCGCGCCGCGTGGACGCGGGGGGCCGCGCGGCGCGGGGCGCGACAGAAGCGGGGCGCGGCGCCGGCGGGACGCAGTCTGTTTGACGTCGCTAACCTGTTAACATGTGCCGCGGTCACGCCGCGCGACCGTGGCGCTGCGCCACGCTTGCTGTTTGACCAAGGCTTAATGCAATTGACACGACTAGCGTAGTCAACCGCGCATTGGATCATTCATTATTGGGTCGTTCCTTAGAGAATTCAACCCGGAGTAGCCATGTCTGCCGTTTTCTTCACAAAGCAAGTCTGCCGATTTTTGCGGGGGAGGGGAACGTCAAGTGTATTCTGTGGCTATTCGTACGTAACGTAAAAATAGGTGTAAGCATGACCACTGGTCATATGTTTTCGGCAAAGGGGGAACGCCTGTCAATGGCGACTCCGGTCGGTTGAATTCTCTAAGGGTCGTGCATTACCCGGAAAGGTTTCCGATTGGTTCCGATCAGATCCGAAGGTTATGCGACTATTTAAAAAAGTAGCTTTTTTCATAGTAATCAGATCAAAACACGAGACTTCCATATTTGTTCAAATATTTAACAGCGCATGTTTTTGTTTGTTTGTTTTCGTGTGGTTTTAATTGCCGGTAAATAGATAAAGATGATGTGATAGTGCTTAGTGAAAATAACGGATAATATTCATTGTGAAAGATGTACGGGTGTATGTGCGTGTGTGTGTGTACGGACGATGGCAATGGCACGATCACAAAGCTTTCTTTTGAAGTGAAATAAGCAGAGCACGCCATAGTATGGAGGTTATTATTGTTATTTTACTACCATTTGGTCATTCTAATGTTAATTATAGTTTTGTCTTCTCACAAATAACTCGTATATTAACGAGAACAATGCAACAGAAGAGCTAGTTTTAGTCTTTGCTCAAGTCATTTAAATGTTTTATTTATTACATTTATTTACGTAACATTATATGAGGAATGGACAGAAACTAAAGTGTGTAGGTAATCAAATAATAATATTACCATACTACTATATACTATAATATTACGTATTAATTAAGTATTTTGAAGTAAAATAACCATTAGAAATATTTACCTAGCTGTCTAGATTTCCGGGATCAGGTGGTCGCAAAACTGAAATTTATACCAAATTGCTCTGCTAGTTTTGGTCCACAAAGTTTATATATCAATTATATTCTAAAACTTTAATCTCCACTTAAAATATTGTACAATTAACTTTAAAATAGATAATTCATGCCAAACATATTTAGTGCACTGCCTAAATCATTAATAAAACTCATCATAAACTTTTCCCGCCACAAGTTTTTTTCTTCATTGCGATGATATTTGCTAGGGCCGAATTCGAGGCGGCTATTAATGTTTTATTTTTAAAGGCACTATTTGTCAAATTACTTGTTTATGATAGTAGAATTGTTTCTTGGATATTATGGATCGCAACAAGACCAAACTTCCGCAGGAAAATTCATTTACGTTCAAGTTTTCTCCATATATTTGTAGCAGAACCGTCAGGTGGACGGAAACTGACCATGGACGGGAAACGAGCACAATCACCCTATATAGTAGTATGGTAATATTATATTTGATTACCTACACACTTTAGTTTCTGTCCATTCCTCATATAATGTTACGTAAATAAATGTAATAAATAAAACATTTAAATGACTTGAGCAAAGACTAAAACTAGCTCTTCTGTTGCATTGTTATCGTTAATATATGAGTTATTTGTGAGTATACAAAACTATAATTAACATTAGAATTACCAAATGGTAGTAGAATAATAATTATAACCTCCATACTATGGCGTGCTCTGCTTATTTCACTTCAAAAGAAAGCTTTGTGATCGTGCCATTGCCATCGTCCGTACACACACACACGCACACACACCCATACTTCTTTCACAATGAATATTATCCGTTATTTTCACTAAGCACTATCACATCACCTTTATCTATTTACCGGCAATTAAAACCACACGAATACAAACAAACAAAAACATGCGCTGTTAAATATTTGAACAAATACATCCGAAAAAAGGAAGTCTTGTTTTTTGAGCTGATTACAATGAAAAAAGGTACTTTTTTAAATAGTCGCATAACCTTTGGATCTGATCGGAACCAATCGGAAACCTTCGGCGGCATGATTCCGGGTAATGCACGACCCTTAGAGAATTCAACCAACCGGAGTCGCCATTGACAGGCGTTCCCCTCTGCCCAAAACATATGACCAGTGGTCATGCATACACCTATTTGTACGTTACGTACGAATAGCCACAAAATACACTTGACGTTCCCCTCCCCCGCAAAAATCGGCAGACTTGCTTTGTAAAGAAAACGGCAGACATGGCTACTCCGGGTTGAATTCTCTAAGGAACGACCCAATAATGAACGATCCAATGCGCGGTTGACTACGCTAGTCGTGTCAATTGCATTAAGCCTTGGTCAAACAGCAAGCGTGGCGCAGCGCCGCGGTCGCGCCGCGCGAATCCAAGATTATTTTTTTCTATATCCATAATCACAATCACAGTATATTATTGCTACGCTCGCACGGCGCACCGCGCTGCCTAATGTCTGACTGATGTGACCCAGCGCGGCGCAGCGTGCCGCCGCGTTCCGCCACGCAGCGCTGCGCCCGCGCCGCGTGGATGCCAGGGGCCGCGCGGCGCGGGGCGCGACAGAAGCGGGGCGCGGCGCCGGCGGGACGCAGTCTGTTTGACGTCGCTAACCTGTTAACATGTGCCGCGGTCGCGCCGCGCGACCACGGCGCTGCGCCACGCTTGCTGTTTGGCCAAGGCTTTATAGTACAAGCAGTCACAGTGGTTAACATTAAAGGCCTACAATATCATTGTTTGGTGATAAAATGCCTTAGTTATAATATTCGATTGTTTGGTTGAGTTAAATATAATACCGTGATCGATTTAACAATACGTACTTGTATGGAAAAAACAAATTTATAAAAACTAACTACGCCATTTCGTTTCCTTAATCGTACCTAACTGTATGCTAATATTAACGGAAATAAAGAAACACGGTGTTAATCTTTACTATCATTAGTTTTTAGGATTCCGTAGCCAAAATGGCAAAAACGGAAACCTTATAGTTTCGTCATGTCCGTAGTTCGTCCGTATGCCATGGCCATTTTTTATTTGGAGACTATAGGTGTATTTTGTATACCCCTACTTAGTATTGTAGTAAAATTGCTGAAAATATATTTTTTAGGGGGGAGCCACAAGGGGTTTTCCATACATGTAACAATTTTTTTTTACCAAAAATCATCATGTTGTACATCAACCGATAGGAGTTTAAAAATAACATTGAGGTTTGTTTTGTAATTTTTTGATTAAGTGAATATTTTCAGAAATAATCGCCCTACTCAGTGGACGAAAACTAGCAGAGCCCAGGACGGAAAACTGACATTTATGGACGAAAACTAACGAATACCCCACTTTTTCAAATAATATTTTTTATACAAAATCTCGCAAGTATGGACAATTATCGCGTAATATTAACATAAACTAGACTATATAAGCTATAAAATGAAATATAATACATTCAAGTAAGGGTACTTTAAGATATTCTTTTTGCATCACAAAGCTGGCAAAATCGATAAGTGGACGAAAACTAGCACAATTACCCTATTTATCCCATTGCCTGTCTAGGTGTGAGACTGTGTTACATATATACAGGCTGATCAATCCAAATGGGTCAAGATTGAAAAAACGTTTGAATGCCCTTATTATTAAATCGAAGCTATGGTTCCTAAGAACAGATTTCGCTATCTCACACAGTTTCTGACATCTCCATACTGACCCATTTGGATTGATCGCCTTGTATATAAACGATGTTTGCAGTTAGACAAATACAAAAACACCATTCTTTTCATGAACATTATTTTATTGCTTGTTGCTGAGGTTATTACAAAAAAAAAACGCTTACAGTTTTACTACGGAAAAAATAATATTGATACCATAACTTCGGGCCCTCCATTACAAACAAACTTAAACCTTTTTTTCTAATCAAATAATTGTTCTCCACAATAGGGACAGTACAATTCTTGTAGCTGTCTGACCCGAATGAGCCCACTGAAAATTCTGCGGAAACCACCACAGCTTTTGCAGCACAGTCCGCCCAGCATTTTCCCATCGACTTCTATAAACGAAGTCTGATAGATGTGGATTTCTTCATCCGGAAGGTCACTTTCGTATAGATCCCAATCAGGAAGTGACGAAAGAAATATGTTTACTAAAAACTGTCGCGGCAGCGAGAGCTCAAAGATTTTCCTCTTCACATTATTTACCTAGAATTTGAGAAATAATATATTTATATACCTACCTAAACAGTGTGTAACCCAGCAAAGATCAAAACTTTACCTAAATATCTATTTCATCAGAAGCATTTTTGACTATTGTTACCTCGTGCGTGAGTTTTAAATACAAATTTACTATGGGTATGTATATATGATCACGAGACTAAAGTTGGTTTTGCAGGTGCTTATTTTGAATTACAAACAGGTAAAAGAAACTGGCTCTTACCTTTTCAGGTAGAGGCAAATCAGTTGCAGTTAAATATGTTTCGGTTTTTTCACTTATAATGCAAACAATGACTTTAGACGCCATATCAAATAATTTACGAGGATTCTTATTTGAGAAAATCTTGTATTTAGACATAGTGCTCTTCAATATTACAGTATATTTGCTTACAATATTATAATATATTGCTCTGGTTTGATTTGAAAGTTTTTCAACCGACTTCAAGATTTCGAAGGAGGAGGTTATCAATTCGTCGGGATCTTTGTTTTTGCTATTTTTTTTTTTTTTTATGTATGTTCACCGATTATTCGAAGACGGCTGGACCGATTTGGAAAATTCTTTTTTTGTTTGAAAGAGTATACTTTACAGTTGGTCCCATTGTAACCAGGTCAGGATCTGATGATGGAATCCTGGAGAAATCGAGGGAATTCTTCAACTATTATAGGCACACCTGTAGTGATTTGAGTATTTTTTACAGCAGCTCGAGCATTTGGTGTTGGAAAGGTGGATTGCTTAGTGAAGTCGGTTCTTTTTTGTTTAAAATTATTTTATTATCAACCGACTTCAAGATTTCGAAGGAGGAGGTTATCAATTCGTCGGTATCTTTGTTTTTGCTATTTTTTTTTTATTTTTTTATTTTTTTTATGTATGTTCACCGATTATTCGAAGATGGCTGGACCGATTTGAAAAATTCTTTTTTCGTTTGAAAGAGTATACTTCACAGTTGGTCCCATTGTAACCAGGTCAGGATCTGATGATGGGATCCTGGAGAAATCGAGGGAACTCTTCAACTATTATAGGCACACCTATAGTGATTTGAGTATTTTTTACAGCAGCTCGAGCATTTGCTTTTGGAATGGTGGATGTTTAGTGAAGTCGGTTCTTTTTTGTTCAAAATTATTTTATAGTCAGTTTGTGACATTTCGCGACTGATGAAAAAATTTTTACTTAAACCTCTTTACTTGTAAAGAGCCAAAGAGTTTTACATACATAATTAATCGAAGTTTGTTGTTGTATGATACAGTTCCATGCAGGGGGTTACGCATAATGCTACCTTACATATTTTACATTCATACCTAGACCGCTTTTCTTCCCGGCGTGTACTGCAGAATCTGCACCTCCTATACGTTGAGGGTTGCAGAAAGTGACCTTGCTGATTTAACCTTATTTCACTAGGAACGCCTAAATTACCTCCTTTTTTGTTTATGAAATTCAGTGGTTTCCTATATTGACGTCGACTAACGAACTCAGATTTCAACCTTCTAGCTAGTCGCAAGCGAAATTTTCGGTGACAATTTTCAGTTATGTTCTTTTTGCTGACACAAAATAATATATACGCATTTATGACTGCACATTCGAATAAGAACCAAAATAGCTAAAACCAAGATTTCTTCGATCTTCGCCCAATAGCATAAGAGCTGCGGAAATTGTCAAAGTGGTCCACGCCTCCCATATGTTTTGTGTATTCAACTATAGCCGATGGGCAGTACATTTCCTTTTTCTCTCCATTCTTTTGCCTTCTCGTGATGGTTTCAACTTTTCTAGGATTTACTGCCGTTGTCATAACGTAGACGTCTTTCGAAGCCTTCCATTTGAGCACGCCAATAGGGTGACAAAAGCGATAAGAAAACTCTCCTGGATTTAATTTATTTCGCTTTTGTTCTTTCTTAGTTCCAGCAACCGGGGCAGTTAAATCTTTAGGAAGGCCTTTTCGATCTTTTCGAACAGTCGCCAAAGCGTATATACCTCTATTGTAAAGAGATTCCATGATCGCAGGAGTAGAGAAAAAATTGTCAAAGACAAGTAGTGTACCATTGGGTACGTTTTCGCTCAATTTGTTTATAACTCTATAACCCAAACCATCCTCACTAGGTAAATCATCTTTGCCCACATATATGCTACACTCATACAGATATCCAGTTTTCGCATCACACCTGCACCAAGCTTTAAATCCTCTTTTAACGGGCTTCATAGGCATGTACTGCTTTTTGCTGTCTCTTCCTTTAAATTTGATCATACTCTCATCAATTGACTGAGTCTGAGAAACGGTGGCGTTTTCTTTGAACGTGTTGTTCAAAATTGTAAGCATGGGCCTTATTTTTTGTAGTTTATCGTGATCAATATGTTTCCTAGGTAAATGGGTAGTAATGTCGCACACATGTAAATTCTCCAATATTTTTTTAAACCTCTTGCATGTCATTGTTTGGCATATCTCAATATTTCTATAAAATGGATCAGAGCTCCAATACAGTTCTATGTCCGATGCCGGTAATATGCCCATAAGAATAATTAAAGCTAAAAGTGCTTTAATTTCATCAACATTGGTAGGTGACCAAAATTTTGACTTTTTTATCGTGGCGTATTTATTAGTGTTTTGAACAATTCGTTTCAAAAGCTCGTTTGGGAACAAATTGTCAAAATATTCACTTGGCAGGGCCTTGTGGTTATCATATATCTGTGTAGGTTCTAACTGTACATCAAATTTGTGCTCTGTGAAATGAGGAATATCAGTGGTCCATTCCCTCTCGACAGACTGCAATTGGGCGTAGGTAGGCATTGGTGCAGTTTGAGCGGTTTGGTCGGGTTGGGCAATTTGACCAGTATGAACAGTTTGAGAAGTTTGCGGGGTTTGAGCTACTGCTATGTAATGTGGATTCGGATGTGGGTTATCCTCCAAAATATCGAGCAACTCTTGTGTTGACAAACCTTGAATCTCGTCAAGTCTATCGTTGAGATATCTCGTACTGTTGTAGTTTTCGGACTCCTCGTTTCCCTCCTCGTCTTCCTCGGATGATCCTTCCTCCATTTTCTGCAGGATATCCTCCAATTCAGAGTTGTTGTGAAACATCTGCATAATATACCAAAAAACGGTATTAGTATGTTTTGAGGCCACTATTTTTGTAAGTTTAAACTATTCGAAACAAAATTATTAAAATATATTATTTTACGTCACACCTGGCCATAATGTGAGTTTTACCGCTCGCTACGCTTACGGTAAAACTCGCATTATGGCCAGGTGGGGACGTAAAATTGTGTACTCACCACGGGCAGTAAAAAAGAAAGCCCTCTATCGCATATTTACAACCCTCGCCTGCGGCTCGGGTCCCAAATACCTGCGATTTCGGGCTTTCTTTTTTTTACAGCCCTAGGTAAGTAATGTACTATTACTTACATTCATGGTTCTTGAAGCAGTTCGTAGATACGTAAAACGTTTATTTCATTGACGTACAATGCAAATGACAGTGTCATTTCACGTATAATATTTACAAGAAATACCTATAGTTTCATCTACAAATACGAACCTCAATGGCCTGACATACTAAGAATGATTTGACCTGCATGGTTATCACTAATCAATCAACTATCATAATATAACATTTGTATTCTAGTAGGTATAGTTATTTAAGTAGATAATGTAGATACATAATAATATATAAGACGGCGACATACCCGACAAATGTCGACCGTACCGTCCCTCAGGATATATTATCGGTAGTTATTTTATTATACTTACAAAAAATAAATACGTACCGAGAATGCCCTTAAACGAATTAGGTACCTACTCGTATTTTTGATACAGCCTGTATACTTAAAAATAAATAACAAAAACCAAAGAGCCCCAAAATCTAATCGGGTCATGGGAAGAATAGTTCCCACACAGGCAAATTCTAGCCAGGCAATGGGATAGAGTCATCCCACATCCTAATTCTGGTCATATCACAAGGACGCAGGAGTATTTAGCAAAATATATGATTATATATATTACCTTACAATCATTAAAATCATGCAAATAACAAAAAATGGTTCTATATATCTGCTTGTGTTTTTCTTAAATTCAGTAAAGTGTTCGAATTTGTAAACAAACCACTAACATCACTGGTCAAGTGGATTTAAATGGCTGCTAAAGATATATTATTGGATTTTGAAGCGTGCCATGAATGAAGATCATAAAATAATGTTTTCAGTGATTGATATAATGGTTCGTAGGAGATTTGGAGTTAAACCTTGACTATTATAACCGATATAAGAAGTGGGTGGAATATATCCCTTGGCCTGATCTAGAATATAATAAGACAAAATCTAGTATGACAGTTCATTACTTAGACAGGCGATGGGATAACCGTAACCCACATTTTTATTTCTGGTTTAGAGGAAGATCTCCGACTTTCATAAATACATTTTTTACAAGGCGTTCAATACGGTTGCAACAGCATATAAAGTACGTATTAAGACACGCTGGTTCTTTGGGGCCTGGTAAAGGGTTAAAATAAAATTACTGTCAACATGATGGTTGAAACATTTTTGAGTTTTCTTTAAAAAACTCTTAATAAAAGGACGTAAGTGCCATGTAAACACACACCTTTGCTTTGAACGGGGTCGGGTTTGCTAATGGCGATACCTAGCTCCACAAGATCGATGTACCGACAACTTGGATATCCAGCACGGTTAGCACAAGAGTGACGCGACAGTATCTCGCGCGCGAGATAGTCTATCCGTCTTTTTCCGACTGTATCATTTAAAAAGAGACGGGTAGTCTATCTCGCGCGCTAGATACTCTTATTTTTTTAAACAAATAATTTCAATAATTTTTGAATTGTTACACCAGCAACGACTTACAACTTCGAAGAGATTATGATAAATGCAGATTTCTACTCTTCAATAAAAACTTTTCCCCGCGACTTCGTATCGTGGAATTAGCAATCCACCTTCCTTTTTATACCCGCTTAAGGAATGACTTCTGGGGTAACAATTATATATTCATCCCCAGAACTCAAACTATCTCCATACCAAAACATCTAAATAGATTCAGCTGTTATGAATTCCCCATACAAACTTTCAACCCCCTTTTCACCCCCTAAAGCGTTGATTTTTGGGATAAAAACTATATTGTTTCCGGGGACTGAAATTATCTATGTACCAAGTTTCATCTCAATCGTGGGTTCAAATGTTAATAATTCGCCATACAAACTACCAATCCCTTTTCTACCCCTCTAGGATTGTTTCGGGATAAAAACTATCATATATTGTTTCCCGGGACTCAAACTATATCCATACCAAATTTGGTAAAAATTCTCCATACAAACCTCCAATCCCCATTTCCCCCCCTTAAGGGTTACTTTTTGCGATATTAACTATATGCCTGCCCGTGACTCAAACGATCTGTATACCAAGTTTCATCTAAATAGGTTCAGCAGTTCAAAATTTGCTATACATAGTTCCGCCCACATTCCACCCCCTTAAGGGTTGAATTTCTGGATGAACGGTGGGGTGTTCAAATGTCGTTTTGGGCTATGCGTTGATATCTCAGTCAGTCAGTCATTTTATTCTTTTATATAATAAGATAAATTATTTTATTCATATAACAGTATAAGTGTAACAAAAACGTAATAAACGTAACTTAACCTACTTAAAATTACATATAAAAAATTTGACCCAGATCGCTGTCAACGGGCAAGGTGCCCAGAAGGCTGGCCGTATTACCACGCTGAATGGTGATAGCTATTCGTTGAGAAAAATAGTAGCCAGCCCTCTGGTCACCAGAAGCCTCTATTAGGCGTGCCGACAGATCTTTGTAGGTATAGTCGGCGCTCGCTTGGCCCCCACGGCCCTAAAGTTTCAACGCCAAACGCCGCAAATATGTAGCTGCTTTCTAAAGCAACATACTTGCGGCGCTTGAGGTCTTCGGCCGAGTATGCCGCAGCACCAGCACTAATTTTGGAACCTGGAATATGGGACGGTGCCAAGGTAATAAGATAGGTGCTTATAATAAGATTAGATTGCAATTTGGCACAAATACTTTCAAGAATTTTCATGTCCACAATATTAAATTTCAAAATCAATGCCATTTTCGTAATTAATGTCCCAAAAACCCACACATTTCAACTCCAACAGGGGAGATGGAATGTCACGTCCACCACGTTGGATTTTAAAATCGTTGTTGTTTTCGTAATCATCGACCTGATAAACCATAGAAACAATACCCATGTTGATTTTCAGACTTTGTAACCACATTTCCCCCTTTTAGGGCTTGAATTTTCAAAAAACCCGAAACACGTGTTTACTTATTTATTATTAGATATACTTGTGTGAAGTTTCGAATAAAATAGTCTAACTAATCTTGTTTCGCCATACAAACTTTGGACCCCCATTTCACCCCCTTAGGGGGTAAATTTTGAAAAATCCTTTCTTAGGCACCCCTAAACCTTATAGGGAACCTACGTGCCAAATTTGAAATCCCTAGAACCAGCGGTTTAGGCTGTGCGTTCATATGTCAGTCAGTCAGTCGGTTTCTTCTTTTATATATTTGGATATAGAAACGACTTAAATCCCTTATTTTCAAAGTAAATACCTTCGTAGTTGAAACAAAATAGTTAACTATGTTTTTATCACGTCTACATTCCCTAAATTCCAAATTTCTTCTCACTGCTAATTACCTTTTTTTCCAAAAACAAAGTTCCTTATATGCTTCTTATAACAATAATATTATTTATACACGCTAGAAATATTCAATAAAAAACAATTTAGTGCTTTAATGTCACTTTTTTATATATTTTATTAGTAAGTAATAGTTTTTACCCGCCGAAATGAGTAAATACGAGTATTTACGGGGTGCTTTGGATAAATACTGAGTAAATACTCAGTATTTACTCACCCTACCCATCTCTAGCTATACTTAAACGTTAAGCCTCTGGGCATGCTGGCAGGCATTTGATGGCTTGATAATTATCTAATTAAATAAGACGAAATCAACAAATTAGCTTGCATTTGCCTTGAGATAGCTCCGCGTAATTATCTTTTGCAAAATGGATGCAAAATGTGTACCGTCACGACCTGCTGTCACGAGTGGCCCTTTTTATGGCATAATCAGATAAAATGCACCCTCGTTTCTCAATCCGATGTTTAGATTGGGATTTTTTCCGTACACCATATTTAATTTTATGATTATGAAATTCATAGATACTTTCTAGCTACCCATTTTTTATATCAGTTTATTAGTGATCAGTGACATGAAATCATCACGAAATTAGTGGTCTAAAATGCGTGACATAAGAGACTACGGTACTTACTTACAAATTGACTTATGAATCTTATGATCTCCAAAAGTGACGAAGTTCCTCGAACTATCGACTACTAAAGAAGTTGATCACCGATTTCACATAGGTACGCTAAAAAAACTGCGACTACCTACATACCTAGCTACTTTAAGATATGTGGAAGAATTTAAAGAAAACGAACACGAATTTCGGAGATAAAACACCTTTAATAGCCAATTTATATCCACATTGGATAAGGTGTAAAAAAGTAGATATCTAAGCTCTATTTCTTTTTTATTTCATGCTCAATATATTCAACTGGGAAATCGTCGTAGTGCGACAGAAGTCGTAGGGTTATAGCTCGTCGAGAGTTCACAGAGGGAGAGGGACTGCAGGTAGTCTTGGTTTCTTTATCCTTGTATTTTGAAGATTCGCGTTTGCCCTGCGAAGTAACAATGTGCCTAATGGTTGAGACTATATTTTAGGTTCGTGCGTTGGGTGCATTTTGGGTGTCTTGTACGAAGTATTTCAAAGGTGTAACAGAATTTAGCGCATTATATTTCGTGTGTTGTTTCAATTCTAGGTCCCATCTCAGATTGGTACGTATCTACTAGTAGATATACCAAATGGGAATTATGAATACATATTAGAATACGTGCAGGCATATTCGGTTCTATATTCTAATTAAGGCAACACGTATTCGCGTTATCTCTTCTTTACTATGGACTACGAAAGAGGCATCACAAATATTTGGGCAAAGTCTGTTGTCGTCTTGAAAAGTTATCATAATAAAGGGTCGGTCAAACACCCAGCGTGACGCAGCGCTGCGTCCGCGCCGCGTGACGTCGACGCGATGACTGTTCAAACAGGGCGCGCGCGGATCGCGCTCTCAACACGCCCTCATCGCGCGCACAAACGCGGCGCGGCCGCGCGCGATGCGAGCGTGACTCCCGCCCGATGCAGCATGCGCGCGCGGAGGGTCGCTCATTCCTTCCGAAGCCAAGATTAAATTTTTCTATATCTATAATCACAATCACAGTATATTGCTACGCTCGCACGGCGCACCGCGCTGCCTAACGTCCGACTGATGTGACCCAGCGCGGCGCAGCGTGCCGCCGCGTCCCGCCGCGCAGCGCTGCGCTTGCGCCGCGTGGACGCGCGGGGCCGCGCGGCGCGGGGCGCGACAGAAGCGGGGCGCGGCGCCGGCGGGACGCAGTCTGTTTGACGTCGCTAACCTGATAACATGTGCGGCGGTCGCGCCGCGCGACCGCAGCGCAGCGCCACGCTGGGTGTTTGACCGACCCTGGGTATGTATAGGGTAGGTAATAGGGAAGATGCAGCTATAATATTTACCATTATTTTTTGATCAAAATGTTAAAAAAACGTAAAATAATAGCTATTGATACGTTTTGACTTTAGTTTATACTAATTTCAAATAATAATTACGATTTGAAGTAATGTGAAACGGAACGTGTTCAATCTACCAATCAGCGTCTGGTGACGTCACTCCTGTAAACATAAATTATAGTATTTTAATTTTTTAATACACTCGTGGTCTATTCTACGTGCAATTCTTTCAAATGAAAGCATAAATGAAAATACTGCATCTTGCCTATTGTGCTAGTTTTTGTCCACACTTGTTAGTTTTCAGTACACACTTATTTAAATATCAAGATTTTCCAATATTAAAGCCTAAAAATTTAAAAAAAATCTACTAAAAAATAAACTATGAATGGAAAATTTGTTGACCGTTAAAAATTGTTCCCATATATTTGTAGCAGTTTAATGAGGGTGGACAGTAAACTAGAACTGGACGGGAAACTAACTAGCTACATAAATTAATTTGACAATATTTATAAAAGGTAACATTATTTATTAATCAAATATAGTACACACTACTTTATGTTGTATTTAATTTAGATATTAGAGAATTTATAAATAACATTATGCGTATTTAATCAACGGTTTAAAAGATACTCGACTGTGAATAAGTCATAGATGCTAACACAAGATAGAAGGTAGTGCCTACATTAAAGGTAAGAACATAAGAGAGATAAGTTGAGAAAAGTAAGCAAATAATTATTACTGCTATTCCAGAAAATATACCAATAAAATTAATCATTAGACTAGAGCTAGACAGCCTACTAAATAAGATTAATCGCTAAAGCTTGACGTCGATGTAGAATCCGCGCGTAGCTGAGCAAAGGCGGTATCCTGAAATACGTTTTAATCAAGGATGATATAGACATGGATGGACAATATCCATACAAAATCGCGTTCCCTTATTTCAGGTTAAACTAGCGTCATCTATCGGTCACACCTGACACTAAATCCTAGTTTCTAATACTTTGTTCGTCGCTTAACGCTGACAGAATAACTCGACTCCAGACTCGACAGATGGCGCTGTGGCACTTAGTACCGAAAACAGACGTATAGCCCAATATTACAAATATTAGACCAATATTTATTACTATTATTAGTAAACGAACTGTCAAATCGTATGGGTTTCCATGACAACACACTAATAATTAGACCCTGGACTTTTGTCGCAATGACGTCACAATTAGGGCATGCAATACCGGTATTGCTTGTATGGGCTAATATAGTACACACTACTTTATGTTGTATTTAATTTAGATATTAGAGAATTTATAAATAACATTATGCGTATTTAATCAACGGTTTAAAAGATACTCGACTGTGAATAAGTCATAGATGCTAACAAAAGATAGAAGGTAGTGCCTACATTAAAGGTAAGAACATAAGAGAGATAAGTTGAGAAAAGTAAGCAAATAATTATTACTGCTATTCCAGAAAATATACCAATAAAATTAATCATTAGACTAGAGCTAGACAGCCTACTAAATAAGATTAATCGCTAAAGCTTGACGTCGATGTAGAATCCGCGCGTAGCTGAGCAAAGGCGGTATCCTGAAATACGTTTTAATCAAGGATGATATAGACATGGATGGACAATATCCATACAAAATCGCGTTCCCTTATTTCAGGTTAAACTAGCGTCATCTATCGGTCACACCTGACACTAAATCCTAGTTTCTAATACTTTGTTCGTCGCTTAACGCTGACAGAATAACTCGACTCCAGACTCGACAGATGGCGCTGTGGCACTTAGTACCGAAAACAGACGGATAGCCCAATATTACAAATATTAGACCAATATTTATTACTATTATTAGTAAACGAACTGTCAAATCGTATGGGTTTCCATGACAACACACTAATAATTAGACCCTGGACTTTTTGTCGCAATGACGTCACAAAAGGCTGATTTGGGGAGTAAACGGGACGGTGTTATGAAATACGGTTAAAAACTCGGTTGTTAACCAAATACATTTGAATTAGACATTTTCAACAAAATTATCTAGTAAGTTGATCAATATTATCTTTTAGTGCAAACCATACGTTTGTATGTTAAACTGGCTTGGTGACAGTTGGGACGAACAAACAGTGCCAGTTTAACGTACAAATGCATGGTTTGCAAGTAATATAGCAAACGATAATATTGATCAACTTACTAAGTAATTTTGTTGAAAATGTCTAAAAAACCGAGTTTTTAACCGTTTTTCATAACACCGTCCCGTTTACTCCCCAAGTCACCCTATTGTGACGTCATTACGACAAAAGTCCGGGGTCTACTAATAATATTAGTCTAATACCGTCCGAGAAATGGGCCCCTATACCGACTAGGCTACTTATACTGGGGCCAAGAGCAGCATATTATGCCGATTGTTTCTAAACTTATTAAGCTTGACGTCTTGCTCGCTCTCGCTGCCTTATCATCGCAGCGTTCTTGCTTTATGTTATTGCCCTGCGGCACTTTCGTTTTGACTCTACTACGAGTATATACTTACGGAATCTTTGTCTTCAAGAACCAAACGCAACCTGCTTCTGGAATAAGAGAAACTCGGCTCAGCCCACACCAGTTTCTCCTCCTCCTCTGGCTCCGTTTTGGGCTTGGACCACTCCTCATACATGTCTTGCCTGGGCCCTACTGGCTTCATAGGGTTGGTGCGGCAGTTAGCCATGATCCACTTTTGTTCTGGGAGAGAAGGCTTCCTGAAAGCGTAGTAGAAACTAATACCGATTTCAAAACCTCTTATAGTATAAGTCTAATTGTTTTGAGTCCTCGCCTCATTGAATATGAGTAGCGCCGTCCCTCCTCCTTCAGTTCCCTTAGTAGTCATAGCTCGCGACCCTGAATCGCGCAAGAGAGGAGGCGGTGACATGTATTTATGTTTCGGCGCAATACCAAATTATGAAACTGAGACTGTGTTCACAGATTAAGGCTACCAATGCAAGTCCCTCACAGTGCAAATGTTAATACAATTCGTCTCATAACAACAAAAGAGTAATAACTCTCAATTACTCGCACTGTAAAATACTAATTAGGGCAATGAAACCGGCACAAAATTCCGGACGGCATAATTTTATCACATAAGTAACTTCCCGGCGAGTTTCACTTTTCCCCTGAGACCGGAGATAAGGGATGCGATTTCGATCGCCTACACGTTGTTAGGTTTTAACGAACCAGTATAGGTAAGCGTACTAATCTATGGTCATCATCTTCGTCATATAAGCCACAAAGCGTCCAGAGTCCACAGTAGAATGTGTTCTGAGCCTAGTAAGTATATATCTAGTAATGATTTTATTAAGCCCTTTGCAGTTCCTTGCCCTGTCAAATCCAGATAGTTGGTTCACCTGGTGGCAGATTTGTCTGGTCTAGTAGTTCTATTTCAGAACTATTGAGTCATTCGTTTGATCAATGATTGTCAAATTTTGCCTAATTTTACTGCCTAAAATGTAACCGATTGAACTAACACAGCACAGCACTCTTAAAATGGCTGTAGTTGCTGATCCGAATCTCATTACGCATATCAATTACGGATTTCGAAGTCAAATTTATACTGGTTCTTTGGAAGCAAGTTCTGGGTTAAGCAAGAAGAATTAAAGATAAGATAGCGTGCCCTTTACCCGACTCCATTTTGACAGGTCTCGCCAGCGATACATTATCTATGTCTATGTATAACTGAAGGGATTTCCAAACGTAGGGAAATTTGATGGCCAAGAGAAAACAAACTTCTATAATAATAATAAATTTTAACCAGCGAGCAACGATATAAAGGAGGTACAGACTCAAATAAGATTTACTGAAAATATGGCTCGTGAAAATTTGTAACCTGTCAGTCTTATACCGTAATCAGACTGTCAGATAAACTGCTGCACGAGTCGTTCTTGCAGCAGTTTGCGGGGTCATTTTAGAATAAATAAATAAAAATGTTTTGAACTTTTGGGCTGGGTTGAGTATTTTGAACAAAGAGGACATTTGGCATTGAAGTTAGTTATGATATGAAAAAAAATTAATGCCATTACAGATTGGTCGTCATAAATTAAACATTTATTAATGACACTTTAGATCACAAAAAGTTTTCTTATGCGATAGGCGGATCAAGAAATAGTAGTTTATCTACACTCATATTGTAAGTTCTCTAAAACGTGTTCGAAAACGGTAGGCATTGGCTAGCATTACCACGACCGATTTTACTATGATAAGCTTTTTATCCGTGGCAGTAACGTAATTTTAACTTTTCATGCTCAATTATTGATGTGCTATGAGTTTTGATAACATAATGTACACCTGCACCCTCCCGCGCATCCGCCGACAGCCCGACAAGCGCCCGCGCGACCGCCGGCACAATCGAGTTGGCCACGGCGGTGCAATAGCGGCCATTCTATGGTTTCCGAATACGGCATTTTGGATAAATAATATGAGTGTAGATAAAGCAGTGTATGCAACTGTACGTAATTAGGCCTTAAAACACTCGTGTGATCTTATTATGAAACTCACCTGCGGCTCGTTTCATAAAACCACACTCATGTTTTAAGGACTCTTATTACGTAACAGTTACATAAACTACTATTATGTAACTGTTACTAATAAGGCCTAATTACGTACAGTTGCATACACTGTTTTATCTACACTCATATTACCTAGTCGGTCCATAAGTTCTGTCACAAGGGTTTTAAGTGATAAAATATAATACAAAGCTTTTATTTAAAAAAATTAGACCTGATTAGAAAGCATATTTCATACAGATTAAAATATAATATGATTAACTTATAATCAAGATCGCGTATTTTATATAGATCCTTGTAAACTTGAAGATTGTTGTCAGTCCAAAACACGCCGATGATTTATGAAAATTGTACTTCACAAAAATTGGTTTAGATCATTTTTATAGTTGTCCAGAGTTACAAATTGTTATTTTTATGAAAGTAGATGATTAAGGCATATTTAAAAACCAATATTTAGTTGACTTACAAGTCTGTGCTTCAGCTATTCTTCTCCTGAAACTCAACGTATTTTTCAGTTTTGAGCAAAACACGATGATTTTGATGCCATACATCAAGGTAGTCTTCCAAAATTGCGTATACTAGCCTTCTTGTCAGTCAGACCCATGTTAATTATATATTAAAATGAAGGTTAAAGATCAAGCTAATGCAGTATGCAAGACTGAAGCCTCTTAAAATTGAATAAAAATAATGATGGTCAAAATCAACTCGAACAGGGCGCGTGTTTTTGACGTGGTTTTTTATTCCGCTTTTTCGAATGTTACAGGGAATTGTGTAAAACTGCCACAACTATTTGCCTTAAATAATATCGTAAATTAATCAGTATTAAATAGGCTTTTTAATCATATATTGAAATAGTAAGCAACCTCTAACAGTTCGTATTTTACCAGTCCAAACCCTAGTGACAGAACTTATGAACCGACTAAGTATATATTCTAAATGAACTGTTCGGAAACCATAGAATGACCGCCATTGCACCGCCATGGCCAACTCGATTGTGCCGGCGGTCGGGCGGGCGCGTGCCGTTGGTCAGGAAGGAGCACAGGATTTACATTATGTTATCAAATTCGATGTTCGGAATTTTAAACTTATAACGTATCAATATATGAGCATGTAAAGTTAAAATTACGTTACTGCTACAGATAAAAAGCTTGTCATAGTAAAATCGGTTGTGGTGATGCTAGCCATTGCCTACCGGTTTTGAACACGTTTTAGAGGACTTACAATGTGAGTGTAGATAAAGGTTTTTATTCAACTGTATTATCCCTAAATCTGTTATTGAGAAACTGTTGTTAGATCGCACAACACAAGGGTATTGCTAAAAATAATAAAGAACAAGATACTTTGGAATACGTACCTGATGATACGTGTTAGATCATCAGCCGAGAAGACTATCTTGGCTTCCGGGTCGTAGAAACCGTCCCCCGTGTCGTAGAATCCTGGTGGAATTTCACGAGTTGGCTGGTCTGCTGTGAGATAGGACCGCCCCGCTGGCTCCAGCCCGTTGTCAATTTCTACAGTGAACCTACCGGTGAGAAAATAGAAATGTACATAATAATAGGCCAGTCATCGGGGCATTTAGCTTTACAAAAAAATAGATTTTATAGCCCCCTATCAACAGTAAAACTTTTTATTTTGTTGCCCCACCTTTTGTAAGGTAATGTGATTGGTAGAGGGCGGAGTACCGGTGGCAAATTTCACACTAAATGGATGGAGTCGCCTAAGTATTCTTATGATTAAATAAATAACGAATAAATGATTAATTTTGCATAATAATTTTTAGGAACTTATAGAAATTATCTTACGAGCATACAAATATAATGTAATATGTTGTTAATATCTATAATACATAATAATATGTTTTCTTATCAAAACATTATCATTAGGTACTAAATACTAGACTAAGAAGTTATACCTACCAAACGATATATTATTTTCAAGACCATTCAATTACAATTGAGGACTGGAATTATGTGTTCGAGGTCCTCCTCACAATCTACACTTAAGTGCGTATCCATGTTATAAAATGAATGGACTATGGCCACATGTCCCTGGTTTTTCGGAGTGAATCGGTTTCTTAATTTATTGAAGATCCATTTATGAGTGGAAAACGATCGCTCTACATCTACCGATGTCATGGTTGCATGTTTAAGGACTTGTTTATAATTTTCCATTGTAATCATATTCCTTAATTCGTCAGCATCTGGGTTTCTATCTAGAACCAATTCGAGTTTATTTCGCACGGTTTCACTTTCTTGGAGGCTTAAAATACTCCTAACTATATCTATTACCAGAAAACTTTCTTCTATCGGAATTTTAGTGCATTCTAATTTTTCTATCGATTCAGGTATGTAACAATTTTTTATAAAGCTTAACTCGTTTTTTAAATTTTCATTTTCAAACAACTTCTGGGCTTTTCTAATGGCAATAGCTTCTTTACTGTTCAATTGCATCACAACATTTTTAATCACGTCAAAATGTCTATCGTAGTAAAAACTTGCATTTAACCAGGTGCCCCAACGAGTGATAATGGGTTCCGGCGGTAAAGGCACATTCTGCGCATGGTCCCTGAAAAATCGGACGCGGTGTGGTGATTTTAAAAAATCTTCTTGACATTAGATATTAAAGAATTGACCAATTTATATTCAGATCTTATCTGCTCCGCGACTCTGTGTAGTCCATGAGCGAAACAAGTTACGTGTCGTACTTTAGTGTACTTTTTCTTCAAAATCTTGCCGACAGCAAGTATGTACGCTGCGCTATCCGAACAGAATATTAAAAAATTGTTCATATTATCTGTAAAATTATCCTCCCACAAAAAATTCAAGCTTTCGTCAACCACCGCTGCAATTGAGTTCGCGTTTACAGTACTAACGACTTTACACGCTAACAAATATGGCCTTTGTAAAGCATCATCAAGTGATTTTATAATTACATTTACTACGCAATTACCGAAATTATCAAGAGTCTCATCCACCGCAAGCCATAAATTGGAATCGAAAAATGTATTTCGTATTTGCTTGATGGTCGAATTGTATATTCTGGTAAGATAGTATTTTCTCAAAACACTTTCTTCGGGAAGTTTTACGCCTTTATCTGAGTATTTTCCAAAGAACTTTTTAAATTCTGGATGGTTAACTCTTTTCCATGGGATGTTACACGCTATAAGGAAAACGCATAAATCATAGGCAAAGGTGCCATTTTGGTTTCCACAGTTAATTTGGTGTTGTTTACTGTTAACGTGTTTTTCGACATTATATTTTTTCAACTGCTTTAAATCCACTGAGCAAGAAATACAGTGAATGCTACATTCTTCTTCATTATATATAAGATTTTCGTACGGTTCTATCATCCGCAGAATTGTTGCTTCACATGGCTTATTCATCTTGATATTTTTCGGTTTTAAATATTTAGCCGACGCAATAATAATTCAGATAATATAGATGTAAAGCAGCTGTCTAAATTGACAATGTCAAATAATTAGTTTCTAAATGTCTCATAAATTTGTAAATTAGTAACTTTTTGAAAAGAAAGGTTGCATATGGTAAAAAATATTATATCGATGAATGGTGACTTTGTTAAAATAAATTGAAAAATAACCCAAAACATTTACGACATAACATTTAGGTGTTCCTGAAATCGATTTATGAAAATAAATGTTAAGTACTTACTTCCAATTTACGAGTAGGTACCATACTAAGTACATTAGGTAAATGAATAATTTTATTATTCAAGCCTAAAATAATAATTATAAAAACGACTCCATACCTTTTGTGTGAAATTTGCCACCGGTACTCCGCCCTCTAGCTGATTGGAGATAATTCCCAATTGACTAGATTATAAGTGCTAGTATCTTAACCTAATTCCTTCGGTAGGGGTACGTACATAGATAAACTTATTTCTCTTTGGGTATGAAGAAACAGAAAAATGATAATCGAAGTTCCGTACGATAATCGAAATAGTACGAGTATATAGAGTTTGTCAAACTAATTTTTCCCATTATGACGCTACGTTTATCGTACGACATCTGTCGACTTTCTTCAGAACTTCCGTGTCTAAGGAAGGTCTAAGGCTAGGTCGCGGTTGATATATAAAAAAAGCGTACATTGTGATTCACGGCATTACGGGTAGATGGCGCTTATATCAGTTCGCATTTTGTAATACGACTGGCAGTTATAAAATTGAGATAATATTCGCCCTAATTTTGAATATGAATTTTTGAGGTATTCCAGATTGTCAAAAAAAGAAAAGTTGATTTTTGATTGAGTGTGTCAGATCGACGGAGAGATTTTTAAAGAAAAAAACATATTCTGGTTTAGTCTGAGGGTTTTGCTATAATTTGCTTAGTTGCTTCGTGTTGAAGTGCGATTTATTTCTCTAGATCTTTGCGTTCAAACATTATATAGCAAGTGCTAATACATTATTGAATTAAATACAAATTCTTTTTAAACCAAATACGTTGCCGGACAAAAAGGCCACCAGTGGGACCGCCTGAGCCGGAAGGACTCCGGAAGGCGCTTGTGGGTGCCGGACCTGCGAGACGATCTGCAACCGCCGCGTGTTCCGCGTAGTTCTTCACCGTCGTCGGAGAATTAGAGCCTGCATCCAGCGGGCTCTCCAAGTGAGAAAGAGAGTTCAGCGAGCTGTTGGGTCCGCCTAAACCAAAGGGGACGCTTGCCCACGAACTCTATTCAAATTCAACTACAGTTTTAGCCATCCTGTCTTTCGAGAATATCATATTATTTACAGTTTTTTAAAAACGTAAATCCGATTCCTTTTTTTTATATCCAGTGTTTTTGTGCCATCATAGCTTTTTTTTTTGTTGTTTTGCTAAAATATTCCCAAAATTCTAATTGCCTCGTTTGACGGGCGTACAAAGACCTGGCTCTTTAATTTAGGCTACGTTCAGCCAGCGAATCATCTGTCACCATCCATATCACCCGCCTCATTAATCCATTATTTTCCTGCAGCCAAATTACCAGCCGAGTCTTTATTTGTACTTACCAGTTTTGCTAGTACTCCATCCTTTTTATTTTCCTTTTGTGCGGAAAGTAGACGTTTCCGATACTAAGGTAACTATTAAATGTGAAATATCCTTATACTACGCCAAAAAGAGAGGTATGGGCACTGCGAATGGCATCTCGCTAAGTGTGGTAGGGCACGTTCAGCGAATGTCATCGCTCAAATCTGAAGCAGAGCCCGACTGGGGAAGTACCTCCACCTTACAGAAAACCACAGCCAAATAGCACTAGACCCTACTCATAGTGTTGTGTTCCTGCTGGTGAGTAAGGTTGCCAAAGAGCTCAAAGAGGACCCAGTGTGTTGACGATGAGGGACCTTCTTGTTCCTTTAGCCGTCAACACAGTGAATCCTCCTTTTTGTAAAGGGTCGGCAACGCGCATGTGACTCCTTTGGAGATGAAGGCGTCCATAGGTTACGGTAGCTGCTTACCATCAGGCGGGCCGTATGCTTGTTTGCCACCGTCGTAGTATAAAAAAAATATATATAGATACAGTTATCGTCATTTTTATGTGAAGTGCTAATATTAGATATTCTGATTATTATAATTTAATTACATTCTAACCACTAAGGAAGTTATTGAATGTGAAATATCTTTATATAGATACCGTTATCGTCATTTTTATGTGAAGTGCTAATTTTAAATATTCTGATTATTGTTGCTAATTTTAAATAATTTACTTTATCTTCAAAATTAAACGTGTTAATGCAATTATAGAAGTGTTTTACTGCACCACCCAGAAAAAAGGAATAGGTACAGTCGCCATCAAATGTATCGGAGCGGACACGGTACTGGTACAAAAATATCTGAACATGCACTTTATCGCCTTGACAATGCCAAGAAAAAGACGGTATGTTTCTTTCTGTCTATACCTACACTGAATGTAAATTTCTCCCGTAAAATTTAAAAATTCCTTTTCGCACAAAAATACTTAATAAATTGAATAGTTTACCAGAATGCCAAAGACATTGCTTATTAACTTAACACAAAAGTGGCCACATGATGACTTTATCGAAATAAATTAAGCAATAAATTAAGCAAATCTTACAGGTACAGTTATTATTTGCATCATGAAAGTGCATCATACGATTAAGCTGTCATCATGAAAGTAATGTTTGAGTTTCGTCGAAATATTTATATTTCTTTCATGGACATAAACTCCGTATCGTCGAAATTAAAAGTCAACAAAGTTATAAATGTAACGGTACTCGTTAACTGTTAATTAACCGATATCTGATAAAAGTTGGCTTTGCTGATTGCGATCTTCATATAAATGTATGAAGAGACTCAAGTTAATAAAGAGCATTTTGCTATTCATTTTAAAATTCTGGGAGGTGTACGCAAAAAAATCACAAAGCGATGTACAGTTCAGCCTTGACACACGTATACAAGAACAAAATTTTTGACCCGAAGATCTTAAAAAATATCCCTTAGTGCCGAGTCATAAGTCCATAACTTTTTTGTATGAAAAAAATAATAATTCAGAAACCTATTCGTGTGGTACCGTGTGAAAGCGCTTTTTGAGTCGATTCTAAAAATATACCCACAACATTACATTTCAGCCATTAAAAAAAAGTAAAACAAGAATAATTTTCAAAACATACCAAGTTTGGGCTCCTATACGATATAGCTGATTTTTTTAATACAATATACCACAAATGATACGTGAAAATCTCATATCTAACCTAACCCTAAAGACAGCAATTTTGAAAATAAATTCATTAAGTAGGTATTTTTTATTTAATTTTTCAATATTACAAAGTGACTCAGTTCTACTTGAACACCTATTTTACGAGACGTAGGAGAACATATATTTATCATAAAATAAGTATAGCTTGCCAAATCATTTCTGTCAGTAGAAATTTTATAATATTTATTACGTAAATCGCCAGTAACTGGCCACCATTCAGTTACTGGCCACCTATACTAAAATGAATTCTGTGTATAGGTGAATAGAACTCATTTTTGTAAGAGGCGGCCAGTTATTGAACGAGTGGCTAGTAGGCAAATCTCCAGTTACTGGCCATTTTCCTCATACTAAAATGAGTTCTCTTCACCTTTAAATAGAATTCATTTTTAGTATAGGTGGCCAGTAACTAAAATGTGGCCAGCTATTGAAATTTTTACTTAATTTATACTTTGTACTAAAATGAACTTTATTCACCTATAAATAGAAATCATAAGGTGGCCAGTTACTAAAAGGTGGCCAGTTACTGGCGATTTACCCCATATCATTTTGAAACGTACAAAAAATATGGCCAAGAGCATGTCGGGCCACGCTCAGTGTAGGGTTCCGTAGTTGACGGCCTGTTTCAATACATCCATTCAAAAGGTCATTTATTGAGTATTAAGTTAGTTGAGACTAAGATAAATTGTGTATGCCAATAGGCAAAACACAGAGCTCTTTTGTAAATTAAGACCCTATTTGTACCACTTGTGTTATACAATTAACATTTCATTTCATTTTCATTTAATTTCATTTTCATTTCATTTCATTTTCATTTCATTTCATTTTCATTTCATTTCATTTTCATTTCATTTCATTTTCATTTCATTTCATTTTCATTTCATTTCATTTTCATTTCATTTCATTTTCATTTCATTTCATTTTCATTTCATTTCATTTTCATTTCATTTCATTTTCATTTCATTTCATTTTCATTTCATTTCATTTAACTTTTAAGGGATATTTAACGGCACTCACGTTATTTTACTATGCGACACGCCTTACGTCCTTTTACTATGCGTTTTTAAGTTCATCATCATCATCATCAGCCTATACTAGTCCACTGCTGGACATAGGCCTCCCCTAATGAGCGCCATAGCGCCCTGTCTTCAGCTTGCCGCATCCAGCATCTGCCAGCAGTCTTTCGCAGATCGTCATCCCACCTGGCCGGAGGGCGTCCTACACTACGTTTGCCGAGACGCGGTCTCCACTCAAGAACACGTTTACCCCAACGGTTGTCGGTTCTTCGCGAGATATGGCCGGCCCACTGCCACTTCAGCTTGCTAATTCTTTGAGCTATGTCGATAACTTTGGTTCTCTGTCGGATGTATTCGTTACGAATCCTATCCTTCAGAGAAACTCCGAGCATAGCTCTTTCCATAGCTCGCTGAGCGACTTTGAACTGGTGGACCAGCCCTACCGTGAGTGTCCACGTCTCAGCTCCGTAGGTCATTACGGATAGGACGCATTGATTGAAAACTTTCGTTTTCAATGGCCATGTACGACGACCGGTCCTGGATCAATGTGGCCATTGATCATGACTTTGGTTTTATCCAAATTCATGCCAAGACCGATGCGTCGCGAGGCTGAAGCTAGGCCGTCCAGCATCTGGGTCAGCTCCTCTAGCGAGTCCGCCATTATGACTATGTCATCAGCGAATCGCAGGTGTGAGATATAATCGCCGTTTATGCTTATGCCCTTACCTTTCCAGTCCAGCGTCTTAAACATGTCTTCCAATACGCTCGTGAACAGTTTCGGGGATATGACATACCCCTGCCTCACCCCTCTGCGCAATTGGATGGGTTTAGCCTGCTGGCCCTGTACTTGGACACTCATAGTGGCGGCTTCAGAGAGACATCTCAGCACCTCGATATAACGATAGTCTACTTGGCATCGCTGTAAGGATTCCAGAACAGCCCAAGTTTCCACGGAGTCAAAGGCCTTCTCATAGTCCACAAAAGCGAGACACAGGGGCTGATTATACTCTTCGGACTTCTGTATAATCTGCCTCACTGTGTGAATGTGGTCTATGGTGCCATATCCTCCGCGGAACCCGGCCTGTTCCGGTGGCTGAAACTCGTCGAGCCTCCTGGCGAGGCGATTCGTGACCACTCGTGAGAAAAGCTTATAGACGTGGCTCAGGAGTGTGATGGGTCTGTAGTTTTTGAGGAGGGTTTTATCACCCTTCTTAAAAAAGAGCACCACCAAACTCCCGCTCCACGCCTTAGGAGCGTAGTAGTGTAGCTCCTGTATAACAGGAGCTCCTCCTGCCTTCAGAAGCTCTGAAGTAATACCGTCCTCACCGGGGGCTTTTCCATTTTTAAGCTGTCTCAGAGCTAACACGATCTCGTCTTGACTGATGTCTGGCAGTTCGTCGGTATAGTGGCGTGACAAGGTGGCTCTGGAATAATGGCCGTCTCGTCGGGAGTGGGGGGCATGTGCAGAGAACAGCTGGCCATAGAAATCCTCTATCTCGGCGGAGATCTCCGGCTTCGACAATACGGTCCTCCCGTCGTGCGTTTTAAGCTTCGTCAGGTGGCTCCTGCTAAGCTGCTGAGTGAATACTTTGGACCCTCGGTTTTGATCTATCGCCTTTTCAATGAGGCGTGTGTTGGAGCTCCGAAGGTCGCGCCGTACCATCTTCGCAATTCGCTTGTTCAGGTCTGACCTCTCTGACGAAGTCACTGGGGTGGTCTCCCGCCTTCTTGTCATCAGCCCCAGAGTCTCATCCGAGAGTTTGGACTTCCTGCCAGTACGCTGTTTTCTGCAGAACTTGATGCCCTCGTCCCTCAGCGTTGTCCTCGACCAGATTGTGTAGGGTCTCGTCAGCGTCATCAGTGGGTTCCAAGGCAGCAAATCTATTCCCGAGAAGCTGCTGAAACTTCTCGGTGCCCGCGATGATTTGGATTTGGTTAGGCCTGAGCGTGGACTTCATCAGACGGTTTCTTTCAAGCTTTAAGTTGCTATTCAGAGAGCCACGGAGCAGTCGGTGATCAGATCCGGTATTGAACCTGTTGATCACAGAGACATCTCTGAATATGTGCTTGCTATCCGTCATGATGAAGTCGATCTCATTTTTTGTCACAGTGTCGGGGCTTTGCCATGTCCACTTCTTTGAGGCTGTTTCTTAAAGAAGGAGTTCATTAAAAACAGCTCCTCTTTCTCAAGGAAGTTGACAAGCATTTGCCCCCTGTGATTCCTAACTCCATAACCATGCGGGCCTATTCGGGATTCGTTGCCAGTCCGGATTCCCACCTTGCCGTTAAAGTCCCCCATAACAACGTTGAAGTGAGCCTTTGTGGTGTTGTGCAAGGCTTTGGATATGTCTTCATACATATCCTCCACTTCATCATCCGAGTGTGCCGAGGTCGGTGCGTAAACCTACTGAACTACCTTCATGCTATACCGCTTGGATAGCCGAAGGATCAGGTACGCTACCCTGGTCGACACACTGGAGATTTCTTGAACGTTGTTAGAGAGGGCCTTATTGACGAGAAAACCTACGCCACCCTGGGATGTTTTATCACCCTCACGAAAGTAGAGAAGATGGCCTGAGTCTAGGGTTACGGTGTCCTCCCTCTCTCTACGGACTTCACATAACCCAAGAACATGCCATTTAATGTTCTCTAACTCCACTTCCAACTGCGCTAGATGATGGTCAAGCCGCAGAGTGAGTCCGTTAAACGTTGCCAGGGTCAATTTAGTAAGAGTGTGGTAGCCTGTTGTAGCCCGGGGATTCCTAGCACCCCCTGCCCCGCCGTTACCATGGCCGCTACCATGGCCAGGAATAGCGAGGCGGCCGGGAACTGGGGGCCATTTCTTGGCTAAACTTATCATTACGGGGTAATGCCCATAATCCCCACGCTGGGCATGCGGGTTGGGGATCGCAGTTTGGTGGTGGGATTTTTCTGCAGGGGCGCTGCTGCCCACCTCCGGTATGTCCCTTAGTCGCCTCTTACGACACCCCTGGGAAGAGTTGGGGTGGTGCAATTCTAAGCCGACACCACGCGGCGACACCACACTCAACAGTAGTAAGTTATAACTCAAAAACTGCTTAACCGATTTAATTCAATATAGTTTTCATTGAAGGCCTCACCTTCATGAATTTTAGCAAATTATTTAGACCTACGTATATATTTGGTTAAAAAACATTTTTTGAAAGTTAGTTACATCTATGGAGCGCCCCCCTAAAAATATTTTTTTTTCAAATTTAACTCCATAACTAAGTAGCAGCATACAAAATACACCTTATGTGTAAATTTTATTCAGATACGTCGTATAGTTTCCGAGTAAAATGGCTGTGACATACGGACGGACAGACAGACAGACAGACAGGGACATGACGAATCCATAAGGGTTCCGTTTTTTGCCATTTGGCTACGGAACTCTAATAACAGTTTTGAATCGAAGACATATATGGGCAAAACTCGGATTGTCGCGTATTTTGCATATAAAAATGTTAATTTAATGACAAATGGTCGGCCATATTCATAGATTTATATAATTTTTCAGATGGAGTACTGCTAACAACATTTTGTGATTTCAAAATGAGCCAGTGTCCTCGTGGTTACGCACTACACACACATACGCACAGCAATAATGAGCCGCTCCCCCGACAGTCGTGTCCAAACGTCTATGCAGTCAAGTGCTGTTAAAAAATAATTAAGATATGCCGTCGTGCGTTGTGCAGAAATGCCACCGGCCGAAAGAAAAAAGCGGATGGGGTAACTTTTCACCGTTAAGTAAACAATTCATTGCGTAATCATATTAAAAATCAGTAAATTCGTAAACTATTAACTTCAAGGTAGCAGTGTTGCCAGGTGGTTGAATAGGGAAACTTCCCGAACGTAAGGGGTCTATTTTTGCCGCGATATGTTGTCAATACGATATTGACGTCCCCACTCCCAACTAGACGTTTTATTTCACGCTTTACCTGATTAATAGTTAATAACTTTTATGCTTTTGTGAGCAAATTTTATTCTTTATTATTTTTTTTAAATAAAATTTGTTAATAAACAAAATTATATTTCTTAGAATTATTCCAAAAACTTCGTATAACAAAAAGCCCATATCTAATCGTAGATTGAACGCGCGAAGTTATGTCACCGCTACTGATCAGTCAAACTTTCGTCTCATTCTAACTATCGCTCATCTATCCGGCCTCTATTCTGCTACGGGGCGCTGGTCTGGTGGCCAAGAACGAACCTCGCCACCGTACGAAGCAAGTTGCAGAAACTACAGAGGCTTGCATGTGTGGCTACCACAGGTTGCTGGAGGAGCACTCCGACCGCAGCCTTGGAAATCATGCTAAACCTTCCACCGCTTCACCTCCACATACAGCAGGAGGCTGCCCTGTCAGCGGTAAGGTTGCGAACCCTCAACGTATGGTCTAATTTGAACACTCTGCACACAATATGCCTGGAGAGGGTATACGAAGAACTTGCAGTGCTCAGGGCAGGCACGGATCGGATTCACAAACGTGCGTCTTCGATAAAAGGTACAAAATACAATTACATGAGGACGACAATCAGGAAGGACTCAACCTCCGGGAATTGAGAATCTTCACTGATGGATCTAAAACAGACGTGGGGTCAGGTTGCGGAACATTCTCTGAAGATCTGAACATGTCTATAGTCACACCGCTGGGCGCTCACAACTCAGTATTTCAAGCTGAGTGCATGGGCATCATCAATGCGGCTGCCGCCATCACTGAAAGGAAAGTAACAGTAGCCTCCATCCGTATACTCTCTGACAGTAGGGCAGTACTGATGGCTCTAGGAAGTCACATCATTACATCTGGACTTATACACGAGTGTCATGAACGACTAATGGAGGTAGGTCATAATAACAATATTGTCCTTCAATGGATCAAAGGTCACAGCGGATCCCGGGGGAATGACGCTGCGGATGAGCTGGCCAGGCAGGGGTCGGGTGCTGGGTCAATTGGCCCGGAGCATTCTTTTGACGCCCTTCAGCAAGGTACGCTCGACGCTGCTGGAACGAACCGGGAGACTGTACATAAGACATTGGCAAAGTCATGAGACTCATGAGGAATGCAGACAGGCTAAACAAGCCATGCCTAGTATTAACGACAGACTCACCAAAACACTTCTCCGTCTCGGCAAAATCCGCTTAAGGATGGTAACTAGTGTGATAACAGGTCATGGACCATTTAACAAACATCTCTTTAACTTAGGTGTTACAGACAGTCCCCTGTGCCGTGGGTGCATGGAGACAGAAGAAACAGCCTCTCACGTGGTGCTGGAGTGCAACGGAGTGGCCCCGTACAGGGTAAAACCTACTCAACATCAAAGGTTTGATAGGATTCCTCGAGGAGCTGGGCTGGCTGGACTAGCCGCCCTTCCTTTACGCAAAATAGGCGCTAGACGTCGAGTTGCGGAAACCTGCCCATACTACACACAACTATCGCTCCCTCTCACTCTGAGCGGCTGACTAGTCGCTTCAGTAATCGACTGGTCAAGCGATTAGAACGAGATGTAACTATAGTTAGAATGAGAGGTCAGCTCTTAAGTCAAACCGAGTCAATCGAGGAGCATTACTAACCAACTTCAAAAAACGTAGGTTCTCAGTTTGACCCGTATGTTTGTATGTATGTATGGTTGTATCTCGCGTTATTGGGACGACAAGAGAGGCCACCACACTCAACAGTAGTCGTGTACTTTTAATAAATAGTAAATTTAGTTTTTTTTACTTTGACCTTTTAGTCGCCTGTTCAGAAATATATTTCATTAAATTTATTAAAACAGGTGCTTATTAATTCTATTTAACCATATATATTAATAATCTTATTTTTTTAAATTCAAAAATACTGTATTCTTAATCGAGAAAATTTGTATTACATGGCAACACTCGTCTGGACACACACATTCAAACCAGCCGCCATCTTGCGTCACAGTTTGTTGTACAGGCATGCTCCATCCTTTTAATTTATTCATCCAAGGCCATATTACATATTTTAGTGGTTGACAACTTGACAGTGAGGGGTGCGTTCGGAAATTTTGAACTATGTTTACGTCCGGTATATTTGACAGGTTAGTTGGTCAAAAGGAGGACGAAAGTAAATAAATTAAGAAAACCCGGCTGACTGACAAGGCAAAAAAAGCATTTGACACACGACAAAATATATTCTTATAAAAATTAGTTTTCTTTTCACTGAAATATAGGTAAGTAAAAATGGATATTTTTACTAAAAATTAATGTAAATAACATGTTGAAGGCCTGAAGCCGCGTCTGCAGTATTCTGCTTTTGCATAGTGGTTTTCATACGTTCTATATACCCATAAATTTGTCAAAATAACCGCCTTCAAAGTGAATAAATGGACTGTTTGCTGTCTCTGTCTGCCGTAAGTATTAACTTCAACTACATTGAGTGGCTGTTATTTGGATCACCCGACTGCTAAAAGGAGTGCCACGTGTTTTTCGAAAGTATATAGAGGTATTACCCGCGCGAGGTAGGACCCCGGAATTCCGGGCCTTTGAAAACCGCGATTCCGGTACTTTGAAAATCAGGGATTTCGAAAATGTGGGACGCCGGGATTTCAGATTCCCGGGATATCCGGGACATTAAAAATCCAGGATTCCGGAAATGCGGGTCACCGGGCTTCCGGGATTTTAGAAAGCTGGAATTCTGTAAATGTGGTACGCCGGAATTTCAGGGTCCTAGAAGTCCGGAACTTAAGAATACCGGGATATATGAACTTTTGAAAACAAGGATTTTTGAACTGCGCGAGGCCGGGATTCCAAATTATTTAAAACCAGGGATTCCGGGAATACAAGAACAGGGTTTTAGGGGTCCTGAGTTTGTGGGATTTTGAAAGTCTGGGATTCCAAACATTAATAAATTCTGGGATTAAGGAAATGCTTCCGACATTGCATGATATTAGGGTTTCGGCATTCAGGATATAAGGTACTCTGGGATTCCGGGAATATGTGCTTTCGAAAATGTGGCTTCGAAAATTCCAAGATACTTATTAAAACCAGGGATTCTGGGAACGCGACAAATCCTGGGAGCCCGGGAGTGAGTCGTACCGAGGCTTTAGAGTCTCAGAATTCGCAGTTTATGGAACCCTGGAATGCGGGAAACCGAAAATTGTGAACCCCGGGATTCTGGAACTTTAAAAAGCTGACATTATGGTACGTTAAAAAGCCTTAGTTCGGGAAATGCGGCACGGGATTTTAGGATCCTGGGAGTCCGAGACTTTAGAAATCCGGGATTCAGGGACTTTCAAAAGCTGTGGTTTCTTAAGTCGTAGATTCTAGGATTATAAGATATTAAAAACCAAGTACTCCGAGAATGTTAGACACTGAGATATGTATAAGGATCCTGGAAGTCCGGCACTTTAGAAATCCGGGTTTAATAAGCCGGTAGCCAGGTATTACGGGTCGTTAGAAAGCAGGGTTATTTCGGAAATGCGGGACGACGGGATTTTAGAGTCAAGGGAGTTGATATCCCCGGGATTTCGAGAATTTGGGAAACCTGGATTTTGTGCTGGGAGTCCCGGTATAAAGAACTGCGGGATTCTGAGACTTTAGGAATTCTAGATACCGAAAAAGTCAGATGAGTGCCGGGACATCTGGGATTCGTATAATGCGGAGCGCCGGAATTATAAGGTATTAGGAATCTGGAACTTTAGAAATGCAAGATTCCGGGACTTTTAAAAGCTTGGATTTCGAAAATGCGGCAGAAAGTTTAGAGTCCTAGGAATTTATAAATCCGGGAATTACTAAACCCCGAATTCCGGGAATAGAGAAACCGGTATTTTAGGGTGCTGTGCATCTAGGTATAGAGAAATCCGGGATTCCGGAAATTTAGGCGGCCGGAATTCTGAAACTGCGGCTTGCTGGAATTTTAGGTCCCTAGAGTCCAGGATTCCGAAATATAAAAACATCCTAATATCGTAACTACGCGAGGCCGAGATTCCAAGATATTATAAGCCAGGTATTCCGGGAATGCAAGCAATTGAGATTTTAGGGTCCCGGGAGAGGCCAGGACTTTACAAGTACAGGATTCCGGGGCTATAGAAATCCTGGGAATCCTGAATTGCAGGAAACCGGAATTTAAGAGGTTTAGACTATAGGTAGTCTGGATATAAGGAACTCCGAGTTTCGGGATTCCAGAATTACGGAGGCAGGGATTCGAAGATTTAAAACCCGGGATATCGGCTACCGGGTTTGAAGGTACCGGGATTCGAGGTTTTAGAAGCCCAATAATCTCAGTTTTCAGAAAGCTGGAATGATACGCCCGCGCTACGCCGGTATCAAGTATGCAAAATTATTTTTACATGAGTTTATTGAATATGTGTAAATAATGACATATTTTTTTAATTTTAGCTTTAGCAAAGCTTTATGTAAAGCATATATAATAATTACATTAATTTGGCAGTGGTTCGTTGTAGGCTCTATTTATTTTACCCGAGCGAAGCCAGGTTTTCATCTAGTAATTGTAATAGTTCTGAAGTGTTAAATTTTTAATGTAATATAAATTGTCATATTTGTGTACGATAGCGCAATAAATGAAATGGCTGACATGTAATGATGTAATATTTTTAGAATCGCCTTAAAACGCCCTTTCATATGATAACACACGTTTTTTAAGATCTGCGGGTCAAAAATTATATTTTGGCCTCCAGTATGCATGTGCCAAATGGCTAAACTGTAGGTACATCGATTTGCGGTTTTTCTTTGGTATTGGGCTCGTACGCCGTCCACTAAAAAGAGGTAGGTAGCTTATTTTATACCTACGGTATTTTCTGACCGTAATTGGATATTGCGAAAAAAGGGTAGCCTAGTCCATAGACATATAAAATAGGAAGACGTGGTGGTACCACGAAGATAGAACTGTGATTCCCTAATAAGCCGCGGTGTCGTGCACACACACTCACTTTTGACGTTTGAACCCCGCTCGCCCACGAGTTGTATATGTGTGCGTGTCGCGGGTAAACACGAGGAAATCGGCTTATTGTGGAATCACAATTTTGTCTTCACTGTGGTCTTCACGGCACTACGACTTCTTATTCTATATGTCTATGGCCTAGTCTATAGAGTCTTCAGACTCTATTCGAAAAAGACAATGTGGAGTAGGTGAAATAAGGAAACATATGTAAATTGCCTATTGGATGCCTAGTCGGAAAGTAAAATAAAAAACTGAAAATTTGCCTAAGCACCTTAACTTACCCCTATATCCTGTAGTCTCTGTATCCTACCTTACAGAACCCTAAAAGAAGACAAGTAAAGCTCGACTCAAGCTATAATTTAACGCGAAACGAGCAAAGAAAATGTTCAATGTTTTGCGGCTTAATTCATATCCGTCCATTTGCGAACAGAATGGCGCGTAATTTTCGGACCGAGTTCTGCAAATGTGCGGGAGGAATAATGAAGATGGATTACTTGCTTTATGCGAATTATAATGAAAGTCTCATATGTGTGTTGTCTGGAAATTATATTAAGTAACTGTAATATTCATGGTATACCTTGCTTAGGGATTTGATTATTTTTCTCAGCATTTTTTTCGTAACTCGAAATTATTTATTTATCGTATGACTACATGTCACTACATGTATGACATATATATAGGTTTTTCTTCGCTGGGGTAGTTGTACTGAGAAAGCAGATGATGAAGAAAATCCAGTGAGTGCTGCGAGGTCCAGATGGGACAGTACAGCTGCCAAGTTTGCTACTCTTTTAGCATCACCCAGGGATCACGTGTAGGGTTGTCTAAGGTGTTTCCTACGGACGCAAAGTAACATTGATCCCCATCCCCATAGGTATTGACATAATAGGTTTTAATTACACAAGGACGTTTTTATTTAGCGCTGTCTAAATTAAGAGTCTACGGGTAGAAAAGAAGTATCGAACGAAACCACAGATTTTTAACAGTAGGTATTTCTTGTAATCATTTCACGGTGTGTGTCAAATTAGATTTTAGCTTGACCTACTTTATCTCCTAAAGGTATCACGTCCCTAAATAATGGGTACCCCCTAATTAAATTGCTTCCTATACCTAGATTTAAATACTGTTACTTATCTGTCTACATTTTTTGTGGCTGAGATTAAGGGTCGTTTGCACTGCACCAAACCGTCTGTCGCCGTTAAAACGTGCGCTAAATTTTATTGTATAGAAATTTTCGTAGTACCTTGCCGGGTGACGCTGATGAGTCCGTCAAAAGTGGTTGGTGCAACTGGTCCTTTGGTGTTATAATAAAAAAAAAAATGAGAGTGGCTACGCTGTTTATCATAAAACAGCTGTGTTACTGGGTTTAGGTTGTTTGCATTATTTTCACAAAAAGCTCTCTGCGAGTACTAAGTATCAGGCGTTTTGTTACGCCTAATGACCGCTACAAAACAGGATTTAGAGTATTATTTGTTGCTCTCTTATTTATAAATTTCGCAAAATGTGTAGACTATATCTAATCTTCTTAAAATAATATTGGTGTATATCTCCACGAGCTACAAATGCTACAATGCGAATTATGCGAACAACAAATGCATGCATGTTGAATGTATCAAATACGTGCCATATTCAACAAAATTCAAATGCAGCGCTCTCGAGCGATCACTAACTTCCAACCACAGGAGTACCGCTAACCACAAACCTAACATGTTTTCACTCAACGTGTGAATGAAAACGTGGCACATTTTATGGAAGTTTTCATATCAATACACCAGTACCTATGGGTTGCTCTGAGTCTAGATAAATCTAATTTCCAATGTTCCGGATACGACACACTTGGCACTCGCCCTCCGAATAGTTCGATATACTTATATGTATAAGAAAGAATGTGAAATGTAATACCAAAAGTAAAATGCAGCAGTTGACAGTGCCTACTAACTTCAAACCACACCATGGCGGCGTGCAGACATAGATTAATCTCATTATAGAGGAAGAGTAGCCCGCAACCCTACCTCATCGAGTAGCAGAATTCTGCCTATATAGGGCAAGGCACGGTAAAAAGTTATGTATTTTTGTTCCTGGTAGCCTGAGCCAAACCTGGAGCGTTTTGTACAGTGAGCTATTTTTTGGTGAAATCTACCTCATCGAGTAGCAAGTGGGCACGTAGCACATTCGATAGAGCTCACCGTGAAGCGCCAAAAAACGGTGGTAGCCTGACGCAAATATAGCACTTTAGGAATTAAGCCTAATTTAATGGTGCCTTAAAATATTGAAATATATATTATCTCATCGAGTACCAGACTGAGCCATATGCCACTCGAAAGCACTAGTCAACTTTTTACCGTGCATTGCCCTATATAGGACGAATTCTGCTACTCGATGAGGTAGGGTTGCCAATGGGTTAGGTACTCTTAATGTATTACCAATGAGATTCGCTCAATCAATGAAAAATCTCGCAATATTCTTTCAAGGAGAGATACAATGCCTAAATAATAAAGAACCCTGTTTTAAGAAAAGCGCACTCTGAATATAACGATATACTATAGTGAAATGTAATACCAAAAATCAAATGCAGCAGTCCCCAGTGCCCAGACCTAGATTAATCTCATTACCAATCAGATTCAATCAATTAATGAAAATATCACAATATTCTTTCAAGGGGAGATACCCACATTTCCTAAAGAACCCAGCTAAATAAAAGCAAAGTTCGAATATGTACCAGCGATATGTGAAATATAATACCAAAAGTCAAATGCAGCAGTCCCCAGTGCCCACTAATTTGGAACCACGGTTGCGTGTAGTCCTAGATTAAACTCATTACAGTCATTACCCATCAGATATTCAATCAATTGATGAAAAATATCACAATAGTCTTTCAAGGGGATATACTTACATTCCCTAAAGAACCCAGCTAAATATTCAATCAAATCAAATCAAATCGTTTATTCGTAAACATAGGTTATACTATGATGTTCCACTATGTTTTGCCCTTTTGGGCACACGTCACACGAAGAACAAGAAGATATAAAAGCGAACTTCGCATAGGTACCAGCGATATGTGAAATGTAATACCAAAAGACAAATGCAGCAGTCCCCGGTGCCCACTAACTTTGAACCACGGATGCGTGCAGACCTAGATTAATCTCATTACCAATGAGATTCAATTTCCAAAATGTTCCGCTCAGTAGCCGCGCTTTTGGGACTCGCATAATTGGTATAATGAATGTTCTTTGAAATAAAGTTGAAAAATATGTAAAAATTAAAAAAAAACTAAACATAAAACTTAATCCGCATATTGTATACTAAGTTTGTACCTACTTACATTATAAAGCTAACTTTTGCCAGTGACTTCGTCTGAGTAGAAATAGTAGGTAATCCACCCTCGTGCTTACTTTGTTTATTTTTTTTACGTATTATTTCTTAATTCAAGGGCAAAAATATTCTTTATCTTTCCCCAAGGTTCTTTAGTGGCCAACGGAACCAAATCGGTTGAGTTGAGTGTACAGTCACCATCAGATATATCGGAGCGGCCAAGGTGGCCACAAGTATCTGAACAACACCTCTATTGTCAAGGCGATAAAGTGCGTGTCTAGATATTTTTGAGTACCTAGGCCGCTCCGATATTTATGGCGACTATACCGAGGTTAATCTTACCTTCTATCCGGCATGATACAGTACGGCCAGTCTTCCTCTGCGTACTGTAGTCCATCTGCGAATACCAGCGTCCTCTCCACCATCTCCCCGCGCACCCATTTGCCAAAAATCACTGCCCCGCATGGGTATCGAAGCTCTCCTAGCCCGTGGAATGTTCCGTCGTCGAATTCTCCTTCGTAAATTACACCTGAAAGGTAGAAATTATTTAGGGAGCTTGTATGAACTGTAGACACGGGACCCGCTGGTTATTGCCGCGAAATGCTAATGCGACTTATAAAATAGGGATGATGACACATGTTGAATTATGCAATAAAATTTAGTTAATAGGATGCAAAATGATAGGATCAAAATAAAGTTAAAATAAAAAGTTCTATTGAAATGGTTCAAAGATTAAAATTTCAAAATTTTACGAGTTTTTAAAGTACTAAATTTAAATAAACAATGATACCATTCGGTTTTTTACATTTTATTGCAAAATAAGTTGTATGGCAACCATTTACATAAACGCAACATTTCAGTGTAAAAATAGCAATTTCATTATTTTTTCCATACTTTAAACAGGGAGGGTGCCTAATGATAGTAATGATTAATGATCGTGAAGTCACTTTTTCACGTCATTTTGGTAAGAGCGTTTTGAGAAATAAATACAAATCTCTGACTTTAAGTCTCATTTCTGACTTTTGTGTTGCTTTAACGCAATTGGTCCCATATATACACTTGATCCTCATGACAAAAATAATCGATTCATACCATACATGAAAAAAAAACATCATTCCTATCGCGCTAGGGTGCGAAACGCGTAGGTATTAGGGAGCAGCATCTGCTTGAAGGCTTGAAGTATTTAAATTTAGTTTTCGATTTACATTAGGAGGTGGCAGAAGAGTTGACGTTCACAAGAACATTCTTAGTTTTGTATTGGAAACGTTCTCGCTTGATAATAATAATATTTTCCATAGTAAACGTAGAACGTTCTCGAAAACGGCAAAACTCTAGGCTGAACCTCCAACAGAAGTTTTTAATGTATTGTTTATGTATTTTATAATTTGAATACGGCACCCTTTCATATCCTAGAGGTAATATAAATGCTAAGCCACCACAGTCCTAAAATACCTAACATTACTTACTTACTAATTTATTAAAATTTTGACTTCAGCATCAAATGTGAGACAATCTGTAGATTTGGACATTTGACTTTGAAAACATAACAAAACATTTAGTGTACTGTGGTAAAATATAAATATTCATTCATTAACTTCAGCGGTGAGAAGTAGGTTTCCTATTCCACGACACTTTCGTTGTAATGAGTAGGGAAACATTGCGTTTACACACCCAAACCAGAACGCCTTATGTCAAAAACTAACTAAACATTAAAATTTCAACCTTAATTAGCAGTAGTAAGGTTTAAAGCAGCGCTAGATGTTACATTGATATTCTTTCTTTGGGAGAGTGAGGTGACAACGGCCGTGAGACCGGAGATGACCAATATTGGCCACCGCAGACATTGTTGCGGACTTTATAACTTGAACTTCATTTGTTATTTTAGGAATTACTTATAAACTGACGATGCCAAGTTACAGAAAACTTTCGCACATAAACCTAACCCAGCAGTAGATGAAAATACTATAATCATCTCTATCTTTAGGGTTAGTACCTAGGACAAAAAATTATAGCACTAGAACCTACGTTCAGTGTTGTGTTCCTGCCAGTAACTAAATTACTAGAGAGCTCTAAGAAGATGCAGTATGATCACGACAAGAAACACTCTCGTCTTTTTAGCCGTCAACACGTTGGTCGGAGACGCGCATGTGACACCTCTGGAGTCGTAGGCGTTCGAAAGTTCAATCGACTTTATTAGTAATCTGAGACGCTGTGGGCAGCCTCCCGCGACGCTTTTTGACATTAATCCTTATGGACGTTGTAACCATCATCTAAAAATGCTAAGGCCAGTAAAGTGATGAAACTGATGAAATTGATGATGAAGAAAAATAATAATGATGATTTTCTGTCTAAACTATGAGTGAGGAACACCCTGGCCAAACTATACGTTTTATATTCCTTTACCTCAACCTTAACTCTTCTTCAATCTTAAAACCAGTATATTATACCACAAGTCCATTCGAGCGAGAGTAAAAAGTTTAATATAAAATATCGTTCCCGTAAATGGCAGTACGTGTATGAGCTGAAAAACACGTAATATCCCAAGGCGCCTTTAAAATTATGTCCTACATTTATTTACTTTATTATCAAAAGCTGGAGTTTCCATGTTGTGGTTTCACTTATTTATACAATAATATAATGTGGTTAAAAAGGATCCAGATAAGAAAATGATATTATCATTAATTAAGAGGAAATGCTTAAGTTTCTTTAAGGCTATGGCGAAAATATTTAGTGTTTTTAAATCAACTAGTAATTAATGCATTATTATAATAGTTCATTTCTATTTCTTTATCTAGACGGCCAATGGAGTAAATATAACATTTTAATGAGTTAAATATGAAAAAAATTGTTTGTCTTGGAAGGTGCTTCCGGATTTTGCAACAGCAGTTAGACGCACCGTTTATTTTTAAATTACGCAAAAAAAGGTAACAGTTCTTATTAAATTTGAAGAAGGGTTTTTTTTTACTTGCACTTTAAAGCACGACTTCAGTCGTGTTTCATTAACGTCTAGCCGTCATATTCCTGACAAAATGTATGGTATTTGACATCGATCGTCAGTTTTGTGACGATTGCTAACCGGCCGTTAAGAGAAAATGCCCATAAAATTCAATTGAGTATTCCTTAAACGAGCCGGTCAATGAAATAACAATAAAAAATTCATATTGGATAATAGACATATAATACCTTCTGACTATTTGCCAGGTTTTTCGATAAAAACAGGGTTGCATTTCATTTTTTCCACGATTACCCTATAAATATTTTACCCTAAAATATTACCATAGTAAATTTTAACCTATATTTCTATCACGAAAAAAAAAACATTAATAACATGATAGTGGTAGATTTAAATTTAGTATGAATCTAAAAAAAAACTTATAAATCACAGTCCACAGGACACTGTAAAAATTGTATTTTTTGGGTACTTAGTTAATACTAATCTATCTATACATATAATAAAGCTGAAGAGGGTAGAAAGTCTGTACATGGAATATATTCGAAAACCTATATATTCGAAAAAAAAGTTCCCTTCCACGTAACTAATTAATTACGGTGACAATGCTGTGTTATCTCGTATCCCTCGTTTATATAACTTAGAATTCTATACTGTGGATGCCTTCTTCCAATCTAAAAAGAAATACATGAATGATATCTGCACGACACTTTTCAGAAAGTATAAATAGTAAATTTTTAATAACAATTTCAAAACCAATTCAGCAGTTAAAGTTCGTCTTTGCTATGGCTTGTATTAAATATATTTGGTATTGGACATTCATTGGTGTACAGGCTTTCAATGATTTTATCACGGTACTTGTGGAAACATATCTTGTTTATAAAATTATAACGTCTTTTTATGTGGTCAATTAACTATCTTACTTGCGATGAGCATTTTATTTGACTTTTTTTGTACACTTCATTTTTGTACTGTTTCCTAGCAATTAATACTTACCTGCTTTACTTATTAATAAGTTATTATGTACAATGTAATTTATGGATAACTGTTATTGGCGATCTGTTATGTAACCATTTATATGTAATACTCTTATTTAAGGCTGTTGTTGTCCTGAACATCAATAAAAAAAAAGAAAGTTGGCTGGGGATATTTAGAATCGATAACAGAACACGTTCCAACAATTTTTAGAATTTTTGTCTGTTTGTCTGTTTGTCTGTTTATCTGTTTGTCTGTTTATTTGACCGCGCATCACGTGAAAACGGCTGAACGGATTTTAATGAAATTTTGTATAGAGGTAGTTTGAGTCCTGGGAAAGGACAAAGAATAGTTTTCATCCCGAAAATCAACCCTGGAGAAGGTGAAAAAGGGGTTGAAAGTTTGTATGGATTTTTTAAATAGAAATTATTATAAAGATAATTTGAGTCCCGAGAAACGACAGAATAGTTTTTATCCCGAAAATGAACCCTTGTGGGGGTGAAAAGGGGGTTGGAAGTTGGTATGAGGATTTTTTTACCGCTGAACTGATAAAGATGACATTTGGTATAGAGATAGTATGAGTCTCAAGAAAGGGCAAAGGATAGTTTTCACCCCGAAAATCAACCCTTAAGGGGTGAAAAGGGAGTTGGAAATTTGTATAGGGAATTATTAACCGCAGAATCGATTAAGATAAAATTTGGTATGGAGATAATTTGAGCTCTGGAAAAGGAAATAAAATAGTTTTATCTAGAAATTATCCCTTAAGCGGATACAAAAGGGGTGGAAGTTTTGTATGGGGAAGAAACAACCAATAACTGCTGTACGTATTTAGATGAAATTTGGTATTGAAATAGTTTGTAATTTTTTGGTCAAGGTGTTCATATTTATAACAAGTTACCCGTCGATGCTTTAAACTTACCTTTACCCACTCTTAAGAAATATTTGAAAATGTAATTAATGTCAAAGGGTTATTGCAGGTTCGAGGACTATATATAACGGACAAAGGTGTATGGCCCAAACCAGAAACTACTACAAACTCATCTAACATTTATAGGACACCGTTTAGGTAGGAAAACATATCAAACGTTTTGTGAAGCAGTCAGATTAGGATTTATTTTTCTTTATAATTAAACAATAGGTACTATCGGGTTCAGAATTGCATGGCCAATTTATGAATGAATTCATTGATAAATTGACCATGCAATTTTGAACCTGATGGTACATTATCTGTCTCTCAAGCTGTTTTGATATGTCTTCTTGAAGAACTACGCATTATTTTGTATCTTTAAGATAATGGGTTAAATAATCTGTTTTGAAAAAAATAAGTCCCGTCGAGTTTCTTTCCGGTCATAAGTCATCACATAATAATTTCTCGGGCCAGAGGTCTAGGGTTCGAACCGGTGGTAGTTTTGGAACGAAGTTCCTTATCTGACGGTTCGCGGATGGGGGCTAGGCGAAAAAAAGTCACGTGACCGTCACGAAAAAGCGTCACGTCACGAAAACGCGATACCCATACGATTGAGAAACAGGTAAAATGGAATGAAAAAAAAAATAAAATAAAGTGAAGTGAAGTGTAGGGAAAAGTGACAGTGAGCTATGACAAAGTGAAAAAAGTAAAAAAAGTCGACAACCTAAAAGTAAAAAAAATCAAAAATGTCAAAAATGTGGAAAATGTCAAAATTACAAAAAAAATCAATAATATTTCCAAAATTTTCAAATTTTCAAAATTTCCAAGATTTCAAAAATTTAAAAACATTCAAAAAATTCAAAGATTTCAAAAATTTCAATTTAAAAAAATACAAAAAAAATTAAAACCACAAAAATTTCGAAAAATTCAAAAATGAAATAACATAACTTCGTTCCACGACACTCAGGTATTTTTTTTTCTCTGACGTTCATTAGTGCATTGTAATGCGCTAACATTGAAGAATAAATATCTTGATCTACAACAATATCATAAATCCTCTATTGCGCGTTCGGAAACCGTATGTAATTACCACCATTATTGCGATCAGTAACGTAACATCTGTGTATTATCTGTGACAGTGTGGTAAAAACGTATGAAAATTCATTACCTACGGTAACGTAATGAAAATCCGCCCTCCTCCCCGACCGCCGGCACAATAAGGTTGGTCATGGCGGTCATTCTAATGGTTTCCGAACACGTCACTTAGGATTTTTAATATGTGTGTAGATAAAGTATGCTTCTACGAGTATCAGGGTACACATAAAATGAGGGGTGATTTTTTTTCGCTCTAACTCTATCGTGTTGGGTATTATTGAATAGGTCTTTCAAAAAGAATGGAGGTATTTCAATACATTTTTTGGATGAAACTGAAAGTTTCGTAAATATTAGATTTGAAATTTCAAAAAAGGGCGTCTCTTCCATCTAACTTTTGAACCGTGGGTCCAAACAGGGCGGCAACTACGAAACTCTACACTGAGCATCGCCCCACATGCTCTTGGCCGGTTTTTTTTGCATTGTTATCCCAGAAATCACCCCTTAAGGATTACTAATTCCAATTCAAGAAAATCCTCAGCCAAGTTATACGTAGCCTATAAAAATTAAACGTCTAAAAGGGGGAGGGGTAGCCACTACACTCGATTGAGTTAAATTTGCATGGATCACCCCCCCCCCCCAAGTACACCTCAAATAGAAAAAAACATTACTGACCCCCTCAAAAAAATCATTTCTGCATTTGTGACCCCAAATTTATTTCAACCGCGCCTGTTCTTACCTTTCATGCTTGGACTGATTTGACGGGAGGATCGATTTGGAAAAGTGGTACTGTATCCGATATACACCTACCACTCTATGTCGTTTAAATCATGCCAAAAAAATTTATAAGGACAAAAACAAGAAAAAAAAAGATTTTTGAGTGTAGTTTCATTTAGTGGTAATTGTAAAATATTTTATCAGGACTACTGTCCTCTAGCGTATCCATCTGTCAACTTTACTTCAAGTTCCGCCTCTAGGGTAGCGGGAGAGAAATTAGGGGTGAATTAGCAGCTTACTGACACAGACCGAATTCCACGCGGGCGGAGCCGCGGGCACAGCTAGTAAATATATAATATCAAAAGTATTATTTGCATTACAAATACTTCACTTATAAAGTTTTGCGGCAAAATCTTATAAAGAGCATTTTCTGTGGATTTTTACCATTAATAAAGTATTTATACATTTAAGTGAATAAGAAAGAACCCACTTGTAAGGACACAGGAGTTACTTCAAAAACTTAAGTAAGTTACTTATTATTCTATTCTTGTGTGTATTTAATACCTACCCCATAATGTGGTTCTAGCATAAGTCAATCTGTAGACCGTATTAAAGCGGCCTCCATAGGACGGAATTAGGAAACGTTCGAAGTTTTAAATTGTTTTTGTGTTTATGTTTATAAATTTTTTCCTGTTTTTTATTGTTTTTTTTTCTTGTTTTGATTAGGATCTAAAGCACCGCGCGATTTTTTTACGCGAAATAATTTACAGATAACAGTAGGTAAGTCATATTAGAGCGCTGGTAGCAGTGTTGGCCGTTAATTTCAATTAGAATTGAAAATTGATCAATAAGATTGAAGATTAATTCCGTAACTAAACAATTACACTAACATCAATTTTTACTAACGTTAGTTCGCATTGATTTTGTGACGTCGTCAATTACACAAACCGTCAATTAGAATTAACCTATTAGTTACACTAACGTCTCGAAAATTTAAGAAGAATTACAGTTAATTAGATTAACGTTAGTGTAACTAAATTAATCCTGTCTTACATTAATAATTAATTTAAAAACTGCATCTCGGGTTCGGAAGTCGGGACCAATATCACAAGATGGAGCTCATGCTGGACCCTACGGCTACCTACTGGATCTCGGGTTTGGCGCATCATAGACTCATGCTGTTTGGGCTCATTCGACTTGTACTGATGAGCAGATGGTACCGGTATCAAAATCTGGAGCTCATGCTGGACCCTGGGGATCCCTACTGGATCTCGGGTTTGGCGCATCATAGACTCACGGTGTTTGGGCTCATTCAACTTGTACTGATGAGCAGATGGTACCAGTATCAAAATCTGGAGCTCATGCTGGACCCTGGGGATCCCTACTGGATCTCGGGTTTGGCGCATCATAGACTCATGCTGTTTGGGCTCATTCGACTTGTACTGATGAGCAGATGGTACCGGTATCAAAATCTGGAGCTCATGCTGGACCCTGGGGATTCCTACTGGATCTCCGGTTTGGCGCATCATAGACTCATGCTGTTTGGGCTCATTCGACTTGTACTGATGAACAGATGGTACCGGTATCAAAATCTGGAGCTCATGCTGGACCCTGGGGATCCCTACTGGATCTCGGGTTTGGCGCATCATAGCCTCATGCTGTTTGGGCTCATTCGACTTGTACTGATGAGCAGATGGTACCGGTATCAAAATCTGGAGCTCATGCTGGACCCTGGGGATCCCTACTGGATCTCGGGTTTGGAGCATTATAGACTCATGCTGTTTGGGCTCATTCGACCTGTACTGATGAGCAGATGGTACCGGTATCAAAATCTGGAGCTCATGCTGGACCCTGGGGATCCCTACTGGATCTCGGGTTTGGCGCATCATAGACTCATGCTGTTTGGGCTCATTCGACTTGTACTTACACTCACACTGTAAGTCCTCTAAAACGTGTTCAAAAACGGTAGGCAATGGCTAGCCTTACCTCAACCGATTTTACTATGATAAGCTTTTTATCTGTGGCAGTAACGTAATCTTAACTTTACATGCTCAAATATTGATGTGCTATGAGTTTTGATAACATAATGTAAATCCTGTGCTCCTTCCTGACCAACGGCACGCGCCCGCGCGGCCACCGACACGCGCCTCCCCGACCGCCGGCATAATCGAGTTGGCCATGGCGGTGCAATGGCGGTCATTCTATGGTTTCCGAGCACTTAATTTAATATATATAATATGAGTGTAGATAAAGCAGTGTATGCAACTGTACGTAATTAGCAGAGCTCGGATTTTTCACGGCAAAACAAAACACTAGCGTAATTTAGCCAGTGCTTGAAATGTTATTTTATCGACACCTATCGAGTCTTACTAGAGTATATGACAGGTATTGCCTCAGTACATTTTTTCTTTTTTTATTCGATGGTACACCTATCAGTGTGAATGTCAAAATTTAAAAACTAACAAACGTGCGAAAATTTCGAAAAACAGGAGACTTACTAGAGCTCAAAATCAATATTTTTGACCAGTCTAAGGTGACCTACTGGGGGTTAGAAGGTTGTGCATTAATTACCGGACATCCTGTATAAGTAATAAAATAACTTTTCATTTTAGCTTTGCCATAGTCGAGCAACAAAGAGGTAGGTCTGCATGTACAACTTAGAACGAAGTAACTATACCACCTCATTTAAAATGATAGAAACGACTGCAAATTTCATCTCACATGACATATGACATTCACACTTTAACTGTCATTTCATTACGTATAAAACGTAAATTGCATCTAGGTATTATTTATTTCGCAACGCATTGAATCCGACGTGTTGGATATACGTATAATAATTTAATATTGCAAGGTATCAATTAATACAAAAATGAGTAATGTACAAGATCGGATCAAAACGTGGATTGAAAATCACCCTGAGTTAGTCTATAATGAAGTGACCACTATATACTGCTCTATGTGCGATATGCATCTAAAACTGAAGAAATGCAATATTGAGAATCATGTGAAAAGCAACCGCCACAATTACCGTACGGGGCAACCAAATAGGAAACATCAATTTTATTTCGATTTAATTATTTTTCTTATTTCATGCAACAAACCATGGGCAACAGTCAACAACAATAATTTTCGTCATTTTTTTTAACAAGTATTTATGTTGCGACTGCTCTATGACTTCTTTACCGGACGAATCGACCCTGCGAAAAATTTATTTAAATCTCGTGTACAAAAAAACTATACAGGGTATAAGAGAGGTAAACAAAACCAATTATTTGTGGATATCTATAGACGAAACACCAGATTTCATGGGAAAATGTGTGACAAACGTGGTGATTCGGTCTTTGCAAAAAAATTGTTCTAAGCAATTTTATCTTTTGGGGTCGAAGGTTTTAGAGAAGGTAAATGGGGAAACAATAGCAAACCTAATAATAAACCAATTAAAATTTTTGTTTCAAAATTCTTTCAATGATAACGTAAACAATTTGCTTTTACTTTGCACAGATAGTGCCGCATATATGCTTAAAGCCGGTCGTATTTTAAAAGCAACGTTTCCTCGTATGAAACACATTACGTGTTTAGCTCATGGTCTGCACCGGGTTGCCGAAGAAGTGCGAGATAATTTCAAAGGTGTGGATGGGTTGATATCGAATGTCAAAAAGATATTCCTAAAATCTCCAGAGCGTGTACGCCTTTTTAAGGCAAAATATCCGTCCATTCCCCTACCTACCGAGCCAATTATCACCAGATGGGGAACTTGGATATCTGCTGCGGTATATTACGCTCAATACTATGAGCAAATACGTGATGTCGTCTCCATACTTGCTAATGACTCGGCAGCTATAAGAGCTGCAAAAAAATGTTTTCAAACACGCAAACTACGACCGGAGTTAAATTTCATTCGCGACAACTACGAAGTAATAGCCTCTTCAATAGAACAATTGCAATGTTCGACTTTATCCATTGCGGAATCCTTCCTCATTCTGGATACTGTTCGTTGCTACGTAAACTGGAGTAAACTTTTACCAGTGATACGTAAATTTGAAGCCGTGCTCGAACGAAATCCTGATTACGAAATTTTAAGAGACATATCTGAAAATATTACCCGAACTGATAATGAATTCTATAAATTTGCTCCCTTGACGTCAACTGAAGTTGAACGTACATTTAGTGTACATAAATGGATTTATAGTGATAAACGCAACTGTTTACTCCCAGAGAATGTTGAAAAGATAATGATCATCTACTCCTATCACTATTACCCAAATAAAATGTCTTGTGCTGCTGTGTGTACTGACGTAGATTTTGAAGAAGAAATTGCGTCTGTTTCTAATATATAGTAACTTTATACAAATGTTTTTATTAGTTTTATTACATATTAATTTTATTTGGTGACTTTTATTTCTTCTAGTTCTGAATTATCGATATCGATAAAATAATATTTCAAGCACTGGCTAAATTACGCTAGTGTTTTGTTTTGCCGTGAAAAATCCGAGCTCTGGTAATTAGGCCTTAAAACACTCGTGTGATCTTATTATGATATAAATATAAAACCACACTCGTATTTTAAGGACCCGTATTACGTAACAGTTACATAAACTACTAATATATTATTATTTGTGAAATGGTAATATGATTTTTTTATCAAAATATTATTCACATTTTTTTTTAACAAGCCATATATATTATTTTCTACGCCATTAAACTACAATTGGTGACTGGAATTAAGTGTTCGATGTCTTCCTCACTGTCTTCAATTAAGTGCGTATTTATGTTATAAAATAAATGGACTATAGCCACACTTGTTCCTGGTTTTTCGAAGTAAATCGGTTTCTTAATTTATTGAAGACCCATTTATGTGTGGAAAATGATCGCTCTACATGTACCTACATTGAAGCCATATTCCTTAATTCGTCAACATCTGGGGTTCTATCCAGATCCAATTTGACTTTATTTCGCACGGTTTCACGTCCTTGCAGGCTTAAAATACTCCTAACTATAACTATTATCAGAAAACTTTTTCTATCGGAATTATAGTGCATTCTTACTTTTCTATCGATTCTGGTATAATTTCATAACACTCTTTTATAAATAAATAAATAAATATTATGGGACAATCTTACACAAATCAACCTAGTCCCACAGTAAGCTCAATAAGGCTTGTGTTGTGGGTACTAGGCGGCGATATATGTAATAGATATATACAAATAAATACTTAAATACATAGAAAACATCCATAACTCAGGAACAAATATCCGTGATAAATACGAAAATAAATGCCCTGACCAGGATTCGAACCCGGGACCTCCTGCTTCATTGGCACGGTCACTACCGACTAGGCTAGGAGGCCGTTAAAAAAACGTTTTCTAAAGCTTAACTTGTTTTTAAATTGACATTTTTAAACAACTCTTGGGCTTTTCTGATAGCAATAGCTCCTTTACTGTTCAATTGCATTACAACATTTTTAATCACGTCAGAATGTGTATCGTAATAAATACTTGCATTTAACCAAGTACCACGTAGAGTGATAATGGGTTCCGCCGGACTGATTTCGTTACGGTATAAACGGTACGGTAGCGCTATAGAATTACGATATCGTAATGTTTTAAAGGTAGAGCTATACCGGTTCAAATATAACGGTACGCTACCGTTATAAAATTACAATAGAGCTATTTTCCGTTATGATACCTCTACCCAGGGACCGGAAAACTCCTCTTTAGTCTTAATCCTATCGATTAGATAACCCAATCAGTGCGGTGCGGTAACCTCGTGATAAGGTGACCGCATCATAAGGCTACCCAATAATAACGGTAACCTCATTGAAGCGGAAACCATAACCTTTAATACGGTTAAGCTCAATATCCTATCGCGATAGGGTTTTTTAAGGGTTTTCTTTGGGTTATTTTAACCTTATTATCAGTGGGTTGTTTGGTGTTTTACTAAATTTAAACTAGCTAGCTACTCGTATATAGCTCTGGTCGTAGTCGCGTCGCTAAAGCATGAAATAAAATAAAAACTAAATAAAAATTAAGTAAAAATAAAAAATAAATAAAATAAAAATTAAACAAAATAAAAAATTAATAAAAATTAAATAAAAATAAAAGTAAAAGCAAAAGCAAAAGCAAAAACAAAAGCATAAGCAAAAGCAAAAGCAAAAGCAAAAGCAAAAGAAAAAGCAAAAGCAAAAGCAAAAGCAAAAGTAAAAGTATAAGCAATAGATTTTGATACCGGTACCATCTGGTCATCAGTACAGGTCGAATGAGCCCAAATAGCATGAGTCTATGTTGCGCCAAACCCGAGATCCAGTAGGGATCCCCAGGGTCCAGAATGAGCTCCAGATTTTGATACCGGTACCATCTGCTCATCAGTATAAGTCGAATGAGCCCAAACAGTATGAGTCTATGATGCGCCTAACCCGAGATCCAGTAGGGATCCCCAGGGTCCAGCATGAGCTCCAGATTTTGATACCGGTACCATCTGCTCATCTGTATAAGTCTAATGAGCCCAAACAGCATGGGTCTATGATGCGCCAAACCCGAGATCCAGTAGGGATCCCCAAGGTCCAGCATGAGCTCCAGATTTTGATACCGGTACCATCTCCTCATCAGTACAAGTCGAATGAGTCCAAACAGCATGAGTCTATGATGCGCCAAACCCGAGATCCAGTAGGGATCCCCAGGGTCCAGATTTTGATACCGGTACCATCTGCTCATCAGTACAAGTCGAATGAGCCCAAACAGCATGAGTCTATGATGCGCCAAACCCGAGATCCAGTAGGGATCCCCAGGGTCCAGCATGAGCTCCAGATTTTGATACCGGTACCATCTGCTCATCAGTACAAGTCGAATGAGCCCAAACAGCATGAGGCTATGATGCGCCAAACCCGAGATCCAGTAGGGATCCCCAGGGTCCAGCTTGAGCTCCAGATTTTGATACCGGTACCATTTGCTCATCAGTACAAGTCGAATGAGCCCAAACAGCATGCGTCTATGATGCGCTAAACCCGAGATCCAGTAGGGATCTCCAGGGTCCAGCATGAGCTCCAGATTTTGATACCGGTGCCATCTGCTCATCAGTACAAGTTGAATGAGCCCAAACACCGTGAGTCTATGATGCGCCAAACCCGAGATCCAGTAGGGATCCCCAGGGTCCAGCATGAGCTCCAGATTTTGATACCCGTACCATCTGCTCATCAGTACAAGTCGAATGAGCCCAAACAGCATGAGTCTATGATGCACCAAACCCGAGATCCAGTAGGGATCCCCAGGGTCCAGCATGACCTCCATCTTAGGATACCGGTCCCATTGCTTATTAATACAAGCCCCCGAGTCCAGAGTCAAAATCGAAACAAAAATCAAAACCTCGTAGCTTAACCTAAATTCGCGTTTAGTTGGGTAAATTATTAATGTCAATTACCAATTCAATCTACACTAAAAATTAAATTAATGTTTAAATTTTTGAGAAAGACTAAAAATTAAATATCTTCAATTATTAGTTATTCGCAAAGGATTAACACGTTAGTTACAATTAATTTCAATTCTAATTGAAATCAATTTGCACTAAACTCATCATTATCATCATATCAGCCGAAAGACGTCCACTGCTGAACATAGGCCTCCTCCAAAGAGTTCCACAATGACCGGTCCTGCGCCACCCGCATCCAGCGGACTCCCGCGACCTTTACCAGGTCATCAGTCCACCTTGTGGGGAGTCTACCGACGCTGCGCCTTCCGGTTCGTGGATGCCACTCAAGAACCTTTCCGCCCTAACGGCCATCGGTTCTATGTGCCTGTGCCCCGCCCACTGCCACTTCAATTTAGCAATTCGGAGGGCTACATCGGTTACTTTGGTTCTGCTGCGGATGACCTCATTTCTGATGCGATCACGCAGAGAGACTCCAAGCATAGCCCTCTCCATTGCCCTTTGGGTGACTTTGAGCCTTCTTATGAGGCCCATAGTAAGCGACCACGTTTCAGTGCCATATGTCATCACTGGCAACACACACTGGTCAAAGACTTTCGTCTTTAGACACTGCGGAATATTGGACGAAAATATGTGCCGTAGCTTCCCGAATGCTGCCCAACCGAGAACCGGATTCGTCGATTAACCTCTTTCTCGAAGTTGGATCTACCTAACTGGACAGTCTGTCCTAGGTATAAATAATCGTCCACAACTTCGAGTGTAAATTCTCCGATTGTAACGGGAATTGGTGCTACATGGGCATTTGACATGATCTTCGTCTTATCCATGTTCATCTTTAGACCAACTCGCTCGGAGGCTTTACTGAGGTCATCGAGCATTGTACTCAAATCCTCCCATGGTCTCAGCCAAGACTACTATATCGTCAGCAAACCGAAAGTGAGTGATGTACTCGCCGTTTATGTTGATGCCTAGCCTTCTCCAGTCCATAGTCTTGAAGACATCCTCCAGTGCAGCGGTAAACAGTTTAGGAGAAATAACATCTCCTTGCCTGACTCCCCGCTGCAACGGAATAGGCTTCGAGTTCTGGTCCTGGAGTCGGACTGACATAGTGGCGTTCTCGTACAAACACTTCAGCACTTCGATATAGCGATAGTCTACTTGGCACCTTTGGAGAGATTGTAGTACAGCCCAGGTTTCGATCGTATCGAAGGCTTTCTGGTAGTCCACGAACGCTAAGCAGAGGGGCAGGTTATACTCCTCAGTCTTCTGTATTACCTGACGGAGCGTATGGATGTGGTCTACGGTACTAAAGACTCTTCGGAAACCGGGTTGTTCGGGAGGCTGGAAGTCATCTAGAATGCGTGCGAGACGGTTCGTAATTACTCTTGAAAACAGCTTATAGACATGGCTCAGAAGTGAAATGGGTCGGTAGTTCTTCAGTAACGCGTTATCACCCTTTTTGAAGAACAGTACCACCACACCTCTGTTCCATGCCTTAGGCGTTCTCCATTCCAGTAAAACGGAGTCGAACAACTTCTGAAGGGCCATAAGGACCGGTTTACCACCCGCCTTCAGAAGTTCGGCTGTAATTCCGTCTTCATCTTGTTGTCTTGGTGCCTTGTTGTTTTTGAGCTGTTTAAGAGCCATTCTAATCTCGTACAGGCTGATGTCCGGGATATCTTCGGTATAATGTCGGGTCAGTCTAGCTCTAGGGTCTTCCGCCAGACTAACTTCAGGTCTCCTAGTTGATGTGTATAGCTGTCCATAAAAGCCCTCTATCTCACCCAGAAGCTCGGGTCTAGAGGAAACGATTCTACCATCCTCAGTTTTTAATTTGGCGAGCTGGCTCTGCCCAATAGACAGATCTCTTGCGAAAACTTTAGAACCCTTATTCTGCTTGATGGCCTCTTCAATACGATGTGTATTGAATTGGCGCAAATCACGGGTAAGGGACTTCGAGATCCGTTTATTGAGCTGCCGGTATAGTGACGCATCGGCTGAAGATTGTAGAACCATTTCTCTCCTTTCCTCGATGAGTCTCTGCGTGGAGTCAGAAAGCCTTTTGGTTCTGTTGCTGTTGCCGCTGGGCCTTAAAGAACTTAGACCCAGTGCTTTGGACAGCTTCCACAAACCCGTCGTTGAATTCGTCCACATCGCCGCCTAGACAATCGAAACGGTTTTGGAGTTCCAGCTGAAAGCTCTCGGGGTTCAGGATTTGAACTGCTGCCGGACGGAGCGTAGACTTCATCAGTCGAGAGCGCTCTAACTTAACACATATATTCAATGTGCCTCTCACCAGACGGTGATCACTTCCGGTTTTAACCGTATTGATCACAGAGACATCATTGAATATATGCTTCCTCGTCGACATGATGAAGTCAATCTCGTTTTTAGTTGCACCGTCGGGACTCATCCAGGTCCACTTCCTGTGCTCACGTTTCTTGAAGAAGGAGTTCATCATGTAGAGTCCCTCCTTCTCCAAGAATCCAGCCAGTAGTTGGCCCCGGTGGTTCCGACTTCCAACTCCAAATCGCCCCACTCTCAGCTCCTCACCATCTCTTTTGCCCAGTTTCGCGTTGAAGTCCCCCATAACAACGGTGAAGTAGGTTTTGGAGCTATGCATGGCTTTCGATATATCCTCATACATAGCCTCCACCTCGTCATCGGAGTGTGCCGAAGTCGGCGCATACACCTGTATGACCTTCAACGAATACCTCTTGGATACTCTGAGTATAAGGTACGCCACCCTAGTCGACACACTCGATCTTCACCACGTTGTTTACGAGGGACTCATGGACGATGAACCCGACACCTCCCTGGGACTGTTGGTCGCCCTCCCGGAAATAAAGCAAGTTGCCGAACTTTAGGGTTATCGTTTCCTCCCCCTCTCTTCGGACTTCAGATAACCCTTTTTTTTTTCTTTTTTTTTTAAGAGGGGAAAATGCGTTACGCATACCACTGAGGCGCGGGGACGGGCCCCAGTGGTTATGTGGGACTCCCATTTAGGCTAATGGGACCCATGGTGTACCCACTAAAAACCCCTCTGTTTGCCGGCTCACTGCTATAATGGCGAGGCCACAGGGACGCCGAAGCACAACTTCTGCGACCTCGCCAGCGGCTGTCCGGAGATCGGACGCGACTCAGGGGGAATGGTTTCCCCGTTCCTCATTTGCGGGCGCACCGCGGGAGCGGCACGCCTCCCAACACAGGGACCCTTGTGTAGGCGACAGTCGTCCCCGAGTCTATCGCCCACAGGTACCCTTAAGGGGGAAGTCGGCGGTCATAAGCCAACCGCCGCCGCCCAACACGTTTGCGGCGCATAGGTTGGGAATCTGGGTCATCTTCCCTTTCGCGCTCCGCCGTTTCTTTTTTCACCATAACCGTTTCGCAGAAATTGAGCACAGCCCTCCAAGATGTATTACTGTCCACCATGCTGCGGACTACGACGGGTAGCGAGAGGTCGTTACCCACTGCAGCTCTGAGCGTTCGACGTTCTTCATCCCAGGCAGGGCAGTGCTCTAGCGTGTGCTGGGCGCTTTCCTCTGGGCAGCTGTCGCAATGATGACATTCTTTGGTCACTTCCCTTCTTGCGATTTTGTGCAGGTACCATCCAAAACATCCGTGCCCCGAAAGGATCTGTGTTAGTCTGAATGTCATCGGGCCATGATCCCGATCAAGCCATTGTTTAAGGACCGGACGGATTGCCTCGATGGTCACATGGCCAGCACTAGGGTATGCAAGCCTCTGCTCCCAAATTTCCACCATTTCAAGGCGACTTGCGACTCGCCTGCCTTCGATTTCTTTTGGTGCTGGTGAATCGCCTCTCTCAGATGCATCCTCGCGCCAGCGGTAGACCGCTGCGAGGGCTCTTGCATCGAGGTCCCACGGAAGGGACCCAGCCAGCGCACATGCTGCTTCGAAAGAAATAGTACGGTATCCTCGAATTGTCCTTGTGGCCATTGCTCTCTGCGGTATTCTTAAGAGAGATATAACCTCCTTTTTAAGTATGTCAGCCCATACTGGGGCCCCATACAAAGCCATGGATCTTACTACTCCCATATATAGTCGTCGATATGACGCCTTTGGGCCCCCCGTGTTCGGGAGTATACGCCCTAAAGCGCCAGCTGCTCCCAGCAGTTTCGGCATCAGGCTCTTGAAGTGAGCATGCAATGTCCACCTACTGTCGAGTACGAGCCCCAGGTATCTCATATTGGACTCAACTCCTATCCTTGTTCCACCTACCACTATGTTCGCGTCAGGCGGAGGAGCATTTCGGGGCCCATGGAAGCATATAGCTTCGGATTTTTGTAGGGCCACTTTCAACCCCAATCGCCGGATTCGACTGACGACGTGAGCGACTCCGACTGTTGCCAATATTGCCGCCTCCCTAAATGATTTGCCACGAGCTGTGACCAAGGTGTCATCGGCGTAGCACGTAAGATTTACGCCTTGCAAGTTTGTGCCTCGCAAGACCCAGTCGTAACCAATATTCCACAGGAGCGGTCCTAGAACCGACCCCTGTGGAACACCACACGACATCGGGTATCTTTTCCACTCTTCCCGACCCGGGTAAGTGATGCGTCTCTCGGATAGGTATGCGCCAACTGTTCGCCTCAAATATTCTGGTACCTGGTGGTACCGCAGCGCCTCCATGATACAGCCCCACGGCAGGCTGTTAAAGGCATTGGCAATATCCAGAGACACAGCCAGGACTACTCTACCTCGGGACACCGCCTTGTCCGCCAAGGCCTTGACCCGTAAAACTGCCCCAACTGTGGAACGGCCACTGCGGAAACCAAACTGGCAGTCAGCCACATCAGGTCCGACCAGTACAAGGTGCTTGACAAGGCGGCTGGCTATAATGCGCTCAAATAGCTTCGCTACCTCGTCAAGTAATACTATTGGGCGATAAGCTGATGGAGACTCTGCCGGGCGCCCTTCCTTCTTTAGGAGCACTAGCTTGCCTGTCTTCCACTGTCGCGGGAATCTACCTTGTTGGAAGCAGGCTGAAAACATTCTTAGAATTCGTGGCTTTAGGGCCTCGCTGGCCAAGACCCAGGCACGGCCCGGGATACCGTCTGGACCGGGGGCCGTATTTTTGGCCTTGAGTCTTAGCACAGCTGCTCCAAGCTCGCTGTCGGTAACACTGGGGACCACCTCCCCTTCACCGCTTGCTTCAATTTGTGGAGCCATTGCCGGTGGTGTAAAGTTCTCACAGGCCGGGAACAGTCCTTTTACCACGTCTTGCAATAGACTCGGCTCAAGGCTTCGCGTTAGGGGGGGAGCCCAGGGGCGAAGCTTATTTCTGACCATTTTATAAGGTCGGCCCCACGGGTCGCGATTCAGCATTTCCAGCATCTCTTGTTGGGACCTCTCCTTTGCCTGACTGATGGCCACTTGCAGGCATTTTCTGCGCTCTGTATAAGTTGCGTAAAGTTCAGTCTCCAGAGCCAGATTTCTGTTCCTGCGTCTTCGCTGGTGACTGAACAGCCGTCTTGCCGCAATACTCGACTTTCGGAGTTGTTCGAGCTCAACAGACCACCAGTATACCTGCCGTTTATGAGGGAAAGGTTTACACCGTGGCATCGCTGCATCACAGACGTTTATCATCGCTTCGCCAATCCATTCTGCCTCTTCGTCTACATCCATTGGGTCTACTGGGACCGGGTTCCATGCCTGAACTTCTGCAGCAAGAACGAACGTATCTCTGTCCAGGCGTTTTAACGCCCATCGTGGTCCATCATCGGGTAGGGACTGACTAATTGGCCCGCTCGGTGCATCTGGGAGTGCGGAAATTTCGTATTGGATATACCGGTGGTCCGACAATGTCTCTACATTTTCGAGCACCTCCCAACCTCGGACACGTCTCACCAGGGCGGCATTAGCGAACGTCACGTCCACAATGGATCCACCCTGTTGCCGCACGCACGTGTCGATCGAACCCTGGTTAACCACTACCAAACCTGCCGCAGTAGCCCATTCCTCCAGTTCCCGTCCACGGGCATCCGTTGACGGCGATCCCCACGCCATGGATTTGGCGTTTAGATCGCCGGCAACAAGCACGGGGCGCGGATAGCTTTGACCTATAATCGCTCCCACGTCTACCAAAAAAGACTCGAATTCGGCCAGACTCCTATTGGGCGAGAAATAGACACTAACTACTGTGATGCCACCGAGGAGCACAGCTACGAATCCCTTTCCTTTCACTACATTTTCCAAAGGTGGTGAGCCAGCGGCTGTTTGTGTGATTATTGCCACCAAACCGTCATGGTCCGCAGCCCAATTGTCCCTTTGGGGGGTAAAATAAGGCTCGGAGACGATAGCTACATGTACCAACCACTGCGCCATGCTTTGGAACAGAAGGTCCTGAGCTCGAAGGCAATGGTTGAGATTCGCCTGCAAGAAATGTACTGCCATTATTTTATCTCCATTGGCGCTGCCTTCTCAACCTCAGCCACAGTAGTAGTGGATGGGTGGATGGATTGCGAGGGAGCTCGGAAACTATCGCTATTCTTCTTCCCCTTCTTGTTTTGCTCGGATGCAGTACACACATTGCTACCGATTGTGTGTCCTGCCGGTTTGTTGGCCGCTGCACAAAGAACACAGTGCGGCGTGGCAGAGCATGTGGCCGCCTTATGACCAGACTGTCCACAGCGATAACACAAGTCGCTTCGGTCCTCTTGTGCCTTGCACTTTGCGCGAACATGACCCGCTTCAAGACAGCGGAAGCAGCGCATAGGTTTTTGTTCAAGCAGCTGTACACTTGCCGAGACCCATCCAACAAGGAGTCGGCCGCCCTCCATTAGTTTTTTCACTGCTGCAATTGGACAGCGAACCCAGATTGAGCCCAGACCTGAGAAGTCTTGACGGATTTCACCGCATTTAACTTGGTCTAGGGTACATCCGCCCACTTTTACCACTGCTTCTTTCACGTCTTCTGGCGTGACGGAGTCATCCAATTTTGAGATTCGCACTTCAGCGGTTTTCTCAGGTCTAGAGACTTGAACGACATCATTATTTAGAACTTCCCTCAGTTTATTGGCGAGAGCATCTGCTTTCTCGCCGCTAGTTGCTCCGGGTACTTCTATAATGGTTGCCCCCGTGACAGCCCGCTTGAACCGCACTCCCTGAATCTGTAGTTCACTTAGATCTATCTTTGACCTGGCCTCCTTTAGAATGTCCCCGTAAGTGGTCTTGCCGTCTCCGGTTTCTTGCTTTAGCGTAAGAATTACTGCCGCCGAACGAGGAAGGCGCAGATTGCCGGATTTGGGCTTCTTAGGCTTCTGCCTGTCCTTCTTGGGCTTCGTAGCCTTCTGCTGATGCATTTGCGGAGCCGAGCGAGGATTTGCTACCTTATTAGTTTGTCCTGTTCGGCCCGCAATCCTCCAAGTTTCATCCCTTACGGTAGGAGCTGACGGCATAGGCTGAGGAGAAGGTGATCCGGCAGTGCGAGCCGCGGCGGCTTCGGCTGCTGCGAGATTCGTCTTCTTCTGCCTTCTTTTCTTCCCTTTCCCCGTCTCTTTGTTCTCTTTTTGCGGTTCCTCAGTAAGATTCGGGGTACCTCGTCTTTTAGCTGGCCTGAGAGCGATTTCGGGCTCCTGGTTATGGGGAGCGACCTGCTGAGCAACCTGTTTCCGGTCAGCTGCCAGCGGGGGCCGCGTTGGTTTGGCCGGTAGAAGCCTGCCCTCTAGCTCTAAAGCACCCATCCTCGCATCAAGCATCAGCCCTATTTGTTCCGTCACGGATCTTGTTATATCCTCGATACTAAGGGACCCTCTGACACCCTTGCGGGAGCTACTTGTGTTCTCTTTGGGTGGAGACGTAGCCAGAGACGGCCTTTTAAACTGGTCCCGAAAGTCTGCTCTCAGCTGCGCCATCTCGGCTCGAAGCTCCGCCACCTGGGCGCGCAAGCACTCATTTTGCACCTGTAGCCGCCTCGTCTCTTCCGAGGAAGTACGCTCTGCGAGGTGCTCGAACGCGTCTCTGATAGATACGATAGCGTCCTTTAATTTCCTCACATGGGTGCCTTTCAGATTGTTGGAGGTTGTGGCAACCGAGGATATTACCTGAAGGACATTAACTCTTCGGACTTCAGATAACCCTATTACATCCCAACGCAACTTGCTCAATCCTTCCTCCAGTTCCACTATCTTTTCGTCGGTCCGCAGTGTACGCGTTTTATATATTGCCAGGGCCAGGAATCGTCGGTGGTGGTAGCCGAATCTTTGCCGGAGATTCTTAGCACCCCTGACCCCGCTAGTACCCTGGCCGCTACCATAGCCAGGGCGCCGGGGGTCGCCGGACACTCGGGGCCGTGGATTCTGTGTGTATTCCATTGGGGGGTGAATGCCATAATCGCCACGCTTGGCATGCGGGTTGGCGATCGCAGTATCTCCACCGTACTCCAAGGATGCTGCTGCCCATCGCCCGGTGGTCTTGGCCGTAGTTTTAGGACATACCCGGGTCCACTACTAAACTATTAGTGTTCAATTTTAACTAACGTGTTTCAATCTTCAATTTTTAATTTTCAATTACACTAACGTTCGGCCAACACTGGCTGGTAGCCTGGTGGTTAGACGCTCGACTTTCAATCTGGAGGACCCTGGTTCAACCCCGGCTCGTACCACTGAGTTTTTCGGAACTTATGTACGAAATATAACTTGATATTTACTAGTCGCTTTTCGGTGAAGGAAAACATCGTGAGGAAACCGGATCTAATCCCAAAAAGGCCTAGTTTCCCCTCTGGGTTTGAAGGTCAGATGACAGTCGCTTTCGTACCTACATCAATTCCTGTGATAAGGACTCCAGGCTCAATGGATCTATGGCAAAAGCCGGGGCAAACACTAAGAAGAAGAAGTAGGTAAATAAAAGTCCAAATGCCCAGTAATTCACGTGAAACTGTTTCTATATAAAAATGTCTTAGCGAAATTTCTCGAACAGCGCTTGTGTAAAGTATCCACCTTTGGGAAATCTTAGGTCTTGCTCGCTAAGTCACTCCCGTGTGCACAAGGGGCGTATTCGCTAGCGTAAAATATGATATCAATTTAATTCAAATTTAATAATAATTTCACTGTCTTAGGTGAGACTCGATGTCGCGATTCTAGTGGATACCAGTCAACCGTTTTACCAATCAATGAGGTTTAAAACCCACAGATAAAACAGTTCATACTATAGACGGGTTTAAAAAAGTAGATTTTTATTAACCTTTCATAATTTTAGAGACTTTTTACCATAGAGTGTAGTGTACGGTCATGTCAGAAAATATGGATACATTTAATGTGACAAAAACATTACAAGACTTTACGCATTGGTAATATAGAGTTGTGGCTACATATTTTTGTCACATTAAATATATCTATATTTTCAGACGTGGTTGTACATAATTATGGATTTGACGTACCGATCCGATGTTTAGAGAATGAGATGTTTTTTTATAGATAGCAGATTTTTTTTGCACGGGCCAGAGGTGAAAAAGAAGGGTCGGAGCGCGTTATCTTATATTCTTACACGCTATAAGTACTTCGTTTTTTTAAGATTAGCAAAATTGTGGGAATGTCCTCGTCCAATTTCTGAAAAAACCATTTTAAAACTCGCCATAATGCCTCTTATTATGTGAAAGCGTATCAATGTTAATAATTTCATCAGTCTTCTGGTTAAACACAATACCTAGGTATTTTTTTTAATCGTATGGCTACATGTCACTGGATATAGATAGGTATTATAGGTAGAGGTATGTGTGACTGTGACTCAAATATTAAAATCAAATTGGTATTTATTTTTAGTTTCTGAATTTACCTGACGATGTGAGACGCGGGAAGCTACTTCAGTAAATAATATAATAACATATAAAATGCATTGTAAAATGCTTAATGGCTTGTGTATCCTCCTTTGTTAATACAGGAAAAATAGCATATTTTGGAGGAAAAATATGTACATCGATGAAACTTTGTTTATTAACTTTATATTGGCACTAAAAATAAGGATCTGCACAGTCCTATAAAAATTTACGGGGTCCTACCCCCATCGGGGAGTTATGATCAGGGGGGAAAATTTTGAAAAACCCAAGTTGTACAAACGACATAGTCTAATAAAGTGTCATTTTCTATGTATTTTTTTGCGCTGAATCAATTGAGACCATACCCATACTTATAGGATCAACATTTTGCGAGATATGTAGAGTTGTCAACATTTTTTTTCTTGTCTAAGTCTAATCTAGTCGTGGAAAAGAGTGAGATGCCACGATCTGACTTCTTGTCCCCTACACAGCTCATCGAGATCCAACGTTGTGGCTAAACACACTTAACTTACGTAACTACTCAACTGATCATGAGTGGACCTTAAGTCTGTGGAATAAGGGCCTGTTTCACAATCTCCAGATAAACTTATCTGCCAGTTAAAATTATTGCTATCCTTTACTCCAGTCATATAAAAGAAAAGGACAGCAAACATTTATCTGACAGATATGCTTTAACTGGGGATTGTGAAACAGGCCATAAGAGTCACGAATATTACTTACCGTTAGGCAGCTTGTATGTCCCCTGGCCACTCATCCCGAGCACGTCCCATGTGCCAGTATAGGTCGAGCCGGTCGGGAACGTCTTCTCGGCCCGTCTCACCCGCGGGATATCCAGCGTCACAGCTCTGGTGAAAAAAAGACACACTAATGAGAATTTTATAATTGAGAGAAAAATGTAAAAATTCACAGCGTCGAGCAAGAACATAAGAATACCGGTCCGAGCGCTCTGAGTTATCGACTTATCGACGCTTACTCCCATCTGTTCCTTCTGTGCTAACATCACATTGGAGACGCGAAGCTACATCTACCGTAAGTGTATATACGCACTAACTTAATGAGGCTGAAAATACATAGCTAATAGACGGAGAGCTGGCCACGGCAGGAATGACACAATAATGAGAGCAACGAAATTGATATAGTTAGACTGCTATACTATTGTTATTACCTAATCTGGCAATCTGGCAGCTTTAAGCCGGGGGGTTCAAGAGTAGCAGACCAGTAAAGTTGTTTATAAATCTAGGGAACGACGCAATACTGAGAGTTCTTGCTTTAGTACGATATCGTGGCATTTGATGTATGTAATTGGAATATAACGTGAAAGCTGTCGCAGTGGGGGGGAAAAGAGGCAGGTTGAAGTTAAATGCATTTATACCGGACGCCTGCAGTTTATTTTAATCTGATCTGTGAAAACTGTTTGTAATTAATCAGGCGCTCGAATAAAACTTATTAGTTGACAGTTTTCGATGCCAAGACGATATTACCGATAGTTATTTCTAAATAGGAAATCGACTTTAACAGCCAGGATTCTCGGTTTAAATTGTTATGAAAAAATATGTTACATATTAGGTTTTGTTCTGATAATGAACTTAGCTTACAAAGCCACATCATAATACAGCTACTCGTTACTAGATTGCGCTTATATCTACTAAACATAGACAGAATATTACATTTGAATTCCAACTGCTGACCCAGCACGGGTGAGCAGTAGATAAAAACCAATATAAGTGTGCCGCATTGCTACGAATCTCGCGGTCATGTTACACTGGCAGTAAGAGAAATTGGCTCGCCAAGGGGCGCACAACCATTAGGAAATTACAGATATATGGCTGCCTAATTTGTCGATAAAAATATTAACTGGCTAAGGGTTAATATTTTTATCGAATATTTTGATCATTAATACTTAGAGAATTCAACCAACCGGAGTCGCCATTGACAGGCGTTCCCTTCTGCCGAAAATATATGACCAGTGGTCATACACATGTATGGACTGACGTTTATCTGACGTATCATCCCGTCCGGGTTGAAATCTCTAAGTTGAATACCGATTCTGATAGCCATCAGCTTAAAATAAAAGTTCTTATTTTATTATTATATTCTCTTTATTTATTACAATATCAATATAAAAGTAATGTTGGAAATGTCATTGTGATAGTTGCCTTCCCCATTCATTTTAATAACATTAAGTAAGATTTAAACAAGGGTGTACATCTGAACGAAGTGACAGCTACGGCCTTGGAACGTATCGGATACCGTTTCGGGGTTGTCAAAATCTCCTTTGTTTATTTGCTGCATGACCACAGGTAAGATAAAATATTTATGTAGTTTATGTAGTAGTTTCGTTCTAAAATAACGGTTAGATTGGGCAAATTAACTAATAAATCTTATATTAATGTATTTTTGTATTAAAATTACTGATGTATCAGGTAGATTAGGGCACGTCCAGCAATCAAACTAATCGCGTACTTGTCAACCCTAGATAATCGACAGGAAAAATTGTATGTAGACGTCATATGCCACCGTTCATATGTCAAAGTTCTGTCAAACACTGATTTTGTAGGGAAGATTGAAGAGGAATGGCATGAAACCTTTGCGGAATGAAGATTAACACAATAAATGTCAAAGTCAAAGTCAAAGTCAAATAGTTTATTTGTACAACATGGGTATATATATAGTACAAACAGAGGTACAGGTCTTACAGAAATGACGCTTCAAAAATGGGTATTTTATTGGTTAACAAGACATGAGACATTTTATTTTTGTAAACCTAAAAATGGGTTAAGTTTTCACATGAGCATTGTTTAACTTTACTCGTTTTAATATTTTATGTCGATGCTTATCCTTGCCTATTAATCATGAACTTGTATCGATATAAATATCGACTTTGCGCAGCATTTGAGTAGCGAGTATTTGAAGTTACAGCATGGTAGAAAGTTCTAGATAAATAATAATTTACTTGGTGGTATGAGCAACATAGATTACCTCACTAAGATCCCGCACTTTAGCGTTTATGAAGCTTGCAGTCGTTATCTATATGCTGTTTTATTTATTAAACTAGCTTTTTCCCGCGGCTTCGCCCGCGTACTAAAAGTACTAAAAAAGGAGGTTCTCAGTTAGACTCGTATGTTTGTATGTAGGAATGTATGTTTGTCCGCGATCATCTTGCGTTTCGCTGAACTGATGTAGAAGCGGTTTTCGGAAAAGTATTCGTTACATTCTGGAGGTTTCGGTATACCACGTTTTGAAGACGGCGGTTCCCTCATTTTTTATTTTAAAGAAATTATTGCAATAATTGTTTAATTGTTACGCCATCAACGAGTTACTACCGAGAGATTATGATTAAAACAGATTTCTACTCTTGAATAGAAGCTTTTCCCCGCGACTTCATTTGCGTGGAATTAGTAATCCATCCTCCTTTTTACCCGCTTAAGGAATGACTTCTGGGATAACAACTATTATATATCCTTCCCCAGAATGCAAAATATCTCCATACCAAATCATCTAAATAGGTTCAACGGTTATTAATTTCCCATACAAACTTTCAACCCCCGTTTCACCCCCTAGAGGGTTGATTTTCGAGATAAAAACTATCCTATATTGTTTACCGCGACTCAATCTATATAATATGTACCAAGTTTCATTTCAATCGTCTGTTTAGCGGTTAATAATTCGCCATACAAACTACCAACATGTTTTCTACCCCTCTAAGATTGATTTTCGGCTTAAAAAATATTCTATATTGTTTCCTGGGACTCAAACTATATCCACAACAAAATTATCTAAATCGGTTCCCGGTAAAAAAATCTTCATACAAACCTCCAACCCCCATTTCACCCCCTTAAAGATTGATTTTCGAGATAAAAACTGTCCCATGTCGTTTCCCGGTACACAAACTATCTCTATATCAAGTTTCATCTAAATTGGTTCAACGTTTAAAAATTCCCCATACAAACTATCAACCCCCAGTTCACCCCCTTAAGTGTTGATTTCGTAATCAGCGACCCGATAAACCATAGAAACCCATGTTGATATTTAAATTTTGTCACCACATTTCCCCCTTATGGGTTGAATTCTCAAAAAAGCTGAAACACTTGTTTTCTCATTTATCGTTAGGAATACTCCTGTAAAGTTTCGAATAAAATAGTTGAACTAATCTCGTTTCCCATACAAACTTTGAACCCCATTTCCCCCCTTAAGAGGTAAATTTTCAAAAATTATTTCTAAGTGCTTCCTTATGCCTTATAAGGAGCCTACGTACCACATTTGGAATCTCTAGAACCAGCGGTTTGGGCTGTGCGTTGATATGTCAGTCAGTTTCTTCTTTTATATATTTAGAAGATTGCAATTTGGCACAAATACTTTCAAGAATTTTCATGTCCACAATATTAAATTTCAAAATCTATGCCATTTTCTTAATTAACGTCCCAAAAAATCACAAAAACGACACCCATATGGATATTTAGACATTTCAACCCCATTGTACCCTAACAGGGGAGATGGTATTTCACGTCCGCCACGTCGGATTTTAAAATCGTTGTTGTTTTCGTAATCAACGACCCGATAAACCATAGAAACAATACTCATGTTGATTTTCAGACTTTTTGACCACATTTCCCCCTTTTAGGGGTTGAATTCTCAAAAAACCTGCAACACATATTTACTCATTTATTGTTAGGAATACTTCTGTGAAGTTTCGAATAAAATAGACTAACTAATCTTGTTTCCCCATACAAACTTTGGACCCCCATTTCACCCCCTTAGGGGATGAATTTTGAAAAATCCTTTCTTAGCGCACCCCTAGACTTTATAAGGAACCTACGTGCCAAATTTGGAATCTCTAGAACCAGCGGTTTGGACTGTGCGTTGATAGATCACTATGTCAGTCAGTCAGTCAGTCAGGCAGTCACCTTTGAGTTATATATATATAGATATTGAGCCGCCTGTCGCACCAGTGGATTGTAGGTTATGACAATATTTGAAACTACAAAACCTAACGCGTACTCAATGAACTCGATTCATTTCTCATTTTATAAGAAAGATTGGCGCCATTCGTATGCGGGAACATTCATACTTTGGCCATATCTCGATTTTAAAAACATGCTGACACTTATTTTTGTACTTATGGAAGATTCCAAAGATTATGGAAGATTTGGAAAGGTTGTCTGGAAGAAATCGCTCATTAGCGATAAGACCGCCTGTTGTTACCTCTACCTAAATTTATCTAATTGTAAAATTTGTGCTTGTAACTGTATGAGGTGTGCAATAAAGAGTATTTATTATTTTATTATTATTATTCCTTCTCATACGCTTAAAATACTCTCGAATAATGGTAACATTACCACTGTTGGTTTCCTTGAAAAGAGAGTTTTTGTGTTTTTGATAACTGCGGACTCTGCATAGGTTTAAAAACTTCCTGCCTGTGAGTACCAAGAAGCTGCTTGTGCAGGCTTTAATTTTTCCTATTATAGACTAAGCTGATGTGTGCACTACCAACATTTCCCAGGCTTCCCTAAACAGACTCGATCGTATATTAAATAATGCCAAACGCTTTATTTTCGGCTTGCGTAAATTCGATCATGTCTCAGGTTATCGTTACCAACTCCAATGGCTGCCTGCACGTCAACGCAGGACTCTTAGAATTCTCTGTAAGTACTCTCTTCTCTGTTTTGTTTGATCTCTCTGTTCCAGACTACCTTAAGTCCAAATTCAGTTTTGTCAACCCCCGTCCCGGGTGTGAACTTCGCTCCTCCCAGTCTCTTAAGCTTCTAGTACATCCTCCCCATAGCGGTTATCTCTCTTCTTCTTTTACAATCCAGACTATTTGTCTCTGGAATGCAGTTCCCCTGACAATAAGACAAGCCCCAAGCAAGTTCGATTTCAAACGCTTGCTTCACAAGCACCTGCTGGATCATGACCAGCGTGAATGAGTTTTTTCCCCTTTGCGCGTATGCATTATAATATATACGTATGTTTATTAGTATGTATATATATTGGTATTTGTGAAGTTTATGTAGCATATATCGAAGTATATTTAAGTAGGTACAAATAAGTTATAGGATAAATCAGCAAGTTTTCTCTTACAGCACCCACTTTAGCGAATTTCTGTTTGGCCCTATGGTTGACTTGTAGAGAATGCCTTGAGGCATTAAGTCCGCCATTTGTACTTATTTTTACTTTGCAATGAAGTTTAAATAAATTCTTGGGTGCATATTTAGATGCACCTATCTGTAGTAATGTTTGTTACAATTGCAGAGTTATTTTGCATAGTTTATGACCAAATACCAAACAATATAAAATGTACATTATTTTTGGGAAACTTATCCCAAACCTAATGTACCATCGGGTTCATAATTGCATACCCAATTTATACGTAAACGTACAGTACGTACAGTAAACGTGATGCTACAAAAAAAACGTATAACATCCTAGTAACTATTTTTATGAGTATTTTTTTAGTATTTACTCAATTCCGGAAAATATTCTAGGGCAGATGCCCCGGTTGTGGCCACTGTGCCGGTTTTGGCCATTTTCAAAATTACTAAGGCATAGACAAATTTACAAGTCTATGGTTTATAGAGTTGATATAAGAGTAAATTATGGCAGCACAGATGGCCCTGTCATCTGTCATGTATCAGTTGTCAGCGTAGCACTATCTATGTGGCTGCTAAAGTGTTTAATAAGTTACCCGTAGAAATTAAATCACTCAATTACTTAAAATTTCTGACAGCACTTAAAAAACATGTTATTGACTTATGCCCCTACAGCTTAAGTGAATATTATAATATTGGTCACTGTTAGTTAATAAGTATGTATATATTATAAAATGTTAGTTCATAAGTACATAAATATGTAGCTACACCCACTGGATAAAATTGTATTGATACTATCTGTATTGCTTAACATCATTATGTACACATACAATTTATGGCTAAATAAAAAAATAAAATAAAAATAAAATACCATGGAAAAAAATGGCCAAAAGTGACTCTTGGGCTTTTTTTTAATATTTCTCAAAAGAAAAAAGATCAGAATCTTAACAGCGAAAGTTCATATAAATATAGTCATACATATTTTATTGAATTTAAACTTTCGTGACACATAGTAACACTGTATAAGTTTCAAACGGCTGTACTTACTTGTGTTTAGTCACTACACAATATTATCAAAGACTCATTAAATAAATATTTTCATCATTCCTTATTGATACAAAATGACAGACGTCTGAATAAACAAACATTCCTTAAAGTGGCCCAAACCGGGGCATTAGCCCTAATATTTTTAGATGATCGTTTTCAGAAAAAATATTAGCCATTTTAAAAATGGTTTTCCTAGTACCTGCACTCAATTTTCTACTCTTTAAAACAATACATTATTTTTAATTAGTAGGTACAGTCGCCATCAAATATATCGGAGAGGCCAAGGTACTCAAAAATATCTGATCATACACTTTATCGCCTTGACAATAGAGGCGTTGTTCAGATATTTGTGACCACCTTGCCCGCTACGATATATCTGATGGCGACTGTACTTAAATTTTTAACGCTAATATATGTACCCGTAGTGATCACGCGAGTCGTTTTGTATGCTCAATCTAATATGTACATACGTTGTGCCGTTTATTCCCACCAACAGTTGTGCGCACCTTGGCGAGCCAACTGCTCAAACTACCAGTGTAACATGACCGCGAAATTCGTAGCAATGCAGCACACTTATACTGGTTTATTTTCTACTGCTCACCCGTGCTAGGTCAGCAGTTGGAGTTCAAATGTAATTCCCTGTCTATGTTTATTAGCGCAATCTAGTAACGAGTAGCTGTATTATGATGTGGCTTTGTAAGCTAAGTTCATTATCAGAACAAAACCTAATATGTCACATATTTTTTCATAACAATTTAAACCGAGAATCCTGGCTGTTAAAGTCGATTTCCTATTTAGAAATAACTATCGGTAATATCGTCTTGGCATCGAAAACTGTCAACTAATAAGTTTTATTCGAGCGCCTGATTAATTACAAACAGTTTTCACAGATCAGATTAAAATAAACTGCAGGCGTCCGGTATAAAAGCATTTAACTTCAACCTGCCTCTTTTCCCCCCCACTGCGACAGCTTCCACGTTATATTCCAATTACATACATCAAATGCCACGATATCGTACTAAAGCAAGAACTCTCAGTATTGCGTCGTTCCCTAGATTTATAAACAACTTTACTGGTCTGCTACTCTTGAACCCCCGTCTTAAAGCTGCCAGATTGCCAGATTAGGTAATAACAATAGTATAGCAGTCTAACTATATCAATTTCGTTGCTCTCATTATTGTGTCATTCCTGCCGTGGCCAGCTCTTAGTCCATAAATTCAGTCATTATTTTAGGCAGTGGAAAAGAAGCAATAAACTGAACCAAAATTTTCAGGCGTTTTTCTGTCCTTTCAATAAATGGGATTTACAAAATTTACCTCACAAAAAATTAGCCACTTAACCGCAGCCAATGAAACCATAGAGTAGTGTACTGACATATTGGAAGGCACAGTGAATAATAAGTATTTACCTACGCTATTTGTACTTTATTCCTTTATGGTTAATATATTACTACTTCGTTTAATAAAATTCATGATTCAGGATGGGTTGTACACATCCGCAGTTTATCTCAACAGCGGTGGATTCCGATATTTACCTATTCATCTAGGATTAGGGACCAAAAAGCACTTATTGGTCATCTTGTTCGAAATAACGGAAATAATTACTGCTTCCGCCGAGACTTAAACTCGCGCCTTTGGTATACCATCCCACCGCTCTACGCAGTCACGAGTTAGAGTCTCTCCCGAGGCAGATAGTTTTCCGTTTCTCTTACATTTAAATAATTTATTTTGATTTTGTTATCAGCTAAGTTAAAAATAATGTAGGTAACAAGCGTTTTTGTGAATGTGGTTATTTTGTACGCGCACAATATTTTTAACAACAATTTCAAATAACTAAATTGACTTATCATTGAACATCTGATTTAAATTGATTTGAATTTGGTCACAATGGGTAAGAACCGTCAATTGTCCACTACAAATGATCGTAGGCATGGGCCCTAGACACCCAGATTGACTTTAGTTTTGAAGCGGCATCGGTAATAGAAAACACGTTTGTGTGAAGTGCTCAATACATTTAATAATCGTGTACCTACCAAATTAATCCAGGGAATTTCCTATTGACATAAACGGATATATTAGTGACGTAAATAAGGAACGCGTCGCGATAGTGGGGTATAAAAGTATTGGTTAAATTACCCGGTCCCAGACATCCTCTAGCATCGAAGCCAATACTCTTTGTTTGGTATTGTTATCCTTTCGTCGGTGACGATATCATGTAAGTATTTCATTTGTTTTATTTCTTAATTGTACATAGGCCAGTGCTTGATGTTTTGTGGTACCTAATATTCGTGGCAGACGAAGTCGCTGTATGATCACGGACTTTTATTATTGAGGCATTTAGGATTCCCTTTACATTGGACATTTCATAGAGTAAGTATTAAACAAAAGAAAATACCTATAGCTTGAACCGTAAATGGCTCAACAATTAAAGTCCGTGACTTTACCTTTGATGGGTACTCGTAGTATAGTGGCAGTTGTAGTAGAAAAAATATGGCATTTCGTGAAAAAGAGATTTCTTTCGGCATGACTATTCCTTAGAACCCAAAGTTGGATTTTAGAAGTGGAGCCACCATTTTTGATGTTAATTTGTAGGAGGCTCTCAACTTTATCTTGATATCTTCATCAGTTAAGCTATTAGGCCAGGTTTGGTAACATTTTCGTATAAATCGCGGATGCCGAATTCATTTACAATATCATTTTGACACTGTTCCTAAGTAAAATCATATAAAGTGAAAATAAAAATTACCCTTAACGGGCCTTAACTAATACTTACTTTGATCTACAGATTACGAAGACCGTTACCCGCCACAAACCCCCACATCAACACCAGCAAGAAAAGCTAAAAAGTAGAGAAGATGAAGTTCATAATTCTTATTGCATTAATTGCATTGACCTATAATGAGGTGACCTACGGGCAGTTATGTCACAAGGGGTACTGCAGGACTGGTTGCGACGCAATAGCCTATTTTGATGAGTGGTGTTACTCTACCAAAGCTTCTTATTCACAAAGTTACCAGTATGTGACGTGCAGCGATGATTCTGAATGTCAAGTGGATTGGAAATGTGCTGGACCGTGTTCAATTTAAACTAATCTTGTGTGTGATAAAGTATTTATTGAAGGAAAATTATTTATTTTTTACTTTTTCCTGCGAATATACTTACATTGTGTCACTTGATTAATCTTGTAACAAAAATACTAGTGATCCGTTTAAGGGCATAATTGGTATAGAATTTAGACTAACAAAAAGTAGGAAAAAACATCTTTGGACGCAAAAAAAAACTATGGAACAGGTCGTCCCAGCCGACCAACCCTACATATGGACTAAGAGCTGGCCACGTCAGATATGACACAATAATGAGAGCAACAAAACCCGTCTGGTTAGATTGCTTTACTATCCTTATACCTAGATCCGAGCATCTGCCAGCGTTTAATGGGTGGAGATCACAGTGACAGACTAGCAAAATTTTTGAATTGGAAAACAGTAATACCAAAATAGGTAAAACCTGCCTCAGTTGACTTAGTTATAAACATACGTCGTTATCGCGGGAGCAAGAACGATTTGACAGTACTCAAAGATTTTGACAAATGACCAATAACAGAATTGACAGAAGTATCAAGACATTTGTACCTACGAGCTCAAAATTTATCGATGTTTTTTCTAATATCTAACCTTCGTTCTCGACTTGATACATATAGTAATACTTAAAAAGATTAGCCTTGCAATCCTAACGACAACCTCTTCAGTCATCTGTTATTCAAAACATTTTCATTCGTGATCGATTTGTGTGAACTTGTTAATAAAGGACTATTTTAGACACACGAACAGGCTTGATTTATAAAATTAACGTTACTTGTTATTTTCATTTAAAAAAAAACCTGCTGTGAAACAAAATTTCAACTCAAAAATACGCACTTTAACGAACGTAGAAAAGGAGCAAGATAAGTTTGATTGATTATTTCTAGAAAAAAAGTGCTAGATATGAAGAACTTCTTAGAGGCTAAGACGTGTAGGCATAATATTCTGTTTATGTTAAACGGACATTCTATTATATATATTCTTCAACACATTTGTTTTTGCTCCCGCGATAACGATGTATGGTTATAAAGGACAAGGCCTATATTTTTACATTAGACCAAAAAACATTGCGTATTATTACGGAAACAAAAACAGTAGGCGACAAACTATGAATTACATTATACGTCTTTTGTCACTATTTTCCTCCAGCAGAAAGATACTATTGGAAACTATATAATCTAATTATTTATATATAGTCTGGCAAACCATTTCTGTCAGTAGAAAAGCGCGGCAAATTTGAAAAATCGCATGTTGGCAACACTTGTCTTTGAATAATTCGAAAATTGTGCAAATTTGTATTTTATCTGTGGCATGTAACATTTTTATTTTAAAGAGTTAGCTTTGTTTACTTGCGTTTTTAAGTTTCAGGTTGCGTAATTGATTATTTATTAATGTGATATCACTGATACCTGCCATCTCCGTTTAATAAATTGACTAACAAAGCTTAACTAAGATACAAATGTAGGTATAATCAAACTTGCGTGATAAATATGGAACATGGCTTTGAGGTTTTGCAGTTTTGTATATAATTATCATTTGAAGTTCTTTCTTTCAATGTATATAAATCGAACAAATCAAATCGAAAACTGGTGCCAAATGAAGTCCAAGAACGTTTGTTGCCTAAGATGGTGCTCAATATTGTCAAATAAAGCGGTAAACATCAGATTTAACAAGCACCCCGCTATCTTTAGATTTTTATCAAATTATTTTAATGTGTCCCTTCATATACCTAAGCTATGTATAAAATAAATAAACAACAAAATCCCACGTGCGTTTATTAACTACAATACACTTCACACAATAAATATACCTAAAATAGTCTTACCTATAAACGAATGACAAAAGGAAATCATAATTAATAAGAGTATTACTGAGTATATGCATTGCATATTTATTCGTACAGATTATTCCGCTAACCCGATTCCATTCTAAACTGATAAGTTGTATTTTCTGGTAGATATACTCGATTTCCTCGCCGGACTTATGATTTTAGCATTCAATTTTTGTTTCCTTGCTGGATTTCAACACTTTCAACCATTGTATTTTCATCGCATGATCTCCACCTCTAATCTTCTGTCCTTTTTATATTTTGGTTATTTTAATTTCTTCGCACCTTCTTATTTATTGATAAGTCATAATTATAGGAACATATATCAGTTTTCAATGATTTTATCTAATAATGCAGTTAAAATTTACAAAAATATAAAATTTATATATATTATTATACTCTTTATTTATTTTTCTTCTTAGTTTAGGGTTTTTACAATATTTTTATAAAAGTAAAATATAAAAATACATCTAAAACATATAAAAACAATAAAAGCATTATAAAAAACCTAAACTAGGGTGCCGCCGGCAACGGAGCAGGGCCCAGGCTGCCGGTGGTTAGGGCCGCAGAGTGAGGAACCTTCGGACTATGCGCGCCGTGTCCAAGATTACCGCCTTCTGAATCTGACCCTTAATCCAACCACAACCCCGTAGCGAAAGTCTCTCAAGATGTTGGTCGAGACTCTTCGCTATGAGACCGTTCGCAGAGACAACTATCGGCACAATGATCGCCGAATCGACCTCCCACATGGCGGTTACCTCGTGAGCCAAGTCTAGGTACTTGCTGGACTTGTCCTTCTCGGCCTTCACGAGGTTCTCGTCACATGGGACGGTGATGTCGACGAGCATGGCCCGGCGTTGCGGTCGATCTATTACCACGATATCAGGCCTATTGGCTACAATAGTCCTGTCCGTGATAATAGATCGATCCCAATAGAGCATGGCACGACCATTTTCGAGAACTGGTGCAGGTGTGTACTTGTAGTACGGCACTTCGTGGTCCACAAGACCGTATAGGAGAGCAAGCTGCTGGTGTATAATCCTGGCTACGAGGTTATGTCTGTGCAAGTACTCGCCGTTAGCAAGATGAGGACAACCGGAGATGATATGCCTGAGTGACTCTCCGGGACGGCGGCATGCCCGACAAATGTCGACCGTACCGTCCTTCAGGATATATTTCCGGTAGTTATTCGTCATGATAACTTCGTCCGCAATTGCACAGGCAAAACCTTCGGTTTCTCCGAAGAGGTCCCCGAATCGTAACCAGTTCACCGACGCGAGCAGGTCTACGTCGGGTCCCGTGAGGGCCCTGTAGAACCGCCCGTGTAGCTCCTTGCTCTTCCATACCGCCCTGCGATCCTCGGTGCTTAGCACCACAGGTTTGTGCTAGTTCTTGTTTGCCAAGGAGAGCGGCGTGAGACCCTTATCTACTGCCACCACATCACGATGCATCTCACACTCGTTGTTAAGGAAATAATTCCTGAGATTGTACACCTCACGGTTGTGGAGATTTTTGGCGTTTAAAAAGCCGCGACCTCCACACTTCCGTGGGATGTACAATCTCATAACAGACGAGCGTGGGTGAAGCATACGGTGTGTGGTGAGCAATAGACGGACTCTCCGATCCAGGGCATCCAGCTCGGTCTGTGTCCACCTTAGTATGCCAAAGGAGTATGTGAGTAGGGGCATTACCCAGGCATTATTTATTATTTATTATTATTTGTAGGTTTCTGATTCAGAGATAGATCTGAACGTCATTGTCTCAGAAAGCTGTATATTTGTTGAATTTACTACTTTCCCCCGCTGTACATGCATAACCGCACATTTATCAACACCAAACTCCATCTTGATGGAACTACTGAACACTTTAGTGGTCTTCAGTAGTTCCAACAAGTCTCGATTATTTGGTGCAAATAACTTGAGATCGTCCATGTACAGAAGGTGAGATATGACTTCACCCTCTCTCCGAAGCCGGCAACCTAGCCCTGAATCCTTCAGCAGATTGCTGAGCGGATTTAGAGCTAGGCAGAACCACAGGGGACTCAGACTGTCGCCCTGAAATATTCCTCGCTCGATCCTTATAAAGTCCTGCGGGCCAGGGGGGTCATCCCCGCCTCCTGGTTGACGAAGGACTGTGGTCCACTGCCTCATACACGCGCCAAGGAAGGACCTTAAAGCTGCATCAATTTTATACAGCTCTAAGATCCTCTCCAGCCATGAATGAGGCACCGAATCATAGGCCTTCTTGTAGTCAATCAAGCGGCCGAGAGGGCCCCCCTGTTCCGCCGGACTCGTTGGCAAATGGTCATGTCTATGAGGAGGAGCTCTTTAGTACCACGGTACCCAACCCTACATCCATTTTGAGCGGAGACCAAAATGTTGTTTGCGACCATGTGCGCGTTTATTTTTGCTCTCAAAATGGATGTAAGAAGCTTGTAGAGCGTAGGCAAGCACGTGATGGGTCGGTAGTTCTTCGCTTCCGTGGTACTACCGGACTTATAGAGCAGGAAGGTTACACCAGTTGTTAAGGAAGGCGGGAGGGAGCCAAGTTCAAGGGCTTGTTGAAATTGCGTTGCCAGCCGCGAGTGCGAGCACCGAAACCATTTTAGCCAGAAGTTGTGCAACCCATCCGGGCCAGGACTTTTCCAGTTCTGGGCCGTACGGATCGCGCAACTTACGTCGTCGGGGCTGATGGTGATAGCCCACATTGGTTCGATGGACTCGCACTCACGTTCAACAACACTCATCCACTCGCCCTCCGTGTGTTCAACGGGCGCTGACCAGATGCTACGCCAGAAATTAGTCATGGCAGTAGCATCCGGCAGTCGCACGTCGGACACACGGGGGTCGGTTTCCTCCCACCTTCGGTATACCTTCCTTTGGTCACTTTGGAAAAGACGATTCTGCTTGAATCGGTCCACACGCTCTCTGTAACGGCGAATACGGCTTGCCCATGCATAAACTTTCTGCTTCAGAAAGTCGATGCGCTCTACGACGTTGGCCATGTAGTCGCGGGGCTTGATATCCGTCCCCGCGAACGCCTGGTGCACAAAGCGCATTACTCGGGGGCGGTTATTGCCCCCCCTGAAGCAGATCAGCTTTGCAATGAGAGTCCTAAATGAGTTGATACGACGCTCGATCCGCACCTGCCATGCGGGGACACCCCCGGCGGTCCTAGGTGCACGTTCAGCGTCCGGAAACTTGACTCGAGCAACACGGCACGCCGCGATGGCTCCGCAGTACATTATCGAGTGCGTATCATCTAAGTCTTTACTAGTCCGCAGGAATGGATCTAGCAAATCATTTAGGACTGCCATTAACGCTAGATTGCGTCTATTCATAGGCAAGCGTGGTAATCGTGGCCTAGGGATGTTTGTGGGGCGATACTGCGTAATTGCCTCTTCCTCTAATATTATTATATTTGTATCTCCTTTGAGAATCACGGGCCTTTATATCCCGGTCTTTTGGTAGGCTTGCGTGGGGATACAGATCCAACACGCAGAGGCCCCTTGGAGAAATTTGCTATGTTATACACCTGCTAGAACCCATTCACGGGTACATTAATAGATACCCGTGAACCGGTTCCAGCAGGCGTTATGGCTATTGTAAATAAAATGGACAGAGTAATGGGCTATGGTATTGAAGTTAGGCTGGTCAAAGATTAGGCTATTGTGAAGAGGTCCGGACACCTGCCATAACAATTTTATTACATGTTATCGAGGCAGGCGGTGACTCGCCGCCGACTAGATGGGCCCCTGAAACTGCCGTCGCAAAAACGACCAGGAGCAACATCGGTGTGAGCGGCTCAGGGTGGGGAGAGGTGTACACCGCTTTCTGCCAGTGACTGTAGGAAGCCCAGCCACTGTACCAACTCGCGACTTATGCAAATTTCACTTCCACCCTGCGAGCATATAGCTCTGACGGCTCCTCTCTGGACGGCCAACTAAGGCAAGCCAGAGCCGAGAGTCCTGCGGGTCCCCTTGGGGTCCACTCCGACCGACGAAGACACGCCGGAGACGGAGACCCTGACCGACTCTCTGGAGCACTCGGGTCCGCGGGGTCGTCACTCCCCGACAGCTCGCCACAAGCTGCCCTACGGGCATATTATTATTATTATTATTATCTTTATTTATTTTTTGTCTCAGGTTAGTTTTTATAATATTTTTACAAAATAAAATATAAAAATACATCTAAAACATACAAAAACAATAAAAACATTATAAAAACCTAACCTAGGGTGCCGCCGGCAGCGGAGCAAGGCCCAGGCTGCCGGTGGTTAGGGCCGCAGAGTGAGGAACCGTCGGACTATGCGCGCCGTGTCCAAGATTACCGCCTTCTGAATCTGACCCTTAATCCAACCACAACCCCGTAGCGAAAGTCTCTCAAGATGTTGGTCGAGACTCTTCGCTATGAGACCGTTCGCAGAGACAACTATCGGCACAATGATCGCCGAATCGACCTCCCACATGGCGGTTACCTCGTGAGCCAAGTCTAGGTACTTGCTGGACTTGTCCTTCTCGGCCTTCACGAGGTTCTCGTCACATGGGACGGTGATGTCGACGAGCATGGCCCGGCGTTGCGGTCGATCTATTACCACGATATCAGGCCTATTGGCTACAATAGTCCTGTCCGTGATAATAGATCGATCCCAATAGAGCGTGGCACGACCATTTTCGAGAACTGGCGCAGGTGTGTACTTGTAGTACGGCACTTCGTGGTCCACAAGACCGTATAGGAGAGCAAGCTGCTGGTGTATAATCCTGGCTACGAGGTTATGTCTGTGCAAGTACTCGCCGTTAGCAAGATGAGAACAACCGGAGATGATATGCCTGAGTGACTCTCCGGGACGGCGGCATGCCCGACAAATGTCGACCGTACCGTCCTTCAGGATATATTTCCGGTAGTTATTCGTCATGATAACTTCGTCCGCAATTGCACAGGCAAAACCTTCGGTTTCTCCGAAGAGGTCCCCGAATCGTAACCAGTTCACCGACGCGAGCAGGTCTACGTCGGATCCCGTGAGGGCCCTGTAGAACCGCCCGTGTAGCTCCTTGCTCTTCCATACCGCCCTGCGATCCTCGGTGCTTAGCACCACAGGTTTGCGCCAGTTCTTGTTTGCCAAGGAGAGCGGCGTGAGACCCTTATCTACAGCCACCACATCACGATGCATCTCACACTCGTTGTTAAGGAAATAATTCCTGAGATTGTACACCTCACGGTTGTGGAGATTTTTGGCGTTTAAAAAGCCGCGACCTCCACACTTCCGTGGGATGTACAATCTCATAACAGACGAGCGTGGGTGAAGCATACGGTGTGTGGTGAGCAATAGACGGACTCTCCGATCCAGGGCATCCAGCTCGGTCTGTGTCCACCTTAGTATGCCAAAGGAGTATGTGAGTAGGGGCATTACCCAGGCATTGAAGGCGCGCACCTTGTTGCCACCTGACAGAAGACTATTAAGTACTTTTGTCAGCCGACCGAAGAAGCGCTCCTTCAACGCCTGTTTAATACCCACATCCTCAATGCCCAAAGACTGTGACATACCAAGGTATTTGTAGGTTTCTGATTCAGAGATAGATCTGAACGTCATTGTCTCAGAAAGCTGTATATTTGTTGAATTTACTACTTTCCCCCGCTGTACATGCATAACCGCACATTTATCAACACCAAACTCCATCTTGATGGAACTACTGAACACTTTAGTGGTCTTCAGTAGTTCCAACAAGTCTCGATTATTTGGTGCAAATAACTTGAGATCGTCCATGTACAGAAGGTGAGATATGACTTCACCCTCTCTCCGAAGCCGGCAACCTAGCCCTGAATCCTTCAGCAGATTGCTGAGCGGATTTAGAGCTAGGCAGAACCACAGGGGACTCAGACTGTCGCCCTGAAATATTCCTCGCTCGATCCTTATAAAGTCCTGCGGGCCAGGGGGGTCATCCCCGCCTCCTGGTTGACGAAGGACTGTGGTCCACTGCCTCATACACGCGCCAAGGAAGGACCTCAAAGCTGCATCAATTTTATACAGCTCTAAGATCCTCTCCAGCCATGAATGAGGCACCGAATCATAGGCCTTCTTGTAGTCAATCCAAGCAGCCGAGAGGGCCCCCCTGTTCCGCCGGACTCGTTGGCAAATGGTCATGTCTATGAGGAGGAGCTCTTTAGTACCACGGGACCCAACCTTACATCCATTTTGAGCGGAGACCAAAATGTTGTTTGCGACCATGTGCGCGTTTATTTTTGCTCTCAAAATGGATGTAAGAAGCTTGTAGAGCGTAGGCAAGCACGTGATGGGTCGGTAGTTCTTCGCTTCCGTGGTACTACCGGACTTATAGAGCAGGAAGGTTACACCAGTTGTTAAGGAAGGCGGGAGGGAGCCAAGTTCAAGGGCTTGTTGAAATTGCGTTGCCAGCCGCGAGTGCGAGCACCGAAACCATTTTAGCCAGAAGTTGTGCAACCCATCCGGGCCAGGACTTTTCCAGTTCTGGGCCGTACGGATCGCGCAACTTACGTCGTCGGGGCTGATGGTGATAGCCCCCATTGGTTCGATGGACTCGCACTCACGTTCAACAACACTCATCCACTCGCCCTCCGTGTGTTCAACGGGCGCTGACCAGATGCTACGCCAGAAATTAGTCATGGCAGTAGCATCCGGCAGTCGCACGTCGGACACACGGGGGTCGGTTTCCTCCCACCTTCGGTATACCTTCCTTTGGTCACTTTGGAAAAGACGATTCTGCTTGAATCGGTCCACACGCTCTCTGTAACGGCGAATACGGCTTGCCCATGCATAAACTTTCTGCTTCAGAAAGTCGATGCGCTCTACGACGTTGGCCATGTAGTCGCGGGGCTTGATATCCGTCCCCGCGAACGCCTGGTGCACAAAGCGCATTACTCGGGGGCGGTTATTGCCCCCCCCTGAAGCAGATCAGCTTTGCAATGAGAGTCCTAAATGAGTTGATACGACGCTCGATCCGCACCTGCCATGCGGGGATACCCCCGGCGGTCCTAGGTGCACGTTCAGCGTCCGGAAACTTGACTCGAGCAACACGGCACGCCGCGATGGCTCCGCAGTACATTATCGAGTGCGTATCATCTAAGTCTTTACTAGTCCGCAGGAATGGATCTAGCAAATCATTTAGGACTGCCATTAACGCTAGATTGCGTCTATTCATAGGCAAGCGTGGTAATCGTGGCCTAGGGATGTTTGTGGAGCGATACTGCGTAATTGCCTCTTCCAAAGTCCTCCTCAGTTGCTCATTGGCTGAACTACTCACACTCTGATTCGCGATCCCCTCCTCATCGGCACTGGGATCAACCCGCGGTGCCCCCGATGCCAAGTCGGGTGCAGGCATCGGATCCGGCGACGTGGCGAGCGGATCCCGCGCCGAGGTGGTGGTCGCGCGAACAGAGAGAGTCTCCAGGCGAAGCCGATCAAGTGTCGCGTCATCCAACCGCTTTAGCCGCTGAATGACGCGCACCTGATCCGACAACCGCTGCGCAGTCGTGTCAATGGTTGGTTCAAGGGCCTGAAACAGAGGAAGTATCCGGTCACGATACGCGCACAGATTAGTTCCCCCCTCTGTAGCCCCATAATAGGCGCGCATGACGTTTTCATTCATGGATGAAGTCCATCTCATGCGACGCACTATACCACCGGCAGCGGGGGCCCTGGGCGGGACAGGTTGTCCCGCAGGCCCCAAGCGTGCCGGCAGCGGTGGCCGTCCTCGTCGCGCAGGTGGTCGTGGCGGCGGCGGCGGCGGCCCGCACTCGTCGCTCGACTCGCTGGTGTCGGGCACAGTAGCGAACTCATTGCCCGACAACGATGGTGAGGAGACTGACGAGGCGGGCGGGGATGGTGGGCGTGCGTTTGGTGGGGACGCTTGCTGCTGTCGTGATTTACTTCTCGTAATCATTTCCTTCCTTTTCCTTGTTTGACGTTTAATGTCCGGGATTCTGGTTACGTGTTGTAACCATATTTGCGATTACATACGCCCTGCGCAACATTCATTTAAGTGGCGGGCAACTTTTCCGCAAATAATCGTATAAAAACAGATGTATAAATGCCCGTAAAACATAATTTTATCAAAAATATTCGGAAATCAGAAAAATCACGACTGACTTTGACGGCGTCATTTTTTTTTTTTTTTTTTATTATTATTATTATTATTATTGCTGCTTTTCTATGGAGCAATGCTGCTGTTCGATTCGCCCTAGAGTGTTGCTATATTTTTGTTTGATGTACATTGCTACTGCGTTCGTTGGCTGGCCAGACTATATCTCATAATATAGCATCAAACCTAGGATTTGTTTTCTTGAAGTGGTTTGCATTCTTTGACCTCCACCACTTTATTAGTGCCAGATGTCCAGATCTAGAAATAAGCATAGTATAGCAAACTGACTAGAGTGGTTTCGTTGCTCTCATTATTGTGTCATATATGACGTGGCTAGCTCTCCGTCTAATACAAAACATTACTTTTTTGTCTGCGTGAAAAAAATTTTCATAGATTTTCATAATTAGAATACGGTACAAACTTAAACGGATAACCACCATTTTTCTTACACCTTGAATATGAGGTTCAAAACGTTGGATGTGAAATAAAAATAAATAATTGCTTGCACTTGCAGGCGCTAATTAATTAAAGAGCGAAAAAGAAAATAAGTGGTTGCGATATGACTGTACGAACCGATGGGTGTGTAAGGAATGATCCGTATTTAAGAACTATTAATATATTTTTACTGTCATTTTAAAGCCTGACCAGAAATATATGATCATGCGCCATGTTGCGGAATTTAATTGGAACTAATTTCTTACACTGGCAATAATTTTAATGATAAGTTGTCACTGTGTCAGTGTCATTGCGACGGTTTACTTGAATAATAGTAACGTGTTGAAAATTAAGTAATAAATGACAAAAAATGGTCAAAACTATTCATAGTCAAGAACGAAACATTGTAAATAATGTGTATAATAAACTGCAGGAAATAAAATGGACGGGAAATAAAACTATTTCCCTACGAAACATTTTCAAACAAACATCATAGTTGACAGGTAAACAAATCAAGATATCACCATATCATAGAGAATAATGTACTTTTTGACCATATTGAACTGTTGCCATATAAATGAGAATAATAGCGCCCTCTTGACAATAATCATATATTTCTGGTCGGGCTTTACATAATTTTGAAGTATATAATACTTAATAGATATATTTAATAGTATCTATATATATTACTTAAAACATAATTACATTCCGTATAACAAAGGGTAGATATGATGGACATTCGGTATAGCAATTACACAGTACAATGTAAAAAGTAAAATAACACACTTTCTTTTAAACTCAGTTTTACAACTTTACCTTTAATTAAGGGGCGGATATATGACAACATCGTTTTAGACCTCACTTAGAACAAGGAATTTGTATAGTTAATGCTACGTATTCGCAATAATATGAATGTCTACGTATTCATAAAGAAGCCGTACAGAGGCTCCAATTGATATTTTATTTTTTATTAGCTTTGATTATCTATAAACCGACTCCAAAAGTACCAAAAAATCAAAAAATGGCGTTCCGTTAGAACACGTCGCAATACAATTTTGTCTTCGACAGTGGTTCAATGGTTATATTATTTTGAAAGCCAGATAACTAGACTAGTGCATCAGGGCATATTCATATTTTTCATCATAAAGACAACAAAGAAATTGAAACGTAAATATAAACTTTTGAAAAATTCCCATACATTCGCCATATCAGTCAAATTGTCATTGTGACTCAGATGCCCGACGGGCCTCGTCGCAGGCGGACGTCTTGTTGGATGAGCAGCCATGACGTTTCATTTTGGCATTTATTTTGACAGAAGATCGTATATTCAAAACAAATAGGGAAAACAAAAAAAGACCGTAAGTCCTTTTAAATTAGATTTTTTTATATTTACACGTCGTAATACTACAAAAATACAACTAACGATTGAATATAAGACACTTTTCTACCGAATCCTCATAATTAATTGCTTGTAAACCTGTTTAAAATTAAAAGATTTTTTGGATTAGTTTTTAATTACTGGACTTTATTTTTATTACGCTGGTCACAATATTACGACATTTTAACATGACTTTTAACGTCAAAATACTTGAATGACAATATTATTATAACTCCAATCTCTATTTACTTAATATTAAAAGACTTGATTCTTTAACTTATACGAAAGATATAATCAAATATTTAATGCAATATACGATAATCTGGCGAGGAGAGCAATCAAGTCAGTTTTTTTGGTCATGGGCATTGGCACAACGCACGCATACCTATGAAGAACGTCGAACGACTCCAACTGCAGACTATAGTCACTGTAGGTACAAATTGATACGCGCATTCATCTATTGTCGTATATACATTATGTTATGGTAACCCAGAGTTAGAAAGGGGCATTGCGAGCTCATTATACGCCTCTTGATTCGAGCTCGGCTACTAACGTTACTTCAACACATCATCTGAACAGCATCCAACTCCTACCCAACAGAGCCATTGAAAGCACGAGAGGACCCAACCTACATTCGCCTCTTGGCGATTTCCAGGCAGATTGTGTGCCTGAACCTTCTATACGAGTATGTTTGCTTTACGTTAATCTATCGTTGCACAAATGTACTCTGATCAAATAAATGACATACTTATAAAACAATGTTGTTTACCGACTTAAACTTACACAACTTTCACTCCTCATCCTCCTAGCGGCTTTGTGCCACGGCTCAATTAAACCTGTAGGCCTTATTGGAAATAGATATGGTTTCCTCAAGTTGTTTTCCTTCATCGAAAAGCGACTGGTAACATATGAAATCATATTTAGTGCATGTGATATAATTTTCATAACTGGTTTGAGCCGGGGTTTGAATCCGAGACCTCCGGATTGAAAAATTTGAAAATCGGACATCATACCGGGCTACCAGCTCTTTTAACTCATTGTTTACATTTAAACGGGACTTTTGAGTCATACTCGTACCTACCTGGAACCAAGAACATAAGAACATAATAGACGGAGAGCTAGCCACGTCAGATATGACACAATAATGAGAGCGACGAAACGTTAGTATGCTATACTAAGCTTATTAGATCCGGACATCTGGCAGCTGTAAAGTAGTGGAGGTCAAAGAATGCAAACCACTTTAAGAATACAAATCCTAGAGTTCTGGGTTAGTAGTCTGGTAGTGCGGTATTATGAGAAATTGTATAAATAACTAGATTATATCATTGCGAAAACTTTCTGATGGGAGAAAATAGTCCAAAACGACGTATAATGTAATTCATAGTTTGTCGCCTACTGTTTCTGTTTCCGAAATAATACACAATGTTTTTTGTTCTAATGTTAAAATATAGGCCCCATCCTCTATAAATGAGACAAATTCGGCAGTTTTACTTAACGAAGCACGTAAATAACTATAATTTTAAATCAAAATGTACTACCTAAATATGGTATCTAGTATCTACAAGTATTGGAGCCACGGGTGTTAAACTTATCTAATTTCCTATCAATCGGCTTCCATATTTTTAGTGTCGTAGGAAGCGTTCTATTCATGAACACATTTTCTCATAAAGGTCTTGAAGACTCTAATCCACTGAAACCATCCTTAAGGTACGTAATAATACCTACATAGCTGATTTAAGTCCATTTTAGTAGCCGGTTTGGATTTAAGACTAATATCATATTTTTAATTCAAGACAGTAACCTGAAAGCTGCTGCCCCACATTGTAAATTACTTTGTATGGAGACAACTGTCAGATAAATATCTTGAATAAAAAATACGATATTAGTAAAAAAAAATCCTCAATTTGTTTTTGAGCCTACCATTTCGAAATGATTACAGTACTATTTAAAATATACTAAACGAACATTATAATCCTGTAAAAAAATAAGACCCTTTTCTGCGGCTGGTTTTGATTATAAGACCATCGATTTTTGTGTGTTTATACAGATATTTCCTGAGTTCTGGATGTTTTCTATGAATTTAAGTATTTATCTATGTCTATTTATTGTATATATATCGTCGTGTAGTACCCACATCACAAGCCTTATTGAGCTTACCCATGGACCAGGTCGATTTGTGTAAGATTATTTATTTAAGACCATTTTTTTAAAAACGGTTTGATGATTCTGAAAATACCAACATATTATTAATTCCTTAAATAAAATTATTTTAATGGCAAATACATATTTAGATATTAATATTTAAAGGCTTAAATTCTATGTCCTAAAGATTTGTATTACGTCATAATTAGTTTTTTTTTTTTCTCTTTTAATTCTGTCATATTTAATGGACCCTGCACCTACTTAACCTTTCTGTTTAGCCCATTGGTTGACTGGTAGAGAATGCCTTATGGCATTAAGTCCGCCTTTTGTACCATCTTGTATTGTGCAATAAAGATTAAATAAATAAATAAATAAATAATTATTTTTGCATGTTTTTAAAGTGGGGCATTCCACACATACAATAGATTGTTATGAAATGAAATACAAACATTGAAAACATTGAAATAATAATCAACCCAACAGGACTTGAACCTGCATCGATACGACTTGCCGGGGCTCGATCCCTTTGCCAATAAAGCTATGGGTCAAGTTATGGGTTGATTATTTTTTCAATGTTATCAATATTTGTATTTGATTTAACAACAATCTATTGTATGAGTGAAATGCCCTGCTTTAAAAACATGCAAAAATAATTATGAGTTGATAGCAGCGCCCTCTATATTTCCGTTGTGACACTTGCGATAGTGTCGGCGGGAAGGGTATCTAACTCTAGTAGTTAGTACCTAGATGTCGCTTACGGCTGCTGTAGATCTAAATAAATGCAAAAAGATGATTAAAGGCATTGAAAATTTCCTCAACTTAGTAACTTGACCCATAGCCTAATTGGTAAAGCGATCGAGCCCCGGCAAGGCGTATCGATACAGGTTCAAGTCCTGTTGGATTGATTATTTTTTCAATGTTTGTATTTGATTTAATAACAATGTATTGTATTAAGTCGTTAAATTGATAAAATGGTCGTAAAAGTATTGCGGTAGTGGGAGTTCTACAGCACATTTTACTTTATTTTAAGCTGTATTGCACAAAATACTTCCTCCTGGGTAAAACAAATATGCGTCTAAGGCAGGGATTGCACAACCGGTTTTATTAAATACTTGTAAACAAACTGTCAAACTAATAGCGGTTTAAATTTTATACCTGTATTCAAATTAGAGGTATTATTTTAATATTGCTAATATCATTATGACAATTCAAGTCCTAATTTCAGTATTCTTTACCGGTATTCAATACCTATATTCAATGAATGACAATTTTATTACTAGTGCGAGTGAGACATCTGTATCTAAGTTACGGTCTCTATCGGGCCGAATTTATACCTAACCGACTAGTTCGACGACAGACGACAGACCTGCTAGTCTAATATGGTCGGATTTTTATCACCTGTCACCATAGCTGTCACGTTCTAACAAGTATGTAAGTGCGAAAGTGACGCATGACGAGATAGGCGATAAAATGACAACCATAATACGCATCCTGCTAAGGCGTTCCTATTTAAAATTTTCTAGAAATAAACCAACTAAATAAAGTAGTAGTACAAAGTGTCGTATTTCACAAATTAATTTCTGACTTTTCGAGTCTTATGCCTTTTAGGCGCTTGTCTTTTGACTTCTTATACCGATAATAAAATCGATTACAGGTAAACATGTCATTTGCAAACACCGATAATGATTTTGAATACCGGTAATACTTTACCGCTATTCATGGTTTTAGCAATATAAATAGTGAAATTCAAGTATAACCGGTTAAACCCAAATTACAACCGGTTTTGAGAATACCGGTAACGATCCCTGGTCTAAGGTGGTTTAAGTGCTTTATGTAACTTAAAACTTACAACATATCTATTAGTCGCAGGTGTAGCTAAAAAATACAGCTTTTCGTGAACAAGAGATTTCCTTCAGCATGATTATTTGTTAGGACCCAAGGTTGGATTTGAGAAGTGGAGCCACCAAGATTTTTGATGTAAAATCTTAGGGGGGGGGGGGAGGCTCTCAACTATATCTTGATATCTACATCAGTGAAGCTACTAGGCCAAGTTTGGTGTCATTTTCGTACTCGTATAAATCAGGGATGCCCGATTCATTTATGCTATAATTTTGACACCATTCCGAAGCAAAAACATGTAAAATAAAAAAAAATACTTATTCTGAAATTCCCTGTTTCACAAGGAAAACATCCATAACTTATAAATAATTATGAATCTTGAAAAAATAAAAGCAAATCCTAAGCGCCTACCGGGTGTTTAATTTGCTATTTGAAGTGCACCATACCGTGTGGCAAATATTTGGAGCGGTAGGTAGGCTTAAAGATAAATTACATAATGTAATTTTAGTGTATTTTCAAATTGACGCAATATATCAACTTCGCAATATAACAACAAAGAAAAGTATTTTTTTTTTCAAAACGAATAGATTGTTTACAATTCGGCTAAGTTCATGTTTATTAAGTAAATAATCAAGCCAACGTTTAATACAAATACAAATACAAAATTATTTATTTGCATGAATACGGTACAATAAAATGTACAAGTTCAATGTACAAGTTTACCAAAATATATATTTTTTATTTTTGTGTCGTAACCTAGCAAAGCACGTTGCCCCAGGTTTTGTTTTGGAAGTCTTATTATAACGCTTCATAATTAGTATCACCCTAAAGTCGTCTGCTAAGTTTTCCTATCGTAAAAGATAATCCCATCAAAAACATAAATGTGAAAGGCTGCCAAGTTCGATACTATGGGAATGCTTCGCCTATAAAAGAAGTGAGATCTGAATAAGTACCAAGTTCCATAAAAATACCTCAAATCATAAATAGTTATAGGAATGCACACTTGATTGCCAGCAGTTTTTAAGGTACATTTTGAATAAGTATCACGTTACATAGAAATACCTAAAATTATAATAGTCAGAGAAACGCACACCGGTTTTTTTAGCAGTTTCCTGATAACATTTATTATTTTCAGTACTTTTTAATGATGTTACTTGGCAAGTTTTCACACACCACACACCTTTTCAATGCAATGAATCGACACCTTTGGACTGCAATGTGTCAAGTATATAATTTTCTATTAAAACTTGCCAAGTTACATCATTAAAAAGTACTGAAAATAATAAATGTTATGTAGGCAGCGACGGAGGGTGCGCGAGGCGGGGAACGGAATTTTTATCTAGTATCACTATACATACATATATCGGGATTTCGGGATCGATCGGGCAGCGCGAGTACCTATAATCTATGATAAATCCTATTTTACTATTTATTACTAATAAGGTGATTTTTACAAATAAACTGGCTCCCTACACCTATAAAATGTACCTACTTACATATAATTACATACATCAATAACGTACTTTATTCTGTTTGTAAGTACGCTACCTACATAGATAATTAATAACTTGGTAATACCTACCTACCAGTAGGTATTATAATTGGTGGCCTATTATGAAGCCCTAGAAGTGCACCATCCCATCTCATCCCGTGGCGTATCGGAGGGTGAGATGGGCAGTAGTATATATAATTCCATCTTAGAGTATATATGATTTCCATGTTCTTGAATCTGCGATTTTATTAGTTGTAAAATTAGAAATTATTTAGACTATGCGAGAAAAAATAGTCTTTTCATTTTTGTTTGACTGATTTAGCGCACCTAGTGTACCTAGTGACCTGCTTTGCACTTCATAAATCGTGGGTTCGGTTCCCGCAACAGACACACACAGAGTGGTAAACAATTTTATTGTTCTTGTCTTTAAGACAAACATGTATTGTCTTAAATTGGTATGTATCTAAATTTAAATAAGTCTTATCTCATTTCCATTCCATACCTACTTATAGTAGAACAAAATTACACATTCGTTGTTTTCGAAACTGACTCACACTTGGCCGTTTTCAGATTTTTACTTTATTTCGACCTAAAGACAAACCTTCGAGCCAAATTTCAGGTCGGTACGACCATTGGAAGATAGACCCATTTAGTTCATTATGACTTCATAGTAGAACAAAGTTACACCTTCGCTATTTTTAAAACTGACTCACACTTGGCCGTTTTCAGATTTTTCCGTTTACTTTGACCTTAAGACCTATCTCCATGCCAAATTTCAAGTCAGTACGACCATTGGAAGTGGTCTAGGTTTTTGATGAGTCAGTGAGTCAGTGAGTCAGTGAGTGTATAGTAAAAATAGCGATTTTCTGACGTCAATATCTCAAGAACTGCTATAGGTAGAATATTGAAATTTTGTATTGTAGACAATTAAGGGGATGTCAACAGACACTCGAAATTTCATATGCGTAGATAAAATATGTTTTGAGTTATAGGGTGGTCGAAATTGGCCCGAAATGGTTCGTGTAATATAACCCACGGCCGGTGTGTCGCTTTTCTTTGCTCGAACTTGGCGGACACACTGCCGTGTGTCTAGATAAGTGTCCTAAAAGTTGATTCACGCACATACCTACTAGCGACCATTTAGGACCTTTAAGATTTATGTTTTCTTGATCTCCAAGATGTCCTCTACAAAGCTAAATGGAAGCCAACGGGTAAGAATTTTGATAAATTTATAGTATGGCCGGCTCCAGTACAAAAACAAAATTCACACGAAAGTATGCGAAACTTAATTAGTAAATCACATTAATTTATTTATTAATAGGATAACATTTAGATTTATTTGCACGGGTAATTGATTATATATATATATATATATGTATACTCGTACCTAATACCCAATCTACAATCCATCGAAACAACTCTTAAGAAGTTATTCAGACATATTTCCTTTCACTTCTACCTATATTAATAAGCGACTTTTAGTCTACAACAGGCCAACCGCGAATTTCGAATATCAACATTTCGTTATGTCCGTTTCCATCGCTCTTGCATATTCGAAAGAGAGTGATGCAAATAGTCGATTCGACGAACGAAGTGCTTCGCGGTTTGTTCGGCTAGCTAACTTTCCAAAACACGTATCTCGATAACTCATTTCAAAAATCATTTAATCTTTTATAATCAAACATATGTGACATAAACAGGATAGACAAGGAAAGCAATATAAAATATGTTATTTCTCTGTCTTCTTACAAAGGAAAACATTATAGTTTAAATTTCTCAAAGGAGGTGTGATTAGTATGAAACTAATAATGGCAACCTGTAAAAAAGTATATGCGGTCAACGACCTGTCCCCCAAAAGTGTGGTAGTGTGCGTGAAGTCTGGTTGTGTGTGAATCAGGGTATTTTGACAGAATCTGAAAATTCTCCCACCTATACCCGGCCCTTAATAAGCTTCTTTAAATTATCGACGTTTTACTTTACTTAAACACGTATTTTCGATGAGCGTGCATCCAAAAGAAGTAAAGAATAGAAGAGAGTGAAGGTAAAGGTCATAAAAATCCCAGTTCTTTGACCTAATTGAACCTACGGGCGACGCAGGACCGTAGCCAGAGTAGCAGTTTAGATAGGACAGTGCTAATTTAAGGTAGGGTATGGCTAATTTTAATGTTCGTATATAATGTTCTATTTTCTGTAGTTGTGATTTGACTTACTTGCATTCTTCTTTGTGGGCTTCTGAGAATTTCCGCATAAGAACTTCCCACTGTGACACGCGTTTTTCGGCACTAAACGGAAATAAAAGATAGAATTACTTAACGGCTGTGGAAGGTTGTTCATTATAGGTTTTCTCAAGGCACTACAATATGGGGCTCATGGGAAGTGGGGCTCAAAAGGAGCGTAGAATAGGTTTTTAAAGGATCCACAACACGCATGTACTGTGCCCTTTGGTCGCGACTTATTATAATATCAAGCTACAAATTACAATTTTACTATTTGCCTTTATTTAGGTTTGAACCACTGTAACAAATGAATATTATTATGGCTGACTAATAATAGTAGTTTATGTAACTGTTACGTAATAAGGGTCCTTAAAACATGAGTGTGGTTTTATGAAATGAGCCGCAGGCGAATTTCATAATAAGATCACACGAGTGTTTTAAGGCCTAATTACGTACAGTTGCATACACTGCTTTATCTACACTCATATTATATATATTAAATTAATTGTTCGGAAACCATAGAATGACCGCCATTGTACCGTCATGGCCTACTCGATTGTGCCGGCGCTCGCGCGGGACCAATCGAGTTGGCCATGGCGGTAACATTATGTTATCAAATTCGATGTTCCAAATTTGAAACTCATTGCTTAACAATATTTGAGCATGCATAGTTAAAATTACGTTACTGCCGCAGATAAGAAACTTATCATAGTTAAATCGTTTGTTGTAATGCTTGTCATTGTCTACGGTTTTTGAACGCATTTTAGAGTACTTACAGTATGAGTGTAGATAAATTAATAATCGATACAGGTGAATAAAACTAGCTCGCGTTTATAATCATCAACTATAGTCAGTCGGGGTAACAGCGCCTGCCCGAAATATAACCGCAAATGAGGGGCTAAAGGCCCTTCCACTCTGACATCATCATTTTTTTGAGTAAAAAAAGGAAAGGTTAGTGGCGTAAAGGTATATTATTTATTATAATACTTCGCAGTTTTATCAACGGTAGACGCAATTGCCTCGATTGACCTTACATACCTTGCAACTGATGTTTTTAGCGGATCGTTTTCATTTCCACACTGAAAAAGTACATAGCCAATATAAACTGTGAGTTAGTTTAAATATACAGTATGTGCCTAAAACTAACGTGCACTTCCCCTGACAATAAGACAAGCCCCAAGCAAGTTCGTCTTCAAACGCTTGCTTCACAAGCACCTGCTGGATCATGACCAGCGTGAATAATTTCTTTTCCCTTTGCGCATATGCATTTTAAAATTAATAATACTATATTGGTATTTTTGTAGTTTACGGTAGTATGTATAGAAATATAATTAAGTACCTACGTAAGTATTAATGTTTGGATAAATAAGTTATAGGATAAATCAGCAAGTTTTCTCTTACAGCACCCACTTTAGCGAATTTCTGTTTAGCCCTATAATTGACAAGTAAATGCCTTGAAGCATCAAGTCCGTCATTTGTACTTATTTTTATTGTGCAAAAAAGTTTAATCAAATAAATAAATAACGTCAAGACTGGGCAGATAGTACAGTAATGTGCTAATGAAAAATCCTAATGAAAACGGAATATTTTTTTGAGATTTTACAAACTACTATGCTATTTTTATTATGGCCAAATATGCTTAATCTGATAGCCCGTCAGCTGTTTTATCAAGTCTTGACGTTGGTTTAGGGACAGCCAAACAGTAGTTTTATAGTCCATTTACCTTAGCGTTGTGCGTGGGACAGATGAAAATTTAACATTTTATACAAACACTGTTACAAAATAACTATCTTATTAACCAGTAAACAAAAAAAAAAAAAATTTTAACTACGACTTTTTGAAATAAAGTTCTGCAACTCTCAATACATATTTAATATAATTAAAAACAAAACAATTAAAACGCCCAATTTAATTTGAAATAACTCGCAGTTCAACGAACGACAAATTATGGGATTATTTTTAATACAAAATAACGCGCGTAAACTGAAGAGGGCAGCACAGGAAGTCTTTGATTATGGCGCGAAGTGCAAGTGACACATTTAAGTTTCCAAATTAGTCCACTAGATGGTAGGCCCTATAACGTACTGAGTCAAATGTTGGAGGTATACAGAATTCATCATCCTTAATTGTCTTATAAAGTAAACGAACACTTCTCAAAAAAATTATCACACTTTTCTTAGGGATTATCACTTAAAATGTTGTTATATATTTAGAGAAACTCACAAAGTATTGAAATCAACCATTGCAAAATATAATACCTAATAAAATTTTCTTTAATAATCGAAGAAACGAACGCATAACCTCTAAAATAAGTGACATTAGGTTGTCTAGATTGACACACGTTTCTTTACTTGATAAGATAAGTACTTAAGGATGAATTCTGTATAGCACATTCTATTGCACATATTATTACTAAAAAATATACTTATGTCTTTTCTTTCTTTATTTCTTTTCTATAGGCGTAAAGTATTATCAGTTTCCGATTTAGATCACAACATGGCGCACGGTCCCTATATTTTTTAGTTTTAATTGGCGTTGGCGCTAAACGATTGCCACTCCCAAAAGCTTAGCCAACCTGCCAATCGTTTACGCAGCGTAGCGAAAGAAACGCAACTGTCACTGTCGCACTAATATGGAAGAGTGATAGAGAGATATAATATAACTACGCTACGCCACGAAGCGTTAACGATTGCCACGTTGGGTAAGCCCCCTGGTTCACTGGTGAAGCTTACCATGCAGTTCAATATCATATACTGTCGAGTTTGTATTTATCCGAACCACAGATAAGGTAACCACTAGATAAGCCTTATAAGGTGACTTGGGGTCACCGCACGTTGGAGTAAAACGACTAACAAATTGCACGGCCGCCCGCCGAGTCGTTCAGTTGCGTCCAAGTTTTAGACCTGCTCGTATCGTGCGTTTATGCGAGAAATAAATTGAATACGTGAGGAAAATTATTGAAATAATGGGATATTGCTGTGTAAGGTGGTGTGGAAACAATTCCACAACTTCAAGTTTAAATAAAAATGGCATAACATTCCACAAGTAAGTCGAAATCATCGTTTGTTTGATAGTTTCTTTCTGGCCAGCGGAGTTCATTGAAGTCTGGACACTGAGAAGTAGTTAGTTAGTCTGTCCCCTTCCTTCAAATTGAACATACAATGTGCTATTCCTTTCTGGCGGAGCACGTGTAGAACTAGTGATGCGCGTTTGATAACTTTGATAAATACCGAATTTACCGATACCACGTGCTTTCGTGCGTACCGAATTTAAGAAATATTTAGAAAACAGATATCGCGCTATATTACCTTTTTTATTTTAAGTATTTTACTTTGAGTAGTTAATCTGTAGTATCTGTAGTTTTATGTAGTTGGTAGTTAGTAGTTATATAGACAAGTAATGAGTATGTTTACCATTACTGGTATTATACATTATAATATGTAATTAAGTAATTGTACTGTACATTTTAAACGCAAGCTTTACAGGGTTCTGCCTTATGAATCGCAGGTGGGCATGATGATGAACCATGTTGAAGATTAAGGGAACTCCGAGTTGGTTTGTGATATATACTGTGTGTGAGGGCTTTTTAGAATCCACTTGGTGAGCAGTTGGGTCAACAGTCACAAGATCACGCTGATGATGAACTTCGAGGAAGTGCAACGGAACTCGGGATTGGTTTGAAATAGGTATATGCTGTGAGGGCTTTTTAGAATCCACTTGGTGAGTAGTAGGGTCTACAGTCACAAGGTAATGAAATGTCAAAAAGGGGCTTAGGAGCCAGTTTTGGCCAGTTCTTATGTACATTTTCAAAGTAGGTACATAGATAAGTACATATTTCATATTGTTACCGATTTAGTAAACAGCAAGTATCATAATTTACGTACAATAAATTACGGTACAATACATACCGGTACCGGTTACATGTATTGAACATTTCCCATCACTACGCATTCACCCGACAGCGCGCGGTCTTTGAAACGACCAATCGCAACGCTGATATTACCCACCCGCCCCGCATGTCTTCCGCATTTTTGGTGACTTCGTTCGCGAACAAAATTAGCAAGATTATTACTCTATCGGAGGTTCTCTGTGATCCGAACCCACCATATTCTGAACATATTTAGTTTAGGTATGCATGGTGGGATATGATCCTGCATACGTAATGCCTTAAGCTAATTGGTTGCTGTAGCTTAGCCAGTGGCTGCAGAATCGATCAATTACTTTTGCATAATTGATTGACAAGACAAATCATACACATAAAGACACATGTAGGTGGCAATTTGGAGATGAAGATTAGAAGAGGACTTAAAGAAGAGTTTATTCCTTTTTACTCTTAGATAATTCAACTCGGATGGAGTAGCCATGTCTGTCATCCGACACAAAAAAAGTCTGCCAATTTTTGAGGACGAGGGGAACGTTAAATGTATGGCTATTCATACGTAACGTACAAATAGCTACGTCAGATAAACGTCAGTCCATACATGTGTATGACAACTGGTCATATGTTTTCGGCAGAGGGGAACAGAGGGGCCTGTCAATGGTGACTCCTGTTGGTTGAATTCTCAAAGTTTTTACTCGACTGTTAAAAGAAAGGAGGGTTATTGTTTCTAGAATGTGGCTTCATTTTGATTAATTCATTCTATAATCTCTGAATCTACTTACAAAGGTGTCAATTATAATATGCTAAACATTCTATTTTAAGGACCGCACCATTAACATCTGGTGATGAAAAGCAAACATTCGTGTTAGGGAGCGCGGAGACAAAAGCCTAATTACTCCATTCAAAATAGTCTAGTTATGTAGTTCACATAAACCGATTATTAATGGGTGTTATGGAAATTCTATGCAATAGATATGAAGCAATTACTAACACATAAACCGATTATTAATCTGTGTTATGAGGAATTCTATTCAAAATATGTGAGGCAATTACTAAAATAATTATATATGTTTTATTTGTATTAGATAATATTTATACCTATGTCACAATTACTTTAGAGCTTGTGTGGTTCTGGTACATCAAAGGTTTAGCTGTAATGGAATACTTATTAGCTCATATTATATTTTTTTATATTTGTGGTACAAGTGTAGAAAGTAAGCAATTTCAAACGTGTGTCTAAATTCGAATTACGAGCAAATAAAGGGTATTTTGTGATAGCCCGAGTTGATAATAGCCGTTCAGCTCAGATATTTTTGCAATTAATTAAAAAATGTTGTGTGCTACAGTGATAAATCTTTTTAACGCCACGCACACGTCAAAATCATTGAGTACATTTATACTAGGACTCGTGTTCGTATCCTGCCCTGCTAGCATGACTTACATTGTCGCGCGACTCTCCATACTTCAGGAGCAACTCGAAGTATGAAGTCGCGCGCGACATCGCATGTTAAGCCGCCATGTTTCATATTAGTACACATTTCTAATACCCGTTTAAAAACTACACGACCACACTACCTCTGAATAAGAAACATGCATATTTTCATATGAATTTGAAGTTAAAATGTTGAATCGTTAACACATTCCGCTCTTGCGCTTGGAAAATGGGTGCAGAGACTGCAGAGCTATAGTGGTTGGACACTTATGTGTAAATTTTTTGCTTTTCCTCTTCGAAATGCTATTACGATGGTACTAAACCTTAGAAAGGGAGATTTCTCTTATTTAATATAATCTGGAATTGTCATTCAAGGCGCGTCGCGGTCATGGTCAAAACGACGCGGGCGCATGCATTATGTACGAACTTAGTGTTATTCCAATCACTTTCCATAGGTTACCTTTTATATTTATAATGTATTTATGTGTCTTGTATTAATATACATTTTCTATTTATTTGAGTATATTATGCTTTTAATTAAGATGTTCGCGTTATTTTTCTCTCTTTCGTTATTACTGCACTACAATTTATTCTAGGTTTTGTACTGCATCTCCTGCTACTTAAAGGTTGTCCGGAAGAGTTAGACCGAGATTTACTTTTGACATTAAATTACTATATAAATTATTACGGATCTCGAGGCAACTTTACACTGGTGACCAAGAAGTCTACGATCATGCATCCGATGTGTATAATACAACTAATCTAAAAGAGGCGTAACTCCATACGTATCACTTACTGAATGAGTCGTTTTAAAGGGATTATCAAGGAGTGAAACTTAGTGTAAGTAGGGCTATAGGAGGATCTAGTAGTTAATACACATCATGAACGAAAATAGCTTGAGACCAGACAATATTCATACAAAATCACGTTCCTCAAGATTTAGATTATGACTTTAGCGTCATATATGGTATTACTAACGCGACAGGTCTCAGCTTCAACCATTCTGTTCGGCACGTTGGATAACTAGACTTATACGTTCACCTAATAGCACTGGGAAACCTGAACTCAAAAGCAGGGGCAAGAGAGGGTAACTAAAGTCTAAACGATATGAATGATACGGCCTTGGCTAGTACCTACCTATCCGATACCTTTTGTAGTTGTCAAAATCCCACTCGTAAAAATAACTGCTGGATTAGGCAGATTAAAGCAGATTGGGACAGGTCCAGCAATCTTACTAGGTACACTCATAATTGACAACCCTAGAAAGTCGCAATACAAAACTGTATGGAGACGTCATGTGACGACGTCAATATGTCAAAATGTTGTCTAACATTGATTTTGTAGGAAAAATAACCTTCGTAATACCGAAAAATTGGATGCAACGGAGTCCTTTTGCGTTAAACGCCATCTAGCCAAGGCCTGAGTTCTGGAGGAACACGATTTTGCATAGACAGTCCTTGTTTCCTTCGTCCTTGATACACATTTAATTTTGCGATGTAGTTATTTACTTACTGATACATATATGAACTGTCTACCTACATTAAATTATACCTACATTACATTCCATGATTCCGCCCTGTGTCGTAAATATTTTTGAATACTCTGCGTACACTTTATGGGCAAAGACTTGAATGTGTGACTTAGCTGTAACAAGTTTTTGCAAAATAAATATAAGAACGAGCTTTTTACGATAAATTGTTTAATGGTTGGATATTGTCCTCATTATTCCAATTTCACACCATGGAACGAATAAACAACCAAGGAAGGGTGTGGTATTTCGTTGGTTCTTGAAAAATATGCAGAATCATACTCCGAAATATATGCAACAGACCACCTCTGTATCCTCAAAATAACGTTTTTGAGTAAGTAACTATTTGTTTATTTGTAAAAGAAATCTTACAGGCTTACAGTTGACACCAAAATAAAGATAAAATACACCAGATAGTTATGGTCTAAGAGCTGGCCACGTCAGATGTGACACAATAATGAGAGCAATGAAACCTGTCTAGTTAGACTGCTTTACCATCCTTATTGCTAGATCCGGGCATCTGGCAGCTTTTAATGGGTGGATGTCAAAGTGACACACCAACAAAGTTTTTAAGTTGGAAAAAAGTAATACCAAAATAGGTAAAAAATTACAAAGTCGTGTAATTTATAGAGGACAGGGCCTATATTTTAGCATAAGATTAAAAACCATTGTCTATTATTACGGAAACAAAAACAGTAGGCGACTAACTAAAAATTGCATTTTACATCATTTGGCACCACTTTCCCCCAACAGAACCTTCTGGATATGATATAACCTAATGAATTACATAATTTCCCATAATATTTAATTAAACCCAGAACTCTAGGATTTGTTTTCTTCAAGTTATTTGCATTCTTTGACCTCCACCACTTTACAGCTGCCAGATGTCCGGATCTAGAAATAAGCATAGTATAGCAAACTAACTACATGGGTTTCGTTGCTCTCATTATTGTGTCATATCTGACGTGGCCAGCTCTCCGTCTATTATATACAATATTAACTATGTTAGTCTGTAAGTTCGCGTATTGGGCCTTAATTGTCTTAAAATACTTAAATGATTTTTGATCGCAGAGTTAGGCGACCTTGTTTGTCAATGCGTGTAGTTGTATGAAAAATAACGAATTGTAATTTATTCATCCCAGACCGCACGCAGCAATCCTGCGTTAAAACCTGTTTTAAAATAAATACAGTCACTTGCCTTTTTGATAACTCGTAACACTTCTCCGTATCTTTTCTATAAAATGTAAATCTTAAAAATTATCAAATATAAAAAACACCGTCACATCATCGAAAATGTGAACAAAGCAAATCATACTTTTGACTTTGACGGAATGTGACAGTATTGTTTACGTTTGAAGTTTAATTTTTTTAAATAAAAAGACTGCAATGTCCTCGAATAGGTTACCTAATATTATAATTATTATAAAGTCTTAGAAAATTTTATCAACCGGAGTGGCCATTGGCAGGCGTTCCCCTCTGCCGAAATACCAGTGAACATATTTATAGTATGGACTGACGTTTACCCGACGTGGCTATTTGTACGTTACGTACGAATAGCCATACATTTGACGTTCCCCTCCACCGCAAAAATCGGCAGACTTTTTTTATAGAAAATGACAGACTTGGCCGCTCCGGTTGTTTGAATTGTCTAAGTATAAATAAAGTAGATGATTTACACAGACGAGTTTCTGATGATACTGATTCGCCTATACACATATTCACTGTATACTATGTGTGTCCACGACCATAATAATATGTATATGTTTGACATGCATCAAGCATCGAATTCAAAAGAAAACATCTGAACAAGCCTTTGTTTCAACACGTATTGTCCAAACAATGTTTAATTAGTTACGATATTGTACGATTCGATTCAGAGAAAGTTGTACCAACTTGTCAGGTGCCCCGCCCGTCCAACACAATAAAATTTAAAACTTAAATAATTCAAAATTCGAACACTCCAGCAATTTTCTCGTTTCGCCGTTTTCAACTGCTAAGCTCATTTGGTTTTTAAGTTGCCAATCAAACTTGAAGTTTAGGAATAGTATGTAAGATCTAGTTTTCAGTGGTTAGTAGTTTTGTAGATCGCATACAAAGATAAACAACGTACTTTTTTGTTTGCGGATTCCTGGTTGTAGTGGCTGTGCATTTTGCTTACCGAGTGCTATTGTTGAAGTAAAGGAGAATTGGGCAGCAGCAGTTGCTCGGGTTAGAGCTCAGCGCTGTGTGGTCCTGCCGTCCTGCCCACCGCTGTATTCTGTTACCCAAGTTTATATGAGCGATGAATATGTCACTTGTAACTAGACGCACTAGCTGCTCTAGCTAACAAGTAAATTGAGTGAAACAGAAAACTGTTATAAAATTATTCTCAGCAATTGAATCTACGATTAAATTGGTCATATTTTAGTAAATAGTATTTCATTTAAATATTTATTTTTACGCTAAATAAGTATTTTCTTAATTCTCTGAATTAAATCAAACACAAAGCATTTCTATTTCAAGCTTAAATAAAAAGCAATAGTTTCATAAAACTTGACTATAATAGCTCATTAATCAGACGTCGAGTGTTTGTTTAAACTTATCAACAAGGGCTCTTTAGAGGAACAGAGGCGGCTCGGATTGAAAGAGGCGGTCGGGTCGGCCGGGTTAGGCGAGCTAGGTGCGCTAGCGAGGTCGGGTTTGATATATACCGATCCCCGAGGGAACTCGAGGCATTCTTATTTTGACCGTCGGATTGTCATTGACTCTGGCTCGCTCGTATAGTGTATAGTGAAAAGGTGAATCGTGAGGTTATTGTCGATAAGGTTGAGTTTGACGCTGTGTAACTACTATGTTGCATTGTGTTGAATTGTCGACTTTATTTTGTTGATAATAAGGTTGAGAGTTCAATAGTGTAGTGTTCAACAGTGCAGTGCAGTGTCTCCGCTACAACTTGTTGGATTTTCAATCGTTTTGTTACGTGTTTTGGTGAGTTTTTCCGCGATTTTGAGCTAGATCAATGGCCAGGTTGCATAGTCAACCTGACTGAATACACTTCATCTATCGGTGAGAATGAAGTTTATTCAGGAATCCTGTAAAGTTTTTAGGACCAGATCTGGAGGGGGGTCTCAGACACTAGGGTTTGCTACACCTCGGTTTTGTCGGCCGAAAGTTTTCTAGCTTAGAGTAGGGCTAGGGTTCTCACACACATTTAAGTAAAATAGAGGTTAGCCTCTAATTTTTTTTGCATACATTAGAATAGGTGAATTGGGGTAGAGTTAGAGTAGAGTCATACACAGGATGGTGGTATTATTTTTAATCAGTGGAGATGGGAAAGGGATAAAGTGTTATATTTTTGTTACCATTTATATAAAATTGGTTTGGTTTACAACTTTATGATCCTTAATAGCAGTAAAATATGGATCAATAAATTCAGTAAAATATGGATGTGATACTGAGACGCGTACATTAAATATGATACTAAGGTAATTAACACATATTTTTTGGGAGAGTTTAGGGGAACAAAATTATTTGAGGACATACTAAATAATTTTGTTACAGGGAGCTAGTGACAGGCGAAGCAGTTCACTAGTGACAATTGAGCTTTTCTACAAGGGGTAAAAAGGGGCAGTTAAGTCATATTTATTAGACGAATGTTCTCAGTATTGCATACATATTTATAAAATATTCAGACGAGTTTCTTGGCGTTTCTTCTTGTCTGAAAGTAGGTTCCGAAACGCTGGTAAATATACATTTTTATTGTGCATAGGAATACCTATTAAAAACAATACAAAACAAAATAGGTATTATAAGGTTAGTTGGCCTGACTCCATCCGTACGTGGCAGTAAGTAGGTATGTTTGTATCCTTTGGTTTTTAATAAAATAATAATTTTGCTTGATTAAAATAAATATTTTCCTTAGCTAGCTAGGTCGGTTAAGGGGTTAAAAAGGAAAATAAAAATACAAACTACAAGGACTTACTACTGTCACGGTAACTGGTCACGGTAGGGTCGGTAGGAGATATTATTAAAAAAAAACAAATATATTTTTGATTTATACTTACCTAAGTAAAATAACTCCGTAAAATAATTATTTTTGCAGTACATTTTAGTAAATTGTATTACTTAATCAAGAAGGTTATTAGGAATAGTAAGGAAATCCAAATCCAATTAGTCTACACATAAAAGACGAAGGGTTACAAGGTTCATAACAGGGTTTTTACTACACGATCACATGGCCAAATTAAATTATTTTCTTAGTTAACAATTAATCCAGGTCGATTTTTATTGAAGCGGTATAAGGTTTAGTTATTGAAAGTTACATTTTTGGTGCCGATAAACCAGGATTAGAATTAGCTTCTTTTTAATTAGTGAAGTAGCCATTATGGCTACATTTTTGCTGCCGTAAGAAAACTGGAATGTGAGCTGATTAGATTTGGATTGTACAATAAACTAAAATAAAATTAATTTCATTTTATATAAATATAAAGATAGTATTTATTAAATAAATAAAATCATTTCCTCCTCTTGGCTTGACTTTTCCGGCGTAGTCTGGAGCATTAACGACTCATCATAATACCTGAAACAAACAAAAAAAACAAAAATAAACACAAAAATTAATTTATCAATAATTGCTAAAATATAAAATAAGTCTTCAATACTTATTACGGCTCTAAAAAGTTAAGGGGCGATAGGTCATAAAATTTACATATATTTGTATACATATACATACACGTATATGTATACATGCACGTATATGTTTATGTATGGACATATACATATATCCATACATACATACATAGTTCTAACTTAATGTAACGAAATTATAGCAAGTGAAAAGTGATTTCAATATTATATAAAAAGTTAATATATATATTTTTTGTTTTGTTGGAAAAAGTCTATCTAAAGTGAAGTGCAGTGACTGTTTAAATAAACAAGTGCGAGTAACAAAGTGAATAAAGTAAATAAGTGAAAATGGAAAGAGTTACGAGGAAACGTACAGCCTCAGCTAAACAAAAGCCTACTCACACAGAGGCTACGCCAGCCATCAAAAAGAGTACAGTTGAACGTTTGGAGCAAAGATCAAAGGTAGCTAGAAGGATAATCAAAAAGAAATCGGATGTAAGACGCGGACTGTTTTATCATCTATTAAAGAGGACGGAACAGAAGATGACCGAAGGTCTTAGCCAATTGCGCAATGAACTGCAAACAGCTATCAGTCCATCCCATGACGAAGCCTTCGAATCTGTCGAAACTACACAGGAGGGTCAAGAAGAACCATTACAGCAGGATGCAGGGCCAAGCGGAGAAAAGGATATGTCCATTGAGGAAAAGAAAACTATCGTATATAACATAAAAAAACACAAACATAGAAAGACCAAAGTTTGGCAAGACAAAAACTCACCCAGTTACGTTCTTAGAAGATTTGGATACGTACATAAAAAAAGTGGCTACAGACACTAATGAAATAGAGAACATCTTAGAATGTATGGAGGGCACCGCTCGAGAGTGGGCAAGGCTTTACAAAGATAGATGGAAGACCCTTGCCGATTTCAAAGCTGACTTCCTCAAATCTTATTGGGGTAATCACGAACAGAACGAGCTAAGGCGTAATATTGTGCATGGAGTATGGGACAAGGCTCTAAATTCGATGCACGACTATTTTGTCAAAATAGTAGGCCAAGCGAAAATGTTGTCTTACACTATCCCGGAAGATCAATTGGTAGCTGATATAATGAGGCATTTTCCCAGATATGTACAGCAGGCGTTCGCTTCTTCTAAAATATCGACCATTTTCGAAACAGCTGATTTCCTACACTCTATGGATAATGTCAATAAACAAGAACCTCGCCACATACCTACTACACCCGGAACTGCAAAACAACCAGACAAGAAAAAAAATTCTACGCAGTATTCAAATTGGCGGAAACCGGAAGCTACTACGGCAGCTATTGTGCAAGATATAGTCATCGAGGATCCGGAAAACTAACTGTGGCTGATGAAAATGTCCCCGGATCAGCTGATAACAAAGATAGGGTCAAAATTCTAAAACTAATGAACAATATGAATTGGAAGCCAGGACAACTATTAGGCAAAAATAATAACGGTTTGCGTGCCCCAATCGAATTAGAAATAGTAAATGGTGATCAAGGAGTAGGATTAGGCTTTAGCTGTATTGAAAAAGTACAAATTATAGGATTACATGATTTGATTAATGTTTTAAAATTAAAAAGTGAACTGATAGAATTTAATGTAGATGAAAAATTTGTTGCATCTGTATTTGAGGAGTTAAAAGAAATACCAGAACCGAATTCGTTCAAGTGCGAAGTCATTATTCGAATGCGAGAATTTGAAATTAGGGCCTTATTAGACACGGGTAGCGATGTAACGTGTATATCTGAAGAATTCTGGGAAGTAGTGAAAAATAAATATCCAGGAATTCCCGTGATGCCAATCAAAACTTTTAATATAAAATCAGCTTCAGGTCACAAAAGCAAAGATATTAAAATCATGGCATTATTACCTATTCGTATTAAAGATCTAGAAATGGAAGTCGGATTTGTAGTAATACCGAACCTAAACTTTCCTTTGATTTTAGGATTTGATTGGCTTAAGGAAAACGTAGTGTCTATTGACCTTAGAAAAGAGAAATGTGGTGTTAATGTAGAACACAATGGGATTAGCACATTTATACCTTTTCACGATAGATATAATACAATAGGATGGGGAGACCAATGTAGCATCGATAGTTCGCAAACACCTCAGGCTCAGGTCATTTGTAAAGTCGGGATACCTCTGTTAGATCATGAGAAAAAGGCGTTGCATACAGTATTATCTAATCATAAAAATTTATTTGATTCGAAATTGGGCCGGGCTAATTGCTATCAACATGTAATAAAAATGGACAAACACGCGCCGGTAGTTAAGAGAAGTTACCCTATACCGTATGCCTATCGCGATAAAATAGAGTCCAAATTACGAGAATTAGAAGACCAGGGAATAATTAGTCGAACGCAAACAGAATACTGTAGTCCTTTAACATTCACCCTAAAGAAAGACGGTACAATAAGAGTCTTATTAGACGCGCGAGAAATAAACAAGTACATGATCGCCGAAACTGAGAAACCTACCTTGCAATTAGATGTGTTAAATTTATTTCACGGAGCTAAATTCATTAGTGTCATAGACCTAAATAATGCGTATTTCCAGATCCCAATATCAGACGAAAGCAGAAAGTATACAGGTTTTAGTTTTAATGGTAAATCTTACGTGTATAATGTGCTGCCTCAGGGTCTCAAAACATCCGTGGGAAGTTTCAGTCGGGCTATGGACAGCATACTCGGTCACGACGTTCGCGAATTCTGCGTCAATTATCTGGACGATTTGGCTATAATTTCCACCGGTACCCTGGAACAGCATTTAGAACATATAAACATAGTGCTGGGGAAATTAGAAAAGGCAGGTTTAACTTGCAATTTAGAGAAATGTAAATTTCTGTGTAAAGAGGTCCATATGCTAGGTTACATAGTATCAACCGATGGAATACGAACTGATCCGGATAAAATTAAGGCTATACAGGATTTTCCAGTACCTAGGAAGATAAAACAACTTAGGGCCTTTCTAGGACTGTGTAATTTTTACCGTAGATTCATACCTAATTACAGTGAAAACATCCAACCTTTGTGTAATTTGTTAAAGAAAAATGTTTTGTGGCACTGGGGTACGGTAGAACAGAATTCTTTTGAGAAAATAAAGAAGACATTTATAGACGTAATAGAACTTCAACATCCCGACTTTAACAAACCTTACTATTTACAAACGGACAGTTCAGGAATAGGATTAGCAGGAGTTCTATACCAACTAGATGACAATGGACAAATGAGAATTCTTGGTTTTCATAGTAAATCGTTGCGAGGAGCGCAATTGAATTATTAGACCTCTGAAAAAGAATTTTATGCAGTAATTAACTGTTTAGAGAAATTTGAAACTTATTTGAGAGGGACAAAGGTCATTATTCAAACAGATCATAAGGCCTTATTGTTTGTTAAAAATTGGAAACTGTATAATGCGCGAGTAATTCGTTGGATCAATTATTTAGAGCAGTTTCAATATGAAGTACAGCACATAAAAGGCAAAGAAAATATTGGTGCAGATGTGCTATCTAGATATCCACCACAATCAGTTTTGTTGCAAGAAGACAAAGTACGATTGCCTGAAATATTTTATACCGAAACTGAGAAAAACAAGGAATTGATAAATAAATTAAGAAAAATAAAAGAATTCCAAAAACAAGATTCTGAAATAGACGAAATTATACAGGGTCTAGAGAATGGAGACAGTAGTGATAAAATCGGTCGAATAATTCAAAGGTGCTCGATACAAAATGGTGTGTTGTATTTCACTCCAGACAATACCCAAAATAAAGTAATATATTTGCCCAGGTCACTAATAACAGATGTCATAAAACAGGTACACTTAGAAATGGGTCATCAGGGAGCTTATAAAATAATAAAATATTTAAAGGATAGATTTTATTTTAGAGGCATTACTAGAGAGGTTAGAAAAATAATCAGGTCTTGTCACACTTGCCAAATGGTGAAAAACGATAATATGAAATATGTAGGACCATGTAAATCAATAGTGTCAAATGATATTGGAGATTTAGTCATGGCGGATCTTTATGGGCCTTTGCCATCAGGACAGTTTGGAATGAATTACATTTTGGTAGTACAAGACTCTTTTAGTAAGTTCATCAAATTATTTGCACTACGTAAGGCAACAGCGTTATCTGTAATAGTTAGCATGAAAAAGTTCTTTAAAATTATTCATCCAAAAGCAGTCCTTACAGACAATGGTTCACAGTTCAGTTCAGCTCAATGGAGAAGATTTATGAATGAACAAGGGGTTAAAACTATATACACTACAGTTAGAAATCCACGCCCTAATACTACGGAACGAGTCAATAGACAGCTCGGTGTCTTATTTAGAACTTATTGCGAAAAACGACATCAAAGCTGGGTGAAAATATTACCGAAAGTAGAAACTTTGTATAATAATACATTCCATGACAGTACCGGATTTACGCCATGTGAGATAATGTATGGACAACCTACACAATTATCGTTTGACAAAGAAATTATCAGTCATATGAAAAAGAACATCGCGGATATAAGGCAAAAAGTCAGAGAAAATTTAAAGAAAGCGGCAGATACAAGACAGGCAAAGTTTAATCAAAGTTTTAGACTGATACAATATCAAATTGGAGATTGGGTTAAAATACGAAAACTAAATAAATCAAACGCTCAACAAAAAATAACCAAAAAGTTTGAATCTATTTACGAAGGTCCTTATGTAATTGCAGCTATTCCCTTTCCAAACGTATATGTTTTGGTAGATCCATACACAAACGTTGTCCGAGGTAAATTCAATACTATACATTTGTCAAGATATTATAAAAGTGATTAGCTGGTTCGGGGAAGCATTAGTTAACATATAGTATTAGTGTTTATGAAAAATATGTTATTCGTTATAGAACTAAGTAAGTATTATATTAATAAGAATGTTAAACATTATTATATACAAATATCTTTATATTCTTAAAATAGACATTAAAATGTACTTACGATGACTTATGTAGAATGTAGATATATAGCGTTGATTTAAATGTAGAATCGCAGCACATTGTACAACAGCTGAAATTAGAAAAAAAATGTTTTCAAATATATGGACATTTTAGTATTGTAGTTTGCTATTTTGGTTCTTATTGTGTATACTTTATATTTCAGTATTAAATTTTTTATTTTATGTTAAAAATATACATATAATCATATTATTGTAAATTAAAAACTAAAAAAATAAAAAGGTAATTTGTTAAAACTTGTAAAATTAGTTTTAAGTTTGTTTTAGAAAAAAAAACAAAAAAAAAAATGGAATAAAAAGGGAAAAAGAGATACGTAGGTTAGAATAGGGTCTTCTAACCTCATCCAGCATACGGGTAGTTCTATGTATGGAAGTAACACTATTCATACATACAAGTCGCATTGAGTTAAAAAAAAAAACTCAACCATACGTAGAGTAGGTAAACATATAATTTGTATAATTTATTTTATTTAATAACATATCTTTATAATGAGTATAAAGGTAAATGTAAAACTTCTAAACCCTTTAAAAATAAAAGAAGCGAAATAAAGGGTTGAACTACCTGATGTTAACCGAAGACGCACTTAGGAGGTAGGGGATTACTTAAAAAAAAAAAAAATTTTTTTTTTGCAAATAGAAATATTGAATTATAATTATTTAATTTTCATTAACAAAAAAAAAACACTGTTGGAATAAATGATTGACTGCATATTAATCTGTATTGTTAAAGTTAGAAAATATTATAACTACATGATAATCATTAAAATCAATGTGTTAGTAGATGGACGTCAAATATAGAAGTGAAATAGCAATTTAATTACCTTTTATTTCGGTTGAAATTCCACGAAGCATATAGCGGAACACGTCTTGGTCCTTGTCACTTGGGATTAACTGAAAAACGGGAAGAAACCAGTTGAAACACAGAACAGTCTCAATATTTTAGCAGTTTATTGACGGCTACCGAAGAGTTTCAGTTTTGCAGACTATTTTTATGATCATATTGATTTGATAGCATTAAACTATTGAAATGTAACTTCAATTTCAAAGTAGAAATAATAAAGGAATCAAGACATGTTTAGATCACTATTACGTAAATAAATTGTAATAAAAAAAAAATGTATAAAAAAAACTAACATAAGAAAATATGAGCAGTATTAACAGTATCTTAGAAGCTGAAAACATGAAGAAGCAAAATTAAATAAAAAAAATATACTCTTTAAATTACACAAAACTAAACAAAATATTAACACGCTTTGAGGTACGCGCTAACCCACTTATTAAACGGGCCTCCTAAAAAATGGTTCACAGGAATTCCTTCCTTTTTACACGTGGTTATCCTTTTGATCAAACATCGCTATTATTACACAGGCAATAGAGTCGAAAGTAAATTATTAGGTCAAGTAGAAGTTACGGTAGAGCTTTCTTATCAATATCAAGTGTGCAAGCTTTCTTATAAACAAAATGAGACGTAAAGTTAGTGTGTTGGTCGAAGTACAGTAAACTATTTTAAGAAAATAATTGTGGTAGATAGACTAGGTAGCAGAAAATGACAATAAAAAAAAAAGTTTAAATTAAATAAATAAATAAATGTTTGCATAAATTAAAACGCGATATCATTAGTTTGATTAAATCAGGTGTAGGTAGATTACAGTGACTATTTAGTAATAAAGATAAAATAGAGTATCATTTACCTTTACTTAAGTGAAGTCGTCCATCAAATTAAACTCGTTGATTGGGTCCTGAAAAATCAAATTTCAATGTTAAGATAATTTTAATAATTGTTGTAAAATACCTATAGGTAACTTTTATCTGAAATTAAAAAACAATATATTTTTTTTTCAATATATATAAATATGCATAAATAGGAAATAAAAAAATAGTACGTACGATAAATTCAGGAGGAGGTTGCTGCACTGTGGGAGACAAATTAAATAAAAGATCTTCCAGAGGCGTGGGAGGAGCTGGGGTCTGTAAAGTAAAGGGATTTGATTAAATTAACAGGTTAAATATTAAAATTAAAATAACAAAATAAAAATTAAAAACAATGTTTAACTTACTGGATCGGGGGACTGGTCATCGTGAGGGGGTTGACCAGCAGGTAATTCAAGATTAATTAGGATGACTCTGCTGTTGTTATGCGAAGAACTGGTACTTTGTTTTTTCTGTAATAATGAAATCTTTTATGGTACTAATAATTTAAAAATCAAATAAGTTAGAAAAAAAAAACAAAAGTGAAAGAGAGTAATATACCTTAAGTCGATATCGGCGGTTTCTAAAATTTTTAATTTTCCTATTTAAGGTTTTTAAATCCAAATCTGGGTGTGTCTTTTGACACAATGTTAATAACTCCTCTTTAGCCTATTTAGTTCTTAATTTGTCCCTAAAGTATAGGTCCTCTGAATCCCAAAGGACAGGGAACTTAATAATAAGTTTGTCAAACCCTGTACACATTTTAAAAAATATACTAAATCAAAACACTGTGAAGTAGGTATGCACCGGGTTTGCTCTTGAAACAACAACTGAAAGCTATGTTTTAAGCTAAGGGGCGCCATCTATGGTCATATAGTCAAAATCTTAAGGGAAATTTTGATTGTTAATGTTGCTAGTAAAGTAAATGGAGTAACCGTACAAACGTATTATTTGGTGTAAACTCAAATATTATTAAAACATATGTGATTAGTTTAAATCTTATGAGGGATTAATTCTTTTAAAGATATTCATTCAAATCTTTACAGTTCGTAATCACTAATTACAAAACATTTTCAGATATTACGATATCTGTGAGTCTGTGGTGTACTCGCCATCAGTAAAAAAAAAAACACTTAAGATAAAAGGATCAGAGTTGCGAGAAACAAAGACAAAAAAAAAGGGTCGAGCCAGGCAGCAAGATTTTATTACCTGCTCTAGAAATGTTATGTTTTAAGGAAGTTTGGATTAATTGTGATTTAGAAAGTTTGTAGTATATTTTTATAGTATGGGTTAAATTGACTACTTTTAAATACAGTGATAATATGAGTTCCCTAAAGAAATAATAATTACTGAAACATATCTTAAATAAAATTATTGTTTGTCTATTGTGGGAAAGATTATTTATTATTTAGTAATGCAAGTGTAAGACAGTAGATCAATAAAAGTTAAAAAAGAAAAGTGTCTGTTAAAATACCATGAAAAAGAAATAGTATTGAATTAAATATAAATTTACATTCAGTTCTGGCAAACAGCTAGACTAATGTAGCACTAACCTGACTGGTAATTGTTTTACTTTTATAAAATTCGTTACAAATGTATTACATATTATTTTTGAACTTACCAATAAATAACACATATCCGACAATTCACTTCACTGATTTTGCACTACTTATCTTCTCAACTCGAGGTAAAATTAAGACTGCGGGGAGCGCTTGTTTGAGAACAAACGCCAAACTATCCCTTCTACTCGACAGAAGCGTTGTCCTTCCATGTGCGTTGGCGCCGCCTCTTTGCGCGGGATTTAAATAACAGTGTTGCCAGTTTTAAAATTGGTAACGTAACGTTATTGAAAACGTTATTAACGGTAATACTTCAATTACAGAAACGTTAAATGATTGTTCAACAATTTATGTATCGTTTAATTATTTGAGTTTATATTTTAAATCACATAGAGATATACAAAAAAAATATATATATATTTTAAATGAAATGGAAACAAAGTTCCCCATATTACTAAAATTAAGCAGATTTCTATATTTTATTGAGTTGATAGTCTTTTATAATGCATTTATCTTTGATTGCATATCAAAGGCCTTGGCTATTTGTAGAAATTGAGCGAAAGGGCAATGAAAGGCAATGAAAGAGCTTAATTATTCACTACGGAGAAATGATGGATATTTGGTGAATCTGAAAGAAGTATGTTTTATTTTTATAAAAATGGATTTTTACAGATAGACAAAAGCCAGATTGCAATCAACCTAAATTTGTTGGTATTTTTTGCAAAATACACAAACTAGTCAACAAATTCTTATCAGTAGGCTAAAATCGTTATACGATTAGACCCATTTTAGAAGGGTAGTTTTTGTTGACTACACACTACACAAGAAGCTAAGAAGCACACATATGATTGGGTATACACACCTCTTACTGAGTGAGATCTTTGACATTAAAACAGATGATGACATGTCAGTAAACATGCATTATCACATTATTATCTGTTATGGATTTATTCACAAATTATTATACAGTTATAAGTTTTTTTTTTAATGAGAGAAAGAGAACTCTACTTAATTTTTAAGAAAATATAAATTTAAGAAAGAATTTGAAATAGAGTAAATAGATAATCAGTAAGACTCATTTTCATATGTATGAGGTTAAAGTGTTTAACAAGTAGTAGATATGGAGAATTATGTTGTATCATAAATAAAATTTAGTTTGGTTTACTTTATTGTTTTTAAAATTCACAATTACAGGCATAACATAGTTTTGACGTATATCTATGTTTTGTATGTAATAATAATATTTTGATACGATGTATCAAAATGTTATGCAAGTTTTAGTTTTCTTGAACACTTCATCTTTAATATGGAAATGAGTCTGAAGTCGAATATCCCATTCATGTATGAGACACGCTCCAAGAAAACTTGATTGGAATAGTTATTTGCTACTAGAATTAGGACCGAATTTTATTTAATGGAGAACGAACATCCCAGTACTTGTACCAAATGTTTTTCTTATTATGCTTAGGGAGGTTTTATTGGTTCACTTATTAACCGGACAATGTGGTTAAGTCGCCGGGTAGAAAGACCCATAGACTAGGGTGCAACCACGAAATCGAGCTAGTAGAGCTTGTTGGCCTCACAACCCAGCACCCTTTATGCAAATGGGAAAATCGTGACGAAAAGATGGTCATTATCCATTAATGAGATTCAGAAGGTCTGAGTTTTGTACTAAATCAATTTCAATCAATAAGTATTGGTTTAAACACACACCATACATCACACGTTTAGAATAATACAGGGGGAAGGGGATAATACCAACAAAAATAGGATCTTCACATCATTTTTATTCTTTTTATTGAAATATAGTGCGAGAATTTTACATGTATGTGTGTAACAATACACTGCAAATTCTCGAAGGGGCGATTGTAACTAGACGCACTAGCTGCTCTAGCTAACAAGTAAATTGAGTGAAACAGAAAACTGTTATAAAATTATTCTCAGCAATTGAATCTACGATTAAATTGGTCATATTTTAGTAAATAGTATTTCATTTAAATATTTATTTTTACGCTAAATAAGTATTTTCTTAATTCTCTGAATTAAATCAAACACAAAGCATTTCTATTTCAAGCTTAAATAAAAAGCAATAGTTTCATAAAACTTGACTATAATAGCTCATTAATCAGACGTCGAGTGTTTGTTTAAACTTATCAACAAGGGCTCTTTAGAGGAACAGAGGCGGCTCGGATTGAAAGAGGCGGTCGGGTCGGCCGGGTTAGGCGAGCTAGGTGCGCTAGCGAGGTCGGGTTTGATATATACCGATCCCCGAGGGAACTCGAGGCATTCTTATTTTGACCGTCGGATTGTCATTGACTCTGGCTCGCTCGTATAGTGTATAGTGAAAAGGTGAATCGTGAGGTTATTGTCGATAAGGTTGAGTTTGACGCTGTGTAACTACTATGTTGCATTGTGTTGAATTGTCGACTTTATTTTGTTGATAATAAGGTTGAGAGTTCAATAGTGTAGTGTTCAACAGTGCAGTGCAGTGTCTCCGCTACAACTTGTTGGATTTTCAATCGTTTTGTTACGTGTTTTGGTGAGTTTTTCCGCGATTTTGAGCTAGATCAATGGCCAGGTTGCATAGTCAACCTGACTGAATACACTTCATCTATCGGTGAGAATGAAGTTTATTCAGGAATCCTGTATAGTTTTTAGGACCAAATCTGGAGGGGGGTCTCAGACACTAGGGTTTGCTACACCTCGGTTTTGTCGGCCGAAAGTTTTCTAGCTTAGAGTAGGGCTAGGGTTCTCACACACATTTAAGTAAAATAGAGGTTAGCCTCTAATTTTTTTTGCATACATTAGAATAGGTGAATTGGGGTAGAGTTAGAGTAGAGTCATACACAGGATGGTGGTATTATTTTTAATCAGTGGAGATGGGAAAGGGATAAAGTGTTATATTTTTGTTACCATTTATATAAAATTGGTTTGGTTTACAACTTTATGATCCTTAATAGCAGTAAAATATGGATCAATAAATTCAGTAAAATATGGATGTGATACTGAGACGCGTACATTAAATATGATACTAAGGTAATTAACACATATTTTTTGGGAGAGTTTAGGGGAACAAAATTATTTGAGGACATACTAAATAATTTTGTTACAGGGAGCTAGTGACAGGCGAAGCAGTTCACTAGTGACAATTGAGCTTTTCTACAAGGGGTAAAAAGGGGCAGTTAAGTCATATTTATTAGACGAATGTTCTCAGTATTGCATACATATTTATAAAATATTCAGACGAGTTTCTTGGCGTTTCTTCTTGTCTGAAAGTAGGTTCCGAAACGCTGGTAAATATACATTTTTATTGTGCATAGGAATACCTATTAAAAACAATACAAAACAAAATAGGTATTATAAGGTTAGTTGGCCTGACTCCATCCGTACGTGGCAGTAAGTAGGTATGTTTGTATCCTTTGGTTTTTAATAAAATAATAATTTTGCTTGATTAAAATAAATATTTTCCTTAGCTAGCTAGGTCGGTTAAGGGGTTAAAAAGGAAAATAAAAATACAAACTACAAGGACTTACTACTGTCACGGTAACTGGTCACGGTAGGGTCGGTAGGAGATATTATTAAAAAAAACAAATATATTTTTGATTTATACTTACCTAAGTAAAATAACTCCGTAAAATAATTATTTTTGCAGTACATTTTAGTAAATTGTATTACTTAATCAAGAAGGTTATTAGGAATAGTAAGGAAATCCAAATCTAATTAGTCTACACATAAAAGACGAAGGGTTACAAGGTTCATAACAGGGTTTTTACTACACGATCACATGGCCAAATTAAATTATTTTCTTAGTTAACAATTAATCCAGGTCGATTTTTATTGAAGCGGTATAAGGTTTAGTTATTGAAAGTTACACACTGATAACCTTCATTATTTTATACGGAGGTTTTTTCTGTTGACATTCACCATTAAAGTAAAGCCTGACCAGAAATATATGATCATGCGCCATGTTGCGAAATTTCATTGGAACTAATTTCTTGCACTGGCAATCATTTTACTTACAGATTGATATGCATGTGTGAGTGCATGTGATAGGCTGTAAGTGTCATTGTCGCGGTTTATTTGAATTATAGTAAAGTGTTGAATATTAAATAATAAAAGACAAAAATATCCCAAAATTATTCATAGTCAAGAGCGAAACATTGTAAATAGTGTATGTAATAAACAGCTGTATATAATACTCTCGGGAAATGGAACTATTTCGCTGTGAAACATTTTCAAATTTACATCAGAGCTGACAGGTAAACAAATCAAGATGTCACTATACCATAGAGAAATAATACGCTCTATGGCTATACTGAACTGTTGCCATATAAATGAGAATAATAGCGCCCTCTTGACAATAATCATATATTTCTGGTCGTTCATTGAAGACTAAAGATCTTTGGGATCTAAATAATAAAGTCTATACAAAGATAAACCCAGAGGGCTAGGGGCTTGACCTAGGGGGCCAAAGGCCAGACCGCAGGGGCTATGAGGCCCTAGATACAGGGGGGGGGGGATCCTCGGGATAAACAGCGGGGCAGGGGCTGGATCTAGACCTTGGGGCCAAGAGGCTCTAGACTTAGGGGGCCAGGGCCAAAACCCCCTAGGAGGCTCTAGAATTAGATATATACGATTTGAAAGAAAACGTGAAGTACGAAGCAGCAGCTGCAGATGCAATAAGACTACCGAAACTTGATGACTAATGTGGACAGTTAGTTGCATGGATTTTGATGCACGATGATTTGAATGCGCTAGACGAAATTGACATTGAAAGATGAATATGAAAATAGAAGAAAGAAAAGGCACATTGTGGACTTAGTTTAAGTTTATATTGGTCTTGCTAGTATTGTTGATAAATAATTGTTAATTAGCTAGCCCCTCGGGCCTCGGCTTAACAGAACGAGAGAAACCTCGTGGACCACGCTTTAGCAAGTTTGGCGCTGCTCCCATACAATTTAAAGTAAAAGCTCAGACGTAAAAGGACGTATATGTGTGATGAGCCCAAGTCTTTATACATGTTTTATATAGGTAATATGCGTCGTCAGTTTGTGGTCCAAGCGGAGAGCTCTATTATATGTATCTACTATGACCAACTTAATTTGAGCTCTCGACTCGCCTGTGAGGTGAGCAATTGTAAATGTAGTTGTGATAACCCTTGTAAAATTAATTCAGGAAAGCTTCAGCTTTATTTAAATGTAACGTTGGCTTGGCTGCCCCCCCTGAGCGTACATTTGTTATTTTTATTATTTGTTGTCCTTTTACATGTTATGAAGCGTGGGCCAGGACTTTGTTGGAATTGCTTTTTGTTTTTACATAGTGCTCTTTGAATGCATGTACGATTCGAGTTTTAGAAACGGTAGAAAAATAGAAATAGAAAAACATTTATGAATGAATGATTTATGCATATCAATAAAGGTTAACAAAGTGCAGTCTTAATTTGTACTTCTTTACTTGCGTTAAGCGGCACCGTTCTTCATTCAAATAATTTACCTACCTAACAAAAAATAAAATAAAAATAAATATTTTAAACAGCACAAAAAGTATTACAATACGTGTTTTTAGACATGAAGTAGTTAAAAATTACAATTCTTTAACAATGTGTATTAGGTTTTCTATATTTCACTAATTTTTGCATTTTAATCAACTAGTGATATTTTTCACATTCACAATATGGTATCATGATAGTTTGCGATTGTATAAGGCAAATACATCCGTTATTAATAATTACACGGAATTATAAGTAATAATATTAGTATAGATTGAATTAAAAAAAAAAGTGTCGCTAACCGTTTTAGGCAATCGACTATCATTGCGACGAGATTCTACACCCGTGTTATGTTTCAAACGCTCGTCGGCCTTTCATATAAATCTGGCTGGGTCAAGCTTATGCGGTCAATGGACGTCGTTTAGCAAGTAAAGGTTATCCATATAGGTATAGGTACCTAAGTGGTACCTAATAATACATCCTCTTGACGAGATACGTGCCATTGCAATTTATGGTATTCGTTATCAAGCGACGGCGGTAAAAGAAAAGTATTAATAAAGTTTTATAGACGAATAAACCTTTCAGCGGCTCGATTGTGATCTTTCTACGCTTAGAATAATAACACCTAGAAAGTTACTGATGTTGAAGTGAAGCCAGTTTTATTATAGACATAGACATAAAAAAAATATTTAACATCACATGGAATTACAATTTTACAGAGAATGCTACAAAACAAAAAAATACTTAAAACTAAGATTTACAAGTACAGAGAATGAATTTTACATGTAGATAAAAAGTAATAATTTATGATGTGAAAAAACTTTTTACAAAAAAAAGATAAACCGACTTCAAAAAGTATAAAATAAATTATTATATTATTTATATGCGTTACAAACTGATATGTTTGAAGTCGGTGCCAAGCCAAAAAGTTACAATACCGGTCAAATCAGCTTCAAGTCTGAAAATTACAAAACAGTTAATATGAATGAGGCGTATTTGGTCAGTGAATTGTTCTTCATACTATAGAACTATTCTAATACGGTATTGACTACACGTTCTCATTCAAGTACAGAAAGAAAGTATAATCATGCGTCTTATGATGTTTCTTAATAAACTTTTTTAATAGTTTTCGGACTAACCATATCTCGAACGGAGCCCGTGCTTCGGTTTGAATTATTTATCCTACTTCATTTAAGGTGTAATATCGAAGTGTAAAGGAATTCAATGGCTAGATTGATCTTTCTATACTCAGACACACCGGGTGTGTGGGACCAACCTTTTCAGTAGAAAAAGGTATATTTCTAATTTTGGATGGAAGGTCAACCATACATGTTTTTTTTTAATTTGCCGTCTTTTTCTGATTATTGACAAAGTAGACGTGTATCAGAGTATATAGACATGGGTACTGTAGTAAAACACGCGAGCTAGTTCAACACTGATTTATTAGAACCACATGTGGGTAGACATCATAATTTACAAATACCTTAAACTTATATACTACATGTCATCCCTTTCGGAAAAAAAACAACGAAAAAAACGTTTTTTACAAAGTAAAAAAAAAAATACTAGTTATTTAAACTACTTATACCTCTAAAAATAAGCCTTATTTCTAATTCACACATTCATGTTTTAAAGTATATTTATAAAATTTTTACAAAGCAAATAAATTTTAATTACCACCACCGACGAGGTATCTGAATGAGAAAAACAATCTTATCAGTTACCTGCAACTTATGCCTTACAATAAAATAAGAGTATTAAAGTTTCCTCAATATGATTACTGAAACTGCCCATGCAAATTGAATTCTTTTGCCTCTAAATTAAGGTTAATTGTAGTTGAAGTTACCTTGGGCAACATTAAATAGGTACAACTAGTTTAACAACGTAGTATTATCAATAAAAGAAATAACCACCTAGTAAGACACATGTTACAGTACTTACGTAAAAAATCTTAACGTGTCGTCTTAAAAATAATTTATAAGTAATTCACGTATTTAATTCACACCTAAGTTTTAAAGACAATTCGTTGATCTTTAAAATATGAATTTATTTTTGCCTTAGTTCTAGATCACGTTAGACAAGCATGAACCATGAGACAGGTCAAGCGTTAACGTGTTACATCAATATCACCAGTGGCGTAACTCCTCCATAACATCCATAGGTTCTGTGGTCCCCACATTGCGACTGATTAATCCTAAGGTTAGGCAACTATCTAACCCCAGTATGTTTTGACAATTCAAGTCACACACGACACACCTTAGCTGGTATTGATTATTTTTATGAGACAATAACAAACTACTCATACCTATAATAGGTGTATTATCTCACACACGCTTAACAAATGGTTTTAAATCGCTTAAGTTGAATCCCAAGTTGAGGTATTCGACCTTTGATATCACATTTAACATAGACCCCGTGTCCAATTTAAATAAAATTTCTTTGTTATTACATTTTACCACCTCTAACCATTCTTTTGGTGATTTTGAGTTGGAGTCCACCTGAATAACATCAACGTAAAACATATCCTCCTCGTCTGAATCGTCAACCGCCACGTCACACACCTGTTCACGTATCACTTTGCGCTGACTACACACTTTAGCAAAATGTCCTCTGTTATCACACACATAACACAGGGCACTGTTTGCTGGGCATCGCTCGTCCTGAGCGCACCACCCTCCACCGCACGCCGCGCAGGGTCGGCGCGAAGGTCCCGGTCCTGGCGCCCGCCTGCCGCGCTGGGCGCTCTCGCGTCGCAGTCCTTCGGCGCCCGCACGCGTTCCATAACCACCTCCTCGTGTAGTCGGTTCCCACACTGCATCGACTCGAACATTTTTTGACCCACCATCTATATAATGACTTTTCTCGTGAGACATCTCCGCCGCTTGACAAATTTGTACCGCCTTTTCTAACGTTAAACCATCAGTGCGAAACAATCTGTCACGTATAACGTTATCACTTATTCCACATACAATTCTGTCGCGGATTAAGCTGTCGGCCAAAGTACCGAATTCGCAAGTCTGACTTAACACTCTCAAAGCTGTAACCCACTGATCAATATTTTCACCCTCCTCCTGGTTTCTTATAAAAAACTTATAACGGGACACAGTTATATTCGGCTTTGTTCCGAAGTGTTCATCGAATTTTTTCAGTAAGAATTCGATGTTCTCACTCTGCTTCTCGCTCAACGAAAACGCAGTATAAACTTCGTAGCCGGCTGGTCCAATGAGGTTGACTAGCAAACTGGCCTGGATATCGGCAGCCTCCTTGCTGACTCCGGAGGCCTTCAGAAACAACATGAATTGTTTTTTCCACTTGCGCCACGCCTCAGCCCGCGTGGCCGGCCCGCCTTCCAAAACCAATTCCACCGGGGGACGCGCGTGTTCCATGGTATTATATTATTCCAATCACCAACTAACGTAAAACCTACAGAAATAACTCAGAACTATACTGATTACATCCAATTTTAAATTAATTAGCGAGCACCGCTGTCACCATGTAGTAAAACACGCGAGCTAGTTCAACACTGATTTATTAGAACCACATGTGGGTAGACATCATAATTTACAAATACCTTAAACTTATATACTACAGGTACCACATTTCATCAAAATTGGATTAGTGGTTTAGACGTGAAAATGTAACAGATAGATTCACATTCACCTTTGCAATGTAAGTAGGTATCGATATGTTTTGTGATTTTCAGACTTGAAGCTGATTTGACCGGTATTATAACTTTTTGGTTTGGCACCGACTTCAAACATATCAGTTTGTAACGCATATAAATAATATAATAATTTATTTTATACTTTTTGAAATCGGTTTATCATTTTTTTGTAAAAAGTTTTTATTTTTCCATTTTGAGTGGTTATATAATTATCATAATCGGACAACGGATCTCGCAATAATCGGTTAAGATATATAACAAAAAGTTCATAATACCTACTCAATGTAAGGAAAGTTCCACATATCATATGTGGTCTTCATCATAAGGTCCACTCCATGAAATTAGTGGTTTTCGAGAGGAAATGCTTGAGTTGCTTAAAAAAACAACCAAATCACCATACATGTGCCTTTAAAAATTGAGGAGATCCCTCAATTCCTCATGGATCCCATCATCAGAACAGCACCAGATTAATGTGGAACTGTCTAAGAGGAAGTTCCTTTCAAACAAAAAAGAATTCCTCAAATCGGACTACGGGTGTCGGAGTAATCGCTGAACATCCTACATAAAAAAAAATCATCATCATTATCATCAAAACAACCATCATCATGAGGTGCACATCATCAAATTGGTGGTTGCTTAAGAAAACACCCAAATCACCATACATATGCCGTTATAAATTGAGGAGTTCCCTCAATTCCTCATAGATCCCATCATCAGAACAGCACCAGATTAATATGGGACCACCTTGGAAGTATATCCTTTCAAACAAAAAAAGAATTATTCAAATCGGACCACGCGTCTCGGAGTAATCGGTGAACATACATAAAAAAAAAGCCCAAACCGAATACAGAACCTCCTCCTTCTATGAAATTGAAGTCGATTAAAAAGGAGCTTGCCTCAGCATGATATTGTAGCGAGCTGTGTCATTATTTTGTTATTTGTATTATGTCATTAATCATTATGAAAAGGTTTACAGGCATAGGGTTAACGGCCTCCTAGCCCAGTCGGTAGTGACACTGCCTACGAAGCAGGAGGTCCCGGGTTCGAATCCTGGTAAGGGCATTTATTTGTGTATTTATCACAGATATTTGTACCTGAGGTATGGATGTTTTCTATGTATTTAAGTATTTATCAATATCTATCTATTATATATATCGTCGTCTAGCACCCACAACACAAGCCTTATTGAGCTTACTGTGGGACTAGGTCGGTTTGTGTAAGATTGTCCTATAATATTTATTTATTTATTTATACATACATGCACTCTTTCTCGATTTATGTTATAGCGCAAAAGAATTGAGGTGATCGAATTTTAGCTTCACTTGTCAAGTAGGGTAAGTAGACATTTTGAAACCAGGTTTCTTAGGCTTTATAATTTTAAGTTTTCTATGCTCATTAAAGCATTTATCTACACCAATATCATAAATCCTCTATTCCGCGTTCGGAAACCGTATGTAATTACCACCATTATTGCAACCAGTAACGTAATATCTCTGACAGTGTGGTAAAAACGTATGAAAATTCATAACCCACGGTAACGTTACGAAGATCCGCGCTCTCCCCGAGCGCCGGCACGCACCTGCGCGACCGCCGACACAATCGAGTTGGTCATGGCGGTGCAATGGCGGTCATTCTACTGGTTTCCGAACACATCATTTAGGATTTATAATATGTGTGTAGATAAAGCAATGTATGCAACTGTACGTAATTAGGCCTTAAAACACTCGTGTGATCTTATTATGAAATTCGCCTGTGGCTCGTTACATAAAACCACACTCGTATTTTAAGGACCCTTATTACGTAACAGTTACATTAACTACTATTATAACACTGACGCCGCAACCGCATGCGGCGACGGTGTGCAAGCTTGACAACGCTATACACACGCAGACCGCTATCTCGCTCGCGCACCGGTGCCGCATGCGGAAACCGCAGTACTGTGAAAGAGGCCTTAATGCCTCATGAAATGGATGAACTTGGAATCATAGCTTTAATCTTTACGTATGTCCTTTATACGAGTGTATTGCTGATTCCTACAGTCCTCACTACTTTCCCATATAAATGTGCGTGTGTCAGAGATCGATGAAAATTTTACATTTCATGCAAATACTGTTACAATCTAATCAAGAAAAAAAATAAACAAAAAAATGTGGGATTCAATTAAATTACTTTTGAACAACAATAAAATTTATATTAAGTTTATTGAAACTCAATATACAGGATGATTCAAATCGGTGATCAGGAACCAATTTTTCTATTCAGTTATCGATACTGAACAGCTTTTACTATGGGACCAACGCCGAAATCGCGAAAAACTTTTTGGCTGTTTCAAATACTTCGGCCGATCAGGTGTTGTCATTTTCTACGGGGAAGCCAAAAACTTTCACCAGGATCCCATCATCAGATCCTGACCTGCTGACAATGGGACCAACTGTCAAGTTACCCTTAAAAAAATTCCAAATCGGTCCAGCCGTCTTCGAATATTGCAATATACATAAAATAAAAATAGCAAAAACAAAGATTCCGACGACGACCTCCTCCTTCTAAATGTATAGTTGGAATTTTTAAGCTCTTTGAAGCTAAAGATCCGAACATCTAAAAAATATCTTACCGTAGTTATCAAAATATTATTTTATCTTCAATTAGAACGTTTCTCGTACCATTTTTACATCCTTATTTACTCGACAAACAAAATTAAGCTTTCTTTGAATAAGTATTGCTAAAATGAATTTATCATTGTCAATACCTTCGCAAATTTATCATTCCGCTCGAACAAATGCGAGAAGCGAAATTTAAATTCATCTCAAAATAAATCAAGCAAAGCAATTTAATTAATAAATCACTTGCTTCCAGAGAATACGGGGTATTTCAAGATGTTTCGTGGTTTATGGTCACTTTGTAATGGTTAATTTAATGTAAAACGAGGACTGAATTTGTGGATATTGTTTTGTTTAATTAGGACGCTATTTAAACACGCCAGAACACTATTATTAGGAGGTCGAAACCCATACCCACAGATTAAAATAGATGTCAACCGTCTTTTGTTATGCAGTCATAATTATATACAAGTATCCTATCCAAGATGTATATAGATTTGATATATGAACAAACATCCATACTAATATTATAAATGCGAAAGTGTGTCTGTCTGTTTGTCTGTTACCTCTTCGCGCTTAAACCGCTGAACCGATGAAGATGTAACTTGTTAGAAAGATAGTTTGAGTCCCGGGCAAGGACATATGATAGTTTTTATCCCTATAATCATTCCTTAAGCCCCCCCCCCCCCCGAGCCCCCCTCATACGCTTGTCACTCAGTTAACTTTATCAATACTCGTTTTGCTCCCGTCTTAAACATTTAACCTAACCATTGGTATGAATAGAAATCGATTAGTGTGGCTTTTCTTTGTGCGGGGGGCTACGCCCCCCGAGCCCCCCTTTTACCTCCTGATATGTAGTAAACTCTGTCAATATTCTTTTTCTCCCGTCTTAAGCATTCAACCTAACTATTTTTGGTATGAATTAGAGTCTTACTGTTGAAATATTACCCAAATATTTGGCGGGAAATTCAAAAAATCATAGGCTGGTCACACCTTGTGTAGCAGGAATAATAGTTTTGATACTAGAAAATACTTTTGACTTCTGTGCACACGTAAGGTAGGTAGGTAGGTAGGTTTAGGTAAACAGACAGAAGTCAACGAAGTAAACAAGCTTCACATGGTGTTAGAAAGATCTTTAACCGACTGCAACAAGAGAAATACATTCAGAAAATAAATTCCCAAAACATGCTCAGAAGCAAGTAAAAAAAATCTAATAACTATGTACTTGAGTGCCCTATTCACTTGTTTTAAGGGATGGTTTTAGTTGGTTTACGTACTGTATAGACATGTTTCGCGAAAATATTTTTATTTATATTTTTACATAAAATTACTACTGACCAGTCAGTCCACAGATTTCTCCTAAATATTGGTTTTCAGTAAGTAACTTCTGACGTTCAAATGTTTTGATTGTATTGGTATTTTCCAGAACTTCTAGTTTATCCGTTTCTTTACACACTTTACACGTTTATGAGATTCAGGTATTAATAAATTCACGTACTTAATCAAAGTTATAGGCAAATGTTAGAACTAGTACTTAAAGTATCAAAATATTAATAGAGCTCCAACCTACAAAATCGTTGACGGCTTGTAAACATTGCAGTTTTTCGTTATACAACACGCTTTACGCCAACTTCGTACATCGTCGTAATTATTTACGTGCCTAAATAATAGTTTGCGGACCACTCGGTACAGTTATTATAAATATTATTTAAAATAAACCCCTTATAAACCGTGAACAATTTGAAATAATGACATAAATTGACAACAGGCTTTTAGCTTTTTTTTATATCATAGACAATTGGTGATACAACAAGGAAATATCTGTCAACAATATTTGGCTAGTCAGACTCTAGTAGCAACTGAAGAACAAATCAAATTATTTTTAATAAATATTTTGATTTGTTTATTTTAAGTAGACATACTACTAAATAAATCATAAACTTATATAGATGTCATATACAAAGGAAAAAGTGAACTATGCCTCCGGTGCCCAGGGCTGAGATCGAACCAGCGTCTTCTAGCCTAGTAAACTCTGTCAAAATTTTTTTTCTCTCATCTTAAACATTCAAAGTAACCATTTTTGGTATGAATTAATATCGTTCAGTGTTTCTTTGTTGGTGCGGGGGGCTCCGCCCCACGAGCCCCCCTCTTACACTTGTCCCTCAGTTAACTTAATCGATACTCGTTTGGCTCCTGTCTTCAACATTTAACCTAACCATTTATGGTATGAATACAAATCTATTGGTGTGTCTTTTCTTTGTGCGGGGGGGGGGGGGGTTCCGCCCCCCGAGTCCCCATTTTACCTCCTGGCATGTAGTAAACTCTGTCAACATTCTTTTTCTCCCGTCTCAAACATTCAACCAAACCATTTTTGTTATGAATTAATATCGTTTAGTGTATTTTTCCTTTGTGCCGGGGGCTCCGCCCGCCGAGCCCCCTTCTTGCAATTGTCACTCAGTTAACTTTATCGATACTCGTTTTGCTCCCGTCTTAAACATTCAACCTAACCATTTATGGTATGAATATAAATCAATTAGTATGTCTTTTCTTTGTGCGGGGGGCTCCGCCCCTCGAGCCCCCCTTTTACCTCCTGACATGTAGTAAACTCTGTCAATATTCTTTTTCTCCCGTCTTAAACATTCAACCTAACCATTTTTGGTATGAATTGATAGCAACTAAAGAATTTATATTAAGTAGACACACTACTATATAAATCATAAACTTATATATATATATATGTCATATACAAAGAAAAAAGTGACCTAGGCCTCCGGTGCCCAGGGCTGGGATCGAACCAGCGTCTTCTAGCCTAGTAAACTCTGTCAACATTCTTTTTCTCTCATCTTAAACATTCAACCTAACCATTTTTGCTATGAATTAATATCGTTCAGTGTATTTTTTCTTTGTGCGGGGGGCTCCGCCCGCCGAGCCCCCTTCTTACACTTGTCACTCAGTTAACTTTTTCGATACTCGTTTTGCTCCTGTCTTCAACATTTAACCTAACCATTTATGGTATGAATACAAATCTATTGGTGTGTCTTTTCTTGGTGCCCCCCACATGCATTTACCACGCAGTTAACTTTATTGATACTCGTTTTGCTCCCGTCTTAAACATTTAAGACGATTGTCGCCGGAGTGTCCTTGAGCGTTTGGGCGCTCTCTACCCGCGCCACCCGCGTACCCTTCTCATTGCGATCGTGCGTGAATTCCCCGCGATGCACCGCAATAATGTTCAAAGAATATGACTTTATTCAGAGGCGCGCGGGCAGATTTATAATAATCATACCTAATCCTTTTGTGGATGTTTTGTGATTTGAATACTGTGATTAAGTACTATAGTGACATTTTTTAGGAATGCTACTAAATAAGATAAGTAATAACGATCTCGATTAGTAGATTTTTATGTAAAAAAATGAAAACCTAGATTTTGAATTTGAAGTACAGTGAGCGACAAAATATTTATGAATTTACGAAATATGGTTAAAAATATTCCGCATATCAGAAAAAAATAACAAAATACTGACTACTACAGCAAAAAAAACTGAATGCACATCAAAGCGGTGTTTTCATGTGAATTTGGATTTTTTTTGCTGTGCAAGTGAGCTTAATAGATGGTTATTTTTTTGTTGCGATTTTAAATATTAACCGTAAAAATTCACTTAATTACGATAAATTAACAAAACTAAGCCTGTTGCGAGTTGCGAATAGTAAAAATGCACATGTAAGGAGCGGTATTTGTGCACGAAATCGTCATACAAATGAGAGCTGTAAGCCCATTAAATTTAAATCTTTAAAATATAACACAGCGCAAACACTTCTTAGGGTTCCATTGCCAAAATGGTAAAAACGGAACCCTTAAAAGTTTTTTGAAACATGTCCGTCTGTCCGTCCGTATGTCACAGCCATTTTTATTATAAAACATATATTACTGAAATTTTATCTAGAGGTGTGTTTCATTCATGTGCCGATACTTAGTTTTCTGGCTAAATTGCTAAAAAAATCTTTTAGGTGAGGCACTCCATACATACATATGCCAAACTAAATGTCAAAAATATTTTTTTTGTAAATATGAACATGTTGTACGATACGGCTTTAAAAATATCTTATATATATATATATAGAGTATTTTTAAAACTTTTTTATTAAGTCAATATTTTCAGAAATAATTGCTTCGAAAGTCTAAATCCCATCCCATCTAACTTTTAATCCGCAAGTCTAAAAAATATGAAAAAATACCAAGAAGGCTTAGTACTTAATTTTCTACGAAAATTATTTCACATATTATCGGTTCATCCGTTTTTGAGTTATATCCAAGAAACTACTTTCTACGGAACCCTACATTATACATGGTCCGATACAAACTTGGCCGGTCTTTTAAAGATATTTGATAGGTAGTATTAACCCTTAGTAGTAATTTATTTTTTCACTTGTGTTGATAATTAGTATAAAATTTGTATTTATTTGCATTTCACCGACACAGTAAAGTTTTTTTTAGGGTAGTCAACGCGCATGTGAATCTTCTGGGGTTGCAGGCGTCCATAGGCTTTATAACTGCTTTCAATCAGGCGGGTCGTATGCTTGTTTGCCAGCGTCGTGGTATATAAAAAAGCTTTTTTTCCTTTATTCTTACATACATTGAACTCTTAAATATCAGCAATTTTTTATTAGATCCTCAATCAGGCTTTGCTCAGTGATAGTTAGTAGACTGAAATTTGGTATGAGTAATTATGTGTTTTAATTACGCCTACAAAGTGGTAAAACAATAAGTATCTAAAACCCATTGTTGGATAGGTCTTTCAAGAAGAATATGCCTTAAACAACTTTTGGATAAAACGAATACTTTCGTAAATAATAGCTTCGAAAGTTAAAATGCTCTTTGATTTTTGAACCGTGGGTCCAAAAAATTTGGAAAAATTCCTGGAAGTGAGGTCATTGAAATACTTATCACGTATTTTCAATAAAAACTATATGGAATAAAATCGGTTGAGCCGTTTTTGAGTTATGCCTATAGTAAAATAACGTAAGTGCCACAAAATATTTCTTTATAGACTACCTTTTGAATGGATGTATTGTAACAGGCCGGCAACTACGGATCCCTACACTGAGCATAGCCCGATATTCTCTTGGCCGGTTTATCTGCAATCCTTTGCAATTTACTTCGCAATTTCTAGATTTGAGAAATTAGTATAAAGTATAACATTAAAGATTGTGTTTAATCTTAAAATAAAACGCATATTACATTCGTTTAGAACACGGTATTCTTAAATAAATATGTTTAAATAAATACGGTTCTTTGGAGTTTTTTATTAAATTAATTATTAGTCTATTGTATTGCAGTACTAGCAGATTTCCGCAACTCGACGACTAATGCCTATTTTGCGTAATGCATGCGTCTACTAAAACATAATAATTTTAGTTTACTTACATGACCAAATTTGTTTTCAGAGCAATGTGAGATTCATGATTTTTGTTTTTTCTCCATTTTTATTTCATTTGTTTTTTATTTGTATTATAATCTAAATAAAATACACTTTTATACGAACGTACATAAACATGCATACGAGTACATTATCTTAAAAGATAAAACGTCTATACATTATTGATTCCGGGAAGATACGTAATATCCGCACCGCATGAACCCTCTGCAGTTATTTAGTCTTTAGGCACAGTAAGTCCGATATTATTGCTCACGGGCCAAGCACAAGTATATGTAGTACAAGGGAAGCACGGAGCGACGAGTGACACAGCCTCCTCGTCTCAAAGCTAGCTCACGACTGCCAGCAACGCCGTTTTCGAGCTAATAACGCACGAAATGTGGAATTATGATCAAGTTGTTTAAGAAAATTTAATCAAATATCCTACGTTGAGTTTGTAGTTGTCGCGACGGTTACGATCTGGACCGTCAGGTCAGGGTGTCCGGATCAGATCGTGTCGCGAACCATTTCCACATAGTATCACTTTCCATATTTGTAGAGTGGTTTTAGACAGGTTTTAGAACGTCGCCGAGACGACAGCTCACCTGTCATCGGACCGAACTGTCAGGGGAGCTTCCCACGCTTGAACGTTGTTGTGTATTTGACTTATCGAATCCAAGACTCTGTAATTTTGCTGTTAATAGTAGGGTGGATAAAGAAATAGCAAACATTCGTATTGCCGTTGACCTGGTAATTTTGTTGTGCGACATGGTGAGGGTTGGTTGACTCCCTACGAGAGCAGGGGGGATGTGTGAGAGTCCGTGTCGCATGGATGGTGGCCACATTAGCTGGTTTACCGAAAGTTAAGTGTTTACAGTTATAGTATACGTAATGATTGTGATGTTTCTCTTTACCTTAAATGTCTCGGTCATCTAAGTATAATCCTAACAATAGTTACGATTGCTACGAAGGTGATATATGTTTCCTCCCTTGAATTATTCCCCGCGCGGGCCCGGACCACAGTCTCACGGTGGACAGTGCCCCTTAGTCTATGCGCTTAGTAACGTGCGTGGAGCACAGGCGATGCACGCCCATCGGCGGGTGAAGTGACCGCTCTCTTAGGGACCCCTTGTTGGATAGGGGAAGTGCGCAGGGGCAAGGGCTGCCCATCTGCGGGTATGGTAGCCGCCCCCGTAGTCTATTGCGCACGGGCGATTTGTGTAGTACCCCGGGGTCAGGCAGCGTGGGGGTAGGTGTAAATCCTCCACAGGCCCAACAGTGGAGAGTCAAGTACTCCTAACGCCCTAGCGAAGGCAGGTGGGTCTTCGGGTTAGATGCGCGGGCGCGGCCTATCACCAGGGGGTAGGTGCTCTATAGTCTATGCGCATAATGGAGGCTTACCCTCCAGTAGTAGAGAGTGCACGAGTAAGGATCGGTCGTATCTTAGGTAGGTACGACCTCGCTCTTAGTAGAGGTGCACAGGGTTCTTCCCCGGCACTTGCTGGTTTGGACGGACCCCTTCAATAAGCTTGTTAGGCGTAATCAACTGTGTTGAGGGAAGGTGTGGCCTACCCTACGGACGAGGATAGGAAGGTCCATATGACGATCCGTAAGAGACGTTAGGAGCACGCAACCCACTGACATACTATTTTTAGCTGACCATTATTAAATCCATAACCTGTACTAGACTGAAGGCACTTAACGACATATAAGTCAGGGTGTTTATTCACCCACAGATCGAGCATATGAGGCGAGCCGTGCGAAGCAGATAATTAGGCGAGACTGCGGATATGAGGTTAGGAACCAATTTTACCTCACACACTATTGGTCTATTGTCGCGACGTCCTCGATATTTACCGCGGTCTATAAGTTCCTGAAGTTACCTACATTTAGTTTGTTAGCAGATATGCTATATGTAAAGAGGACGGCGCGACAAAATGGTGAAGGTGAAGCAGTGCTGGGATAATTGGATCCGTACCATATTTATGGTAGTTCGTATTAGAGACAATGTTATTTGCACAATTTTCAATTTACAAGTTCGGTTAAATTTCGGACCATAAAGAATTATTTAATATATATACATTAAATAAATAAATAAATAAATATTATATAGGACAATCTTACACAAATCGACCCAGGCCCACCCACGGTAAGCTCAATAAGGCTTGTGTTATGGGTACTAGACGACGATATATATAATAAATAAATATGGATAAATACTTAAATACATAGAAAACATCCATAACTCAGATCTCAGAGTAACAAATATCTGTGATAAACACACAAATAAATGCCCTGACCAGGATTCGAACCCGGGACCTCCTGCTTCGTAGGCAGGGTCACTACCAACTAGGCTAGGAGGCCGTTGACATTAGAACATAGTCATAATAATTTAAGGCACTTATACCACACGTTACCAATCCATATTATTACCAAAAGTAATGAAAATATGTATGAATTGAAATAAAATAAAATGTTTTAGCAAATATTACATTATATAAAATTACTAAGTACATCAGTTTACCTATTCAAGCGACCCGCGAATTATTTCCAATTTTCTACCAAAGCCTTCGAGTGGTAGTTCGAAGAACGGCTTGAATCTTGATTCTTAAATAAATTGCACTGGCCGTTTAGTCGTACATATCGGGTGCAAGTCGATAGTTGAGTGAGGATAAGGTTGTTTGAGTTTTGAAGAAAGAAATTAGAAATTAAATGCAAGACAAATCTCTTAGTTAAAACGTTAGACTCAATACCTACGTTTGTTAGCACTAACGAGACCAACGGGCTCAAACAAACTGTGACTTAACAATTCAGGTTGTATTGACCAGACCTAGGTTTCGACCGCGAGTCCGTGAGTAGTATAACTTGACCTCCATGTTCTTAGTAGGCGAGCTTATTCGGTAGTCTTGTTAAGAGTCCGGTTTTTCGGTTTTCTGTTTCATTAATAAATCAAGCTACAAGTTTGCACAAAAATGCGTCCTCACTAAACAAGCTTTGCAAGAATTGAGTTTTCGGGTATTAAATAATAACTTAATAACATATATGGATGAAAATATTTTTGTGCAATTACAAGACTTCAAACTATCTTATCAAATGTAATTCATGTGCGTTATTTCATTATTAGCGATGTTCGTTTTAAATCGTTACGGGACTTTTAATGCTTACTCTGATAGACTTTGGCGAAGCGCTCGGTCGGTTCTTTGTGAATGGCAGTTTATTTGAAGTGATGGCTGTCTAGGGACGTCATCGCGTAGATAGTGCGCCTTTTACGCTGCAACCTTTTTCGTGCAGATTGAGATTCTCGATATCATATGAGTTCGATAATTAAAACATGTAATTATATATATATAGTTACATAAGCATCTTTATACTTATAAAGTCGAGTTTAATTTGAGTTTATCCTCCTGACTACACGCGTCTTACACGTTGTAAGCAGCTCAACAGTGAAGTCGTGACTCTTTAGTCTTCGTCCATTTGACAAAGTTACATTTAATCTTGGAATTTGAGGATTAGATACATATATTGCTTTATTGTTTGGTGCGAATTAATACCTACCGAGACAACTGAGGAATTTTCTTATATGTTTAAATTCAGTTTTGGTTTTAATAAAAAAAAATTTTTTTTATTCTAGTTGAACCATAATATAATACGTTTTCTTTTTTGACTTTACTAATATGAAGTGAATGATTGACTAAGGGAAACACATATGAAATAAAACAACAGGATGATGTTAATGGGTTATGTTCGTAAGGCTTAAATACTTACGACCGAACAGATAACCCATATGAAGTAGCAATTGATTTTAAGGAAAATGTAACGTGTAGAATATTAATTTTCTTTAGAATATGTTTCCGGTGAATACCTTAAGTGTTGATAAGGGTAATAATAATAATGAAAGAGCATGCCACGAATGACAGTTATACAGAGTTGTCCTAACGTTTACTGCTTGAACCTTTGACCAAACACAACGTGCCAATAAAATTGGACCACATACAAATGCATAAGCAGTATGTAAATAGTAGGAGGCTAGCACACCGCGCAACATAAAGTTTATTTATATGGTATTTTCAACAGTTCACTCGTAGTTAAGATGCCCTCTGTATTGTGTGAAATAAAATTGTACGTGACAACAAATTTCTATGAAATAATAGGAGTATATTTACTTCAAGCACAGTTCTAGGATAGTAAGATGGATTGACAACGATCAAAAGTGCGACGAGAAATGAAATGCAAGATTCAAATGGGTATAAAAAGACAATAAGAACACACTTTAACTTTATGAACGTAATGACATAATGATGATACAACATTTATTTATTTATTATAATTCATTCGAAACTATAACAGACATAGACATATATCGAAAAGTTATCGATACATGTCCCTACGATATTTTATCAAACCCTAGCGTAGAATAACAATTTCGATTTTTACACAAAATAATCTTTAATATTAACTAATATGATAAAATATGGGTTCAAAGACATCGATCGGAATATCATATTTACCTGTGAAACTAATGATTGCCTGGGTTTTTCTTGTAAGTAGTTGTGCAATCCGGGACGCAACACGACACCATTCTTCTTTTTTATTCTAAGTGACTTAACACCGGAATATATTATATTTTTTTACGATTAAATATTAGCTCTCACGACGCGGGTGTTTGAGTGTAAAGAGGGACGTCAAAGGTTGTCCTGCTTGGAGAATGATCGTGTATCTTTTTCGCACTCGCGGAATGTTCATATACGTGTTGGTTTCTCTTTTGCGCACTTCATTTGTCTTTAGCGCAAGCGCCATTTTAGGTCTGTAACTTCAAGGAACAAAAATATGTACCTGCGTGAGGTACAAGAATTTTGTTGAAATTCTGTATCGACTATGACAATTACCGTAATTAAATAGGTACATCCAACTCCACTTTACACGGATTTAACTAACATGTGATGAATAATAAAGTGATGTACAAAGGGTCGTTACTGGAGGGTACCTACTTACCTGACTTCTTGGAGTACTCGGTTGCTGTATAATTTGTAGAGTAATTATCATCCACACTACTCTTAATATTTATGGTGTACGGGGGTGAATTATAGATAAAACGTTTATTAATTGTATGCGTGCATTGTTATGAGAAAGGGGTAATGGTTGTCATATTATGTGCTAGATACGGTTTCGGCCGAATATAGATAAATAACGTCTTTGTTCAGCTGTTAATAGAAAAGTGTTCATGTTTTGATCGAATGCCGTATAGATGGCAGCATCATGTGCCACCTTTGGGTAACACTGTCATACCGACCGCGTTGATACATCCATTCGCGACGTAATCTTAAACTAAGTATCTACTTAGTCGCTTTAAACTCATGTGTTTAATAATTAAATTAAATTTCTTTAATTACCATACAACATAAGGTCCACCAATTGTTAGTATTGTACTGAATTGCTATATTAGTTAGGTACCTAATAATTAAAACACAAAGGGGATTTGGTCCTCTGACCCCTTTGCCACAACAGAGGACACTCTAGCTTGTTAGCTATCATGCTCAAGAGGCCGTTGCTACTACCGCGCATGCCGTCTGGGTCTAGCGGTGAATTCTTGAAAATTTCTTGAGAAAGACAACGATGGAAGAGTCAAAGTGTAAGCATGTTCTAAAAGTGCGATGCGACGGTGGCGGTAATGATCGTGATATGATTTAGAACAAGTCGTTGTTGAAAAATTATTGCGTGATCGAAAATAGTAATTGATCTTTTAATGGTACGATAAAAGTCTATTATTAGTGATAGTCAACCCGTCATTCCTGGTCGTATTTGATTGAGACTTTCTTGAGCATATACCGTGATTGTTCGAACAATTGTGTTAGCGAAGTGAAATACGTTTTAAACTGAAATGAAATCGAAACGAGTAATTGTTTTCCAACACATCTTTATAATAATAAATAAACTAAAATTGATTGTGACATACAATGTGGCCTACGCAATGCTCCGATGACAGATAGAATAACAGTCTAGGTACTGGTAGCGCACCTTCGAAGGTTCGAAATTCGGGGAGTTGTCGGACGAGCTCAACGATAGACTTAACAGCGCGTGCTTTAATTACCTACGTGCTTGGTGTATTCCAAAATAATCATAGTCAAGATATTGCATCGTCGTCGTCGTGGTTTACTATGATTTACAGGTAAATTTCGCGTGAGGCGTTGAGAACACCGATATCATTAGTATCATTACAGTGATATACGACCATTCGAATTATAGGGCTTGCCAGAAGAACTCGCGAGAAGAGTATTATAATGTTAGAAAGAAAGAAAGAAAAACCTTTATTCTGGACGTAAAATATAGTACACATGAACTTAGTGAATAAAATTAAACTTAATTTAGTTAAGTAATTACTTAAAGCTAAATTATGGGCATTACCCCTTAATGTTAAGTTCAGCCAAGAAATGGCCTCCAGTTCCCGGCCGCCTCGCTATTCCTGGCCATGGTAGCGGCCACGGTAACGGCGGGGCAGGGGGTGCTAGGAAACCCCGGGCTACAACAGGCTACCACACAATTCCTAAATTGACCCTAGCTACGTTCAACGGACGCACTCTGAGGCTTGACCATCATCTAGCGCAGTTGGAAGTGGAGTTAGAGAACATTAAATGGCATGTTCTTGGGTTATGTGAAGTCCGTAGAGAGGGGGAGGACACCGTAACCCTAGACTCGGGCCATCTTCTCTACTTTCGCGAGGGTGATAAAACATCCCAGGGTGGCGTAGGTTTTCTCGTCAATAAGGCCCTCTCTAGCAACGTTCAAGAAATCTTCAGTGTGTCGAACAGGGTAGCGTACCTGATCCTTCGGCTTTCCAAGCGGTATAGCATGAAAGTAGTTCAGGTTTACGCACCGACCTCGGCACACTCGGATGATGAAGTGGAGGATATGTATGAAGACATATCCAAAGCCTTGCACATCACCACAAAGGCTCACTTCAACGTTGTTATGGGGGACTTTAACGGCAAGGTGGGAATCCGAACTGGCAACGAATCCCGAATAGGCCCGCATGGTTATGGAGTTAGGAATCACAGGGGGCAAATGCTTGTCAATTTCCTTGAGAAAGAGGAGCTATTCTTAATGAACTCCTTCTTTAAGAAACAGCCTCAAAGGAAGTGGACATGGCAGAGCCCCGACACTGTGACAAAAAATGAGATCGACTTCATCTTGACGGATAGCAAGCACATATTCAGAGATCTCTCAGTGATCAACAGGTTCAATACCGGATCTGATCACCGACTGCTCCGAGGCTCTCTGAATATTAACTTGAAGCTTGAAAGAAACCGTCTGATGAAGTCCACGCTCCGGCCTAACCAAATCCAAATCGTCACGGGCACCGAAGAGTTTCAGCAGCTTCTCGGGAATAGATTTGTTGCCTTGGAACCCACTGATGACGCTGACGAGACCCTACACAATCTGGTCGAAACGCTGAGGGACGAGGGCATCAAGTTCTGCAGAAAACAGCGTACTGGCAAGAAGTCCAAACTCTCGGATGAGACTCTGGGGCTGATGACAAGAAGACGGGAGACTACCCAAGCGACTTCGTCAGAGAGGTCAGACCTGAATAAGCGAATTGCGAAGATGGTACGGCGCGACCTTCGGAGCTCCAACACACGCCTTATTGAAGAGGCGATAGAGCGAAACCGAGGGTCCAAAGTATTCACTCAGCAGCTTAGCAGAAGCCACCTGACGAAGCTAAAAACGCACGACGGGAGGACCGTATTGTCGAAGCCGGAGATCTCCGCCGAGATAGAGGATTTTTATGGCCGGCTGTACTCTGCACATGCCCCCCACTCCCGACGAGACGACCATGATTCAAGAGCCACCCTGACACGCCACTATACCGACGAACTGCCAGACATCAGTCAAGACGAGATCGTGTTAGCTCTGAGGCAGCTTAAAAATGGAAAAGCCCCCGGTGAGGATGGTATTACTTCAGAGCTTCTGAAGGCAGGAGGAGCTCCTGTTATACAGGAGCTGCAGAACCTCTTCAATACCGTCCTTCACAGTGGGAGAACTCCTAAGGCGTGGAGCGGGAGTTTGGTGGTGCTGTTTTTTAAGAAGGGTGATAAAACCCTCCTTAAAAACTACAGACCCATCACACTTCTGAGCCACGTCTATAAGCTTTTCTCACGAGTGGTCACGAATCGTCTCGCCAGGAGACTCGACGAGTTCCAGCCACCGGAACAGGCTGGGTTCCGCAGAGGATATGGCACCATAGACCACATTCACACAGTGAGGCAGATTACACAGAAGTCCGAAGAGTATAATCAGCCCCTGTGTCTCGCTTTTGTGGACTATGAGAAGGCCTTTGACTTCGTGGAAACTTGGGCTGTTCTGGAACCCTTACAGCGATGCCAAGTAGACTATCGTTATATCGAGGTGCTGAGATGTCTCTCCGAAGCCGCCACTATGAGTGTCCAAGTACAGGGCCAGCAGTCTAAACCCATCCAATTGCGCAGAGGGGTGAGACAGGGGGATGTCATATCCCCGAAACTGTTCACAAGCGCATTGGAAGACATGTTTAAGACGCTGAACTGGAAAGGTAAGGGCATAAACATAAACGGCGATTACATCTCACACCTGCGATTCGCTGATGACATAGTCGTAATGGCGGAGTCGCTAGAGGAGCTGACCCGGATGCTGGATGGCCTAGCTTCAGCCTCGCGACGCATCGGTCTTGGCATGAATTTGGATAAAACCAAAGTCATGATCAATGGCCACATTGATCCAGGACCGGTCGTCATACATGGCCACCTTCTTGAAATTGTTTCTGAGTACACCTACCTTGGGCAGATCCTGCAGTTAGGTAAAAACAATTTCGAGAAGGAGGCCAAAAGGAGGATCCAGCTAGGCTGGGCAGCATTTGGGAAACTACGCCGAGTCTTCTCGTCATCCATACCGCAATGCTTGAAAACGAAAGTTTTTAATCAGTGCGTCCTACCCGTAATGACCTACGGAGCTGAGACGTGGCCACTCACGGTAGGGCTGGCCCACCAGTTCAAAGTCGCTCAGCGAGCTATGGAAAGAGCTATGCTCGGAGTTTCTCTGAAGGATAAGATTCGTAACGAATACATCCGACAGAGAACCAAAGTTATCGACATAGCTCAAAGAATTAGCAAGCTGAAGTGGCAGTGGGCCGGCCATATCTCGCGAAGAACCGACAACCGCTGGGGTAAACGTGTTCTTGAGTGGAGACCGCGACTCGGCAAACGTAGTGTAGGACGCCCTCCGGCCAGGTGGGATGACGATCTGCGAAAGACTGCTGGCAGGTGCTGGATGCGGCAAGCTGAAGACAGGGCGCTATGGCGCTCATTGGGGGAGGCCTATGTCCAGCAGTGGACTAATATAGGCTGATGATGATGATGATGATGAAATTAGAGCCAGTACGAATGCCCGGGTAGTCGGTTTTTAGGACTTTTTTTATCTGTATTTTGTACTTCTTCTTGTGTAACACGTTGACAAACAAGCGGGCCTACCACGAACATTGAAAATCGAAGTTTAGAAGAAACTCTCTATCGCTCTTGCATATTTGAAGGGGAGTGGGGCAAATAGACGAACGAACGAAGTATTTCATGGCTATAGGCGTGGTCTTTAGGCACGGCACGTGTACGTTTCCGTATACTAGCTGAACGTTAAAGTCTGGCAAGAGAACCTTCTGTTCTCGTACCTATTATGACTCTTTCTACGACTTTAACAAGTAATATTGGTAAGGAGTAGTCCCTTACTTCTCCTCTACGATTTATTGCTCGTTTTCTCTTAAACATACGGGAGATAATAGCATTGCATTTAGATACATTCATAAAGGAATACCTAGAAATCCGAGTCAAGGGAGCGAACGAGGCAGAGATTCTTTGATCACTTAGATCTAAAAATATAAGCATAGAATATTTGTTGATATATTATAAATCGACTATCAGTAACATTAGAACGGAAAGTATAGTACGTTCATATATTATAAAAAACGGAGAACTTAGATGCATAGTTTAAAGAAGCTATCTAAAGTAAATTTTAGTATATGCACATATAAATCATATGACTCGTATGCAGTCAGTAGATACACTTTCTTGTTCGAACGTTTTATTTGAATTCACGCCATCCAAATATATAGTAACATACATAATCGGCAAAGGGTATATAGTAACATACAAAATCTCGACTCGAATTCCATAACGTCGAGTGAGAATATCCAACCCAACGATATGGACGCTATGGATGGGTTATACTCTAACTAAATGAGCAGAAAAAATACTTCCACAGTTATTTCATAACCTAGCAACGATTCTGTTATGTTTATCTATTTTGACAATCATTACATCTTTGTCACTCGCATTGTTGGAAAATAACAGTCTGTCTCTTTCTCACGCGGGTAACGGGAGCTCATTGGCCCGTCCGCATCTCACGCTGGCCGGTGTGCGACTGGCGACAGTTGTTTGAAATCACTCATTTTAGGTGCTTCACTTTTGGAGCGTGCATAACCCATCTGTAATTATTATATATCATAGATCCAACCAAAATACGCTTTTATGGTCTGGCAAGCTGACTCTGGTATCTCTGTAACTTGGGGTTCTGAGATCCAAAAGGTATAATCTACATGGGATCGAATGGGAAGATCTTCTGCATGTCAGCGAGACGTAAGGCGTTTCTCTAAATCTAAGTTTTGCTTAGTCTGAATTGGCCTATAAACCACTGATGTGAGTAGTGAAAAGTTTATAAAGAACATTGAGACGTTATGCGTGAATCTCAAACAATTCAATGTTAAATAATTAAATCACAATTAAAAATTCACTGGCATCTTGACTGTGATCTTTAGTTCCTTGGGTACCTATTACCAAAACGCGACTGAAACTGTATATGCATAGGTAAATATGTTAGGCTAAGTAGATTATATAGGCTCAGCTCACCGAACAGCCTATTAGGATACCTAAAATAAACTAAGGAATCAGGCAAGGCTTTATCGATCCTGCTGTAAATATTTTCCCAAAGGTAAAAATATACTTACTTAAACAAATCCGCACGAATCTTCACAAATATATCAATTTAGCAAAGTAACTTATTACATTGGACAAATCAGTTCTTATTAGTATTAAAGAAGTCGTATTAATTATTGTGAACCTAGTCGAACCTAGATTGGCGGTAGCAGCTCAAAAGAATTATGCAACCTATAAAAAGTAAAAAATGTTGTCACAAGATAAGGACGTACGACAGTGATACGGTGGACTTGTTTAAAACGACAAAGAATATTCGAACGAGCAGAGCGTAAGCGAGGTGAAGTTCTTATGGACAACTTAGAACACAACGGAACTGTCAGCGGGTTACTGGGACATCCGTACATTTCGAGGGCTTTTAAAAAAAAAAAAGATTTGGAAAGTTGTTCCACGATAGCTTTACTACCGTTTTTCTGATCTTTATGAAATTTGTTGGGGTGTAGCAAGGATAAGTATTATCTAACAATTCGTATATGAGCAGGATCGATAAAGGGATTGAGGAGCTATAAGGCGTGAAAAGATCTTCATAAGGCTCTTGTTATGTTGGTTAATTCGTTTGCAAATGAATCACGAATTCTCGGTACAAAGCGGATTACTAGTAATCCATCTCCGTGTATGGAACCGAGTATCTGCGATTGATAATTAAAATATTGGCAGTCTGTAGGCGGACTGGGAGACCAACAGAATGATCACTATAATCGTATCATTTTGAACAATGCTTCATATGTAGTTTGAGAGATCCATAAGTTGCGTTTTATTTTCTGTCGTTCGGGAGGGCTGTCTTCACGATGTATATACAGCTTATCATGTCGACAGATTCGGACACACGCACATCCAAATTAATAAGAAAGGTTCAATATATATGTATATTGCGTTCATAGCACGTTGAGGGGTACAGACTCAGTTCAAGAAAAATTTGAAATTGATATCAATGAAAAATGGTTATTGTAATTGTAGGTCTATGAAAAGTATATTACTAAATTCACAGATAAGCACCATTTAACTTTGAAGCTTAAATAACTATCTTCTACAAGGTGTCTTCATGTGACCTTTAAAATAGAATAAATCTCAAACTGGTTGGCCTTATGGAAACGGAAATAACGTGCGAATAAATAAAATGAATGAAGATGCCTGAGTTAGTCATATATTTCAGGCTGTAAAACTTCAGGCTTCAGGCTGTAAAATGAAACTGTAAAAATTAGGCTGTAACATCTAAACTTGTGAAAAATGTAAAATTTTTGGCTAATGAGCGTAGAGTGAAGCCTCACTTTCTTGGTGGTTGGGAGTGTCGCGACGGTTACGATCTGGACCAGGTCAGGTCAGGTCAGGGTGTCCGGATCAGATCGTGTCGCGAACCATTTCCACATAGTATCACTTTCCATATTTGTAGAGTGGTTTTAGACAGGTTTTAGAACGTCGCCGAGACGACAGCTCACCTGTCATCGGACCGAACTGCCAGGGGAGCTTCCCACGCTTGAACGTTGTTGTGTATTTGACTTATCGAATCCAAGACTCTGTAATTTTGCTGTTAATAGTAGGGTGGATAAAGAAATAGCAAACATTCGTATTGCCGTTGACCTGGTAATTTTGTTGTGCGACTTGGTGAGGGTTGGTTGACTCCCTACGAGAGCAGGGGGGATGTGTGAGAGTCCGTGTCGCATGGATGGTGGCCACATTAGCTGGTTTACCGAAAGTTAAGTGTTTACAGTTATAGTATACGTAATGATTGTGATATTTCTCTTTACCTTAAATGTCTCGGTCATCTAAGTATAATCCTAACAATAGTTACGATTGCTACGAAGGTGATATATGTTTCCTCCCTTGAATTATTCCCCGCGCGGGCCCGGACCACAGTCTCACGGTGGACAGTGCCCCTTAGTCTATGCGCTTAGTAACGTGCGTGGAGCACAGGCGATGCACGCCCATCGGCGGGTGAAGTGACCGCTCTCTTAGGGACCCCTTGTTGGATAGGGGAAGTGCGCAGGGGCAAGGGCTGCCCATCTGCGGGTATGGTAGCCGCCCCCGTAGTCTATTGCGCACGGGCGATTTGTGTAGTACCCCGGGGTCAGGCAGCGTGGGGGTAGGTGTAAATCCTCCACAGGCCCAACAGTGGAGAGTCAAGTACTCCTAACGCCCTAGCGAAGGCAGGACCCACCTGCCTTCGCTAGGGCGTTCGGGTTAGATGCGCGGGCGCGGCCTATCACCAGGGGGTAGGTGCCCTATAGTCTATGCGCATAATGGAGGCTTACCCTCCAGTAGTAGAGAGTGCACGAGTAAGGATCGGTCGTATCTTAGGTAGGTATGACCTCGCTCTTAGTAGAGGTGCACAGGGTTCTTCCCCGGCACTTGCTGGTTTGGACGGACCCCTTCAATAAGCTTGTTAGGCGTAATCAACTGTGTTGAGGGAAGGTGTGGCCTACCCTACGGACGAGGATAGGAAGGTCCATATGACGATCCGTAAGAGACGTTAGGAGCACGCAACCAACTGACATACTATTTATAGCTGACCATTATTAAATCCATAACCTGTACTAGACTGAAGGCACTTAACGACATATAAGTCAGGGTGTTTATTCACCCACAGATCGAGCATATGAGGCGAGCCGTGCGAAGCAGATAATTAGGCGAGACTGCGGATATGAGGTAAGGAACCAATTTTACCTCACACACTATTGGTCTATTGTCGCGACGTCCTCGATATTTACCGCGGTCTATAAGTTCCTGAAGTTACCTACATTTAGTTTGTTAGCAGATATGCTATATGTAAAGAGGACGGCGCGACAGTAGTGTTCTGTAGTACATATTTTTTAGTTCAACAATATTTTAAATCGAATGATCCGTTCTGTAGATATAAGCAAAATTAACCGTAAAACGACATTTCGTTACATTTACATAACGGAGAAACTTTACGTTACACGAGTTATTCAAACGTTGACAATGTTGTACATGAAATGGTAAATAACATATATTTTTTTAAAAATTTTTGAATGACCAGTTATAGAGATATATCCCTTAGAAAGTAACAGTTTTCGGCCACAATCAGCGCCTTAACCTAACCATTTATGGTATGAAAATAATTCGTTAAGTGGTGATAGATATCTTTTCTTTGCTGTAGCCCCTTTTTTGCCACCTATCAAGTGGTGTTTTTTTGTGCCTAAACTAAACTACGAACTTTGTTGTAAGATAATTGCTGCTCAGTGACGTCTTAGTTAGTAAGACAATCCTGCATTTAGCTCTGGGTATTTTTTCGATTTCCGTTTTTAGGGTTTCGTATTTACCATGTTTAAATACTTTTTATTAAGAATATGAAAAAACCTATTACATTATTTATGTCTCCAAATAAACCAATCAATTTGTGACTTGAACTCAGCGTTATAATAATTGCATTTACCTTACTATATTCTACCCGCTGAAACCATAAAGTCAATATTAATAATAGAAATCAGTTCAGCCGTTTTTATGCCAACTGGTGATATAAAAACAGACAAACAGACAAAAGTTCTAAAAATCGTCGAATACTGATCTGTTATCGATTTTAAGAGCTACTTATTAATATTTTTGCTAATATCTTCGATGTACAGATTTCTACCCTCCTTTGCTTTATTATACGTATACAGCCTGTAAATTTAATGCGGGCGTATACTTTATCCACCTATAGTATCCAGCAATAGGACTCATATAGTATAATCATTTTGTTAAATAGTGTTATTAATTATGTGTAATGATTTTTTAAAGTCCTACCGGGCACTAATGTACGCTATCCAACTGATTTAAAAGTTTTAAAACTGACATAACTGACATGACGCATCGGTAAGTTATTTGTCATGGATGCAATACATTGCGGGCTGAATTATTATGTATGAAAAAAAAATCCTTGTTTCCATAAAGAAATAAATGTAAATAGGTTTCCTAGGTCCAATACTACTCGCCAGTACAATATACGCCCGTATATAATTTATACACTGTAGAATAGATATATGATGAGATGTTAGGTTAGTACAACATTTAAATAGTTGATACAACCGATCAAATTATTTAAATGTGGTCTTATAAACTCAAATATTAAATAATGAGTCTTACTAAATTCTGTTCAGAAAATGACAGACATGGCTACTCCATCCGGGTTGAATTCTCTAAGAATTTACTTCATGTCTATCCGGGAAGAGGAGTGTCGTAGTATGTATCAGTTCCTGTACAAACCACTTCACTTCTCTTTCCAGATAGACATGAATTAAAGTCTTAGAGAATTCAACCCGGATGGAGTAGCCATGTCTGTCATTTTCTATACAAAAAAGTCTGCAGATTTTTGTGGAGGAGGGGAACGTCAAATGTTTAGCTATTCGTACGTAACGTATTTAAAATCGCGACGTCAGTCCATACGAGTACCTATATGATCACTGATCATATGTTTTCGGCAGGGGGTAACGCCTATCAATGGCGACTCTGGTTGGTTGAATTCTCTAAGGGTATAACTCGGTTGAACTCTCTATACTGTCAGGTGACAACTAAATCTCACAAATTGCAAAAAAAATAAGTAGACTAAAATCAGCCTTGTTTTGTTACCAATACGGTTCATTACGGCTATAAACTTATGGTAGTAGGTAATTAGTGAATTTGTTTGTCACCCGACGACGTGCGTTGCTTTGAAGGACTGTTCGAAATTTAAACTTGTTATCTCCTATCTGATAAAAACAAGAAAACAGCAGAGAAGTATGGAGTTCTATATTTAAAATCGTTCCCACAAACTTCAAAATAATTTTCCTTGGGTAGGAAGGCTCGTTCGATAATTAAATTACACTTATAAAGTTTAATTTTGTATGTACTATTTTTCTCTTATGCTTTTCATGTATAAATCATAGGAAACTAGCCTTTACCCGCGGCTTCACCCGCGTACTATAAGTACTCAAAAAGGATACGATACCCATTTTGATTTTCAGACTTTGTGACCACATTTGCCCCTTTTAGGGGTTGAATTTTCAAAAAAACCTGAAACACGTGTTTACTCATTTATCGTTAGGAATACTGTGAAGTTTCGAATAAAATAGTCTAACAAATCTTGATTCGCGATACAAACTTTGGACCCCCATTTTAACCCCTTAGGGGGTGAATTTTGAAAAATCCTTCTTAGTGCACCCCTAGACCTTATAAGGAACCTAAGTGCCAAATTTGGAATCTCTAGAACCAGCGGATTGGGATGTGCGCTGATATGTCAGTCAGTCAGTCAGTCAGTCAGTCAGCCAGTCAGTCAGTTTCTTCTTTTATATATTTAGATTACCACTGTAAATTGACTGTAGGTACATATCGAGTCCTATAGTAACCTAAGGTCAATCCATGGTCTGAAAACTGTTAAAGATAGGTCTACCAAATAATTATGCCGTCATCTGCAGGGTCAATTTAGTGGACAATTCAGTTCTCAGTTCCTAGTTATCTATAGTTTCTGAAAAAAAGGCGGGGACAGAGCCGTAAGTTTTGTATGAAAAACTGCATTTTCAAATGCGTTTTTTATCAAAACTACTGTTCGTAAAATGAAGTCAAAATCAGTCAGCTGCCCTAACTTTTTGCAGGCTTTCTATTAGTACCCCACACGTTTCTTACAAATGAAAAATAAAATTCACTTTCCCCCTTAATCCCCCTAAACTTCCTCATAAAATTAAATTTAAGCAGTTAAAGCCTCGGTACCTTGTTACAGCCGCCATTTTCTATACCTATTCTAAATTTCAGCTTTCTACGTTAAACCGTTTCCGAGAAAGACGCGTTTTACCGATTTCGGCGACCGGAGTGATCCCATAAGTGTTTCGTAACCAAGTAAAAATATTTGGGTACCTTTTGCCTTAGAGAACTTTTACAGGTGACCCTTTTTAAAGGTAGAAACGGCATCTTGGTACAATTCAATATGAGATAGAGAGTAGGTGCACGTACCCCTTACATTAAGTGGTGTCGAGCATTATTAGATTGTAAAGGACCGCTTACCTTACTTTAGAAACGTTAATCACTCAATTGTCTGTATTTAGATATCTAACCATTCATCTTTCGTGAGACTAAAAGCTTTGAAATATCTTACCGGGTGCTATTGTTAGGATATTAAGAACTGAAACAATTTGAAACTGAAATATTTTTTTTTGTTACTTACTACCTATGGTGTTTAACCAGAGAACCATAGATAACAAGTACTCTGGTCCATTTTTTAAATTTAGTGCTAATTTTGAAGCAGTATTGTTTTCATTTTTTTTATTAGCCTGTATTGGTGTCCCACTGCTGGGCAAAAGGCCTCCCCTCTTCTCCTCCATTCAGTCCTGTTCACAGTGCTGCCCCGCCATTCCGCAAAGAATGCGTCCAGGTCGTCCCGCCATCTCCTTTTCGGTCTGCCTCTACCCCGGCGGCCGTCGAGGGTGTCTCGTGGGTCCCACTCTGTAGCCATTCTGGCCCACCGTTCCGGGTGCATGCGGCAGATATGCCCAGCCCAATCCCACTTTAGCTTAGCGGTCTTGACACCCACATCTTCAACACGAGTTTTGGAGCGCAGTTCCGTATTTCTGATTCGATCTGTTCTGCGAACACCTAATATACTGCGCTCCATCGCTCGCTGGCAAACCTTGAGTTTGGACTTTAGAGCCACAGTTAATGACCAGGTTTGAGCACCGTAGGTTAGGATAGGCAGGAAGCAGTATTTATATTTTTTTAATCCGTAACAGTCACCAGCATAAATATATATAAATATAAATATTATAGGACAATCTTACACAAATCGACCTAGGCCCAAGGTAAGCTCAATAAGGCTTGTGTTATGGGTACTAGACGACGATATATATAATAGATAAATATGGTTAATACTTAAATACATAGAAAACATCCATAACTCACGAACAAATATCTGTGATAAACACACAAATAAATGCCCTGACCAGGATTCGAACCCGGGACCTCCTGCTTCGTAGGCAGGGTCACTACCGACTAGGCTAGGAGGCCGTTAAAACGTTAATATATGACTGTGGGCAGCGCTGTAAAAATATCTGATTCTCCTTTGAGGGCAAAAGTATATGACGACACTTCCACGGTAAAAATATGTGATGGTTTCTAGCCGGCATAAACATCGTTTTGCATCGATCAGCATAAATATCGGATCCGTCCACTTAAAAATATCTGATTACCTATCAAAAGCAAAATTATGTGACTACTGCCACCGGCATAAATATCTAACCTCTGTGAAAGCTTTAACATCGGATGACAGGTCGACCGCATAAATATCTGACATAATAACAAAATCAAAATTATGTCATCAATATACAAAACCAAACCTTATATAGCTGGTATAAAGCAGTAAATTGTATATGATGGTATGGTTGATATTCATCATGAGTCATGATACCATACCATGTTATGATTCATGACGTTTAATAGATGTGATAAACCTTCTTATTACTATCCTAAACTATCATTAAAAGTAAAATTTTTACGTCAATATGGCATGCTAAATTAGAAATAAACAAGTTAAATTATTATTTTGCATGGATTGCAACTCGTAATAATTAGATTAATTCAATGCCATGTATAGCGCGTCTTATCAAATCTACGAGCAATTGAAGCATAGGATTATTTAAATACTAGCTGTGCCCGCGGCTCCGCCCGCGTGGAATTCGGTCTGTGTCAGTAAGCGGCTAATTCACCCATAATTTCTCTCCCGCTACCCTGGAGGCGGAACTTGAAGTAAAGTTGACAGGTGGACGCTAGAGGACAGTAGTCCTAATAAAATATTTTACAATTACCACTAAATGAAACTACACTCAAAAATGAATACTTTTTTTATCCTATTAATTTTTTTGGCATGATTTAAACGACATAGAGTAGTAGGTGTATATTAGGGTGGATCGATTTTTTTTTTTTCAAATTTTGATTTTGGCAGGTAATAGAAAATTGCTACTCACAAAAACATTTAAATCTGTATAATTAAAATAACTGAAATATTTCAGGAAGTACTGCCCCAAGCTAACTGAAAAGCAACCGCCATTTTAGGGTGGTAACTATAAAATATGTAAAAAATATTAAAACATCTTATTTTTGTCTAAATTTAATTTATTTTTACTCTTGAAATTAGCAGTTAACATATTTCATTAGAAAACCACGAAAACGATGAAAGATAATTGTTTTTTTTTACGCTCAAAATGACTAAAATTATTCAATTTTGTAGTCTTTCTTGGAGTTAAACAGTGGCATAATTTTTCGGGATTTAAGCCTTGTCTTAATAAAACCATCTCGTTTAATAGGTCCACAAATAGCAGCAGCTGCCTCTGTAACTATTTTAACACATCTTTCAGTACTTTGAGTATGACAAGGGTATAATTTCAGTAGTGGTAAAATCAACTCATCAATTTTGTTTAGGTCTTCGCTGCACTCTCTTAAAATATCTGTGCTGAGGATTTTAAGCAATGGTGGCTCAGTAATTATTACATTGTCCCAGGGTATCATATCAACGTAATCCATAGAACAAAAATCAAATTTTGGTAGTTTAAATATCCTTATATTGGACGGTAAACACTCTCGTGACTTAAGTATTTTTTGCAATGCCAAATATTTTATTTCTGGTCTGTCATCATCCAGCATCGCTAGTAATATATTTTCTACGTGACCGAAAAAAACCGTTTCGTTGTATTACAGGATCGATAACTGCTTTTAACTGCTGTGGCATATATCTTGAAAGTTCAATAGTTTTGTGTAAGTGTTTTGCACCATAAGTGCAGCTCGACTTCAATTTAATCGCAAACCACATGGGAGCATAAACTTTCAAAATAAAACTAACTAAATGTTGTAAATACACTGATGAGAATTCGTGGAGACATATAATCTGAGAATTCGGTTTGCAGTGGTAAGCCACCTAGAATGAACCACTTTACCAGGGTTTCTTTGCGACAGCCTATAATTACAATGACCACAACTTATACCAATGACCACTTTATATCGGACGATACAGGACCACTTTTGTATTTATACGAGTACGTTCATGTCCACGGCAAATATCATCCAAATCGATCCTCCCGTCAAATCAGTCTAAACATGTAAGGTAAGGGTTGAAATTGGGGGGGGGGGGGGGGGGGGGCACAAATGCAGAAATGATTTTTTTCTATTTGAGGTGCATTTACAGGGGGGGTCCATAACCTGGCTCAGTATTTTCTTGAATTGGAATTAGTAATCCTTAAGGGGTGATTTCCGGGATAACAATGCAAAAAAAACCGGCCAAGAGCATGTCAGGCGATGCTCAGTATAGAGTTTCGTAGATGCCGCCCTATTACAAAACATCCGGACTGAGCCAGACCGCGCGGATAGACGGACGGACATGGCGACACTATAAGGAATCCTAGTTGACTACGGAACCCTCAAAAGAGATAAATTGTAGTTTACACCGCCATAACCAACCTTATTGCGCCGGCGGTCGGGGGGGGGGGGGCGTGCCGGCGGTCCGGGGGGGGGGGGGGGGGGTTTTGAACACTCGGTTGGAACGAAGTTATGTTATTTAATTTTATTTAATTGACTTTTTCGTAAATTTTGTGGTTTTAAGTTTTTGAAATTTAGAAATTTTGCCATTTTTGACATTTTCGATTTTTTTTTACATTTTTTACTTTGTCACTTCTCACTTTCACTTTTCACTACACTTCACTTCACTTCACTTTATTCTATTTTATATATTTTTTATTTCATTATATGTATAGATAGTTTTTATTGAAAGTACCTTTCAGGCTTCACTTCCATTATTTTTTCAAGTTTTTTGGACTTACGGTTCTAAAGTAAGATGGGGGGGGGGCTTTTTTGAAGATGAAGCTATCCTTTGTCCTTTCTCGAGACCCATACTATCTCCACCAATTTTCATCTAAACCAGTTCAGCGGTAAAAAATTCCTCATACCAACTTCCAAAAGGGTTTGAAAACTATCCTATGACGTTTCTCGAGACTCAAATTATCTCCATACTCATTTCTATCTAAATTGTTTCAGCGGTTAAAAATGCTCCATACAAACTTTCAACCCCATTTTCACCCCCACCAGGGTTGATTTTTGGGATTAAAACTATATATTATCCTTTCCCGGGACTCAAAATCCGTTCAGCCGTTTTCACGTGATGCGCGGTCAAATAAACAGACAAACAGATATACAGACAAACAGATAAACAGACAAAAATTCTAAAAATTGTTGGAACGTGTTCTGTTATCGATTCTAAGTATCCCCAGCCAACATTTTTCGATTATCTTCCATGTACAGACTTTCGACCCTCTTCAGCTTTATTATATGTATAGATACGAAAAAATAGACCGCTCCGTTGAATAATTAATCAATTGAGAGTTTATGTGAGTTGTTTCTTGTTTACTTACATGATACCTACGTAATCAATAGGTTCTACCGACTTAATAATGCATTTGTAATTCAATATTGTTTTTAGATAAATGCCGTGAAATCATGGATTACCTGCAAGTGGAAGACTTGGAAGACTTGCAAAATCGACCATCCTTAAAATTTAGGCCGTATTTTTGAAAATACAGCTTAAGACTTATTCAGTATATAACCTAGAGGGCCCAGAATGGTCGAATTTATAATACTGAAGATAAATAGTGCAAAATAAAATTATTGAATATTGACCTTGTTTTATTGCATGTTGCAAGGCACCTGTCCGGCAAGTGACAAGGAGGCAACAGGAGAGCAATGAGCCAATCAGGGTTGGGCAAAAATTTGTGTATTGAAACTAAAGTTAAAAATTAGAACGTTAATCTTTATCATATAAACATGATTACGATTTCAATCATGAGCTTTCCAATCAGATTGAGCACCAACATGAGTAAATCATGACGATTTTCAGTTTCTATCATGATTACTTACCTGAAGTTATAACATTAGTAAGAGAGATGCTTAGTTAACGATTTAGTTGTTTTAATGATGTTTTAAACAGGATTAGATTTTGCATAGCTACTAGCTCCATTATTTAAACAAATATTTAAAATAAGGTAAACAAATATGTCTGAATTTGTATGCAAAAAAGGCATTTGGCAATATTAAAGAAATCTGTTTTCACTAAAATATGTAAATAATAAGTTTGTGTATGAATTGACAAAAAAAAAACCATAATTGTTCTTTAAAAAAGTGTAATTGTGAAGCTATGAAGGTAAATGTGTGTGGTTACATTATTTTACTTTTCTATTAACACCGACCATTTATCCTAAATATACATGTATATTTAGGATAAATAGCTATTTGTGACAATGTTTTGGTATCACTTGATGGTTGGCGCTTACGTCATAAAATGTATTATACAGATTCAATATTGTATTCGAGCAATAAAAACGTATGTGCCAGCTGCCAAATGTTACCTTTACCAAAATACCGACACATTTGTTTGTAATTTTTTTGGTATGTGTACAAATTAATGCTCCCATTAAACTTTGAAAAGGCCCGTTCGATTTCATTGCAATTTTCGGTTACGGTTAAGGTAACTATCACACTGCTGCGGTTTCCGCATGCGGCGACGACGTTCGAGTGAGATAGCGCTTTGTATATGTATAGTGCTGTTTCCTTGATGGGTGGCTGATATATGTGTCAAAACGTTTAGTTTAAAAGCTAATACCGAGTAATATGGCTGTGATATGCAGATTAACGGACAGATGGGCGGGCGGGTCGCATACGGCGTATATTCAAGAAATCTCAATCAAAGGTCTAATATATGTGCCGCTACTTAGTTGTGTAGAGTGTCCCCCTTAAAATATGTTTAAGGGGTTATTCCATACATGCAACTAAATGTTAAAAGGATTTTTTGGAGTTTGACCTTGCATAACTTCCGGCCCAGACACGAGATTTTCCGAGATTTTAGAGATAACGTTAAAAACATCATAATGAAAGTATATAAGAGTTTCCAGCGTATTATCTCTGATTCCGAGGGTTACCTTAATATGCTTAGGCTAATTTGAATTCTATTTTTATTCCCGATATAAGAAAAGGAGTTCGGTTCTACAATATCTACCCATTCTATTGTTTTGGACGAAAGTAATAATTTAATTTGGTAGATTATGTGGTAAATTCTCAATCTATCAAAAATTTTATTAAAATTAAATCAAAATTGATGATAATGTAAATGATAAAGTCAGATTAGGGCAGATTGAGCGGTCGTTTTAGTAACTGCAATAAAAACTAGAATTTATCGAGAATACTAATGTTTACCTCAATATCTGATCATCTATGTCGTAGAGTAGATGCCTAAAATTATTTATTTACAAAAAAAAACGACGAAGCCATTTTCAACCTCATTAGTCCACAATAGAGCATTCACTATTAACTGTTCATTAATTTCAATTTGAAAGAAGTAGGTAAATAAAAAATAAATAAATAAAGCAGTTAGATAAGACTAACAAAATCCTCCCACACTTTTCGTTACCTATATTATGATTTAGTTGCTATCAGATAGGTCTATTTTGCAGAAACCTTTTTAGCTTGACAGGATTTTTACAAACCACTTTTTTTAATTAAATTACTCGCTATGCAAAATGTATAATAACGAAAATTTCTACAATTCAGAATAAAGGCCTTATATCCTTGTAATAATGTAAATCAATTTAAAATTATTCCAATCATATTAAACGAATCATGATTGACTTTAGTAGATTAGCATTACTTTAGTTTAAATCAGCACCCGTCGTTAATGATATATTCTTGGCGAAATTACTTGATTGTTTTGTGTTATGATTTAATCAGCGATGATTTAATAATGAGAATTTTTAATCATATCATCGACTTCAATTATGAGTCCCCAACTCTGGAGCCAATGAACTTTGGCATCACACACGAATCGTAGAAATAAACCATTTTTAGCTACCATACACAAATTTAAGCATTTACCTCTGATTTTGTCTACGAATTGATGAATTCAGAACTGAATTCAGATTAAGTGTGTGGAGTGCCGAATACGGTTAACGGCGATCCAGAGGTCAAGTTGGTGCCATTACGCGGTGAGTATAGACCCCTTTAGCTCAGTCACTCGCCGGATTTCAAATGGGCGAATCTGCCTCTGCCGGTGTAGGACTACATTTACGAATGGATGTGCGAAACTGTGAATATTTTATGAAATTCGTGCTTTTTCGATTAGAAATCGTTTGCAATATTTCACTTACCTCCCAGTGGTGAGTGTTCCCTAGGGAGTTATGGGCTTAATACTAATTTCATGATTTATTTAGATATTTTTAGACACATTTTTTTTTCACAAGAGTGATGAATAATTCGTAAGAATATTGCAAACTTGAGTAACAAGGACCGTGAACAAAACAAAAATTTACCTGGTATTGTAGTGACTAGTTAGGTATTATTATGTGTCGCCGGGAAGTTATATTATAAAAATACTACCCGTAAATGTTCAAAGTAATGTATTAAATAAACAGTACTGCTTCTTTAAATTAACAATTTATTTACCCTATATACGTAAATCAACCGTTAACAATGTTGGCGCGATTTTTTTCTTTAATTTAATAAAATAAAATATCGCTTCTCGCAGATTGACGGCAGTCGCACCGAGTCCTAACTGTATGAATAAATCGTAAATATTGTAAAGCTTTTAATGCAAAGAAACATATGAATTTGAATGTGTCAAATTCGTGATAGAAAATCTGAGATAGACATATGCAATGACTGTTCAATGACAAGTTTGCACTCTTTTCGTGAGTTGTCAAATAGCTTTTTACAATTAAGACCTCTATGCTAGCCAAATAGGGTTTGGTTTTGTATGTTGATGACATAATTTTGATTTTGTTATTATGTCAGATATTTATGCAGTCGACCTGTCATCCGATGTTAAAGCTTTCACAGTGGTTAGATATTTATGCCGGTGGCAGTAGTCACATAATTCTGATTTAGATGGCTAATCAGATATTTTTAAGCGGCCGGATCCGATATTTATGCTGATCGATGCAAAACGATGTTTATGCTGGTGACTGTACAGTCACCATGCTGCAGGCTGCCCATAGTCATAAATATATGACTATGGGCAGCCCTGCAAAAATATCTGATTCTCCATTGAGGGCAAAAGTATATGACGACACTTCTACGGTAAAAATATGTGATGGTTTCTGGCCGGCATAAACATCGCTTTGCATCGATCAGCATAAATATCGGATCCGTCCACTTAAAAATATCTGATTACCTATCAAAAGCAAAATTATGTGACTACTGCCACCGGCATAAATATCTAACCTCTGTGGAAGCTTTAACATCGGATGACAGGTTGACCGCATAAATATCTGACATAATAACAAAATCAAAATTATGTCATCAATATACAAAACCAAACCTTATCTAGCTGGTATAAAGCAGTAAATGGTATATGATGGTATGGTTGATATTCATCATGACATTCATGACGTTTAATAGATGTGATAAACCTTCTTATTACTATCCTAAACTATCATTAAAAAGTAAAAATTTTGCGTCAATATGGCATGTTACATTAGAAATAAACAAGTTAAATTATTATTTTGCATGGATTGCAACTCGTAATAATTAGATTAATTCAATGCCATGTATAGCGCGTCTTATCAATTCTACGAGCAATTGAAGCATAGGATTATTTAAATATACGACAAAATAGACCGCTCCATTCAATAATTTAATCCATTGAGAGTTTATGTGAGTTGTTTCTTGTTTACTTACATGATACTTACGTAATCAATAGGTTCTACCGAATTAATAATGCATATGTAATTTAATATTGTTTTTAGATAAATGCCGTGAAATCATGGATTACTTGCAAGTGGAAGATGCAAAATCGACCATCCTAAAAATTTAGGCCGTATTTTTGAAAATACAGCTTAAGACTTATTCAGTATATAACCTGAAGGGCCCAGAATGGTTGAATTTATAATACTGAAGATAAATAGTGCAAAATAAAATTATTGAATATTGACCTTGTTTTATTGCATGTTGCAAGGCACCTGTCCGACAAGTGACATGGAGGCAACAGGAGAGCAATGAGCCAATCAGGGTTGGGCAAAAATTTGTGTATTGAAACTAAAGTTAAAAATTAGAACGTTAATCTTTATCATATAAAAATGATTACGATTTCAATCATGAGCTTTCCAATCAGATTGAGCACCGACATGAGTAAATCATGACGATTTTCAGTTTCTATCATGATTACTTAACTGAAGTTATATTAGTAAGACAGATGCTTAGTTAAACTAACGATTTATTTGTTTTAATTATGTTATAAACAGGATTAGATTTTGCATAGCTACTAGCTCCATTATTTTTTCCCTGACGGAACAGAGGCGGTACGAGTAAGGTCAGTGTCAACAGAAAAGTAAAATAAGGTAAACAAATATGTCTGAATTTGTATGCAAGAAAGGCATTTGGCAATATTAAAGAAATCTGTTTGCACTAAAATATGTAAATAATAAGTTCAATGAAGGTAAATGTGTTTGGTTACATTATTTTACTTTTCTATTAACACCGACCTATATACATCTAGGATAAATGGCTATTTGTGACAATGTTATGGTAAAGGTATCACTTGGTGGTTGGCGCTTACGTCATAAAATGTATTATACAGATTCAATATTGTATTCGAGCAAAAAAAACGTATGTGCCAGCTGCCAAATGTTACCTTTACCAAAATACCGACACATTTGTTTGTTAATTTTTTGGTATGTGTACAAATTAATGCTCCCATTAAACTTTGAAACGGCCCGTTCGATTTCATTGCAGTTTTTGGTTACGGTTAAGGTAACTATCACACTGCTGCGGTTTCCGCATGCGGCGACGACGTTCGAGTGAGATAGCGCTTTGCATATGTATAGTGCTGTTTCCTTGACGGGTGGCTGATATATGTGTCAAAACGTTTAGTTTAAAAGCTAATACCGAGTAATATGGCTGTGATATGCAGATTAACGGACAGATGGGCGAGCGGGTCGCATAGCGCGTATATTCAAGAAATCTGCCGCTACTTAGTTGTGTAGAGTGCCCCCCTTAAAATATGTTTAAGGGGGGCACTCCATACATTCAACTAAATGTTAAAAGGATTTTTTGGAGTTTGACCTTGCATAACTTCGGGCCCAGACACGAGATTTTCCGAGATTTTAGAGATAACGTTAAAAACATCATAATGAAAGTATATAAGTTTCCACCGTATTACCTCTGATTCCGAGAGTTACCTTAATATGCTTAGGCTAATTTGAATTCTATTTTTATTCCTGATATAAAAAAAGGAGTTCGGTTCTACAATATCTACCCATTCTATCTGGTTTTGGACGAAAGTAATAATTTAATTTGGTAGATTATGTGGTAAATTCTCAATCTATCAAAATTTGTATTAAAATTAAATCAAAATTGATGATAATGTAAATGATAAAGTCAGATTAGGGCAGATTGAGCGGTCGTTTTAGTAACTGCAATAAAAACTAGAATTTATCGAGAATACTGATGTTTACCTCAATATCTGATCATATCTATATCGTAGAGTAGTTGCCTAAAATTATTTATTTACAAAAAAAAACGACGAAGCCATTTTCAACCTCATATATATGTAGTCCACAATAGAGCATTCACTTTTAACTGTTCATTGATTTCAATTTGAAAGAAGTAGATAAATAAAAAATAAATAAATAAAGCAGTTAGATAAGAGTAATAAAATCCTCCCACACTTTTCGTTACCTATATTATGATTTAGTTGCTATTAGATAGGTCTATTTTGCAGAAACCTTTTTAGCTTGACAGGATTTTTACAAACCACTTTTTTTAATTAAATTACTCGCTATGCAAAATGTATAATAACGAAAATTTCTACAATTCAGAATAAAGGCTTTATATCCTTGTAATAATGTCAATCAACTTAAAAATATTCCATTCATATTAAACGAATCATGATTGACTTTAGTAGATTAGCATTACTTTAGTTTAAATCAGCACCCGTCGTTAATGATATATTCTTGGCGAAATTACTTGATTGTTTTGTGTTATGATTTAATCAGCGATGATTTAATAATGAGAATTTTTCATCAAATCACCGACTTCAATTATGAGTCCCCAACTCTGGAGCTCCTAGTGAGTATTATATTCTTTGCTCTGGAGCCAATGAACTTTGGCATCACACACGAATCGTAGAAATAAACCAATTTTTAGCTACCATAGACAAATTTAAGCATTTACCTCTGATTTTGTCTTCGAATTGATGAATTCAGAACTGAATTTAGATCAAGTGTGTGGAGTGCCGAATACGGTTAACGGCGATCCAGACGTCCAGTTGGTGCCATTACGCGGTGAGTATAGACCCCTTTAGCTCAGTCACTCGCCGGATTTCAAATGGGCGAATCTGCCTCTGCCGGTGTAGGGTAGGACTACATTTACGAATGGATGTGCGAAACTGTGAATATTTTATGACATTCATGCTTTTTCGATTAGAAATCTATTATACTCTCGTTTGCAATATTTCACTTACCTCCCGGTGGTGAGTCTTCCCTAGGGAGTTATGGACTTTATACTAATTTATTAATAAATTTATGATTTATTTAGATATTTTTTGAAAAAAATTTTTTCACAAGAGTGATGAATAATTCGTAAGAGTACTGCAAACTTGAGTAACAAGGACCGTGAACAAAACAAAAATTAACCTGGTTTTGTAGTGACTAGTTAGATATTATTATGTGTCGCCGGGAAGTTATATTATAAAAATACTACCCGTAAATATTCAAAGTAATGTATTAAATAAACAGTACTGCTTCTTTAAATTGACAATTTATTTGCCCTATATACGTAAATCAACCGTTAACAGTGTTGGTGCGATTTTTTTCTTTAATTTAATAAAATAAAAGATCGCTTCTCGCAGATTGACGGCAGTCGCACCGAGTCCTAACTGTATGAATAAATCGTAAATATTGTAATTAAGCTTTTAATGCAATGAAACATATGAATTTGAATGTGTCAAATTCGTGATAGAAAATGTGAGATAGACATATGCAATGACAGTTCAATGACAAGTCTGCACTCTTTTCGTGAGTTGTCAAATAGCTTTTTACAATTAAGACCTCTATGCCAGCCAAATATGGTTTGGTTTTGTATGTTGATGACATAATTTTGATTTTGTTATTATGTCAGATATTTATGCGGTCGACCTGTCATCCGATGTTAAAGCTTTCACAGTGGTTAGATATTTATGCCGGTGGCAGTAGTCACATAATTCTGATTTAGATGGGTAATCAGATATTTTTAAGCGGCCGGATCCGATATTTATGCTGATCGATGCAAAACGATGTTTATGCCGGCCACAAAGCATCACATATTTTTACCATGGAAGTGTCGTCATATACTTTTGCCCTCAATGGAGAATCAGATATTTTTGCAGGGCTGCCCATAGTCATATATTTATGCTGGTGACTGTACATACAAAAATATAAAATAAAAACACAATCATATTAAAATGTGTAAGCATATGTAAGTTTTAGCGTTTTTATTTCAACATATTTTGTAACTTTTGCATTTCAAAAAGTTACAAAGTGTGTTGAAATAAAAACGCTAAAACTCGAAACCATTCCTTAGGGGGATAACAAGGGGCTGGATTAATTATTCCACGCAGACGAAGTCGCGGGCAAAAGCTAGTTTTTTTAATAATGCAACAGCAAAAGTGTGAACTATGCCATAAATATATATTTTATTCTTTATTTTTGCATATCTACCATGTGTGATACTGATATGTTACGTATACAAAATGATTTTATGGTTGTATAAGTAACATAGTAACAAATGGATCTATTTTAATGTGTTCTTGTACTAGTAGTTTATGTAACTGTTACGTAATAAGGGTCCTTAAAAGATGAGTGTGGTTTTATGAAACGAGCCGCAGGCGAGTCTCATAATAAGATCACACGAGTGTTTTAAGGCCTAATTACGTACAGTTGCATACACTGCTTTATCTACACTCATATTATTTATCCTTAATGCCGTATTCGGAAACCATAGAATGGCCGCCATTGCACCGTCATGGCCAACTCGATTGTGCCGGCGGTCGCGCGGGCGCGTGTCGGCGGCCGCGCGGGCGCGTGCAGGTGTACATTATGTTATCAAAACTCATAACCCATCAATATTTGAGCATGTAAAGTTAAAATTACGTTACTGCCACAGATAAAAAGCTCAAAATCATAGTAAAATCGGTTGTGGTAATGCTAGCCATTGCCTACCGTTTTCGAACACGTTTTAGTGAACTTACAATGTGAGTGTAGATAATAGTAGTTTTCGATACAAGTGCGAGAAGTATGTCATTTTGCACGAGTACCGAGGCCCGAGCCGAGAGGCGAGGGTCAAGACTCGGGACGAGTGAAAATGACACTTCTGCACGTGTGTCGAACAACGTTTTTTTAGGGTTCCGTAGTCAACTAGGAACCCTTATAGTTTCGCCATGTCTGCCCGTCCGTCCGTCCGTCCGTCCGCGGATAATCTCAGTGACCGTTAGCACTAGAAAGCTGAAATTTGGTACTAATATGTATATCAATCACGCCGACAAAGTGGAAAATAAAAAGTGGAATTTTTTTTTTTATTAGGGTACCTCCCCTATACGTAAAGTGGGAAGTGATTTTTTTTTTTCATTTCAACCCTTACGTGTGATATATTGTTGGATAGGTATTTAAAAATGAATAGGGGTTTACTAAAATCATTTTTCGACAATGTAAATATTTTCGGAAATAATCGCTCCAGAAGTAAAAAAATATGCGTCTCCCCCCCTCTAACTTTTGAACCATAAGTTTTAAAAATATGAAAAAAATCTGAAAAGTAGAACTTTGTAAAAACTTTCTAGGAAAATTATTTTGAACTTGATAGGATGAATAGTTTTTGAAAAAAAATTACAAAATAATTTGTGAACTAAGTTTGTAATTTAACCTTATAAGCAGATGTTTATTGTACCTGCAATTTCTACAAAATTACAATGAAATGACGTGCTTTCTAATAAAGTAAAAATGTTGAAAATCGGTTCACGAAATAAAGAATTATTCCATAAAAATCATCTTCCATACTTTAAGCTCGCGCGCAATAGTTTACTTAATTTGCCGATAGATGTCGCTGTACATCTATCAGCAAATTAAGTAAAGTATTGCGTGGAACTCTCATATCATATCCTACATGGCGGTGTTATTAACTCTTAAGTGGGGACACTTACTGTGACGGACGGAAAACTACGGAACCCTACACTGAGCGTGGCCCGACACGCTCTTGGCCGGTTTTATAATACAATTGCGAAAAAACTACAATGAAATAATAGTAGATTGTTTGACAAGGGTCTAAAGTAGGCCATATACCATCAGGTGGTTATTTTCCCGACCGAAGTGAGGGAAAATTGTTCGAGTGGTAATATGGCTTTTAGACCAGAGTAATGCATACAATATTTCACTTCGATTGCGAGAAAATATCATAAAAATACTTATTATTTACGCACAATAATTAAACTAAGGTGAAATTATGGTATAACTTGACGGTCTTTTAATTTTTTTAACTTCTTTGACATAGATACAAAATATAAATACCGCGAATAAATGCCACAGACGACGGTATAATTAGCTCTTTAAACAGTTTAAACACACTTTAAAGCGTTTCCCAAAAAAATAAATCTTTTTTAATGATTGTGAAGTAGGAACTAAAAAACACCTCATGTTTTGAGAAATAAATTGCGTTTCCTGATTGGTTGATTTTAACATTACTGTATTCTGATTGGTTGATATTAAATACAATGTTTTTTTTAAGGACTTAAATTATTTACACAGTATACGCCCCAAAAAAGTATCTAGCGTTCCGATTAACTCCGATATGTGTTGTGATTGGTGGATTTAATATAGTGAAAATGCAATATGGTGCAAATCGTGCGTAAAATCAAACTTTACGCACGATTTGCAGATCAGATTACTTTTTAGAACTAGTGCATAAAATCAAACTTTACGCACGATTTGCAGCTACATAAAGTCAACTTTTTGAGCAATTGTATTAAAATAGTAGTTTTCGCTACAAGTGCGAGAATCTGCACGTGTGTCGAACAACGTTTTTTAATACAATTGCGAAAAAACTACAATGAAATAATAGTAGATTGTTTGACAAGGGTCTAAAGTAGGCCATATTACCACCAGGTGGTCATTTTCCCGACCGAAGTGAGGGAAAATTGTTCGAGTGGTAATATGGCTTTTAGACCAGAGTAATGCGTACAATGTTTCACTTCGATTGCGAGAAAATATCATAAAAATACTTATTATTTACGCACAATAACTAAACTAAGGTGAAATTATGGTATAACTTGACGGTCTTTTAATTTTTTTAACTTCTTTGACATAGATACAAAATATAAATACCGCGAATAAATGCCATAGACGACGGTATAATTAGCTCTTTAAAACAGCTATTAGACATGGCAATTTGTAGGGCCCAACCTGTTGTGTACCCTGCCTCTCCCACACCCTCCTTCTGCTCCCTACGGGCCCAACCTCCTATTACACCTCCCAACACAACAGGTTGGGAACACAAAAAATTAAATCTTTTTTAATGATTGTGAAGTAGGAACTAAAAAACACCTCATGTTTTGAGAAATAAATTGCGTTTCCTGATTGGTCGATTTTAACATTGCTGTATTCTGATTGGTTGATATTAAATACAATGTTTTTTTAAGGACTTTAATTATTTAGGTACACAGTATACGCACCAAAAAAGTATGAGTTCCGATTAACTCCGATATGTGTTGTGATTGGTGGATTTAATATAGTGAAGTGTTCTGATTGGTCAATTTAAAATGCAATATATCTGCAAATCGTGCGTAAAATCAAACTTTACGCACGATTTGCAGCTACATAAAGTAAACTTTTTGAGCAATTGTATTAAAAAATACTTTTCAGTACAGGCTTAACAGGCTGTAAAAAAATACAGGCGATACGTTTAAGGTCATAATTGGTATCGTATTGCGAGTAAGAAAAAGCAGCAGAAATTTTTTTTGGATGTGAATTTTTGTTTATTTGAGTGAATTGTTACAAACAAATGATAAAATATAAAACACATATCGGCGAGCCGTTTAACACAATATTAGCCAGGACCTAACAATAATATGGTCACCGAGTCTCGACACAAAAGCATGGTGAATTAATCCCCTTTTATATATTAAAAGTGTTCACAAAATATACTTGTGATAAATGAAACACAATAACGAGAAAATGTGCTTCAGAACTGCCGTATGGATGAACCTTTCTTGCTGGAATAACCAAAATCTTCGGCACATATAAAATGACTTTAGGATGTAGACATAACACCTAAATGGTTTCATAGTGCACACAATTTATATAACATGTGGATGTGGCACTTCTTCATATCTCCTAAAACCATCACTGAAACAGATCGGGTATACGTGACGTCATAATAGTAACTGAGACTTAGGGCTGTCACCTGTCACTTATAAAATGCTGTCTGTACCTAAGCATTATCCGTGACCCGGTTTTAACAAAAATAATCTGAATTTATCATAAATCCACTCATCTCATCTTTCCAAATAGTCAAATTACCTAAAGATTGACATACAACAAACAGCCCTAAAACTTGAAGGTCGAATATAATAGAAATTGACAATATATTTTCTACAAAATTTTAGGGCGCTCCACAAAAAAGGGATATTTTTGAAAATAAAACCCCCAATGGGATGAAAAAGAGGTAGAAAGTTTTTAACAACTATCAGGAGGACAATTAATTGACCTTTTCCCTGGATATTTCCTGTCCCAAGCTTTTTTACTTATATAACTACGCGTCTCGTTTATCGTAAGGTGTCAGTTTTCATTTAACCATGTCATGTCTCATGAAATAAAAATATTTCGAGTTATTTGACAGCCCTAAGTACAGAGTAACGTGATCACTCTACAAAACTGTACTTGTGACAGAGCTGGAAGCCCATTCTCCGTTTAAAATATCTATTTGATACGTAATTTTTATTTTACCTCGATGACATGACTAGAACTACTAGAAGTGTATTTCACGCGTAACTGGGGCGTATTCTAACTTTAAAACACGTGTCTTAGACATGATCCAACTTCAATACGACTCCAATCCATAAACTACGCAATACAGTTAGCGTCTAAACGTATGAATCAGAAATATCAGAATTTTCTTGATAAATATTCTAATGCAACTCCAATATATCAATATTGGTTGTTAGTTTATTGTGTGTTGGAGTTATGTTTGAGATAGATTGTGTTTTTAATGTGTTGTTTATGTATTTTAAAATCAGAATATGGCACTTGGGACTTATGCCCACGCCACAACAGGTGTACCTACTGCCAATTTGCAACCACTAATCCAACATCAACTAATCGCTTAATATTTAGTTGGTAAACCAACGTTGACTTGCCAGATTTATATTTCGCACAGTTTCATTTGAGCGATTATTTATCATTTGGTAGCTTGGGTCGCCAAGTTGGTTCGGTTAGTATGCTAAGTAATAATTTACTACTAATACGAAAGATATGTAATCATCAAAACAAAACATAATTATTATAAATGAAATTCCGGTAGGAGCTGTTTGGGAAGTGATAATATGGTATGGTACTAGTAAACCACGATAACAGTAACAAATCAAGTTCTGATTCTAAAATCTGAATACCGCTCCGAAACAGAAGCGCTGGGAGATTGATGTTTCTACAAAACTAACAATTCCTTCTTATAGCGACGGAGGAATAATCATAAACAACGTCACATTGTATAAATATGTAAGATACTGTGATAGAGCTCAGATTCATAAGTGGTAAAGATTTGTTTTTACTCGTAGCGTAAGTTCCAGTTTTTTGTTATGGACCAATAAAGCTTGGAGTGCTCTTGTTCTACAGTCGCCATCAATTACATCGGAGCGGCCAAGGTACTCAAAAATATCGGAACATGCACTTTATCGCCTTGACAATAGAGACGTTGTTCCGTTTGTGACCACCTTGGCCGTTAAAATACACCTGATGGCCACTGCACCTAGTATCCTCTGCATTCGAGGCAGATGCCCTTAACTCTACCCAGGCAGGCTACCAAGGTCACAGCGTCATCGTCAAATTTTGTTTTGTATAACCTTTGTGATTATGATTAATATAGTAGTGTATGTACATAAAAATTACAAATCAAAGTATTTAATTCAATAATGTGTAAGTTTTCTAGTTGAACTCAACAATACTGTTATAAAAATCGCCACGAACCACGCTACCGCATTGAACTGGTTTTGTTTCTAGATAGGTTTTATTTCATTTCCCTAGGAATCCCGTAAGCTTGAGAAGCTGTCCCTTTAAACAAATGAACCGTATACCGTCGCTACGGTACAGCTGCACCTCTACAGGGTGTTATCATGCAATTTATAGCAAATGATTTTTGAAGTCCGAATTTTACGATGAATAATAATTTGAAAGAGAAAAAAACCGACTACTGTAAAAAGTTCCCTTGATTTCTCCAGGACCCCCATTATCAGACCCTGACCTGATGACAACTGCCAAACAATAAGATATATTTTCCAAATCGGTCCGACTGTATTCGAATTATCGATGAATATATACATATAACAAAGCTAAAACAAAGATCCCAACGAATTGAAAACTTCCTCCTTCGAAACTTTGAAGTCGGTTGAAATTAAACCTAACGCTACCGCTGCGGGCTACATTACCTTAATTCCGGTACCGTACCAAATTGCATAATGTATCGATTTCGATAAGGCTCTTTTGATTACATATTTTGATATTGCTTTTATTCATCGTCAGAAAAACCCCCGCTAGAGGCACTGTGCTACAGACCGCAACGCCGTAATGCCGGTACCGTAGCAAAAAACGATGACCAAATTGTAACGTAACAAGTCCCGTAAACGCACTTCGAGTCTAGCTCCAATTAGAGTATCGTCTTGATCGACGAAAAATACGTGTTAGGCACTCGGGTAATAAAAAAAAAATGGGACAATCTCACACAAATAAACCTCCCACAGTAAGCTCAATTATGCTCAACAGCTACATATATCTACCTGACGAAGCCTGCGGCGTGGATTTAAAAATTGTGGATGGAATAATAATAAATGGTAAAAAAAAATTAAGCTCAACAAATCGATATTGGAAATTAATTAAAAAGCTCATAAGGGACATTTTGTCTTAAGTATCCACTAAACATAAGTACCAACCATTTTTTATCGATATAGATTAATTATTTATATAGGTATCGATAATATATCACCACGTGAAACATTTACCCCTTATTCATAAGCGTGTTGCAACCCTTATATAGTTAATTTATGTTTGGTCTGTTTCTAACGAACGAAACTGTCAAGTTGACAGATAACGATAAACGATTACCTATTTGTTAAATGAGGCTTGTAACACGGTTTCAATAAGGGGATAAGATGGTATGGTACCGCTTGAGATTAAAAACGTAATGTTAAGATTAGTACGCATGTAAGAGTATACAATACATATACATATATAATCACTAGTAACTTAAGTAAGGAATATTGTTCTAAGTCTACTAACCAACGGTACTGTTCCTGCTGTAATCCCTACTACCGCTATATTTTTTTAAATCCCTACTTTATTTTACTTCTTTATAAATACTCTTCTTCCTCCTAGCGTTTTGTCCCGGGGTCTGCTTGATAACCTAATCCCATGAATTGGCGTAGGCACTAGATTTTACAAAAGCGACTGCCAGTGCCATCTGACCTTCCAACCCAGAGGGGAAACTATACCTTATCGGGATTAGGTCTGTTTCCTTACGATGTTTTCCTTCACCGAAAAGCGACTGGTAAATATTAAATGATATTCCGTACATAAGTTCCGAAAAACTCAGTGGTATGAGCCGGGGTTTGAACCCTAGACCTCCGGATTGAAAGTCGGTGTCTTACCGTCAGGCTACCAGCGCTCATTTTACTTCTTTAGATATAATATGTATAAATAGAGACATGAGATGAAAACGGTACTAAAATATTTGTCACCCTGCGAACTTTTACTACCTCAATTTTTACATTCCCCTATACTAAGTACAACATTTTATTGTCAAGCACGATCCCACATTGTAGCATGTGCATGAATTTTACTGCTGGTTTGATATTCCTATTGCTGAGCTAACATTCGCCTCAGATTAAAACGTTATAAGATGACCTGGAGACCATAACATTTATGCGTCATAGGGAAAAAGGGTATGCTGGTCGGATTGAGGCGAAGTGATGAGAAAAAGACTGAATAGTAGTCCGGGTTTTGATGACTGGAGGTTATTCGAACTCTAAAAACCTACATTGATTTGATTATACAAATTGACGTATACCTACGCAATACGCATTTTTACGCACTAAAACATATACATGAGACAATTATAAATGACACATACAATTATGTACACAGGCACCAAGCCCCGTAAGTGATATTATTTCATGCCGCACTAAGTCCGAAGCATGTAACGCCAAGTAGCAATATTCCCTCATCAAAAAATCACTGCCGTTATCAATTTTATTAATGTATTTACGTTTTGTCCGACTACTTTTACAATCTATTATCTTCATAGGTTTTTGGCTTTTCCTCGATTTGTTGACGTTGACCTGTGCACCTTAGAGCATTCAACCCGGAGTAGCCATGTCTGTCATTTTCTATAGGCTTATAATTTTCCGGGTATCTAAAACATGAATCGGCAACTTTTCTAAGGCATATAATAATATAAATTGGCCGTGAATTAATATTTTAGCGACAATATTTTTTTATAAGTCTCAAACATGTGGCATCATATAACGGCAGCAATATATAGCTGATCAAAAAATTAACCGGGAACTTAAAATAATAGGTTGGCAACAAAAATATTAACTTGGCATCTATTATTCAAAGCAGGCTTGGTTTAAATATTTGTTGCCAGCTATTTGTTTCTACCTAATTAACCATTTTTTGGGTATCAATTGCTGGTATCATTTTAATTGCGGGAGCACTAAAATTTCAGGAAACTGGAATATTTTTAAGGTTCCGTACCAAAATGGTTTAAAAGGAACCATGTACTACTCTGTCTTGTCACAATGTCTATTTTTTCCGAAATTGGTAGATCGATTGAGTTGAAATTTTGTAGGTTGTATGTCCCCTGGTGGTTTAAGGGGGTAATTAAGAAAATTAAATAAAATGTTTTGCAAGCCAAAGAGTCATTGTTAGTAACCATCAGGCGGGCCGTATGCTTGTTTGCCACCGTCGTGGTATAATTTTTTTTTGTCTGTGGGACCGGTATGTATGTTGGTTAGGTAATGGTCGTTTTCCACATGAATCTTCCATGGCAATAAATATTTAAAAAAAATCAAATTTTATTTTTAAAGTAATTTGTATTTTTAAATAAGCCTAGGAAGATTTAGTGCGAAGACGAGCAAAGGAACAAGGAGCTTAACTTTGATCAAAAGTTAAAGTTCAGTGGTCAACGGCGCCTAGCCGTTTCAAATTCAGAGATTGCATATACATGAGAAAATTTGTCAAGTTCCGCCGTGACCGGGTGGTCTAGTGGTCAGGACGTCAGCCGCGAAAGCTGAAGACGCCAGTTCAAATCTGGCCTCGGACACCGGAGGGTTTGGTCACTTTTTCTGAAGTATATGACATCTATTTTCAATTTATATATAGTAGTGTAACTACTTATAAAGAAAATTGCAAATCAAAAAATATCGAACAAAATAATTTGATTTCCTTCAAGATTCATAGATGGCAGGACCATCTCTCTCGCTATACCAGAATCACGTAAGAGATTCGGATAGGAGGAGCAAGCACGTACTGCGCATGCCCTTAGAGTATGGTCAACGGCGCCTAGCCGTTTCAAATCCAGAGATTGCATATACATGAGAAAATTTGTCAAATTCCGCCGTGACCGGGTGGTCTAGTGGTCAGGACGTCAGCCGCGAAAGCTGAAGACGCCAGTTCAAATCTGGCCTCGGACACCGGAGGGTTTGGTCACTTTTTCTGAAGTATATGACATCTATTTTCAATTCAGTGCATTTGTCATAAAAAAAATTGCTAACAAAAATATATAATAAAAAATTTGATCTGTATGAAACCCATAATATGAAGTTTTCCCTCTCTTTATTAAGTATTTTAAATGTATACATTGAGAATTTGAGCTTTAGGTAATACCTACTCCAAAAGGTAGGCACATGAAATAGAAATAGAAATCATTTATTTGCTTAAACATGGTAAAAGGGTAAAATACGTAAGTATAGATGTCATGATTGATGTCATTTTGTATCACATGTTTAGCCAACATATGGCAAGATGACTACTAGGTATAATCAAATAATTTCATTGAATATTTTAACCATTTATTTTTTAGTAGAAACATTACGACATTACATTATACAACTTGTTTTATTTAAATGTCAATTAACAATAGGTATTGATTATTATAAACTGCAATATGTTTTTTTCTTTTCCTTTAAAACTTAAGAAGCTGTGTAGAAGTAAGGTAGGCGACTATACCTCTTTTTTTTTCACAATAGAACATTAACGATCCATTTCGCCTATGTATCTTTTTTCAGCCCTATAAGGGAAAACTAGGACAATCGCACGATTTTTCTAATCTAAAAAAAAAAGGAAGTACGAGTATAGGTAGATATTTAGGTAATTCCTACACAAAACGCACCCTTCATATTTTCTATTCACTAGGTAGGTAGGTATTTAGGTAATACCTACACAAAAGGCACCATTCATTAAAAAGATAAAAGATATTTATTCTTCAATTTAGGCACATTACAATGCACTTATGAACGTCAGAGAGAAAAAGAAAAACTACCACCGGTTCTAACCCTACACCTCTGACCCGAGAAGTATTATTTATGACCGGCAAGAAACTCGGCGGGACTTATTTTTTCATAACAGTAATACAGTAATATTATATATGCGTAGTTGTATAATGCGTAGTTCTATAAGAAGACATATCAAAACAGCTTGAGAGATATACAATGTACGTATTGTTTAATTAAAATAAAATAATAATAATAAAATCCAAATCTGATTGCTTCACAAAACGTTTGATATGCTTTCCTATCTGAACTGTGTCCTCTAAATCTTAGATGATTTTGTAGTAGTTTCTGGTTTGGGCCATGCATGTTTGTCCGTCATATAGTCCTCGACCCTGTAATAACCCTTTGACATTAAACTTTTTTTCAAATATTTCTTAAGAGCGGGAAATGATAAATTTAAAGCATCGACGGGTAACTTGTTATAAATGTGAATACCTTGACCAAAAAATGACTTATATGCCTTGCGAATACGACTACTTCTGATAGCAAGCTTGTTTTTATTTCTAGTGTTATAGCTGTGGATGTCAGAAATTTTTTGAATGTATGTATATTCTTTACAACATAAATAATATTGTCATAGATATATTGGGAATTATGCTCTATGAACTAGGTTGGTATTTTGGTAATACTATACAAAAGGCACTTTTAATTTTTTCTAAATCATATGTGGCATATGAATTTTGGTTCTAGATATCTGACTATAGATACTTACCTACCAATATTCATAGACCCTAGTAACTTTTTAAGAATCCATTTTATCTTATAATTACAGCTCGTGTAAAGTTGCCCGTTTTACTAATATTGAATATGTAATTCACTTTAATTGCTTCCTAAATAGTTTAAAAGTACCTTATTTTTAATTTAATAGGTAATCGTTTTCGATTAAAAAAAGGCTTCTTAAAATGCTTCCCAGTTATAAATTCAGCTTTCAATATAATTATTTGATACCTACCTATAGTTAAACAATGGCTATTAAGACATTAAAAACAGCCTATATTGAGATAATGTACGGCCCCAAATTAGTCGCCAGCCTATTAATTTTGGTATCCATTTTTATTTTTTAAAGCTACCCAAATTCAATTATTTAGCAGCCTGGTTAAATACATGCCTTTTCTATACAAGAAAAATGTTTGCAATTTTTTGCGAGGGAGGGGAACGTCAAATGTGTCGTACTTAACGTACAAATAGCCACGTCAGATAAACGTCAGTCCATACAATAAATGACGTAATTTATGACCGCCGGTTATATGTTTTTGGGAGAGGGGAACGCCTGTCAATGGCGACTCCGGTTGGTTGAATGCTTTAAGATGTTGTCCATATCTCGATCTGTCACGTAAGGGTCGTCGCTCATTGGCTGCTCTTCATATGTTTCATTTCGGTCACGAATGGTACAATCGCATTTGTTCATTTCACTCTCTTGTTTAAAATCGTTCACCTGGACACACATTTGCTGTGGGTGCGCCCATTTTTTGTTTTCAACAACCTTAGGGTAGGGGGCAGTTACCGATGTTGATGCTGAACGACGTTTTGGCAAGACCAAAACGTCAAATTACTAAACTTGATCTTAGTAAATTAAAATAAACTCCACTTATAAACAAATCAATGGAACTAAAAATAATATCTACATTTAACTGAAGAACAAATCTAATTATTTTTAATAAATATTTTGATTTGTTTGTATATGACATCTATATAAGTTTATCTACATAAATACAGGGTGTTTGGTAACCGGATGCAAAGCCGAAAGTAGGAGATAGCCTAGGTCATGTAGAACATTTTTAGCCATACTTGTCTTAGACAAATGTTATTATTGTTTTTTAAATTTAAATTTAAAAATTGAGAAAACTGCAAAACTTCAGACTAAATCGATAATTAGTACTTTTTTTACTGCAGGTAGATTTTTTTTTGTTTTATTTCGTATTGTGCAATGTCTATCAAACACTAGAAAAGTGATTTCAAACATCTGTGTCTAAAGAAAACAAGTTGACAGCGATTTAAAATTTTAGTTACATGAAAATGTAAACGATTTAAGTGATTTCAAAGTACGAAAAAAAAAAACTAAAATAGCCACGAATTTTCAAACCATTTTAAAAACATGCTTGGCTTTTACCCTTTTATTTAAGCTATCAAACACGACTGTAGCTACTGTATCCTTGAAAATAAGCCACCTAAACCAACTGGGTAGCTAAAATGTTTCACTCTACTTGTGATACTTGTGGTAGTTGTGGTGACGAATCTCATTATGATTTTACAATAAAACATTGGTTCTGAATACTAAGTTGGCGTTGACTTGACATTTGACTTGTTTTAAAAGGGTTAAGTGTACTGGACAAAACTACCACATGCAATTTTAACAAACAAAGGCTTGCGGCGGTGAGAGACAAAAGGGACTGATAGCGGCAGGCGGCGGGCGATAAGACAATCATGTCTCAAGCCATTTTATCTTTGAAAATAGGCTACCTGTACTAATAAGAGGGAATGTTTAGGGTAAATTAAAACAAAAGCATAAAAGATAAGTTATTTATTTTTACGATCAACACATTAAAATTACACATCATCGCTCGTTTTCAAAATGTGACCCGCCGTTTCGAATACAAGCACGAGCCCGTCTTCTTACTTCTGTGGTGGTTGTTCCGAATATCATTTCTTCCCTCATCCTTTCGAACGCCGCATCTATCCTCTCCCTCAGCTCTTCTACGGTATTAATGACCTCTTGTGTGTAGACTAGCTCCTTAGCTCGGCCCCAAACGAAAAAATCCAATGGTGTCAAATCAGGTGATCGAGCGGGCCAAGGGATTCGTCCGCCTCTGCCGATCCAACCGTCCGGGAAACAGTTATCCAGATGCTCCCTTACAGCCAGAGAGTAATGGGCGGGACAACCGTCGTGTTGAAATGTCACTGCACCGGGCAGCTGGTCTTCGTCAATAAGCCTGGGCAAATCGTTTTGTAAAAATTCCAAATAATTTGCCCCATTTAAATTATTTGGCAAAAAATGTGGCCCAATAAGGACTCTGCCGATGATTCCAGCCCACACATTGACGGAAAACCTTCTTTGGAAGGACACTTGCTTTTTCCAATGTGGATTGTTGTTTTTGTCAGCCCATTGGTGTAGGTTATGGAAATTTGTGATCCCCTCCCGGGAAAATTTCGATTCATCGGTCCAAAGAATGCTTCGCAAAAAACGTCGGTCTTCGATATCCGCATTGAGTAAAAATCGGCAGAAGTCCACTCGGCGTGCAGGATCTCCTTCGTCCAAACCTTGAACTCCGATGCCGCGAAAAGGATATTTTCCCTCACGATTCATTGTGGCCCATACTTTCCATGTGGACAAGTTCAGATTACGAGCTACCACTCTGATGCTCGTATTCGGATCCTCTGCAAATGCCTGTAGAACGTCTTCCTCCACTTCAGGGCGATTACGTCCTGGATTCCCTCCATGTTGCACAGCAATACCATTCTCACGTAGCCTTCGGAATGAATTGTAAAACACTCTCACATTAGGCAATCTCCGGTTTGGAAAACGCTCTTGGTACATCCGTCGGGCCATCGCTCCATTACTGTCAGCTTTGCAGTACATGTAGATAATGTCGGCGTATTCTTCGTTCGTAAACTCCATGTTTACAATGAAGAAGTCGTAATTACACGTGAAGGAGCGCCTACGGCAGCTACAACTTGACACGGTAAATTGAGATGAGAGCGGGAAATTAAACCACAATGAACGTCTAATCGCAACTGAAGTTGTAACTAGACTAAATTACTAGTTTTTGCACAAATACTCATGTAGCTAATCAGTTTATCTTTGTCAATAAAGCACAAAACCGATCATCTTTGTTTAACGCCGCTCACCGCCTGCCGCTATCAGTCTCTTTTGTCTCTCACCGCCGCAAGCCTTTGTTTGTTAAAATTGCATGTGGTAGTTTTGTCCAGTACACTTAACCCTTTTAAAACAAGTCAAATGTCAAGTCAACGCCAACTTAGTATTCAGAACCAATGTTTTATTGTAAAATCATAATGAGATTCGTCACCACAACTACCACAAGTATCACAAGTAGAGTGAAACATTTTAGCTACCCAGTTGGTTTAGGTGGCTTATTTTCAAGGATACAGTAGCTACAGTCGTGTTTGATAGCTTAAATAAAAGGGTAAAAGCCAAGCATGTTTTTAAAATGGTTTGAAAATTCGTGGCTATTTTAGTTTTTTTTTATCGTACTTTGAAATCACTTAAATCGTTTACATTTTCATGTAACTAAAATTTTAAATCGCTGTCAACTTGTTTTCTTTAGACACAGATGTTTGAAATCACTTTTCTAGTGTTTGATAGACATTGCACAATAAGAAATAAAACAAAAAAAAATCTACCTGCAGTAAAAAAAAGTACTAATTATCGATTTAGTCTGAAGTTTTGCAGTTTTCTTCGACAAATCTTAAAATTTAAATTAAAAAAAAACTAATAACATTTGTCTAAGACAAGTATGGCTAAAAATGTTCTACATGACCTAGACTATCTCCTACTTTCGGCTTTGCATCCGGTTACCAAACACCCTGTATAAAAACCATGTATGATTAAGACAAACATAGTTTATTTTACCTGGGAGAAGATCAACAGTATTGGGATACCTGTTTGACTTACCCCGCCTTACCATAATCAAAACAAGATCAGATTTGTAGAGTTTAAATATTCCCACAGGTTTGATAGTAGTCGTTTACGTGAGTGGAGAATGCCACATAACAAGATGGATGTAAGTACACGTACTTCAATTTTAATCACACCTACTCGTCTGGTAGAACCTAGGAGAATGGTTGGTATCATAAGAGTAAATATTCTAGAGGAATGACCAAGGTATGGACTAACTGCGAGTTGCATCAAGCACAATTAACAAACTGGTAAATGTTAAATAATGGCGGCGTAGCTCCCATAGCTCGTATGGTCCCATAAAAGCTGTCAAAATTATGGCACAAGAAAATTTCAACGATAATGATGACATTAACAGATTTGGTGCAATCTGCCTTAAGGCTCGGTTGCGGGGGGCTATAGGTACAATAAATCTTATTAAGTTCTTCTGAGTTACATACACCAGTATGTATACCAATTCAAACTTAAATTTAAATAAAAATAGTAAAAGTAAAGTAAATTAATTAGTTCCAAATACAATAAACAGTTTAGAGGGGTTGTCCGGTGCGTTCCAAACTAGGCTGAATGTATCTTGGAGCACGCCATAAGTAGCATTTATAAAACATGAACATCATTTAACAGAACTATTTTTTGATTACAGCGAAATGTTTTCACTTTAACTGTGGAAAAGAGGACCCCGTCTGTTGACGATGAGGGACCCTCTTGTTCCTTTAGCCGTCAACACAGGGATCCTCCTTTTTGTAAACGCGCATGTTGCACCTCTGGAGTTGCAGGCGTCCATAGGCTACGGTAGCTGCTTACCATCAGACGGACCGTATGCTTGTTTGCTTACGTCATGGTATAAAAAAACTGTGGTCAATCAAGGCCATTGGGGGCATTTTAGGCAGATGTTTCAAAGCAATTAGTCAAGCAATTTTTAATTAACATCGGTGTAATCGAATTGCAATAATTGAAAATAAAAATAATACTCACTTTATTTGGTATACGATCAAAATTTGAATTTTCAAAAGCCTATGTAAATTGACACGTAGATATACGTGTATAGTATTTAGGTACTTCTTCCTATCTCGTAACCTTCTCGCAAATACGTTTAATTACGCATGTTGTTTGCAATCGTTTATCGCATATGTTCTTTGGTCATAGGTATAATAGCTGTCTATTAAAACATTACTTAGATACCTACATTTTAATTAAGACAGTTAGCTAGAGTGACGAAATGAATGATTTTGAAATCCTTAACCAATGTTAAATGGACAATTAAAATCTTCGCTCAACATGTTGAATGTTGCTATGGACTAAGAGCTGGTCACGTCAGATGTGACACAATAATAGGAGCAACAAAAGGTTAGATTGCTATACTATCCTTATTGCTAGATCCGGGAATCTGGCAGCTATTAATGGGTGGAGGTCAGATTGGCAGACTAGCAAAACTTTTTAGTAGGAAAAAAGTAATACCGTAAACTGGGGCTATTTACCTAAGAACCATGAGGCTATTTGGAATAAAAAAATTATAAGTTTTAAGTCCATTTATTTTTTAATGTGGCAATAGTAGATGCGTAAACCTTCGTCAGAAAACCCTGTGTTTAATGTGAAGTTGGTTAGTGGTTGCAGTGACGCCGACAAATACGTATTTGCGCGTAGAAAAAATAAAAAGTGTGACGGAAGAAAATTTGTTCAAAATATCATCGTCCTACTTTTGTTCAGATGTCCGTTGGTGCTAGGGTAAGCTTGTTTTTGTTATATATACCTAAAAGTGTATATTCTCGGGAGTTTTTTAAGCTATGGCAAACATTTTTAGCTGTTTAATTTGAATGATATATCGTCAGTTTTCTTAATTGGAATTATTTGGTACGATTTTTGGGGTTATTTAGCTTCTAGTACCAAATATCCACTCCATACATTTCTATAAATGTAGGTTGACCATATTTTTTCCCAACAGGACGATGGTGCGAAGTTACAAACGTACCTTCCGGAATTGCCGAAAGGGAAAAAAAATCTTCCATATACTTATACACAATAGTCACCAGAAGCACTTCAAGCACTGGCCGATGCTATGGTCGAGGTGGCAGCTGCAGCAGCCATAATCACTTATCTAGTCCGTCTAAATTAACATAGTAGTGCTTAGAAAAGCAAATAATTTTAATTGAATTTTTTTAAGACTGGTATTTAATACCTCTTATGGTTTAAGAAACATGTTGATTTACCACATAACAAGTTAAAAGTTTTTGTTGTCAGAGTTTTTTATTTATTTCGTTTGCTGCTACGTAGCCGCATTATTTTTATTTTAACCTAGAAAAGTACTCAATATTTGTGTAATTAAGCTCCCGTAAAAGTGTTTAACAGGAAAGATAGCACTTCAGTAAATCTTGTTTGAATAGTAAAACTTTGTGATTTTTATATCCCCAAAAAACTCCAAAAATTATGGTTACTTTCATTTTATTGCTTCCGGCAGTTGTTCTTGAAGCGTCTCAAATAGAGATAGTTATACTTAAACCAACACAGGCTTCAAAATTTAGGCAAAATCAGGTCAAAACCCCTCGATTTCCATAAAACCCCAACTACGAGGTAATTTGGGACACCTCTTTAAACTGAAAATAGATGTCATATACTTCAGAAAAAATGACCAAACCCTCCGGTGTCCGAGGCCAGATTTGAACTGGCGTCTTCAGCTTTCGCGGCTGACGTCCTGACCACTAAACCACCCGGTCACGGCGGAACTTGACAAATTTTCTCATGTATATGCAATCTCTGAATTTGAAACGGCTAGGCGCCGTTGACCATACTCTAAGGGCATGCGCAGTACGTGCTTGCACCTCCTATCCGAATCTCTTACGTGATTCTGGTATAGCGAGAGAGATGGTGCTGCCATCTATGAATCTTGAAGCAAATCAAATTATTTTTGTTCTTTTTCTGAAGTATATGACATCTATTTTCAGTTTATACATAGTAGTGTAACTACTTAAAAATTGCAAATCAAAAAATATTGAACAAAAATAATTTGATTTGCTTCAAGATTTACACCTCTTTAAAAAAAATTACTTGTTCTGTGTTAACAATTCAGACATGTGTTCAATGCAGAATGACGAAGCAGTATGCCTTTTATCTGTAAAAAATATAAAAACTATTGATAAGTAAGTAAAATATGAAGTTATTAATGTTTTAGTCCAAAAATTGAACCAATTAGCCACATTTTTCAGGTAAAAACTGCCAAAGTTGTCTTTTTTGTAAAGGACGTGGCCTATATTTTAACATTAGAACAAACAAACATTGCGTATTATTTCGGAAACAGAGACAGTAGGCAACAAACTATGAATTAAATTATACGTTGTTTTGGACTACTTTATCCCATCAGAAAGTTTTGGCAATGATATAATCTAATTATTTATGTAATTTCTCATAATACTGCACCAAAACCAGAACAAAGTGATTTGCATTCTTTGACCTCCACCCACTTTACAGCTGCCAGATGTCCGTATGTAGAAATAAGCATAGTTTAGCAAACTAACGGGAAGGGTTTCGTCGCTGTCATTATTGTGTCATTATCTGACTAGCTCTCCGTCTACTATTTAGGTCGAGTCTCAATATCTCTGTCGGCCATTGTTTGGAAGACAAAAATACTAAAACGGCTGACGTATGTAACAAGTTAATTAACCCTCCGAAACATGTCGCGCGAAGTGACAAAAGTGACGTGAGTGTAACCGTTATATTTTATAGTGTAAGTTAATTAACCTGATATAAAGGTATTTCCATATCTATTTTAATTTCTTTACATCTCTATTTTTCTTCTTGTTGTTTGTTTTTAAAGTCACAATTGTAGCCGTTATTATGGCCATGTACACACGGTAACTATATACACCTTACTTTGTAAGTGAAAAAGTATGTAGAGCCTGTATTAACGTCAAAGGGTTCATCCACATATTAAGTACGTCACACTGATTCCATGTTTTTTTAGGTTAGATAGGTACACTAGCCTTCCTTTTCTGCCGAAACAAAGAAAAAATCCTCCCCCCCCGTTTGTAACCCCCCTCACCCCTTCACAACTTGTCACATTTTGTTGAACCCCTTCCACCACCGTAATGTATGACGTAATTTATGGATGATCCCAAATTTGTATAAAAATTACGTTTATGGTGGCAGTTCCACATCTGGTCGCTGTACAATATATAGATTAGCAAAGACGGACTCTAGTGTGCCTATTTTAAAATACGGATAAGTAAAGGATACGTACCTGCGTACTTCCTTTTGGACACATATTTCAAAAGTAAACTGCTAAAGTTCAAAGCTTTATGGCCACATTCGTTTTAAAAATGTTCCATGGAATCCTCAATGGCAATAATAACCAGACCACTTATCAAAGTAAATTTGAAAAAGTACGACTTTTTGTTACACAATAGTAAATTGAGGCCAAATTAAGCTTTTGTTCACCGACCTTAAGTTCAGTAATAAACTTGAACAAGACCTATTATTCAGTACCAATTCTTCTGCTACTTTGACCGGGACGGAACTAAAAAGCATCGAAACGCTGGCCACGTCCCATGCAAATTTTCTTGGGGAGCGCTGCCCGACTATTGCAATGAATGCGCGAGAGCACGCGACTCTGGTTATATTGCAAACCAGTGAAAAGTGACCTGGAGATTCCTTTTTGAGCGAAAAAGTTACATACGATGAAAGTCATTCACTAAAATAACTTCCATCGTATGTAACTTTTTCGCTCAGTTGCCTCTAAAAAGAACGCAGAACTCTTTGGAAACCTAGTACCGCGAATTGGCATAAATTGAATGCTATCTGACCTTTCCTATTCAGAAAAACTTAGGCATATTAGTGTAAGTCTTGTTATAATGACGTTTTCTTTCACCGAGAGCATATGTAAAAAACCATGGATTTATACATATATGAAGTGGATCTAATTTTTTGGTCAGAAAGTGAGACCGAAAGAGAAGGTTATCTAGGGGTGTCTCGTTTCGGCTAAGAAGCTAATGACGTCATCAGACAATCAAAATGTCAATATGTGTCAAATGTAACAATTTTGTAACGAGTGCGAGTGAGACACCGCCCCCTACTATTATGCTCTCTATCGGATCGTTTTTACTACTTTTTACTAGTATGTATGTTACACACTTTATTGTACATAAAAAGTAACAAAACAAACATGATAAAAGAAAAATAAACAAAGTACAAAGGCGAACTTATCCCTTTAAGGGATCTCTTCCAGTTAACCTTTGAGCAATTGAGAGAAAAGTATAAGATAGACAAACATGCACTATGTACTTAGTGTACTTACGGAAACAAATATCTAAAAAAGAAGATATTATCTACTTAACCTAAGGTATAATAAATACACATATAATACATAATCATGTCTGTGTGTAATAAAATAAGGTACCAACTCAACTAGAACACAAATCATTCGGGGAGCCACAATTTATGTAACTTTCCCTTCAGTGATGCTACCGACTGGGATTGTCTAAAGGACAACGGCAACTCATCCCACAACTGCACAGAACGTACTGAGAAAGACCTGGAATACGACCTAGTCTTCTTCAACGGTATGGCAAGAGTGAGGTTCGCACTCGACCTCAAGCGGTGACCACTACCAATAGCCAAATACCTAAACCTTTCAGAGAAGTATTGTGGGGAGGTCGGATTAAAAAGGGTGTTAAAAAGAAGACATAGAATATGCACGTCCCTGCGCTGGCGTATAGGTAGCCAACCGAGCTTAGCACGAAATTCGGAGATGTGGTCAAACTTCCGTAACCCAAAAATATACCGGATACACACATTCTGCAGACGCTCCAGCTTATTCAGTAGTTCCTCCCTGAGGTCCAAAAAAGCAATGTCACCATAGTCCAAAAGCGGTAGGAGAAGGGATCGAGCAAGAGTCAGCTTAGTGTGAACCGGAAGGAAATTCGGAAGAAGTTTGAAAGAGTGGAGGGACGTAAATATCTTTTTACTAATCTCAGCGGTGTGAGCAGACCAGGAAAGTGTCTCATCCATGGTGACACCCAAATTTTTGACTGTAGAGGAGAAAGGGATGGGAATTCCGTCGAAAAGGATGTCGGGTACCACCATATCAGAGAGCTCACCAATGTAGTAAGGACTACCTATAATTATAGCCTGAGATTTATTATGCGTTTACCTTAAGACCGAAATTACCGGCCCAGCTGCGAATAGACTCAAGATCAGCATTGATTTGGTCTACTAGAGAATGAAAATCATCAATACCAGCTGCTGCATAGATCTGTAGGTCATCCGCATAAAGGTGGTAAGAGGATCTAAGTGACGCTGTGATTCCATTGATAAAAATGGAGAAAAGGAGCGGGGAAAGTACTCCTCCCTGAAGCACGCCAGAGGAAAGTTCGCACCAATCGGAGAGCTTGTCATCGAATCGAACACACTGGCGCCGGCCGAAAAGATAATCACGGAACCAGGATAGGGTTATATGATCCATATTAAAAGTCTTAAGTATCCCAAGCAAAATGTCAAAGTCCACCGAATTGAAGGCGCTACTAAAGTCGAGAAGAACAAGGATAGTAAGCTTCTTATTATCAATATTAAGACCACTATGAACGATACTAGTCACCTATGAACGACTGTTTCACTCGGTAATAAGGTTCAACTGCGGTTAGGGAAAAGTGTAAGAATTAGATCTACTCCATATTATTATAAATCCATGTAAAAAGGAAAATATTTTGTACATCTATTTCGTGAAACTCATCAGTATAACTCAAGTCTACGATTTCAATGCCAGGCTTTTAGGCTATCCGAATTCTTTGGAATCTGTAACAAACAGCAGATTATTTGAGCAGTCTATTCGTCCGAGAACAGTGGAATAACAGCGATATAATTCGTTGATTTATCGCCTTCTTTCCAAATAACCTCTTGATTAATTTGCGGATCGGAAAAAATCACGAGCGGTTTTTATCTGCAAAATTTTCCTTGTTTGAATGGGTCAAAGCTTTTATCTGGGAACAGTATTTACCTTAAAAATATGAAAGTAAATAATATATGGTAGTTAGTGCAGTCTTTAGTTAATCCTTGTTAACCACTGTAAATTGACTCTATTGAGTCATGTAGTACTCGTAACGTAAGGTCAATCCGTGGTCTGAAAACTGTTAAAGATAGGTCTACCAAATAATTATTCCGTCATCTCCAGGGTCTGTTAAGTGGACTATTCAGTTCTCAGTACTTAGTTAGCTATAGTTTCTGAAAAAACACGCGGGGACAGACCCGTAATTTTAGTATGAAAAACTGCATTTTCAAATGCGTTTTTATATCAAAATTACTGCTCGTAAACGAAGTCCAAATCAGTCAGCTGTCCTAACTTTTTACAGGCTTTCTATTGGTACCCCACAAGATTCTTACAAATGAAAAATAAAATTCATTTTCCCCCTTAATCCCCCTAAACTTCCTCATAAAATTAAATTTAAGCAGTTAAAGCCTCGGTATCTTGTTACAGCCGAATTTTTCTATACCTATTCTAAATATCAGCTTTGTATGTTAAACTTTTTCCGAGAAAGACGCGTTTTACCGACTTCGGCGACCGGAGTGATCCCATAAGTGTTTCGTAAACCAAGTATTGGTACGAAACACTAAAAAGTAACAAAATCACATAGCAAAAAAAATACTCCAGGGAGAAACTGTGACTTATATAGCGGTCATCGCCTGGCTATGAGTTTTAACTGTACTTACTAGACAGAGTACAACACCTCTCCGGATATTAAAATTATTAATTCAAGTGCTTCTCAAAGTGGCTTCATACACTCCAGACCTAGAGGCTCGCCACATCTGCTACTGAGTGACGCTGGGATGAATATCTTAACCGGGGCGGAAATGTTGGAGACGATGAATGTTGGTGGTTTTCGCAACATGGCTTGACGTTCACGAACCCGGATTGTTGAGCCACTTGCCATTGTTCGTAATGTAGCCGTGTTATGAATAACCGATTTTACCGACTAGCTGTCAACTGTCAGTTACATCCGCAGACTACACAGACACCTCATAATTAAGCTTTTACAAGGAGCACGAGGTCACCACACATAAGGTCAATTTTATTGGCTTATAATTTTCCGGGTATCTAAAACATGAATCGGCAACTTTTCTAAGGCATATAATAATATAAATTGGCCGTGAATTAATATTTTAGCGACAATATTTTTTTATAAGCCTCAAACATGTGGCATAATATTATTGAAAAACGGCAGCAATATATAGCTGACCAAAAAATTAACCTGGAACTTGAAATAATAGGTTGGCAACAAAAATATTAACTTGGCATCTATTATGGCAGCAGGCTTGGTTTAAATATTTGTTGCCAGCTATTTGTTTCTACCTAATTAACCATTTTTTGGGTATCAATTGCTGGTATTATTTTAATTACGTGAGCAGGAAACTGGAATATTTTTAAGGTTCCGTACCAAAATGGTTTAAAAGGAAGCATGTACTACTCTGTCTTGTCACAATGTCTATTTGCTCCGAAATTGCTAGATCGATTAAGCTGAAACTTTGTAGGTTGTATGTCCCCTGGTGCTTTAAGGGGGTAATTAAGAAAATTAAATAAAATGTTTTGCAAACCATAGGGTCATTGTTAGTTACTATCAAGCGGGCCGTATGCTTGTTTGCCACCTGCGTGGTTAGGTAATGGTCGTTTTCCACATGAATCTTCCATGGCAATAAATATATAAAAAAATTAAAATTCTGAGTAATTTGTATTTTTAAATAAGCCTAGGAAGATTTAGGTGCGAAGACGAGCAGACGAGCAAAGGAACAAGGAGCTTAACTGTGATCAAAAGTTAAAGTTCAGTGCATTTGTCATTAAAAAATTGCTAACAAAAATATATAGGTAATAAAAATTTTGATCTGTATGGAACCCGTAGTATGCAATTTTCGCTCTCTTTATTACGTATTTTGAATGTATACATTGAGCACTTGAGTTTTAGGTAATACATACTTCCAAAAGGTAGGCACATGACTACTATCTAGGTATAATCAAATAATTTCATTGAATATTTTAGTCATTTATTTTTTAGTAGAAACACTACTACATATACACTATACAACTTGTTTTTTTTTAATGTCAATAAACAACAGGTAGTGATTATTATAAACTGCAATATGTTTTTTTTCTTTTCCTTTAAAACTTCTGTGTAGAAGTAAGGTAGGCGACTATACCTCTTTTTTTTAACAATAGAAAGTTAACGAGCCATTTCGCCTATGTATCTTTTTTTTCAGTCCTATGAGGGAAAACTACGACAATCGCACGATTTTTCTAATCTAAAAAAAAGGAAGTATAGGTAGATATTTAGGTAATACCTACACAAAACGCACCCTTCATATTTTCTATTCACTAGGTAGGTAGGTATTTAGGTAATACCTACATAAAAGGCACCATTCATTATGCTCTATTAACTAGGTTGGTATTTTGGTAATACTATACAAAAGGCACCTTTCATTTTTTCTAAATCATATGTGGCATATGAATTTTGGTTCTAAATATCTGACTATAGATACTTACGTACCAATATTTATAGACCCTAGTAACTTTTTAAGAATCCATTTTATCTTATAATTACAGCTCGTGTAAAGTTGCCCGTTGTACTAATATTGAATATGTAATTCACTTTAATTGCTTCCTAAATATTTTAAAAGTACCTTATTTTTAATTTAATAGGTAATCGTTTTCGATTAAAAAAGGCTTCTTAAAATGCTTCCCAGTTATAAATTCAGTTTTCAATATAATTATTTGATACCTACCTATAGTTAAACAATGGCTATTAAGACATTAAAAACAGCCCATATTGAGATAATGTACGGCCCCAAATTAGTCGCCAACCTATTAATTTTGGTACCCATTTTTATTTTTTATAGCTACCCAAATTCAATTATTTAGCAGCCTGGTTAAATACATGCCAATTTTATTTGTAAATTTCTACGATTCGAAGAGCACATCTCAATACATAGTATTCTATACAATTTTGTAGTATACCTAACAATCCAGGTTCACCAAACTTTATTTTTGTGGATATTATTAATTCACATGAGTAATGTTCAAAAACGATAACTCACTTGAAATAAGCGGTCGCGCTCTTATAACCTAGAGTTATGATCTATCTAAATAGTGGGGAGGTTATCTGTAGTTACATCGGTCATTTATTACACGGCTAAATTACGAACAATGGCAAGTGGCTCAATAATCCGGGTTCGTGACTATACTTGTTATGACTAGAGAGCGGATTTAAAGTAGCGATCTCAATATTAATATGGATATGACTGGTATATTTCATTATTTTTTCTACACACAAAAATAATGTAACTTATCGGAATAAAAAAGTAAAAACCTTGTATAAAAACTCCTTTATTTAGAATAAAATACTTTTCATAAAATGTAGTTTGTTGCAAAAATAACATTCATTTAATCTAATTATTTAGCTAAGATTGCGGTGTGCGGTGTAATAATAATAGACTGTAATACCTTATATAAATAACATGACATGTATTTAACAAATTGCACTAGTCATATCTATATTAATATTGAGATCGCTACTTCAAATCCGGTCTCTAGTTATCTAAATATATAAAAGAAGAAACTGACTGACTGACTGATTGACTGACTGACTGACATATCAACGCACAGCCCAAAACGCTGGTTCTAGAAATTCCAAATTTGGCACGTAGGTTCCTTATAAGGTCTAGGGATGCACTAAGAAATAATTTTTCAAAATTCACCCCCTAAGGGGGTAAAATGGGGGTCCAAAGTTTGTATGGCGAATCAAGATTTGTTAGACTATTTTATTCGAAACTTCACAGGAGTATTCCTAACGATAAATGAGTAAACACGTGATTCAGGTTTTTTGAAAATTCAACCCCTAAAAGGGGCAAATATGGTCACACTGTCTGAAAATTAACATGGGTATCGTATCCTTTTTGAGTACTTATAGTACGCGGGCGAAGCCGCGGGAAAGCCTTTTCCCGCGGCTTTAGTGACAAATAATATTCCAAAAACCTGCAAACCAGTCGCGGTATAATTATTTATTCAGGCTAATGTACAGAAAATTAGGTTACCTATTAATCTTAAATTATTATAGAAATGCTCTATTATGCACGAAATATGAAATGTTTTACGGATTAAAGTATTAACTTACATAAATTACAGAATTACGCAAACCGAAATCTTAGGCAATATTTTTTTCTAAACGAGGAAACTTATTCCAAAAGGCAACAAGGGAGTGACTTAAACTTCAAGCCCCGTATTCATATTGCTTGTTGCAGGAAATGATTAGACTCAGTTTGACATATGTATGCTTGATATCAGATTACACGTAATTCTAGTAGACCTTGGGGTCAATTTATATTGGTCCTTGTGTTGGAAATAACCATCAGGTGTAACCGAGGCCTTTATACACTTGAGAAATTAACTTTCCCATGGACTGAATATATTAAATGTAGAGAACTTCGGCGAATAGTGTAGTCAGTTTGTAACAAAGATGGTTTAAAAGAAAAGTGCGAAAGTTATGTTGCTTGCTGCAATTTAAAATGAGTTAGATATGAGTTAAAATTTTTAAAGGAATCTTTTTTTCCTACATAATCTGTGCGATAGGCGTTTAAACCGTTAAAAAAATGGTTTAGGCGCTTATCGGATAGATTTTGAATTTTATTCTTGACGGAGACAAATTAATCTAATTATTTATCCATAAATAATATGTAAACACGACCAATACCTGTACGACTAAGAATACTTCAGCTAGGTACAATGAAAGTACATATGTACTCGGTAAAATTAATGTCATTGCAGACGTCTATGGTACCATCATTTGATTAACCTATGACGAGGGTTTAAGAGGCTGACAACACCCGATGACAACTGAAGAACAAATCAAATTATTTTAATAAATATAGCCCAGGAGGCCTAGGTCACTTTTTCCTTTGTATATGACATCTACGAGTATATAAGTTTAACACCCGATGACCTTCAAATTGACTTTACAACAGTGTGCTATAACTACTTGTTTCGGGAAAGTAAAAAAATATATATTAATATTCATTCTATTTGGAAGATTTTGTTAAGTCCGATACACGATTGGAAGAAATCGGCTCGATAGAAAATAATTCCAAAGTTACATCTTGATTTTAAGCTGTTGTGACTTTAAACAGTTGTATGTCTTTAGTTTCTTGACTTACACGTCTGTAATTAAGGACAAAATTCCACTACACTAATACTAAAAACTTCATTATTTTTTATTTCTCAATTAATGCCTACTTTTTTTATTTCATAATTTGTAAAATTTGCAATGAGTTCCCATACTAATCGTAACACAGTGTTTCTCTTTCACTCGCGCTGAAAAAGATAGGGATGAAATTTAGCTATTGTCATCCCCTCTAGCTCTTTAGGGCCAAGATTTCAAACCTTTCGCATGCATATGTCATGAGTGCGTGTCAAATCGTAGCCCAGCACTAAACAAATCAACACGTCCAATAGTTATGAATACCTTTCCGACCATTGTGCGTCTCAAAGGAGTCGAAAGTAAATTTCTCCTAATGTGGCAGCCTGAATACATGAGCGAGTGAACTCGCTTTGTATGGAGACGAGACGCTCGCCACAGCGTAGAATAGAAAGAACACTTACGCAATAAACACTGTTAAATTGTTTTTTGGTGAAAGAAAATATCGCGAGGAAATCGGATTTAATCCCAACAAGGCCTAGTTTCCCCTCTTAGTTGAAAGGTCATGGCAGTCGCTTTCGTAAAAACTAGTGCCTACGCCAATTCCTGAGATTAGGTTGCCGAGCGGACTCCAGGCTCAATAGAACAAAATGCTGGGACAAACACTAGGAGGAAGGAGATGAACAATCTGTTTTTTCATCGTACTTAATTATAATTCTGATGGGCACAGTCCTAAATAGAACGAAAACTGATATGGCTAAACTAAAGTGTGTATTTCGTAACACCCGCAACAGTCCAATTAAAAAAAAAAACAACGAACTATCATATTTCCAAAGTTGAAGGTAATTAGTAGATAAGTAGTTTCTAACGAAGCCCGGTTCAGTTTAAATACTTCCCATAAATTTGGAGATAGCCAAGATAGCTAAAAGTAAGTAAGTACTGTATTTTACAGTCATATAACTCACAAGATCGATACATATTAACTAATAAAGAAGGCCAATTTAACTATGAAAGTTAACTATCGTATTTTTTTAGCTGTACATTTACTTCATTAATAATGATTTATACAAATATTCACTTTTTATTGCACATATCGATTCATAGGGGAATCGTTTTCTGTTTACCCCAGCAAACCTGTGCAAAAATAACGTAGTCGCGCTGGCGGATAAACAAGAAATTTTTTGTTACATTGAAGACTAACTGAGGTGTAACGATTTCATCGATTGTTCACATGCCGCAATGTAACAAAATTCATATGTAAGTCTCTTCTACTTTAGCGTCAGTAGCAGTCAAGTGCACTCGCTGGTAACTGGTTTGTTGCACTCGACCGCGTACTTGACCTACGTACTCGACCGAACGATTACATTCTTGTTAATTACTCGGACAAGCTTAGTATTCACAGAAGTAACTAGTATAAGCGTGAACTATGCTTACGCATAGTTGTTACATATTAAGAGCTCAAATTATGCAAGTTTATAGTCTAGTAAAGTTTTGATAATAGTTTGATGTAACGACGCTTGAATGATTTCAATGGTTGCGTTAAGATGTCTGCGTGCAAAGGTAATGGCCCTTTATGTGGGATTTGTGTCCATTTTCTGTGGGATTTATTGTCTCGTGTCTGACCTGATTAAAATGTGGGTTAGGTACTGCAGATGAAAATAAGAATAAAATCTAGATCATCACCAAACTAACTTAAAATACTTCTAAATATTTACAGAGGATTTTTGTTTTAATTTACACCGATAGACTAGCTTAAGTCTAGGCTTTCACTATGTCTCTCTCATCGTACCCGTTTTTTCTGATGCGCTTACCGCATTTGAGGGCAAGGTTGGCCCATCGCCTATTGCCTTATGGGTGCGTTCGAGAATGGTATCATTCCATCCAGTATTTATAACATGGGTATGACATATTTCAAAAACTGCACGTTGAAAACCCTATTTTTTTATGCGAAGGACAGCTAACTTTTTTGTCATCATCATCAATATTAAGAGGGCCTGGCCCTCTGTCGTTGCAGCATTCTCCATTCTAGCCTATCTTGGGCTTTCGTCTTCACTTCCTGGTATGTGTGGCTACAGCACCATTCTTTAATCTGTGTTATGTATGATATTCTGGGTCTTCCTCTCCCTCTTCTTTCCTCAATTTTGCCCTCCAGGATGGTTAAATTCAATCCGTCGTGCCTCAGTATGTGACCTATACATTTCGCTCTACGTTTTTCAATGACGTAGGGTCAGGGAGGGTACAGTCGCTCGGTGGGAACAGTGGCTCGAATGTGCTGTGCGGGAAACGGAAAGAGCTTTATGTCTGTCCTCTACATCAATCGGAAGCGTTCCGTACCCTATCATGTACGAACTAGTTAGTGAGCCGCTTCGGCGCCATGCGAATGTATTATGGAGCGTTTTTGTGTTGAATGCTATCAAAATTACATTTCCAGGTAAGTTTCACTCCTCTTTTTTCTTAACTCGAACGAGATTATTAATTACTTATATTTTTAACGAAGAGTGTGTCTAATCTACTTAGTATTGGCTGATAATTCAAGGCCCTCGATGTTTCTATTTGTTTTTAGTTCTATCTAAAATACAAAATGGCGCGAAGGTCAACAGTCGTTCGTTTCAGAAAAGTACACGGTGGCTCGTGAACCACTGTGCACCTTACAGAGTTGGGCTAAAATTTACTTGAATATCAATAAGAATAAAAGTTCTTTTATTATTAAAAATAATTTTTGCACTCTTTTTTTAATAAAATGAAAGTGAATAAATCATGCGACATTTATTAGGTAAGTACCTATTTTAAATGAAAAATGAATCAGGAACGATTATTCCGGAATTAGGCTTACCTATTCTAATTGCCGTTTTATTCAACAAAAATGTTTTTGGTTATAAAGTTTATTTAGGTTCGATTCTTACGTAGCCATTGTGTACTGTTAGAACCACTGTGTACTCGAGCCACTGTGTACTGTTAGAACGACTGTGTACTAGGGGGTCCTAGTCACTGTGTACAGCAACGGGTACACAGTGGCTCGATTCCCAATTTCTAAAAAAGAATGGATATATCTTTTTTGGTGAAAGTAACAGCAAATATATTTGCTACATATGAAAGTTTAATAATGCACCGTGCTCTGTGCTTGCAACAATTAGTTCAGGGATTTATATTTTTCATGCTACAGCCTCTTGAAAAAATCCTAGCGACTGTTCCCTCCCTGACCCTACATTAATTGTCTTCTCTCTTTTGCCTTCTCTAATACTTCATGGTTGGTACGCTTTTCTGTCCAGCTGATCTTTAACATCCTTCGCCAGCACCACATTTCGAATGCTTCTAGACGTCGGCGATCTTGTGTTGTGATGTTCCAGCTTTCACATCCATAGAGGAACTATTTTGTATCTATAACTAAATGTCAAATTCAGGAAGGAGAATATTCTGTACTTTTTAAGTGAAGGTCCTGTATCAGTACCTAGTGTTTAGTGAAAGTTTATCTATTAGGAAACACCTTAGACAACCCTACACGTGATCCCTGGGTGGTGCTAAAAGAGTAACAAACTTGGCAGCTGCACTGTCCCATCCGGACCTCGCAGCACTCACTGGATTTTCATTATCATCTGCTTTCCCATTACTACTACCCTAGGGAAGAAATACCTTTCTACTCGTATATCCATACATGTAGCCTTACGATAAAAAAAATCTATTTGCTACAGTTCACGTTAATGTGTTTTGAAATATTATACTTTTTTTGCTAAGGTTTATTAATGATAATGAGGTTAATTTTATATATGTAGTATTTAATTAACAACTAGCAGGTATTTCAGCATCACCGAACTTATTTACATAGTGACGGTCACAATGCTGCCTTTTCATTTAGTTGCTATTTATTTGACCCGAATAGTCCCGGACTGGTGTTCACCGCATAATAAAAAAGGAAACATTTTAAAATTCACTCCATTATTTTTACTTATAAATATTTAGTAGATTAATTTTGTATACACAAGATTTTATAGAAATATAGATATTATGTAAAGCCTGACCAGAAATATTCATATATTTCATGCGCCATGTTGCGGAATTTCATTGGAACTAATTTCTTACACTGGAAATAATTTTAATGACAGGATGATATGCATGTGTGAGTGCATGTGATAGGCCGTCAGTGCCATTGTGGCGGTTTAATTGAATAATAATAAAGAGTTGAATATTAAATAATAAACGACAAAAAATCTCAAAATTATCCATAGTCAAGAGCAAAACATTCGACATAGTGTATATAATAAACTGCTGTAAATAATACGCTCGGGAAATGAAACTATTTCGCTGTGAAACATTTTTAAATTAACATCAGAGCTGACAGGTAAACAAATCGAGATGTCACCAAACCTTGACACTCGTATGTCTATACTAAACAATTGCCATATAAATAAGAATAATAGCGCCCTCTTGACAATGATCATATATTTCTGGTCAGGCTGTACATGTTTTACTAAAAATACGTTAGTATTGTTGCTCGTTGTTTTTGGACAGCCAGCTGCTTTTGACATTATCATTTAAACTCATTTAGACATCAGACAAAATGAATTCATAGTCAAAATGAAAAAAAAAAAAAATTAAGTAGTAGTGAAAAAAATCTAATTGTAGTAGGAGTTACTCGCCACGGATGAAAACAACGTAATCGACTCAACAGGTATAATTGAAAGAATAACTAAATGTACAGATTTAACTTTAACTAACGAGACTGCTCCGGCATCGGCAGGCGTTTCGAACGAGACACTGCACCGCTACACAGTATTTTATCGCAAGATTAATGTTGGAAGGTGTTCAATGTCTTGAATGCAGCCAACCAAGCACTTATCCGCCCCTAACATTAGACATCGAATGATATTTTGCATCTCGGTAGTCTTATTTCTACGTCGACACATCGTTGGCGCGATCTATTTCGGAGGTGGCGCCATCTCTTGACAAATTGGTGTACTACATAATGCCAATAAACCTCGTCAAAGACAAAAACATTTTAGTGTTTTACTTTGTATCCGCCGTGAGTACTTGAGGTACCCCTATATTTCATAAATTCATAATATAATAAAATCACGTATAAAATATTATATCATTAAAATGTTTCCTTCATGGTGGAAAGTAACGCTGTAAGTGTCTTTAAACTTTTATAAGCATTCGAGTAACTTTTTTCATGGATCACGATTAATATACCCATATTTACATATATACAGGTCGTCCCAAGACTATGGGACATCAAGGGAAAGTACCTTAAATATCGTAGATAGGATATTTAGCTGAAATAAGACTTTATGTTATTTTTAAAAGTTAGTAATTCTGCATTTAAAGATTTGAACCTGCCCGTATTTCAATACAATATAGGTATTCTGAAACAAATAGATGGCAACTGTGTTTTTAACTACTCGCTTTACTATTGTCACGGTTGGCTATCCAAGATATAACTCTTCAACCCTCAGACAAGGATCCCGACCTCTGATTTCGGGACCAAAGGGTCTAACCACGAGCCTGCCAAGGGTCTTCAAAACGGAGGTTTATTAAAATTTACTTTCTTTTCAACCTTTTGCGATCCTTAAATTATTAAATATTATGAATAGTTAAAACGATATTGCATTAAGTTATAAATATATTACATATTATAACCCAAAATTTTAAGTCTGTTCCAATTACCATTTTGGAACCATCTACAATTTGCAGATTTTTTATACCGCTACATAAAATATTGTCTCTTTTAATTGATAATAGCTTTAGGATATATTAGGCTATTAAATTAATAATCAATAAAACAACTTTTGCAATAGAAAAATAGTTAAGATTAAAAAGCTAGCCTTAAATGTTTCTAAAGCTATTTACATTAACTTTAGCATCATTGTTACATTTAATTTACGAATTTAAAAAAACGTATCTAGTAAGTACATACGTCAATAAACACCTAATACTAAAAAAAACTAATTAAAACGCTCTAAAATAAACTTATTCCCAGCCTCCAAGAACTAGGTCACTCTCTACTCTCTATGCAAAACCTTGATGGATTAAAAACAAAGTGTCAAACCTATCCGGGACTAGGGAACTAAGTTAACACAGATACGGTGATAAATCGGTCTTGCACTCGGGGGACGAAAGTGGAGTGATAGTCGGAGGGGGCACCGGCGGTCTCGCAGTGTGTGTCTACCTTTACCCGTTGGAGCCCGTGCGCGCCGCAACAGCGTTCGTGCGATTTTAAAAAGTTACGATTCCATTTCCGAAGTTTGCGTGTTTTTAAATTTGGAACTTGAAATGTTTTTTTGATATTGCTGTTTTAGTTTTGCTAGCAGTTTGCTGTATTTTTTTGGTAAGTTTTTAAATATTTTCTCAATTAAATATTTATGTGTCTTGCCGAAATATTCATATTTTTTTGTTCATACCCATCACATAACTCAAAACATCTGCTTTGAGAGGGCGTACATTAAGAAATATTTTTTTGGATAGAAAATAAGGCACCATTTTCACGTTTCAATTTTTAATCATACCTAACATAGTAGTTAATAAAGTATCCATTTCGTAGATTTTTATAGTCTCACGTTGAATATTTTACTTTCCTTTTTATTTATTTTCCCGCGTTTATCTATTGGTTTATACATTTTAAAATTTAAAAAGCTTGTGAAATGTCCTTACAAGGTGCTAAAGCTCCGTGTAAGCAAGCCCGCAATGTCACAATTTAAGGACGAGTCCGCAAAGCTGTTTTTGCCGCGCATTGCTCTGGGATTCGAGCATTAACTGCGAGGAAAAAAGACAACGTTTAAGAGCTTTGCCTTGTTTTCATATTGGTGTAGTGCAACTATCGTTAAAGGAGTAAAGGATTTGCTCTTTGAATGAGTAAGTACGACTTTGAGAGTATTTTCTATTGGTGATTTTGGTTGGGATGCTGATGGCTTACAGTTGATTCGTTCAAATATTTGCATCGATTTTTTTACTTAAACGATAAGTGAGTCAGTAGTTAGGCTTCATAAAAAAGGCATAGAAATGGTAAGTAGTTATTTTTCTGCAAGACATAACAGGGTACCTAGGGACTTACAAATAAAAATTGACTTAATAAAAAAACCTTGTACTAAAACTAATTAACTATGTCAATAAATAGGATGGCAATCTAAATATAGTCCTTTAAAATATCGCCAATTGAATTAAGCTATAATCAATTTATACAAAGTATTGATACCGTAATAATGTTCTTTTAATTAAATAAATTACGGTCTTATCACACTGAACTCTTAAAATTATAGCAGATTAATTCAATCACCTCTATTGCGATTCGCAACCGGTTCCAAGTTCAACGACCTCGCTTATGAATGAAAACATGAATATCAACTAATACACTTTACACGCGAGCTTAGCGAAACATCGACGCTATGCAACGTAAAAGCTTTGGCCAAAAGTAAGCTCGCCTTTTTAGGGTCCCGTAGTAAGGTTTCGTGACCGAAATAGCATGTCTCTTCCTTCAGTTTGTCAGTATTTCACAGGCATTTTTAACGGCCTCCTAGTCTAGTCAGCAATGGCCCTGCTTATAAAGAAGGAGATCCCGGATTCGAATTCTGGTCAGGGCATTTATTCGAGTGTTTATCACAGATATTTGTTCCTGAGTTATGGATGTTTTATATGTATTTAAGTATTTATCTACATCTATCTATTATATATATCGTCGTCTAGTATCCACAACATAGCCTTAATTGAGCTTACTGTGGGACTAGGCCGATTTGTGTAAGACTGTCCCATAATATTATTTATTTTATTCAGAAACTATAAAATGTGTTTTTAAGATAAAATTGACTTGTACGAGGTTGCTACTTATATATCCGGAAACAAAAAAACAAACAAACGTACACGGCTGAAAATGGTTTTATTGTTTTTCAAAGTATTCCCCTTGATGATCTATGCACTTTTGCATTCGCGTGAACCAATTTTTAAAGCACTTCTGCCACTCCGCCTGAGGTACCTCCATAACGTGTTGTTTGAATGCGTCGACAGCATCTTCAGCGGTCGAAAATCGTTGACCGCGTAATTTATTCTTTATATTTGGAAATAAATAAAAATCGTTGGGTGCCAAGTCAGGGCTGTACGGCGGATGACCCGTTAATTCCACATTTTGACCCTCCAAAAATAGAGTTGTTTCGCGTGACGTATGACAGCTGGCATTGTCATGATGAAGAATGATTCTTCGTCGCTGGTTAGTTTTACGAATTTGTTCAAATACTTCCGGTAAGCAAATGGTCGTGTACCACTCTGAATTAACCGTTCTACGGTTTTCTAGTGGCACTGTAGCTACATGGCCATTAATACCGAAGAAGCAGGCCACCATTTGTTTCAATGTACTTTTTGCACGAGTAACTTTCGTAGGGTTCGGCTCATTTTGAAACACCCATACCGTTGATTGTTGCTTCGTTTCGGGATCGTATGCATAGATCCAGGATTCGTCACCTGTATAGATGTTATAAACGGCTTTTGAGTCAACACGGTTATATTTTTTTAACATTTTATTGCACCATTCGACGCGAGCATCGTTTTGCTCTTTTGTTAAGTTGTGGGGTATCCAACGCGAACAAATTTTTTTTACAGCCAAATAATTATGTAATATGCTATTAATGCTGGTCATAGAAATACCCAGAGTCGCCTCTATCTCGCGGTACGTAACATGTCGGTCGTCCATTATAAGTTTTCGCACAGCCTCGATATTTTGTTGTACAACGACCGATTTCGGGCGACCTGCCTTAACTTCGTCCGTAAGCATACTACGTCCACGATTGAACTCACTAAACCAGTGATACACAGTAGTTTTAGATGGGGCTTCATCACCAAAAGTTGAAGTTAGTTGATCTATGCACTGTTGTTGCGTTAAACCACGCCGAAAATCATAATAAATTATAGCACGAATATTTTCACGAGTGAGTTCCATTCTTGCTGCGAGATGACATTTAAAACCCGTCAAAAACAAAACACGACCGTTATAAGAAAGAAAAAATATACCGGCCAGTACTTAAAAAAGTTCAAATTTTACCATGGAGGTCAAATATGCTATTTAAGAAGATTGTAATCCCGGTTTCCGGATATATAAATAGCAGCCTATGTATCCTTGTATCTATGTTAATTCGTAGGTAGTTTTTTTATATAATTATTATGAACTAAATGCCTTTGTGCACGAATGTATAAACTATAACATTTAAACTGTCAATGGCGGAAATGTGTCAAGGAGCATAACATAATTGTTTAATTTACATACACCGTGGGCCCTTATAACTAGAAAGATTTTAACAATGTATTCCTGATCATATTTAGATACTAAAATGTCCTATAAACTTTTCTGGAATAGGTACGCCTAGTTTCCGAGTTAATACCAATTTTTATTATTATAACTCAGCACAAAACGCCTTTCTGATGGCGTTGTTGCCACTATTGGGCATAGTTTACACGTCCTTATTGACAGATATCAAAGTGACAAGGAAAACTATACAGAAACTAAATAAATAAAAAATTGTACCAATTTGTTTTAGGCGATAATTTTATTAATAACATTGACTTTTCATGTGCAATAAACATTTTTTTGGTGAAATTGACCTAAATTCATATAATATTTTTTCATTCTTTTGGTCTCAGAAAGTCGTGGTTAAGATCTGTCGGGTTATATGTACGTGCCCACAATACAATTACATCAAATTCAAAACATTCTTACTAAACTTTAAAATCACTCACAATCACTTCAAAGCGGGGGACTTTCTTGTCCCTGTAGCTGTCAACACATGACAGTGAAACCTCCTTTTTATATTAATGCGCACGTGACACCTCCGGAGTTGGCGTCCATAGGCTAGCTGCTTACCAGCAGGCAGGCCGTATGTTTGTTTGCAAATTTTTCCTTTTAATGCTATTCTGGTGAGGAAAGAGCTTGCCGCAGCTTCCCCTAGGGATCAAACTATGAAGTTCTTCAAGAATTGAATGTACTTACAAGTCTTTAAGGAGTCGGTAAAGAGCTTGCACTCATTCAGCTAGGAACAAATTTCATGACCAATCGCGTCCCAGGCGATAACTTGTGAAGAAGTTAAGGGTATAATGAAACCTCATGATGGTCAGCTGCCGCTCCGTTGGTGGGTTGAGGAACTGCAGAAATTTAATCACTCTAAAAAAATATTATCGCCTCCCGATTGAAAATTTGTAGTCAGATGATAGTTTATATGCCCTTACAAACATGAAAAATCTTCAGCCAGCTGTATCGAGGTCGAAAGACCTTCTAGCCCACCCAATGAAGGAACACTTAGAGGAAATAATTCGTGTATAGCCAAATTTTGGTGCAGTTGTCGGCAAAGGTATCTTACACAACATACTCAAAGTACCGATGGATGGGGGCGCCGCTAGCGGGGTGGGAGGGGTGTAAAGGTCCCTTATTTTGGGTTTTCGTAAATAACTCGGTAACGGTGGCTCATACTAAAAAATGTTCTATCGCTTAATTCATCCAGATATAATTTTCTATAAAAAAGATTCTTTGCACTTTTTTGCTGGGATCAATTTTTAATGAGATGTCGCGGAAATACGATAAACACTTTTAAACTTACGGAGCTAATATTTACGAAAGTATTAGTTTCATCCAAAAATTGTATAAGAATACCCTTATTTTTTTTAAAAGACCTATCCAACGATTATGTGTTTTATTCACGCCGGCAAAGTTTTAAAACAAAATCTGAAAAAATATTATTTTTTCGAGTACACACATGAAGTGGGGGGTAAATTTTTATTTTTACTCCAACCCTAATGTGTGGAGTATCGTTGGATAGGTCTTTTAAAAAAAAATAAGGGTATTCTAAAACAATTTTTGGATAAAACTAATACTTTCGTAAATATTAGCTCCGAAAGTTTAAAAAAGTGTTTATCGTATTTCCGCGATATCTCATTAAACGTTGATCCCAGCAAAAAAGTGCAAAGAATCTTTTTATAGAAAATTGTATGTGAATGAATTAAGCAACAGAACATTTTTTTGTATGAGCCACCGTTACCGAGTTATTTAAGAAAACCCAAAATAAGGGACCTTTACAACCCTCCCGCCCCGCTAGCGGTGCCCCCATCCACTGGTACTTTTAGTATGTTGTGTAAGATACCTTTATCTACAACTACACCAAAATTCAGCTATACACGAATTATTTCCCCTATCAGGCAGTTAAGCGTCTTCGTTTGGTGAGCTATTCAGCTGATGCCTTGAAGATCGTATGTTCACGTAACCGTAATAATAATATAAATTCACAAGCGCTTTTCTATGGCGTTTTATGTGGGTTTTCTCAATGGACGATGGTGGATGTGTTCTTCAAAAAAGGAGTGTATTGATTTCTTCAGGATGAGAAACGCGCATGTGACACCTCTGGAGTTTGCAGGCATCAATAGGCTTTTTATCTTATTTAATTCGGGGGCCCATATGGATATACTTCGACCCAAAGGGATCTTTTGTGTAATTGCCCCCTAGTACACCTACTCAAGAGCTTTTTCAACCATCTCTATGTGTCGGATAATAGAGCTCAAGGGCAGTGCTTTGAGGCTACGGTAGCTGCTTACTATCAGGCGGGCCGTATGCTAGTTTTCCACCATCGTGATAAAAAAAGTCCTATAAAACGTACCTACTCGTGCAACTTTGCAGCGTTGCTCAGGAAGAACAGGATTTAACATGTTTGCATTTACATTGCACAAGGAATCTGCATTATAAAACCTTATCTTAATTTTCCGGCAAGCTGGTTAGCTGAATAAAAAACTTGCCGTGAAAGGTTATGTTAAGCTGGAAATGCTAAGCTTACAAAGGAAATAAACTTTGCAAGCTTAATGCATAAAACATTTAGGTGGTATAAAAATCCGCTCTGAAATATTTTATAATTCTCACTTATTCATAAACTTCTTACAAGCCCCATTTCACTCATAATCTAACTGTCAATTTCACAGTTGTGTTTATTACAAACATGCGAACAGACGAGATACCCGTTCAAGATGGCGACAGCGTGCTTAGAATTGTTTTTGCTTTTTGCTCATTTACGTAGTTCAGTGTGTAATATTGATAGCTTATTGTGCGGTGACCTAACGAACAAGTGTGCAGCTAATGAAAAATTAGTCTCAAAACGCGCGTAACCTCTCTTTAGTTGAACAAACGGTTATCCGGGGTCTCGGCCACCCACGTGTTTGTAGGGAGGCTATCACGTTACAATCAGCAACGCCTCAACCGAACAACGTTGCTTTTATTTATATTACTATAGATTAATAAAATCAAAAGTATACACCTCGATATTGGCAGAATTCACCTCGCCAAAATCGGCGAGGAGTAAAAGCCATATAATAAAAAAATAAAAAAAATGCGAACAGACAAAACATAGGTAAATTAACTAAATGATGAAATAACACGTTTTTGAATAAACAGGTTCATTTTTAACCCTCCATGCGAAAAGAGGGGGGTTTTAAGTTTGACCGCTATGTGTTGTCTGTTTGTACACAAGTGTAACAAAAATGGTGATGATCCGTTTAAGGACATAATTGGTATAGTATTCTAATTGCGAAAAACTAAGAAAAACATTTTTTCGCGCGAAAATAAAATTGGTTTTGTAGGGAGGGTTGACCGACTGGGACGACGGGTACCGAACAAAAAAATTTTTTTTTTGCGTTCCAAAATTTGTTCTATTTTTTTCTTAGTCGCAATATGATACCAATTATGCCCTTAAACGGATCACCGGTATTTTTTGATGCATCCTGTATTTGTGTAGTTCCGTACCGCTAAAATATTGGAAATATGTTTTTATTTAAAAGCTAGTTTTAGTTGATATAAGACATGTATTATCATGTGTTTCAGCCATTTATGGGGTTTCCTAAATTTTTAATTTATAATAGTTAATAATTTTATAATCTTATTTATATGTATGTAAAGTAGAGGCGTTACCTAAAGACTGGCAGATGACACACAACTGACACAACCAACCCGTTGAAAGATCCTTGAAATTCGAAACCTGTGTTTAAGAAAGGTCATTGAACGAAATTAAAATCACCATAAATTAACAGATTAAATAGGAAGCTGCCAGCTTTTCGGTTTCCGTCCCCGAGTCTCTTAGATATAAAATATTATGTTTAAATAAATTAAGTTCACTGAGAACCTACGGACTAAGGTGAACAACGAATTGAACAAAATTAATTAATCGAATAACGACAAATAAGGTGGTTCGAAACAATGAACAAAGGTCAAATACACTCTTGTAAACATAGAAACAATACACTTGACATAAACTTTTTCAATTCGAAGTTCTTTCAGAGTAGAAAGAACTGAAATACGAAATTCGTTGTTTTGTAATGCAGAATCTGCTACAGCTAAAACTAATTTCTTTCTTTTTAACAAATTAATTACATAGTGTTCATATACGACATATATAAACAATTAGGATAATGGATAGGTCAAAATTCTTTTTAGCGACATAGATTTTTGCCCTTCATCTCGATATGCGTCCGGTTCGGAAAATAAATAAGTTTTTTTTAATAAAGCAATATATTAATTCTCTTGGCTTATTTTAAAAACAGTCATTTATTCAAGCTAACCGTGAAAAGAGTGGTAAATAGGAAAGGTGTTTTCGCTGAAAAGGACCACTTTGTCACAACATTTTCAGAAAAAACCACTGAAATTAAGAAATCATCATGAAGCAAAAATAAAAATTCATTAGCCGCCTTAAAATACTATATCAGTATCTTCGTAAATTATTTACGATCATCATTTTATTGTAAAAAAAACAAAAAAAAAAGGAAGAAAATGTACCTAGGTTCATTGCTTGGTAAAACTAAACTTTGCCATACTGGTTATTACTCGTAGTACATCGATATAGGTACCTTGAAGGCATATTTCAATAATTGCGAATATTTTATTTTTCCTTAAAATTAACAACATTTGTTTCACAAAAATATTCAGTTAGTAATATATTTATGTTAATCATATCTAAATATATAAAAGAAGAAACTGACTGATTGACTGACTGACTGACTGACTGGCTGACTGATATATCAACGCACAGCCCAAACCGCTGGTTCTAGAGATTCCAAATTTGGCACGTAGGTTCCTTATAAGGTCTAGGGATGCACTAAGAAAGGATTTTTCAAAATTCACCCCCTAAGGGAGTAAAATGGGGGTCCAAAGTTTGTATGGTGAATCAAGATTTGTTATACTATTTTATTCGAAACTTCACAGGAGTATTCCTAACGATAAATGAGTAAACACGTGTTTCAGGTTTTTTGAAAATTCAAGCCCTAAAAGGGGCAAATGTGGTCACACAGTCTGAAAATCAACATGGGTATCGTATCCTTTTTGAGTACTTAGTTATAGTACGCGGGCGAAGCCGCGGGAAAGGGCTAGTTATTCATAAATGTCCCACAAGCCTTAAATAACATTATATGTCCTTATTCTGTCACTGTAATAGTTGTGTTCTTTACAGACAAAACATAAATTAACTTAATAAGATTTTTTTTAATTAGGGGTTTAAATATATTCAGATGAAAATTTGCACCCACATAGATAATTACAATAATAGATTACTATTGTTATATAATATATGTATTAGTGTCCCCCTGCACACCAGGTGCCGTATTCTAATTTTAAAATACATAAACAATACATTAAAAACACAATCTACGAGTATCTCAAACATAACTCCAACACACAACAAATAATCAACCAATATGGAAGTTGTATTGGAGATTGCATCGGAATAAATTTCAAGCAAATATTGATATTTCTGATTCAGACGTTTAGACGCTAGCTGTATTGTGTAGTTAATGCATTGGAGTTGTATTGAAGTTGTGTCGTGTCAACACATGCTTTAAAGTTAGAATACGGCCCCTGTGCGGCATACGATGCGCATCCAATGTGAAATGCCCTTTGGAATGCAACTAAGGCATTAGTCGCATTCCAAAGGGCATTTTGGCAACCTATTTCCATTTGCATTTCTAAACTAGACGGGAAACTGGGTATTAGAATTAGCCCGGTTTCCACACTAAACTTCCCTTCACTGTAAATGGGTCATTCCCTTTTATGTAAATAAAGACCCAAGGTAAATAAACATGTTATACTACAAAATTGTTATAGGTATCTAACAAAGAACAGGGTATATACTAAGATGATGGTAACTAATCTTAGATAATGACCCAAAAATAAAATAATGTTTCGTAAATAAATTTGAAAATAAAAAAAAGCGTTTTTTATCGCTAGGTCACGTTCAAAGTTACAGCTAGAACAAAATAAATATTTTCTCGAGTTACAAATCTCACTAACCCGATTAGTTCGTTTGCCTCATCACATTGTTTTGTGGAACAATTTTCTTTCCCACATTAAAATTGTAAGGCCACGCCACTGAAAACCGGAGCGGTTTAAAATAAAAACAACGATTGAGTATGTAAATATTATGCAGGCGGATTATGGTTTCACCTGCCAAACATAACATAACAACAAACAGAATCTTGCCTTGACTTTAAATAATTAAAATATGAAGCATAGAATACGTAATAAAAAATGGACACAATTTGTTTGAAACACATAAAAGAAACTTGCTGACATTTTTATTATTGTACTTTAATCGTCTTGTTATAATGCGTCTAAGTAGTTAGTGATTATACTGATTATATTATAGGAACGTTTGAAAAAACGTTATACATTCTTAAAAGATTTAAGATATTTAGTAATTCTACAAAGACTGTTCAATATGAAAAATCTTGTAAATTGTTCTTGCAAAAATTGCAATGCTTTCTGCCTAGTTAATCAGTGGGTGGTAAGGCAGTCGGGGAAACCCAGTAAAAAAGTACAGATTACAAACACCCGACGAAAGTTTATTAACACCCGAGGGGGTTATACAAAACTATTTTACATATTTTGCGGGGGCGGATTATTGTCAGGGTAAAGGCAGATCGATAAAGAGATGACTGGACGACCTGGACTGTCCACCTACTATAGAGAAACTACGCTTAAAAAGACTACGATAGAGAAGGAAAGAGATATACACGACTGAGTGGTCATATGCATTAAAATGGAAACGATTTAAACCTCAACATAACCGCTTATTTCGTAGCGTGCCCTTAAAATGTAGTTCAGTTCCACTGCGCATTGCAGGCCGCGATGAATTGGGTCAGCGGCCGTGCTTTGACGGGTTGCCGATATCATAAACTTCGCTAATAGGCTTTTCTATTTTTCCAATATTGAAGTCTAGTCTTCTACCTTATAGTCGAGTCGATGTATATGAAATCTCTATATCGTATCATATGTCTATGGCACATCTGAAACTAAAGAATCACAGTAGATTAGTAGATAAGTTACAAATCGTAAAAATACAGGTTAAACAAAAGACGGTCAACAGCAACAAAAAGTTTAGACGAGTCGAGTACAATACAATTCATGATTTATTTGTTTATCAAATAAACTTAAGTCTTCATTGTCAGAAGTCTTAGAATTGTAATTGTAAATAAGTGCTTTGTTATTGTAGTTGAACTAGTAAATAGTAGTAAATATAAGGTGTTCGGCATTGTGGTAATAAAGCCTTTTTGCTTAATTTCCGCCATCCTTTTCTGCTTAGTGCATTTCACACGCACATATTTAAGGGTGATCCGATAAGAACTGACTTTTCATTAGCTACTTTTTAATGTTTTAATTAGGAAAAATTAAAACATTTCAGAACGATTTCTAAAAACATCCGCATCTAAAGAAAGCTCCAAGCAGTCCTTTCATCAACACATACCATAATTCTTTCACTACCTCCAGCTATGTTGCCGTATATAACCGAGTTTTCAATTTCCTTTTAATCTACGCGATGGCTTTAGCTGGCAACCCGGCGTGAACTATTTCTTGGGGTTGCCCTCCCTTTCACTTGCGATTAAATGACGCCTTTTCAACGACAACCTACTTTCTGTGCTAGTATGTTGGGAATAAGTGACCATAAATTTTCTTGAAGATTCTTTTGAGATTGATCTTGTGAAAAGTGTGCGGATTGTTTTAATGTAATAACACTTTAGTGATACCGGGGTCATTCTCCAGATTTTGTGCCTGTATCTACCTAAACTCCGACAAAATATGAGAATTACTCATCTTTAACCTTTTGACCGCCAAGCATTGAACAAAAATGACGCCATCGACGCCACGTAATCGCGTTTTGTCAAGCGAAATTAAACTTTGCGGAAGCCCGCGTAGGTCCATATTGCATTACAAAGCCTGTCGGCTGTAGCCGTCGTTGGCGTCCATGGCACAACTTTTTTATGACTTATGACAATTAATTGTAAAAATCTTCCCTTCAATATTAGATTATTTACGTTTGTAGATAGCCTAGGTACTTACAGAATAAAAAAAATTATAGTGTAGAAAACGAGTCATTTTAACTACTAAGCACATATACAAATATTCTTTATTGCACACCTCAATAAAATAGAACAGTACAGTACACAGATTAAAAGTAGAGGCTGTCAACAGACGGTCTTATCGCTAGAGAGATCTCTTCCAGACAACCTTGGGGTAGCGGAAATCTAGTCGATAATAATAGTATGAGTAGGTGCAAGGCAAAAGAAACAGTGAAAATCCAGTAAACAATAACAAATAACATAAAATACAATAGCTTAAGTATACATAAACATACACAAATAAAATAATCAATAAACATACATATACTACATACACAGAGTAAATAAAAATAAAATAATAAAAATACAGTCAGAAAACATTTGTGTTAAGGGAGAGATAGTCCGATAATACTCCTTAAGGTGTTTCTTGAAAACAGTTAAAGATTTTTCCGCCTTATTCCTAGAGGTAACGAGTAGGTATTATACTATACTTGAAGAAGCATCTTTTAAACATATGCATTGTAAATTATTATATTTTCATTTGCACAGTGTCAATTCTTAGTCTACTACCTACTACTCTAACAAGAATAATTGCAACAATAAGGCACCTACGACCTTATTCTCCTATCCTCCAGATATTAGGTCGGCAACTCGGCAGTATGCAAACGAGATGAGTAATTACCAGACTCTGAAACACGTGCCTGGGTTCTGGCAAAATGTGTTTCCATCGCCCCCTCCATCGATATGGGGACGTATTCTAACGTAAAACATGTTTAGAAAAGAAAGTTCAATACAACTCCAATGCATTACCTACCCAATATATAGGTAGCTAGTGCCTAAACGTCTGAATCAGAAATATCAGAATTTGTTTGAAAATTATTCCGATGCCACTCCAATACAGCTTCAATCATCATCATCATCATATCAGCCGAAAGACGTCCACTGCTGGACATAGGCCTCCCCCAAAGAGTGCCACAATGACCGGTCCTTCGCCACCCGCATCCAGCGGACTCCCGCGACCTTCACCAGGTCATCAGTACACCTCGCGGGGGGTCTACCCACGCTGCGCCTTCCGGTTCGTAGTCGCCACTCGAGAACCTTTCCGCCCCAACGGCCATCGGTTCTACGAGAAATGTGCCCCGCCCACTGCCACTTTAGTTTAGCGATTCGGAGGGCTATATCGGTTACTTTGGTTCTGCTGCGGATGGCCTCATTTCTGATGCGATCACGCAGAGAGATTCCAACCATAGCCCTTTCCATTGCCCTTTGGGTGACTTTGAGCTTTCTTATGAGGCCCATTGTAAGCGACCACGTTTCAGTACCATATGTCATCACTGGCAACACACACTGGTCAAAGACTTTCGTCTTGAGACACTGCGGAATATTGGACAAAAAGATGTGCCGTAGCTTCCCGAACGCTACCCAACCGAGTCGGATTCGTCGATTGACCTCTTTCTCGAAGTTGGATCTACCTAACTGGACAGTAATGTCCTAAGTATATATAATCGTCCACAACTTCGAGTGTAAAGTCTCCGATTGTAACGGGAGTTGGTGCTACATGGGTATTTGACATGATCTTCGTCTTATCCATGTTCATCTTTAGACCAACTCGTTCGGAGGCTTTACTGAGGTCATCGAGCATCGTACTCAAATCCTCCATGGTCTTAGCCAAGACTACTATGTCATCAGCAAACCGAAGGTGAGTGATGTACTTGCCGTTTATGTTGATGCCTAGCCTTCTCCAGTCCAGAGTCTTGAAAACATCCTCCAGTGCAGCGGTAAACAGTTTAGGAGAAATAACATCTCCTTGCCTGACTCCCCGCTGCAACGGAATAGGCTTCGAGTTCTGGTCCTGGAGTCGGACTGACATAGTGGCGTTCTCGTACAAACACTTCAGCACTTCGATATAGCGGTAGTCCACTTGGCACCTCTGGAGAGATTGTAGTACAGCCCAGGTTTCGATCGAGTCGAAGGCTTTCTCGTAGTCCACGAACGCTAAGCAGAGGGGCAGGTTATATTCCTCAGTCTTCTGTATAACCTGACGGAGCGTATGGATGTGGTCTACGGTACTAAAGCCTCTTCGGAAACCGGCTTGTACGGGACGCTGGAAGTCATCTAGCCTGCGTGCGAGACGGTTCGTAATGACTCTTGAAAACAGCTTATAGACATGGCTCAGAAGTGAAATGGGTCGGTAGTTCTTCAGTAAGTGTTATCACCCTTTTTGAAGAACAATACCACCACACCTCTGTTCCATGCCTTAGGCGTTCTCCCTTCTAGTAAAACGGAGTCGAACAACTTCTGAAGGGCCATAAGGACCGGTTTACCACCCGCCTTCAGAAGTTCGGCTGTAATTCCGTCTTCACCAGGTGCCTTCTTGTTTTTGAGCTGTTTAAGAGCCATTCTAATCTCGTACAGGCTGATGTCCGGGATGTCTTCGGTATAATGTCGGGTCAGTCTAGCTCTAGGGTCTTCCGCCAGATCAACTTCAGGTCTGCTAGTTGATGTGTATAGCTGTCCATAAGTCCTCTATCTCCCCCAGAAGCTCGCGTCTGGGTGAAATAATTCTACCATCCTCAGTTTTTAATTTGGCGAGCTGGCTCTGCCCAATAGACAAATCTCTTGAGAAAAATTTAGAGCCCTTATTCTGCTCAATGGCCTCTTCAATACGATTTCTATTGAATTGGCGCAAATCACGGGTAAGGGACTTAGAGATCCGTTTATTGAGCTGCCGGTATAATGACGCATCTGCTGAGGATTGCAGAACCATTTCTCTCCTTTCCTCGATGAATTTCTGAGTGGAGTCAGAGAGCCTTTTCGTTCTGTTCCTCCGCTGGACCTTAAAAAACTTAGACCCAGTACTATGGACAGCTTCCACAAACCCGTCGTTGAATTCGTCCACATCGCCGCCTAGACAATCGAAACGGTTTTGGAGTTCCAGCTGGAAGCTCTCAGGGTTTTGGATTTGAAGTGCTGCTGGACGGAGCGTCGACTTCATCAGTCGAGAGCGCTCTAGCTTAACACATATATTCAATGTGCCTCTCACCAGACGGTGATCACTTCCGGTTTTAACCGTATTGATCACAGAGACATCATTGAATATATGCTTCTTCGTCGACATGATGAAGTCAATCTCGTTTTTAGTTGCACCGTCGGGACTCATCCAGGTCCACTTCTTGTGCTCACGTTTCTTGAAGAAGGAGTTCATCATGTAGAGTCCCTCCTTCTCCAAGAAGCCAGCCAGTAGTTGGCCCCGGTGGTTCCGACTTCCAAATCCAAATTGCCCCACTCTCAGCTCTTCACCATCTCTCTTGCCCAGTTTCGCGTTGAAGTCCCCCATAACAACGGTGAAGTAGTTTTTGGAGCTATGCATGGCCTTCGATATATCCTCATACATAGCCTCCACCTCGTCATCGGAGTGTGCCGAAGTCGGCGCATACACCTGTATGACCTTCAACGAGTGCCTCTTGGATACTCTGAGTATAAGGTACGCCACCCTAATCGACACACTCTCGATCTTCACCACGTTGTTCACGAGGGACTTATGGACGATGAACCCGACACCTCCCTGGGACTGTTGGCCGCCCTCCCGGAAATAAAGCAAGTTGCCGGACTTTAGGATTATCGTTTCCTCCCCCTCTCTTCGGACTTCAGATAACCCTATGACGGCAACTTGCTCAATCCTTCCTCCAGTTCCACTATCTTTTCGTCGGTCCGCAGTGTACGCGTGTTATATGTTGCCAGGGCCAGAAGTCGTCGGTGGTGGTAGCCGGATCTTTGCCGGAGATTCTTAGCACCCCTGACCCCGCTAGCACCCTGGCCGCTACCATAACCAGGGCACCGGGGGTCGCCGGACACTCGGGGCCGTGGTTTTTTGGTTCTTATCATGGGGGGTAAATGCCGTAATCGCCACGCTTGGTATGCGGGTTGGCGATCGCAGTATCTCCACCGCACTCCGTGGATGCTGCTGCCCATCCCCCGGTGGTCTTGGCCGTAGTTTTATGACATACTCCGGGTCCAGGCTTCAATATTGGTTGATTATTTGGGCCGCGATTCGAAAAATAAACACACACACTGGACAAACACAGCTCCAACCCAACTCAACTCAACGCTATAAAGACATTGACATTTGCTATTCAAACAATTTTTCATTCAACATTGGTCTCGCATTGGTCACACATTGTTCACTCATTGGTCTCACATTGGTACAACATGTGACCAATGTGTGACCAATGTGAGACCAATGTGAGACCAATGTTGAATGAAAATCTGTTCGAATAGCAAATGTCAATATCGTTATAGCGTTGAGTTGAGTTGGGTTGAGTTGGGTTGGAGCTGTGTCTGTCCAGTGTGTGTCTATTTTTCGAATCGCTGTCCTGTTGTGTGTTGAAGTTACGTTTGAGATAGATTGTGTTTTTTTATTAATGTAGTGTTTATGAATTTTAAAATTAGAATACGGCAGCAGGTTGTTCTGTATGTACGCGACGTACATAGGTAATACCTCTGGAAACCCCTTAGTGACACGAAGTCCTATGTGATGTGACTATGATGTTTATCGCAATATTCGCCTGTGCTCTACCAAGTGTAAGAAATCTGCTCTGCCACGGTAATTAAGCTTTCCAGTAATTCAACTGATCAGTATTTTCAATTTGATCAATAAAGTTGGGGCCAGACGGCAGATAGCCGTAGATTCTGCCACGTGACCTTGGTTGAAGCGAGTTGTTGAAGCGAGCGTCTACATGGCTGACAATCAACCAACTGCTTCTGCCATGGTTGGCAGAGCACGCCTAGCCACCAAGGGCGTTTAAAAGTCATGTAGGATTTGGCACCACCCACTGGCTACATGGTTTAAAATCTCTGTTTTCTGCCAAGGTCTCGTGGCAGAGGGCTGTAGTTGTATGCCGTCTGGCCCTAACTTAATTAGGATTGAATAGGCATTTTAATTAAATACGTACACAATTCAATGCTTCTTATCGCTTTTAAAAATTCGGGAGTTACACTGATATATTAAAAAACTTACTAGAACAAAAGTAACCTGATCCAGCTTTAAAAATGACTTGATCACTACCAGGTAACTGTATAAATTCAAACTTGCAGTTGTTGTTATTCATAGAAAATGGCAAAGTTAAATTTGTATTTCAACTCAGGGCTATAAAACTTTTATATAAGTAAGTAATGGTGCGTTTTTATGTTTGTTTGTTGACTGAGATAGTTTAATGTTGTAAGTTAAATTGCGAACGAGTCGTTAAAGTGGTACGGAATGTGCTATTATTTCTAAAATACGTGGAACCTTATTCTTCTAGGAAATATGGTTTAACTGTGTAACGTCAGTAGAGTTTTAATGGTCTACTGCCATTAGTAGCTGTGTCTAAAGTGTTTTTGAACGAGGTAAATACGTTGAAAATAATTAGATGGTTTTTTGTCATTTTATTTTGTTCTTACATATGATTTGAGGCATTAAATGGAAACAAAAAAAACGGCCACGAGCGTGTCGGGCCACGCTCAGTGTAGGGTTCCGTAGTTTTCCGTCCGTCACAGTAAGTGTCCCCACTTAAGAGTAAAAAAATGGGCTATTTGTAACATTGAGTTGACATATTAAGTAGTACAGAACCCTAAAACCCTAATAAACACCTGCTTATACGGTTAAATTACTCAGTTCAGAAATTATTTTGTAATTTTTTTTCAAAAACTATCCAACCTATCAAGTTCAAAATAATTTTCCTAGAAAGTTTTTATAAAGTTCTACTTTTGAGATTTTTTTTCATATTTTTAAAACTTATGTTTCAAAAGTTAGAGGGGGGGGGGGGGACACATTTTTTTTACTTCTGGAGTGATTATTTCCCAAAATATTTACATTATCAAAAAATGATTTTATTAAACCACTATTCATTTTTAAATACCTATCCAACATATATCACACGTTAGGGTTGAAATGAAAAAATAAATCACTCCCCACTTTACGTATATGGGAGTACACTAATAAAACATTTTTTTCCACTTTTTATTTTACCACTTTGTCGGCGTGATTGATATACATATTAGTACCAAATTTCAGCTTTCTAGTGCTAACGGTCACTGAGATTATCCGCGGACGGACGGACGGACGGACAGACATGGCGAAACTATAAGGGTTCCTAGTTGACTACGGAACCCTAAAAACATAATCTTACCTTTTAATTATTTGCAATAAAAATTCTTTGAAGTGGTATTAAAATCAGGTGTCGAATACCGGTATCATTTTCATACAAATTTACCGGTATTCAAATTCGGTACCTCGGTTGTTAACGAATATTTTTCAAATAATCTAATAATTGATTACGTTTACCAAAATATCACGTAAACATTGGTAAAGTCGGGCGCTATTTTGATTTTTAGTAATACCGGTAACGATCCCTGATTAAAATACAGTAACGGTAAAGTTTTCTTTACATACTTCACAAAAAACTTTCCCGCTATTTAAACATAGGTAATAAAAACGGCGGCATCTTCCGGCTTAAATATTTCCTTTTTCCAACACAGAATGAATTAAGCAAACCCAAAAAAATCAGGGCATCCCTAGCAACCGCAAAAAACTGCTTAGCCTACAATAAAAAAAAAATCGAGTCTAAGAGCCGGCGCCGCTCGTAATCGAGGTAATCGAATCACGGATTTGCTTTTTTCTCTCACTTATCATGAGATAAAAATAGTCTGCGGTCATTCACCGGGATCGAGGCTTTTTGCTCTGCATTTGTTCAAATAAGTATGGGAAATGGAGTCGGCTTTTTGTAAGTCCCGTTGACTTTACTCGGGCCTTGAAAGTTAGTGATGACTCGGCTTTAGTTGGACTTGTTTGAGGTTTCGGTTTTATTTGATTCTTACTTTGAGTTAGTGGAGTCTCTTTTGTCTTTTTGATTTTTCGTGTCACTAAAGTTGTAAAAAGAGTACTAACTTGTACTAACACTATAAAATATAACGGTGGAGACCTAGGCTCTCCGAAACATGTCGCGCGAGGTGACTAACTAAAATGACGTGAGTGTAACCGTTATATTTTATAGTGTTTATGCATTTTTTTAACGTTAAATTGTTGATATTTTTTGTCACTGTGTCGCTTAACATCATAGATACCTACGTAGTACTAACTACTTAATATATTTATTTAATCTATAAAATAAATAATCGCACCAATCACAAGTAAAAAAAATAATTTAAATGAACAGACTGCAGTATTTTCAACTACGTCCATTGTACATAGGTATACTTAGGCTTAAAAATATGCTTTGAAATAATTCGCTATTTTACCGAGAAACGAAGTGCAAAATTGTACTCAAATATTGACGTCAAATGACGTCATTTTGTTAGCAAATTTTATGACCGACGACAGTCGCTCGTCAGATTTACCCACATTTAAATGCAAAAAAAGCGGAGCTGACTTTCCCTCACGTAGAGCGAACGAAATGGGGCAAGTTCATTATTACTATGCAAGGACAATGTAATACCTAGACTGATATCTATACAACGGCCGTCACAACCGACCGGGTGGACTGTTAGCTTCTCTGACACTGGACCCCAGGGTACATTCAATAGCTAGAAAAACCTAAAACTAGATAGTGTATATGAATTTAAACGTACATATTATTACTTACGCCTGTTATGTAAACCTTATTATGTAACTGAACTTAACCTTAACCTAGGTTATGCTTAGTTTTTTTAAAGATTTCTAACATTAATGGGCTCCTTGTAAAATCGAAATCTTATAAAAGCCGGATCGGAAAATCACATTAAACTGAAAAATTACATTTTGGCTGCGGCTTTTTCACGACAAACAAAAAGAGGAGGAGTGTGTATTTTAATACAAAGAGGTATAAAGTTTTGTGTTTTGGAGGATCTTAAAAAACTTACGATAGAAAAAGTTTTCGAATGTTGTGGGATACAAGTACCAGAACATAATATTGTCATTATCTGACTTTATAGGACTCCGAACTCCAATACTCAAATCTTCTTTCAAAAACTTAACATAATGCTTCATGACTTGAGTAAAAAGTTTAAACAAATCATTATTTGTGGAGATTTTAATATTAATATTCTTATAAAAAATAAAATTAGTACAGAGTTCATGGATATCGCAAGAAACTATAATCTTGCATTGCATATAACATGCCCCACTAGAAATAAAACGAGCATAGATAATATATTGAGTAATATCAAAAATGCCTCTGCGGCAGTTTTACCCTTAGGTCTGTCTGATCATGACACAGCTCAAATGTTAAGCTTTAAAGTAAATTCAAAAGGAACAGAGTCAAAACATTACTATAAATTCAAGCGGGACTACTGTGAAGAAAATATGTTCTTATTCCAAAAATGTCTCGCAAAACTGTCGTTTTCCGAGGTGTACATCGAAAGTGATTTTAATGCTGCGTTTCATAAGTTCCATGAGTTGTTATCAATATTTTATAAACTGTGCTTTCCTGTTCGGCGAATTAAGGTAAATTATATAACACAGCGAGCTCCTAAATGGATTTCAAAAGGGATCAAGATTAGTTGTAATACAAAGAGGGAGTTAAGAATAAATTACTACAAAAATAAATAAACCATAGAAAAGAAACAACAATACTATAACTATACCAAACTATTAAAAAAATGTATTTACAAATCGAGACATCTTACAAATACCAAATACATATTAGAATGCAAAAATAAATGCAAAGCATCATGGCAGGTAATAAAAAATGAGACCGAAACTTCACAGCCACTGCCCTACATCGACAAAATAATAGTAAACAATAAGATTATTACAAACCCTTTAGAAATAGCAACAAACTTCAATAATTATTATATAGAGTTAGCAAATAAAACTTCAACACACACTAGTCGCCGAACAAAAGTCCAAGCAATGAAAAATAGCATATTCTTAAAACCATTTACTGAAATTGTCTTTAAACAATACAAATGCTGTAGGCTTGATGAAATAAGTACAGAGGTTATTAAAAAATGTAAATCCTATCTGGTAACAATAATCGCATATTTAGTAAATCTATCGTTCGAAGCGGGCTGTTTTCCGGAACTGCTTAAGACTTCAGTAGTAAAGCCGATATTCAAAACTAAAGACAAAATGGACATGGCAAATTACCGTCCCATAACCCTGATACCTATCCTTTCAAAAATATTCGAAAAATGCATGCATAAACGAATAATGGATTTTTTCGACAAGTACAAAGTCATAAGGCAGGAACAAAACGGTTTTCAAAAACATAAATCTACTACACTTGCTAGTTTTAACCTGGTCCATTACATTGCGAAAAGCTTAGATGAGAAGAAATATACAACAGCAGTATTTTTAGATATGTCAAAAGCCTTCGATTTTGTTGACCATTCCTTACTACTGAAAAAACTAGACAAATATGGTATAAGGGGACCTGCACTAAATTGGCTTCAAACGTATCTATCTGGAAGAAAGCAACATGTAGATATTGTTACAATAGATGATGAAAATGAGGAGACCCACTACAAATCTCCACCTCTACAAAACAACTTCGGAGTCCCTCAAGGTAGTGTACTGGGTCCTTCAATGTTTATTGTTTATATAAACGATATATGTGAGGCAATTAAATATAAATCCATCCTTTTTGCTGATGACATTTCAATTGTTGTTACATCAAACAGGGACGATAGTTCTGAAAAGCATGTAAAAAAATGAAATGAAATGTGACTTTGTGATTAAATGGCTAAGTGAGCATAACTTGCAGATCAATGTTGTAAAAACGAACTATGTGCATTTCAAGAATAAAATGGCACAAACTCCCGAAATAAATTTGAATATAAATTATAAAACTACAACTATAGATAAAATGGATATTGTGACTTTCTTAGGTATAAAATTAGATAAACACCTGGATTGGAAAAAACAGATTGATTATGTTTGTTCTAAGATAAAAAGATTTGTTTATGTATTACGAAGACTAAGACGTATTTCAGGTTTACACGCCTCTTTAGCTGCTTATCACGGTTATGTTGCTTCGAACCTAAGGTACGGCCTAATTCTTTGGGGGGGCAGCTCAAACCTTGAAAGAGCCTTTATTGCGCAGAAAGACTGTGTCCGAGCGATTTGCAATAAACCCCCTTATGCGCCATGTGGAAAACTGTTCACGCGTTTAAAGATCCTGACACTTCCCTGCTTGTATATCTTTGAGTCATGTGTTTTCGTAAAGAATCATATGGACCTGTTCAAAACGGCTAGAACAGTTTTTCCGAGAGGCACGAGAAATAAAGGGCGTCTTGTAGATGATATTATTCCCAATACTTCATTATACCATAATCAGTGTTTCGCAATATGCATAATATGTATAATAAGCTACCAAATAAAATAAAGGACCTTCCTATTAATAAATTTAAAAGTAGTCTGTCACGTTACTTATTGGGTAAGAATCACTATCGTACAAAAGATTTTTTCTCTCAGAACACTGAAGAATGGAATGTATAGTAAATTAATAATATGACAAAATATGTACTGACATTAATAATTAATTATATGAAATAATATGTAATGAAATTAATAATTAATAATATGACATACCTAATATGTAATGAAATTAACAATTAATAATATGTGACATTAGAATTGTATATAGTTTTTGCATGCTAGTATAATTAAATACATATAGCAGAATAAGCCACAAATGTCTGTACTACACCTGTTGACACTATATCTGTACTTATTCTATGCAAATAAAGATTATGATTATGATTATGATTATGATCGCCCTCCGGTTCAAGCTAATCATATACAAGATATCTCTATACTCCGCTTAGCGCGTTATTTCTTTGAAACCTAAGCTGCCAAAAAGAAGGGGTGCGGGAGGGGAATACGTAATGCTAGACAGGGAACGCGCCATTGTTCCGTGGGGCGTAAGAGAGAGTCAGACATTAATGGTTACCATGGAGAGGTACTAAGTTTACTGTCACTTACAATAAATTAGTGTCTCACTATAGGGTGAAATTATTTCGAGCGTGGCAGCGGGGGTCGCCCGGCTATGCGGGGTCTTGGGTTATTAGTCTATGAGGCTAATGCACAAGTGCCATCTGCCGTTTGACTAAGGCAGCAGGTCTCCATTCCATATTAAGTTTGGCGTTTTGACGCTGTCAAACAAACTTCCGTTTGATAGATCTGGGGTATCTGATGTACTTGAACACAGAAAACCGAGGTATACTTAGCCTAATTTTTTTTAGACGTTGACTATCCAGATGTTATATGGTCCCTGTTACTATGGTAAGCAGGACAGTAACTCGAGGCAGTAACTTGAGCGAGTTCGCCATCGCTATCGCTCCCTTGGGGGACACGGGTATTATAAATGGGATAGTCGGGTACTTAATGAACCGGTTTCTCCACGCTAAAATGAATTCAATTATATTATATTTTAATTAATTATTTTGCTCAGAACTGGTAACCCGGCGGTAAGACGTTCGAATTTCGAACTAGAGGTCTTGGGTTAAAACCCCGGATCGTACTAATCGTACTACTGAGCGTTTTTAGACTTATGACGAAATACATATCATTTGATATTTACCAGTCGCTTTTCGTTGACGGAAAATCATCGTGAGGAAACCAGATCTAATTCCAATAAGGCCTAGTTCCGCCTCTGGAGTGGAAGATCAGATGACAATCGTTTTCGTAAGTGTGATTTAATTGCAAGGCGGACCTCAGGTTCAATTAGTCGTGGCAAACAGCCGGACCTAACGCTTGCAGGATGACTTAGTTATTTAGTAATTTAAAAGCTCTCTTAACGAAAGCTCTGCTCTTATGTGCATCGCTGGGAGCAAAACGCTTCAAAAGTTGGTGAAAGACGACTCCGAATTAACAGGTATTACAGGGGTATTAACAGGTCAAAACGCGATGAAGGAATTATTGGCTAAGATAGGATACTCAGACAATACCTACTGATGTAGAAAGTCTTGAGAAGAAATTCAAGATTCAAGTCATTTATTCATGCATGACGTACACAATTTTTACATACAAATTTACAGTCAAACAAAATAAAGAATATCGGTGTAACACTGCAAGACGGACCCTGCTCAGCAAAATGCTGGCTTGGATGTTGTTATTGGAAGAGACTATTACTATATGAATCTACTCGCCAGACCGATAATTAAGGCTGGTTTAGGCTACCTTGAACCAAAGGACGAAAGCCCTACCCTTGAGCTCCCCAACACATGGAAAAGGTTGCACAAGTTTTTAAGTAGGTGCAATGGGGAGTAATTACAGAAAAAATCCCTTTGGGTCAGTATCCATAAGGGGGACCTTTTGGGGGCCCAAATTTTAGAAAATAAGATAAAGGACCTTTTGTTTGTTAAAAAAACACAAGTACGAGAAAATTGTTTGTTTCGCTAATATTTTATTTTCAACCGACTTCAAGATTTCGAAGGAGGAGAGAATTTTTGGTTATGTATGTTCTATTTTTTTTTATGTATGTTCACCGATTATTTGAAGACAGCTGGAATGATTTGGAAAAACCTTTTTTGTTTGAAAGTGGTCTCATTGTACCAGGTCAGGATTTGATGATGGGATCCTGAATAAATTGAGGGAGATAATTTATGTAACTACTTTAGGTCAGCATCATCCTCCTAACGTTCCTCCTGGCTTTTTGCCACGGCTCCATCGAACCTGGGTTCAGCTCGGTAACCAAATCCCATGATTTGAAATAAGCACTAGTTTTTACGAAAGCGACCAGATCAGAACTCAAACATTCCAATCCAAAGGGGAAACTATGTCGTACTGTGATTAGATCCGGTCTCCTCACGATGTTTCCCTACACCGAAAATCGACTGGTATAAACAAGATTTTATGAGATTTCGTACATAAGTTCCGAACAAAAACTCAGTGGTACGAGCCGGGGAATCGAAGCCGAGACCTCCGGATTGAAAGTCATCCCGCCAGGCTACTTACTAACGCTAACTATTTTAGGTCCAATTATAATCAATATCCTGTAACATTAGACCTACATATATGTAGTACTAGTTCTAACTGTAGAACGATGGTTGCAAGCTAGTTAATAATTTAAGGGTCGGATACGCGGCCCGAATTGCGGGTTGCGAATAAATTACAACCACGTCCTTTATATATACTTACGTTTACCTTGACATTCAAAGCTGAAGGGTATGATGAATTAAACTATTAGCTAAATTAGTACTAGGGATTGTCCCGGTACAAGTATTTTTATATTTAAGGCCATAACTAAATTCTCGTAACAACGCCCACTAGTAAGAGACATGTTTATGGCTCTCGTACACGAATAAAGAGATGCAAGGCAACTGTAGTTTTCAAACAAATTACAAAAAATATGAGATATAATATTATGACATATAATGTTAGTCGAAAATTCCTCTCAAAATAAACTAAAACTAGTAAATACCATTATTATGATAACATTTTATTGTCACACTCCTTTAATTTTAGATAAAGAATCAGTTTTAGTGTAAAAAAAGACTTGACTTTGAAAAATTATATTCAGTCGTGTATTCCTCGCACAAAAATCTTAGTCATACACGGTGCCCGTGAGCATTGCGAGAGATTTTAACCACGCATTTCTGAGGTCGAAAGAATGAAAAAACATTATATGACTTTTGTTGTAAAACGCCAAAAAAAAAATTTTTTTTTTACTTTTTTTTCACTTTTTTTGAATGCTGTTCTACATAAAAAGTAAATGTCATTAGAAAAAAGTAACGGAAAAAGTAAATTGCTACATTTTTTCTCGTAAAAACTAGTCCATGCAAAGTGTTTCTTAGGTCTTTGATATCAGTCAATAAGAGATGTCTAGACTATGCCCCATACCGGTGAGATCACCATCAAAAAATCATTTTACACTGAGAAACAATTCAAAATGCAATTTTTTGTAAGTAGTATTTACTCTGAAACTATGGCGAATTTCGAAAAAGTTTAAAGGACATTTTGTTCTCTAAATATGATAATGAATACACTGTTAAAGTCTCTCGCAATGCTCACGGGCACCGTGTATAATCTTTAATCATTCTTGAAGGTATTAAACGTGTAAGTCAAATATTTTTTGAGAAATTTGAAATCTGCTGAGTGCATAATTACTCAGTCCTCCTCTTAAGTCGTTATAAAGGTTGGTGTTAACTATTGGGCATTAGCGTGTCTAGCACTAGGACGTTTACCTTAAGCTGGCCCCTTTACATTTTCCGAACATAGTTTGAAATTTAAAACTACATACCTATATGTTTCAAAAATCATTAATTCCATGCAATTATATTTTGCCTATATATTCGGAATTACTCGCCATCCGAAAATCAAACCCGAATTACCTTGTAGGTATTGTAAAGTAGTAAATGTAGAAATAGCACCATTAATAAATGTAAGAACTAAAACCGTTTTCCAGTCATTGTCAATAGCAATTCCCTTGACAAATTGGATTCTCAGAAGAAATGAAACAGATTTCCCATACATCACTTTATCACTAGACGAACCAATCGGTGCTGAGGACATCGACGGATTGATTGAAAAATTGCCTCCATCGATAAACGGGTGCGCACCGACCGGCATTAAACTAATACTCGTATCCTGATCCCAATAGTTGGGGTGGGGTAAATAAAGACAACAGTTTTTAAAGAAGACTGGAAAGGGGGAAAAAACGAAGCGATTAAGTAATATTACGAAGAAATTAGTACGAGGGCTTGTCACTGTCCTAGTATAAGTCATTTTTATACTTAAGGCCATACCTAAATTCTGGGAAACAACGCTCACTAGCAAGAGACATGTTTATGGCTCTCGTACACTAAAAAAACCGGCCAAGAGCGTGTCGGGCCACGCTCACTCTAGGGTTCCGTAGTTTTCCGTCCGTCACAGTAAGTGTCCCCACTTAAGAGTTAATAACACCGCCATGTAGGATATGATATGAGAGTTCCACGTACAGCGACATCTATCGGCAAATTAAGTAAACTATTGCGCGCGAGCATAAAGTATGGACGATGATTTTTATGGGATAATTCTTTATTGCGTGAACCGATTTTCACCGTTTTTACTTTATTTGAAAGCACGTCATTTCATTGTAATTTTGTAGAAATTACAGGTATAATAAACACCTGCTTATACGGTTAAATTACAAACTTAGTTCAGAAATTATTTTGTATTTTTTTTTCAAAAACTATTCATCCTATCAAGTTCAAAATAATTTTCCTAGAAAGTTTTTATAAAGTTCTACTTTTGAGATTTTTTTCATATTTTTAAAACTTATGGTTCAAAAGTTAGAGGGACGCATATTTTTTTACTTCTGGAGCGATTATTTCCGAAAATATTTACATTATCGAAAAATGATTTTAGAAAACCCCTATTCATTTTTAAATACCTATCTAATAATTTATCACACGTTAGGGTTGAAATGAAAAAAAAATCACTCCCCACTTTACGTATAGGGGAGGTACCCTAATAAAAAAAATTCCACTTTTTACTTTACCACTTTGTTGGCGTGATTGATATACATATTAGTACCAAATTTCAGCTTTCTAGTGCTAACGGTCACTGAGATTATCCGCGGACGGACGGACGGACGGACGGACGGACGGACGGACGGGCAGACATGGCGAAACTATAAGGGTTCCTAGTTGACTACGGAACCCTAAAAAGAGATGCAACGCTTTTTATAACTGTAGTGTTTGAACAAATTACGAAAATTATGAGAATATATGTATAATGTTAATCGAAAATTCCTCTCACAATAAACTAAAACTAGTAAATAAAGATATATCAAAATATAAAGATAGTAAACTTCACAGTAATTGCCAAATCAGCACTCTTGTAATGGGCTTAAATTCCTTGTCTTTAGATTTTTTTTTTTTTTTATACCACGACGGTGGCAAACAAGCATACGGCCCGCCTGATGGTAAGCAGCTACCGTAACCTATGGACGCCTGCAACTCCAAAGGCGTCACATGCGCGTTGCCGACCCTTTACAAAAAGGAGGATTCACTGTGTTGACGACTAAAGGAACAAGAAGGTCCCTCATCGTCAACACACTGGGTCCTCTTTGAGCTCTTTGGCAACCTTACTCACCAGCAGGAACACAACACTATGAGTAGGGTCTAGTGCTATTTGGCTGTGGTTTTCTGTAAGGTGGAGGTACTTCCCCAGTCGGGCTCTGCTCCAGATTTGAGCGATGACATTCGCTGAACGTGCCCTACCACACTTAGCGAGATGCCATTCGCAGTGCCCATACCTCTCTTTTTGGCGTAGTTTAAGGACATACCCAGGTCCGGACGTAGTTTAAGGACATACCCCGGGTCCAAAAAGATATCCCGCAAGTCGCAATTTACCCCATTTGAAGCTACTCTTAGTGCTTGAAGGTGGAGTTTAGGGTATCCGAATGTTTAGGGTATGTATAGGTACCTATACATATGAATTAAAACGTAAACTATTATTGCTAATACTCGTAGTTTATCGGAGTAGTTTGCGTTTTCGACATAAAAAAGGCTTTTAATAACCTTTTTTTTCGTAAGACGCCTGCCTTTGAATCCAGAGGCCGCACTTTAAAGCCCCGGCTTGTAGGTACGTAATATCATTTATCCACCTTTTATAAATGGTGTAGCGTATTACCTGTGTAGTGCACAGTGTTTAGGTACATGTTTAGAATTCGTCCTGCTTAGTAAAGTTTATTGAGCGTTCGTTTTCTACGTTGTGTTCTCGCGCGTCTCAGACAAGGAGGTAGGTGTGGATCCGATAACGAGGACGAGGGTAAACGCTGCAATCCCTATAACCAGGTACTTGAATTATACAAACAAAAGCGAATTTATTTCTGAAGTTGTTACAATTTTAGTCTACTTCGGTACCTAAGTCGTGATTTGATTTCGATTGACATTTGAAAAACCGAAAAAGAAGTAATGTACTTTTTCTGTATGATGTGTTTGTGAAACCGGTAATGAATGAGATATCAAGTCACGTCTACTCTTATAATAATTTTACGCGTGCAGCAGTCAGGCGCGGATCTAGGATTTCGTTTGGGGGGGGGGGGGACAATAGGGGCAATTCCCCCCCCCCCCCCCCCCTGTATCCGTGCCTGGCAGTAGTTAGAGGCACGTCGTAAACGCAAAAGGGTTCCAGTACTCTGTGTTTGAGAATGGAGACTTAGGGTCTCCAAAAAATGTCGCAAAAAACGTGAGATAAACCGTCAAATTATCATACATTTAATACATTTCTGAATGAGAAAAAAAAACAGGCGTAAAATGAATGACTAGGTAGAGGATGAAATTTATTCCATACGAGTAATATGTGGGTATACGTAGGAAAGTCTTATAATAATATGATAAAGTAATTTCACGGTGTAGTCAGATTTGGGCACGAATGTATATTGAATATTCTGGAAACTCGCGTATGGTTTATTTGTAACCCTGCTGTAGGTAATTTGCTAGTGACATAGGCTTAGGGATGACATGTAGGTACTGGTACAAATATGATTTTTTCCAGGAAAGTCTATCCCAATGTAAGCAGCAAGTTAAAAAATGTTTCATGACTTTGCGAGTAACAATAATGTCTCCTACCACACGTCCTTTGTATAGTTATTGAGCCGACCAGTGACTAAATAAAAACAGTATCAAAATAAATAACGTTAGAACGGCGGAACGTGAGTCCTTGTGAGCCGGAAACTTAATAAATACTAACTGCATTGCTGGGGTAGACACAAAATTATTTACTTTAGCACCTGGGTGAACCAGGAGCATCCTAGATTACTTAATCTGATCTTGAAATGATAGTAGAGATGCAACGGATAGGTTTTTGGCCGGATACCGGATATCCGGCGGACCCGTTGGCCGGATAGCCGGATATTCGGCCAAAAGTTTTACCAACAGTTAAGCTAATTCGAGCAAGTGGGTGCCACTCCTAGCAGGTTGCAACTTCTTCAAGTAATTGTAAAGACGCATTAATTATTGTTTTTTAATTTTTAGTACATGTACGAAAGTTTCAAATCTCTTACTTTAAATTTTAAACCCCATTCATACAAACTTTCAACCACCTTTTTACCCCCTTAGGGGTAGACATTTTCAATTTTCTAGGTCAGTAGTTTCGGCTCTACGTGGATCAGTCAAAAAAGATAAATAATAAATGAAATTAAGTACTCCTTCTGAATTATGGAGTATTATTAAATTCATTGTTTTGAGTTTAACAGTGTACAAGAGCGTTATAAAAAGAGCCCTCCAGATGTTTATAGAGCAGTAACTTTAATCGCAAAGTATCATGTCAAGCCGGACTTGTTTCTTGTAATATTACTTGACCTTATTATCTGTAATAAGAATGCGGATTCGCAATTCAAACTAATAATGGTTTGTTCAAAGTGATGTGTTTCCAAAACGTTGCGAATGAAAGACGTTTTACGAGAAATATCCAATATTAATGACATGGCTGCGGCCGTAACATCGGGATGTTTGCAATGCTCCGGGCTGCTCGTAAATATGGCCAGCGTTCCGTGGGCAGACGGTAAGTAAGTAAATAAAATAAATATTATGGGGCAATCTTACACAAATCAACCTAGTCCCACATTAAGCTCAATAAGGCTTGTGTTGTGAGTACAAGGCGACGATATATGTAATAGATAGATATAGATAAATACTTGCATAAAACATAATAAAACATCCACAACTCAGGAACGTAATATAATATAATATCATAATACGTGATAAACACACAAATAAATGCCCTTACCAGGATTCGAACCCGGGACCTCCTGCTTCATAGGCAGGGTCACTACCTCACTATGAACTAGGCTAGGAGGCCGTTAGACGGTAAATCAGTCGCGAAACTCTTTAAGAAATAGAAATGAAATGAAATATCGTTATTTGAGTTGCAAGATTGCATGGATAATTTATGAACGAACTCATGGGCCGTATTATAACTTTAAAACACGTATAAACATGATCCAACTTCAATACAACTCCAATGCATTAACAACGCAATGCAGCTACGGCATAAACATCAGAATCAGAAATATCAGAATTTGCTTGAGAAACATTCCAACGCAACTCCAATACAACTTCAATATTAGTTGATTGTTTGTTGGAGTTATGTTTGAGATAGGTTGTGTTCTTATTGTATTGTTATGTATTTTAAAATTCGAATCGGGCACATGAAGTGCAAATTTGCAGCTTGCTATATATTACCAAGCATTACGTACAGTCAGCAGCAAAAGTAACTAAGCAGCTCAGGTGTTCAAAATGACCTTCACGCTCTTATTCTCTTAACAATAAAGTCGTGTCAAGATCATTTTGAATACTTGAGCTGCTTAGCTACTTTTGCTGCTGACTGTACTTAACTATAAAAATAAAATGCTAGTGATGGCCAATGGTACATTACAGCATTAGAATTTTCATTTGTTTACAAGTTTGTGCCCTCCTCTGCGTAAAAGTCATTGCCACGGACTAGATAAATACTGGACGCGATAATGGGCGGGGCGCGCGTTACATGGTTTATGATCAGTTGCGCATAAACTTGTCGAAACCTCATGCCGCGCGGTTCAGTCGTCGTTCGACCACGTGTGACGGATTTAGTGCCAAAAAACATATAATCATGCCGTGTTGTACAATTTTGTCGTGTCGTATACGAAGCAAGGAATTAAAGGAGGCCCCTGGAGTAGTGGCTTTCCGCCGGTAAGTATAAAAACCGAGTATTTCACATTTTTTCCAAAAATTGTAGACTTTTATTACGACATTCATCCATTATCCGATGGTACAACAGTATTCATATCAATTGCTCGCTGGCTATTGCTGCCGGTCGCAGGATTACGCGAGTGACGCGCAATGTATTTGGAAATACGAACGTCGCTCGTCAGTCTCGTCACACGATCGGCAGCCACTTTGCTGGGCAACATGGCTGTCGCGCGCCTGCCGCCACGAGAGTGCGGCCCGTTATTTATTATCGATAATTTCGAACACATTGTTTAAGGTGTAACTTGTCTATCCTATAGTAGAAAATAATTTTATTTCTTTCGAAAACAAAATAACGTGATCGACTGGATTAATTAATCCAATGATCAACTTATTTTATAGATACGATAACAGTATAATGGTACTTCTAACCATACAAATATTATTAATGCGAAAGTGTCTCTGTCTGTCTGTTACCTTTTCATACTTAAAATGCTGAACCGATTAAGATGAAATTTGGTATGAAGATAGTTTGAGTCACGATTATTTTATTTTAGCAGACACATAAATTAGATAGATAAGGGTACATCCACAAACTACGTCAAACAAATTTCAACAATAATGTTTAAAATTACTATTTCTTTATTTTTCCCATTTTAAATAATATATTAAATGAAATCAAAGCAAGAAAAATAATAATACAAATTGTTTGAATGTCAGACTAGAAGACATAAAGAGTTCCTTTCCTTCAAAAAAAGTGTACACTGTACTATGTGTATATATGTACACGATATTTGTATTTATGATGTCACAAGAAATAAAACTCCCCCTTCCCCTTAACAGAACTCGTCACACTTTGTTGATCCCGCCGTCCCACTTAAGGCACATTTCACCCTTAAAGTAATAAGTATTTTTAATTCAAAACAGTAATCAAACAACTAATCAGTAATACATTATAAACCACTTTGTATGGCAAGGGCTCAGATTACGGACGAAAAGACGATTTTAGAAGACGTTCCATGAAAAAGAGCATTAAAATACTGTATTTAATATATATAGATATACATACATACATATACATATGTCTAATTACAGGTTGTAAGCTATCTGTGTGGCAATTATTTTAGGCAGTTTTCGCGTGATGCAACAAAAATATCCAAAAGATTAAACATCCAAAATAGCTGAAAATAGATATCATATACTCCAGAGAAAGTGATCAAGCCCTCCGGTGTTCGAGGCCATTGCAAATCAAAAAATATTCAACAAAATAATTTGATTTGCTTCAAGATTCATCCAAACTAGCTGTCTAACTAGCTGCTAGTTGGATATGCTACGGAACCTTTAAGCAAATAACCTGACTCGTTTTTACAGATATCTACTACGAACATCATTACGCACTACGTGGTTTCGTTGTCTCGGAATAGAAATAGTAGAGATAAACCGCTGACGGTTGCCACGGGGCTCGACTAAACATGTATACGGAGATAACATAGTAAAGTCAGTGTATTGCAGAAGTAAGTTGATAGTTTCTTCCAGAATCGAGTTACAGCCTAAAATATAGTTTTTAGCAATTTAAACAGACCATGTGCCGTATTATAATTTTAAAATACATTAAACACACAATGTATCTCAAACATGGGCCGTATTCTAACTTTTAAACACGTTTAGATACGATCCAACTTTAATACAACTCTAATGTATTTACTACGTAATACAGCTAGCGAGTAGCGCCTGAACGTCTGAATCAGAAATAACTAGGTATCAGAATTTACTTGGAATTTATTGCGATACAACTCAAATACAAATAGATAAGATAGATTGTGTTTTTAATGTATTGCTTATATATTTTATAATTACAATACGGCACCATAACTAACAGACAATAAATAATCAACCAATATTGACATTGTATTGGAGTTGCATCGGATTCGGAATAAGTTTCAAGCAAATTCTGATATATCTGATTCAGATGTTTAGGCCCTAGCTGTATTTCTCAAGTTAGCTTGTGTGTAAGCCCATACAATTACAGATGCTATTTGATTACTTATATCTAAGAATATTTTCTTAAATTAAGATATTCTTTGTAAATTTTTAGTTTATAGCAATTTAAACAGACCATGTGCCGTATTATAATTTTAAAATACATTAAACACACAATGTATCTCAAACATGGGCCGTATTCTAACTTTTAAACACGTTTAGATACGATCCAACTTTAATACAACTCTAATGCATACAGACCATGTGCCGTATTATAATTTTGAAATACATTAAACACACAATGTATCTCAAACATGGGCCGTATTCTAACTTTTAAACACGTTTAGATACGATCCAACTTTAATACAACTCTAATGCATTTACTACAGCTAGCGAGCTAGCTGCTAGCAGCGAGCAGCGTAGCGCCTGAACGTCTGAATCAGAAATACCTAGGCATCAGAATTTAATACAAATAGATAAGATAGATTGTGTTTTTAATGTATTGCTTATATATTTTATAATTACAGTACGGCACCATAACTAACAGACAATAAATAATCAACCAATATTGACATTGTAAGTATTGGAGTTGCATCGGATTCGGAATAAGTTTCAAGCAAATTCTGACATATCTGATTCAGATGTTTAGGCCCTAGCTGTATTTCTCAAGTTGGCTTGTGTGTAAGCCCATACAATTACAGATGCTATTTGATTACTTATATCTAAGAATATTTTCTTAAATTAAGATGTTCTTTGTAAATTTTTGGTCTTAGTTGTCACGTCTAGATAAAATAATATTCCATAATGTGATGTCACTCTTTATAAATTTCCACTAAAACGCCTATTAATTACTCCAATTTCAAGTACCCATAAACACTATTAATCTTGCCAAAATTAAAGCATATTCTCAAGTAAATAAACATATAACAACCACCGCAAACTCCCTCAACTGCCCTTAGGCCGCTGCTCAAATCGTAAACTGGTCCTAATCCTAAGTATACAATATTGTAATGGATATAATCAACCGTGGCCGCAGGATTATCTGATTGCTCTGAAAGGCTTTTGTAGATCATATTTGATTTACGAAAATGATTATTCCTGTGATCAAAATTTATTTAATTCCTACTTAATAAATAACCCTTTCTCTTTAGTAATAACAAGCTACGATTTATGACTGTCTAGAAATTCAATTGAGAAATGTGTCAGTATCAATAGAAATATTTGCAAGTGTTGAAACTACCTGAAACATTCGGATTCTAATTGATGTGTCGTTCCTTCCTTTGATTTAAACTTTCACGGTTTTAACACATATCTATTTGTACTTACGGGACTTAACCGCGTATATAATTATAAAATTACCTTCGACGTTTCGAGGACGATATTGTCCTCGTGGTCCCGAAGAAAGACTCACTCCTCGGGACTACGGGGACAATGTCGTCCTCGAAACGTCGAAGGTAATTTTATTATGATATACGCGGTTAAGTCCCGTTAGTACAAATAGATATGTGCCGTTCCTTTAGTTCTAGATAACTAAATTATAAAGGTCCAGTCTAAAAGTCATATATTCAAATTATTAATACCAAATAAATAGTGTCCGCGCCATGCTATATGTTGTTTTTGATAAGGTCAGTCTAATCTTATCAAAAGTCTTCTGATACATCAGCAACATTGAAACACTTTCTCCGTGGTTTTTCGTTGGTTTTTTTCCTAAGTCGGATGTATTTAGTAAAATGTTCCTCGTCACTTCTTGATAAAAAACACAGACGGAATCCTAGACTGTATTTAGCAGTTTATATCCATGACTTGCATGTTACAACTTGGGTAAGTTGGTTTGGAATTCAAACCTCAGACCGAACTCTGTAGGTATACATTTAGAACAAACTTTCGCGCCTGTCAAAGTGACACAGTTGCAAAAGCGGCAACCATTTGACATTTTAACGGTAAATCTTGTAACTACAATGTCAACTGTAAACGAGCATTTCAGTTTTGCTATTACACTTGAATATGCATGTAAGAATTTTTGTTGGATAATCTAGGGCGATAAGATGTCACTAGCTCATTTGTACGAGTATCACAGCCCGTTTGAAAAAAGACTTAATAAAAAAGTAATAATACGTTTTGAGACACACTATCATTATAAATGATGTTGTCTTTGCTTGTAAGTATGTAAATGAGAATCTGAATTAATAAGAACATGTATTGGCTAACACATGGTCAGAAGGCAATTGTAGAGCGAGCAATACGTCGTATCTCCATGAAAATCAAGAAGCGCACGAAATGCTCTAACGAACGCATAAGGCTGTCCCTATACTCGACAATAAAACTTAAAAAGAAAACCAATGAGATGACATCTCTAAGAAATTCTTTGTGCCAAAAGTTATAGTGAAAATCACTAAAAGTCTAAGTTACTCTTCGATTCAGTGACAGCTGTCAATGATGAAAACAAAATTATTTTACCAAAGAATTATAAAACTGATAGTTTAAGAGCTCACGACACTGAACCTAGTTCGATAAGTCTCCTAGATGAGATATAGATAAATAGTCACGTCTTTAATGGGGGAACACGAAATGCCGATGCTGCAATGCAAAAAAAGTGGCAAAAAACAAAACAAAAAAATCCGATTTCTAGTATGATAAGTCTCCTTGATTTCCTTTGTTCCTCGAAGCAGGGAAGGAGTAGGGCTACACGATAATGCGATGCTGCAAGCCCGCGTGCCTGGCCTTGTCAGTGGCAGCAGCATCAAAAGATTGTAGATGTATGCCAAAACAAAGCGCCATTTTTTTGCATTGCAGCATCGGCATTTCGTGTTCCCCCATTAAAATCGTGACTTATATATAATATATCTCATCTAGGATACTTATCGAACTAGGTTCAGTGTAGTGGGCTCTTGTTCTATAATAACTAGCGTGGAATTATTAAGCTGAGACTGACAACTTGTTTTTTTGTCTAAAACATACATTTCTTATTCAAGTAGTGCCAATATTTTTGAATGGTATTATTGAATCCCTCCTCGCCTAGTCTTCTCCGCTAGACCTTTGGCTGATGTTTTCAACTATTTTTTGGTCTGTCTAAATAATATAAAAAATAATTTTATAATTCGATCTAAAAATATTGACACTACTTGAATAAGAAATGTATGTTTTAGCAAACAATAATTTAATCATTAGTCATTCAATCACAAAATGTAACCTAGGCGACTACAGTGCCTACTCAATAATGCGACCACCAGTCCGTGTGCTACTAATAACTGACGAATCATGGATATTTGTAAGTCTTCATTTTTCCGTTACACAGCCCATTTATACGGCAACATCGCATCACCATACAGTGTTAATTGCCCTAGTATGGGCTACAGTTCTCAGCGGTTAACTGTGCACTTCCCACGGCTGCTAATGCATCCCAAAATGATTTGCTTAGTACAAATACATACATTATGTAGCGTGGTTGGGACCTATAATTATCACTGTTATAATTTTACAACAACAACACACATTCTTCTTCTTCTTCTTCTTGTTAGGGGCTATGTAAGGCTCCCAAGCCTATGTATCACTGCGACCATCACTGATCTATTGTGATCGCCACTTACTACAACTCTCGGTCTAACCCTGCAACTTCAAACAGTTCCAGGATCCTTTTGATCTCGAGAGACTTTAACTCCTCCGGGCGTAGTATGTGCCTACCCAGAATTAAGTTACGAGTGCGCATTAGGGAAGAGCAATCTGCGAGGATGTGCAAAGGCGTCTCCTCAGTCTCCATACAGAGTCTGCACCGCCCAGTGTCACGTTTCCCCATAGTGTGCATGTGCTTGTTTAGGCCGCAGTGCCCAGTAAGCACCCTTACCAACAACACACATTTGTTTATTCTGTTAAAAAACATTTGTTTACAAATATTTTGAAGATTCCATTTGTGCAGTGTTAATAAAATAAAATTTCACCACCAGAGACTGTTGACTGTTGTTATTTCTGCTAAATAATAATAACTGACAGTTCATTGTTGTCATTTCTGCTAAATAATAATAACACACACTATATAAGCTTCATCAATCTAAGTTACTACCAATTACGTCTCACAGGCAAATCATAGGCTAGTCATGAGTCAAAGTTGATAATAAATTTTCTTGGCAACATCACATAAACCACATCTGTAGCAAACTTAGAATTCTACTAGGAAAATTTTACCACCTAAGCTTTAAAGTACCAACTAATGTTCTAAAATGTCTATACTATGCAGTAGTTGAATCCATATTGAGTTATGCCCCCGTTTGTTATGGTCTTACTTTTAAATCACACATAGATAAATTAGAAGCTCTACAAATTAGATTCTTAAAATTGCTCGTAAACAAGAAAACAAAAAGTAGTTGCAACGGCGATTATTCAAAATTATTTAAAATCTGTAAAATACTTCCAGTTAGTTTAAAACATAAATATCTGTTAGCAGTCAACAATCATTGAAATTAAAAAGGCGCTTAAACTGTACCTACTACAAACACCTTAAGGTGACAGGTATCACGGTTGACGACTGCATTTTGCGTTTTTATAATCGCAGCTTCCGCTTCTGCCATCTAGTATACTTGAGATGAACTATGACAATTCAATGTTGACATGTTTAAATAGTCAAACAATCGCGGTCTTTTACAGTAAGATGGCGCTTTGATAATAATTTCATTTTATGTGTACTTACTTAATTAAAGTTACTATTGTATGTATCAATGACGAAATAATTTAAGTTACCTATAATATAAAACGACTTGGCCAACGTACGCCATTACCTACAGTATCATAATCGCACAATTATAATGTTTTATTCTAAATATCCAAAATAAGCATTCATCATGGCGGTTATATTTCTATGTGTCAAGTACGTGTCAAGTTTTTCAAAATAATAGTTCAAATAAAATGTACTTAACTGAAGATAATATTATTTGTAACTAATTTGTTTTATGTCCTCTTCTGCTCTGAAAAATCCAGGTTTTTTGTATCTATAACGAAATTAGAGATGGTCAAAAACGCTTTCAATGAGGACGGTAAAGTGCGTTGGGATAAGACCGCATCGGGAGAACATCGGATAATTCAATTACCTATCTGGAAAATTAGCCTTTAGTTGCAAATACAAACCACACATCCTCCAACACTATTGTGTACCTCTACCTAGTTGCATTTTGATATAATGGCGATGGCGCTTTTTTCAGGTACCTACACATTTTACTTAAATGTTTCTTCCGGTATGCTTAATAACAACGACTGTTGGTTAACTGAAAGGTTAAAAAAACCGGCCAAGTGCGTGTCGGACCACGCATAGGAGGGTTCCGTACCTTCAATGGAATAAGAACCAAACTAATACCAAAACGTCGTATCTGATGCCTATGGAAGAAGTTTTTTGGAAATAACTCAAAAATGGCCAAACAATTTTCGTAGAAAGTATATGCTAAGGCGCATCTCCTCAAATTTTTTCATATTTTTTGGATTTACGGTTCAAAAGTTACAGGGGGGGCTACACAATTTTTCTGACTTTCGAAGCGATTATTTCAAAAAAATATTCACTTAATCACAAAAAGATCAAACAAACTTCAATATTATTTTTAAAGACCTATCGATTGATGTGTCACATGTTGATATTTAGTAAAAAGATTTTTTGAAATTTAGTTACATGTATCGATTGATGTGTCACATGTTGATATTTGGTAAAAAGATTTTTTGAAATTTAGTTACATGTATCGAGCGCCCCACCTTAAAATTTATATTTTTTCAAATTTCAAGTAGCGGCATACAGAAATACACCTTATGTGTAAATTTTATTCAGATACGTCGTATAGTTTCCGAGTAAAATGGCTGTGACATACGGACGCACAGACAGACAGACAGACATGACGAATCCATAAGGGTTCCTATTTTAGGGTTCCGTAGTCAACTAGGAACCCTTATATTTTCGCCATGTCTGCCCGTCCGTCCGTCCGTCCGTCCGTCCGTCCGTCCGCGGATAATCTCAGTGACCGTTAGCACTAGAAAGCTGAAATTTGGTACTAATATGTATATCAATCACGCCGACAAAGTGGTAAAATAAAAAGTGGATTTTATTTATTTATTAGGGTACCTCCCCTATACGTAAAGTGGGGAGTGATTTTTTTTTTCATTTCAACCCTAACGTGTGATATATTGTTGGATAGGTATTTAAAAATGAATAGGGGTTTACTAAAATCATTTTTCGATAATGTAAATATTTTCGGAAATAATCGCTCCAGAAGTAAAAAAATATGCGTCCCCCCCCCCTCTAACTTTTGAACCATAAGTTTTAAAAATATGAAAAAAATCTCAAAAGTAGAACTTTATAGAAACTTTCTAGGAAAATTATTTTGAACTTGATAGGATGAATAGTTTTTGAAAAAAAAATACAAAATAATTACTGAACTAAGTTTGTAATTTAAGGGTATAAGCAGGTGTTTATTGTACCTGTAATTTCTACAAAATTACAATGAAATGACGTGCTTTCAAATAAAGTAAAAACGGTGAAAATCGGTTCACGCAATAGAGAATTATTCCATAAAAATCATCTTCCATACTTTAAGCTCGCGCGCAATAGTTTACTTAATTTGCCGATAGATGTCGCTGTACGTGGAACTCTCATATCATATCCTACATGGCGGTGTTATTAACTCTTAAGTGGGGACACTTACTGTGACGGACGGAAAACTACGGAACCCTACACTGAGCGTGGCCCGACACGCTCTTGGCCGGTTTTTTTGCCATTAGGCTACGGAACCCTAAAAATCACTTATTCTTTATTTGACGATCTCCTAGCCCAGTCGGTGGTGACCCTGCCTACGAAGCAGGAGGTCCCGAGTTCGATTCCTGGTCAGGGCATTTATTTGTGTGTTGATCGCAGATATTTGTTCCTGAGTTATGGATGTTTTCTATGTATTTAAGTATTTATCCATATTTATCTATTATATATATCGTCGTCTAGTACCCATAACACAAGCCTTATTGAGCTTACTGTGGGCCTAGGTCGATTTGTGTAAGATTGTCGTATAATATTTATTTATTATTTATAGTAAATGTATGGAAAATATTTAATTTGTAGCTTTTTAGTACATTACCGTAAGTTGACCCCTAATAGGAAACTATTAGAAACGATAGGAATGGAATCGATTGGTATAAAAAATCAGCATGTGAAAAATAAAAATAAATAATTTTCATAAAGTATGGGAAAAGTTTTTCTCAATTTGTGGCTTTTCTAGCCGCAAATTATTTTTGATCCCATACAAGAATGGGATCGATTGGCATCAAAAAGAAGTTTACCAAATGTGACCTCTTTCTCGCATCCTGTATGTTTTTTCCAAAATCCGTAACGTTATTAATTTGAAATTGAGGGAAGGTCTTCTAAGACCATTTTCGCGTTGCAGCGAGGGATCTGGTAGCTGCCCCCACTGACACAAAAATAAATTGAACTTGTATATTATTTCAAATTATCGAAGTTACAAGTAAAAGTAGTTAAGATAAAAGTAATTGCAATTACAAATTATATGTAATCGGGAATACTACTAACATGTAATCTCAATTACAAGCAATTTCAATTACTTAATATAATTGATTTTCTTGTAATTTAATTAGCAATTTAATACATTACAAAAGTAGGTACCATCTAATAAATTACGCCCAACACTGAATAAACATCAGGTTCAAGAGGGTCGTATGGAGGATGTATGCTATCTGCTGCCGAAGTCACGCATACATGTGATCTTTATAGACAAAAAAGTTTCGTTCTATAAATTCAATTGTTTGTCACAAAAAATGGTTTGATTTGTTTTTGCGTGGCATTTAAGACTGGATCTTATTAATTGTTGCTGTGAACATTTTTTAAATGTGTACCTAGTTGGTTACTAGGAACAGGTTTAGACACGGGTATGTTACGTCCAAAAGGGAGGTATGGGCACTCCGAATGTTATCTCGCTAACTGTGGCAAGGCACAGTTCAGCGAATGTTATCACGCTCAAATCTGGACCTGGCTCACAGCTCGACTGGGGAAGTACCTCACAGAAAACCATAGCCAAAAAGCAAATTACTTAATTCAACCTAAAGTTTAAGATTAATTTTTTAACATGTTTTAATTATTTTCATTTATACATATACCACAAGTGTTCTTTACTAAAAAAAAATACAAATATAAAAGCGTTTGTCGTCTCACATAAGAATTATAAATTGAAATTACACAAAATAATTAAAACCATGAAAAGTCAGCACGAGTAAGTTAATAACATATAATACCTGCTTTTGCCCGCGGCTTCGCTCGCGTTAAATTCGGGGTAACAAACCATACAAACTTCCACCCCCCCATTTTAGGGAAGTGGGCGGTTAGAAAGAGACAAAAAGATGCCTGTGTCACTCTCCATCCCTTCAACTATCTCCATTTAAAAAATCACTTCAATTCGTCGCCCCGTTTTGCCGTGAAAGACGGACAAACAAACAAACACACACGTACACTTTCCCATTTATAATATTAGTATGGATTAGTTGTATCGTGTCGTGTATAGGGTCGTCACGGTTTTTTGGGTACATTTTTGGGTTAGTTTTGGTTAATTGCCATCTATTTCAAAAGTTTTACCATATCAAAATCCATTACAATATTAAAATACTAGCTTTTACCCGCGACTTCGTCTGCGCGAAATTAACATGAGCGATATGGAATTACATAATAAAACGCAAAATAAAAGTTACTAGTTAGTAAAATCTAAGAGCAAATATAAAACTAGTGCGTATGCTATTTCAAGTCAACAGGGAGCAACAATTCCATATAAACTTCCATTCCGTTTTCACCCCCTTATACATACCAAATTTCATCTAAATTAGTTGAGCGGTTTAAGCGCGAAGAGTTAACAGACAGACACACTATAATATTAGTATGGATACGTCCATATAATATATCTCTTCAGGTAGGCTGGGGAAAAAAAAAGAATTATAGCCAAAAGAGTTTTTTAAATTTTTTTAAATTTTGAAACATCTTGCTTCAAAGGTTTGAAACATCTTGTCTTTCCACTCTCAATATTTTTAACTCACTCGTTTTTGAAAAGTTTGATAAAATGCTGAAAGGTTGACATGAACATAATACAGGCGGTTTATAATGTATACATATAATAAAGCTGAAGAGGGTCGAAAGTCTGTACATGGAAGATAATCGAAAAAAAGTTGGGGATACTTAGAATCGATAACAGAACACGTTCCAACAATTTTTAGAATTTTTGTCTGTTTATCTGTTTTTCTGTTTATCTGTTTGTCTGTTTATTTGACCGCGCATCACGTGAAAACGGCTGAACGGATTTTGATGAAATTTTGTATAGAAATAGTTTGAGTCCCGGGAAAGGATAATATATAGTTTTAATCCCGAAAATCAACCTTGGTGGGGGTGAAAATGGGGTTGAAAGTTTGTATGGAGAATTTTACCGGCTGAAACGATTTAGATAGAAATGAGTATGGAGATCATTTTTAGTCTCGAGAAACGTCATAGTATAGTTTTCAAACTCTTGTGGGAGTGAAAAAAATTTTTTTTACCGCTGAACTGATAAAGATGAAATTTGGTATAGAGATAGTATGGTTCTCGATAAAAGGACAAAGGATAGTTTTCACCCCGACAATCAACCCTAAAGGGGTGAAAAGGGAGTTGGAAATTTGTATAGGGAATTATTAACCGCAGAATCGATTTAGATTAAATTTGGTATGGAGATAATTTGAGCTCTGGAAAAGGAAATAAAATAGTTTTATCTCGTAAATTATCCCTCAAGCGGATGCAAAAGGGGTGGAAGTTTACATGGGGAAGAAACAACTAATAACCGCTGTACGTATTTAGATGAAATTTGGTATTCAAATAATTTGTAATTTTTTGGTCAAGGTGTTCCTATATATAACATGTTACCCGTCGATGCTTTAAATTTACCTTTACCCGCTCTTAAGAAATATTTGAAAATGTCATGAATGTCAAAGGGTTATTGCAGGTTCGAGGACTATATATGACGGACAAAGATGCATGGCCCAAACCAAAAAACTACTACAAAATCATCTAACATTTATAGGACACCGTTTAGGTAGGCAAACATATCAAACGTTTTGTGAAGCAGTCAGATTAGGATTTATTTTTCTTTATCGAGGGTTGCTACTTATATATCCGGAAACAAAAAAACAAACAAACGTACACGGCTGAAAATGGTTTTATTGTTTTTCAAAGTATTCCCCTTGATGATCTATGCACTTTTGCATTCGCGTGAACCAATTTTTAAAGCACTTCTGCCACTCCGCCTGAGGTACCTCCATAACGTGTTGTTTGAATGCGTCGACAGCATCTTGAGCGGTCGAAAATCGTTGACCGCGTAATTTATTCTTTATATTTGGAAATAAATAAAAATCGTTGGGTGCCAAGTCAGGGCTGTACGGCGGATGACCCGTTAATTCCACATTTTGACCCTCCAAAAATAGAGTTGTTTAGATGTTATAAACGGCTTTTGAGTCACCACGGTTATATTTTTTTAACATTTTATTGCACCATTCGACGCGAGCATCTTTTTGCTCTTTTGTTAAGTTGAGGGGTATCCAACGCGAAAAATTTTTTTTACAGCCAAATAATTATGTAATATGCTATTAATGCTGGTCATAGAAATACCCAGAGTCGCCTCTATCTCGCGGTACGTAACATGTCGGTCGTCCATTATAAGTTTTCGCACAGCCTCGATATTTTGTTGTACAACGACCGATTTCGGGCGACCTGCCTTAACTTCGTCCGTAAGCATACTACGCCCACGATTGAACTCACTAAACCAGTGATACACAGTAGTTTTAGATGGGGCTTCATCACCAAAAGTTGAAGTTAGTTGATCTATGCACTGTTGTTGCGTTAAACCACGCCGAAAATCATAATACATCATAGCACGAATATTTTCACGAGTGAGTTCCATTCTTGCTGCGAGATGACATTTAAAACCCGTCAAAAACAAAACACGAGCGTTAATAAGAAAGAAAAAATATACCGGCCAGTACTTAAAAAAGTTCAAATTTTACCATGGAGGTCAAATATGCTATTTAAGAAGATTGTAATCCCGGTTTCCGGATATATAAATAGCAGCCTATGTAATTAAACAATAGGTACATTATCTGTCTCTCAAGCTGTTTTGATATGTCTTCTTGAAGAACTAGGCATAATGTATTACTGTTTCGAAAAAAATAAGTCCCGTCGAGTTTCTTTTCGGTCATAATACTTCTTGGGCCAGAGGTTCGCGGATGGGGAGCTAGGCGAAAAAAAATCACGTGACCGTCACGAAAAAGCGTCACGTCACGAAAACGCGACACGCATACGACGCGCAATGGAATGAAATAAAAAATATATAATATCTATATTATAAAGTGAAGTGAAGTGAAGTGTAGTGAAAAGTGAAAGTGAGAAGTGACAGGGTGATAAAAGTGAAAAAAGTCGAGAACCTAAAAGTAAAAAATGTCAAAAATGTTAAAAATGGCAAAAATGGCAAAATTTTTAAATTTCCAAAATTTCAAAAACTTCAAAAATTTCCAAAATTTCCAAAATTTCCAAAATTTCCAAAATTTCCAAAATTTCCAAAACTTTCCAAAATTTTCAAAAAAGCCACAAAGTTTACGAAAAAGTCAAAAATTTAATAACATAACTTCGTTCCAATCGAGTGTTCCACGACACTCACGTATTTTATTTTTTCTTCATGTTCATTAGTGCATTGTAATGTGCTTACATTGAAGAATACATCAATATCATGATCTACACCAATATCATAAATCTTCTATTCCGCGTTCGGAACCGTATGTAATTGTAATTACCACCATTATTGCAACCAGTAACGTAACAGTGTATTATCTGTGACAGTGTGGTAAAAATGTATGAAAATTCATTACCTACGGTCACGTAATGAAAATTTGGTGAGGCCTGATAAGAACTTTCAATAAAACTATATTGTATAAAATCGGTTCAGCCGTTTTTGAATTATCAGTCAAAAACGCGTAGTGAAAGGAAGAGCCGAATAGTAAAATGACGTAAGCGCCGCCAAATATCCCTTAATAAACGACCTTTTGAACGGATGTTTTGTAACAGGGCGGCATCTACAAAACTCTACACTGAGCATCGCCCGACATTCTCTTGGCCGGTGTTTTTTGCATTGTTATCCCGGAAATCACCCCCTAAGGATTATTAATTCCAATTCAAGAAAATCCCCAGCCAGGTTATACGTAGCCTATAAAAATTCAACGTCTAAAAGGGAGGGGTAGCCACTACACTCGATTGAGTTAAATTTGATCATTTCTGCATTTCTGCGTATGTGTGTGTGTTTGGGGGGGGAGGGGGGGGGGCTACCCCAATTTCCATCACGCCTGTTCTTACCTTTCATACTTAGACCGATTTGACGGGAGGATCGATTTGGATGATATTTGTCGTGGACATGAACGTATAAATACAAAAGTGGTACTGTATCGTCCGATATACACCTACTACTCTCTTTGTCGTTAAAATCATGCCAAAAAAAATAATATGATAAAAAAAGTATTCATTTTTGAGTGTAGTTTCATTTAGTGGTAATTGTAAAATATTTTATTAGGACTACTGGCCTCTAGCGTATCCATCTGTCAACTTTACTTCAAGTTCCGCCTCCAGGGTAGCGGGAGAGAAATTAGGGGTGAATTAGCCGCTTACTGACACAGACCGAATTCCACGCGGGCGGAGCCGCGGGCACATCTAGTTATATCTATTATTTGAAACCGTGCATAGGGTGGTTATGCTAGTTTCCCGTCCGGGTTGCCGTCCACCTGATTAAACTGCTACAAATTTATTGGACTAAGAGCTGGCCACGTCAGATATGACACAATAATGAGAGCAATGAAACCTGACTATTGTGTCATATTTGACGTGGCCAGCTCTCCGTCTACATGGAAAAAACTTTTTGAAGTCAAATTGGCCATTGATAATAATTATTTATTCTTTAATTGATATATTAATTATAAGCTTTAATTTGAAAAACTTGAATATCAATATATCAATAAGTATGGACGGAAAACTGACACATACTCCACTTTAAAAAAATGTTTTAGTATAAAAAACCTTTCGAGTATGATTTATTTTCGTATAATATTAATCTAAACAAGATCATATAAGCTCTAGAACGGGCACTTCAAAATTTATTATTGCATTACAAAGCTGGCAAAATCGATAAGTGGAAGAAAACTAGCACCTAAAAACTTACTAAGAGTACATTTTATTGAATAGTCCAATCTTAAGTAGAAGGAGTAGATTTTGAAATTTTATACACGACAAACACGTGTGTGTACACTTCATACTGATTTGAAACAAGGATTAATATTACGAAAATTTTTTACAAAGGTAAAGCATAAAAGTCAGCCCTGAAAGCTGACCAACTAGTTCAAAAATGGTCCGATCTTACCCCATCGCACCTTACGAGTACTTATTGGTTTTTTCATTTTAGGGATTGTGAGAAATTATATTGGTATATATACTTATACGATTAAATTAATTCTATATCTACTTACCTACCTACTAAAACATTAATAATTCACTATATCTTTTAAATCGTACGAAAACGAACATACAATAAGCTATATAAACCTAATGGCGCGACCAGACATCGCAGAGTACCGGGACAGCCGAGCCGATTGTTTCTTTCTTATTCCATAGTAAAGAGAGAGATATATAACCTATCACGATGATGTGGACAAATCATTGACAAATGCACGAATGTGTTTCAACTTCAAGCGCATTTGATTCTATTCAATGAATCCGTCATTCATATCATAATATAGATCTAGCTTGCAACAGCGCAAAGCAAGAAGCGAAATGAGCAAATGAAAGTAAGCTGGCAACGTCGCCTCGGATGGAAACTGCTCGAACAAACGCGCTCTTGTAATACAAATTATCGTAAAAACATGGACGAAGCCGTCTATGGTAAAAAGTACCCATACCCACTGTAAAAATTGAATAATGAATTAGTCTCTTTTATAAGTTGGTAGTTTAAATATATTGGGTAAAAAAGTCAAAATAAAAAGATTAAACTAACTAGTAACTTGACTATAGTATGATTTGACTTTTTTTTGTCCAAAAATACCTATAAATCGCTTAGGATCAGGATTGAAAATATAAATGAGAAATGAGATAAAAAAATAAACAAAAAAGTTAACATCAGCCTAGATTTGAGCTCGGACATATCTACTTAGTAAGCAAGCGTACTATAACCTAAGCTATGTGGAACGAATTACCGCACTCAAAATTACTAATCATATTACTCAAATTTGACACATGAAACATGTCTCTGGCTGCAATAGAATAAACGCCTATAAGTTTTATTAGCAATTGCATAGTTCTGATTATTACAGGCTCTTACAAGGTTTTGCGTCTTAAACCTTTATTAAGCGCTTAATACGACTATAGTATCTGCCGAACATTAGTAATGTGCTAAGACGTAGTTATGTTTAATTTCGCAACATAGAATTATTTCTGACCGACATAAAACTTGCGACAAGTTTTCTCCAAAACAGTTTCTTAACGATGATATATATACCTAATTATGTTATACAAGACCAAGCACGTATCGGTGCAGCGAACACAACTATATGCCCCCACAGAAAATGTAACATTCATGCTCCAACGTGGTTTGTTTTCTTCAAAAACCTTGCACAAAAACACCTCGATTTGACGTGTTTGCATATATCGTCGCCTTAAGTGACATCTGCGCTAATGTAAATGTCACTTCAGTGTTTAGCGAAACTTAAGTTGTAGATTAGTAAAATATATATTATTTAAATTAGGAATTACATAGATACTCATACTTGCAGTCAAACTGTGTAAACAGTTTTGCAAGAAACTGCCTTAAATTTAATTTCTGCACTAAGTTTTTAATAATAATAAACAATAATAAAAATAAAAAAAAATAGTCAAATACCTAAGTAAAAAAAAAAAATTAATCCATTATCACACAATTCCACCACCTGCATTGATTTACTATACAATACTCGTACATAATTAAAAGCGTAAATATATTCCGGACCTTGCCTTTCTGTGTTTAGTAAAACATGCGAGTCAACTATATCTTTGATACATGTAATTAAGTGATCCTAAGGCGATTATCACACTGGCGCCGCATGCGGAAACCGCAGCAGTGTGAAAGCCGCCTAATAAGTGATCTCACTAGCAACTCAGTTTTCGGTTGTCTAATTGGGCGGATTTTTCATTAATGTATTTACGGTTCCGATAGTCAATCCCCGAATACAGTCAGCAGCGGAAGTAGCTAAGCGGGTGAGGTGTTCAAAATGAGCTGGATACGACTATATTGTTAAAAGAATAAGAGCGTGTAAAGGTCATTATGAACACTTGACCCGTTAAGCTACTACTGCCGCTGACTATACATAACTTAAAAGTCTATTTCAACCGAAAGAGTCAAGACCTAACTAAGCTAGTACCATACGTGAAGAGGCTGACAACACCCGATGACCTTTTAATTGACTTTACTCAAACAGTTTTTTAGCTATAACTACTTATTTTGAGAAACTAAAAAAAATACATGTTATTATTCGTTATATTTGGAAGTACTTCGTTACTTCCGATATACGATTGGACGAAATCGGCTTGATAGAAAATAATTCCAAAGTTACATTTTAAAATTTGCTTTAAACAGTCGTATGTCTTTAGTTTCTTGACTTATACGTCTGTAACTAAGGACAAAATTCCACAGCACTAATACTAAAAACTTCGTTGTTTTATATATCTCAATTAATGCGTAGTTTCTTTTTAATTCTTCAGTTTGCAAAATTTGCAATGAGATTCCATACTAATCGTAGCACAGTGTTTCTCTTTCACTCATGCTGAAAAAGATAGGGAGGGAATTTAGCTGTTGTCAGCCCCTTAATTACAAACTCCAGCCTTACTCGCTCAGACGACATTCACACTCAGCTGATATACATTGAATGAGACAAGTTCAATTGCCACCGTAATTAACACGGCAGTTCTTCGCTTTTTACTTTAATTCCTACACGACACAAAAACTTGTTATTGTACATGTACTACAGTTATTGTACTGGGAATTAAATTATAAAGTCAGATTTTAGCACCGTACTGTAACACTATACTTTTTAATACACGTATTGTGAATCACAATATCACAATTTGTGATATTATTTTCATGAAAACTGAAGTTATATCCGCTTGAAACGTTCTTTATCATAATTTGAATTTAAAATAATGTTCAGGCAGAGAGCATAATACAGGGTGGAACAAAAATGCTGGCGATCCGTTGAAGGGCATAATTGGACGTATAATAGCTCCGAAGAACGAAGCAAAAATTTTTTTTACACAAATAAAATAATTGGTTTTGTATGGAGAGTTGACCGGCTGGGACGACGGGTCCCATACAAAATAATTTTTTTTTCGCGTCCAATATTTTTTTTCCTACTTTTTCTTTGGCATGTATTTAACCAGGCTGCTAAATAATTGAATTTGGGTAGCTAAAAAAAAAAAAATGGATACCAAAATTAATAGGTTGGCGACTAATTTGGAGCCGTACATTATTTCAATATGGGCTGTTTTTTAATGTCTTAATAGCCATTGTTTAACTATAGGTAGGTATCAAATAATTATATTGAAAACTGAATTTATAACTGGGAAGCATTTTAAGAAGCCTTTTTTTAATCGAAAACGAATACCTATTAAATTAAAAATAAGGTACTTTTAAAATATTTAGGAAGCAATTAAAGTGAATTACATATTCAATATTAGTAAAACGGGCAACTTTACACGAGCTATAATTATAAGATAAAATGGATTCTTAAAAAGTTACTAGGGTCTATGAATATTGGTAGGTAAGTATCTATAGTCAGATATCTAGAACCAAAATTCATATGCCACATACGATTTAGAAAAAATTAAAGGTGCCTTTTGTATAGTATTACCAAAATACCAACTTTGTCGCAATTTATGCACTTAAACGGATCACCAGTATTTGCAATAGTTTTATTTTTCATTTAAACACAATTAAATCTCACCTGATCGTGACGATATGGGGCAAGAATGAAACATGTGGCAATCATAAAGTGTTTTTTCACTCTCGAGTAAACAACTTAAAATCTTGGTTTTCATTTTTGGTACCTATTTTGGTAGGTAACGAATTTGAAAAGAAAGCACCTACTCAGTTACAAAAACCAAAACAAAACTTTTTTACATGTTTTTCGTGTTCACCAAACGTTACTTCTGTCAGGTCCATTCCAGTTCGACATCAAGTCAATAACAGATTTTATTCTTCGAACCGCCCTCCTATTTGATATTCCTAAAGCTAGCCACTAGGTCACCTGAGATTATGGATGAAGTTATAGCTGGAAGTTAATAGCATCGGTAGGGTTAATCGATTTAAAGCCACCTGGCGAACGGTAATAGTATTAAATTCTCTCCAGCTAATGAATTTAGTTATGTAGGTAGGTTTAAATACTATTCTAGGGATCTATTAATGCTGAGAAATTACGGTAGCCTCAAATATCGTGTGGTAATAAAGGCGTAAATAGTTAGATTTACATACTTTGTCATACTTATTTGACCGAGCGATAGCGGAGGACTTCGTTTCAACTAGGGAATACATGCTTTCGCATGTCCGGCTGTTCTCCTATACAGGTCCTATTTCTTAACCGATTCCCTTGAAATTTTGTGAGCAGTTTTTATAGTTACGTATAATTTTTTGTCGTTTCTTTGTTGTGTTTTGTTTCTGTGTTTGTAGGACAAGGCGTCTATCGCTAATTCCTTTGTCGCAGTAAAAAGACAGGTAGTTAGCAGTGATTCAGTTATCGGTGCCTTTCAGCGCCTTCACTACTGTTTTTACTCAGTTGGGGCAAGATATGGGCGAAATAACGGTCACTTTAATTTTCAGCCTGTTTAGTAGTTAACGAATTCATTAAGCTTCATTATTTTTCAATAATGGGACTTGACTTTGAATATAAGGTTAAAAATTACCTCCCGACGTTTCGAGAACGACCCGGAGAAATACTAACTGAAGTTGACACCAACGTCTTCTGGCCCCGTGAGTTTTTTTAAACTACCCACACTTGGTTTTGTTGCTAGGTACTAGAACGTTGATGAGTGAGAGAACATCTGACGATTTAAATTAACGTTTTAGAATCCCGTTGTTATACTAGTTCATATCAATGTTAAGCTTAAAAGCAGTTTTCAAAATTTATGGAGATTTTTATTAAGATCTTCAAATTTTTTTTTTAAGAACGTCTGAAAATCCAATGTGAAAGACAAAGTCAAACAATCTGATGCTACGGAAATCAGAGGTCACGGAAATCTGATCAGACGATTGAAATGACGCGTTGTCCTAATTACAACGCCATAAAGCCGCCAGATACTGTCAGTAATAATGACATTATTTCTTTACCCGTCCTTTTCTATGTATATGGAGGATGAGAAGGATGGGTATACAAATTTACATTATAAATGACTGAGTCTGGTGGACTTTAGACCGGATCAAGTTGTACAATATGTTTTCACAAAATCTTAACATTTGAACAGCAGCAAAAGTATAACTATTATAATGGTGGATAGATAGCACATATCACTCATCCATTTTCTTTTAGCTGCAATGTATCATCCTGTTTTCGTCGTAAGTTTTTCACTTGCGCCGTCCCTTATTTTGCTTTCCTTTTTATGTCCAATTTCCTCTGCCTCAAGTGCCTCAGGCTATGATGTTATAAGGCTTCAGGTGCTGTATGGAATATTTTCGGAGTAAATATTATTTGGGATGGGTTATTTCAATGCAATTTCAATTTACGCAGAGAAAACAAAAGGGAGCTGAATTTTTTTGTTAGATTTTGCTTTATGCCGCGCAGTAGGTGGGCTTCCTACATAGCATCTCTTTGCTACATGGCCACAAATATAATATATTATATTCTTTGCCAAAGGGGCAAAATATCTGACTGACACCCAGAGTAGGAATACAATTCACACTATCTTGTAGAACCTGTTGTCGAGCAATTTTAAAATAAATAAACAATACATTAAAAACACAATCTATTTCAAGCATATTAACTCCAACACACAACAAATAATCAACCAGTATTGGAGTTGTATTGAAGTTGGATCGTGTATAAATAAACTGTAAACGTGTTTTAGAGTTTATTACGGCCGCAGTAGTATGCATAAATAATTTAGATTTTAAACTGTCACGTGTTATATTAATATTATAATCTTAGCAACAATGAAAAGGAGGTACAGACTGAAACAAGATTTACTGAAAATATGGCTCCTGAAAATTTGTAACCGGCCAGTCTTATACCTTCATAAGACTGCACGACTGTCAAAGAAAGTACCGCCCGAGTCGTTATTGCGGTACTATTTTGGGGCCATTTTTTGGACTAATTATGTATCCCTAGTATTATTAAATTTGATCGGTGATTATAATGAATCCGTTCTCCGTAGACCGTACTCGAGTAAAACCGTAAAATTATTAAATAGGTATTAATCTTTTAGTTGAAAAGATAACAATATTTAATTAAAGAGATAACTTTTTTTTACTTTGACGGTGGCAAACAAGGATACGGCCCGCCGGATAGTAAGTAGTTTCTGTAACCGCCTGAAACTCCAGAGGTGTCACATGCGCGTTGCCGACCCTTAAGAAAAGAGGATTCACTGTGTTAAAGAGACAAGACTGCATACTTTTAGAGTTCTCCGGCGACTTAGTAATTGTGTACATTATTTTTACTTAGTTTTACGAGTAGGTACCTATATAAAACGTTGATTTATGAATATTGATTTATGAAACGTTGTGGCAGTTAGTTAAAAACACAATGTTTTTATATCCCCACTCCAAATACTTACCATTCAAACTCGCAAAACGCTCCATTTAAACTCTCAGAAAATTAAATAAACTCCGTAAACATAAACAAACTGATTTCTAACAGAGTTGGAAGCGATTGCTCAGATGTCACGACTTTTCAAACTTGTGCCGACTTACAAACGACTTTAACTTCTCCAATGATACTTTCATAATGAACACGTCTTAAGGCCACCATCGCTAGAAACATTTATGTATTTATTATGTTTTAGAGGGATAAACTATACTAATGTGAGAATTAAAAATGTTTCTTTTGATGAAATAATACGACGCAGCGGGTGGACGATCTTTTAAATGGGCATCGCAAATACATCAAAACATGGAAACTAGACTGATATATATTACGTAGTTACGTGTGTAATTACGTAATAATAAAAGTCAGTGCAACTATATGTTAACTGGGTTTAATCTTATCTCAGATACAACCCATAGAATATACATATTGAAAAATACGTGCAACTTTGAAGAGTTGTTTCTCAAGAACTATGAGGTGTGGTAAATCTAACCACGGCAGCGTGTCAAGCCAAGTTCAAGCAAAGGAACTGGCTAGCCAGCGCCAAGTGTATATTACACGAACCACTTGGTGCCACTTTTGACCCTTCTATAACTCAAAACCTCTTTAACGTAAACACATAAAACTACGTGTGTTTAATTATATCCATAAGGACATCTAAATAGAAGCCCAAATTTCATGAAGCTAACTCAAACGGTTATAAAGATATGAAGGTTAAAAAGTCGTAAATTTTAGCACTGACTGACTGACTGACATATAGTACCTAAATCTAACCTACTTCCAGATGACCTAGAAGGATGAAATTTGGAATTCAGCTCGGTAATTGTGTGTAAGCGTAGGAAAAAATCTAAAAATAAAAAAAAGTTAAAAAATAGGGGGGTCCCCATACAATTTTTTTTAATTGTATCGTTGGAACCGTTACAAGCAGATATTTGAAACTAGTTATCTCAATACCTGCCTAGTTTTCTTTACAAAAAGTAATGATATCCCACCAAAAACATAAATGTAAAAAAGGAGAGCCAAGTTCAATACAAAAATTATGCTTGACTGTGGGCTTCGCCGCAAAAAGAATGGAGATCTAAATGAGTGCCAAGTTCTATTCAAAATCCAAATATGTATTTATAGGAACAAAATAACATTATGAACAAGTATTAAACTCTATTTCTTTGCTTTAATGGATACCTATTGCTGTTATTTAAAAATGTGAGATCTTAAAGTTGGTTAGATTTGACTTGGCCAGTTTTTATCAGAATTAAAATATATATATATATATATGTTGAATAACTTTATAAAATGACTGATGTAATGAAAACTGGCCAAGTCAAATCTAACCAACTTTAAGATCTCACATTTTTAAATAACAGCAATTGTTATAGGTATCCAATAAAGCAAAGAAAGATACTTGTTCATAATGTTATTTTGTTCCTATAAATACATATTTGGATTTTGCATAGAACTTGGCACTCATTTAGATCTCCATTCTTTTTGCGGCGAAGCCCACAGCCAAGCATAATTTTTTTATTGAACTTGGCTCTCCTTTTTTACATTTATGTTTTTGGTGGGATATAGCTTACTATAAAGTGTCTTTGGGAGCTTTTGCCGTCCTTTGTTTTTTTTATTTTTAATACCACGACGGCGGCAAACAAGCATACGGCCCGCCTGATGGTAAGCAGCTACCGTCACCTATGGACGCATGCAATCCATGCGCGTTAGCGACCTTTACAAAAAGGAGGATTCACTGTGTTGATGGCTAAAGGAACAAGAAGGTCCCTCATCGTCAACACACTGGGTCCTCTTTGAGCTCTTTGGCAACCTTACTCACCAGCAGGAACACAACACTATAAGTAGAGTCTAGTGCTATTTGGCTGTGGTTTTCTGTACTTTCCCAGTCGGGCTCTGCTCCAGATTTGAGCGAACACCTACAACATCTTAAAAACCAAAAATAACATGAATATTATAGCCAATAGGTTATTTAAGAATATGATATTGACCCGGTGTGATTCTGAGGTCGGAAACTCTTACCTAACATAAGTATTTCATCACTATTAAACATTTAAAAAAACCGATTTGATGTAATTAAGGCAAAATGTACCATTTCAATGGATCACTTATGTTAAAATGGTTGTCCCTTACAACAAAAAAGTAGGTAAGTCATAATATAAGAATGATCTTCATGAAAATTCACAAATTATTATTAATAAATTATCTAAAACTTAAATATAGGTTTGTGGCTCTCAAAAAGCAAGCGCAGGAAATGTAATCGTTTGTCGTTTACGACATTTGATATTTCCAGCGTCTTATTCCATAAATTTGCGCATACCCTTAAGAAGACTTTGGCAATGACTTAAACAACTTAAGAGGGAATAAATTATACCTGTTGGGTGTAATTAAGAACGGAGTTATGACGCTTCAAAATGCAGAGTTGAGTGAGCGTAAAGAAAGATTGTAGTTACAAGGCGCGTAAGAGAATTTGCAAGTTAGTTTTGAGTTGCTTTCGGTAGTAAATTACTAAATTATAGTGCTACTCGTAATTGTTTAATAAACATTAAGATTTGCCTAGTCGGGCTGGTGCATGGTATAATCATGGGTGAAGTGCTGAGAGTAACTGAGCGAGGCTTGCGGCGTCCATCTCGATGATCTTGTATTTGAGCGCCGGTTATGACAATCGGGCATCATGCAGTAAAATTGGTAATAGGATGGTAAGCTTAAGCTTAGCACGACTCTATATTGACATACATTAAAAGCGTTTCAAGATCTTTTTATCTGCTGACTGTACGTTAAAATAGGTAGGTACTTAAGTAGGCAAGTAACTACTAAACTGCTTTCTTCCCCTTTGGCTTATGACTGAAACAGAACATTGTCTTACAAAGAGCCTTTGAATATTCACGGTGAACCTATAGGTTACAACCACATTCTAGGTGTTGTGGTGACTTAAGTAAAACCGAAGTTGGGTTTAAGCAATTTAGCGGAACTTGTGGAGAGATATTCCAATTGTACTGATTGCGACGAGGCGAGCCTCAGAATACGTCCAGGTTTAGAGTATTCGCCGCGACTGCGTAAGCACATTTCATTTAACGTTGGACTTGTGGATGTTCAATTCTTTCTTCTCTTTATTTATACGGGCTGTAACAAAAATACTGATGCCGTTTAAGGGCATAATTGGAATCGTTTTGCGACTAAAAAAAGTAGAAAATTTTTTTCGACGCGTAAAAAAAATTGTATGGTACATGTCGTCCCAGCCGGCCAACCCGCCATACAAAATAAACTTTTTTTTCGCGCGTATAATTATTATTCTTACTTTATCGTAACGAGCATACGATACCAATTATGCTCTTAAACTGATCACCAGTATATTTGTTATACCCTGGCCGCGATCGTTATACATTGGTCTCACATGTGACCAATGTGAGACCAATGTGAGACTAATGTTGAATGAAAATTTGTTCGAATAGCAAATGTCAATGTCGTTATAGCTTTGAGTTGAGTTGGGTTGGAGCTGTGTCTGTCCAGTGTGTGTTTATTTTTCGAATCGCGGCCCCTGTATTATAGTCTGAACTTATACTAACAAACTAGACAAAATGGTACACATGGCGAATTTAATGCTTTATGGCATTCTCAACCAGTAAACCGATGGGCTAAGTAGAAAGATTAAGTAGTTCCAGGGTCTATTAAAGTTTACAGTTGTAGAACTAAACAATAGACACATTTTCAGCCATAATCATTAACTTATACATAAACATACAACAATAAACAAAACTTATACATAAACATACAACAATAAATAAAATGCATACATATATATTATATGCCAGTGAACCACCAGGAGGAGGACGACGAAGAAAGCTTCCGCAGCAAGTGCTTAAAAGTGTGTTAAGTTTGAGCTAGCCTGAGAGTGGGAGAAGGTTCAAAAGCATGATTTAGTGGACGGTAAAAAAATTGGACATGGACAGTTAGATTTTCGCCTTGTTTACGGCCTCAAATGTTATGCTACTCTAGTTCGCCTATGCAGTTTGGCTCGTTTTCGCCTGCGCTAAGATAATACATGAGCAGGAGAGAGTTCCCAGCCCCCGCGGCTTAGTTCGATCAAGTTGGAGGTTGGAGGACAACAGGCCCAAGTTTACTTCTCTTAAAATTATTTCATACTTTCGCAAAGGATCTGAATTTCTAGCTCGCAAAAAGACAAAGGTTGGTTAGAGGTATGTTTTGGCGGTTCAAAATTGAGGCTGTATTGGTTATTTGGTAGGTTGTTTGCTTGCTTGTGTTGAACAAAGACTGCTATGGCCGTGATGCGTGGTAAACCAAGACAGAAGTAGTGGATAGAAAAGATGGCGATGTCGGGTAGAGGAAGCAGAGTAACATAATGTTAAGATTTAGATGAGGCAAACATTGCTTTCCGAGTGTTAATTATTAACGAAGCAAAATCGATATCACACGGTCCCAACTGTGCTGAACTATTTGCAAAGCGCTGCGTTAAATTTAAATACATAATTGAATGGTCTGCGCTTCAATACAAAGTTACTCCTAGTTACCATAGTATGGCGAGCGGTTTCTCTAGCCTATGTGTATATTGGTAGGTAGTCCAGACCTAGTAAACTTAATAAACTCCAAAAGATGTCAAACATGAATTTAAAACATTTATTTAATAAGGGACCTAGAGCTGGGCTACGTCAGATATGACTCAATAATGAGAGCAACGAAACCCGCGTAGAAAGATTGCAAAACTATCTTTATTACTAGATCCGGGCATCTGGCAGCTTTTAATGGGTGGAGGTCAGAGTGATAGACTAGCTAAGTAATACCGAAATAAGCAACCGGAGTTGTCTTATTTATAGAGGACGGGGACTATATTTTAACATTAGAACAAAAAACATTAAGTATTATTTCGAAAACAGAAACAGTAGGCTACAAACTGATGACTGAATTACATTATACGTCGTTTTTACTACTTTCCCCCAACAAAAACTTTTGGCAATGATATAATCTAATTATTTACATAATTTCTCATAATACTGCATCAAAAACCATAACTCTAGGATTTGTATTTTTAAACTGGTTTGCGTTCTTTGACCACCACCACTTTACAGCTGCCAGATGTCCGGATCTAGCTATAAGCATTACTTAGTAAACTAACGAGAGGGGTTTCGTCGCTCTCATGATTGTGTCATGTCTAACCTGGCTAGCTCCCGTCTATAAGAACAACACTTAACAGCATTACAGAAGGTATCCAATGCGCTGATAAATTAACAGTGACTAAGTTTTCTGATGGTTAGAGCTGTTATGGAATAGATAAGGCTAGCATAAGGGTAGGGATAGGGTAGAACACCTTAGAGGTGACCAAAATACGCCTTATCATTATTTTCATAACACGATGGTAGCAAACAAAGCTTACGGCTCGCCTGATGGTAAGTAGCAACCTTAGCCTATGGACCCCGGCTACTCCAGATATTTAATATAAACTAACCATCAGCAGGAAAACAACATGTGTAGGGTTTCGTGCTATTTGGACGTGGTTTTCTGTAAGGCTTTCAAAGATTACAATCATATTCACGAGAACTTTCGACGGGTCTCAGGTAGGCTAAAGGTTAAGGCGTCTGCCGTGATTTCAGAAGAAGCTGGTTCCATTCTATTTGTTTGTATAGGTATGACGTCTATTTACATAGTAATTAATTTGTATAGTAATAATAGTAAGCTTTCTAATCATCTATTTAAGCTTGAGCAAGAATTTGTAAAACCATTTAAAGTTCTAACCGTGCAAAACAAGTGAAATCGAAAAGGTTTTGGTAAGAAAAGTAACAAAAATATACACATAAGTTCAATGTAAATAAGATTTACAATTATTTGATCTTAAGAAAATAATAGCAGTATCATAACAGAAGAATCAGCCTGATTGTCCTTACATAACCCCGTTACACAAACCTGACCCGACCCCCTGCATTGTTATATTATCAATCCATTGAAACCACACCCATTGTGCATGCGATGCAACAATGAAAGTATCAGATAGTGAAATGTCATGCAATTTGACTTATAGTTGTTGCAAATCGTGAAGCAACATATGATGGCTAAGGTTATACTGCAATAATTACCCGTCATCGTTAAATAGACCCTTATCAAAGTAATTGACGCGATCTTTTATGAAGACACTATGAAGAAATTGGTGTTAGCTATTACTGTTACAAAGGACCTTGATACGGCCTTGGATAACAAATGAATGGGTAGAAAAGACAATTATTGCCTAAATAATGGACGGATGAAATGTGAATGGCGTTAATGAAAACCGTGATTAATTATATTGTATCATCATTAAGCTTAGCGTTGAGAAAATACAAAACAGTACTTGTGTTTTATGAAAATGTTTATACTCGTTCATTAGACTTATTTATTTATACCTAGACTTAAATATATATTATTTTACAAACCGACTTCAAGATTTTGAAGGAGGTTCTCAATTCGTCGGGATTATTGTTTTTTTTTGCTATTTTTTTTTGTATGTTCGCCGATTATTCGAAGACGGCTGGTCCATTTTTGGATCCTGGAGCAATCGAGGGAGTTCTTCAAATAGTACAAAGCCTTCTTAGGCTTAGGCCAGTGTAGTTTTTTTTTACAATAGCTCGGGCATTTGCTTTCAGAAAGGTGGAGTAGGTGTGTTTGTTTAAAATTATAAAAATATGAAATAAAACAATTAAAAACGGATTCGGACGGAACGGAACGGAGCGTTCGTGGTCAACGGGTCGACTGGTTGACCACGTTGACCACGAACGCTGTAAAGTGTTCGAAACGTCGGGATGTAATTTAAGCTCAGTACACGCGATAAAATCCGTTTTTAATTGTTTTCTTTCATGAATAACTATCGCGGCAACCGAAGACAATATTATAAAAATATCTTAATACAGAAGACGCTGCACGCTGGTTCGATTTCAGCCCCGGGCACTGGAGGCTTTGGTAACTTTTTCTTTTGTATATGACATCTATTTCCGTTTAACTATTTATGTAAACGTCCGAAAGCTCGCCACTGTCCTAGTACATGCATATTTAAACGTAAGTTATTGAAAATAAAAATAAAAGCAGACTGCTATCTATTTGGCATGAGCGTATCGAGCATGATGACGTATGTATATCTTACATTATATAACATTAAACAAACAAGAACCGACTTCACTTAGCCTCCACCAAAGAGGATAGGATAATCGTCCTTGGCCTCCACCATTCCAAAAGCGAATACCGGTGCTACTGTAAAAAATACTAATCAATATTGGTGTACCTATATCTTATATTGGTTAAAGAGTTCCCTCGCTTTCTCTGGGTCTAGAAAAGCTATATTCCAAGTTGGTCAAAAAGTTATGACTCGTGATTTCAGGAGGGGTCAAAAGCCTTGGACTTAAGGCACTATTGTTGAGGAATCTATTCCTGGAACAACATTATATTGATGTTGATGGTTTAAGATGGAAGAGACATGTTGACCAAATGTTAGAGTGTAGTCAACAAGATTAAAGTCCTACTTGTGTTCTTATTGTGTTAGAAGTACAAACAGTATTAGTTGATAAGGTTTATAATTTTATTTGCTATGCGGGGAAGAGTGTAGTACATTCAGTTATTCTTTATTTAAAATATTAGCGCATGCGTGAACGCATACAAGTCTTGACTCACTCTCTTCCGTTGGTTCGGTTTTGCATTGAAGCATGTAGTAGTTGATTATAAATAAAATAAAATATAAACAAGTGTTTGTCAGTAAAGTGATGTGTATCAATTAATTACCGTCCATCTGCGGCACCCTAATATATAATAATAGATCCCATCATCAGATCCTGACCTGATTACAATGGGACCAACTGTGAAGTACTCTTTCAAACATAAAAAAGAATTTTCCAAATCGGTCCAGCCGTCTTCGAATAATCGGTGAACATACATAAAAAAAAAAGATCCCGACGATTTGAAAACCTGTAAATACACAAGCAAATGTAACAATTTATCAAACTTTCTCTGGGTCAACCGATTTGACCTGCAATTTATTTGAGCTCAAAGCGCTGTGTCGATGCAGCCAAGCTGCATTTTCAAATAGAAAGAAAACGAAACTTTAGGCAGCTTTCACGCTGCTGCGGTTCCCGCGTGCGGCGCCGGTGTGCGAGCGAGATAGCGCTCTGCATGTGTATAGCGCTGTCACGCTTGCACATCGTCGCCGCATCCCGTTGCGGTGCCAGTGTGATAATCGCCTTAAGTCACACACACTAAACAACGCTTAGATTTAAGAATACATGTAATATTAAAGAAGCATACCAAAGAAATCCCTGTCAGCTAATACCTTAGAAGTACAGAAATAAATTACAATTTTACTTTCCAAAGGCATTTGGAGGATTATGTTGGAATGTAACGGAAATCCCGGGGCGGTAATAAGAAGCGGTTAGGCGTGACCTTCACCTATAAATTATTACGCGTTAAATAGGAAATAACGTAACACTTATAGCGGCATTTTATATTAAGGTTAAAAAGAAGAGTAGAGAAGCAAAACCGTTTATATATCGGCACCACTACAGCAGACTATTGGTACCTTTGAAATAAAAAGATAACCAGAAAAGGATCCCTGTGTATAATAATAATTTTAAACAAAAACGACTTCACTTAGCCTCCACCTTACCAAAAACAAATGCCCAAGCTACTGTAAAAAATACTAAAATCACTATATGTGTGCCTATAAAAGTTGAAGAGTTCCCTCGATTTCTTCAGGATCTCATCATCAGATCCTGACCTGATGACAATGGGACCAACTGTGAAGTAAACACTTTCAAACAAAAAAATAACAAAAACAAAAGATCCCGACGAATTGAAAACCTTCGTAATCTTGAAGTCGGTTGGAAACCTTCTTTTTAGTGTGACCGTCTCCCTTCAACGTTATTTCTGCATAGTCATATTTTATTTTATTAACACATATATATTTCAGCCTGCATTGGCATGTAGGTACCGCAACGGCGCGACTAGATCGAACATTAAGTTGTACCTGGCTATGTAAACTTATACTAATATTCAGCCATAGCTAATAAAAAAACAGCACATGATTTTTTTTATTATGACCTAAGGGCCAGTCTACGTAGTGTACCTATCGCTCACGTATCGCTCAATACGATGGCAATTCAAGTGAAAATATCTGGACAACCACCGGACAAAATATCATGTTGATTCCATTTACAAAAAACCGGCCAAGAGCGTGTCGGGCCACGCTCAGTGTAGGGTTCCGTAGTTTTCCGTCCGTCACAGTAAGTGTCCCCACTTAAGAGTTAAAATAACACCGCCATGTAAGATATGATATGATAATTCCACGTACAGCGACATCTATCGGCAAATTAAGTAAACTATTGCGCGCGAGCTTAAAGTATGGAAGATGATTTTTATGGGATAATTATTTATTGCGTGAAACGATTTTCACCGTTTTTACTTTATTTGAAAGCACGTCATTTCATTGTGATTTTGTAGAAATTACAGGTACAATAAACTCCTGCTTATACGGTTAAATTACAAACTTAGTTCAGAAATTATTTTGTATTTTTTTTCCAAAAACTATTCAACCTTTCAAGTTCAAAATAAATTTCCTAGAAAGTTTTTAAAAAGTTCTACTTTTGAGATTTTTTTCATATTTTTAAAACTTATGGTTCAAAAGTTAGAGGGGGGGGGGGACACATTTTTTTTTACTTCTGGAGCGATTATTTCCGAAAATATTTACATTATCGAAAAATGATTTTAGTAAACCCCTATTCATTTTTAAATACCTATCCAACAATATATCACACGTTAAGGTTAAAATGAAAAAAAAATCACTCCCCACTTTACGTATAGGGGAGGTACCCTAATAAAACATTTTTTTCCACTTTTTATTTTACCACTTTGTCGGTACCATATTAGTACCAAATTTCAGCTTTCTAGTGCTAACGGTCACTGAGATTATCCGCGGACGGACGGACGGACGGACGGACGGACGGACGGACGGGCAGACATGGCGAAACTATAAGGGTTCCTAGTTGACTACGGAACCCTAAAAAAGCGCTGGACTGGTGGCCTGGCGGTAAGACGTCAGACTTTCAATCCGAAGGTCACTGGTTCAAACCCCGGCTCGTACCACTGAGTTTTTCAGAACTTATGTACGAAATATCATTTGATATTTACTAGTCGCTTTTCGGTGAAGGAAAACATCGTCAAGAAACATGATCGAATCCCAACAAGGCCTCATTTCCCCTCTGGGTTGAAAGGTCAGATGGCAGTCACTGTCGTAAAAACTAGTGCTTACACCAATTCCTGGGATTGTGTTGCGGAGCGGACCCCAGGCTAAAGGCAGAGCACAAAAGCTGGGACAAACGCTAGAAGGAAGAAGAAGAAGGTTCCATTTACAAAAAAACTACAAATAGCCAAACAATTTTGCACAGGTGGTAGGTATTACGAAAACGATATTTTTTTAATTAAAAAGCGTTTTCAATATTATTTCGTGGAGTAAGCTTGTTTGGCCAAATGGAGCATACATTTCACGTATGCCTTTCCGGTGTTTCGACGAAAATAATTTCATATTATAATGGAAATAGGAAGGAAATGCATTGGATAAGTATTATTGAAAATATTCGGCAACATAAAGTGATTTGGGCTGGAATAAAAAGCTTGTGTGCTATTTTGAAAATGGGAGAGCATTACAGCGGAAATACTGGTACGACATTTTAACGTGAATTAAAAATAGCATTTTTCTGTCTAATTGAACACGAAGTTAGAGTAGGAAAAGTTACTCGTAATTGGGAAAAGCGGAGCTATTAAAAGAGGGGACTTAATTTGTTCACGGTTTTTACAGAAGCCTTTTATTTGTACATTTAATTTTTAGAGTTCTAGGAATAGAATCTATAAATAATTGTTCGAAGCTCTTAAATATTTAAGTTAAGATGAATGGTAATGGTTTTTAATGAATAATATATTTTTAAACTATGCATACCTATAACCGTTGTGTTACCTACTTAGATATTGACATACAACACACAAACTAAAAATAAGGTAGATTTTTGTGTAAACACATACATATTTTCAAATGTCATGGAGATCTATTTGTTTTTATTAAGTACCAAAAATATGTTTTAATTGTTACAATATTTTAAAGCTTCGCCAAACTGCATAAGGGATCGTCCTAATACAACGCGACTTTTTTTTATACCACGACAGTGGCAAACAAGCATACGGCCCGCCTGATGGTAAGCAGCTACCGTAACCTATGGACGCCTGCAACTCCAAAGAAGTCACATGCGGGTTGTCGACCCTTTACAAAAAGGAGGATTTACTGTGTTGACGGCTAAAGGAACAAGAAGGTCCCTCATCGTCAACACACTGGATCCTCTCTGAGCTCTTTGGCAACCTTACTCACCAGCAGGAACACAATACTAAGAGTAGGGTCTAGTGCTATTTGGCTGTGGTTTTCTGTAAGGTGGAGGTACTTCTCCAGTCGGGCTCTGCTCCAGATTTGAGCGAGATGACATTATGCATTAGAAAGTAATTTTGACATTCATACTTAAATGTATACAAAAGGCAAACGGTGTTGGTGTTAATTTAAGTAATAAAAAAACCTATATCCAAAATCATCAAACCCAATATACAAAAACTGTAACACTCACTTGTAAAAAGACTTATTAAAATTGTACATTAAACTCAAATTTGACCATTTTATCACTTATTATGTTTTGAAAGTATACCGGCGATATGTCCGATCCCATTATAACACACGGTCACATCTGTAATGTCACAGGGGCCGCGATTCGGAAAATAAACACACACACACTGGACAGACACAGCTCCAACCCAACCTAACCCAACTCAACTCAACGCTATAACGACATTGACATTTGCTATTCGAACAGATTTTCATTCAACATTGGTCTCACATTGGTACAACATTGGAACATTAGTCTCACATTGGTACAACATTGGTACATTGGTCAGACATTGGTCAGACATCGTACCAATGTGAGACCAATGTTGAATGAAAATCTGTTCGAATAGCAAATGTCAATGTCGTTATAGCGTTGAGTTGAGTTGGGTTGGAGCTGTGTCTGTCCAGTGTGTGTGTTTATTTTTCGAATCGCGGCCCAGCTATCTTTACAATAGTGGAACACCGCTGAAACGATCTCTCTGATAACTCGAAGGCACGAAGCTTCGCCGAACGATATGCGACAAGCGCCTATTACTTTAACGGCGGGAAGTGCTATCGGCCTTCCTATATCCTCTTCTTAAGCTTGAATTATTTCGCTTTACGATACAACACATTGTTTATTGGGAAATATAAGCTTGATAGGAATTGGGTCTTCCTTTAACGTTCGGAAAGCTAAATAGGATGAAAGAGACTGGAGGAGGCAGCGAAAAGCCTCGAATAATTTATCTCAGTCAAGTAAAAAAACGCTTCGTGTGGGGAAATCAAAAGACTTTTTCAGAAAAGGGAGAATCGATGAGTACTCCACTGATAAGAGAAAAGCGTTTAAGTAAATTATAATAAGGATGGGATTCAACAAAAGACGAGTAGGAATGCAATAAATGGCGAATTAAATGTTTATATTTACATAAATAAAAAATTTATAAATACGAATGCGGTAAAGTTTTACCTGTATTTGCAAGGCCATTGTGTTAAAAACGAACGCAGATGTTAGTGTTTTTTTCTATTAACAAGACGTATAAAAGTAACAATGTTCATTATTCGTTTTATGTGAATTTTACTGACAGCAAGTAGGTAGTGATTCTGACAAGAAGATTTTTATTCTTATACCCTTCATATTAATACTATGCAAAATGTAAGACTAAATATGTTTCGCAATGCGTAATAATCCCGAAAATCATTAAAATATCGGTCGCATCCCATTGTAATAAGAGCCAATTTTCGGAATTACCTGCCATATTTTTCCTATATACATAAATGATCCCAATAACCCCCTATATAAGTTATGTGACTTTTCATGCTATTATAAGATCAAAAGAGTTATCGAATGTTTAAACTTCCACCGTTAAGATGGGTGTTAAAAGTTTCGTTCCTCCATAAAATGAATCCATTTCAATGCATTGTTTTGTACGAATACACCAAACAAAATACAAAATATTGTAACAATATTCTCGGCTATTTGCTTAAAACAGAAGCAGACATTTTGAAGAAGTTTGTGTTTTACAGCATGAATATTCTCTGAGAATGATTAGATTAAATGGCTTATTTACAAACATCTGACTGCTCCGTCAGCAGTCACTGTTGCATTTATTTTATGTCGTAGGGAGTTATAATCATGTAATATATGTTTCATTTTCCGATAGGTATTGAAAAAGTATTTACCGTGTGATTTATTTATACTAATATAAATGTTTTGTTAACAGGTCTAATTTCAACAGAATCGGCTGAAAAAGTTGTCCTGAAGAAAAATCCATCCAAAGTAAGTACTAGGCATAATATTAATACCCATAGATCAAGTGGTTATTTACCGCTTCCTATAATGTTACGTACGGCACGTTACACGTAAACAACAGTTTACATGACTGATCAGAATTGGTTTATGGTTTTTTCACATGACATTCTTAGGTACTACTCACTGAAACATGTAGAACAAAAACAAAAAGCTTACAAGTGCGTATAAATATGTACACGCCTATACTAACTACAAGAGATATATGTACCGGAGATCGGTTTACCATAATGGTGCGATCCACCGATCAAGTAATACACAATCAGCCCAAAAAAATGGAACCACAATAGTACCGCAAGAACGATTCGTGCGGTACTTTCTTTGACAGTCTTATTACGGTTTAAGACTGGCCGGTTACAAATTTTCACGAGCCATATTTTCGGTAAATCTTGTTTGAATCTGTACCTACTTTACATTGTTGCTTGAAGGTCACTCTTTGTCGTATTGATTGTGGATCTTAATATTATGGTACTTCAAAGGTACCATAATATGTAAGTTTGGTGGTGCGCCAAAAAAACGCGTAGAAAATGAGTGCCATTTGTAATGTAAAAAAAAAATTATTCAGTAACAATACCTGTGCTGGTGCCTCTTTTTAAGTATTTAAGATACTTGTGTTAAGAGAACACCGCTCTTCCACAGGTTGGTTTGCTTATAATCTAGTATAATAATAGTGGTTTTATTAAACTCTTTCGCTAACAAAGCATTTTACTCGTAACAAAAATAATAGCTGAAGGTGTCTGCGAAAGCCTTATGAACTATAATGAACAATTTTTCTACTACAGAGAAGTACAAAGAGAGAATTTCTTAACATAACAGTTTATCTAATTGATGTAATATTATATATTTACATATAAATGAGTGTGTAATGTATATAAAGACATTGTTGTTCGAAGGTGCGATTACATATGCATGCGAGTGACGGGGCGAATAGCGCGCGACTACACACATGCGTGTTGACACTCGCGCGCGTGCTCGCGTCGGGGAGTTGTACGGGGAGACGAATATGTGAACGGTCATTCATATTGGCCCTCGTATTCGAATGATTCGTGGTACTATTCGGCCAGAACCGACGCGAGTACGAATACGCTGGTCTGATCGCCGTATAAGGTATAAGCGCGCCAGCTTGCAATCGGTTCAGTTATAGGTACTATCGGGTTCATAATTGCATACCCAATTTATGAATGAATTCATTAATAAATTGGGTATGCAATTATGAACCCGATGACATAGTATATTCCATTGAATATTACCGGCTCCTTTTATCTCATTATATCTATATATTTCGGCTTATCTAAAATTTATTGGGCCTGCAATTTCGAGTCGCCGATGACGGCATGTACTGTCAGCTGCAGAAGTAGCTAAGCGGGTCAGCTGTTCAAAATGAACTGAGAAAATAACAGCGTCTCAAGATCACTTTGGATACCGTGCCCAGTTACTTGTGCTACTGACTGTACTTGCCGCGGCGCGACGAAATTATGCAGTGAGTGGCCCCTGGCTCTACTAACAAACGTCCCTTGCCAAACCATAGGGTAGACCGAAGCGATTCGGGCCGTAGGGTGAAACGGATCTAGTTAAGATTTTTAGTCACATTCATAAGATCGCGGGTAAGCTAGTAGACACGGACAGTCAATCAACGTCCCGCGTCGGGTTTGTACTTTCCCACGACGCAGTGGTAGTCGCCATAGTATGACAAAAAGGCTTAATCTGTTTCACTCTACGATCCAATTCGCCTCGATCTAACCTATGTAACTACGTCAAAATTACGACAAAAATACGCGAGTGTCGTGGAACACTCGATTTTTTTTTTGGACGTATAGCTTAAGCCTGGTCTCATTTAGGACCATGGAACACTCGGTTGGAACGAAGTTATGTTATATTGTTTTTGTAATTTTTGCAATTTTTGTCCTTTTTGACCATTTGGACTTTTTTTCTTTTTTTTTAATTTTGCCTTATTTTAACTTTTTAGACTTTTAAACTTATTTGACTTTTTTTAACTTTTTGATTTTTCTTTCACTTTTTGACTTTTCACTTTGTCACTTTTTGTGAAATAAAAAGTGACAAAGTGAAAATTCACTTTATTTTATTTCATTTCACATGTTTCTCAATCGTATGGCTTTGTGTCGCGTTTTCGTGACAGTCACGTGACTTTTTTTCGCCTAGCTCCCATCCACGTTCGTCCGATATGGAACTTCGTTTCAAAAAACATTTCATATTTGTCTTGTGCTCAAAATATTGATAACCGTACTTCCGATACAGGTGTTACGCCATGAGCCCATGAGTTACGTGACTCGATTGACCGAAACGGTTTGCGGTCTCCGTCCAATTTGCTTGTCGCCACGCGATAATGAAATAATGCTGGTTACACTGCTGGCTCGTTGTTTGGTTGAGAGGATGTGCTGGGAAAAAGAATAGCAGTGGTTGCGTATTCACTGTAACTATGCTAGATAAATGTGATTTTGTATAACTATTAGGCTCTCTCTCTTCGATCGTTCCCTCATGACATGTCATGACTGAGGATCGTGGTCATCACCGGATGATCTGTACTTTGTATGTATGAATCGTCTCCATCGGCTTCTGTGCATGGCGTTCTGTACAACAGCGTAAAGTTTTGAGGAAGATGAGTCCTTTACTTGATCTGTCCATCTAGTAGGAGCTTTGCCTCTTCGGCTTCTCTCAGTGTTTCCAACTACTATTAGTTTTTCCAGGTTCTTATCTCCCTTTCTCACTATATGGCCGAAATAGGTCAGAATTCGCTGCTGGCATATCGTGGATAGTCGGGTTTTAATTTTTAGCTGCGAAAGGATTGACTCGTTGGTGCGACGGGAATTATTAGGTACCTAAGTAGTAATAGCGGCACGGCGAGCGAAGAGACACGCGGCCACTGTATTCCAAAACAGATCCGTTCAAGTCCCATCATCATCATTAACAGCCGCAATGTCCACTGCTGGACATAGGCCTCCCCCAGAGACACACATTACACACAACCATCGGTCCTGGGCTGCCCGCATCCAGTTGGTACCCGCGATTTTCACCAGGTCATCAGTCCACCTCATCAGTCTTCCCACATTGCACCGCGCGGACCGTGGTCGCCAGTCCTGAATGCGCCGGCCCCACCAGCCGTCAGTTCTCCGGGCAACATGGCCAGCCCATTGGCATTTAGGCTTCGCGATTCTTCATCGTTCGCCAAGTCTAAGTACCTATCTATACATTTTCATCGAGTCACGCGAACCTGCCACTCGCACTTGCCAGTTACCACTACGAGTTACTACCCTAAATTATCGGATCGCACTCGATACAATTTATTGACGATCCATAAACATTCACTAGAAAAAAAATCTCAAGTAAATTTTTCTCCACAGACGTGTCTTTTAAACACTTTAGTTACCTTTAGTTAGGATGAAAAGTCAAGATTTACTAAACTTGAGTACCTACTAAAGTTTAGTAAATCTTGACTTTTCATCCTTCAAGAATCTAACTCGCAAAAACGTAATAAATAACAAAACAATCGCAAAACACGTAAGACCTACCTCCCAGATTTGTATGCCTATCGCGGAATTCATCGAAGCCGGAGCCCGATAAGAATATCTTATAAGGGCTTTATGTAGGGTTGGCACTTACAAAAGTCCTGACCATTATATTCATATTTAAGCCATCTTGATAGTTCTTACATTTATTTTATTTTATTTTATTATTCAAATAAGTTACACATCATTACAGTAATAAAACCAAGGCACTGAGAACTACAAAAATATACAGAAAATTACTTAAAACTAGTTTATTTAGTTATACTGGTGTACATATTAGTCCTTTAGGTAACCTTACTTACTTACTTACTGCAGTGGCACAGCGACCCAAAGTGGATCTTGGCCTTCGACGCCAAAGATCGCCAGTCTTCTCTGTTCACAGCCGTCTCTGTTCTGTCAACGGCGCCCAGCGCGGTGAGATCCTTCAGCACCTCGCCTTTCCAGCGGCCTAACGTAATCCCAATATTTTTTTAGAAACATCTACATTTGACCTTCTAATCCAGAATGGGAATTTATCAGAACTGTTGAATGTCATATTACAGTTTGTAGATACGTTCTGTTTTGTAAACCTTCTTGAGGATTCGGTTTATGCGTTGTACGTCTTACCGATAGGTTACCAATTATACCTAAGCAATTAAGTTTCATAAATTCAATTATTAAACTTCATTCGTTTTCGTAACTAATAACATAACATAACACGGGTTACATTTACTGACTTCTAAAAAGAAAAGTGTTATAGTCATAGTCATTTATTTACAATATTTAAAATATTACATGTTATGCTCTGTTTGTCATAAAGAATCTTAGTCAGATTAAACTTTTTATTCCTTTTTTTCGGTAGGCGCAGTTTTATTAAAGTTACCAATCTACTAGATTTTTAGCATTGATCCCAATCCATAGGTGTGGCAACCCTAGTATTGTATAAGCCAGGATAGTGTTTATGCTTGTTATTGAATATTTTTCCCGATCCTAAGATTAATTTTCTGTTCCTTACATCATTAACATTCTAAGGAACGTTCTTCGGCTAAGGATACAATGGGAGATTGGTTTATCTGGATTCAGGAAGTAATTACTTGGATAAAGTAATTATCAGGAATAAAATCAGGTAGTCAACGTACTTTTTATATAAGATGTTCACATGAACTGTTCGATGACTAATCGATTTTATTCCTTATACTTACTTTAGGTTAGGAGCCTTTAGTGCCTTTGCCTTGAGTGGCAAGTGGGAATGTCAGACTTTGAGTCTAGTTTTCGGCTTTTGTGTTACTTTAACGCAATTGTTCTTAAAGCCCGACCAGAAATATAATGATCATTGTAAAGAGGGCGCTATTATTCTCATTTATATGGCAACAGTTTAGTATTAGTCAAAAAGTATATTATTCTCTATGGTACAGTGTCATCTTGATTTGTTTACCTGTCAGCTCTGATGTTAATGTGGAACTGTTTCGTAGCAAAATAGCTTCATTTCCCGGGCGTTTTATTTCCAGCAGTTTATTATATACAATATTTTGCTCTAGACTATGAGTAGTTTTGGGCATTTTTGTCAGTTATTATTTAATACACAACACCTTACTATTATTCAAGTGAATCGCCACAATGACACTGACAACAGTGACCTATCATTAAAATGATTGCCAGTGTAATAAATTAGTTCCAATGACATTCCGCAACCTGGCGAATGATCATATATCAGGCTTTATTTATGATCCTCACAACAAAACGAATCGATTAATACCACAGAAAAAACGTCATGCCTATTGTACATACATTATGGAAACGACTGAAATAGGGACATTAACACTTATCCCCTACTAGCCTTTTCCCGCGGCTTCGCCCGCGTACTATAAGTACTCAAAAAGGATACGATACCCATGTTGATTTTCAGACTTTGTGACCACATTTGCCCCTTTTAAGGGTAGAATTTTCAAAAAACCTGAAATTCGTGTTTACTCATTTATCGTTAGGAATACTCCTGTGAAGTTTCGAATAAAATAGTCTAACAAATCTTGATTCGCCATACAAACTTTGGACCCCCATTTTACCCCCTTAGGGGGTGAATTTAGAAAAATCCTTTCTTAGTGCATCCCTAGACCTTATAAGGAACCTACGTGCCAAATTTGGAATCTCTAAAACCAGCGGTTTGGGCTGTGCGTTGATATGTCAGTCAGTCAGTCAGTCAGTCAGTCAGTCAGTCAGTCAGTCAGTTTCTTCTTTTATATATTTAGATAACCGTCTCTCAGGACTCAATTAGTTAATTTATATTTTGACCTTATCCGTCACATGGACAGTTATGTTTGTTGGAAACGGATAAAACATAAATTAACTAATTGAAGTCTGAGAGACGTTTATATATGAGGGGGTTAGGTATTTAAAAAGCAAATTTATAGATTTTTCATAATAAAAATCTTAAACAAGCACAAAATGATCAACAGAAGAAAAACTCTTTCAGTCTAGTGTTTTCTGCAAATTCCAAAGAAATTACTCGCAAATCTGCATTCATAAATATGTAGTTCCCTCCTAACTCCCGCGAGGCAATCTCGAGATTAACTTAATTAAATCATCCCACTTAAGACTGCAAAGTTATTTCTACAGAAAATGGGTCTGTATTAGAGTTAATAAGTTTTCCGCAAAGAAAGCGCATGGTACGCATAAACACTGGTTTGTGACGATGAACGTTTTGCCGTGATCGCGCCACATTGTATAATTGGGTTCCGTATATTAAGGAACCCTTTCATTCTGTCCGATAACACGGTTATAAACAAATGAAATCGAGTAGCTAATTTGTCGCCTATCGCGTCATGCGTCACTTTCGCGCTTTTATACATGGTGATAGACGACAATACCCGACCATTTTACTAGCTCCTCGCTTAAGTAACAATTCTTCGTCGTTCATTGGCCTTGTTTGCATCTGTCATTCCTATACATTTTTTCGTCTGTGTTAAAAGGTCAGATGGCAGTCATTTTCGTAAGAACTAGTGCTTACGGCAATTCATAAAGTTATAGGTTGCCAAGCGAACCCCAGACTCAAATTGAGGTGTGGCTAAAGGGCCGGGACAAACGCTAGGATGATGATATATATAAACTTTTGCTGTCCGATTGGCGTTGTCATTTTTGTGGGACTAAGTAAGATTAGATTTGAACTGCGAACTAAACTAAGATGTGGCAGTACTGACTCCTAGATTTTTCGAAAAGAAACTGATACAGATAAAGCATATCCATAAATAAAACTTTTCGTAAAATTAATAATGAGTTGATATTGAAAATTTTTAATATCTTTATTGCGCACTTTTTGAATCATCAAACCCCTACGACATGGAACTCTAAATGCGCTAGCGCATTTCGCACTTAACCGATTGTTTATTATCTATGATTGCGTGTCCTATACGCGTGTAATCGTTAACGATAATTATATTTAGTAACGACATTGTTAACAGTGTTGGATTCGTATAATAACCCTTTCTTTCTATTTATCGTCACTCTTTCTCCAGGTTTGTACCTGCGTCTAAAAATAAACAAATATGTATAGGAAAAGTTTGATGGAGTTGAGTCTAACCGCGAAATAAAAAATTGAGAATGACCCGATTATGGATTAGGGGCCCTTAGAGAAAGAGTTGAAAGTAATTGCTGTGGCTATAATATAATATTGCCATGTGAATAAGCTGTTTTTATTTCCACTGAAGTAACCATGGTGGCTAAAAGTCAATAAAGGTTAATACAATGTTGAAATATTGTCGCTGCTGTATAATCTTCTGATTATAAACTAGGCATGTTTATTTGTCTTTCAACTATGTATGCTAATTGTTAATGCTATAATTTTTCAGGTCATTAATAATTTTAAGACGCAAAAAACCACCAAGATTAAAATATGCCGCTTACGATACGTAAATTTTGTAAGTGGTTCAATAATAGGCGCTTAAATATAGTCATTATTTAACTTTTCACAGGCAATAACATTTATTCGTACTTACCTTGAATTGAGTCAAGCATGAGTATTGAGTAGCATTATGAAATTTATCACATGAAACGTTTGAACATCGAAATGGTTTTAACGGCGAAAGTGGCAGCGTAACTGACGTATATCGTCAATGTAAGTACGACATTATAGGTATACTATTATTAGACATTCAGAGATGCTCGCTTAGTTTTAGGCTACATTTTAGGGGAAGGAATTTGAGTGGAAGTAGTAATTTTCCATACAAACTTTCATCCCCCTTTTCACCCCCTTAAAGGATAATTTCTGGGATAAAAACTATCCTATGTTCTTTTTCGGAACCGGGACTCCGTAAATCGTTATACCAAATTTCATCTAAATCGGTTCGGCGGTTCATGTTGAAGATAAACACATTAGCATTCATAATATTAGTATGGATATCTACGAGTAGCTAGCTACGTATACGAAAGCGACAAAGGCGACAACGTTGTTGCGATAGCGACAAATGACAGTATTCATAAACGTCTCGTCTGTCAAATCTAAAATACTGTTAATTATAATATTGACTGTCTCTATCATTCATTTCGACATTTTTTTTAAAGAGATAAAATTTAAGGGAAGTTTTCTACGTTTAATAAATAAAGTATACACATGAAAGTTACAGAGTCGCATGAACAAAGGAGATCGTCAATTTTTGTTAGGTGATCTGGCCCAGATTATTTAGGACCGTTTAGGTATGGTTCTGACCTTTAAAGAATCCTTATATGGTTTAGACCTGGACTTTCGACTGAAAGTGCTATTCTGAGCCTTAAGCACACGGTTGCGTACTATGTGACCAGAAACACGCCGGTCTATGCATGCTACCTAGACCTGTCGAAAGCATTTGATCTGGTTTCCTACGATATGCTATGGAATAAACTTGAGTCAGTAAACTTACCTCAAGAACTCATAATTTTGTTCAGATATTGGTATGGAAACCAGATCAACTATGTTCGGTGGGCTGGTGCGCTATCTGAGTCATATGGTATGGAATGCGGTGTGAGGCAGGGTGGATTGAGCTCGCCAGCGCTGTTCATCCTGTACATTAATGAGCTGATTGTCTCGCTCAGCAGTATGCATATAGGCTGTCATGTAGATGGCGTTAACGTAAACAACTTGAGCTATGCCGACGATATGGTGCTGCTGAGCGCGTCAGTCTGCGGTATGAGAAAACTGCTGCAGGTTTGTGAGGACTATGCGCAAGCTCACGGGCTGAGATATAATGTCAGCAAAAGTCAGTATATGGTTTTTGGGGTCGGTGCTATTCTACCATCTGAAGTTCCACCCATTCGGTTGAACTCGATGGACCTCGAAAGAGTGTTCAAATATAAATACCTAGGTCATATACTAACCGCCGACCTCAAAGATAATGCTGACATTGAACGCGAACGTAGGGCCTTGTCGATAAGAGCAAATATGATTGCGCGCAGGTTTGCTCGTTGCTCTAAAGAAAGTAAAATTACCCTATTCCGAGCTTTTTGTACCACTTTTTATACCTGTAGTCTGTGGAGCAAATTTACAAAAAGGTCGTACAAGGCCCTACAAGTTCAGTATAATAATGCGTTCCGGGTGTTGATGGGGCTGCCGCGCTACTGCAGTGCCTCACAGATGTTCGCCGAGGCACACGTAACCTGTTTTAAAGCGACAATGCGCCTGCGAGCCGCATCGCTAGTACGACGTGTGCGCGCCAGCCCCAACAGCATCCTTATGATGATTGCGGACAGGTTAGACTGTCCGTACATTATGCACTGTTGTGGACTTCACAAGCCCAGTAACAGTGAACTAACATAGTTATTAAGTTTAAGTACATTGTAAAAAACTAACATTTTATGAGCCACAGCAGGCTTGAAATAAACGTATTTAATTTAATTTAATTTATAATTTCTAGATCAGGATGGTGGTAAAAATATTGCGAAATCTAACGGGAAAACTGAAAAAACATGCATTTAAAACTTGAATCTGACAAGGACAATATTTGAAAGCGTGCTTGTCTGTGATTTATATATTAATGTAAAAAAGTACCGATTTTTTAAAGATAACGTACAAAAGCGGACTTGAAAACAAAACGGGAATCATGATGAAATAATAAAAAGTCATATTTTGATCGTATTTATAGTTCCTGTATTTCGGTAAACAAAGACGGCTGTCAAACCATCGTTGATACTATTAACTGAACATTCCTAATACCTATTGCGAAGGGATAAGGTTTACCACCGTTAAGTGCGATAGCACTAGTATCTGACATTACAAAATTGAAAAAAAAGATGCGTTTCGTTATCGAAGGAGCATGAATTATGCCATTATGAAACCCACTTTTAATATTCAAACTCCGATCAAAAATGCAAAAATACGCAGTTTCAATCTTTAGGCGTTTTAATACAGTCGATTTCTAATTTAAACTTCCGTATTCGTAGGCTTAGATACTATTTTAATATGACAATGTTCTAACTTACCGAACAGTATCAAAACGCAGATTATGTAACGGTATACATTGACAGTGTCAAACCAAAAAACAATCCCGTTTCAGGCCAGGGTGAAGTTAAACTTTATGTCAATGCCATAAGGACGTTAACGACTTGTCTTGCTGTATTTTAACCGCGGAAAAATCAACATAATGTTTATTTATTTAGTATTTCTAATTCCCGTTTCATTTTTTTGGAATATTTTGTCTACTTTAGTAATAAAATGAGTATTTATTTTACATTGCAGTACAAACTGTATACGGTTTATATCAGGTGGCCCAGAATTGACGATCTCCTTTGTCAAAAAAAAAAACAGAAAAAGAGCATTATTATATATTATAGGGTTTATTTATTTATTATATATTATTTATTATATTGGCAGCGATTTGGAGGACATTTTTTATTTCTAGGTAGTCTCTGGTTTATAGTTATTTATAATATTTTTTATAGTATAATATTTATTGTCACCTGTAATTTTCTTCCAGTTTTAAAATAAATGCATTATTTTATATATTATTATATATTTTAGGCTGTTTTAAGCGAGTTAGTGCATACAAATATGTATACCATACCAAAGGTTCTACCTAATTCTAATCTCATTCATACATTTCGCCGCAGCATAAATTCCGATGTCTTGTATTTCCACTTCGAGCTCTAGTTTTCTAGGGAGATATGTGTATTTTGCGGCAAAAGGTGGGCGACTGGAAAACACGTTAATCTCAATCGGGCGACGCGAGGCTGCTTAATAACCGTTATTGATTGCATCGTGCTTGAGACATATTCTAGGTTTTTAAGTTGGTACTTTATTTGATATTTATGTTAGCCCTACAGCTCAACTCAAGCTCTACTTATATATATATACAGTGTGGAAAGATAAGTCGGGCCCTGGAGGGAAACTATCTTAAAACGTTGGGATAGCTCAATTCGCTGAAAGGAAACATTCTTTTATTTTTCCTAAAAACTAAAACTGCATTCACAGTTTTTTTCTTAATTTTCACTTTTTTCCATTGTAATTGTATGAAAAATATTTTTATTATTATTTATGTGTTCTCTTGTGCCCTAAACTTGGTTGGTATTAAGAAGTTTTTATCCTTGTTGGAAATAGGATCGATTGGCATCAATTGTCATAAAAATTATTTATGGCAAAAATTACAAAATAAATAGTTTTTTTGTAAACTGTACTCTTTTCCAAAAATTTGTAAATGTAGTTATGTCCCTTTAAAAAAATTAAAGAATGTTTCCTTCCAGTGAATTGAGCTATCTCAACGTTTTAAGGTAGTTTCCCTCCAGGGCCCGACTTATCTTTCCACACTGTATATGTAGCAATGGGGTCATTCTCTGTGGTCAGACTCAACTCCGTCAAACTTTCATAGACTTGTAGTTTGACGGAGTTTAGAAGCAGGCACTGAATACTTGTAGATATTTCATGTTAGAGACCGACCATGCTAATTCCGCGTGAGCATTACAGCGGAAATATGTGGACAGGCCACCATAAATGTCATATTTCCATACAAATTTAATATTTAAGCTGGGCCTCGATATTTTGATTTTTGCAAAGTAGGCGCAAAGTTAACGTGGTCGGATTATTTGCAAAGTCATCGACTTTACAACTGGTCTTACTTATGGACTAAGACCTGGCCACGTCAGATATGACGCAATAACGAGAGTAACAAAACCCGTCTCGTTCGATTGCTATACTATCCTTATTCCTAGATCCGGGCATCTGGCAGCTTTTAACGGGCGGAGGTTCGAGTAATAGACTAGCAATTTTTTTGAATTGGAAAATAGTAATACCAAAATCGGTAAAAACTGCCGAAATTGTCAGATATAAGGGATTACTATACTATATTTTAACATTAGAAAAAAAAACATTACGTATTATTTCGGAAACAGGCGATAAACTATGAATTGTTATACGTCGTTATGGACTACTTTTCCCCATCAGAAAGTTTTGGAAATGATATAATATAATTATTCATATAATTCCTCATAACACTGCATTAAAACCAGAACACTAGGATTTGTTTCCTTCAAGTTATTTGCATTCTTTGACCTCCGCCACTTTATAGCTGCCATATGTCCGGATCTAGAAATAAGCATATAATAGCAAACTAACGACAGGGGTTTCGTCGCTCTCATTATTGTGTTATACTCGTATATGACGTGGCTAGCTCTCCGTCTATTATGTTCTTTTCTTCTTCTGTTCTCTTATACTTGACTAATCTTCATGGAGATTAAAAATAAATACTTATAAATTTTAAATAAGGTAGCTATTTAACTTGTTTTTGTATACTGTACACAACTGATCATCATCATCATCATTGGCCCTTACGTCTTTTGCAGACAGTTTATGGTGTAAAATTAGGGAGACGCCGTTTTTGGTGACTGAATAAACCGATGCAAAAGCGGCATGACTTGCCGTAGGCCTGACAAGAGAAATTTTCAATGAATTATCAAATAAATATTAAATTCAGTTGCGATTTTCGCAGTACGAATTCGGCTCTTGCCGTTTTACAGCCATTATTGATCTACATCGGCAGTGCAGCGGCGACTAATAAAAGTCGTGTTATGACGGCGTTTATCGTGGGATAAATCATCATTTTATCTAAACTAGCGTCAGAAAGTGACGCATTTTTGAAGTAAAACTTCAACCGGCGGCGGTTAGATAATCGTTGATGAGAATCACAGGTGAATAGATTGTGATTGACTGACGGGCGCGTCATATTTTGTTCCTCGATAAAGAAAATATTAGCGAACAAGGACCAATTTTTGTAAACAATAATTTTAATTTAACCTAATAAGGATTTACTTTTATAAAAATAATTAAAAATTAAAATTAAAATTATTTATTCCGTAAGACGTATAAGTTATATACTAATAGCAGGCTACGTCAGATATGACACAATAATGAGAGCAAGGAAACCCATCTAGTTAGTTTGCTATACTATCCTTATTCCTTTATTCGGACATCTGGAAGCTTTAAATGGGTGGAGGTAAGAGGTAAGTGACAAACCAGCAACAATTTTCCATTAGAAAAATATAATACCAAAATAAGTAAAAACCGCCGAAGTTTTCTCATTTACAGAGGACAGGGTCTATATTTAAACATTAGAATAAACAATATCGCGAATTATTGCGGAAGTAAAATATTATTAATTTCATTAAACACGTCATTTTGTCACTATTTCCACCGGCAGAAACTCTGGCAATGATATAATCTAATAATTTACATAATTTCCCACAACAGTGCATCAAACCCAGAACTCTAGGATTTTTATACTTGAAGTGGTTTGCATTCTTTGATCTCTACCAATGAACAGCTGCCAGATGTCCGGATCTAGAAATAAGCATAGTATAACGAACTAAACTGGAGGGGTTTCGTTGCTCTTATTATTGTGTCATATCTGACGTAGTCAGCTCTCCGTCTATTAGAGGCCATGGTAATTTTTTGCGAGTGGTAAGCTCTGCTTCATTTCGGGCTGGATTAATCTAAGCTTGTCTCTAAATATCATTGGGTAACAAAGTTAATTTCTTAGGGATGTCCCCTAATTATACTGAAAATCACTAAACGTCTAAGTTGATTCAGTGATAGCTGTCAACCGCCAAACTTGGCGCACAACATTTGTTCTAGACAGCCCACAGGGTACATTGAGTACATAATAAATCAATGCTAAATATAGTAATTTGCACCAAAGTGACCAAAGGTGGGCTAATTGGAAAACACGTTTATCTTATGCATGCGACGCGCGAGGTTAATAGTGTTATTGATTGCATCGACGTGCTCACTTTACTGCTATTATAGATCCATAGCTTACACGATGAAGTGGTGGATATAAATAAATTAGTAGTTTATGCAACTGTACGTAATTAGGCCTTAAAACACTCGTGTGATCTTATATGAAATTCGCCTGCGGCTCATTTCATAAAACCACACTCATGTTTTAAGGCCTAATTACGTACAGTTGCATACACTGCTTTATCTACACTCATATTATTTATTCTAAATGCCTTATTTGGAAACCATAAAATGGCCGCCATCGCACCGCCACCATGGCCAACTCCCGTGTGCCGGCGGTCGCGCGGGCGCGTGTCGGGCTGTCGGCGGATCCCCGGGAGGGTGCAGGTGTACATTATGTTATCAAAACTCATAGCACATCAATAATTGAGCATGAAAAGTTAAAATTACGTTACTGCTACGGATAAAAAGCTTATCATAGTAAAATCGGTCGTGGTAATGCTAGCCATTGCCTACCGTTTTCGAACACGTTTTAGAGAACTTACAATATGAGTGTAGATAAAAATAATAGTGTTATAACTGCATTTATCATCAAAATATATATAATATAACTGTAGAGTTACTTATAGACTGATAGACAACGCATTACGCATAGCCCAATCAAACCGTTGAAGCCAGATAATTTAAACTAACATCAATTATTTAATTGCCATGAGGTAAGGTTTTTGAAAATTTTAACTGTGCAAATTTTAACATACTCTGCTTTTAATTTTTTTCCCAATATTTTATTTTCGCTTTAGGCTGCATTTCCACCAGATATGAGATGTGTTGCGAGGAATGTGTTTTTAAGAACCAATAGAATCACTTCATTTACTTACCCTCGCACAGCACAGGTCTATAATTGATTTTTAACAAACACATTCCACGCAACGCATCCTCGCTCATATCTGGTGGAAACGCAGCCTAAAAATGGTCTCGAAGACCATTTGACAGACTTGCACGGTACAGCAGGTACAGTCACGGTCATTAATCGATGAGCCACTTGCCGCTGTACGTATTTTAGCCGTGTAATACATATTTCATCCTCACCATGGCGACGTTTTAACGTATCCATAGTAACTCTAGAGATTGATACCAACATATAGAACAAAATAATGACATCCATCACATTGTCACATACATAACTGTTGCAAATATTTGAATATGCATGGTAATCCCGCCATTTTGAAACGAAGTTATTTTAAATATTTTTATGTTTTGCTATATATGTCAGCTATTGTCAGTGTAATTTTTATATACTACTTAAAAGTAAATAGGGGCCACTAAGTATTTTGATCTTTACGTAAAACATATTTTTTTACAGTATTATATTTCTTTCTAGTTATTAGACAGCATGAAAGAGATTGGATACTGACGGATATGAGGCATCATTAATCAGCCACTTATCACTTATCAATTAGTTGATGGCCCAGAATTATCAATTAAACAGAAATATATAGACTTTGTTTTGAGTAGTATACATCGTCTAATAAAAAGTCAACCTTTAGCAAAAACATATTTATTTTTAAATTTAATATTTAGAAGTAAAACAATTAAAAACGGATTTTATCGCGTGTATTGAGTTTAAATTACATCCCGACGTTCAACGACGTTCGACGTCAAGGAGAAAAGATACATTCCCCGGATGTTGCGAGAGGCAATCGAGATTAAAAAATATCCAAATTTCAACAGAGAGGATGGTTTTTCGGTACCACCAGCTTGGGATCCAGTTATTCATTTGGTTAAGGAGCAAGCTAGACATAGGACTGTGAGACCATAATGGTGTACAGTGTGGACACTAATAATAATTTAATACTAATTTAAAAAAATAAAAATAAAAATAAAAATAATAATTAATAATAATAAAATAATTTGTTTAATAATTTGTTTTGTAATAAAAAATAATTTGTTTTTATAAAGGCCCCTCCGGCATGTGCAAACACTAAATTTGTTTAATATTTAATATGTGGGTAGGTTTGCATATTGAGATAGTTTTTGAACGGAGGTAATTGTACATTTTTCCTCAGTCGACCCGTTGACCACGGACGCTGTAAAGTGTTTGAAACGTCGGGATGTAATTTAAACTCAATACACGCGATAAAATCCGTTTTTAATTGTTTTACTTCGTTTTTAATTGTTTTAATCCGTTTTTAGTCGTACTTCGTAGGTTTTATGAGATTTTATGAGACGGTTTTGATGAACTTGCGGTTTAGTAGAGTCTATTTAAGTTGAGTCTACAGAAAAAAACTATTTAGGAACGTAATAGAGGTCACACACTAGTCCTTTTTATTTACACAGCCTTTAAATTGTAAAATCACGTGAGTGTTTGTGTTACAATGGCTTTAACATCGGTAAGTAATTTTACCATTTAAAGCCTGGATAAATAAAAAGGACTAGTGTGCGAAACTGAACTTTTAGCAACAACGTATTAGAAAAGCCACCTAAATCTAAATATATTAATTTATTCTCAGACGAGTATGCCGGTTAAAAATCATTAAGTATCATCACACCAGTAAAAATAATTATACTTGTAACTACGTTTTATTTTTGTTCTTATAGTTTAATTTCACTTATAGTTTAATTTACTAGTCCGCACCAGTGAAATAAAATTAAACAATTTAGGATAATAAATATATGTACACAAGATCGAAAATATGTTAATGAAGTTAACCGCAGCTCCAAACCGATAAATTAGATATGATATTAAATTTTAAGTTCATGCAGCCAGTTTGGGCCCAATTAACACGTAATAATGCAAATTGCGGCATCATTATGCAACCACATTCAAACTTTAAAAACCTCAATATGAATTGTTTAAATAAAACTACATAGGTATAGCAAAAATTATTTTTGGTACCTACAGTTTTATTGCTAACTGTACAGTCACGGTCATTAATCGATGAGCCACTTGCCGCTGTACGTATTTTAGCAGTGTAATACAAATCGGGTTTTTACTCGTATTAATTCCTAACAAGTCTTCGTATAATAAAAGAGCACAATTATATTTCTATCTTTATCATTGTGTGTTTATCAACCGTCACTAAGGTCCGAATGTTAAGGTTGGCTAACTTCAGAGCTACCAGATTGACAGAGTCACTTGTCACTTCGAAAAGTTAACCAATTGCAGATTTAGCAACCGTAACTTAGTAACAATTGTTACAGCGTACCTAGCGATAGTAACGGAGACATTATGATTGGATTGGCATTGGCATTTCGACACAGGAGAAACGAAAAGCCCGATTTTATCCGAATTAGTATTCGGATGAAATCAGGTTATCATAATTGATAACTAACAATTTGACGGCCGCCATCATTAGAAAAATTAACTAAGAATTTGAATGCCTGTTTTGGTATGAAAGTAGCTAAGTTGTAGCTATTAACTATCGAATAGATCATATTAATAAATAATAACAATATTTAAAGTTTAAATTTATTAAATGTATTCATTATTATTATTAATTATCAAATCGTTCCATAGAGCTGCGAACTTCGTAGGTCTAAATCTGTCAACTTCGTGGTCCGGAGCATTCCTCTTCGCTAAATGCATCGGGTCGCTGGTTGTTCTGACGATGATAGTTTAACTTTTTCGGCATAGGTATCTCTTACCCAAAACGCAACGTGTTTTTTAAATCTTTCAAGCTTATGGTTCTATGCAATAAGTAGACAATTTAAATGTTTTAACAACATTATGGAATAAGCTTTCCGTCTCGAGGATTCTCTTGAGGCTGGCCGAATACTCAAGACCCTGATGACACATTGACACGATTCTTCGGAGAATTAATCGGAAATTGTGATTGGCATTATCGTGTAAACACTTTAATATTATTTTAGCTACGATTCACTAAATGCATAATTTATAATTGTCGTCTTTGACATAACATTCAACTGACATTGCGTTTTAACTCAAAAGAGGTCAGAATCAAAAAGATTAACAACTTACTACTACTAGGAAATATGTCTTAACCATAGAGGTTAAAGGTTAGCTAATGAAGTTATCATATCAATAATGAATCGATTAAATTTTGCATAAATTACGCCGTTCGCACGAATGCAGCGAATCTGTGCTAAAACATTGCGGTAGCGAAATGTCCGGGGCAAATCTAAATCCAACTTATGATGATTCATAAGATAATTATATCAGACCTTTTTTGATATAAAACTCGTAGTTGCAATAACGCATATTATTTTAGAAAATATTGACAACTGAAAAGTCAGGTGTCAAGAAATAATTAAAAAATTGGTAATAATAACCGTAGTCAATTCAATTTAAGCGAAAATGCCACCCACTATTAACGATGAGATTCGTCATAGAATTGTGACAATGCACCAGCAGGGTCTTAGTATTCGTGCAATTTCGAGGGATCTGCTCTTGTCGGTAAGTTTGCTCTGTCTGATATGTCTCCAGAATTAAAATAAAGTAAAAAAATCACTAACTTCAAGTTTGTATTTTTAGCGAAACACCGTTGCGTTATGGGTGGGACGATATGCTGAGGAAGGGATTATTGCCGATCGTCGCCAAAACAATCATCGTCCTGCTGCTTTAAGCCAAATGCAGCGAACAGAAATGCTCCAAGGTTACGAACTAAATGGATTCACACCCACTAAACTATATGCAGAACGGTTTGATGTGGATCCCAGAACTATCCGAAGGCATCTGCATTCAATGAATTTGCATCACAGAATTCCGGCTTATAAGGTTGATTTGACGGAAAATCATAAAATCGCCCGCGAAAATTTCGCCAACCGATTCGTAGATTTTGATTGGACTTCAACAATTTTCACTGACGAGAAAACATTTCAATCAAGCGAACACGGTCGCCTACAAATGTGGCGGTATAACGCAACACGGTATGACATAGATCATGTCATACCAAATAGGGAATCGGGCAGAATAGGTGTTAATATGTGGGGTTGGATGAGCTCCGAAGGTGTTGGCGAACTCGTCCAAATGCCACCGCGTGCAAATGCCCTGGACTATATTAGCATTTTGGAAGAAGTCATTCTCCCATCCGTAAGAACGGTCTATCCACAGCACGATATGCCTAACATCAATTTCGTGCATGATAACTGCTCGATACACCGTGCAAGAGTCGTTAACGCCTGGTTCGATGCACACCCAGCCATTACGGTAATTCCGTGGCCATCTAAATCTCCGGACCTGAATCCCATAGAAAATCTATGGGGTTTAATGGTGCAGCGATGGGATCACCGTAACGAACGCAGGGCTGATGTTTTGGCTCAACATTGCCAAGATATCTGGGAAAGTATGCGAGGAACTGATATTGGAACAAAATTAGTCGCCTCTATGCGAACACGACTACAAGCTGTATCGGACAGCCATGGAGCTTATTCTAAATATTAATGAAGTAAAACAATTAAAAACGGATTTTATCGCGTGTATTGAGTTTAAATTACATCCCGACGTTCAACGACGTTCGACGTCAAGGAGAAAAGATACATTCCCCGGATGTTGCGAGAGGCAATCGAGATTAAAAAATATCCAAATTTCAACAGAGAGGATGGTTTTTCGGTACCACCAGCTTGGGATCCAGTTATTCATTTGGTTAAGGAGCAAGCTAGACATAGGACTGTGAGACCATAATGGTGTACAGTGTGGACACTAATAATAATTTAATACTAATTTAAAAAATTAAAAATAAAAATAAAAATAATAATTAATAATAATAAAATAATTTGTTTAATAATTTGTTTTGTAATAAAAAATAATTTGTTTTTATAAAGGCCCCTCCGGCATGTGCAAACACTAAATTTGTTTAATATTTAATATGTGGGTAGGTTTGCATATTGAGATAGTTTTTGAACGGAGGTAATTGTACATTTTTCCTCAGTCGACCCGTTGACCACGGACGCTGTAAAGTGTTTGAAACGTCGGGATGTAATTTAAACTCAATACACGCGATAAAATCCGTTTTTAATTGTTTTACTTCATTAATATTTAGAATAAGCTCCATGGCTGTCCGATACAGCTTGTAGTCGTGTTCGCATAGAGGCGACTAATTTTGTTCCAATATCAGTTCCTCGCATACTTTCCCAGATATCTTGGCAATGTTGAGCCAAAACATCAGCCCTGCGTTCGTTACGGTGATCCCATCGCTGCACCATTAAACCCCATAGATTTTCTATGGGATTCAGGTCCGGAGATTTAGATGGCCACGGAATTACCGTAATGGCTGGGTGTGCATCGAACCAGGCGTTAACGACTCTTGCACGGTGTATCGAGCAGTTATCATGCACGAAATTGATGTTAGGCATATCGTGCTGTGGATAGACCGTTCTTACGGATGGGAGAATGACTTCTTCCAAAATGCTAATATAGTCCAGGGCATTTGCACGCGGTGGCATTTGGACGAGTTCGCCAACACCTTCGGAGCTCATCCAACCCCACATATTAACACCTATTCTGCCCGATTCCCTATTTGGTATGACATGATCTATGTCATACCGTGTTGCGTTATACCGCCACATTTGTAGGCGACCGTGTTCGCTTGATTGAAATGTTTTCTCGTCAGTGAAAATTGTTGAAGTCCAATCAAAATCTACGAATCGGTTGGCGAAATTTTCGCGGGCGATTTTATGATTTTCCGTCAAATCAACCTTATAAGCCGGAATTCTGTGATGCAAATTCATTGAATGCAGATGCCTTCGGATAGTTCTGGGATCCACATCAAACCGTTCTACATATAGTTTAGTGGGTGTGAATCCATTTAGTTCGTAACCTTGGAGCATTTCTGTTCGCTGCATTTGGCTTAAAGCAGCAGGACGATGATTGTTTTGGCGACGATCGGCAATAATCCCTTCCTCAGCATATCGTCCCACCCATAACGCAACGGTGTTTCGCTAAAAATACAAACTTGAAGTTAGTGATTTTTTTACTTTATTTTAATTCTGGAGACATATCAGACAGAGCAAACTTACCGACAAGAGCAGATCCCTCGAAATTGCACGAATACTAAGACCCTGCTGGTGCATTGTCACAATTCTATGACGAATCTCATCGTTAATAGTGGGTGGCATTTTCGCTTAAATTGAATTGACTACGGTTATTATTACCAATTTTTTAATTATTTCTTGACACCTGACTTTTCAGTTGTCAATATTTTCTAAAATAATATGCGTTATTGCAACTACGAGTTTTATATCAAAAAAGGTCTGATATAATTATCTTATGAATCATCATAAGTTGGATTTAGATTTGCCCCGGACATTTCGCTACCGCAATGTTTTAGCACAGATTCGCTGCATTCGTGCGAACGGCGTAATTTATGCAAAATTTAATCGATTCATTATTGATATGATAACTTCATTAGCTAACCTTTAACCTCTATGGTTAAGACATATTTCCTAGTAGTAGTAAGTTGTTAATCTTTTTGATTCTGACCTCTTTTGAGTTAAAACGCAATGTCAGTTGAATGTTATGTCAAAGACGACAATTATAAATTATGCATTTAGTGAATCGTAGCTAAAATAATATTAAAGTGTTTACACGATAATGCCAATCACAATTTCCGATTAATTCTCCGAAGAATCGTGTCAATGTGTCATCAGGGTCTTGAGTATTCGGCCAGCCTCAAGAGAATCCTCGAGACGGAAAGCTTATTCCATAATGTTGTTAAAACATTTAAATTGTCTACTTATTGCATAGAACCATAAGCTTGAAAGATTTAAAAAACACGTTGCGTTTTGGGTAAGAGATACCTATGCCGAAAAAGTTAAACTATCATCGTCAGAACAACCAGCGACCCGATGCATTTAGCGAAGAGGAATGCTCCGGACCACGAAGTTGACAGATTTAGACCTACGAAGTTCGCAGCTCTATGGAACGATTTGATAATTAATAATAATAATGAATACATTTAATAAATTTAAACTTTAAATATTGTTATTATTTATTAATATGATCTATTCGATAGTTAATAGCTACAACTTAGCTACTTTCATACCAAAACAGGCATTCAAATTCTTAGTTAATTTTTCTAATGATGGCGGCCGTCAAATTGTTAGTTATCAATTATGATAACCTGATTTCATCCGAATACTAATTCGGATAAAATCGGGCTTTTCGTTTCTCCTGTGTCGAAATGCCAATGCCAATCCAATCATAATGTCTCCGTTACTATCGCTAGGTACGCTGTAACAATTGTTACTAAGTTACGGTTGCTAAATCTGCAATTGGTTAACTTTTCGAAGTGACAAGTGACTCTGTCAATCTGGTAGCTCTGAAGTTAGCCAACCTTAACATTCGGACCTTAGTGACGGTTGATAAACACACAATGATAAAGATAGAAATATAATTGTGCTCTTTTATTATACGAAGACTTGTTAGGAATTAATACGAGTAAAAACCCGATTTGTATTACACTGCTAAAATACGTACAGCGGCAAGTGGCTCATCGATTAATGACCGTGACTGTACAGTTAGCAATAAAACTGTAGGTACCAAAAATAATTTTTGCTATACCTATGTAGTTTTATTTAAACAATTCATATTGAGGTTTTTAAAGTTTGAATGTGGTTGCATAATGATGCCGCAATTTGCATTATTACGTGTTAATTGGGCCCAAACTGGCTGCATGAACTTAAAATTTAATATCATATCTAATTTATCGGTTTGGAGCTGCGGTTAACTTCATTAACATATTTTCGATCTTGTGTACATATATTTATTATCCTAAATTGTTTAATTTTATTTCACTGGTGCGGACTAGTAAATTAAACTATAAGTGAAATTAAACTATAAGAACAAAAATAAAACGTAGTTACAAGTATAATTATTTTTACTGGTGTGATGATACTTAATGATTTTTAACCGGCATACTCGTCTGAGAATAAATTAATATATTTAGATTTAGGTGGCTTTTCTAATACGTTGTTGCTAAAAGTTCAGTTTCGCACACTAGTCCTTTTTATTTATCCAGGCTTTAAATGGTAAAATTACATACCGATGTTAAAGCCATTGTAACACAAACACTCACGTGATTTTACAATTTAAAGGCTGTGTAAATAAAAAGGACTAGTGTGTGACCTCTATTACGTTCCTAAATAGTTTTTTTCTGTAGACTCAACTTAAATAGACTCTACTAAACCGCAAGTTCATCAAAACCGTCTCATAAAATCTCATAAAACCTACGAAGTACGAGGAAAAATGGTGTGAGAAGTAAATTGGTCGACACGAAAGCCGGGCTTTTGTCTCGAATGTGGGGCACTCTCCGCAGATCAACAAATCAGAGCAGACACCGAGATCATTGCAACTGGAAATTGCCCGGTTGGTTTAGTTTTTTTACTTTAACTAGGCATTTTTACGCATAAACACTAACGGTTTTTTTTAGAAAAAAGGGATTATTTACCTAGTGGATGTTATTTAAATATTTTAATCAGTGTTTGCGTCAAAATGAAACAGAAATTTGGTTTTCCTTTTGCTGAAAAGGAGTAAAGAAACTGAATTGACTGAAAATTAAGATGGGATCGAGATATAAGACATTTCGTCCCTATGATAAACGTACATTGAAAGTAGGATAATGTGGTCTAGGTTTTTAACTTCCGGGTTACTTAATAGCTGAACTGTCTTTACAAAGTTCCTACAAAATTTAATTATATATCTGCATAAACTTATACAAGGTGTAAAAAAAATCCTGATCCTTTTAAGGGCATAATTGCTATCGTATTCTAATTATGAAAATCAAAACAAAAAAATGTCGCGAAAAAAATTTGATTTTTTATGGAGGGTGGCCGGCTGGCTGGGACGACGTGTCCCATACAAAAAAAAATTTTCGCGTCCAATAAATGTTTATCTTACTTTTTATTACTCTCGATACGATACCAATTACGCCCTTAAACGGATCCATGTATTTTTGGTACATCCTGTATAGATGTAATATGGCTACAAAGGAAAAAGTGACCTAGACCTCCGGTGCCCAGGGCTGGGATCGAACCAGCGTCTTCTGCTTTTGCGGCAGACGCCCTAGTGCCGGATTCTAATTTTAAAATACATTAACAATACAATAAGAACACAACCTATCTCAAACATACTCCAACACACAACGAACAATCAACCAATATTGAAGTTGTATTGGAGTTGCGTTGGAATATTTTCTCAAGCAAATTCTGATATTTCTGATTCAGATGTTTATGCCGTAGTATTGCGTTGTTAATACCTTAGAGTTGTATTGAAATTGGATCGTGTCTATACGTGTTTTAAGTAAGAATACGGCCCTTAGCCACTAATTCGATTTGTTCTTCAGTTCCATATCACCTACATGTTATTAAGTACAAATATTTTAAGTAGGTCATGTTATTAGTTATGTTTTTGAATGTCTATAAAAACAAGTATTCACAATACTTGTTGATAAAATATATCTAGATTTTTACAAAATTTCATTCCTAATCATCATATCATCATGTCAACTTAGTGTCAGTTGCACCGACCACTTTTGACGGACTCATCGGCGGGTTCCAGCAGAAGACTATGAAAATTTCCATACAATAACGTTCTAACGGTCACAGACGGTTTGGTGCTCTACGGAATACTTCTAACAACAAAATGTCGTTCGTTTCTGACACTTGTTTATTTTCTTTGCCGGCTAACGAAGCGAATAGCGCTATTTTTACACGGGAAATAGCAACAATCTAATGCGGTGTCAAACGACCGTACATGGAGTGGGTTTCATTTAATTAAAAATAAGGAAAACAGGAAACAAACTTGTAGTTCCTGGTTGTTTGTTAACCGTGTTTTGTTTTTGCAAAAACTGCGTTCGACATTACTGTTTCTTTTAAATAATTTCTTGGTATTACATATTGAAACTTATACATATATCATAAAATATTGTAAACAATTCTATAAAGAACTACAACAATCGAACTGAAGCGATATAAAGCCGATGGAAGGTTTTTGTCTCATATTTCGTTAATGTAAAGTATGTGAAAGGTTTAAATATGAATATATTTTGAAGTGTTTTATAATTGAAAGGATATTTACAAAAACAACATATCTAACATTTTCGGCGGATCTGTGTTTTTGATATCATCATGATTTTCTCCAAATGGGCTACTAAAGGTGAAATTTTTTTTATCCAAAAACTATTCCGTGTGTCGAAAAATTGCCATTAAAATTTCCAGGATTATACTATATCCTTCAAAAGTGACAATAAACAGAAGAATTAACAATAAAAATAAAAATAAAATAAATTAACATTACATAAGAGAAAAGTAAGATGAATCGAAAACTTTCCATAGCAAAAATATTTGCAGAACAAAATATGTTTCTGATTGCACAAGAACAACGTAACTAACCAAAATTTTACAAAAATAGCATAAGTGACAAAGTTTATTTCAAATATTTTACAAAAAATAAAGCGCTTTAAATCAAATAGTGACATTCCTAACTTTGTGACCATATTATCTTTATTAAGCTTTAATCATTATTATTTTAAAAGAAATTTAGTACTATCGATCTCCTGTAAAATAATGTTAAGTATGTTGTTTTTATAAACACCCCTTTAATTATAATCAGTTAGTTATTTGTTTTGACCAATAACCACACACCTACAATGTATACCTATTCACATTTCTTCAAAATTCAGACTAATATGTTTTCTGGAAACAGTTATAAGTAAATTGAGTAATATGGCAACCTGTCCATTAATTATTTAGAGAATACCTAAACAACATTAAAAGACAAAAATATGCAGTATGTATGGGTACTAATGTATACGTAAACCATGTGTTAAAACTGCGTTCTTTTCGTACGGAACCACACAGAAAATTTCACAGGTCCACTAGAACTGTCAAAACCTGCCACATAAAATTCATCAATCACAATAAAAAACGGAACTGCATGGAATTTTGAGCGTACAGAATGTTCGCTAGTAAGGCCGGTGGAACCATCAATGTTCATTAGAAGGAAAAACGTTTCCGTGTATAGCGGCTTCATATTTTGTAAGTGTAAAATATGCGAAAGGTTTAATCATGAACAGATTTAACTTACTTACTTATTTGGCGCAACGACCCAAAATGAATCCGACACAAGAGCACGCCATTTTGCTCGGTCCTGGGCCGCGATTCGAAAAATAAACACACACACACTGGACAGACACAGCTCCAACCCAACTCAACCCAACTCAAATCAACGCTATAACGACATTGACATTTGATATTCGAACAGATTTTCATTCAACATTGGTCTCACATTGGTCTCACAATGGTCACACATTGTACCAATGTTGTACCAATGTGAGACCAATGTTGAATGAAAATCTGTTCGAATAGCAAATGTCAATGTCGTTATAGCGTTGAGTTGAGTTGAGTTGAGTTGGGTTGGAGCTGTATCTGTCCAGTGTGTGTGTTTATTTTTCGAATCGCGGCTCAGCGCTATTTCACGTTAGCTTTCACCGGCGCCGAACTCCTGAAGATCCGCTTCTACTCTGCCTGCCCCGCGATACTTAGGACGACGGACGATCGATAGGACGGCGTCTAGTCGATCGACCCAAATAGATATGCTCTTTTTACAGAGCGATCTTCTTCCATCCTCTCGAGGTGGCCGAGTCAGCGGAGACGATGTGCTTTTGTCTCACAATTTATATTAGGTTCGGCGACCAGAACTTGGATTTCGGCATTTTTGCGGATCCTCCAACTACTATTGTCCTTTAATGGGTCCCAGAATCTTTCTAGAAAATCAACATCAGGATTTTTTTTTAATATTTCATTCGGAAAATATTTAAAGTGTGTTGAAATTAAAATCAGAAAGTGCTTAGATTTGATAACGTCAAATTGCCGACCATATAGTACGGTCGCGGACATTAATTGTTGAGCGATTAAGTGTTCAATTTACATTGGACATTTCATAGACTAAGAACTAATTTTTTTTTATTAGCCTGTGTTAGTGTCCCCCTGCTGGGCAAAGGCCTCCCCTTTTTTTCTTCACTCGACCCGGTCGTTTGAATTTTGTCACCATTCTGTTTAAAAAGCGTCCAAGTCGTCCCGCCATCTCCTTCTTGGCCTGCCTCCACCAGTACTAAATAAAAGAAATTGATTTGAACCGTATATATACAATAATAAAAGTCCGTGACTAATGGAGATCGTCAATTTTTGTAAGGTGATTTGGCCCAGATTATTTAGGACCGTTTAGGAATGATTTTCACCTTTAAAAAATCGTCATAATTTCTAGGATCAGGACGGTGGTAAAAAAATTGCGAAATCTAATGGGAAAATTGAAAAATCATGCATTTAACTTGAATCTGACAAGAACAATGTTTGAAAGCGTGCATGCCTATGATTTATATATTAATGTAAAAAAGTACCGGTTTTTTTAAGAAAATGTACAAAAGCGGACTTAAAAAATGGGAGTCATAATAAAATAATAAAAAGTCATGTTTTGATCGTATTTATAGTTCCTGTATTTCGGTAAACAAAGACGGCTGTCAAACCATCGTTGATACTATTAACTGAACATTCCTAACACCTATTGCGAAGGGATAAGGTTTACCACCGTTAGTGCGATACCACTAGTATCTGATATTGCAAAATTGAAAAAAATATGCGTTTCGTTATCGAAGGAGCATGATTTTATGCCATTATGAAACCCACTTTTAATATTCAAACTCCGAACAAAAATGCAAAAATACGCATTTTCAATCTTTAGGCGTTTTAATACAGTCGATTTCTTATTTAAACTTCCGTATTCGTAGGCTTAGATATTATTTTGATATTACAATGTTCTAACTTACCGAACAGTATCAAAACGCAGATTATGTAACGGTAGACATTGACAGTGTCAAACCAAAAAACAAACCCGTTTCAGTCCAGGTGAAGTTAAACTTTATGACAATGCCTTGCTGTATTTTAATCGCGGAAAGATCTACATAATATTTATTTATTTAGTATTTCTAATTCGCGTTGAATTTGTTTGTTATATTTTGTCTACTTTAGTAATAAATATTTATTTTACATTGAAGTACAAACTGTATACGGTTTATATCAGAAGGTGGCCCAGAATTGACGATTTCCATTGAAAACGCTGTTCAGTAAATTATATAATATTTACGTGTCTATAGTTACTTTTTAACCGACTTTAACATTTCGAAGGAGGAGGTTCTCAAGGTTTTTTTATATATATGGACACCGATTATTCGAAGACGGCTGGGCCGATTTGGAAATTTCTTTTTTTGTTTGAAAGAGTACACTTCACAGTTGGTCCCATTGTCTAGGTCAGGATCTGATGATGGGATCCTATAGAAATCGAGGGAACTCTTCAAATATTATAGGCACACCTATATTTCAGTATTTTTTTCAGTAGCTCGGGCATTTGCTTGGAAAGGTGGAGTAGACTAAGTGAAGTCGGTTCTTTTTTGTTTAAAAATATAATCTTATTTCTTTCGGTAACTTTTGTTGCTGACTGTACATATGGAACTGATATTTTGCTGCGCGTGACGTGATAGTATGCGCTAGTGCGTTTTAACATAGTGTTGTGTTTCTGCTGGTGAGTAAGGTCACCACAGAGCTCAAAGTGGATGCAGTGTGTGCAAAGGGTCGCCTTTTGTCCCTTTAGCTGCCAATATAGTGAATACTTCATTATATTAACATGATAGCTACCGTAATAAACGATGAAAGTGCAACCATCTTCGTGCCGTTGGACGTACAGATGTGTTTCTGTATTTTACCGTATATCGATTGACTTTGACTGACTCGGGGCCGTTTTCTAACTTTCAAACACGTATAGACACGATGCATCTTCAATACAACTCCAATGCATTAACAACGCAAAACAGCTACGGCATAAACATCTGAATCAGTAATATCAGAATTTGCTTGAGAAATATTCCAACGCAACTCCAATACAACTTCAATATTGGTTGAATGTTTGTTGTGTGTTGGAGTTATGTTTGAGATAGGTTGTATTTTTATTGTATTGTTAACGTATTTTTAAATTAGAATCCCGCACTCGGTGTTATTTTACACGATGGCTATTCGATTCAGTCGGATAGCTGCAAAAGCTTTATTGAAAAGCCCATTTAGACTTCCGTCTATTTCAAATAAGTTTAGTACCTCATCTCTCTGAAAAATAACAGTTTTTTTTTATACCACGACGGTGGCAAACAAGCATACAGCCCGCCTGATGGTAAGCAGCTACCGTAGCCCATGAACGCCTGCAACTCCAAAGGTGTCACATGCGCGTTGCCGACCCTTTACAGGGAGGATTCACTGTGTTGACGGCTAAAGGAACAAGAGGGTCCCTCATCGTCAACAGACTGGATCCTCATTAAACTCTTTGGCAGCCTTACTCACCAGCAGGAACACAACACAATGAGTAGGGTTATATGTTCAATAAGCCGAATTTCTTCCTTCACGTAAACTTTTCGACGAAAACCGTACACAAGGTTTATTAAAGGATAAAGATCACATTCAACACATGCAACAAAATTGATGAAGCCCTGTGCGGCGTCCTTAATTTTCAAATTTCCCTTTTTCCAATAAGCTTTTTGCAATTTAATCTCGTATGGATTATAAGCAACAGGGATGTTATCAAACGACTTCAAGATTTCGAAGGAGGAGGTGATCAATTTGTCGGGATCTTTGTTTTTGCTTTTTTTATGTATGTTTACTGATTATTCGAAGACGGCTGGAACGATTTGTATTTTTTTTGTTGTTTGAAAGAGTATACTTCGTTGGTCCCATTGTAACCAGGTCAGGATCTGATGATGGGATCCTGGAAAAATCGAGGGAACTCTTCAACTATTATAGGCACACCTATAGTGATTTGAGTAGTTTTGCGTGGTGGGATTTAACTAAATAAGATCAGTAAAAATCGATATGGTTGGTACGATACGGTGGTAAACAAGAATACGGCCCGCCTGATGGTAAGCAGCTACCGTAACCGTAGCTTATTGACACCGGCAACTCCAGAGGTGTCACATGCGTGCTGACACTTCAATATAAAGGAGGATTCACTGTGTTGACGGCGAAACGGATAAGAGGGTCCCGCATCCGCTTTGAGCTCTCTAGCAACCTTTTACACTGGCAGGAACTCAACACTATGAGCGGAGATTCGGCTGTGGTATTCTGTAAGGTATAGGTACTTTCCCAGTCAGGCTCTCCTCCAGTTTTGAGCGTGATGACATTATACCTTTTATCTTCAACGTCAGTCAAAATTTTAATATACATTACCATTCGTTTGCACCTGTCATTCCGCTACATTATACTTCTCGATTACCGATGACTGTTCACCCCTTGCCGAACTGAACTGGGCGCAGAATATATATAATTAAATTGTAACGTTACCTGTATATAAAGCCTGACCAGAAATATATGATCATGCGCCATGTTGCGGAATTTAATTGGAACTAATTTCTTACACTGGCAATAATTTTAATGACAGAATGATATGCATGTGTGAGGGCATGTAATAGGCTGTCACTGTCATTGAGGCGGTTTACTTATATGATAATAAAGTGTTGGAATAATCGTTTACGCTTCAAGATGGCTGCATCGTCTTTGGAATAGTTTTTTGTTTTTTGCTCATTTACGTAGTTCAGTAATATTGATAGCTTATTGTGCGGTGACCTAACGAACAAGTGTGCAGCTAATGAAAAATTAGTCCCAAAACGCGAGTAACCACCCTTTAGTTGAACAAACGGTTATCCGGGGTCCCGGCCACCCACGTGTTTGTAAGGAGGCTATCACTTTACAATCAACAAGGCCTTAACCGAACAACGTTGCTTTTATTTTATTTTACGAAAATGAATAAAATCCTAAGTATACCTTGACATTGGCAGAATTCACCTCGCTAAAATAGGCTAGGAGTAAAAGCCATTAATTAAAAGAAAAAAAAAAGTGTTGAATATTAAATAATAAACGACAGAAAATTCCCAAAATTATCCATAGTCAAGAGCGGAACATTGTAGGTAGTGTACCTATATAATAAACTGTTGTAAGTAATACGCTCGGGAAATGAAACTTTTACGCTGTGAAACATTTTCAAATTAACATCAGAGCCGATAGGTAAACAAATCAAGATGTCACCATACCATAGAGAACTGAACTGTTGCCATATAAATGAGAATAATAGCGCCCTCTTGACAATTATCATATTTATATTTTTGGTCAGGCTTTATATTCTGCGAATAATGTAGGACCGCATGCCGCGGCGGCGAGTGAATGCGACAGCACTATGTAAGTATATAGCGATGTCCCGTTTGCACACCAGACCTTGCCGATACAAAGGTTGTGCATCTCTGTCAAAAAAATTGAGTTTGACAACTAGTATCCGATACATTTGCCTAAGTGAGAAAGAGAACTTGAGAGTGATGCGTCAAGAAGGGAAAACATGATTCGTGACGTCACAGAGGGACCTCTGTATAGTACTATTATTTACTCGGTGCCGATACCCGAAGACCGCCTTACCACCTAGCGTCCATGTAAAATCACTGTCCGTTTGATTAAAAGTTCTAAAACGACTATTTCCATTATACGGACGGTAAATGTTGCGAGTCGGAGTTGGATTATTTAGTTTATTTTGTTTAACAGCTTACCTGCATGTTTGTTTATGTATAGTTTAGGCACTATATTCGTTTATTTTAAGATTAAAACATTCATGCGATTATCGTCGAAAACGATTTAACCATATCTCCCATAACCATATACCACGACGGTGGCAAACAAGCATACGGTCCGTCTGATGGTAAGCAGCTACCGTAGCCTATGGACGCCTGCAACTCTAGAGGTGTCACATGCGCGTTGCCGACCCTTTACAAAGAGGAGGATTCACTGTGTTTAGCCGTCAGGCTAAAGGAACAAGAGGGTCCCTCATTGGCAACACGCTGCATGGGTCCTCTTTGAGCTCTTTGGCTACCTTACTCACCAGCAGGAACACAACACTGTGAGTAGGGTCTAGTGCTATTTGGCTGTGGTTTTCTGTAAGGTGGAGGTACTTCCCCAATCGGGCTCTGCTCCAGATTTGAGCGAGATGACATTCGCTGTGCTGTGCATAGCGAGATGTCATTCGCAGTACCCATACCTCTCTTTTGGACGTAGTTTAAGGACAGCCGTGTCCGAAAAATTATTATTTATTAAGTAGTTTTGCTATGTATGGAGTGAGCAATCTATTACTTAAATACTTATTTATCTATGCTATCAGTTATCACTAATAATAATAATAAAGGTTACTTTGAGAATATGAGCGTGTACCTAAAGTTTAAGAGTGTGTAAATCTGTAAAGGTTGAGAGTGTGTAAAACTGTAAAGGTTGAGAGTGTGTATAACTGTAAGGGTTCAGAGTGTGGTAAACTGTAGAGGTTGAGAGTGTGTAAAACTGTAAGGGTTGAGAGTGTGTAAAACTGTAAAGAACATTTTGAGAATAAGAACGTGTCAAAGGTTAGTGTTTAAAGGTTTTTTGAGAATAAGAGCGTGTGAAGGTTATTTTGAACACCTCTTCCGCTTATTTACTTCTGCTCACAGTTTGCTAAGCTATTTCTCTTCTGTTTGCAGTCAGCACTGTACTGGCTTTCGATCGCGAATTTACGTAGAAATCATATAATTAATAATCTGGGATCTATGAGTTTATTAATCAGACAATACAGGTACACAGTTTTAATATATTTTCTCGGTATGTTTTCTTATAGAACAACGCATTAATATGTATTTTTAAGTTTTGATGTACTGTTGCTTTGAAAAATTAAGTCCCGCCGAGTTTCTTGCCGGTCATAATTCTTTTCGGGTCAGAGGTGTAGGGTTAGGACCGGTGTAGTTTTTTTTTCTTTTACTTTGATAAACTATCTGACGTGTAAAATTGCCCTTGTGACCTGCTTACTGAATAAATGTTTGAGTTTGAGTTTGACAAAAAAAACGGCCAAGTGCGAGTCGGACTCGCGCACCGAGGGTTCCGTACAAACCTGTAGGTATATACGGGTAGTAACTTTAAAATTATTAAAAATATTTTTATTATATGATGTAACTAAAAATTTACGGTTTTCGCAATTTTTCCTTTATCTGTGCTATAAGACGTTGCTTCGTACCAAATTTCAACATTCTGAGTTCACGGGAAGTACCCTGTAGGTTTTGATTCTCTTGCGAGTTTCGAAAATTTGCGGAAATTTGCGGCATAAACGGCTGTATCTTTTGATTGCGTTGGCTTAAAAGTTTGATTTTTTTACAGCTCCAAGGGAAAGTAGACCTGAGTATTTGATATAAATTTCAGCTTGATACCTCCACGCATTCCTGAGAAAAAGGGTCTTGACAGATGGGCGGACGGACGGACGGACAACAAAGTGATCCTATAAGGGTTCCGTTTTTTCCTTTCGAGGTACGGAACCCTAAAAGAACCATGCTGTGTTAGTAGAGTATGGAAACTAAAACCCGGAAACACTTCAAGACTCCCACTATCTTATAAACCCTCCAATTTCCGCACATCAGTTGAGCATATATTTAAGTTAGAGCGCATAAGCTTGCAATTTGCTACCATTTGCTGCATCATTAAGTCGAGATTACTCGATCGATACCTAATAAGTCGATGACGCTAATGCGTAGATACGGAAACGGGTGCAGGTATTTTAGACGGTCACTCTATCTCTGCAGGGACTTTGCCGCATCCGTGAACGATCAGAATGAATAGTATTACAGCAGAGGCCGGAAAAGTGGGGATTACCGGCCAATTAGGTACCTATAGACTAGGGAATCTATTTTCACGCCGATGTATGTAAGTATAGTGCTTTTCTCAAGCATACAACGAAACAAAGAAAGATTTTTTTTTCTTAATTAATGGCTTTTACTCCTCACTGGTCTTGGCGAGGTGAATTCTGCCAATGTCAATGTGTACTTGTGATTTTATTCAAATTTTATAAAATAAAATAAAAGCAATGTTGTTCGGTTAAGGCCTTGTTGATTGTAAAGTGATAGCCTCCTTACAAACACGTGGGTGGCGTGGCCGAGACCCCGGATAACCGTTTGTTCAACTAAAGGGTGGTTACGCGCGTTTTGAGACTAATTTTTCATTAGCTGCACACTTGTTCGTTAGGTCACCGAACAATAAGCTATCAATATTACACACTGAATTACGTAAATGAGCAAAAAACAAAAAAACTATTCCAAAGACGATGCAGCCATCTTGAAGCTCAAACGATTAACCAGAAAGAAATTTATAAAAAAATAAACGTTCCGTTCATATGGAATTAGCCTACAGCTCGTAAACTTCTGTTGATTAGTTTCAAATTGGACTAAAAATGTCTAATTGATTAAGTAGACCAACACCGCTACTAACATAGATATGATTAATCTAAGTTTACATACTTAATTACACATCAGTAAATTACAAGTTCCAGTTACTATTGCGTCCCACATGTGGACTAAGAGCTGGCTACGTCCTTTACCATCCTTATTGGTAGATCCGGACATCTGGCAGCTTTTTTAATGGGTGGAGATCAGAGTGACAGACCAACAAAGTTTTTCAGTTGGAAAAAAGTAAAACCAAAATAGGTAAAAACTGCCGAAGTCGTGTCATTTATAGATCAAGAAACATAGTGTATTATTGCAGAAACAAAAACATTAAGCGACTAACTGTAAATTGCATTATACCTACATCATTTGGCACTACTTTCCCCCAACAGAAACTTCTAGCTATGCCATAATCTAATTAATTACATAATTTTCCAACCCTTCTAGGACTTGTTTTCTTTAAGTTATCTGCATTATTTGACCTCCATCACTTAACAGCTGCCAGATGTCCGGGTCTAGAAATAAGCATAGTATAGCAAACTAACTAGAGGGGTTTCTTTGCTCTCATTATCGTGTCATATCCGACGTGGCCAGCTCTCCGTCTAATGTTTTATCACACTAACAACAACAACGATTATAATGACAATTATATTAATGTTAACCCTCGCATCTAAACATTTCTAGATTTAAACGGTACAGATATAACGACAGTCACATCTGTGACAAGTTTTGAACGAGCTCACCGCAACTTAGCTTATCTTTATTCATATTTTATGTCCATATTTAACATTATTATATGTATAGATTACGAGTATGACTCTATTTAGGTACTGTGTAGCTTTTCCTGTTTTCTTATATACGGTGTCATTTAGACGGGACACAAAATTTCAAATGCGGGACGGGATCAAATGTGACTGTGAATCTGAAAAGGTACAACTTTCGGGAATATGGAGTTATTGATAGTTCCTAAAACATTTTATGAAATTACCTATCTAAAGAACAAAGAACCAGATCTATAAGTACGAAGTAAAAGAATAATTTCTTTTATAATTTTTTGAATCTGAAACTGTCGAAATGTACAAGTTGAGAAAATCGCATTTGAAGTTTATGGTCGTGATATACTTCTACTGCGAAGTTACGGAGTGATTAATATCAAGCTAATCTGATAACATTCATGATTCATAATTCGTGTCTCATATCTTTGTAGCATGTATAGTTTAAAAGATTTTGAGGGAAGAACATGCAAAAGAGGGAAAAAAGAATTTATTGATGAATTATTAGAAAATATGATTTGAACAACTAATCAATCATCATGGTTAGTTGTGTTAAGGTATTAGAAAAGGCGTAAAATAAAATCAAACTTCGAACTTTTAACATTTTTAGGGTTCCGTAGTCAACTAGGAACCCTAAAAAGGATAAGGAGTGGTCCTGAAATAAAGTAGCAGTGTACAATCTTGTGTATTTTTTAATTTAGTGCTAATTTTGAAGCAGTATATTTATTTTATTAATCCGTAGATACAATACTAATAAATAAAAATACAATCATAATAGAATATGTGAGCATATTTAAGTTTTCGCGTTTTTAATTCAACATACTTTGTAACCTTTTGAACAACATAATTTGACAATTTTCAATCGACATCCGCTACAATGGCCCAATTGTATTTCCATTTTCACAACCCGTTTTATGCTTTTCAGAATTTCATCTTACGAAGAAGCTACATTAACTGTATTTTAGCTAGGATAGTCAGGAAGACTCTCTAATCTAACCTCTGACAAAGATTTTTCTATGGGAGATAATTTTCTATGAAAAAAGGCAAATACATTTAATTAAAAATTACTGTAACTACCTTAAAATGAAGCCAGATAAAAAAGTTTACTATTGAAGAAAGACAATTTATTAAGGTATAAAATAGCTCATCAAATCAAACTATAAGAAAAAACATGTTTTTGAGAAACACCTCAAAAATTCTGTCAGAAGACGCTGTTCAAAAAACTATGTGTATGATGGAATACAATAGGCGAAAACTTCCAAACGCTGTTTTATTTAAGTATGATTGTATTTATGTTTTGTATTATTGTATCTAGAGATTATTTAAATATAAACACTGCTTCTAAATCGGCACAATATAAAAAGATAAATCAAAAAAGGCACGGCTACTTTTTTTCCGGACCACTCCTTAGTTTCGCCATGTCTGCCCGTCCGTCCGTCCGTCCGCGGATAATCTCAGTGACCGTTAGCACTAGAAAGCTGAAATTTGGTACTAATATGTATAACAATCACGCCGACAAAGTGGTAAAATAAAAAGTGGAAAAAATGTTTTATTAGGGTACCTCCCCTATACGTAAAGTGGGGAGTGATTATTATTTTTTCATTTCAACCATAACGTGTGATATATTGTTGGATAGGTATTTAAAAATGAATAGGGGTTTACTAAAATCATTTTTTGATAATGTAAATATTTTCGTAAATAATCGCTTGAGAAGTAAAAAAAATGTGTCCCCCCCCCCCCCTCCTCTAACTTTTGAACCATAAGTTTTCAAAATATGAAAAAAACTTTTTACAAAAAAAAGATAAACCGACTTCAAAATGGATAAAATAAATTATTATATTATTTATATGCGTTACAAACTGATATGTTTGAAGTCGATGCCATGCCAAAAAGTTACAATACCGATCAAATCAGCTTCAAGTCTGAAAATCACAAAACAGTTAATATGAACGAGGCGTATTTGTTCAGTGAATTGTTCTTCATACTATAAAACTATTCTAATACGGTATTGACTGCACGTAGGTTTTCATTAAAGTATAGAAAGAAAGTATAATCATGCGTCTTATGATGTTTCTTAATAAACTTTTTTACTACTTTTCGGACTATAACCATATCTCGAACGGAGCCCGTGCTTCGGTTTGAATTATTTATCCTACTTCATTTAAGGTGTAATATCGAAGTGTAAAGGAACTCATTGGCTAGATTTATCTTTCTATACTCAGACACACTGGGTGTGTGGGACCCACCTTTTCAGTAGAAAAAGGCGCGATATTTAAAATTTTCTGTGAAAGGTCAACCATACATGTTTTTTTTTAAATTTGCCGTCTTTTTCTGATTATTGACAAAGTAGACGTGTATCAGAGTATATAGACATGTGTACCACATTTCATCAAAATTGGATTAGTGGTTTAGACGTGAAAATGTGCCAGATAGATTCACATTTACCTTTGCAATATAAGTAGGTATCGATATGTTTTGTGATTTTCAGACTTGAAGCTGATTTGACCGGTATTGTAACTTTTTGGATTGGCACCGACTTCAAACATATCAGTTTGTAACGCATATAAATAATATAATAATTTATTTTATCCATTTTGAAGTCGGTTTATCTTTTTTTTGTAAAAAGTTTTTATTTTTCCATTTTTAGTGGTTATATAATTATCATAATCGGACAACGGATCTCGCAATAATCGGTGAAGATATATAAGAAAAAGTTCATAATACCTACTCAATGTAAGGAAAGTTCCACATGTCATATGTGGTCTTTATCATTACGTCCGTTCCATCAAATTGGTGGTTTTCGAGAGGAAATGCTTGAGTTGCTTAAGAAAACACTCAAATCGCCATACATGTGCCTTTAAAGATTGAGGAGTTCCCTCAATTCCTCATGGATTCCATCATCAGAACAGCACCAGATTAATTTGGGACCACCTTGGAAGTACATCCTTTCAAACATAAAAAGAATTATTCAAATCGGACCACGGGTCTCGGAGTAATCGCTGAACATCCTACATAAAAAAAAAAACATCATCATTATCATCAAAACATTCATCATTATCAGGTCCACTTCATCAAATTGGTGGTTTTCGAGAGAAAACTCTCGAGTTGCTTAAGAAAACACCCAAATCACCATACATGTGCCTTTAAAAATTGAGGAGTTCCCTCAATTCCTCATAGATCCCATCATCAGAACAGCACCAGATTAATATGGGACCACCTTGGAAGTATATCCTTTCAAACAAAAAAATAATTATTCAAATCGGACCACGCGTCTCGGAGTAATCGGTGAACATACATAAAAAAAAAGCCCAAACCGAATACAGAACCTCCTCCTCCTATGAAATTGAAGTCGGTTAAAAAAATCTCAAAAGTAGAACTTTATAAAAACTTTCTAGGAAAATTATTTTAAACTTGATACGTTGAATAGTTTTTGAAAAAAAAAATAAAATGATTTCTGAATTAAGTTTGTAATTTAACCGTATAAGCAGGTGTTTATTGTACCTGTAATTTCTACAAAATCACAATGAAATGACGTGCTTTCAAATAAAGTAAAAACGGTGAAAATTGGTTCAAGCAATAAAGAACTATCCCATAAAAATCATCTTCCATACTTTAAGCTCGCGCGCAATAGTTTACTTAATTTGCCGATAGATGTCACTGCACGTGGAACGCTCATATCATATCCTACATGGCGGTGTTATTTTAACTCTTAAGTGGGGACACTTACTGTGACGGACGGAAAACTACGGAACCCTACACTGAGCGTGGCCCGACACGCTCTTGGCCGGTTTTAATTTTAATTTGATTATTAACAATTAGACCCTTAATACCAATAAATCAACTTTTATTTGATTTTTTTGAATAATATCACACAATCAAAACAATAGGAACCATTTTAGACAAGGATCCACGGAAAAAAGCATAGTTTTGGTCTATTTTTCGAAAAATAAGTTTAGTACTTTAATGATTGTTTTTCTATGGCCAAAAACCGGTACTTACAACTTTCGGGGTTTACTAAAGTTTAATGCCACAAGTAATAAAATTCCCATTTAATATGGGTTTTATAGAAAAATGTATATATTTTCCACACTGAATCATCCATATTATTATTAATTGATTTCTTATATACTTACGTGTATAATGCAACTGTTTTCTATTTTACTACGACTACACTTGAACATTCTAATAAGGCAGGTAAATACAACTTTGGTACTAAACTTTCAGATTGAATAAAACGCGACAAAATTATGAAATAAAGCCAAATAACTATTAAAAACAGAATGCTTATTGGACTCAAAGTCTAAGAAACAAAATGCACTTTTATTTACTTAAATGAAACTAACTAGTACAAACACTTAGTGTTGTTAACGAGATCTATCGATGTTTATCGATACAACTAAAAATCTACTTTAAAATCAAAAACTATCGTGCTGTTAACGAGACTAATCGATGCTTATCGATACAAATTAAAATAAACTATAAAATCAAAAACCAACTAGAACAATTACTTATAGTGTATAGTGCGCCGCTGCTCCTGCAAATACAATAAAACGTTGTATCCCAAATGACCAGATTTTCAAAATTGACTATACACTCGCGATCAAAAAAATCGACTCAAGCGACATTTTTTACTTTTGGTCGTATTTCCGGAAAGCGGGAAATATTTTAATAAAACTTTGAATGCAATTTTATTACGAATTTATTCAGCTACAAAAAACAGTAAAAGACATCGATCTCAGTTGCGTAGTTTTTAGGTTATCGCAGTTTTTGTACAAAATGGCATTTTACATGGTTATGATATGCACGAGTTGTGCCCTCTTGAGACCAATAAAAACCGGTGTAACCGGTTATTTCTTATCATTCGCTTATCAGAAGTTGACCAGTGCACATCTCCTCGCAATCTTACACCGGAATCACCTTCGAAAAATGGATACCACCGAAGCTGAAGCCACCGAAGTCGTCACCTTGGTGAATCGAGGATTCTCGCAGCGTTCTGTTGCTGAGCAGCTGAATTTAAGCCAGTCTGCTGTCTCCAGAGTTTATCGTCGGTTTTGTCGGTTTGGAACCTTGAAACGGAAACAAGGATCTGGCCGTCAGCGGTGCACATCGGAGAGGGATGACCGCTTCATCGCCACCTCCAGTCTTCGTAATCGCCACCGTACCGCTGTTGCCATCCAGCAAGACCTGATGCGGAACCGGGTTGTGCCTGTTAGCACCTCAACAGTTCGGCGGAGACTCAAGGAAGCCAACCTTACCCCAAGAAGACCTGCTACTGGGCCCAAACTGACTCAGAGGCATCGGGACGCTCGGAAGGAATTCGTGGCGACCTACGAAAATTGGACCCACGACCAATGGAGCCGCGTACTCTTCAGCGACGAGTGCAGAGTGTGTCTCCATGGCAGCGAGAGAAGAGGACGGGTGTACCGAAGACCTGGAGAGAGGTTCGCCCAGTGTTGCTTCGCTGAAACAGTCGCCTACGGTGGAGGTTCCGTCATGATGTGGGCGGGGATTTTTTTTTTTTTTTTTTTTATACTACGACGGTGGCAAACAAGCATACGGCCCGCCTGATGGTAAGCAGCTACCGTAACCTATGGACGCCTGCATCTCCAAAGGAGTCACATGCGCGTTGCCGACCCTTTACAAAAAGGAGGATTCACTGTGTTGACGGCTAAAGGAGCAAGAAGGTCCCTCATCGTCAACACACTGGGTCCTCTTTGAGCTCTTTGGCAACCTTACTCACCAGCAGGAACACAACACTATGAGTAGGGTCTAGTGCTATTTGGCTGTGGTTTTCTGTAAGGTGGAGGTACTTCAATTCTAATTTTCCTAGAAAGTTTTTATAAAGTTCTACTTTTGAGATTTTTTTCATATTTTTAAAACTTATGGTTCAAAAGTTAGAGGGGGGGGGGGACGCATATTTTTTTACTTCTGGAGCGATTATTTCCGAAAATATTTACATTATCGAAAAATGATTTTAGGAAACCCCTATTCATTTTTAAATACCTATCCAATAATATATCACACGTTAGGGTTGAAATGAAAAAAAAAATCACTCCCCACTTTACGTATAGGGGAGGTACCCTAATAAAAAAAAAAAATCCACTTTTTATTTTACCACTTTGTCGGCGTGATTGATATACATATTAGTACCAAATTTCAGCTTTCTAGTGCTAACGGTCACTGAGATTATCCGCGGACGGACGGACGGACGGACGGGCAGACATGGCGAAACTATAAGGGTTCCTAGTTGACTACGGAACCCTAAAAAGAGTAGGTACCTACATTTATTCGTTCTGTAGTAGTTATGAAATAAAATTTCTGAAAACACACGGGATTTATATTTTTTTAGGTTTTCGTACCTAAAATGGCAAAAACGGAACTCTTATGCTTTCATCATGTCCGTCTGTCCATCCATCCGTCCAACCGTATGTCACAGTTATTTTACTCAGAAAATTTAAGTATCTTAATAAAATAATTATATAAGATGTGTTTTGTATGCCGCCCGTTAGTTTTGGCCACAGATAAGGTAACCACTAGATAAGCCTTACGAGGCGACTTGGGGTCACCACACGTTGGAGTAAAACGACTAATAAATTGCGCGGGCGTCCGCCGTGCCGTTCAGTTGCGACCATGTTTTAGACCTGCACGTAGTGTGCGTGTATGCAAGAACATAAATTTAATACGTATGAAAACTGTTCAAAATCCAGGCATATTGTAGTGTAAGGTGGCGTGGCAAATGTTTTTAAACGTTAAGAATCAAAAGAGTTGGAATTACTTTCCACTTTTACTTCAAAATATTTTTTTTACTTAATATGTTTCTAGCCAGCGGAGTTCATTTTGAATTAGTCAATTGAGAAGTAGTTAGTATGCCCGTCTCTTTATATCATGTTAAGAATGCAATGTGCTATTCCTTTCTTACGGAAGCACGTGTACGATAGTGATGTGCGGATGATGTGTACCGGACTTATATACCGGCACCACGTACTTTCGACTTAACAAATATACGAAGTACAATGGAAAACAGGAGGTCTTTGTTTTATTTTCTTTTTTTCTTTTAATTTGAGTAGTTGGTAGAATTTAAAGATTTATTCTGTCTGTAATTTTTCTTTTCATATAGTTATAATAAATATGGGTATTAAGGGTGCCACATGAGCGTTGCTTCTATAAGATACTTTCAATGGGTGTCACATGAGAGTTGTTTTAAATAACTTTTAATTGGTGTCACATGAGCGTTACTTCTATGAGACATTTTCAATTGGTGTCACATGAGCGTTGCTTCTATCAGACGCTTTTAATGGGTGTTATATGAGCGTTGCTTCTATAAGACCCTTTCAAAGGGTGTCACATGAGTGTTGCTTCTATAAGACGCTAACTAAAACGCAATGGGAGTCACATGGGCGTTGCTTCTATAAGACGATTTCCATGGGTGTCACATGAGCGTTGCTTCTATAAGACGCTTTCAATGGGTGTCACACGAACGTTTCTTCTATAAGGCGCTTTCAATAGGTGTCACATAGGAGTGGCTTTAAGGAACTATTAATGGTTGTCACATGAGCGTTGCTTCTAGAAGACACTTTGAATTGGGTGTCACATGGTAGTCGCTCCTAAAAGTACTTTCAATGCACAGATAAGGTAATTTCAGATTAGTCTATAAGGCGACTAGGTAAAATTTATTGGTAATACGTTTTTAAAGTAGGCAAGTACATATTATTGTTATTTGTTATCAATTTAGTAAACAGTAAATACCTCAATTAACAACAACAAATTACGGTACGGTACGGTACAGTACCGTTTACTTGTAGTACACATGTCCCATCACTACGCAACCATGTGATAGCGCGCGGTCCTTGAAACGACCAATCGCAGCGCCGCTATCACCCACCCGCCTCTCACGTCTTCAGCAAGACTTGGTGACTCGCGGCGCGAACAAAATGAGCAACATTATTACTCTATAGGAGGTTCTCTGTGGTTTTGGCACTCCATCCATATACACGGTGCTCGCTAGGAAACCGAATAATTTTAACAGCGTTATCCCGACCTTATTTAGAGACTAAAATGTCAAATAAACTTTTCTGAAATTCATCTTGTTTCGGAGTTATAACCAATTAAAAAAATAAAATATTTTGATTATAACTCAGTACTGAACGCTTTTTTAACGGCAATTTTACCACTATGGAACTCATTATAGGCATCCCTGTTGACAGACATCAAAGTGACAGGAAACACTGCTTTAAAAAGTAGTTTTATTTGTTTTGAGGCATAGTTTTGTGATTAACATTTATTTTTAATTTAAGAATACCTTTATTTGGGCCAAGTAGTCTCTTTCCAGGCACGACAGCAAAAAGAGATCGAAAGACGAACTGAAAACGCCTGGAAGAGCTATTGGTCCATGAAACACCTTATGAAAGGTGACCTACCTCTGTCACTTAAACGTAGACTCATGGACATGTGCATTCTTCCAATCCTCACCTACGGTGCTCAGACTTGGTCTTTGACGGAAGCTCAGAAGTCCAAACTCGGGGTTTGCCAGCGAGCTATGGAGCGCAGCATATTAGGTGTGAAATTAAGGGACCGTATCCGGAACACCACACTACGCTCTAAAACTCAAATAACAGATGTGGCTCAGAAAGCAGCCAAGTTGAAGTGGGACTGGGCTGGTCACGTCTGCCGCATGCCAAACGACTTGTGGGCTAAGATAACCACTGAGTGGGTGCCTCACGAGTCAAACCGAGGACCCGGCAGACTTCGACGGCGATGGCGGGATAACTTGGACTCCTTTTTGCGAGACTGGCCAGAGGTAGCGCTAGACCGGGACGACTGGAAGAAAAGAGGGGAGGCCTTTGCCCAGCAGTGGGACACAATGCGCTCATAATAATAATAATAATAAGAATACGTTCAGAAAACAGGAAAAAAAAAACAAAAAAAAATTTTTTTTTGGCGGAATTGTCCAAAAGCCATATGATATTTTTTACTTCTTTTGGCCTCAGGAGTACGCTGTTAAAATTATGCGGTTTCCTCGCGAGCACCTTGTATGTTGTAACTAAAATTGTAAAAAATGTTTTTTTTTTGTAAATATCAACTATAGGTGTTTTGTAAATATCAACTAAATTTTTGTCAGAAATAATCACCGTGAAAGTTTCAAAAATTGTTTCTCCCCCTGTAACTTTTGGACCTGAGATCCAAAAAATGTACTTTTTTCGATAGTAGGTTGTACAGTCGCCATCGGATATATCGGAGCGGCCAAGGTGGTCAGAAATACCTGAAAAACGCCTCTATTGTCAAGGCGATAAAGTGCATATTCAGATATTTTTGAGTACTTTGGCCGCTCCGATATATTTGATGGCGACTGTACGATGTAGGTGTTGTTGTGTAGGCTGAACCCGCGTGGCCCGACACGCACTTGGCCGGTTTTTTTTTTATGATTTAGCTGTTAGGATTAGAGATGCAACGGATAGTTGTATTGCCGGCTGGAGCGATTTGGAAAATTATTTTTTGTTTGAATGAGTATACTTTACAGTTGGTCCCATTATACCAGGTCAAGATCTGATGATGAGATAAATCGAGGGAACTCTGGTCTAGGCACACTATTATTTACAGCAGCTCGAGCATTTGCTTTTGGAAAGGTGGAGGCTAAGTGAAGTCCGTTCTTTTTATTTAAAATTATAATATAATTTACTCTCTGCCCCATACCTACCGCCGCGGGGCGCGAAGCTACAAGCATCGCTCCGTATAAACTGTACCTATTTAAAGTTAAAAAGCTCTGCTAATGTCTGTACGTACATTACTTTAGGCTTTATGTTCTAAGAGATACAGTTTACATTTACCTTTTTAACAGTCACCTTATTTATACGTATTTTATATGCACTCTGTTTGTATTTTATTGTTGTTTTTTGCGTGTAAATTCATCTTGTTTAGTTAATTTGACGGAAAAAATAGGTACGGTCAGCTGCAGAGAAATAGACCCCCCCCCCCCTGCATACAAAGTTTTTATGCAGTGGGGGGTCCTTTACTCTGCAGCTGACCGTACGTACGTACCGGTACGTGTGTACGTTACTGAAATATGCGCTAGCTACAATTTTATTTCCTCAGTTCTCGGTTCAAGATCCCGTGAGGTTTTGGACTTACTATTAATTACCTGCCTATCCTCGCCCGTAGGTACCTATTCTTAACAGTCACAAGACCTCACCTATCTATCTGCTTGTCACACTAAAGTTTACATGTACCATCTTCTTTGTAGGTAAAAATAATATTTTATGCGAAAATATTCCTGAAACAAGACGCAATTATCATGTCAAAAAATTATAAAACAATACGTTTTCAATTATCGTTCTACCAACAGGGGCTGCAGTTTCATACCCGTTTTATTACGCTACGTTTTACGCCACGTTACTCGCGCTTACGCTACGATGAGTCACAGATCAAATAATATCATATCAGATACACCACTCAATCAAAGTCGAGGTGATGGTAGAATTTGAATACGCGGCGCGCGCGACGATATTTACACTAATCTACTCTTGTTAATATGTTAATTGACACCACTCTTATACAAAAAACAACGTAACAAGGGTTAAGGGGTCACAGTACAGTGTGTAAATCTGGCATTATTTCACTAAGTATTACATAACGCTACTCTCGTATATCGCAGGATGCCCCGCATATAAAATAATATCTGGTACGCCATCTTTGAATAAAATCGAAGCAACAGGGGGTTGCTCCTGTTCTATAAGTGGTTCTATTACACTACGTTTTTAGCCACGCTAGACATACTGGCGTTTTTGTGCCAATTCACAGGATATTATAGAGTTTGTCTGGAAAGAATAGTCATGTGGTTTATTACATTCCTCGACACTTCTCATTCCGGACAGACTCTATATGTAAGAAATAAGTTAAAATGAACTTGATTCATAAGTAGGTATATAATATGCGATATTATTTTATTTTGCCTATTAATGCTCATCCGGTTACTTATGTCTCTGTGCTAGGTTTTGTGTACTTACGTGTTTGTGCTTCTGACTTTTGCTTTTATTAATAATAGTTCAATGGAGAGGGCTATGATTGGAGTCTCTCTGCGTGATCGCATCAGAAATGAGGCCATACGCAGCAGAACCAAAGTAACCGATATAGCCCTCCGAATCGCTAAGCTAAAGTGGCAGTGGGCGGGGCACATTGCTCGTAGAACCGATGGCCGTTGGGGCGGAAAGGTTCTCGAGTGGCGACCACGAACCGGAAGGCGCAGCGTGGGTAGACCCCCCGCAAGGTGGCCTGATGACCTGGTGAAGGTCGCGGGAGTCCGCTGGATGTGGGTGGCGCAGGACCCGTCATTGTGGCACTCTTTGGGGGAGGCCTATGTCCAGCAGTGGACGTCTTTCGGCTGATATGATGATGATGATGATGAATAATAGTTCTACAAGTTACGTTTTTTGTATAAACTTACACTTTTATGGGCTTTGCGTGAAATAAATGATCATTTGATTTAATTTGAATGCTATGCTTGGTATCCTTCTTCTCACTTTTCTAATTAAATATTCAACAGAAGTCGAATGTTAATAAGACCTGGGTATGTCCTTAAACAACGTCCAGACACGGGTATGTCCTTAAACTACGTCAAAAAGAGAGGTATGGGTACTGCAAATGTCATCTCGCTATGTGTGGTAGGGCACAACACAGTGAATGTCATCTCGTTCAAATCTGGAGCAGAGGCCGACTGGGGAAGTACCTCCACCTTCCAGAAAACTGTTGTGTGTGTTGTGTTTCTGCTGGTGAGTAAGGTTGCCAAAGAGCTCAAAGAGGACCCAGTGTGTTGACGATGAGGGACCCTCTTGTTCCTTTAGCCGTCAACACAGTGAATCCTCCTTTTTGTAAAGAGTCGGCCACGCGCATGTGATACCTCTGGAGTTACAAGCGTCCATAGGCTACGGTAGCTTCTTATCATCAGGCGGGCCGTATGCTTGTTTTCGACCGTCGTGGTTTAAAAAAAAAGATTGTTTCTCGTGTCGATGTTTTCTATCAAAGTGTCATATCTCATTTAATTAATCTGCGGCCCAATCAGCTCGAAGCGCTGTGTGTCCCTATTGTCCATTAAATTGAAAATCGAACTGGACGGTACCATTTCGAATAACCAACGGCAACCGTTTGTCGGCTCTTGCGTTTCGATATTGATAGTCTTTTGAAAATGGAATCTTTTCTGTGTGAAAAGATTCCATTTCCAAAATGATGAAAAGTAGGTATAGTACATTGTTGGAGAGGCTGGAAAATCTGTTGTCAACCTCCAAGTTGAGCTAAACAAACAACAAAGGCACGGCCGTACCATCCTTTTCCCGAAGCCATTCAGGCCATTTTCGATCGCCCTCTAATTATGTTGTCGATAAAGCTAGAAAGCTGAAATTTCTGTGACCAAGAGGCCATAACACAAGGAAGAGATGTTCCCAATATCATTGAAGTTCAACATATACTTTAAGAGTTATTGCAAGTCAAAATCCCTTAATTTCGTCACTGACTCAACTGATCACGATCATCATATATGTAAGTTACTTCTAGCAGTCTCACAAGCTCCAAATTTTAAACACTTCTAGTTTTCAGGCTACAAAGCCACTGAAAATTTAAACATACCGGAATATTGATCGCTTTTTAAAGATGAACCAGTGATTTTCAGCGCATTGGGACGTTTACCTTATAATAATTACTATTTTAGGCGTTTAATAAAATTATTTCATCAAATTATTAACGGTAGGAAATTAAACTCTGAAATAATTTATTCGCGGCAATATAATTTCCCCGTCATATTAATTCAATCACCAAGGCTCTTTGAAAACCGAAGGCTCATTACATGTTTCGGGTACATCTTACCGCTTCGAGTATATTAAATTACTGAATGAAACCATCAAATTCATACTCGTAAATTAAATTTTAGTATGACAAAACTAAATTAACGAAAACCGTCGACAAAATTATAACCTTTTAAGTTTAATTTTTAAATGATCGCAGGTTATTAAGCTGCCGTTCCCGATAGTAACAATAAAATATATTATTGCAATCCATATTTTTCCTTTATAGAGTGCGCAAGTACTCATATTAAAAACTTTAATTTACTTACAGAGAACTGAATGCATATTTTTACGACCCTATATTTTATTCTATAATAACTTTATACAGGAAAATTTATGGAACTGGGTGAAAATGGAATTTTGCAATGTTAAATTCTAGCTATGACCGTTGGCTATTCAATTTAAAAGTGACCAAACATGTTTACCACATTTATTGATCATATTAAGTATACGAGTGTAGTAGTATATTGTTAAATGCAAAACAAGATAATATTTAAGTATATCAAAAAGGACAAAAATTTAAAAATTTACTAAATTGGGCTAGAGTCAAACCTCAGTACCAAGTCGTATTGAAAATTCACCGACAACAATGCGTCACTCCGCAATAGATTTTTTATTCTGTTGCTCACCTCACAACGAAAGAAGAAGAACTAAAAAAGAGTTTTTACCGGATTACATACTCTTGACGGCACAACATCATAGATAATAAAAAAAATCTTATACATTTCTATAGGCTATCGAACACTGTTCTACCGACCGATTTTAGAATTTAATATATTTTTGTTGCCATAAAAAAAGTAAGCACAAAAAAATATTGGGCCCTGATCCACCCTGTATAAAAGCAGTTTTAGAGTAAAAGCTACGTTGCAGCGCGGCAGCCATTTCCTCCGTTTGTTTGTTATTCAATAATTTAATGGATTAAACCGCCTTTGAAGTTCTCTTGGAATTTCCAATCTCAGTAAATAAACAGAAGGCTAATCTTACCGACTTATTATATTTAATATTTCTATTTATTTTTACGAGGCTATCAGTCTTCAGGGTATATTTAACCTACCAGCGGAGCTGTGGCTGACCTACACGCTAAATTATATTATGCATAACCCATTACCACTTCACAAGTTATTGCATGGGACGCGATTGGTCATGAAATTTGTTCCTGGTTTACGGTCCAAAATTACAATTCTATAAGACGTGAACAATTGAGCGTCAAGATCACCCTGACCTTGGTTGGTGGTTCATACAATTTTGCTGGCAACAACTGTCTACACAGTCCGTCCAGATCAAGGTGGCTGAGTCGGAGGGGCTTGTTGTATGCCGTCTGGCACACGCTTTAGACTTCTGGGGCCAGCCGTAGCCAATAAGCGAAGAGATGAAAAAAATATTACGGATTGCCAGATAGGAACGAAAATAAGTCACTACTATTAACCGGTCAATTGGGGTTGCCAGTAGTGACACGAATGTCAACTGGAAATATTGTTGTCACTAGTTAGGTTGAGTATAGCTTTTAAGTTATGGTTACCCTGAAAATCAGCGTTGTGGCTCATGCTGAGTGGCAACCATTTTGGTGTATTTTTTTAAATATATTTCTTGTTATGCTTCTCTACTCTTTGCACCAAATAGATATTTTTCATTTTTTCCCTTATTTTAATTTTGATTGGCGTTTTCGATAAACGATTCTAGCCACAATATTTTATCGCAAACGCCCAGTCGTTGGTGGCACTGTAAACACGACATCGTGACCATTATAAACTTCGTTGGCGGGCCGCGGGATAAATAAGTGCATGACATACCTTCACGAGATGCATACATATTTATGAGCTCCACTGCACTGCTAATGATGTAAACAGGGTTGCAGGGAATAAGTTAGTCTACATAAAAGGGTACCATTGGCGGAAGGCTCTTACGTCTCACGTTGTACAGATTCAATATTGCATTCGAACAATTAAATTGTAAGCGCCGGCCGTCAAATGGCACCTTTTCATGTAGATCGTCACATATAGTTCGAAGTGGGAACGTTTGATTGCTATGTTTTGTTTAATATGGCACATGCATATGTATACTTAAGTAAATTAGTAACTAAGTGCATACTATAATTTTCACCAAAAAAGAACCGACTTCACTTAGCCTACTTCACCTGTCCAAGAGCAAATGCCCAAGCTACTATAAAAAAGACTGAAATCACTATAGGTGTGTCTATAACATTTGAGGAGTTCCCTCGATTTCTCCAGGATCCCATCATCAGATCCTGACCTGGTGACAATGGAACCAACTGTGTAGAATACTCTTTCAAACAAAATATATTTTCCAAATCGGCCCAGCCGTCTCCGAATAATCGGTGAACATACATATTTTTTTTAGCAAAAACAAAGGACGAATTGAGAACCTCCTCCTTAGATATTTTGAAGTCGGTGGACGTCGATAAAAAACGTCAATATTTAGCCATATACGCACAGAATTGTCCGCCAGATCTGTCTGGCAGATCTGCCCGCCGGCCATATTCGTCAACGTGTAGCGGGTATTGGACACGATCTGTATGCGGACAGATGTGAATAGAGCCATAAATACACAATCTATCCCTAACATAACTTCAACACACAACAAATAATCAACCAATATTGAAGTTGTATTGGAGTTGCGTCGGAATAATTTTCAAGCAAATTCTGATATTTCTGATTCAGCCGTTTAGGCGCTAGCTGTATTGCGTAGTTAAAGCATTGGAGTTGTATTTAAGTAGGATCGTGTCTAAACGTGTTTTATAGTTAGAATACGGCCCATGGCTAGCTAATAGTTAACACAAAAACAATTCGTGATATACACACCGGGAATCAAATCAATATCTGTTCAGGGTTCAGTTTTGCTCACAATATTATCCTTAACCGAAACAACTGGTAAATATCTAATGATATTTTGTACACAAGTTTCAAGGAGTTTATTAGTTATGTAGGAGCAGAGGTTAGAACAAGGATATTTAGAAACTGAATTCGCATGCAGAACCGAAGCGCAAAATGTTGCTCTTTGATAAAGATATGCTCACTGAAAATCAGCGTCGCGGAGTGTACCATGAGGAGCATTCTGTGACATCAAGCTGAGTGAGGTCTATTTAGCGCAAACGAAAGCTTACCATTAGTAAGTTTTAAGTTTTTCTGTCCTTGTTTTGTGCTAATAAATGTCTTTTCTTTCTTTCTTTTTTCCTTTCTTTCTCTCTCTCTCTTTCTTTCTTTATTTCTTTCTTTACATCTTGGAATTGCCATACGCTTCTGCAGGATTACTTTGAGTTGCTCTCGATCTGATGGTACCTCAGACTTGGAGCCTCAAAAAGTTCGTAGACTGTGGCTGTCTAGTCTCTGCTATTATAACGCTACTTTTCGTACAGTCAGCCGGCAGAACGAGACACAAGCACGACGCACAGATAAACTCTTCTACAACCGGGTAAAGAAAATGCTAATGCCATATGTTTTAATCTCCTTGGTTTTAACCACGACCTTTTCGTAAGACTCACGCCTTACCTAATGGCTACCAGTGATCGTCATGTATGTCAATCTCGTCAGTACTTTACATTTTAATAAAGGCTAGTATTTAATGGCGACCTGGAGCGATGCCAAAACTCATTCGCAAAGTAAATATGCATAAGACACTTAGACAACTTTACCCCGTTTTACCTAATGGAACTGCATTAAGACTATTTTTACCGGTTTCTTTCAGGTTTCCATTCGTTTTCTATTTTCCAATGGGTTTGTATTAAAAGTGTATATTTATTCTGTATTTTCCGAACGTTTTCAGTAGGTAATTGTCGTTAGAACGGCCCCGTTTTAACGTGAATTAACTAAGAAAGTTCACTTTAGTTTACTTTATTTCGTATGTTATATTATTATATTAAAAGGAATATTCATTTTCCAATACAGATACATATGACAGAAATGTGAAACGCTACGATATTAGTGACTGAGGGAGAACACTTTTTTTATTCTTGAATTAAAATTTGACTTGGTTTTTTTTAATACCACGACGCAGGCAAACAGGTAGGGTCTAGAGCTATTTGGCTGTGGTTTTCTGTAAGGTGGAGGTACTTCCCCAGTCAGGCTCTGCTCCAGATTTGAGCGAGATGTCATTCGCTGTGATGTGCCCTACCACACATAGCGAGATGACATTCGCAGTACCCATACCTCTGTTTTGGACGTAGTTTAAGGACATACCCGTGTCCGGACGTAGTTTAAGGACATACCCGGGTCGAATGTAGTTTAAGGACAAACTTGTATTTTCGAACAGAGACGGGGTAATGTGTACGGCTGCAGTGTATAACGTGTGTATTCCTATTCGTCCCCCACCTCGATCGCGCGCACTATGGCGATAGCGGAGACAACTGGGAATAATTAATATATTAATTACCCTATTCCTATCTGCCCCCGGCGGACGCAAATGGGAATATATCCATCAAACATACGACGATAGCAAAAGTAACGAAAATATTGCGTTACATACCTAAAGGGCCCTTTATATTATGTTAAGCGGTATTGAGTTCAGCATGGATCCTAAATCTACGTTAATTAAAAAAAAAATTAATTGAAACATTTAAGTCGAAACACGTGGCCTCATAGAGCAGTTCATACACATTAACATATACATCTATACAATCATATAACTATAAATACGCTACCTAGCACTACAGTAAAAATACCCCAACCTAAAATATGCTAAAACCCTTTAGGTATGGAACGCCACAAATAGCAACACACCTTTTTCCTTATGTATTTAGGCCATTATCAGTTATTTCATGGTATTATCATAATCATATAATCATAATCATATCCATAAAAAAATAACGTAATATACCTACTGTGATTTACGATAGTACAATTTTTTGCTTTTATTATCATGAAACGCCAAATTGCAGCTCAATGAATTCGTTAAATCTGTCCGAGGACGCGTGAATTGCATTGACGATGCGAAAACATTATATGCTGTTGCAATGAAACAGATGCCCTCACTTAGTGTCCTCTCGATCACAGTTATAAGATTAATAGCAGCAAGGCAATGAAATGATTGAAATAACGCAACGACGCTATATGTCGTGTGATACGACAGTCGTCTTTGTGATAAAATCATTCATAAGACTGATATAAGTTGACAATAATTGTGGGTGGCGAATTTATTTTATTTTTCAGAGAATAGAAGTAACATGCTCAGTTTTCGTACCTACCAAGACTGTTATACAACCTTTTACATTACCTGCTTTAGAACCACCTGCGACTACTCTAAAGGGCTAGGAATAACCCCAGGCTGCATTAAAGATTCGTTTTTTAAGAGCGAAATATTTTATAGGGAAAATAAACAGGACATTGTTTAAGTAACTATAAAATTAGTCATTCTTTCAATTCGCGCGAATTAAATCTTATTTTATTGAGTTTGCAGTAAAATGTTGTTTCTTTTTAACAATAAAAAAAAATCACAGGATAGATTGTAAACGGCATTTTATGTTGTTGAATGACTCCTACTGTCTATCATTACTTCCCCTCTATATTTACTACTTCAATACTAATAATATTGCTTGGACCCGGAGTATGTCCTAAAACTACGGCCAAGACCACCGGGATCCCCCGGTAGCAGCATCCTCGGAGTGCGGTGGAGATACTGCGATCGCCAACCCGCATGCCAAGCGTGGCGATTACGGCATTCACCCCCCATGGAAAGAACACAAAAACCACGGCCCCGAGTGTCCGGCGACCCCCGATGCCCTGGTTATGGTAGCGGCCAGGATACTAGCGGGGTCAGGGGTGCTAAGAATCTCCGGCAAAGATCCGGCTACCACCACCGACGACTTCTGGCCCTGGCAACTTATAACACGCGTACACTGCGGACCGACGAAAAGATAGTGGAACTGGAGGAAAGATTGAGCAAGTTGCGTTGGGATGTCATAGGGATATCTGAAGTCCGAAGACAGGGGGAGGAAACGATAATCCTAAAGACCGGCAACTTGCTATATTTCCGGGAAGTCGACCAACAGTCCCTGGGAGGTGTCGGGTTCATCGTCCATAAGTCCCTCGTGAACAACGTGGTGAAGATCGAGAGTGTGTCGACTAGGGTGGCGTACCTTATACTGAGAGTATCCAAGAGGTACTCGTTGAAGGTCATACAGGTATATGCGCCGACTTCGGCACACTCCGATGACGAGGTGGAGGATGTATGAAGATATATCGAAGGCCATGCATAGCTCCAAAACCTACTTCACCGTTGTTATGGGGGGCTTCAACGCGAAACTGGGCAAGAGAGATGGTGAAGAGCTGAGAGTGGGGCAATTTGGATTTGGAAGTCGGAACCACCGGGGCCAACTACTGGCTGGCTTCTTGGAGAAGGAGGGACTCTACATGATGAACTCCTTCTTCAAGAAACGTGAGCACAGAAAGTGGACCTGGATGAGTCCCGACGGTGCAACTAAAAACGAGATTGAATTCATCATGTCGACGAAGAAGCATATATTCAATGATGTCTCTGTGATCAATACGGTTAAAACCGGAAGTGATCACCGTCTGGTGAGAGGCACATTGAATATATGTGTTAAGCTAAAGCGCTCTCGACTGATGAAGTCTACGCTCCGTCCAACAGCACTTCAAATCCAAAACCCTGTGAGCTTCAAGCTGGAACTCCAAACCCGTTTCGATTGTCTAAGCGGCGACGTGGACGAATTCAACGACGGGTTTATGGAAGCTGTCCATAGCACTGGATCTAAGTTTTTTAATGCCCAGTGGAGCAATAGAACCAAAAGGCTCTCTGACTCCACTCAGAAACTCATCGAGGAAAGGAGAGAAATGGTTCTGCAATCCTCAGCAGATGCGTCATTATACCGGCAGCTCAATAAACGGATCTCTAAGTCACCCGTGATTTGCGCGAATTCAATACAAATCGTATTGAAGAGGCCATTGAGCAGAATAAGGGCTCTAAAGTTTTCGCAAGAGATCTGTCTATTGGGCAGAGCCAGCTCGCCAAATTAAAAACTGAGGATGGTAGAATCGTTTCCTCCAGAGCCGAGCTTCTGGGGGAGATAGAGGCCTTTTATGGACAGCTATACACATCAACTAGCAGACCTGAAGTTGATCTGGCGGAAGACCCTAGAGCTAGACTAACCCGACATTATACCGAAGAAATCCCGGACAACAGCCTGTACGAGATTAGAATGAATCTTAAGCAGCTCAAAAACAATAAGGCACCTGGTGAAGACGGAATTACAGCCGAACTTCTGAAGGCGGGTGGTAAACCGGTCCTTATGGCCCTTCAGAAGTTGTTCGACTCCGTTTTACTAGAACGGAAAAGGCTTAAGGCATGGAACAGAGGTGTGGTGGTATTGTTCTTCAAAAAGGGTGATAACGCGTTACTGAAGAACTACCGACCCATTTCACTTCTGAGCCATGTCTATAAGCTGTTTTCAAGAGTCATTACGAACCGTCTCGCACGCAGGCTAGATGACTTCCAGCCTCCCGAACAGGCCGGTTTCCGAAGAGGCTTTAGTACCGTAGACCACATCCATACGCTACGTCAGGTTATACAGAAGACTGAGGAATATAACCTGCCCCTCTGCTTAGCGTTCGTGGACTACGAGAAAGCCTTCGACTCGATCGAAACCTGGGCTGTACTACAATCTCTCCAGAGGTGCCAAGTGGACTATCGCTATATCGAAGTGCTGAAGTGTTTGTACGAGAACTCCACTATGTCAGTCCGACTCCAGGGCCAGAACTCGAAGCCTATTCCGTTGCAGCGTTGCAGTATTTCTCCTAAACTGTTTACCGCTGCACTGGAGGATGTTTTCAAGACTGGACTGGAGAAGGCTAGGCATTAACATAAACGGCGAGTACATCACTCACCTTCGGTTTGCTGACGAAATAGTAGTCTTGGCTGAGACCATGGAGGATTTGAGTACGATGCTCGAGGACCTCAGTAAAGCCTCCGAGCGAGTTGGTCTAAAGATGAACATGGATAAGACGAAGATCATGTCAAATACCCATGTAGCACCAACTCCCGTTACAATCGGAGACTTTACACTCGAAGTTGTGGACGATTATATATACTTAGGACATACTGTCCAGTTAGGTAGATCCAACTTCGAGAAAGAGGTCAATCGACGAATCCGACTCGGTTGCGCAGCGTTCGGGAAGCTACGGCACATCTTTTTGTCCAATATTCCGCAGTGTCTCAAGACGAAAGTCTTTGACCAGTGTGTGTTGCCAGTGATGACATATGGAACTGAAACGTGGTCGCTTACAATGGGCCTCATAAGAAGGCTCATAGTCACCCAAAGGGCAATGGAGAGGGCTATGGTTGGAGTCTCTCTGCGTGATCGCACCAGAAATGAGGTCATCTGCAGCAGAACCAAAGTAACCGATATAGCCCTCCGAATCGCTAAACTAAAGTGGCAGTGGGCGGGGCACATTGCTCGTAGAACCGATGGCCGTTGGGGCGGAAAGGTTCTCGAGTGGCGACCACGAACCGGAAGGCGCAGCGTGGGTAGACCCAACGCAAGGTGGACTGATGACCTGGTGAAGGTTGCGGGAGTCCGCTGGATGCGGGTGGCGCAGGACCGGTCATTGTGGCACTCTTTGGGGGAGGCCTATGTTCAGCAGTGGACGTCTTTCGGCTGATATGATGATGATGATGATGATGAGTATTGCTGAAATCAATAATGTCTGCTGTGGTGCAGAGCACGTAGTAAATATTCACATTTCTCGCTACGATGGTTGCAACCGTTGATTGGAGTCAATTTTTTTGTATTTTCGTCATCCACGTTTTTTCCAATCAAATTCGCAAAGCCATTCTCACTAATATGTATATCCATATGAAGTGGCTATCTGCTACAGTGATTCAATTTTAACAAATATTTATTTTCTGTATGTCTGGCTATTCAAAGTATGAATACCTACAAACTTGTATGAGAGTTCTGTTTATTTGTTATTCTCAAAGAATCAATGTGGGCCAGTTTTTATATCATAATATTACTAAGATTAATTCGGGTTATAATCCTGGTCAGGCCATTTATTTGTGTGTTTATCACAGATATTTGTACCTGAGTTATTGTTTGTTTTCTATGTATTTAAGTATTTATATTGTTACGGAGACGGGTTAAAGACGGCATCAAAGGAACGTTTTTTTTATTTTTCAGTCAGTTAGAGGCGTTTTCAGCAGGCTGAAACACATTTTCAGGCCGTTTTAGAGGAAGCCCTAACACATATCAGGGAATCAAAAATTACTCCCAGTTAACACCATTTTCAGGCGCCTGAAACATGTTTTCAGGCCGTTTCAGGCCACTAACAATCATATGGCACTACTTCCTGAAAACCCATTTTCAGGCCGTTTCAGGCCGAGTTACACCCCTCTTGTCTCCAGAACATTCCAGCAAGTGTGTGAGCAGGACAGCCTGTGCGTGGAAGCGAGAGAGACGATTATACTCGAACGTGTCTCCGGAACATTCCAGAAATAAGTGAAAGGGACGGCCTACACGCGCGAAGGCGACGACACTAACCGACCATATCTCTGGAACAATCGAGAATGTGTGAGAGGCATCGCTTTTCGCTACACGCTAGACAGAGAGGGCCATGTTCTAGTACGGCCCGGAATGTTCTCGATACCTACTGTTTACCAACCTGTATACCTACTGTGAACATTCTAGAAAACCTATCGCACGTATATAAAAGGAGACCGGAGCGGACTGGGGCAGTTTTCGATTGCGATACAAAGCGATAAACATCGGAGAGAATTAAGTGACTAGCGAGTGAACCCAAGTTGTTTTAAAGCGAATAGTGTTCCTAAGTGATTCCTGTTTGTTCAGTAAATTATTTAACGTTACCTAACGGCTGTTTTCTATCCAACGAACCCTGTGGCTCGTAACATTTTGGTGTCAGAAGTGGGATAGAGAAATGCCTATAACACCGAGAAACGAACAGGAGGAGTCTGGAGGAGATACACCGAGAGTCCAGACGCGAGCACAAACAGCACGTGACGCCGCTCGTCGTCAAAGCTTTGACGCCAACCGCACCATCGACGAAGATCAAGAGCCTTCCAGTCTATTACTGGCTCTGCAGCGCATGATGGAGGAACAAGCTCGCCGTCAGGAGGACCAGGCTCGCCGTCAAGAGGAGCAAACGCGTGCTCTGTTGGAGGAACAAGCTCGCCGTCAGGAGGAGCAAACGCGTGCTCTGTTGGAGGAACAAGCTCGCCGTCAGGAGGACCAGGCTCGCCGTCAAGAAGAACAGGCTCGCCGTCAAGAGGAGCAAACGCGTGCTCTGTTGGAGGAACAAGCTCGCCGGCAAGAGGAAAGCTTGAAAGTAATAGGCGGACAATTCAAGAAAGAAATAGAGAAGTTGGAAATAGAAGTGGATGACAGATTTTTAAAGCATGAAAAACAAATACTGGGAATAGAAAAGGAAATAAAATGTTTGAAAACGAATGGAGTGGTGACATCTGGTGCACCCGCGGGTAAACTAAAGCTGCCTCCATTCGACGGTACTTCATCTTGGGGGGCATATAAACTCCAGTTTGAGACCGTGTCGAAAGCAAACGGTTGGACCGATGAGCAGGCAGTAACTGCTCTTATGTTAGGGCTGCGGGATCAAGCCTTGACCGTGTTAGACACCATGACGGGAGAAGTGACTTTGGAGCGGCTCAAGAACGCCCTAGAGTCACGTTATGGTGACTCACACCTGGAGCACGTTTACAGGGCCCAGTTGAAGGATCGAGTGCAGCTGGGTGGTGAGAGCCTGCAACAGTGGAGCTTAGAAATAGAAAAACTCGTCAGAAAGGCCTATTTATCCTCACCATCTCTGGTTGACAGCATGTTAGTGCAAGCATTTATAGATGGGATTCGAGACCGCGAGGTAAAGGCGACTGTCAGCCTTGGTCACCACAAGACCCTAAAGGACGCTCTAGCCCACGCGTTGGAAGTTGAGGCTGTCCGCAGAGATCCTCGGTCTTACCGCGTTCGAGCGGTGACGGATAAAGTAAAACCCAAAAGCGGGCCCACTTGTTATGCATGTGGGGAGATAGGACATATGCGATTTTCATGTCCTCAAAGAAACTCACGGAGTGATGTGCAGATTCGACGCGGTGAACCGGGAGCAGCAGACGGATGCTGCCGCAGTAGAGCGGCAGGGAAACGAGTAAGTGCCAGGACCACGGGGCGGGTGCTGGCTAGTAATGTTAGGAAGGCCCCAAAAGTCATGATCTCTCAGACTCAAGACGGGAATACCTTAGTTATCGATGGGGAAGTCAATGGGACCAAGTGTCAGTTAACCTTGGACACTGGAGCTTCGCGCACTGTAATCAGGTATCAACTTCTGAAGCGTTTTTATGAGAGACACCCACCCTTACGTGGCAATATCCAGCTCCTGACAGCTACTGGCCAGCACATAAACGTTCGAGGAGAAGGTGTCGTTACTTTCAAAGTTGCTGAAAACACCTACCGGCATAAAGTTGTAATTGCGGATATAGTAGATGACTGCATCATCGGTTTGGATTTTATGAAGAACTATAACTGCAAAATTGATTTGGAATGCGGCATCTTCAAATGTGGAGTAGCGGAAGTCTTCTTAAATAGTAGTTTGCCCAAACGTGATTATGAATTCCACAGGGCAATTGTTTCAGGAAACCCACAGGCACGTAACAGTGACGAACGGCAAGTGGTGAAAAATGAGGGCAATTCTGAACCTTGGATTGTAACTAAAGCTGTACTCGAGAATTGCAAAGAGACCTTGTCAACAGAAGAGCTGTTAAAAGCAAGGAAACTGATGCAGCAATTTTCCGACATCTTCGCCGCGAACGATGGAGATCTAGGGAGGACCGGCATAGTTAATCATGAAATTGAGACCGGAACAGAAATACCGATACGTCTGCGACCACGTCGGGTTCCGGTTGCGTACGAAAGTGAAATACAGAAAATGGTCATGGAAATGGAAAAAAACAACATCATTGAGCCGACATCCAGTCCTTGGTGTTCTCCAGTAGTTTTGGTGAAGAAAAAAGATGGCAGTCTGAGGTTTTGTGTTGACTATCGCCGTTTAAACGACGTCACAAAGAAGGACAGCTACCCACTGCCAAGGATCGATGACACTTTGGACACGCTAAGTGGAGCAAAATGGTTTACCACGTTAGATTTGAAAAGTGGTTACTGGCAGGTGGAAATCAAGGCTGGCCACAAAGAGAAGACGGCATTTTCTACTGTCAAAGGACTTTGGCAGTTCAAAGTTATGCCATTTGGGCTCTGTAATGCACCTGCCACCTTCGAAAGATTAATGGATAAAGTGCTGTCTGGACTAATTGGGGAGGCCTGCCTAGTATATAGTCTAAACAATTTGAACTGAGCTCATCCACTTAGTGTCTTATCTTTTGTGTGTAAACCGCAGGCGCGCGTGCCACTATGGAAAAAATGGTTTGGCCACATGTTAGCGTTTACTGAATTTCTACTATATGGACCACGCAATAAGATTCAATATGAACTAATACGAAAAAAGCTCTATGTTCTATACGGTTGCATCCAGTACAAGCGATTCAAATGCTCTAGAACCAGCGTAATTCGACACCGAGATCCGAAACAAATGTGCATAATTGGAGATCGCGCTTGCACTGGTATTCCGAGCGCACGGCTAGTTAGCGATTAGGAGGCAATTGTAATTTTCGCGAAAGGGCAGGTAAAACAGGGTTGGATTCTGATTAAAACATTTGGGTGGATGTACGATTTACAAATATTTAATATATGAAATACATATATAATAGATTTTAATAAATATTGGGTATGTTAAAATTATAATCAGGCATATAAATACTTAACTATTTTAAAATTGCTTTCTTAATTTTACAGCTTAGACTTACTTTTACCTATAGCAAATTATGTACTGAGAATAACTCAATTCAAATATAAATAATATGAATTTCTAAAGCCTATTATAGTATAGAAGACGATTATTTTACTATAGTATAGTATAGAAGATTTATTAAAAAATAATGATTTAAATTTTCCTTCTGACATTTGCATTTTATTCTAGAAACATTCTAAACTAGTATTTTATTATACATTTTTTTATCTTTTAAGTTTTGTCGATTTTATTGTGAAATTATTATGATACATTTTGACCCGTATTTTTTTTTGTATAATTGCATCAATATATTTCTATTAATTATATAATAGCTTAAGATAATAATCGTTACTGACGATTCGAAAGTGCTTGTTGCTATGCCTACTTGAATAAATACATTTTTGACTTTGACTTTGAGTATTTAAAGGACTGATTATAATTGTAACATACTCAGCCTATATTTATTAAAATCTGTTATTTATTTATTTTCTTTTAAAACGTTTGTAAATCTGATAAGAAATGTAATAAACATGACAAACCCTCATTCGAGGAATAGTTGTAGGCACGTTAATTAATCTAGAAAAAAAATGAAATTAATATGATGAAAAGATTAATATGATTATTTTTGTTGACTAATATGTACTGTAAATATATATATTTTTATATTTTTCTACAACACATTCGAATTATGATAACAAGCAGAACTATAATGTAGATTCATATTATTTATATTTGAATTGAGTTATTCTCAGTACATAATTTGCTATAGGTAAAAGTAAGTCTAAGCTGTAAAATTAAGAAAGCAATTTTAAAATAGTTGATTATTTACATGTCTGATAATAATTTTAACATACCCAATATTTATTAAAATCTATTATATATGTATATATATTTCATATATTAGATATTTGTAAATCGTACATCCACCTAAATGATTTAATCAGAATCCAACCCTGTTTTACCTGCCCGTTCGGGAAAATTACAATTGCTTCCTAATCGCTAACTAGCCGTGCGCTCGGAATACCAGTGCAAGCGCGATCTCCAATTACGCACTTTTGTTTCGGATCTCGGTGTCGAGTTACGCTGGTTCTAGAGCATTTGAATCGCTTGTACTGGGTGCAACCGTATAGAACTTAGAGGTTTTATCGTATTAGTTGATATTGAATCTTATTCCGTGGTTCATATAGCAGATATTCAATAAACGCTAACAGGTAGCCAAACCCTTTTTTTCATAGTGGCACGTGCGCCTGCGGTTTACACACAAAAGATAAGACACTAAGTGGATGAGCTCAGTTCAAATTGTTTAGACTATACTTGGATGATGTGATTGTTATCGGAAGGGATTTTGATGATCATATCCGGAATCTGCAACGAGTGCTTACAAGATTGCGCATGGCTAATCTAAAACTAAGTCCAAATAAGTGTTCGTTCTTCAAAAAGGAAGTTAGTTACTTGGGCCACCTGATATCTGAAAATGGAGTTCGAACTGATCCTGAAAAGATTGTTGCTGTTCAAGATTGGCCAGTACCTAATGATAAAACTCAAGTACGCGCTTTCTTAGGATTGTGTTCCTATTACCGGAGGTTTGTGAAAAACTTCGCTGATATTGCGAAACCCTTGCACAGGCTTACCGAAGAGAAGAGGCAGTTTATGTGGGACGAAGAATGTGAGGCTGCATTCGCAGAACTGAAAAACCGTCTGTGTGAAACTCCGATACTAGGCTATCCTGATCAAGAGTGTGAATTCGTAGTGGACACAGATGCCAGTGGAACTGGCATTGGAGGAGTACTATCCCAGGTTAAAGGTGAACGTGAGGAAGTAATAGCCTACTTCAGTAAGTCATTGTCAAAACCGGAACGGAATTACTGTGTCACTCGGAGGGAGCTATTGGCTGTTGTAAAGACGCTACAACATTTTAGCAAATATCTGCTTGGACGCAAGTTCCGTCTCAGAACTGATCACGCTGCACTGAAATGGCTACTTCAATTCAAGAACCCGGAAGGACAAGTGGCTCGATGGATTGAACAACTGCAAGAGTACGATTTTACAATTGAACATCGCAAAGGCAGATCCCACGGAAACACAGATGCTTTATCCAGAAGGCCATGTCATGACGAGTGCAAATATTGCGTGAGGCATGAAGGAAAAGAACTCGCTCACGTGAGGCTACTTCGAACAGACACCATTAGTCCAGATTGGTGTGGGAAAACTATTCAAGAAGCACAAGAACAAGATTGCGACATCAAGCCCATTCTGGATTGGATGAGATCGTCGGGTAATAAGCCACGGTGGAGTGATATCGCCTCCACAAGCACTACAACCAAGAGTTATTGGGCTCAATGGGACAGTTTAGTTCTGCACAACGAAGTGTTGTGCCGGAAATGGGAAAATGCTCGTGGTGACGTATCCCATTTACAGTTAGTTGTACCAAGATCCAAGATCCGTGATATATTGGAAATGTTTCATGATGGTTCGTCAGGTGGACATTTAGGAGTAAAAAGAACCCTGGTGAAAATTAAAGAAAGATTTTATTGGATACACTGCCGCAAGGATGTAGAAGATTGGTGTCGGAAATGTACAGCGTGTGCAGCTGTGAAAGGACCGCAGACCATAAATAGAGCTGGAATGAAGCAATATAACGTCGGTGCTCCATGGGAAAGGATTGCAGTTGATGTAGCTGGACCTTTTCCACTATCAGAAAGAGGAAACAAGTACATAATGGTGGTAATGGACTATTTCACCAAGTGGCCAGAAGTATTCGCCATTCCTAATCAGGAGGCAATTACAGTTGCCGAAGTACTGGTGAACGAGGTATTCTGTAGAGTTGGGGTACCCTTAGAGATACACAGTGATCAAGGAAGAAACTTCGAGTCTCAACTCTTTCAAGAAATGTGCAGAATAATGGGAATTCATAAAACAAGGACTACGCCTTACCACTCACAGTCAGATGGAATGGTCGAACGGTTTAATCAAACTTTGGAAAGACACCTGGCTAAGTTAGTGGATAGTCATCAAAAGGACTGGGACAAGTATATCCCATTATTTCTACTCTCATATCGATGATCTGCAGTACATGAGAGCTCGAATGTAACACCTGCCCTGGCCATGTACGGTAGGCAGCTTCGATTGCCAGCAGATATGATCACTGGTGGGCCCCCAGATCCACCAGTGAGTATAACAGAGTATGCCGCAGAATTACGGGAAAAATTGCATGAGATTCACGAACATGTTAGAACATCTGAAGTAAAATGAGTGATAAAACGAAAACACGATATGACAGGAAGATGCATCACGTGGACTTTGAAGAAGGCTCACTCGTCTGGCTTCATAATCCAATAAGACGTAAAGGAAAATCACCAAAACTTCAAGCTGATTGGGACGGTCCTTATACAGTAATTACGAAGATTAATGACGTGACTTATCGCATAAAGAAGATGGGAAGTGTGAGGAACCAGCCTAAGATTGTGCATGTAAATCGATTGGCACGTTATAATGGATCTAATGATGCTCGGGACGAGCATGTCTAAGGAGGGGGCAGTGTTACGGAGACGGGTTAAAGACGGCATCAAAGAAACGTTTTTTTTATTTTTCAGTCAGTTAGAGGCGTTTTCAGCAGGCTGAAACACATTTTCAGGCCGTTTTAGAGGAAGCCCTAACACATATCAGGGAATCAAAAATTACTCCCAGTTAACACCATTTTCAGGCGCCTGAAACATGTTTTCAGGCCGTTTCAGGCCACTAACAATCATATGGCACTACTTCCTGAAAACCCATTTTCAGGCCGTTTCAGGCCGAGTTACACCCCTCTTGTCTCCAGAACATTCCAGCAAGTGTGTGAGCAGGACAGCCTGTGCGTGGAAGCGAGAGAGACGATTATACTCGAACGTGTCTCCGGAACATTCCAGAAATAAGTGAAAGGGACGGCCTACACGCGCGAAGGCGACGACACTAACCGACCATATCTCTGGAACAATCGAGAATGTGTGAGAGGCATCGCTTTTCGCTACACGCTAGACAGAGAGGGCCATGTTCTAGTACGGCCCGGAATGTTCTCGATACCTACTGTTTACCAACCTGTATACCTACTGTGAACATTCTAGAAAACCTATCGCACGTATATAAAAGGAGACCGGAGCGGACTCGGGCAGTTTTCGATTGCGATACAAAGCGATAAACATCGGAGAGAATTAAGTGACTAGCGAGTGAACCCAAGTTGTTTTAAAGCGAATAGTGTTCCTAAGTGATTCCTGTTTGTTCAGTAAATTATTTAACGTTACCTAACGGCTGTTTTCTATCCAACGAACCCTGTGGCTCGTAACAATATGTATATATCTATTATAATATATTGTCGCCTAGTACCTATAACACGAGCCTTATTGAGCTTACTGTGGGACTAGGTTGATTTGTGTAAGATTGTCCCATAATAATATTTTTTTTATTTATCACTTAAAATCAAAATTGTCTTGACACGGTTTTTTTATTTCACACTTTCAAATTACACATTTTTAAAACGACTTGTTTTGTTAGATCTCTATACAAATCTTACAACAATAGGTACCATATTAGATATATATTAGATATAGGGTTCGATATTTTGCCAGTAAACGTAACTAATTTGTTTTACTGCCAAGGCCCAGGGTCCTACTTATACATAGTACTTATTAAGCTCAATGAAATTTAAATCGTTTACAATTGGAACAGAGTATTATTTCCTTTGTTCAATAAAATTTTCACGCCAAGAAATGTCAACTCTATTTCTTAACTATTAGATTTAGAATTCACTGATAATTTCGGGAATTTAGGATTGTATGGCTGCGACGTAGAAGGCTATGTAATCCTTCAATATTGCTCAAAAGTATAATAATCAACGGTAAAATATGTGATAAAGGGCCGTATTCTAACTTTAAAACCCGTATATACACGATCCAAATTCAATATATCCCCAATGTATTAACTACGCAATACAGCTAGCACCTAAAACGTCGGAATCAGAAATATCAGAATTTGCTTGAAAATTATTTCGATGCAATTCCAATACAACTTCAATATTAGCTGATTATTTGTTGTGTTGGAGTTATGTCTTTCTCAAGATATATTGTGTTTTAATGTATTGTTTATGTATTTTAAAATTGGAATACGGCAAAGAGTCGTCTGTATTTGTTGCGTTTATTTAAGGTATAGGTACTTATGATTTTTTTAAGATGTCGGAATTGTAGGTAGAACGCTTTAGTAAGACTCCGCCATCTTTAAAAACTAATACATAATTATCATTTTTGAAAACACTTATCAGTTACTTTTGATTTTTTTCCCTTTCTTCGCTGCATTGCACTTTGCAGAGCGGTTATTTTTAGGGTTCCGTAGGCAAAATGGAAAAAAACGGAACTCTTATTACTTTCCGTCGTCCGTCCATCCGTATGTCTCAGCCATTTTATTCGGAAACTATAAGACGTATTTTAATGAAATTTTAACATTTGGTGTACTTACTTTGCATGTTGCAACTTATTTGTGTAGTAAAATTGATGAAAAAAATTTTTTAGGGGGCTACTCCATACATGTAACTAGATAAAAAAATAATCTTTCCTTATATCAACGTGTTGCACATCAATCGATATGTATTTAAAAATACTATAGAGGTTTATTTGAACATTTTTTGATTAACTGAATATTTTCAGTAATAGTCACCCCGAAATTCAAAAAAATATGAAAATAATGAAAAAATACATCATTGTATACTCATAGTGTTGTGTTCCTGCTGGTGAGTAAGGTTGCCAAAGAGCTCAAAGAGGACCCAGTGTGTTGACGATGAGGGACCTTCTTGTTCCTTTAGTCGTCAACACAGTGAATCCTCCTTTTTGTAAAGGGTCGGCAACGCGCATGTGACGCCTTTGGAGTTGCAGGCGTCCATAGGTTACGGTAGCTGCTTACCATCAGGCGGGCCGTATGCTTGTTTGCCACCGTCGTGGTATAAAAAAAAAAAAAATATCCTTTAATCGAAAATTGATTTGAACATTATCGGTTAAGGCGTTGTCGAGTTATCTGCAAAAAACTTATAACATAGGCAGACCTTTTGATATTCGTTTTTTCGATAGTAGGCACGGATCCCTCGATTATGCGTGGTCTGACACGCACTTGGCTCTTTTTTATATTTACCTAAGTATGTACAGTCGACTACAAAGAGATGTATCCACTTTTGGACCTTATTACAACTCAATAGTCGACTGTACATAACGAGTATTTGTTGACTCGCTGCTAAAAAAAATTACACGTTCTATTCAAAAGAAAAGCATTTCTATTCAAAAACATTGAAGACTAGGTATAGTCCATTACAAATGCATTTTCTTACAAAATTTCAAAGTACACAGGCCAGTAAATGTCTATTTTCCTTATTTTTCCTTGCCTCTGCAGATCGGCAATCTCATAGCAATTTCTACCTTCGAATACAGCAGCTCTGAATAGTGAACGAGTACTTTTTCGAAACCTCTGATGCAGACTATTATTGACATCAAAACCAAAAACATTGCGTATTATATCGGAAATAGAAGCAGTAGGCGACAAACTATGAATTACATTATACGTCGTTTTGGACTACTTTCCCCCATTTTGGCAACGATATTATCTAATTATTTCTGTATTTCTCATACTGCATCAAAACCAGAACTCTAGGATTTGTAAGGTAAATGTACGCTTCAGCGAACGTGCCGTATCGCCGAATATATTCCATTTTAAACTATAAGTCGATTACTTACAGCAAATACTACGTTGTGATATTTTTTTCTATGAGCTACATACCTACCCCTACGAATACGCGCCAGAGACGGTCATTTTGGGGCTCAGTTGCGACATGACAACCGATCTAGTCGGTCGAGTGCCACTTTGTATGGGCGCCCTTAACAAAATCGTTAAGAAATCGCGTGCACTTCTTAAGATCATAGAATCGATTAAAACTATATGTGGGTTCAAAATTGTGGATTTAGAGTGTTGTTATTTAATAAGTTTATGTATTTTAAGTGAATTTAGTGCAGTTATATTCTCAGAATTTGAGATAAATGTGAATCCGGTGATGTGTGACCCAACTTATTGACTGGATGGTTTAACCGAACAGCGTACGGAATCAGGGAAAGCGTATGTCTTTGAAATGATTTTTTTACTGATTTATTATAAACTATTAATATAAACTTCTTGACTTTTCAAATAATGAAAAGTATTTGTAATTTTATGAGTATTTACCGAACATCTGTAGACAGCAAAGACTATAGTAAATCCGCGTTTGAAATTTTATAGTTTTACGACTTTTTGACTTCTAAATAAGCCTTTCGACAAAGCTATTTTTAATAATTTTTTATAGTCGTTTTACGGCAATATTAGTAAAGACTAAATACACGAACGGATTCGTAATCTTTCCAATTATTAGTTTCGATGTTCAATTTGTGGTTATGTTACAATTGTTGCAATTCAGGTACTATTTTCAAAATTTGTTCGCGTATTAGGTTCCACATATTTTGCATGGTTTATTTACCGAACGCGTGATCGGTAAATCGTGCCCATAGTCTCTGCTACCGAATTCGTATCTGCCTCGGCCTCGTTTGTATTCGATAGACATTAAAATATCATTCTTATTTCTCTCACAGCATTAAAATGTATTATTTTTTCTGCCTTATTATAAAGGCCAGCGCTTCTAAACATTTAAACATGTTCAAGGGCCTGCTGTTTATAGGTCGTTTTGTATAAAGAAAGATTTTATAATAATAAAATAAAATATTGAAATGTGTTTTTACATTTTTAGATAAAATTTAACTTTTAAATTCGTATTGTAAAAACTTCTATTATGCAATCACCCCCAAAAAACGATAATGATGTTTATGCAATATATAAATATAATGGTTAGGTATTTTTACTAATTAAAAAAATAAAGGTTACTTTTGTTTTGCATGAAGTAATTCAGTAATGTATGGAGACGCAAATTTAGCGCAGTTAGATGACATTATCTCAACAGTAAGACAGTTTAAGTTTGAGAATCGCTCAATACCATATTCCCATACATTTTTCTTCTAGTTCGGTAAAGTGGTCACCGGATTCGGTATTATATGCAAATCATGTTTCCTAGTTCGCTTAATGGTACAAATCAAGTTAGGCGGCCTAAAAAACTTTAAAATTATGTTTTAAATATGTCTCACCTTACAAATAATTTCTAAGTGCAATGAAATGATTACAAATGTATTTAAGTTACCTGTATAGTATTGAAAATAACCGTATGAAAGACCTTATTAAAAAATTAAACGTACATCCTGGTCTTAAGCGTTCGTGGAAACGTACATTTACCTTATTCTTAAAATGGTTTCCATTCTTTGACCTCCACCACTTTACAGCTGCCAGATGTCCGGATCTAGAAATAAGCATAGTTTAGCAAACTAACGAAAGGGGTTTCGTCGCTCTCATTATTGTGTCATATCTGACGTGGCTAGCTCTCCGTCTACTATTGGTTAATTTGAAATAAATCTATTTCTGGTTTCAAGATATTCACCTTTAGAACATTAAAATTGTCTAATAAAAAAACCTGATCAATATGTTTCGTGACTTGAGCTAAAATACTTTCACATAAATTTTGCAAATTTGCAAACCTTCGTACCGATATTGTACACAATACGACACTTTCTCTAGAGTGAGTCAGCTCCCGATTTATTTGGAGTAAGGTAAATTACTGTAAAAGTCACGTTATTCTGTAGGCGGTTTCGTCAGCGGGAGATATAGCTAAGAAGGCAAGGTGTTCATAATAAACTGCACACGTTCGTATTACATATTTTATCTTAACTTCCTCCTGTCACATTTTTTAACCTTAAAGAATTGAATTGGTAATGAAGATTTTACTTATAGATCAGAACTTATTCAGTCTATACTGTACTATAGTCTACCGGCACTTTGGTTTTGACTATCATCATCATTCTCCTAGCGTTTGTCCCGGCTTAGGGTCCGCTTGACAACCTAATCCCATGCTAGTTTTTACGAAAGCGACTGCTATCTGACCTTCCAGGGAAACTAGGCCTTATCGGGATTAGGTCCGGTTTACTTACGATGTTTTCCTTCACCGAAAAGCTACTGGTAAATAACATGATATTCCGTACATAAGACCGAAAGAATCAGTGGTACGAGCCGGGGTTTGAATCCGAGACCTCCGGATTGAAAGTCGGACGTCTTACCGCCAGGATACCAGCGCTCAAGTTCTGGTTTTGACAATACAATAGTAAATAAATAAGGACGCTTGCGAACAATGCACTTGCTACCCTTGCTACCAGTTGTAAATAGAAGTCCATTAGGAATACTAGTTGTACGTACGATATACCGCTGTGTGGTTCGGTGAATAGAACAAACAAGACCCCAGACAGTTCCTAGTTGTACCTAACCGAGTTAGCGGAATGTTGACGCGGGCGATAATATTTATCTTTTGGATTTTATGAGTACCTAACGTTAAGAGCATTTTGTATAGGTATTCGTAGTACATTCTAGTTAAGCTTTATCTTGTTTTACATATATTTGGCAGTTATATCACAAGATTTGCAAAGTATTCAATGAATATTTGATTTTTGCTATTTTTTTTGTTAATTTATTTAATCTGTATGCTATGGACACTTTACCTTTTTTGTTCACAATTTTTTTTCTATAGTTGGTCATTAAAAAAATGTCGCATGTCACAGGAACATGCTAATCATGATTCTGATTTGGCGTATAATTTTGTTATGTTTGTTTTAATTTAATTACTATTATTGTAATATATTGTCGCATTAAAATTAAATAATTATGTTTTCGGTATGATAAAAACTGTAAAGGTTTTCGTAAGTAGCAAGTTTAGCACCTATGTACCTCCTATACTAGTATAAAAGCTGTACCGGCCGTAAGCCGTTAACCGTTCAAGACAGGCTCGGTTCCCGTTTGAAAACTTATAAAATTCAACTCTACCGCTAAGACAATAGGAACGACAAGTTTTAATGCAACTATTCAAACTGACGGTGACGGTGACTATGCAAACACAGTGATTATCATTTTTCCCGCCAATAACGAGAGTATTAGCCCGGCCGACGACCTAGAGGCATTCCCATGGAATACGCGCGTCGACTGGTGGCGAGATTTACTTTGGTCTATGTAAGAAACAAGTTTCAAAACTTTTTAACTATAGGTAAATGACCTATCCCTCTCCTTGTAAGTAGACCTTTCAATCTAAAGAGGAAATTACAACAATCGGTATTTTTACAATAGTTTACTGAAGAGCGTTGGCAAGTATTAATATGATATTTCTTGAACCTTCATTCTAAAAAGCAACTATTTTTAAATATCTTTATTTGAGAACCCAAGCCACGAAGTTCGGTTTAAAGGTCATCCTTGAGTACACCAGGTTTCATTCCTGACTATAACAACATTATTTCTTGCTGAGTTAAACTTGATTAAGTTAAGTTCCCATAACTTGCTCTTCACAAAATTTTCCTTGAAATAAAACTTCATTACTTACTCTTCCTTTATTCGAAGTATCAGTGACGAGGCGTCCATAGAAAAAGATTCCGGCTTGGCAAATTTTCACAGAATTAAGTAGTTTTTCTACGTAGTAGCTCCGGCTTAATCAAGAATTTTTTCGATTTGCTTCCACTGCTATGACAGTGAAACTGGAGAAAACACTTAAATACCCATGTACGGATAGAATGCGGAAAAATCGCGACTACCTTAGAGCAGCTAAAATTCGACTAGCGATTTGAAATGGTGCTTCTGAATTTTTATTTTTAACAGAACTCAAGTTGGTAAGTCAAACGTTACAAAACAGACCGAGATCGAAAACAAATAAACTTAAGCAGCGAGCGCCGTTGCAAGTCCAAACGGCATCAACATCAAGCGAAAGGTAACTAACTACTGGCCTATTTGAAAGGCGATTTTTCCCAGACCACATCCCTCATTGCCAAATTCCTCATCCACGTGTAGCAAGCTGGGAATTATGTATCAAGCTCTTGAGTAGCATCGGCTATCGGATTTGATCTTCGCTTCTGCGTTGACTAAATGGTTTGATAAAATACCCGACACGCAACTAGAATCACGACTAAGTATAAATATACGACATTTTGGTTCTGTCATAGGTACCGTTACCTTTCAGCTAGGTTACATTTGTCTAGGGTTTCGAGCCTTACTTCAAACTAGTTTGGACGTTAAGTGCTTTATGACTTATGACAAAGTTGTAGAGTAAAGACCGGCTTTTAAGCACTTGTTTTTATTAAAACATTTGATGTCGGTTTTTGTATTGATATAGGTAAACCAATGTAAAATAGGTGACGTAACTATGGTCGTGCCTGAAAATATGAATACCTATAATGTGACAAAAACATGTATCCAAGACTTTACGCCTTTGTAATTGAGTCGTGGCTACATATTTTTTCAAATTAAATGTATCCATACGTTCAGACATGACTTATACCTACAGAGACTCGTTAGAATATGTAAAAATCGTCATTGGCTTTTTATATTTTATTTTGTGGATTTTAATATCAAAACTGAGGGATGACATTTTTTGATTGTCTGGTAGCGTTGGTAGCCTAGGGGTAAGACGTCCGATTTACAATCCAGAGGTGTCGAGTTCAAGGAGGACGATGAAGACTAATTTTCGCCCGCATAGTTTATCCGTATAATTCGTAAAATTTCCATAATGTCTTCTTACTATTCCCCTTTTCGTTGTAAGTAGGGACAAATCCGAAGACCTGGATAAAAGTTTATTTGATGTGGCACGTTGACTTATACATAAAAATTTGTCGAGTCGTATGAATTTTAATATTTTATTTATTATATTTAATATTTAGTCGATTTTTTCATAATTCTCGGGACAAGTTGGTGTTTTAAGACCAAGCATCTTTACTAGCTGGCATCTTTACTATCTCCATTCATGACCCATTTTACGTTACCTACTCCTGTACTATAAACTCTTATTTCATATCCTCAGGGAATGATTTCTAGAATAAAAAGTATCGTCTCTTCTTAAAACTCGTGCAAAATTGTGCAGTAATTATCAAGGAACTGAGCGGGTGAAGACTTCCTGCATTTTTCTCCAAGTGGTTTCTGTTATTCGCCATGATGTACTGCTTCATACAACCAAAACTTTATCTCCATAGATATATTTCACCTGCCCACCGCTAAATATAGAAAAGCCATATTAAAATGTTTAAAATAGTGTAATTGTATCGTAATTCAATTTGTGATTAGACTCCAAATTATATAAATCAACCGAAATATTAATACATATATCGCAGCTTAGCCAGAGATCTACCCGCATTTTAACTATTACTAAGCAAAACAAAATTGTAAACCCGTCCTCTCTTCATCAATCTATTTGTTTAAGTAACTTGTGGATAATGCTGTTAACTGTACATAAAAGAATACTTATATGTAACACCAACTGTAAAATGTTTTGTATGGTTGTTTGTTATCCCTAAAATATATAAAATAAAATAAAAATAAAATGATGTGCCAGATATCGCTTTTGCTTTCTTTATCTCGTATATGGATAGACCATCCATCCATCTTTCTAGGGATTTTTTTTCTGTTGCCAGGCGGCTTTCCAGGTATTGGCTTGCTTAGCCACCTTCCCAAATTATCATCTATCAAATTAATTCGGTTGTTAATGAGCTAAGGAGAAACAAACATATATACAATGTTACGTATTTTATATATATTTGTAAGATCTTATGAGTTATCACTCAAATAAGATGTAACTCACATACCAATAAATACAATTTATGTAACATCTAGACCAAATTATATTCCAAATTGATACAAAAAGCATTCTACTTCCCACGTGTTTGATAGTTTGCGTGCCGTCACGCAAGTATCAAGATAAATCATTTCAAAATTAGTTTAGTGCGAGTTGGGCCAGCGTAGCGTGGGTTCCGTAGGTGAAGTAACCGAAGCAAGAAGAATGAAACCTTCTAAAGATAATTATAAGGGTTCAAATTTAAAGGGAATATAGTTATTCGATTATTAAGCGCTTAAGTATCTAAATGGAACCGAGTATATTTTCGAATATATACTACAAGCAGAACTGAAAGCAGACTCTGGACTGGAGAAGGCTAGGCATCAACATAAACGGCGAGTACATCACTAACCTTCGGTTTGCTGACGACATAGTAGTCTTGGCTGAGACCATGGAGGATTTGAGTACGATGCTCGATGACCTTAGTAAAGCCTCCCAGCGAGTTGGTCTAAAGATGAACATGGATAAGACGAAGATCATGTCAAATACCCATATAGCACCAACTCCCGTTACAATCGGAGACTTTACACTCGAAGTTGTGGACGATTATCTATACTTAGGACATACTGTCCAGTTAGGTAGATCCAACTTCGAGAAAGAGGTCAATCGACGAATCCGACTCGGTTGGGCAGCGTTCGGGAAGCTACGGCACGTCTTTAACTTCAAGATTTGAAAAGAGGAGTTTCTCAATTCGGCGTGTATGTTTTTTTTTTTTTTTTTTTTATTTTTTTTTTTTTATGTTTGTTACTCCATAACTCCGTCATGTCTGAACCGATTTTGAAAATTCTTTTTTTGATTGTAAGTATATATATACAGATTGGTCCCGTTTTTGTCAAAACGCAGTTCTGATGATGGGATCCATGAGGAATCGAGGGAACTCCTCAAATCTTAAAGGCATACATATAGTGATTTTTATATTTTTATCAACAAAACCATCATTTTCATTCAAAACAGTGACATTGGATGAAGTAGAACTGCTGATGATGATCAGAACGGAACTCTTCAACGACGCATAGTTCACGTTTGGCGATTCGTCCTCTTCGCTGTGTTTGTTTAGCAAGTTTAATTGTCAGAACAAATGTTCGTCCAGCTCAAGTTCTGATGATGGGATCCATGAAGAATCGAGGGAACTCCTCAAATCTTAAGGGCTTACACATAGTGACTTTTGTATTTTTATCAACAAATCAAGCATTTTCATTCAAAATAGTGACATTTGATGAAGTGGAACTGCTGATGATGAACAGAACGGAACTCTTCAACGACGCATAGTTCATGTTTGGCGATTCTTCCTCTTCGCTATGTTTGTTAAGCAAGTTAGATTGTCAGGACCAATTTTCGTCAAGCTCAAGTTCTGATGATGAGTTCCACGAGGAATCGAGGGAATTCCTCAAATCTTAAAGGCATACATAAAGTGACTTTTGTATTTCTATCAACAAATCAAGCATTTTCATTCAAAAGAGTGACATTTGATGAAGTGGAACTGTTGATGATAATCAGAACGGAACTCTTCAACGACGCATAGTTCACGTTTGGCGATTGGTCCTCTCCGCTGCGTTTTTTAAGCAAGTTATTTCATTGTATGGAATCTAAGTGCACCATCTATCTACAATAATCCTTCACCGGCTACCCCCATTGAAGTCGGTTTTTTTTTCTTAAAAATTATTTTGTCCAATATTCCGCAGTGTCTCAAGACGAAAGTCTTTGACCAGTGTGTGTTGCCAGTGATGACATATGGTACTGAAACGTGGTCGCTTACAATGGGCCTCATAAGAAAGCTCAAAGTCACCCAAAGGGCAATGGAGAGGGCTATGGTTGGAGTCTCTCTGCGTGATCGCATCAGAAATGAGGCCATCCGCAGCAGAACCAAAGTAACCGATATAGCCCTCCGAATCGCTAAACTAAAGTGGCAGTGGGCGGGGCACATTGCTCGTAGAACCGATGGCCGTTGGGGCGGAAATGTTCTCGAGTGGCGAGCACGAACCGGAAGGCGCAGCGTGGGTAGACCCCCCGCAAGGTGGACTGATGACCTGGTGAAGGTCGCGGGAGTCCGCTGGATGCGGGTGGCGCAGGACCGGTCATTGTGGCACTCTTTGGGAGAGGCCTATGTCCAGCAGTGGACGTCTTTCGGCTGATATGATGATGATGATTATAAGCAGAGAGTATATATTTAATAGAGCGTCACAGTTTAACAACTTTTTGAAGCTCCATGTCTGAAGCGCCATCTGAACGAAAGCAACCCAAAGTAATAATAGTAACGCTATCAATTGCTAGATGGCGCTGTACTCTCTGCTCTACATTAACGGTAGCTTCGGATTGCTCTCGTTCAGATGGCACTTCAGACTTGGAGCTTCATAACGTTCTTAGACCTTTACGCTCTATCAAATATAAACTCTCTGCTATAACTATGCTCTCTCTACATATTTACGAAATGAATTCCCGAAGTAAAAAAAAATGTCTATGTTTAATTTATCTAGATAAACCAAGGAAACCGAAATCAACCCTACTCCCTTTAGCCGTCAACACAGGCAATCTTCCTTTTTATAAACAGTCGGCAACGATCATGTGATACCTCTGGCTTTGCAGACGTCTATATGCTACGGTAGCTGCTTTCCATCCAGCGGGTCGAATGTTTCTTTGCCACCGTCATAGTATAAAATAAACAAATCAAAAATTTCTCTCCGTCGTAATTAATTTAAAAAATCCAGTCCTAAATGATCTTGCATCTCTTTGTTTCGTGCAAGGGTGAATTAATAAACGTCCTGTTGACAACTTTTTCTAGATTTTGGTTACAGAACCCTAAAAACCAATCTAATCCAGCGACGAAATTGCATCAGTCTGTGCTTATGATTACATGTGACGTTTTGTATTTCGACTGACAATGATTAATTACACTTTGGCTCGAATTCTAATTACGTGCGGCACTAAGTGAGATTTATGGTTTAAGCTAAACCTACATAAACCTACCATGATTATTGGTTTAACATGCTAATATGTTTTTAGAGACATTTAAATTACATGCTTTCCCCTCGACCTGGTATTACCCAACACAAATTAATTTTAAATTAGAAAAAAAAACAGTGAAATATTACCTACCTTCTCGTACGTATTTTATATTTAATATGTAGTGTTTGTCATGTACAGATCAGAAAGAGTTGTAAACATCAGCCGGTCGAGGGGTCGTTTTCTCCGCTAGACCGGCTGATGTTTCCAACTCTTTTTTGGTAATTGCCTAATTAAATTGAGTAGTGATATGAAAAATAATTCAATAATTCGATCCAAAAATATTGGTATTCAATAATAAATGTACGTTGTGACAACAAAATAATGTAATCATTAGTCATTCAATCTAAAAATGTAACCTACGCGACTCCACTCTGCTCAATAATGCTACCACCTGTCCGTACGCTAGTCATGACTAAATTACAGTATTACGTTAAAATTGCTAACAATGTGTAAAAATTACCGCATAATAGTTATAAATGAGCGTTTTTACCGGTCATTCACTCTAATTAGCGGTAAACACGCGAAAGAATTAATTATTAAAACGCGAGAAACGTGGTTAAGATTTTGAGCCTTTAAATTATCTTGGTGCTAAAAACGGAACGTTCAGACGGAATTAAAGGAATTAACTCAGACGTAATTTAGTTATACTACAAGTGTTAAAATCATTCAAAACCTCGTCAATTTAGCTACTTTTGCTGCTGACTGTACAAAGGGTGATTTGTTTATGAAGGGTGAAATATTTACCACCGTTCATATTGAGCGAGGTAATTATGTAGGCTATACTGAATAACTTTTACTATGGGACCTATACTGAACAACTTTGACTATGATTTGAGTTGTATTAATTTTAAAATAAAATTTACAAATATTTTTTAAGAAAATTTCCGGAATATTTTCATTGATTATATTATATTATTATTTTTTGGGATTCACTTTAGTCAATGTGATAAATTTAGATTTGGCTTCAGTCTTCAATATAGGAAATTAAAACATTCGGTATTTTAACAATAAATTTATTTAGAGTTGCAAGCGTTGGCAAGCATTAAAATTATATGATTGTTCCTTCATTCTAAAAAGCATTTATTTATAAACTTCTTTATTTAAGGATCCAACCTTCGGTTTAAAGATCTTGCTTGAGTACACCAAGTTTTATTCCTGACTCTAACAACAATACTTCTTGCTGCGTTATGTTTGATTAAGTTAATTTCTTCGCTAATAAGTTCCCATAACTTGCTCTTAACTAAATTTTCCTTGTGATAAAACTTCATTACTCGACCTTTATTCGAAGTTTGTTGGGAAATAAGGATTTATATTGTCTTAGCAAAGTATAGGAGCTATTACATGTTACATGAAATATATTATACATTTTATTATTAAATATGAAATATTTTATACTATTTATTACATACTAAATATTACATGCTCGTCCGTCGGATCCGATTTAGGAAAGGATGGCAAAACGGACCATGTGATAGCATAAAATATAGCTTTATCCAACATGTTGCCCGCGGCTTACTAGACATGAAAAACTGTAATATTTAGCCACTTATCCAGTCTATTGACATATCTGAAAACTAATTTCAACTTATTGATGAAATTGAGAAAATTACGAAGAAATAATTATATGCCACATAGTGAAAAACTTAGATTTTCCAAGTGAAATCTGTAGGTACTTATTTAAATCCAATAGGACATCTAAAGACTCAAAATAAAGTCCCAGTTTTGAAGGACGCTCTACATCTACATCATCAAAACAAATTGGCTTTGAAGTTTCAGTTTCAAATTAAGAAAGATCTTTGAAGAAGTACCGAATTGCCTAAATTTTGTGATAAATTATTGAGACATTCTAGAAAATGCAGAGTGCCTTTGATCGTTACTCTTTAAATTAAACGATGGTTTACAATATATTTACAACGAACTTTTGACGAAGCCTGTGGCAGATTATTACTGGTGTAGATTGGACGAAGTTTGTTGCGGAAGTCGTTTTGTATCCTTTTTGACGAAGCCTGCGCTGTGGATTTAAGTCATGCGATCAGTAGACGTAGGTACATTAATTACATACACATATACAACGACCTACTCAACGTCACTTGTCTCGCTAGAAATTCTGTCGAGTCTATAACAAATTGTTTTGTAAATAAGCTTACCTCTAATTTATGTTTTAATCAAACTATAACGCGCACATTAGGATAGACCGCGGCGAAAGATTGTTTTAGCAGAAGTTCCTGCTTTTGACCCAAAAGGTATTTGTATAATTCCGAACACGTATATTGCCTACTGCGGCAACACTCCATTTGCCAGAGTATTAGGAAATTTTGGCAACAAAACTGCTCCCTACTGCCTCCACAAACTGCTAACTCAATTTAAGAACGAGACTTTACCCCAAAGCGCTCAAAAGTTAGCCTTTAAAATCTTTAAAGCATATGGTCTTTTATGAACACCATTACCCTAACTTTGCTTTTTAAGGACGTTATGAGACTCGCTGAGAACTTGAGTGAAATTTTAGTTGGAACAATGAGAAATCTTATGTAATCCTCTCTGAAAGTTCACAAAGTTTGTAAGTCTTTTCCTTATGGCTCCTACACACATGAATCACAGCGGGAATCCTTCGCACGCGAGTTAGGAGCTAGAGCCATGGCCGAGATGACAATCGTTAATAGACAACTCCAATGCGCTTTTTAAGAATCTTTTATTTAACTCACAGCGTTGGTCAGTTAAGGTCATGTGGCTAATTCCGTCATAGGGCGTACAATTCTTTGATTTACAATGGTAGGAAAAAAAACCATTTGCTTTTCATTGCTGGAACTAAAAACAATCGCTGCTTTGTCGATGAAATTATCTATTTTGTTCGTTGTTCGAGAAAAACACTAATTGACCCGTTACAAAAAGGAGGATTCACTGTGTTGACGGCTAAAGGAACAAGAAGGTCCCTCATCGTCAACACACTGGGTCCTCTTTGACCTCTTTGGCAACCTTACTCACCAGCAGAAACACAACACTATGAGTAGGGTCTAGTGCTATTTGGCTGCGGTTTTCTGTAAGGTGGGTGGACAGACTTGGGCGAGATGACATTCGCTGAACGTGCCCTACCACACTTAGCGAGATGCCATTCGCAGTGCCCATACCTCTCTTTTTGGCGTAGTTTAAGGACATACCCAAGTCCGGACGTAGTTTAAGGACATACCCCGGGTCCAACACAACTATCCGATTTATTTGAAATTAGTGTTCATCCACGGGTTCCGTGCATTCCGCACACTAAGTCTGTAACAGGCTTTATCCTCTAGAGGCTTATGAGGCAGTTTTGTATCGTTAGCACTTGGAAATTTCCTCTGTTACTCGTATAATTTTGCTGAAATATCCGAAGTCGCGGCTGAAGATTTAACCACTGTTTGTGAAGTTGCTTAAAGTTAAATATATAGGTAGGTACTCGTACTGAAACAAGTTTTTGTTTCATTGTAAAGTTAGCAGCTGAAGAAGCTAAGCGGGTATTATGTTCATAATTACCTGCACACGCTTTCATTAGGCCTTAGCATTAGGCTTTCAGTAATAATGACATTATATCTGTACCCGTCCTGTTCTACGTATATGAATGATGAGAAGGATAAGTAGATAAATAATGTCATTTAACAATAAAGTCGTGCCAAACTCATTTTAAACGCATTACTACATTTAGGTCATACAATGATAGCTGAAACAGGTATTTATAAGATCTTTTGGTAACTAAAACTTGTTTCATAATAATTACATTATTTTACCAAACTTGTTTTTTTTATACTACGACGGTGTCAAACAAGCATACGGCCCACCTGATGGTAAGCAGTTACCGTAGCCTATGGACGCCTGCAACCCCAGAGGATTCACATGCGCGTTGCCTACCCTTTAGGAACCTATTCACTCCTTTTTTGAAGAACCTCATTATACTGTAGCCCGCTGGGAAAACCTCGGCAGGGAGTTCATTCCACAGCCGCAGCGTTCGTGGGAGGAAATTCCTCTTGAACCGTACTGATACAAGTGGTCCGTCGCTCATACGTCAATGTTGAGCATTGTTTTTTCATCAGTACATTTATGAGACAAAGCGGATGAAACTATATAACTAATTAACCTAAAAAAATTAACTATCTACAAATCAAACTATAATTCCTTAAATATGACATTCTAAATTTGACCCTCTATACAAGATGCCCATCAGCAGGCGGTTCTAGTTACAGTATGGAAAATGTAACGCAAAGTGTCGCAGTGCCATTAGAGTCAGAGGCATGTCAGAGTGTATCCATTCAAAAACTCGTATCATCATCACTTACGACCCAGTTCTAGATTACATCACATCATGTCAGTGTCAATCACCGGCGGCTCAAACGCAATTATCTCACGATTACAGCGCATCGACTCCTGCGCATGTATTCCTATTGGATGCGCGTGCGCATGCGGCTTGCACAAACCAGTGTAACGTGACCTTGACGTAGGCGGCAACTATTTGTAAACGCAGGGTGGTTTTTTGGTGGTATTTAGAAAAAAATATAGGTACTGTAAAAGTACTCTTGTCCAAAATTTCCCTAGTGACCCAAGTATCCCTACTATACTCCAAAACTAACTTCATCTTCGGTTAGGTGTTACTATTATTTCAAATGACACAATTGAATTAACAATCTTAGACCAAATTAAAGAGAAGATTGGGATTCATGATAAAATACCATTTGTGGACCATAATAATTGTACTACGACTATAATAGATGGCTAGTATTGTGATATATACGAGTACATTATTTTTATAAAAGTTATCATAAATGTGACCAAAAATATGCACTTTTTCATCAATTGTATTTTGATAAAAAGAAAACCAAAATTAGAAACAAGTTTTCTCTGGAATATACCTTTATATCTAAGCCTCTGACTAGCCTAGCTGTGTATATTATATAAGCAATCGGAAGAACACTCCTCCGCATAACGGCTTGCGTCAGGTGATTGTGGGTACTCATCCGACCATGCTATGTGGTTGCCTACAAGGCATACAAGTGTCAAGTTTGCCATTCGTCTTCAATCCCAGACAAGTTCGCAACAACCTCATTTCTACATTCTTGGACATAAAATTCTAGAGTTATCTCGCATTGTTTTAAAGCTTTCGCAACTACATCTAAATAATTTCGTTATGTGCCCGTTAAGTTAATATAATATGGTCCTGCGTATAGTAATGAAACGGCTACGTTTATGACGCTATAACCATCTCCGGGATTAAAATCATAAATTTTCATATTAAGCTCCTCTTTCACCTGCATTAATATCCTTACATAATTTAACTCAGTGAGTTGATTGACCCAAATCCCCGATGTCAGGTGTCCCACATATTTGTCGGCAAACAACTTGTCAAAATACAACGGAACTTGCGGTTCACAGCGTGGGGTCAAATAAATGAGTCTTTGCACCAAATACCGGGGTTACAAAAAGATCGAGATCCATCGCCGCCCGCTGCGCACGGTCGGGGTTCAGACACGAGCAAAAGAAGAAATGTAAAACGAACAAAAAGAATTGTGTGTTGAGTCAACAGCGAGTAAGAAACTAGTAGTTCTAGTTCTCGTGACAATGACCGTGCCGCGACTGGTCCGACAGGTTTATTTACACTTTTTGTTTGCGATTGGCGATTATAATTGCCATGTTTTGTGTAAAAAATATTTTTATGAGCTAACTTTCTTTTCTTTTGTCGTTTTACCGTGGACCAAATTGAGTGCGCTTCGAGTCTTTGACGTTTTATCTTAACGTACAATTTTGTTTGCGTGTTCTCTTATTGCCTAGTGGTCAAATTTATCTTACGTGACCAGCCCACTTTGGGCGTTTATAACTGTGGTTTTGTATCGAGGCAAATCTAGCATCGCTTTTCCAATGCATCATCTGAAGTTATTTTATTTTGATTCCTATCTAATCTTACATAAACCATTGCATAACCAATAACTGCAATATCTATTGTATTGAAAATAAAGTTTTAGCTACGTCTTTTATTTCGTAAGAACCGACAGCCTGACACCTTATAGGACTAGTGGTCCAATTAAAGACCTATTTTGGTCACTTTCATGTTGAAATGTGAAATTTGGAGCCGTAATGAAAAGTCAAAATTACTACACATCAATTAGTATAATTTTTGTTTTCTAGTAGAATAAGTTCTGCTCACTATTCTAAGTGTATGTATCTAGGAAATTTTAAGTGTGTGAGTAAAATCAATTCTATTAGGACCCAATGGATAGTACTCACTATTCTAATGACGAATAACGCGACATCTGAACAAAACTTAAACTAGAAAAGATTTCTGTAAGCGCCCACAGGTACACTATATAGAGTTTCTTATAAGGATAAAGTATGAGGAACAAAAGCACATTGTAAAGTAAAAATATGCTGTTTCGTTCTGATCTTGCAACCTTCATTTGTTATTCACTGTTGCGCCGCAGGTAGGAGAATTCAATTGTTATTCTTTATGTTTTTCTTTTCATGTTTATTACCTTTTACGTAGATTGAATTTTATTCGGTTTGTATTTGATGGGTATAAAACTATAGAGATAGATGGAGTGCGGCTTTTTTATCTATCTTGATTTGAAATTCATCGTCAGGCTTTACTTTTTTTTTTATCTACGATTTTTCGGCCAACGAAGTCAATTCATGTTTAAAAAAAAATTTTTTTTATACCACGACGGTGGAAAACAAGCATACGGCCCGCCTGATGGTAAGCAGCTACCGTAACCTATGGATGCCTGCAACTCCAAAGGAGTCACATGCGCGTTGCCGAACCTGTACAAAAAGGAGGATTCCCTCATCAGTCCCTCATCGTCAACACACTGGGTCCTCTTTGAGCTCTTTGGCAACCATACTCACCAGCAGGAACACAACACTATGAGTAGGGTCTAGTACTATTTGGCTGTGGTTTTCTGTAAGGTGAAGGTACTTCCCCAGTCGGGCTCTGCTCCAGATTTGAGCGAGATGACATTCGCTGAACGTGCCCTACACACTTAGCGAGATGCCATTCGCAGTGCCCATACCTCTCTTTTTGGCGTACTTTAAGGACATACCCAAGTCCGGACGTAGTTTAAGGCACTTTAAGGACATACCCCGCGTCCCAAAACTAACGGGTTTCTAACCAAATTCAAATAAAAGATGGCGTACTTACTTAATTTACTGATGAAAATAACAAAGAATTTCCTTCTATTCCACGGTTTTTGAACTGTTTTAGTAGAACTTTGACCAACTCTCTTTTTTTTTAATTGCAGGGTCCCCGAGTGTATGGGAGGACGAGATGCGCCCGATACTGTGTGTGCTGCTAGCAGCCACCTGTGTGTTGGCTGATGAAAGCAGGTGAGAATACTTTCTTCATAGTTTTTTTTTTAATGAAAAAATGAGACGCGACGTATGCTGCATTAGGCACTGTAAATATATGTTTGAAAAGTAAAAAATAATTTTGTTAAATAATTTCAATACATAGCTTCTTACACACACGATATGAGTAAAAGAAAAATTGATAAACATTCTTGGCATAGTTTCGCAGTTATCTGCCCTAGTTTTAGATAGTTATATTTAATTTAACAAAGATGTTCATTACTACACAGAAAGTTTAAAAATAATGGTATACCATTTTAACCATAACCAGTTGAAGCCCACTAAACAACCGAATCCCAAAAATAAGCAAGTGCTTAAGGCTAATCAAACCTAAAAATAAATTAAATGTCACTGGATAATTTGAGCGTTATTTATGTATCTGGAGATGTTAACACGTTTTAAATGTGTATTTCAGGGGCTCTAAACGACCGTACATCGCCGACGCGGTCGGCAACACCTTGCCACCGCCCTCCAATGGCCCAGCGACCGTCGGCAGTCCCGTCAACCTCCTAACCCCAGACCGCTATGAGTTCTACACTTTCGACGAATCCGGGGAACTGGTTAAACGACTCATGACTTTACAAGAAATACAAGCCATAGTTGCAGCTGGCGAGGAAGCGGATGGACTTGTTACCTTTGCTAATGACAATCAACCAACGATTGCATTCAATTTCAGTCAACCTCCTTATACTAAAGTGCATAGCGTTGTCACTAATGTTCAGAATGTACTGAAAGCCCAGATGGAAGCTCATAAAAATAAACCACACACAAATCCCACTTTAGATACTCCTGATGTATCTGATTCTTGGAGTCTTATTTTACCATCGATTTTTGGTAATACTGGAGTTGATATTGTACCAGATAAAACTTCCGCATCTTTCACTACTCCAGAAACAGAAACAATCGAGTTTGACCGTATAGACTTCGATGACAATCTTAGCAAGGAAGGAAGTAACCCGATCGGAAGTTCCACTACAATGAAACATGATGAAAGAGTTTCATCTACAACTGAACTGCTGAGGGAAGTTCCAACAACTGCTAAACCTATTTCTAAAGCAACTACCACAACGACCACCACTACTACAACGCCTAAGCCAACTACTACAACGCCTAAGCCAACTACTACAACCACAACAACTAGAAAACCCACTACTACTACGACTACAACAACCACCACTACTACTCCTAAACCTGTAACGACAACAACAACCACCACCACTACTACTCCTAAGCCTACAACGACAACAACAACTACTAAAAAACCTACTACGACTACTACAGTAAAACCTCGCACGACGCCTACTACCAGGCGTACTACTACTACTACCACTACTCTTAAACCACGGACAACTGTTTCAACTACAAAACTTACTACAACTTCTAAACCATCCTCTAAAATTACCGCAAAACCTACAACGGCTAAACCTGTATCTACAACTAGACGACATGTAGCTTCTTCGCCTCCGAAGATCACAGAATCCTCTTCAACAAATATTCAGACTAGTTCACGTGCAACATCCACTACAGAAAAAAGTAGCCCTATTTATGAGAAGATTAGTACGTTCGTCCCAGCGTCTACAGCAGCTTACGTAACAGAGAGAACAACTCGAAAACCTACACAAACTACTAAATTTACAAGTTCATCCGAAAACACTACCAAACGGCCAACAGTATCAACATCAAAGCTTCCACAATCAACTACTTTAGCGGTAAAGACACAGCCAACTATTACTACTTACAAACCTACAACCAGCACGCCAGTATCAGTTTCATCCACTGTCAAAAGCGAAGAACTTGAAAAAGATGATGCTAGTACCATTACCACTCAGTCTGTATCACCTTCAACTGCCATTTCATCAACTGAATTTATGTCAATTGAAAATCAACCGCCAAAATCTACCAATGGAAATAATGTAGGCCTAGAAGATAACAATGATATTAAAGGCAATGAGCCAATGATTCCTTTGTTTGATGTTGCACAAAGTATAAGCCAGATTGCATCAGACCTGGGAAGTGCAAATTACCAACCTATTCCAACAACGAGTGGTTTATTAGATACTACTCATGCTATAAATATGGATTTAGAAAGCAAGGAAAGCTTAGAATTAGACATTCCATCCGATTCTAAAAACGAAGTTCATAATAAAACTGCTGATTCTCAAAATGAGAATGATAATTTTGTCAAAATATCTATGATTAACCCCCACCAACAACCAAATATTAATTCACTGCCAGTCAAGGAAACCACAAACAAAATAAGCAATCCAGAGGTCAAAACTACTGCTGCGCCAGAAACTACTACCACAATATCGACTGAAGCACCTATGGATCCTATTCTATCAGAATCTATGGACGATTTGTTATCACAAGTAGTGAATGAGGCCCCTCAATCCATTGTTGATAATGAAAATAATTCTAAGGATGCCAATGAAATTGTGACAACAGAAAAATCTGTAGAAACAACAACAGTTGCCCTTATTACTAAAACTGAGACAACTTCTCAAACTGCTGAAAAAAATAACATATCTTCAACAATTGAACCTCCAGTGGTTGATTCAAACGTAGGACTCAAATCAGAAGAAAATGAAACAAATAATCATGGCAATAAAGAAGAAAATACAAAAACTATATTAGAGGTACACAAAAATAACACTGATAACATTAAAAGTTCTTCTCCAACAAAAAATGATTTAACAAAAATTTCTTTCTCTGATAACAACGACAAATCGCCAGATCATGTCACTTCTCCAGGACTTCAAACTCTTAGTGCTGATAAACACAATAATATTATAGCGGTCATTAATGCACCTGAATTACCCCCGAAAGAACAAATTGTGCCATTAAACACTGAAATCGCACCACAAAAACAGGTTTTACATAAAACTAATTCAGAAAATCAGAATAAGATTAACGAAAAAGATGAAACCGTTGCGCTTCCAAAGGTAGATGAATTCAAAAAGAAGATACAAAAAGTCAATATTGACTACAAAGAAATAGCTAATGAAAGAAACAACTCCTGGAAGCTTATTTCAACAGTTGCGCCGCCAAAGGCAAATGAAATACCAAAAGATAAGTTTAAAACTGACGTTAATAACCCAGTAATCCCTGACAAAGATATAGTTTTAGATGTATCTAAGGAAAACCAAGGACTGGAGGTAACTACAAAAGATTTAAGTGAAGATATTGCGCTATTCGCTGAGCTATGCAATGAACTTGCTTTCCGCTACTGGAATGCTATAGCAGAAACAATTCCGAATAAAAGGAGTTTCGTTTTATCCCCATTTTCTATTACATCAATGTTAGCTATGATGTTCATGGGAGCAAGAGGTGCAACCTCGGGAGAAATGAATGAAATACTCAAACTCGATGACATGGTCACTTTCAATCCACACTTTACACTAAAGAATATATCAGATTCCATAGAAATGACACCTGTGGCCGGGGTGGCCATCTCCGCATTTATTAGAGAGCTTTACAGTGACCGCAACAGAGGTCAAATTCTTACTTTCTACAAGGAAAGAGCGCAGCATTTCTACAACGGTCACGTTGAAGAAATCAACTTCAAGTTAATTAGTGACATTATAAGAAGAAGGACTAATTTGTTGGTGAAGAGGTACACTTGGGGGAAAATTATTGAGTACATGAAAGCTAACACAATCACTATGCAACCTCCGCTTGCTGCACTTTCGACGAATATTTTCCAGGTAAGATACTTACTTTCATTTAATAAGAAACAAAAATCGAATTACATGGTATATATTGATAACACCTCTGGTTATGATGCTTCTATTAGAAATATTGAAAATCCAGATTATCTTTTCCTCCTGTCTCGACTCCCATAAAAGTTGGCCAGCCTGGGCCAATTAGTGGTAGTTTAAGTTTCAAACGATATCCATTACTAAATGGTTACACAATTTGTAAGTTTGCTCGGTATACAATCAAATATACCTCCAATCAACCTAGATTCGCCTCACGACAATACAGGGTTAAATCGGGGTCGTGTAGCAAGCCATCAAGGCGTGATACAGAATCGAAAGATGAACCTAATGATGTTAATCATAATGTTTTGGTCACCAATATTGATACAATTTAGTCACCCTATTCAATATGGCGTCTTGTCGTTTTCCATACAGCGTATCTCAAAACTACTAGGGTGGCCATAATTTACTTAGTTTAAGATTAATATTACTTCAATTCTGTTTTGTTCAAATACTACAATACGATAAAGGTGATCAATTACAGAGTCAGAAAAAGTGGTTCAGGAGCTTGACCCAGATTTCACCCTGTATTAGCAAACTTAACAGAAACTTGTGTAAACTCTCTTACTATTTTCATATTGTTACACAACTCCCTGGAGATTAGGCGTAATGTCAACCTAATGTCTACTGCATTTCAAATATTAAGAGGAGAGTCGGGCTGTTTGGACTTGATCGACAAGTACCTTATATGTTCCCAGTAACTTCTTACGTGGTATTTGCCACTGCTTCCTAGCGAATGAAGTGCCTCACACGATAGTTAGCACACCAACAGCAGCAGTACTGTCCAATCGTCCGCTCTCGGACACTTCTCAACAATTTCTTATTATTTGCAGCTGACTGCGACTTGTTTGCGGATAAAAATCATAAAGTTTCTAAAGAATTATTACGTTTTGTAAATCTTCATACTTTTAATAAGTAATTTTTGTCATATTCACCACAAACATAATTTTATTATAATAACTTTATTACTACACATTTAGTATTACAGCGCGTTGGCACGTACCCCTATCTGAATAAATAAATAATTTGCATATTCGAGTATTAGATAGACGCAAAGGCCGATGATGATTAGAGTAATAACCTTTTTTAAATCAGCAGCAAATAAATATTCATAAAAGAAAATTTCAATTTCAGACTGACTGCACAGGCTCATCAGTGGAAGGTAGAGATGGTGAAATGTACTTCGTGGTCTCACCCAACGTGCGTCAACGCCGTCTCGTCCCGGTACCGGCCGTCCTCTACAAGAAAGGCTTCCTTGCCGGCTACGACCCAGTCCTCGACGCCACTGCGGCAGCCTTGGGCAACGCCAACTCCATCATCAGCACACTATTCCTCATGCCAGGCCAGCAAGGAAACGTTGTCCATGCAGAAGATCTAGAACTACTCGAAAAACGATTGCTCGACTCCAACCCAAGCACGCCAGCCTGGAATCGCCTTCTCAGAACTTTGTTGCCACGAATTGGATTGGAATTGCAGATCCCCCGTTTCTCCCACAAATCAATCTTTAATGTATCTTCAACTCTTAAAAAGATGGGGTTGAAAGACTTATTTGACGCCGACCATGCTGATTTAGGAGGTCTCAATGGACCGTCTAAAGATCTTTATTTGTCGGACATGCTACAGTCGACGATGTTTGTGACCTGCGGCGAAGGGATCATCGGTGAGCAACATCATATAGAGGAGTATCCTGAGAGCATTGAATTGGCCAGAAGGCGTAGGACATCTAGATGGGCGACAGGTTGGGATGAGCCGAGGGACTACCAGAGAGCGTTCCATGATCCGCACGATGTTGGAGATGCAATGAATCTACCGCTGCATTTACGTCCAAGACAAGCTCGTCTCCCAGCGAGAAATGCTCAACCAGCGAGATTAAAGTTTGACAGGCCATTCCTCTACTTCGTAAGACACAATCCCTCTGGCATGATACTCTACGTCGGCCGGTACAACCCACGGCTTTTGCCTTAAAGTCGTCAAAAAGACTGTTAGCTTAGTTTAATTATTAATTCCTCCAAGGAAAGTGATATGGGAATAGGAGTGTTGGGAGTATGAAAGTTATGAGCATTTACGTGACAGTATTACTTATAAGTGCATTGGTACACAGGTGGCTTGCCAATTAGTACATGCATCTTGTATGGCTCTTCTCCTGATTTCGTAATTCAATGTGTATAAAATAGTAGTAATTGATATCAAGTTAAATGCCCGTATGTTGGTATTAAACTGTCTAGTAAATAGTTTGTCGAGGATCCTCGTCAAAATTAGTTTTCATTTTAGAATAAATAATGATGTTTTAATTATTAAAGCTGATTTCATTTATTGTCAAGCCTTTATCTAAAGACACCAAATATGGGAAAATAATCGATCAGTGGAGCATTTTGCCTTACAAGAGGTGGTGTAGAAAATGTTTTAATGGTTATTGGTAAATGGTAGGTTTAACCACCCCATAAATATTATTTTTTTTACTAGGTAACTATTTCAAACCAATGTATCTGTAAGACTTATTGTAGACAATTGTGTCTTCTTAATACGTTCCATAGACATTTTAGGCATACTGATTACCTTTTAAGCGCCAAGATTCAAAAACTGACTTTTGGCACGTTTAAACGAAGATGGCGGCCAAAGCCATTAAAACATTTTCTACACCACCTTTTCTAAGGAAATGTATAGAGATGATTCCCCGAAGATTGGATTAACAATATTAAACAAATAAAAAATTGTTTCCTTATAAACTATAATTAGTCGGTCAGTCAGATTATCAACAAATAAATATTAGACACGTATTTTTTTCTGAAAAATTCAATAATTTTTTTGTTATCTAACTAGCGGACTAGGGTGTATTACTCTATTCCGAGCATGTTTACAGAGTTCCTTATTGTCGGTAAAACATAATATTTAATGTACATAAATATTATAATATAACACCAGCATTCATTGATAAAACTCATGGCAGAGCTCGTAGAATTTCTTGACTTCTAAGCATTCGGAGGTCTGGATAACGTTCGGACAGTTCTGAAAACAAACGATATTTTCTTCTAAGTATTAACGTCCATCTGCGGAAATTATATTAATGGGATCCTTTCATGTGAAAAATGTAAATGTACGTTCACTGCAAGAGTTGGATAATATTATGCAAGTCACATTCGAGCACACCTACCAGCAGCAGTCGCCGTAGCCGTATCGGCTAGGAAGAGATGATGGTGATGATGATGATTAGAGCTCTGCCTCACCGGTATGCCATGGCAACGTCGCCCCTACATTTCGATGTCGCTAAGCCGTCGCCAGGTTCAAACTTTGACGCTGACACTGTCTCCTGCCTCACTGGGATGCTTTGGTAAGGGTGCCAGTAGTGCCACTCATACCATGTTATGGCACTCACTCGCCCGGCGACAGCTTGGCGACGTCGAAATGTAAGGGCGACGTTGCCGTGGCATCCTGGTGAGGCAGGGCTCTAATCATCATCATCATCATTATCATCATCCTAACTGAGATACCGCTCGAGCGGCAGCGATCAACTGCACAGTAAACAAATAAAAACATATGGGAGTGGCCTGAGAGAACGCAGCTCAAATCCTTTGGAAGCTCGACGCAACGCTGGTCGCGTCGCCGAACGTTCGCCACTGAGGTCGTAAACTTACTCGTCTCTCTTTTCTCTCGCTCATTTACCTCAATTCGCACAAAAGTAATGACTGGTCAAACACGTTGTATAGTAATTGAGTTCGCATCTTTTCTGTAGACATCTCAAAGTAAAGTCAATTTAAGACTAATTTCTCGACGCTCTTAATGCGAGCTAAATGTTTTCAACACTTAAAACTAAAATAAGAGAAATAAAAATAAAAATGTACTCGAGACGTTAACTATCACTAGTTTGTCTAAAGAAGAGAACTTTTAAGTAATAGATTTGATTTAGAAGTATAAGTAGTGAATGCAAAAACACTAGTTACTCACTGATAAGTACAAAAAAATATGAGTAGGTAAGTATCCTACTTTGACATCCGTATCATAAACAGTCATAATAAAGTTGAGGGCGAGCGTCGTAGCAGATCGCCCGTCCGTTGGTACGACAGAATTACATATAGCTGGCACGCAGAGATGTGACTTATTTGAAATACTTGTATTTAAAATGCAAATACAAAATGCAAAATACCTATTTTCTATTTTGTATTTAAATACCTTTTTAACAAAAGCATTTTGTATTTTATTTGAAATACTTTTTGGGACCCATTTTCTATTTTGAAAATACAAAATACTTTTTTTTTGTAATTTAATATAATGTTGGTAGAAAGGGTATGTTTAACAGGTTATAGTTATATTGCTCCTACGTGGGTGATTGGTAGAACAGGACACCGCGTAACCAAGGGAAAAAAAGGCACTCATTCCTGTCGATCTCGTCATTTTATAACTAGTTGTCTGTTTTGAAATGAAGAGTTAAGATAAGTATAGAAATCATCATCTTCTTAGCGTTTGTCCCAGCTGGGCGACCTAATCACATGAATTGGCATAGTTTTCACACAAGCGACTACCATCTGATCTGACCTTCCAACCCAGAGGAGAAACTACGCCTTATTGGGATCAGTTCCGGTTTCCGCGGGATGTTTTCCTTCACCGAAAAGCGACTGATAAATATGAACCGATAATTCATACATAAGTTTCGAAAATCTCAGTGGTACAAGTACAAAGTCGGGATTCGATCCCGAGACCTCCAGATTGAAAGTCGGACGTCTTATCGCCAGGATACCAGCGCTTATAAGCATGAAAAAAAAAACATTTAATTACATGTTTCGAGTGCCGACCCTTAAACATATTTTAACCATTTACCTACAAAACAAATTAGTGGCACACGAAACTCACCTCTAGTTAAAATTTGATTGACATTAAATGTCAATTTTGCATTAATATTATTTATTAAGTATAGAAAGTCAAAAAATCACATGTCAATTATAAAAAGTATTATCTACATAATGTCAAAAATTAAACCTAATTAGAACACAAAAATATTATATACATAATGTCAAAAATTAAACCTAAAAAAACAACATTAAATAAAACTACAACTAAACTTATATTTAAAATTAAACTACGTACAGCACACTTAGCCTAAAATAACCCACCCTGAATCGTACCTGGCTCAAAGGTCCCCATAATGCCTGCTGCATTCCCCCGCTGAACTGCAATGGAGACCTGTTGGACCAAGTACGACCCAGAGCGAGGATCACCACCCCTTTCCCGCAAACGCCGACCTATTTCCCCAAAAAGTCGTCGGGCTTCCACGCCCCGCATTTTGCATTATATTTATTGATTAATGGCTATGCTATGACTATGCCATATGATCACGGGCAGACGGACATGGCGAGATAAGGATTCCGTTTTTTCCATTTTGGCGACAGAATTCTAAAAAGCATTTGTATTTTAAAAAAGTATTTTGAAAATACCTATTTTGTATTTTGCATTTGAAATAGTAAATCATGAAAGTATTTGCATTTTGTATTTAAATACTTTTTCTAAACCATTTTGCACATCTCTGCTGGCACGGGCCTATCCATTTCCATTGCTCTACGTGCAGCTAAGGACAGAACCTCATGGAAGTTCATAATCAAGATCGTAGCAGAAACCTCTCATAACGGACACGAGCACGACCTTCAGCAATGAAGAATAAAGGCTAAGAAGGTCGTAAGCAGTTTCGATCAAGATTCCCCATATTAACTAGTATTATTATCAAATCGACCTAGTTAAAATAGAAATCAATTCATCAAGCATTTTAGCTTAAGATGATAATTATTTAACTCACCACGTTAATATAGTTCCTGAGACAAGCATTAAAATCCTTGAACTCGCACACTTTTATCGGTAAACTCATCCTAAAATTCTGCTTGCATTCTATCTTAGCTTTCAACATAACATCATTAAAATCTGGATTGAGATCCACCCAGGTGTTTAAATGCTCGAAATATTTCGAAATTTCTAGTAATGTTTTATCTTCGTCTGATTTGAGATCGTATTTCGTTAGCATGCAGTCCCAATATCGACACTGGAAAAAAAAATATTAGAATAAAATGTGGAATGAAGACAAAAAGTCACAGGGGGCTGCTTTTTGACAATCGAGCGCTCGAATTCAAAGAATATAATCGCACACAAAAGTTTGTCCCCATTATTTATGCATGAAATAAATAGTATCATGATTTTAAATTACTATTGCGAGCGCTCGAATCTTAAAAATCGTAAATGAGTCGCTTAACTTCAAACTGGTGTAAATCCCTCTGTCAGATTATGCGATTTTGGTATTAACAAAAGGTAGAGGTAGATATTTGCTGAGAGGGTCGAATGAATTTACCTGAGTTTGAAGTTAAGCGACACAAATTATGTTAACCGTTTTTTGTCTTTTGGGACAAGAGATGGTGGAAAATGTCTATGTAAAGTAAAAAGTTGACAGTTCAGTTCAAATCTCACGCCAGCTTTAGTAAGTTTAGTAAATCAAGGTTTCTAGAGACTTTTTACAATAGGCACATGTCCAAACCAACAAACAAACAAAATATTTTTTTTTAAATGCAGCGCCGTCAATGCATATTACATTGCCTTGCGCGTGTATTTGTCGCAGGGAAATGATTAAAACAGAGATTTGAACAAATATCTAAGGGATATGATCAAATTACGCAGGATGTTAAAATGGAGACTCCATATCATCATTTCCCTAGAAAAATTCAGTTATTTCACCAAATCACTGACTCTGTTTAGTGAGAAGACAAAATCGGCCAAAAAACGCGACACGCTTTTTCATTTCACTAGATTTGTTTAGGAATTTGACAAAATCCCTAACCGCTACAGTAAGTTGATGAAACGAACTCAAAAAGTCGACTAGTTTTATCATTTCGCTAAACAAGTTTAGTGAAATGATAAAGGCTCAACTGGAAGATGGTATATGGTAATTTGATTAAATCTCTGAACTGGTTTAGTGAAATGACGAAAGGAAGTACCGAATACAATATTTTACTTTACAGTTAAGCTACTTAAGCGATTTTATCAAATCTCTGACTAGATAAAGTGAAACAGATATTAAATCAGAGATTTTTACAAATCTCTAAGGGATATGATCAAATCACGCAGGATGTTAAGATAGAGAATCCATATCATCATTTCCCTAGAAAAATTTAGTCATTTCACCAAATCACTGACTCTGTTTAGTGGAAAGACATAATTGGAAGGTGCATTATTTGTGAAAATCCAGTGCATGCTCACGGTCACTATAAGATGTTGTTAGATTAGCTAAGAAGGTCCCTTACGTAGGGACTGAATAAATCAACCGACTTGGTATTAGATGGATCTCACAACTTTTTACGGTAGAAGAACTGAGTTGCGAGACTTGTTTTTTTTTACAAGTTTTGTTTTTCATGGCATAAACAACTTTGATACCTACTTTTGACATTTTATGTAACAATTTCACGTAATCTAGTCTATATCTTCAAGTCATATCTTCAATCATTATTTAGTATATGTTCAAAAATTTTGCTGCATTTTCCCTCTCAGCTCTAATATTGCTTTCTTTTTGACAACATTGGCATTTAACAACTAAGCTTTAACCTACTTCTCCAACAGTACTTCCACATGTTGCATGCACTGGATGTTCACAAATACTGCACCGGCCTTCCACTTTTGTCTTTCCACTGAACAGAGTTAGGGATTTGGTGAAATGACTGAATTTTTCTAGGGAAATGATGATATGGATTTTGCATTTTAACATCCTGCGTGATTTGGTCATATCCCTTAGAGATTTGTTAAAATCTCTGATTTAATATCTGTTTCACTTTGTCTAGTCAGAGATTTGATAAAATCGCTTAACTGTAAAGTAAAATATTGTATTCGGTACTTCCTTTCGTCATTTCACTAAACCAGTTCAGAGATTTAATCAAATCACCATATACCATCTTCCAGTTGAGACTTTATCATTTCACTAAACTTGTTTAGCGAAATGATAAAACTTGTCGACTTTTTGAGTTCGTTTCATCAACTTACTGTAGCGGTTAGGGATTTTGTCAAATTCCTAAACAAATCTAGTGAAATGAAAAAGCGTGTCGCGTTTTTTGGCCGATTTTGTCTTCCCACTAAACAGAGTCAGTGACTTGGTGAAATTACTGAATTTTTCTAGGGAAATGATGATATGGAGTTCCGTTTTAACATCCTGCGTAATTTTATCATATCCCTTAGAGATTTGTTCAAATCTCTGTTTTAATCATTTCCCTGCGACATATTCACCAAACAGGACCTGAGTAGCGAGCGTCATCTATGATTTGCGTAACCAGTTGCAAATCCCATATGAAACCTCCACCTTACAGAAAACCACAGCCAAATAGCACTAGACCCTACTCATAGTATTGTGTTCCTGCTGGTGAGTAAGGTTGCCAAAGAGCTCAAAGAGGACCCAGTGTGTTGACGATGAGGGACCTTCTTGTTCCTTTAGCCATCGATACAGTGAATCCTCCTTTTTGTAAAGGGTCAGCAACTCGCATGTGACTCCTTTGGCGTTGCAGGCGCCCATAGGTTACCATCAGGCGGGTCGTATGCTTGTTTGCCACCGTCGTGGTATAAAAAAAAATAACCGGACGTGGGAAGCGCCACCTGCGATTACTCGACGCCGGGCTTTCCTATTGGCACTAATGTCACTAATGCCGTTACACTCTAATGTGAGAGCCAAAAACAAAGATAAAGTAAAACAAACAATTCCAAAAGAAGTTCTCTAAACCTGGGGCCTATTGCATAGCAACGTTGGTATTGCTCGTGACTTGTATTATTTTTAATATTATTAGAAATGTCATTCAATGGGCCCCTGGGCATAAAAATTAAAACCACGCTAACAATGCCATCTATATCAATTATGAGAAACTTTAATTTACTTGTCTCTGCTTAACTTGCAAAAAGTCATAATTATAAAAGAGTCTCCTCTAACTTTAGCACTATTTTTATGTCGCTAGGTACCAATTTTGTGTTCTAGTCTACAACAGTTAACTCTTTTCTAAACTCTGCATGTACCTAAGTCTTCGTTTTACTTTAGTTCACATAAACACCGGCAGGCTTTCAACTATCCTTCAAAGCAGCGTGATTCTAAGCAAAACACAGAGATGGCGCTACTTGACCAAATCGCAAGTTTCCAAAAATTTTGTAGACTACCATTTATTTAATTACAACACGGTAAATACACGCACCTTGAAAAGTAAATATTAAGAAAGTAAAATATCGACCTGGCAAAGTTGCAAAGTAAGATAGCCAATGACATAAGGAGTAATACTGTGTATCTTTAATTAACCTATATTTTTAGGAGTAATTAAAATGTTAACCAATTACTTGATTTTAGTGCTTTTCATTGTGTTTTTAGTTCATATTTGAAAATATAAATAATTTATAACTTACTCCATGTTCAGATAACCTTTGGAGGCCAGTAATATTGCTACGGTTCTCAAAATTAACCTGGAACACGGCACCACAGGTCTTAGCCACGTCTCTGTTAAAGAATGGAGGCAATATGCAGCATTGGCGATACTGTCAAGAAAAAAATACATGTAGTATTATCACGTACTTCATTAATAAGATTATCAGGTACCATATAATTATAATGAAATGTGTACCATCGGGTTCAAAATTGCATGGTCAATTTATCAATGAATTCATTCATAAATTGGCCATGCAATTCTGAACCCGATAATACATAGTTACCATGTAAGGTTGTATATTGCAATGTTCTGTCCATTCTGGGCCATCTATTGGCTCTAATTGCCCGTACACCTGAAAAGGGTCAATATTAAAACGCATAAATATAATTGTCCAAATTGAAGAAAATAAAATAATTTTACGCATAATTATTAAAACACATAATGTTAATACGCATAACTAAAGACGCATAATATTAATTGGCATAACAATTGGTTCGCATATTTTTAAAAAGCATAACGTTTATTTACATAAAAGAAATCTTAAAAATTTTGAAAATAAACCTTAAAAGTGCTGAAAATGTAATTTAACTACCTGTATAATAAAATACTGTAAATAATAAAAAAACTTATGTTTAAAAAAGTTGCACAAAAAGTGGCTTTTTAGTAGTGGTAGCGGTAGCTTTTTACTTTTCCAGCATTTCAGTTGCAATTATTTGGGCATTTTTTATATTATTTTCCCGTGTACATGTAATCTTTATAAATGCTAAGGCACAAATTCATCTAAGTTTTCTACCAGTATGTTGCCAATTTTTATAATCGAAAGAAAAATGGGAAAATTCACCGCGTCGAGCAAGTTTCGAACTTGCGACCTTACGGAACACCGGTCAGATCGCTCTGACCAACTGAGCCTTCGACGCTTACTCAGCCTCGAAGAATATTTCCGTCAGTTCCTTCAGTTCAGTTCTTTCGATTATTATAATTTAAATTTCGCTTGTAGACGTTTCTGCTTAAGTACAAAAATTAATTACAATATGTGCTCGTCGTGCTATTGGACTGTTTTAACAGAAAATTCTTTTTGTCAAATTTGATCATCATCGCTACACCTTGCACAGTCTTCGGCATCCTCTTTACATTATTTATCCACCCAATATAAGAAAAAGAACTGGCAACTAAATGTAAAATACTTAAAGAAAGATCAGCAAGACAAAGATAATATTATATTAGATGTCAACTAGAAAGAACATATTTTCTTCACAAAATTCAAGAGAAAGAGTTAATTATGCTATCAATCCCGATTGCTTAGTTAAATAATAACAACTGTACATATTATTAATCACAGTAACTCAGTGGTCCTTGATTGTCTCCCATCTCGTGTGAAATTTGGTCAACAAATTCCTATTATTTGGTTCAGGTACAATTTGGGAATACAATTTTATACACAGATTCAATGGCTATCATAGATTTTTCTGAACTTCTGTAGAACTTACTTTTGTTCTGATCACTACCATCAGAAGTATTATTTTTACACTTTCCATTGATAAGATAAACAAATAAAAATTGGCAATAGTTTAGTCGGAACACTTCACTGACTAAATTCAGAATGGCACACGAAGAAACAAACAACGCTAGTATGTTATGGCAATGAAGACATTGTTTAATAAACATTGGTAGTGAAAGGAAAACTAGAATCATATTCCGTAATCTGGTAAAAGTAGTGTTGTGTTCCTGCCGGTTAGTAAAGTTGCTAGAGAGCTCAAAGACTCATAGACGGAGAGCTGGCCACGTCAGATATAACACAATAATTTATCATTTGTCGTGTTAACTGGATACAGGCAAAATCAGTTGTACAACTGCCTGCCTGCTTATAAATAAATAAATAAATAAAAATGTCAAAACCTAAAACAAAGTCAATAATGAAAGGAACGAAAGCCCTCTAGTTAGTTTGTCATGCTTATTTCTAGATCCAGACATCAGCTGTAATGTGATGGAGGTAAAAAAATGCATACACACAAGTAAGGGTACGTGCTGAGCAAGGGTTACGGCAAATTCAAAAATGGTTGCAAAATAATATACTTACGTTAAACACAACAAAAACAAACTATGTCTGCTTTAGTATTTGTAACAACACATAACCTAATAGTGATCATTTTAGTATTAAAATACATACCTGCGATGATACATCGAACCTGCAACTGCCCGACCATCCAAAAAGTTGCACAAAAAAAAAATTTAGGTGTCTTCATGGATCAGCGGCTCTCCTGGTATCCGCACCTTGAATATGTCTCCTCACGAATCGGAAAGTTAATCTGGATCTTCAAAACTTTAAGGCATGTGGTACCAAGGGGAATGGCTTCATCTAGAAACTCTGCCAAAGACCTACTAAATGAAATACATACCTATCTGGGGTGGTGGCGCTAAAACGCGTTTCTTGCAACTAGAACGTGCGCAACGCAGCCTGCTGAAAGTCATGCATTTTAAGAGTATAAGATTTCCCACTGAAAGACTATACAGTATGACAAATCTTCTTTCAATACGAAGATTGTTAATTCTGCACATGGTTTTAAAAAAACATAAGACATTACCATATTACGACAATTGTACACATAGAAGACGAAAAAAGAAACCTGCTACTGTACCTCAAAATAAATCAAAATTTGCAAAACGGCACTACGAAGTACTTTCTGCGAATTTATACAACTTTATAAATAAACAACTAAATATATACAGTAAACAGTTTTATGAGTGCAAAAATATTATACCGACTTGGCTTAAAACGAAATCGTATGAGGAAACTGAGGAATTACTTACCCGATTTATCTATCCAACATGAAATACACAAAGCATTCTTATTCATGCACACACACACACACACATGCACACACACACACGCACACACACACACACACACACACACACACACACACACACACACACACACACGCACGCGCACACACACACACACACACACACACACACACACACACACACACACACACACACAACAAACGGGATTATTACAATTTGTTTTATTTTAATTTATACCTACCTTTACTTGTCTTACTCTGTACTCTGTCTTTTGTATAACTTTTTTCTTACCATTTATAAGATAAAATGTAATACTATATGTACCTAACATAAATGTAACACAATTTTGTAAGAAATTATTTAGTTAAAGAAGAGCGGTACCTCCTGGCAAAGGCTATATTAAAGCTTAAAAGGAGGTACCAATCACTAAGTTTGTGATGATTATTGTGAAAGTAAATAAACATTTTTAATTTAAAACATTTTTAATTTTTTTAAAATAATAATTAAAAATACAACTTCAGGAATACAAATCCTAGAGTTCTGGGTTTAATGCAAAATTAAGAAAAATAATAAATAATTAGATTATATCATTGCCAAAAGTTTCTGCTGGGGAAAAGTAGTGAAAAACGACATATAATGTAATTTGTAGTTTGTCGCCTACTGTTGTTGTTTCCGCAGTAATACACAACGTTTTTAGTTCAAATGTTAAAATATAGGCTCCGTTCTCTGTAAATGAGTCAACTTCGGCAGTTTTTACCTATTTTGGTATTACTTTCTTCCAACTTAAAAATGTCGCTAGTCTGTCACTCTGACCTCCACCTATTAAGCTAGGTGCAAAGTTGCCAGATGCCCGGATCTAGCAATAAAATATAGCAATCTAACTAGACGGGTTTTGTTGCTCTCATTATTGTGTCAGCTCTTAGTCTATCAGTGTATTGACGACGTGGGACCGTCTTGTCCCTTTAGCCGTAAATAGTGTGAATCCTCCTTTATAACTGTTGCATCCCAATATATCTATGACATTATTATTTTTGTAGTAAAGAATATACATATATTTAAAAAAAATCTGACATTAACAGCATAACACTAGAAATAAAAAAAACCGGCCAAGAGCGTGCCGGGCCACGCTCAGTGTCCCTACACTTCCGTAGTTTTCCGTCCGTCACAGTAAGTGTCCCCCTTGGAAGAATAATAAGTATATGTCGATGGTGTCCCCACTTAAGAGTTAAAATAACACCGCCATGAGAGTTCTACGTACAGCGACATCTATCGGCAAATTAAGTAAACTATTAAGCACGGGAGCTTAAAGTATGGAAGATGATTTTTATGGGATAATTCTTTATTGCGTGAACCGATTATCACCGTTTTTACTTTATTTGAAAGCACGTCATTTCATTGTGATTTTGTAGAAATTACAGGTACAATAAACACCTGCTTATACGGTTAAATTACAAACTTAGTTCAGAAATTATTTTGTAATTTTTTTTTCAAAAACGATTCAACCTATCAAGTTCAAAATAATTTTCCTAAAAAGTTTTTATAAAGTTCTACTTTTGAGATTTTTTTCATATTTTTAAAACTTATGGTTCTAAAGTTAGAAAGGGGGGGGGACACATTTTTTTTTATTTCTGGAGCGATTATTTCCGAAAATATTTACATTATCGAAAAATGATTTTAGTAAACCCCTATTCATTTTTAAATACCTATCCAACAATATATCACACGTTAGGGTTGAAATGAAAAAAAAATCACTCCCCACTTTACGTATAGGGGAGGTACCCTAATAAAACATTTTTTTCCACATTTTATTTTACCACTTTGTCAACGTGATTGATATACATATTAGCACCAAATTTCAGCTTTCTAGTGCTAACGGTCACTGAGATTATCCGCGGACGGACGGACGGACGGACGGACGGGCAGACATGGCGAAACTATAAGGGTTCCTTAGGGCTCGCGGTCGATTCCGGGTTTCGGGTACCCGTTTCCAAGATCCGTTTCTGATTAACACGAACACGGTTTTCTGGCCCGTTTCCCACGTGTAATAAAGACACGTGTAATTAAGATCCGTTTCCACGAGTAAACGGGTAGCCGAAGCAACGTTCCTTAAATACACGCGGATCTCGAAACGTCCTTGACGAGTGGCAGAGATACGAGTCGAGACGTTTAAGAGCTACTAATGAATACATGTGGTAGCTAGGGAATTTTTGTCATGTTGAATCTTATTGCGAGTCCATAGAGTTGAAATTTAGTTAACGGTTAATTTGAACGAACCTTTTTTCCACGCAGGTAGAAGCACGGGTTTGTTTTCAATAGATAAAGGATGAACTACCTATATTAAAATAACAATTCTGCCGTTTTAGCAATATAAATATTACTTCGTTATACTCAATACTTATTTCATTGAATTAATAGGTAGTGTCTCCGTTCTTTAAAATATAGGTTCAGGTAATTATTATTTTTATACCACGACGGTGGCAAACAAGCATACGGCCCGCCTGATGGTAAGCAGCTACCGTAGCCTATGGATGCCTGCAACTAATGAGGTGTCACATGCGCGTTGCCGACCCTTTACAAAAAGGAGGATTTACTGTGTTGACGGCTAAAGGAACAAGATGGTCCCTCGTCGTCAACACACTGGATCCTCTTTGAGCTCTTTGTATTAGTTGTTTATTGATAAAAAAACACTATATTTGATTAAAATTAGATAGTGGTCTACGGCGGTGGTTAGGACGGTTCGGTTAGGTATTCAAATCCGGGCAAGAAAAATAATTTGAAACTTACAATGCACAGCAGCTGTAGTATATTATTTGGACATTTTATCCCCGATTTATTTACCCTAGTACAACGAACGGTTCTCTAAATTGACGCTGAAAATTGTGTTGCCGATTATCAGTTCCCAATAAACTTTTCGCGTTATTCCACATCGCGGAATGATCATGTGCCAACTTATCAAAAGATTTTGTTTTATTTCTCTCAGTTACCAACTGTACGTTTGGCCTGTTTTTATAAAGTCACTTTTCTAAATGCCGCCTTTCGAGTATAGAATGGTTTAGTTTGCGTAATATTCAGGGTGTTCATCCTCACACCCTGGAGCCCAAAGGGTCGCGCACAGTACGGTTCAAGAGGAATTTCCTCCCACGAACGCTGCGGCTGTGGAATGAACTCCCTGCCGAGGTTTTCCCAGCGGGCTACAGTATGAGGTTCTTCAAAAAAGGAGTGAATAGGTACCTAAAGGGTAGGCAACGCGCATGTGAATCCTCTGGGGTTGCAGGCGTCCATAGGCTACGGTAATTGCTTACCATCAGGTGGGCCGTATGCTTGTTTGCCACCGTCTTAGTATAAAATAAAAAAAAAAATATATATATTAATTTCGTAAGGATGCCATTTTCACTGTGGGCATATTATATACAGGTAGTTATTATTATTTTAATACAGTTTATTCATTAGACATATTGCTTAGGATATTTTTTATATTAAACAGTCGATTCTGGCACTCGCCGGCTGTTACGGCGGCACGCTCGCTTCGCTCACTGCACTGTTTGCTCACGGTAGATCTAATACGCTCCTCTTCGCTTCGCTCGTCGTCGCACCTAAAACTGGAGTCCGTCACATATGTTGTTAATATACTTACTAACGAAACGTTATTCTTTTAATAGTTGCTTGGCCTAGTAATAGATTTGACAAATGATAAGTATCCCAAAAGTTTTGAGTCATTATAATAATCAGCTTTAAAACAATTCTACCAAATGAAACGTTATCATATAAAATTTTGCTAATAGTTAGTTGTTAAAGTGAATCATCAGTGAAATGTTGGTGAAAAAAAGTTCGGCGAAAAGGCAGAACACTACAACGAACGTGTCCTATTATAAATTGATTACTACCATTTACTAATAAATTGTGTTGAATACAATGAATTGATTTACGGTGTCATTAAAGGTACAACTTACTATTTTAAACTTATGAGCATCAGAAGTAACAGAACGGTCCTTTTTAACATTTGTTGCCATTTCGAATCATTTTATATCTAAAAACAGGTAATTTATTATTTTGGACACTAAATTATGTCACTATATACATTATAAATAATGTACTCATAACATGATTGTACATTATTACTAAATACACTCAACATTATGTTTATTTATATTAGTAGTCAATAAATTGGTATTAATGCTACTTACCAGTTAAATTGGTTTTTTTTTACACTTTTTTTATATTCTTCTGGGTAGCTATAACATGCAATCATAACAATTTTATAACAACAAAAACCAACAAAACAAAAAAAACTATTAACAAAACAACTAACACTATTTTAAAATGGTAAGATTAACTCGGGAAGACTGTAGTATCCAACTGACCGACTAAGTGGAAAACTGTATCCATACTAAAACTCAATAGGATATTCTATATCTTAGGCATGTTTTTTTTAAATTATATCGAAAGTTCCTTCTACCTATAAGTATCACAGTGAAATTAGGCCGCGTGGCGTCAAAACAAAAGGAAACATTACTATGCTATAGATTAAGTAAATCCTCTTAAAATCGTGCCGCTTAAGGTCTTGTGTTTATACAGATGTGTTGACTTTATTACAACCACATAGAGCTTAAAATAGGTGGCCATTATGATTTGGAAATCTACACGTTTGCACCAAAGGGTGTCGTAAAATCTGCATTCTATTTTATTACCTGAACGCTAATCTCAAAGTGACCCAAGTCAACTAGCAGTTTACCTGTTTTAGGATCTAAGCTTAATTGAATTAGTTATATTATCGCGGGATAACCAAAGTAGCATAAGTAATATTGGTTCTTTGTTAAAAACACCTGTGCATGGTACTTTGATAAGGCCTCTTAAATTGGTGGTTAGTTATTTGCCGCTGCCGCGTATCTCATGGTAGTGAATACCAAGGACGAGATAAAACTAACAGTTCAAATGATGATGATGATGATTTTATAAACTCTTAATATACTATAATAATTAATACCTAAGATATTTGTACAAGTTTCTAGTTTCATTGCTGTGGAGTCCACAACAATGAAACTAGAAACTTTTACAACATTGTATACAAGGTGATTCACGAGACGTGAGCAGAAACAACCCTACACAATTAATTAGTACACGCTAATGAATCAGCCGCCATCGCCATCATGTTTAAGTGAAACAATAACGCCTTTCAATTTTTTTCACCTTTTTGTTACTTATAAATTTTATTATCTGTAATCATAGTCACCTTACACAAACAAACCAATAAAGATAAAACCACTTTAAGAATGATGACAGAACACTTTGATTATGAAAAAAAATATTCATAATTATTTTACGTTTTTTAAAGTGGGGCATTCCACTCATACAATAGTATGTTATTCAATCAAATACAAACACTGAAAACATTGAAAAAATAATCAACCCAGCAGGATTTGAACCTCGCATCCATACGCCTTACCGGGGCTCGATCGCTTTACCAATTAAGCTATGGGTTCAGTTACTGAGTTGACGAAATTCTCAATGCCTTCAATCATCTTTTTGCATTTATTTTTACATCGACTTTATAGCAGCCGTAAGCGACATCTAGGTGCTAACTACTAGAGTTAGATACCCTTCCCGCCGACCCTTTTACAAGTGTCACAACGGAAATAATAGATGGCTCTGCTATCAACTCATAATTATTTTACATGTTTTTTAAAGTGGGGCATTCCACTCATACAATAGTATGTTATTCAATCAAATACAAACACTGAAAACATTGAAAAAATAATCAACCCAGCAGGATTTGAACCTCGCATCGATACGCCTTACCGGGGCTCGATCGCTTTACCAATTAAGCTATGGGTTCAGTTACTGAGTTGACGAAATTCTCAATGCCTTCAATCATCTTTTTGCATTTATTTTTACATCGACTTTATAGCAGCCGTAAGCGACATCTAGGTGCTAACTACTAGAGTTAGATACCCTTCCCGCCGACCCTTTTACAAGTGTCACAACCTAGATGTCGCTTACGGCTGCTATAAAGTCGATGTAAAAATAAATGCAAAAAGATGATTGAAGGCATTGAGAATTTCGTCAACTCAGTAACTGAACCCATAGCTTAATTGGTAAAGCGATCGAGCCCCGGTAAGGCGTATCGATGCGAGGTTCAAATCCTGCTGGGTTGATTATTTTTTCAATGTTTTCAGTGTTTGTATTTGATTGAATAAAAAAAATATTGTTAAATTAAGCGAGATACGGCGTTTTCAAAGTAACCAGACATCAATTTTACACCATAGAAATCTAAAGTATAAGGAGAAATGGCATGACAGCTAAAACACTGTCCCTAAATCCTGATCAACTTGATCAGAAAACTCGATCACAATGTCAGTAACATGACAACCGGTGCAGTATAAATTTAATACAAACATAAAATCACTGTTTTCGCCTTTGTTACTTGTATAAATCGCAGTACAACTATTAATTCTGTGGTGTCAATTATCAAATATGAAGCTAATATTGATATGTTTTTGCCAGAAAAATAATTTAAAATAATTTAAAAAAACGTTTTCCTATGCAAGCTGTCAAAATGGCATCCATTGCTTGATTTGTGTGCTTATTTCTTTATTTCTTAGATGTTTACCAAGCTGACGCTCAATGGACAGCGAACTTGTGATATTTGACATTAAATAACAAAATTGAAATAATACGTCAAAATAAACACTAGTGCCGCGGATCAGTCGATATTCTTAATTTTATCTTATCGATATTTTTACGAAGACGTGCATGCAATAAGTATTCGAATAAGTAGTAGGTATATTGTTAATTTATAACTATCGATTGATTGACGTACTTAAATATTAAACGTTAGTTTGATCGTATTTTTTTCATATTTGGGGTCGTCCAGAAATCATGTGATCATATTTGGCCGATTTTTGTACCCTTACACGCTAAGCAAGTCTAATGTCGTTTCTACTGTTTTGCGTTTATGTTCAAGATGCTATCTCAGAAAAACAGGCATCGTAAAAATCTGCTTATGACTTAATGTCAAAAACCGGCCAAGAGCGTGTCGGGCCACGCTCAGTGTAGGGTTCCGTAGTTTTCCGTCCGTCACAGTAAGTGTCCCCACTTAAGAGTTAATAACACCGCCATGTAGGATATGATATGAGAGTTCCACGTACAGCGACACCTATCGGCAAATTAAGTAAACTATTGCGCGCGAGCTTAAAGTATGGAAGATGATTTTTATGGAATAATTCTTTATTGCGTGAACCGATTTTCACCGTTTTGACTTTATTTGAAAGCACGTTATTTCATTGTAATTTTGTAGAAATTACAGGTACAATAAACACCTGCTTATACGTTTAAATTACAAACTTAGTTCAGAAATTATTTTGTAATTTTTTTTCAAAAACTATTCATCCTATCAAGTTCAAAATAATTTTCCTAGAAAGTTTTTATAAAGTTTTACTTTTGAGATTTTTTTCATATTTTTAAAACTTATGGTTCAAAAGTTAGAGGGGGGGGGACGCATATTTTTTTTACTTCTGGAGCGATTATTTCCGAAAATATTTACATTATCGAAAAATGATTTTAGTAAACCCCTATTCATTTTTAAATACCTATCCAACAATATATCACACGTTAGGGTTGAAATGAAAAAAAAAATCACTCCCCACTTTACGTATAGGCGAGGTACCCTAATAAAAAAAAAAATTCCACTTTTTATTTTACCACTTTGTCGGCGTGATTGATATACATATTAGTACCAAATTTCAGCTTTCTAGTGCTAACGGTCACTGAGATTATCCGCGGACGGACGGACGGACGGACGGGCAGACATGGCGAAACTATAAGGGTTCCTAGTTGACTACGGAACCCTACTAGAGCGGATTATTTGATCTGATTAAATTGTTGAGTAAAACTGTTGCTTTTGGCTTTCCCGCTTTGAAAAAAATTTACACGTGATATCTTCTCTGACCCCCCCCCCCCCCCCCCCCATCGTGATCATTCGGGATATTTTCTTACAAGCGACTTCATTGTAACAATATTTTATATACCCTGTATATACATTTTTTTTAAATGAACTCGCTTCTCAAAGCACTAGACTTTATTCTAAAACACTGTAAAAATGTTATAAGAAAGTAAAACGTATATTTTATAATGATCAAAACTATGTGTAGGAAGGTATTCATTTTGTCTAGAATACCGATGAATACCTCAATATATAATCATATCTACTTAAGTATATTGTGAAGCTGGCTAAAGCTAAATAAGTAATTAAAATATCCTACGATACTCGTAGCATACAACCTCATCTGTAGTCAACTGTAGAGCATTCAATAGTAACCCTTATTTGCATCGGTTCTAACTGCTTCGGACCCGTTCGAGACGGTATTAAGTACCCGTGTACCCGTAGGAACGTTTCTCGAAACGTTGCCATGGAAACGTTTCCTGGAGACGTTTCCGAATCCCGGCGGGTTCGTGTAAACCGGCTCCTTAGCACCGTCGGTCTTAAGTACACGGGTATTCGTCTCCGCGTGTAACACGTGTAGCGGGAGCTCTCTAGTTGACTACGGAACCCTAACAAGCTTGCTATCAGAAGTAGTCGTATCCGCAAAGCATGTAAGTAATTTTTTTGTCAAGGTTAGGCATTTATAACAAGTTACCCGTCGATGCTTTAAATTTACCATTTCCCGCTCTTAAGAAATATTTGAAAAAAACTTTAATGTTAAAAGGGTTATTTACAGGGTCGAGGACTATATGACGGACAAAGATGCATGGCCCTAACCAGAAACTACTACAAAATCATCTAACATTTAGAGGACACAGTTCAGATAGGAAAGCATATCATACGTTTTGTGAAGCAATCAGATTTGGATTTTATTATTATTCTTTTATTTTATTTTAATTAAACAATAGGTACATTGTCTGTCTCTCAAGCTGTTTTGATATGTCTTCTTATAGAACTACGCATTATTGAGTATCTTTACGATCTAATGTATTACTGTTTTGAAAAAATAAGTCCCGCCGCGTTTCTTGCCGGTCATAATACTTCTCGGGTCAGAGGTGTAGGATTACAACCGGTGGTAGTTTTTTTTTCTCTGACGTTCATAAGTGCATTATAATGTGCCTAAATTGAAGAATAATTATCTTTTATTAAAGAGTCAGCAAGGCGCATGTGACAACTCTGAAATGGCAGGTGTCATTAGGCAACGGTAGCTGCTTATACAGGATGTTTTTTCAGTGAGACGAGTGAAAATGACACTTCCGCACGTGTGTCGAACAACGTTTTTTAATACAATTGCGAAAAAACTACAATGAAATAAAATTACATTTATATTCTGTCAGTGTACGAAAGACAGTTCATTCAATCGCGCGTTGTGCAAGTAATACTATTGGGTCTCGCATTCTCCTTTATGCCCAATCGCGCGTAGTTCAGGTGGGTCATTTATAAGCGGGTCTTGCATAATACTCATTTATTTAAAATTCTGATCTGCAAATCGTGCGTAAAATCAAAATTTACGCACGATTTGCAGATCAGATTACTTTTTAGCACTAGTACATAAAATCAAACTTTATGCACGATTTGCAGCTACATAAACTAAACTTTTTGAGCAATTGTATTAAAACAAAATTTTCAGGTTTCGGAGTTGGTCCCATAGGTAGTAAAAGTTGTTTGGTATGGCCTACGAAATCACTTCGCACAATATGGCTAGTTATTGAAAAGTCGAGCAAAAAATCGACTTAAATTACTTGAGTAACCCGTTATAAATATTTTTAATATGTTCTCACGAGTCTCACGAAAGTTTTAGATTTTTATCTTTTTATTTGTTTTTGTTTTTGTGTGTTACTAACCAAATGGAATCTATATTCTGAAATAAACATTATTGTATTGTATTGTATTATACCTATATTATACCATCAGAGGTTTTTTCCTTAATCTGAATAAAACTCCCTGTAGAATATTAATCTTAGGTTGTACATACATTTGAAAGCATCCTATCAATGCAATTTGAGACAACCCAAGCGCAATTCCTGATTCTTCGTATTACATTCTCTTCATTAGTCAAGCCAAGCAATTTAATTTGATATCCAGGCAAAGAAAATATGAAGCATTTTTTCATCAATGTCGTATACATATCTACCAGTACATACTTACGTAAATGTAACAGCTTGGAATACGTAAACAGTATTATTACATTTTAGGGTCTCGTTATTCAAAATTTTACGTAAATATACTGACTTGTTACAGAAATAATGCAATTACCAATACATATGGTCGGAATGTAGGTGCCTGTCGCCTGTCACAGGCTACCTAAACTATAGGTATAGTCTCAGAAGCAGAAATAGCTTAGCAGCGGAAGCCGGCGCGGATACAGAGTTGGGGGGAACAGGGGGGGGACAGGGGGCATTTCACAGCCCCCCCTCTTGACACGTAAGCCGTAAGCCTCGTATGCTACGGGGGCCATAGGGGAGGACCGCAAGGGTTTTGTGAAGGAAATTCTTCTTCTTCTTCAACCCTTTTTCACCCACTGTTGAGTATAGGTCTCCTCATAAGCCCGCCATTTTAGGAGGGAAGGAAATTGCCCTCCCCTGAATGATCTGGATCTGCGCCTGAGCAGAAGAGTTCAAAAATATTTCTTCACGACTTTAAGACAATAAGATGAATGTCGATTTGGGCACCTCTCCCGCTACTTCTGGTACGGTCACATGCTATAATATCTCCCTCATCAAAGGCCGCAAAAATATCTGCCACGATCTTATTTGTAGGGCTAGAGCATGTCACATTTATTAAAACCTGGATTACCGGCCAAGTATTTAGTTATAGGCAGCCGAGCATAGCAAGTGTACAGTCACGAACCCGAATTGTTGAGCCACTTCACTTGTCATTGTTCGTAATTTAGCCGTGTTATGAATGACCGATGTTACCGACTTAGCTGTCAACTCTCAGTTACATCGGTCATTTATTACACGGTTAAATTACGAACAATGACAAGTGGCTCATCAATCCGGGTTCGTGACTGTACATCTTTACAGCATCAGCGCCTCAAACAATCAATATAGTTACAATACCTTTTTGCTGCTTCGTTGCTTTTGCGCTCACCTCCTCAGGCTCGACTCGGGCCTAACACCTCTTTTACCTCGAACTCAAGTAGGTTTCATTACTCAGTCACTCCAGTCGCCTTCTTAAGGCCAGTTTGATGTCACTAGAACGCTTCAATATTATTACGGAAGTTATGTAAGTATGAGTGTTATTATGTACCTTACTTGTCAGAATAACAATATGTTTTGATGTCATTTTGATGACAAAATGATATCACATTGATAACATAACCCGTTATAAATCAAGATTTTAAAATACGAATACCACTCCATGTTGTATGTAAATTCTCATAGGAATAAACCTAGGGTTTTCCTAATTTATGATGATTTATTTCGAAAGTCGCTTACTTGTCAGGTAGAAGTTTAATAATGAAAACCTTGAAAACTAAAACACCCTTGGTTCTTGTTGAAATTGCATCAGGTACAGTGAAAAGAGTATCTATGATGTCGAGGTAGGGTAACCGAGGCAAATCGGATCGCAGAGCGAACGGATCCAGAATTTCTTTACCGCGAAAAAATTTTTGTTCTGAATTTTTCATTTTTAGAATATCATACCAATTATGTCCTTAAACGGACCACCGGCATTTTTGTCGTATAACTGCTTCTGTTGCTAACTGTGTCTACTTCAAACTCATCTAGCAGGACTTTTACTTTAAATACGAGTATCAATTGAAAGTCTACTACAAAAATCCTTGATTTTACATGATTTAGCCTGCATTTATACTGAGGTGGAGAGAAGCGGAACCAATATATAACATAATATAATTACTGTTACATACAACTAATTAGTATTACACACATCAAAATAAAGAAATACATAAAATACCAGTTACAAACAGTAAAAGCAGAGGTAAAACAATTGGCTCTCATCGCTAAAAAGCGATCTCTTCCAGACAACCTTTGGGAAGCGGCAACCATTGAAAATAATCAGAAATACGTAGGTGTTGCAAATGCAAATCAACTTAACAATAATATATCGTCCTCGTACAGCGGAAAGGCAGCTTAAACCATAATTTTTGAACCATCCGTAGAAATTTCAAGTAAATAAAACCATCATCAATTATAATAAATTTATCGACCGACTTCAAGATTTCGAAGAAGGAGGTTATCAATTCGTCGGGATCTTTGTTTTTGCTACTTTTTAGGGTTCCGTACCTCGAAAGGAAAAAACGGAACCCTTATAGGATCACTTTGTTGTCCGTCCGTCCGTCCATTCGTTCGCCCGTCCGTCTGTCAAGACCCTTTTTCTCAGGAACGCGTGGAGGTATCAAGCTGAAATTTATATCAAATACTCAGGTCTACTGTCCCTTGGAGCTGTGAAAAAAGCTTTTAAGCCAAAACGCGACCAAAAGATACATCCGTTTATGCCGCGAATTTCCGCATATTTTCGAAACTAGCAAAGGAATCAAAACCTACAGGGTACTTCCCGTGAACTCAGGATCTTGAAATTTGGTACAAAGCAACGTCTTATAGCACAGATAAAGGAAAAATTGCGAAAACCGTAAATTTTTAGTTACATCATATAATAAAACTACAAACCTTCCGTACAAACCTACAGGTTTGTACGGAACCCTCGGTGAGCGAGTCCGACTCGCACTTGGCCGGTTTTTTTATGTATGTTCACCGATTATTCGATTCGGCTGGACCGATTTGGAAAAATATTTTTTTGTTTGAAAGAATTTCAAAGTTGGTCTCATTTTAACCAGGTCAGGATCTAGTGATGGGATCCTGGAGAAATCGAGGGAACTCTTCAAGTATTATAGGCACATCTATAGTGATTTGAGTATTCTTTACAGCAGCTCGAGCATTTGCTTTTGGAAAGGTGGAGGCTAAGTGAAGTCGGTTTTTTTTTAATTATTTACAGAACAAACAGTGTACAAATACAAATCCGATGCGATCGAATAGGTATCTCAACGGCAGTGAGAAATATGCACCAGTTCTCTAAGAATCTACAGATCGATTGTACGGCTGCCGTGCGACGGTTTGAAAAGTACTTGTTACTGGGGTAAATAATAAGATGAAAGTCGGTTGAACACTGAACATTTATTGTTGGAAGTAGGTACAGAGTTTTTATACTAGCGTTATAACGTAACGCTACCTTGCTTGCTTACTATCTTAACAATGTACCTAATATGTAGATGAAATAATAAAAGTAAATAAAATTGCATTATCTATTTAGGAAAATCCCACATGACGTTGTGTGGTACAATACACTACCTTAAGGGAAAACAGTGGTTTTTATAGTAGACTAGCTTTTGCCCGCGGCTTCGCTCGCGTTAAATTCTCCATACAAACTTCCACCCCCCATTTTAGGGAAGTGGGGGGTTAGAAAGAGACAAAAAGTAGCCTCTGTCACTCTCCATCCCTTCAACTATCTCCACTTAAAAAATCACGTCAATTCGTCGCCCCGTTTTGCCGTGAAAGACGGACAAACAAACAAACACACACATACACTTTCCCATTCATAATATTAGTATGGATATCTATGTGCGTGCCATTCAGCTGACATTTAAATAATATATTTTTTTCCATTTAATGTATTTTTTTATTTTATTTTATGAGACCGTAGAATTTTATTATTAACACATAATGTAACATAATGTATGCACTAAAAAACTAAAGTTAGACTTCTAAAAATTAAATCTATACTAATTTAAATAATATTGGTATATCTATATTATAAAACGAATGTTACTATGATCATCTTATTCGGGCCGTAACCCGATATTCTATATTATAATGCTATTTTCAGTCATGCCTACACTACAGGTACTTTTTTATACCAGAACCCTTTTTAGTTTATGCCTGATGGTAAGCTGGTTCTTTGTAATCTTCACCGGTCCGTCGATCCACACATGTATTTGTCACATTTTGATTCGAAGACGCCAGTTGGAAAAACGCCCTCGGACATTTCACGGTTTTGTTGCTTTTTCTTAACTCTATGACTTAGGTATGACAGATTTTTTGGAAGTATATAATGTTAATGCTGAATCGTAGTAAGGCATGCAGTTTTCCAAATATGCTCTCAACGAAATGCAGTTTTCAGTCTCCTGCCAATTTGGACATTTCTGGAAAAAAAATGTGATCAACAAAACGCACAACCTTTATGGCTATAAGGAAATTACTTTAAGACAACTGATAACTTCGAAAAAAAATCTTAGAACATTAGGGGAGAGCTGTATTAAATGATCCGTTGTAGTGAAATTATGTGCTAAGACTACTGAGGTCTTGAGGAACGCATTATTTGAGTTTTCAACGGTTGTTGCTACAAGTTACAAGTTCCCAGCCCTGGGCACCGGAGGCATAGGTCACTTTTTCCTTTGTATATGACATCTATATAAGTTTATAAGTTACAAGTATTACGACCTACGCGTATACATAAAGTAGAGTAATTTCAAAGCATGATCTGATATAATAAATATAGGAAAACTTTAACAAAAACAAAAGTAAGTACATATAAGAAAATTAAACAATGTAAGAACACTTACGTTGTAAAAATTACAAGTAACACAGAAGATAAGTTTATCCGCTTCGCACATTACATCAGGTCCAAACATTGGCTTTTCACCGATACAACTGAAATTAAAAAAGTAGAATCAGAAAAATTGACAGTGAAGATGTGTCTGGAAAACCTTATCAAACATTTCGGAAGTCAGAATTGAACAGACGAGATGCAGTGGGAAGCCCAGAATGACGTACCTTAATCAAGACATATATAGATATAGAATAGGTAAATATTCAATACACAGAAAACATCCATAAATCGAGAAGAAATATCCGTGATAAACACAAACAAATTCGACAAAGGATTCGAACCGGGGACATCATAGACGGAGAGCTAGCCACGTTAGGTATGACAGAATAATGAGAGCAACGAAACCTCTCTAGTCCGTTTGCTATAGTATGCTTATTTCTATATCTATATCTGAATGAAGTTGTGGAGGTCAAAGAATACAAACCAATTCACGAAAACGAATGCTAGAGGTCTGGGTTTGATGCAATATTATGATAAATTATACAACTAATTAGATTATATCATTGCCAAAAGTTTTAGTTGGGGGAAAGTAGTGCCAAACAAGGTATAAAAAATAAAATAAAAATAATTTATTTGCCAAAAAGAGTGTATACGAAATTACCTGCGACCACCACACTAGGCTAGGCCTGTCTCGTGGGATCAATTGCGACAGTTACCAATTTAAACATTACCGTTTCCTACGCTGAAGTTATAATTTTGAAATTACAAAGTCTTAGTTAACTTAGTCTTCAATTAAAATCTTAAACTACATAATTAAAATTATATTTTAGGTGAAATAATAAAGTTTACAAAAGGGCACCAATGTTTCAGTCATTAATGTAAGACATAGTTGTTTGTTGCCTGCTGTTTTTGTTTCCGTAATAATACGCATGTTATATAGGCCCTATCCTTTATAACTGAGAACTTCAGCAGTTTTTATCTATTATGGTATTACTATTTTCCAATTCAAAAATTTTGCTAGTCTGTCATCTGACCTCCACTTATTAAAAGCTACCAGATGCCCGGATCTAGCAATAAGAATAATATAGCAATCTAACTAGACGGGTTTTGTTGCTCTCATTATTGTGTCATATAACATATCTAGGCAAAGACGCCGTTAAAATAACTGAAAGATACTGGCATGGAGAGAGCGATGTCACTGCCATCTACCTAGAATAAATAAAATCCGGCAATGTTGGCTTAGGGTCAGTTGCACCAAACCGCCTGTCACAATTAAATCGTTCGCTAAATTTTATTGTATGGAAGTTTTCATAGCACCCTGTCTGGTGACGCTAATGAGTCCATCAAAAGTTGTTGGTGCAACTGGCCCTAAGTCTTTGGTATATTTTAGTACACTCACTTCTCTTTAACAGCATTCACCGCCGGCATGTACTCCCTGCGTTTTGCCACCCAATTGTCCAGGTATTGCCTGACAGAGGCTCTGTCAATCTCGTCGTTGTTGAAGAGCAAATCGTTGTTTCTGAGCCAGCAAGTCCGTTCTGCACACTTCGGGGACAAATAAACCACTTTGTTTGTGAGAAAGACAAGATTATAACAGCACTATCGGTTAAAACCTATCGATAGTGATATCATTCGCTTACACCTACTATAATGATGTTAGCATTAGTTGGGAATGTATGGTAGTCAAGTCGCTTGTTGAACAATTAAAAGAAGAGTTTAAATGATTAAATTTTTTTGACACATAGCAATATAAAACATAAGTTACACTCACGTCTCTTTTGTCACTTCGCGCGACATATTTCGGAGAGCCTTGGTCTCCATCTTCAAGCACAAGAGTGCTATTCGAACCGACCCGTGGCGCACTACTGAACAGTGCGTTGCCCACTGCCGGCCTACGTCCGCGCGGCGCGCCGCGCGTCGCAAAGTAACATGACAAAAGAGACGTGAGTGTAACCATTATATTTTATACTGAGTTGAAATTATTTTCACATAAATATCATCGGTAAAATGAAATCGTACAGACTGTGGGTTCAATCCAATATAAAATGGTTTGAGGATATTAGGTACTGTCAGGAGCCAGGTCGCCGGCGGAGGGTGTGAATACCATCAGCACCTGCTTCAGCCGCCCCAGTAGTTATACCCCCACACCGCGTAGGCGAGGACTCGCTAAACGGTCGAGCTGGGCCCCGATTTGACATGCCAAACTGTGAGACGTGGATGTCACACTTCTATCGCTAGTGGATAGAGTGATATCCATCGGTCCACACGTGTACACACCTAACTGTCAAGCTGCCAGTAGGTCTCGCTAGAGCGTTTTGTTTGGCTATGGCCACCATTTTAGATATCAATCTTGAGTGATTCCACCCCAAATTTCAACTGTCACAAAAGTGTGATATCATAGTTGTCTCGCAAGCGACTGTCAGTTATGCCATGTCGAATCGGGGCCCTGTAGGTACTGTAAATATTTACTTCAGGTGATCCCCGATTGGCGGGCTCGTTTAATGCTTGTTGCGTCGGTGAGCAAGGATTCATAGTTTCTTCTTCGAGCAGGTCTGGAATGGTGCAGCATTGGTATGGTTGTACCTGAATCACGAATAGTGTCATAATAGTTATTTTAGATTCACACGGTGACTAACAAGCGGATAGCTATAAAACTTAACTTAAACCTATGAAAGGTTTGTAAACTAAACTTTCACACTACAGGTTTGGCATGTACTGTAAAAGTTTACAAAAACGTTTTCAAAAAAGCTTTCAACGTGGTTGTGATACAATAGAATAAGAATATTTTTTACCATTCTTATTTCCTACTAATAGTGATTTTATGTATTCAATACAAATATGGATAAGCTTATAAATTTCTTTTTTTAATCAAAACTTGAGCATGCTACTGGAGCGAGTGGACTGTTTGGTGAGATGGTAGCCGGGGGAAAATCCAGAGCTCTTCGGTGACCAGATATGATAAGTTTGCTACACTGGATCTTAGCCGAACTCAAGATAAAAAACACGTTATCTACCGTCTGCCTGCGCAAAGTACTTGAATATGTTGTCCACGTTGGTAGAAAAGACAGTGATAACCTCGAGAAACTGGTCATCACTAGCAAAGTCGAAGGTGAACGGCCAATATACAGGAGCCCCATGCGCTGGTCTAACCAAGTTCGCTTAGGTCTCACTACTACAGTCCGCGACGCTCTTCACTCGGCGATAGAGGAATATGGCGTCAGATCATCAGAGAGAAGCTTTTGAATGACTACGACCTTCAGTGATGAAGAAACCGATGCAAGGAGGAGGATAATACGAGTCATTTTAAGGTTTACTGTAAAAGTCTTTGATTCACATGTTGTAATTTCCTTTCCGTTGAGGCGGAGATAAGGGGAGATGAGAGGAGTCGTGCGGAACTCTCTCATCTTTACTTACTTACGATTACTCTCATTTCCGCCCCATAGAAAGGCAACTATTATTTTTGACCCATCTGTAGAAATTTCAAGTATATAAAAACCATGATCAAATATAAATACATTTTATTTACATAACAAACTGTGTACAAATTCGATGCGATCGAATATATCAATATGGCAGTGAGAAATATGCACCAGTTATCTACAAATCTACACAAAGATTGACGCTTCTTTTTTTATACCACGACGGTGGCAAACATACATACGACCCGCCTGATGGTAAACGAGTTCTTTGCAATCGTCACTAGTCTGTCGGTCCATATAACAAGACTACGACATCACATTTTAATTCGAAGACGCCAGTTGAAATCCGGCCTCGAGCATTAGACCGTTTTGTTGTTTTTTCTTAACTATATGACTTAGGCATTTCAGTTTTTGACGTGACAACGTCTTATAATTCGATGGAGCCGGCTGCACGCACGAAAAAACATGACTCATGCGGCGGTACCTCGCTCTGAGGCGTTCCATTTAAGGCTTGAAGTGCAAGCGAGAGCGTGGAACGAGCGACAAAGAGGCACAATCGGCCTTCGCGTTCGGCAGCGTTCGACATCTGTCTCTCTACTCTCTCTCCTACTTGAGTGAGCGATGCGTCCGCGTGGACAGCTGCTATACAATAATACATTTACATGTTTTCCTCAAGTATGAAGTGCAGTGAAATTAAAATTTTCTTTTGAAAAATGCAACCATGCCATCAGTATTTTCTTATGACGTTGTCACGTTCAACTATCGTCAGTAAACCGACTTTACAGACAACCGATTTTTTTCAAGTCTAAAATATTAATTGCTTAATCGTAGTAAGGCATGCAGGTCTCCAAATATGCTCTCAACGAAGTGCAGTTTTGAGTCTCCAGCCAATTTGGACATTTCTGGAAAAAAAATTGTGAATAACAAAACGTGTACAACAAAATTTACGGCTACACTGAAATTACTTTAAGACAACTGATAACTTCGAAAAATAATCTTTAAAACCTTAGGGGAGAGCTGTATAAAATGATCCTATGGGGTGAAATTAATCGCAACAACTACTGGGGTCGTGAGGAACACATTCTTTGAGTTTTCAACAGTTGTTGCTACAAGTTACGAGTATTACGACTTACGTATATAAGTAAATAAGGGTAATTTTAAAGCATGATATAAGAAATATAAGAAAACTATAATAAAAAAAGTACGTATAAGAAAATTGCACAATATAAGAAAACTTACGTTATAAAAATTACAAGTGACACAGAAGAGAAGTTTGTCCGCTTCGCACATTACATCAGGTCCAAACATTGCCTTTTTACCGATACAACTGAAAAAATAAATTCGAATCAGATGTCCATTATAAATAAAATATGAACAGTAAAGATGACTCTGGAAATCCTCATTAAACATTTTGGAAGTCAGAATTGAACAGACAAGAAGCAGAGTGGGAGGCCCATAATCACGTACCTCAGCCAAGATGCATATAGGTATAACTAGAATAGATAAATACTTAAATATATAGAAAACATCCATAACTCAAACATCCAAATCAAACACAAATAAATACCCTGACCAGGATTCGAACACGGGACCTTACTCAGTAACGACTAGTCAAGGAGGCCGTGTTTTAAATTATTTTAACCGTACTGTAATTTATGCGCTATTGAATTTTTGAGGCTATTGATAATTTTATCGATGAATTTGTTAAATGACTCTTCTTCTTGGTTGATTATGCTGCTTATGTCATAAGGGTCGATATTAATGGTTTTACACAAAATGTCATGTTCGATGCGAACGCTATCTTTGGACACTCTTTGATGAGGTGTTCAATTGTCTGGCAAAAATTATCGTCGGCTATCTTAAAGCGGTGTAAACAACTTTTGTCATAGCCGTGCCCCGTGAGTATTTGAGTCAACTGGAAACTGATAGGCATGGAGCCGCGCAGTCTCGAGGAGAGTACAACTGGAAGACTTATGAAGGAGTATCTACCTAGCAAGGAGGTCGTTAAAATAACTGAAGGATTTTGGCATAGATATAGTGATGTCACTGCCTATCTATCTAGAATAAATCAAATCAGGTAATGTTGGTTGGACTAAACCGCCTGTCACCGTTCAAACGTTCGCTTAATTCTATTGTATGGAAGTTTTAATAGCACCCTGCCGGGTGACGCTGATGAGTCCGCCAAAAGTGCTTGGTGCAACTGGCCTTGAGTTCATTTTTGTACGCTCACCTCTCTTTAATAGCCTTCACCGCCGGCATGTACTCCCTGCGTTTTGCCACCCAATTGTCCAGGTATTGCCTGACGGAGTCTTTGTCGACCTCATCGTTGTCGAAGAGCAAATCGTTGTTCCTGAGCAAGCAAGTCCGTTCCGCACACTGTGGGGATAAATAAACCGCTTTGTTTTAAATAAAGATAAAATTATAACACCACCATCTAGTCGGTTAAAATCTATCTAACAACCATTTTACAGTGATATCATTCGTTTACACCTACTGCAATTATGTGAGCATTGATTTAGCAATCGGAATGTTTCCTTTAGTCAAATCGGTGGTGGAACAATTAGAAGAAGAGTTTAAATAATTTGCACATATCATCGACAAAACCAAATCCTACAAACTTTTCTAGTTCGGTCACCTATATCAATGGTATAGTATATTACTGTCAGGAGCCTGGAAACCGGCGGTGGGTGTGAATAGCATCAGCACCTTTTTTTAACAGTGAGGGAATGCAGTTACGCATCGTCCCCCCTGGGCAATGGTTCCCCAGACAGGGGTGGAATATAGGACTCTTACCTTAAACTTTTTCTCATTCTCATAGTAAGAGAAAAGGAAGGAACCTAGCCACTAAACTACACCGGCGTTTCCTTTAGCACCTGCCTCAGCCCCCTCCCCCCAGTCGTTACACCCCCAAACCGCGTAGGTGAGGACTCACTGTTGGGCTATAGGTACTGTAAATATTTACTTCAGGTGATCCGCGAGTGGCGGGTTCTTTAAATTCTTGATGCATCGATGAGCAAGGTATTACAGTTTCTTCTTCGAACAGGGTTGGAATGGTGCAGCATTGGTGTGGTTGTATCTGAATCACGAATAGCGTCATGGTAATTATTTAACATTAACACGGGGACAAACAAGCGTATAGCTATAAAACTTAACTAAAACCCTTCATGCAAGTAGTTTACAAAAACGTTTTTAATAAAGCTCCCGGGCGTGGTTGTGATAAAATAAAATATAAAGACTTTTTACCAGTGTACAGTACCGGTGTACAGTACCAGTGTACAGTTCCAAACAAACTTTGGAACCTTCCTTATTTCCTCCTAAGAGAGAGTTTTTGTTTCTTCAATGTAAGTATGAATAGGCTAATTAATTAATGGTTGGGATTAGGATAATGGTTAAGGTAATACTTAGGGCCGACGATTTTTGCGTCGAAATTGCGCCGAGTATCTCTATACTCGGCGCAATTTCGACGCAAAACGCGGCGGCAATTCCGATACGTTCCCTTCTAGGTAGGTGCAACGAAGTCAATCGATGGATCAAAGATCTCTATGTATTGCAAATCGCAAGTGATTATTTGCCAGGCCAGTACAGCGCCTTAGTCATCGTCACGATGTAAGTCTATCAGTGATTTTAATTTTAATTTTCGTTTATAAATAATTCACCGTAATCTAACAGCTGTTGATTTTTGCTTGGAGAGGTGAAAACAGTAAGTTTTATTTTATTAAAATGAAGTGAAACTAGAACGTAAAGAATATAAGTACGTTGGAAAATGAGTCGCCTGAGGAATAAGTGGAACAGTTTTTTTCATTTTCATATATATTTTTAAGTAAAAGTATGTTTAGCTAGAGCAATTTTATGAAAAATTGGCTAAGTTAGGTGATTTTTTGGGAGCCTATTAAGGTATGTCACAAAAATAAAAATATAGAAATAGACTTCACTTCGTGGTTTATTTATAGAACATAAAACATATCAGGGGACATGAAAAATAATACGAAAAAATCAAACGACAAGATTGCACGAATCAACGTCCTCACTAAACAAGCTCTGTGCGAATTGAGTTTTCGGGTATTCAATATTAATATATGTACTAGTATATGGACCAAAAGTATTTTTTTGCAATAACAAGACTTCAATCTTTCTTATTAACTGTAATTCATGTGCCTTATTTCATTATTAGCGATTTTCGTTTTCAAATCGTTACCGGACTCTTAACGCATCGTTATATTGTGACGATAACGTCATCGGCAAAGTATATATATTATTTTTTTAATACCACGAAGGTAGGCAAACAAGCATAGGGCCCGCATGATGGTAAGCAGCTACCGTAGCCTATGGACGCCTGCAACTCCAGAGGTGCCACATGCGCGTTGCCGACCCTTTACAAAAAGGAGGATTCACTGTGTTGACGGCTAAAGGAACAAGAGGGTATCTCGTCGTCGACACACTGGATCCTCTTTGAGCTCTTTGGCAACCTTACTTTACCAGCAGGAACACAACCCTATGAGTAGGGTCTAGTGCTATTTGGCTGTGGTTTTCTGTAAGGTGGAGGTACTTCCCCAGTCAGGCTCTGCTCCAGATTTGAGCGAGATGAAAGCTGTGCTGTGCCCTACCACACATAGCGTTATGACATTCACAGCCCCATATCTCTCTTTTGGACTAAGTTTAAGGACGTACCCGTGTCCGGACGTAGTTTAAGGACATACCCGGGTTCAAAATTGACCAATCAACGTTAAGTCTTACCTCAGGCTTATGTTTACATTGTGGTGATATCATTTTTAAATAAAGAGCCCGCTGTGCTACATCTTGTGTTGATATGACCTGAAATAAGTAACCATCAAAAATTACCATTCATACCTCGTATTTAGTAAAATTATTAGTTACGCCCAAAGTCTATATAACTGTCGTTTGTAATTTACCGGACATCGACGTCACGATAAGACAGGGTCCTGTAGCCAAGATGACAATCGTTTGCACAAAACTAAACGAAACGCTACACGCTGTCGCTCACTCTTCCATATCAGTGCGATAGAGAGACGGATAGCGTTTCATTTGTTTTCTGCAAACGATTGTCATCTTGGCTAAGCCCCCTGGAGGCGTGGAATTGTATACAGACACTTTTAGTTAACCGTATAACAGAAAATCATGGTCGTCAAGGCAGAGGTAAATTCAATCGTTATTTATTTAGTTCCATTACTTTATGACGTACGCGTAACCTTGCTGTGGACCTCCGCGGTAAAATTTAGAAGCGATTTGCCAGTTTAGGAATAGTTTGCATTAAAGTTTAATGCAAAGTATTCAATTTTGTATTAAAGGAAATGATAACAACTAATGATAACTCACTTTGAAAATCACTACTAAAAGTATTACTATCATTGTACTTTCCATTGCTTTTTAATATTCTTAAGTATTAATTAATTATCGATACAGGTAATACTGATTACTAGACTGTGAGTCTTTCAGACTAAAATAAGAATATAATGCAGAACAATGAACGAAGCCATTATAAACCATTCGCATTGTTTGTTATGTTAAGGGGGACTATGCAATCACATTCGCATTGCATTCCACACGATTTTTTTTTATTTCGATACTTTTTATACTGCGTTATTGGCAAACAAACGTACAAACCGCCTGATGGCAAGCGGTCAACGCAGCCTGCAACTCCAAAGGTAACATGCGCGTTACTGACTCTTCAAAAACTGTGGCCATCTTTCCCGAAGAATCCCATTGTTTTTCAAGAAAACCACAGCAGGAGCGTTTTTGGAAGGAAATTTCATTTAAGTTCCAAGGTTTTAGGATGAACACCCTGCCGACAGAGAGCATTGTGGTGGTATAATGCGGCTATTGGAAACTGGCTAAATAATTCTTCAGAACACAATTCATTGTACCAACCAATATATCTCCTAAACTCCTAAACTTTCTCTCAATAGTTAATAGTTGCCTCTTGATTTGCATAACTGTAACAAAGCGGTATTCAGATTTTACAATCGTGGTATGTTATGGTAATGGTTTAGATATGATACGAACGCTGACTGGTGCGTGCGATAGTTCTCCCGCGGCGTGACACTTGTCATTTCACTCTAGTTTTTGGTGGACGCGAGATGCACTGTGAATAATTTCAAGGTCGCGTCATAAGAATAACAAAACCATTTCATGTTTTAAAGTTCTATACCTCCAAAACTGTTTATTATGTCATTAGAGTTTAATATCAATTGTGATATCATAGTATTAACAAAAATCTATTGAGGTATTCCGGTTGAAACTGGAGATGACGAAGTCGTATTGAGGATAGCTTTTTTATTACTAGTTCATTTACGTAGTTCAGTGTGTAATATTGGTACCATAGGTATTGTGCAGTAATCTAACGAACAAGTGTGCTGCTAATGTAGAACAAGCCTCAAAACGCGTTTCACTAAGCAGCCCCATGGTAACGGCTGTCTCTTGGTTATTTGTAAAATACAGCTTCTACTTTATAAACAGCAGGCCCTCTACTGTCTTCATGCTCTACGTGCAAACTTTATACACTTAGTGATACTCTTGTCACTGCTACCTTGAAAACTGGCAAATTTGTCCCATATCATAAACAGACGCCATTTATTAAAAAAAAACAACATATCTATCGGGCATCTTCAAAAATAATAGGCATACCCGTATAATTATACTATTTGTATTGTATAAACGTTGTAAAGGTAGTTACGTTATTTTACCTATATAAAAAAATATCTGACGTTAGAACCAATTTACTGACCTACTGGTCAGTAGAGAGAGAGAGAGAGAGAGATACAGTCTTATTTTGAAGTCAACTGTCAAGTGCCCCCTTAACTCATTGTTTAGGAAGCATTCTACTGGAATCTAATGACTAATGTAAGCAGTTGCTAGTTGTTTCATGTAACACTGCCGGTGTCCTATTGCAATTACTTCCTTCCTATATACTTTGTCAATGAAATACTGAACGGCAGCAACAAAGTAAATCGGTTTTACAAAAAAAATAGTAGAGCCAAAACTAGGTTTTTGCTATTTTAAATTTCTAATTTAGTAAGTAAGTAAGTAGTTAGTCACGGACATTAATTGAGAGTTCACCTTAAATTGGATATTTCATAGAGTGTATTAAACAAAATAAAATGGTTTGAACCGTAAATGGCTACACAATTAAAGTCAGAGAGTGTATGTAGTGCAGAATCCTTTCCGACCGTGACCTAGTAGATGTAGTGCAGAATCCTTTCCGATCATGACCTAGTAGATGTAGTGCAGAATCCTTGCCGACCGTTACCTAGTAGATGTAGTGCATAAATAATCCTTGCCGATCGGGACCTAGTAGATGTAGTGCAGAATCCTTTCCGATCGTGACCTAGTAGATGTAGTGCAGAATTCTTTCCGATCGTGACCTAGTAGATGTAGTGCAGAATCCTTTCCGATCGTGACCCAGTAGATGTAGTGCAGAATCCTTTCCGATCGTGACCCAGTAGATGTAGTGTAGAATCCTTTCCGATCGTGACCTAGTATATGTAGTGCAGAATCCTTTCCGATCGTGACCTAGTAGATGTAGTGCAGAATCCTTTCCGATCGTGACCTAGTAGATGTAGTGCAGAATTCTTTCCGATCGTGACCTAGTAGATGTAGTGCAGAATCCTTTCCGATCGTGACCTAGTAGATGTAGTGCAGAATCCTTTTCGATCGTGACCTAGTAGATGTAGTGCAGAATCCTTTCCGATCGTGACCTAGTAGATGTAGTGCAGAATCCTTTCCGATCGTGACCTAGTAGATGTAGTATAGAATCCTTTCCGATCGTGACTTAGTAGATGTAGTGCAAAATTCTTGCCGATCGTGACCTAGTAGATGTAGTGCAGAATCCTTTCCGATCGTGACCTAGTAGATGTAGTGCAGAATCCTTTCCGATCGTGACCTAGTAGATGTAGTGTAGAATCCTTTCCGATCGTGACCTAGTAGATGTAGTGCAGAATCCTTTCCGATCGTGACCTAGTAGATGTAGTGTAGAATCCTTTCCGATCGTGACCTAGTAGATGTAGTGTAGAATCCTTTCCGATCGGGACCTAGTAGATGTAGTGCAGAATCCTTTCCGATCGTGATCTAGTAGATGTAGTGCAGAATCCTTGCCGATCATGACCTAGAAGATGTAGTGCAGAATCCTTTCCAATCGTGACCTAGTAGATGTAGTGCAGAATCCTTTCCCATCGGGACCTAGTAGATGTAGTGCAGAATCCTTTCCGATCGTGACCTAGTAGATGTAGTGCAGAATCCTTGCCGATCGTGACCTAGTAGATGTAGTGCAGAATCCTTTCCGATCGTGACCTAGTAGATGTAGTATAGAATCCTTTCCGATCGTGACTTAGTAGATGTAGTGCAGAATTCTTGCCGATCGTGACCTAGTAGATGTAGTGCAGAATCCTTTCTGATCGTGACCTAGTAGATGTAGTGCAGAATCCTTTCCGATCGTGACCTAGTAGATGTAGTGCAGAATCCTTTCCGATCGTGACCTAGTAAATGTAGTGTAGAATCCTTTCCGATCGTGACCTAGTAGATGTAGTGCAGAATCCTTTCCGATCGTGACCTAGTAGATGTAGTGTAGAATCCTTTCCGATCGTGACCTAGTAGATGTAGTGCAGAATCCTTTCCGATCGTGACCTAGTAGATGTAGTGCAGAATCCTTTCCGATCATGGAATTAAAATTCATGAATACTTCCGAACGCCGTTGACGTGTTGTCCGTAAATTATCGTATTCATTGTTGAATTTTCTATTTTATACTGATTAAACGCGAATCTTTATATGTAAGTTACAAATGTAAAATAAAGCTATGAAGTTACCATATAAAGATATTTTAACCACTGCGTTCAAACTACATACAAACACTGAAAACAAAAGTCGTATTACGGCGAATATATATATATATATATTTTTAAGGCGAATATGTAAATTGAACGAGTTCCATTTAATTTTGTAGATTAATATGGAGCAAAATTTACTAGTTATGATTTATTATAAAGCTCTAGCCGTCCCTAGTATTAGAAGGGAGATTGAGACAAGGTGGATTAAGGCATAAGACGGGGTACCCTATAACTTGAATTGTACTATAACATCTGTATTCCCTAGTTAGTAAAGTCAGTACGATATAATACCACTTATTTACGATTTTTGTAGGCATATGTTCTGATAATAGGTGAAAATGGATTAATGGAACTTCATTTACTTATTTTTAGGTCATGTCTTGTTGCCAACTGAAGAAAAACATTTTTTTTCTAGTATAGTATATTTACATATCTCTATATCTATACATAGAGTCATGTACATTTACTATACTAGAAAAAAAACATATATTAATGCATGAATTTATTTTGACGATTTAAATTATTTTCGTAGTGAATTATTGCGAGAAATAAAAAGCTTTTTTTCATTTTATTTGTTTATTTATATTTACATGTCTGGATCCATAAAGCCTATACTAAGCGAAGCAAAATATTTCATACAATAAACTTTAGTTACGGAAAGGAGGTCTGCAGTCATCCATATAGCTCCGCAACGCCGTGCACCCTTCCGTTTCTTGCCAGGTTGGACATTTCTGAAAAAAACAATTATTATTTAGTAAAAACATATATATTTTTAGACCACGCTAACTGAATCGACTTTTCAACTGTCAAAGTGTGAAGAGCCAAACGTCAAATATTAAAAAAAATACATTTATGCCTGGTTCACGAAAAAAATATTTTTGGACCCGGGGTATGTCCTTAAACTACGTCCGGACTTGGGTATGTCCTTAAACTATGCCAAAAAGAGAGGTATGGGCACTGCGAATGGCATCTCGCTAAGTGTGGTAGGGCACGTTCAGCGAATGTCATCTCGCTCAAATCTGGAGCAGAGCCCGACTGGGGAAGTACCTCCACCTTACAGAAAACCACAGCCAAATAGCACTAGACCCTACTCATAGTGTTGTGTTCCTGCTGGTGAGTAAGGTTGCCAAATAGCTCAAAGAGGACCCAGTGTGTTGACGATGAAGGACCTCCTTGTTCCTTTAGCCGTCAACACAGTGAATCCTCCTTTTTGTTAAGGGTCGGCAACGCACATGTGACTCCTCTGGAGTTGCAGGCGTCCATAGGTTACGGTAACTGCTTACCATCAGGCGGGCCGTATGCTTGTTTGCCACCGTCGTGGTATAAAATACCTACGTTTGTTTAACACGCTCGCCGCTGACAGCGCGGACAGCGTCAAAATCCGAGCGATATACGGTGCGTTTGTTTGAAATAGACATAGTAATTGTTCACATTTTGTTGCTGCAAAGTATATGTAGAGAGAGCGTGACGGAACTCTCTCAGTATTCAATCACGTATACTAGTAATAATAAGATAAATTACAGAATTTAATTTATTTTTAATAATATGAGAATTGCATAAAAGTGCTCCTTCTTGTTTGATGTTCAACTTGCTCCACCTGACCTTAATTGAGTTTCAATTACTGCAGTTAGTTTACTACGTGACTTACAAACTAAACGGAAAAACGAGTATTACGGCAGAGTCGTTCCAAAAACACAATTCCGTGTCCATGTTATTGAATGATTTTATTTATTAACGATCATTTGCCAATATTATCTTCCAAAAATCAAAGCAACCCTATAAAAAGCTCTAAGGATTATATATGTTATTAAAAAATACATATTAACCCGCTTCTTTATAAACGTATTTTAAACCTCATTTAGTTACATTATGTTTTGCTTTTTTCTAATAAAAAAGTAACTGATAAGGACCATGGATTTGTATGAAGTGGATCTAATTCTTCGGTCACAAAGTGAGCCCGAAAGAGAAGGTTATCTAGGTGACTGTGTCTATCGTTTTGACTATGGAGGTAGGTAATGACGTCATCAGATAATCAAAATGTCAATATGTGTTAAATGTGACAATTTTTTAACGAGTGCAAGTGAGACACTGCCTCCTGCATTATGCTCTCTATCGGGCCGTTTTTACTACCTATAGTCACCTATGAACGACTGTTTTATCGGTAATAAAGTTCAATTGCCGCACAGTTTATTATACTGCGGTTAGGCAAAAAGTGTAAGAATGAAATCCATTTCATATAAATCTATGATAAGGACAAACGATTATTTAGTAAAAAAGATTTGAAACGCGTTTATGAATCAGCGGGTAAATGTTCAACCGGGTACAAATACAAAGACGACCAGGGCATAGTTCCGGATTAATTTCACCAAAAAATAGTTTCTAAGATTCTTTGAAAAAGTTCCATTATTTTTCCAGGCGCATGGGGGTACGCTTGTCAACCTACCCTTATTTTAAAAAAAGCAACCGATTTGATTTGATTTTGACCAACCCTGATTATAAAAATATATTGATAAGAAAGCCTTTATAAATTAATATTGTTTATTGAAATAAATTCAGTATTTTTTTAATCAGGCGTTACTTTACGGAAGTTCATATATTACCTATAAATTCATTTATAAGCAAGATTAATGACTGCCAATTTCTGTGTACTGTTTTTGTGAAAACTTTGTACTATATTTTTTGCCAGAATATTCTCCTTTATTTCTAAGTTCGTAACTCAAGGGATCGTTTCATTAAAATGAGAATATTTAAACGTCAATCATAATATTCTTTGAAATCAAATATTAAGGTATGTTAAACTTCGCATCAGGAATTCAACAGGCAGTTATTTGCTCTTATTATTATTATTTTCTTAAATTATTTTGCCGGGGGATATCTTCTCGGATATTTTTTTAACATAAATGAACAATTTATTTGATTATAAGAATATTATTACAAGTCTGTTAACACATTAATAGAAAAAAAAACTTTATCTAACATGCACATATCCACAGCGCAGGCTACGTCAGGTGACAAACTGAAATCCACAACACGCTTCGTCTCGCTCAAGCTTCGTTTTACTTAAATAACTAGAAAATACAACTAGAAAAATAATACCTGTAATTAATTAGAAAAGTCTTAAGCGCCCTTAAAAAAATAATTTAAAAAAAGTCTCGCTTTGCATATTTTAGGGGCATTTTTTCAGTGTAGGGAAATTGTCCCCAAACATTTCAGTAGTTTGTCTATCCGTGGCGCCATAGCGCTAAAACGGTTGAACTGATTTGAATGCGGCTTATCTTACGTCTTATCAAAATCAAGTTTCTCGAAATTTTTCATTTACATAGTTATTTAAATAGAGATATAGTTACTCGATTAAACTAATTATATCCCTTAGAATTGTCGACCCCGTCTCTCTGGAAATTTGACATTTCATTGATTGACAAAAAATTGTCTTTAAAAACACCTCAAAAATTACTAAGTGGTATTAATACCACGTGTAAGAATAAGTATTCAACTTACATCAAAGATGGTCGAGCTGACACAAAACACGATTTTGTTAGCTTCGCATATCTGCGGGGGCCCCTGTAGGCTCTTCCCAATACACCGCTCCTTGGCAGCCTCAGCTGCCGCTTGGAATTCTTCGTTCTTCGCCGCCCAGTCGTCTAGGAACTTCGTTATGGCTTCTTCGTCGATATCCTCTTCTTCGTTGAGAAGCTCGTACTTTTTCAACATGCATAGTTGTTTTGAACACTGTAATAGATAGAAACAAAAGTATATACTTATGTGTATTATAAATATTACCTAGGTCCGAGTGTACGGTGTACCGTAGGTGTCAAAATGTTGACCAAAAGTACCAAAACCTACAAAAGCCCGAATGAAAAGGAATTCGTTCATAAAATAACTAAGGAGTTTTTTGAATTCAGGTCGTGTAAGATTTATAAGTTACGAGTATAATAGAAGATTTATTTTACTGATAATTAAGAAGACTCAATGAAAAAGTGTTATTTTTGCCATGATCTTGATGTTGCTCCATCTGACTTTACCTTATTCAATTAAATATCATTCATAACATTTACTTGTAGTGAGAGCAATAATGTTATTATTTTTTGTGTTTATTAACTTTTTTTGCATACATGATGCAAATAATTTTGCGTACTTAAAAAGGTAACAAACTCGAGTCGTAAAAGCACTCAGTTTTGTCGCCGGGCTTCCATTAGACTTTTAGTTGCAATATTTCTATTACAATGTGAGTGTTGCACAATGTATTACTATTCTTCTATTCTATGCCAGCATCGTTTAAAGCTACAATTTATAATTTCATTATTTGCCTCCCTTTCCTATATGGTTATTAGAAAGAGGCAAATTTGTATGATATCACAGGCAAACGACCTATATAGAACAAAAAAGAATTACATCAGGTGGCCCTCGTGGTTTGGGAGCAGATTCACTGTCGTCCAACTTTTGGAAGCCACACTCAGCAAAATCCTCATCGGGGAAGAAGGGCGGAATGGGACAGCATTCGTGGGGTTTTTCCTGGAATAGATAAACATTTTAATTAATTACATGAGTGGCAGTGGGCAGGCCACATATGCCGAAAATCCGATGGCTGTTGGGGAAAGCTGGTTCTTGAGTGGAGACCGTATGACAGCACACGCAGTGCTTGGCATCCTGCAGCAAGATGTGAGGACGATATCCGTAAGGTGGCGGGTAATATACAGATTGGAAGAGAAGAGCTGAAGATCGAGCTCAGTGCCTAAGGCCTATGTCCAGCAGTGGACTGATACAGGCTGATTATGACATTATTACACATGAATAACTTTAAAAGTTCTGGTAACCTGGTGTGTACGTCCGATTTTCTGTCCGTAGGTCTCGGGTTCAAACCCAGGTGAAAGAAATCATCGTGGGGAGAATGAACCTAATCCTAGGCTTGAATTCTCTTCTGTATTGGAAAGACAGGTAGGTGGCACTCGATTTCATGAAAATAAGTACCTACGCCAATTTATGGATTGTTGGAGTCCAGCTCCTTTAAAGCAAAAGCTGAGATCTAAGACCATGATGTTCATTATAGACTAAACTTTAGCTAGCCATACACGTACAGATGTATCCGTAGTTCGTGCATTAGATTCGATCTGCGACTTTTCCATACCCGGTGACGGACATCAATTGTAATTCAGTCAGATCCGTATAGATTTGCCCAATGTTGAAGCGGCAAAAGACAAATAGTGGAAGGTGTTCGCAAAAAAAACCGGAAATCGATGTACAGTTTAGCCGTTTGGCACACGCATACAGAGGTCAATACAAATTTTTTGACCCGCAGTTCTAAAAAATAAATAAAGATATTATTTTCAAAATTGCTTTCTTGGGGTTAAATATGAGGATATTAAGTCAATATCATTTGTGTCTTGTACAAAAAAAATATCTTCTGAATCGTATCTGGAGGAGCCCAAACTTGGTATGCTTTGAAAATATTTTTTGTTTTAATTTAAAGTAAAATGGCTATAATGTAATGATGTGGTATAGTTTTAGAATCTACTTAAAAAGCCATTTCATATGATACCACACGCGATAAGTTTCTGAAAAAAAAGTCTTTTGTTTTTCCTATACAAAAATAAAGACTCAGCACCCGCCTTCTAAGGGATTTTTTTTTAAGAACTGCGGGTCAAAAAATATATTTTGACCTCTAGTATGCGTGTGCCACGTGGCTAAACTGTACATAGATTTCCGGTATTTCTTTGAAATTGGGCTCGTAACACCGTCCACTAGTTGGGGTAGTTACCTTACCCAGGTTCAGGTACTGACGTTTTATAATCAATTCACCGTTAAGTGAATGGTACCGTTCATCATTTACTTCAGCTGTGAAAGTTTCGGTAACTATCGTAACATATACTTCCTTAACAATTTAAACCCAAATCATTAAATTAACAGAAAGTAGACAGACGTCCATTTCACATTATATAATTCACAAACAATAGAAATAAGAGCAGGGTGTTAACTACTGGGCATATCGAGCACTAGGACGTTCACAAAAGCTTGATACTCACAACGGCTGGGGGTGGTCCTAGACATTTTTGAGGGATGTTCGGTGGCAAACTTGGTGGAAATTGGCCTTGTGCGGAAATCACCTGAAATAAGGAATTTACATTATACAGGTATGCTTTAAAAATCCGATTCAATTATAACAGTACCTTCTATTCATTTATAGTAGTTTATGTAACTTAGGTTTTAAAGCCTAATTACGTACAGTGGCATTCACTGCTTTATCTACACACATTTTATAAATCCTAAATGACGTGTTCGGAAACCATTAGAATGACCGCCATTGCACCGCCATGACCAACTCGATTGTACGATCGGTCGGGGAGCAGGATAATCGCGGTCGGAGAGGAGGGCTGGATATTCATCACGTTACCAAAATCGATGGTGTTATGAATTTTCATACATTTTTACAGCACTGTTACAGAAAATACACTGATGTTACATAACGGGTAGCAATAAATGTGGTAATTATATACGGTTTCCGAACGCAGAATAGAGGATTTATGATATGGGTGTAGATAAAAACCTTTTTATATCAAACCACCTCTCCCCCTTAATCCATTTCGGTACTGTCTTCGTTTTGTCCGTGGTAAATGAAATTAAAACCATAGAATTAAAGGTTTGTGGGTTTTACGCCACTTTTGTGTGCTTTCTCTATTATGGTACTTAAATGCTAAAAGTAAAAACGTATCCATACTTAATATTATAAATGGGAAAGTGTATGTGTGTGTTTGTTTGTTTGTTTGTCCGTCTTTCACGGCAAAACGGGGCGACGAATTGACGTGATTTTTAAACTGGAGATAGTTGAAGGGATGGAGAGTGACATAGGCTACTTTTTGTCTCTTTCTAACCCCCCACTTCCCTAAAATGGGGGGTGGAAGTTTGTATGGTTTGTTACCCCGAATTTAAAGCGAGCGAAGCCGCGGGCAAAAGCTAGTAATTTATATTAGCGATTTCGTGTTGCCTTAGGTAGATAACGTTATTCAAATCGAAAAAAACACATGACAATGAGTAATAACAGTCTTTCAGGCATCGACATAAGGTCTTCATCGCGTTGCAAGTTTCATGATTTCATTTTATTATAATTTTCCCACACCTGCATAATTTTTTTTTATTATATAAATAATTAACAATAACGGTATATAAAAGCATTACTAATCTGAACTAAAAATTACAAATTTACATAAACAATCCGTCATGGGCTGTTCCCGGTGCAAAGGTGCCCATCACGCTCACCGCGTTGCCGCGCTGGATTGCGATGGACAGCCTCTGCAGCAGGAACATCCCGGAACGGGGGTCTAGACCCCTGACCTGCAGGCGGCGCCCTAACTCCTTTAGGAATGACCTTCCCTCTGCACACCAGCACCCTGAGGTCTCAACGGCCAGCGGCACAAAAAGGTAGCCTGTTAGGCGGGCATATTTGTCCCTCTTCTGGGACGCCGCATACTCAGCGGCTGCTCCCGCCGATCGGACAGTACGGCCGAGGTGGGAAGCAGCAAAAGTGCTGACGCATGTGGCGTCCCAGACAAGGCACTTGCCCTTTTCCCACGGCACCAATGTTAAGCCGTCAGGTCTTTTACCGTCTGACCGGCTGAGGCCTGGCGGTTCCAGTATACAAGGGACGTTAGCCGAAACCAATGTCCGTCGTATAATGTCGTTTAATGCGTGATGTCGTGGGAATCTACCTACACATCGACAACAGCTCAAGGCGTGGTGGCCGTTGCTCTCAACCATGGAACCGTAAATGCATTGGTGAGGTTGGCAAACATCGCAGCCAAGGCGAAGAGCAACAGCCACCCTCATCGAGCTGTCGTTAAGCAGGGTGCCTAGGTTTGGGGAGGGAAGGGCGTGTAGCCAGGCCCCTGATTCAGGTCTGGAAGCTGCGATGAGCCGGGCTCTATCGGCGCCAACAGCATCCTGCAAAATTCCGTTGAATAGGCGTTTTACATCTACATCGTCCCAAAGACGTTGGCGGTAAGTTTTGTCGAGTATAGGTGTATCAGGGTTGAGAGCCTTCCAGGCCTCCAAAGCGTCGGCAGCGTAGGGTATAGTTATCTTGGCACCATCTAAAGACAGAATTTTAGTGGCAAGATCCACAACCCCCGCTGACGACGCCAAGAAGGCCGGAAGACTGACGTCTCGTGCGCGCCGTATACCAGACCCTCCGTTGCGTATCGGCAAAGAGGCCAAAATCAATTGATTATTATTTAAGGATACGTTTAGCAATATTTCTGTGGTGTCTTTTAAAGTGTCATCAAAAGAGTCTAAATAAATTGGATGTAGCCAAGTAGGTACAGTACGTAAGAAGTAGATTATTTTTGGGGTAGCAAAACACGATCTCAGTAGGGTTAGAGCTACATGAGCCGAGAGCTTTTTTAACCTTTCTCGTGCAGATAAGAGTAGCTGCTGTCGGAACAGGAAAGCTCCAGGGATGGCATCAGGAAAAATCGGAGAGCCCAATAGGTTAAAATTTTGGGTTGACAAATTTTTGAGTCCAGGAAGAAGGGTACTGAATGATGAGAAAGAAGAGGAGGAAGCGGTGCTGCAAGGGTAACACCTGCATAGCGTGAACGTCATTGTTTTTCATATATGGTTTTAATGTCAAACATTCGATATTTATACGGTTGAGTAGGATTGTTAAAATTGTTATTGTAAATTGGAAAGTTTATTATAAATTCATCAAATAAATAAGTACAATTTAAAATGTAAATGTATGTCATGCTGCTATATTGAATAGGTACTAATTATCATTAATAGATATTGTTTTAAACCAACGGACCAGGAAAGATAGGCCGGTAACGCATTCCTATATATCTGTCATTATTATTTTTTTCATAATTTTTTTTTTTTAATAATATGCATGGATAATATGTAAGCCGAAAAAAACATTTTACTTGTGTAGCTAATGCTCAGAGTATGTTTTTTCGACAATTTTTAAATCAGTATTCTGTACAAATTTACAAATTTTTGTTTAGATTTGTATACCTGTTTTTAGAATTACAACATAGTTTTTATTTTAATCAATTGAAATTTTGGTTACCTTGGTATTTTAGGTGCGTAAAGCTTCGAGAGCCTTGTTCATGAAGGGAACGAATTTATATGATCGCCAGGGCCGGATTAACCATTTCGGGGCAATGTGATTCTTGGGGCCACTTTTTAGCAAAGTTATATTACAAAAATCGGAAACGTAATTCAGATATTAGGGAAATAACAAACGTCATAGACGCATTAGAATACTGCAAGACACAGAAATGGAGATGGGCTGGCCATGTTGCACGTATGAACGACAATAAGTGGACAAGAAAAGTAACTACATGGACAGGACCGCCCAACAAGAGAAAAAAAGGAAAGCCTAGAAAAAGATGGATTGATGAAATTAACGGAACAGCAGGAAAAGAATGGCTTAAAAAGGCAAGAGATAGAGAGACCTGGAAGAGCCGGTAAGAGTATGAAGGAGGCCCTTACTCGCGGAGAGGTCCTCAATAAATATTTAACTTAACTTAAAAAAAAAATATATGCATGTTAAATATACATCGCAAATTGAAATGTAAATGTATTAAGTGTAAGTAATTAAGGAATAAAAAGGCTATATTATTATATTACAAAAAATGTGTTGGGAGTCCTTAGGCGATATATAGAAATTTACCAATTAATGCTTCACCCTATAAATAACTTTCATTTTCTTCGGTGCACATGCGGAGCCTCTAGCCTTTATATATAAATCCAATTTAATTTACAGTCTATGCAATATTCTAATTTTTTCTGTACACGCGGGGCCCCCGAACCAATGAGGGGCCCCTAGGCAGTTGCCTACTCTGCCTAAAGGCTAATCCGGCTCTGATTGATCGCAACCCTCAGTTGCAGGCGTCCATAGGTTACGGTGGCTGCTTACTATCATGCTGTATGCTTATTTGCCACCGTCATAGTAATATATTTGTAACAATACTCGACGCTAAGGTTACTTTCATTTATAGCCGCGACCAGCAACAATTGTTAAAGGAGATCGTCAATTTTTGTTAGGTGATCTGGCCCAGATTACTTAGGACCATTTAGGAATGGTTCTTACCTTTAAAAAATCGTTATAATTTCTAAATCAGGACGGAGGTAAAAAAATTGCGAAATCGAATGGGAAAATTGAAAAATCATTTAAAACTTGAATCTGACAAGGCCAATATTTGAAAGCGTGCATGGCTATGATTTATATATTAATGTAAATAATGTACCGGTTTTTTAAAGAAAATGTACAAAAGCGGACTTAAAAACAAAACGGGAATCATGATGAAATTGTAAAAAGTCATATTTTGATCGTTTTATAGTTCCTGTATTTCGGTAAACAAAGACGGCTGTCAAACCATCGTTGATACTATTAACTGACCATTCCTAACACCTATTGCAAAGGGAGAAGGTTTACCACCGTTAAGTGCGATACCACTAGTATCTGACATTGCAAAATTGAAAAAAAGATGCGTTTCGTTATCGAAAGAGTATGATACTTATTATGCCATTATGAAACCCACTTTTAATATTCAAACTCCGATCAAAAAAACAAAAATACGCATTTTCAATCTTTAGGCGTTTTAATACAGTCCATTTCTAATTTAAACTTCCGTATTCGTAGGCTTAGATATTATTTTAATATTACAATGTTCTAACTTACCGAATAGCATCAAAACGCAGATTATGTAACGGTAGACTATGGATGGTAAGGAGGATATAAATCTCTATGTTACAAAAGTGTCCGTCAAAAGGCGATAAACTGATGGCGCCACAATGGTATATTATTAAATTTGATTAAATTAATTTTGATATTAAAAAATTTAATCCATACATACTTACAAAATAATTATTTGCAGAGAAGAAAAACACTCTGAATATTCATTTTATTTAGAATGTCATATAAGTATTAAATATCGGTAAATCATTTCAAATGCTGAACTATACCTAGCGCCACCCGGAGATATTTGGAACTATTGTTTAGTGCTTACCGCTGGACACTTTTTCGACCGTTTCGAGAGATCGATCCTCCTTGTACCATCCATACGGTAGACATTGACAGTGTCAAACCAAAAAACAAAACCGTTTCAGTCCAGGTGAAGTTAAACTTTATGCCAATGGCTTAAGGACGTTAATGACTTGTCTTGCTGTATTTTAATCGCGGAAATATCAACATAATGTTTATTTATTTAGTATTTCTAATTCCCGTTTCATTTTTTTTGTAATATTTTGTCTACTTCATTAATAAAATAAGTATTTATTTTACAATGAAGTACAAACTGTATACGGTTTATATCAGGTGGCCCAGAATTGACCATCTCCTTTAAAATTGACCCATTCATGGCTAGTCTTAGGTTAATGTTGAAGGAGTTAGTATACAAAGGCAGCGTTTCCAAAACCGTTAATCACCCGACTGAAAGCGACGTGCAATTGTGCACCTAACTGGAAAGGAAATGCTCCTTTTGAGCCTTTGAGGTGCACAATCACTATTAACTCAATATTAATATAATTTTGGTAAAATGTTATCTACATTCACATTGATTTATTATGTTATTCTACTAGATGAGACATCTAAAAAAAAATTGTGCCCCATGTTTGGCGGTTGACAGATTCAAAAAGTAGTATAGACTTGTAGTGATTTTCAGTACAACTTTTGGGACTAAGAATTTCTTAGGGATGTCATTTCCTAAACTTATATAGATGTCATATACAAAGGAAAAAGTGACCTAGACCTCCGGTGCCCAGGGCTGGGATTGAACCAGCGTCTTCTGCATTCGCGGCAGACCCCTTAACCACTTGGAACAATCCTTTGCCACTTTTTTGTACTTTGTATATGACATCTATAGAAGTTTATAATTTATATAGTAACGTATGCGGAATGAAATCTGGACAACATTCAATTTCTTATAAAATAAATATAACATAGTTATTTTTATAATCTTTTATGGTTTTTAATAATGTATTTAATCACATAAAATGCCAGAGTAAGTTTACTCCATTGCGAGGTTTCAAACGAAAGTTGTGGTACTTTATGTCCATCGCTGTCGACAACAACAATGTACAGATTTTTTAAGATCTAAATTTATCTTCCATCGGATAACTTTTTAAGGAAGCTTCGTATACTTGACATTTTTCACATTCTTGACCGTAAGATTATTGGTGTTCTCAAAATAATAGTTACCTTGCCACGAATTTCCATTTTAAACAACATAATATTAGTCATAAAAAAAATCCAAGAATGAAAAAAACACCTGTTTTTACATTTTTTTACCAAACGACGTGGCCGTATTTTCGGTATTTTTTTTTAATTTTTGGAGACGATGGGCGTAACTTTTCTTAATTGTTAACGGATACCTATGTCTTCAAGATATTATAAAACAGTTTTACTGTCACATATGAACGCCTTCCTGAGTTCTCTCTCAGCAAACTGGCTCATGCTGGAATGTTTCCCTGAACCAGGCTTTCTTGTGGCAAAATTTGTAACCATAATTTTAAGATAAAGAATCCAATGCCCATTAAAAGTACGGGATTAATTAACAGATGTATAAGCTTTCAATTGGCATTTATATACAATTTGACTTTATTTCTTTACTTACTTTTTACGTCTTCAAAACTTTGTCCAGATTTCATTCCGCATACGTTAGTGTGTCTATTTAAAATAAACAAATCAAAATATTTATTAAAATAATTTGATTTGTTCTTCAGATGTCATTTCCTGTTATTCAATGTATATTATACATCACAGAAGATATTAATGTTTTAACTATGTCACTATTTTCTCCTGTGTCACTTAAAACTATTGAAGTATGTTAAGAAAATAATAAGCGTATCCATAAACGAGTTACCTTCTACTAGTAGTATCGTTTACTAATATAACATTAAATTCTTATAAAAGACAATTTGCCTACACTGTCTCCAGGGTCATGAGACAAAATAACAATAGGCAAAAGTTGACTAGATTAGAATAACCCTAGTCCTAAAATAAATAGGTACTCGCACGAAGGAAATGATTACACAAGTCAACAAAGATAAAATAAGTCATAAGTGATAAAAAAATTGCCAATTAAGAGCATTGTCGGACTCAATGTAGAGTTCTGTTGCGAATGCAGAAGACGCTGGTTCGACTCCAGCTCTTGGCAGTAGAGGTCTTGGTCACCATTATTTTTTTATATGGCATCTATTTCAGTTTATAACTTTTTATTACTATTTAAAATTTAATCAAACTTGTCAATGTGATCCTATTACGAAACAGGAGTTATAATAATAACATGCCTATTTCCTACAAGACAAACATTATTGACCCCACTGTGGAAATGGGTCAATTTGTGTAAGATTTCCCCATAACATTTATTCTGGATTTCCTAGTAATTAAGTGTGGAAATGCTGCAAGCATAATGGTCATCTTTGCACCGGGAACGGCAGGGAGCGCATTATTTACATATGAATTTTTTTTTTATGTTTTTTTCTTTCCATACTTTATTTTTAATTCCTATACAATACTTATACCTTAATCTATATTAATCTATGTATTATTTATTTATTACTATTTTGAAAAAATAAGTCCCGCAGTGTTTCTTGTCGGTCCTAATACTTCTCGCGTCAGAGGTGTAGGGTTAGAACGGTGGTAGTTTTTTTTCTCTCTGACGCTCATAAGTGCATTGTAATGTGCCTAAATTGAGGAATAAATATATTTTACTTACATGTAAAATGGCGAACAACACACAGCCTCTGAACATGGTGAAGGAATGACGCGGTGCGCCGGCGCTGCGTTTTATACCGCCATCGAGGTAAGGTCAACCATTGTGAGGTGTCGCCATAGAGGAAGATGGGTAATTGGCGGTGTTTTATTGCTGCTAGTCTGGAGTATGGTGTTCTTAATAATATGATACCTAATCTATGTTCGTGATCTATTTAGTGGTTGATGTTGTTAAATAAAACCGGCCAAGTGCGCGTCGGATTCGCGCACGAAGGGTTCCGTACCATTATCTATAAAAACTGCAAAATATCATGTCTGTTGTATGGGAGGCCCCTTAAATATTTATTTTATACTGTTTTGTAGTATTTATTGTTTAAGCGGCAACAGAAATACACTATCTGTGAATATTTGAACTGTGTAACTATCTCGGTTCATGAGATACAGCCTGGTGACAGAAAAAACGGCAAAAAAAAATCATGTCTGTTGTATGGGAGCCCCCTTAAATATTTATTTTATTCTGTTTCTAGTATTTGTTATTATAGCGGCAACAGAAATAGACCATTGTGAAAATTTCAATTGTCTAACTATCAGGTTCATGAGATACAGCTTGGTGACAGGCGGACAGCGGAGTCTTAGTAATAGGGTCCCGTTTTTACCGTTTGGATACGGAACCCTATAAATATGTAAATGATAAGACAGCTGAATTTCTATCCCTAGCTAGCCTACAAATAGAGATACACGCGCAGTTCTGCCTGCCAGATCTGCCTGGCGGATAGATCTGTCAATAATTCAGATACATCCACAGACACATCCGTGGCAATTACCGCCATATATTGACGAATCTGCTGCTGCTCTGCTAGTGTGTTGTCGTAGAAACCCATACGATTTAACAGTTCGTGGACTAATAATATTGGTCAAGAAATAGGCCTCTGAAACAGCAGCCCTAAAGAGTATGTGTGACTAAGTATTATTTTGACACGACTTTATTGATGAGAGAGTGTTTAGATTATTTTAGACACTTCACCCTCACTTTCACACCATCTTTTGCTGACTGTATCCAAGTACCTCATACAACAGAGATGCATTGAATCGTTATTGATTATAATAATGATATCTTAGCTGATTCTAATCACGTATGTGACACACAGATAAAGAGACGTTTGATTGACAGCGAGACAAAATGAGGCACTTAACAACGTTAAGGGTCCTGACTGTAATAAAGATCAGACTAATTACTTGCCATTATAAACAGGAATAAACAGCTAAGTATAGTAATTTACTATAGTAATCATAGTAGTAAGGTTACAATTGGATAAGAATAGTGACTACTGAATGATTATGATTGTGAAAAATATCTGCACGGAAATTTTCAGCATGACTACGCCTGACACCTTAGAGAATTCAACCAACTGGAGTCGCCATTGACAGGCGTTCCCCTCTGCCGAAAACATACATATGATATGACCAGTGGTCATACACATGTATGGACTGACATTTATCTAACGTAGCTATTTGTATGTTACGTACGAATAGCCATACATTTGACGTTCCCCTCCCCCGCAAAAATCGGCAGACTTTTTTTGTATAGAAAATGACAGACATGGCTACTCCACCCGGGTTGAATTCTCTAAGCTGACACACGCATAATATCCGGCAAATAACGTTAGGAAAGTGATAAGTTTCCTGAGGCGACATACTCGGTTGAAATGAGAAGTTAGTCCAGTACTCACTTAGCACTAACAAGTACCTGATTTCATTCAGTATTCAAAAATTCTAACTATCTTGTATATCCTACAAACGGTAAACGTTTGTAGGATATACAAAACTTTTTTGTTGACTTTTAAATGAGAAGAGGGAAAATATGTCGCACGTTCTGCCCCACCATGCATAAAAGCCATAACATCTCTATGGGGAACATAATTCAATTGTTTATCGTTCTCTCGCATAATGAGTTCCACACTGAAACTGGTTTTCCGATGTACATACGGCTCCTATGAATGGCGAGGCGTCGTTAACGAGGCTAAAACGAATGATCGGTTGCATTTAATTGCATAAAATGCGTTTGAGTAAGCTTTTGCTTCATTCTTTAACTTAGGAATGTTAAAGATCGGTTATTATGGGAAATACAATGGGGAGCGATATCTACTTTTATTCAATTTTCCTTTATTATTTTTACCTGATCTTGTTTGCTCTTGCAAACACATATATTAAGTATAAATTTTTCGTAAAAACGTATTAATTGCACTATTTTCATTTATCATTTTATTATATTTCGGTGCCGTGACCAGGATACCTTGTTATTTTCAAATTGTTCAACAATTTTGACACTTAAGTATATAATATAGGTGCTACTAAAACTATTTTTTACTTTTTTACGGTTAAACATCTAGGCGCTAAAGGCGAAATAGATAATATTGAAATAGTACCTACTGTTTCAGGCAAACCCAAGCCAAACGAACTAACAGGACGTGTCTAGGTAAAATCCCATCCAACTTACAAAAATCTGACATGACACGACAAACATGACAACACTTTTTTGCTGAAAAGTGACTTTGTACCGTCAGTTAGGCAATACTGGAATTGCCTACCTGGCGGTACAAAGTCACTTTTCAGCACATACACATACACGGTACATAATCACTTCCTAAATGTCCATACAGCATGCGGCGTATATATAGAATGAAAATTGATATGTATGGGCATTCATATTTTTATTCTTACCCTTCATGACGTATTCGTTGTGTTGCTCCGGTGAGGCGTGGTCATCTGTTTCAGGTTTTGTATTTAATTTCTTATTCGATAAATTAGGCAAACCTTGCCTAGAATAAGCATTTCCTAATAGATTTTTTTTATACCACGACGGTGGAAAACAAGCATACGGACCGCCTGATAATAAACAGTTCCTGTAACCTATGGACGCCTGCAACCCCAGAGGATTCACATGCGCGTTTCCTACCCTTTGAGAACCTATACAATCCTTTTTAGGGTTCCGTAGTCAACTAGGAACCCTTATAGTTTTGCCATGTCTGCCCGTCCGTCCGTCCGTCCGCGGATAATCTCAGTGGCCGTTAGCACTAGAAAGCTGAAATTTGGTACTAATATGTATATCAATCACGCCGACAAAATGGTGAAATAAAAAGTGGAAAAAAATGTTTTATTAGGGTACCTCCCCTATACGTAAAGTGGGGAGTGATTTATTTTTTACATTTCAACCCTAACGTGTGATATATTGTTGGATAGGTATTTAAAAATAAATAGGGGTTTACTGAAATCATTTTTTGATAATGTAAATATTTTCGGAAATAATCGCTCCACAAGTAAAAAAAAATGTGTCCCCCCCTTCTAACTTTTGAACCATAACTTTTTAAAATATGAAAAAAATCTCAAAATTATAAAAACTTTCTAGAAAAATTATTTCGAACTTGATAGGTTGAATAGTTTTTGAAAAAAATTACAAAATAATTTCTGAACTAAGTTTGTAATTTAACCGTATAAGCAGGTGTTTATTGTACCTGTAATTTCTACAATATCACAATGAAATGACGTGCTTTCAAATAAAGTAAAAACGGTGAAAATCGGTTCACGCAATAAAGAATTATCCCATAAAAATCATCTTCCATACTTTAAGCTCGCGCGCAATACCTTACTTAATTTGCCGATAGATGTCGCTGTACGTGGAACGCTCATATCCTACATGGCGGTGTTATTTTAACTCTTAAGTGGGGACACTTACTGTGACGGACGGAAAACTACCGAACCCTACACTGAGCGTGGCCCGACACGTTCTTGGCCGGTTTTTTTTTGAAGAACCTCATACTGCAGCCCGCTGGTAAAATCTCTGCAGGGAGTTCATTCCACAGCCGCATCGTTCGTGGGAGGAAATTCCCTTTAGGCTCCAGGGTGTGAGGTTGAACACTCTGCCGACGGCGAGCGGCGCGATGAAAAAGCTGCCGTGGGCATCATATAAAACAGTTCTTCAGAAAATAACTTCTTCTTAAGACACAAATTATCTTACAAAAATTCTAATAAAGCATATTTCAACCATGAATCAATATTCAAAAACCAATATGTTTTGGCACATAAGGTTCGAATATAATATATCAACTAAATAATATTTGGCGTTCTCTCATTCATAAACAATGATAATATAACGAGGTTCATAACGTTTTAGGTCACCATTAAAATATCCTAAAGGCCTTAAATATTCGTGTTCTTTGTTTGTAAATGGTCATGGGAGAACCTAGCTTTGTGCGTTTTGAGGTTCAAATAAATACTGCTTGGTTTCGTGTCATTAACCACATACCTTTAATAGGGAAATACCTACTTATTTACAATGCATATACTTAGAAATTACTATTGAATATGGGATCACATATGCATAAAAAGTGCTTCTTTTCAGCATATGTATTAAGAGGCTGACAACAACCGATGACCTTCAAATTGGCTTTACTCAAACAGTTTTTTAGCTATAACTACTTGTTTTGAGAAACTAAAAAAAATATATGTTATTATTCGTTATATTTAGAAGAATTTCGTTAATTCCGATACACGATTGGACGAAATCAGCTCAATAGAAAATAATTAAAATTACATCTTAAAATTTGCTTTAAACAGCAGTATGTCTTTAGTTTCTTGACTTATGCTTCTGTAACAAAGGTCAAAATTCTACCGCACTAATACTAAAAACTTTGTTGATATTTCTCAATTAATGCGTACTTAGTTTTTTTTTATTCATCATTTGGCAACATTTGCAATGAGCTCCCATACTAATCGTAACACAGTGTTTTTCTTCTGTTGTCAGCCCCTTAACACGTTAAACGACAATGAAAATTTCGACTACTTTCGTTGAAGCCGAGTTGGTCACCGATGACCGGCACTAACACACTATAAGTCTAGGCCATGGTGGTCAACGGTGACCGCAGTGTAGGTCCATGTTTGAACAATGATATTTACTATGGATGGGTTATACTCTAACAAAATGAGCAGAAAAATTTACTTCCAGAGTTATTTCATAACCTAGCAACGATTCAGTTATGTTTATCTATTTTGACAATCATTACATCTTTGTCACTCTCATTGTTAGAAAATTACAGTTTGTCTCTTTCTCACGCGGGTGAGGAAGCTCATTCGCACGTCCGCATCTCACGCTGGCCGGTGCGCGACTAGCGACAGTTGTTTGAATTCACTCATATTAAGTGCTTAACTTTTGGAGCGTGCATAACCCATCTGTCATTATTATATATCATAGTGTTTGAATTACTGTTTTAAACTGACGGACACTATTATAAGGCAAAACTATATTTATTTTGATTTGTACGGCGAGAATATGAAGTGTATTTTGAGAATTCAGCAAAAAACATCATATGAAAAATGGACCAAAATTTAAAATTTCATACGGCTTAACTTATACACGATATGTCGGACACATGGTGTACACTATCGCGTTTAACGTGTCAATATAAATCCATAATACAATACAGAGCAGCCCTCTTTTTAAATATCTATCGTTACATTTTAAAATTCACATTTTTTTACCAGTGGCGATATTGGATCCGTTAAAGCCTATTAAAGGTCTCTTAAGTACTAATTATTTTAGCATAAATCCAATGCTAATCACCCTAGTCAGTCTGACAGTTGTTTAAATTACGTGAATACTTACAGGACTACCTACTCTTCCTAATGAAAATTGACGTTATGGACTGAAATGACTGGAAGGACTGAATGAAAAATGATGTTTATCAATATTTAGATTATGGACTGGATGGATTTGGATTATGGATGGAGGTGGCTACGTCAGATATGACACAATATTGAGAGCAACAGAACCCGGCTGGTTAGATTACTATACTATCCTTATTGCTAGATCCGGGCATCTGGCAGGTTTTAATGGGCGGAGGTCGGAAGGACAGACTAGCAAAATTTTTGAATTGGAAAATAGTAATACCAAAATAGATGAAAACTGCCGAAGTTGTCTCCGTTATAAGGGACAGGGCCAATATTTTAACATAAGAACAAAAAACATTGCGTATGATTACGGAATCAAAAACAGTAGGCGACAAATTTTGAATTACATTATACCTACGTCGGTTGTCACTACTTTCCCAGATCTCTAGGATTTGTTTTCTTGAAGTGATTTGCATTCCTTGCCCTCCACCACTTTACAGGTGCTAGGTATCCAGATCTATAAATAAGCATAGCATAGTAAACTGACTAGAGGGGTTTCCTTGTTCTCATTATTGTGTCATATCTGACGTGGCTAGCTCTCCGTCTTTTAGAATGGTTACACACTTTTATATAGCTTCACTCCGTATATTTGTTGTTGCGATTCAAATCTTTAAGTTAAATTTCAACTATATTCCGGCGGCTGATTGAGCTGAAACTTGGTATACTTCCGTAATTTACATGACAAAGCAATAACAGACTAACACGGAACTGAGTTGATGAAGCAATCATAAGGTGAACTATATAACTCCTCAAGGAAAGAATGAAACGAGTTAGGACAAATTAGACTAGTAGTCCGCCTCGAACTCAGAACTCGCGAATTCCTTGCAAACGAGATGACCAATATAACAAGACCCATATGATGATTTTTTCGCGTCTTCTAGCTTCATGACCCCTTGGTCGATCCTGCTCATATACGAACTCTCAAATTATATGTATCTCTGCTATAACCCCAACAAGTTTCATGAAGATCAGAAAAGCGTTACTAAAGTTATCGCGGAACAAACTCTCAAAATCAAAAAGCCATCGAAATGCTGAGACGTCCCACTAGCCAGAAGTTGTTTGTAAGAACTCACTTCGCTCGTTCGAAAAGTTTCGAGATACATTTGATAGACCTACAAAGAACAGAAAAAATCGGTACCAAAACTAAATATATTTGGTAGTCACTTGTTTTTATCGAACGAGCGGAGCGTAATCGAAGTGAATTTCTTACAGACAACTTCGGACACAACGAAATTGTCAGCTGGCTACCATAGCCGTCTGTGCATTTTGATGGCTTTTTGATTTTGAATAGTTGTTCCGCGATAACTTTAGTAACGTTTTTCTGATCTTTATGAAATTTGTTTGGGTTGTAGCAGAACTCCATACAATTTGAGAGTTCGTTTATGAGCAGGATCAATCAAGGGGTTATGGAGCTAGAAGGCTCGAACAATCATCATTAGGTTCTTGTTATATTGGTCAACTCGTTTGCAAGTTCGCGAGTGCTCAGTTCGAAGCGGACTACTAGTTAATTTTAGCGACACTTAACATCAACTAGGTACTGCAACACCAAAATTACTCGTATAAATCCGAAACCTTGACTAATCCAGCCTTATTCTAAAATAATTAATTTGTCATCAGTCATCACTGTCATCAGACATGCATTCATCCTAAATCAATCCGCAACATTCCACTAAAATTTTGAACCTTATGCCAATGACGACAAGGTTTACAATCCTAATATCGATGTAAGTGCAACCTAAACTTAGGCACTTAGAACCTTTTCATAGTTTGAACTGACTTCCCAACCCTCTTTGGCATCTTACGCGTTACAGTGACAAAGTACTAAAATGTACAAACTGGCTAAATTCTAGGGATGTAACGAATATTCGCATTCGTTGTCGTGAATATCATTCACGATTCATTATTCATTGCGAATATATTGTAAAAGACTAGAAACACCTCCAATAGCACCGCACTAGTACTAGTACTAGCTACTAGTAGTCTTTTATTCTGAACTAGAGGAGGGTAAGCGGAAACGGGGCGGACAACTCCTCAGATATAAAGATGTTCAGAAACGGCACATGAAAAGATGCAACATCGAGCCCTCTCAGTGGGAAGGTTTGGCAGTACAGCGTCCCGAGTGGCGCAGGTTGGTGCAGGACAAGATAAGCGATTTCGAGGAGCAACGTAAGCTTGACCTCGATGCTATACGCGACGAGCTAAAAACACGCCAACCTGCTACCATTCACTACCACTACCTGGGTGGTGTGCTCACATGCCCTCAGTGTGCACGGGGGTTCATCTCGAGGATCGGCTACGTCAGCCATCTTCGGGCGCACGAGCGCCGAACAAACTAGGAGTTGAAGTGGTCGCCATGGTCGAAATTGGCCGGAAGGATCATCATTATCATCACTATTGACAGCAGTCGGCATCGGTGTGGCTCTTCACCGGCGTCGCTTGTCAACTGTCATTCGAGTACTAGGCGCCGGCCGCGCCCTTTTTCAGATATCTCTGTTTACAACTATAACTATGTTTCCATCTGTTCCTTAAATGTATTTCAATAATAATGATTATAATGAATCATGTAATAAAATGGTGTTTGGCGCTTTTACCCTAAAAATTGCAAATACATTTAATGCACTTGAAGACTCATCATCAATGGCCTTTGAGTCTGTAACGACTATATAAGCAACGTCAGGAAGGGTGACATCGTTTTTCATGACTGTGTGTGTGTACAAGCTACTGCGGGAGCGGCAAAAACGACCGCAATGATGGCAGGTATAATTTTCCGTCGGCAAACTGATGCAGCGCTGATGTTCGGCTCGCTTCTCAGCGAGTGTCCTGAACCAAGCTTGGTTTATTTTGCGCCCATCAAGCACCAGTTTGCGCGATTTGTCTCTGTCCTCGGCAAGCTCCTCCCATTTGCACAGCAATTTCGCACTTGTATTCGCAAATGTTCAAAAACCAGCATTCGTCACATCTCTACTGATGGCTACCTTTTTCCACGGTCAGAAAACCTGTGCCCGGATGCGTCCACGGTCTAAGAATCAGTGTCGCGGCCTTGTGCGCGTTGACAATTACACGTTGGCTGGCCAAGGGGGTCAACGGCCGCAGATAATGCGAGATAATGAGTATGGGTAATTAATTAATTGATGTGAGGTTCATTTGGGATAGAGGTCAGTGTGGTTAGATTGGCGTATTCTAGGTACAATTTTAACTATAAAACACCCATAAGTATTAATACAATTATAATGGGCCACTCACGAAGGTAATTTAGATCGACTTTCGCTTGATTTGTTTTTATGTGTTTCGTGTATTTTCTTGCCGCCGGGCCGGTCTGCCGTGTTAATGATTAAATGAAGTACTTCATTTCAACAGGTGGCCGTATTTCTTATTTTAAAACACATAAACAACACATTATAAATACAATCTATCTTAAATATAACCCCAACATACAACAAATAATTAACCAATATTGAAATTGTATTGTAGTTGCATCGAATAATTCTCAAGAAAATTCTCATATGTCTGATTCAGACGTTGAAGCGCTACCTGTGTTGTGAAATGTAGTTAATGTGCCGTATTCTAATATTAAAATAAATAAACAATACGTTAAAAACACAATTTATGCTCAACATAACTACAACACACAACAAATAATCAACCAATATTGAAGTTGTATTGAAGTAGCATTGGAATAATTCTCAAGCAAATTCTGATATTTCTGATTCAGACGATGAGCGCTAGCTGTATGCCATAGTCATTGCGTAGTTAATGCATTGCAGTTGTATTGAAGTTAGATCGTGTCTAAACGTTTGTTTTAAAGTTAGAATAAGGCCCGTGGGAAGTTTAACTTGACCAGTGTCCAAGAATTATACGTCTAAAAGGTACCAGGCAGCATCTTAGATTGTAGTTACTGATTACCATAGATCCGAATAGATATTTTATTTTTATTCTTCCTTATTGTTTAACCAGTGATTTAGTAATTGCACTGCATAATTAGCTAAGGACGGTAAGGACAATACAAAGTAGGGTTAAGGTAAAATTGTGTAACGTGTAACCCAATGCCATTCGGTTATCGGTTACAGAAATTATCGTTGGTAGCTTGGTGGTAAAATGTTTGAATTTCAATTTAGAGGTCCCGGGTTCCCAAGCGGTACGTAGTATGTACGAATTATTCGATATTTTCCAGCCGCTTGCGGGTGAACTATTGTGAGGAAACCGGATCTACTCGTAGTGTCAATGTTTTAGTTTAGGATTGGAATGTCAGATGCATTCGCGTTCAGAAAATTACTGTCAACGCTGCGCTCATTATTAGTATTAGGTTGCCAAGCGAACCACGAGTTCCATTTTAAAACTATAAGACAGTGTCCTAACACTCCTAACTCCTGTTGAAACTGTTAGAAATAAATAACACAGTGCTACGAAAATTTTGAATTTGTAATTACTAGGTTGGTAACCTTATAAATTTGGACGAGACTTTACACATTTAATACTAATAAATAATATCATAAGCTAAGTATTCGGCTTGTTTAACATTTCCAAGCAGTCTCTGGGCATTTCTGAAAAAAAATTACATAATTTTATAAAATAAGAAGTTAAGGTACTTACACTTTAATTCGTAATTATTGAAGTCCAAAAATATTACCTCAATCGCTTACTTTTATATTTCTCCGAAGGTAAATTAAATTGCTTTTTTTAAATCAAATAATTAAAAATACTAATAAATACATTGTATCAGATTAGTGTGGTTTAGGATGTCCCTTATATTGCGATTTTGAGAATTTATAAATGTTTTTGTTTTAACCCAAAATACTATACAAAAAAATGAAGGCCATTCCTGTAACTCTAACCCGTGCCGACTTGCATCGTAATTTCTTCATACAAATGACTATAAAGAAATTTGGGCATAAGATAAGTTGCTACTTTTTTATCGGTTTTCGGTTCGCAACGAGATTTTTTTCATAAAAAAACGTTCATACAGGAGTAGGATGCACTGATGATATGAAAAAAAAATTTTGGTCATTTTCATACAAGATCTGAAAAAAGTCGTGTTGCATTACAGTTATTTTTTGTAGAGTATTTTGGGGTAAACGAAATAAATTTAGGAGGTAGGCGTTGTTAATTTCTCAATATAAGGGAACCCTAGTCCGGTTTCTTTAAAAGTGACTCATCTTTACGGGAGCAGTCATTGCGCAGGACATACAAAAGTGACTTAGGCAACACATAAATAGGTGAATCATCATCATCATCAGCTCTTTATAGCCCACTGCTGAGCATAGGCCTCTTCGTGTACGCCACTTGTCCCGGTCTTGTGCCAATTTCTTCCAGAAGTGACTCGCAACCTTCCGAACGTCCTCTACCCAACGAGCCAACGGACACCAGGGGCTTCTTTCATTTGAAAGAGGCCACCACTCCGTCAACGTTCTAGTCCACCTGCCACCACTCTGCCTGGCAACGTGTCCTGCCCAACCCCATTTAAGTTTGGTAATGACGTATCCCACGTCCCATTCTAATAGGTGAATTAATGAGGTTATATTTTTGGACTTGAATTATGAAGTAGAGGTATATTCGTAGTTAAAAAACTAATTTCTTCAGTTTATCGTAAGATTATTGGGTAGGATTAATTAATTCTTGAGGTATATTTATATTTTACTGAAAACGGAATTGTTACAACGGTGTCAAGTATAATGTCATTTAATTTTGTTTTAATTACTTATTTATTCTTTAATGTATTATAATTTTAAAATACATAAACAATACAATAAAAACACAACTATTTCCAACATAACTCCAACACAACAATCAACCAACAATAATCAACCAATATTGAAGTTGTATTGAGGTTACGTCTAAATAATTTTCAAGCAAATTATTATTTCTGATTCAGAGGTTTAGGCGCTAGCTGTATTGCGTAGTTGCATTGGAGTTGTATTGAAGTTGGATCGTGTCTAAACGTGTTTTAAAGTAAGAATACAGCCCCAGTAAAGACATCGTAGGTCTTGCAAGAGTACCTAGTCAAGATACTATCGCAACTGCTTATCTACGCAGCCAGCTATAGTCCGAACGACGACTTACGACCAGCCGCTATTGGCCTCTACCATTTCTTCAGATGAGTACTTTAGAGGCCGTATTCTAACTTTAAAACATGTCTAGACACGTCCAACTTCAATACAACTCCAATGCATTAACTACGCAATACAGCTAACGCCTAAACGTCTGAATCAGAAATGTCAGAATTTGCTTGAAGATTATTCCGATGCAACTACAATACAACTTCAATATTGGTTCGTTTAAGATCGATTGCGTTTTTAATATATTGCTTATTTATTTTAAAATTAGAATACGGCACAAGGTTGTTTAGAGCATTATTAAAATCAGGAGACCAAACTTACCTTTAACATAGCGATACCAGTGCAAGTAAAGACATCGTAGGCCTTGCATGAATAGTCAAGATACTGTCTCAACTCTTTGTCAACACAGTCAGCTATAGCCCGATCCACTGCCTGCGACCAGCCGCTGTTGGCCTCTGACCATTTCTTCAGATGAGTCCTATAGGCCTCCTTGTTGAACGTGTTTTTGTCTGTGAGGAATCCTGACTTTTCAAACACGCATTGGACGTCGTTGCACTAGAAAAACAAGTTTTTAATTATTACTACATTATTGTCCAGGGGACAATACATTAATCATCCAGCGGTGATGTTGATATCAAGTACGCATTAAAAAGATAAAACTTAATGGTTATGTAGATAACTTTATTATGATTCATTTGTTTGTTGATGTAACCATTTTTTTACGACTGATAGTAGTCTATAATTATCCAACTAATTATATAAATGAGAAAGTTTAATACAAAACTGCTAAATTGATTTGGATGAAAGGCACGTAAAAGCTGCCAGGTGCCCGGATATCGCAATAAGGACGGTATAGCAATCTGTCTAGGTGGGTTTTGTTGCTCTAATTATTGTATCAAATCTGACGTGACGTGGCCAGCTCTCCGTCTATAGGTTTTAACATTTTTTACTTTGAAATAAACATTAGATACGGTTTGTCCCAGAACTAAGCGAGGTGGACAGGTGAAATAAACGGAATTACCTACAACATTAATTGTATTGTCTAACTTTAAACACCTATAATTTCAACCAAATATGTGATTAGCACCTATAATTTTAGTCAACTTTAGTTTGTTTGTAACAATTTTAGTTTGTAACTGGTTCACCGCAATACAGGCGAAGCGTACATGTAACTTAATTTATGTGATTTATCCATCGATCAAACAATACTAGGGATACACAATCAGCCAAAAAAAAAGGCCCCACGATAGTATCGCAAGACGACACGTGCGGTACTTTCTCTAACAGTCTTATTTTACTACGTTATAAGACTGGCCGGTTACAAATTTTTACGAGCCATATTTTCAGTAAATCTTGTTTGAATCTGTACCTAATTTACATTGTTGCTCGAAGATTTATCTTATCTCATCTACTATACACTTACAGGTCCAGGTAGTTTAGGATTCGAACATTCTGCCAAATGCTTGGAGTCTCCTAATTCCGGGATGTCACAACAGGCTGACAAAGGTTTCTGAAAACATAATTATATATGTAATAAATAACATTCAAAACAAAGAAAAAAATTAAAAATAATGTAGTTGAATATAGAACGACAGAATACTCGACACTGTCATCTTCAAAGTTATTCGTAATAAGGGTGACAGGGTGACAACTTGTGGGCATTGGCATATCGAGCACGAGCTTCGAGGTTTACTTATAATACAATTAATTTTCGGATTGTTTGGTGCTTTATCCATACCATACCAAAATACAGCAAGTTGACAATTAAAGTCTTCGAAATTTTGCCGATAACAAAGTGCCAGGCGTCCTAAATATTTAGTCAAAGCTTTCGAAAATGACATCGATATCGTCCGACCGCTAACTCGGTACAGAGTTAGTATGTTCTGACTATAGTTAGCATTAAATAGTCGACCGCATTAACACATCATTGTCAACTCATTACAGACGTACTCGTATAAGAACAATCAGTTTCCTCTATCTTTTATGGCCATCTATAATAATAAAACCACTAGGTACGTTACCAATGTGGCTCCCTTCCGCCTTTGTTGCAGCAGAAGGTCAGCATTTACGGCCTGAAATTATATATTTAAGTGTATGAGTATAAACAGAAGGAATTAACTTTATTCTTATAGAATTTTAGCTAAAGAAAAAATGATATTTAACATTCAGAACCGCCAGAGGTCAACGATTAAATGGTGCCATTTTAATTTAAGCCATAGGTATTCCAAACACAATGCAAAAACTTCTACTAATGCTTAGGAATCGTTTGTATGATATAAAATCGATATAATAAGGCGTGTAGAGCAAGACCTTGCTAACTTCACATGGACTTTTCAAAATGTGAACTATCGTTATTTTAACATCGTATTATCATATGAATTAGAGGTTTAATGCTGATTTATTAACATATTGCGCTTGGAAAGTCAGTGCAGATTAGCGTGCTCGAACTTTAAGTCATTTTATTCGGTTATTTAATTTAAAATAACTTTTTAATAAGTAAAAAACATTGTTTAATTGCAGTATAAATTTATGACACAAATAATGGAAAAACGCGCGCGCGCGAAAAACTCTAACAAAAATATACAAACCGAACAAAACAAAAACAACACGAATATTTTAAACATATTTGCACACTTTGCACTGCCGTTGGTGATGAACTGACCGGAGAAACTTATCAATCCATAACGACGAGTCTATTTTATAAACAAGTCTATCTACAGTCAAAGGTGAATATTCTTGGAAAAGATGTGTTGTGACATTTTATATTTACGGGAATGTTGAACTGCGTATGTGCAAGATGTAAGGAAAATAACAAATAATGTATTTACTATGGTATATTTAAAAAAAACGGATGTACAACGCTGTAGGGCAAGCAAAAATATAGAAATAGGCTAGTATTTAAAGGCACAACAAAAAAATACCATATCCTAACTAAGTATTATACAATGAAAATTCACATGAAAGTTTTGATGTGCATTCAGATTTTGCTGCCCAACTTATATTTTTTGATATGCGAAATAATATTTCCCAAAATACAATCATTATAATTATTTTACATGTTTTTAAAGTGGGTATTCCACTCATACATTAGTATGTTATTCAATCAAATACAAACATTGAAAACATTGAAAAAATAATCAACCCAGTTGGACTTGAACCAACATCGATACGCCTTACCGGGGCTCGATATCGCTTTACCAATTAAGCTATGGGTTCAGTTACCGAGCTGACGAAATTCTCAATGCCTTCAATCATCTTTTTGCATTTATTTTTACATCGACTTTATAGCAGCCGTAAGCGACATCTAGGTGCCAACCACTAGAGTTAGATACCCTTCCCGCCGACCCTTTTACAAGTGTCACAACGGAAATAACAGATGGCGCCTGCTATCAACTCATAATTATTTTACATGTTTTTAAAGTGGGTATTCCACTCATACATTAGTATGTTATTCAATCAAATACAAACATTGAAAACATTGAAAAAATAATCAACCCAGTTGGACTTGAACCAACATCGATACGCCTTACCGGGGCTCGATATTGCTTTACCAATTAAGCTATGGGTTCAGTTACCGAGCTGACGAAATTCTCAATGCCTTCAATCATCTTTTTGCATTTATTTTTACATCGACTTTATAGCAGCCGTAAGCGACATCTAGGTGGATGTTGGTTCAAGTCCAACTGGGTTGATTATTTTTTCAATGTTTTCAATGTTTGTATTTGATTGTACAATCATTATGTTTTTAAAACACTTTTGAAAACACTACATACTATGAGAAAATTATACCTATCGTCTGTTTATTACGTTATTAAGAAAACTTATTGGAAAAAAACTAAAATGGGACTTAATCGCACCCACATACATTTAGGTAAGTAAATTAGTAACGAAGAAAAATAAATAAAAGTAAGTACCTAACCTTTTCCAGCTGCTTTTCAGTCGAGTACCGTGTTTAAGTAAGGTACGAGGTTGAAATGCTTAATTATGTCACTATTATATACAATACTTTTTCTACGAGTGCTCAAAATAGACAAGCCGATTCTTATCGGCTGCGCCTGCGAACTCAATTCTTATCGAGTTCGCAGGCGCAGCGCATCGCGCAGGCAACAGCAGTGGCGCAGCGACCCAAAGTGGATCTTGGCCTCCGACACCAAAGAATACCAGGCTTCTCTGATCACAGCCGTCTCTGTCCAGTCAACGGCGAGGTCCGTCAGCACCTCGCCTTTCCAGCGGTACCTAGGACGCCCAGATGGCCTTCGACGAGTAGGCTAGCCAGAGTATTCTCTCCAGACAGCACGATCTTCACCTTACGAATTATGTACGTGTCCGAGCTATCGGAGTCTAGCGGCTTTTGTTTCTCCAATGATGTTCGGATGAATGCCTTACAATCTTCTAAAATGTAGTAACTTAAATCTACCGGTGGATTGTGTCGGTGCTCGCTCAGTACTGCATCGGCGGCAGCGAGTGTGCTATTGTATGAAAATCCATAAAACTATAGGCGGCGATGCTAAAATTTGCGACCATAAAAGCTCCATCGTAAAGTAACTATAGATAGATAGATAGATAGATAGATTGCTTTATTATTCGAAAAGTATACATTCATTGAGACAGTGCCCTGCAAAACTGTTTCCACAGTTTGTCTGCAGGTGAGATAGTTAATAACTAGTTATTCTACTGTTATGCTAATGTTATTTATTGGCACACTTAAGCGACATCCTGTTTGTGATACAGGTGTCACCTAAGCGTCTTATCTTATACGGTAGGTTATTCAGATAGTGCGCTAATCTTTTATTTATGGTTCGGTCACCGAAATAGTTTTGTACTCGTGGCACCTCACCTCACCGCACCACTGCAGTATGCGCTAGTAGTTCGGTCTATAAAGTCTCAATCCAAGCATTACTCGACGAGTAGAAAAAAATAATTATGCCATTTTTACAAATGTAAAAGCACTTTCCTGATTTAATAAAACTAAGTTGTTTCGCTAACTTATTTTTTTCCTCCTAAGTTAACTCTCAAGAGAGATCCGAAATTTCTTCGCTAAATTCAAATAATGAGTCGCAGTTTCTTTGGGAATAGAAAGTACAATAAAACCGCAGGTGTAATTTGTGAAACAATTCCATATTACTGATTGTTTTTGAGGCAATTATAGTCAATTAAATACGAAACCTTTATACGTAAATTATTGACACAAAACTATTTTACATTTTAGGTCAACAGAAAAGGTCTCGACAGACCCAGTCAAGTCGGTATTTATTTTGTTTTAAATACCGCAACGAAGGTAAACAATCATACGGCCCGCCTGATGGTAAGTAACTACCGTAGCCTATAGAGATGTGTCATATATACGCGTTGCTGATCCTTTAATAAAAAAGAAGACTCTCAGTGTTGACCATTTTTTGTTAGTAGCGCTAGTATAATACTTTATTGTACAACAAAAAAACATACAACAGAAATAATATATAATAGTTGTACAAAGGCGGACTTATCCCTTAAGGGATCTCTTCCAGTCAACCTTTGAGCAGTTGAGGGAGAATTAGAACTGGTAGACATACCATATGGTGGTTAGTTATTTGTTTTGACTATATGTATTTAATAAGTGTATTTAAGGATATTAAGATATTGAATGCAATCCTTGCTTGTTTTCTGCCAATAAAATGAGATTAATTATTATGTTAAAATAACAAAAAATATTGCAGGTTATGTCCGTCTCTAATTTATAATTAATACTCTTAATTTATTTAAAACAGGATTAAAATAGCGTTTTTCAGCAACGACGCAAAAGTAAAAGTAAGTGTCTCCACTTTAATTTGTCTCCACCAAAGAAAACATTTACATAAAATTTCTCTCCATTATTCCGCTGGGGTTATTTAATACATTTTCCTTGCAGTAGGTAGTTGTTTTACATAAACAAGACAAATGCTGTTAATGACAGGTTTAACACAAAGAAACATCTTTTGGTACCTAAACTGAAAACACTTATTAAAAAAAACATAATAAAACTATAATATTGCTATCTAGCAAATTAAAAGAACTAGCTTAGAACCATCTAGTAAGGTGTAGTTTAATTGAACTTTAAATTTAACTTCCATTATTTAGGGTTACGTACCATAATAGCTAACTTCACTACAGGACCTATTAAGCTAAAACTGTACGAGTATACACTTACGCAAGTCCGCGACCTAAAGGCGGACGTATAATGCGCGTAGATTACTACATTTTATCTACACCAATATCATAAATCCTCTATTCCGCGTTCGGAAACCGTATGCAATTACCACCATTATTGCAACCAGTAATGTAACATCAGTGTATTATCTGTGACAGTGTGGTAAAAACGCATGAAAATTCATTACCTACGGTAACGTAATGGAAATCCGCCCTCATCCCCGACCGCCGGCACGCGCCCGCCCGACCGCCGGCACAATCGAGTTGGTCATGACGGTACAAGGCGGTCATTCTAATGGTTTCCGAACACGTCATTTAGGATCTATATAATAAAGCTAAAGAGGGTCGAAAGTCTGTACATGGAAGATAATCGAAATAAAGTTCGCTGGGGATACTTAGAATCGATAACAGAACACGTTCCAACAATTTTTAGAATTTTTGTCTGTTTGTCTGTTTATTTGACCGCGCATCACGTGAAAACGGCTGAACGGATTTTGATGAATTTTTTTATAGAGATAGTTTGAGTACCGCGAAAGGATAATAGATAGTTTTAATTACGAAAATCAACCCTGGTGGGGGTGAAAAGGGGGTTGAAAATTTGTATGGAGAATTTTTAACCGCTGAAACGATTTAGATAGAAATTAGTATGGAAATAATTTGAGTCCCGAGAAACGTCATAGGATAGTTTTCAAACCCTTGTGGGGGTGAAAAGGGGGTTGGAAGTTGGTATGAGGATTTTTTTACCGCTGAACTGATTTAGATGAAATTTGGTATAGAGATAGTATGGGTCTCGAGAAAGGACAAAGGATAGTTTCATCTTCAAAAAAGGGCGCCCCCCCCCCATCATTCTTTTGAACCCTACCCTAGGTCCAAAAATTTTGAAAAAAATAATGGGAGTGATGCCTAAAAGGTACTTTCAATAAAAACTATTATTAAATAATATCGGTTCAGCTGTTTTTGAGTTGTCAGTCAGAAACGCATAGTGAAAGGACGTAAGTGCCGGATAGTAGAATTACAACGCCAAACAATTGACCCACCACGCAGTTATTAGTTTATGATGTAAGCGCCGCCAAATATCCCTTAATAAACGACCTTTTGAACAGATGTTTTTTAACAGGGCAGCAATTACGGAACCCTACACTGAACATGGCCCGACATGCTCTTAGCCGGTTTTTTTGCATTGTTATCCCAGAAGTCACCCCTTAAGGATTACTAATTCCAATTGTCAAGAAAATCCCAGGCCAGGTACAGGTAGGCTGTAAAAAATCACACATGACCCCCCCCCCCCCCCAAATCGTACACGTCAAATAGAAAAATTCATTACTGACCCCCTCAAAAAATCATTGCTGCATTGCATTAGTGACCCCCCAATTGCATAGTTGCCCCCCCCCCCCCAATTTTAGGCCAACCGCGCCTGTTCTTACCTTTTCATTCTTAGACAGATTTAACTGGAGGATCGATTTGGATGATATTTGCCATGGACATGATATGAATATCCCTACCTACTTACAGTCAAGGACGTATAAATACAAAAGTGGTACTATATCATCCGATGTACACCTACTATTCTATGTCGTTTAAATGATGGCAAAAACTTTAATAAGGACGAAAAACTCTATTGATTTTGGAGTGTAGTTTTAGTTAGTGGTAATTGTGAAATATTTTATCTGGACTACTGTCCTCTAGCGTATCCATCTGTCAACTTTACTTCCAGACATTCAAGTTCCGCCTCCAGGGGGAGCGAGAGAAATTAGGGGTGAATTAGCCGCTCACTGACAAAAACCGAATTCCACGCGGGCGGAGCCGCGGGCACAGCTAGTTTATAATATAATATATGTGTAGATAAAGCAGTGTATGCAACTGTACGTAATCAGGCCTTATTACGTAACAGTTACATAATAGTACATTACTTACCTAGGGCTGTAAAAAAAAGAAAGCCCGAAATCGCAGGTATTTGGGACCCGAGCCGCAGGCGAGGGTTGTAAATATGCGATAGAGGGCTTTCTTTTTTACTGCCCGTGGTGAGTACACAATTTTACGTCCCCACCTGGCCATAATGCGAGTTTTACCGTAAGCGTAGCGAGCGGTAAAACTCACATTATGGCCAGGTGTGACGTAAACTACTATTTTCTACTCCTGTACTTTTATCTGTCATTTATACATTCGTTAACACCTTTATAAGAACATATATAATACACTCGATGAAAAGTCTATCTAGTCTATTCCCCAAAATAACACTTGTTCTATAAAAGCGCCAAAATAGTATCGCGGAATCGCGTGTAAACACGGCTATTAATATAAAATAAATTACTGCCAACCTAAGAAACCTAAATAAACGCAGCGTTTTTAGAAAAAAAAACTTTAAAAAAGAAAAAATTATAAGAACCACAGACCTACTTCGTAGTTTTTTATGTTTCCCGTTCGTTTGTTGGGGCGAATTGCAAACTTTGAAAGAAATTTAGGTATTTTTACTAATCTCTGTAGCTCTTTAATAATTAATCAAATAACGACGGTGTGTATTTGTGTTAGTAATGTTAGTATTATTGAAAAATAGTGTTTTAAAAGGTAAAACTTAAATGATTGTTGATTGTGTTGACAAAATAACTGCGATATCCATGAAGATTTCAATTTCGCATTTTATGTAAAAGTAAGTGTATTCGTAGAAAAAGTATTGTATGCAACGTCGTATAAGTAGGTAAAAAAATGTTCGTGGCGTTTTTCTTAACAATTTTCGCCTACGGCTCAAATTGTTACCCACGCCACTCACCTTTTTTGACCCCTCTTATACAACTGTTGCATAAACTACTATTATAGTTTAATTATGTTATGTTAGTTTGAGTTATGGATGTTTCCTATGTATTTAAGTATTTATCTATATCTATCTATTATATATATCGTCGTCTAGTACCCACAACACAAGCCTTATTGAGCTTACTGTGGGACTAGGTTGATTTGTGTAAGATTGTTCCATATTTTTATTTTTATTTTTTTAATTTAGAAAGTTTTAAACAATCCACAAAAAGATCCCAAATCCTGGGCCGCCATTCGAAAAATAAACACACACACTGGACAGACACAGCTCCAACCCAACTCAACCCAACTCAACTCAACGCTATAACTACATTGACATTTGCTATTCGAACAGATTTTCATTCAACATTGGTTTGGTTACACATTGGTCTCACATTGGTACAACATTGGTACAATGTGTGACCAATGTGAGACCAATGTTGAATGAAAATCTGTTCGAATAGCAAATGTCAATGTCGTTATAGCGTTGAGTTGAGTTGGGTGGGAGCTGTGTCTGTCCAGTGTGTGTGTTTATTTTTCGAATCGCGGCCCTGGTTTTTTCATGCAATTCTCCCTTAATATAAGCGCATTAAGTCATGGTCGTTAAGGTTTCATACATAACATGCGTAAACAAATGACTCAGCAGTGAACCATCAATAAGAATAAGCAAGTAAGTAGGTATTCACATGATTTGTGCGTCTCATTTGCTTCGATTCCTCTACTATCTGGTTTACGGCACATAAACTCTAACAATGTGGCTCAAGTGTTGAGCGCCATGTTTTTTCTCTTTCTCTTTTCTGGCTATGGAATGAGTTGATAGTGAAGTTTTCGAGATTACAGTATGGGGTTCTTAAAAAAGGAGTGTAGAGGAGTTTTAAAGGGTCGGCAACGTGGTAACATCCCTGGAGTTGAACTCTTTTTTAGGTAGCAGTGCCGCTAACCATCAGTCTTTATGCTTGTTTGCCAACGACGTTACTGGTACTAAGTCCACTCTTTGTATTTTGGTATACTTTACAACATTTTTTAAATTATTACATAAAATAAATAATAAATAGTCATAGTCATAGTCATTTATTTAAAATATTACATGTCAAATTACATTACAACCACAATCCAAAGTTGTAGGTTTTTTATGCTTTATACAATTTCAAACTAACATAATATTAAGACCTCAATTTTAGATTTATGGATATTTAATTCTAGGTAAATTGTGTTTTGGAGAGTTACATATTTCGGTACAGTTACACATACATAAATGTGGCTGTCTACATGAAAAGGTAAAGGTTTTTTATATAATTTGGCGGAAGGCGCTTGCGTTGAGCCTTGTACAAGATTCAATATTGTATTAGAGCAATAACAGCGTAAGCGCCGGCCGGGCCGCCAAATGGTGCCTTTCATAAATATACAGTGTAACAAAAATAGTGGTGATCCATTTAAGGGCATAATTGGTATCGTATTGCGATAAAAAAAAAGAACAAAATTTTTTTGGACGCGGAATTTTTTTTTCGAGTGAAATTTTTTTTCTTACTTTTTCGTAATTAGAATACGATAACAATTATGCCCTTAAACGAATCACCAGCATTTTTATTACATCTTGAACATAGTAAATACATACCCGTTTCTAATACTAGTTTTTTCTCGCTGTCGCCTGTCGCCCAGACCGCCCTGTCGCCATAAATAGCCAACACTTGTCGCCGCGACGTAAACGCTAAGCAAACGCCGACAAGCACCTTATTGACTAAATGGCTAAACTCCTAATTGGACTGTGACTTCTTAGAGCCTGACGCGAAACTTAGAAGGATTTGAGCTAAGAGTGTATAAAATGCGTAAAGTAATACATTGTAACTACTGTTACAACGGGGTTACCAAGTATTTATCTAATGTTATTAATAAATGCCTGTCAAATCGAAAATGTCCTGGATTAATATTGTGTCCCCGTGTGTTTATTATATTACGTCACATTCACATTTGTTTATGTTAAAAAAGACAATACACAGCAGAGCTTTAATATAACAGGGAAGTGGAAACTCCGGAGCGCCTGTCAGTTAATAAATATTGACGTAGCATTTGATTTAAATCACTTAAAACAATTATTCAAGCTAAAATACGTCGTACTCGTATGCTTAATGTCGTTCATTAAGTTAACTCATGTTCCTCCTTATATTTTGACAAAACTTATGGTATTTAAATTATTTTAAGTACATGCTTTTACACACAGACTGTAACAAAATTAGTGGTGACCCGTTTAATAGTTGTATCCGTTGGTATCGTATTGAGACAAAAAAAAGTAGGAGAAAACAGTTTTGGATGCGAAATTTTTTTATATCGTCAGATGCGAACAACTGCCAGACGCCAGTTCAAAGTTCGAGGAATCGTGACTCCCTAAATAATATACTATTTTTCGAGGCTAGATCCGACAAGGGTTAAAGCAACAACAGACATTTCAAATAAGATAAGATGTTTTGTATGTACGATATTGTTCATAGCACGGGAAAATAGACACGTTTTACTGCGAGAAGACGATCCATTTCGTCCGTCTCAATTTCACTGGTATACGTTACCATTAAGATCACGTTTACCGCTAAACTTGGCAGAAAATATTAGGCAGTATTTTACACAGCAAGTTGGTTTTAGTTAAGGTTAAAATTCAAGGGTCCGAATTACAGAACCAGGCTGAGGTGGCTATAGTACTTGGGTAATATCAGACCCTTGAGTTTTAAGACCTCAATTATGTTGTTTCGTTATATACAATGCTGTTTGTAAAGCAAAAACTAACTTTTGCACGCGACTTACACGCACCTAAACAAAATATAATGGCAAAATTTTTTTTAGACAAAAATTCCTCTCCTCTTTTCACTCTCTTAAAATTTATCACCGAAAACCCCCGTATTTCGGTGATAAAAACTATCCTGTGTACTCCCACGCAAACCATAGCTGTACCTACTCAAAATATACCGATACATAATTTTATAGAATTCGGTCGGACGGCCACACAGACCGACAAAGTTACTTTCGAAATTTATAGTATTAATTATTAGTAGACAAGTGGAGATTATACCTGCTAAAAACTAAAATTTGAATTCAAATAATACTGTCTACAATTTGTCCGGAAAAAGGAGTGTCGTAGTTTATATGGAAACTTATACATTCTACAACACTAATATTTCTGGATAGACTAACTAACTAAATTTTTCACTACTTCGTTCATCAATTTGAACTTGAAAGGTCTTCTTAATTAGTTACCTACTTTTTTGTTACGCACTGTGTATCTACACAGCGACTATCGAATTGACATTATGGAAGGATAGATTGCAACTATGTACACACTCAATAGTTTATGTGTTGCAATAAAATGTATACCGAGCAATCACTTCGTCTAGACGCGTAAATTTAACAGCCGTGTATTTTGCTTGCATTTAATTAATAGTACACTTCATAATTAAATTTCTACTTAATGTCTTAAATTTTCTACTTCATTTAACTTTGTTGCTGTTTTATATGTTACAGTGTGTTAATCCAATACGAGCACTTAAACCAGACATATAATTTATTAGTTTCTCATTACTTAGTAAATAAAAAAAGTTACACTTAATTATGACCAGAATCGTAATAGTTAGGGCGCCGCGCCGGCGACTCTGCCGGCATATCTTTCCTCGGCGTGACGCCGCTATACCAGTACCACATTTTGAGTATATTTTTTACGGCTTATTGCAGTTATTATCTTTAGGGCAATACTAATTCTAAGTGAAGTAAATCAGTCAATATGAGTGGCTGAAGACAATGGGAGTTTGGTGTGAAACGATGAGACTGGCGTAGGAGTCCGGGGAATGGGGGTTAGAGTCGATGGGGATAAATTAGGAGTCGGCGGTGGGGGAAAGGTAGAAGAGAGTGGGAGGGGTGGAAGAGTGGTGGAAGATAATAGGACTGACATTTGAGTTAGTGGGAGTGGGGTAAGAGACGGTATGACTGACGGAGGAATTAAGTTAACACGTTCGCTGCGGCACCAAAACAGGCGTTTTTTTGTACGGTGCGTTAAAAGGTCGCTTGGCCTGTTACTTAAACTCTCCAACTTTGCGCTATGGGGCTAATAAGCCTAGTAAGGTATGAATGGATATAAATGGCTGTAACTATCCGAAAACGATAAATTTTGGATACTTACCTATCAAAATTGGTAGAAGAAGAGTTGGTTGTCATAGTATTTGAGCCGCCCCGGGATTCTGATATTTACATAAGAGCTATATGCAAAAATAAATATAAGGTCTAATAACCCGAAAACGCACTGGATAACAGGTTTTGTAGATGAATTATTAGTGATGGGAAATAAGTTATCGATATATTTTTTCACAATACTATTTATAACACCAGAGCAGTTTGGCTGCGTGTCATTATTTTTTACAACTTTTTTCACTAGAACTTTTCTCCACTTCGATTTTTCTTTATTTGTATTTTCACTTGCACTATTTTTGTCTAGCTGAATCGATAATTTAAGCATTTTTCGACATCGTTTATTTGGCCGCGGAATTATTAACGGGTTGCACCACAAAAACGTACACAGATACCGAAACCTCTAATACCGAAACTCTTGAATTATGCACTATCGTAATATACGTTCATTCCCGCTAATAACGCCACAACACTAATCGGAAGTAAACAATATAGTCGCCAACAACAGTGCTGGAGGGGGTGGACTGACCTTGTGATCTATATCGGGCCTTATGACCCAATACCCGCAAGGAAACGAAAAAAATATGAATCAGTGCGTTATCGGGCCATAATACCTTAGCAAATTTTTAATGCTTTATTGAGTTGCCCTTAAGGTCCTAAACTCAAACCTATACTTGTCTCTTTTGTACATGCAGAAATACTCATAATTCAGCCGCCGCACTACAGGGAATTCATCGTTTCTCGCTTCCGCACAGAGTGTAAGTACAAGCATCGGGCCTTTAGGCCTTATATCGGGCGGAGGCGGGTCCATATGCAAGATATAATTTGCGACCGGTCGCTGCTTGTGATGGGTCTGTCTCTATGGTAACTACCTGTCCGGTAGTTAACATGGTGAAGGGTCTCGGGGGGAGCTCACAGTTGCCGAGAACCCCGAGGCAAAACTGGTTGTGCTCCTTCCTGAGGTTACTGCCTGTTAACTGCCTGGTTCTAGCGTAGAAACAGGCAGAACGGAAACAACCAGTTGAGCCACTTCGGGGCGCATTTGCAAAGGGTCGAATGTCATATTCGAGAATCGGTGGCGACAGTCGTATGCCGCTGTCGAGGACCGAGTATGGTAGGTGACTCAGTGCAAAAACGCCTTGCCTAGGAATCCCAACACATCCCTATCCCTCAGATGGGTCATTAGTTGTCGGGTCCCTGCCTGCCTGATGCCTTCGTGTGCGCGTCCCTGGGGAATCATCATCATCATCATCATCAGCCTATTTTAGTCCACTGCTGGACATAGGCCTCCCCCAATGAGCGCCATAGCGCCCTGTCTTCAGCTTGCCGCATCCAGCATCTGCCTGCAGTCTTTCGCAGATCGTCATCCCACCTTGCCAGAGGGCGTCCTACACTACGTTTGCCGAGTCGCGGTCTCCACTCAAGAACACGTTTACCCCAGCGGTTGTCGGTTCTTCGCGAGATATGGCCGGCCCACTGCCACTTCAGCTTGCTAATTCTTTGAGCTATGTCGATAACTTTGGTTCTCTGTCGGATGTATTCGTTACGAATCTTATCCTTCAGAGAAACTCCGAGCATAGCTCTTTCCATAGCTCGCTGAGCGACTTTGAACTGGTGGACCAGCCCTACCGTGAGTGTCCACGTCTCAGCTCCGTAGGTCATTACGGGTAGGACGCACTGATTAAAAATTTTCGTTTTCAAGCATTGCGGTATGGATGACGAGAAGACTCGGCGTAGTTTCCCAAATGCTGCCCAGCCTAGCTGGATCCTCCTTTTGGCCTCCTTCTCGAAATTGTTTTTACCTAACTGCAGGATCTGCCCAAGGTAGGTGTACTCAGAAACAATTTCAAGAAGGTGGCCATGTACGACGACCGGTCCTGGATCAATGTGGCCATTGATCATGACTTTGGTTTTATCCAAATTCATGCCAAGACCGATGCGTCGCGAGGCTGAAGCTAGGCCGTCCAGCATCCGGGTCAGCTCCTCTAGCGACTCCGCCATTACGACTATGTCATCAGCGAATCGCAGGTGTGAGATGTAATCGCCGTTTATGTTTATGCCCTTACCTTTCCAGTCCCTGGGGAATCGACTGCTGTTAATCCATCGGTCGAGTCTTTCGGGGGCGGTTCCATGGAGGAAGGGTGGCGGGAGCTCGTGAATAATGACCTATATCCTTTATAATCAGCCGTAAGCGATGACGTGGCATGTCGCAGCGGGCTCTCCATCCACAAAGAAGGATGGTTAGCGGTAGAATGCCACCCGCGTGTTTTTGCCGTGCGCGGGGATCCGTACGGGTGGAGAAGGAGATCCTGGGAGTGGGTTTTTCGAAGCGGGGGTCTGCGGTCGTTATCCCCGTTAGACGAAACTCCTTTGGCTCTAGATTCATCTCACACGGGAGGTCCTGAACTAGCCAGTCAGGATCAATCGGCTGTCGTGTCCAGTCTGATGGCCACATGGTGAGTGTCCTGGGGTGTGGGGTGCATAATCGGCGGAGCACGATTCGTCACTGCGTTCGTCGGCTGTGGGAGTTGACGATGGTTTTGGCACCGTGCGGATTCATGCATAACACACTTTTGGGGCACTATATTAGTCTGGTATCCCTGGTGCGTCAAAGCACCCCCAAATGTGAGGGCTCCGAGGAGGGTGGGGAGCCAGCCTAATGAAAATTTTCAATGGAGGTATTATGGACACACATTTACCTAAAACGACGGAAGGGAGAAATGCCGGACCCTTAAGGGATGAGGCTATGGTGCAGAGCGCAAAAGCGGGACCAGCGGGTCGTGTACCTGTTCAGAACAGGAACGCGGGAGCTGGGAAAGCTATAGGGTCTGCTAGGACTGACGCGGCGTATACCGCAACGGACAGGGGCTGGGGTGGAGCAACCAGTTCCAAAGGTACCGTCCAACCTTTTCCCTCAGGGTTGAAAAGTGGACACGCTCAGCAAGCTCCCTTAGGGAAGCCGACTAGGTACTGGAGGAATGGGGGGCGGAACTGCAGCCACCTGTGATAGGCGGGCAGGAGCACCGCTTCCAAATCCTGCTGGAGCGGCACCGGTCGCCCTTGATAGCGTGGCCAACCCCCAGGGTTCGGACTCGCAGTCGGGTGGAGGAGCTGCGCTTACCAGGAGGCAGAAGAGGCGTGCTAAACTGCGAGCAAGGGTGGGAGCACAAAATGATGTGCCCACAGCGAGGCTTGAAGCAACCCAGAAGAAGAGGCCATTGAGAGAGAGTGGCGAATCTTCCCTGCTCGCTGGCGACCACAAGAGACCGAAGGTCGGTGGCTCGTTCGCTGAGGTCGCTGCGAGCGAGAAGTCCCAATGGCCTTTCCGGCTGAGAAGATCTTGGTAGGGCAGGTAACATCGATCCAAACAGCCATTATAGAGCTCATGGTGGAGAGCGCTGTGGATCCCCTACCAAGGGTCTCCGTCGGAAACGTCGTGGGGGGTGCCCTCCACGTTAACTGCGTAGGGAGGGAGTCCGCCACATGGCTCAGCTCTGTAATCGGGGGAGTGGAGGTTGCCGGGCTGCGCCTTAGGGTCATGGCCGTCAGGGATCTTCCAAAACCAGTCAAGATGGCCTGGAAAACGAAGATTCTTGCCGGCGTTGACCTTAAACTGTTCTTCCGTCTGATGCAGAGGTTTAATCCTCGGCTTCACACGGAGGAATGGAAGATAGTGGATACCTTGGCGACGGACGCCGGTACCAGGAGAATCGTTTTGATGGACCGGGTGTCGGCGGACGTCATCAAGGAATCTGGCTATCAACTACACACAGGGATCGATCTCAGCTCATTCAAGCTCCTTGAGGATGCGGAGGGAAAGGGGCATGGAGGGGCTGGGAGCGGTCCCTGTGTGACGGTAGGGATACAGCAGGCGCCTGTGGAGGCAGCCGCAACGGCCCCTGATTCAGCGGAGCCACCTTCTGGTGGCGGAGCAGTTCAGGTGGCAGAGGGACAGTCGGCAGAGGGGGCGGGCATGGTGTGCTCAGGGGGGGGGTGATGCCGGACCACGTATGGCTCGCGAGTCGTCACCGTTGTCGTCGGTGGCTGGCTCGGAGGAATTACGTGGACTGGCGGAGCTCTACCTGGAGAACGCCCTGTCACCCATGTCCTTTGACGACACTGTCCAGGAGGTGGCTGCTGATCTCAGCACCACCAAATAATAAGAGGACTCATGGAGGGCCTAAGGTGTGTACAAATAAATCTACAACACAATAAAGCGGCCACTGCCCTTCTGGCAAGGCAGCTAAAATGCGATAAGTTTGATATTGCTCTTATTCAAGAACCATACATTTATAAAGGTGAGATAAGAGGCTTAAATGGTACTGGAGGGACAATAATATACCTTTGCCCCGAAAGTAATATGAGGACATGTATATATGTTAAAAATGGCGTTGATTTTATGATCTTACACGCTTTCTGTTCCAGGGATCTGACCACGGTCAAGATCCATAACAAGGGGGGGGGGGGGTACGGCACTCATCATCTCATCAGCCTACCTTCCCTATGAGGCAACAGATCCAATTACACCACAACTGCGAGATCTTGTTGCGTACGGCAGCCGGGTGAACACCGACCTGATAATTGGCTGCGACGCTAATGCGTACCACGTCATCTGGGGCAGCTCAGATGTTAACAGAAGAGGGGATAAAGTACTGGATTTTCTGGTGAGTTCTTCTCTACAATTACTAAATAAAGGCAATGAACCGACGTTCGTCAACGCTAGACGAGGTGAGGTTATTGACATAACGTTAGCTTCTAACAATGCTAGTAATAATACTAACTCATGGCATGTATCTCAAGAAATTTCTTTATCAGACCATAGATATATATGCTTTAAGTACAAGACTATAATCCCAGTAGAAACTGTACGTAGGCGGAACCCCAGAAACACAGACTGGTCAGCTTTTAGGAGCGACCTGAAGGCGGATCTAGGGGATCCAAAAGGCAAGCTAAACTCTATTATTGACATAGAATTCGAAGCGGACAAAATCGTCCAAGCTGTGTTAACGGCATGGACCAGCCCGCCAGCAGCCAACTGCCCGGAAAAGAAAAACCTGGCTAAGAAGATACCGTGGTGGAATCCAGAGATCGTAAAACTCAGGAAAGAAACACGGGCCATCTTTAACGATGCTAAAAGAACTAACAACTTTGAGCATTATGCACGCAAACTCACGGAATTTAACAAAGCCGTGAGAAAAGCGAAAAGGAAAGCGTGGAGGAACCACTGCGATCAGATAGAGTCTTTACCGGAAGGCATGAGATTAACAAAAGCGCTAGCCTCGACAAAGTCAGTACCGCTCACCTCAATCAGAAGGAGTGACGGATTGATGACAGAAACAGGGTTAGAAACTCTCAAAGTAATGTGTGAGACACACTTCCCAGGCTCGGTAATACACCAGGGCGAACCAGACGAAAGTACAATTAGTGTTGTAGAACAGTCAACGAGAACTACTAGACACAATTGGGACACGTCAAAAAAGGTAGTAGATCACAACAAGCTAAAATGGGCGCTCTCGACATTTCAGCCCTATAAAACCCCGGGCCCAGATGGAATCTACCCCATCCTACTACAAGAAGGCGCCAATGTACTCATACCACACTTGAGTAGACTGTACAGGGCGTGCATAGCCTTCGGACACGTTCCGCGTGTTTGGAGGATGGTAAAAGTAACGTACCTACCTAAACCGGGCAAGGCAGATTACACAGAGGCCAAATCATATCGGCCAATAAGTCTTTCATCATTCTTTCTCAAGGCGTTGGAAAAACTGGTGGATAGACACATAAGCGATGGTCCGCTCAAAAGACATCCTCTGCACCAGATGCAATGTGCTTATCAGGCTGGCAAATCAACTGAGACAGCACTGCACCTGGTGACGGCCAGAGCAGAACAGGCAATAGAAAACAAAGAACTATGCCTTGCTGCTTTTCTAGATGTAGAGGGAGCGTTTGACCGCACCACCTACCAAGCAATTAGTGTTGCAGCATTAAAACACGGCATAGAACCGACCATATGTAAATGGATAGGCAACATGCTAAATAGCCGACTTATTAAGTCCTCTCTTATGGGTGACGAAATTATTGCAACGGCCACAAAAGGTTGCCCACAGGGAGGGGTTCTCTCACCAACTCTTTGGAGTTTGGTAGTCAACTCACTCTTGGAGGAACTGAATAAAGGCCCAACTTATACGGTAGGGTATGCAGATGATTTAGTGATACTTGTTAACGGGAGATTCCCCAGCACGGTATCAGAAATCATGAACGGAGCACTGAGGCTTGTGGAGCAGTGGTGCAATAACCACCAACTCTCGATCAATCCAGGCAAAACAGTGGTAATACCATTTACCAGGAAAAAGACCCTGAATGGTATGAAGCAACTAAGACTCTACGGAAGGGTACTAGAAATATCCAATGACGTAAAGTATCTAGGTCTGACACTGGACAAAGAACTAAATTGGAAAAAGCATGCCGACCTCACCATAACTAAGGCTATGAGAGTGTTTGGCATGTGCAGGTCAGCATATGGCAAAACCTGGGGCTTAACCCCGAAGGTACTGAGGTGGATCTATACCATGATGGTAAGACCTATCATACTGTACGGGAGCCTGGTTTGGTGGCCAAGGACACTAAAGAGCACATGCAGAGAAGCCCTAACGAAAATACAAAGAATGGCATGCATGGCTATCACCGGCGCATTCAAAACGACGCCAACGGCGGCGCTAGATGTATTACTTGATCTACCGCCGTTACACTTAGTGCTACAGTCTGAAGCGCGCAAGTCGTTACACAGATTGGCTGTTGCAGGCCTCTGGGACGACAGCAAGCCGAAGACCAAACACACAAGAATGGAATCTGACAATTTCATGGATAGGCTAACAAGCATGGGCTGTGACAAGATGCAACCCAAGTTTGTTTTCCAAAAGAATTTTAAAGTAAAAATTCCCACAAGGGCCGATTGGGCCGAGGGTCTTGAACCACCAATCTCTGATGGTGAAGACAGCATATGGTACACAGACGGTTCCAAAATAGGATCGAGTACGGGAGCTGGCATTTATGCAAATGACTACAGTAGTAGTATAAGCATGGGCAATTATGCAACAGTGTTCCAAGCGGAGACGTATGCTATTATCGCCTGTGCACAAGAGAATATAGATAGACAGACCCGGGGAAAGAATATCTATATACTCAGCGACAGTCAGGCAGCGCTTAGAGCACTTATAGCGCCCAAAGTGGAGTCCAGACTGATATTCAATGGTATCCAAGTCCTCAACAGGCTTGGAAGGCAAAACAAAGTGCAACTGATGTGGATCCCAGGGCACGAGGGCTTTATCGGCAACGAAAATGCTGATGAGCTTGCTAGAAGGGGCTCTATGAATAACTTCTTAGGCCCGGAACCATTTGTGGGACTCTCAAAGGGAACCATAACAACGGCCATAAAGGACCACACCAAACATAAACACCAACAAGAGTGGGGTAGTTTGACAGGTCTAAGGCATTCAAAGCTATTCATGCATAGAGTTGACTCAAGCTGGAGCAAAAAGCTTTGGAAACTTAGTAGAAAAAGGCTCCAAATCGTAACAGGAGTTTTTACAGGCCATTACGCCGTGAAAGGAGTACTGGCTAAAATGGGACTGTCAGACAATACTGATTGTAGAATGTGTGGCGAAGAGGAAGAAACAATGAAACACTTAATGTGTGAATGTCATGCTCTTGCCAGACTAAGAATGAGGGACTTTGGAATCGGCTATCCAGATCCAGAGGACCTCAAAGCACTGCCCTTGAGCTCCATCACCCAACACATGGAGATGGTTGAAAAAGCTCTTGAGTAAGTGTACTAAGGGGCAATTACACAAAAGATCCCTTCGGGTCGAAGTGTATCCATTTGGGCCCCCGAGACAAATTAGATAAGATAGGCCTTATATCGCAGCGAACGTGTTAAGGTCGATGGGAATCGGTGGTGTTAGGCAGTACGAAGTTCGCCAGGTCGGCTATTCCAATGTAAAACTGAACGTAGCGAAGACCTACCACCCAGGTAACGGTGCCCTGTGCATACGCATAGGCGAAGACTTGGTTAAGCGTAGATAGATAAATAAATGGTTGAGCGTACGAACCAGTTTGAATATGATCCGTTCTTCAGACGTCCTGCATTTTTGCAGCATGAGCGAAATGTGAGAGGACTGGTATCATTTGCGACTCCAAAATACCGATCAAGCTGAAGCTTGTGGCATGTCTGTTTCTTGGTATATCAACTGGCGTCATCTGGAAGTTTGCACAGAATCGAAAGAAAAATCCGATATTTAAACTTAATACCTTCATTAGGGCTTGTATGTTGCCGGATAGGGCTTGCAATTATCCGAATAATACGAATATTATCCGGATAATTCCATACAAATTACTATTCGAAATATCCGACTTGTAAGCCCTATTGCCGGAAAAACAATGCGAGGCCCTAACTGCCAACAAAACGACTACGCCGTGAAAGTAACGCCTTCAAGTTGACGCCGCCGCCGAACAAAAATCACCGGCGCGCCGCCGCCGCAACATTCGGGGTCGGACCCCATCTCTACCCCGTATTCGTTTTTTGAAAATTTAATGAGCTCCAATTGTCTGCAAACATGGTTGAAGTAATGCCTACCTATACCTATTATTACCTATAAGTAAGTACACCTATTCGGGGTTAAAAGAAAAGTAAAATAATGTACTTTTTTAAACAAAAGCATTTACCTTCATTGCTTTCCAATCATGAGATCTAATATTATTATGGGACACAATCTTACACAAATCAATCTAGTCCAACAGTAAGCTCAATGAGGCTTGTGTTGTGGGTACTAAGCGACGATATATACACGGTGAATTTGAGTAACCCGACAGATTTTAATCATAAATTCCTGATCATAATTGGATACTAAAATGTCCTATAAACTTTTCTGGAATACGCCTAGTTTCAGAGTTAATACCGATTTTTAAAAAATACACTTTTTATTATAACTCATCACAAAATGCCTTTCTAATGGCGTTGTTGCCACCATTGGACATAGTTTACACGTCCTTATTGACAGATATCACAGTGACAAGGAAAACTTTGCAGTAACTAAATTTTTTTCAAAAAAAAAGTACCAATATGTTTTAGGCGATAATTTTATTAATAACATTTGCTTTTCATGTGCAATAAACATTCAAAAAATGAAAAAAAAAAGAAAAAAAAATTTTTTTTTGACGAAATTGACCTAAAGTCACATAACATTTTTTACTTCTTTTGGTCGCAGAAATTCGTGGTTAAGATCTGTCGTGTTATTCCAGCCCACGGTGTATAATAGATAGATATAGATAAATACTTAAATACGAAGAAAACATCCATAACTCAGTCACAAATATCCGTGATGAACACACAAATAAATGCCCTGACCAGGATTCGTACCCGGGACCTCCTGCTTCATAGGCAGGGTCACTACCGACTAGGCTAGGAGGCCGTTAAATATCGAATGTATTACTGTTTTGAAAAATAAGTCCCGCCGAGTTTCTTGCCGGTCATAACACTTCTCGGGTCAGAGGTAGGGTTAGAACCGGTGGTAGTTTTCTTTTTTCTCTGACGTTCATAAGTGCATTGTAATGTGCCTAAATTGAAGAATAAATATCTTTTATCTCTTATGCACATTTAAAGAACAACCATGATTTGAATGTCAGCTTATACACAAAAACTAGTTATATTATATTAATTTTTCGAATTTCTTGAATAATATTTTGTCATGTCGCTGGCTCAATATTACAGGATTCTATGTTCCGTTTTCGGGGTAGTTAAATTTAGACTTAGTGTCACTATTGTGTCAAATGGTTTGCAGAAATATTGGTTTACCTACCTTATTATTATTTTTTCTATTGACGCCGACTTTAACTGTCTGTCAACTGTCAACGAGCTGTTAACTTGAGTAGTACTATTAGTTATTCTGTGCTTAAGTGTCTTGCATTACAATGCGAGCCGAATTATTTTGTATGGTTAAAATTTTCATTTTAATGCTAAGTAAAAGTTATCTAGATATATTTCCAATGCCCTATGCTAACTAACCACTGTTTAAAGTTTCGCCCGTATAAATTACACACTGCATGCAAGCACTAGTAAGTAGGGTGTCCCGTGTCCCATTATATTGTGATTTTGAGAAATTAACAACACATACCCCCCAAAAAAATTTCGTTTCCACCAAAATACTCTATAAAAAAACTTTGGGCCATTACTATAACTATAACATATATGTTAACACTTTTGCACCTTATTACAAGGGAGTAAGGTCCAACGTTTAGGCATATAAGATCTTTGACGTCGACTATACATAGTTTTATCGTCTAGCGACTCGATAATATATCGTTCCAGCAATCTCACGCTTCATTAATTTACGTTAATAAGCTATCTAGAATATGTATCCTGCGATATCGACTAATTATAATATTTTAGTTTAATATTAAAAGTAGCTCATAGGTTATTTTAATACCATGTCGGTGACAAACAAGCATACAACTCGCCCTGTGGTAAGCGGTACTGTAGACAGGGGTGTTACATGCGCGTTGCCAATCCTTTTAGACGGAGAGCTAGCCACGTCAGACACAAAAATGAGAGCAATCAAACCCCTCTACTTTGCTGTACTATGCTTATTTCTAGATCCGGACATCTGGTAGCTGTAAAGTGGTGGAGGTCAAAGAATGCAAATAACTTGAAGAAAACAAATCCTAGAGTTATGGGTATGATACAATATTATGCGAAATTATGTAATTAATTAGATTATAGCCAGAAGTTTCTGTTGCGGGAAAGTATAAGTGCCATATGATGTTGTTGTGTGCAGACCGGATTACCACGTTGAACCAAGCAGCGCTGACCCGCTGTACCATTTACCAGGTCATGTAGGGAGTTGAATAAAAATACTTATTTAGCTTTAAAACATTTGTAAAGTGTAGTTGCAGGTGTTTCCCCGCTGGGAGTTATTGTAGAAGTGAGCGACGAGTGTGTGTGTGTGTGTGTGTGGTGTCGTCCGCTGCTCCTCTTATGATGGGGGCAGGGGTTGGAGTGCCCGCATTGCTGCTATGACTCCTGTGTCATGTCGCATCCCACTGCGGTGGGATGGTCTCTCGTCGTCTTTTTGTGGACGACTTGACGTCTGGTGTGGCTGCGGCGGGCCCGATGGCCCTGCCGCAGCGATGGTGTCAGGTGAGGTCCGCGGCGGGCCCGATAGCCCAGCCGCGGTGATGTCATCTGCTTCGTGTCTTAGCCCTGGCGTGCCGCGGCGGGCCCGGTGGCCCAGCCGCGGCGGCGGTGCCCGCGGCGGGCCCGATGGCCCAGCCGCGGTGATGTCATCTGCTTCGACGCGAGTCCCGGCGTGCCGCGGCGGGCCCGATGGCCCAGCCGCGGTGCTGGCGTCTGCTGCTATCCGAGCAGGTAGAGCCCGGGCCCTGCGCTCGGGAGACCTGATGTAGTGGGGCGCGATGTTCTGGAGATGTTCGTAGCCAGAGTTGTCCGCGCGGTCAAACATGACCCGCGCGAGTCTGACTACGATCTGCTCCAGGCCCTCCCACTGTAGTTCTTCGGCGATGGTGGCGTTCCTCTTGCGTCTCGGTGCCTTGGTGAGGATGCGCAGCGCCATCGTCTCTTTCCGTCTTAGCTTCTCCTTGTTTGTCCTGCAACAGAAAGAATACCAGGCAGGTGCGGCGTAGGTAAGTCGCGTTCGAACGTAAGCTTTGTACAGTCCGAGTTTGGTCCGTACAGGGAGCTTACTGTTGAACACGGGGTATAATTTCGCGCGTGCGGTCAGGGCTCGGCGGCGTGTTTCCGCGGCGTGCTGCGTCATCGTGAGCCTTTTGTCGATGGTGACCCCCAGATATTTCACTGTGGGCGACCATACAAGAGGCTGACCTAAGAGAGAAGGAGGAGGAGGCAGTTTAATGGCATTAGTAATAATAATGGCTTGCGTCTTGCTCACGTTGACTGATAGTCTCCATTTGGAGAGCCAGTCAGGAAGGGCGTCGAGCGTCGGCTGGATCTTCTGGAGTGCGTGTGCAATCTTGAATGACGACGTGTAGTAGGCGGCATCGTCCGCGAAGAGGGCGAGCTTGGCGTCGCCAACGACTGGTATATCGTCGGTGTAGCGGGCGTAGCAGGCCGGTGACAGGCAGCTCCCTTGTGGAACGCCCGCTCTGATGGGGCGTTCAAGGGAGTGGGTGCCCTCCACTTGGACGTGGAAGCGTCGGTCTGCCAAGAAGGATGCCAATGTTCTCACGATACGTTGGGGAGCTGTGGACAGAGAAAGTTTGTAGATTAGACCGTCGTGCCAGACTCTGTCGAAAGCTTTCTCCATGTCCAGAAACACGGCCACGGTGTGTTCCTTTTTGTTGGTGGCTTTTCCCATGTGATGCACTCGCGTTAGCTGCGTGGTGGTCGAGTGCTGGGCTCTGAACCCGTGTTGCTCCGGCCTAGGAGCGATGTGCGGTGTGAGATGCCAGAGCAGCAACCTCTCGAATACTTTCGAGAGGTTGCTGAGCAGTGTGATGGGCCGATAGTTCTCGGCTTTTCTTCTGTCCTTCCCAGGTTTGGGTAGGACGATGACTCGTCCAGTCTTCCAGGTGGTCGGAAAGTGACCCGAACGCATTATTCCGTTGAACAGGCGTGCCACTGCCGCTAAGGTGTTTAGCGGCAGGTGACGAAGCGCCATGTTCGGAATGTCGTCCGGGCCCGGCGCCTTCCTTGGGTTGCAGTGTCGCCTGATGGTTGTCTGGACCTGTGAAGGAGAAAAGTAGATCGGGTCATCGTGTGGTTGGATTGGCGTGCTGCGGTATTCCTGCACGCGCTCCACGATGTCGGCCGAGTGTAGCGGGTTTGAATCGGGGTTCGGTCTGAATTGGTGTTCGAGACTGAGGGCGAGAATCTCTGCCTGGTCACGAGCTCCGTATTTCAGCTTTCCGTCCGCTCCCTCTAGCGGTCGAATCGGCTCCGGTGAAGTGCTGAGTTGCTTGCATAACCTGTGAATAGAGGGTACATTATCAGTTATACTTTCAATGTGTTCTTCCCAGCTTTGGGCGCGATAGTCGCTAAGTTTTTCCCTTAGCAGTCGCTCTAGGTGGTTGAGCTCTGTCTTGACCGACTGAGCCCTTAGCCTTAGCCACTGTTTCCTATACCAACGCTTTTTCTCCAAGAGGGCCTGTAGTGGCCTGGGGAGAGGTTTGCGCTGGTCGGTGTATGGGACCGTGTGCGCTGCTCCGTTGAGGGCTGCCTTGATGTCCTTGGTGATTGTGTCGGTTGCTGCGTCGACTTCTGCTGCGGTAGAGATGGGACCTGTGCGGGGAGTGTTTACCAGTGTTTCTGAGAACGCTTCCCAATCGTAGCGGCGGCTGGGACCTCTGATGAGCCTCGTAGTTGGCACGTCGGCGATAGTCAGCAGCACCGGGCGGTGATCTGACGTGATATCATACAATACCTCGTGGCGCATGACAGCATTGACTCCGCGAGAGATCGCAAAGTCAATGGTGGTACCCCTGCGCCACCTGTCGTCGAAGTGGTAGTGTGTGGGCTCGTAGGGCCCCTCCGCTGTTAGTTCGAGCTCTTCCACGGCTTCGTAGATGCGTCTGCCCGGCTGCGAGCAGGCGGAGGAATTCCAAGCGGGATGCTCGGCGTTGAAATTCCCGGCCAGGATGGTCGGCACGGGGGAGTCCACTATGAGCGCCTGGAGGTCGTTGCGGATGTCGGTGGCGTCGCAGTATCCGCAGGGTCTGTAAATAGCAAACAAACGCAGATCATGTCTGACTAGTTTGGTATCTACCCCATAGGCGGAGAGGGTAGTCGGCTGCGGCGGCGGGTCCACCAGTTGGTGGACGATCGTCCTCTTCACTAGGACGGCTAGTCCTCTCCATGTGTGTGCGTTGAGAGGGTTCGCCTGGTCTAGGCGATAGACCTGGTATCCGTTGATGTTGAGGTGCTGCGAGGGCTTCAGAATCGTCTCGCAGATGAGCATGATGTCGATGTTCTGGCTGTGGAGAAAATGACGGAGCTCGTTCGTTTTGCCCGTTAGGGAATTCGCGTTCCAATATACAATTCGTAACTCTTTCTCTTTTAGGCCGTAAAAGATCGAGAGTGGCTTGCGAGCAAACTACTTACAGTTGCTGCTGTGGTGGTGAGCCGGTTTGGACCTAGCCAGACTTGGAGAGTTTTGAGACGGCCTCTGTGAACTGCTCCATGGCCGCGGCGAGCGCGGCGGTGATGTTTGTTTACCGGCTTTGTTGCGAGTGTAGGCTCGCTGCGGGGCCGCTGCGGCCTCTGGGTGCGTGGTTGTTGCTGCTGCTGTTGTCTCCTTTGTCCTCTTGTCCGAGGCCTGGGAGGGTTCCCAGGCGCCATGAGAGAGCCCTGAGCTGAGTCCTCTACCTGGTCCGGCGTGTCCGATGCTCTGGTAGCAGGGCCGCGGCGCTGGCGTTGGCGGCGGGAGTGAGACCTGGTTCCCGCTTGCCAGTTGCGCAGCTCCTGTGGGTAGACCGGGCACTGTTTGTGGTTGGCTGGGTGGTCCCCCCAACAGTTACCACAGAGTGCCGGCTCGTCCTTGGGGTGCGTGCAGGCGTGCGACCAGTGGCTGCCTGCGCAACTTACGCAGACGGTTGGCCGGTGACAGCCGAGTGATGAGTGGCGGAAGCCCTGGCAGCGTTTGCCTCGCCAGGGCTCCACCCGGATCTTCTCCGTGATGTGGCCGAGCTCGGTGATGTCCATGAAGCCCGGGTTCTCCTTCTCCGTCCCGAACAGCTTCACCACCGCAGTCACCAAAGCCGTTTGGTGACTTTCGCCGTCTCCCTGGTCCATGTCCACGTCCGCGGGCGACTCGGAGTCGCGGCTGTCCTCGTCGTCTGATCCCGACGGGGGCTTCTCCACGGGGCCGTCATCGGTCCCGCTTTCAGATTCGAGATCTGAGTCCGAGACCTCCGACCCCGTGTAGCTGCCCTTGGCCGGCAGACGCCTGCGTGGAGAGCCGCGCTCCGCCTCGCCCTCGGATGCGTTGGCATCGACCAGGGCGTCGGTGTTCACGTTGGCTGCTAGGTCCTCCTCCGGCGGCGTCGGTGTTCTCTTCTTCGGCGGCGTGCGTTGCGTCATGGTGGCCATGTCTGCAGTCGTCTGTGGTCGGCTATGTAATGATAGCACAACAGCGCGGATACGGCTAGGGGGCGTGGTCACTTGAGAGCGAGCTCAGAGCGCGTGCGTTCCCTGCGGTGTCGCGGCGACGACTGTGCGAGCCTGTCTGTAGCGACGAGTACGAGTGCTGAACTATTTTATAGGTTTTCTAGCGTGCTCGTACTAGTGGCTGGTATGAGCCGTGTAAGTTAGATATTTATTCACGAATAAGCTTACAGTATTACATGTTTGTAGGAGGGTTAAAATTGATATTTATATGGGACATTTCTTCATAAATTAGTACAAAATTCTTATAATTTAGACATTTTGGGTATTATGACATGATAGCAATAAAATTAAGACATAAATCATTACTTAAGAACTAGACATGTAGACACGATTTTATACACGTTATTAAATTACAAAAATAAACAAATTGGTATAAATCGAGAAAATGATTAACTTAGATCTAGTTACACAAAAACAACAGTAATTTTAAGCTATCTGCGACAGTTCTCCCCCACGTGCGTCAGCACCGTCTATTGGTGTGAAGCAGATGAGAATGAGTCTGGAAATCGGGCGGCGGACTTCTCCTGCGCGAGTACGTACAATGGCTGCTCTTATGTGGCCATCAGGACCTGGAATGAGCTGTGCGATCACGCCTCTAGGCCAAGTACCTCGTGGCATCGTACCGTCGGCTATAATTACTACATCTCCTACGTGTAGTTTCGTCGCGTTCTGGTGTGTACTGGATCGTGGCATCAGGTTTGGACGATATTCTTTCAGCCAGCGTGTCCAGAAGTTGTCAGCTAGTGCTTGAGCTGTTTTCCAGGACGAAAGGCTCATATTTTCATCGGAGAAGACTCCCAGCGGGGACATAGCGTTCGATCGGCCCATGAGAAAGTGATTCGGCGTGAGCGCTTCAGCCTCTAAGTCAGGATTCACTGGGGTCAGCGGTCTGGAGTTTACCAGGTGTTCAGCTTCCAGCAGTAGCGTATGGAGAACTTCTTCATGGGGTGCTCTGTCTTTTAGCGTGACTTTCAGAGCTGTTTTCACGCTTCCAACTAGACGCTCCCAGGCCCCGCCGGCGGAGGGGTTGCCAGGCGAGATTTTTGATGTTTGAAACTATCGGGCAGAGAGTTTTTGGCCTCGGATAGCTCACGTTCTGCGCCGTAAAAGTTTGTGGCGTTATCTGAGTACAGAACGGTGGGTGCGCCGCGTCGAGATATCATTCTTCGTAGCGATAGGATCATAGAGGCTGCCGATAGGGAGGCGGCTAGCTCTAGTGGAGAGGCATGTGTAAAGTACGCCCCATCGCTTTTCTCGGCGGCGGCCTGTGACAATTTGCATAGGACCGAACAAATCTACGGCTGCTGCGGTAAATGGCGGTTGATTCGCCTTGAGCCTCTCTGGCGGTAGGTCGCCTACAGGAACCTTAAGGGTAGCTCCTTTATAGGTCCGACACCATTCAGACAGATAACGAATCGTACCGCGCAGTCCGACTATGTAATATCTTTGCTTTAATTCGTTGATCACCGTCGCATGATTTCCGTGGTTGAAAAGTGCGTGGAAATGATGGATCAACAGCTTGGTAAATGCCTCCTTAGCGTGCAAGGTATATGGGCTTCGTCTCTGTCTATTTGGGCATCTAGCACAATAACTCCGTTCTTATCAAGCTTCATGGCAACTCGATATAATGCAGACTTCTTCGGCAGCGCGCGCCCGGCTTCCAGTAGTCGTTGCTCTTCGGCATACGACTCATTTTGGCTCCATTTAATCAGTAGTATCTCCGCTAGACTTATGTGTCTGTTATTCATTTCTGTTTCTGGATTTCTATTGACAGACAATCTGGCTTTGAATACCTCGGCAGCAACCAAAACTCTGGCCGAAGTGCGAACCAGCCTAGTGAACTTCGAGAACCTACATATCTCGGGCGAGTATGTGAACTTGTTTTGAACGGTATTTACAGAGCAAACCGGTTTTATGACGCGCTCTTCGCACGTTTCTACGACGGGCTCTACTGTTTTTTCTCGCGGCCAATGCTCCTGGGCTTGCCGTATAAAATCAGGCCCTATAAACCACCGGTGGTTAGCTCCGAACTGGGCCGGAACGCCCTTAGTAGCGTCGTCGGCGACGTTTAACGCGCTAGGTACCCAACGCCAATCGGTAGGTTTAGTTGTGTTTTCTATTTCGGCTACTCTATGTGCGACAAAGCTTTTGTACCGACGTGGATCCGACCTTATCCAGGATAACGCTGTCCGAGCGTCGCTCCAAAAATACCTATGTTTAATGACATAATCGGACTCCTTTACTACTGTGTCGGCTAGCCGTGTCGCTAGCACACAACCTTGCGATTCTAACCTAGGAATGCTGACAATACGCAACGGTGCGACTCGCGCTTTGGCGGCTACTAAGGCTGCGGACTTTTGTCCGTCCGGGCCTTCGCTAACTAAGTATATCGCGGCGGCGTATATCTTTTCACTAGCGTCGCAAAAAACGTGCATGTCGGCCTCTCTATTTCTCGCGGGTACGTATCGCGGTATTTCTAACTCCCTAAGTTGCTGAATATTACTCACGAATGAATTCCACGCGGGTGCGAGCGAGGTGGGTATAACGGTATCCCAGCCTATACCTGTACGCCAGACTTCCTGCATCAATGCCTTCCCTAAGACAGAGATCGGCCTTACGTAGCCTATGGGATCGAATATCGACATCGCGCTACTCGTCACCTGTCGTTTAGTGGGTAATTTCGTACCGTTGAGCACGTCTTCGGGCGCGTTGCGTAAATTGACGTTAAACCCTAACGTGTCGCGTCTATGGTTCCATTTTAAGCCTAATGTGCGCTCGCTTTCGCCTCCCCCGATGAGGGACGTATCCTCTTTGCTAGGAACTACGTCAGAAATTACGTTTGGGTTGTTAGAGGCGAACCCGCGGAGCTCGAACGACGCGCGTAAATTAAGCGCGTAAATTTCGTTTACTATGCGCCTAACGTCGCTCTCACACTGGTCAAAAGCTACGACTAAGTCGTCAATATACGTGTGTTTTATAGTTTTCTCAGCGGCGATCGGAAATTCCTTCGCATGTTCGTATGCGTTTTTGTTTTTGACGTACAATGCCGGCGTCGGCGAAGCCGTGGACCCGAATATCAGTCTTTTCATCCTATAATCTTGCGGTGCGGCTGAGCGGTCCTTCCCCCGCCAAACAAAACGTAACGAATCTCGATCGCGTTCTATAATCTCTATCTGCAGGAACATTTCTTTAATGTCGGCTATTACCGCGGTCCTGCCTTACCTAAAACGGACTAACACGCCGAATAAGGATTCTAACAGATCAGGACCCGCAAGAAGAGTACTATTTAGCGACCTGCCGTACGCAGTAGCGGCTGCGTCCCAAACTACGCGCATTTTTCCGCGCTGCGGATGAAACGTTGGGAAATGCGCCAAGTACCATGAACTAGGCGCGTCCAGCGGGGGCGGCGAGTCTACTCTTTCCACGTAACCTTTGTCTAACAGGTTATTTATGTGCTTAGTATACTCGATTTTCAGAATAGGGTCGCGATCTAATTTGTTTTCCAGGCAGTACAGCCGCCGTAACGCGTGCGCTTTATTATTTGGCAATTCTTCGTTATCGGTACGCCATAACAAACCCGCTCGGTACCTATCTTCCCCGGGGATTTTTTCACATGTCGCTTCTAGTAAATCTATTGCTCTTTGATCGGGATCGGCCCGAGGTAACTTTTTAACTACCCCTAGTCGAAATGTTCCTTCATGAGAGCTAAAGCTTCATCGTCGGCCGTTCGTGGCCCCATGTGGCCTACAAACGCTACGGTTGCCTCCGATGACCTATGTGGTCCGTGCAGTGACCATCCTAGTCGCGTCAAACTAGCTACCGGGAGGTGCGATTTACCGCTGATAATTTGGCGCGTAACTATCAAATGCCAATTATCTTGACCTATGATTATTGAAGGCGCGGCAGAATCGTAACACAGCTCATCGGCTATGTCGGCTAAGTGGTCGCACTGCGCGACTATGTTTTTGGAGACGCCTTGCGCTCCTACGTTCAATCGATTGATGGTAAGCGCTTCCATAATTTCTAGATGCCTACTGCAAAAGCCGCGGATTGCGAATCGCACGTTACAAGAGTCCGGATCGCTCACGCTCCCACATATACCTCCTATGTCGAGCGTTTCTCCCCATTCTCGGGGCATTATACGATCGGCTGTTTCATGTGAAATTAAACTAAGGGCCGCCCCTTCATCTAACAGGGCTAAGGCTTGCGTAGTACCCAGTGGGCCCGTAACCTCTACGGGCATCATTTTCAAAAACGTGGGCGCTATTCTAATCGCGTGAACGTTACTGACTTTTTTGTCTTCCACGGGCGCTTTAGATGCGTTCAAACCGTGTAGTAACCTGTGATCCCCGGCTTCGCACTGTTGCACTCCGCAAGCCACATACCTGCACTTGAAGCGACCACGGTGCGCCGCGCCTAGACATTTATAGCACAGCTTTTCGTTTTTCGCCCAATCCCAACGTTCGGTTACCGATGCATTCAAAAATTTAGTACACGCTTCTACCTTGTGTTCATGATTATGACATATTAAACACTTATTACGTGACGTAAATTGTGCTGGTACCGAATGTTGTTTGGGCTTGGTCCCCGTATATGCGGGCCTTTTAGCCTCGCGGGGCTTCGTTTGAGCTACCGTCGGCGACCTATACTCCCCCGTGTGAGCTCTATTTACTCTACTTTGCGGGCGAGTGCTCTGGTAGCTACCGTTGGAATCGCTCGAATAGTCGTGGAAGAACACGGGGGCGGGAGTACGGATGGGGGTGGTATGACGCCCTGACCTATTTTCCAGCTCAAAGGAAACCGTATTCACGGCATTTTTCGGCTTCGGACCTCGATGACGACTCGTTCTTTTAGCCGCGGAACTAATTTCTAGCAGAAATTCTGATATCGCGACTAAATCGGGCGAGTTCAAATTAGCTCGTTTGAACTTGCCCCATTCGTACCTAACAATAAGGTTCAACTTATCGACGATCTTGTTGACTAGCTCTGGCGCGTACAAGTATTTTTCTTGCTTTAATGATCTTATCGTCGCTACTGCATTTGCGACGTGCGCGGCAAAAGACACGATATTACTGTTATCTTCGGCTAGGCGCGGCATGCGTTTAACATTATGTAGCTCAGTCAACACGATTTCTTCAGGGTCCCCGAACTGCCTCTCTAAGGCCTCCATTATCTCGTATGGATCCTGGACGGTATACATTATGGATTTCACCGCGGTACGCGCTTCACCTTTCAACGCGCGCCTAATTCGACTGAAGTTATTTACGTAACTAAACATGGGCGCGGTATCGTTAAATTTGGCACGGAATGCGATCCATTCTGTGATATTACCGTCGAAAGCGGGTAATTCGGGTGGCCTATGCATAATGGGCGCATAATGACTAGACACATCTCGCGGCGGGCGATGAGTACTCATATGCGGCTCGCGGGGCGCGGGGGCGCTGGGCGCCGGCGCGCTTGGGGCGAAATTACGTATTGTGTGTAACGCGGACGCTTCATTTTTAGTTACGTAATTGTTCTGGTCTAGCTGGGACTGTCGTTCTACCCAATTCCTCACGCGTTGCTCGTCTTTTTCGACAAGAGGTTCGGACTTACCGCTAACAGATTGCGCCTCATGCTGGGCAATCTGTAGCCTTAACTTGGCAGTTTCCGTCTCTTTATTAGCAACGGCGAGGGCGGCTTTATAAACCTCGAGTTCCGCTAGCAACAGAGCTAACTTTTCGTCGCACTTTTCACTATACACACTTCGATTTTCGCGCACTTTTTTACTACCGCGGTCGCCGCACTGAGCAAAGCGGTCTTTTTCCCTGGCGGACGTGTTAGGTTTACACAATGTCCCCGTTGGACTTTTAACTAACGTCTTTTCCGCATCGTCTTCCGATATTTCCGAATACGCGGGCGCCGGCGCTTTTGCCGGCGGCGGCTGTAGACGCGGTTCGACACTAGGACCATCGCCAAGAGTGCTGCTGGTGCCTTTGTCCCATGTATTGGTATCGCCGGAGGTTGTTTCACCAGACGGCGGGGTAACGGCTCTGGAAGGTTGTCCCTTGTGTGAGCGAAGAGACATCTTGAGCGTATGATCGGACATCTTCTTCTTTCTTCTTGCTTGACGCACGTGGGGTTCCCTAACCTTACCTACCTAAAACCTAATGGCTGACACTGCCTAGTGCAGTGAAAGCGGCCCTACGTTCACTTTACTTACTCTTGGGCGTTAATCCCTGATGCACTGAATCTCGCGCAAAGGCTAAGTGCAAGTGCCAGAGCATCCGAAAGCAGTGTGAAGACGTCAACCATGTGACGTTGCAACGAAAGTTGCCAGGACACGACCGTGGAGTATGGCCTCTACACGAGCGGTCCGTCCAGCAAGCTGGTAAATAGCACAGGGCTCTTCCGCGAAAGCGGGCAGGTGTATCAGCGGTTAAGCCGGACACCGTATGAAGATTCTGAGCGAAATTAATCGATCTCAGCGCGTACTTGTTTCTTTCTTGAATTGGCAGCAGATTTCTTCCATCCGGAGCTCGAAGGACCAGCTGTTGTGTGCAGACCGGATTACCACGTTGAACCAAGCAGCGCTGACCCGCTGTACCATTTACCAGGTCATGTAGGGAGATGAATAAAAACACTTATTTAGCTTTAAAACATTTGAGCAGTGTAGTTGCAGGTGTTTCCCCGCTGGGAGTTGTTGTAGAAGTGAGCGACGAGTTTTTTTTTTTTTGGTAAGTGCGGGTTCAAGTTTGGAGGAAACTCCATTAACTATCGAATTTTCGCCGAGACGTCCCGAAGGGTCTTTTGGTGTCCCTTGTGGGAGGAGGTAAGAGTTTGTACGTCATAAGTCTTGTTAGAGGTTTGTCATTTGTCAGTGTTAGTCAGTGGGCCTAAGTGGTCGTGGTGGAAGAATTTGTGGCATCCTTCAACCTGGGTCAAATGCTTTCTTCTTGTCATTGTTAAAAAACGTGAGCGACAAGTACGAGTGCTGAACTATTTTATAGGTTTTCTAGCGTGCTCGTACTAGTGGCTGGTATGTGCCGTGTAAGTTAGATATTTATTCACGAATAAGCTTACAGTATTACATGTTTGTAGCAGGGTTAAAATTGATATTTATATGGGACATTTCTTCATAAATTAGTACAAAATTCTTATAATTTAGACATTTTGGGTATTATGACATGATATCAATAAAACTATCAAAGAATAAAACTAAATTCTTCGTGTTCTTCCTGGTGCAGCACATCAGCTGGTGTTCCACAGGGTGGTGTGCTGTCTCCTCTTTTATTTTCTATCTTCATTAATTCCATAACTCTTGATCTCTCCTCTTCGTATCACCTCTATGCCGACGACCTTCAAATATATTCGCAGGGTATGCATAGCGATCTCAATTCAGTTACAGAAGCCACGAATCTTGATCTGCTCCGCATATCAAATTGGAGTCAAAATTACGGTTTAAAAGTAAACCCCCTAAAGTCACAGGTAATTGTGATGGGTAGCGCTAAACAAATCTCCAAAATTGACTTTCTCAGGCTCCTTCCGATAGTCTTCGATGGTATCCAAATTCCTTTTTCCAACCAAGTGAAAAATCTTGGCGTAATCATGGATCGTTGTCTATCATGGGTGCCTCAGGTGAGTGAAGTGAGCAGGAAGATGTTTGCTGCCATAGGGTCTCTCAGACGGCTCCGGAATTTCCTGCCAATTGCTACTAAAATTGCACTTGCTCAGTCGTTACTTCTCCCCATTCTTGATTATGCAGATATCTCCTATTTAGACGTAACCGAGGAGCAACTTAATAAGCTTGAGCGTATTCAAAATGCCTGCATTCGGTTCATTTTCGGATTACGCAAATTCGACCATGTTTCTAGTTTTCGTTCTCAACTCAAATGGCTCCCTATCCGTCACCGCCGTAACTCTCACATACTTTCTTTACTCTTTTCTATACTTTTTAACCCTGCAACTCCCCGCTACCTCAAAGAGCGTTTCTCTTATCTTAATTCTATTAGATCCTCTCAAAAATTGCTCCTAAAAGTGCCATCTTCATCTTCCAAATTTTATAATTGCTCATTTACGTTCCAGGCCGTTCGTTTGTGGAATTCTCTCCCTCTCAACATAAAACGCGCGCAATCTATTGGTAGCTTTAAATCGCAACTTAAGGAATACTATTTATCTCTTCCTTAGGTTTTTAAGTTGACACTGTTGTTTCTTACTGTGTGTATTATATATGTATATATGTACGTATATGTGTGTTTATTTTGTATTTATTTAAGTATGTATATTCATATGAATGTGCTGTGTTATCTATTTCGTCTCTTTTGTTTCTATGCACCACCTACTGCTTATTGTTTTTCTCTAGTCTCCACTACCCAAAGGTTGTCTGGAAGAAATCGCTCATTAGCGATAAGACCGCCTGTTGTTACCTCTACCTAAATTTATCTAATTGTAAAATTTGTGCTTGTAACTGTATGAGGTGTGCAATAAAGAGTATTTATTATTATTATCAATAAAATTAAGACATAAATCATTACTTAAGAACTAGACTTGTAGACACGATTTTATACACGTTCTTAAATTACAAAAATAAACAAATTGGTATAAATCGAGAAAATGATTAACTTAGATCTAGTTACACAAAAACAACAGTAATTTTAAGCTATCTGCGACAGATGTATTATAAAAATAGTTAGTTGCCCAGTGCTATTGTTCAAAATGTTATTTTTTTTACAATGTTAAAATATAGGCCTTGTCCTCTATAAATGACACAAATTAGCCAGTTTTTACCAATTTTGGTATTACTTTTTTCCAACTGAAAAACTTTGTTGGTCTGTCACTCTGACCTCCACACATTAAAAGCTGCCAGATGCCCGGATTTAGCAATAAGGATGGCAAAGCAATCTAACTAGACGGCGGCGGTGACGGACTAGCTCTTAATCCATTTAAAAATCTGTACACTGTTCTTTTTGAAGAACCCCATTCTGTTTTTTTTTTATACTACGATGGTGGCAAACAAGCATACGGCCAGCCTGATGGTAAGCAGCTACCGTAACCTATGGACGCCTGTAACTCCACAGGAGTCACATGCGCGTTGCCTACCCTTTACAAAAAGGAGGATTCACTGTGTTGACGGCTAAAGGAACAAGAGAGTCCCTCATCGTCAACACACTGGGTCCTCTTTGAGCTCTTTGGCAACCTTACTCACCAGCAGGAACACAACACTATGAGTAGGGTCTAGTGCTATTTGGCTGTGGTTTTCTGTAAGGTGGAGGTACTACCCCAGTCGGGCTTTGCTCCAGATTTGAGCGAGATGACATTCACTGAACGTGCCTTACCACACTAAGCGAGATGCCATTCGCAGTGCACATACCTCTCTTTTTGGCATAGTTTAAGGACATACCCAAGTCCGGACGTAGTTTAAGGACATATCCCGGGTCCAAAATCCCTATTCTGTAGTCAGTCCCTTCAAGAAAACCTACTGCTGGTCATGGAACTTCCCTAAGGATCTCTACAATGACCAACGCTTAATCCAACGCTTACCGACCTGCTATCCTATCCTATCACGAACGGGTTCTTAGGGTAAGTTGCAAAAAACCCGGCCAAGTACGTGTCGGACGCATAATGGGTTCCGTAACTTCAATGGAATAAGAACCAAACTAATACCAAAAGGTCGTATCTGATGCCTATGAAACATGATTTTTGGAGATAACTTAAAAATGACTGAAACGATTATGATTTTTGGACTTAGGGTTCAGAAGTTACATAATTTTTCCAACTTTCGAAGCGATTATGTCTAAAAATGTTCATTTAATCACAAACTATTCAATAAAACTTTGATGTTATTTTTAAAGACCTATCGATTGATGTGCAACATGTTGATATGTGGTAAAAAAAATTTTTTTTTTTCAATTTTAGTTACATGTATGGAGCGCACCCCCCTTAAAATTATTATTTCAGCAATTTAACTGCATAACTAAATAGCGGCGTATACAATTGACCTTATGTTATATCTAAATTTCATTAAGATACTGGCTGTGACATACGGACAGACGGACATGGGTTCCGTTTTTGCCATTTGGCCACGGAACCCTAAAAAGGTGTCAATAAGTGTCTTAAAGTTGGTGCCCACCAATTCCCTTTTAAAATGCCTTCTCATAAGGCTATTGTGGCTATTTTACTTACAGGCAACTCTAAAATTTTTATGAAAGACAGCTGCGCCACCTTATTTGACCTAGACCAGTTTAATAATGGTATTTGGCCCTTAGTTGGTCCAGTTTGACGAGGTATTCTCCTGTGGCGTTTTCAGATCCGTGGTAATTAGTCAAGAAACTTTCTGCCCAAGAACAGCAATTGCTTTGCTATAAAAACGTGCTAGTCGATTAGTGACAACCCGTTATACTTGCGTATTTTTGCAAGCATTGATATTCCCAACTTCCCACCGTAAAAATAAATACGTAACTCCCAACGCTAAAATAAATAATCATTATTTATACTTCCTAAAATGTCAACTTACTCATACCTATCTCGGGATATCTAAACTAGCCTTTGTAGTTTTTGTATAAATTTAATTCAAGCAAATTTTAACGTTCTGGAAATAAGATAGGTATTAGGTATTTACCTAGGCTGTTTATCTGTCATTTGCACAGTTATGAGTTATGAAACTACGCGTGTTGTGAACATTTTGTCTGTCTGATTCAGATCCAGTAATATTTAGGTATGTAAGTACTAGTAGTCCAGCAGTTATGTACATTTCACCTGGAAAGTAATCCAAACTCAATGGAACTTTAACGGGTAGTTTGGGGGTATGCCACGACGACTTTCAGGAAATTTACTGCTCTTTAACTTTGCAATACAAGGAGTACACAAAAAGTGCTTAGTTTGTGAGATATGAGATATAAGCAAAAATAGGTTTTTGTCCCCCCTCCAAATTCCACAAGGTCCTCGAGGTCGAAAACTTATGAGAGTCCTCGTGGCATACCCCCAAACTACCCGTTAAAGTTCCATTGAGTTTGGATTACTTTCCAGCTACCCTTAACTTCATTCGACATAACTGTTGGATTATAGGGCCGTATTCTTACTTTAAAACACGTATAGACACGATCCAACTTCAATACAACTCCAATGCATAAACAACGCAATACAGCTAGCGCATATACGTCTGAATCAGAAATATCAGAATTTGTTTGAGAAATATTTCGATGCAACTCCAATACAACTTCACTATTGGTTGATTATTTGTTGTGTGTTGGAGTTATGTTTGAAATAAATTGTGTTTTTAATGTATTGTTTATGTATTTTAAACTTTGAATACGGCACCTAGTTAATATATGTGTAAATAGGGGAGCAGGACGGTGATCCGGAAATATTATCTACGTTTTTTCACAAGTAAACTAGTGTAAGCATGATCCAGATTTAATGTGATTGTTAAAGAGTCGAAGATCAAAACTGTTGGAAATGAAACAGTCGTGAAACTTTTTGTCATGAATTGATAGTAGGTCGTACGAATCAGTCAGACTTATTTATAATCGTGTCATTAACACAGTGTTAGTCATAGACATAAACAAAAAGGAAGATGAGTGACGTTCATAGTAAACAAAGCTGTAATGTGTTCCAGCACCCACACACTTGTGAAATGCTACACACCGCTATAATGTATGTGCATCATGGGCAAAAGAGACAAACTATATAGTTAACACGGGTATGCAAGGGAGACCTCCGTATTTTGCGCATTGCACAAAGTGTGACTGAGAGGCTGCAATACGACTAAAGACTGTGTACGATAAAATCCGGCCATGCATGATCTGGTATATCTTTTTTTCGGTACCACATATTCAAGCAACACTTCTTTTAAATAATTTGTGGTCATCAAGCTACATAATAAAATTACAAACATAATATAACGTTACGTTATCTGTGACTTTGATCACTATATATTCCACAGTGCCTATATGTTTTTGTCCACGGTGTTCTGACAGTGTTTACCAAATTTTCCTGTGAAAAATAGTTTTTTATTTTTTATTAGATAAACCAAATTATACCTTATTACATTATCTTTTCATAATAGCTTACATTTTTCTAATTGTACTTAGATGTAAATAGTTCTGAGGTGTTCTAGCTTTGGTGTGCTTGACTTTTTTACAAAAATATGCCTCCCATATAAAAACTACTTTTAGTGCTTGGAGCAGAAAGTTTTCCTGACTGCCTCAAGTAGAAAAGAGTTTCAAATCGTATTTTTTTTGTAAGATAACATTCTAATGAGCATAAAACAGCTTGTGAACATATAAATACAATTGTGGCATTGTAGCAGGAAGTGAGTGAAGATTATCAAAAAATGCTGGACAGAAAATTCAAGATATGATGGAATGTATTTGACAAAAACTCACACAAGCCCATACAATTGTAATATGATTCTATTTTTAGTGTATATTACTATAATTCCAGATTATTAAAATAAAAGAAATGCTTGAATATGTGGTACCGAAAAAAAGATATACCAGATCATGCATGGCCGGATTTTATCGTACACAGTCTTTAATTCAATATAGGTCTCGGAACCTATATTTGATGGCACACAATCGAGCGCCTGGTACCATATCTCCCTTTTTGCATAAATCAATGGTGTTAATTGCATAATTTTGTTTATAAATAATTTTTCTCATAATCGGCAGGTAATCGTATCAAAGTATTATATAAAATTACGGGGACTGTGCGCGTTGGCACAGGGCGGACACGTCATACTACAAAACTCGTTTGAGCGCCTTTGTGTGCACGGCTCATCTGTAAACGCTTAAATGTGTGCGTGCGTCTTAGGGCGCTGTTTCCGCTGTTGTAAATGACGTTTGACAATACACCAAATTTTTGTTTTGACATTGGAAATGTATTTTCGTTCGTTCCAGTATAGGCCCCGATTTCACGAAAAAGTGCGATCCCCTTATAACTCGGAAAGTTGTAAAGATATGATATTCAAAAATGGCTCAAAAGATTCATATTTACGAGAGCTGTAAGATGCAATAAGAATTTTTCGGGAATATCAAAAAAGAAAAAAGTTATGGCCGGAATAGTGAAAAAAAGAATCAATTTTTTCAAAATTTTTGATTTTGGCGTTCGATAGTTTGGAAACGAAGAATGATATCAAAAATTTGAGAAGAACTCCTCTGGACAATTTAGTCAGCTACAATTTAAGCCTAAAAAAAAGACGATCGGGTTAAGGGTAAGTTCTGTAGCCTAACCTTTTTGAAAAAAGTCAGAACGACATTTTTCACATTATTTTTTTTTAACTGACTTCAAGATTTCAAAAGAGGAGGTTCTCAATTCGGCGTTCATGTTTTTTTTATTTTGTTTCTTTTTGGTATGTTTGTGACTCTATAACTCCGTCATGGGGAATCGAGGGAACTCCTCAAATGTTAATGGCATGTATATGTAGTGATTTTTATCAACAAATCAATCATTTTCATTCAAAACAGTGACATTTGATTAAGCGAAACTGCTGATGATGATCAGAGGGGAACTCTTCAACGACGCATAGTTCACGTTTGGCGATTCCTCCTCTTATCGAACACACATCGGTGTTTGTTAAGCAAGTAAGATTGTCAGGACAAATTTTCGTCAAGCTCAAGTTTTGATGATGGGATCCATGAGGAATCGAGGGAACTCCTCAAATCTTAAAGGTAAACACATAGTGATTTTTGTATTTTTATCAACAAATCAAGCATTTTCATTCAAAACAGTGACATTTGATTAAGCGAAACTGCTGATGATGATCAGAGGGGAACTCTTCAACGACGCATAGTTCACGTTTGGCGATTCCTCCTCTTATCGAACACACATCGGTGTTTGTTAAGCAAGTAAGATTGTCAGGACAAATTTTCGTCAAGCTCAAGTTTTGATGATGGGATCCATGAGGAATCGAGGGAACTCCTCAAATCTTAAAGGTAAACACATAGTGATTTTTGTATTTTTATCAACAAATCAAGCATTTTCATTCAAAAGAGTGACATTTGATGAAGTGGAACTGCTGATGATGATTAGAACGGAACTCTTCAACGGCGCATATGTAATTCACGTTTGGCGATTTCTCCTCTACGATGTGTTTGTTAAGCAAGTTAGATTGTCAGGACAAATTTTCGTCAAGCTCAAGTTTTGATGATGGGATCCATGAGGAGTCGAGGGAACTCCTCAAATATTAAAGGTAAACACATAGTGATTTTTGTATTTTTATCAACAAAAGAGTGACATTTGATGAAGTGGAACTGCTGATGATGATCAGAGCGGAACTCTTCAATGACGCATAGTTCACGTTTGGCGATTTGTCCTCTTCGCTATATTTGTTAAGCAAGTTAGATTCTCAGGACAAATTTTCGTCAAGCTAAGTACTGACGATGGGATCTAGGAGGAATCGAGGTAACTTCTCAAATCTTAAAGGCATACATAAAGTGATTTTTGTATTTAAATAAACAAATCGAGCATTTTCATTGAAAACAGTGACATATTGATGAAGTGGAACTGCGGCGACGCATAGTTCACGTTTGACGATTTGTCCTCTTCGCTGTGTTTGTTAAGCAAGTTATTTCATTGTATAGAGTGCACCATCTACAATAATCCTTCACCAGCTTCCCCCATTGAAGAAGTCGGTTTTTTTTGCTTAAAAATTTTTTAGCTATGTGGCTACCATTTCTCGAGTTGACTACGGATTTGTAATGTAATAATTTTCTTGTACTTTGAACATTATTATATCCTGCTTATTAATCTGAAAATGAAATATGTATACTTAGGCCCCACGGCGACAATTTTTCAAACTTCGATATGCGTGTGGAAATTTTTCGATTTGTTTGTTCACAGCAGAGTTGGGCACACTTGATTAAAATCGGTGATCAATTACTAATCATGGCTGATTGAATAATCGCTGATTAAATCATAACACAAAACAATCAAGTAATTTCGCCATGAGTAAATCATTAACGACGGGCGCTGATTGTAACTAAATTTCACATATTGAACCAGATACATATGTAGAAATTTTCATTATCCTAAATGAAAATGAAAATGAGAATGAGGATGAGAATGAGGATGAGAATGAGAATGAGAATGAGAATGAGAATGAGAATGAGAATGATAATGAGAATGAGAATGAGCATGAGAATGAGAATGAGAATGAGAATGAGAATGAGAATGAAAATGAAAAGCGCATGTGGAAACCGCAGCTGTGTGATAGCTGCCTTAACTGTAGCCGAAAACCGCAATAAAACCGAGCAGGCCGTTTCAAAATTAAATGGGAGCATTCATTTGTACACTCGTACCAAAAACTAACAAAAAAATTGTCGATATTTTGGTAAAGGTAACATTTGCCACTGGCATTTACGCTTTTATTGCTCAATATTGAATCTGCACTATACAACTTAAGACGTAAGCGCCAACCGCCAAATGATACCTTTAGAAATATTGTTACAAATAGCCATTTATCCTAAATGTATATTACACTCACCTAGGTACCGCCTCTGTTTCGTCAGGGAAAAAGTGAAGGAGCTAGTAGCTACGCCAAATCTAATCAAATTCTAATCATCTAATCAACTAAATCGTTAGTTTAAGTAAGCATACTGTCTTACTAATGTAATCACTTCAGCTAATCATGAGTGAAACTAAAAATCGACATGATTTACTCATGTCGGTGGTTAATCAGATTAGAAAACTCGTGATTGATTTCGTAATCATGTTCATATGATTATGAGTAACGTTCTCATTTTTAACTTTAGTTTCAATCACGTTAATTTTTGCCCAACTCTGGTTCACAGGCGTTATGTCGAGGATACTTATGTTAATCTAAGAATAAAATAATTATCATTCAACGTCGTAGTTTTATTTTATAACATTTTCCTTATCCCAACTTTCTCGTCGCTCAGCGACAATATTTTTTAGAATTCCGTAGATTCATTTCCAATGTGCTCGATAGTCGTGTGAGGCACGAAATCTGTGAATTTTTTATATCGATGCGCTGCCAACCTGACGGATTAGCCTACTAGTTTTCTACCAATCGGCCGCCGCGGGGTGAGGTGATTCCGTTCGAGGCGGGGCGTAGCATGGCCATTCTGTATGAAATACTATTATTTATTCTGTGGCGTTGGAGGGTCTGCTACCTTGTGATCTAAAACAATAAATAAATAAAAAATAAAATCTTTTATTATCAGAAAGTAACAAAAATGTGCTGAAGCCCTGACTTCTGTGCTAGATCGGAACCTGTGTTACAGAGGTCAGTGTCCTCTCCCAGACTATCTACTTTATTCTAATATTATAAATTATAACTCTCAACTATTTATTTAATACAATAGCGAGCGTGAGAATTTATGTGTTTCGCGTATGTGTGTATGTGTGTGTGAGTGTGTGTGTGTTTGTTTGTAAGTGCTCACTGCTAAGGCAGATCTATTTTATGGTAAAATACATTCAGTTTGTTCATAGTCCAATGACAAAAGCCAGGACTTATGTTTCTTTTTACATTAATTTATATATAAAGACTGTATCGACAAGTATAAATACAACTTTAGATATTTAGGTGTATAGTAATACATACATAATTTTCGATACACTCTTTAGGGGATATATCTATTTAGAGTTTTATTAATTTTATTATACAAGTAGGAGACCATAATTTTTTTTTGCCTTTTAGTAGTAGTCAATCTGCAATTAAACTAATCCATACTTATATTATAAATGCGAAAGTGTGTCTGTCTGTCTTCCCGTTACCTCTTCACGCTTAAACCGCTAAACCGATTAAGATTTAGTATAAAGATAGTATGAGTCCCGAAGAAGTACCTACATGGGATAGTTTTTAACTCAGAATTCATCCCTTAAGGGGTCGAAAGGAGGGATACGTAAGGGGAGTGCAGTTATCGCGAGTTGTAAGTTCTTCCATCTAGTGGACTAATTTGGCACTTATGCGTTTCGCGCCAATAAACAAGGGAGACCTGTGCTGCCCTCTACTGCTTACGCACGCTCACTATTATTGACTAGCGTATGCATACTTTCTCATAAAGACGGAGAGCTAGCCACGTCAGATATGACACAATAATGAGAGCAACGAAACCCATCTAGTCAGTTTTCTATACTATGATTTCTTTCTAGATCTGGACATCTGGCAGCTGTAATGTGTTGGGAGTTTGATGGAAAGTTATGAGAAATTATATAAATAATTAGATTATATCATGAAAAAAATACATATAAATGTCACTATACCTACTAATAATAAGCGTTAATAATAAATTATTAACTTAGTCCAAAAGCCCGCCCCGTGCCACCCCCGGCGGAAAGGTGTCCATCACGCTCGCCGCGTTGCCGCGATGAATCGCGATGGACAGACGTTGCGCCAGATTATATCATTGCCAAAAACTTCTGTTGGGGGAAAGTCGTGCCAAACGCTTGGAAAAATTATATGTCGATGGCCAAGCGACGTATAATGTAATTCATAGTTTTTCGCCTACTGTTTTTGTTTACGCAATAATATGCAATGTTTTTTGTTCTAATGTTAAAATATAGGCTCTGTCCTTTATAACTGAGACAACTTCGGCAGTTTTTACCTATAACACAACGAATACTCTTTATTGCACACCTCAAATTATAGAAACAAAGTATACACAAGTCACTAACAGAAAGACAGAGGCAAAACAATTGGCGGTCTTATCGCTAAAGAGCGATCTCTTCCAAACAACCTTTGGGAAGCGGAAACCTATTTTAGTATTACTATTTTCCAATTCAAAAATTTTGCTAGTCTGTCACTCTAATCTCCACCCACTAAAAGCTGCCAGATGCCCGGATCTATCAATAAGGATAGTATAGCAATCTAGCCAGACGGGTTTTGTTGCGCTCATTATTGTGTTATATAACTATGACGTGGCCAGCTCTTAGTCCAGTACTATGTTTTTTTTTAATACGGAAAACAGGTACCTACTTTCCGGATTTAAAGTGTGTCAGATTTTATAGCTCGTACACAAATCCGCAACCAGAACGATTTGCATTCTAACACTACTATATGTTACATTATTTAAAAAGTCTCACTAAACTATGCGTTTCTTAGGCACTTGATCCATTTTAAAATTGAACAATATAATAGTATTGTAATGTCCGCCATATCGTTTATTGGCAAGTCGCAACGACTTGATGGCCGATAAACGCGGCGCCGCACTATTACAAAGTACTTAAATGTTTAATGTTGCACTGAAAACCGAACGGTTGGAACCTTGTCACAGTAGCAATCTAGTGGTGTAATTAATATTTAATTGGAAAGTGCAACCAATATCGAATGATCTGGCTCAGACCAATGATATTTACCATGGATGGGAATGGGATATACTCTAACAAAATTTACCCGAAAAATACTTCCAATGTTATTTCATAACCTAGCAATAATTATGTTATGTTTATCTATTTTCACAGTCATTACATCCTTGTCACTCTCGTTGTTAGAAAATTACAGTTTGTTTCTTTCTCACGCGGGTGAAGCTAATTAGCACGTCCACGTCTCTCACTTGCTGGTGTAGTAGACGATTGTTTGAATTCACTAATTTTAAGAGCTTTACTTTTGGACCGTGCATAACCCATCTGTCAATATTATACAACATAGCCTCAGGCGTGATGATATTTTTTGGTAAATATCGAGTGATTAAAACCGAAAATATCTCAATTAATACAACTAATAAGCGGTTAAGTTATTCAAAATCTGTGAACTCATGATCTTGGCACTATATTATGAGGTATTTGTTCTATATTATACAGGATGACATCTGAGACGTGATCAGTTATATGTTTTTCTAACTCAATAAACAACTACCAATTGATTTTTATTTATTGTCATTTATTTTACTTTCAAAAGTTATAATATTAGTTTTAAAAGATATTTAAGGATTTTTTTTTTATTAAAATTTTTTCCGCATTTTATCCGGAATAAATGACATACTTGTTATTAACGACACTTCCATTTCAAAGAGGTAATTCAATTTACTTATTTAAATATTGTAATAAGTTTATTAGATATTTGAAAAACATATAACAAAATATATTGCAAATATATTTGTTAGTGTTTTACTTCTATTCTCTATTTTATATTTCATTTGGTCCAATATATTTAATATTATTACAAATACAAATCGAAATCATTAAAACTACATGTCAAAACTTAGAATTAAAAAGGCACAAAAAAATCAAATCTAACAGTCACAAAAATGTCATATAAAATAATCACAATAAATAAAATCTACTCCTAAATAAAACTACGCCGAACACAATAAAAAAAAAACAAAAAAAACCTATCCGACATCGTCGCCCCGCGACCATCTAGACGCAAACGTGCCCATCACGCTCGCAGCATTTCCTCTTTGAATCGCGATGGATAACCTATGCATCAGGAAGGAACCGGAGCGAGGATCCAACCCTCTCTCCCGTAAACGCCTCCCCACTTCGCCAAAAAAAGCCCTGGCCTCAGCACACCAGCATCCGGTGCGGTGGTTTCCACTGCGAGAGCAACGAATAAATACACGAGCCTCCTTTTTGTGAAGGGTCGGCAACGCGCATGTGACTCCTTTGGAGTTTCAGGCGTTCATAGGTTACGGTAGCTGCTTACCATCAGGCGGTCCGTATGCTTGTTTGCCACCGTCGTGGTATAAAAAAAAAAAAATCTCAAGGGCCGCATACTTCTCTCGTTTCCGAACGGCAGCTAACTCAGCCGCTGCCCCTGCTGTCTTTACGGTGCGGCCAATATGTGAAGCCGCAAACGTGCTGACACACGTTGCTTCCCACAACACTAATTCTATTAAGTAGTTTAAATATCCCGAAAACCCCGTCAAATGAAAAATAAATTACAAAAAAATGTAAAAAAAAGTTGGCTGATTTTAGTAAAAGTTGGGGCATTCAACTGCTAGTTGTTTGCCCCGACTGTTGTGAGTTAGAAAAACATATAACTGATCACGTTTCAGATGTCACTCTTTATTTCCTTAAGGCATTACGGGTATATACTGTCTATAGATACATCCCGTTCTTTTAAAAGGCTTGCGTGGGGATATATGTAGATCCAACACGTAGTGCCCCTTTGGAGACTTTTTCTATTTAATACACCTGCTAGAACCCATTCACGGATACATAGATACCCGTGAACCGGTCCCAGCATGAGTTACGGCTATTTTAAAATGGAACGAGTAATTTACTATGATTTAAACTCACACCATTTTCTCTTATTATTTTGACAAAAACGAGATTTAATCGCGTACACTACTTTTATTATTTTCCTGACGTTTCGAGCGTGTCGTGACGTAGCCGCTCGGGCTTTCCGAACTACCCGCACTTGGTCTCGATTATTCACATTTACGCTACGCGATTAAGCCCGTTTTTGTCAAAATAATAATTTACTATGAGTTGGTGCCGTTGGTGGATCAAAGATTACGCTATGCACAATATAAATATGTAACTAACAATATATGGACTCACGAGTCTGAAATAAAATATTTTAATTGAATTCCTTTTCGAACAAGCTATTGCTTCGCCACCTTTGGTCTGAATGTACATAATAATTTTAAGTATTACTATTATTTTAATTCGGTTAATTCACAAAATGTTAAAAAGAGTTTCCTGTTTTATTCAACACATTATTTTCTGGAGCTTCCGGTTACACTAACCTCGTGTAAATAAATTTATTTATAGAACTTTCAATGTATTAAACAAAAGAAAAATGTGTATAAAACATAATATATAACTCTTAAAATAACGTTATAAACACCATTCTTACACTTCTTTTATGCAAAGATATCTTTCACCAAACCATTAGCTGCTACAAAAACTTTAATTTGTGGAACTCCTTTTTTGTCTAACTGCCAAGATAATAGGTACGTACAGTGTAATTAGTAAGACAGGAAACTTGTGAAAGCTCATTAAGGATGTCGCCAGACTAACAAAAACAAGCCCTGAAGATACTTCCGAACTATCGGATGCGTAGATAGCAGTGTAAGCACTGGATTTCCTCTTTTAAAATCCGACCGTGAACTTAGGAAATGTTGTGATTGCTGGATGAGTGCTTCGCCTCAATGAACCATTATAATGTGACCTTGAGATTTATAACAGCTCCATAATGGCAGCAGTTATCGTGTGTATGTGTTTACAGCATGACATATGTTGAAAAAAAAAACAGTTGCCGCCATTTTTATTAAACGGTTTTATTTAGCTTGACCCCGTATATTTGTTTGTTTATTTATTTGTTTGTATATTTATACGCATCAAATCTTGCAATCGATTTTTCGACCATTTCTACTTAACAGATTTCGATGAAATTTGGTATGCGTATCAGGTCTCCGTGACAATAACTTTTAATAATATTTTCAACCTTTGATCTTCAAATCCTGATGCTGCAGAGACACTGCTTACCTTAACCGAGAGTCGTACACATCTGCTAATTTAACTATATTATTGTTGCTAGTAAATAAATCCTTAGTGACTTTATATTGACCATCAACTCTTCAGTTCTGATGCTGCATAGTTACTGCCTGCCATAACTGACTGGGTGGAGACTGTGTCAATTTAATAATAGTGCTCTAGATTTAGGTAGAAATATTTACGTTTCAAATTGACCTCCAACTCCTCGGTCGTGATGATGCAAGGTTACAGCTTGCCATAACTGACAGGGTGGAGAATGTGTCAATTTAATAATAGTGTTCTAGTTTTAGGTAGACGCATTTACGTTACATATTGATCTCCAACTCCTCAGTCGTGATGATCCAGGTTACAGCCCGCCATAACTGACCGGTTGGAGAATGTGTCAATTCAAAAGTAGTGCTCTAGTTTTAGGTAGAGGCATTTACATTTCATATTGATCTCCAACTCCTCAGTTCTGATGCTGCATTGTTACTGCCTTCCGTAACTGACCGGTTCCAGAATGTGTCAAATTAAAAATAGTGCATTAGTTATAGCTAGAGACATTTACGTTACGTTTGATCTCCAACTCCTCAGTTGTAATGCTGCTAGGCTACTGGCTGCCATAAAGGACCAGATGGAGAATGTATGCATTTAAAAATAGTGTTTTAGTTTTAGGTATAGGCGTTTACGTGTTTTATTGATCTCCAACTCCTGAGTCGTGACCGCTAGGACTCTTAATTATTGTGTTTTGTCCGGTCCATGTCATGCAGCTGCTGAAGCAATTCTCGTTGTGATGTTCCGATCGTATGCAATACGCAGTACTCAGCCTTTTAGCTTCGTATAGATTGCGGCTCACCCTCGGGCCTTCGGGCTCGCTAAGACACTTGACCATTGAGTTTTATCAAGTCCATGTCACGCTGCTCCTAAAGCAATTCTCGCCGTGAAGTACTCGGCCTTTTAGCTTCGCATAGATTGCGGGTCACCCTCGGGCTTGCTAAGACACTTGCGTACTCGGCCTTTTAGCTTCGTATAGATTGCGGCTCACCCTCGGGCCTTCGGCCCTCGGGCTCGCTAAGACAGTTGACCATTGAGATCTGTCCAGTCCATGTCATGCTGCGGCTGAAGCAATTCTCGCCGTGAAGTACTCGGCCTTTTAGCTTCGTATAGATTGCGGCTCACCCTCGGGCCTTCGGGCTCGCTAAGACACTTGACCATTGAGTTTTATCAAGTCCATGTCACGCTGCTCCTAAAGCAATTCTCGCCGTGAAGTACTCGGCCTTTTAGCTTCGCATAGATTGCGGGTCACCCTCGGGCTTGCTAAGACACTTGCGTACTCGGCCTTTTAGCTTCGTATAGATTGCGGCTCACCCTCGGGCCTTCGGCCCTCGGGCTCGCTAAGACAGTTGACCATTGAGATCTGTCCAGTCCATGTCATGCTGCGGCTGAAGCAATTCTCGCCGTGAAGTACTCGGCCTTTTAGCTTCGCATAGATTGAGGCTCACCCTCGGGCTCGCTAACACACTTGGCCATTGAGATTTATCCAGTCCATGTCATGCTGCTGTTGAAGCAATTCTCGCCGTGACGTACTCGACCTTTTAGCTTCGCATAGATTGCGGCTCACCCTCGGGCTCGCTAACACACTTGACCATTGAGATCTGTCCAGTCCATGTCATGCTGTGGCTGAAGCAATTCTCGCCGTGACGTACTCGGCCTTTTAGCTTCGCATAGATTGCGATAATTTTAAAAAATAAAAGAATGTCCTTTACGTAAATTAAGCTATTTCAAGGATTTAGTTCCCCTCCAGGACCCATAGATTTTTCCCACACTGTATACATATATGTACCCTATAATATACGTAGGTACCCAACTACCCAACTTAATGTAGGTACCCTCTACTTTAAACACACGAAAGGTCACATACAATTAATATAATACCACTTGAGATGTCATCACATATAGTTTTCCCACCACATACTACGGTCAATAGGGCTGGTTACAAGTTCAAAAATTTAACTAAAAACTTCAAAATAAATAAACGTAAGAAAGTTTAAGTTAAACGGTTTTATTTCAATCAATTGTTGTATCAAAAACTAGAAAATAAAAAATTATACGAATTTTAATCCCACATACATTGCTTCCTGGAGAGTAATCATGTAAGACGGATAACAGAATAGGCACCTCGAGTCGGATGCTAAAGGAACTATTTGTCTCTATATCAGTGGATTAAGTCATAATCGGAAGCTTTTATCAGACTAAAATAAAAACGTGGGGACGGCATTAGACGCATAATGACCTATTTTACGAGCGCAAAATGTCGTGAACGTAAAATGTCCTAAACGCCAAATGCCCTAAACGTAAGATGTCCTAAACGCAAATTGCCCTAAACGCAAAATTCCCTAAAACGCAAAATGCTCTAAACGCAAAAGGCCCTTAACGTAAAAGGCCCTTAACGCAAAATGCTCTAAAACCGTGCAGACGTAACAGACGGACACACTGTCGATATTAGCGTCCATAGAATCAGATTTCCACCGGTTTGCCTAAATTTCTGAAATGTGAGCGTTTTTTCTATCAGTGACAGGAAAGGTAAGCGAAATTAGCTCCGGGTTTACTTCCAACATTTTCGATTTGTCGCCACTGATATGGATAGGAATTTATATTTTATATTTATATTTTCCCCCACTAGATGGTGAAGAGCTGAGAGTGGGGCAATTTGGAGTTGGAAGTCGGAACCACCGGGGCCAACTACTGGCTGGCTTCTGGACAGGAAGTGACACTGGATGAGTCCCGACGGTGCAACTAAAAACGAGATTGACTTCATCATGTCGACGAAGTAGCATATATTCAATGATGTCTCTGTGATCAATACGGTTAAAACCGGTGATCACCGTCTGGTGAGAGGCACATTGAAAATATGTGTTAAGGTAAAGTGCTCTCGACTGATGAAGTCTACGCTCCGTCCAGCAGCAGTTCAAATCTAGAACCCCCGAGAGCTTCCAGCTGGAACTCCAAAACCCTTTCGATTGTCTAGGCGGCGATGTGGACGAATTCAACGACGGGTTTGTGGAAGCTGTCCAGAATACTGAGTCTAAGTTCTTTAAGGCCCAGCGGAGCAATAGAACCAAAAGGCTTTCTGACTCCACTCAGAGACTCATCGAGGAAAGGAGAGAAATGGTTCTACAATCTTCAGCCGATTCGTCATTATTCCGGCAGCTCAATAAACGGATCTCTAAGTCAAGGGACTTAGACGGGATGAGTAAGGATCCAAGTAACAAAAGCTTCTATAACTAAGGCCTTTTATCACCAAACTGTGATATAGTAGGCCTATAATGGTAACCATTGTGACTGCTTGTACCATAAAGGTTTTTAATAGAGCGTTTTGGTTCTATGAATTAAAGAGCATTTCAGTTCTATAACTTAGCTCTTAGAACGCTTAAAGGACTATAAAAAAGAATTTTTAAAGTGTTGCACTGTAATAGATTTTCAAAAAGCGATTATAGTACTATTTAATACTATAGACACTTTTCTGACATTTTATGTACCTATTATGCACTAATAATGCGTCGAATTAACTTTTATAGTACTAGTATTGTAGCAGTATCGTAAACACTATTACATGACAAATCAGCACTATAAAAGGACTTTGCAAGACCATTACGTAATGTTTTAGCTTTTTAATTGCTCCCTGAACATCGCTATGGGGCTAACCAAATCCATTAAAATATGGCTGCCGATTTCTGAAAGTGATAGCACATTAGCAGTACGACTGGAGCCCATGTGTACTATAGCAGCCACAGTCGGGACAAGTCCTGATTTTATTAATTTAAATTTAATTAAAATAGTAAAAATATGAAGGCGCATTGTCAAATTTATAATCAGCATAATGATTTTATCAATACAATTATTTTCGCAAGTGAAAGTACCGGCAGAGCTAAGGTTCACGAAAGTATTTTTGTATGTACATTTATAAGTCGCTTTAAGGGACAATGGCGAATGACTTACAGATTTATGTTTAATTTCTTGTGAAACCTCACGACGATGACAGCACATAACACGATTCTTTTGGTGATAAAAAAATTCACTGGATTCGGTTATGGTACAAAATAGCACTATAAGCATGTTTTGGTGACTTTTATAGTTCCAAATTGTGACATAAACGTTACAAACATTTCAATTATAGAGTTGATTTATCACCGTGAGAGCCTTCATGTAATGTTTATAGAATAAATCAGTGATAAAACTAGGGCCTATTTGGGGTTAGGTAAAGGTTTACAACACCATTATAGTGCTAATCATAAATACTAATTAGCACGTTCTAAAATGTTCTCAGAACTTTTATGGTACCAAATTTTGTAACTTGTGTAATGACTACCTAAGGCTGATACTCGAAGCTTCTAAACGCTTACAAGAGCTTACTAGAGCCTGCCAATGTAGTATACGGGATTACGTAACAGCCGGTACGACTCATCCGAAAAGTATGTTAACAGCACTGCACTTTTATGTTCATCCTCGATGGAATTCAAAAGCAGAAATTTTGTTAATTTTCCCTTAAAAATCAACCAATCGCCAGTTTTGTGATCAAACACCGATAATTTACCTAAATACGACATTTTTTTTTTTTAACTCGCGGGTAAGTTCACAACTCGTCTGCCAAAGCTGTAAGTAAGCTTAGTACTTACCTCAAGCTTCAGCCTGAAAATTTCTGTAAATATAAATACCTACATAAAGGAACTTACTACAGGGAAAGAAAATCAAACAAAAGATTGAAGGTTAAAAAGAAAATTATTTATTTAAGTTTTAATTTTAGATTTTTGTTATTGAAAAGCGAAACACTGACTAATTACCCCTAATGCTGCCTTTGCAGACGTCATTAGGTGTTAGTTTCCGATTCCTAGGCTTTGCGAAGGTAAAAACGAAACTAACGAAGCAAAAAACCTTCGCGCCGTATTACAGTAAAATAAGTAACGTAAATATAATATCAAATACATTAATTAATAACCTATCTACAGTAGCTTGCTCTGATACGCAGTTTGGCCAAGATGATCGTGAAAGCTAGTGGAAACCCAACGTTGTGTGTGTAGTTACCGCAAGTCCTTTTCGATAAGGTGAGAAATAACCGCAATATTTAAAATACATATAATTCCTAACTTAAATCTAACGGAATATAGATACAATAGACAATGATAGGATAGCATATTAACTGTTGACGCTAAAAATAGAATAAGAAGCATCATATAAATATACCCTAATTAACAGACTCTAATAAATAGTCAAATTGAATATTAAAATTACACTAGGATTATTATGATTGATTAAATATTTCGTTGTTTGTTATATAGTTATATTTACAACAAAATATATGTAAGGAGGTTTGCTGGACTTCCGACGTAATGATTGTTGGCGGTTGGCGAAGTACGCCTGTACAAAATATGTGGCATTTCAGTTTTGACAGTTCCGTCTTCCAACGGTGGAACCACGACCAGTAGCCTACGGTTCGAAGCTTAATGGATCTGGTAATATATGTTGTCTACGGCCAGTGGCCTTACAGACCTGTTGATTGTGCGTTCTGAGCATTTGTAATGATCCAAGTGTGCGACCGGGCCAGTAGCCTACAGTCTCGCTTCATACATCAATGTATAGTTGACAGCCAAGTAACAAAAGCTTCTATAACTAAGGCCTTTTATCACCAATCAGTGATATAGTAGGCCTATAATGGTAACCATTGTGACTGCTTGTACTATAAAGGTTTTTAATAGAGCGTTTTGGTTCTATAAATTAAAGAGCAATTTAGTTCTATAAGTTAGCTCTTAGAACGCTTAAAGGACCATAAAAAAGAATCTTTAAAGTGTTGCACTGTAATAGATTTGCAAAAAGCGATTATAGTACTATTTAATACTATAGACACTTTACTGACACTTTTATGTACCTACTATGCACTAATAATGCGTCGAATTAACTTTTATAGTACTAGTATTGTAGCAGTATCGCAAACACTATTACAGGATCAATCTGCACTATAAAAGGACTTTGCACGACCATTATATAACGTTTTAGCTTTTTAAATGCTCCCTCAACATCGCTATAGGGCTACCCAAATCCATTAAAATATGGCTGCCGTTTTCTGAAAGTGATAGCACATTAGCAGCACGACTGGAGCCCATGTGTACTATAGCAGCCACAGTCGGGACAAGTCCTAATTTTATTAATTAAAACTTAATTAAAACAGTAAAATTATGAAGACGCATTGTCAAATTTGAAATCAGCATAATGATTTTGACAATACAATTATTTTCGCAAGTGCAAGTACCGGCAGAATTACGGTTCACGAATGTTTTTTAGTATGTACCTTTATATGTCACTTTAAGGAACTAAAGGGACATGGCGAATGACTTACAAATATTTTGTTTAATTTCTTGTGAAATAACCTCACGACAACGACAGCACACAACACGAGGGTTTTGGTGATAAAAAAGATCACTGGAATCGTTTACGGCGCAAATTAGCACTATAAACATGTTTTTGTTACTTTAATAGTTCCTAATTGTGACATAAACATTGCAGACATTTCAATTATAGAGCTGATTTATCACAGTGAGAGCCTTTATGTAATGTTTATAGAATAAATCAGTGATAAAACTAGGGCCTATTTGGGGTTAGGTAAAGGTTTACGACACCATTATAGTGCTAATCATGAACACTAGTTAGCACGTTCTAAAATGTTCTCAGGACTTTTATAGTGCCAAATTTTGCTACTTGGGAGATAACCGCCAATTCATCCACACCACATATGCAAATAACGACTGGTACATTTAATAATTAAGTAAGCAAATACCAACCACCGTTTATGACGAATGGTATATAAATTTAGGAAGTAAATAGCAAGTACCTACCATCGTTAATAAGCAAATCTGAGTTATCTTGACGTGTAAGACCCTCACCGTACCGTCATCACTGCACGAGACCGGATATTACTAAGAACACCTAGTACGCTAATGGCGTACTTACATGGCAATAAACTCTGTAAGTACATGCTGTAATGCGCGTCATATGTTCAAGTGAACCATGGGTGATACAGTGCGCGTTGGGCTTCACATAGTGTTCCCCGTTGCCACCAAGAAAACACCAGATATACATTCTACATGGAATAAATCTCTACGCTAGAAATCCAGCATCTTATCCCTTATATAATTACTAAAGTGTTACATGGAAGTACATACATGTTACGCGATATCGTTTAACCATGGCCAATAGTTAACCGACATCGACAATTAACATTTAAAAGATCGAACCTATCTTAAACGTTGCATTAAAACTATATATTTATATTTATAAGGTAGTAGAAAGAAATAGTTAACATATAGAACGTAGTTACCCGAAAACTGTATTAAAATCTACTTAGATAAAATATGGCTTGGTACTCTCAAACTAGAACCTATTCGACACGTCAACAGTGAATATATATACTACTACGGAGAATAAATATTACGTATCCTGAATAGTTAGGTATTGTAAATATAATATACGCACACATAAATACACACAGTCATATATAGTAAAATGTAAAAGGTTCAATGTTAAAATAAACCACAAACACAGGCCATTGAAGAACCTGGTTCGAATATAAGCTATCAGCCTATATAGTAGAATAGAAATAAATAGAATATCATCAAATAGTTAAATGGTTTCCTCACGAAAACTAGTTCCACAGAAATGCAAAATACTATTATTTATTTGCTGTGTTAATATGTGTTTGAAAACCAAGTCAAATAATACCCTACATCAAGCAATAACTCAAATACTAAATCATTGCTCGGAGTTTAAACCTATGTTAAAACGTCCATACGATTTAAGAATCGTTTATGAAAGAAGACGAAGATTGTATTTAAATTCCACACTCAATAAATAATCAAAACATTTAAGTACTTATTTAAATTAGACATACGGACGGCTCTAGGCACAGCGGAATAGTGCTTCGCTTCGCTCACTCAGTAATAGTTGAAATAGTACCTAATATACTTAAATGCAGATCCCTACTTCATTGTAAACCCAAACACAGCTAAAATATTTACAAATGTGGATTAATAATATATCCCTCATTATTCTAACACTCACTGCAGGTAAATAAGCGTAACGCCTGTTATATTAGTACCCAGATAACCCAACTAATAAAAGAAAGGTATTGACCGTTATTATAATATTCGTACGTTTCACTAGTAAAGATATTGAAAAATGCTAGTACACGACAAACAATTAAGATAAAAGTGAAATATTTAAAATGACTTACATAAAGTTGTAGACCTCGATCTTGGCTGAGAGATGCTGATGTCTTGAAATCTCGTTCCGACTAAGTTAAGTTCGAACCTTACCACCCGCTTTTATAATTTCCGTACCCTGTCTCCCGCAATCACCTACATTCCCCTTTGTAGCTTTAATCCAAACACCTCTTTAAAAATCTTACCGATTACTCTTCCGATTCCGCTATTGAACCTAGTTATCTAAATAATAAGGTTGATGATCCAACCTGTAGATACTAAAACCAAATAAATGTCTAACAGACAAGGTTCAAATTCGTATGAACTCCTCACTCGTCGTCTGCACACCGCTTCTCGATCGCCTGCGAAAATCTAAGCAAATATGCGGGTGGGTTAAGATTAACCTCGCGCGCTGCAAGATTATTCCTACCCGCATTTGTTTAAAATTATTAATTTATAATTACAATTTCAGGATTTTCTGGTAAATTGCTGAATAAAACTTAGAAACTACATTTGGATAAATATGCTAAAAATATAGGGAATATATATATGATAATGAAATATACATACAATAGTGTTTCTACAGGAAACGAAAGCAAATTCAATGTAACCGCATGGTCAATTTTCACCAATAATTATTAAAACTCATATATTTCTAATAAATATCAATAGGAATGCTGAGAGGACTATATTGTTTATCGAATGAAAATATTTATTTGTACTCAGAAGTAAATATTCACGTGTTTATGACACAATACTGTTCTAAACCAAATCTTCCTAAATAACTATTATTTTTATTCGATCTCACATGAAACATTGTTACTTTTAATGCCTATTTAGATCAAGGAATTAGATTTTACGTTTTCATTTGTTTTCTGCTACATACACTAACATCTATAAATTCGAGGTTAGGTTTTTTTTTTTTTTTTTTTTATACTACGACGGTGGCAAACAAGCATACGGCCCACCTGATGGTAAGCAGTTACCGTAGCCTATGGACGCCTGCAACCCCAGAGGATTCACATGCGCGTTGCCTACCCTTTAGGTACCTATTCACTCCTTTTTTGAAGAACCTCATACTGTAGCCCGCTGGGAAAACTTCGGCAGGGAGTTCATTCCACAGCCGGTGGTTTTTTTAGGAACCAAAATTTATTAGAAAATACTATTATCTGTATTCCAAATGAATTACCATCTTAATATCTAAACGAAAATGTATATTATTTAGAAAAGCCACTTGAAATAAAGCTAGTTTCCAGTATTTATTTCAACTCTAAATTCTCCTTCCCGAACTGCACCAAAGCTATGAAAATTAAGACATAACTACTAATTGATTTTATGATACTCCATATTTTCCAGGTGAGTTGTAATTCGAACTTTAATATTACAGTATAATTTTTCATTAAAGCTTAATCGTAAAGTCATAATTTTTCCTGAAACTGAAAAATGAAATTAACTCCTACATAAAGTTAACAGCAATGTCACAATATCGAACAATTTTACCGTCCATTGAAATAGGCATTATATAGATGCCTTGGATCCATTACACTTGCGTCATTTGCGCGAATTCAATACACATCGTATTGAAGAGGCCATCAAGCAGAATAAGGGTTCTAAAGTTTTCGCAAGGGATCTGTCTATTGGGCAGAACCAGCACGCTAAATTAAAAACTGAGGATGGTAGAATCGTTTCTTCTAGACCCGAGCTTCTGGGAGAGATAGAGGGCTTTTATGGACAGCTATACACATTAACTAGGAGACCTGAAGTTAGTCTGGCGGAAGACCCTAGAGCTCGACTGACCCGACATTATACCGAAGACATCCCGGACATCAGCCTGTAACTGTAACGATTAGAATGGCTCTTAAACAGCTCAAAAACAACAAGGCACCTGGTGAAGACGGAATTACAATCGAACTTCTGAAGGCGGGAGGTAAACCGGTCCTTATGGCTCTTCAGAAGTTGTTTGACTCCGTTTAACTGGAAGGGTGAACGCCTAAGGCATGGAACAGAGGTGTGGTGGTACTGTTCTTCAAAAAGGGTGACAACGCGTTACTGAAGTACTATCGACCCATTTCACTTCTGAGCCATGTCTATAAGCTGTTTTCAAGAGTCATTACAAACCGTCTTGCAAGCAGGCTAGATGACTTCCAGCGAACAAGCCGGTTTCCGAAGAGGCTTTAGTACCGTAGACCACATCCATATGCTCCGTCAGGTAATACAGAAGACTGAGGAGTATAACCTGCCCCTCTGCTTAGCGTTCGTGGACTACGAGAAAGCCTTCGACTCGGTCGAAACCTGGTACTACAATCTCACCAAAGGTGCCAAGTAGACTATCGCTATATCGAAGTGCTGAAGTGTTTGTACGAGAACGCCACTGTGTCAGTCCGATTCTAGGACCAGAACTCGAAGCCTATTCCGTTGCAGCGGGGAGTCAGGCAAGATGTTATTTCTCCTAAACTGTTTACCGCTGCACTGGAGGATGTTTTCAAGAGTCTGGACTGGAGAAGGCTAGGCATCAACATAAACGGCTAGTACATCACTTACCTTCGGTTTGCTGACGATATAGTAGTCTTGACTTAGACCATGGAAGATTTAAGTACAATGCTCGATGACCTCAGTAAAGCCTCCGAGCGAGTTGGTCTAAAGATAAACATGGATAAGACGAAGATCATGTCAAATGCCCATGTAGCACCAACTTCCGTTATAATCGGAGACTTTACACTCGAAGTTGTGGACGATTATACGAGTATATATACCTAGGACAGACTGTCCAGTTAGGTAGATCCAACTTCGAGAAAGAGGTTAATTGACGAATCCGACTCAGTTGGGCAGCGTTCGGGAAGCTACGGCACATATTTTTGTCAACATTGGTTTGGACAGTGTTTATTACCGTCATTTATTAGACAAAATTAAAGTTGATTACCTACCTAAATATTTTTTATCCAAGTAAAACATTTGACAAACACTAATTTGACTAAACATTGGTTTAGATTTAAATAGTTTTTAATTTATTTGATAAAATAAAAATTGAGTACTAAATATTTTTTTCCAAGTCAAACATTTGACAAACAATATTTGACTAAACATTACTTTGGATATAAATAAAAATCATTTGTCTAATGATATATTTGACAAAATGAGAGTTGAGTAAACATTTTCTGTCCAAGTAATACTTTTGTAAAAAAAATTTTGTATAAACATTTATTTGGATAAAAATCATTTGTCCAGTAATTTATTTGACAAAATTAAAATTGAAATTAAAATTAATATTCCTATGCTTGCCATTATCAGGATTTAAAGTAGGGCCTTAAGCGATTAGGGTATTATGCGTTCAGGATATTTAGGATCAGCTGCGTTTAAGTCATTTTGCGTTTAAGTAATTATGCGTTTAGGTCATAAAACAATTATGACATTTTGCGTTTGGGGTATTTTGCGTTTAGGACATTTTACGACTTTAGGGCAATATGCGTCTGATGCGGGGACGGCATTAGACGCATAATGACCTATTTTACGAGCGCAAAATGTCGTGAACGTAAAATGTCCTAAACGCCAAATGCCCTAAACGTAAGATGTCCTAAACGCAAATTGCCCTAAACGCAAAATTCCCTAAAACGCAAAATGCTCTAAACGCAAAAGGCCCTTAACGTAAAAGGCCCTTAACGCAAAATGCTCTAAAACCGTGCAGACGTAACAGACGGACACACTGTCGATATTAGCGTCCATAGAATCAGATTTCCACCGGTTTGCCTAAATTTCTGAAATGTGAGCGTTTTTTCTATCAGTGACAGGAAAGGTAAGCGAAATTAGCTCCGGGTTTACTTCCAACATTTTCGATTTGTCGCCACTGATATGGATAGGAATTTATATTTTATATTTATATTTTCCCCCACTAGATGGTGAAGAGCTGAGAGTGGGGCAATTTGGAGTTGGAAGTCGGAACCACCGGGGCCAACTACTGGCTGGCTTCTGGACAGGAAGTGACACTGGATGAGTCCCGACGGTGCAACTAAAAACGAGATTGACTTCATCATGTCGACGAAGTAGCATATATTCAATGATGTCTCTGTGATCAATACGGTTAAAACCGGTGATCACCGTCTGGTGAGAGGCACATTGAAAATATGTGTTAAGGTAAAGTGCTCTCGACTGATGAAGTCTACGCTCCGTCCAGCAGCAGTTCAAATCTAGAACCCCCGAGAGCTTCCAGCTGGAACTCCAAAACCCTTTCGATTGTCTAGGCGGCGATGTGGACAAATTCAACGACTGGTTTGTGGAAGCTGTCCAGAATACTGAGTCTAAGTTCTTTAAGGCCCAGCGGAGCAATAGAACCAAAAGGCTTTCTGACTCCACTCAGAGACTCATCGAGGAAAGGAGAGAAATGGTTCTACAATCTTCAGCCGATTCGTCATTATTCCGGCAGCTCAATAAACGGATCTCTAAGTCAAGGGACTTAGACGGGATGAATAAGGATCCAAGTAACAAAAGCTTCTATAACTAAGGCCTTTTATCACCAAACTGTGATATAGTAGGCCTATAATGGTAACCATTGTGACTGCTTGTACCATAAAGGTTTTTAATAGAGCGTTTTGGTTCTATGAATTAAAGAGCATTTCAGTTCTATAACTTAGCTCTTAGAACGCTTAAAGGACTATAAAAAAGAATTTTTAAAGTGTTGCACTGTAATAGATTTTCAAAAAGCGATTATAGTACTATTTAATACTATAGACACTTTTCTGACACTTTTATGTACCTATTATGCACTAATAATGCGTCGAATTAACTTTTATAGTACTAGTATTGTAGCAGTATCGTAAACACTATTACATGACAAATCAGCACTATAAAAGGACTTTGCAAGACCATTACGTAATGTTTTAGCTTTTTAATTGCTCCCTGAACATCGCTATGGGGCTAACCAAATCCATTAAAATATGGCTGCCGATTTCTGAAAGTGATAGCACATTAGCAGTACGACTGGAGCCCATGTGTACTATAGCAGCCACAGTCGGGACAAGTCCTGATTTTATTAATTTAAATTTAATTAAAATAGTAAAAATATGAAGGCGCATTGTCAAATTTATAATCAGCATAATGATTTTATCAATACAATTATTTTCGCAAGTGAAAGTACCGGCAGAGCTAAGGTTCACGAAAGTATTTTTGTATGTACATTTATAAGTCGCTTTAAGGGACAATGGCGAATGACTTACAGATTTATGTTTAATTTCTTGTGAAACCTCACGACGATGACAGCACATAACACGATTCTTTTGGTGATAAAAAAATTCACTGGATTCGGTTATGGTACAAAATAGCACTATAAGCATGTTTTGGTGACTTTTATAGTTCCAAATTGTGACATAAACGTTACAAACATTTCAATTATAGAGTTGATTTATCACCGTGAGAGCCTTCATGTAATGTTTATAGAATAAATCAGTGATAAAACTAGGGCCTATTTGGGGTTAGGTAAAGGTTTACAACACCATTATAGTGCTAATCATAAATACTAATTAGCACGTTCTAAAATGTTCTCAGAACTTTTATGGTACCAAATTTTGTAACTTGTGTAATGACTACCTAAGGCTGATACTCGAAGCTTCTAAACGCTTACAAGAGCTTACTAGAGCCTGCCAATGTAGTATACGGGATTACGTAACAGCCGGTACGACTCATCCGAAAAGTATGTTAACAGCACTGCACTTTTATGTTCATCCTCGATGGAATTCAAAAGCAGAAATTTTGTTAATTTTCCCTTAAAAATCAACCAATCGCCAGTTTTGTGATCAAACACCGATAATTTACCTAAATACGACATTTTTTTTTTTTAACTCGCGGGTAAGTTCACAACTCGTCTGCCAAAGCTGTAAGTAAGCTTAGTACTTACCTCAAGCTTCAGCCTGAAAATTTCTGTAAATATAAATACCTACATAAAGGAACTTACTACAGGGAAAGAAAATCAAACAAAAGATTGAAGGTTAAAAAGAAAATTATTTATTTAAGTTTTAATTTTAGATTTTTGTTATTGAAAAGCGAAGCACTGACTAATTACCCCTAATGCTGCCTTTGCAGACGTCATTAGGTGTTAGTTTCCGATTCCTAGGCTTTGCGAAGGTAAAAACGAAACTAACGAAGCAAAAAACCTTCGCGCCGTATTACAGTAAAATAAGTAACGTAAATATAATATCAAATACATTAATTAATAACCTATCTACAGTAGCTTGCTCTGATACGCAGTTTGGCCAAGATGATCGTGAAAGCTAGTGGAAACCCAACGTTGTGTGTGTAGTTACCGCAAGTCCTTTTCGATAAGGTGAGAAATAACCGCAATATTTAAAATACATATAATTCCTAACTTAAATCTAACGGAATATAGATACAATAGACAATGATAGGATAGCATATTAACTGTTGACGCTAAAAATAGAATAAGAAGCATCATATAAATATACCCTAATTAACAGACTCTAATAAATAGTCAAATTGAATATTAAAATTACACTAGGATTATTATGATTGATTAAATATTTCGTTGTTTGTTATATAGTTATATTTACAACAAAATATATGTAAGGAGGTTTGCTGGACTTCCGACGTAATGATTGTTGGCGGTTGGCGAAGTACGCCTGTACAAAATATGTGGCATTTCAGTTTTGACAGTTCCGTCTTCCAACGGTGGAACCACGACCAGTAGCCTACGGTTCGAAGCTTAATGGATCTGGTAATATATGTTGTCTACGGCCAGTGGCCTTACAGACCTGTTGATTGTGCGTTCTGAGCATTTGTAATGATCCAAGTGTGCGACCGGGCCAGTAGCCTACAGTCTCGCTTCATACATCAATGTATAGTTGACAGCCAAGTAACAAAAGCTTCTATAACTAAGGCCTTTTATCACCAATCAGTGATATAGTAGGCCTATAATGGTAACCATTGTGACTGCTTGTACTATAAAGGTTTTTAATAGAGCGTTTTGGTTCTATAAATTAAAGAGCAATTTAGTTCTATAAGTTAGCTCTTAGAACGCTTAAAGGACCATAAAAAAGAATCTTTAAAGTGTTGCACTGTAATAGATTTGCAAAAAGCGATTATAGTACTATTTAATACTATAGACACTTTACTGACACTTTTATGTACCTACTATGCACTAATAATGCGTCGAATTAACTTTTATAGTACTAGTATTGTAGCAGTATCGCAAACACTATTACAGGATCAATCTGCACTATAAAAGGACTTTGCACGACCATTATATAACGTTTTAGCTTTTTAAATGCTCCCTCAACATCGCTATAGGGCTACCCAAATCCATTAAAATATGGCTGCCGTTTTCTGAAAGTGATAGCACATTAGCAGCACGACTGGAGCCCATGTGTACTATAGCAGCCACAGTCGGGACAAGTCCTAATTTTATTAATTAAAACTTAATTAAAACAGTAAAATTATGAAGACGCATTGTCAAATTTGAAATCAGCATAATGATTTTGACAATACAATTATTTTCGCAAGTGCAAGTACCGGCAGAATTACGGTTCACGAATGTTTTTTAGTATGTACCTTTATATGTCACTTTAAGGAACTAAAGGGACATGGCGAATGACTTACAAATATTTTGTTTAATTTCTTGTGAAATAACCTCACGACAACGACAGCACACAACACGAGGGTTTGGTGATAAAAAAGATCACTGGAATCGTTTACGGCGCAAATTAGCACTATAAACATGTTTTTGTTACTTTAATAGTTACTAATTGTGACATAAACATTGCAGACATTTCAATTATAGAGCTGATTTATCACAGTGAGAGCCTTTATGTAATATTTATAGAATAAATCAGTGATAAAACTAGGGCCTTTTTGGGGTTAGGTAAAGGTTTACGACACCATTATAGTGCTAATCATGAACACTAGTTAGCACGTTCTAAAATGTTCTCAGGACTTTTATAGTGCCAAATTTTGCTACTTGGGAGATAACCGCCAATTCATCCACACCACATATGCAAATAACGACTGGTACATTTAATAATTAAGTAAGCAAATACCAACCACCGTTTATGACGAATGGTATATAAATTTAGGAAGTAAATAGCAAGTACCTACCATCGTTAATAAGCAAATCTGAGTTATCTTGACGTGTAAGACCCTCACCGTACCGTCATCACTGCACGAGACCGGATATTACTAAGAACACCTAGTACGCTAATGGCGTACTTACATGGCAATAAACTCTGTAAGTACATGCTGTAATGCGCGTCATATGTTCAAGTGAACCATGGGTGATACAGTGCGCGTTGGGCTTCACATAGTGTTCCCCGTTGCCACCAAGAAAACACCAGATATACATTCTACATGGAATAAATCTCTACGCTAGAAATCCAGCATCTTATCCCTTATATAATTACTAAAGTGTTACATGGAAGTACATACATGTTACGCGATATCGTTTAACCATGGCCAATAGTTAACCGACATCGACAATTAACATTTAAAAGATCGAACCTATCTTAAACGTTGCATTAAAACTATATATTTATATTTATAAGGTAGTAGAAAGAAATAGTTAACATATAGAACGTAGTTACCCGAAAACTGTATTAAAATCTACTTAGATAAAATATGGCTTGGTACTCTCAAACTAGAACCTATTCGACACGTCAACAGTGAATATATATACTACTACGGAGAATAAATATTACGTATCCTGAATAGTTAGGTATTGTAAATATAATATACGCACACATAAATACACACAGTCATATATAGTAAAATGTAAAAGGTTCAATGTTAAAATAAACCACAAACACAGGCCATTGAAGAACCTGGTTCGAATATAAGCTATCAGCCTATATAGTAGAATAGAAATAAATAGAATATCATCAAATAGTTAAATGGTTTCCTCACGAAAACTAGTTCCACAGAAATGCAAAATACTATTATTTATTTGCTGTGTTAATATGTGTTTGAAAACCAAGTCAAATAATACCCTACATCAAGCAATAACTCAAATACTAAATCATTGCTCGGAGTTTAAACCTATGTTAAAACGTCCATACGATTTAAGAATCGTTTATGAAAGAAGACGAAGATTGTATTTAAATTCCACACTCAATAAATAATCAAAACATTTAAGTACTTATTTAAATTAGACATACGGACGGCTCTAGGCACAGCGGAATAGTGCTTCGCTTCGCTCACTCAGTAATAGTTGAAATAGTACCTAATATACTTAAATGCAGATCCCTACTTCATTGTAAACCCAAACACAGCTAAAATATTTACAAATGTGGATTAATAATATATCCCTCATTATTCTAACACTCACTGCAGGTAAATAAGCGTAACGCCTGTTATATTAGTACCCAGATAACCCAACTAATAAAAGAAAGGTATTGACCGTTATTATAATATTCGTACGTTTCACTAGTAAAGATATTGAAAAATGCTAGTACACGACAAACAATTAAGATAAAAGTGAAATATTTAAAAGGACTTACATAAAGTTGTAGACCTCGATCTTGGCTGAGAGATGCTGATGTCTTGAAATCTCGTTCCGACTAAGTTAAGTTCGAACCTTACCACCCGCTTTTATAATTTCCGTACCCTGTCTCCCGCAATCACCTACATTCCCCTTTGTAGCTTTAATCCAAACACCTCTTTAAAAATCTTACCGATTACTCATCCGATTCCGCTATTGAACCTAGTTATCTAAATAATAAGGTTGATGATCCAACCTGTAGATACTAAAACCAAATAAATGTCTAACAGACAAGGTTCAAATTCGTATGAACTCCTCACTCGTCGTCTGCACACCGCTTCTCGATCGCCTGCGAAAATCTAAGCAAATATGCGGGTGGGTTAAGATTAACCTCGCGCGCTGCAAGATTATTCCTACCCGCATTTGTTTAAAATTATTAATTTATAATTACAATTTCAGGATTTTCTGGTAAATTGCTGAATAAAACTTAGAAACTACATTTGGATAAATATGCTAAAAATATAGGGAATATATATATGATAATGAAATATACATACAATAGTGTTTCTACAGGAAACGAAAGCAAATTCAATGTAACCGCATGGTCAATTTTCACCAATAATTATTAAAACTCATATATTTCTAATAAATATCAATAGGAATGCTGAGAGGACTATATTGTTTATCGAATGAAAATATTTATTTGTACTCAGAAGTAAATATTCACGTGTTTATGACACAATACTGTTCTAAACCAAATCTTCCTAAATAACTATTATTTTTATTCGATCTCACAAGAAACATTGTTACTTTTAATGCCTATTTAGATCAAGGAATTAGATTTTACGTTTTCATTTGTTTTCTGCTACATACACTAACATCTATAAATTCGAGGTTAGGTTTTTTTTTTTTTTTTTTTTTATACTACGACGGTGGTAAACAAGCATACGGCCCACCTGATGGTAAGCAGTTACCGTAGCCTATGGACGCCTGCAACCCCAGAGGATTCACATGCGCGTTGCCTACCCTTTAGGTACCTATTCACTCCTTTTTTGAAGAGCCTCATACTGTAGCCCGCTGGGAAAACTTCGGCAGGGAGTTCATTCCACAGCCGGTGGTTTTTTTAGGAACCAAAATTTATTAGAAAATACTATTATCTGTATTCCAAATGAATTACCATCTTAATATCTAAACGAAAATGTATATTATTTAGAAAAGCCACTTGAAATAAAGCTAGTTTCCAGTATTTATTTCAACTCTAAATTCTCCTTCCCGAACTGCACCAAAGCTATGAAAATTAAGACATAACTACTAATTGATTTTATGATACTCCATATTTTCCAGGTGAGTTGTAATTCGAACTTTAATATTACAGTATAATTTTTCATTAAAGCTTAATCGTAAAGTCATAATTTTTCCTGAAACTGAAAAATGAAATTAACTCCTACATAAAGTTAACAGCAATGTCACAATATCGAACAATTTTACCGTCCATTGAAATAGGCATTATATAGATGCCTTGGATCCATTACACTTGCGTCATTTGCGCGAATTCAATACACATCGTATTGAAGAGGCCATCAAGCAGAATAAGGGTTCTAAAGTTTTCGCAAGGGATCTGTCTATTGGGCAGAACCAGCACGCTAAATTAAAAACTGAGGATGGTAGAATCGTTTCTTCTAGACCCGAGCTTCTGGGAGAGATAGAGGGCTTTTATGGACAGCTATACACATTAACTAGGAGACCTGAAGTTAGTCTGGCGGAAGACCCTAGAGCTCGACTGACCCGACATTATACCGAAGACATCCCGGACATCAGCCTGTAACTGTAACGATTAGAATGGCTCTTAAACAGCTCAAAAACAACAAGGCACCTGGTGAAGACGGAATTACAATCGAACTTCTGAAGGCGGGAGGTAAACCGGTCCTTATGGCTCTTCAGAAGTTGTTTGACTCCGTTTAACTGGAAGGGTGAACGCCTAAGGCATGGAACAGAGGTGTGGTGGTACTGTTCTTCAAAAAGGGTGACAACGCGTTACTGAAGTACTATCGACCCATTTCACTTCTGAGCCATGTCTATAAGCTGTTTTCAAGAGTCATTACAAACCGTCTTGCAAGCAGGCTAGATGACTTCCAGCGAACAAGCCGGTTTCCGAAGAGGCTTTAGTACCGTAGACCACATCCATATGCTCCGTCAGGTAATACAGAAGACTGAGGAGTATAACCTGCCCCTCTGCTTAGCGTTCGTGGACTACGAGAAAGCCTTCGACTCGGTCGAAACCTGGTACTACAATCTCACCAAAGGTGCCAAGTAGACTATCGCTATATCGAAGTGCTGAAGTGTTTGTACGAGAACGCCACTGTGTCAGTCCGATTCTAGGACCAGAACTCGAAGCCTATTCCGTTGCAGCGGGGAGTCAGGCAAGATGTTATTTCTCCTAAACTGTTTACCGCTGCACTGGAGGATGTTTTCAAGAGTCTGGACTGGAGAAGGCTAGGCATCAACATAAACGGCTAGTACATCACTTACCTTCGGTTTGCTGACGATATAGTAGTCTTGACTTAGACCATGGAAGATTTAAGTACAATGCTCGATGACCTCAGTAAAGCCTCCGAGCGAGTTGGTCTAAAGATAAACATGGATAAGACGAAGATCATGTCAAATGCCCATGTAGCACCAACTTCCGTTATAATCGGAGACTTTACACTCGAAGTTGTGGACGATTATACGAGTATATATACCTAGGACAGACTGTCCAGTTAGGTAGATCCAACTTCGAGAAAGAGGTTAATTGACGAATCCGACTCAGTTGGGCAGCGTTCGGGAAGCTACGGCACATATTTTTGTCAACATTGGTTTGGACAGTGTTTATTACCGTCATTTATTAGACAAAATTAAAGTTGATTACCTACCTAAATATTTTTTATCCAAGTAAAACATTTGACAAACACTAATTTGACTAAACATTGGTTTAGATTTAAATAGTTTTTAATTTATTTGATAAAATAAAAATTGAGTACTAAATATTTTTTTCCAAGTCAAACATTTGACAAACAATATTTGACTAAACATTACTTTGGATATAAATAAAAATCATTTGTCTAATGATATATTTGACAAAATGAGAGTTGAGTAAACATTTTCTGTCCAAGTAATACTTTTGTAAAAAAAATTTTGTATAAACATTTATTTGGATAAAAATCATTTGTCCAGTAATTTATTTGACAAAATTAAAATTGAAATTAAAATTAATATTCCTATGCTTGCCATTATCAGGATTTAAAGTAGGGCCTTAAGCGATTAGGGTATTATGCGTTCAGGATATTTAGGATCAGCTGCGTTTAAGTCATTTTGCGTTTAAGTAATTATGCGTTTAGGTCATAAAACAATTATGACATTTTGCGTTTGGGGTATTTTGCGTTTAGGACATTTTACGACTTTAGGGCAATATGCGTCTGATGCGGGGACGGCATTAGACGCATAATGACCTATTTTACGAGCGCAAAATGTCGTGAACGTAAAATGTCCTAAACGCCAAATGCCCTAAACGTAAGATGTCCTAAACGCAAATTGCCCTAAACGCAAAATTCCCTAAAACGCAAAATGCTCTAAACGCAAAAGGCCCTTAACGTAAAAGGCCCTTAACGCAAAATGCTCTAAAACCGTGCAGACGTAACAGACGGACACACTGTCGATATTAGCGTCCATAGAATCAGATTTCCACCGGTTTGCCTAAATTTCTGAAATGTGAGCGTTTTTTCTATCAGTGACAGGAAAGGTAAGCGAAATTAGCTCCGGGTTTACTTCCAACATTTTCGATTTGTCGCCACTGATATGGATAGGAATTTATATTTTATATTTATATTTTCCCCCACTAGATGGTGAAGAGCTGAGAGTGGGGCAATTTGGAGTTGGAAGTCGGAACCACCGGGGCCAACTACTGGCTGGCTTCTGGACAGGAAGTGACACTGGATGAGTCCCGACGGTGCAACTAAAAACGAGATTGACTTCATCATGTCGACGAAGTAGCATATATTCAATGATGTCTCTGTGATCAATACGGTTAAAACCGGTGATCACCATCTGGTGAGAGGCACATTGAAAATATGTGTTAAGGTAAAGTGCTCTCGACTGATGAAGTCTACGCTCCGTCCAGCAGCAGTTCAAATCTAGAACCCCCGAGAGCTTCCAGCTGGAACTCCAAAACCCTTTCGATTGTCTAGGCGGCGATGTGGACGAATTCAACGACGGGTTTGTGGAAGCTGTCCAGAATACTGAGTCTAAGTTCTTTAAGGCCCAGCGGAGCAATAGAACCAAAAGGCTTTCTGACTCCACTCAGAGACTCATCGAGGAAAGGAGAGAAATGGTTCTACAATCTTCAGCCGATTCGTCATTATTCCGGCAGCTCAATAAACGGATCTCTAAGTCAAGGGACTTAGACGGGATGAGTAAGGATCCAAGTAACAAAAGCTTCTATAACTAAGGCCTTTTATCACCAAACTGTGATATAGTAGGCCTATAATGGTAACCATTGTGACTGCTTGTACCATAAAGGTTTTTAATAGAGCGTTTTGGTTCTATGAATTAAAGAGCATTTCAGTTCTATAACTTAGCTCTTAGAACGCTTAAAGGACTATAAAAAAGAATTTTTAAAGTGTTGCACTGTAATAGATTTTCAAAAAGCGATTATAGTACTATTTAATACTATAGACACTTTTCTGACATTTTATGTACCTATTATACACTAATAATGCGTCGAATTAACTTTTATAGTACTAGTATTGTAGCAGTATCGTAAACACTATTACATGACAAATCAGCACTATAAAAGGACTTTGCAAGACCATTACGTAATGTTTTAGCTTTTTAATTGCTCCCTGAACATCGCTATGGGGCTAACCAAATCCATTAAAATATGGCTGCCGATTTCTGAAAGTGATAGCACATTAGCAGTACGACTGGAGCCCATGTGTACTATAGCAGCCACAGTCGGGACAAGTCCTGATTTTATTAATTTAAATTTAATTAAAATAGTAAAAATATGAAGGCGCATTGTCAAATTTATAATCAGCATAATGATTTTATCAATACAATTATTTTCGCAAGTGAAAGTACCGGCAGAGCTAAGGTTCACGAAAGTATTTTTGTATGTACATTTATAAGTCGCTTTAAGGGACAATGGCGAATGACTTACAGATTTATGTTTAATTTCTTGTGAAACCTCACGACGATGACAGCACATAACACGATTCTTTTGGTGATAAAAAAATTCACTGGATTCGGTTATGGTACAAAATAGCACTATAAGCATGTTTTGGTGACTTTTATAGTTCCAAATTGTGACATAAACGTTACAAACATTTCAATTATAGAGTTGATTTATCACCGTGAGAGCCTTCATGTAATGTTTATAGAATAAATCAGTGATAAAACTAGGGCCTATTTGGGGTTAGGTAAAGGTTTACAACACCATTATAGTGCTAATCATAAATACTAATTAGCACGTTCTAAAATGTTCTCAGAACTTTTATGGTACCAAATTTTGTAACTTGTGTAATGACTACCTAAGGCTGATACTCGAAGCTTCTAAACGCTTACAAGAGCTTACTAGAGCCTGCCAATGTAGTATACGGGATTACGTAACAGCCGGTACGACTCATCCGAAAAGTATGTTAACAGCACTGCACTTTTATGTTCATCCTCGATGGAATTCAAAAGCAGAAATTTTGTTAATTTTCCCTTAAAAATCAACCAATCGCCAGTTTTGTGATCAAACACCGATAATTTACCTAAATACGACATTTTTTTTTTTTAACTCGCGGGTAAGTTCACAACTCGTCTGCCAAAGCTGTAAGTAAGCTTAGTACTTACCTCAAGCTTCAGCCTGAAAATTTCTGTAAATATAAATACCTACATAAAGGAACTTACTACAGGGAAAGAAAATCAAACAAAAGATTGAAGGTTAAAAAGAAAATTATTTATTTAAGTTTTAATTTTAGATTTTTGTTATTGAAAAGCGAAACACTGACTAATTACCCCTAATGCTGCCTTTGCAGACGTCATTAGGTGTTAGTTTCCGATTCCTAGGCTTTGCGAAGGTAAAAACGAAACTAACGAAGCAAAAAACCTTCGCGCCGTATTACAGTAAAATAAGTAACGTAAATATAATATCAAATACATTAATTAATAACCTATCTACAGTAGCTTGCTCTGATACGCAGTTTGGCCAAGATGATCGTGAAAGCTAGTGGAAACCCAACGTTGTGTGTGTAGTTACCGCAAGTCCTTTTCGATAAGGTGAGAAATAACCGCAATATTTAAAATACATATAATTCCTAACTTAAATCTAACGGAATATAGATACAATAGACAATGATAGGATAGCATATTAACTGTTGACGCTAAAAATAGAATAAGAAGCATCATATAAATATACCCTAATTAACAGACTCTAATAAATAGTCAAATTGAATATTAAAATTACACTAGGATTATTATGATTGATTAAATATTTCGTTGTTTGTTATATAGTTATATTTACAACAAAATATATGTAAGGAGGTTTGCTGGACTTCCGACGTAATGATTGTTGGCGGTTGGCGAAGTACGCCTGTACAAAATATGTGGCATTTCAGTTTTGACAGTTCCGTCTTCCAACGGTGGAACCACGACCAGTAGCCTACGGTTAGAAGCTTAATGGATCTGGTAATATATGTTGTCTACGGCCAGTGGCCTTACAGACCTATTGATTGTGCGTTCTGAGCATTTGTAATGATCCAAGTGTGCGACCGGGCCAGTAGCCTACAGTCTCGCTTCATACATCAATGTATAGTTGACAGCCAAGTAACAAAAGCTTCTATAACTAAGGCCTTTTATCACCAATCAGTGATATAGTAGGCCTATAATGGTAACCATTGTGACTGCTTGTACTATAAAGGTTTTTAATAGAGCGTTTTGGTTCTATAAATTAAAGAGCAATTTAGTTCTATAAGTTAGCTCTTAGAACGCTTAAAGGACCATAAAAAAGAATCTTTAAAGTGTTGCACTGTAATAGATTTGCAAAAAGCGATTATAGTACTATTTAATACTATAGACACTTTACTGACACTTTTATGTACCTATTATGCACTAATAATGCGTCGAATTAACTTTTATAGTACTAGTATTGTAGCAGTATCGCAAACACTATTACAGGATCAATATGCACTATAAAAGGACTTTGCACGACCATTATATAACGTTTTAGCTTTTTAAATGCTCCCTCAACATCGCTATAGGGCTACCCAAATCCATTAAAATATGGCTGCCGTTTTCTGAAAGTGATAGCACATTAGCAGCACGACTGGAGCCCATGTGTACTATAGCAGCCACAGTCGGGACAAGTCCTAATTTTATTAATTAAAACTTAATTAAAACAGTAAAATTATGAAGACGCATTGTCAAATTTGAAATCAGCATAATGATTTTGACAATACAATTATTTTCGCAAGTGCAAGTACCGGCAGAATTACGGTTCACGAATGTTTTTTAGTATGTACCTTTATATGTCACTTTAAGGAACTAAAGGGACATGGCGAATGACTTACAAATATTTTGTTTAATTTCTTGTGAAATAACCTCACGACAACGACAGCACACAACACGAGGGTTTGGTGATAAAAAAGATCACTGGAATCGTTTACGGCGCAAATTAGCACTATAAACATGTTTTTGTTACTTTAATAGTTCCTAATTGTGACATAAACATTGCAGACATTTCAATTATAGAGCTGATTTATCACAGTGAGAGCCTTTATGTAATATTTATAGAATAAATCAGTGATAAAACTAGGGCCTTTTTGGGGTTAGGTAAAGGTTTACGACACCATTATAGTGCTAATCATGAACACTAGTTAGCACGTTCTAAAATGTTCTCAGGACTTTTATAGTGCCAAATTTTGCTACTTGGGAGATAACCGCCAATTCATCCACACCACATATGCAAATAACGACTGGTACATTTAATAATTAAGTAAGCAAATACCAACCACCGTTTATGACGAATGGTATATAAATTTAGGAAGTAAATAGCAAGTACCTACCATCGTTAATAAGCAAATCTGAGTTATCTTGACGTGTAAGACCCTCACCGTACCGTCATCACTGCACGAGACCGGATATTACTAAGAACACCTAGTACGCTAATGGCGTACTTACATGGCAATAAACTCTGTAAGTACATGCTGTAATGCGCGTCATATGTTCAAGTGAACCATGGGTGATACAGTGCGCGTTGGGCTTCACATAGTGTTCCCCGTTGCCACCAAGAAAACACCAGATATACATTCTACATGGAATAAATCTCTACGCTAGAAATCCAGCATCTTATCCCTTATATAATTACTAAAGTGTTACATGGAAGTACATACATGTTACGCGATATCGTTTAACCATGGCCAATAGTTAACCGACATCGACAATTAACATTTAAAAGATCGAACCTATCTTAAACGTTGCATTAAAACTATATATTTATATTTATAAGGTAGTAGAAAGAAATAGTTAACATATAGAACGTAGTTACCCGAAAACTGTATTAAAATCTACTTAGATAAAATATGGCTTGGTACTCTCAAACTAGAACCTATTCGACACGTCAACAGTGAATATATATACTACTACGGAGAATAAATATTACGTATCCTGAATAGTTAGGTATTGTAAATATAATATACGCACACATAAATACACACAGTCATATATAGTAAAATGTAAAAGGTTCAATGTTAAAATAAACCACAAACACAGGCCATTGAAGAACCTGGTTCGAATATAAGCTATCAGCCTATATAGTAGAATAGAAATAAATAGAATATCATCAAATAGTTAAATGGTTTCCTCACGAAAACTAGTTCCACAGAAATGCAAAATACTATTATTTATTTGCTGTGTTAATATGTGTTTGAAAACCAAGTCAAATAATACCCTACATCAAGCAATAACTCAAATACTAAATCATTGCTCGGAGTTTAAACCTATGTTAAAACGTCCATACGATTTAAGAATCGTTTATGAAAGAAGACGAAGATTGTATTTAAATTCCACACTCAATAAATAATCAAAACATTTAAGTACTTATTTAAATTAGACATACGGACGGCTCTAGGCACAGCGGAATAGTGCTTCGCTTCGCTCACTCAGTAATAGTTGAAATAGTACCTAATATACTTAAATGCAGATCCCTAGTTCATTGTAAACCCAAACACAGCTAAAATATTTACAAATGTGGATTAATAATATATCCCTCATTATTCTAACACTCACTGCAGGTAAATAAGCGTAACGCCTGTTATATTAGTACCCAGATAACCCAACTAATAAAAGAAAGGTATTGACCGTTATTATAATATTCGTACGTTTCACTAGTAAAGATATTGAAAAATGCTAGTACACGACAAACAATTAAGATAAAAGTGAAATATTTAAAAGGACTTACATAAAGTTGTAGACCTCGATCTTGGCTGAGAGATGCTGATGTCTTGAAATCTCGTTCCGACTAAGTTAAGTTCGAACCTTACCACCCGCTTTTATAATTTCCGTACCCTGTCTCCCGCAATCACCTACATTCCCCTTTGTAGCTTTAATCCAAACACCTCTTTAAAAATCTTACCGATTACTCATCCGATTCCGCTATTGAACCTAGTTATCTAAATAATAAGGTTGATGATCCAACCTGTAGATACTAAAACCAAATAAATGTCTAACAGACAAGGTTCAAATTCGTATGAACTCCTCACTCGTCGTCTGCACACCGCTTCTCGATCGCCTGCGAAAATCTAAGCAAATATGCGGGTGGGTTAAGATTAACCTCGCGCGCTGCAAGATTATTCCTACCCGCATTGTTTAAAATTATTAATTTATAATTACAATTTCAGGATTTTCTGGTAAATTGCTGAATAAAACTTAGAAACTACATTTGGATAAATATGCTAAAAATATAGGGAATATATATATGATAATGAAATATACATACAATAGTGTTTCTACAGGAAACGAAAGCAAATTCAATGTAACCGCATGGTCAATTTTCACCAATAATTATTAAAACTCATATATTTCTAATAAATATCAATAGGAATGCTGAGAGGACTATATTGTTTATCGAATGAAAATATTTATTTGTACTCAGAAGTAAATATTCACGTGTTTATGACACAATACTGTTCTAAACCAAATCTTCCTAAATAACTATTATTTTTATTCGATCTCACAAGAAACATTGTTACTTTTAATGCCTATTTAGATCAAGGAATTAGATTTTACGTTTTCATTTGTTTTCTGCTACATACACTAACATCTATAAATTCGAGGTTAGGTTTTTTTAGGAACCAAAATTTATTAGAAAATACTATTATCTGTATTCCAAATGAATTACCATCTTAATATCTAAACGAAAATGTATATTATTTAGAAAAGCCACTTGAAATAAAGCTAGTTTCCAGTATTTATTTCAACTCTAAATTCTCCTTCCCGAACTGCACCAAAGCTATGAAAATTAAGACATAACTACTAATTGATTTTATGATACTCCATATTTTCCAGGTGAGTTGTAATTCGAACTTTAATATTACAGTATAATTTTTCATTAAAGCTTAATCGTAAAGTCATAATTTTTCCTGAAACTGAAAAATGAAATTAACTCCTACATAAAGTTAACAGCAATGTCACAATATCGAACAATTTTACCGTCCATTGAAATAGGCATTATATAGATGCCTTGGATCCATTACACTTGCGTCATTTGCGCGAATTCAATACACATCGTATTGAAGAGGCCATCAAGCAGAATAAGGGTTCTAAAGTTTTCGCAAGGGATCTGTCTATTGGGCAGAACCAGCACGCTAAATTAAAAACTGAGGATGGTAGAATCGTTTCTTCTAGACCCGAGCTTCTGGGAGAGATAGAGGGCTTTTATGGACAGCTATACACATTAACTAGGAGACCTGAAGTTAGTCTGGCGGAAGACCCTAGAGCTCGACTGACCCGACATTATACCGAAGACATCCCGGACATCAGCCTGTAACTGTAACGATTAGAATGGCTCTTAAACAGCTCAAAAACAACAAGGCACCTGGTGAAGACGGAATTACAATCGAACTTCTGAAGGCGGGAGGTAAACCGGTCCTTATGGCTCTTCAGAAGTTGTTTGACTCCGTTTAACTGGAAGGGTGAACGCCTAAGGCATGGAACAGAGGTGTGGTGGTACTGTTCTTCAAAAAGGGTGACAACGCGTTACTGAAGTACTATCGACCCATTTCACTTCTGAGCCATGTCTATAAGCTGTTTTCAAGAGTCATTACAAACCGTCTTGCAAGCAGGCTAGATGACTTCCAGCGAACAAGCCGGTTTCCGAAGAGGCTTTAGTACCGTAGACCACATCCATATGCTCCGTCAGGTAATACAGAAGACTGAGGAGTATAACCTGCCCCTCTGCTTAGCGTTCGTGGACTACGAGAAAGCCTTCGACTCGGTCGAAACCTGGTACTACAATCTCACCAAAGGTGCCAAGTAGACTATCGCTATATCGAAGTGCTGAAGTGTTTGTACGAGAACGCCACTGTGTCAGTCCGATTCTAGGACCAGAACTCGAAGCCTATTCCGTTGCAGCGGGGAGTCAGGCAAGATGTTATTTCTCCTAAACTGTTTACCGCTGCACTGGAGGATGTTTTCAAGAGTCTGGACTGGAGAAGGCTAGGCATCAACATAAACGGCTAGTACATCACTTACCTTCGGTTTGCTGACGATATAGTAGTCTTGACTTAGACCATGGAAGATTTAAGTACAATGCTCGATGACCTCAGTAAAGCCTCCGAGCGAGTTGGTCTAAAGATAAACATGGATAAGACGAAGATCATGTCAAATGCCCATGTAGCACCAACTTCCGTTATAATCGGAGACTTTACACTCGAAGTTGTGGACGATTATACGAGTATATATACCTAGGACAGACTGTCCAGTGAGGTAGATCCAACTTCGAGAAAGAGGTTAATTGACGAATCCGACTCAGTTGGGCAGCGTTCGGGAAGCTACGGCACATATTTTTGTCAACATTGGTTTGGACAGTGTTTATTACCGTCATTTATTAGACAAAATTAAAGTTGATTACCTACCTAAATATTTTTTATCCAAGTAAAACATTTGACAAACACTAATTTGACTAAACATTGGTTTAGATTTAAATAGTTTTTAATTTATTTGATAAAATAAAAATTGAGTACTAAATATTTTTTTCCAAGTCAAACATTTGACAAACAATATTTGACTAAACATTACTTTGGATATAAATAAAAATCATTTGTCTAATGATATATTTGACAAAATGAGAGTTGAGTAAACATTTTCTGTCCAAGTAATACTTTTGTAAAAAAAATTTTGTATAAACATTTATTTGGATAAAAATCATTTGTCCAGTAATTTATTTGACAAAATTAAAATTGAAATTAAAATTAATATTCCTATGCTTGCCATTATCAGGATTTAAAGTAGGGCCTTAAGCGATTAGGGTATTATGCGTTCAGGATATTTAGGATCAGCTGCGTTTAAGTCATTTTGCGTTTAAGTAATTATGCGTTTAGGTCATAAAACAATTATGACATTTTGCGTTTGGGGTATTTTGCGTTTAGGACATTTTACGACTTTAGGGCAATATGCGTCTGATGCGGGGACGGCATTAGACGCATAATGACCTATTTTACGAGCGCAAAATGTCGTGAACGTAAAATGTCCTAAACGCCAAATGCCCTAAACGTAAGATGTCCTAAACGCAAATTGCCCTAAACGCAAAATTCCCTAAAACGCAAAATGCTCTAAACGCAAAAGGCCCTTAACGTAAAAGGCCCTTAACGCAAAATGCTCTAAAACCGTGCAGACGTAACAGACGGACACACTGTCGATATTAGCGTCCATAGAATCAGATTTCCACCGGTTTGCCTAAATTTCTGAAATGTGAGCGTTTTTTCTATCAGTGACAGGAAAGGTAAGCGAAATTAGCTCCGGGTTTACTTCCAACATTTTCGATTTGTCGCCACTGATATGGATAGGAATTTATATTTTATATTTATATTTTCCCCCACTAGATGGTGAAGAGCTGAGAGTGGGGCAATTTGGAGTTGGAAGTCGGAACCACCGGGGCCAACTACTGGCTGGCTTCTAGACAGGAAGTGACACTGGATGAGTCCCGACGGTGCAACTAAAAACGAGACTGACTTCATCATGTCGACGAAGTAGCATATATTCAATGATGTCTCTGTGATCAATACGGTTAAAACCGGTGATCACCGTCTGGTGAGAGGCACATTGAAAATATGTGTTAAGGTAAAGTGCTCTCGACTGATGAAGTCTACGCTCCGTCCAGCAGCAGTTCAAATCTAGAACCCCCGAGAGCTTCCAGCTGGAACTCCAAAACCCTTTCGATTGTCTAGGCGGCGATGTGGACGAATTCAACGACGGGTTTGTGGAAGCTGTCCAGAATACTGAGTCTAAGTTCTTTAAGGCCCAGCGGAGCAATAGAACCAAAAGGCTTTCTGACTCCACTCAGAGACTCATCGAGGAAAGGAGAGAAATGGTTCTACAATCTTCAGCCGATTCGTCATTATTCCGGCAGCTCAATAAACGGATCTCTAAGTCAAGGGACTTAGACGGGATGAGTAAGGATCCAAGTAACAAAAGCTTCTATAACTAAGGCCTTTTATCACCAAACTGTGATATAGTAGGCCTATAATGGTAACCATTGTGACTGCTTGTACCATAAAGGTTTTTAATAGAGCGTTTTGGTTCTATGAATTAAAGAGCATTTCAGTTCTATAACTTAGCTCTTAGAACGCTTAAAGGACTATAAAAAAGAATTTTTAAAGTGTTGCACTGTAATAGATTTTCAAAAAGCGATTATAGTACTATTTAATACTATAGATACTTTTCTGACACTTTTATGTACCTATTATGCACTAATAATGCGTCGAATTAACTTTTATAGTACTAGTATTGTAGCAGTATCGTAAACACTATTACATGACAAATCAGCACTATAAAAGGACTTTGCAAGACCATTACGTAATGTTTTAGCTTTTTAATTGCTCCCTGAACATCGCTATGGGGCTAACCAAATCCATTAAAATATGGCTGCCGATTTCTGAAAGTGATAGCACATTAGCAGTACGACTGGAGCCCATGTGTACTATAGCAGCCACAGTCGGGACAAGTCCTGATTTTATTAATTTAAATTTAATTAAAATAGTAAAAATATGAAGGCGCATTGTCAAATTTATAATCAGCATAATGATTTTATCAATACAATTATTTTCGCAAGTGAAAGTACCGGCAGAGCTAAGGTTCACGAAAGTATTTTTGTATGTACATTTATAAGTCGCTTTAAGGGACAATGGCGAATGACTTACAGATTTATGTTTAATTTCTTGTGAAACCTCACGACGATGACAGCACATAACACGATTCTTTTGGTGATAAAAAAATTCACTGGATTCGGTTATGGTACAAAATAGCACTATAAGCATGTTTTGGTGACTTTTATAGTTCCAAATTGTGACATAAACGTTACAAACATTTCAATTATAGAGTTGATTTATCACCGTGAGAGCCTTCATGTAATGTTTATAGAATAAATCAGTGATAAAACTAGGGCCTATTTGGGGTTAGGTAAAGGTTTACAACACCATTATAGTGCTAATCATAAATACTAATTAGCACGTTCTAAAATGTTCTCAGAACTTTTATGGTACCAAATTTTGTAACTTGTGTAATGACTACCTAAGGCTGATACTCGAAGCTTCTAAACGCTTACAAGAGCTTACTAGAGCCTGCCAATGTAGTATACGGGATTACGTAACAGCCGGTACGACTCATCCGAAAAGTATGTTAACAGCACTGCACTTTTATGTTCATCCTCGATGGAATTCAAAAGCAGAAATTTTGTTAATTTTCCCTTAAAAATCAACCAATCGCCAGTTTTGTGATCAAACACCGATAATTTACCTAAATACGACATATTTTTTTTTTAACTCGCGGGTAAGTTCACAACTCGTCTGCCAAAGCTGTAAGTAAGCTTAGTACTTACCTCAAGCTTCAGCCTGAAAATTTCTGTAAATATAAATACCTACATAAAGGAACTTACTACAGGGAAAGAAAATCAAACAAAAGATTGAAGGTTAAAAAGAAAATTATTTATTTAAGTTTTAATTTTAGATTTTTGTTATTGAAAAGCGAAACACTGACTAATTACCCCTAATGCTGCCTTTGCAGACGTCATTAGGTGTTAGTTTCCGATTCCTAGGCTTTGCGAAGGTAAAAACGAAACTAACGAAGCAAAAAACCTTCGCGCCGTATTACAGTAAAATAAGTAACGTAAATATAATATCAAATACATTAATTAATAACCTATCTACAGTAGCTTGCTCTGATACGCAGTTTGGCCAAGATGATCGTGAAAGCTAGTGGAAACCCAACGTTGTGTGTGTAGTTACCGCAAGTCCTTTTCGATAAGGTGAGAAATAACCGCAATATTTAAAATACATATAATTCCTAACTTAAATCTAACGGAATATAGATACAGTAGACAATGATAGGATAGCATATTAACTGTTGACGCTAAAAATAGAATAAGAAGCATCATATAAATATACCCTAATTAACAGACTCTAATAAATAGTCAAATTGAATATTAAAATTACACTAGGATTATTATGATTGATTAAATATTTCGTTGTTTGTTATATAGTTATATTTACAACAAAATATATGTAAGGAGGTTTGCTGGACTTCCGACGTAATGATTGTTGGCGGTTGGCGAAGTACGCCTGTACAAAATATGTGGCATTTCAGTTTTGACAGTTCCGTCTTCCAACGGTGGAACCACGACCAGTAGCCTACGGTTCGAAGCTTAATGGATCTGGTAATATATGTTGTCTACGGCCAGTGGCCTTACAGACCTGTTGATTGTGCGTTCTGAGCATTTGTAATGATCCAAGTGTGCGACCGGGCCAGTAGCCTACAGTCTCGCTTCATACATCAATGTATAGTTGACAGATAACCGCCAATTCCTCCACACCACATATGCAAATAACGACTGGTACATTTAATAATTAAGTAAGCAAATACCAACCACCGTTTATGACGAATGGTATATAAATTTAGGAAGTAAATAGCAAGTACCTACCATCGTTAATAAGCAAATCTGAGTTATCTTGACGTGTAAGACCCTCACCGTACCGTCATCACTGCACGAGACCGGATATTACTAAGAACACCTAGTACGCTAATGGCGTACTTACATGGCAATAAACTCTGTAAGTACATGCTGTAATGCGCGTCATATGTTCAAGTGAACCATGGGTGATACAGTGCGCGTTGGGCTTCACATAGTGTTCCCCGTTGCCACCAAGAAAACACCAGATATACATTCTACATGGAATAAATCTCTACGCTAGAAATCCAGCATCTTATCCCTTATATAATTACTAAAGTGTTACATGGAAGTACATACATGTTACGCGATATCGTTTAACCATGGCCAATAGTTAACCGACATCGACAATTAACATTTAAAAGATCGAACCTATCTTAAACGTTGCATTAAAACTATATATTTATATTTATAAGGTAGTAGAAAGAAATAGTTAACATATAGAACGTAGTTACCCGAAAACTGTATTAAAATCTACTTAGATAAAATATGGCTTGGTACTCTCAAACTAGAACCTATTCGACACGTCAACAGTGAATATATATACTACTACGGAGAATAAATATTACGTATCCTGAATAGTTAGGTATTGTAAATATAATATACGCACACATAAATACACACAGTCATATATAGTAAAATGTAAAAGGTTCAATGTTAAAATAAACCACAAACACAGGCCATTGAAGAACCTGGTTCGAATATAAGCTATCAGCCTATATAGTAGAATAGAAATAAATAGAATATCATCAAATAGTTAAATGGTTTCCTCACGAAAACTAGTTCCACAGAAATGCAAAATACTATTATTTATTTGCTGTGTTAATATGTGTTTGAAAACCAAGTCAAATAATACCCTACATCAAGCAATAACTCAAATACTAAATCATTGCTCGGAGTTTAAACCTATGTTAAAACGTCCATACGATTTAAGAATCGTTTATGAAAGAAGACGAAGATTGTATTTAAATTCCACACTCAATAAATAATCAAAACATTTAAGTACTTATTTAAATTAGACATACGGACGGCTCTAGGCACAGCGGAATAGTGCTTCGCTTCGCTCACTCAGTAATAGTTGAAATAGTACCTAATATACTTAAATGCAGATCCCTAGTTCATTGTAAACCCAAACACAGCTAAAATATTTACAAATGTGGATTAATAATATATCCCTCATTATTCTAACACTCACTGCAGGTAAATAAGCGTAACGCCTGTTATATTAGTACCCATATAACCCAACTAATAAAAGAAAGGTATTGACCGTTATTATAATATTCGTACGTTTCACTAGTAAAGATATTGAAAAATGCTAGTACACGACAAACAATTAAGATAAAAGTGAAATATTTAAAAGGACTTACATAAAGTTGTAGACCTCGATCTTGGCTGAGAGATGCTGATGTCTTGAAATCTCGTTCCGACTAAGTTAAGTTCGAACCTTACCACCCGCTTTTATAATTTCCGTACCCTGTCTCCCGCAATCACCTACATTCCCCTTTGTAGCTTTAATCCAAACACCTCTTTAAAAATCTTACCGATTACTCATCCGATTCCGCTATTGAACCTAGTTATCTAAATAATAAGGTTGATGATCCAACCTGTAGATACTAAAACCAAATAAATGTCTAACAGACAAGGTTCAAATTCGTATGAACTCCTCACTCGTCGTCTGCACACCGCTTCTCGATCGCCTGCGAAAATCTAAGCAAATATGCGGGTGGGTTAAGATTAACCTCGCGCGCTGCAAGATTATTCCTACCCGCATTTGTTTAAAATTATTAATTTATAATTACAATTTCAGGATTTTCTGGTAAATTGCTGAATAAAACTTAGAAACTACATTTGGATAAATATGCTAAAAATATAGGGAATATATATATGATAATGAAATATACATACAATAGTGTTTCTACAGGAAACGAAAGCAAATTCAATGTAACCGCATGGTCAATTTTCACCAATAATTATTAAAACTCATATATTTCTAATAAATATCAATAGGAATGCTGAGAGGACTATATTGTTTATCGAATGAAAATATTTATTTGTACTCAGAAGTAAATATTCACGTGTTTATGACACAATACTGTTCTAAACCAAATCTTCCTAAATAACTATTATTTTTATTCGATCTCACAAGAAACATTGTTACTTTTAATGCCTATTTAGATCAAGGAATTAGATTTTACGTTTTCATTTGTTTTCTGCTACATACACTAACATCTATAAATTCGAGGTTAGGTTTTTTTAGGAACCAAAATTTATTAGAAAATACTATTATCTGTATTCCAAATGAATTACCATCTTAATATCTAAACGAAAATGTATATTATTTAGAAAAGCCACTTGAAATAAAGCTAGTTTCCAGTATTTATTTCAACTCTAAATTCTCCTTCCCGAACTGCACCAAAGCTATGAAAATTAAGACATAACTACTAATTGATTTTATGATACTCCATATTTTCCAGGTGAGTTGTAATTCGAACTTTAATATTACAGTATAATTTTTCATTAAAGCTTAATCGTAAAGTCATAATTTTTCCTGAAACTGAAAAATGAAATTAACTCCTACATAAAGTTAACAGCAATGTCACAATATCGAACAATTTTACCGTCCATTGAAATAGGCATTATATAGATGCCTTGGATCCATTACACTTGCGTCATTTGCGCGAATTCAATACACATCGTATTGAAGAGGCCATCAAGCAGAATAAGGGTTCTAAAGTTTTCGCAAGGGATCTGTCTATTGGGCAGAACCAGCACGCTAAATTAAAAACTGAGGATGGTAGAATCGTTTCTTCTAGACCCGAGCTTCTGGGAGAGATAGAGGGCTTTTATGGACAGCTATACACATTAACTAGGAGACCTGAAGTTAGTCTGGCGGAAGACCCTAGAGCTCGACTGACCCGACATTATACCGAAGACATCCCGGACATCAGCCTGTAACTGTAACGATTAGAATGGCTCTTAAACAGCTCAAAAACAACAAGGCACCTGGTGAAGACGGAATTACAATCGAACTTCTGAAGGCGGGAGGTAAACCGGTCCTTATGGCTCTTCAGAAGTTGTTTGACTCCGTTTAACTGGAAGGGTGAACGCCTAAGGCATGGAACAGAGGTGTGGTGGTACTGTTCTTCAAAAAGGGTGACAACGCGTTACTGAAGTACTATCGACCCATTTCACTTCTGAGCCATGTCTATAAGCTGTTTTCAAGAGTCATTACAAACCGTCTTGCAAGCAGGCTAGATGACTTCCAGCGAACAAGCCGGTTTCCGAAGAGGCTTTAGTACCGTAGACCACATCCATATGCTCCGTCAGGTAATACAGAAGACTGAGGAGTATAACCTGCCCCTCTGCTTAGCGTTCGTGGACTACGAGAAAGCCTTCGACTCGGTCGAAACCTGGTACTACAATCTCACCAAAGGTGCCAAGTAGACTATCGCTATATCGAAGTGCTGAAGTGTTTGTACGAGAACGCCACTGTGTCAGTCCGATTCTAGGACCAGAACTCGAAGCCTATTCCGTTGCAGCGGGGAGTCAGGCAAGATGTTATTTCTCCTAAACTGTTTACCGCTGCACTGGAGGATGTTTTCAAGAGTCTGGACTGGAGAAGGCTAGGCATCAACATAAACGGCTAGTACATCACTTACCTTCGGTTTGCTGACGATATAGTAGTCTTGACTTAGACCATGGAAGATTTAAGTACAATGCTCGATGACCTCAGTAAAGCCTCCGAGCGAGTTGGTCTAAAGATAAACATGGATAAGACGAAGATCATGTCAAATGCCCATGTAGCACCAACTTCCGTTATAATCGGAGACTTTACACTCGAAGTTGTGGACGATTATACGAGTATATATACCTAGGACAGACTGTCCAGTTAGGTAGATCCAACTTCGAGAAAGAGGTTAATTGACGAATCCGACTCAGTTGGGCAGCGTTCGGGAAGCTACGGCACATATTTTTGTCAACATTGGTTTGGACAGTGTTTATTACCGTCATTTATTAGACAAAATTAAAGTTGATTACCTACCTAAATATTTTTTATCCAAGTAAAACATTTGACAAACACTAATTTGACTAAACATTGGTTTAGATTTAAATAGTTTTTAATTTATTTGATAAAATAAAAATTGAGTACTAAATATTTTTTTCCAAGTCAAACATTTGACAAACAATATTTGACTAAACATTACTTTGGATATAAATAAAAATCATTTGTCTAATGATATATTTGACAAAATGAGAGTTGAGTAAACATTTTCTGTCCAAGTAATACTTTTGTAAAAAAAAATTTGTATAAACATTTATTTGGATAAAAATCATTTGTCCAGTAATTTATTTGACAAAATTAAAATTGAAATTAAAATTAATATTCCTATGCTTGCCATTATCAGGATTTAAAGTAGGGCCTTAAGCGATTAGGGTATTATGCGTTCAGGATATTTAGGATCAGCTGCGTTTAAGTCATTTTGCGTTTAAGTAATTATGCGTTTAGGTCATAAAACAATTATGACATTTTGCGTTTGGGGTATTTTGCGTTTAGGACATTTTACGACTTTAGGGCAATATGCGTCTGATGCGGGGACGGCATTAGACGCATAATGACCTATTTTACGAGCGCAAAATGTCGTGAACGTAAAATGTCCTAAACGCCAAATGCCCTAAACGTAAGATGTCCTAAACGCAAATTGCCCTAAACGCAAAATTCCCTAAAACGCAAAATGCTCTAAACGCAAAAGGCCCTTAACGTAAAAGGCCCTTAACGCAAAATGCTCTAAAACCGTGCAGACGTAACAGACGGACACACTGTCGATATTAGCGTCCATAGAATCAGATTTCCACCGGTTTGCCTAAATTTCTGAAATGTGAGCGTTTTTTCTATCAGTGACAGGAAAGGTAAGCGAAATTAGCTCCGGGTTTACTTCCAACATTTTCGATTTGTCGCCACTGATATGGATAGGAATTTATATTTTATATTTATATTTTCCCCCACTAGATGGTGAAGAGCTGAGAGTGGGGCAATTTGGAGTTGGAAGTCGGAACCACCGGGGCCAACTACTGGCTGGCTTCTGGACAGGAAGTGACACTGGATGAGTCCCGACGGTGCAACTAAAAACGAGATTGACTTCATCATGTCGACGAAGTAGCATATATTCAATGATGTCTCTGTGATCAATACGGTTAAAACCGGTGATCACCGTCTGGTGAGAGGCACATTGAAAATATGTGTTAAGGTAAAGTGCTCTCGACTGATGAAGTCTACGCTCCGTCCAGCAGCAGTTCAAATCTAGAACCCCCGAGAGCTTCCAGCTGGAACTCCAAAACCCTTTCGATTGTCTAGGCGGCGATGTGGACGAATTCAACGACGGGTTTGTGGAAGCTGTCCAGAATACTGAGTCTAAGTTCTTTAAGGCCCAGCGGAGCAATAGAACCAAAAGGCTTTCTGACTCCACTCAGAGACTCATCGAGGAAAGGAGAGAAATGGTTCTACAATCTTCAGCCGATTCGTCATTATTCCGGCAGCTCAATAAACGGATCTCTAAGTCAAGGGACTTAGACGGGATGAGTAAGGATCCAAGTAACAAAAGCTTCTATAACTAAGGCCTTTTATCACCAAACTGTGATATAGTAGGCCTATAATGGTAACCATTGTGACTGCTTGTACCATAAAGGTTTTTAATAGAGCGTTTTGGTTCTATGAATTAAAGAGCATTTCAGTTCTATAACTTAGCTCTTAGAACGCTTAATGGACTATAAAAAAGAATTTTTAAAGTGTTGCACTGTAATAGATTTTCAAAAAGCGATTATAGTACTATTTAATACTATAGACACTTTTCTGACACTTTTATGTACCTATTATGCACTAATAATGCGTCGAATTAACTTTTATAGTACTAGTATTGTAGCAGTATCGTAAACACTATTACATGACAAATCAGCACTATAAAAGGACTTTGCAAGACCATTACGTAATGTTTTAGCTTTTTAATTGCTCCCTGAACATCGCTATGGGGCTAACCAAATCCATTAAAATATGGCTGCCGATTTCTGAAAGTGATAGCACATTAGCAGTACGACTGGAGCCCATGTGTACTATAGCAGCCACAGTCGGGACAAGTCCTGATTTTATTAATTTAAATTTAATTAAAATAGTAAAAATATGAAGGCGCATTGTCAAATTTATAATCAGCATAATGATTTTATCAATACAATTATTTTCGCAAGTGAAAGTACCGGCAGAGCTAAGGTTCACGAAAGTATTTTTGTATGTACATTTATAAGTCGCTTTAAGGGACAATGGCGAATGACTTACAGATTTATGTTTAATTTCTTGTGAAACCTCACGACGATGACAGCACATAACACGATTCTTTTGGTGATAAAAAAATTCACTGGATTCGGTTATGGTACAAAATAGCACTATAAGCATGTTTTGGTGACTTTTATAGTTCCAAATTGTGACATAAACGTTACAAACATTTCAATTATAGAGTTGATTTATCACCGTGAGAGCCTTCATGTAATGTTTATAGAATAAATCAGTGATAAAACTAGGGCCTATTTGGGGTTAGGTAAAGGTTTACAACACCATTATAGTGCTAATCATAAATACTAATTAGCACGTTCTAAAATGTTCTCAGAACTTTTATGGTACCAAATTTTGTAACTTGTGTAATGACTACCTAAGGCTGATACTCGAAGCTTCTAAACGCTTACAAGAGCTTACTAGAGCCTGCCAATGTAGTATACGGGATTACGTAACAGCCGGTACGACTCATCCGAAAAGTATGTTAACAGCACTGCACTTTTATGTTCATCCTCGATGGAATTCAAAAGCAGAAATTTTGTTAATTTTCCCTTAAAAATCAACCAATCGCCAGTTTTGTGATCAAACACCGATAATTTACCTAAATACGACATATTTTTTTTTTAACTCGCGGGTAAGTTCACAACTCGTCTGCCAAAGCTGTAAGTAAGCTTAGTACTTACCTCAAGCTTCAGCCTGAAAATTTCTGTAAATATAAATACCTACATAAAGGAACTTACTACAGGGAAAGAAAATCAAACAAAAGATTGAAGGTTAAAAAGAAAATTATTTATTTAAGTTTTAATTTTAGATTTTTGTTATTGAAAAGCGAAACACTGACTAATTACCCCTAATGCTGCCTTTGCAGACGTCATTAGGTGTTAGTTTCCGATTCCTAGGCTTTGCGAAGGTAAAAACGAAACTAACGAAGCAAAAAACCTTCGCGCCGTATTACAGTAAAATAAGTAACGTAAATATAATATCAAATACATTAATTAATAACCTATCTACAGTAGCTTGCTCTGATACGCAGTTTGGCCAAGATGATCGTGAAAGCTAGTGGAAACCCAACGTTGTGTGTGTAGTTACCGCAAGTCCTTTTCGATAAGGTGAGAAATAACCGCAATATTTAAAATACATATAATTCCTAACTTAAATCTAACGGAATATAGATACAGTAGACAATGATAGGATAGCATATTAACTGTTGATGCTAAAAATAGAATAAGAAGCATCATATAAATATACCCTAATTAACAGACTCTAATAAATAGTCAAATTGAATATTAAAATTACACTAGGATTATTATGATTGATTAAATATTTCGTTGTTTGTTATATAGTTATATTTACAACAAAATATATGTAAGGAGGTTTGCTGGACTTCCGACGTAATGATTGTTGGCGGTTGGCGAAGTACGCCTGTACAAAATATGTGGCATTTCAGTTTTGACAGTTCCGTCTTCCAACGGTGGAACCACGACCAGTAGCCTACGGTTCGAAGCTTAATGGATCTGGTAATATATGTTGTCTACGGCCAGTGGCCTTACAGACCTGTTGATTGTGTGCGACCGGGCCAGTAGCCTACAGTCTCGCTTCATACATCAATGTATAGTTGACAGATAACCGCCAATTCCTCCACACCACATATGCAAATAACGACTGGTACATTTAATAATTAAGTAAGCAAATACCAACCACCGTTTATGACGAATGGTATATAAATTTAGGAAGTAAATAGCAAGTACCTACCATCGTTAATAAGCAAATCTGAGTTATCTTGACGTGTAAGACCCTCACCGTACCGTCATCACTGCACGAGACCGGATATTACTAAGAACACCTAGTACGCTAATGGCGTACTTACATGGCAATAAACTCTGTAAGTACATGCTGTAATGCGCGTCATATGTTCAAGTGAACCATGGGTGATACAGTGCGCGTTGGGCTTCACATAGTGTTCCCCGTTGCCACCAAGAAAACACCAGATATACATTCTACATGGAATAAATCTCTACGCTAGAAATCCAGCATCTTATCCCTTATATAATTACTAAAGTGTTACATGGAAGTACATACATGTTACGCGATATCGTTTAACCATGGCCAATAGTTAACCGACATCGACAATTAACATTTAAAAGATCGAACCTATCTTAAACGTTGCATTAAAACTATATATTTATATTTATAAGGTAGTAGAAAGAAATAGTTAACATATAGAACGTAGTTACCCGAAAACTGTATTAAAATCTACTTAGATAAAATATGGCTTGGTACTCTCAAACTAGAACCTATTCGACACGTCAACAGTGAATATATATACTACTACGGAGAATAAATATTACGTATCCTGAATAGTTAGGTATTGTAAATATAATATACGCACACATAAATACACACAGTCATATATAGTAAAATGTAAAAGGTTCAATGTTAAAATAAACCACAAACACAGGCCATTGAAGAACCTGGTTCGAATATAAGCTATCAGCCTATATAGTAGAATATAAATAAATAGAATATCATCAAATAGTTAAATGGTTTCCTCACGAAAACTAGTTCCACAGAAATGCAAAATACTATTATTTATTTGCTGTGTTAATATGTGTTTGAAAACCAAGTCAAATAATACCCTACATCAAGCAATAACTCAAATACTAAATCATTGCTCGGAGTTTAAACCTATGTTAAAACGTCCATACGATTTAAGAATCGTTTATGAAAGAAGACGAAGATTGTATTTAAATTCCACACTCAATTTCCACACACAAATTCCATAATCAAAACATTTAAGTACTTATTTAAATTAGACATACGGACGGCTCTAGGCACAGCGGAATAGTGCTTCGCTTCGCTCACTCAGTAATAGTTGAAATAGTACCTAATATACTTAAATGCAGATCCCTAGTTCATTGTAAACCCAAACACAGCTAAAATATTTACAAATGTGGATTAATAATATATCCCTCATTATTCTAACACTCACTGCAGGTAAATAAGCGTAACGCCTGTTATATTAGTACCCAGATAACCCAACTAATAAAAGAAAGGTATTGACCGTTATTATAATATTCGTACGTTTCACTAGTAAAGATATTGAAAAATGCTAGTACACGACAAACAATTAAGATAAAAGTGAAATATTTAAAAGGACTTACATAAAGTTGTAGACCTCGATCTTGGCTGAGAGATGCTGATGTCTTGAAATCTCGTTCCGACTAAGTTAAGTTCGAACCTTACCACCCGCTTTTATAATTTCCGTACCCTGTCTCCCGCAATCACCTACATTCCCCTTTGTAGCTTTAATCCAAACACCTCTTTAAAAATCTTACCGATTACTCATCCGATTCCGCTATTGAACCTAGTTATCTAAATAATAAGGTTGATGATCCAACCTGTAGATACTAAAACCAAATAAATGTTTAACAGACAAGGTTCAAATTCGTATGAACTCCTCACTCGTCGTCTGCACACCGCTTCTCGATCGCCTGCGAAAATCTAAGCAAATATGCGGGTGGGTTAAGATTAACCTCGCGCGCTGCAAGATTATTCCTACCCGCATTTGTTTAAAATTATTAATTTATAATTACAATTTCAGGATTTTCTGGTAAATTGCTGAATAAAACTTAGAAACTACATTTGGATAAATATGCTAAAAATATAGGGAATATATATATGATAATGAAATATACATACAATAGTGTTTCTACAGGAAACGAAAGCAAATTCAATGTAACCGCATGGTCAATTTTCACCAATAATTATTAAAACTCATATATTTCTAATAAATATCAATAGGAATGCTGAGAGGACTATATTGTTTATCGAATGAAAATATTTATTTGTACTCAGAAGTAAATATTCACGTGTTTATGACACAATACTGTTCTAAACCAAATCTTCCTAAATAACTATTATTTTTATTCGATCTCACAAGAAACATTGTTGCTTTTAATGCCTATTTAGATCAAGGAATTAGATTTTACGTTTTCATTTGTTTTCTGCTACATACACTAACATCTATAAATTCGAGGTTAGGTTTTTTTAAGAACCAAAATTTATTAGAAAATACTATTATCTGTATTCCAAATGAATTACCATCTTAATATCTAAACGAAAATGTATATTATTTAGAAAAGCCACTTGAAATAAAGCTAGTTTCCAGTATTTATTTCAACTCTAAATTCTCCTTCCCGAACTGCACCAAAGCTATGAAAATTAAGACATAACTACTAATTGATTTTATGATATTCCATATTTTCTAGGTGAGTTGTAATTCGAACTTTAATATTACAGTATAATTTTTCATTAAAGCTTAATCGTAAAGTCATAATTTTTCCTGAAACTGAAAAATGAAATTAACTCCTACATAAAGTTAACAGCAATGTCACAATATCGAACAATTTTACCGTCCATTGAAATAGGCATTATATAGATGCCTTGGATCCATTACACTTGCGTCATTTGCGCGAATTCAATACACATCGTATTGAAGAGGCCATCAAGCAGAATAAGGGTTCTAAAGTGTTCGCAAGGGATCTGTCTATTGGGCAGAACCAGCACGCTAAATTAAAAACTGAGGATGGTAGAATCGTTTCTTCTAGACCCGAGCTTCTGGGAGAGATAGAGGGCTTTTATGGACAGCTATACACATTAACTAGGAGACCTGAAGTTAGTCTGGCGGAAGACCCTAGAGCTCGACTGACCCGACATTATACCGAAGACATCCCGGACATCAGCCTGTAACTGTAACGATTAGAATGGCTCTTAAACAGCTCAAAAACAACAAGGCACCTGGTGAAGACGGAATTACAATCGAACTTCTGAAGGCGGGAGGTAAACCGGTCCTTATGGCTCTTCAGAAGTTGTTTGACTCCGTTTAACTGGAAGGGTGAACGCCTAAGGCATGGAACAGAGGTGTGGTGGTACTGTTCTTCAAAAAGGGTGACAACGCGTTACTGAAGAACTATCGACCCATTTCACTTCTGAGCCATGTCTATAAGCTGTTTTCAAGAGTCATTACAAACCGTCTTGCAAGCAGGCTAGATGACTTCCAGCGAACAAGCCGGTTTCCGAAGAGGCTTTAGTACCGTAGACCACATCCATATGCTCCGTCAGGTAATACAGAAGACTGAGGAGTATAACCTGCCCCTCTGCTTAGCGTTCGTGGACTACGAGAAAGCCTTCGACTCGGTCGAAACCTGGTACTACAATCTCACCAAAGGTGCCAAGTAGACTATCGCTATATCGAAGTGCTGAAGTGTTTGTACGAGAACGCCACTGTGTCAGTCCGATTCTAGGACCAGAACTCGAAGCCTATTCCGTTGCAGCGGGGAGTCAGGCAAGATGTTATTTCTCCTAAACTGTTTACCGCTGCACTGGAGGATGTTTTCAAGAGTCTGGACTGGAGAAGGCTAGGCATCAACATAAACGGCTAGTACATCACTTACCTTCGGTTTGCTGACGATATAGTAGTCTTGACTTAGACCATAGAAGATTTAAGTACAATGCTCGATGACCTCAGTAAAGCCTCCGAGCGAGTTGGTCTAAAGATAAACATGGATAAGACGAAGATCATGTCAAATGCCCATGTAGCACCAACTTCCGTTATAATCGGAGACTTTACACTCGAAGTTGTGGACGATTATACGAGTATATATACCTAGGACAGACTGTCCAGTTAGGTAAATCCAACTTCGAGAAAGAGGTTAATTGACGAATCCGACTCAGTTGGGCAGCGTTCGGGAAGCTACGGCACATATTTTTGTCAACATTGGTTTGGACAGTGTTTATTACCGTCATTTATTAGACAAAATTAAAGTTGATTACCTACCTAAATATTTTTTATCCAAGTAAAACATTTGACAAACACTAATTTGACTAAACATTGGTTTAGATTTAAATAGTTTTTAATTTATTTGATAAAATAAAAATTGAGTACTAAATATTTTTTTCCAAGTCAAACATTTGACAAACAATATTTGACTAAACATTACTTTGGATATAAATAAAAATCATTTGTCTTATGATATATTTGACAAAATGAGAGTTGAGTAAACATTTTCTGTCCAAGTAATACTTTTGTAAAAAAATTTTTGTATAAACATTTATTTGGATAAAAATCATTTGTCCAGTAATTTATTTGACAAAATTAAAATTGAAATTAAAATTAATATTCCTATGCTTGCCATTATCACGATTTAAAGTAGGGCCTTAAGCGATTAGGGTATTATGCGTTCAGGATATTTAGGATCAGCTGCGTTTAAGTCATTTTGCGTTTAAGTAATTATGCGTTTAGGTCATAAAACAATTATGACATTTTGCGTTTGGGGTATTTTGCGTTTAGGACATTTTACGACTTTAGGGCAATATGCGTCTGATGCGTCAAATACTTAGATATTTAGTTTGCGAAATGAAATGTGAAATTAAGTAAACATAAGTAAATAAATATAAGTTAATTTGTATAGGGGCTAGCATTAGCAATTCTTATTTATTTTTTATTTACTAGTCGACTTGAGTGCCCTCCACTGCTGGGCAAAGGCCTCTCCACTTGATTTTCATGATTTTTAGGTCTTATAATTTTCTCTATTATTGTTTTACCATGTAATTACGATTTTGAATCACAGGATTTTCGTTCATTGGTAGCTTTACCAGTCTACCTAATTTTTTTGTCGTACCAACGCCCCACGTTTTTATTTTAGTCTGATAAAAGCTTCCGATTATGACTTAATCCACTGATATAGAGACAAATAGGGCCTTTAGCATCCGACTCGAGATGCCTATTCTGTTATCCGTCTTGCATGATTACTCTCCAGGAAGCAATGTATGTGGGATTAAAATTCGTATAATTTTTTATTTTCTAGTTTTTGGTACAACATTTGATTGAAATAAAACCGTTTAACTTAAAACTTTTTTACGTTCATTTATTAACGTTCAAGTGATGATTTCAACCACCTTCGGGTCAGTTTATTCACTCGTCGTTATGTCTTTTGGATATTAGAGACTATAATTAAGAACTTTTGATTCCAAAGTTTCCGTAGTAATACCGTAATAAGAGTAACACTATTAATTACTAGATGGCGCTAAGGGGCAGAGAGTACCTGACCTACATCATACAGCAGCTTTGTTTGCATCGGTTGGTCTAGTTCAAATGGCGCTTCAGACTTGGAGCTTCCACAATTTCTTAGACTGTGGCTGTCTATATAAATGTATAGTTTCTGTGGATAATGACAGTGATATTTCACTTTATTATTTGAATGATTATTTGAGAAAAGAAGTATTGGTTTCGTCTTCGGCTGAGTACCGATATCACAGATCGTAAGAGATAACTAATAAAGTAGTACTAAACTTGACTAAGTAAAGTGAGTTCTCGGTGAGAACTGATGACAAGTTTTATTTTCCTAGCAATAGCTTGTGATTATGATATATGATTATTAAAATTAACCATTTATGACCTATAAAATAATGAATTATGTTTTCAACAGATCAAGATTTATTTTTATTTATTTATTTAAACTTTATTGCTCAAATAAAAAAAGTGTACAAGAGAGAGTGAAAAGGAGTGTACTTAATGCCTTAAGGCTCTACCAGTCAACCATTGAATCAAACCGAAACTTGTAATTTGTGCAGGATCATAGAAATCGAGAGATATTTAGAAACACAAATCAACATAACTATTTATTTATAAATACACATACACATATAGGAACATAACATAAACATACATATACATACAAGATTTCGAAGGAGGAGGTTATCAATTCGTCGGGGTCTTTGTTTTTGCTATTTTTTTTGTATGTATGTTCACCGATTGTTCGAAGACGGCTGGACCGATTTGGAAAATTCTTTTTTTTTTTGAAAGAGTACTTCACAGCATTTGCTTTTGTAAAGGTGGATGCTAAGTGAAGTCGGTTATTTTTTGTTTTAAATTATTATGCAAACGTTTATTTTGCTTTTCAAAGGTGTGCTTGAAATTATGAATTTTATAAATTGAACGGCATCCAAAATTAACTATATTCCTTTTTAACGGACTTCAAAATTACGAAGGAGGAGGTTATCAATTCGTCGGGATCTTTGTTTTTGCTATTTTTTTTATGTATGTTCACCGATTATTCGAAGACGGCTCGACCGATTTGGAAAATTATTTTTTTTATTTGAAAGAATATACTTCACAGTTGGTCCCATTGTAACCTGGTCAGGATCTGATGATGAGATCCTGAAGAAATCGAGGGAACTCTTCAACTATTATAGGCACACCTATAGTGATTTGAGTATTTTTTACAGCAGCTCGAGCATTTGCTTTTGGAAAGGTGGAGGCTATAAGTGAAGTCGGTTATTTTTTGTTTCAAATTATTATTCTGGCTATTAGATGTAAACATGAACAAGATTAAAGCGAGTTCTCAATGAGAATCGCTGATAACGCCTAGTTTTTCTCTTCCCAACAATAGCTGAGGGAGACGATGAGCAAACAAAGCCTGATTGGACTGGAATGGCTGAGACGGCGCCCACGTTGGAAACACGACCGGGATTCGAACCTGTTGACTTGGTTATGGTTCTGGTAATTCCTGGTGATATACCAAGGCGTAAGTTCCGAGTAATAATAATCATCATAAAAACATAATTATAATAGATCACTCATTTCATTATAGTAAAAAAATACAGGCCCTACGAATCCAGCCGCCCGTGAAATTCGCGGGAACTGGACCGGAGGTCCTAATGCTCGTCAGTATGCGAGTACATGATATCTTCAAATTTGAAGCATTAACAACAAAAGTGATAGCACCCTACTGATTTATTTATCGTATGGTGCCATGTCACTGGTTACAGATATGCACCTCCTTTCTCAAGTAGCAGTAGTGGGAAAGCAGTTGATGAAGAAATTCCAGTGAGTGCTGCGAGGTCCAAATGGGATAGTGCAGCTGCCAAGTTTGTTACTCTTTTAGCACCACCCAGGGATCACGTGTAGGATTGTCTAAGGTGTTTCCTACGGACGCAGAGTAGCATTGATCCCCTACCATCAACTACTAACTTTACTTTGGGCATAATCATGTCGAGTACTGAGACGTGTGCCTTGTTTAGAAATCTAAATTTCGACAAAAATACTTCATTTACCTAGACTGACTGTGGCTTACGTTCTAGCTTATAAACCTTATGAAAACGCAATAGAAAAACTACCAGTCAATATATCAGAACGGATAGCATGGTTACCATTTTATAGCCTGTCGCTTACAAACTTGTTAAAAAGTGACAACAATGGTGACATACGATAAAACCCCGACCATTTTAGGCTGAAAGAATCATAACGTAATTACAAAGTTTTAATCTTCAAGATCTAATTTTACACACACTTCAAATCTTACACCTTTGTCGAACAGTTTTGGACACGGGTATGTCCTTAAACTACGTCCAAAAGAAAGGTATGGGTACTGCGAATATCATCTCGCTATGTGTGGTAGGGCACAGCACAGCGAATGTCAACTCGTTCACATTTGGAGCAGAGCTCGACTGGGGAAGTACCTCCACCTCACAAAATACCTCAGCTAAATAGCACTGCACTAGACCCCACTCTAGGGCTGTGTTTCTGCTGGTTGCCAAATAGCTCAAAGAGGACCCAATGTGTTGACGATGAGGGACATTCTTGTTCCTTTAGCCGTCAACACAGTGAATCCTCCTTTTTGTAAAGGGCCGGCAACGCGCATGTGACACCTATGGAGTTGCAGGCGTCCTTAAGCTACAGTAGCTGCTTTGCATCAGGCGCGTCGTATGCTTGTTTGTTGTGGTATAAAAAACATTTGGCAATGTGGCTTAAAAAAAGGTGATAACGAGTAAAATCAGAAGTTGCCCGATTGTTTGTGTGCTGCTTTAAATCCTACATTAGAATTTAATACAATCAAATATGAGGATTATGATGATATATCTCCAAATGTCAAAGTTAATGCATAAGTTCAAGTTATGGAAGCTGAAGTCACGTACTCGAGTTGTAAGACGATAAGTGAAATTCCACAATTTTAAACTACGTGCTCCCATATAGTTAATGCATCGATGCAGCTTGTATGTAGAGTTTATCGATTTCTAGGGTTCCGCAGGCGAAATGACAAAAACGGAACCCTTATGGGTTCGTCATGGTCACCTTTCTTTAAGTGTGTAAACGTTACAGTCATTTTACTCGCATAATATAATACTTATTTTTATAAAACGTAGTAGTTAGTAGTAGTAGTAGTAAAACACTTTATTGAACAAGAACACAACGAAAGACATATAACACAAAATATACGTACAAAGGCGAACTTATCCCTTTAAGGGATTTCTTCCAGTTAACCTTTGAACAATTGAGAGAGAGAGTTGGAACTGCTAGGCAGACTTAGGTACTGTACGATACGATAAGATGAGTTTTATTATAATTTATAATCTTAATTAGATTAGGTAGATACTCAGTTCGGTATCATACACAAATATAAATAAACTTCTTACATAAATACAAAATATATGCGTACTCGTATTTGTGATTTGGAAACAAACATTCGTATGAGGCACATCACTCCATATGGTATTGAAAAAAATAACATTAAAGGTTTTAAGGACGATTTTCTATTAAGCAAGAGTAAAATAATTATGCTTTTAATGAAATCACATGAAATTCACGCAGACGTAAGTAGCACGAGTTATAGCAATTGCATATTCCCAAGGAGTTATATTATAAATATTATAATATAGCTTTTGCTACCTTAATTTTTTTTTCATGTGTGATGAGTGATGAATAGCATTGTGTGTGATTTATTAAATAAGAACATTGCCGACGTGAGTCATAAAAGCACTCACTTTTGCACTCGGGCTTCTATTACGCTGTTACTAGACGTAACGGTAACAAGGTGCCCCGACGAATGAGTAATGTTAGGGCCAGACGGCAGATAGCCGCAGATTCTACCACGTGACCTTGGTTGAAGCAAGCGTCTACATGGCTGACGACCAACCAACCACTTCTGCTAATGGTTGGCAGAGCACGCCTAGCCACCAAGAGATGTGGAATTGGGCATCCACCACGGGCTACATGGTTTAAAATCTCTGTTTTCTGCCAAGGTCTCGTGGCAGAGGGCTGTGGTTGTATGCCGTCTGGCCCTAACTTTAATCTAGAATCAGATGTGGTTGGAATAAAGACACACGAGAAGTTCAAAACTTACTTTATTACTCAGAAATAAGCAAATAATACGTCTTTCGTAAATTTAAATGACAATAGTAATTTACCCAAATGGTAAACGAGTTATTATACTTTTAGACGGAGAGCTAGCCACGTCAGATATGACACAATAATGTGAGCAACCAAACCCCTTTAGTCAGTTTGCTATATGCTTATTTCTAGATCTGGACATCTGGCAGCTGCAAAGTGGTGGAGGTCAAAGAATGCAAACCACTTCAAGAAAACAAATCTTAGTTCTGAATTTCATGCAATATTATTAGAACGTATATAAATAATTAGATGATATAATTGCGAAAAGTTTATGTTCAGGGAAAGTAGTACCAAACGACGTTTGCCGCCTACTGTTTAGCTTCCGTAGTAATACGCAATGTTTTTTGTCTAATATTATAATACAGGCCCTGTCCTTTATAACTGACACAATTTCGGCAGGCTTTACCTATTTTGGTATTACTATTTTCCAATTCAAAAATTTTTGCTAGTCTTTAACTCTGACCTCCACCCATTGAAAACTGCCAGATGCCCGGATCCATCAATAAGGATAGTATATCATATCAATCTAATCAGACGGGTTTTGTTGCTCTCATTATTGTGTCATATCTGACATGGCCAGCTCTTAGTCCATTTGATTTGGTAGCCATTTGCTCTTAGAATATTAAATAGGATTATTACTTATTACAGTCAAACGAGTCGATGGAAAATATTTTCAGCGTAATTTATAATAGACTATTTAGTCTATTATAAATTAGGTATTTACCTAATTTAACTAAAACATTTTCGTTGACGAGACTTTTAATAAAAACGAACTGGTAATTGACACGTCATTTACCAAAATTGATCCAGGTGCCGGATTCTAATTTTAAAATACATTAACAATACAATAACAACACAACCTATCTCAAACATAACTCCAACACACAACAAACAATCAACCAAAATTGAAGTTGTCTTGGAGTTGCGTTGGAATATTTCTCAAGCGAATTCTGATATTTCTGATTCAGATGTTTATGCCGTAGCTGTATTGCGTTGGAGTTGTATTGAAGTTGGATCGTGTTTATACGTGTTTTAAAGTTAGAATACGGCCCCTGGAGTTCCAACCTCATGGAACATTATTAGTAATTAAGAATAACATGTCACACATACACATTTGGACCAATGTGAGACCAATATGTGACCAATGTGAGACCAATGTTGAATGAAAATCTGTTCGAATAGCAAATGTCAATGTCGTTATAGCGTTGAGTTGAGTTGGGTTTAGTTGGGTTGGAGCTCTGTCTGTCCAGTGTGTGTGTTTATTTTTCGAATCGCGGCCATGGAAAGAGACCTCCAAGTGTCTGTTTCTGTCCCAGTAGGCCCGTGAAATTAAACAATCAAAATTGCTGAGATAACAAAGCGTTAGTTATGTAGTTCTGGATTTTTGATATGTTGTTGGGACTAGTTAAGGCTATTTACATATATATTTGCTACAACTAGCTATTTGTGCAGGCCGAGCAATACATTAAAAACTACAGATTTTTTGTTTTTAAATATATATATATATTTTAATATTATACGACAATCTTACACAAACCGACCTATTTAGTCCCACAGTAAGCTCAATAAGGCTTGTGTTGTGGGTACTCGACGACGATATATATAATAGATAGATATTGATAAATACTTAAATACATAGAAAACATCCATAACTCACAGGTACAAATGTTGTCCTTTTTATTTTATAAGTTATAAGTTTTATTAATAAGGTTGCTTCATTTGCAACCATTTGAGTCTAAATTCGATTATCTACTTTAAATATTTTACAAGATACGGCTACTCATATCTTTGAAAAACTAAAAAATATTACAATCAACTTGCGCGCTAACTCCAAAAAACTGCAGATACATTGACGAGAGACTACAGAAAAATTAAATTTTAATTAAAATTGTCGGTTGATTATTTTCAACAATTCTGATTGGAAATATTCAATTTAGTTCAAATACCTGCAACTGTTTCGAAGAACTAACGTAAACTTTAATAATACTATAAAGTATTATATTTTATTTTATCAATGAATCAAGATGATAGTCTTAACCCAACCTCAGAAACTATAAAAGATAGGGATTTGAACGTGGACTTAAATGATGGAAAATTAAATGCTCTTTAAAACTCTAATAGCAGCCTTTATCAATAAATTAACAGTTTTTGAGTTTATATAGGAAATATCAGAAAGTTGACAGTTTTTCACGAATTTCTCGGCTAGCTCAAGACACTTGTTGTAGCAAATATCATCAAATACTGCCCTAACCGTTCCTAACAGCAAACTAAAAAATCTCAACTACATGACGCGTTGTAAATTTAATATCTAATTTCACTGATCTACTGGACATGTCATCGTTAAAAAGTTATTCCCAAGAAAATTGACAGCAGTGTACTATTTAACTATTTGGCATTAGCATGTCAATTCAGACGTTTACCTAATAGACGGAGAGCTAGCCACGTTAGATATAACACAATAATGAGAGCAACGAAACCCCTCTAGTCAGTTTGCCTTACTATTCTTATTTCTAGATCCGTACATCTGGCAGCTGTAAAGTGTTGGAGGTTAAATAATGCAAACCACTTCAAGAAAACAAATCTCCACCCATTAAAAGCTGCCAGATGCCCGGATCCAGCAATAAGGATAGTATAGCAATCTATCCAGACGGGTTTTATTGCTTTCATTATTGTGTCATATACCTATGACGTGGCCAGCTCTCAGTCCATAATCTAAATATTGATGAAACATATAACCCATCCTTTTGGCTGTGTCGTAAAAAGTCGAGTAAAAAGGTCCTGACAGATTACCTTAGAAACAAGATTAGGGTGAAGTTACTAGTCCGATAATGGACGCAACAAATCAACGACAAACAGGCTACGATTTTTCTACGAAACTACTTCAATGTTTCTGGTAGAAACAAATATTTTCGTTCTTAAGTTTTTTTAGTAGATGTTACCATCAAGGGGATTAATGACGTTAAACGCGTTAATTAACACGTAGATGGCGCTGTAATAGTAAAAAAACTCATTATCTATGCAGTGCATTGGTAAAAATCCTCTAAATGTATGCAGGGTTCCAAAAGATACAGTGAATTTATGCTCATACGGCAAAATAAACGTGACATTAGCACTTATTCATTTATTAGTGTCGTAGTAGTGGTCGCTAAATCAGAACAATGTGGTAAGGGTATTTTATTTTTATCGTATGGCTACATGTCACTGGATATAGATAGGCATTTCTTCCCTGGGGTAGTTAATAACTCAGGTTACTCATTTTAACAGTGCTTTTGATTTTTATTTTAATACTGTTCGTCTGTTAAGCTTTTTCTATAACTACGCGTAGCTTATTCCGTAGGAAGTTATGAACTTTTGCTACCTCGTTTGATATACTTAATTTGTTCAATTAAAAAGGCAAGAATAGTCCCAGCTCGAGTCATATAAGCCCTCGTGTTTGCCTTCTGGGTTATATTTAGCTTTGGTGTGCAATATAACTCTTAAACGCCACGTTGCACAAAGTATCATTGCACGTTCTGTAGTTTAGGGTACCAAATGAAAATACATTTCTAATTGAATATTTAGCTAACATTATTTACATTTAATAATTAAGGTTCGTGTACACAATCATTAAAACTAAAACAAAAGCCAACTACATATTACGCAAAGCCTACGCAAGTTTATTTACCTAACATTAATTGTAACTAATTATGTTTACAATTTTCCCTTCATAAATACAAACTATTCGCATTAACTCTCTATTTTCTTGAAAAAAAATTTGGTAGATATTCGGAAAAAATGAAACGCATTTCCACGTTGACCGCTAATAAACCAAAAGCGATTATCACATAATTTTGATACCTTAAATTGAATTGCAAAATGCGTTAGTGCGAACGCCGCCCACCGCTGTGGGCGGCGCCAGGCTCTATATAAGGCTAGGGCGGCGGCAGCACAACACTTGTTGCCTGTCCGACGGTCGACCGAGGAGCTCCAGTGCTGTCAGGTAAGTGACTTTTTTATTGCGAGCCGTTTTGAAAAAAAATTGAAGACGGAAAATAATTGTGTGAAGTGTTTTTTTTTCAGATTTTTCTATGCTTAGAAACTTAAATGAAAAAAAGTCCTATTAAACTATGAGTGTTTGTAATTAGTAGTTATAAAAAAAGTAGTGATATGAGTATAAAATTACATTTTAATTATTGGTATTTTTTATCTGTATTTCGTAAACCAGCAAAGTTTGAAATAAAAGCGTTCAAATTTTCGCGGTGTTAAAAGTTCTGACTACCACGTCAGTGGCAGTGTTCCCTTAATTTTTTACAAAGCCAGGTTAAATGTAATTAAAAAAGGGTTGCTGTTTAAATTATGAAGGTAATCTCTTTATACAAATGCAAGTCAAAGGTCCACGGCTTATTGTCTCGTTTTTGAGCTCCTTAAAACTCGTTGACACGAAAAAGTTTTGCGTTTCAAAGAAGATTTATTCTTTTTATTTCCTTGGCGTACTTACTATAGGTAGCAAATTTCAGTGTGAAGAAAACTTTATCATAATAAAATTATAAACTTCTGGAATTAAATAATGATTTCAAAATTTTTAAAAATCTTCTACGGACTTCTAGAAACGAGTAAGTATTAGATATTGTAGAAACGTGTAAGTAAATATTTTCCGCAAGACTGAAGTAACTAATTATCTCAGGAAACTATTTTTTTTTTTTTTGAACTTTAGGAACAATTTCAGGATCCTTCTCAAATTGTGCCTCTGCGATAAGACTCAACTTCGTTTAATTTTATCGCATTTAGTATAGTTTAATATGAATAATGACCCTGCAGTACCTTTATTAAATTTTATACACGTTAGTTTTATTGCCAAAATTAAAAAAAAATTCTTCAATATTCCTTTGCAAATCCTGCATTAAAAAAAAACCGGCCAAGAGCGTGTCGGGCCACGCTCAGTGTAGGGTTCCGTAGTTTTCCGTCCGTCACAGTAAGTGTCCCCACTTAAGAGTTAAAATATCACCGCCATGTAGGATATGATAAGAGCGTTCCACGTACAGCGACATCTATCGGCAAATTAAGTAAACTATTGCGCGCGAGCTTAAAGTATGGAAGATGATTTTTATGGGATAATTCTTTATTGCGTGAAACGATTTTCATCGTTTTTACTTTATTTGAAAGCAAGTCATTTCATTGTGATTTTGTAGAAACTACAGGTACAATAAACACCTGCTTATACGGTTAAATTACAAACTTAGTTCAGAAATTATTTAGTAATTTTTTTTCAAAAACTATTCAACCTATCAAGTTCGAAATAATTCTCCTAGAAAGTTTTTATAAAGTTCTACTTTTGAGATTTTTTTCATATTTTTAAAACTTATGGTTCAAAAGTTAGAGGGGGGGGACACATTTTTTTTATTTCTGGAGCGATTATTTCCGAAAATATTTACATTATCAAAAAATGATTTTAGTAAACCCCTATTCATTTTTAAATACCTATCCAACAATATATCACACGTTAGGATTGAAATGAAAAAAAAATCACTCCGCACTTTACGTATAGGGGAGGTACCCTAATAAATCTTTTTTTTTCACTTTTTATTTTACCACTTTGTCGGCGTGATTGATATACATATTAGTACCAAATTTCTGCTTTCTAGTGCTAAGGGTCACTGAGATTATCCGTGGACGGACGGACGGACGGGCAGACATGGCGAAACTATAAGGGTTCCTAGTTGACTACGGAACCCTAAAAAGATCACTCGCCTGTAAATAATCTTCGATCACAACGATCAACGTAATTCAGTGCAAAGTTCTCAACTGTCCTCATTAACGCGAGTGCTTAGCAACTTTATTACCGCAACATAAACCTCTACGGTCGTAAAAAACTTAATCGCTTCAATTATTTCTTAACCAAGAATATTTTTTTTTTTTTTTTTTATACCACGACGGTGGCAAACAAGCATACGGCCCGCCTGATGGTAAGCAGCTACCGTAACCTATGGACGCTTGCTACTCCAAAGGAGTCACATGCGCGTTGCCGACCCTTTACAAAAAGGAGGATTCACTGTGTTGACGACTAAAGGAACAAGAAGGTCCCTCATCGTTAACACACTGGGTCCTCTTTGAGCTCTTTGGCAACCTTACTCACCAGCAGGAACACAACACTATGAGTAGGGTCTAGTGCTATTTGGCTGTGGTTTTCTGTAAGGTGGAGGTACTTCCCCAGTCGGGCTCTGCTCCAGATTTGAGCGATGACATTCGCTGAACGTGCCCTACCACACTTAGCGAGATGCCATTCGCAGTGCCCATACCTCTCTTTTTGGCGTAGTTTCAGGACATACCCAGGTCCGGACGTAGTTTAAGGACATACCCAGGTCCGGACGTAGTTTAAGGACATACCCCGGGTCCATAAATGACGTCAGACTATGAAAATCTTGTACCTTTTTAATTTGCGGTAAGTGTAAAAAATATGTGGCAAACCATTTATCGCGCACAAAATAGCCAGTGCAGTGTGAGAGTGAGGCAGTTAAGTGCCTTCTTGCAATTGTCCCAATAATTTTATGTTAAGGTAAATAATGCAAGATGGGGTTTTTTTTATTTTATTTATTTTTTATTTCCATTGCGTAACATACAGTAAAAGGTAAGGAAGAGTAAACTTATATTAATCGTCGAAATTGATTTTTGTTAAAAGAAAATTGAATGCTGCACGTAAAGCATTTAGGTGACAAACATGGTTAATCTATGAATTTCTAATTTATTTAAATATTATATGGACTTACGAATTAAGTGTTGTCCTTGAATCTATGGAGAGCAGTTGGTATTACCCTACATTTCTTGTGTGACTCAACCTTGTTATAGTGGTTACCTATATAGTTTTTATAATTTATACCCTTAATTAATAAACTATAGGTACTCCACAATTATATCATTTTAGCCATCAATTGGAATTTAGAAAAAAGGGTGGTCTGTTCTTCGCTAAGGTTTAATTATACGTATAACATGAAACCTACGAAATAAATAATATTAACAAATAAATGTTGTATTCAATCTCCTTTAAACACATGCGAAAAAAGGCTAAAGTAGTTGTTGGATAGCTTACCTACATACAAAAAAAATCTTTATTTCAGGCACATTAACTATAATGTACTTATAAATAAAGAAAAGTAATAAGTAAGAAAAAAACCCTACACCACTAACCCAATATCGCTGACAAACTGTGATTTATATTTTCAGTTACTTTTCTATAACCCACACTGTCAGGCCAGACCATAAATATAACTTACAAGTTTTGCCTTACGAGCTTACATACGGGAAATCATGTTACGTATATATATTTTACAAGCAACCGATGTCATAACACCGTTATTACTAACTCAATACAATTACGTTACGATGTAATGATTATGTCGCTCGTTTTATAAATATGAATTGATTTCATTATCGATTGGTCCATAGTCGTATAGGATAAAATACAATTCTTAGTCAGAATATGGATGAATATTCCTAAAATTACTAATAAATAATAGCATCGCATCAGCATTTCATTTTGCTGTAAAGCCAAATAACATAACATAAACATAAATACTCTTTACGTCACACCTGGCCATAATGTGAGTTTTACCGCTCGCTACGCTTAAGGTAAAACTCGCATTATGGCCAGGTGGGGACGTAAAATTGTGTACTCACCACGGGCAGTAAAAAAGAAAGCCCTCTATCGCATATTTACAACCCTCGCCTGCGGCTCGGGTCCCAAATACCTGCGATTTCGGGCTTTCTTTTTTTTACAGCCCTAGGTAAGTAATGTACTATTATTGCACACCCCAAATTATTAAAACAAAGTATACACAAGTCACAAACAGAAACGCAGAGGCAAAACAATTGGCGGTCTTATCGCTAAAGAGCAAACTCTTCCAGACAACCTTATTTATTTTTCTTTCTTTTATATGCGTAAGTTTATTAATGTTTGGTTAATTTGCTTTGCAACACCTACTTTTCTGTTAATTTACAAAGGTTTCCGCTTCCCAAAGGTTGTCTGGAAGAGTTTGCTCTTTAGCGATAAGATCGCCAATTGTTTTGCCTCTGCGTTTCTGTTTGTGACTTGTGTATACTTTGTTTTTATAATTTGGGGTGTTATATTAAATATATATAATAAAATAAGAAAATATAAACTAGGACCAAACACACTACATGCCACAGGTTGTTAAAAACGGTTATTGGAGTCGCAGATATATACGTATACGTATCATGGGAGAGACAAATAATGTTCTTTAAGTTGTTTTTTATACACAGCACGCGTAAATTGTTTCAGAGCCTTATAGCCTGATAAGTGAAAGAACTATTATAAAATTTAAAAGAAGAAGACGAGACATTAAGTAGCATTTTTGAGCAGATCTGGATAAATAAATAAACATTCTAATTATTTAAATAATTATTAGTGTATGATATGTCCGATTCACATATTCTGTAAACATATCAAATTCACTTAAACGGATTAATAGCGTGTTAGCACAACTTTTTCAAACCTTCAGTTTTTAGCTCTTTACAGCGCCCGTGACCACGGGCCCGGGCCCGTAATAATTAATTGCCGGGTAATTGTAACAACTATAATGAATATTGTTAAGACTAGATTTAGTATTTTACTTCGTAAGATCATCAGGGTCTAGCCATGTTCATTCAACAGGAGAGAGAAAATAAAATACGCAATGTTTTGAAATTATTTATGACTATAACTCTGAACAAGATTACATATTTATAAACTAGTTTTTGCCTGCGAATTCGTCTGCTTGGAATTAAAATCCGCCATATGGAATTAATAAAACGCCTTAGTAAAATCTAAGAGTAAATATTAATTTAGCGCAAGTGCTATTTCAAGTCAACAATGAGAAACAATTCCATACAAACTTCCACCCCCTTTTCACCCCCTTGAGGGATAATTTCTGGGATAAAACTATTCTATGTCCTTCCCGGGGACTTAAACTATCTTTTTAACAAATTTCATCTGAATCAAGAGGTAACATACAGACAGACAACAAGACAGACACACTTAGGCATTTATAATTATTTAAGTATGGATTTTACCCACTAGGGTAACAAAAAAAACATACATATAACACAGCAAAGCAGCAAGATTTTTGCAACAATTGAGCCTGTTCATACTACTTGTGTGTGTTTTCACCAATGAGACTAAACAAAAAAAAAAGAAATGGCATATGTGAAAGTTCTATAACCCTCAAGATCAAAGGCGTAAGGTGTGACAATTTGCCGGCAACGGAATGTGCAAACGCCAAGATGTTAAGATGTTATGTTTATCCAAACTCACGCCTAACAAAGATAGGCATTGCCAAAGGAACACGATTTAGGTGAGATTATAATTAAGTATAGTTTTTTAAGATTTTAGAACACACGCCGCTTAGATACTCTTGCTGCTAAATAGGTTCATTATTAGTATTTAGAAGGGGAGGTGATCTTTTCTTGAGAAAACGTAACTTTGTCTTCAAAATATCAGGATAAACAAATGTTAGTTTACGCGATACAGTTCCATTTAGTTGAAATAACGTTACTTTGGTAATAATTCATAAAAGCTGTGATTCTGTCTCAAGCTATTAATGTGTCTCCTCTCACTTAGAGATTGAGGTCATCCTTATTCACTCACATGCTTGATATTTTTTGTGGACTTATTGTCTAGGTAATAAGTGTGACGGCTGGTAACTAGAGCTACCAAAAGTGAGTCGTTATTTATTTAACCAAAACCGGCCAAGTGCGTGTCGGACCACGCATAATGGAGGGTTCCGTACCTTCAATGGAATACGACCCAAACTAATACCAAAAGGTCTTATCTGATGCCTATGGAAGAAGTTTTTTGAAGATAACCCAAAAATGGCAAAACCGATAATGTTCAAAATAATTTTCGTAGAAAGTATGTGAAAAGGTGCATCTTCTCAATTTTTTTCATATTTTTTGGACATACGGTTAAAAAGTTACAGGGGAAGAACACAATTGTTCTTATTTTCAAAGCGAATATTTCTGAAAATATTCAATTAATTACAAAATGTTTAAAAAAACCTCGATGATATTTTTAAAGACAGATGATACATGATGATATTCGGTATTTTTTTGAAATTTTGTTAGATGTATGGAGCGCCCCTCCTAAAATATTTTTTCCTGCAATTTAACTACATAACTAAATAGCGACATACAAAATACACCCTATGTCTAAATTTGATTAAGATACGTCTAATAGTTTCCAAGTAAAATGGCTGTGACATACGGATGGATGGACAGATGGACATATTGGACATGACGAAACTATAAGGGTTCCGTTTTTGCCATTTTTGCTCCGGAACCCTAAAAAGGGGCAATTGTCTTGTATCGCCTAGTTTTGAATTTGCGAATTGTTTATTTAATATATCTTACATTGTGTTATAAATTCATAAAATGTTGACGTAAGTACAAAAACATCAAAACGTGTATTTTAAATAGAACAAGCACATTTAGGTTAAAATTAACAAGCGTTGCAACATTTGATATTCCAACAATGTGAGAAAGACAAAGCCACGTGAAACATTTAATGTGACATGTCAAAGAAGCATAATTTCATGAGTTGAGGTTTTGTAAAGGTAATTTATAATTACAAAATTTACACAGCCACATGTTTTCCCCTAAAATTATTTATGATGACACATTTTCCACTTCTGAACCCTATCAGAATATAAGTAAATCCTAAAATACCCTACTTCTAATTTTTAGGGTTTTATGGCACTATTTTGTCGATCATTATTTGTCTGTAACTTATCACTGAAATATCCGAGCTATGCTTATCAGGGCAGAGCTTTTGGGTATTTTACTTATTTTAAAGTTGAAAATGTGGAAATTCTTTAGTAGAGCTTGACCTTTTAAATAACATATATTACTTTAAATTTTAATATTATATTGATTGAATATCCAGCTAACATTCAAGCATAGTTAAAAATATATATTGGGCTGAACATGTACTGCAACACTCCATTTATGCATCACGCAACTGGACATGATTTATACCCGAGCCCATTTAAATGAAAACCCATTAGACACTTTTATTTTCCATTTTTTTTGCAGTTTTAACAAAGCAAAATATAAAACGAAAAATGTTGTGTTTAAAAAAAATTTACAATTCTGAGGTTGGAAACTCTTGTGTAACATAAGTATTCATCACTGTTAACATATTAACAAAATCAACCATGCCTGCTTTGATGTTAGGCAACGCCCTTTCCATGAGTTACGTAAGTGTATCATATTATTAATTTTAACAAAAATTAAATTAAGTGTGTCAACCAGAAACCTCATACATAACAATATTGACAGATAAATTTCAAGATTATAAAATTGAAAACAATAAATGATTTTTATTGACTTGTTTCGCTTCCATAGGAACTTTATGTAATATTCATACGCAGGGGCCTCTTTTAGATATATTTTAGTTTAATTTTATTCTTAGTTATTTTTATTTAGAATTTTATTATTTAGAACTATTTTAGGTTTAGTTAGTTTTATTTGTTATATTTTTAAGTCAGCATTAAATAAATGTACAAAAGTTTGAAATATAAAAAAATATTCATACTGTACTGGGTTTAGTCTACACCAAAGAATAATATTTTTATAACCCCTTTTTTCACCTGAACCTTTGACTTATACAAAACGCATTGTAGAATTTTGAACATCTATTTTACAGTTTATCATTAACATAATTTTATATATTTTTCAAAACATTAACCATAATAGTTTGGCAAGGTCCACAGTGAAGAGAATAATACTTTATTTTATTACGTTAGTTATCGGACCAAAAAAAAAGAGAATAATTTATTTTTCACACTTTTTACTTTAAGTAAACGAATTTTTTAGACCATATGCTCTAAATAATCCCTGGAATGAATTCTGGCCGCCTACTAAATAATTGACGTTTTTTTAATTAAGTCTAATTATTTCATTCTACATTAAATTAGGGACTATGGAAATCGCGCTGATGAGCTTATTTCACTAGTGAGATAATACCTTCATTATCACTACTGAAGATAGAAAGTTTCTACTTACGTACCTACATGATTTAGGTCACATACGTTCTTATATGTAGACGGAAAGCTGGCCACGTCAGATATGACAGAATAATGAGAGCAACGAAACCTCTCTAGTTAGTTTGCTATACAATGCTTATTTATAGATCCGGACATGTGGCAGCTGTGAAGTGGTGGAGGTCAAAAAATTTAAACCACTTCACAAATATAAACTTAGAATTCTGGGTTTGATGCAATATCATGAGAAATTATATCAATAAAACAGATAGGCCCTGTCCTTATAACTGAAACAATTTCGGCAGTTTTTACCCATTTTGGTATTACTATTTTCCAATTGAAAAAAATTGCTTATCTGTCACCGCCAGCTGCCTGGATTTAGCAACAAGGATAGTATAACAATCTAACCAGACGGGTTTTGTTGCTCTCATTGTGTCATTAATGTGTCATACATATCTGACGTGGCCAGCTCTTAAATAGTCCATTACTTGTAAGTCGAAATAGATTATCAAAACACTCTTTGTACCTGGTAGATAATTTTAAAGTAATGGCAGCTTAAATTGCAGGTCGAGTTAAACAAAAAAACTTCTAAATGATTGGCAACAAAACCCTAATCGAATAAATACTGATGTATATAAATGCTTTTACAGCTTTAGCAATTGTTATTAATACGACTTTTTATATGTCTGCGTAATAATCACCTACAGCAAATTAATTTGTAAACCCTAATAAAAATAAATATTGGGCACGGCAGTGCCCCCGCCAAGATGAACAAAAAAAAGGTGTGTCACTACCATCTCTCGAAGCGTTTCGTTCGTTTTATTCACGAACAAGATTTAAAACTTGAAGCATGGCTTTATAATATAATATCACATTAATGGGATTTTCTTGTATCTACAATGTAATCTTGAAAGCCTTCGAAATAAAAACCTTCCAATGCAAAAGAATAAAATTATACTCGCATTGACGTCACTTTACAATAAATTCGAGATACATTTTGAAAATGCTGTGCTGAATTTATATATTGACTAACATTTGGCGTTCAAAGTTAATAAACAATGACTATATACAATGAAATTAAAAACCCACAGATTATGATAAGCTCCAACTGTCTTTTGTTTCGGGACATAGACAAACTTTTTCGTGTATGGTGTATTTGACATATCCAAATTTCAACCAATCCAGCTGCTTAGAATAGTAAAATACGAGTACAGTATATCTGGCGTCCATTTATTGAACAGTATTAGACTCAGTTTAGTGTGTTGTCATGGAAACCCATACGATTTAACATTTCGTGGACTAATAATATTAGCCTCATATCGTTCAAGAAATATAAAATATATATAATAGGCTCCAGCGCCTTAACTTGCCTTTTCCATCCACATTACGTCAGTTTGAGCTTACAATAGACGAAAATACAAATTAGGTATATGTAATTGTACTAACTTTGTATGTAGGGGGGGGGTCTATTTCTCTGCAGCTGACCATACCAGCCTTTGTAGATATATGATGTAAACCGTCGTATACACAGTTATCTGCCAAATATTTTCGCTACATTCCATAAGGTCATGCGACGAGGAGACAACTACTAAAGCGTTTACCCTGTAAGCGTGTTGTACGAAATATTTTCATTAATTTAAATGTGTTTGTTTATTTTTTGCAACCGTAACAAATAACTAAATGAAAACTACCATTTTAGTAAAAAATATATTTATTTATTATTTTACGAAGCCGAGGGGAAAATAGATCTAGACCTTAGAGTTTAAATACTATTTCGCTAAAATGTATAGTACCTAGGTACCTACAATTGAAATATTTCTACAAAATAATGCTACTCTAGGCAAATAGTTCATTTAAGCCCAGCTTTGCTATTGTTTAACTTGTTAAATTGAGAGGTTTAAAACAAAAGTTACCTACTAATTTTGTTCAAAGCTTTAAATAAAGTTTTGCAGTTTTGATATATCTGTATAGTTGCACCAATTGTCATACAGTTAAAATATGATTTGATGGTGCGACATAGTGGATGTGAAAAGAAATATTGAGGATAATTATTCTAAATTTTTATATTAATCAGATTTTAAGAATAAGTATTGTCATTTTGTGGCTGCCTATCAATAAATAGGTAATAACTAACAAATTCATAGATGCAGTCAGCAAACCTGCTGCGCCACCCTGCATACAAACATTTGTGCAGTGATGCGCACTGAATATCCTGACTAAACGAACGTAATTTTTAACAAGATTTTACTTTTATCTTTTCTAACTAGGTTTCAATACCCACAATCGCAGGCGTAGCATGAGTTATGGTAGTAGTTAATTATCTATTTATGGACTTTCTGTTACCTTATTTATATTTGTTTGCTTAAAACTTTATTTTCTTAAGAGTTCGCACTAGGTCAAAAGTGTGAATTTTTCAGCGTCAATTGCATTAATTAATTGATTAATTCTCTATTTTAGTGCTCACACTCCACAAAATATACGAGGCGTATTTTTAAATAGGGAGTGTTAATAAATGAATACATAATTATGCTCGCGTGCCTGAAATCACATGTAGTTGACGTCCGCCACACGTGCAAATATGACGCGCGATGCACGTCACAAAATAATAATTATAGTTGAGCACACGTATAAAATATGCGATTTACAGCATAACTCGTGCTATGCAAGATTTTGATTCCTTAAAATACTTGGTCTTCGAATACTTTTAAACGAGAAAATTATAGAAATCGGAATATAGTAGTAATGAATTATGACCAACAAATATTTAAAAATATTACTAAAAAGAAAGTAGATGACTAAAACTAAAACCTGGAAAATAAAAAACTTAGGTACAAATAAAAAAAGTTATAGATGTTATGAGTGTCAGGATAGCAATGCCATTGCGTTGCGCTGGGCAAAGTAAGCCACCGCCTTTTTTCTGGTCACCACTCGAGTCTATGTATTAGTCATTCGGCTACCTCTTATAAGCTGGTATTCATACAAAAAATATTTATTTTATAATAAACAAAATTTTTACGACTAAAACCTAGTATCCCGGTTCACCAATATACTTAGCCAAAACTCTTTATATTATATTGCAGATTCACTTTCATACCGTAAAACGGGGTTTTCTGGCGGGTAGCCAGCAAAGGTTCTTGGCCCGAAATCTAAGAGACAATCAGATAACAACCGAGACAACCCAAACTGCTTTGGTTATAGGGGTGAGCCGTATAGAGCGATAATCCGTCTGTCTGTTTTTAGGGTTCCTTGTCCGAAATGCCTTTATTATCAAATATAATCTAGCAATAGAAGTGCATAACACAGGCTAAGAAATAATTGTACAACAAGTTTAAACCTTTATTAAACACCTCCAAGAAGGCATATATTTGTCAAACTTTAAATTTTTTATATTAGAGTTAAACTGCTGTTTACTGAACAGCTAATCGTCGCAATCTTTTGGAGAACCGATTTTGTTAAATATATATTTACCTATGAGTATTGTTAAATTAGAAAATAACGGAAAAAATTAAAGGCCAATTAACTACCTATACATAGTTATTACTATTTCTTATTATTCTTAATTGGCTATCGATGTGCCGCGTCGACCAGATTTGATATATTGTGGCAGCTCTTTATAATTCATTACTGATTCCCGTTGCATCTAGAAACTTCCAGATTCTTTGACGTGTAATGTGTTGTACCTCATCGGGTTGCAGTACATGTCGCCCTAGATGGGTACTTCTTTTATAATACTTGTTAACTTAAGTTCTAAGAAAATGACAGACAAAACAACTTCAGCCAGTCAACAACTTGATTGCCAGTCTGAGTTGGTTCCAATGTCCCTTAGCCTATCAACACGTGAAATCACTGTGTAAGTACCTAATTGAAAAGGTCAGCAAAACCGTGTCTATCCGCTGGGCTTTCAAGCACCCACGGGATGCGATGGCCGCTTAATATTTGGCGCACCCAAGCTTGTTAAACATAAAAGATTAGCTTTTTATTACTTTAAACTTGGCGTATTTTTTTTGTTTCAATATGTTAATGTTTCAATGTGTCATAATAATGTTATTTGTTATTTTATGAAGTTTGCTTACTAAACATACCTATTTATTAGTGAGTTCTTTATTTACCATTAATAATTATTTTATCCACAATTTTAAAATCCACGCCGCAGGCTTCGTCAGGTAGATACAAAAACAGGTCAACCACAGCAACAATCAAAATTTACAAGTTGAAATCCGCCTCAGGCTTTGTCAATAATAACTACTTACACGTGAAACATAAATTAAACAGACCCCCCGGACCGTAGCCGGCTCAAAAGTCCCCATGACACTAGCAGCGTTGCCACGCTGAATTTCCAAGGAAATCTGTTGAACCAGGTACGATCCGGAGCGAGGATCGCAACCCCTCTCTTTGAGTCGACGACCCAAGTCCCTGACAAACTCCTTGGCCTCCGAACCCCAAGACCCTGCAGTCTCTACCGCAACCGGTATGAAGTCATACGTTGGTTCCAAGGCAGAGTACTTAGTATGTTTCTGCCTAGCTGCAGCAGCCGACCCAGCAGCTCTATGCACTCAGCAATATGTATGTTTAGAAACCTATTTAAAAGAAAACAATGTTCATAAATCAAAACTTTTATTAAATATACTTATGAGAAACGAACGTTTGATGTTTATTATTTAGGTTAACTTTTCTTTAAGCAATCCAATGTCGACACATTAGATTTAAATATGTTTACTTATTACTTTTATTTTCTAATAGTTACATTGTGGTGACTTTATAAGTCTTCAATTAAATTAAATAAAAATGTATACCTTCTTTGAAAACATTCGGTTTATATCACGTACGTATAATATTCGCTACCGATTTAAATATCAAGCTTATTAAATGTATCATATGTATATATACTCGTATATAATTTTATCAGATATCAGTGACCTGTTTAACCTCCAGACGTAAACGCAATATATATTTATAATTTAATTCAATATCTCTCTATTCCTTCCGGCTTGCTCAACTGTTGTCAGTAATTTTACTATGGCTCGTGAAGAAAAGGAAAGCTTTGGCCACTGCAAAATAATAAATATTTTAAAGAGATTATGGACGAGCGGGGGTAGCAAAGTGAAGTTCTTACAATTAACTTGTCACCTGGCTGCTGGTACGTCCCTGCCAATTTTTGCGCTCTCTTTGAGTTTTAACCTGTCGACAATTATTTTGTTAATTTATTACGCAATAAATTTGTGCGTAGTTGTGAAAATAAAAACAAAATGTGATAAAAACGTGGTTAAAATAAACAAAGTGCTATTGGCTAAAATTTGAGCACGATCGATCGGGGGGTTATTGATCTAGAAGGCGCAAAAGCAATTTTCATAAAAGTCTTGTTATATTGGTCAACTTGTTTTCAAGTAAATTGTGTTCTCAATTTGAACTGCCTCTTCTTCTTTGTCGTTACACTCTTTACAGAGAGGTCGTGGCCATTATGTTGTATTTTGAGTCTCAATTCGAACTGCCTACTTGGCTGTAAAAAAATATATTTCACCTCCAAACACATTTTACTGCGATCAGTTTTTCAGTTCGGGGAAAGGTATCGCGTAACTGATTGAGTCAAACAGAGTCAGTCCCTCGGGTCAAGAAATACAGTGGCGACTTTGATCTTGCTTTGTTCGCCTACTTGCTTTAAAATGAGATCTTTTACGGTATTGCTGTTTCAGAAAGCTACAGCCATATAAGTAATGGCATCGATTTAATGATTTAAAAGGTTAAGTCAAGTTAGTTACAAAAAGTAAAACGAAGTATAGTAAGTATGCTATAAAGATAAAGTCATTAATTCAAAATATGTACAGTCACAAACCCTGATTGTTGAGCCACTTGCCATTGTTCGTAATTTAGCCGCATTGGCGGTCATTCTAATGAATCTCAACACGTTATTGAGGAGTTAATTATAACTCCTCAATAACGTGTTGAGATTCATTACATAAACTTATTAATGTTTGTTGATAAAGTAATGTATTTTATTGTACGTAATTAGGCATCAAAACACTCATGTGATATTATTAAAACCACACTCGTATTTTTATTCATTTTGTAGCAGTCACAACTAAGTACTGCTATAAAAATGTGATTTAAAATTACTTTTAAATATATTGTTTTTAAATAGCGTATAGAAAATGAAAATGCATTGAAATGTAAATAATTAAAATGGATATTTTTTAAGTGGAAGCCGCCTTTTGACTAATATAAGAGATTGTAAACTTATATAATTACCTTATTACAGGGTGGTAAGATACGAGTGTCAAAAAAAGTACTTACTAATATGCTTTACAGTACTGTATCGAACGAGTGAGCAAGTAGCGAAGTTCTGACAGACAACTTCGGACATAACGCAACTGTCAGCTGGCTACCTAGACGTAGTGGACGACCCTGTATTTCGATGGTTTTTATTGATTTTCAATAGTTGTTCTGCGATAAATTTGGTGACGTTTGTCTGATCTTTATATCTGTTGGGGTTGTAGCAGAAATAAACATAATTTTAGAATTTTTATATGAGCGTCGACTCTAACTAAGAACTCGCGACTTACTTGCAAGCGAGTTGACCTTTATAAGAAGACCCTTAAGAAGATTGCTTCTGCACCTTGTAGCTCCATATCCCCTTGATCCGTCCTGCTCATATTATGTTACTAATCGAAATTCAGGGACGTTTCGGTAGCCAGCTGACAGTTGTGTCGAAGTTGTCTGTAAGAACTTCGCGTCGCTGCACTCGCTCGTTCGATTAGTATCTTAAGTTATTTAAAATCAAAGTCTTTTCTTTTATAATAAAAAAGAAATTGTTAGAATTCCATTAAAAAATGCTAAATTGCCTCCAAATCGTACCAGATTACTTTTCCTTCTACCTTAAACCATTTGAGCCGTTTTGTCAAGTACTTGCGCTTGAAAATATTATCATGATTCCACACATCGAAAAAATACGTATCACATTTTGTTCATATATAGGTATCTACGATTATCTTGAAATTGTTTTAGACGTCTTGTGCGACGCATTGTCAATTATCGTTGATTTTCTTTATTAAATTATAGGATTCTATGAATATTAAGTGAATTGACTACACAATACATCACTTAGCTACGATATTTTGAGAACTGCACATATGTTATTTTATTAGGTCGGTAGATAGGTACCTCCAGGTGAACATAAACTATCTACATTACAAATATGACTCTAGGCTTACAAATAAAATTCATTTAAAATGTCAATGTAGTGGGGGTTTTTAGCGACATAAAAACGTCGAACCTCAAATTTTGATGCACAAGTATAAAATTTGGCACAGTTGTTTCTTGTCCCTAGACAAGCTGATTCAGATCGGTACCCCAAGGTACCCCCCCTTCCGGCGCCGGGGTGGGGGGGTTAAAATACCACTCCACCCGGCTTCATTCAAAAAATTCTAACTGTTCACGTTTAGCTAATAGGTCAAGTTTGGTATCAATTTCGGATAAAACGACTATGTAGAATTCGTTTCTGGTATTAAAAAATGCAATTTACTCAGTAATATTTAAAAAAATATATGAAAATCGAAAATCTTAACTAAAATTTTTATATTCCAGTCATCATAAATATTAATTTGCTAGTTTTTTTCATACACTAAAAATACAATATTAAAGTATATTTCATGTAGATTAAAGAAAATATAATATTTAATAACCATTACTAACAGCAAATTGCATTTAAAAAAATTGCGTCGTGCGTCGTGAAGTTATTTTTACCGCCGTCGCGACGGTATGCCGACGCGTCGGCATTTGCAGTCAAAATATCCAAATAACGCACTGTAGATAGGTACCATGTAAACTTGTTATTTATTGAAATCGATTATATATATAACAAAGATAAAAACCGTACCTGAAGGAATGTAGCATTCCGTCAGAAAAAGGACTTTTAGTATAGGATTTGAGTGCGCAACCTCTTTTCCTTGTGCTCAAATAAGCCAATTTGTAATAAGAATAAAAAACCGTTACTTATTTAAATTTAAGAAATGTGGACTTCTGTTAAAAAGGTAACGTAGAAAGATTGGTGCTTATATTTGTATAATAGTATTGCTTAGCGTCAGTCATTATGTATCTTGAATAAGTCGCTTACCTGTCATACAAAATCATCACATATTTTTGGAGAATGCTATTGGCTTCTGCTATTGCTCCATCTTGAAGTAGTTTAAATACTTGTGTGGCCGGGTTAAAGGCGTTCCGAGCTTCAAAGGCACTTTTCTTAACTCTTCCATTAAATAAGGATACTGTGTCGCATCCAGTGAAGGCATGGAACACGGGCAAGACTGACGCTTTGTCAGGGCCTCTCAGAAACAAAATAGAGTTTAGTTTGCGGAATGTATAAACTATAAAATAATGTATGGCTATTATAACAAAATACTCTTACCTAATAGAGTGGCATGCGATAAAACTGTAGTTTTTCCCTGTGCCAATATGAACCTACAATTCCTATAGTTGAAGTAAGCGACCTATTGAAGAGTTCAGGTTTCAACATGTAGTTGAAATTTAAACGTTTTTAATTTTCCTCATATTATTGCAGGCCGAGTCTCTGCTCAACACAAAATTAATGCCGGAAGTACTTCTTCTTCTTCTTCTACCTAGCGTTATCCCGGCTATTGCCAGGGTCCACTTTCTTGCTCGCTTTCCTCCACTTTGCACGGTCCTGGGCATCTTCTTTTACGAGCCCGTTTTCACTCATGTCGGCCTCCACGACATTCAGCCAGCGATTCTTTGGTCTTCCGCGACTGCGTCGCGGGCTGTCCAGGGCTAGATCAAGGCATATGATCCCTATGTAGTCTGGTGGCCTGCGAGAGATGTGACCGAACCAACAAAGGCGACATTCTTGGAGCTTCTCTGCTACGTCACGAACTGCGAGGCTGCCGCGTATGTACTCATTACGAATGCAATCAGCACGTGTAACGTCGCACATCCACCGCAGCATCTGCATTTCTGTAACGCAAAGCTCCTGAATATGCCTTCCACGAACCGGTCACGTCTTGCTTCCGTATATTAAGACCGGTCGGATGATGCACTTGTACACTAGCCCCTTCAGTCTTAGCGGAATTCTGCGATTGCAGATGACTCCTGTGACCTCTCACTATTTAGACCAAGCTGCGCTGATTCGGGCTCGGATGTCGTGGTCAATGGACCCGGACTCATGCAGTACGTATCCCAGGTACTTAAACTTGTTCGTTTTCACGGCAAGTTCGTTCCCTATTTTGATAGGAACGGGATCAGTACTTCCGCAGGCCGTGTATTCGGTCTTCGAGACATTTAGCTTTAGACCACCATTCTCTAGCGATCCCTTCCATAGGTTCACCTTTCGCTCTAGTTCCTGTTTGTCCTCGTCCGTCAGTGCAATGTCATCTGCATACATGAGCAGCCACGGCGGCGGGTCCTTTCCACCGTAACAGCATCAACACAGATCTAAATATACATAGATAACTTAAACACCTCAATCTGCATGAAAACCAACCGTGTCACTTTTTTCTACCTACTGTGACGTCACAAGGGCGAATTAGTGATGTGAATTCCCCGTTGTCCGCACAAAATCGATTCAAAGGCGGCACTAATCGATTCACATGAATGACATCGATTTTCTGACAGACGAATGATATAGACAGACGAATGATGTAGACAGACGAATGATATTAAATGGAATTATTAAATAAAGGATATTTGAAATAAATTTTAAAAATAAAACTAGCAAGACTATTAGCTCTGTGAGCTATAGACCTCGCTTTGTTTTGAAATGGTTGAAACTTGTAAATTTTTAAGTTTTCTACCTCCATATATAACAATGAGAGATCATTGTTTTAAATTTTGATTTTTTTTTATAGTTGACAAGATTTTATGAGAATCATTATTGGACCAAGCTGAAACGGAGATGCTTACTTACTTAAATAGTACTATGCTTAGTCGGGAACCAGTCTTGCCGTCCCGTGGCCGCAATCCATTTTTCTTTTGTGATAGGATCATGTGGGAAACTAAATAAAAGTAAGTGTTTCTTAAGCACAATAGAAATTTATAAACGTATTATACGTTCAAAGGATAAACATGTCACATACATTAACTCTCTACCCTCCATTTTTAAAGCTGTCGTGTAAAATTAGGACATATTTCGAGCTTGTTTGTATCAATAACTACTAAATTGGCGTTTTTAAAATGGTAAATATCATTCGTCTGTCCGATATCGATCAAAATCGATCATCGAAATAATGTTGTAGAACGAACAACACTAGTTGCTAGATTTGACAGACGAATGATAAGTTCCCTTGTACCACGAACTCCAAGCGATGCGCGACAGTATCGCTTGTTCTGATATTCATCGTCTCTTAACACACAACGTCAGATTAAACGCTCAAAGCAAACGCGGCAATGTAATGTGAACATAATTTACTTACCGATAATCTATTGTTACTTAGGTACAGTCTTGGAATCACACCTCGGAATACTAAAAAAATAGATTTAAAATGAATTAACGCATAATATAATTTGAAAACAACTTACGTGTGACAGGAAAAATGTTTGGAAAGGGTTTGGGTGCTTCCAATTTTTGGGCTATTGCAGTTTAATACCATGTAAAAAGGCATTTTCTTAATTTTCACGGACAACCGGTTACCACAACATACGCTCGCGGAATGTCAGTAGCGACGGCCAACTCGGAGACCTACTCCGAGTTCCGACATGCGAAGTAGATGCATTTGCGTGATCTATGTATATTTATATCTGTGAGCATCAAGCACAACACTAAACAGAAAAGGACTAAGGGCCGAGCCTTGGTGCACGCCAACTGTGATCGGGAAGGGTTTAGTGTCGCCAACAGCGGTCCTCACTAGAAAAACCGAGTTACGGTACATATCCCGGATAATGTCAATATGGACTTGTGGCACATTCTTCACCTTTAGTGCCCACCAGATCATCTGACGAGGGATGCAATCGAAAGCATTTTGCAGGTCAAGAAATGTCATGTAAAGTGGCCTAATGCCGGAAATACTTTTATACGAAAAAAGATCGTCAGCTGAAGAATATACCACAAATAGAAACAGCCCTATATCAGCATTTACTACGCGTAGTGTACATTTAAATAAATGTACCCAGCTACTCGTATGTCTTTGTGGAGGGCACTATGATGAAATTGATGAAACACAAAATGTATAATTAAATAATTAAATTGTAGTTAACTCTCTCATTATTTTTATGCTTTATTTTGCGTTTCTTGTTAAAGTGTGACTGTCCAGAATCTGTGAACGACGCTTCCGAAGTTACTTTGGCCATATAATGAGACGCGAGGACGAAAGTTTGGTAAGATTAATCGTTGTTGGCAATACTGAAGGCAAAAGGTCACGGAGCCGTTCACCAGCACGATGGACTGACCAACTTAAAGGTGAGAAACCCTCTCAGAAGTTCTACGATGTGGTAAGGAAAGCGATGGACCGAAATCGATGGCGAGAGTGTGTTCGTGCCAATCGTGCCCGAACAAAACCCACCAAACACGATCATTTGTCATGATGGATGCGACCAAGAAGAAGAATGCGTTTCTTGAGAATACGCGGAAAATATATAATGACTGACGCTAAGCAATACTATTATACAAATATAAGCACCAATCTTTCTACGTTACCTTTTTAACGGAAGTCCACATTTCTTAAACTTAAATAAGTAACGGTTTTTTATTCTTATTATAAATTGTCTTATTTTAGCACAAGGAAAAAAGGTTGCGCACTCAAATCCTATACTAAAAGTCCTTTTCTGACGACTCCTTCAGGTACGGTTTTTATCTTTGTTATATAAATAATCGATTTCAATTAATAACAAGTTTGCATGCTACCTATCCACAGTGCGTTGTTTGGATATTTTGACCGCGGATGCCGACTGCGGTAAAAATAATTTCACGATGCGCGACGCAATTTTTTTTTAATGCCATTTACTGTTAGTAAAGGTTCTCAAATGTTATATTTTTTTGAATCTACATAAAATATGCTTTAATATTGTATTTTTTGTGTTTGAACATAACAAGCAAATTAATATATATGATGACTGGAATATGAAAAATTTAGTTGAGATTTTCGATTTTCGTATATTTTTTTAAATATTACTGAGTAAATTGCATTTTTTAATACCAGAAACGAATTCTACGTGGTCGTTTTATCCGAAATTGATACCACACTTGACCTATTAGCTAAACGTGAACAGTTAGAATTTTGTGAATGAAGCCGGGTGGAGTGGTATTTTAACCCCCCCTCCCCGGCGCCAGAAGGGGGGGTACCTTGGGGTACCGATCTTAATCAGCTTGTCTGGGGACAAGAAACAACTGTGCCAAATTTAATACTTGTGCATCAAAATTTGAGGTTGTGCACTTAAGACCCATACTAATGCTAAATTATAACGAGTAAAACTAAAATAAAAGGTGAAATCAGGGTCGTATAGCAAGCGACCAAGTGCCGGACTACGAGTATATTCTCAAATATAACTCCAACACACCACAAACTTTCAACCAATATTGAAGTTGTATTGGAGTTGCGTTGGAATATTTCTAAGGCTAATTCTGATATTTCTGATTCAGATGTTTATGCGGTAGCTGCTGTATTGCGTTATTAATGCATTGGAATTGTATTGAAGTTGGATCGTGTCTATACGTGTTTTAGCCGTGCCGTAGCCGTTTTAGAAAATGCCTTATATCATTAAATCCGCCTTAAGCAGACATATACATTTTGGATTTGGTCATCCTACTTAATGTGACGTCTTATCGTTTTCCATATAGCGTATGTCAAAACTAATAGGGTGACCATGATTTACTCAGTTTAAGATTAATTTTACTTGAAAAATAAAAGTAATTAAATTCATTCTGTTTTGATCAAATACTACCATATGTATGTAGTAATGGTGATCAATTACAAAGTCAAAAAAAGTGATTCAAGATCACGAACCAGATTTCATCCTGCTTGCTTCATATAGGTGCGAATGTAAATCAAACGTTTAATAAGTAAAAAGGTACCCATTAAAGATAATGTATGTTTTACCGTGTATGTATTTCGTTGCGTTGATATACCCCATAACTACGGTTGAATTAATAAAAAGTCGAATCTCGATACTGCTGACGTTACTGGCTATTATGAGCACCCTGCCGAGATTTATCACGAGTCTACAGTATGGAGTTCTTTAAAGACCTAGTATAGAGACTTTTAAACGGTCGGCAACACGCATGTAACACTCCTGGTGTTTTAGGTGTCTATAGGCTACGATGACCGCTTACCATCAGGTGGGCTGTATACTTCTTTGCCAGCGACGTAAAAAAAAGAATTGAAAGGTTATCAAAGCTCATAAGCATTAAATCTGTATGTAAGTGTTATTACAAGACGAACCCAAATATTTGGCAATAAATTTGATTGCTTTGATGAGCTGCTACATTTTCATTTCATCGTAATATTTTTCTAAAACTAATACTACTTATTTATATCTCTAGTTACATTCAGTAAGCAGTAGGTTACCCTCTTGTTTGTAACACTAAGTTACGAGTAACTTTTTTCTTTAAACACTAGCAGCGCCTAAGCAACCCTTGACAACCACAGGATACATTTTGTAACATTGTAGTTTTATAGATCACGTTTCTAGTACACGAGTGTGTCTAGGTTTAACAACGTCCTTCCTTAACAACTATAGTATTATAAATAAGACGTAGCATTACAGAGTTTTCAAATTGAGCATCTACATTTCAAATGCTACTGGAGGTCTATGAATATACATGAATCTGAAAGAGTCATCTAGTCTAAGAATGGCTTGAGTTCTCAAAAGACTTAAGTGGGTACACTAAAAATCATGAAATATTTATATATTATATTTAGCACCAGTTCAGTTATTTAGTATATGTTATAAAAGCTAAAAACCACCAACCAAATCTTCCAGTTCAATTACACATAATTATGGTTGAACCGATTTTGGGCCTATTTCGATTAGCGAAAGATGGCCTTTTCTAATTATAAAAAACTAAGAAAAAAAAATTTCACGCAAATAATTTGTTTTGGTACGGAGGGTTGGCCGGCTAGGACCACGTACGTATCCCATACAAAAAAATTTTTTATTCAAAAATGTCCGGCAAGGTTGACTTTTATGGTTAAAAACTAGGCGGCGAAGTGCCTAGTTTATGGTCAAAAAAAAATTAAAAAGTTACGGAAATGGGTTCGAAATCGCGACATAAATGTTGCATAAAAATTCCATTTTTGTCGAGGTACAAACTTTTTAAAAAGTTCAACAGCCATACAAAAATAAAGGCAAAGGTCCTAAACAGCCCAAACACAACATCGGTATTTGTTATTTATAATGTTGGTACCGCGACTTTTTAGTTATCTCAAATAGCTTACGGTAAATTCAGAAGAAAAATACACTTCAAACTTTTTAATAAAAAGATATAAAGGCGGCAAAGCTGAGCGTGTACCGCGAACATAGAAAATTGTAGTTTCGAATAAATCTGTCTCTTTCACTCAAAATGAGAAGCGTTGGAGATAGAGATAATTATAGGATTCGAATAAATCTGTCTCTTTCACTCAAAATGAGAAGCGATGGAGATAGAGGTAATTATAGGATTCGAATCGAAATTCGATGCTCGCGGCAGTGGTCATTCTTTTAACCTAGAAGTTATCCTGAATATATTATTTATGTCAATATTGTTTGTTGTTCATCAACGTTGGCTGTTTTGCATTATTTTTGAATAAAGCACTATATTGGACTCGGCGTGAAGGGCCATTGCTAGCTTCGTATTAAATTAAACGGACTCCTAAAGTCGTCCGTTTAAACGTAATACTCAGCCATCAATGTGCTACTTCACCTCCTCGGCAATAATGTACTATTGTTTTCGTGCAAAAAAAATTCTCCTATTTTTTCTTAGTCGCAATACCATACAAATTAAACCCTTAAACGGATCACCATTATGTTTGTTACACCTGTATTTCTTTCATCGTTTTGTTTTATTTTAAGACCAACAAAATGCAAATAAATATACCCAGCTATTTTATTATTTTTATTGTATCGCAAAAATATACCTTTTTGGGGTATAAACACCGCATTCCGTACCTTTTCGGTCCTGCTAACAATTCTCCCGCCGCAGGGACTGTATTTGGAATATTACGTATTCGAGCGGTTGATTTGCGCCTCTCTCGATAACTGAACCTCGGGATTACTATAGGGATTTCGTTTTTCCGATCTGTCATCAATACGTTTAATATTATTTACGTTTTTATAGAAAACTTTTGCATTTTGGTTGTTATGTGCCTAAAGTTCTGATTACCCTGGATATTTGGCTCGTGAATAATTATTTTCACTTGACACTTTGTTATTTAAAGCCTATGCCCAGTTAGAGAGTTCTCATTTAGAGAATAGGCAGAGAGAATCATGCTGTCTTTTACATATGTTGGCCAGTATTAGTACTAATGAGTAATAGTATTCCTTAGAAAGGGATGAATATAGGCCCTTTCTTCTACTGCTACTGACGGAGACGTCTTATGTATTTAGCTTCAAAGGTCGGACGAAGCCTGTGCAGTGGATATAAATAAATTACAATTGTATATTTTATTTTGATAAAATAAATAATTGGTTGGGAGGTTATTTGTATGTTAGTCTGTTTGTTGGTGCATATATAAACGAATGGTCAATTAAACAGATGTCGGATGTCGGTTATGTTTGCGACGCCAAATATTTTCACTGTTCTTCGATAGGTTTAATTCCATAGATGGAGTTGTAATTTTGTATGGGTTTTTACAATTTTATTTTAATCATGTTACCTACTGTAGGTAAGTATTTAATCATATAATAATTTTGTCAAAAAACATTTTCATTACATTGAGGATAAAAACTCATATAAGAATAGTAAATGGTGCCAACTGTTTTTCTTCTCTAAATATATTCAGAGACTTTTAATTATAGATTGTATAGATTTGACTTATTACTTAAAGTTTAACCAGCAATATTGTTTTTCTAGATGCAGCGCCCTCTATGCATTGACTTGTTCATATATCTTCATTATAAATCCTTTGCGAACGTACATTTTCTTAAGATGAGAGCTCATCTTTCATAGTTCGTAAACAATAGTTCTTTTGAACTAATTTCTCGTATCGCGAACCTTCCCGCAAGGTATTGTCCAGTATTTAATATCAAGACCTCTCCAGGGAAGCAACTAATATTTGTTTCCATCGTAATTTTCTTTTAAATCAACGCTCATTTCGGAGAGATTCACAGTACTCATTTATTTTAGAACCATTGACGTAGATTACAAAGATTATCTAACGTAATATCATATTATCTTAACATCGAGGTTATCAATGCTGTTATTGGATATTTAATCTTTCTAAAAACACTGGTAAACTTTGTACCGTTTATGAGTAATTAACAGCCTTCCTGATATTTTTATAACCGGGGTGAATAACCTATTTCCAAAGAGAAGCGATGACCAACAGATTTTCAGATAGCTTTATGGTAGTGACATTACTAGTCATCAATTAATGTCGAAAAAAAAAGTGAGTTACGGCAATCAGTATAACACCCAATATAGAATGCAACTCCCTTACCTTATTGAATGAGAGAACGAGAGTTTATTTAATTTAATTTATATATTTGTGATAAATTGTATAGATATACTAGTAGTTCACCTCAAACTGGGAACTCGCGATTTCCTTGCAAACGTGTTGACCAATATAACAAGACCGTAATGATGATTGTTTCGATCCTTCTAGCTCCATAGCCCCTTGATCGATCCTGCTCATAAACGACCTCTCAAATTATATGGAGCTCTACCACAACCCCAACAAATTTCATAAAAATCAGAAAAACGTTACTAAAGTTATCGCGAAACAACGATTCAAAATCAAAAAGCCATCGAAACGCACAGACGTATAGGTAGCCAGCTGACAGTTCCGTTGTGTCCGAAGTTGTCTGTAAGAACTTCACTTCGCTTACGCTTCGCTCGTTCGCTTAACATTAAGAGATGTTTTATGATTTAAAGAAAAATTCACCGCGTGCGAGCAAGATTCTAACTTGTGACCTTTCGGAACACCGGTCATGGAACTACTTTTAAGAGCAACACTCTTTGCAGAAAAATAATAGAAATAGACATAGACATCATTTATTGGTAATAACTCATTACATGTCACGCTTAACAACTAAAATCTGTCACATTATAAATCATAATTTAACACCATAATAGCCACATTTCGTGTTTCAAAATTTGCTTTTAAATAGGCCCATAGTTTTAATATTTCTCACGAACAGATAGCTAGAACAGCGTTCTCATCGTCTCATCATATCACTGCCAAATTGAAACAAACTCATCGGACATGGACTTTAGTGTGATTTGGCATGGTTTCTGAATTGATTATGATAATAAGATCAGGGATGGTAACACTTGTATATAAGTAGGTATAATCGCGAATATTGATTTAAATCCGTCCTACATTCTAGCTTTTACCAGGTCAATAAGTACTGTAAGTAGAACTGCTTTATTGCAAAAGGAAACATTTTATTAGTGACGATTTGACAGTGTCGTGGCTGCCACAGTTACGTATCGCGTGTTGTGCCGTGAGTGTAAAACGTAGCGACTAAGAAAAGCTAATCGTTGGCTCAAGTTACACCTCCCACCTACCTCTTCGACCTTATGAACTGTCAGCTGAAGTCGAAAACCGCTTGATTTTTTCAATAGAGTTAAGAGTTTGGCGAATTTAGCTGAAGTAATGTGAAACATTATACAATTATAAATGTCACGCATGGTGAAAAATTAAAAGACATTTTTAAAATAGAGGGAACTGATAAAGAAAACAAAATATTAACTTTTTTTAGAGTGTGTGATAAATTGTATTTTGGAATCTTTAACTGTTCACTCATTACAGCTTAACCTTAAGCAGGCTTAGAATTTAACCTAGGAAGTGTTATATTATAACATAAAATACCTACTTTGATGTGTGACAAAAGTGGAAGATACTATGTTGTATGGCGCAGTCAGTATTTTTATTACATTGTGGTTATTTATTTGGGTGTCCAACTTTGAAATACTTGCATTTAATCATCAATTCACCGTTTCTTAATGACATTCGACGTCAACAGATGTCGCCCTAAAGCTTCAAAGAGAAAAAGTATCCATTTAACTTCAAAGGTCATCCCTGAGAATTTGATATCGCAAGAAAACAAAAGAAAGTGGCGAAGATTCCAGAGGGGCCACAATGGATACAAAGTACATAAATAGTGTGTAACAGCGCCCCATGTGCACATAAAGTGCGGTTTACACCTAGTTTTAATGTTAATTACACACATTCCTTTTTAGGGAGGTGTAAATGGAGTTTTTTGGTAGGATGGCATTTTTATAAGTGGATTTTTCACGTACCTTTGTGACAGCTAGGGAAAGGTTTGAATTTGTTTATTTTACTGGCAGTTGTATATTTTTATGTTAGATAGCTTTTAGAACAATAACGTTAATGTTAAAAAATTACACACAAGACAATCCTTATTGAGATTACTGTGGGACTAAGTTGACTTGTGTAAGATTGTCGAATAATATTTATTTATTATTACTAAATATTAACCAAACAGCAAAAATAATATTTTATAAATTAAATAATACAAGTAGTTCATTCAAAATTCATTTAAAAACTGACGTATTATTTATGGACAATAACTTAGTGATCTTTGTCAGTAATTATTTCAAGATTACTTATTTTTAGGTAACCCAAACCCAGGATAGGTATTCAGAATAGATTATATACTGATATAGGCTTTATCAAAAAACCCGAGCCGAGAACAAATTACGAAACACACATAAATCTGATGGTATCATAACTTGGAGCGTTTATCAATGAAACAGCATTTTAATTTCACAATACGCGGGTAACTGAATTAAAAAGCACGAGCGTTCGCGTAAATAATAATTAGAAACCTTTGGTTGGTCATAGAGTAATAAAATGTGATAAAAAATAGTCCCAGATTCCAATTTATACTAGGATCTCTAAATTACATTCAAATCACGTATTTAATGATGTAATTTTAAATTTCGTAGTATTTTGTGGCAAGCTGGTCGATGCGTATGGCAATATGATATTAACCGCATTAATATAACTTTTTTTGTAATTAACTTATTTCGTGTTAAATAAAGCACTTTTCCCCATCTACGTTTACAATATGCCTTTATGCAAATATTAAATTGAATAACCACTTACTTGCTATTATTTTTAACAGACTTCAAAAAGGAGGGGGTTCTCATTTCGTCTCTATTGTTTTTTTTTATATAGAGAAGTAACCTAGAATAGTTCAAGCTAAGCTAGCAAATACGTAGAAAGTATTTTCTACTGAGTTAGAATATTTTTTGCAAACTCTACCTTTTTAAAAGTTTTATTGCAAAATGTTTACAAACTGGGGTAGTTGTAAAAATCCGCCAAGATTTTTGCTCTTGACTAAGCTAATGGTAGAAATGGAAATGCTAATATTTTACCCTTAGTCTTAAAGTTAGGTTAAATCAACTATTAATACCATAATTCAAGTATATTTTCTTTTTTACATAAAATACCGCTTATTGCCAATTTGCACCTAAATAAAACCTTATGATATTTTCAAGGTACATTTTTGCGGCTCCTTTGAGCTTAAACATCGTTAGTCCTAAGCGTTTCCTTTTATTATAATCGAGTATCCAAAAATGTACAGACACTTGGAGCAAACGGAGTTACGTATAATGTACAAAATGATAATGATATCACATTTTATTAAACTGCGGCTTGTTTGCAATATGGGCAGTTCGAAACTTAAGCATTAGTAGTTAAATAAAAGTGTAGGAAAAATGTGAAATCTTTCAAAAATTTGAGGACAAACGGCATGATACTTTCAAGAAAAGGGGCGTTACCACTAAGCCGTATTAAAATTGTACCTAATATATTATAAAATTGTAAACATCGTCACAATTTTATTTTAGTTTTAGGATTCCGTTGCCAAAAGTCCAAAAAATATGGAAAAAAATGAAAAGATGCGCCTTATCACATACTTTCTACGAAAAATGTTTTGAACATCGTCGGTTCAGCCATTTTTGAGTTATCTCCACAAAACTCCTTCCATAGGCATCAGATACGACCTTTTGGCATTAGTTTGGTTCTTATACCATTGAAGGTACGGAACCCTCCATTATGCGTGGTTCGACAGGCACTTGGCCGAGTTTTTTTTCTAGAAGAAGTCGGTTTATTCGTGATAAAAAACCTATTGTTTACCTTTATAGATATATTAAAAATGTGTCTGAATTTTAAAGTGTGAAATAAAGAAGATTTTACTTTTTTTATATGTAAATTCCTTACCTAAGTAAAGGTTACCTAACTAAGGGTTTACTAAGAAATTGTCTTCGAATTATCAAAAGTGTTACGCGCAACTTGGCGCAATAGAATCTCCGGTTTCAGGAAGGGGCCCTTAATTCACAATTAGAGAGGATTACCGGCCTCTTATTGACATCTTAATGCGTCACCAATCCCGTCGCCTTAACTGGATATGCCGTTCTTGACGTAACGTTTGTAGATATGTCCTGATTCAAATTGGCTATAAGAAACAGCCGGCTAAGTGTGAATCTAACTCGCGCCTTGAGGGTTCCATCACACACAATCACGAAATTTTTTATTGTGGGACAAATTTTGGCTTTGCACAACACGGCGACACAAGTCACGATTTGTTTAACAACTGGAAATAAATAAACAATTGCAAATAAACTTTTACATGAAGGAACAATAAATTAACGATTTTCGGACTTTTCCTGGGCCGCGATTCGAAAAATAAACACACACACTGGACAGACACAGCTCCAACCCAACTCAACCTAACTCAACTCAACGCTATAACGACATTGACATTTGCTATTCGAACAGATTTTCATTCAACATTGGTCTCACATTGGTCACACATTGGTCTCACATTGGTCCAATGTTGGTCCAATGTGAGACCAATGTTGAATGAAAATCTGTTCAAAAAGCAAATGTCAATGTCGTTATAGCGTTGAGTTGAGTTGAGTTGGGTTGGAGCTGTGTCTGTCCAGTGTGTGTGTTTATTTTTCGAATCGCGGCCCTGAACTACAGAAAAGAGTCGCGAGACGAAACTAGTTCAAAATATTTTAGGCGTAACTTAAACTTGTAATGTCGTGCATTTTTTATAAACGTATTATTCTGAGCAAACAGCCATATTGTTAGATTATATTTCCTCTGGTATTATTTATGTTACTGGATCAAACTGTAGAACTTGTTAAAATCTTAGTTGTTTGTTAAGATCTAAAATTATAAATTAATTAAACAACCTTCCAGAACACCTTTTCTTATAAGTACAACACTCCAAACTTTTAATTTGTTCTTAAAATAAACAATCAAAGTGAATGAAATTTCCGATTTCCTAAACCCAACATACATTAAACTCACACAGCACTGTAATTAAATTATAATTTTAGTGTTATGGCGTCGTCAGCCCGATTTATTTTGGAGTAACCAACTATCCTATGGTGAAGGGGCCATTTTATTAAGAGTTGTATATTATAAAATATAACGGTTACTCTACACTCACGTCAATTTATAACGCGACAACGCGACGTGCAAGCAGTGCGCTACGGGCTGGTTCGAATAGCACTCTTAGTGCTTGCATATGGAGACCTAGGCTCTCCGAAACATACAGGCTGTAACAAAAATACTGGTGATTGGAGAAAAATTTTTTGGACGCGAAAAAAATGTCGTCTCACGGAAGTTTAAATTTAATAAAGTTGTGTATTATTCCATTATTTTCTTCAAAAGTTTTGGTGCATTCGACTCAGAATCATAAGCTCTTCCATCTTACTAGGACAAAAAAGTGTGTCCTAATTTTTTTTTCTTCATTCCGTTACTATTTTTCCAAAGATTATGGCGATAACGGAATGGAAGTAACAAAAAATAATATGAATGTTTTGTGACACTTTTTGTGTCCTACTGGGATCGACAGAAGTCGAAATATGAGTAGAAATCATCTAAAACTTTCCAAATTTAAAACAAGTGAAGGGTACAATTTGAAATAAAATGGCCCAAATACTAGATGGCATTTTCCTATTTTCAGTATAAGTACCTTGTTGATTTATTCTGATTGGGTTTCTTTGATTTTAATTATATAAGAAAACATAATATATCGCGTACTTTCTTCCTCTTATATGACGTTTGAACATGCCATTACGTTAATGTTCACAGATAAAAACCTTTTTCTTGACGTTATAAGGTCAAATCATTGAAAATGTTTAAAAAAAAATGTTAAAGTCTTCTAAGTTGGACACGAAAACTCTAACTAAAACTATAATCCTGGCATACAGTTATAATCCTGACGCATGATCACCCCAGTCGTGTGGTAGTAACTTCAACTTCGACTTTATGTATGACAGTGAACGATTGTTGATCACTTATCAAGTTGGCCAAATAATATTTTCACATGATTGATGGGAACAATCGAAATTGAGTAAGTAAATTGTTTGTTGTGTAAATGTTAGGTTTTCAATATTTGACATCTTTTTCGTCAATTATGACTAAACATAAAGGTGACATTAAAAACTAGAATTCTAATTCTAATGTTTGAACAAAGAATAGAATGAGGTACTAAGGATACTCGTATTTTCTACTGCTTCCATCTTAAAAACAATGACTCTAATTTTAGTACGGAAAATATTGTTCTTATTACGTCACGCCTCTATAAATGACAGTAAGTAGTCTCTACGTGATGGTACGAAATTAACAAATTAGGTTTCTCTCTGGTATCAAGAGTGGTATAATAAATTACATGTTTGCGAAAAAAAATTATGTTATTTCGGTAAAGGTACCACTTCGCGGCCGGCTATTACGCTTTAATTTCTCGAATACAATATATGTTTACAATTTTGCACCTTGTTACAAAGGAGTAAGGTGAAAAATTGTATACATATCTTTGACGTCGACTGTACGTAAGCATTGGCCTCCAAATGTTATCAAAATAATGTTGAAACCTGTTTTTGCAAAACATTAATTCCACTGTTTCGTTACTATTTTTATAAGAAGATATAAGGTGTTCCTGGATATCTACTTATATACTGATATAATACAAAATCAATAGGCTAAATAAATCAGAGTTAGAAAAACACAAGAAATGCCCAAAAAAGTTTTGCGTGTCCTACTAATTTGGTAACACGTGTTCGCATTTTTTTCTGCTAAAGACTCAAACAAAACAGTTAGCTAGGCGGGTGAGGAACATAGTGAGGTGTTGAGAATCTTCTTGGTACCACTTTATTTATTAAGAGATTAAAAGCATGTAAAGGTCAACACATCACCTGTTTCCACCGTATAGGGGAATCTTCACCGAGTCTATATTTAACCTGTTCGTTGTTTACAAAAATTTAATTAAATCAAACAAAATTTAAGCCTTCTAATCTAAGTGTGGCAAACACCTTAAGTTCACGAAGAAAGTTTTCAGTATGTAAAACCTTTATTGAGACACTTCTGAAACCTCAGCTGTTGCGTAATGTGTGAGTTTGGATAAATCTAGAACTTAATAAATCACCTGAAATTAATTGGGGCTTGTTCATTAATCAAGATTATGGTAATCTTTTTTGGTAAATATTTCAGATCTTTCCCCAAACATCCAATTCCAATCTTTCTATACGGAGCTGAGACGTGGACCCTGAAAATGCGAGACCGTCACAAAATCGACGCACTGGAAAAGTGGTGCTGGAGACGCATGCTCAGAATTCCATGGACTGCGTACCGAACTAACGGTTCGATCCTGAAAGAACTTAATATTAAAGAGAGATTATCGTCGACTGTGCAAATACGAATCCTCAAGTTCTTCGGGCACATCTCCCGCAATGAGGACTCTATGGAACGACTGGTGGTGCAGGGGAAAGTCGAGGGCAAAAGATCTCGTGGGCGCTCTCCAACGCGATGGACAGACCTCATCAAGTCTGTCACACACTGCAGCATAAACGATAATTCTCACTCCTCCAAACATAGAGCTACATGGCGTCGCATCACCAGGGAAGTGGTGGCAAAAGACTCGACCGAGACATGACCACGACCCACTCTGCCAAGAGTGCACGACTAAGAAGAGAGACCGAACTTTAATGCTCGCATATTTTAGCATCGCCGAAATTTCTAAAACGATTGCTAATATAAATAAAAAAATTGCTAATTTTAATCCAATATATAGCATGTCCGTGGAGGAGGACAACAACGTCCTCCCCGACTGCGGGCAAAATCCACCGGGAGATTGAAGTTACTAATTTGTATAGAGTCAACAGGTTGTGAGGCATTCATCGAACTCAATTGCCAGCTTGCCTATTTTGAGCACCCGTAGAAAAAGTATTGTATGCAATAGTCACATAGTTAAGCTTTTCAATCTCGTACTTGCTTAGACCACTAAGCAAGCTACAGTACTTGACGTAAAAGCTCTTCATTGTCACGACTGTATATAATACTATATATATTTGTATCTTTTTTTTCTTATGGCTTGTTGTGTTACTCTACTTCAGAGAATTACAGTTTTTAAGTATTGTACCGCTTCTTTAGTTAAGATGGTAAAATCCTCCACTTGCCCATTATCATTAGTAAAGGTAAACAGCTACAAATCAACTTACGTACAGTTTATAAATAAAAAATCCCTGCCAATATTTTAATCATTCGCTCGCAGTGAAGTGAAGTGAGCCGACAGATTGCTCCATTCCCATAATTAGATGACTTGGCGACGCTCTACCTGGCGGATTTTAACCGCATTAGGCTCGTCGCGGCCGTAATGTCGGGGGAAATGAAAAATAGCCGCCAAGTTTATTTTATTATGTCGTGTTGATATTGAAGTGCGTGTGATGAAACAGTTAAATTTGGTGAAAATAGATGTTTACTTACTCCGGTGTCCGAGGCCAGATCTGGCCTCGGACACCGGAGGGTTTGGTCACTTTTTCTGAAGTATATGACATTTATTTTCAGTTCATATATAGTAGTGTAACTACTTTAAAAAATTGCAAATCAAAAAAATAATGAACAAAATAATTTGATTTGCTTCAAGATTCAGTTAAATTTGGTTTTTATTAAACGTTTTGCGAGAGTAAAAGTCGAAATACAACCTGAAATTATAATGATTGATTTGCAAAAACTTGAGTAAATAAGAACAGGTTTTAGTCTAACTGCTGTAATAATAAATTATTTATGAGGATTCAGTAGACTTACTTATATACTTACAATAAAACTTCTATGAAATAAGTATTGTAGGTATAAGTACCAAGTAAATAAAGTAAAGCAAGAAATCAAATTGCCTACCTTTTTTATTAGTGTGTAAAGTAGATTTTTTATCGCCCAATTTTTATTTAAGAGGCACATATTAGCATAGTATTTTTTTTACTGTAGTAAAACAAAAGCACTGTATAATAATTAACAGTAACAGTAACAGTATGAGGTTCTTCAAAAAAGGAGTGTATAGGTTCTTAAAGGGTCGGCAACGCGCATGTGAGTCCTCTGGAGTTGCAGGCGTCCATAGGCTACGGTAACTGATTACCATCAGGCGGGCCGTATGCTTGTTTGCCACCGTCGTGGTATTAAAAAATAATAATAATAATAATACAGAATAAAACATCATCATTCGAAATAGTATCCAACTAGTTTGTACAATGGTACACACGGTAACACTTTTAGATCTGACCAAAAGTGGACCTTATGCTTATCAGTATAAGGCTAACGAATTGTCAGTCAACGGTGTGGACGATGGTACTCTAGCAAATTGGCACGAATATTTCTTTATGGGATTATAAAAGGAAATGACCAACATACACTTATTGCGGAGATGCTTAGCATACTCGTACAAGTTTATTATACGAATGAATGTTTTTCAGACGTTAAAACAGTATTTTTCAAAGAGATAACATATTGCAGCGTTTGTTTAAAAAACAAGCAAATGTACGAGTGGGTTGCATTTTAATTAGTTTTAAGAAGTTAATTTTTAGATATTTTCATCTCGATCTTTTATCACCAGACATAGAAAAAGCAGGCAGGTTTAGTGGAAGGTACAGTCGCCGACAATAGTATCTTTCTACTCGAAGGCCGCAAAAATATGTGACACGCTCTTATGTCCCTCCCTACAAATAAGAGCGTGTCACATATTTTTGCGGCCTTCGTGTAGGAAGATACTATTGCCGGTGACTACGTAAATGTTACAGGGACTTCCCATTCCCAACGATATTAATTAATAATAGTAGTTTATGCAACTGATACAAGATGAGGGGCTTAAAACACGAGTGGGGTTGAATGAAACGAGTGCAGCGAGTTTCATTATAGGATCACACGTGTGTTTTAAGGCCTATATACAGTTGCATACATTACTTTATCTACACTCACATTGTAAGTCCTCTAAAACGTGTTCAAAAACGGTAGGCAATGGCTAGCATTACCACAACCGATTTTACTATGATAAGCTTTTTATCTGTGGCAGTAACGTAATTTTAACTTTACATGCTCATATATTGATACGTTATGAGTTTCAAATTCCGATCGAATTTGATAACATAATGTAAATCCTGTGCTCCTTCCTGACCAACGGCACGCGCCCGCCCGACCGCCGGCACAATCGAGTTGGCCATGGCGGTGCAATGACGGTCATTCTATGGTTTTCGAACACTTCATTTATATGAGTGTAGATAAAGCAGTGTATGCAACTGTACGTAATTAGACTAATTAGGCCTTAAAACACTCGTGTGATCTTATTATGAAACTCGCCGGCGGCTCGTTTCATAAAACCACACTCGTATTTTAAGGACCCTTATTACGTAACAGTTACATAAACTACTATTACCTACACACATATTGCAAGTACTCAAAGATGGGTTCAGAAGCCGAAGGCAAATTACCTGTATTACTTGATATACATGAACAAACTAAAACATACCCAGGTGTAAGATTAATAAAAAGAAACAAATTAGAACTTATAAGGAAACCATATTTATTTATTATAATGTAGTTAATAGTAAACATTTTCATTTTCTCAATAAAATATGTTTCAACAAACAACTGATAAGTTGACATCAGAAATGGCGGCCGTACAAACTTCTGTAGCGAGTTTTTATTAATCATAGCCAAACGAACGAAGTCCTTATTCTCATGTCATCCTAGGTCAAACTGTCGTGTGATTTATGTCAGTTTAAGTCCAATAAATTAGATATTGGAAAGAGGTCCCTAGTTAATTGACATGTTTTCCACAAAACTTCTGTCTTTTTATAACACTAGAATAAGAGTATTTACTTATTGAATTCTTGGGAAAAACCCCGACCCCGAACACAAAACGAATCACATCAATGCTTTCTCACTCTGATTAATTAATTAATGTTCTAATTTGATTACCGCTCCAATATTACCACACTTGTATTAACAACTCTTATGTTCTGTTCACACGCAATTTCTAATCAAGTAAATGTTGTCACAGAATACTTACCAACAACTAGTTTCCAAGTAAGTTGGCTCCACGGACTAGATAAATACTGGACGCGGTAATGAGCGGGGCGCGCGTTACATGGTTTATGATCAGATGCGCATAAACTTGTCGAAACCTCATGCCGCGCGGTTCAGTCGTCGTTCGACCACGTGTGACGAATTTAGTGCCAAAAAACATATAATAATGCCGTGTTATACAATTTTGTCGTGTCGTATACGAAGCAACGAATTAAAGGAGGCCCCTGGAGTAGTTGCTTTCCGCCGGTAAGTATAAAAACCGAGTATTTCACATTTTTTCTAAAAATTGTAGACTTTTATTACGACATTCACCCATTATCCGATGGTACAACAGTATTCATATCAATTTCTCGCTCGCTATTGCTGCCGGTCGCAGGATTACGCGAGTGACGCGCAATGTATTTGGAAATACGAACGTCGCTCGTCAGTCTCGTCACACGATTGGCAGCCACGTTGCGGGGCAACATGGCTGCCGCGCGCCTGCCGCCACGAGAGTGCGGCCCGTTATTTATTATCGATAATTTCGAACACATTGTTTAAGGTGTAACTTGTCTGTACTAAAGTAGAAAAATTGTTTATTTCTTTCGAAAACAAAATAACGTGATTGACTGGATTAATTAATCCAATGATCAACTTATTTCATAGATACGATAACTGGATAATGGTACTTCTAACCATACAAATATTATTAATGCGAAAGTGTCTCTGTCTGTCTGTTACCTTTCACACTTAAACTGCTGAACTGATTAAGATGAAATTTGGTATGAAGATAGTTAGAGTCACGATTATTTTTAGTATTTTAGCAGACACATAAATTAGATAGATAAGGGTACATCCACAAACTACGTAAAACAAATTTCAACAATAATGTTTAAAATTACTATTTCTTTATTTTTCCCATTTTAAATAATATATTAAATGAAATCAAAGCAAGAAAAATAATAATACAAAGTGTTTGAATGTCAGACTAGAAGACATAAAGAGTTCCTTTCCTTCAAAAAAAGTGTACACTGTACTATGTGTATAAATGTACACGATATTTGTATTTGTGATGTCACAAGAAATAAAACTCCCCCTTCCCCTTATCAGAACTCGTCACACTTTGTTGATCCCTCCGGCCCCCTTAACATCTGACGTAATTAATGGATGAACCCTTATTAGGGTAGATTTTTATCCAGCTATTAATAAAATCGACATTGTTTTATTAATATGTGTGGCGCGGTATTATGGAGTTAATTATCGATAATCGATATCGATAAAATATATATATCGACAGGCCACCATCCCTCTAATGTAAGCGGTTACGTATTTTCGAGTGTACGCACACATCAACACAGCGAATGAGAGACTGACATTTCTTTGTGTGTATCACCTCGTGCGTACTTTAATGAGAATGTGTGCATGTAAATGCCGGCTACGCTGGTTTTGGAACAAACTACGGCTGATACCGTCTCCATATACTCCGTGGTTGGCTCTGAAACGTTTTAGACACCCTATACTACATCGTATACAAGTTGACACATTTTCATTGTCTTTGTGTGTCGTTGGTGAAGCTGGATGGTCCTGGGTTCGAATTCTGATAAGGACATTTTATTTGTATGGCTAACGCAAGTGTTTCTGGGTCATTAGATGTTTTATAGCATTTATATCATTGTAAGCTAAAACATATAAGTTTTCATAAACTTGCTATGTTTACATCTTAATATAGCTTTATGAAAACCTTTAAAAATATTTACCTTAGATAATTTATCGCAATATGGCTAATATGCAAAAAAAATCTCGTTGGCCTCATTTTATCAAATTTATATTAAAATCCTCAGGAGTCCTTAGACTTAACAATACAAATATATTGAATGAATGTATAAACTCTTTACTAAAACTAGGTTTGTATAAACTCTTTATTGTACAAAAACACATAAAAAAACAACAGCATACAACTGCAGCAACATATATTAGTAAATAACACACAAAACTACAAAAAAATAAAGGAAAATTAACTTCAAAAAGCAGGCAAAATCAATCAAAAATGATACCGACTGATACACATCTGTGCTAAGAAAACATATCGGTTCATTCGATACGCGCCATATTTGCTTGGGTAACGGTAAAATAATGGGTCCCATTGTTTATCTATCAAAGTGGCTCAAGAGCTGCCATTACTGAATTTGCTCGACGAAAAGTGACCTCGTTTAGTATGTGTCAGTTTACCAATATCGTTATTTTCCATGGTTCAATGTCAATGTAAAAAGTTACACTGAATCTGGGAGAGATAATTGACAACAGAAAAAACCGGCCAAGTGCGTGTCAGACCCACGGATCAGAAGACAATCCGGATAGTACTTTTACTATATTTCCCTAACCACAGTTGAACCTTATTACCGAGCAAAACAGTCGTTCATAGGTCACTAGTAAAAACTAATAAAAACGGTCCGATAGAGAGCATAATGTAGGGGGCGGTGTCTCACTCGCACAATGCTGCCAATTTATGAAACTTACCAATGTGGTTTTATTTATCTACATTTATTTTAGTGACACACTAGAAGTTACTTCCTACTTATAATAATTTATTGCAAGATTTGAATTAATACTTTGTTCCCTTTTAGCTGCTTTGAATTTTTTTACCACGTAAATATTATTCATTCATTAAATTAAAGAATTGCAATTAATATTGCAGACAGTAGTAAGTTTTGTAATATTTGAAATACGGTCTGGTATCCCCATCCCATCAGTCCCATTACTGACATAATATGTCACTGATATTATTTCAAATGACGCCGCTCAGCTCAACAACATTTCGTAACAAAATTTTTAAGTAAAAATGGTCAAGATATGTTGCGTAAAAGGGTGCAGGGGTGAGACTTTACAATAAAGTATAGACTTTCCTTTCACCGGTAATCCACAATCATTCAACTTTACGATTTAACAACAAGTTAAGATTGTCAAACAATAGGGTGACTATGATGTCGGCAAGCTGCGGGTCGGTTTTGTTGTTTTTACAAAAATGTATATAAGTACATGGTCTGTTCCTAAGTATTACTTACACAGGACAGGAGTGGCCCGCGGGTCTTTTTAGGCCCTTTCGAAAGGGTCCTAAAATGGCACAAGGCCATACAAAAAATTATGGTAGTGGCAGTATACGTAATAAATAAATAAATAAATATTATGGAACAATCTTACACAAATCAACCTAGTCCCACAGTAAGCTCAATAAGGCTTGTGTTGTGGGTACTAGACGACGATATATGTAATAGATATATACATATAAATACTTAAATACATAGAAAACATCCATAACTCAGGAACAAATATCCATGATAAACACACAAATAAATGCCCTGACCAATATTCGAACCCGGGACCTCCTGCTTCATAGGCAGGGTCACTACCGACTAGGCTAGGAGGCCGTTATAATATACAACATTTGTACAACAAAGAAAAATAAAACAGGAAGAATATACAATTTTTGTACATGGAAGAGATCTCTTCCAGTCAACCATTGAGCAGTGTAATGTTATTGATGTTTTCTTTATTTACCTTTAAGTATATTAAAGTCGGAGAACTGTCCACATCAGATATGACGCAATAGTGGGAGTCACGAACCCCCTGTACTTACTTAGTTTTAGTTTGCTATTGTTCATCGGTGTTATGCAAACGAGTTGTAAGAAATAAATATCTTACAGTTCTAGGTTTGAAGCAGTGCAGTATCATGTAATTAATAAGATTATATCATTTTCAGGAGTTTCTGTTGGGGGAAAATAGTGCAAAATGACGTTACGTTATTGTATTGTTTGTCGCCTACCTACTGTTTTCCGTATCGATACGCAATGTTTTTACTTTTTTGTTATTATATTAGCGATAGGCTTCGACAGTTTTTACCTATTAAGTGAAATATTTTGCTGGTCTGTCACTCTGACGTCCTCCGATAAATAGCTGCCAGATGCCTGGATCTAGCAATAAGTTTAAAATAGTAAACTAATTAGAGGGGTTCTCTGCTCATTATTGCGTCAACGTATCTGAAGTGGCAAGCTCCTTAAGTCAGTAGAATGTATACGTTCCCATATGAACTATGAGACTTCTTTTTCTGGACAATACTTACTAGACGACAAGCATATTTAATTTTATATTTATCTTCATACTATCCCAATCCCACATACATCATAGTACATATGGTCACTCTACTTAGAATGAGATGCAGCCCCCTACATTACCATCTCTTTCGGCCTCACTTTGCGGTCGAAGTATGACCTCCAGATTGTATTTAGCTTCATGGTCAGACCACGCATAATGGAGCGTTCCGGACCTACTATTGGAAAAACGAATGTCATAAGGTCGCATCTGCCTTTGAAATAAGTTTTTTGGCGATAACTCGAAAATGCCTTAACCGATAATGTTCAAAATAATTTTCAAAAATTCTACATCATACAATGTACATTCATACAATGATGTATATTCTCAATTTTTTTCATATTTTTGAAATCTCCGGTTCTTTTTAGACTTTCGGCGTGATTATTTATGAAAAAAATCACTGAATTGAAAAATGTTAAAAAAAACCTCAGTGTGATTTTTACAGACCTATCGATAAAACGCTGGCCCAATATTACAATGTCATGTTTCACTTTTATCGAATTGAAATTTGAACATTGTTATAGTGACACTAAGTCTAAATTTAACTACCCTGAAAATGTAATATTAAACCCTGTAATATTGGGCCAGCAAAATGTGCAACATGTAGCAATTTGGTAAAAAAAAATTTTTTAGTTACATGTATGGAGTGCCCCCTAAAAATTTTTCAGCAATTTTACTACAAAACTAAGGAGCGGCATACCAAATACACCTTATGTCAATATTTCATTAAGATACGTAGTTTCCGAGAAAAATGGCTGACATACGGACGGACGGACGGACAGACGGACATGACGAAATTATAACGGTTCCGTTTATGCCCTTTTGGCTACGGAACTATAAAAAAAATACACTTTCTGAGTATTTAAAGCACTGTGTAGTACGTAGGTGAAACGAGAGTTTAAAAATGTAGGGAATTATGGACGTTGTGATACTTTGTTTACCAGTTTTTGTTGCCTTACAACTTCCTTTTCGTTAGTTTTTGTATTTGACAGTCATTAGAGCCTCGGATTTGCTTTGGGTTACTATATCGGTCCAGATACTATCAGTAATAAATAATACCATTATTTCTGTACCCATCCTTTTCTATATATATGAAGGATGAGCAAGATGAGTAGAGAAATAATGTCATTATTACTGACAGTGTCTGGACAGCATTTAGTCTCATTCGCAATACATCTCTAACCTAACAATGTATTATTTAGGATGGGGCCAGGAAAATAAAAATAACTTTGAGACAGGAAAAATATATAGCGAGCGAAGCCTCTGTTTTAGCTTGGGACAAAAATGCCTTTGCATTGCATGGTAGTATGTCCGTATGTCCAGCTGTTCTCCTCTACAATCTACGTTGGATTTCACTATAAATTTTCGTGAATTTCGTAAGCAAGTTAAATATTTTCTGGTCGATTTGGTCTTTGGCATTTTTAGGGTTCCGTACCTCGAAAGGAAAAAACGGAACCCTTATAGGATCACTTTGTTGTCTGTCTGTCTGTCTGTCTGTCTGTCTGTCTGTCAAGACCATTTTTCTCAGGAACGCGTGGAGGTATCAAGCTGAAATTTATATCAAATACTCAGGCATATTGTCCCTTGGAGCTGTAAAAAAATCAAACTTAAAAGCCAACGCAATCAAAAGATACAGTCGTTTATGCTGCACATTTTAAGGTTTCGGCACTCGCAAAACCTATGGGGTACTTCCCGTGAACTCAGAAACTTGAAATTTGGCACGAAGCAACCTCATGAAGCATAGACAATGGAAAAATTACAAAAAGTAGACATTTTTAGTAAAATCATACAAAAACATATTTGTTTAAATTTTAAACTTACTACTTTTTCCCTCGTAAACGCGTGGATGTATTAAATTGAAATTCATGTCAAATACTCAGGGCTATAGGACCTTTCAGATGTAGCAAAACCAAACTTTTATATCAACGCAATCAAAAGAAATAGCAATTTAAGTCGCATATTTTAAAACTGAGTACTCGCAAGAAACTCAAAACCTAAAGGGTACTTCCCGTAAACTCAGAAACTTGAAACTTGGCACGAAGAAACTTCATATAGCACAGACAAAGGAAAAATTACGAAAAGTAGACATTTTTAGTAAAATCATACAATTTTTTTTTTTTTTAATTTTTTAACTTACTACCTTTTTCCTCGTATACGCGTAGAGGTATTAAATTGAAATTCATATCAAATACTCAGGTCTATAATACCTTTAAGTTGTAAAGGTTTGTACGGAACCCTCGGTGCGCGAGTCCGACTCGCACTTGGCCGGTTTTTTTTTAGTAAAATGGGTACAAGACTAAGGACGAGTTAGAAAAAAATACAGTACTTATCTACTTGCAACAGATTATGTTTTTTCCAACTTCTATGAATCTTGAATGATTGCGGATAAGCCTGATTGTCCGATGATGGTACACTGTGTGGGTCTACAATCCCCTAAAAACTCAATGCAGTGGTAGCAAAAGGTATTTTAACCCTTATTTTAATAACCATTGTTAAAAAAAATGTTTACTTAACATAATATGTGTCAAAGCTACACGAAATAAACGATTTAGAAAAAAAAAATTGAATATGAAAAAAAAAAGATAAAAGTTTAGAAAATCTGTGGCAGAACAATTTTATATGAATAAACATTCCTAATGCAATTAAATCTCAGTAGGTCACAGGAGCAACCTTTTTATCACTTAAAACAATTGGTATCAATCACATGTTAGTTTAGGACAGCTAATACAATTGTGTGGTCCCGAAAGACAAGTATAACACAATTTATAAGTAAGTATAACAATGTAACCTTTACTATGTCCGTTGAAAACTTCCGTTTTTATTCAGTTTAGGCTGAAACTAAAGTTACATTGGTGTTATATCAAACCATTAAAAAACGACTTACTAGACTAAAATTATTTAAAGGTTTTCTGGAAGAGATCGCTTATTAGCGATGTTTGCTCAAAGTCAAAGTCAAAAATGTGTTTATTCAAGTAGGCATAGTAACAAGCACTTTCGAATCGTCAGTTACAATTATAATATCTAAAACTAATATAAAAATTACATGTCATAATGTATGATAATCATTTCACAATAAGATCGTCAAAAATATATTAAAATACTAATCTATAATGTTTCTAGAACAAAATCTAAGTCAGAAGGAAAATTTCACAAATTTTTATTTTTATAAACCAATAGTATACATTTTTAACAGTTGCAATTTAATCCCACGTTGTTTTATCATCCATGTAGCTATAATAGGCTTTAGAAATAAGTTTACGTTTGACATAATTCTTGAATTTATTGATTGATATTTTGGCCATTTCTGTTGGAAGCTTATTATAAAACCCATGAATGAATCTTTTATTTATCATGTATTTTTTTCTGTATTTTTTTTGAGGTGTGCTATAAAGCAGTTATTCATTCATTCATTATAATCATTTTCAGTCACTAAGCGCGACATGTCTATAATACCTAGGAATTTTCAAGTATTGAGAGTACATTATGATAATTATTTCCTTTTAAGGAAAACAGGAAAGTGGAAGAGATGGTAAGATGTGACTAACAGGAAACAGGAATGTCACTACATGTCAACACATCCGTAATAAAATCTTAATCCCTTGCTAGCGGTTGACATCTCAGGCTTTTATTGGGGTAATCTCTGCGTAACACACGTACTAAACTATACAGGACGTTTCTTTATAACAAAAAAGAGGATGAAAAAATAGTGTAAAAATGACACAGTTGAATTAAGAGGTATACAGAGTAAAACTAGGGACGTAATCAGAAATCGATTCTTCCATTTCTATAATATATCGCCATTTTAACGTTTGTTACCATTTTCCATTAGATACAATCGTTTAAACAATTTTTTTAGTTTAAAAATTGTAGTTCTGAAATAACACTAATTTACTTAAATCATGGCCGCTACAACTTTTGACACATATTGCAAGAATGACATGATGACATGCAGTATTAAGTGACCAAGTACTGTATTCTAATTGTAAAATACATTAAAAATACATTAAAAACACAATCTATCTCAAAAATAAATCCAATATTCAACCAATATAGAAGTTGTATTGGAGTTGCATCGGAATAATTTTCAAGCAAATTCTGATATTTCCGATCCAGACGTTTTGGTGTCAGATATATTGCGTGGTTAATGCATTGGAGTTATATTGAAGTTCGATCGTATCTAAACGTGTTTTAAAGTTGCCCCAAGTTGCGTGTAACATTTATACTCTGCATAACAGCCTATGCTTTCAACTCCAATGGAGTGACGGATTTGCCAACTCTTAATTGACAGATTCTACTAGCCACTACTTACATTGTAATTAAATTCATTGTAATATTTCGGCACTCTTTTTTGCAACGCTTTCAACAAATGTAAAAGAAGGAAACAAAGAAAGCGATATTATAGATGTTTTTATCCGGCTCAAATAGTCCGCGTCATAAATTCACCCCATTGCTAATGACGTCACACGCATGCATGGGCGATGATATTACCTACTTGAGTGTAAATATTATGTGGACAGATTGTTAGATGTTACGTCACATTTTATGGGTTACGGCCGTTATGGGTGAGCATGGGAATCGACGTTCTTCGAGGCTTTAAGACGGCCGTTGCCGTGGCATGTAAGTATTTAAAAGTGAACAACCGGACATTCCGACATACGCAAGCATTTTTTCCTAACCTAAAACAGATAAGCTTACCAAAACCTCTGTTGATTAAAATCGAACCACAAATATTAAACAAAGAAATTGGAAGAAACAAAAGAATACATTTCACAAAGCGAACTGATTTCGACTGGAAACGATCTTTGATAATTGGAATTTTTTGAAATAATATAACGAAAAATAAATGCTTTAAAGGATTTAACAATATAATGCTTAAGCTTGTAGCTTTTTCAAGACGGGCTCATGTAAAAACGTAAAGAATTCAGAACTCGGAGTAGAAAAATGCTCGGGCAAATTAATTATTACTTTAATCAGAGCGCCCTAAATTAAACCTTAAATATACTGTAAAAAATTCAAATCTTAACACTTGGGAAGAAAACATTATGAATATTTTAGAAGAAAAGTTGATTTAACTTGTAAATAACTATTTTTGTTTGCTCATAATAACACACTACTGTTATTATGTAAGGGCGCGCGTTGTCCTTTACTTTCGTCAATTTTCTTTCATTCATTTACATTACACACTTACGGTATTATGTACTTAAATACATCTTTACACATATTTAACAATAGATACCAGCTCGTTTTTTTTTATGATGGGCGGAGACGACTCCGCCTTCGACTCCGACTTTCGACGACGAAATGATAGCACAACTGTCATTTTTTAACATCACAGAACGCGTATCATGATTGTCATTTTATCATGCATCACTTTCGCACTTACATACTTGTTAGAACGTGACAGCTATGGTGACTGGTGACAGGCGATAAAAATCCGACTATATTAGGCTAGCAGATTGAAAGAGATATTATACGAGTACACTGTGATTATCATGTTGTCACGTTGTTTTCCTCGGCCATTCTATGCTGATGGATTTGTCATTATCATAAACGGCATATTTGTCCATTGATAACGTGACACCGTTGTGCTAAACGATAAACGATAAAAAATTGGCAACTGTCAATACAAGCTTGTATCACGCTATCACGCTACCCAAACGATAAGTGTTGCCATCGTAGAGCTGTGATGTATCGTTTAGTATTAAAGAATGTTCGTTTCATAACAGTCATATTCTTTCTGAAAGCGAGTACGAGTAGGTAGGTAAAGAGATAAATACCATACATTCATTCACTCGCCGGTTTGTAGCTTTTCAAGGCTAGTGCGAAAGGAAATGGGATTCAATTCAACCGTGCACAAAGCATGCTCCGTGATGCCTAGCCTAGGGTTGCCAGATCGAAGGTATTCTAACTTTAAAATCTTAATTTGGTATCAAAACGTCCTAATATTTTTTTGCTATTATATTGTATTCAATTTTTTCAATGCCGCTCACTTTTGACGTTTTGTTTGAGTTTTACTACCAAGTATAAAACTGTTTTCTGAGAAAAGTTTAGTAGGTAGGTATGTATTCCAAATAAAAGTGTTTTTAGTCCAAGGGGATATATGTTTTATCATTTTTATCTTTCCTATTTCTTGTAGTGTTAACATGTGGTAGCCAACATTAAGTAATTTTGCACATAAACGAGGTAGTAAAATATTTTAAGATTTATTCTTCTTTTACAGTCTTGTAATACTTAATATAAATTCTTCTTAATATAAGAGGCATGTTGAATTTTTTTCATGTATGGAATCAACCGATTCGTTTTGTTGTGAGGATCAAATGTCTATATGGGGCCAATTCCGTTAAAGCAACACAAAAGTCAGAAATGATACTTAAAGTCCGAGATTTGCATTTGTTTCTCAAAACGCTCCTAACACAATGACGTGCAAAAGTGACGTCACGATGAGTAGTCGCCCTGTTTAAAGTATGGAAAAAATATGAAATTGCTATTTTTACAGTGAAATGTTGCGTTTATGTATATGGTTGCCGTACAATTTATTTTACAGTAAAATGTTTAAAATCGAATGGTATCATTGTTATTTTTAAATTTAGCACTTTAAAAAAATCGTAAAATTTTGAAATTTAGCAGCTTGATATCTTTGAGCCATATCAATAGAATTTATGAATTTTCACTTTAGATGGATATATTGATAATTTTGCATCCTATCAACTAAATTTTATTGCATAATTCAACATGTGGCATCATGCCTATTCTTCTTAATATAAATTGTAAAGGAAACAGCGTTCCAACCAGATTCGGTCTCTAAATTAAGTACCTAGGCGCCGGCGCGGCGGCCGAAGGCTATTTCAAATCATCAATATTACCTACGCAATGTAATGCACTATGTCAAACAATTATAATCCACTTCATTCATAGCTACCACAGTATTGCAGCGGTGTAGGTAGTCCCACTATTTATAAAAGCAGACTTCTCCATGAAATTGAATGCATTCAGGACGAGCGTGATGGCTTCACTATTGACAGTATTGACACACAGGTGACACACAATGTATAAAAAATCTAAATAAAGATTTTCATTCCACATTGGTCTCACATTGGTCTCACATTGGTCACACATTGTACCAATGTGAGACCAATGTTGAATGAAAATCTGTTCGAATAGCAAATGTCAATGTCGTTGTAGCGTTGAGTTGAGTTGGGTTGAGTTGGATTGAGTTGGGTTGGAGCTGTGTCTGTCCAGTGTGTGTGTTTATTTTTCGAATCGGGGCCAAGGTATATGTACAGTGAAGAACCCGGACTGTTGAGCCACTTGCCATAGTTCGTAATTTAGCCGTCATATAAATGATCGATGTTACAGACTAGCTGTCAACTGTCAGTTACATTGGTAATTTACAGAGCTCGGATTTTTCACGGCAAAACAAAACACTAGCGTAATTTAGCCAGTGCTTGAAATATTATTTTATCGACACCTATCGAGTCTTACTAGAGTATATGACAGGTATTGCCTCAGTACATTTTTTCTTTTTTTATTCGATGGTACACCTATCAGTGTGAATGTCAAAATTTAAAAACTAACAAACGTGCAAAAATTTCGAAAAACAGGAGACTTACTAGAGCTCAAAATCAATATTTTTGACCAGTCTAAGGTGACCTACTGGGGGTTAGAAGGTTGTGCATTAATTACCGGACATCCTGTATAAGTAATAAAATAACTTTTCATTTTAGCTTTGCCATAGTCGAGCAACAAAGAGGTAGGTCTGCATGTACAACTTAGAACGAAGTAACTATACCACCTCATTTAAAATGATAGAAACGACTGCAAATTTCATCTCACATGACATATGACATTCACACTTTAACTGTCATTTCATTACGTATAAAACGTAAATTGCATCTAGGTATTATTTATTTCGCAACGCATTGAATCCGACGTGTTGGATATACCTATAATAACTTAATATTGCAAGGTATCAATTAATACAAAAATGAGTAATGTACAAGATCGGATCAAAACGTGGATTGAAAATCACCCTGAGTTAGTCTATAATGAAGTGACCTCCACTATATACTGCTCTATGTGCGATATGCATCTAAAACTGAAGAAATGCAATATTGAGAATCATGTGAAAAGCAACCGCCACAATTACCGTTCGGGGCAACCAAATAGGAAACATCAATTTTATTTCGATATAATTATTTTTCTTATTTCATGCAACATACCATGGGCAACAGTCAACAACAATAATTTTCGTCATTTTTTTAACAAGTATTTATGTTGCGACTGCTCTATGACTTCTTTACCGGACGAATCGACCCTGCGAAAAAATCGACCTGCTATGACCAATTATTTGTGGATATCTATAGACGAAACACCAGATTTCATGGGAAAATGTGTGACAAACGTGGTGATTCGGTCTTTGCAAAAAAAATTGTTCTAAGCAATTTTATCTTTTGGGGTCGAAGGTTTTAGAGAAGGTAAATGGGGAAACAATAGCAAACCTAATAATAAACCAATTAAAATTTTTGTTTCAAAATTCTTTCAATGATAACGTAAACAATTTGCTTTTACTTTGCACAGATAGTGCCGCATATATGCTTAAAGCCGGTCGTATTTTAAAAGCAACGTTTCCTCGTATGAAACACATTACGTGTTTAGCTCATGGTCTGCACCGGGTTGCCGAAGAAGTGCGAGATAATTTCAAAGGTGTGGATGGGTTGATATCGAATGTCAAAAAGATATTCCTAAAATCTCCAGAGCGTGTACGCCTTTTTAAGGCAAAATATCCGTCCATTCCCCTACCTCCCGAGCCAATTATCACCAGATGGGGAACTTGGATATCTGCTGCGGTATATTACGCTCAATACTATGAGCAAATACGTGATGTCGTCTCCATACTTGCTAATGACTCGGCAGCTATAAGAGCTGCAAAAAAATGTTTTCAAACACGCAAACTACGACCGGAGTTAAATTTCATTCGCGACAACTACGAAGTAATAGCCTCTTCAATAGAACAATTGCAATGTTCGACTTTATCCATTGCGGAATCCTTCCTCATTCTGGATACTGTTCGTTGCTACGTAAACTGGAGTAAACTTTTACCAGTGATACGTAAATTTGAAGCCGTGCTCGAACGAAATCCTGATTACGAAATTTTAAGAGACATATCTGAAAATATTACCCGAACTGATAATGAATTCTATAAATTTGCTCCCTTGACGTCAACTGAAGTTGAACGTACATTTAGTGTACATAAATGGATTTATAGTGATAAACGCAACTGTTTACTCCCAGAGAATGTTGAAAAGATAATGATCATCTACTCCTATCACTATTACCCAAATAAAATGTCTTGTGCTGCTGTGTGTACTGACGTAGATTTTGAAGAAGAAATTGCGTCTGTTTCTAATATATAGTAACTTTATACAAATGTTTTTATTAGTTTTATTACATATTAATTTTATTTGGTGACTTTTATTTCTTCTAGTTCTGAATTATCGATATCGATAAAATAATATTTCAAGCACTGGCTAAATTACGCTCTCGCTATTCCAGAATCACGAAAGAGATTCGGATAGGAGGTGCAAGCACGTACTGCGCATGCCCTTAGAGTATGGTCAACGGCGCCTAGCCGTTTCAAATTCAGAGATTGCATATACATGAGAAAATTTGTCAAGTTCCGCCGTGACCGGGTGGTCTAGTGGTCAGGACGTCAGCCGCGAAAGCTGAAGACGCCAGTTCAAATCTGGCCTCGGACACCGGAGGGTTTGGTCACTTTTTCTTAAGTATATGACATCTATTTTCAGTTTATATATAGTAGTGTAACTACTTAAAAAAAAAAATAAAAAAAAATAAAAAAAAATTGCAAATCAAAAAATATTGAACAAAATAATTTGATTTGCTTCAAGATTCATTATGATAACTACCTCATTCTCCTCCTAGCGTTTGTTTCGGCTCTTGCCACGTTTCTATTCAGCCTAGATTCCGCTTGGCAACCTTATCCCATGGATTGGCTTAGGCACTAGTTTTTACGAAATCGACTGCCATCTGACTGTTCAACCCAGAGGGGAAACTAGGGCTTATTGGGATTAGATCCGGTTTACTAATTTTACGAATTTACTTTCTAGTTTTTACGAAAGAAACTGCCATCTTAACTTGGGATTAGGTCCGATTTCCTCACGATGTTCTTCACCGAAAAGCGACTAGTAAAACCAAATATCAAATGGTATTTTGTACACACGGTACGAGCCGGGGTTTGAACCCGAGACATTGGGATTGCAATGTAAGTCCGACGTCTTATTGCTAACAGCGCTTCTACGATAAGTACCTAATATACAATTTAATATATAATTATGGGCTGTGACAATATAATAATTAAATGCCTTTATTAATTTAACATTGTTCGTTACTGGCTTTGAAAGTAACATTTCTTTAATTTCCTCAATTTACTTTCTCTTTACCTACTTCATTGTAATGTCAAATTAACATTTTTCCCGTCTGAAACAAGATTAATTATTTTTATCTCAGACAGTCCTAAATGTATTTGTCGATTTTAATGAATACCTCCTATTTTTAGAGCGGATTAATTTAGAAGTTCTAAGTATAGCTGTGCGTGGATGCAACTGAATTTACTAGTATTAAATAATTATTAAATTAAATTAATTTTTTAAAAAAAGGAGAGGGAGGCCTTTGCCCAGCAGTGGAACACTCTTGGCTCTTAATAATAATAATAAATAAGTCGCTATTATAAATTACCGTGGGGGGTGCAGTTTGATAAAATTCTTCTCAACATGGCACGCTTTGAGAATGGTTTTGTTGTTTTGTTTTTCGTTAATTTTCGTAGTTCAATGTGTAATATTGATAGCTTGCTGTGTGATGATCTAACGAACAAGTGTGCAATGATGAATTTACTCTAAAAACGCGTGTAACCATTGTTTGGTTAAACAACCTGTAGTCGGCGAGGTCGGGCCTCCTCGTGCTGTTTGTAGGGAGCAGCTATCATTCTACAAATAGCAAGGCCTCTACCAAACAACGTTGCCTATAATTTATTTGATTAAATAAAATATCGATCGAAGACGTTGTAACCAAAGATTGATTGACTTACAAGCGTCCAATTTCCCGTCTTTTATTTAATACTTGACATTGGCTACAGTTAATACCGTCTAAGGCACTGGTCCCACCAAGAGCGAATAAGCGAGTAAAGTTAAGCGAGTAGCATTACATCGCGGGCCTTGAAAGGTCCATCGATCACTCTATACTCGCTCTTGGTGGGACCAGTGCCTAAAGTCCATTAGAAAAAAAAATCCGTGGACGTCCACGGAATATCGTCATAATATCAACAGGGTAGTCAAATGTAAGGAGTTATATTATGTGACAAATATATTGTGACAATTAATCTTACACAAATCGACCTAGTCCCACAGTAAGCTCAATTAAGGCTTGTGTTGTGGGTACCACATATACTCTGTATCTTTAGGTATTTAAATAAAAGTAAATAAGATCTACCCTCAAATTGCTCCTTAAGCCAGTTGACGGTAGATGAAAACATTACACGATCAAATAATATTGGTTAAAGCCAGGTCGTTAAGTGACAGATCCAGGCAGTTTTGTATTTGATTGGTTAACCAATAAAAGTTATAATTACCCGAAAATGTAAAAATTGATTGTTTACTTTTATTTAAATACCTATAGACATAGAGTTATAGACGGTGATATAAATAATAGATAGATAAATACTTAAATACATAGAAAACATCCATAACTCAGGAACAAATATCCATGATAAACACTCAAATAAATGCCCTGACCAGGATTCGAACCCGGGACCTCCTGCTTCATAGGCAGGGTCACTACCGACTAGGCTACGAGGTCGTTGTATGAAGACGCTTTTAGTTTACCGTCGATCGTAACGGCATATCATGGTCGTCCATGTTCACGGTCATTTAAAAGCGGTTGCATACAATTTCATAAATTTGGCTCCCCTGCAAATATTGTGCCGGTACACAGTGTTTTATGGAAGCCAAAAAAGTGACATCCCCATTTTATTACAAATTACTATAGTTTAGAGCATTACGAATGCGAGACTAAAACTCCCATGCTTCTAATATGTGTAGTTTTTGAGACATAAATTTTTGAAAATCTTGTTTCTGACGCTCGGAAATTACGAAAAATAGAAATAATTTAAAATATATTGCATGGACTGTTTGTTTCGCCAAGGTGTTCGACAAAACATTCAAAGACATACATTTAAGAGCAATCACTACCTTCCTAGATACATTTGTTACAAAGATATTAATTGTTTTATTCATTTTGGTTTTTATTTTTTTCCTTCCATGTCCCGCCACAGTAGGTCGCAATATTGGTATGAGAGCTTCATTATTATGTCTTCTATCTATTACATTTTTTACAAGACCTAATTCCGTGGAACATTGAAGTAATCACCTAAACACTTTATATCCGGGTTATCCGGCCTCTAGGGTTGACACTTCGGTATTTTTAATTTTATACGCCGTTGTTTCCGGGATATCTATAATTCTTGGTTTTGATAATAGTTTTGAGTACATATGCAAAGAACTAGCCAAAAAATATGTTAAAAATTTCGAATGGTGTCTTACGGCAGTAACATACGACTATACATAAACATTTGGTCCATGGAGCTGCGATAATACGAAACTCGTCTGTTCCAATTGGAATGCTCTCCGAGCAATCATCAGAATCTCGTAATAAATATTGGCGTCACGATAGAGAACACCATACCCGCAAATCAGATCGAACGAAAATCATGTCTGATTTGTTTCATAGAGCGTTAGTCTCATCAGACCCATCTGCCGCAATAGCATTATTGAAAGCACCACAGGATGCTTTTATATCGCCATCGGTTGAAAACATAACACCATCATCAGAGTTATGTCCAGACCACAGCTATTCTGAGGTGCAAGATGGGGAGAGAGCCTGGAAGTAGAATATTGTTGCCTGGAAGTTGATAATTTTGTAGTAATTCATGTTTTAGAAAAAATATTTGCTAAATGGCGATGCATAATAGATATTTTAGCCGTTTCTTCCCAAAAAAAAAACACATAATTGTAGTATACGGCTTTAACCGGTTATTTTTCGACCATAACCGAACGAATACCCGGCTTTGAAAATTTTACTGTTATTGCATTCCCTATACAGGTTGTAACAAAAATACTGGTGATCCGTTTAAGGGCATAATGGAATCGTATTACGACTAAGAAAAAATTGTAGAAATTTTTTTACACAAACAAAAATGTTTTTTTTTGTATGGGACACGTAGTACCAGCCGGCCAACACTCCCATACAAAAGATTTTTTTTTTTCACGCGAAAAAATATTTTTTTAAGTTTTTCATAATTAGAATACGATACCAATTATGCCCTTAAAAGAATCACCAGTATTTTTGTTACATCCTGAATACTGTGTTTATTTTATATCCAGGTAAATCCGGATACTAGTAGTGGCAGCCCTAACTGCAAATTTTAATCGACTGTAGATTAAATCTTCCAGGGAATTAGATCTTGTAAAAAATAGGGTAGATAGAAGACATAACAATGAAGCTGTCTTACAAATATCGCGATCTACTACGGTGGAATATGGAAGAAAAAAAATAAAAACCAAAATCATTAAAATAATTAATATCATTGTAACAAATGTACCTAGAAAGGTTGTAATTACATCTAAATGTACTTTTTTGAAAGGTTTATCCAACACTTAATTTGCATTACATAATTATTTTTCGTAATGTCCGGGTGTCAGAATCAAGATTTTCAAAAATTTATTTCTCAAAAACTACACATATTAGAAACGCGGGAGTTTTAGTCTCGCATTCGTAATGCTCTAAACAACAGTAATTTATAATAAAATGGGAATGTCACTTTTTTGGCTTCCATAAAACACTGTGCGGTATATAAAATTGCCTTTATCTTCGACGTGCACTGCAAAGTATAAAAAACGACAAAATAAACGACCAATAAATGTGACGTTTCAGTACAAAGAAACATCATTTGGTACAAACATCATCGGTTGTCAATATGGCGTTAAAGCCATAAAAAATCATTTAGAAAATATAAACTCTATTAGCAACCGACAATATGTACTGTTGATTTGAAAACGTTTCAAATACGGAAGCGCTTATGTGGTAACCTCGAATTGTACATGGCAGTTATCATACTGCTCCGCATGCAGTGACGGTGTGCAAGCGAGATAGCGCTCTGCATGTGTATAGCGATGTCTCGTTAATCGGAGCGGGACGCGCCGTTAGTGTGAGGTCCGCCAATCGGCCTAAGAAGTTAAGGTGATCTGAAATGTACCCTGCTAAATCGATATTTGCAGGTACCTATATTTCTATTGAGATTTCTAAACTATGTTACCTAATCACTTTTTTTTCACGAACTTCAAAACATTTCTTTAAAATTACGTTTATCTCACTGTAATCAATTTTTAACACTACTTCATCTTAATAATATCCTATCCGTTATATCCCCCTCCATAAAAACTTAAACTGATAGTTTTAAAAATAAAGTGACTTGAGCTGAGAACTATTATCGTTCTTTAAGACCGTTATAAAATGCTACTGGCACGGAACTTATATCATAACCATAAAAACTTCATGATTAAATAACTATTTAATGACTGAAGTACTGAACATTTAGAAAATTGGTAATACATACTAATTAACAAATAAGTGAAGATTATGCAATTAGATTTTTTCCACTCATCCATTAAAATCTGTCAAAGCAAAGACTGGTAGCATACAATTTTTTTTTTTCAAACATACAATGCAAATAATGCGATACTTACAAAAAAAGCCAACGTCATGACGTATCACAAGCTTAACAACTTAAAACAATTAGAGAACTGAACGCCGTACGGAATGGTGTTTAGTTCACCGACAAGAGCCAGGCTCTTAAAATGATAACGATGATGACAATTCAATATTGTCGTTACGTTCTTTTAGGCTTGGTAGTGTCCTGTTTCGGGCATAGGGGACTGGAGGGGATTGTAATGGGATTTCATACAATTTTTGAGGCCTGCAAGGTAACTTTGGCATTGTCGTGACAGGGTGGTTATAGTATCTGAAGAAAGAATAATTTTAGAAGTTTACGATTAGACTAAATAATGTCATATTGACGGAACTTATATTATTTTTTAAGTTCGATTCTTTATTTAACTTCATATATGAAATATATGAAAAGCAGTACACACAAAAGCACCTTGGCGTGAAAAGGGATTCCCAGCCTCTTCTGTAATGTACTATTTTGGTGTAAGTACCTATATCACGTCTTGTTAGTCTAAGTTAGTTTAATTAATATATCCTCCTCTATACCACTAAATTTCGAAAACCTGTGTTCAATTTGGCCTCTTTCTTACAAGTGCTGATGTCAAAATGACGAAAAGGGAGAAACAATCATCAACGGCAATAACGTTTACAAATAACGCCATGATTATTGGAATAAACACTACAAAACCATTAAATTATGCAAAAATATTAAATTGTCAAGTGTTCGCAATTCACAATGGCCAGTAAAAGCAGATGCATGTCGAGTTGCAAGCCTCTCGAGTGATGTATGTGTAATGTGTAGAGAAGTGCATTAAGCGGACAGATTGGAACGAGGCATGTTTTCAGTCTCAGACAGAACAATATTGTACTGTATTTATTCAGGGTGTAACAGAAATAGTGGTGATCTGTTTAAGGGCATAAGTATCGTATTTATACCAATAAAAAGTAGGAAAAAAAATTTTTGGCTGCGAAAAAAAATTTTTTTTTGTATGGGACACGTTATTCCAGCCGGCTGACCGTCTCCAATACAAAACCAAATTTTTTTCGCGTGATTTTTTTTTTCTTAGTTTTTCATAATTATTCAAATACTATACCAATTATGCCCTTAAACGGATCACACAACGGAGCATTTTTGTTACAACCTGTTTATGTTACTAGTGGACAAAAATAAACCGAACTCTTTAAACCTAAATCGATTACGAAAATGAAAATTTGAAAGAGTAAGACGCGTATGAAGCTTCTGGGATGCGGGGAGGGGTCGGGGGCCGTATTTTTTCAGTTTCGAGCCAACTTCACGAATGATGACTTTTTAAAATACAAACGAGAAAGGAGAATGGGCATTTTTGTATGGGGAGTGTACCATGGATGTATACTGTTGAAACGTATCTCGTTTTGAAGCTCGTAATCACAGGATTATTTTATTATATGGCACCATTGTTGGATATCGTGCAGGGACCGAGATATACAAAAAAAGAGCGAACATATAAAGAGCATTTTTTTAAAGATACTATATGTAATCCATTATAGCATGGTTTATCTGAAAGCATATGAGAAATGGTTGCGTTCTGTGCACAACACCCCACGTTTGAATACTTACAGGGCTAGAATGAATTAATTTAAATTAAGCTTGATATGAATATCGCTTGGTTTAGAGCCAAGCTAATGTGTATACGGGAGGCATATATTACATGTCAAAGGTATTTTTATAAACTATTTTTCGTAACATATACTTTAGCTCCAATGCATGCAGGAACTAAAATATATATACTTTGTATGTTAATTAATTGTGATTAATGAAGTTCTAAGTTTTTTACTCGTCACTAGATGGAGCTAGCTTCCAAAATTCTAAATGACATTATTAAAATGAACATTAAAAAACCGGCCAAGAGCGTGTCGGGCCACGCTCAGTGTAGGGTTCCGTAGTTTTCCGTCCGTCACAGTAAGTGTCCCCACTTAAGAGTTTTTGAAAGCACGTCATTTCATTGTGATTTTATAGAAATTACAGGTACAATAAACACCTGCTTATACGGTTAAAACAAACTTAGTTCAGAAATTATTTTGTAATTTTTTTTCAAAAACTATTCAACCTATCAAGTTCAAAATATTTTTCCTAGAAAGTTTTTATAAAGTTCTACTTTCGAGATTTTTCTCATATTTTTAAAACTTATGGTTCAAAAGTTAGAGGGGGGGGGGACACATTTTCTTAAACTTCTGGAGCGATTATTTCCGAAAATATTTACATTATCAAAAAATGATTTTAGTAAACCCCTATTCATTTTTAAATACCTATCCAACAATATATCACACGTTAGGGTTGAAATGAAAAAAAATCACTCCCCACTTTACGTATAGGGGAGGTACCCTAATAAAACTTTTTTTTACTTTTTATTTTACCACTTTGTCGGCGTGATTGATATACATATTAGTACCAAATTTCAGCTTTCTAGTGCTAACGGTCGCTGAGATTATCCGCGGACGGACGGACGGACTGCCAGACATGGCGAAACTATAAGGGTTCCTAGTTGACTACGGAACCCTAAAAAAACGACGTGCCGGCGCGTCGGTCTCACTCCATCATGACTCATGGCAACGTACGCTCACCATCATATTGGCCGTATGCTTGTTTGCCACCGTCGTGATAAAAAAATACGGTATTATTTTGTGACCGGGCTAAGTCGAAAAAGGATGTTTAGTCTATCTCCCTCTTTATCGCTCGAATTTGCGCTAGCACCAGAGAAAGGCAAATAGACGAATCTTCAAATTGTGATGTTCAAGGTAGCCCCCTAGAACAGCTAGTTTATAGTCAACGTTCAGAAACTAACTTATAATTACGCGACGTGAAGCCTTAGACCACAGATTTTTAAGCGTTAAAAAGCAACGATATGGAGCCAGCATTATTGATATTTATGTAGTTTAACTACTCGACTCTTAGTCGGTTCTTCTATTGCATACAAGATGTCGCCAGTAACAGATTTTAATTATTTAAGTAGTTAATTGCGGTCATTTAACATTAATTAGTCACAAAAAATTAATGACTTATTTTTACAATTAATTTCAGGCCAATAAACTATGTAAACGTGTATAAAAGTTAACCTTTTTTGTATAGGTTAATTAGCTCCACAGCTAGGCCACAGCGCAGACACAAAATAATTAATACCGGCTCCCGTGCACGCTTTCGGCCTTCGGTGCCATATAACTAATTAATGCTATGATTGAGACCTTTCATTTGAGATCAGGTTCAATTGTATACGCCAGTGGCAAAAGTTGTCCATTTTACTGCCCAAGCTCCATCTAGTGTTCAATAGAAGAATTAGGCCGTCGTTAATTACAGTTAATTAACGCATAAAACCGTTTTATTTTGGTCTCTGCATACGTTAGAGTGCAAGTATCATTTACGAAAAATAGCTTATAAAAATGCCTTTTATCTGTTATATACGACTTTTGTATTCACGTTAGCTTCGCTAAGCTACAGGTGTTTTTACATATTAGCAAATGTTTCAACTACTAATTCCAGCCCTGTACGTATTTTGCCGATGGTGGTGGTAAATAAGCGTGAAGCATTTCTCATATTCTTTCATATAAAATACGCTATAACTGGTTATAGAGCGGATATTTTATAAATTAACCGTTTATATGCGCAACCTTTTTTTTTAAATATCTCGGACCCTGCACGCTATCCAATGGTGGCGTCATGCAATTAAATAATGCACTAGTTAAGACCTTTCAAATGAGATATGTCTCAATCGTATACACTCATGGTACAAAATGCCCATTCTCCAAAATTGAGGGTACTGAATATATTTTTCCAGACAACAATAATGGTGACAAAGTCAAATAAGGTTCAAGCATGGTTCAAGACACAAGTTTTTTTATAACACCGATTTAAGTTTATGTGTTTAGGTACCCGGTATAGAGATTTAAAAAGCTTGTATCAAGTTGTATGAGAGGCTTCCTTACTTTTTTTGTTGTAGCGATAATAAAAATACACATTCTGAGAAAGTTTCTGCTACCTTATAAATATAATATATCTATCCATTTCGACTCTTGAGATAGACTATGTGACAGACAGACGAAACTAGAAGAAGTCACGAAGATTATGGTTAATCCATAATCTTCGTGACTTCTTCTAGTTTTTAATCAATCGCGAATGTTATATGTAACGATGTTATGACACTTACGTTTATTGAATTCGAGTCAAACTCCGCATTTCCGCTATTTTTCCAAAGCGCTAACAAAGTGATCTCTCGTAAGACTATTCCCAAGTGCATTTTCCGCACATTCACTTAGCTTACACATTTTTAGTATTCCTCAAGTCTACCGCGGTTTGGAACTTGAACTTTGATTAAACAAGTTAAAATTTATAAAACTGTAACCCGACTACGAAAAAAAACATCTGGAAGTCGGTTAAAATGTAACCTATGTTACCCGGGCCGTAATAACGAGTCAATTGACACCTTATTTATCAAAATCGGATTTATAGTTTTTGCGCTACGGTGAAACATGCGTAAATACAAACATGCATACATACATACACAATTAGACTGTTAAAATCATTCCTTCCTTTGTCCTCGCCGTTTTCGGGTAAAGAGGCCGACAAGACGATTCCCATATCATGACCCTGCGCTGCGCCTAAAAAACTATACTAATTTCTGATTACTTAATCAGAAATTAGTATAGTTTTCTAGTTAATATATAGTTTTCTTACCATAATCCTTGTGCCATTGCACGATTAGTTGACTGTATCAAAATGGTTGAAAGTTGAGATGTAACATTTTTTCATGCACTGACGCCCTTGCACTCCCGAAACCGCATCGATTCAATGTTATAACCATCTAATACTGGCCCTGTAGGCCTGTAGCCAAGATGACAATCGTTCGTAGAAAACGAAACGACACGCTCTCGCTCACTCTTCCATGTTAGTGCGATAGAGAGACGGATACCGTTTCGATTCGTTCTACACACAATTGTCATCTTGGCTAAGCCCCCTGGTTTTCTTACGCTTTCTTGCTTGGTAAGCGATTGGTATAACAACACAGCACACCACAGGGTCAACATGAGTGTATTATAGCAAGGAGTTTGGACTGAACGTAACGCAGTTACAGTGTAGTTTTATGGTCAAGTGAATGGAAAACACACAGTGGAACTTGGAGCACGAGTTACTTGAGTTAAGTAAGGCTTGACCATAGTTTTAAACAGTTGTATTTTTTCAACAAAATGAACTAGAAAATGGCGTTGCTCAATAAAGTCTGTTAAATCTAAAATGCTATTAATAATCAATATTCCTTTATTTATCGTTTTGTATCGTACATTCATTTAATGAAAATGTTTATACGGAAAAACCAGGTGAAACATTTATTTAATTTTAACGCGCTAAATCGACATAAACTCATATACTTAAGTAACTTATCAAACTCATCATAATACATATCGTCGCCACAGTAAGTCTTCCAAGTCTTCCTAGCAACAGGTCGTCTGGCTTTTCATAAAGAATGGCTGATTTCATTCGTTACCAAAGTATCAATTTTTAAAATTATTATTTATGCATGTGGAGTTTACCTTTAAGTAATTATTACACTGTTTTTAACATACAAGCATGTGAATTAAAAATAAGTATTGGTGTAATGAATTTTTGGTAAACCTTAAACAATAAATAAAGTATTAAAAACTTTTGTTTTCATGTATACCCCAATCACATTTAAATTCGAATTTTCAAAAAATCTCTCAGGGTTAATGAGACCATTCTTTGACATAGTCTCATTTTGCACTCAATTCAATGGTCAGGGTCTGATTCAATCCTATAAGTAAAATTAAATAAATGTTATCGTAGAAAAACAACACCTTAAATATGATAACATCTGTACGCTGTACGTTAATTACCTACCTAAATACATTTCTGCATCTTAGCATGAAAAAAATTGTAGATTATTAACTCAGGTAAAAATTGTGTAAATTATGTTTACGTCACACCTGGCCATAATGTGAGTTTTACCGCTCGCTACGCTTACGGTAAAACTCGCATTATGGCCAGGTGGGGACGTAAAATTGTGTACTCACCACGGGCAGTAAAAAAGAAAGCCCTCTATCGCATATTTACAACCCTCGCCTGCGGCTCGGGTCCCAAATACCTGCGATTTCGGGCTTTCTTTTTTTTACAGCCCTAGGTAAGTAATGTACTATTACAACTTTAGGCACCTTTCACACTGCTGCTGTTTTCGCATGCGGCGTCGGTGCACGAACAAGATAGCGCTCTGGGCCGCGATTCGAAAAATAAACACACACACTGGACAGACACAGCTCCAACCCAACTCAACCCAACTCAACTCAACGCTATAACGACATTGACATTTGCTATTCGAACAGATTTTCATTCAACATTGGTCTCACATTGGTCACACATTGGTCTCACATTGGTCCAATGTTGGTCCAATGTGAGACCAATGTTGAATGAAAATCTGTTCGAATAGAAAATGTCAATGTCGTTATAGCGTTGAGTTGAGTTGGGTTGAGTTGGGTTGGAGCTGTGTCTGTCCAGTGTGTGTGTTTATTTTTCGAATCGCAGCCCTGCATGTGTATAGCGCTGTCACGCGTGCACACCGTCGCCGCATCTGGTTGCGGCACCAGTGTGATAATCACCTTAGAATGCTTAATGATACTAGTTTAGTTGAGGTTACTAGACTAGTTGAGGTCGTTTTCAAATTCATGATTTTTAAATAGACGAATATTTGAAAGCCACCCCGTTTGGAAGTCGTATCACATTTATTCTGCAGAATGGGTAATATTTCCTCACATCAAATAATAATAAGCTTTATCTGCACTCACATTGTAAGTTGTCTAAAACGTGTTCGAAAACGGTAGGCAATGGCTAGCATTACCACAACCGATTTTACTATGATAAGCTTTTTATCTGTGGCAGTAACGTAATTTTAACTTTACATGCTCAAAAATTGATGTGTTATGAATTTTCATAACATATAATGTACACCTGGACGCCCCCGCGCGGCTGCCGACACGCGCCCGCGCGACCGCCGGCACAATCGAGTTGGCCATGGCGGTGCAATGGCGGCCATTCTATGGTTTCGGAATACGGAATTTAGGATAAATAATATGAGTGTAGATAAAGCAGTGTATGCAACTGTACGTAATTAGGCCTTATTACGTAACAGTTACATAAACTACTATAAAAACACTTCATATCCACCCACTCACATATATCTTTTACAAAAAGCTGTTATTATGAATACCTGCAGAATAGTGCGGAAATTCCTAGCCCTAGAACAATAGGGCCTATCCTAAATCTATCGTTCCATACTCGTTTGGTCAAAAGCCCGCGAATGTGGAAATAAATTTCCCTCCACTAAAAAATAATAATAATAATATTGTTGAACACAATTTTTCCGTGGTCGGGAAAGACATACAAATAATAATATTTCCATGTGATGTTAAATATAAAAAAAATGTCTATGTCTACATCGAGTTTGTAAAATGCCATTACCTGCCAGTTGTCGCGTAATAGTAGTTTATGTAACTGTTACGTAATAAGGGTCCTTAAAACATGAGTGTGGTTTTATGAAATGAGCCGCAGGCGAATTTCATAATAAGATCACACGAGTGTTTTAAGGCCTAATAACGTACAGTTGCATACACTGCTTTATCTACACTCATATTATTTATTCTAAATGCCGTATTCGAAATCCATAGAATGGCCGCCATTGCACCGCGCCGTGGCCAACTCGATTGTGCCGGCGTGGCCAACTCGATTGTGCCGGCGGTAGCGCGGGCGCGTGCAGATGTACATTATGTTATCAAAACTCATAGCACATCAATAATTGAGCATGAAAAGTTAAAATTACGGTACTGCCACAGATAAGAAACTTATCATAGTGAAATCGTTTGTTGTAATGCTGGTCATAGCCTACGGTTTTTGAACGCATTTTAGAGGACTTACAATATGAGTGTAGATAAACATGTTGATGAAGTAGCCTTAAGATTGATAGGAGTGTTACATAAAAGTAATAATATGGTATAAGATTGATTGCATAAGTTTAATAATGTGTTGAAGAGTGCCTATTAGATATCACTATATGCCTTATAAGTAGGCATTTTCAAGGGGTTTGGTGGGCACTAATTTTAAGACATTGACACTTTTTTAAGGGTTCCGTAGCCAAAATGGCAAAAACGGAACCCTTATAGTTTCGTCTAATTTTTTTTTTACCAAATTAATATTCATATTCATATTCTTTATTGCGTTTCATGTGTACAAACATGTTGCACATCAATCGATAGGTCTTTAAAAATCGAGGTTTCTTTGAACATGTTATGATTAAGTGAATATTTTCAGAAATAATCCCTGTAACTTTTGAGCCGTAAGTTCACAAAAGATGAAAAATTGTGACAAAATGCGCCTTATTACATCCTTCTACGAAAATTGTTTTGAACATTATCGGTTTAGCCATTTTTGGGTTATCTCCAAGAAACTTCTTCCAAAGGCATCAGATACGACCTTTTGGTACTAGTTTGGTTTATTATTCCATTGAAGGTACAGAACCCTCCATTATGCGTGGTCCGACATGCACTTGGCCGGTTTTTTATTTCTTTATTTTACATAGGGCGCCCCTCTTGCTATATGCTTGCGTCTGAATCAGAAATATCAGAATTAGCTTGAAAATTAATCCGATGCAACTTCAATACAACTTCAATATTGGTTGATTATTTGTTGTGTGTTGGAGTTATATTTGAGATAGATTGTGTTTTTAATGTATTGTTTATGTATTTTAAAATTAGAATAAGGCACTTTGTCTGCCCTGAGGGCGGCTCTGAATGAGTGCATTAAATTCTAGCAAAACTTTCATCTCGCTTTAAGTCGAATTCAAAGCAACTTAAAAGTTGCTTAAGGTTAAGATATTGAGTAAAGTTTGTATGACTCCAAGTACGCCTAACAGCCATGTGAAGGCTTTTAACAAGTTTAGGCTTGTATATATCGGCTACTATGTAATTGGAGAAACCGCCGAATCGATAATATATTATTTACTAGCTGTTCCCGTCGCGTCACCCGCGTGCGTTTTGGGGGGGAAAAGTGGTGTTACTTAATTATTTATCTTATGTTACTTAATTATCTTCGCAGGCTCTTACTCTCTCAACAAAAAAACTGTGTCAATATAATTTCGGATACAACGCCTGCTTAGATACTTCTGCACTAGATGATGGCTAAAAATCTGATGGCAGATCTAACAAAGAGAAAAAAGTTATATTAGTAGAGTACAGGAACGCCTTTTTAACCTATAAAAACCGGCCAAGAGCGTGTCGGGCCACGCTCAGTGTAGGGTTCCGTAGTTTTCCGTCCGTCACAGAAAGTGTCCCCACTTAAGAGTTAAAATAACACCGCCATGTAGGATATGATATGAGCGTTCCACCTACAGCGACATCTATCGGCAAATTAAGTAAACTATTGCGCGCGAGCTTAAAGTATGGAAGATGATTTTTATGGGATCATTCTTTATTGCGTGAACCGATTTTCACCGTTTTTACTTTATTTGAAAGCACGTCATTTCATTGTGATTTTGTAGAAATTACAAGTACAGTAAACACCTGCTTATACGGTTAAATTACAAACTTAGTTCAGAAATTATTTTGTAAATTTTTTCAAAAACTATTAAACCTATCAAGTTCAAAATAATTTTCCTAGAAAGTTTTTATAAAGTTCTACTTTTGAATTTTTTTTCATATTTTTAAAACTTATGGTTCAAAAGTTAGAGGGGGGGGACACATTTTCTTTTACTTCTGGAGCGATTATTTCCGAAAATATTTACATTATCAAAAAATAATTTTAGTAAACCCCTATTCATTTTTAAATACCTATCCAACAATATATCACACGTTAGGGTTGAAATGAAAAAAAAAATCACTCCCCACTTTACGTATAGGGGAGGTACCCCAATAAAACATTTTTTTCCACTTTTTATTTTACCACTTTGTCGGCGTGATTGATATACATATTAGTACCAAATTTCAGCTTTCTAGTGTTAACGGTCACTGAGATTATCCGCGGACGGACGGACGGACGGACGGGCAGACATGGCGAAACTATAAGGGTTCCTAGTTGACTACGGAACCCTAAAAATGACATAAAGCACAAGTCCGATTTTATTTTGTGACCTGTTAGAATATGTTAAGTACTAATACGAGTAATAAAAAATATTTTCTAACAATTGTTAACATTGCGCTATAAGTATAATACATTTACGAGTATTTGTTTGCTACACATAGAAAAGATTATTTAAGTTTTATTTTTCTCCACCAGGCTATCGCTGTTTACTATTGCAACATAACTTCACATTTTATAACGGTTTTGTCAAGAGGATATGTCGTCTTAGCCATTTGTAATTCGTTTAGAATTCAAGGTCGCTTATAGTTTGACAAATTGTTTTCGATTATGCTCACATAACCTATTGACCCAAACTGTTATAAAATGGCAGATGATGTTGAAATGAAATAGTTGAATGCAATAGTATGGTAAAGGAAAATATATCTTTTTAATATAATCTTATATCTAATATAATCATTTTTTAAGAATCTTGAAGCAAATCAAATTATTTTTGTTCAATATTTTTTGATTTGCAATTTTTAAGTAGTTACACTACTATATATAAATTGAAAATAGATGTCATATACTTCAGAAAAAGTGACCAAACCCTCCGGTGTCCGAGGCCAGATCTGGGTTTGGTCACTTTTTCTGAAGTATATGACATCTATTTTCAATAATCATTTTTTGTTGTTATTAACAAATATCAATACATAATTACATATAATACCTAGCGCGACGTCAAACACTGTTAGAAAATATTTTTTAATATAAGTAATCATATCATATTCTCTAACTAAAACAGAAAATCGCACTTGTGAGTTATCGAACTGTTCAAGTAATGTACTATATCCAATGACCGTCCTCACCTGCAGAGGCGAGTGGTAAATAATTTGTACGCAACGTACATTACGGAATTCTCCCCTGTAATGATGTCTAATAAAGTATCATTATTGCTAAAATAAATCTTATTTACTTAGGCGCATTTATGTATCTACAGGATACCGTGGACGATAGTAGGGGATTCAATGTACAACAAACTTTACTTCAGATTGTTTTTTCAATAATACCTACATGCATCGAATTCTGTTACTCTAGTTTTGATTGTAAATATAAATAGATACGGAAACATATTTTTAATTATTTAAATATTAGGCTCATGTTGCAGTGATAATAAATAATTAATAAATAAATATTATCGGACAATAAAAAAAAAAAAAAAAAAAAAGATTTATTCGTTAACTTAAAACCTTTACAAAATTCAGGTTGGTGTCTCTTATTAAGTATGCAAGATACCTGTGTCAAGAGACACCGCTCTTCCTTATTGGTTTGCTTATGCTAATAACAACCATTGGTTAGAATAAACAACAACAAATTTAAGTTAAAAACCTTAAAATTAACACTACAGTATCTATGTATATTACAAAAGTTATACAAAAAGAAAAATTACTAAATATCTACGAACCACTTATGTGTGTGTGTGTGTGTGTGTGTGTGTGTGTGTGTGTGTGTGTGTGTGTGTGTGTGTATGTGTCTGTCTGTCTCTGTGTGTGAGTGCGTAATTGTAAGAGGTTACTTTATTGCTAGTAATATATCTTCTAATTCCGTGTAGTTTTTTGTTTTGAGCCAATTTGATAATATATTTTTACATTCATTATAGGTAGAGGGGTATATACTAATGTCATTATCTATAAGGTTATATAATTTTGCCGATAAGGTAATATACTGTCTTTTAGCATATGCAGACTTTGTGTTCGGAATAGGGATAACATCAGGTTTCCTTTTCCTTGTAGATCTTTTTGATGTGTCCTCTCGACAATACGTAGTGCTTTTATGTCTCCGAAGAACCACATTCAAAACATATAGTTTTCTTACCGATAGGAGGTCGCTATCTTCATACAGCTTTTCAGTTGGGAACCTGTACGTTTTACAATACATGACCTTGAGTAAAGCTCTCTGAGCTCTCTCTAATTGGAGGAATTTTATTTTAGTGGCTCCACCCCAGATCGAAATGCAATAGACAAGAACCGACTGTGCTAGAGCAGTATAAATTTGGTTAAGAAGATTTCTGGTAGCAATGTGTCTTAAATTTTTAAAGGTCCATATGAGTTTGCGAGTACGCGACATTAACAGCTCTGTGTGCATATGCCAGGTTAGTCGTTGGTCTATCATAATGCCTAAGTATTTAACACAGTCAACTTTAGTGATTGGTGAACAAGAACAATTTAACTGATTTAAATAATCACAACAATGAATCCTAATTTGGTACGTGTTGTCTGGTTGTGTCCTGTTATATTTTGAGAAGCAGATATAGTTTGTTTTATCCGTGTTCAAAGTGAGCAGATTCGCCTGAAACCAGCGGGCAATTTTGGCTAGTCCAAGTTCCGCGGACCTCCGTACATCATCCCACGTATCTCCATAAAACACAACAGCTGTGTCATCGGCGTAAGCAACGATGGACCCCTGATCGATGTGCAGATTGCAAAGTTGGTTCAGGTATATTATAAAGAGTGTAGGGCCTAAAACGCTTCCTTGGGGAACTCCATAGGTAACATCACATTCATCACTCACGTGTTTATCAATTTTTACTCTTTGCCTACGATTTCGAAGATAATCTTTTAGCAATAATAGAGGAGTTCCTCTGATGCCAATGCCCTCCAGTGTAGTTATAAGAGTGGGCACAGATACCGTGTCGTAAGCCTTTTTTAAGTCTAGGAATGCTGTCAGACACTTTTTATTTTTATCAACTTTTTCTACTATTTTCGAAGTCAAAGATATAATAGCATCCTCAGTGGAGCACCCTTTCCTGAAACCAAATTGATTTGAGGCTAAGATATTAAACTTATTTATATAGTTCATAAGTCGCGTGTTTATAAGTTTTTCTAAGACTTTTGAAAAAGCCGTTAGAACAGATATAGGCCTATAGTTCGACACTAGGTTTCTGTTTCCACTCTTATAAACCGGAGTGATGATGGCTTGCTTAAGAGAATCCGGGAATATTCCTTGTTTAAAACATAGGTTTGCCAGGTGAGTGATGATTGGGACAATGGTGGCGCTAGCAAGTTTAAGGAAATTAGTGGGGATGTTATCCCAGCCAGGAGCACTATTTGATTTAAGGTTGGAAAGAATAAGATAGACCTCATTTGGATTTGTGTCAAAGAGTACAAAGGAATTTACAGTAGTATTTAAGTGACCAAAGTTACTATTTATTAAGGAATAATTTATATTTGATGTGATGGCTTGTGCCAGCGATTTGCCCACTTCTGAAAAATATTGATTAACAGAATTAACAGCCGCCTGAGGGGAGTTTCCATAGGTCTCGAGTAATTGTAAACTGTCGCTTTTAGTTTGTTTCCTATGAGTAATTTTATTTATTTCTTTCCACAGATTTTTTGAGTTTTTACTTGCTTTAATTAAATTATCTTTCTCATATTTACGTTTAAGTTTTTTGATTAAACCATTGCAATAGTTTCTGTACCTCCTGTACGTTATTATTAGCGTGATATTATCGGGATCATTACGGAGTTTTCTTTGCGTGTTGTTCCTATTTCGTATACATCGTAAAATTCCTAATGTGATCCAAGGCTTTATAGTACGGTTTCTTCGAGGAACTAAGGTGGTAATTGTATTTATTTCAAGACAGTGCTTAATTTTATTTACGAGTGCATCAATAAGAAAATTTGGGTTAGTTGTCTGTAATAAGCAAGCTAGATTCTCTTTTGATAGGCTAGTCACAGCATTTACGAAATTAATAGTCTTCTTTGTTTTTGTTAGTAGTAAGGGCATACAGGAGTTACCAACATTTAATAATACCATAGCGTGGTCTGTAATAGTTGTGTCAAGAACTAAGATATCAAGCTTGGAGCTTTCGATGCCAGTCTTAATCATTATATGGTCCAGACACGACTTGCCTCTTGTGGGCAATATATGTCCTGGGAGTATCCCATGCATTGCCAGCATATTGAGGTAGGTTAGCCTATTTGCAAATTTCGTAGGTCTGTTCGGTAGGTTTATGTATAAGGTTTATATTGATGTCTCCGGTTATTATGATATTTTTACATGATTGGATACTCTCCAGGTGTTGGTTTAGGGACTCTATAAATTTATCAGCATTGCAATTCGACGGTGATCTGTAAATGCCGAGTATCTTCTTGTCTGCGAAGGTTATTTCAAGGCACGACGCTTGAGAAAGCTAAATTTCGTTAACATTCACCTTAAGAGTATTTTTCACGTAAGCAATAACTCCGTCATTTTGATTTAGGTGATGTGTGGTGAAAAATGTTTGATAGTCATCTAGACAGGGTATGGGTTTTTCATTGCTTAATCTACATTCACTTAAAATAATGAGATCAATATTAAACTTTAGCTGTGATAAAGTGACTGATAGGTTGTCAAAATTACATAAAACACTTCGAATGTTTTGAGTTAAGATGGTGAGATCTGAAGGGTTAAAGTTTATATATTGGGTAATCTCATCATATTTGCATTCAGCCGACTGCGCAATATGGAGGTTGTCTATTTGATTAATAGTTAGAAGGGTGTTATCCATCATAAAATGTACGTATGTATGTCGATATAGGTAACGAGCACACGGGTTTGTAAGATATCATGTGCACAACAAGGGTGAGTTTTTATATTCCGTTGTTTAAGAGTATTTGTGTGAGAGTGTGTTATTTTAGGGTGTGGTTTATTAAGTTCTTTTGTGAAGATGTGTGTGTTGCAAGTATAAGTGGTTATTTGACATGATCTTTTTTTATGATACAATAATGATATTTCTATAGATTGGAGTAAGGGAACTATGTAACAGTTGATGAGTATTAAGACATAGAGAGCACAGCCCAGTATAATACACATATGGTAATAGTAACGAGATGTCATTGTACATAGTCAGGTTTCCAAGAATAAACCCTGGACTTGCGTTTCATTTTGTATATGTATTACGCGCGAGGTTGCGGTTTTTCTTACGTATACTTTACCAAACGATGTCCAGCAGTAAACGTATCCTTTGGACTTAGCCACAATCTTACACAAATCGAACTAGTCCCACAGTAAGTTCAATAAGGCTTGTGTTGTGGGTACTAGACGACGATATATATACACGGTGGGGCCTGTAACTAAAGCAAAAAAATAAAATGTACATTCTTCTCCTCAAACTACGCAACGTTTGTTTGACGACTTTGAAAAAAAACTTGCGGTTTGAATTTTATTACATTTTAAAGTTAATTCGAACACGCAATGTACTATGAAATTGATTATGTCTGTAGAGTGACTAGACTGACAGGCGATGTCAATTAGACGGAGTTTTAAGTACATTGAAAATACTATTTACTTTGTTTGAAAAAATAACAATCTAAAAACTTTATGATTTTAAAAAGTTGCTACACAAAAGTTGTCTAGTTTGAGAACTAGAATCTACGTTTTAATTTTTTGCTTTAGTTACAGGCCCCACCCTATATAATAGATAGATTTAGATAAATACTTAAATACATAGAAAACATCCATAACTCAGGAAAAAATATCCGTGATAAGATAACACACACAAATACATGCCCTGACCAGGATTCGAACCCGGGACCTCCTGCTTCATAGGCAGGGTCACTACCGACGAGGCTAGGAGGCCGTTAAAACTTGATTATTGACTTGATTTTTGAGTGATATAACTTGATTTAGCAATAAAATTTAACAAAAATACGCACAATTCCTTGATTTATACAGATAAATCTTATTAATTTTAAATAAACATGTCAAATGCGCGCTTCCTGTTCAAGTTAATTTTAGTCCCTATTTATTTTGATACCAAAAAAGAAAGGCAACGAAAAGGAGTTTCTGAAAAAACCCGAAGGGGTGATGATATGAGATGAGAGTTGAAAGTTTTTAAAGACTGCTCATCGCGAAGATAAAATCGGTGGCGAAGGTTGAAAAAATGTTTAGGAAGTAAAGAAAAATTCAAAAATCCACTGCCTCGGGCGAGACTCGCACTCGTGACTTTAGGCAACAAGCCCGCCACTCTAACGAACGGAGCTACCGCAACTTACACAGTCTTACAAATTACCTTTCCAAATGTTCTTGCAACGCCAAAAATAACACTAAGAAAGCCGCTCACGTAACAAAGAAAACATCGTTTCAAATTAGGCAACAATCTATCAAAGGTTCGGCAAAAACTGCATTGTTTGTGAGCAGGTGCGAGAGTCAATCAATCAGCTTCTGATGGATTGGCCAAAAGCAAAAAGCTCTTGTGTTGTCTACCGACATATATTCTGAAATCGTTTACAGCTTTTAGAAAGTATTTTTTCTCAAACATGCAATGAAATATTGTCGTTACCTTCCTTATAATAGGCTTAGGCGCTGGAACTGGAGGGGACTGTAATGGGATTCCATATAACTTTTCAGGTCTAGGCTTGCAAAGTAACCTTAGTGTCAAATATGCTAACAGCTGATTTTGAATTATATTTTTTCTCGTAAGTGAAGTGAGAATAATATTACTAGTTTATGAGTAGACAAATGCCTTATGAATGAAACTTTTTCACTATTCATACCTCGGCGTGGTAATCCCTGTTTTCTTTGCTGTAATGTACTATTTTATGTGTCGTGCTCTGAAAGTGAGTCCTTGTTTATCTATGAAGTGGGAAAGCAATATTAAATTTTCATATACATATATCTAAGGTTGTCTGGAAGAGATCGCTTTTAAGCGATAAGACCGCCTGTTGTTACCTAGTTTATTATAGATAGATATAGAAGTCTTCGTGCGCGAGTCCGACTCGCACTTAGCCGGTTTTTTTTATGCTTATTTTTATTTTATAAAATACACATTTATTTTACTTTTCTCGTATTCAAAATGAAAAGTAAACCGTTTTTTAAGTGTTCACGCAGATAAAAAAAGTATGCATTTCTTGAGCAAGGCATTAAGATCTGGTAAAGATAATCACGGAAAAAAAAACATCCATTCGAAAATCTATACTAAAAGTGTCGTAAGCTGTTAAAAACATTGTAAAATAATTCCCATGATATTATATTAACAATGTCCATTAAGATTTGGAATAAATGCCTTCTTTTTACTAACTGTCAAACTTATTGTCTGCCGAATTTAAACTTTGTCTTTTGTCTTAATTACAAAAGACAGTAATTAAATTAAAATAAACGAAATAGCTAAAACCGTTCTGTATTTATTATTCATGGCCATGGAAAAAAACTCTTGGAGTCTCTAAATCAAGATAAATTAAAATCAGACACGGAGACAACACGTGTTTCAAACTAAGCAAATACAGTAGTAAACACTTGTATAATCGCCATTAGATATATCGGAGCGGCCAAGGTGGTCACAAATATCTGAACAACGCCTCTATTTTCAAGGCGATAAAGTGCATGTTCAGATATTTTTGAGTACGTTGGCCGGTTATTTGAGGCCGCACGATACACTAAATATAGCACACCCAGAAAAAACACAGTAACGCTTGTAGGCGAACTTATAATTAGGGATCTCTTGAAGTTAACCTTTAAACAATTGAAGAAGTAATAAATAGGTACAGGTACAAAAGGTACAGAATACGAGTATGAGAGTATGAACTGGTAGCTTTAATTGTCCTTTAGTTATAACCTACAACTTCATATTTCTCAAGCCTACAATCAGAAACTGAAATATTAGAAGCTGATTTTTTTATAACATAACTGTGACGAGAAAATACTTGATTTGCGCACGCAAAATTTGTTTTGTTCCTCATCGTATCGGTAAAAAGCACTTTGATGCTAATACTGCGTAGAGAGTTGCTTTTACTGCTAACGTGTCGTGTCGTGTACGTCCAGTTTTCTTTCGCTTGTTCACTCTCGCAAGTGGATCGCTCATTAACTCCGCTTTACTCTAAAATTAAACCATAACGGCATAAGGGCAAGTACGTTTCAAGCAAATAAACACCTTATTTTCCTCTCCTGGGAGTCCAAACTAAGTTGTTTCGGTATAAATAGTTGCGACGTTTGAAATGGAATTTGTCCATTTGCACATTGTTACTGGCTAGAAAGAAAATGAAATGCTTAAAGTACTGGTAGTTGACACGACACTATTTATCAAATACAAAGTATTATTCATACTAAGCAATTTTCTATAAGAATAGAAACAAGCTTAAAACGCATAATTTCATAAAATAGGATAGAGAATGAATAATAGAACGTGCTTGTCAAATATTACCACGATGTAGACGTCTTTATAAGTGAATTAAGATGCTTATAATATTGCTAACGAGAGTCTAATAGAAGCCCAAAAGCGAAGACGAGGGACTTTACGACTCGAGTTAGCAGTATTCTTACGTCTTAATTAGACACAATATTATTCACCATGCTAGGAAAGTAAAAAAAGGTTTAGGACAAAAAAAATACAACTCTCCAGGGAATAAACAATTACCATAACTCCCGCTATATCAGCGTAGAACGCCACGCGTGATGATGAAAAAAACTTATTTCATACGAAGAACCTACTCGTAAGTATACTTATTTGATTTGGTTCCAGTTTTGCCTGAAAAATCCTATTTTGGTCACAGAAAATCTACTTTCCACAAAACAAGATCAACAATAGGTATAAATCTTGGTCGTCCCACAAAGTTTTAAGCCTCAATCACATTTCCAAAGGTATTGAACAGTATGAGCATATGTAGGCAGTTAAGGGATAATCCTTCGCTTTTATGACAATTTGTAAGTAATCTCATGCGGGCAGAGTTAGGGGAAATTCGGAACTTTGAATTGAAATGTTAGTTGAATTACTCCTTTTGTTTAGTTGTTTTGTAGAAGATGCATGCGATAATATAAATGTTTTGGTTCTAGTAGGAATTTACGTGGAAAAGTCATGTGTGACTTTGGATGTTTTGAAAGTGGAAGTGGTAAAGACATATTTTATTGATTGAATCTGCATTGCACAAAAGAAAACCTTAGCGTAAGAAAGAACTTAATGCCATTATGCGTTCTCAACTCTAAGGTTCTCTACCAGTGCCGTATTTTAATTTTAAAATACATAACAATACTTTAAAAACACAGTATATCTCAAACATAACTCCAACACAGAACATATAATCAACCAATATTGAAGTTGTATTGGAGTTGTATCGGAATAATTTTCAAGCAAATTTTGATATTTCTGATTCAGACGTTCAAGCGCTAGCTGTATTGCGTAGTTAATGCATTGGAGTTGTATTAAAGTTGGATCGTGTCTATACGTGTTTTTAAGTTAGAATACGGCCCATTGTCGACATTGTCATTTTTCTCGCTCTTGAAACAACGGGTTGTCTTATCATCGAATCAAATTTACGCTCACCATCACCATTTTTTGAAGGTCAACTCCTATGGCGGTTGTATAAAGGAAAAATGAAAAATTTCTGCAGAAAATCCGGTTTGGGAGTCATTTATTAGATCATATCGCGTCTTGAATTTCGCCTACTTTAGCCTATCTTGCATTCTAAGCCCAAAGCTTTAATATAGGCTATCATAAATATAATAAAACAGCAGAGCGTCCTTCTCTTGGTTTTCTAACAAGCTTGCGTCACATGGGGAGACTGTATTTAGAACGAGGATGACAATACGTTGTCTTTATCGTCACGTTATCGAGAGGCTGTCTCATTATGGACTGAATAGTTGGACATCGCTTTAAAGAGTTGCATTTTACGAGTGTAAACTAGAAAGTGGGTCTAGCCTTAAGTGTATTAAAACACAGTGTAACAGACAGTAATGGATATAAAAATAACAAACATACACTATACAGTTTATTTACCTTTACCTACCTTTAGTAATATATATAATACCTAAAATGGGTAGGTACCTTTTACCTACCCATTTTAAATTTAACTCAACACATATCTATAAATAACAAAACAATAATCAAAATATTTTTTAGAGTTCTCCTAAGTAAAATGAAATCAAAAATATTAGACTACTTAAAAGTCAATGAAATTATTACGATAATATAATGTAGTTGCAATTATTGTTATTTTTGGAGTCGGTGCCTCCTTTTTGAAGGCGGTTAAAAAAAAACCTGGACAAATTATATTCAAACGTAATGAACTAGAATTTGCAATAGTTATTTCTTACACCCCCTTAACCATCAGTTAAATCAGCTGTAAACGCCCGTTCCCACTTATCGCCTAGGTTTATTTCGCTCTTAACCGACCAATAAACCCTTTATACAACAACAGTTCGCCGATTTTACAACCTATCGGGCCTGATTAAAAGTAATAAGAGTTCGGGATAAGGGTAAAGCCTAGACAACTAGTGTATCATATCAGCCGAAAGACGTCCACTGCTGGACATAGGCCTCCCCCAAAGAGTGCCACAATGACCGGTCCTGCGCCACCCGCATCCAGCGGACTCCCGCGACCTTCACCAGGTCATCAGTCCACCTTGCGGGGGGTCTACCCACGCTGCGCCTTCCGGTTCGTGGTCGCCACTCGAGAACCTTTCCGCCCCAACGGCCATCGGTTCTACGAGAAATGTGCCCCGCCCACTGCCACTTTAGTTTAGGGATTCGGAGGGCTATATCGGTTACTTTGGTTCTGCTGCGGATGGCCTCATTTCTGATGCGATCACGCAGAGAGACTCCAACCATAGCCCTCTCCATTGCCCTTTGGGTGGCTTTGAGCTTTCTTATAAGGCCCATTGTAAGCGACCACGTTTCAGTACCATATGTCATCCATCACTGGCATCACACACTGTTATATGTTGCCAGGGCCAGAAGTCGTCGGTGGTGGTAGCCGGATCTTTGCCGGAGATTCTTAGCACCCCTGACCCCGCTAGTACCCTGGCCGCTACCATAACCAGGGCACCGGGGGTCGCCGGACACTCGGGGCCGTGGTTTTTTGGTTCTTATCATGGGGGGTGAATGCCGTTATCGCCACGCTTGGCATGCGGGTTGGCGATCGCAGTATCTCCACCGCACTCCGAGGATGCTGCTGCCCATCCCCCGGTGGTCTTGGCCGTAGTTTTAGAACATACTCCGGGTCCGGGTCCGGGACAACTAGTTACATCAAGCCAAACTGATACAAAGTAAAATAAAAAACATCAGAAGGGTATTTGTAACCGTGGGGCAAAGACAATTATGCAGAAATACTATAAATAATAAATTATAACTAATAAGAAAACTAGATTTAACGTAATTTGCTACAAAACAAGACGCAGGTGGGTGCAATTGATTTTTAGTTAAAGTAGTGTTACTTAAGTAGTTGCATTTGCCCCACGGTAAAAATATGCCATCTAATCTTGTGGCATGTAATATTGAAGTTGTATGGAAGTTTTACAACGGAATAATTTTCAAGCAGATTTTTTCATTCCTGGGCCGCGATTCAAAAATGCCACACACTGGACAGACAGCTCCAAACCAACTCAACCCAACTCAACTCAACGCTATAACGAGATTGACATTTGCTATTCCAAAAATCTGTTCGAATAGCAAATGTCAATGTCGTTATAGCGTTGAGTTGAGTTCGAAAAATCTGTTCGCTGTGTCCAGTGTGTGTGTGTTTATTTTTCGAATCGCGGCCCTGATTTAGACCTTTAGGCGTTAGCTGTATTGCGTAGTTAATGCATTGGAGTTATATTGGAGTTGGATACTGTCTAAACGTGTTTTAAAGTTAGAATAGTCCCCTTATTTTTACCTCTTGCAATATTACAAATACCTAAGTAATGCTTTAGGTACTTACTTACCTACTGTATTTTCAAAGTCTAACCTTTGTTTAAAATCAAAGCGCTAATATCGTGTTCTGCGTTGTTCGTTCACACTGCTGCGGTTTCTGCATGCGGTGCCGGTGCGTGAGCGAGATAGCGCTATGCATGTGTGTAGCGCTGTCACGCTTTCACACCGTCGCCGCATCCGGTTGCGGCGCCAGTGTGATACTCGCCTAATCTACGTTTTAGAGTGTACCTTTGAATTACTCAGTTAAAATTGCTTTACTACGGTTTTAGGCTTTATTTTTGTTTTTTTATCTGATTGGCCCTGCCAAAAAAAACCGGTATTTTAGCATGGAGCAAAATACCGGTTACAAGCCCTCTTGTAACCGGTATTTTGCTCCATACTAAAATACCGTTTTTTTTTTCGTTCTTTCGTTTACTATTTCATATTTAATCGAAAAATCTTACAATATAAAGTCATAACCTATAAACTAAACGAGTTCTACGTAAAAACCATAAAATATGTAAACATATTGGGTTATTTCGGGGCTTTTTGCGAAAACCGGTTACAAGCCCTGCTGATTGGAATTTCCTTATAAAAGTTGATTAAAACTAAGTCTCTGGTTCGGTGCGTTATTTATACCTTTTTTCTTTGAAATAAATTCTTAAGCTTACGTAATTTTTATTGACCTATTTAGCTTAAATTCTTGTGAGTCAGGGAGTTGTTTGTTACCAGTTTATTTTCTGTACTTTAGTTTCCTAACAAATTAATAAAAAAGTATTGTAGGTATTTCTAACAATACTTAACATTGATTGCATTTAAAATAGCTCAGTAAATACAAAAAAACCGGCGAAGTGTGTGTCGGACCACGCACAATTAAGGATTTCGTACCTACTATCGAAAACACCAATATGGAAAGGTCGTACCTGTTATAAAATAATATTTTTGGAGATAACTCAAAAGCGCCTTAACACGTTCGTCTGTGATATACGGACGGACGGACAGACGGACATGACGAAACTATAAGGGTTCGGTTTTTGCCTTATTGGCTACGGAAACCTAAAAAGGCAGATAATGTAATACATAATGCTAATTCAAAACCAACTAATTAATATTATAAATCGGTATTTGATTTAGTTTTGCTTCTCAAAACAATATTCTTTTGCGCCGTCTAAAGCGATTTTCATTTGTCATCATCAAATTAAAAGTCAGTTGACAATTGATTTATGAACTTCGATTATTGAAATTAATTGTACGATTTGTAAAATTCGTTAATGGTAGCTCGTAGTACTACAGTCGCCATCAGATATATCGGAGCGGTCAAGGTGGTCACAAATATCGTAACAACGCCTCTATTGTCAAGGCGATAAAGTGCATGTTCAGATATTTTTGAGTACCTTGGCCGCTCCGATATATCTGATGGCGACTGTAGTACTACGAGCTACTATTAACGAATTTTCCAAATCGTATTGTATCGTGTACGTAATTTCAATTCAAACATTTCAAACCAATAGATATTGCAAACTAACAAAAGAAGTACGGAATTGGCGTTGCCATTGTATTTGCTTCTTAAAGTTGAATAATGTACTAACGTTAGCGCAACATTGATGGTTCAAATTTAACTTACTTAATAGTGATTTATTGAATACCATATATTCACTATTGAACAGTCAATTTTTTTTTAAACTGACTGACTGACTGAAATGAATTCTCGGATCAAGAGATAGGGCAAAAAAATCCAATGCAAAAATTGACAAAAGGTAGATACGTAAACACTTTTATAATTTTACCGGTAAACGATAGCCTAGAATCTATTCAATTTCGGTTATATATCAGCTAGACGAGCTGGGTTCATAGATAAGCCATTATTGTGCTATGTACAGCTATCACCCGCATCGGACCGGAACTGATAAGTCATACTAATTATCGCTGCACGTGGAAATCTACTGTGATTTATGATGCAATTTGAAATTACATCCCGTAATCGGTATAATTCATCATCCTAGGGTTTGGCCAGGCTTTTTGTCACGGCTCAATTATGGGTAGCTATTTATTTGTTCAACAAATGCTTAAGCCCTGGCGCCGATGACCTTATATCTGAATCTCTTAGTTTTTTAACGATTTTTGTAGCTTTCAACAAACACAACTTAACAACTTTCCAAAACAACAACAAACATTCGTTTCAAATAATATGAAGATTTCGTATATGTAAGACCCTTCAGAGCATTAGAATACCGAAAAAAGTGTTTTATAATCGATTATTAAAAAAAAATATTGAATACTGTATTCATCTTTTTTATGCGGCTCTTCAGTACGGAGATAAAAGATTTAAGATCAGATAGCCGTTGGTAAAAAAAAATGGTTTTGTATGGAAGGTTGGCCGGCTGAGAGCACGTGTTTTTTCGCGTCCAAAAAATGTTCCTTCTACTTTTTCTTAGTTACGATACCAATAAAAGCCCTTTAAACGGATCACCAGTATTTTAGTTATATCCTGTATATCATTACATCCATAATATTATTAATGGGAAAGTGTATGTGTGTGTTTGTTTGTTTGTTTGTCCGTCTTTCACGCCAAAACGGGACGACGAATTGACGTGATCTTTTAAGTGGAGATAGTTGAAGGGATGGAGAGTGACATAGGCTACTTTTTGTCTCTTTCTAACCCCCCACTTCCCTAAAATGGGGGGTGGAAGTTTGTATGGTTTGTTACCCCGAATTTAACGCGAGCGAGGCCGCGGGCAAAAGCTAGTAATGTAAAATATTAGGTGGTTTACCGTCTTGTACGATTGCCAAGTCATTATATTTATTATAAAAATATCGACATGTCAGTGACAAAACTAAGGAACTTTGACTTGCAATAATTCTTAAATTATAAGTTAAAATGAAATTATTTTGGGAATATATCTTCCATGTGTTATGGCGCCTTGTACCCTGAAATTTCACACTGCTTTATCTACATCAGAGTTAGTGGAACATGGTCTGAATGGCTTCGGAAAAAGGATGGTACGGCCGTGCCTTTGTTGTTTGTTTTGCTTGCCTTGGCGAGTAACAGATTACATGTTACGAATGCTACGATGCCTACGATATCCTCAGTACAAACATGGCTTCCAAAAACGGTCCTTGTATTCTCCTGACAGTTATCCCTTCACTCCCTCCCCGGCTTTGAATAGGTATGACCCAATATGCTATTTCCCGCAATTAAAAAAAGTTGTGATTAGTCTATCACCGATATAATCGGATAAAATATTTTTTTATCCTTCAAACCTCAAGTGCGGTTAACCTTAAATAAACGGCTTACTGTCCCGTGTCCGATGCCATATGAATAATTTGCTGAACTATTACTATTTCTATGCTTTTGACGTTCTGGACCAAGAGCTGGCCACGTCAGATATGACACAATAATGAGAGCAATGAAACCTGTCTAGTTAGATTGCTTTACCATCCTTATCGCTAGATTCGGGCATCTGGCAGCTTTTTATGGGTGGAGGTCAGAGTGACAGACCAACAAAGTTTTTCAGTTGGAAAAAAATAATACCAAGATAGGTAGAAACTGCCGAAGTTGTGTCATTTATAGAGGACAGGACCTATATTTTAACATTAGAACAAAAAACATTGTGTATTATTGCAGAAACAAAAACAGTAGGCAACTATAAATTACATTATACATCATTTGGCACTAGTTTCCTCCAACAGAAACTTCTAGTTATGATATAATCTATTTAATTACATAATTTCGCATAATATTCAATCAAACCTAGAACTCTAAGATTTGTTTTCTTCGAGTTATTTTCATTCTTTGACCTCCAACACTTTATAGCTGCCAGATGTGCAGATCTAGAAATAAGCATACAAACTAGAGGGGTTACGTTGCTCTCATTATTGTGTCATATATGACGTGGCCAGTTCTCCGTCTATTCATCGTTTACATGTCATGTTGATGGTGAAAGAAGATTATAATAATTCAATCTAGATTTCAAAGTAAGTTAATCGCTAAAGTATGACACGTGAGTTCGGCGCAAAACTAGTTAGGCAGAGTATATCTACTATAAGATGTAAGGTTATAAAAAAATATTATATGCACATTTCTTCTAATATGAGAGGCCGAATTTACGTCTATTCTACCAGTAAACCTCTCAAGAATGTTATAAAGCCACTCACTTATGACAGTGGAATTGCTATTATTAGGCTATTAGTGTCATATTCCTCAAAATATCTTTCTTATATTGGATTTTTAGGAAGTTATGGTGTGAACAAAAATGTACTTAGCAGGGCTTGTGAAGATTTGGAATCTTACACTCGTGTCCACAATAAATAAAGAAAATTAAGAATATTTAGGAATAGTAGTCGCCATCAAATATATCGGAGCGACCAAGGAACTCAAAAATATCGGAATAAGCACTTCCACCACATAAGCACAGCCTTCGCATATTTCACCGGATGGTATTTTCGGAAGATCAGCGCTGGCTAACGCTGGCAACATGCTGGGAAGAGACCATTTCGGGACACTTGTCTTACTCTATAACTATCTGTAAGTTATTTGTTCAGTCTAATTCCACGAATATAGTAGTTTATGTAACTGTTACGTAATAAGGGTCCTTAAAACATGAGTGTGGTTTTATGAAACGAGCCGCAGGTGAGTTTCGTAATAAGATCACACGAGTGTTTTAAGGCCTAATTACGTACAGTTGCATACACTGCTTTATCTACACTCATATTATTTATTCTAAATGCCGTATTCGGAAACCATAGAATGGCCGCCATTGCACCGGCATGGCCAACTCGATTGTGCCGGCGGTCGGGGAGGCGCGTGTCGGCGGCCGCGCGGGAGCGTGCAGGTGTAAATTATGTTATCAAATCTCATAACACATCAATAGTTGAGCATGTAAAGTTAAAATTACGTTACTGCCACAGATAAAAAGTTTATCATAGTAAAATCGGTCGTGGTAATGCTAGCCATTGCCTACCGTTTCCGAACACGTTTTAGATAACTTACAATATGAGTGTAGATAATAGTAGTTTATGTAACTGTTACGTAATAAGGCCTAATTACGTACAGTTGCATACACTGCTTTATCTACACTCATATTATATATATTAAATTAAGTGCTCGGAAACCATAGAATGACCGCCATTGCACCGCCATGGCCAACTCGATTGTGCCGGCGGTCGGGGAGGCGCGTGTCGGAGGCCGCGCGGGCGCGTGCCGTTGGTCAGGAAGGAGCACAGGATTTACATTATGTTATCAAAACTCATAGCACATCAATATTTGAGCATGTAAAGTTAAAATTACGTTACTGCCACAGATAAAAAGCTTATCATAGTAAAATCGGTTGTAGTAATGCTAGCCATTGCCTACCGTTTTTGAACACGTTTTAGAAGACTTACAGTGTGAGTGTAGATAAAATATATTTCTATTCTATTCTATATCGGCCTTGATAATATCAAATAGAGGCGTTGTTTCCATATTATTGCAAACCACCTCGGCTTCTCCGATATATATATTATCTGATGGCGATTGTATATTATGATGAAACGGGCGACAGTATGTGATTACTTCACGAGTACCGTGACATTTGCCACGTGCCAGTATTAAGACTCGAGAACGGTGAAAAACGATGTTTTAATTTTTTTTAATACAGCTGCGAGATAAGACAATAAATCATTATTGCACAACTGCCGCAAAAATATGTGAACATGTTTTTGCGTCCCGTTCTGTAAAATATTGTAAAGTTACGAATTTTTCAATGAATTTAACTAAATTGCAACTTTGACACATAAATTGGAAATTACATCTAGCGATATTAAATAAAATATACGCTTAACACAAAAAAATCTTACACATTTGTAATTAAAACACTTTTCCGGATGCCAAACTGCCAAGTACTGAAAATGTTTCATTTTACTCCTTCCAATTCTGAATATCACTTGTAGCCAATATCACGCTACGATTTTTGACATTTGTGACGAGACATTCGGACCTTATCAAAATCCGGCGGTGGAAATTACAAGTCTGTTTTTATCATTCTCTTTGTTCACTGAGATGAAAGATTGATTGATATCTGCGCTAGCACTTTTCTAAAGCTTTTATATGATCCCCTTTTTTTGGTTATAAAAAAAGCATAACTCCACTGATTCTTCAATACGACACACGTCGCGCTTGGCATGCCACATCTCAAGACAGACCACCACCGCACAGACTCCGGAAAACTTTTCGTACATTTTATGGGAAGTTTAGTTTGAGGGACCTTAGATGCAGACACATTTTTTTAATTCTCAGTTGCATCCTATGCTATTTTAAACTACCATAACAGTTAAATTAAAGTGGTCCATTTTTACGCGTTATTTTCTTATTAGGTATAATTTATCAAATCAGAATACGATACCCAATATGCCCATAACGGGTTTACCAGTATTTATCTAATACTTTGTTTATGCTTTATCTACTTGTTAAGTCTATACAGGAAAATTATTGCGATCATTCAACTTCCGTAGCTACAAGCACTTGTTAGTAGTTTCAAGCTGTTCAAAATTTCCTCCGAGAACGCAATTCGATGTTCAAATATTTTAAGTCTTGAAATGCAGGTTTGAATTTAGAAGACGTCATTGAAGAGTTGACAATTGTAATGGATGTTTTCTGGCTGTATAATGCTTCTAAGTGGGCCTAATTATTGTTTTAGGGGTTAATTGAATTCTTAACGGCGGCCATTATTTTTAATTCGTGTTTATATTAATAGGTAGGGAATATTTCATTTGTTGTGTAATTCATTGGCCCCGTTTTTCTTGTATAAGTATTGTAGGTTACTTAACTTAATAAAATTTATTTTCAGCTTATCAGAAGTTATCTTCATTTTTTTCCATATTAAATCGAATCTATTTTGGGCTCTTAGTTACTAAGCGTGGGAATTCAATTAACTTACCTAATAAATTCTAAAATAGTATTAAAGTAAGGTAAAGCCATTCTTTTTGAATCGAAATAAAACAAATACTTTTTTGTTATAGGTATCAGCCCCTGTCTACCCACTCGACCCGACGTCTTACGTAAGTAATTTTTACAATTAGGTGGTATTACTTAAGTTTTTCTACTAATATTATAATTGCGGAAGTACCTACTACTAAGTTTGTTTGTTACTTCTATATAACCTAACCGTTCAACTGATTTAAATGAAATGATGTATGGAAATAGTTTAAGTTCTGGGGAAGGTCATAGGAGTTTTTATTAGGGAAATTAACGTTTAAATGGGTGAAGGGGGGGAGACAATGTGGTCTAATGGAATTTTTTAACATTATTTTTTATTTGGGCGCGTACAAAGCAACATCTAGTTTTATATGCAGTGTGGAAAAAATCTATGTGTCCTAGAACGTAACTAACTTAAATATTTAAAAAAGTTTACTTTAGGTAAACGAAAGACTCTTATTTTTAAAAAGTAACAAAACTACTTTCACCGATTTCGTGACAAGCTAACCCAAATCGGGAATCCAACCAGCTGAAAAAAAAAGACTGGCTATTTTAATCCACTAATCGATAACGTTAAAGATAAAATTTCTTCAAGACACATACGTTCTTACTCATCTGTCGTACAAGGTATTGATGAAATCCAATACTTAGTCCAAGAGATAAAATCAACATTACCTAGAACTATTCCAAAAATCTGTAAATGTAGTTTTGTTTCTTTAAAAAAATATAGGAATTATTTAGGTAAAACAAGCTATTTTTAGTTTCCCTCCCTCCCATTCCCTTCCATTTTTTCCAGCCTGTATACTAAAAATATTAAAAATGTGTTCTTATAATCGACTCCCTAGCCAATAAACACTAATCTATAATCCTCTAACAGACTTTCATACCCGGCCACCGTGAAAATGGCACTTCCAGTTAGCTCTACAAAAAACTATTAACTGTTAAATTGGAACGGTGTTGCCGGCGAGTGATATTCCTTTGTGTTTTATTGGCCTTTCGGATTTAAACACAATCGTGAATGGGGTGATGAAATTACAATTGGTATTTTTGGGAGAATTAAAGCAATATCAATGGGGAAACCAACTGTCAAAGTGACATTTCCAAGATTGGTCCTTAGAAAAGCTTTTATATGGCGGGAAGTAGTTTTTATTTATTTTCGCGAAAATGACTCAATGTTTTGTCTCGAATTGCTCCGAAATAGTGTGAAATACTTTAAAATTTAAATGCTGTAGATTAACGCCATAGGGTAGGTTTTTGCAAAAGAAAAGCATTTTAACTGTATACTAGTGCTTACGATTTTCGTACATAGTTAAGGACTATTAATCTTCTGTCTCTTTCTCTCATTGTATGTAATCTGGAACAGCGCCCTCTACAATAAGTTTTCACCGGCCTTCCCGATTGATATTTTCGTGGAAATTCAATCGAGATTGTGTGATTGCCAACTGCTACTTCCCTACTAATCAATTTGTTTGATTTATAGTAGACATCAAACTGACTAAAATACAATGAAAAAAACCAGGGGCCGTATTTTAACTTAATTTTTTTTTTACACGATCCAACTTCAATACAACTCCAATGTTAACTACGCAATACAGCTAGCGCCTAAACGTCTGAATCAGAAATATCAGAATTTGCTTGAAACTTGCAACTCCGATACAACTTCAATATTGGTTGATTATTTGTTGTGTGTTGGAGTTATGTTTGAGATAGATTGTGTTTTTAAAGTACTGTTTGTGTATTTTATTATTAGAGTACGGCACTGTGTTGTAAGGAAAATGATACATTATAAGTATAAAATACAACAATAAATTAATGAATCCAAAATAGGACGTTTAAGCAAACATTACTAAAATTTAACAAAATTTAACGAAAAGAAAACCTTCTTGTGCCAGTAACTCACAACACCGTGTACTTCTCAGATCGTGTTTAGTTTTAAAATTAATTTTCTCAGAATATAACATATACCTATACCTAAATATTTAAAAGTAGCCGATGCTGTTCTTTAATTTTGAAATAAAATAATATTTTACAATATCACCATTTTGGAAAATTATAAGTTTAATTTAATATTGTTTTCTAGAGACTAATGGACATGAGTACCTTACGGATACTTTCTATATATCTACTTAAGGTGACCGTGTATGTATTTTAAAATTAGAATACATCACCAGGTTAGATTAGATATATTTTGGCGCCTTGAATGATTAAATCGGCAATAACCCATATAAAAGAGCCGTCAATGGAGAAGACACAGAAGTGATATGAATTCGATTCCAGCCCTGGGCACCGGCGGCCTTGCTCACTTTTTGTTACGTAGTTGCACCGCCGATCAAATTATATTAGGGATACACAATCAGCCCAAAAAAATGGCCCCACAATAGTACCGCTAGAATGACTCGGGCAGTACTTTCTCTGACAGTCTAATTACGGTATAAGACTGGCCGGTTACAAATTTTCACGAGCCATATTTTCCGTAAATCTTGTTTGAGTCTGTACATTGTTTCTCGAAGCTTACTTGACATCTATTTAAGTTTATAATTTACATAGTAGTATAGAAGCACTTAAAAAAAGGAAGAATCTAAATGTTTAATAAAATAATTTAATTTGTTCTAAGTTTTTACAGAAACGTCGGAGCTATTGACAAATCGTTTAGACCTTTCATGAAGAGTTGATCTAGTTGTAAAGTCGACAATTAAAAAGATTATATTAATAACATAATTAATAAATAAATAAATAAATAAAATAAAAAGTTTTTATTTCAGGCAGTTAGTACCCATAGTGCATACAAGAATAACCTAAACTAAATTAAATTAAATTGACACTGTAAAGGGGTGCCACTCATCTTAAAGTTAAAATAAAAATAAAACTATACACGATAATTAAATATACATCAAATATATCAATCAAATTTTTAAGAAAATATTTCTTAATAAGAGTTTGCATTTGAAATCTTCGCAGCTTGTAAGGCAAGCTGCGATGTCTTGTAATTTCAACAATATTTAGCACTTTAGTATCTATCTAAGACAAATATATTAACTAAGCTAGCTATTCATCCGCCCCAATAAAATTAATTAGTATTACAAATGCCAACAGTTTCAAGCAAACCATGGACGAAATATAACTGGACTGTCATGTCTATACAAAATCGGGTTTCTCCAAAATTCAGAGTAGGTATACTTCTGTTTTTGGTACCTTTTTAATTGAAGTTTTTGACAAAGTGCAGGGACATGATTTACGTTTTTATAAAAAAAAACCTTATCAAATATCAATATCTAATAATGAATTAGGTATTTATCTACAAGTTTTTATTGTGTATTTTTGTAGCAAAAATAATATACGTATATAGCATAACAAATATAGAGCTTGCAATGAACAAGGATTGTATAGGCATTGTCAGTCCATGTCCTAATCATCCTTGACTATTACTAACAACTTCTGTTATAGCTGTAAATCTTAACGTAAACCACTTTTTAACTCATAAAAACCATATAGTTACGAAAATAGTATGGTTAATTGAATCGTTCCAAACTTTAAAAGCGCTATAACTTAAAATGTTGTCAAAGTGACTAGACATGTTCTTTCCGTGTACCCTTCAAATATTTATTATTTGTTTATTTTTAGGATACGCTTACTTTATTTTGAGAAACGCTTAAGGATATAACATGACAATACATCATGTAAATAAAAGAGTTCGGCAACTTGTTAAGCTTGATGAGAAATATTCCTGTTAAATCTATTCGCAATTTAAAAAAATACAGAAATATTTGGACAAATGCACCAACAAAACTTGACTAAATTGCCGTGGTAAAAATCATTGCGTTCAGCCATTAGGAATAGTATAGGTATCGCCTCGATACCACCAAGAAAAATCTATATAATCTGTTTCATTACATATGCGATAGATGGTGCTAGTGCGTGTCCCTGAATAGAGAACATGCATGAAAAATATTTAATTGAATTTGTTCCATAAACACGTTCAACAACCCCAAATTAATATAAATAAGTGGAAATCCGTAATAATTTTTAACAGTTTTTTAAAGATATTGCGTTTTAAAAACTTAAAATTTTAGGCATTTTTTTTATACCTCAAATGTATTTTCGAAACTTCACGTACTCGTGCTCTAACAAGAAAAAAAATGTACGACAACTATATAGCTAAACGCATTTTTTCGTGCCTAAAATTACAAAAATCTTCCAAAAACTTGTTCCTTCCAAACAGTTTTCTGCAACTTTGTGGTCGGTGACGTCACAATCCTCACACTTTTTGTATGGGGCGTTATGACGCGCGGCGCAGACGCCTAACGTATTTTCACACTTTTGACGTTTCAGAGCTATCATAGATAGTAGGTTTATTAGAGACATTTGAATCTACAGGGAAATAGAATCGAATGACGTCATCCAAAAAAATCATGCATGTTCCTAATTAGGCGATTATCACACTGGCACCGCAACCGGATGCGGCGCCGTTGTGCAAGCGTGACAGCGCTATACACATGCAGAGCGCTATCTTGCTCGCGTGAGTGTGAAAGACGCCTCATGGGCGCGATTTTGTACAAACGTTGCAGTCCAGATATTTTTGGTCCATGGACAAACATTTTCGATCGATGGGGCGTATTCAATATTAATGATTTGGCACTTAGTGGCTTGATTAATTGTATCGGCAATTATTGTTCGAGTATTCCGATTACTTTTCTACAATGTTCATCCGATTGGATTAATGACCTTCATTTGTTTAGTTATATTTAGCGTATTTAAATGTTTAAGAGGGGAAAGGTTAAATTACATTTTAACGGCCTCCAAGCCTAGTCGGTAGTCCTACAAAGTAGGAGGTCGCCGGTTCGACTGCTGATTAATAAAATGTGTTTATCGCGGATATTAGATCCCGAGCTACGGATGTTTTCTATGTTATTCATCTGTATCTATATATCTTCACCTAGTACCCAAATGGTCCCAAATTCAGCACAAGTATTAAGCAATAAGTATTTTAAAGTTTCTCATTTCTTCACTGAAATAGTTTTCTCCTAGAATTAAATAGGCATTGAAACTAAGACCGGTGCGAAAGCATACCAGAGCCGCGGCAATGTTCGCCTCGCAAACTATTTCCTTTGCTGCTAAATATTTTAACCTATTTATAACCACAGAGAAACACGCTACGAGTATATAAAATTAGCATAGCTATTTTTGTATTTAATGACGTAAAACTCGCAATTTTTAAAGTAATGGGTTCTTCAAGATGCGGGTGTACAGGGCTCTTAAAGATCGGCATAGGTCTTGATGTTTCTTCTTTTCATGGGCGACGTTAACCGCTTACCATCAGACGGCTCGTCTGCTCGTTTGCTACTAGTTTCATAAAATAAAAAAGTAATGATAATATACCCTACCTCACCTAGTAGCAGAATTCGGCTTATGTAGGGCAATGTACGGTGAAAAGTTATGTATTTTAGAACTTGGTAGCCTGAGCTAAGCTTGGAGCATTTTGTACTGTCAACAAAAATATAATTACAAAATCTGCTTTATCGAATAACAAATTTAACCTTATGTCATCCGAAAGAACTAATCAACTTGGTAAGAACGAAAAATGGTAGCCATTCTATAACCGGAGCTGTTTTAATTCAGCCTAGTTTTACATTTTCAAGTGAAAATCGACTAATGCAAGTACGATGCGCAAATGAGTTCACAGGCTGGTTTAAATGCAGTTTTACACGGTACATAAGACACTGCATCAACAAGTGCACAAAAATAAGAGATTGCATTGCCCAAAACTAGCAACCTTATGAATCTACCTTATTAAAAATATTGAAATAATTAACCGAGTAGAATATAAAACTTGTGCCATTTAAAAGAATATGCATCAACTTAAGAAAAAAAAATCAAATAATATCAGGTTTGCGTGTTGCTACCACAACTTTATTGGCACTTCTCGATGAGCAATATCGAATAGGCCACGTGCTAGTCAATGATGTAGTTTTTGTCAAAAAAATAGGGTCATATTTTGCTGACTGTACATAATGCTCCTTGGGCTCAAGCTACCAGGTACTAAAATACATAACATTTTACAGTGCACCCTACATAAGCCGAATTCTGCTACTTAATGAGGTAGGGTTGGCTAAAGCCTACTCTTGGTCTATAACCAAAAAGCTGGAAAAACTTCGTTACAAACATTTCGAAATGTAATGCGACTAATCCATTCCACGGCACGAATCAAAATGTATTTAGGCGGTAAAACCATATTTTGACCCCAATATCCATTTAGTAAAGAAGTCTCATATTTTAAAACATTTACAAAGGTACAATAGATTCAAATATATAAATCCTTAGAAGAAACCAAGTCTGACAAAGACTTTCATTGCATTTCATTGTTTTATTACAGTTGTTGAAGAATTTTAAAGCTGAAATACAATGTTGAATGCGAGAATCAAATACCGTATGCATTTCCCAAACGTTTATAACAAAAGAAAACGTGTAATATCCCTAATGTTTGGACGCAATGCTTTTACACCAGGGCCGCGATTCGAAAAATAAACACACACACTGGACAGACACAGCTCCAACCCAACTCAACCTGTTACACATTGGTCACACATTGGTCTCACATTGGTCCAATGTGTGACCAATGTGTTACCAATGTGAGACGAATGTGAGACCAATGTTGAATGAAAGTCTGTTCGAATAGCAAAATAAATGTCAATGTCGTTATAGCGTTGAGTTGAGTTGGGTTGGAGCTGTAGGGGCCCGTATTCTAACTTTAAAACACGTTTATCTACACTCATATTGTAAGTTCCCTAAAACGTGTTCGAAAACGGTAGGCAACGGCTAGCATTACCACGACCGATTTTACTATGATAAGCTTTTTATCTGTGGCAGTAACGTAATTTTAACTTTTCATGCTCAAATATTGATGTGCTATGAGTTTTGATAACATAATGTACACCTGCACCCTCCCGCGCATCCGCCGACAGCCGGACACGCGCCTCCCCGACACAATCGAGTTGGTCATGGCGGTGCAATGGCGGCCATTCTATGGTTTCCGAATACGGCATTTTGGATAAATAATATGAGTGTAGATAAAGCAGTGTATGCAACTGTACGTAATCAGGCCTTAAAACACTCGTGTGATCTTATTATGAAACCACACTCATGTTTTAAGGACCCTTATTACGTAACAGTTACATAAACTACTATTAGACACGATCGAACTTCAATACAACTCCAATGCATTTACTACGCAATACATTTAGCGCCTAAACGTCTGAATCAGAAATATCAGAATTTGCTTGAAATATATTCCGATGCAACTCCAATACAACTTCAATATTGGTTCATTATTTGTTGTGTGTTGGAGTTATGTTTGAGATAAATTGTGTTTTTAATGTATTGTTTATGTATTTTATAATTAGAATACGGCACCAGCAACTTAGTAAACTTTTTTAAGATGGTTCCCCAAATATTGCTGTATTAATTTTATGTATTTGAGAACGGAAGAAACACGAATAATTGATGAAGCTTATGAGTTATTAAACTTATTAAATTATTCATAACAATAAGTGTTTACTGTAGCTGTACTCGTACAGCTATATCAGATGTTTAAGAGGAAGATGCTACAGACGGATATTAAGACTTTACCAATAGTTGTAAGTAGTTAATTGAATAATAACTAAACCAATACCCAGAGGAGAGGAAGGGACGTCCCTTCCTAACGTAATGGCGATAGTTATCAGGCATTTAGAAGTTAGTGACGCAATACGAGTAGATATTTCGCTTCGCATATTTGAAGAATACATCTAGTTTAAACCTTTCATCATCATCATCATCATCATCATCTCAGCCATAAGACGTCCACTGCTGAACATAGACCTCCCCCTTGTACGGACGTGGAGGTTGGAAGCGACCCGCATCCAGTGTCTTCCGGCGACCTTAACAAGATCGTCTGTCCATCTTGTGGGTGGACGTCCTACGCTGCGCCTGCTAGTTCGTGGTCTCCACTCGAGCACTTTTCGGCCCCATCGGCCATCTTCTCTGCGTGTAATGTGGCCTGCCCATTGCCACTTCAGCTTGCTAATCCGGTGGGCTATGTCGGTGAATTTTGTTCGTCTACGATTTTTCTGATTCGATCACGTAGAGAAACTCCGAGCATAGCCCTCTCCATAGCTCGTTGAGCGACTTTGAGTTTTGAGATGAGGCCGATAGGCCGATTAAACCTTTACAGTGTGTTTATTAGGAACAAAGAAGATTTGAACTGTGTATTCTGGGTCATATTTAGAGACTAAATGTCCTATAAACTTTTCCATAATTCTCTTAGTTTAGGACTGGAGTACCATTAAAAAAGACATTTTTTTATTGTTTTGTGTTGCTTTTTGATGGCGATGTCACTACTATGGGGGCCTAGTCTCGACTTTCTTATTGACAGACATCAAAGTACAAGAAACACACTTTGCAGAAACTAGGAGGTAAGTATATACGAAAAAAATATACTACTTCATTTAAACCGATGGTTAATGTACATCTAATTTATGTCAAATTTTTTTTTCCAGAAAATGTCTTAACTCGTACATTTTTAGGGTTCCGTACCTCAAAAGGAAAAAACGGAAACTTTATAGGATCACTTTGTTGTCCGTCTGTCTGTCTGTCAAGAGCGTTTTACTCAGGAACGCGTGGAGGTATCAAGCTGAAATTTATATCAAATACTCAGGTCTATTGTCCCTTGGAGCTGTAAAAAAATCAAACTTAAAAGCCAACGCAATCAAAAGATACAGTCGTTTATGCTCAAATTTTAGAGTTTTTCGGCACTCGCAAAACCTACGGGGTACTTCCCGTGAACTCAGAAACTTGAAATTTGGCACGAAGCAACATCATATAGCATAGACAATGGAAAAATTACAAAAAGTAGACATTTTTAGTAAAATCATACAAAAAATTTTTTTTTTTAATTTTAAACTTACCACCTTTTTCCTCGTAAACGCGTGGAGGTATTAAATTGAAATTCATGTCAAATACTCAGGGCTATAGGACCTTTCAGATGTAGCAAAATCAAACTTTTATGTCAACGCAATCAAAAGAAATAGCAATTTAAGTCGCATATTTTGAAACTGAGTACTCCCAAGAAACTCAAAACCTAAAGGGTACTTCCCGTAAACTCAGAAATTTGAAACTTGGCACGAAGAAACTTCATACAGCACAGACAGAGGAACCACCACCAATGACAAAGACAAAGGACCAATGTTATTTTTGACGGGACATTGATTCCTCTTTCCTCTACTGTGAAGAACTTGGGTATCATCCTAGACCAAACACTCTTATGGACGCCGCATATATCGGAGGTCAGTAGAAGGGTGTTTGCTTCGCTGCACTCTCTGAGGCGACTGCAGAACTTCCTTCCTCTTCCTACTAAAATCACTCTTGCTCGCTCTCTCTTACTACCTATCCTGGATTATGGCGACATTGCTTTTATCGACCTCAGGGAAGAACTACTGGACAAGCTGGAGCGCCTGCAAAATGCCTGCATCAAGTACATATTTGGGTTGCGTAAGTTTGAGCATGTGTCCGCCTCCCGTTCTCAACTTGGTTGGCTTTCGATTCGCCGTCGTAGGGATGTACATGTTCTGTCATTGCTCTTCAACGTGTTATTTAATCCTGCATGTCCTCCGTATCTGTCGGAAAGATTTAATTATTTGGCTAGTATTAGCGACCATCGCTTGCAGTCTAGTACAAATCTATCTCTAGCCATTCCGCCAAAACACTCGCGTATTTACTCTAGGTCCTTCACTGCTTATGCAGTTAAATTGTGGAATGAGTTGCCAGTAGATGTAAGAAAGTCGCAGTCTGTTTCCTCACTCAAGGAGAAATTGAAAAAGTTGTGGCTAGTGGACACTTAATGTTTTTTGCGAATTGAGTATTTTATATATATATGTATATAGGTATATATTTATTTAGTTATTTATTTATGATATTATATGTGTATAGTAATGTATATTATATTATTATGTACGTAGTTTAAGTATTTGTATGGTACATGAATGTACCTATATATTTATTAGTGTTTACCTGCAGCTTTATGTGTTTTGGAACTTTTTATTTGTATCTTTTGTGCATAGTTTGTCTTTCACCATTTGTATTTAATCCTTTCTCATTTTCTCATGGGTTGGCTGGAAGAGATCCCTATCAGGGATAAGCTCGCCTTTGTGCATATCTTTTATATATGTTACTGTTGTTTTTTTATGTTATACCTACTTGTTTATGTGCAATAAAGTGATACGTACATACATACATACATACAAAGGAAAAATTACGAAAAGTAGACATTTTTAGTGAAATCATAAAATATTTTTTAAATTTTAAACTTAATACCTTTTTCCTCGTAAACACGTAGAGGTATTAAATTGAAATTAGTAATAAACATACTACAACTTTTGCTTGTTATAGGTTTGTACGGAACCCTCGGTGCGCGAGTCCAACTCGCACTTGGCCGGTTTTTTTTTTCTTCTTTCAGCATTCGTGATTGTATCAAAAAAATCTTGAATCTTCTTCTGTCAGAGCGCCAAGATTTGATATTAGGTACTTAACTAATAAATAAGTGAGCTGAGTAAAAGGCCTGTTACACTCTGTTTAATGGACGGCGCAATATGTTAGATATATGGATAGTGATATGGTTTACGCTGTCTTAACGTATTGCGTCCCGTTTTAAAATGCCGAATTAACGCTTTAAGTGTCAAGCTCCGTTAATCCTTTACAAAATAAACACGCCCTGCGTATAATGTTCCGGGCGGCGATAGTATTAAGATACATAACAAGGCCTTTTAGACACACTCACTTCCATCTAATCGCTGCATCAGCTTAAGCTTAGGAGACATCTACATAAAATTAGTACTAACCTCTTACTTCCGTTAGCTTACAAACCTAGGGCTGAATTTATACGAAAAACAGGCAAAATGGTCGGCTTCAGAAAAAAGAGGCCGACAAACCACTAAGTCACTTATCTTCTGATCCTATTATCATCAGTTGATTAAATGAATATGTATGTTCTGTACGTGACACAACATACTTAGTAATAATAGCTAGTTACTCCTTACTATTAGTGGGTGGAGTTTACTCCTACATATATTATTTTACCTATCAGAATTAATTATGCATTGCCCACAAATATTAAAGGGCTCGTGGGCTATAAAAGATACGGTTATACATGTACAAGACACATACAAGACTTGATAAAATCTTCAGCATCTCCTAAAATAATATATTGTCATTTGTGTCGTGTGTGTGTTAAGGAACTAATTGATATTCGTAAATATCTTAAACACATGTCTTTAAAGTTCATATACACCGTGGGCCCTGATAACGAAAAAGATTTTAACATTGTACACCTGAATTACCTGATCATATTTACATACTAAAAGTCCTTTAAACTTTTCTGGAATACGCCTAGTTTCAGAGTTAATACCAATTAAAAAAAATATTATAACTCAGCACAAAACGCCTATTTAATGGCATTGTTGCCACTATTGGGCATAGTTTACACGTTCTTATTGACAGATATCAAAGTGTCAAGGAACACTTTACAGACAATTTTTTTTACAAAAAAAAGTACCAATTTGAGGCGATCCTTTTATTACTAACATTTACTTTTCATGTGCAAAAACATTTAAAAAATTGAAAAAAAAAGAAAAAAAATATTTTGGCGAAATTGACCTAAAGTCACAATATTTTTTCCTACTTTTGGTCTCAGAAATGCGTGGTTAAGATATTTCGGGTTACTCGAGCCCACGGTGTATGAGCCAAATCACACATTAAAATCAGAAAAAAACACAACCATTTAAGTACCCACACCCTATAAGCGTAATCTTAGCGGCCGTCTAGGCTAGTCGGTAGTGACAGAGACCTTGTCTACGAAGCAGGAAGTTCCGGGTTCGACTCCCGGTACGAGCATTAATTGTATGTTTTTCCAGGACAGTTGTTCTTGAAGTATGGGTACTTTTTACGTATAAGTATTTACATGTATATTCGTCTAATATCTACACCACAAGCCTTATTGAGCTTAATGTGGTATTTTGTCGATTTATTTATTATTTTCTCATTAGCTGAGCTCATTGACATTATTTCTCTACTCATCCTTCTCATTCTTAATACACATAGAAAAGGACGGGTACAGAAATAATGACATTATTACTGACAGTGTCTGGTCAGCTATTGATAGAAATATAATACGTCTATGATACTAATCTACTAAACACCTCTTAGTACCCGTTAATTGAATACCTACCTATCAAGCAGTTCATCATTGTAATCGGCGATTGTTAGCATAAACGTCTGGACAATGCACCGGCTTAGCGTTTACACTCAGCCCAATATACAGGACACGAGTACAAGCATCCAGATTGTGATAACTGAACGTATTCAGGCGATTTGGCAGGCAAACCGGTCTTAATATAAGCCCGTCAAGTGTAACAAGGTAATTTTTTCTCTTTATTAACGAATTAACGAGTTCAGGCGAATCGGCTTAAAGCCTAGTTACATTTGTCCTAGTTAGCTTCCTAAATGATTTAGTTACTAAAAGTCAAGTGTAACCGCATTTAACAAGTAAATTTACTATGGACAAGTTAGGATCCTAATTAGGATGCTAGTTAGGACACTAAAAAAAGTAAAGTGTAACAGGGCTTTTAGGCAAACCTAACCCCGTCACCTGAGACAACTAAAATAGTATTTTTCCCTTTCTTAAGTACCTAAAGTATTCTGCATTAAAGACCCATAGTAGTTTAACTACATTATAAAGTTTTTTTTTTATTAAGGATAAAGCCGTCTAAAATAAAAATTAACTATTTACCAAGATATTGTAGCTGGGTGAGAGCGAAGGGACCGAAGTTCCAATAGGTGGCAAGTTTGAATCTCACTTGAGTAGGTAGGTTTTGTACTTTCCTTTAATTTTATTATCATTTTGTTTTCAGACAACGAAATTCAGGTTAACAATTTTCCCAGCTTTTATCATTTCATATAATTTATAGTAAGAAATATGGTCAGAAAATGCGACTAACTAACTTTATCAAGAAGTCATATTTCTTCTCTTTGAGTCTTCGTATTAGCCGTATACCTACATTTGTCAGAGTACTCGTAAGAATAGATCTTTTGTTTTGTTTCCAATGGTATTAAGTTTCCCGTCATTTCTCTCTCGCACTCACAGATTTAGGATCTTGCTCAATGAGTTAGCTTGCACATTATGTTATGCGAAATGGTTTGCTTGAGCTTGCTTGCGCTTGCAAAGCGATTGGAATAATATCCCTTATCATCGCAAGAGCGTGTGTTATAAGCCGGACAATTGACGTACTTGACACCGCATTCAGACGTCACGATACATAAGTATATTGCTGGAACCTCAGCGCGGTTAGTATAATGTCGAATTTTTCGATTTTTTCCACTCTTTCGTTTATATTTAACTTGAAGGCACGCTGGTTCAAGGAAATAATTTTCTATATCCTAATATAACTATTATTGTAGGTGAAAAGAGGGAATGAGATAAAATTAAACACGTTCGAAGATATTTTCTTGTAGGTGAAATTAATTTTATAAAATTACTTGGGGTCCAGCCAAGTGACAATTATTTGTCGACAACTCCTATAGAAATTTAAAAAAATAAAAATGGATGAAACAGTTCACGTGACTTTTCGTTACCACCTTTTATTAATTCCGATCGGTATATTGCCAGTATGTTAAAGAATATGAATGTAAAATGTCTTTTTATTTTTATTTTGAACGGATTTTAACAGATACAAAAAATCAGGAAGGCACGTTAAATTGTTCAAGTATTTTAATCGGATCGCTTAAAAACAGTCTCTGAACCACCTACCAAAAGCGATCGTAAGTCAAACACGGAGACATTATTAATCATTGTCCAACTTAATGCTTTCAGATTAAATTACTTTTTTTACCATGGGACAGTTTCCGAACTTTTGGGAATGTTACGGAGGAGTTTAAGCATGAAAACGTTTGAACATTCATTACTTGCAATCATAATGTTGTCAAGAAGTTATATATTACGTCATTTATTTTATTTATTTAAAGAGTTCCAACTGATAACATATATACAATAAACGTCTTAAGTAGAAATACAGAGCCAATTACAGGAACACACTGATAGAAAACAGAATATATATTATGATAATAGTATACACTACACACTTTGTTGCTAAAGCACATGTTACTTAAATATTACAGTAGGAAAATGTATATAACCGGGAAAGACTAATAAGGTTTAGGGGTAAAAGGTTGGGTAGGGTTAGTTGTGTTATTTTAATTTTTAAATTGACAATGTAATTTATTATATTATATAACATTTTAGTTAGGTATAATAACCTATTTTTAAACAAATAAATCAAAATTGTATATAGTAAAACAAGATTCTAGATTAAAAGTGGAAAACATCATATCTGCAGCGAAATAGACTATGTAGCAGACTCCGCTCCGTTTAAATATAAATTGCAATTCGTGTGGCCTTGCATATACTGCCTTGCATTTACTGTTTTCATGAAATATTAAATAACAAGGAATAAATATATGTTCAGAGTTAAACAGACCAAGTGCTTTGGCTGGATTGTAGAGATAAATAATAGTATTTCATACATAATGGCCACGCTCCGCCCCGCCCCGATCGGAATTACCTCACCCCGCGGCGGCCAATTGGTAGGGAACTATAGTAGACTAATCCGGCAGGTTGGCAGCGCATCGATAAAAAGCAAAATGCGGTGTATTGTCAAACGTGATTTACGACAGCGGAAACATCGCCCTAAGACGCATGCACACATTGAAGCGTGTACAGATGTTCCGTGCACACAAAGTCGCTCAAACGAGTTTTGTAGTATAAAGTGTCCGCCCTTCGCTAGTTATATGTGACAGTCTACATAAGAAGGCATCATTTGGCTGAAGGCGCTGTCGTCGTACATTGTGCAGATTTATCATTGTATTCCATGTAACATACATCGAAATTGAATCAATCTTGCAATGAAATAAAACACACACACACACACACACACACACACACACACTCACACACACACACACACACTCTCACACACGCACACACACACACATACACACACGTGCGCATGAATAAATTGTAAATTTGCATGGTAATATAAATAAATAATTTTAATAATGTAATAAAAATAAAAAAGTATCTTACCTTATATAATTATGTATAAGCTTAAGATTTTATAAAATGTAAGTAGCTATGGTTAACCTACCCTGTAATTAATGGAAGAGCGGAGCCTCCTGGCACAAGTATCTGTTTTACTTAAAAGGAGGTTCTTGTTTAGTTTCTAGTTTAAACCTATTGTGTAACCAATAAACCATTTTTCATTTTCATTTTCATTTTCATTTTCATTCCAGCAATCAAGCTTACGCCTCTAAGCGCCGGCCGCAAAAATGGTATTTTTTGATTTGGAATGTCATATATAAGTATGTATTATCTTTATCAACAAGTGAAGGTGCAAAATGAATACAGACAAGAATACTCAAACTAAGGGGCTACATTGAAAAATTCCTTTAGGGGCAGAGTTGAATTCTTAAAATGTTGAGTTAGCAAGAAGTTTAATTTGCAGCATCTTGAATATAAAAAACTATGCGTTTTTCGAACACTCTATTGCCTAAACGGGAAACGGGACTGAATTTATTTTCGAATAGATGTTTTTAGACTATATACTTTTGTGTACGGCACAAGCCGAAACACGATTGCTGAAAGTTGGCTCGATAGAAAAATAAACCGGAGTTGGGTCGCTTTTCCCGTTATTTTCCTTAGTTTACGTAAAATATAAGACAATAAACAATGAACCCAATTAAAAAATATGGCATTCTGGGTTATCTAAAAACTCACAGAAGCAAAATTAGACAAATCTTTATAGATTCGCGTATTTTTCGTAATTTATTCAAAAAGTCCTTAATTGTGCTGCATCTCTTTATTTCGTGTTCGGGAGCTATAAACGTCTCTAACGGGTGGGCGTGACTTGTCAAAATCGAGGAATGGCAAAGTATTATTAATTCAAACTTACATTACTAACTTAGCTCCAGACAAATGACTTGAAAATGTTACAACACCGGCGAAATTACACAAGTTCTGGCTGATACATATGTCATATGTTGGTAACCACAGTGTGAAACAAACGATATGAGTGATAAGGGTAAGTGTTAGGTTTGGAAGTGTTAAGTCTCTTGATGTAGCCTGTTTGAATTCAAGGTTACTTAAAAAAAAAAAGAGATAAAATTACAGTAGCCATTAAAAAGTCTACGGCATAATATAAACTTAATATAGGCAAATACAGTATTATTACATGTGTCTGTGCACTAAGTGAAAAACTCCTTGGTTAAACTTTACCTTTGAATATAGGTAAAAATTATAAAAGTATGAAATAAATTTTAAAATGGTCCTTTTTTGTAGCGGTGACCATTTAATGCTACATAAATTTAATAAAATGCATGCTTTCTCAACCCAAATATTTACTCGTTATTCTATTTACTAAATGTAAGAAAATTATAACAGAAATTTTGATGATTTATAACAGAAATTTTGATTATGGCCTAATTAAAAACCCACTTCTTACAGAAACCCTATATGTATAAGTATGTAGTAGAAAAAAAAAAGCAAACAAAAAACAACTAAGTATAGGTTATTACAAATAAACAATGCAATTAAAGCCTGATCAGAAATATATATTATGATCATTGTCAAGAGGGTGGTATTATTGTAATTTACAGTTAGGTGCAAAACTGTCCCAATAGTAGCATCTTAGTAGAATGTGGAGAAGTGGATGTCGATCGAGGAGAGGGGCACATGATTAATACATACCAGCACTATTTAAAATTTCCTACAAATCAGCCTTATACATGATATACTTAGAATTTACGGTTATTTTGTAATTTAGAATCGAAAAGTTGAAAAATCGAAAAATAAAATCATCATGCAATTGCTTTAATGGGGCATATTTTTCAAGTTACTTTTAGGTGGCTTATAGTTCGGTGCAAAAGTGTACCATTAAAAACAGCCATAGAAAGTGTTTGTTAGTTCAATGTTCAAGACGACTTTTACTCTGCCATAACTACAAAACTATGTTTGTGATTTAAACAGTTGATACCTTATTTTATAGAGGCAGAATTTCTTAATTATGTATGTTTCCCTATTTGGAGTTTCCATAAGAGGAACTAGAAATATTCGAAAAAATAAAAATGTGTTTTTTTCTACTTTTCGATTCTAAATTACAAAATAACCGTAAATTCTAAGTATATCATATGTAAGGCTGATTTGTAGGAAATTTTAAATAGTACTGGTATGTATTAATCATGTGCCCCTCTCCTCGATCGACATCCACTTCTCCACATTCTACTAAGATGCTACTATTGGGACAGTTTTGCACCTAACTGTATATAGCAACAGTTCAATATAGTGAAAAAGTATATTATTCTCTATGATTGATTTGTTTACATGTCAGCTCTGATGTTAATTTGTAAATGTTTTGTAGTGAAATAGTTTCATTTCCCAAGCGTTTTATTTCCAGCAGTCTATTGGATACATTATTTACAATGTTTCGCTCTTGACTATCAATAGTTTCGGGCATTTCTTGTGATTTATGATTTAATATTCAACACTTTACTATTATTATTATAAACCGCAACAATGACACTGACAACAGTGACAAGCCATCATTAAAATTATTGCCAGTGTAAGAAATTAGTTCCAATGAAATTCCGCAACAATGGGCATGATCACATATTTCTGGTCAGGCTTTAGGAAGAAAGCATTATCATCAACAAGTCGTGTCTGAATGTAAAGTTGTGTCTGATTGTCGTGTTTGAAGTGGAGTTGTCTTTTAGTAATGAAAGAGTCACGTAATCCTTTTGTACCTACTAATTATTGCCTTGGTACAAATAGTTACCCATCAAAGAATTGAATTTAAAATATTTCCGAGGAAAGGAACGTGGTTAAAAATTTAAAAATATTTTTAAAGCGACATTGTTAAGTTTAATTGAATTTCGTTCTAACGAAACAATCGGTTTTCATCTTCTAAAGGTTCTTGTAAAAAATTGGTATTTCTTACCTTTACATTTTTTATCACAACAAGTAAATTCAGTCTCTGTCGTTTTGAACGGGAGTGGAAGAGGAGCACTATGTAGAAATTTGTAGGTGACTGCTTCGTAAAACTTGGAAAACGTTGAAAAAAAAACTGAAAAAATGCATGGTAACATTAAGTTAGAATTTTCATGTTAATAACTGACATATAAGTAAAAAACTTGAGAGATAAAACTGTTTAAAGTTTAAGACAGCTACGGAATTATTTCTATTGATCCGATTTGGTCCAATCGATCTTGGAAATATAGTGAATGTTAAGATTTTTTTTTCTTCCGCCAATATAAACAGTATCTGTTTAAAAAACCGGCCAAATGGTCTCGAGATCTGAGGGTTTCCTACATCACACAATGTTAACAATTAACGAACATTGCTGTAACGATAAGAGATAAACTTTGGATTTGCCGTCGAAAAACTGTTGTCTTCATATTTAGACATAGGTAGCGTTTATTCTACCAACCGCCATTTTTTGTGATAGAACACAAAAATAAACTATTTCCGGATTTATTTATTTTCTTGTGCTGTAAGACCCTCCTTCTTGCCAAATTTCAAAAAAAGGTTCCGTTTTTTCCTTCTAAGGTACGGAACCCTGTGAAGGTTTAAACAACATCAATTTGAAAGCCATCTGGAGTAAGCTACCTTAAGGTCTACTCCTACGAATTCTCCCGGTCTATTTTTCTCATTTTAGCCAACTGAATGTTTTGGTTACTGTCATTAACTTTATGGTAGCCATTAGGGGTCGCTTTCGGCATTAATTTGAGTGCGTCCAGGTGGACTTTCATTACCCAAAGGGAATCTAAAGAATTAAACAAAAACTCAACAAGAATTTAAGAATGAAATTTAGATTTCACAGAGGTCATATTTATTAGATTATTTTTTTAATTATTTAAATGATAATTAGAAACATAGATACATAATAAAAATTAAAAACATCTTTGTTTTTTAGTCTAAACTTTAGTCCTAGTCTCTAAAGGACAAAATAACTTTAATATCCGTACAAGATTAACATTTTAAAACTGTTTACGTTTACGTTTCAAATAATATTTATAATGTGAATGACCATGTGAGCTTGAAATCAACTGTTATCCTAAAGTGTATCTAAGAAGCAATAAAAAAAATCATGCAAAATTTAATCTCGGAAAGTTCTTACAACGTCTCATTTGGGAATCGCAGGAGCTGGAATCAGCATTATCCATCAAGGCAGGACAAAGAGTTCATGTTTTACAATCGAAGATGTAACTCACAAGGGACTGGTACATACTAACTTAGCTCGACTCGACCCCAATCATCGTATTTCTTTGGCTTACATTCGTTATTACGAGTAGTACAGTGTAATGAGAAAGTCTTTTAATTTTAAGACCTGTAACCAATTTTCGAACATTTTTAACCACGTTCGAAAATCAATTGTCGGTGCATTCTGGCAAATTTTGACTAAATGAAATTGAGTTGAGACTGTTTAAAGTTGAGTTTAATTTTGCATGTAATGCTTAGTCGTAGAGTTGATCATTTATTAAGTATAATAAACGCTTTGAATATTTTTATGGCTCCTCCAATTTGTATTGAACACAATAGTGAATATAGACTCTCAAAAAGATCTTATAAACCAGCATAAGAACTAACCCGTTATTCGGACAGCTTACATAATTCTAACTATACTTGTATATCAAACTCGTATTTCAAATCTCATGAAAATAATCTAAACTAATTTTGACACAAGCTCTGTATTGAAATCTTCTTATATTAAATAGGCATGATGATTTGTTTTCATGTATGGTATCAATCGATTCGTTTTGTTGTGAGGATCAAATGTCTATATTATGAGGCCAATTGCATTAAAGCAACACAAAAGTCAGAAATGAGATTCAAAATCTGACACTCGCTTTTGTTTCTCAAAACGCTCCTAACAAAATGATATGCAACAGTGACGTCACGATTGCATAGTCGCCCTGTTCAAAGTATGGAAAAATTATGAAATTGTTATTTTGACAGTGAAATATTACGTTTATGTACATATTTGCTATACCTACAATTTATTTTACAGTAATATATAAGAAATCGAATGGTGTCATTGTTTTTTTTAATTTTGTACTTTTAAAAAATCGATAAATTTTGAAACTTTGAAGCCTGATCTTTGAAATATTTCAACAGATTTCTTTAATTTTCACTTTATTAGGATATATTGATCATTTTACATTGATTCAACTATTATTTCCCTATTGTCATGGAAGAATTTCGAAGAAAACTTGTATCCAGTTTGTTTACATTCTTTCCGTGTGATTGGATGAAATACGAGTGTACATAGATACCTACATGACACACATGCGCATGTATGTGTGTCATGTAGGTGTCTATGTACACATTGCACATGTCTATGTGCAATAAAGTGATACATACAACGTTACCTACAGTGAACGATAAGAGTATCTTATATCCGTCGTAGAGTGCCTATTGTTTATTCTGCCCCCAACATTTACCGTCCAATAACGGACATGTAGGTAACATTACATCCTCACCTTTACCGGGTAAAGGCACTAAGCCCCAAACTGGCCGTTTTCCAATTAGCCGGCATTATCAAATTAATCGCACGGCAAAATTATGAGATAAGGTCGTGTAACTCGTGTGAACATGTTCCTCCTGCCGCCGCATGCCAAAACTATAACGAGCGGGACATTGCGTGATTAAAATTTAGGATAGTTAAAATCACTAAACACAAGCACTCAGTATGTGAAAGTGTAAGAAAATAGATAAAGACTTAATAAAGGTTTGCTTTCAATAATTGTTGAAAACAACTCAAATAGGAGAGGCAAAATGCTTGGGCGCCTAATACGACAGATTGGAGGGTAATGTCGAGGCAAAGGAAAGCCAAGACATATTACCTACATAATATTTTAAAGAAGTGAAGGTAAAAGTTTCTGTCGCGTCTTACGTAAAAGAAAGTAAAGAATAGCATCCCGGATTTTCGGGTATTCCCAAGTTTTTTCATACTAAAACACCCGGGTTGCATTTCCTAGTAAAGAAACCTGGCAGAGAATAAAGAAAAGTTTAGTGTCTTCAGCATTGATTTATTATGTATTCTACTAGATGTGACATCTAGAACAAATTTTGTGCGCCATGTTTGGCGGTTGACAGCTATGACAGAATCAAAGAGTAGACTTGTAGTGATTTTCACTACAACTTTTGGGACAAAAAAAATCTTAGGGATGTCATATCCTGTTACTCAATGGTCTTCAGCGACAAAAGCGTAGCATTTAAATATGTGTAATTACAAATCACTTACTTCCTTATCCATAAACCTCAGGCCTCAATTACTTATGTTTTGGGCATAAGGCATTGACAGATAATTGTCAATTTGACATTTGTGTTTGTTAGAATCAGACAAAACATAAATTAACTAATTGAGGCCTAAGATATGTTTATGAATAAGGGGGTTACTACAACATGGAGCATATAACACAACACAAGGTCATGCTATCATTATTCCAATGGCTTTGGGCCTCGTGTCGAAATTACAATGGACGGGACATTGTATGTTAACATTTTAGCGAAGCGGTAATAGGGAGGGTTACTAATAGTCAGACAGAACACGCTAACTCTTCACCAACTTTGAAGAAGAGAATTAGCTATAGTTTGGTCAAAAGTTTCATACTTAAAGTATAGATGGAAAGAATCGTTCTCTCGCCTAAACATTTATTCATGAAAATCAATTAAATATTTAAAAATTATACTGTAATTTATCATTATATTATTATTAAATCACACTCGAAAAGTAAAAACACGGATGAAATTCCCAAGCCATTTCAATGTTTTATAAGTCACTAGCTTTTGCCCGCGGCTTCGCTCGCGTTAAATTCGGGGTAACAAACCATACAAACTTCCACCCCCCATTTTAGGGAAGTGGGGGGTTAGAAAGATACAAAAAGTAGCCTATGTCACTCTCCATCCCTTCAACTATCTCCACTTAAAAAATCACGTCAATTCGTCGCCTCGTTTTGCCGTGAAAGACGGACAAACAAACAAACACACACATACACTTTCCCATTTATAATATTAGTATGGATTACGAGTAAGTATCATACTGATACCGACAGATACTGTTAAACTGCAAAGCCAGCCCACTTAGTGGATTTGCATAAAGATTTTGCGGTCGGCTTCTGTGTCAGCTCTAAAAAATGCGGTCTCATCATGGGTCTCATCCTATACATGACTAATTAATGGTAATTCAATATGTTACGATTGTACCGTAACTTCAGACAGATTTTCCATTGTTTCGTAACAAGCGCCCCAAGGTCATCCTTTAAAGTCAAGGTCATTTGCCATCGTTCAACTTCATACATAATCCGACCAACACTGGAGACACGTTAAGCAGGCCTTTAATATTTACCTGTCTTGGTCACGTCTGACTTAATGCCATGCAAAAATAAACCTTATTGTCTCGGGCTTGTACGAAATAAATGAACCGATTTGTTTGCGGCTGAATTATTTTAGTACATTTGTTTTTGCGGTCGCCATTTATTTGCGGTTCATTGATTTGCTTTCGTTTAAATTCTGCATACGAATTTGTAGTCATGTGTGTTACACCTTTTTTTTTAATACCACGACGGTGGCAAACAAGCATACGGCCCGCCTGATGGTAAGCAGCTACTGTAACCTATGGACGCCTGTACCTCCAAAGGAATCACATGCGCGTTGCCGACCCTTCACAAAAAGGAGGATTCACTGTGTTGATGGCTAAAGGAACAAGAAGGTCCCTCATCGTCAACACACTGGGTCCTCTTTGAGCTCTTTGGAAACCTTACTCACCAGCAGGAACACAACACTATGAGTAGTGTCTAGTGCTATTTGGCTGTGGTTTTATGTAATGTGGAGGTACTTCCCCGGTCGGGCTCTGCTACAGATTTGAGCGAGATGACATTCGCTGAACGTGTCCTACCACACTTAGCGAGATGCCATTCGCAGAGCCCATACCTCTCTTTTTTGCGTAGTTTAAGGACATATCCAAGTCCGGACGTTGTCGTCAGCTTCACCATGTTTTTCTGGTATACTGAGCCGATGCGTTTACTGACTAAAGAATACGAATGATATAAATATGTTAACGGACACGCAGGTACTATACGTAGACACGGCCTGGACGTTGTTGGTGTGAGCTGACGATATCTCCTTTGATTACTACTACGGACATGAGCCTCCCAGTGATTATCCATCTGGAATCGTGGGCTAAATAGTTGCCTCCACCTCCCCTTACAGCGACCCCGGTCCTCACATTATGGTTACCCTGAGTTCATAACCATTGACAACTCACTGGGATCAAAGATCTCTCTGAGCACTGATACACGCTGGTAAATAACACAAGACACATACATGATCATCATAATAACACAGTAAGAAAGTCCATGAACTGATACGAGTAGAAAGATAAATATTAAAGCGCTTACCATTGATTTGTTAGCGCACAACCTTCTCTCCTCCCGTCGTCCGTGTATCTACCCTACAACCCAGCCATAAAAAATCCGTCCATACTAAAAGCGATATTGAGATCGAACGTGACTGCCACCGCCATCTATCCGAAAAACCGGCAAGCACGAACTGCTTCGCGATATTAGCGACACTCCCGCCCCTTAAGAAAAATAAAATTATAGGAGCATTGAAATCAGATCAGTTTAATCAGTATCAGTAAAAAATTGAATCAATAAATATAATGTGAACTCTATTGTGCATAGCCACAGATAAGCAATGCGCATGTGCGAGCCATAGGACTAGATATGATGTTTGACCTAAGAAGATTGTATCACTCTTGCGCTTTGCGCCCGGTTAGCTCAAGTGTCAGTTTGAGATTTGTGGAGTTAAAATTATCATAAAATGGATTCGAGACACCATTTTGTGTCATGAATAGATGCAATAATGAAAGAAAATACGGAATGGTAAGTATGGTAACATATACGAGCGTATTATACCAAAACTAGCTTACAAGAATAATATTGAGAATTATTCGAAAAAGCAATACAAAGAGTGATGTGTCACATTGAATGGTGGCATATCGATATGAGATGTACGATTCAAAGGCGAATTCTACGAAACTCGTGTCATGTTTCTAGGTCCTATTTTCGGTTTAGGCTGAGGGTAGTCTATCAGTTTCAAAGTATCATGACAAAAGTTCCACAAATACTCATTATTAATATTACTGCTGATTGATTATAGACGGAGAGCTAGCCATGCCAGCTCTTAGACCATTATAATGATTATTCAGATTATCTCATCGAAATATCTATAAAAGTATCGACCTGTGCCCCAACGCTATTAGCACAGATAAGCTAAGATAATTATTTGTCAAATATACTGACACGGTCGATTCCTATACAAAACATAGACAAGCGCGCTCCTATCCTAAGAGCAACTAACGCACTAAAGAGGTTGGTGGTCTGTGTGAATAACAATGTAGCTGAGCTATCCATTCTCGAACTTTTCTTCTTGCCCTTTCCGCTGAGAGTAGGGATGACCTTGTGAAACTGAGCCAAGCTATCGCGTCCTTCTGAGACTGGTCTGAGCGAGTACCGATGGCTGTGCTGATCTGATCAAAGCAGGATCCCTAGACTGGTCTCCCAAGCAACACAAACTAGCTGGTAAAGCGCTGCTAAATAGCACCTCTTGACACTATATGCTGTATACTAAGCTGTATATGAGCTGTATAAGCGTATATACAGAACATATACAGGCAAATTGGGCCCCAAAATTATACAGCTTAAGGCTGTATAAATGATGTACAATAGCTGGGTAAAAGCTGTATAAGAAATGATTAAAAGCTGGTTAAAAGCTGTATTGGCCGTTTTAAGCTGGACAATAGCTGTATAAGGGTGTATAAGCTAGTTGAAGCTGATGAAAAGCTGGTAAAAAGCTGCTTTGGAAGCTTTTAGCTGGATAAGAGCTATGTAAAACTGCAAAATCCAGCTAAAAGCAAATTAAAAGCTGCTTAATAGCTGCATTAGCAGCTTTTGTCGTTCTATACATGGTTTATACAGCTATTTTACAGTTTGGAGCTGGTAACATGCTGCGTAAAAGAGTTACACCGTGCGAGTTTTGTGAAATTGTATATGATCAGTAAATATTAATCAATAAAAGTGTACACAAAGTGTTTAAGGAGAATTGTAATGTCCTAATAATAAAGAGACTATAAGTAAAAAGTAAGTTCGTGTTTACAGATAGTGGAGTGTAGTTTGACTTGCGGCGGTAAGTTTATTGTGAATGTGAATAAGTTTAGTGTTACATTTTTAATGCGCCAAGAAAATAACGAGATTTGAGTAATTTTAAAGTTAAAAATAAAGTGTAAACAAACATTGTGATATTGAATTTCTTCGATTTTAGGTCTCAACTTTCATTTAAGTTGTTAGTTTTACTGTTCAAATGCAATAAATCAGTAAGGCAATGATTTTAACGGTTGTTCCGAAAAAAACATACATTTATAAATGATATTGTAATTTATTTAGTTAATGCGTAATGGCGTATATTTTATACAGCGTTAGGAAGTCAGTACTGCACTTAAACTCCTTTCCGCTGTAAATGGGTGTCTAATTGTTCTATTATACAGCACATGCTAGTATATATGCTGTATTACAGTGTTGTAATACAGCAGTTTCAGCTTTAAGCTATATAAGTTCGTAATTCATTATCATTTAACAGCCAAAAGCTGCATTGGACACTAAAAGTAATATGCTACACAGTTAGTGTTATAATGGCCACAAGTAACACTTATATGCAGCATATATACCACAAAACACCATTATACAGCTTAAAGTGTTTAATGCTACCTTTATACAGCCTACGACGCTATAAGCTGTATATAAGCTGTATAACCACTTCACATGCAACCCTTTTCCAGCTAATAGCTAAGTGTTTTATTCTTTAACAGCTTAAAGTATTACGAAGTTGTTTTATACAGCATTGACGCTACAAGCTGCAAAACTGCTGTATAACTTACTCACTGGAACCCAATATCCAGCTTTTAGCTGAATCTATGACCGTTAAACAGGTTAACGCATTTCGAAACTCCCTAGATTACTTTTATTCAGCTTTCACCTACAAGAACAGCTTTTATACAGACTTTTAACAGCTCAAGGCTGTAATTAAGTTCCAACGGCCTATGTAATACAGCGTTTGTGCTGCTTGGGCTGAGCGTTCATCAGTGCCTGTGTTGAGCTGATACAAGCAGGACCCGTAAACTGTTCTGAGCGTTTACTGAGGTCTGGGCTGAGCTGAGTAGGATCAAACTGTTCTGAGCGTTTACTGAGGTCTGGACTGAGCTGAGTAGGATCAAACTGTTCTGAGCGTTTACTTAGGTCTGGGCTGAGCTGAGTAGGATTAAACTGTTCTGAGCGTTTACTAAGGTTACACTGACTGTGGTCTGAGCTGAGCTGAGCAGGATCACTGTCGCGGTTTATTACATTAGAAGAAACCTGTTTGCACTGAGTGTTAGGATTCTTGTAAACTAATCGGTATATTTCTAGGATGAACCATTTACTAATGTTAGGATTTATACTTTACGTTAAAACCTGTCCCCTGTACGTCAACATTCATATGACTAAGCAATGTGATGATTCTTAAATTTAATCTTTTATAAGTTAACCAAATTAGCATCTATCAATCCTAGTGCTATATCAACCCGTTCAGAATATCTAGTCCTTCAAAGAACAATTTTAAGAGGAATTAGTAATACTCTATTAATTACTACTATAACAGCTAGGTTAGCTTTCAAGGATTCAATGTACCACAACAAATGTACTTCCGAATTAAACGCGGAACGTCTATAACTTTAAATGCATTATCCTTTAACTCTTTTGAGTTCACAGTTTTTTATGTCTTAATTTCTGGCATAATTTTTGATGTACTTGCTAATGCCAAAATGTACAATGTCCTCTTTTAAATGTACCTATTGTCTGTACTTCAACTACGACTTTATTGCACTGGTTCTTACAACTGGATGGCTATCTATATATAATACTGTCGAGATCATCTGTTTGTTACTGGTATATGCTCGACAGCCCTCCCCAATAAACCAATAAAAAGGGCCATTTACGTAAATTTCAAGTCATACTCTAATAATTTACAATGATAATGGGAAGGGTTCTGATAGTTGTACATAACCTGGATATAACCAAGACCAAAGTGTTATTGAACTCTGAACTAAATATAAACAATTAATTTCGATTGTTTTTCTAGCGTGGTATCAAAAACTCGCTTCTTTAACCAAGTTACATCCCCGTAGAGAATCATCCTTCAACATTGTACATACCTACTGCCTGTACTCCGTTTACATATACAATGTGAAGGTATTCAAAGTTCAGTAACTAATTCACGACTTCTTTTAACTCAACAAGCGAAGTACGATCATATCTAGTACCCGTGGGATACCTTTAGACTGGGCTAACAAGGTATAGGATCAAAACCCTACATATCATTTAGCAACTATATCGTCAGTTGAAAACAGGCGATTTTTTTCAAACCATTTTTGTAGTCAAACACTGTAGTACGTATATCGTAAGCGTGAGCGAGACTTTATGATATTTGAATTCATTTTTATGGCCAAGAACTTATCAACCGCAAAGAAAGTTGTTTTTCAATTATTTTGGTAGGTACTTATGTTGTAACACTATTATTATGTGTGCGTTTTTATTATAACTGTGGTCCAATTTATTTCCAATTTCAACTACTCCATTTCATACACATACCGTAAATATCCGTTTGCATGTTGGTACATGCACCTACTTATTATTGTACCTTTATAGAATCAATCAATATACGTGGGTATTTACAGTCGCACGGTGTTTTCCTAAAAACACTTTCAAGAATTAATTTATGATTGATTTTAATAGTATTTAAGTACCTATATACATTTATTTTCACGCGGCTACCTGCATTATCAGACTATCACACCTTTATGATCATCTTTATTTATTAAACGTTGCTTGCATCTGAGATATATACATCTACCACTGAGTAGGCTTGACGCGGATGTTTCTTTGCGATAAATGTGATTGCATCTAATCACAAGCTATATTTATTATTGTTATTTATAAGCAGGCAAGCAGTTATACAACTGATTTTGCCTGTATCCAGTTAACACGACAAATGATCAATGGCGAGTAATATATAAGTGTTTATCTAATCTGTTCTTGAATTGGTTGACATTTTGAGCTGATACCTCATCCTCGGGTACTTTATTCCAGGCCCATATCACTCGGTTGCTCAGGAAGTGTCTGTATAGGTTACTGTGGGACCTTTGGCTGTCGAATTTCAAGTGATGGCCTCTCAGACGGGTGTTGTTGTTGCGCTTGCACATCTTGTGAAATTCTTTGAGGTCATAGTGCCCGGATAATATTTCTATTACCCCCACGAAACCACATTTTAAGTTCAACACCAAGTGTATTGAACTAATCCCTTTCGTGCGTGCAATTCCCTTGAATCATCATTGATTATCTAAATACCAAAACCCTGTTCGTTATGATGTTATGAAAATGAAAGTAAAAACGTTCGAACATGAGATTTACTTTATAGGCGTTCTAATTACCGGTTACTCAAAATAGTAATATTTTGAAGTTACAAGCCCTGAGAATAAGCATGAAAATATGATGTAAATACAATTTATAAGTATTATCAATAAATGTCTCACTCTCATTCTCATTCAGTGACAGACTAAATCACTACTCGCGTGACCAACTTAGAATGATCTTTGTTAGGATAGATAGTTTCGATAAGTTTCGTAGGTACGTACCTTTTATATTTTTGATAGTCTGAGCGTCTTTTCTATGGACTACGGTCATCACCATTTATTAACCAACATCCTTACGGTGTTACAAGGTGGTATGCATCCTGGCATATAGTAGGTGGATTTTTTTTTTTTTCTAGTAATCAAAGAATTTAACCTACGGTCACACGTTCAAACACAAGACTCGATTTTATTTTATTTTAACTATTTAATTTCAATAGGTATTTTTGTATCATATATGTTTCGAATACCTCTTCTCCCACTTCTACTCGCGTTGTGGGAAATGGAGACAAGTAACAGTATACATACTATTCATATTTAATTTCTAATATTACGTGTCAAGCTCAAACCAGAACAATGACCTGCCCCTTCTGAGTTACGCAGAAAAAAATAATCTTACTTAAATATAAAATACTATTTATTATTATTATATCCATTATATCCATTTCTACGTTGGGGGCCTCACGCCGAGGCCACTTAACGTTCAAGCTGGTGGTATATATGTAGAACAGGTGAAGGCTACCACGTTTTTAGGCTTTGAAATCGACCAAAAACTAACGTGGGCACCCCAAATAGACAAGCTCTGCAAGAAGCTCGGTGGCGCCTGCTTTGCGTTGCGCCGCTTGGACGTGCCTCGGCATGTAGGGCGAACGTGTTACTTTGCGACCGCCCACGCACTCCTACAGTATGGCACCGAGTTATGGGGGCGCGCCGCGGACTGGAAACGCGCTTTCAGACTCCAAAGAAGTGCCGTGCGCGCGGTGGTACAAGTGTCTCAGGACACTCCCGCGAGACCCTATTTCAAAGAACTGGGCATACTGACAGTGCCATCGGCAATGATACAGCAAATTGCCACCTATAGCTATATTCATTTGCGTGATTATAAAACACGTGGAGACTTAGGCCGCGTACTTCGATACCCTAACAGGCTGCAGGTGGTTGAGCGACGACTTACGAGATCTGAAAAGACAACTCACGTTATGTGCCCAACTGTATACAACAAGTTGCCGGACACCATCACCTCAGCTCCCTCGCTTGCTTGTTTTAAGAAAAGGCTAAAGAGTTGGCTTCTCGAGCACACATTTTATAGCTTCGATGAATTCTTAAAAATGTAAAATTTAAAACTGTATAAAATATTACTATACTTAATTAGTTAATTAATATAAAATAAGTTATACCAATAATAATCAATAGGATTATGACTATTTTAATTTTTGTATATACCTGACATGTAATATTGAGAATATTATGAATATGAATATGAATATAAAATATCTTTTCAGCCAACACTTCACTTCAATATGAACTATGCTTGTTGCTATGATGGGAAATAACGAATCGTCCGTAGTTAAACTCTTGTCTTGTATTTGCATTTACACTATCCGCTAATAATTTGTCTATATCAAGGTATTCATTAACTACTTCTTGCTTTCCAAACGTCATTTAAGTACAAACTTAAATATATATTATATAGTTTAAGGTTTTCACCGCAAACATATAGTCAAACACGATTGGCAAGTCTGTTTAAATGACATACGTTAGCATTATACAAATTTTTACAAAGTGGCCAATTTAAAGCTTATTATTGCAACCCCAACGTTGTCTGGAAGAGATCGCTCTCTAGCGATAACATCGCCTGCTGACTGCCTCTACTTTTAATCTGTGTACTGTACTGTTCTATTTTATTGAGGTGTGCAATCAAGAATATTTGTATTTGTATTATTGGTTTAAGCACTCGTACTTGTGCCTCATCATCATCATTTCAGCTGAAAGACGTCCACTGCTGGATAAAAGCCTCCCCCAAGGATTTCCACAACGAACGGTCATTGGCCGCCCTTAACCAGCTGTTTCCCGTGACTCTAACCAGATCGTCGGTCCACCTAGTCTGGGGCTTCCCACACTGCCTATTCCGGTACGCAGTCACCACTCAAGAACCTTTCTGCCCCATCGGCCATCGGTTCTGCAAGCAATGTGGCCCGCCCACTGCCACTTAAGTCTGGCAACTCTCTGAGCTATGTCTGAGCTGTGTGTACTTGTGCCTACATGTAGCCATATGCTAACAGTAGGTACTCGAACGATTTTTAGTAAATGTCAAAATACTCGAAACATTGATTATCAGTTACGGAAGTTAATGGTAGTTATTAGGACATCTCTAACCATGTTCTTTTTACTTAAATCGTTTATAACAAGACCAAATGAATCAACGACTGGTTAATATTTAGGTCTGAGGTAAGTTTTCTGAAACCAATGGGAGATAAAGCACAAAGTCTTTAAATTTACCCGTATATCATTTCACCTACTCTTACATTGAGATTTGACTTGTGAGCACTTTGTAAATGTATCATGAAATATTTTAACTTCTACAAACTTATATTTGCAGATTTATACAATTATGGATAAAATGTTTCAATTACACAAAATCATGGTACAAATTATGCCATGTAAAGTACCCCAAATCAGATAGATTGAGAAAGTGGGTAGAACGTAAGATTTGCGTATTTGTTTACGCATTGAGTAACAGGAGATGACATCCCTAAGAATTTTTTTGTCCCATGAGTTGTAGTGAAAATCACTAAAAGTCTGACATTGGCTGTTAGACCACTGACATGATTACACGCAGGTGTCAATATTTTTAAAAAATCAAATCCTAAACGTAAAGGCTTTTTGCATGATAACAAACTGTAAAAATAATTCTAAAAATAGTAATAAAAGCCATGGAATTACGTTTCATAGGTAAGTAAGTGCAAAGATTGGTTTTACACTAATTTAAAATATTAATGTTGGCGTTGCGACGCCATATTCCTTGGCGCGCAGATTAATGTCGCAGAAGTAACAACATATGTGCCTACACTTCATTTACCTACATTATTGTTTAATAGTACTCAGCATAAACATATTTACGTAATAAACATGTTTTAGATAGGTACGTTAGGTAATGTTTAGTTCATTAAAACATATTTTTATTTTACAACGAGGGCGAATTTGCTAAAATTGTTAATGCGAGTAAAATATATAGCAAATTTTTTTACGATTTCAATTTAAAACTTAAATATCTAAATATCACCCATGTTATACATACTTACACAATGTTTTATTTCATCCGTGCGAGGAAATCAATGTCATTTTAAGTAAATATCAAGGATCATTAACCCTCAAAGTTCGTATTTAAAGGCACTTGTCGGCAAAAATAGTATTTTTCTCCATTCGTTCCTTAAACTCTAGGGTAAGGAGCAAAATAAACATTAGATACAAATAAAACAATTATTTAGTTAATTACATTTCCTTACAAAATGTGTTTAGGCAGAATATGAATTTTGTCAAAACAGTGTCACGTCTGTTTTGTTAAAGCTACTCTTTGATTCAGTGACAGCTGTCAACCGCCAAACATGGGGCACAAAATTTGTTCTAGATAGCTCATCTAGTAGAATACATAATACATCAATGTGTTTACGTCGCATTACCTCAACTTATGAGAACCTATTATTCGTCACATTTAATGTTCCTTTGTTTAGTTTTAACTTCATTATTTATGTTTCATCGTTATTCAAGATATTTATTCAAGTAAAGCGTAAATAAGATGTGCTACATGCACTGCGTACACTATTTTCAGTTTTATTTGAAGGTGTTACCAAGAAATGGACCGTTTCGTAAATACACTGAATTTCAATTTATAGAAGGTTCCTTGCAATAAGTACACTGATAAGTAAGGCCCATGGTGGAATATATGTCCATTTGTACACATGTGGGACATATCTAGCACTCGTATGAGATGAGCGTATTAACCACTAAGTTACGTTACACTACAATAAATGTTACTAAATGATCATTACTTACTCAAATATAGTATTCCATAAAGTCAATACGAACTACGAAACTTGAATTTGGAAACCATTGACATTAAAATTTATTTTTATTACTCTGTTGTTTTGTTTTATTTGTATCCACATGATTATTTCGTGTCAAGGAAACACAACAAAATAAAACATCACATCAATGACAACGACTTTTAAGTTTTCAATTAACCATTTGATTCTAAATGCAGGCCTGGATTTCTTCTAGAAAACGTATTGTTTGGCAATTACCTTACCGGCTCAGAAAGAAGACAATATACTTCTTCTTATGCGTGTTTATGCGTGACGCATCACATTTGTAGTTCAAACCAGATGTATAGCATTTAAGTAAATCATTTGTCGTGCAATGCACTTTATACATACAGTAGGTATGCCAAATAAATGGAGAGTCGACGAGACTCGAACTTAACTTAAATGAAACTCTGCTTTATTTATATATTTTTATACCACGACGTTGGCAACGAAGCATACTGTCCGCCTGATGGTAAGCAGTTACGTACATGTTAAAAGCATAAATACAATTCGATAGGTTTTTTATTAGTTTTTAGCATCATACACTGTATTGTACATGTAAATGTACATACTATTTCTCTTAGCATCGTCTCGGTGTTCATAGCGTAAGTGTACCACATAAATAAAGAGTAAGGTGTTCTAATATAGGGTCACGATCTTATTTTATCGCATCAAAGATTACAATTACAATTTACAGTAAACACGGAGTTATGTATGACACATGCGTTAAATATTTATTTTAAATCTTTCATTCGCCTAAATTCAAGACATCCTTTATTTGTCGATATAATTTTCAATGGTGTTAACAACGTATAACGTATCTGGTCCCTACAGGAGCACACATGCCTTCTACGAGGTCAATTTTTACTCTTACGAACAATAATAAAACGGATTATGAGGCTGATTTCTATTCACTTATGTACATTTTATAATTATCGTTTTTTCACAATAATTTCTCACGATTGCGATAATGATTGACGTTTTCCTTGTGATTTGTGCTTATCTTAACTAACAGCGCCCAGTCCAATAAAAGGAAAACGACTGCACCCGATGCTCAATATACTTTTGAGTTAGCCTTCTCTTCAAACTTAATATTACTAGTTAACCATAGTAGCGTTTCGTGGATACTTTTAAGGAGTAGCTCATACCGATGACGTTAGTCATTTATATCTCACAAACTCGAAGGCTTATCTCCGCCAAAGTAAAATAAATATCTCATTTTTGCCATAGTAATTTGGTTCATTATCTTATCATTACTATAAGGCCACGGACTATCTTTGGAATGTTACACCAGAGAAATAGACTTCAAATATTGATAAGATTTGTTTAACGAGTCAAATTCGAAATTATACGTCTGAATTACGCTCAATTTTTTTTTACGATAACCTTTTATAGCTCAGTTCGAAGCTCAACTCAAACAAGAATGTCTTTAGATTCACCATGTAATTGCCCGTTACTTATGTATTTCTCAAAACTTTCAAGTGAATTCTAAGGCAATTTGGAAAATATCATTTAAACACGAATGACTCTTCAAACAGTTCAAACTTTCGTCTTAACTACATGTTTTATTCTGTACAAAGTTACTAGAACTATATTTACACTACAACGTAAAACATTAATCACAACGACGCTCAGCCTCGGCCGCTGACTGAGACGACGCTACCATGAATGTTTCCTATAGTCTGAACTTGGGCTGAAGTAAATGCTTGCTTGCTTATTTGACTCTGTTTTGCCTTTAATTTTCTCAATAATCTTAAAACTGAAACTGACCTTTCAGTTGATCCTTTTATGTATTATATTGTGTAGCTATACCCGACAAGTATCAACCGACACAGTGCTACTTTCAAAACTTTAAATTAAATCAAAATTGCAATGCGACTATACATAAAGTCTATTAAGTCACTTATTAAGGACTTTCAATTTAGCTGACTTAAATATGGCACGGATGGATCTAACCAATCCCAGCACATCACCACCATGTCGTCAGCTTCACCATGTTTTTCTGGTATACTGAGCCGATGCGTTTACTGACTAAAGAATACGAATGATATAAATATGTTAACGGACACGCAGGTACTATACGTAGACACGGCCTGGACATTGATGGTGTGAGCTGACGATATCTCCTTTGATTTACTACTACGGACATGAGCCTCCCGTGATTATCCATCTGGAATCTTGGGCTAAATAGTCGCCTCCACCTCCCCTTACAGCGACCCCGTTCCTCACATTATGGTTACCCTGAGTGCATGCAACCATTGACAACTCACTGGGATCAAAGATCTCTCTGAGCACTGATACACGCTGGTAAATAACACAAGACACATGATCATCATAATAACACAATAAGAAAGTCCATGAACTGATACGAGTAGAAAGATAAGTATTAAAGCGCTTACCATTGATTTGTTCGCGCACAACCTTCTCTCCTCCCGTCGTCCGTGTATCTACCCTACAACCCAGCCATAAAAAATCCGTCCATACTAAAAGCGATATTGAGATCGAACGTGACTGCCACCGCCATCTATCCGAAAAACCGGCAAGCACGAACTGCTTCGCGATATTAGCGACAGACGTAGTTTAAGGACGTGCCCCGGGTCCATCTTATGACCTTATGTATTTACTAAAATACCTACACACTCAAACCTGTACTCTTTGTATTTTTTTTTCGGTAAAGGTTACATATTCCTACAGCGATGGTTCTTAGATATGTAGGTACTAGTATATGGTACTTACCGTTAAAATATCGTTAGGAACTTTTATTTAATTTTGAGTTTTGTTAGTATCAATTTAGAAATATTATCTAGAACTTTTAATATGTAACACAAACATAAATTTGATTGTAATCCCCACATTTGATGTTTTCGTCGAAATAAACAAGAAATTTATGGCAGTTTAACAGTTCACGGGTCATTTCGAAGATCTTAAAGGCAGTCGTTTCAAAATGTATAGCTCCCGCAACTGAAGGCTTGCAAGGCCTTTTTGGGTACTCCATAGATCACAGATCACTGTCACAGACAATAGATGTAGCATATCACATCAAAAAGATAAATGTTAAAGAATGCCAAATTCGTTAACGTTTTCGCTAATAAAAGAAATGAGATCTAACTATTAAACACTATAATATATAAACAGTTACAATGTTTTGTCACTTCGCGCGACATGTTCTTCAGTGTGTGCTGTGATAGTTTAGTAGATACAGTGAGTGTGGTTTGTTTTTCGTCGCTCATGTCGGATGAATCAAATATGCTGGAAAACACGTTAGCAGCGCCGGTGCGAGCTCACCCTCAACAAACTCTATCAGAGCGCGCGCGACGCGCGGCATGCCGCGCCGGACGCGGGTGAAGTGACAAAAACGACGTGAGTGTAACCGTTTATATTTTATGGTGTTAGTATGTCTCGTGCTAGTTTAAATTTCAGAAATGAGATCTAACTAGAAATATATTAACGTATTTGTTATTTTAGATTTAAAATTTCTAGGTCATCTGAAGTGAGTCCAAAGGTATTATTAATGAATTAGTCAATAAGTCAACAGTGGTCAAAATAAAAATGTTTGACGGTCAGAAGTTTTTTTAATGAAAACAGTTCGTAAGTGTGTAGAAAAATGAGTAATTGGACGGGTTAAAAGTGGCCCGTAAAACATGAGTTCTGCACGGAAACGTTGACTTTTAAACTAAGCATGTCCCGACATCCTTTTTTATTTACAAATAATACTCTATTGTGACCTCTCTGTTTTTACAAATGCTTCATAAAGCGGAGTCTAAGAGTGCAAGTCTATTGGGCACTCCTTTTACGATGGAAATGAAACAAAGCTATGCAAATTCCATCCTACACTTCGGGGTTCTGAACGGCCTTAAAGGAATGCCAGTTGCGAAGAATCGTAATAACTCATTGTTTTAGATTTTAAATAAGATTCAGTGGGTTGCTGGTTGCTGCAACCGCACCTACCGAATATAATTTTAGAGCTCTCGAGAAAGAAAATTCTTCGTTCGTAGCCAGTTACAAAACTTGGTTACGTACAGTCACCATCAGATATATCGGAACGGCCAAGGTGGTTACAAATATCTGAACAAGGCCTCTATTGACAAGGCGATAAAGTGCACGTTCAGATATTTTTGAGTACCTTAGCCGCTCTGATATATTTGATGGCGAGTGTACGTGGATGTAAGGTTCCTGAAACGTCGCAGGTAATTTATATTGTTTTAAAGGGCCTATGCGCTGTTGGCTTCGGCTCCAAGCTTGCCTTCCAAACGTCCGGGACCGCATGGTCCTAAGATATTGTAAAAACAAACACATAATAATAAAGATTTTATTTCCACATCAATTACAATTTTGCCTTTAAACTAGAGACTGCTTCCTAAATAGGTGAGACCTGTACTTTAGGATAAGCTTTAATGAATAAAGTATGATCCTAGTAGACGTAATATTAATCTTAATGTGTTTGAGGTGGTCTAAACAGTGTGGTCTAGACCTAATCTAAAACAGATTTAACCTTTGTTTATAACACAACTAAAGATGAGCAAGGCACGTACAAGTAAATAACTAACAAATTACAGCAGTCATATCGTAATACTATATAGTCTAAGGACTATGACGACTATAACGACCTAACGATGGGCAGGTTATCATAACCGCTGAAAGACTTTTACTACTTATACATAATAATGACATATATGTACCTACCTAAGTATAAATCTAACGAAAATCACTCCAAAATATGCAAAATTTTAATGTTAAAGGAAGCCTGATTGACTTTTGTTTTTATTAACCTTAAAACCACTTATTTAATTATAAAGCTTAGCGAATCACCAATGAAATAATGTTCATGTCAGTATATGTATGTGGGTAGATCCAAATGTAGGGTAGGTTGAAGCGGCATGCAAGAAAATAATAAATCAGTCTATAATCAGCTGTGGTGGTTTCATTGCACTTCCCAGTACTTTACATGGCGCAGTCGGTCGGTCCGAACCTACGCTCCCAAAGGGAATCTGATTTCCCTTCGAAATGAAAGGCGCGTTCGGGTGGGGGCAAAAGTTTTCATAAATCAAAATTATTTATAATGCACGATACTTTCGCTCCTAAGAATCTACAGCGAGTTTACTTGGTTTATGTTTTTGGTGCTTAGCATTAAACGAAGTATACTGTTCATTATTAATATACCTTTCAACTTCCAATCCAAGTTACGCGTATTAAGGTGACGGGTATCGCGGTTGACGACTGCATTTTGCGTTTTTATAATCGCAGCTTCCGCTTCTGCCATCTAGTATACTTGAGATGAACTATAACAATTCAATGTTGACATGTTTAAATAGTCAAGCAATCGCGGTCTTTTACAGTAAGATGGCGCTTTGATAATGATTCCATTTTATGTGTACTTACTTAATTAAAGTTACTATTGTATGTAGGTAATCAATGACGAAATTATTAAAGTTACCTATAATATAAAACTACTTGACCAACGCACGCCATTACCTACAGTATCATAATCGCACAATTATAATGTTTTATTCTAAATATCCAAAATAAGCATTCATCATGGCGGTTATATTTCTATGTGTCAAGTACGTGTCAAGTCTTTCAAAATAAAAGTTCAAATAAAATGTACTAAACTGAAGATAATATTATTTGTAACTAATTTGTTTTATGTCCTCTTCTGCTCTGAAAAATCCAGGTTTTTAGTATCTATAACGAAATTAGAGATGGTCAAAATCGCTTTCAATGAGGACGGTAAAGTGCGTTGGGATAAGACCGCATCGGGAGAACATCGGATAATTCAATTACCTATCTGGAAAATTATCCTTTAGTTGCAAATACAAACCACACATCCTCCAACACTATTGTGTACCTGTACCTAGTTGCATTTTGATATAATGGCGATGCCGCTTTTTTCAGGTACATTAACATTTTACTTAAATGTTTCTTCCGGTAGGTATGCTTAATAAAAACGACTGTTGTTTAAGTGAAAAGTTTAAAAAACCGGCCAAGTGCGTGTCGGACCACGCATAGGAGGGTTCCGTACCTTCAATGGAATAAGAACCAAACTAATAGCAAAAGGTCGTATCTGATGCCTATGGAAGAAGTTTTTTGGAAATGGCTCAAAAATGGCTTAACCGATAATGTTCAAAACAATTTTCGTAGCAAGTATATAATAAGGCGCATCTTCTCAAATTTTTTCATATTTTTTGGACTTACGGTTCAAAAGTTACAGGGGGGGCTACAAAATTTTTCTGACTTTCGAAGCGATTATATCAAAAAATATTTACTTAATCACAAAATGATCAAAAAAACTTCAATATTATTTTTAAAGACCTATCGATTGATGTATCACATGTTGATATATGGTAAAAATAATTTTTTTGAAATTTAGATACATGTATGGAGCGCCCCCCTTAAATTTTTTTTTTTTTAATTTAAATACATAACTAAGTAGCGGCATACAGAATACACCTTATGTGTAAATGTTATTCAGATACGTCGTATAGTTTCCGAGTAAAATGGCTGTGACATACGGACGGGCAGACATACAGACAGACGTGACGAATCCATAAGGGTTCCGTTTTTTGCCATTTGGCTACGGAACCCTAAAAATCACTTATTCTTTATTTGACGATCTCCTAGCCCTGTCGGTAGTGACCCTGCCTACGAAGCAGGAGGTCCCGGGTTCGAATCCTGGTCAGGGCATTTATTTGTGTGTTGATCGCAGATATTTGTTCCTGAGTTATGGATGTTTTCTTTGTATTTAAGTATTTATCCATATTTATCTATTATATATATCGTCGTCTAGTACCCATAACACAAGCCTTATTGAGCTTACTGTGGGCCTAGGTCGATTTGTGTAAGATTGTCGTATAATATTTATTTATTATTTAAAGTAAATGTATGGAAAATATTTAATTTGTGGCTTTTTAGTACAACACCTAATAATAGGAAACTATTAGAAACGATAGGAATGGAATCGACTGGCATAAAAAAGCAGCATGTGAAAAATAAAAAAAACAATTTTCATAAAGTATGGGAAAAGTTTTTCTCAATTTGTGGCTTTTCTAGCCGCAAATTATTTTTGATCCCATACAAGAATGGGATCGATTGGCATCAAAAAGAAGTTTACCAAATGTGACCTCATCTCGCATCCTGTATGTTTTTTTCCAAAATCCGTAGAAGACCTTCCCTCAATTTCAAATTAATGAAGATTGATTAAGTTGAAATTGAGGGAAGGTCTTCTAAGACCATTTTCGCGTTGCAGCGAGGGATCTGGTAGCTGCCCCCGCTGACCCAAAAAGAAATTGAACTTGTATATTATTTCAAATTATCGAAGTTACAAGTAAAAGTAGTTAAGATAAAAGTAATTGCAATTACAAATTATATGTAATCGGGAATACTACTGACATGTAATCTCAATTACAAGCAATTTCAATTACTTAATATAATTGATTTTCATGTAATTTAATTAGCAATTTAATTCATTACAAAAGTAGGTACCATCTAATAAATTACGCCCAACACTGAATAAACATCAGGTTCAAGAGGGTAGTATGGAGGATGTATGCTATCTGCTGCCGGAGTCGCGCATACATGTGATCTTTATAGACAAAAAAGTTTCGTTCTATAAATTCAATTGTTTGTCACAAAAAATGGTTTGATTTGTTTTTGCGTGGCATTTAAGACTGGATCCAATTAATTGTTGCTGTGAACATTTTTTAAATTGGTACCTAGTTGGTTACTAGGAACAGGTTTAGACACGGGTATGTTATGTCCAAAAGGGAGGTATGGGCACTCCGAATGTTATCTCGCTAACTGTGGTAAGGCACAGTTCAGCGAATGTTATCACGCTCAAATCTGGACCTGGCTCAGAGCTCGACTGGGGAAGTACCTTACAGAAAACCATAGCTAAAAAGCAAATAACTTAATTCAACCTAAAGTTAAAGATTAATTTTTTAACATGTTTTAACCATTTTCATTTATATACCATAAGTGTTTTTTACTAAAAATATTGACAAATATAAAAGCGTTTGTCGTCTCACATAAGAATTATAAATTGAAATTACACAAAAGATTTAAAAACACGAAAAGTCAGCACGAGTAAGTTAATAACATATAAAAGCTTTTGCCCGCGGCTTCGCTCGCGTTAAATTCGGGGTAACAAACCATACAAACTTTCACCCCCCATTTTAGGGAAGTGGGGGGTTAAAAAGAGACAAAAAGTAGCCTATGTCACTCTCCATCCCTTCAACTATCTCCATTTTAAAAATCACTTCAATTCGTCGCCCCGTTTTGCCGTGAAAGACGGACAAACAAAGAAACAAACACACACATACACTTTCCCATTTATAATATTAGTATGGATTAGTTGTATCGTGTCGTGTATAGGGTCTAGGGATTGTGCAGATGGGTCGCCAGCTTTTTGTCCGGCAGAAGCATACGAGCTGTAGTCGACGGCAGTTGCTCCGAAAGCATGGACATAAACGCTGGTGTCCCGCAAGGCTCCGTGCTATCCCCAACGCTGTTTTTGCTGCATATCAATGATATGTTGTCTATCGGCAACATTCATTGTTATGCGGACGACAGTACTGGGGATGCCTTTTACACGGGCCGTGCCAATATCCCTCGATCCGTTGTGGTAGAGAGTCGTGAAAAACTTGTGTCCGATATCGAGAACACTCTTTCTGGAGTCTCGCTGTGGGGTCAGGACAACTTAGTCCGATTCAACCCCACAAAAACACAAGTTTGCGCGTTTACCGCTAAGAAAACCCTATTTACTGTGGCCCCTCAGTTCCAAGGCACAACCCTTACAATGTCAGAGAGTATTGGGATCCTCGGTGTCGACATTTCCAGCCACGTCCAATTCCGTAGTCACCTTGAAGGGAAGGCCAAGCTGGCATCCAAAAAGCTCGGTGTGCTCAATAGAGCAAGGAGATACTTCACTCCGGGGCAGAGACTGCTTCTATACAAGTCGCAAGTCAGACCCCACATGGAGTACTGCTGTCACCTTTGGGCGGGAGCACCTGGATACCAGCTTGGGCCCTTTGACTCGGTGCAAAGGCGCGCTGTGCGGATCGTCGACGATCCCAAACTCACGAGCGATATTGAACCATTGAGTCTAAGGAGAGACTTTGCCTCCTTATGTGTGTTCTATCGCTTGTACAATGGGTTGTGCTCTGAAGAACTGTTTGATATGATGCCCACGGCAGCTTTTTATCACCGCACCGCTCGCCGCCGGCAGGGTGTTCATCCTCACACCCTGGAGCCTAATGGGTCGCGCACTGTACGGTTTAAGAGGAATTTCCTCCCACGAACGCTGCGACTGTGGAATGAACTCCCTGCCGAGGTTTTCCCAGCGGGCTACAGTATGAGGTTCTTCAAAAAAGGAGTGTATAGGTTCTTAAAGGGTAGGCAACGCGCATGTGAATCCTCTGGGGTTGCAGGCGTCCATAGGCTACGGTAACTGCTTACCATCAGGCGGGCCGTATGCTTGTTTGCCACCGTCGTAGTATAAAAAAAAAAAAAAAAAAAAAGGGTCGTCACGGTTTTTTGGGTACATTTTTGGGTTAGTTTTGGTTAATTGCCATCTATTTCAAAAGTTTTATCATATCAAAATCCATTACAATATTAAAATACTAGCTTTTACCCGCGACTTCGTCTGCGCGAAATTAACATGAGCCATATGGAATTACATAATAAAACGCAAAATAAAAGTTACTAGTTAGTAAAATCTAAGAGCAAATATAAAACTAGCACGTATGCTATTTCAAGTCAATAGGGAGCAACAATTCCGTATAAACTTCCATTCCGTTTTCATCCCCTTATACATACCAAATTTCATCTAAATCAGTTGAGCGGTTTAAGTGTGAAGAGTTAACAGACAGACACACTATAATATTAGTATGGATACGTATTATATCTCTTCAAGTAGGCTGGGGAAAAAAAAAGAATTATAGCCAAAAGCGTTTTTTAAAATTTTTAAATTTTGAAACATCTTGCTTCAAAGGTTTGAAACATCTTGTCTTTCCACTCTCAATATTTTTAACTCACTCGTTTTTGAATTATTATGAATTAACATAATAAAGGCGGTTTATAATTATATCTATTATTTGAAACCGTGCATAGGGTGGTTATGCTAGTTTCCCGTCCGGGTTGCCGTCCACCTGATTAAACTGCTACAAATTCATTGGACTAAGAGCTGGCCACGTCAGATATGACACAATAATGAGAGCAATAAAACCTGACTATTGTGTCATATCTGACGTGGCCAGCTCTCCGTCTACATGGAAAAAACTTTTTGAGGTCAAATTTGCCATTGATAATAATTATTTATTCTTTAATTGATATTTTAATTATAAGCTTTTATTTCAAAAACTTGAATATCAGTATATCAATAAGTATGGACGGAAAACTGACACATACTCCACTTTTACAAAAAATGTTTTATTATAAAAAAACCTTTCGAGTATGATTTATTCTCGTATAATATTAATCTAAACAAGACCATATAAGCTCTAGAACGATAAGTAAGGGCACTTCAAAATTTATTATTGCATTACAAAGCTGGCAAAATCGATAAGTGGAAGAAAACTAGCACCTAAAAACTTACTAAGAGTACATTTTATTCAATAGTCCAATCTTAAGTAGAAGGAGTAGATTTTGAAAATTTATACAGGAAAAACAGCTTAGGTACACTTCATACTGATTTGAAACAAGGATTAATATTTCGAGAAATTTTTACAAAGGTAAAGCATAAAAGTCAGCCCTGAAAGCTGACCAACTAGTTCAAAAATGGTCCGGTCTTACCCCATCGTACCTTACTTATTGTTTTTTTTTCATTTTAGGGATTGTGAGAAATTATATTGGTATATATACTTATACGATTAAATTAATTCCATATCTACTTACCTACCTAATAATAATATTAATAATTCACCATATCTTTTAAATCGTGCGAAAACGAACATGCAATAAACCATATAAACCTAATGGCGCGACCAGACATCGCAGAGTGCCGGGACAGCCGAGCCGATTGTTTCTTTCTTATTCCATAGTAAAGAGAGAGATATACAGCCTAACACGATGATGTGGACAAATCACTGACAAATGCACGAATGTGTTTCAACTTCAAGCGCATTTGATTGTATTCAATGTATCCGTCATTCATATCATAATATAGATCTAGCTTGCAACAGCGCAAAGCAAGAAGCGAAATGAGCAAATGAGAGTAAGCTGGCAACGTCGCCTCGGATGGAAACTGCTCGAACAAACGCACTCTTGTAATATAAATTATGGTAAAAACATGGACGAAGCCGTCTATGGTAAAAAGTACCCATACCCACTGTAAAAATTGAATAATGAATTAGTCTCTTTAATAAGTTGGTAGTTTAAATATATTGGGTAAAAAAGTCAAAATAAAAAGATTAAACTAACTACTAACTTGACTATAGTATGATTTGACTTTTTTTTGTCCAAAAATACCTATAAATCGCTTAGGATCAGGATTGAAAATATAAATGAGAAATGAGATAAAAAAATAAACAAAAAAGTTAACATCAGCCTAGATTTGAACTCGGACATATCTACTTAGTAAGCAAGCGTACTATAACCTAAGCTATGTGGAACGAATTTCCGCACTCAAAATTACTAATCATATTACTCAAATTTGACACAAGAAACATGTCTCTGGCTGCAATAGAATAAACGCCTATAAGTTTTATTGCAGCAATTGCATAGTTCTGATTATTACAGGCTCTACAAGGTTTTGCGTCTAAAACCTTTATTAAGCGCTTAATACGACTATAGTTATCGATAGAACATTAGTAATGTGCTAATAAGTAATTATGTTTAATTTCGCAACATAGAATTATTTCTGACCGAAATAAAACTTGCGACAAGTTTTCTCCAAACCAGTTTCATAACGATGATATATATACCTAATTATGTTATACAAGACCAAGCACGTATCGGTAGACCGAACCCAACTATATGCCCCTACAGAAAATGTAACATACATGCTCCAACGTGGTTTGTTTTCTTCAAAAACCTTGCACGAAAACACCTCGATTTGACGTGTTTGCATATATCGTCGCCTTAATAACTCGTTGAAAGTTCGGATTACTCTAAACGAATATCCTAACTTATGCAACGCAAGAGACAAATACACCTATCTTTGTATGAAACTTCCACTTTATTACCAACTTATGGAGACTGATTCGAAGTTTAAAATCCCCGTAAGAATAAAGTCGCAATATAACAGGAGTGTGCTGCAACATTTAAAAAAATATTCTCTCTGGATATATGTAATCCAAACATCATAGACAAAAGGTATACTAAACTTGTGTATGGTTCCAAAACAAATGACAATAAAAATTATTTCATTTACATAGTTTATCTACACTCGCATTGTAAGTCCTCTAAAACGTGTTCAAAAACGGTAGGCAATGGCTAGCATTACCACAACCGATTTTACTATGATAAGCTTTTTATCTGTGACAGTAACGTAATTTTAACTTTACATGCTCAAACATTGATGTGTTATGAGTTTTGATAACATAATGTACCCCTGCACGCGCCCGCGCGGCCGCCGACACGCTCCCCCCCGACCGCCGACACTCTCCCTCCCGACCGCCGGCACAATCGAGTTGGCCATGGCGGTGCAATGGCGGCCATTCTATGGTTTCCGAACACGGCAATTAGTATAAATAATATGTGTAGATAAAGCAGTGTATGCAACTGTACGTAATTAGGCCTTAATACACTCGTGTGATCTTATTATGAAACTCACCTGCGGCTCGTTTCATAAAACCACACTCGTATTTTAAGGACCCTTATTACGTAACAGTTACATAAACTACTATTAACAACATCATATTAATGTAATAAAGTGGAAATCACCAAATATTTTTTTTCTAATATTTTTGTAAAGATATTGCAGTTTGATAAAGTAAAATGTCGGCATTTTTTTGTTATTGTTTCGATGCAATCTTGATTTTCAGTGCATTTTGCTCGTTTTAATAACTACAAATGAAAAACACTGACACAACTTGCAAGGCATCTCGTCCGCACTAATAAGCGCAGGCGATTGTATCATAAAAATCGAGTTCAGATTTGAAAATTTGAACCGGGTTTGTGCTTTCTTCTGAAACTGCAGTATAGTCACATACTATGCTTCGCACTTCATAATGTTTTAAGAGACATGGTTTAAAAGCTTTATGCAGAGCGTAATAAAAGTATTCTGTTTACTTAGGAGCTATTAAAATCCTTGTGCAAATAAGAGCGTACTTTTGGACAGAGACTTGCGTGGAACTGCGTTGCGACACTTGCGACCACCATGAGTTTTTTGGAATAAAATTTTAGTGCGAGCTGCATTCTGATTCCGTAAAATGAAACATTTTTTTAAATAACAGAGTACTTACATTTTTCGGGTAGGTGAATAAAACGAACCACATCACTGTTCACATATTTTATTAGAAAAAATAGAATTAAAAGTAATTTGGATAATTTGAAACAATAAAATTGATGGTTAGATAATATAGTTTACCTACCAGTAGTATTCAAGCATTTCTCCAGGAAGTTACATTGATTTTTGCACTTTCACCTACTTCAACTGTCAACATCAACACACTATGTCGGACATCAACTCAATTCAAGGATCAATTGCGGAGCTCACTGAAACCTTCAATGCAAGGATGGCTGAGATGCAGAGTAATTTGGACAAAGCGGGCTCAAGCAACCCTGGGAGCGGTATTGAGGCAGTACCGGCAGACTTCACTAGCTTCAAAGCATTTGTTTTGAACTCTCTCAATATACTCCAGAAGCAGGTGGAGCTCATCGCTCAACAGGTCGATCAAATAGAAATGCGATCTCGACGCAAGATGCTGGTCATCCATGGTGTTCCGGAGGCTGACAAAGAGGACACAACGGCCCTTGTAGTTGAACAGCTCAAAGTTGTTAAGGCTGACGTGGCTGCAAATGACATAAGGCGCAGCCACCGACTTGGCCGTCGCAGAGGCAGCAAACCCAGGGCTATTGTGGAGAAGTTCTGTGAGACTGCCGTCCGTGATAAAGTGTGATTTGGTAAGGTGGCATTGAAAGGCTCCGGCGTAACGATAGCCGAGTTCTTGACCAAATCACGTCAGCAGACCTTCATGGCAGCTCGGGAGCGGTTTGGCGTCAGAAGATGTTGGACCTGGGACGGCGTTGTTCATGTCTTGGATGCGAGCGACGTGCGCAGGCGTGTGGTGAGCCTTGCAGAGCTTAAGGCGATTTCGGATGCGCCAGAGCAGCCTGTGACTCCGACCCCAAGCGTAGATGCTCCTCCCAAGGCAGATAATTGCAGCAAAGCCGAGAAACCGGAGAAACAGATAAAGCCCAGACGTGCGGCTGCCAAACTGAAGCCTTAGTATGTACATAGTGTAGCTTTCTTCTGTATTTGTTCGGGTTATACTGCTTGACGCTTTTCTATTTCGACGTGTAATCACTGTTATTTGTTGTATACCCTCTTTAATAGTCTCCCGTAAATATTATAAATTAATTCCAATAACTTCATTGCTAACTTTAAATGTCACTTTGCCAAGTTCCAACTGACATTGACAGTTGACATGTGTGCTGACGGATGGCAGGTATAGTGTTGCCAACTGTTAAATTGCGGTCCGCTTTACCAAGTTAAATATTTCCTTATTAAATTACGTTCCGTTTTTCTTAGTCAATTATTTCCTTAGTTTTGTGATTTAACTTAATGCCTGTCGAATCTGAAGCCAACATGTATTTTTAAATTGAACTTCCGTTTCTTTATAAGTGTATTTCTTTCTTTATTTGCTGCTGGCGGGTAGATTGTGGAGTTTTTGTTTAGTTTTTACTGTATATATTTTTATATTTATTGAATATTAGTATACACTTATTATATACTTATTATATTTTTAACTTTAAATATATTTTTCAGATGCCTTTCAGTGATAACAGTGATCAGTATTTATCTTTTTCCTCCTTAGATAGTGTAAGTGAAGACAGTTTCCATAGTTTGCCTCCTTCGCTTCACGACTTTCTGGAATCTCAGTTTAATGATGTACCTAAAATTTTTAACGTTGTGCATTTAAATGCGCAAAGTATTCCTGCACATTACAGCGATATGTTACTCTCTTTTGACATTAAGAACATTCATGCTATTTTAATTTCCGAATCGTGGCTCAGACCAGCTTTGCCTTCAACGTCTTTACCTGGTTTCAATTTAATTCGGCACGACCGCCTTGGAAGAGGTGGCGGTGGAGTTGCGATTTACCTTCGTTCTTACATCCCCTATTCAATTGTTAATGTATCTGCCAGTTCTTCTACTTCTGATGCCGCAGAGTATATGTTTCTCGACGTTTCCCCCTCTCATTCCAAACTTTTACTAGGCGTTTTTTATTCCCCCTCCCTTCACGTTAATTACTTTGATTCTCTTGAGAAACTTCTCGAAGACCTTATGCCTTCTTATAATCATCACATTCTTATGGGAGATCTAAATACGTGTCTTCTGAAGGATGACAGTCGATCCCGGCGCCTTAAATCCCTGGTAGATGCATGCAATCTAACTATTCTCCCTTCAGACGCCACACACTATTTTCCAAATTGCTCGCCTTCTCTTCTTGATTTAACTTTAGTTTCTTCGACTTCTCATGTGTCTAAATTTGGACAATACTCCGCGGATGCCTTCTCATATCATGATCTGCTCTATCTCTCTTACAAAATTCGTCCTCCCAAATCTAAATCAAAAATTCTTTTGCAGCGCAATTTTAGTGGATTAAATGTGGAAAAGCTTCGAGATGACGCTTTAACAATCGATTGGAGCAGTATCGCTCGAGCGGGTTCGGTAGACGATCAAGTTTCTCTCTTTAATTCGCTCCTCATACAACTTTATGACGCTCATGCTCCTGTTCGTGCAATAAAAGTCAAGCATCTCCCTGCTCCTTGGCTCACTGAGGATATTAAAGCCCTTATAGAGAGGAAGAATCAATCTAAATCTAAGTATAAGGCTAACAACTCTGAGAAAAATAAACTTAAATATCATACCCTGCGCAATCGCTGTAGCACTATATGTCGAGATGCTCAGAGGAGTCATATTCACAGTTCTGTTGAAGGTGGAAATCCAGCCAAAGTGTGGAAATTTTTGAAAGGTCTCGGAGTTGGCAAATCTCAACAGGCAACCAATTTAAACAATATTAGCGTTGACCAGCTTAACCAGCATTTTTCATCGTCCACCTGTTTCAGTGGTCCTAAGAAATCTAACTCACTTCATCATCTTTCATCACTTCCTGCCTTAGATTTCTCTTCTTTCTATTGTAGCCATTTCTGTGAGAGTGATGTTAGGAAGGATATATTGAATATCACTTCTAACGCCGTTGGTGTTGACTGTGTTAGCCGAAATATGATACTCCCTCTCCTTGATTTGTTTGTTCCTATTATCACCGGTATTCTGAACTTTTCCATTTCATCAAGTACTTTTCCCAGTCTGTGGAAGGATGCCAATATTATTCCTTTACCCAAAAAATCCAACCCCAGTTCCTTCTCTGACTATCGCCCCATCTCCATTCTTCCTTTCCTATCCAAAGTCCTCGAACGGCTAGTGCATCTGCAACTAACTTCCTTCATGAATAGAAATGACCTCCTAAACCCATTTCAATCTGGTTTTCGTCCGGGCCATAGTACTACCTCGGCTCTTGTCAAGGTTACCGATGACATCCGTTTGGGTACGAATGACCAGAAGCTTACAGTTCTTGCACTTCTAGATTTCAGTAATGCCTTTAACACGGTCGATTTTGACATTTTGCTCGCATTCTTACAGTCTCTTAACATATCGGCTGCAGCGATTGACTGGTTCCGCAGCTATTTGGTTGGTCGTCGGCAAAGAATAAAACTAGATTCTTCGTGCTCTTCCTGGTGCAGCACATCAGCTGGTGTTCCACAGGGTGGTGTGCTGTCTCCTCTTTTATTTTCTATCTTCATGAATTCCATAACTCTTGATCTCTCCTCTTCATATCACCTCTATGCCGACGACCTTCAAATATATTCGCAGGGCATACCCTGCGAATATATGCGCTATGCATACATAGCGATCTCAATTCAGTTATAGAAGCCACGAATCTTGATCTGCTCCGCATATCAAATTGGAGTCAAAATTACGGTTTAAAAGTAAACCCCCTAAAGTCACAGGTAATTGTGATGGGTAGCGCTAAACAAATCTCCAAAATTGACTTTCTCAGGCTCCCTCCGATAGTTTTCGATGGTATCCAAATTCCTTTTTCCAACCAAGTGAAAAATCTTGGCGTAATCATGGATCGTTGTCTATCATGGGTGCCTCAGGTGAGTGAAGTGAGCAGGAAGATGTTTGCTGCCATAGGGTCTCTCAGACGGCTCCGGAATTTCCTGCCAATTGCTACTAAAATTGCGCTTGCTCAGTCGTTACTTCTCCCCATTCTTGATTATGCAGATATCTCCTATTTAGACCTAACCGAGGAGCAACTTAATAAGCTTGAGCGTATTCAAAATGCCTGCATTCGGTTCATTTTCGGATTACGCAAATTCGACCATGTTTCTAGTTTTCGTTCTCAACTCAAATGGCTCCCTACCCGTCACCGCCGTAACTCTCACATACTTTCTTTACTCTTTTCTATACTTTTTAACCCTGCAACTCCCCGCTACCTCAAAGAGCGTTTCTCTTATCTTAATTCTATTAGATCCTCTCAAAAATTGCTCCTAAAAGTGCCATCTTCATCTTCCAAATTTTATAATTGCTCATTTACGTTCCAGGCCGTTCGTTTGTGGAATTCTCTCCCTCTCAACATAAAACGCGCGCAATCTATTGGTAGCTTTAAATCGCAACTTAAGGAATACTATTTATCTCTTCCTTAGGTTTTTAAGTTGACACTGTTGTTTCTTATTGTGTGTATTATATATGTATATATGTACGTATATGTATGTTTATTTAGTATTTATTTAAGTATGTATATTCATATGAATGTGCTGTGTTATCTATTTCGTCTCTTTTGTTTCTATGCACCACCTACTGCTTATTGTTTTTCTCTAGTCTCCACTACCCAAAGGTTGTCTGGAAGAAATCGCTCATTAGCGATAAGACCGCCTGTTGTTACCTCTACCTAAATTTATCTAATTGTAAAATTTGTGCTTGTAACTGTATGAGGTGTGCAATAAAGAGTATTTATTATTATTATTACTTTAAAACTATTTAAAAGTATATGTTACTCAAACGTACCTGGTCAAACATCTTAGATCGGAATGTTTATTTTGTACCCTATTATAAACTAGTTTTTGGACCCGGGGTATGTCCTAATACTACGTCCGGACTTGGGTATTTCCTTAAACTACGCCAAAAAGAGAGGTATGGGCACTGCGAATGGCATCTCGCTAAGTGTGGTAGGGCACGTTCAGCGAATGTCATCTCGCTCAAATCTGGAGCAGAGCCCGACTGGGGAAGTACCTCAACCTCACAGAAAACCACAGCCAAATAGCACTAGACCCTACTCATAGTGTTGTGTTCCTGCTGGTCAGTAAGGTTGCCAAAGAGCTCAAAGAGGACCGACCCAGTGTGTTGACGATGAGGGACCTTCTTGTTCCTTTAGCCATCAACACAGTGAATCCTCCTTTTTGTAAAGGGTCCGCAACGCGCATGTGACTCCTTAAGAGTTGCAGGCGTCCATAGGTTACGGTAGCTGCTTACCATCAGGCGGGCCGTATGCTTGTTTGCCACCGTCGTGGTATAGTTTATAAAGGGAAATTTCTCAAGTGTCTGAAATTTAAGGAAACCCTGTAGAAATCAAGTTCTATGAATGCTTCGTCACTGATATGCGTCTTTACAGAAATATTATGTCTTGACTTGTAATATCTGCAGATCGTTACTTAAGTAAAGTTAAAAGCAATCAATACAAAATAACTAGAATAGGCTCATTTCTAACTTACTCTCGATTGACTGTAAGAGGCTATTTCCTTCGTTTAATTTCCTATTTATAAAAGAAATAACCATCCACCATGACTGTGACCGCACAAACTTAATATTGCTGTTGGCACCAGCGCCACCGTAATAGAATAGCCACTATATTTTTATGAAACTCGGTTAATTCCACATTTATCCAACGGCAAAATGAAGTTGGTATTATGGTACGTGTACTGAGTTGATAATGAATTATTTTCTCTTACAGAATAGGAAAAAAGTTTAAATGTAATTAGCGCCTGCAAACAGACGTTTTCTTAAATTCACATTCGCTCAGCAATTATTTTAGCTTTAAATGAATTGTTCTTATATTTTTAAATGTATTAAGCACAGCACAATTTAAAAAAAAACTCGTATACAAGACGAATGACAGCTTAAGAGGCCTTATTCCCAAAACGCGCGAATTTCTTAAAATGCTTCATTTTCTTCGGAGGCTATGGCTAAAGTACTTAGTTTTTTTTAATCAACTATTGATGAATATAATAGTTCATTTCTTTATCTAGACGGCCATCGGAGCAAATATTACATTTTAACGAGTAAAACATGAAAAAAATAGGTCGTCTTGGAAGGCCTTTCCGGATTTTCCAGTTAGATGTACCGTTCATTTCCAAATTACGCAAAAAAGGTTAACAATTCTTATTCAACTTGAATAAAATTCAATTGAGTATATCATGTCTGAGACGGCCATGGAAATAAATATCGAAGATTCATCTTGGATAATAGACAAAATACCTCCTGATTATATGCCAATTTTCTGATGAAAACACGTTTACATTTAATTTTTTCCACGAAAACTCTATAAATATTTTGCCCTAAAAAGATTACCATAGGAAAATTAAACTATATTTCTATCACGATAAAAAATATCATCGCTATAGTGGTACGTTTTAATTTAGTATGAATTTTTAAAAATGACCTATAAATCACACTTCACAGGACACTTTCTGTAAGAATCGTATTTTTGGGTTCTTAATAATAATAAATATGGTTCAAAAGTATTTTTTTGTATTACTAATACTTCAAACTATCTTATAGATAGCATTTTATGCGGCTTTTTTCATTAATAGAGATTTTCGACCTTTTAGGGAATAAGGAGCCTTAACATAGATAATTTCAAGATTCGATTTTTGTATGACCTATTTAGTGCCCAAATAATATTAATCATTATCATATTAGAGTTTTTATAAATAAAAAAGTTTTATATACCTTCTAAAGGGGTGGTTTTTAAATGCAGGGTCGACTTAAAAAATAAACAATTATACTCCATAGTATTTTTTTTCGTTCAGGTATTCTAAATACGTAAAAAGCTTAAATATTATTATAGTCATTTACCAAAAGAGACCAAGATTTTTTTAAACGTTTTAAATCTACCAAAATATTTGTCAAATGGCACCGCGTCTCAACTATTCTGCTTGAAATTAAAACAAATGCGTTGTTTTATGTACCGTCAAATAAAAAAAAACTATACCTACTTGGCAGTGAAATCTAAAGATAAACTTGTTCATATTTAACCATACCTCTAAAATCTACATTTTATCTTATTGCCCCACTGTCCTGTCTGGGCCCTCAAGTTCCCTTTTAACTGGCCCGGGTAATTGTTACGATTAACGGTACCCCGGACTTTCCAGGGAATACCTCCGCTCTATATTTGTCTGTTTCAAGAATTTGCTATTTGTGTTCTGGCTTAAGTTAAAAAAATATTTAGAAGCTAACCTTGTTTAGCTGTAACGAATTTTGAATCGAGGTCTGTAAGAAAGAAGTACTTGTCATCCATAACGTCTATATAACATAAAAGAGCTCTGTTGGTTTGATATTGACAGATAAAGCACACCATACCTATATAAGTGAATAGCTTTAAATATTAAACACATAATCAAACGTTTTTACTCAGAGTTAGTTGTACTTAAAAGATCGCTCTTTGAGGGATATATTAAAAAAAACCGGCCAAGTGCGAGTCGGACTCGCGCACCGAGGCTTCCGTACAAACATGTAGGTATATAGGGTTAGTAACTTTAAAATTATAAAAAAAAAATATTATATGATATAACTAGAAATTTACGGTTTTCGCAATTTTTCCTTTATTTGTGCTACCTCCACGCGTTCCTGAGAAAAATGGTCTTGACAGACAGACGGACAACAAAGTGATCCTATAAGGGTTCCGTTTTTTCCTTTCGAGGTACGGAATCCTAAAAAGACCACCTGTAAGATCATATTTTTGTATTTTTTTCTTGTACAGAATTTTTATGACTGTAGATTGGCGATGAGGCAAGCCTCCAAAAAATCCTCAATTCAAGAATTGAGGAGTTTTTTCAGTCTTGCCCGTTAAAGGATTTAACTGTAATCGTACGAAATCGGAGACGAACACTAGAACTTTACTAAATATCTTCAAAATACTGAAACTTATCTAACCATTTAGTCAAAAAAACTATTTCCCATTTATAATACCAGCAATAAGAAATAATTTAATTAGGTACTTCATGGGTGACAACAATTGTGGCGCGGGTTAGGGCTCGGTGAATTATGGAATGTGTACTAACAAGTTTTTCTTCATCTTTCTTTTTTCACTTGTCTTTGTAAGCATTGATCATGTATATAGATCATCTGTTCTTATGTTTTAGGAACTTGCATGTGTATTAAGTTGGGCAAAAACTATTGTAATATATTTTATTTCTATAAGTGAGAACCTATAATTGGCTTTGTGATTCTATTGTAATTTATGTATACTGTATAGCGCTGTTGGTTTTCCATGTATCAAAATAAAATAAATGAAATAAAATAATAAAATCCTTAGTAGTTAAACCTTACGCGGCTTTCACATCGCTGCGGTTTTTGCATGCGGCACCGGAGCATGAGCGAGATAGCGCTCTGCATGTGTATTAGCGCTGTCACGCTTGCATACCGTCGTTGAATGCGATTGCGGCGCCAGTGTGATAATCTACTAACACTTATCATAAAATGTCCTATTCACTCACTAGCATAATTTGTAAGTTAAAACCCCGACCAAAATTCTACGTTAATTAACTTATATTTCATACCTACTAATTCCCAACCTCGAGCAAACTAAAGTTTCTAGCAATAAACAACAATTTAATCATACACTGGGATCTACTTTGCGAACTGTAATTATTTTTGGCCCGTGAGAGCGCATTGATTTTAGTTTAGAAAGGTGAAAATGTAATTTATTATATTTTCTGTAGAAACTATCTAAAAATCGCTAGAGACCAAAATTTTGAGTATCGAAATTCAATCTAATTACCTATCAATGAAGATATTAATAATACTAAGAGTAATAATAAAAAATGTGAACCATCTCACATATACGTAGCCCTAACAAAACTAAGCATAGCTTGTACTGGGCCTATAACCCGATGAAATTCACACACACGTAAATAACCAGTGATCGGAATAGGCAGAGTATAAATACCTAAACTTCGGCGTAGAACAAAGTCATGAAGTGGAGACTTCCTTGTGATAACATTTTTTTCCGGGACTTCCCGGGTTAAACATACACTAAATAAAACAATCCCATAATTATATTCCGGAGGTATTAAAAATCATAAGTAACAACAAAACTATACATATTTATTATTAGTTTAAATGGAAAAAATAACATTCATTGTATTATATAAAACTCGTCCGTCTCTTTTACGCAAGTGCTTTTATTGTGTTTGAGTGAAAGAAATAGATAAAGTAGGCTTATCTATTGTATTGCTTGTGGTTTCTATTGTTATTTTATTGTGTAAAATAGAAAGCAGATGTCGTTATCGCTGGTCGCTGCTACCCTTCTTGTGCATTAAATAATAAGTTGACAGTGCACTTTCATACAACCCTTTGAAGAGTACGGACGTGATTATTCTGAGTTTTTGTGATATTTGACGTTGGCTTGTTTACTGGAAATTCACCTGCATTACCTGATTATCTGGCTTGAACTCGGACACTGACTTTGCTTTGATTGGATTTGACTAACTGGATACAAAAATACCACGGCTACTGCAAGACTACCAAGTTTCAAGGTAAGCTGATGTATTTTTATTGCTTTTTTGTATTTGTATGTACAGTACCGGCCAATAATATATCTTATAATTAAAATTAAGAAAATATAAAGCTCAAATGTGCGGTGGCAAACCTTGAGTATAGGGTCATTTACCAATGTTTCATAAGTTGACTGTGTAATGTAGCAAACCGACATCAATTTAATACTTAGTGTAATATAGCTTTATTAACACGTGCAAACTTGCAACGGAATACACTGTGAAAATGCGTACAATAAACAAGTACATACTTGCTGCAGTTGTTAAATACTACTCAATTTGGGAAAACGCAAAAAATAAACTTTTTACCTCAAAAAATGGGGTTTTGTGTCCCTTTGCGCGTTTGCACGTGTTGATTTAGAGGGCGTTTGGAGCTTTCCCAGAAAAAAATAGCCTTATAGTGCATTAATTAGTTAATAAAGTTTCGAATACATTAATTGTTAAATGACACTAATAAATTTTAAATTTGAAATGTTACGTTGTAACAAATCAAAGTAAAATAAGTTATTGGCGTTGCAACCTTCATTCCAAACTGTTTCCGTTTGCTAACTTTTATATCTAATTTATTTCAGATACGATTTCGGTCAGCATGGCGAAACAAGTGAGACCCGAACTGGTGACTAGTTGGATTGTTAATAATCCAGAACTTGTATATGACGAAGCAAGTTTTCTGCATCAAATGTGAGACTTCTTTGAAAGCCATACATAAAGGCAACGTTGATCGACACATCAACGGACCAACACATCAAGGCAGGCGAAAAAATCCTGAAAAAGAATTTTACTTCGATTTGATCAAATTTTTAATTTTATGTAACATTCCTTGGTCACAAGTTAGTAATTCAGAGTTTTAATTATTTTTCAACAAATATGTTTGCCGCAATGATTGTTGTGTTTCCGTAAACAAGAATGTACCATCTGAATCATTATTACGAAAAAAGTACCTTGGTGAATTTTATAGGAATAGATTGAAACATATACACGACACAATAGGAAACAATTAGATATGGGTATCACTTGACGAAACAACCGATTTTATGGGAAGATATGTGGTTAATTTGCCTTTAATCAAAAATGTAGCTACTCGACCGTATTTAATTGCATGCAAGGTGCTTAAAAGCGTAAACGGGGAAACAATAGCAAATTTTGTTATAGAATCTTTGAAAGAAATATGGGGAGAATCATTTGTCGAAAAATGCAAAAATGCAAACAGCGTGGCATATATGTTGCGAGCCAGACGGTTATTGAAAATCGATTTTCCAAATATGTTGCACATAACTTGTTTAGCACATGCCCTTAATAGAGTAGCGGAACAAGTACGCTCTCAATACGGAAATGTTGACAATTTAGTAGCGAATGTAAAAAAAATATTTTTAAAATCACCTAATAGAGTAAATATACTAAAAAACATGTACCCTAATTTACCGCTACCTCCGCAACCTGTTAGAACTAGATGGGGTATATGGCTAAAGGCAACGTCGTATTACTCTAAACATTTTCAACAAATATCCAACGTTGTAAATAATCTAAACAGTAAAGAAGCAATATCTATAAGAAAAGCAAAAGCCGCGATAAGAAGTGAAAATATTGAATCAGAACTTAACTTTATTGACGAAAATTATACGATAATTCAAGTGGGACTTAAACAGTTACAAGACACAAAATTATCACTGGAAGAATATTTTGAAATTATTGACAACGTAAGATGCGTTTTGAATTGGTCGTCTAGTGCGGCGGTCGAAAATAAATTAGAGAAAGTCATAGAACGAAATCCTGACTATGATATAGTTAGGGCCAAAAGCGAAAAACTTAAACAGGGGATCGACGCAGATGACGACTTATTCTATAAATTTGCTCCGCTCACGTCTGTGGATGTTGAACGGTCATTTTCAACGTATAAATGGATTTTAAGCGTCAAAAGAAACCGACTTACCGTCGAAAATATAGAAAAATTAATGATAATATATTTTAATTATTTACAAGAAAATAATTTTAGTAATGATTCAGAATCTGATGCTGATGATGATGATATTGAATATGTATGATATTGTATTTGTTAATTAAGTAGCTAGAATATTTACATTTAGATTTAAGAAACATTGTATATATGGTGTATAATTACAAAAAATATAGAAGAATCCGTCGATATTTTTGGTTGTTTTATTTCATGTCTATTGATTGAACTGGAGCGGCACGCGTTGTTTTTTATCTTATTTTAACAATATAACTCATTTACATTCCCGGGAATTCCCGGGACGAAAAATATGTAGTCGTAAGGAAGTCTCCATTTTTTTGTCTCTGTTCTGCCAAGTTTAGGTATTTATACTCTGCCTATTCCGATCACTGTAAATAACATACATTTACATAGGTATTCAAGTAAAGCCTGACCAGAAATATATGATCATGCGCCATGTTGCGGAATTTCATTGGTACTAATTTCTTACACTGGCAATAATTTTAATGACAGAATGAAATGCATGTGTGAGTGCATGCAATAGGCTGTCACGGTTGTCAAGTGTCATTGAGACGGTTTATTTGAATAATAATAAAGTGTTGAATATTAAATAATAAACCACAAAAATATCCCAAAATTATCCATATTCGAGAGCGAAACATAGTAAATAGTGTATATAATATAGTGCTGTAAATAATACACACGGGAAATGAAATTATTTCGTGAAACATTTTCAAATTAACATCAAAGTTGACAGGTAAACAAATCAAGATGTCACTATACCATAGACAATTATACGCTTTATGACTTTTGCCATATAAATGAGAATAATAGCGCCCTCTTGACAATAATCATATATTTCTGGTCAGGCTTTAGATATATAGAAAATATCCATAAGGTACTCATGTCCATGAGTCTCCCGAAAACAATATAAAATAGTCTCGACTACTCTTAATATTTAGGTATAGGTATGTATATACCGAGCAAATTAATTTTAAAACAAAACACGATCTGAGAAGTACATACTGTCGTACGTTAATGGCGCAAGAAGGTTTCCTTTTCGTTAATTAAACATTTGATTTCGTTACATTTTAGTAATGTTTCCTTAAGCGTCTTATTTTCGTTTCATTAATTTATTTTTGTATGTTATGCTTATAATGTATCATTTTCCTTACAACGCAGTCAATGTTGAGGTACCTGTATTAGCATGAGTACCTAACTCAGTTTTAGTCAAGAACTCAGAAGTGATATAAAACTACAAAAAACTCTGATTCGGACAACATGTTCACTCTCGAAACATAGATAGCACCTATAGATCAAGAGTAGGCCGTATGCAACCCTTCCTCATCGAGTAGCAGAATCCGGCTTATGTAGGACAACGCATGGTAAAATGTTAAGGTCAGTCAGGACAAGTGCGCCTACGGGACAAGCGCACCTAAAATATAGAAATATCCAAAAGTACAGATGTTATACTACTAAACCCATTTTATTTTTGCTAAGTAACTATAGTTGTGTGATTGTAAGATTTATTCGATATGGTAGGTGCGCTTACCCCGTAGGCGCACTTGCCCTGACTGACCTTAATATATATTAGGTACCATTATAAAATATATATCATTATATATCATCATAAAATCTACCTCATCAAGTAACCTATTGTATCTTATGCCATTCGAAAGAACTAATCAACTCTGTAATAACAAAAAATGGTAGCCGACTTTAAACCTACGGTTACGGTTGCCTACGGCTACTCTTCCAATAGCTATTTCCTAAAACATGTATTACTAGTAGTCCACCTCAATCTCAGAACTCACGATTTCCTTGCAAACGTGATGACCAATATAACAAGACCCTTACGATGATTGTTTCGCGCCTTCTAGCTCCATGACCCCTAGGTCGATCCTGCTCATATACGAACTCTCAAATAATATCTATCTCTGCTACAACCCCAACAAATATCATGAAGATTAGAAAAGCGCTACTAAAGTTATTGCGGAACAAACTCTCAAAATCAAAAAGCCATCGATATGCCGAGACGTCCCACTAGCCAGAAGTTGTTTGTAAGAACTTGCTTCGCTTACGCTCCGCTCGTTCTATTATGGATAACATGTGGTTTAACGTTGTGGCTGCGTCACATTCGTGGTTAGCCTTTGATAAGCAACATCTAATTTGTTAACTTTAAATAGTCTCTTAGCTTTCTAAGTATTAACTAAGCTACTTTCTGAAACATAATCCTCAAAGTAAAAGTTTATGAGCATTACCAAAACAATTCTTACTGAAATCTGCATACTTTACCTTATTTTGACGCAGTTTTTGAGACAAACGTTATTTGACAAATAAATAAATAAAATAAATAAATAAATAAAAACCTTTTATTTCCCATAAAAATATTAAATTACAGTTTGTTTTTCCTTACAGACTAAGAAAGAAAAAGAAAAAAATAAATCTATATGTATTAAATTTTATTATTATGTGCTATATGTATTTGTTAAATTTTCTTTAGGTATATGTTTTTATTTTGTTTTCTCTCTCTCGGTTTAGTTTTGTTGGGATCCCTTTGGCAGGGTATAGGTATTTGACAAATACACAGACATATTTTGGACTTTATCTAATCACGTTTCAATTTAATTAACTGTCCTAAATAACGTACATTCTTTGAATAATATCAATTAATCACTAAAAAACGATACATAACCAAGGGCGTCGCCAAGGGGGGGGCAGGAAGGTGCAAATGCCCCCCCCCCTAGATATAAAAAAAAATTGTTAAACGATGTACACACAATTCATATTTTCTTCACCCTCCATTTATATCAACTTGCCCCCTCTGGCGACGCTCTTGTACATGACCGAGACAAACCTTACACAAGCTGAAATAAGTAGAAAAAGTAATATATAGAAATAAGAATATAGAGCAAACGTTTTCCAATCGTTGTCTAATACAATACTAGAATTGTCAGACACAGAGGTATCTGGTAAAACACATTGGCGACAAAGTGGCACCGCGCCGCGCTTTGAAAGACGACACCACTTTATAAAGTCTGTTATGTCGGGGAAAGATATTGTTGGATAAATAGACTTTATGGGTCAGATGCAATGGTGAAATTTTGCTTCTTGTTAAAGTGTCATTCTTATACTTAGTTTTTTCCGAATTAATTTCTTTACAGTTAAAATATAGATGTCTTTAATGTACTGATGTGCAAGTTGTGGAAAGTTTCAAAATAGTTGTTAAAGTTCTCGTACCAGAAACATTCACAAGAAATATAGGAAATTTAAATTTAAGAAACGGACAGTTTCAATCCCCATACAGAATTATGAGAAGTTACCGAAATTTTCCTATGTGAAAAATTTCGCAATTTTGTAAAGTTCCCGACGGCACATCAGTACTTTAATGTCAGTAAAAACTACAAACTTGTAAATAACTGCTGTCTCTCAAAACTAAAGTAGTATACTTTGTGTCGAGATCAGATGGACCTACATATTTATGTCAATTAACCTGCTTAGTTAAAATAGTTCAAATAGTTAATTGTCATAAACTGTAGTCGTAGTAACGTAATACGTAAGCTTAGAGGCCCTATGTTCAAATCCCGGTAAAGGTACTATTTGATTTTATCGCAAATTATTTGTTTCTGCGTAATCAATGTTTTTGTGTATTTATAAATATTCGCCTCGTAGCCATAGTACACACTTTGATTACGTGACGTGATCAAAATAGCGAAGTAGCTTAAATATTATATGCATACTCTAAGGGATCTCATTTGAAATAACCCATGTATGTCATCTCTGAGAGCCATTTGGTGAGACCATAAAATTGTAACGTTTCAAACTGTTTGTGAACTCCGTAGGTTTTTATTAAATATTATTTAATATGAATGGTGGTGGGCTGATTTAATGACACCTATCTTAGACAAGGCATGTTATTCATAAAGAAGATTATCTCCTGTTTGTTAAGGCTTTGTTTACCTCACAATACAAGTGGGCAGCATTCTTAGAAGTAAACAAAGAAATGCTTATTATACCTGCTTTCTCTGATAGAATGGAACTGAGAATAAGGAAAGATGGTTATGATGCGTAATAATATGCGTACTTTTTTTTTGTTGCGTTATCTAAAGATGAAATAGTAATCACATTCAGCGAGGTGACATTTGTTACATTTTTTATGTTTCAATTTTGATTAATTTTTATAGCTTATGACTTGTATTTTTCCGTTTTTGTGATATTTTGCGCGTATCCAGCTATGTAATACTATTGGACTAAGAGCTGGCCACGTCAGATATGACACATTAATGAGAGTAATTAAACCTGTCTAGTTAGATTGCTTTACTATCCTATTTGCTAGATCTGGGCATCTGGCAGCATTTAATGGGTGGGGCTCAGAGTGACATACCAACAAAGTTTTAAAGTTGGAAAAAGTAATACCAAAATAGGTAAAAACTGCCGAAGTTGTGTCATGTGTACAGAACAAGGCCTATATTTTAACATTAGAACAAAAATCATTGTGTATTATTGCGAAAACAAAAACAGTAGGAGACTTTGGCACTACTTTCCCCCAACAGAAACTTCTGGCTATGATATAATCTAATTAATTACTTAATTTCCTACAATATTGCATCAAACCCAGAACTAGGATTTGCTTTCTTCGAGTTATTTGCATTCCTTGACCTCCACCACGTTACAGCTGCCAGATGTCCGGATCTAAAAATAATCATAGTATAGGAAACTGACTAGAGGGGTTTCGTTGCTCTCATTATTATGTCATATCCGACATGGCTAGCTCTCCGTCTATATGTGCTACAGTCGTAAACTTTACTGCGTAGGATTAGGACTTGCAACTCCGGATTTTTTCATATGGGCTAACTCCGGAATTCTGAAATTGGTCATACAATCATACCGGAGTTGAAGGCCGTCGTAGCATACAAAGGAAAACTGTGTCGTAGCATCTCACTTTTCGCGCCACAGTCCGCTACGCACTAAACTCGTAACATAGGTATCCTAGCGCCTTTCCCATATGTAGTCTTCTACTACGACCACCATATTCTAACTTTAAAACAATACAATAAAAATACAAACTATCTCAAACATAACTCAAACACTAGGGAAAAGCGTTACATTTTGATATCAGTGACTGACGATCCCGTTCCAAAAAAGTCACGGTGAAAAGTAATCGTGACTTTGTCACGTCTGTTACTCGTGTCACTGCATGATATTTGTGAGACGTCACGGTCGTGTAATGAACGCTTTTTTTGTCACTGGTATTTCAACGTGATGTCACTGATATTGTTGCGGTGCTATTATGACCATGTTTTTGTCACACCGTTATCAGACAAGTTATTCATCCAAAATAACCTTCACACTTTTACAGGCTTAGGACTGTCGCACTCGTACATTTTGTCGTGATTTGAGTAACAGTCGTAAGATGGTAGGAGAGACTGCGCTGGAAACAGTAGTAACTAAGAAGGTACTCTGTGGTAGTAACGTATGTGATTTTGTAACGTTGTTCTTTTGTGAAAAGTCACAGTGACAGCTTTTGAAGGCGAGTCACGGTGACTTTGTCACCGTGACGTTATTTATCCCCCATGTCTATCCAACACATAACAAACATTTAACTAATATTGAAGTTGTATTGAAGTTGCGTTGGAATATTTCTCAAGGTAATTCTGATATTTCTGATTCAGATGTTTATGCCGTAGCTGTATTGCGTTGTTAATGCATTGGAGTTGTATTGAGGTTGGATCGTGTCTATACGTGTTTTAAAGTTAAAATATCAGTATTCGCTTGAAAATTATTCCGATGCAACTCCAATACAACTTCAATATTGGTTGAATATTTGTTGTATGTTGGAGTTATGTTTGAGAAAGATTGTGTAAGTTGTGTTTTTAATGTATTGTTTATGTATTTTAAAATTAGAATACAGCACCTGCTAACGCGTAAACTTCTGAATCAGAAATATCAGAATTTGCTTGAAAATTATTCCGACGCAACTCCAATACAACTTTAATATTGGTTGGCGTTTTAATGCATTGTTTGTATATTTTAAAATTAGACTACGGCACCAGGGGCCGTATTCTAACTTAAAAACACGTTTAGGCACGATCCGCCTTCAATACAACTCCAATGCATTAACTACGCAATACAGCTAGCGCCTAAACGTTGGAATCAGATATATCAGAATTTGCTTGAAAAATATTCCGATGCAACTACAATACAATTTCAACATTGAGTGATTATTTGTTGTGTGTTGGAGTATGAGATAGATTGTGTGTTGCAATGTACTGTTTATGTATTTTATCTACACTCACATTGTAAGTCTTCTAAAACGTGTTCAAAAACGCACAATGTAGGTAGGCAATGGCTAGCATTACCACAACCGATTTTACTATGATAAGCTTTTTATCGGTGGCAGTAACGTAATTTTAACTTTACATGTTCATATATTGATACGTTATGAGTTTTAAATTCCGAACATCGAATTTGATAACATAATGTAAATCCTGTCCTCCATCCTGACCAACGGCACGCGCCCGCGCGACCGCCGGTACAATCGAGTTGGCCATGGCGGTGCAATGGCGGTCATTCTATGGTTTCCGAATACTTCATTTAGGATATATAATATGAGTGTAGATAAAGCAATGTATGAAACTGTACGTAATTAGGCCTTATTACGTAACAGTTACATAAACTACTATTAAAATTAGAATACGGCACCAGAGAACCCGGAGGCGTATTCTAACTTTAAAACACGCTTAGATACGATCCAACTTCAATAGAATTTCGATCACTGTACTTACCTTTGCGGTTACTTACAAGCTTAAAATAGCTAAAAATAAGTTACAACTAAAAATTATTAATAAAAAAAAACATATATAACGTAAACAAAGACGCGCGTCAAAACAGATAAATAAAGTTTTAACGTATCTTCTGAAGACTGTTTCGTACAGTCGTACAAAAATTTGCTTAACATCTTGAACCCTATTCTGAGGTGATAAAGTGCAAATTGGACAAGATCTCTGTTGCCCACCGCGCACTGATCCCTGCTTGTAACTCTTTTAAGTGCTTCCACGTGAGAGAGGTTTCAATATAATTTAGCTGTTGATGAGTTTTATAATTGTTTTCAAGAGGAGGAGCGTAAATAATTTCTTATCGATAACAAAGAAAATTTATATAAAAGTATACTATTTTATATGTTACTTGAAAAAGAAAAATAAAGGAAGTATTTAGTTAAATTGTAACTTTCGTAATATTTTATCCATTTTTCTCGGGTACAAAAAGTTTTTACCGACTTTGTTAATTTCACTAATATTAATTTAATATTAAGTGCTTTTTAAGGAAGCAACCGTATTTATGTGCCTAAGATCACGTAAATCACTTACGCTACAGTCAGCATCAGAAGTAACTAAAGGCCTCTATTGACTTCGCAACAGATCACGGTGATTTTCAATACATCTATCGATTGATTTCGTTGCACCTATAAACGGCAATGTAACGAAGTTGTAGGTATGCGATTTTCGCTTAAAAAGAAATTGCGTCATCTATGACAAATGAGCTTGCCATGCCCAGACGATTCTACTGTACACTGTACATATAAGACAGAGGAGCAATCTCCACTACGGGAAACTTCAACTAAATCGAAATCTCTTCCGTGAATTACATTGTATCATTGACTATAGTGGCGATGACGGAAAAGCGTTTTTTCTGCTATCCGGATATAAATTGTACTGTAGTTAATGATGTAAAACACGGAAGATATTAAATGTAGTTGAAATTTACCCGCAGTTGAGATTGTCCCGATGTACCTTACAGGGTGTAATCGTTAAGTGTAGCCAGGCGATTATTCCGTAAATAAAACAGATGTCAGAAAACTATAAACTGATATCGAAAGTACGTCACACAATGACTAAAATCACATCAGCAACATTTTCTTAAATAAAACCAGAAATATCCCAAATATTAACTTTAAACCCTCCCGTACATTTAGTACGCCGTTCGTTGCGAGGCTGTAGTTTAAAAGGCCTAGTCATTTCACCATTATCTAATGTTTCATGAATTGTTTTATGTTATCTACTTGACCATATCAATCAATTATCATTACAATTTATTCCTGTAAGTTATGAAAATCAAGCAAACGTCGTCGTACTGAATGTATGTGAGCGTTTAAACTTAATATTTTTAATATTACTACTTTTATTTTAAAAAAAGTAATTGAAGTGATTTTACTCATTGGGTAATGTAATTTCGATATAAGTTTAAAGTTTTCTGACATCTGTTATATTTACGTAATAATCGCCTGGCTACACTTAACGATTACACATTGTATATTGAACCGAACGTAAAAAATTGAACATATTATTTGGATAAATGTTGATCGATTTTAGGTCCATTTGTGCAAACAACTCAACATTTCTCTTTTAATGTCGTCAATTTATTTAACGTTAACCTATTGTAGCAATAAGTAAAAGAGATAACCTACTGGTTATGTTTATAAAGAAACTTTGTTTGAGCACAGCTGATTTGAGTTCTTGAAAGAAGGTTAGCTGGATTTATGGAAGATTCTTCTTAAATGGCTACTTATACAATAGTATACCTAAATGTGAAAGTGAGTTGTCTATCAGCATATCACCACTTCACCGCTGAACCGATTTATATCATGAACTTAGGTACGGAATTCGTTTGAGTCCTAAAGAAGTATAGGATAATTTTTATCACGAAATTAATTCCTTAAAAGGGAGGAGGGATGTTAAGTGCTAAAGCCTACCTGAAGTACTATGTACGCAGATAAAATCGCGGGAAGAAGCTATAGAATTAAATATTATTTAGACTGGTCCGCCCATTCTCGAAGCAACTGGAATACCCCCTTAATTTCGTCGTTTGTCGACAGCAACAATTCTGAATTACAATTGGTGGACCCGCCACTGAAAACGAGATAATTGTTCCATTTGTTCTAGAAAATTGAGGGAAGTTATTGCTGAAACATTTGTTTTGTACATTTCATTTAACACTCGTTTGTATAACTAAATTTAATTTATGTACAGTCGACGTCAAATATATGTTTACACTTTTGGATCTTACTATTTTGTTATAACTTATAAGGTGTAAATGTGTAAAACTACTCCTGATTCTGATGACGAAATTCGACATGTACATCATTGATGAGTTTTTATATTATTACATAATCGTACTCAATAGACATTGCATGTACTTAATATGACTTGCAACTTGAAATGTAACGTTCTTTGTTACTTCGCCAAATAAATGAACTTTAACTGGAAAAGGTTTTGTTAAAGTTAAAGATTCGTAAGGTGGTGCAAACATGAAAAACTTCAAACAGTTTTTCAATTTAAACTATTTACTTTGGTAAAGTTGAAAATATAAACTGAAAAAATTGATGTCATATACTTCAGAAAAAGTGACCAAACCCTCCGGTTGCGAGGCGGTGTCTGGCCTCGGACATCTATTTTTTCAGTTTATACATAGTAGTGGAACTACTTAAAAATTGCAAATCAAAAAATATTGAACAAAGTAATTTGATTTGCATCAAGATTTGAAAATATAAGTTAATGTTTATTAATATTTTAATTTATTTTGTTTCCAAAACCGTGGCTATAACAGATAGGTATAGACACGGACTTGATAAATACTGGACGCGGTAAAGGGCGGGGCGCGCGTTACATAGTTTATGATCAGATGCGCATAAACTTGTCGAAACCTCATGCCGCGCGGTTCAGTCGTCGTTCGACCACGTGTGACGAATTTAGTGCCAAAAAACATATAATAATGCCGTGTTGTACAATTTTGTCGTGTCGTATACGAAGCAACGAATTAAAGGAGGCCCCTGGAGTAGTTGCTTTCCGCCGGTAAGAATAAAAACCGAGTATTTTACATTTTTTCCAAAAATTGTAGACTTTTATTACGACATTCACCCATTATCCGATGGTACAACAGTATTCATATCAATTGCTCGCTGGCTATTGCTGCCGGTCGCAGGATTACGCGAGTGACGCGCAATGTATTTGGAAATACGAACGTCGCTCGTCAGTCTCGTCACACGATCAGCAGCCACGTTGCTGGGCAACATGGCTGCCGCGCGCCTGCCGCCACGAGAGTGCGGCCCGTTATTTATTATCGATAATTTCGAACACATTGTTTAAGGTGTAACTTGTCTGTCCTATAGTAGAAAATAATTTTATTTCTTTCGAAAACAAAATAACGCGATTGACTGGATTAATTAATCCAATGATCAACTTACTTTATAGATACGATAACTGTAAAATGGTACTTCTAACCATACAAATATTATTAATGCGAAAGTGTCTCTGTCTGTTACCTTTTCACACTTAAACTGCTGAACCGATTAAGATGAAATTTGGTATGAAGATAGTTTGAGTCACGATTATTTTTAGTATTTTAGCAGACACATAAATTAGATAGATAAGGGTACATCCACAAACTACGTCAAACAAATTTCAACAATAATGTTTAAAATGACTATTTCTTTATTTTTCCCATTTTAAATAATATATTAAATGGAATCAAAGCAAGAAAAAAAATAATACAAAGTGTTTGAATGTCAGACTAGACGACATAAAGAGTTCCTTTCTTCAAAAAAAGTGTACACTGTACTATGTGTATATATGTACACGATATTTGTATTTGTGATGTCACAAGAAATAAAACTCCCCCTTCCCCTTATCAGATCTCGTCACACTTTGTTGATCCCTCCGTCCCCCTTAACATCATACGTAATTAATGGATGAACCCTTATTAGGGTAGATTTTTATCCAGCTATTAATAAAAATCGACATTGTTTTGAATCTTGAAGCAAATCAAATTACTTTGTTCAATACTTTTTGATTTGCATTTTTTTAAGTAGTTACACTACTATATATAAACTGAAAATAGATCCAGCCAGTTCAAATCTGGCCTCGGACACCGGAGGGTTTGGTCACTTTTTCTGAAGTATATGACATCTATTTTCAGTTCCGACATTGTTTTATTAATATGAGGTGTGGCGCGGTATTATGAAGTTAATTATCGATAATCGATATCGATAAAATACATATATCGACAGACCACCATCCCTCTAATGTAAGCGGTTACGTATTTTCGAGTGTACGCATACATCAACACAGCGAATGAGAGACTGACATTTCTTTGTGTGTATCACCTCGTGCGTACTTTAATGAGAATGTGTGCATGTAAATGCCGGCTACGCTGGTTTGGAACAAACTACAGCTGATACCGTCTCCATATACTCCGTGGGTATAGAGAAAAACAGTTCAACACAATAATGATTCCAAAAAACGTCTTTAAATCTTCTTTAAACAGTTATCTTTGAACGAGAGGAGCGTAAGCGAAGTACAATTCTTACAGACAACTTCAACTGTCAGCTGGCTACCTAGACGTCTGTGCTTTTCGATGGCTTTTTGGTTGTTCCGCGATAAATTTAGTATCGTTTATCTGATCTTTATAAAATTTGGTGAGGTTGTAGCAGAGATAAGTACAATTTGAGAGTCGTTTATGAGCAGGATCGATCAGGGGGTTATTGCGCTAGAAGGCGCGAAACGGTCTTCATAAGAGTCTTGTTATATTGGCCTATTGGCCTACTCGTTTGCAAGTAAATCGCGAGTTCTCAGTTCGAGGCGCACTACTAGTATATCTTTTTTTTTTCGTAACTATATTGCATCCCACTGCTGGGCAAAGGCCTCCCCTCGCTTTCGCCACTCGTTATGACTTAGTTGATGCTCTTGCCAGTAAATATCTACTTTTATTGCTTAAGAATTTTTTTACAGTATATATCTGTAAGAGCGTGTCCATATAATTTTTAATACATTATCAGCTTAGTTACTTCTGTTGCTGATTATACCTACACGTGTATTACAAAACTAGTCCTAACTAGCTACGGATGCTCATTTCCTAATTTTCACTGAACAAGTGAACAGTCCAACTCTGCTACATTGCAACTTCAAGTTGTTAGTACTCGTACTAACATGCAACACAACTTCACCGCTTGACAAATTTTGCACTACACACCTACCTACTACTTAACAAACAGTATGTTTCAAAACATTGTGTTTTGATTGTCTCATCGCAAGTATAACTTAGCCTTGCGATCCATAAATATTATGCTTATTAATATTTTTTATGTTTGTTGACAAAGCATTGAAACGATAGAAAAGTCTGAAAAAAGCGAGAGGTGAGAGGTTAAACCCGATACCCGATAACTCGAGATACACGAACTCTCCTACGTATGTAAGTCATGTTTGGTTCTAATATCAATGACCATTTTTTTACTTATTGGGTTTGACCGCTCACGCCTCGAAAGAGTCAAAATCAATTTTTAACCTAGCCTTGATTATACTAAAACGTTCTTATTTTCGTTTAGTAATTATATCCTGGCTATAATTATATTATGTAATTATATGTGTAAATGTGCATGATTGTGGCGCCATCTTCAGCTTTTGGTCCAGGACTCAATCTATTTTTTCTTTTTTTATGAATGGCGGTTACTCCTTACTTATATGAAATGTCTCTGGCTGATTCACTATTTAACAGTTGACCAAGTGGAGGTAACATAGGTGATATCCTTTGTAGTTTCATTTCTTGTCACATTGTGCACTGCGATGGTTCACGTTATCCCCACCATGCACTTCGCACATAGCGACTATTCTGACACACAATCTGAAGAGTATCAGCTCCAAGAAATCCTTATTAAAATAAGCTTCGAATGTCGATGACGATGCAAAAATCTAAATCTGTCGCCAAATGGCCTGTATCACGACGTAGGCGTTTCCTACATAGCCAGAACGGAAACAATCTGAGTCGATTAGTAACCGATATAGGTTTGGATGCAATTAGTTGTGAAGTGCCTGTGGTCGATGAGTATATCAGCACGGTCGGCTGAGTACTTTGATAAGTCCGGTAGTTTATAGGGCGCGCATTGATTTTTTTCTCAGTAGTCTGGCCGGGAAGTTTAGAGACGTTTGATTGCGGGACGGTTTGACGGACGATCGATATAAGTTGTTTTACTGGCATCATGATCTTTTGCAAATGCCAACGCAATGCTTTTGCAATAGTAGCCTTGCACTAGTTTTTTTTTTAACCATATTATAATCAATTGAAGCAAAATAAAAATTTCTCACTAAAAGCTAAGTAATTTAAAAATTACTTTATGTTTCATATTAACCTTATCTGTACTGTGACAGCCATTAGTTTTTATTGGTTGAAGAATGCCAGTACCCGTGCTTTTTAAATATAAATACATACGTCAGATTCATAACACTAACACAAAATAATTGTTTCTTTTTCCCTTATTTAACATGTTGAAGGTTGATTTATCATTTCAACCAAAAAATTCACAGATTTCGTGCCTCACACGACTATCGAGCACATTGGAAATGAATCTACGGAATTCAAAAAAATATTGTCGCTGAGCGACGAGATAGTCGGGATAAGGAAAAGGTTATAAAATAAAACTACGAAGTTGAATGATAATTGTTTTATTCTTAGATTAACATAAGTATCCTCGACATAACGCCTGTGAACCAGAGTTGGGCAAAAATTAACGTGATTGAAACTAAAGTTAAAAATGAGAACGTTACTCATAATCATATGAACATGATTACGAATTCAATCATGAGCTTTCTAATCTGATTGACCACCGACATGAGTAAATCATGTCGATTTTTAGTTTCACTCATGTTTAGCTGAAGTGATTACATTAGTAAGACATAATGCTTAGTTAAACTAACGATTTAGTTGATTAGATTATTAGATTTTGATTAGATTTTGCGTGGCTACTAGCTCCTTCACCTTTTTCCCTGACGAAACAGAGGCGGTACCTAGGTGAGTATAATATACATTTAGGATAAATGGCTATTTGTGACAATATTTCTAAAGGTATCATTTGGCGGTTGGCGCTTACGTCTTAAGTTGTATAGTGCAGATTCAATATTGAGCAATAAAAGCGTAAATGCCAGTGGCAAATAATACCTTTACCAAAATATCGACAATTTTTTTGTAAGTTTTTGGTATGAGTGTACAAATGAATGCTCCCATTTAACTTTGAAACGGCCTGTTCGGTTTTATTGCGGTTTTCGGCTACCGTTAAGGCAGCTATCACACAGCTGCGGTTTCCACATGCGCTTTTCATTTTCATTTTCATTTATTCTCATTCTCATTCTCATTCTCATTCTCAGTCTCATTCTCATTCTCATTCTCATTCTCATTTTCATTTTCATTTAGGATAATGAAAATTTCTACATATGTATCTGGTTCAATATATGAAATTCAGAACAAACGCCTTATTCTAGTAATAATATAAATCAGCTTAAGAACACTCTAATCATACATTCGTCAATCACATTGAACAAGTTAGTTGATTAGCGTTAATTTAGTTTCAATCAGCGCCCGTCGTTAATGATTTACTCAGGGCGAAATTATTTGATTGTTTTGTGTTATGATTTAATCAGCGATTATTCAATCAGCGATGATTAGTAATCAATCACCGATTATAATCAAGTGTGCCTGGTAGATAATGGGACACGAGTGAAACGCACCGTAGCTATTTGCACACTGCTTTAATGACAATTAGCATACCGCGGGGTGCGCGGGCGCAGCCGCTACTATCTATACGTACTATCCCTCCACCTTTATTTAACAATATATATGTACTTTAAAAGTATCGCCTAAAATCTAAATTAAGTCTAGCTTGCCGCGGTGGCAAGGGTTCCAGGTTATTGGACTCTTGAGTACCCGAGTTCTCGGGTTGCGGGGGGATTTGATCCTCTGGGGGTATATTCTGATCCCCTGCGGATATACTCTTACTCTCTTCCCCCACTGCCGGATGGAAAGTGTCCGAGTGTTCAGGTTCCTCTGGAAGCGTCGGCGGAGTCGGCCTCGGGCCTGGCTGGCTGACGCCTGCGGAGGTGCCTGGGCTGGGAATAGGCACCGGCAGGAATACGGTAGGCTCCTGCGTGTCCGTCACCTGGTATGTAGTCGGCACCATACAGTCCTGGGCAGGATAATTGAGTCGTTCTCCTTTATATAAAACAATTTGGTTTATGTGTTTTTTTTATAATGTTATGTGTATCTAGATCTTCTATTAAATACAAACGATTCCCCAGTGTTTTTGTAATTTTTCCTCTATTCCAGTGAAATTTGTTTTTATTGATATATTTTTTGTATAGTATTTGGTCCTCGATATTAAAATCGGTTCTCTCTGCGCCGCCGTGATAACTAACCTGTGAGGACTGTTTATCTTTAACCGACGAGGCGAAAGCGGTGGACGAAGGCGGCGGTGAGTTTGTAGACGTTAATAAGTCTAATCTGGACTTCAGTTTTTTTCCAAACACTAACTGTGCCGGTGAGGTACCAGTGGTCGAATGAATGGAATTTCTGTAGTCAAATAAATATTTCATTAATTTACAGTTGATTTTATTATTAGTAACATTAGACATAAGTACCGTTTTTATACCTTTCTTGATAACTTTTACGTACGTTTCGGCCTGGCCGTTGCTAGCCGGATGGTAAGGCGCGCAAGTTAAATGTTTTATTTTGTTAAGCAAACAAAACTGCTTAAAATCAGCTGACGTAAACGCCGTGCCGTTGTCACTCACTAGGCATTGGGGAGTACCGAAACGAGACATGACTTCACAAAGTTTTTCGATAACACTCTGCGTCGAAGTGTTTGATTTCATATCGAAGCACTCGACCCATTTGCTAAATGCATCCACGACTACTAAATACGAGTGATTATTTATTGGGCCGAGAAAATCAATATGTAATCTTTGGAAAGCGTATTCTGGGTATGGCCATGGCACTACTGTCACCCGCGGCGGCGAAGGACGTAACTGAATGCAAATGTTACAAGCCCCGATGATTCTCTCAATTGCTTGGTCCACACCCGGGAACCAAAATCTAGAACGAACTTCGGATTTGCACTTAACTATTCCTAGGTGAGAACTGTGAATTTCCTGCAATACCTGCTCCCTAAGCGATGGCGGTATAACAATTTTGTGCCCTCTCATTAGACACCCGTTCTCGACAGATAATTCATTTCTGCATAAATGAAATGGTTTTAAATTATTATTACCTATTTTCCTCGGCCAACCATTCTTAACGAAATAACATACCTTTTGCAATTCCGTATCCTTTAACGTTTCGCGACGCAAATCTTCCATAGTTAAAGGCAGGCATCCATCTACTACAAAGTTAACGTACGCCGCGCGGTCATCGGGTGCACCAGCTGTGGTGACGTCACGCCCTGGCGCCGACGCGTTGTTGCTAAGTACGAGCGGAGCGCGCGATAGGTAATCTGCACTATTATTCTCACTTCGAACGTATTCAATTACATAACTGTACGCAGATAAAAAAATTGCGTACCTCTGAAGGCGGTTTGCCGTGACCTCCGGGATACCTTTTTGTGGCCCAAATATAGAAAGTAACGGTTTGTGGTCTGTGCGGAGGATAAAAGGCTGCGACCTACCATAAAGATAATGATGGAACCTTTTAATTGAAAAAATGATTGCAGTCGCTTCGCGTTGAATTTGGGCATAGTTTTTCTCGGCATCTCGTAGGACTCGTGATGCGTAGGAAACCGGCCGCTCAACTCCATCTGTACCTACTAGCGATAAGAGAGCACCAAGGCCAACCGGAGATGCATCAGCTGTTACTATTATTTTCGCCGTGGGGTCAAAATGCGCTAAAACTTGTTCGGAGGCCAACTGCCGCTTAATTGTTTCAAACGCATTTTGATGAATCGACGTCCACGACCATTTAACATTTTTTTTTATTAAATCGTATAAAGGACTTAAAATACTAGATGCGTCTGGTACAAAGTTACGATAATAGTTAACTAGCCCTAAAAACGACTGTAACTGAGCTGCATTCTCCGGTCGCGGTGCTTTAGTAATAGCATCTACCTTTTCTTGCGATTTCGAGATGCCGTGTTTATTTATTACGTGCCCTAAATACGATATATCGTCTTTGAAAAACTCGCACTTGTCTGTTTGCAATGTTAACCCGGCGTCCTTGAAGCGCGCTAACACATCATTCAATCTTTGCAGGTGCTCCGTTTTATCGCGCCCCGTAATCAACACGTCGTCCAGAAAACACAATACACCGTCTAATCCTGCGAGAAGCGTATTTAAGGCGCGTTGAAAAATAGCCGGTGAACTCGTTAACCCGAAAATTAACCGCTTATACTTATATAAACCACGAGTTGTATTTATGCATGTAATATTATTAGGGTCATTTATCGGAAACTGATTGTATGCCATAGACATATCTAACTTCGAGAATTGAACTCCGCCGTGTAATTTAGCGAATAACTCATCTACCGTTGGTAGCGGATAAGTCTCAGCGATCAATTGTTTATTGATAGTGCGCGAGTAATCCGCACAGATGCGCACCGATCCGTCGCGTTTTAAGACAGGCACAATAGGCGAAGCAAACTCTGAGTACTCCACCGGTTCCAAAATACCTAAGTCTACTAATCGATCGATTTCTTTCTCCACTTTTTCCTTAAGAGCAAATGCAATCGGACGTGCTTTAATAAATACGGGTTTTGCATCTTCTTTTAAGCTTAAATTTATCATGTATTTATTAAAGCAGCCCAGACGGTCTACGAAAATATCTTTGTAATTAGATATAATTTGTTCTACGGTGTTTATATCCGAACAAAAATTAATTGGTGCCTCAGAACAGTGGTTCGTTATTGGTGTTAACTCAAGATCGAATTTACAGATGAAATCTCGGCCTAAGAGCGGTGGTCCTCCATTTGGAATGACATAAATATCCAACGTTTTTTTACGGCCGTCATAGCTTAACGGTAAATTAATTATGCCTAAACTATTTATTGGCGTTTTATTGTACCCGTATAGTTTTTTCTTTGGAGGTAACAACGGCACGTCGCTAAACCAAGTTTTATAGGCGTCGTCTGAAATAGCTGAGATTGCGGCCCCACTATCTATTTCAAATTTGATCAACATGTTATTTAATTTAATAGTTTCGACCATTGGTGCCCCATCATTTGAGCGAATATTAAAAAACTCACCGTCATCACTTTCGTTCACCTCTTCCGACTCGATATATTTTACCGGCTTGCACATGTTACTTAAATGTCCTTTTTCTTGACATTTCCTGCACTTATAATTTCTAAAACGGCATTTTCTAGCACTATGGTTATATCTACCACACACCGAACACTGAATGTTTGACGATGACGCGGACGAGCGCGCAGATGCTTTTTCGATCTGGAATAGCCCACTGGCTTCTGTAGCCACTGGTACTCCAGCTGGGCCGGCGGCAGCGCCACCGGAGCGAGCAACTCTGATACTCTCCGCCAGGTCTATCGCCTTAGACAACGTGAGCTCACCGACACTTTGCGCGAACAACTTTTCGCGCTCTCGACCGGGAAGCATACCCATCACGAATCTGTCGAGAATGGCGTCCTCCATATTTTTAAAATCACAGTGCGCGGCGAGGCCTTTCAGACGCGCAGCCCACTGCACGTGACCTTCGCCCGATTGCTGCGTGGCCGAATAAAAATGGAATCGCTCCACGTACCCGCAGCGTTTAGGTGTGAAATGTGCATCCAAAATCTTCACTACATCAGAAAATCCTTTTTCTTCTAACGAACCGGGTAACGCTAAGTTACTTGACAACCGGTAGGTAGATTCGGCGAGTGCGCTTATCAAGATAGCTCGACGTTTCACCTGGGCTTTATCTGTGTCGTCATTAATGCCGTTGGCTATGAACCACTGCGTAAGTCTATTCTTGTAGGTTCTCCACTCTTGGGTTTCATGGTTAAAAACCGAAATCAATCCAAAAGTACCAGCCATCGCCGCCAATTGGTAGATAATGGGACACGAGTGAAACGCACCGTAGCTATTTGCACAATGCTTTAATGACAATTAGCATACCGCGGGGTGCGCGGGCGCAGCCGCTACTATCTATACGTACTAGTGCCCAACTCTGCAGTGAACAAACAAATTGAAAAATTACATTTACATTACAAATCCGTAGTCAACTCGAGAAATGGTAGCCACATAGTTAAATAATTTTTAAGAAAAAAAAACCGACTTCTTCAATGGGGGAAGCCGGTGAAGGATTATTGTAGATGGTGCACTGTATACAATGAAATAACTTGCTTAACAAGCACAGCGAAGAGGACAAATCGTCAAACGTGAACTATGCGTCGTTGAAGAATTCCTTTCTCATTTTACATTTCACATGTTTCTGGCATCAGCCGCAGTTCCACTTCATCAATATGTCACTGTTTTCAATGAAAATGCTTGCTTTGTTGAATTAAATACAAAAATCACTTTATGCATGCCTTTAAGATTTGAGAAGTTTCCTCGATTCCTCCTGGATCCCATCATCAGAACTTGAGTTTGACGAAAATTTGTCCTGAGAATCTAACTTGCTTAACAAACACAGCGAAGAGGACAAATCGCCAAACGTGAACTATGCGTCATTGAAGAGTTCCCTTCTGATCATCATCAGCAGTTCCGCTTAATCAAATGTCACTGTTTTGAATGAAAATGATTGATTTGTTGATAAAAATCACTACATGTATGCCATTAACATTTGAGGAGTTCCCTCGATTCCTCATGGATCCTCATCAGATTTACAAAACCGGCCAAGAGCGTGTCGGGCCACGCTCACTGTAGGGTTCCGTAGTTTTCCGTCCGTCACAGTAAGTGTCCCCACTTAAGAGTTAATAACACCGCCATGTAGGATATGATATGAGAGTTCCATGTACAGCGACATCTATCGGCAAATTGAGTAAACTATTGCGCGCGAACATAAAGTATGGAAGATGATTTTTATGGGATAATTCTTTATTGCGTGAACCGATTTTCACCGTTTTTACTTTATTTGAAAGCACGTCATTTCATTGTAATTTTGTAGAAATTACAGGTACAATAAACACCTGCTTATACGGTTAAATTACAAACTTAGCTCAGAAATTATTTTGTATTTTTTTTTCAAAAACTATTCATCCTATCAAGTTCAAAATAATTTTCCAAGAAAGTTTTTATAAAGTTCTACTTTTGAGATTTTTTTCATATTTTTAAAACTTATGGTTCAAAAGTTAGAGGGGGGGGGACGCATATTTTTTTACTTCTGGAGCGATTATTTCCGAAAATATTTACATTATCGAAAAATGATTTTAGGAAACCCCAATTCATTTTTAAATACCTATCCAATAATATATCACACGTTAGGGTTGAAATGAAAAAAAAAATCACTCCCCTCTTTACGTACAGGGGAGGTACCCTAATAAATAAAAAAAATTCACTTTTTATTTTACCACTTTGTCGGCGTGATTGATATACATATTAGTACCAAATTTCAGCTTTCTAGTGCTAACGGTCACTGAGATTATCCGCGGACGGACGGACGGACGGACGGACGGGCAGACATGGCGAAACTATAAGGGTTCCTAGTTGACTACGGAACCCTAAAAACGGGACCAATATATACTTAAAATCAAAAAAAGAATTTTCTAAATCGGTTCAGACATGACGGAGTTATGGAGTAACAAACATTTAAAAAAAACGTAAAAAATAACAAAAAAAAACATACACGCCGAATTGAGAACCTCCTCTTTTGAAATCTTGAAGTCAGTTAAAAAAAATTTATGTGAAAAATGTCGTTCTGACTTTTTTCAAAAAGGTTAGGCTACAGGGCAGACCCTTAACCCTATCGTCTTTTTATAGGTTTAAATTGTCCAGAGGAGTTCTTCTCAAATTTTTGATATCATTCTTCGTTTCCAAAATATCGAACGCCAAAATCAAAAATTTGGAAAAAATTGATTTATTTTTTCACTATTCCGGCCATAACGTTTTTCTTTTTTGATTTTCTCGAAAAATTATTTTTGCACCTTACAGCTGCTCTCGTAAATATGAGTCTTTTGAGTCATTTTTGAATATCATATCTTTACAACTTTCCGAGGTATAAGGGGATCGCACTTTTTCGTGAAATCGGGGCCTATACTGGAACGAACGAAAAGACATTTCCAATTTCAAAACATTAACCAACCAAAACAACCTAATCTATCAACTCTGGAATTCCGCCAAACAAAAGACGTTCGCAAAACAATACAAACATCTTAACGCTTCGTTGAAAGGTAAATGTCGCTCCCAAATTCGATATCAAACAAGAGTTGTCGTCCCGTCACTTTTACCGAGACGTCTTCCGTATCCGTTATTTTTTACGCCATGGCATATCAGATTCATTTTCCAAATGTTATTTACAATGCTTTCATATTTTGGCTAAAATAAAATGCGACCACGCGAACTGCGCATGAACTTTGCAGCGCCATAATTAAGCAATGCCACTGTAAAAGTTATCTCTGAACACTTTGTCACTTGTAGAATTAGCGTGGTCTAACTATAGTCAACTTTGACGTTGCTGTGACTAGGTATTCGTTTTTAGATTCTCATTTTTTACCAGTTTACGCTCAAAATAATAATGAGTTGTTGCCGAATTACTTATTTCAATTTCATTCTCACACCCTGAAGCCTAAGGGTCGCGCACAGTTCGGTTTAAGAGGAATCTCCTCCCACGAATGCTGCGGCTATGGAATGAACTCCCTGCCGAGGTTTTCCCAGCGGGCTACAGTATGAGGTTCTTCAAAAAAAGGAGTGTATAGGTTCTTAAAAGGGTAGGCAACGTGCATGTGTATCCTCTGGGATTGCAGGCGTCCATAGGCTACGGTAACTGCTTATCATCAGGCTCAGGCGGGCCGTATGTTTTTTTGCCACAGTCGTGGTATTAAAAAAAATGGAATAGAACTTAAATGTCATTTAGATATTTTGAAGAACTTTGAAAATAGTTTATTGGTATTGTCAATTGTGCTAGACATATATCTTGAACAAACATGTGATGCATTCACAAAAACGATAACTTAACTTGTTGACCTTCGTACAGACGCCATACTGTTTTGAATTTATTATAATATTTTAAAACAAATGTATATATATATATATATATGCTTTAAGCTATCGCTACATAGGACTTTCTATATCTATAGGAGTTAAAAAAAGTGAATGAAAATAATTTCGCCAAAACCTTCACAGAGTTAGTCTACCTACTCAAAATATTTTATCAACGATATAAATAACACCGTAACATTTTCAGCGCAACATCATAAACCAGAGCCTTAAAACCTTAAGTCAAACAGCCAATTCTCTATTTTCTGAAATTTAACCCATTTCCCTATATTTTCCTAGACTAAAAAAGACTTATCAGCCTAATATTTTCTGTCAATATACGCTGTTTCGTCTAAGCAGGTTAGGATAGGCTAATGGTAGTATATTTTATGGAGCACCATATATTCCTTAGGGATTGATGGGTCTACCGCTTACTAAGTGTATGGCCTCAGAACAACTGGTATACAAGAGATCTCTATTTACACATAGATGCTATGGATCTGGAGGTCAGGCTAAAATAGCCTGGGCTTACATGGATGTAAAGGGACAAGAATCATGGAGGTACGTGACACTTTGACGTACTACGTCATAACTACAGCATCCCATTTTCGTATTTATGTCAACACGTATGAGCTGTTAAAGTATATTCACAGTTTTTTTATGTTTCGTTGTTTTCCTTTACACTTGATTATTTTTTATTGATTGGCATGTAATGGACAAAGATGCATGGCTTAAACCAGAAACTACTACAAAATCCTGTAACATTTAGAGGACATTCAGGTAGGAAAACATATCAAACGTTTTGTGAAGCAGTTTATCAATCTAGTATTACTGTTTTGAAAAAATAAGTCCCGCCGAGTTTTTTGTCGGTTATAATACTCCGAAGTAACACCTCAAAGCAGTATAACGGCCGTCTTACAGCATATCTGTATGCTTTTAGCATTTTGAGTTTGTTTTATAGTAGCATTATAAACGTTTATAGTGCTGATATAGGTCTTAAATGGGCACAAATTACCCAGCTTGAGATCCTATACACGTCATTTAATAGCATTACAGGCGCATTATGTCTGCGCTATTAGCATTATCGTTGTCATGGAAAGTGCCAATAGCATTAAAGAAGCATTAGTACGCTCTATTAAGTTGCCAACCGCATTAAAGACGCATTAATACGGCCAAAAAAGCTGCTAATCGCAGTAAAGAAGCATTAGTACACTCGATTAAGTTGCCAATCGCAATACAAAAGCATTATACTAGCATAAGAGTGTAGTAAAATAAACCTTACGTCAATGCAAAAACGTCTCTAATACCGACGGAACAAATGTTATAATACAATGAACGTTGTGATTTAACTACTTTGTCTCGCAATATAAAATGGACGAAGACGGTACAAAAAACTGAATGAGTGACACGTCATATTTGTTTACATCGTAACAAAATTTATAAAAGTTTTTGACTCTTTTACGTTATTTTATCCTTCAAATATTACTGCGCAATGTAGTTTACTGTAAATGTGTATATAAGTTTCATTGAAAATTTTCACGCGCCTTTGATTTATTGTGGTTTTGCTATAAAATATTATAAAAAGATATGCGTCAAATAAACAAAACAATTGTGTAACAAATCTTCGTATAGAACGAGTTTTGCATTATTAACATAATAGTGTTGGTTCATAAAGCTCTATAAATGGAGTACGCTTCGCCTCATCTTTCCAAACAAAAAAGTCTGCCAAAATCTGAGGGGGGCGAGGTAGCACGCATGTGATGTTTTCTAGTCAAAGGTACATCGTTGTCGGTTGTTAATACAGTTTATTTCTAAATGATTTTTTATGGCAGCAACGCTTTATTGACAACCGACAAAGATGTACCTTTGACTTGAAAACATCAAACATATTTGACATATTCTTTTTATACTTCATAACACTAAATGGAGCAATAGATAGTAGACTGTATATACGTTACCATATGGTTCATTATTGGATGCAGTCTTTGCAAATGTCAAACAAAAAAAGCCAAGAATCATTTTCGATTGTATTTTCAAACGAAATATAGAAGACGGCAATCCTTAAGTGCGTTAAATATGGAGAAATGTCAAACGTCAAATAGTTACTGCCCGTCAGAAAGAAAACGATTGTGTTTGAATCGATTCTGTAAACGAAGCTTGATTTTCGATTTAAGTTAAATCTTTTATTACGAAAGTAATGATAAATAAAGTAAAACTGTACTTACATCTGAAATGGTATTTCATCATTTTGTAAACTAGACGAAATATAACATTTTTTACACCCAAAACAGCGCATAAGGGCATTTTTACGGAGCTTGTTATCCATTGACAGCGATGACGAAAATGCGTGACATCGATTATTGAAATAGTTTTTATAGATGTACTAGATTTTCCTGCCAATACTTTTGACAGAGGGGAAATGATACCCAAGGCCTCTCCTGGTTTAGAACTCTCTGTGTTGGTTGAGCAGTCTTAAATTAAGTTATTTCATTATTATATAGGTATATACCTTGTATAAATAGGTCCGCATGATTTTATTTTTAGGTTATAAATTATTTACAAAATGGCGTTGGTCTATATAGACGGAGAGCTAGCCACGTCAGATATGACACAATAATGAGAGCAACCAAACCCCTCTAGTCAATTTGGTATACTATGCTTATTTCTAGATCTGGACATCTGGCAGCTTTAAAGTGGTGAAGGTCAAAGAATGCAAACCATTTCAAGAAAAGAAATCCTAGAGATATGGGTTTGATGCAATATTATGAAAAACTATACAAATATTATACAATATTAAGAGAAATTATACAAAAGTTTATGTTGGGGGAAAGTAGTGCCAAACGATATATAATATAATTCATAGTTTGCCTACTGTTTTTGTTTCCGTAATAATACACAATATTTTTTGGTCTAACGTTTTTTATCGATTTTTGACCAGTTTTGAGTCGATATTTCAACATATTCACTACAGATAGAATTATAAAGCAAACGACCATTGGTTCTTGAATCTTTTATCTCCATTCTGTAGAGCCGGATCTTGAAATAAATGAGCCGTTATTTTTGTATGACATTTTTAAAATATGGTCAAAAAAATCTTACATATACGTAATCTACATATTAGGGTTCCTCTTTGATGTCTCTAAAAACTGTAGAGAAATTTTAATTTTTTACTAATTAACACAAAATTGATGACCATAAAACCACTTTTTCAGCTCAGTGACCCTTAAATAAACCGGTTCGACTTCGATGTCGAATATCTCGAAGACAATGAATATTGAAGTAAATATAGGATACTATATTGTTTAAAGCCGTTACTGATAATATGATAAGCTATATAAATCATTAGAAAACTAAGGGAATCAGATCTAAGGTCGTTGGCGCCAGGAGCCCCTTAAAATATAGGCCCTGTCCTTTATAACTGAGACAACTTCGGCAGTTTTTACCTAGTTTGGTATTACTATTTTCCAATTAAAACATTTTGCTAGTCTGTCACTGTGACCTCCACCTATTAAAAGCTGCCAGATGCCCTGGCATCTGGCAGCTGGTAGATCCTGATCTAGCAATAAGAATAGTATAGCAATCTAACCAGACGAGTTTTGTTGCTCTCATTATTGTGTCATATCCGAGTCATGCTACCATCATCCGATGTCCAGACCCCCTCCCCCCCCCCCCCCCCCAATTTGAAATGACGTAATTTATATTATTGCTATTATACAGCATTAGGAATGTATTACCTACTTATAAATGCTATTGTACACCCTAAGGCATTAAAAATAGCTGAAAGCTGTATAGCGAATTTACGTGGCATTATAATGGCTAATAGTCATGCTCTTAAACAGCATTAAGCATTTATTTATGCTATTGTAGAACCTAAGGCACTAAACCACACCGAGGCATTAGTGTAGCAAACCAAAACGCAACTGCACAGCATTCAGCTGTACAGTTGCATTTTGGTTCGCTGCACTAAAACGAATGGCTAAACAAAAGCAGTTACATATGCCATTATACAACTGTTATACAGCTTAAAGCATCATATAATGCCATTGTAGAATCTAAAGCACTAAAAACAGCTGAAAGCTGTATACCGGATTTACGTGGCATTATAATGGCTAAGATTCATGCTTATAAACAGCATTAAGCATTTATTTATGCTATTATAGAACCTAAGGCACTAAACCACACCGAAGCATTAGTGTAGCAAACGAAAACGCAACTGTACAGCATTCAGCTGTACAGTTGCATTTTGGTTCGCTGCACTAAAACTAAAGGCTTTAAAAAAGCATTTACATATGCCATTATACAACCGTTATACAGCTTAAAGTATTATATAATTCCATTGTAGAACCTAAAGCACTTAAGTGCTTTTAAACAGCTGAAAGCTATTCAGTTGCATTGTGGTTTGCTGCACTAAAGCTAAAGGCTTTACAAAAGCATTTAAATATGCCATTATACAACCGTTATATAGCTCAAAGCATCATATAATGCGTCAAGTTGCTCGGTGAACGTATATAAGAGTTTATACGGTCCTTAAGTTCTCAATAAGTTAACTATTCATATGTTATAATGCTTCCTGTGTTACTTGGGCTGCTCAGGTCAGAGGTGTAGGGTTAGAAACGGTGGTAGTTTTTTTTTCTCTGACGTTCATAAGCGCATTTGAATGTGCCTAAATTGAAGAATAAATATCTTTTATCTTTTTTTTAATGAGTGATGTGAAATGGGGTCATAGTTAACATGACAATCGTTAGTTGGACGACGCCAATAAAAAAGTAAAAAATGTATTGGAATGACATATGCGAACGAGAAGCCACGTCAACATTTCCATACATTATTTAAATTTACTTAAAACAAGTAACTGCCAACGACGTCTTTTGGGTACACACATTTATTTCTGACGGTACCTCCTGTTTTTCCACGTCTTTCAGTATGGTTGCTTCTGTTCCTTGAAAAGTTCCGTAAGTCCCTGTACGACTGCATCATCAGATAAGCTTCGTTTTAATTTGTTATTGCATTGTCATGCAAAATTAAGGAGGAATCAAAAATTTCATCTCACCGCAAGAAGTATTTGAAAAACTAACAAGATTTGAATCAACAACAACGATATCAACAACAAAAAGTGTATAAGAATATTTATACTTACGGTTCAAGTCATCACTGCATAGTATAAAACAAAGTCGCATTCCGCTGTTTGTCCCTTAGAATACATTCTAGGTTTTTAAAACTACGCAACGGATTTTGATGCGGTTTTTTTTATAGACAGAGTGATTCAAGAGGAAGGTTTATATGTATAATACATGCATAATATAGTAGAGAAACTCTGATAATTTTAGAGGTTTCTAATGTGATGTCGTAAATAAACACATTTATTGCGCTAACATTGCAAACGCTAGCTGAACCCTACGAGATAGATGAAAATAATGTACTGCAGTATTGTACACCTTAAAAAGGTCTACAAAAAGTTCCAGGATAGTATATGTCTATCTCTTAGGGATAACCCACAATAACCATTTTTTATCCCGTGCGAAGCCGGGGCGGGTCGCTAGTTAATGATAAAGTAGACTATTTTGTTGGTCCTATTTTTGACACAAGGTTTTATGAGTCATTTTCTAGCGACTCCATTTCTTTTTCAGTTCCCTCGTCTCGACATAAAACAAGTCACGCTTGACCTTTAAGGAAACCACATTGATTTGCGATCATGTTTCCTAAGGGCTGTGAAGAAATACGACTTTCTGTTGTTGTAACTAAGTATGTATTTATATCAAACATTTCTATAGTTTTATCGTTTCGATTGATGCAATTCTTGTGCATTGTGATTTATATATTTTTACATAACTAAGTAAATAAAGGCATACCTAAACGGTTGAAATATATACCCGGATTTTTTATTAGGCTTTACCAACCAACGAATCCCCCAACCTTTGATTTTATCCACAAACACAATACATCATAATAAAATAAGAAAGTTGTTAATAAATAGCCTACAAAGCAGAAGACCCGGGATTCAAATCCCAGTTAGGATATTATTTGTACAATGAAACACAAGAATGTAATAATGTTTGCCTGTTTTATGGACCTTTTCTATGTATCTAAAGCCTGACCAGTAATATATGATTATGCGCCATGTTGCGGAATAATATCGGCACTAAATCCTTACACTGGCCATAATTTTAATGACAGCTTGTCACTGTTGTCGGTGTCACTGTGGCGGTTTACTTACTTGAATAAGTGTTGAATAATAGAAACGAGTTGAATATTAAAAAATAAATGGTAAAAATAGCCAAAACTATTCATAGTCAAGAGCGAAACATAGCAAATAATGTATGTAATAAACTGCTGGGAACAAAACGCTCGGGAATTAAAATTATTTCGCTACGAACCATTTTCAAATTAACATCAGAGCTGACAGGTAAACAAATCAAGATATCAGCATACCATACCAAATACTTTTTGAATGTTGCCATATAAATGAGATTAATAGCGCCCTCTTGACAATGATCATATATTTCTGGGCAGGCTTTATATATATATGTATATATAATGTTTATCTAAGCATGTAAATATCGAATCCTAGTACCCATAATACACGCTTTACTTATTTAGTTTGGGGATATATCTACTGTTTAAGATTGTTGCCAAAATATTTATTGAAATATTATTTATAATATAATTAATATACTATAAAAACTTTCCATTTTATTCGACTTAAAGTATAGTCGTATCACACAGTTCAGACCGTTGTAATTGTAACACACAAACATGTAAATCGGAAAACATTGTAACTTCTAACTGCTAGTGAAACTATACACGATAAGCAGTTAGTATTAACATAGTTCAACTCTACAGACGTAAAAAATAGTCTAGGATGTTTCTCACCCCATGATCTCACCTGATTACATTGCCTAGGAATTGCTAGAACTTTCTAATACTCCTTCTATTAAACATTTAGTAGGTACAACTGTTTAAAACTCAAGCGTCGTATGGAGGAGAACTGTGTTTATTTTAATGTTTGGGTCTATTTTAATATTTTTGTTTCGTCAGAATAAGAATATGCTACCGCTGGTAACAATAAAATCCACCCAAGAGGAAAACCGTCCACCATATGTGGATTATTCTATACGATGTGACCTGTTTTTAATGTCCTTTTGTACTTTATTCTAAAGATAAGTTGAAATTTTAGGGTTCCGTACCAAATACGTACAAATACGAACCCTGTGTGGTGCGACTGTCTGCCTGTCTGTTTCTTTCCATGCTTTTGCTTTTTACAAGCTTCAATTTAAACTAAAATGGACGAATGTCGAAGTTGTTCGTTTCAAAATTCTTTTGTGGTAAGGAAAGTTTATTTGATGTGACGCCTTTTTTATACCTGACATTTATAATTGATCTTATAACTAATCAGAGTAATAATCAAAATTTTACAAAAACCATATGTTATAGTTATGATCTAGTGTTGAAACAATAACTTGGCTTATGGTTATAGGTAAAATCGGAAGGCTCCGCCCGTTGTGTCATTTTATATCTTCCACGTTTTTATTGTCGCAAGTGAGATGCATTGCGAGTCGTTTTAAATTAACAAAACCAATTAAAAGACGATCAAAAGGCTGCGCTGGTGGCCTGGCGGTAAGACTGACTTCAATCCGAAGGTCTCGGGTTCAACCCCCGGCTCGTACCACTGAGTTTTTCGGAACTTATGTTTGATGATCATTTGATATTTACCAGTCACTTTTTGGCGAAGAAAAACATCGAGAGGAGACCGCATTGATCCCAACAAGGTCTAGTTTCCCCTCTGGCTTGGAAGGTCAGATGGCAGTCGCTTTCGTAAAAACTACCGCCTACGCCAATTCCTGGGATTAGGTTGCCGAGCGGACCCAATGCTCAATTGAGCCAAAAGCTTGCACAAATGCTAGGAGGAAAGAAGAATTAAAAGGCGTTTAAAAATTAGAATTGACCCTGTTATTGGCGAATCACATCCTCGAGAAATTTTATCATTCTGAGGCCCCTTTTTGCACATAACTTGTGAAGGGAAAACGTTATAATAACCATCACTTGTGTGAACGCCCTCTTACAGGTAATCCCATACAGGATTACATGAACATGTTGACTGATGGCGTGTAGATTGCTGTAACGAGTGTTCGTAGTTAACAAGTGAATTGCATTATCATCGATTGTAAAATAAAAGTACAAAGGAGATCGTCAATTCTGGGCCACCTGATATAAACCGTATACAGTTTGTACTGCAATGTAAAATAAAAACTCATTTTATTACTAAAGTAGACAAAATATTGCAAAAAAATTAAACGGGAATTAGAAATACTAAATAAATAAACATGTTGATTTTTCCGCGATTAAAATACAGCAAGACAAGTCGTTAACGTGCTTATGGCATTGACATAAAGTTTAACTTCACTCTGGCCTGAAACGGGATTGTTTTTTGGTTTGACACTGTCAATGTATACCGTTACATAATCTGCGTTTTGATACTGTTCGGTAAGTTATAGTATCTAAGCCTACGAATACGAAAGTTTAAATTAGAAATCGACTGTATTAAAACGCCTAAAGATTGAAAATGCTTATTTTTGCATTTTTGATCGGAGTTTGAATATTAAAAGTTGGTTTCATAATGGCATAATATCATGCTCCTTCGATAACGAAACGCATCTTTTTTTCAATTTTGCAATGTCAGATACTAGTGCTATCGCAATTAACGGTGGTAAACCTTATCCCTTCGCAATAGGTGTTAGGAATGTTCACTTAATAGTATCAACGATGGTTTGACAGCCGTCTGAGCCGTCTTTGTTTACCGAAATACAGGAACTATAAATACGATCAAAATATGACTTTTTATTATTTCATCATGATTCCCGTTTTGTTTTCAAGTCCGCTTTTGTACATTATCTTTAAAAAATCGGTACTTTTTTTACATTAATATATAAATCATAGGCAAGCACGCTTTCAAATATTGTCCTTGTCAGATTCAGGTTTTAAATGCATGATTTTTCAATTTTCCCATTAGATTTCGCAATATTTTTACCACCATCCTGATCTAGAAATTATGACGATTCTTCAAGGTAAGAACCATTGCTAAACGGTCCTAAATAATCTGGGCCAGATCACGTAACAAAAATTGACGATCTCCTTTACAGTAGGTATATAATACTATTAGGTTGCAGACCAGAACCAGAACTTCCCATTTAGTCGGTGGTGCACACGACAACAAAGGGCATTATACGGATTTTAGTGATGATGGGATCTCCTTTTGCATAGTGAGACTTTAGGACCTATAGGCCATTTTAGGAAGCAGAGCCACCTAAATTTATGGTGCGATGGGGGCAAAAGGGGGGGGGGGGGGTTAAAATTTTCGCGACACATAGATAGAAAACTATAAGTCTTAGCAACATACTTCAAAGGCAAGATTTGTAGAGAATTTTATGAAGAATATTTCCTTTATTGAAAGTTTTGTGATAACTTCAACCGTTTTTGTAAAAAAAATATGAATGTTCCTACTTTTGTGGGAAGTGGGGAAAATAATTGTTATATTTGTAAAACAGTATAGTACAGAGTTTAGATTTGGCTTGAAAGTCTCGTATACAGGCCATAAATAAAATAAGTAAAATAATTATTTTCTGTTTGACTAGATACTATTAAAATATTATAATTGGTATGGTATTTATGGTATACCATGTATATTTGAGTAAAGTAAACACCCCGTTTCTAATAGTAGTTAAATTAGTATGTTATACGTCGTATATTGAAAACGGTTTAATTGAAAATAATGATGCAGGTAATGTACTCAAAGCTAAAATAATCGATAGGTCCTAGGTACCTCATCACACCACTAGCGTAGCGTACCTAACCTAAGTTCATATATAATATAATGATATTAGGCGTTGTCCGTTGATAAAAGATTCAAGCGCCCCACGATTTTAGTTTTTTGTCTTTTCAATGCTCTAGCTACATTGATGAGAAGAGTGGTGTGATGACTGGTACCTAGAACCTATCGAATTATTTTTATAGATTTTTGTACATTATCTATAGCATTGTTTATTTTCTATAAAAGCTTTTGAATTTACCTAAACAATACTAATTTTCTTTTCAAGTTGTTATGTTACTAAAACTGTCTAAACTCCGCTTACTTTATGATCCGCAATGCACTGTGTTCTACTAGTAAATCCCTTTCATTTTATACTTGATTGAGGGAATTGTTAAGAAATATGTAATACGCGGCATTCTGTAGCGGCAGCCATCTTGGATTTACAATGATACTGAATCTATTAAAATGTAATTGTCATCATAACTTAAGGTGTGCACCAGATATCGGATCAATTTGTCAACAGGACGAGGGTAAAATTTCAACCACAAAATTATGGAGATGTGGGATGAAGCATGTACATATGCAGACTTGCATTTAGTTATGTAAATATTAGTTATAATGAATTAACAAATTTTCAAATAACTTTGTGTAACGTCTAAGTAGGTATAACACAAAATTTTATTTTTATTTTACAGCGCACTATTCGCCAACAGACTGTCCTCAGTTGAAGATGTATACGTACCTACCACTTAAGTTTTCTCTCTAATAATTAACGGGCCCTTATTGATAATCCCCAATGATGTACCTTTCACTTGAAAACGTCACTAGATAACAGGGACCGGAGAACTCCTCTATTTGATAAATCTTTTCGATAGGGTAACCCTATTATTTGGTTACAAAATTATATGGTTACCCTATATTCAATGTTATGTCCCTGTCCAATGTCTTAGCAATAGAGATGAAATTAGCTTAATCGGTAAACGTCATTTTGGATTTTCATTTCGGTAACCGCTACATTATCATTATTAGCAGCAGCAGTAGCAGCCAGTATCAGTCCACTGCTGGACATAGGCCTCTCCCATGGCACGCCACTGTGCTCGATCTTCTGCTCTACTCCTGCAATATGTACCCGACAAGCGCTTACCTTTGGGTAACGCAATGATGTGCTTACTAAATTGATAGTTTTTAAAAACAACCCTACCAAATACTCACTCGATCTAATACCCCTTTATTGGTAACCGGTTCCGGAATCTTCTAAACGATCTCTTTATTTCACTTACGGATTATAACAAGCATACTAAGGCAAGGTAAATAATAGCGTTTAAAATGGTTGTCGTCCATTTAGTTGTAAAATATATAATTAGGCAAGCATTAGAGCTCAAACCACATCGTTTTTCCTACATAATTATATAACTTGATGCCTTATATGCTGACTGGTGGGAGACTGCACAAGACCGGGTTACGTGGAAAAAGGAAAGGGAGGCCTTTGCTCAGCAGTCGGACACTCTTGGCTCTTAATAATAATAAATAAATAAAAAAATTATTGTGGTTGATAACAGGCCTATTAATATTATTTTTTTTCGTTAAAGATATTATAACCAATATAGGATTTATATACTTTTTATAAAGGGGAATAACAGGGCTTTATCATAAAAATATATTTTTCATGTTACGACCATAAAGAAAAAAAATATAGGCATTTATTCAAAAAAATATCAAACATTGATTTCATATTTTTTATGTTTTCTCAGTTTTCTTATATGGAAAGGTGTAAATAAAATACCAAAACTGAATTCGGCATCCTTGCTTTACACGAAAATGATATCAAACTTGACTATATAGCTCTATTTTATTATTAATTAATTATGGGGGGCACCCCCCACTTCGTCAAAAATTTGCATCAGATATTTGATTGGCTCCCCTTCTTAAATTAATCTTAGAGCCTAAAGGATTAGCTCTGCAAATGGAAATTCCATCATCATCATTTTCCGTATAAGTAAGTGTACACCACCGACTAATTTAAGAACAATACAGATTGTGGGCTGTATATTCTAACTTAAAAAAACACATTATCACACGATCCAAATTCGCAATGCATTAACTACGCAATACGCTGTACTTGTAGCGCCTAAACGTTGGAATCAGAAATATCAGAATTGGCTTGAAAAATATTCCGATGCAACTCCAATACAACTTCAATATTGGTTGATTATTTGTTGTGTGTTCAACTTACGTTTGAGATAGATTGTGTTTTTAAGTAAAGCAATAAAAATGCGATGTAAAATAAAATCTTACCTATAGTATAGGTAATATAGTTGACAAATGATTCAGGCCAATAACAGTTTTTTTTTTCGAATAAGGGACTTGCATATTATAATTTAATGTTGTATTCGTAACCGTCAGAAACATCTATTCTTAAAATATAAGGGGTAGTTTTGGTTATTACGACGTAGAGTTACATACAGAGACTCGGAACTCGACGTGAAATGGAACTTCCGGTAGACAGACAGGAAGGCGCCACGTGCAATGCAAACAGGTTTAAGCTATAGAGCCAATATGTATAAAACTAGTGGCAAACACGGCTGCACCCAGCTTTTAGTCATCTGATTTTGCTTTTTGGAAGCCGTTACATTAAAATATTTTGCGAATATAAAACAATGCTGATTTCTTCTAAATCTCATTCTCAATGGGTTTGCGTTGAAGGCGTTGTATTTAAACGTTCTTGGCCACATGGCTTCATCCCCACTACTTACTAGACCAGCTCCACAATAATAAATGATACCTATCATAATATTGAACTGGTTAGAAGAATATCCGGACATATTAAACGAATTAGAATCTTCTCATAACTTACGCTAGCATTTGCATCTTACGCTAGCATCATAACCCCGCTCAATTTGCTCAGACTTGGCGCTCTTGGCAGTGACAATGTATGACCGCGTCATACTTAGCGTAGCTAAAATCCAGAAAGTAAGAGAAAAAATAAACAAACCGACACAGAATAAAACCTAAGTAAGACCGAGAGAACCTATAGTATCACGAGAATAGAAAATCTAGTAAATAAACGACCTAATTTAACTCCGCTATGTTCAGTTTCCCAAATTGCTTGCATCCAACTTGCATATTACAAAACTGATTTCGCTGTACTCTTTTGATCTAAATTTTCCACGGAGATTCCAATTGAGATAGTAAAATATTATGGGAGCACCTAAATAAATATCCTTTCTTCCCAAGTTAACTAAATACAATTTATTCCTGAATGTGATATGTAAAGTTTGGGTCCCTATATATATTTAAGAGAAAGAAAAGGCAAGTTTAAGCAAGTTTTATTTAGCGTTGACAAAGTAAGGTAAGCCCGAAAATGGAAATGAGGTAGATGGCTTAATAATTGAAGATCTGAAGAGGATAGACATTTTTGAGGATACGAGGAATTCGTACATTTTGCTTCTTGTCTATTTAAATTTTGTTCTTCAGAACACCTTCATCAACACTCACCCTAGATAGAATAACAAAATTTATTGGAAGTGTTTAAAATTAAAAAGAAACTGTGACGCACACTTTTTATATTTCTTTTTTACTTAGGCGTGTCTCCAGTAGACAAATACAACTGGGAGAATAAAAATTCAAGCCTAATTTGTCGCTTCAAAGATCTTAGTCGGTAATTTAAGTTTGAACTGGTCAATATATCTGCGGGCTCGGCTTTTAGTTACGGTGCAGTCAATTCAACGACATTAGGTCATCTAAGGCCGCCGCAATCAAATTATTTAGCCAGTGCTGAGGTGCACCACAATCAAATCAATGGACTACACTGAGAACTACACTGAGAGACAAATACGTTTCTAAATCAAACCACAGAATGTCAAACAAAATATAGAGGTTCCTAGGACTTTAGTTGACTTTACTTTACAAATATTGGGATTATTAAAGTTGATGCGAAAAGAGACGTGATTTATATGGGAACTAAAATTCTACTTTACTTTTCTTTCCGCACAGATAACTACTGACAAATGATAGTATGCATTGAAATTACAACCCAAAAGGAATTAGGTTTTTTTCTTCTACAATAAATTCCATAAATAAAAAGATTGTACTTTTACCTTACACGTTTGAGACAAATATTGAGACAAGATTAACTGCAAAGTATGACTTGAAGTGTAATTTTGTTTGTGATGGCCTGATGGCAGTTTTTTACCTAATATATTGCATGCCATATTGTGGTAGACTATACACTAGTGCAATTACAATAGATACAAAAGTACCCCATTGACCATTGACATGTCAACGTACTCATAAAACTAGTGTGTTCTTTGCAAATAAATAAAAATTGAAGCAATAACAACGGGTACAACAGATACAACAGTCATTTCAGCAGGCGACTCAAGTCTTGTTTATTTGTCTTGTTGTTACCGTCTTATTCTTCTTTTTCGTGTTCGCACACCGTTGGACATACGCCTCTTCAATAATTTTCGATCTAGCACGAGGGAAGTGCACCACACTTCCCTTTTTACTTGTTTTTCTGTACCTACTATTAATTTTCGTTATTATTGGTTCCAGAATGGTTCGAGCAAGCTGCGTCTTGGCGAGCTGCGCCCTTGTGGGACTCCTCCTGGCAGTACCTGCGGCGTCTTATCCCAGGTAGTGGTACTTACTCCATTTCCTTTGCCTTCACTTGTTATTTTGAAGAAGTGAAGTGAAGTGACCACCATTCATCTCACTGCTGCGTAATTATTTTAAGCTCCTGATACGATTCTACATTAGCCTTTTAATTAGTCTGAGTCATGAACGCCTTCTTCCTTTAATTTTCCCTTTAATCGTCGTGTCGTAACAGGTTGCTTCTTCTATTCTCAATCATCTTCATAAGAAATCTCTTCTCTCCTACTAAATCCAGAACTTCCTTATTAATTTTTCGCCGACACCACATCTCAAACGCATTTAATTTATTTCCGTCTCATTTATTTAAAGTCCACGTTTCGCTTTTTGGATTTAAAAGAATATATTTAAATATTTTCTTCCCTAATGCAGGTTTTTGTGTTTTTCAGTCTAAACAACTACTACCGCAACGAGGGCCCCTACGACCCTGAGGAGATCATGGACATGCTGAACCGCCTCGGAAACCTTATCCAGATGGAACGTAAAATGGAGAAGTAAGTTCCATTCACTCTTAACAATAATCTTCATAAAGAGGGCGATCTATGTGACCTACATTGTTAAACCATTATTACAGAAAACAGTTCTGGTCAATAATATTTATAATTCTTAAATCAGCGTGTACCTAGTTAACTACTATACTAAACCTAGACTGGCAAAGATATGTTTGTGTACGTGCCTAATAATTAGTACTTATAGGTATCTTGGAGATTATTTGTTATTTTTCTGACAAACTGGGGATATTCTTGGCCGGTACTGTATTCTATAAAAACAATACAAGCATTTACAATTTATTAAAAAAAAAAACTTTGCATGACTTTTTTTGTCATGTGTATTTCTAAATTTATTGTTATCATCTTTGAATTCGAATGAATAGCCAACACAATTGTTTTATAAGTTAAGGATAATTAAAAGAAGATTACTTAAATCAAGGACCATGTAAATAATTCAGGTTTTTTGAACTTTTTGTTAAATGCGTAGTCGTCATCGAATCAAGTCTAGATAGAATAAAATGCTGATAGTAGACTGTTGCAAAGAAATTACAAATAATAAGCACATGTTATTTACTTAATTAAGCATTGTTTAAGTACTTACTAATAAGTATGTTTTCCATAATTAAATTTTGATTCAAGTAATCTGTACCCATATTTTTAATTTTTGAACTGTTTTCGTCTGTCCACAGCTTTAAAGACGACATGACTAGGTACGTCTAAAAAGCGAACGAATGTTATTATTAATTGCATGTACCTGCCCTTTATTCATTATTTTTACATGTTTTCATTTTTGCAGCTTTAAAGATGATATCACTAGGTACGTTATTAGAAAGTGATATGAATATTATTACTGTGAGTAAAATTTGCATGATTTTCGAAGCGCTTGCTTATTTAGCATGGAATAAATATTTAATACAAACACACACACACACATACAGATAGGTACGCATGTACACTCCTAGGGCATAAATTACGAATCTAAGTGTATATTATTTGCATGAGTAATTTAATATGTGTTGAAGAGAATAGGGAGATACCTACTTACCCCTTAGGTACTATTTAATAGTTTATTTTAGACCTTAAAAAACAACAAATATCCTTTTTTTTTCTTTGCCTAAAATAGTGTGCCACTGCCGGGCAAAGGCCTCACCCGCTGATTTCCACAACTCGCGGTCCTGCGCCCGTAATTTCGCAAAAATATACTAGCGTAAAAAAGTCACCGTTGAATTATTTTCACTTAGTAGTAAAACATACGTAATATCCTGGATAAGTAATGAAGAAAAACTTCTTTCATAATTCAAGTCACTTTGTTTTATTTAGTCAAGCTAAGGAAAATATTTGGACGCAAGGATATGAAAAGTTGAATTCGTAATCCAAGTAGGTACTTGTACTGTCTTTTTTTTTTGGTCACCTATAGGTGTACCTTTACGATAATAATAAAATCGGTAAGTGCTATGTGTTGTGATATTTTGGTAGCATACTCGTATACGAGTAAGATAATGTATGTATATGTTACAATATGTCAGACTTACAATACAATACAATACAATATTCTTTATTGTACCACACAAAGAAAAATAAGTACAGAAACAGATTTAACAAAGAAAATAATGGTAACAACAGGCGGTCTTATCGCTATTAAGCGATCTCTACCAGACAATCTTAGACTTATTATTTTTGTGTAAAATATTCGCTCTAAGAGTTTGTGGTTCATATATATTATAAGTTTAAGAGGATCATATGATCCTCTGCCCGTTTGGGATCAGTATATATACATACACACTTGGTATAAGGGCACTGCCCCGCAGGGTTATATTTAGAGGTTTGATTATTACTTATGAACGAACTGTTATAGTACAATAAATACAAAATCAATATATTTTGTCCTCCATATACTGAACCTATCGCTTAAAAAACTTCAACCATTACCTCACTAACTTACTCTTGTTTTAGTAAAAATAAGTCGCGCCGAGTTTCTTGCCGGACATAATTCTTCTCGGGTCAGAGGTGTAGGGTTAGAACCGGTGTAGTTTGATTTTTTTTTCGCTCTTTTACTTTGACGTGTAAAAGTGCCCTTGTGGCCTACTTACTGAATAAATGTTTGAGTACGTAAAGTATTCGGTTAAATATTATTTATTTTAAATTGTTAACATGTGGATCGTTTGCTTCCGAGGTAGCCTGGCGGTATGACGTCCGACTTTCTACCCGGAGGTCTCGGGTTCAAACCCCGGCTCGTACCACTGACTTTTTCCGAACTTATATTAGGTATATAAAAGTTATATATGTACAAAATATTAATTGATGTTTACTAGTCGCTTTTCGGTGAAGGAAAATATAGTAAGGAAACCGAACCTAATCCCGATAAGGCCTAGTTTCCCCTCTGGGTTGGAAGGTCAGATGGCAGTCGCTTTCGTAAAATCTAGTGTCTACTCCAATTCATGGGATTAGGTTGTCAAGCGGACCCCAAGCCGAGAAAAACGCAAAGGAGCAAGAAGAAGTGTACCGTTTGTTTACGTTGTACACTCAATATTTACTTTGATTGATTAATCTTGAAGCTAATGTTTAATTAATCTTGAAGTCCACCAATAATAAAATTCGGTAAGATAAGGCATAGCAAAAACAACTGTCATTAAAAAGTAGTTTATTGTAAGTATGTGTTTTCGGTACGGTGACGTCTGAAAATATGGATAAATTAAAATGAGCCGTAATCTAATTTTAAAATATATTAACAATACTTGAAAAACACAATCTATCTCAAACATAACTCCAACACAACAAATAATCAACCAATATGTATTGTTGATTTGGAGTTGCATCGCAATAGTTTTCAAGCAAATTCTGATATTTCTGATTCAGACGTTTAGGCGCTGCTAGCTGTATTGCGGGAGCTAATGCATTCGAGTTGTATTGAAGGGATCGTCTCTAAACGTGTTTTAAGGTTAGAATACAAAAACATGTACCAAGACTTCACACCTTGGTACTGAGTCGTAGTTACATAATAATACTAGCCTTTTCCCGCGGCTTCGCCCGCGTACTATAAGTACTCAAAAAGGATACGATACCCATGTTGATTTTCAGGCTTTATGACTACATTTGCCCCTTTTAGGGGTTGAATTTTCAAAAACCTGAAACACGTGTTTACTAATTTATCGTTAAGAATACTCCTGTGAAGTTTCGAATAAAATAGTCTAACAAATCTTGATTCGCCATACAAACTTTGGACCCCCATTTTACTCCCTTAGGGGGTGAATTTTGAAAAATCCTTTCTTAGTGCATCCCTAGACCTTATAAGGAACCTACGTGCCAAATTTGGAATTTCTAGAACCAGCGGTTTGGGCTGTGCGTTGATATGTCAGTTAGTCAGTCAGTCAGTCAGTCAATCAGTCAGTCAGTCAGTCAGTCAGTCAGTTTCTTCTTTATATATTTAGATAATATTTGTCACATTCAATATATCCATATTTTCAGATGTGACTGTATTTTTTATCTATAATCGCAGTTAAGACTAAATGGTTATATTTAGAAAATATACCGCACACTGAAACGATTTTTGAAACTCACCAGAAAATTTGTAAAAGTTTTAAAAACTCTGCGGTATTTTTGTTTCCGTGTGTTTCGCCAAGTATGTTGAAATATTTAACATTGCAAATGTCGTTTAGGAGGAAAGTTGTAAATGTAAATACGGGCTCAAAATAATTCTACGCTTTTACTGATATTGTTTTTAGAATTTTTACGAAATTTGCATTTAGGTATTTTGTTATTCTTTAGCCATTTTTGCTTAGAATCGTCTTTAAACGTTTAGAATTCTTTGTACATATATTAATTATAGAGCGTTTTTGGTTTTCACAATCACACATAGGTGAGATAGATCCTGCTTGTTTTTTTTTACGTTTAAATGGCTGACAAAAGCTAAATTTCCTCCCTATCTTTTTCAGCGCGAGTGAAAGAGAAACACTGTGTTACGATTAGTATGGGAGCTCATTGCAAATTTTGCGAAATGATTAAAAAAAAAACTAAGCATTAATTGAGAAATATATAACAACGATTTTTTTGTATTCGTGTGGTGGAATTTTCTCCTTAGTTACTGACGTATAAGTCAAGGAACTAAAGACATAAAACTGTTTAAAGCTAATTTTAAGATGTAACTTTGGAATTATTTTCTATCGAGCCGATTTCGTCCAATCGTGTATCGGAATTGACGAAATTCTTCCAAATATAACGAATATTAACATATATATTTTGTTACTTTCTAAAAACAAGTATCTAATTATAGTTAAAAAACTGTTTGAGTAAAATCAATTTGAAGGTCATCGGGTGTTGTCAGCCTCTTAAGAAGGTTCCTGTAGGAAGTAAACAGCACAATTTTTATTACATATATACATACAACGTCAAATTTTACAACCAAATAAATATTCGCTTGGCTTCTTGGCATGCAATATAACTCAAACAGATATGGCATATTTCAACACGAGTAGTTAGGTATATATGTTACTAGTAGTTTTTACTTAAGCAATTCTGCCCATTAGAAGACAGGTGTTAAACAATAATGTTATATGGGTACATTGGGTACCATACCAATAAGGTTTCATTTCAATTATGTACCGTCGTGTTGCGTATCTTCGCCTGTGCTACCTATGTTCGCCTATTTTTACATAAATTGACTTTAACAAAATGTTTTTAGTGAAGAAGCCAAAGGTTGATTTGATCTCTATTACGAAAATACTGATAAGCGAAAAGAGATACGTTTTTTGTTTATATAATAAACATTTTTACTTATAAACCATTACTCTCCTTTATTTGACATGTTGGTTAATTTTTGGCAGCCCTAGCATCATTTTAGAAAATGTATGTAAATAACTTCAGACTGTTGCCAATCTTCGCCTACTACACATTTTTTTTTAATGTGCCTAGTCTGGTGTAGTTAAGGTTCATATTATATTAACACGTTCCAGGGAGATAAAACTTGATAGGTGTAAGTCCCAGAAAAGTTTATAATTAGCGGTAAGGCATGCCATAGGCGAAGATTGGAGAAAACACCCAAACTTCGCCTATTGCCTTCGGGGCCATTTATTGCCAAGTTACCCAATGAAATTCAAAGCTTTAATGGTATATACTGATAGTCAGGAGTACTAAAATACGTTTTTTGGCCATAAAGGACTAAAATGCTTTCAAATTTGAAAGATTTTTTCGGAAATGTGTCAAAATCCAGGCGAAGATACGGAACTCGACGGTATGTAGGTACATATATTATTTGTATGTGCTGGGTAAATAATTAATCAGCTATTCTATATTTACAACTTTAGCTAAATTTGCAAATCGCTCTCATAAATTGCGAGCAATGACAAAGTAAGACTAAGATCAATTTTATTTGTTACATTACAATAGGCCCTGAGACCCCTAGCCTGTGACTGTTCGAAACATAAGAGTTAATAATCTCTCGCAAAAAAATCTTAATGCAAACTGGTTCCCTTAAGGTGAGAGGTAGTGTGTAGCATTGCAAGGCCAAGTTCAGTCATCGTATTGTCTTCCAGGACAATTAATAACAAGTTAACCGAGTTTAACGCAATGAATCTCTTTCCAGCGAGAAACGCGCCATAGACCTCGGCCTCAGCCGCGGCTACTCCGGCGCGATGCAGGCCAAGCATCTCCTCGGCCTCGCAGCCGCCAACTACGAGGGAGGCCCGGGCAGGAGGCGACGGGACGCCCACTAGAGGCCGGAGGCCGAAGTCTGCGAGCGTACGAACTGAGTGAGCAGCGGGGCGTGAAATGTAGATATGCGAGCGGTTTGCACGCTGCTTAGACTACTTTAACGCTGCCCGCTTCGTTAAAAGCTCGCCACTCAGATCGTACATAAAGACCTCTTGTGACGTGCTGCTTTGACTTGTGTTCAGTTGGTTCTCGTTTTCAATTGTTTTTAATTTAGAAGGTCTGTTGGTTGTTTTAAAATGTTACTGTTTTTCTAGTCATGATAAATTGATTAACATTTCGATGTTTACTATTTTCGATATGTTTGTTTTCAAATTTAGCATAATACTAGTCTGTTTTCTAGTCCATATTTAGTTTTAAATTTAAATGACACTGTACCTAAGAATTTTATGTTATGATGGTTGTATGCAATCTATTAATTTGTACTTAATAATGTTTTAGGCGTCATAAAAACCGTACCAAATGTCACGTTACCACTTTTTATGACATCCATAACAAATATTGGTTCACGGTTTTAATAGTTTTGTCACTTGGGGTCTTGAACTATATCCGAAATCGAAATTCTTATATCTATAACAATATATACCCTAGGCCTCTCCATAACCTTTTCATTGTAAAATGGCTGGTAAAACATTGAAAATCATCTTTGTAGATATCACTTTATCTTTAGTATCGTTGGAATCCTATAAAAAAATATATTAATATAAAAATATGTATGTATATGACGCAATAAATGCACAAAGCTTTGTATGTTTGTAGAATTTTACCAAACGTACATAAAATCTACAGGTCCTTTATATAAACACCTACATAAATAATGGTTTCATCCTCTTTTGTTATGAGTACCTACACCTAATCGACTTGGCGAGTGCACTACTGTCCCCCCCAGATACTTGTACAACTCGATTAATTAAATTTAACTAAGAATCTAAATATTTTATTGTTTTCTCATGTACATTCCTGACCAATATTTTTATATTTTAGTTTCATTTGCTATGGCGTCCAGAGGCATATTCAGAAACGTAAAGTATGATTGTTACTTGTCACTTTATTTACTCACGCCCGGCCATGTTCCGATATTCTGCGTAGTTAATCTAGTAGTGGCCATAGCCATAGACAAAACGCTCTAGCGAGACCTACTGACAGATTGACAGTTAGGTGTGGACACGTGTGGACAGATGGATTTCACTCTATCACCTAGCGAGACAAGTGTGAGAGCCATGTCGAATCAATCGTTTTTGATGTCTTTGGCGAAGGATCTGTTAAATCTTTTATCGGCAGTTAGTGGATGTGGAGTGGTTCGTTAAATCTTACCTGCGACACAGCCGTCCAAGGAGATAACAACCCATAAAATCTAGTATGCGAGCACTGAAATTAATTGTGATATCAAATCGGTATCATACTTTACGTTTGTAAATACGCCCTACAAATTTTAATGGTATTATTAATGAATAAAATAATATGATTTCGCAATAAATACAGTATTATTCGTTCTCTAGTCATTGAATTTATTCACAACTACCCATAAACATAATATATAAGATACATTATTATTATAAAAACCATTTCTTTAGCGCGTTATTTCTACCTACCAGTAGGGGAGCGTTCAGAACTCGATTCCCATCGGCTTTCCTAACTTTGAGACACTTGATCACTTCACAGCTCATATAAAAAAAACTGAATATGATTCGGCTTGTGACCAAATATGTTTTGGCGTACTAGTAATATTAGTTATTCTGTGGTACCGCCACTGATACCTACTTATTATCCCTATAACGTAATTCGTAATTCTATCTTTCTGAATGTACGTGGCAAATTATTTAGTAAATAGTTAGATAGATAAATAAAATAAGTGATAAAATACCTCCTGTCTAGAGTTTATTGTTAAAAATAAAGAGATATTCATATTAACGATGCTGTGTTTGCATTATTCTTTGACAAATTATACGCATGACATATAAAATGATATAAAGCTATACATATAACAATATCTTTGATGCATTTAACGGTGTTTTTTTTCTACCCTAAAGCTTAATGAACATCAATAGAACAAAGTTACCTATTTAAAATACCATAAAAACTTGAAAGAAAATTGTTTCTCAAGGAATTTACTTAGGTACCCTAAATCAAATCAAATCAAATGCTGTAATGTGCAATAATTACATACGGCATCATAATACGTACTTAAAAGTTAAAATATTAATAAAATATTTTAAGCAATATTGATAAAAGCGCCATCTATCAAAGTACATTTACACCACTACTATACCAAGGACACGTAGTGACTCGTGATTGTAACGTGGTTTTGGTAGTTTAGCAGCGCTATCTATACAATAATTTCAACATTATTTAGAAAGCTATAACGCTTAAGACACAACGCTGCTTAGCACAGCGCCATCTATCAGTAATACGACATTACATTGTCTTTTTAGTGCTCCTTCTCCATTGCTGCTTTACCGTTCCGCTCTTCTTAATGCCACATAATGCCGATAGGTGTCGCAGCTGTCGACAAAAGTAACTGTGTTTTTTTAGATTTCTTAATGGAGACATTTCATACGGTGTGATTTATCTTTTAATTGTTTTAGATTGGGAATGGCAAAAGTTAGAACCTGTTTTACCTGCTTATGAATACAAATTACATAAATATGATAAAATTTATCATTATTTGCTGTGCCGTCGTTATTCCAATAATCTTCGTACAGTTCATACTCGTACTCATATATAACCACTTACACGTATCATCATAGTTCATACAAAATAAAGAATTTGGTATTATTATTACAATGGTTTAAGTAATGGAGCTAAATTTCAACACCAGTCTCAATATCCCGTATGGTCTAGTGGCTAGGATACCTGGCTTTCACCCAGGAGGCTCGGGTTCGATTCCCGGTACGGGAAACCTTTTTGCATTTTTTTGAGGCAATGTATTTTACGTATATAGAATTCGAGTCAGTTTGCTGTGTTTACTGCGTTTTGGTTTCAAAGAGAACGAAACTCATGAGATTTCGTCGCGCATTGCACGACCTGTAATTACGGGCTAAGATAGACACATACACACACACAGATACATACACTCTGTATATTAGACAGATAATAAGATAGACATGTGAGGTATACTTGGCATACATACCTAAACATGCCTACACAGTTTTTACTAATACAACATGCAGTATGAGGTGTTTTAAAAAAGGATTGTACGAATTATTAATTGCCGCCAACGTCCACACACCTCTGGAGTTGCAGGCGCCCAGGCTACGGTAACTGCTTACCTTTAGGCAGGCCGTTTGCTTGTTTGCTACCGTCGCAAAAAATTTATTAATTGCCGCCAACGTCCACACACCTCTGGAGTTGCAGGCGCCCAGGCTACGGTAACTGCTTACCTTTAGGCAGGCCGTTTGCTTGTTTGCTACCGTCGCAAAAATTTTAGCCATCTATACCTATGTATATTGATAGAAAAAAACCGGCCCAGTGCGAGTCGGACTCGCGCACCGAGGGTTCCGTACAAACCTGTAGGTATATAGGGGTAGACACTTTGAAATTATTAAAAATATTTTTATTATATGATGTAACTAAAAATTTACGGTTTTCGCAATTTTTCCTTTATCTGTGCTATAAGACGTTGCTTTGCTTCGTACCAAATATCAAGATTCTGAGTTCACGGGAAGTACCCTGTAGGTTTTGATTCCCTTGCGAGCGAAAATTTGCGGCATAAACGGCTGTATCTTTTGATTATGTTGGCTTAGAAGTCTGATTTTTTTACAGCTCCAAGGGACAGTAGACCTGAGTATTTGATATAAATTTCAGCTTGATACCTCCACGCGTTCCTGAGAAAAATGGTCTTGACAGATAGACAGACAGACAGACAGACAGACAGACAGACAGACAGACGGACAACAAAGTGATCCTATAAGGGTTCCGTTTTTTCCTTTCGAGGTACGGAACCCTAAAAATGAAAAGTGATGATCACCATTGAATCGGCCAAACTTGTAATTGAATTCTTGGATTTACTTGGGTGTAATATACATGCCAAACTGTGAAACGTGGATGTCACACTTGTATCGCTAGTGGATAAAGTGATATCCATCCTGTCCACACGTATGCATACCTACCTGTCAAGCTTCTCGGTAGGTCTCGCTAGAGCGTTTTGTCTATGGCTATGGCCACCATTTTAGATCACTCTTGAGTGATTCCACCTCGATTTCAACTGTCACAAAAGTGTGATACCATAGTTGTTTCGCAAGCGACTGTCAGTTATGCCATGTCGAATCGAGGCCCAGGAGAAAAGTGTATTTTTATATGTGACACGTTGATTTCTATACTTAAAAAATAGTCGGTTGTATGAATTTTAATATTTTATTTAAAGCTGTACATTATACTTTTTTTTAATTTGGGAAAATTTAGGTGATTTCGACTCAGAATCACGAGCTCTTTCGATTTTATTAGGACAAAAAATGTGTCCCAAGTTTTTTTTTCATTCCGTTACCATTTTCCCATAGACTTCTTATCGCGGTAACGGAATGGACGTAACAAAAATCTATGAATTTTTTGGACACTTTTTGTGTCCTACTAATATCGAAAGAGCGCGTGATTCTGAGTCAAATCATTTAAAACTTTCCAAAAAATAAAAGAGGAGGGACCAATTTAAATAAAATGGCCCAATAAACTCTTTCTACTATAGAAATGGTACTTTATGACCTCTATCACTAATTAGCCTTCATAAAGGTCATAGAGGGTCGCATTGCCGGTAAATTGGACTCTAACCAACCCCCCGAACAAGCAGGATATCGGCCTGGACTTTCGACTACGGATCATCCACAAACCATAAACCAATTAATCGAAAAATGTTTGCAGATTATTCTAAAGCCTCACCCATACATAAATATTTACCGCACTCCACAATCAAGACATAGAACTGACTTACATTCATCTCATTCGAAATATCTACTCTTCAAGCACCGCCAGCATTAAAATGCAGTCTCCCGGACCATCCTTTACGATAGCCAAAGGTGTTAAATAGGATCCTTTGTCCCCAAAGCTGTTCATTAGTACCCTAGCTATACCTTTGTCTTGCCAAAACAAATCTTGACCCGTTGTTGCTACAACTCTCTCTCTATCTCTTCAATCGGTCCCTCATTGCTGAGGATCGTGACTCCGTTTGATTCCGTCAACTAGTTGTCTCCATCGGTCCCGTTCTGTAGCTTGGTGGAGTGCGTCGCTGACAGGTATTTTTAGTTCCTTCGCTATTTGGTCCGACCATCGTTTGGGACTTCTACCCCTAGGCCTTTTTCCCTCAATTTTACCGGTCACCATAAGGCGTTCCAAATTGCTGGTATCCCTGCGTGCAACATGGCCAAAATACCGCAATATTCGTTGTAGGCAGGTTGTGGATAGACGTTGAGTTGCTACAACTACGAAGACGAAAACCGTCGATGCCTAATAACCTATTTAAAGCTCTTACATGTTGCGGTCCACGCTAGGGCAGGAATTGTGTACACACTCCGATGACCACGTTTTTACAATGGCCGAGCCACTGGGTATTTATAAAACCGTTAGGGTTGAATTCAACCACACCCGATTTCCTTTAGGAAGGTAAAGGTACATTATTTATGTGTTTCATCATGTAAACAAACACATCTCAAAGATATTATGACACTTTTTCTCTGGGGTTGTCACTTAAACTATTTAATTGTTGTATACTGAAAGAATTCACAATTCTCACAAAGTATTGAATTCAACCAACTAAACACTGAAAAATGTAATTTCTAATACTCGAATAATTTTCTTCGATAATAGAAGTAACGAACAAATAATCTGAAAAAATAACTAACATTACGATGTCTGCACGGGCATTTTTATTAACTTGTACTTAAGTCGTGTTTTCAGTATCGTCTAACCGTCACATTCCTGACAAAATGTATGGGATTTGACGGTCAGCTTTGCGATTGTGACGATTGCTAACCGGCCGTTAATGGTACACAGTTAAGTGAAAACGCCCCTCTAGTTGGACACACGTTTGTTTACTTGATAATGCAAGTAAGGATGAATTCACTGTAGTTTACCATAGGTACATTCCTGTCCCGTGTGCGAATCCTGGCAATGATTTGTGTAGGTAGTTACGTCGTGTACACAAATCATTGCCAGGATTCGCGCCCGGGACTTGACTGTATGGTAAACTACAGTGAATTCATCCTTACTTGCATTTTATATATGTTCTATTTGTACCTATAGGCATAGACATAAACAAAAAGGAAGATGAGTGACGTTCATAGTAAACAAAACTGAAATGTGGTCCAGCACCTACACACTTGTAAAATGCTACACACCGCTATAATGTATGGGCAAAAGAGATAAACCTATATAGTTAACACGGGTATGCAAGGGAGACCTCCATATTTTGCGCATTGCACAAAGTGTGACTGAGAGACTCTGCCACACGACTAATTCAATATATGTCCCGGAACCTATATTTGATAGCACATAATCGAGCGCCTGGTACCATCTCCCTTTTTGTATAAATCAATGCCTATAGATAGGTATCCTCACACACAGGCCTTACATAGCCATACAGCCGTTCGCACACCGTCGCCGCGTGTGAACCGCAGCAATGTGAAAACCTGCCAGAGCAGCCTTAGATATTCCCGTGGCTCCGTCTGCGAGGGATCGGTAGAGGTTTTGGCAAAGGCGTGGATTCAAAAGTTTAATATTCTGTTTTTACTCGGTATTACCATAATTACTATGTTGCATTGTCAAAACTATATGAGTACTTACAATTCTCATTATTTTCGCGATGAAGATAAAACGTAGATTGCGATACAATCGTTTTAAAAAAAGCTTTTTGGATATGTCAAAAAAGTCACCATAGACAAAAAGTAAAGGTTCCAAAACAAATGAAAGTTGGAACCAATTTTAACCGGTGGCTATCCGCTATGTGACAAGAAATTAACCTGCAAGGGGCTCTTGTCAATATCAAATTTCAAAATCACCTAAGTCACCTCAAGACTGTCAAAATAGTGAATCAGCAAAATACATTTCATATAAGGAAGGAGTCCAAGCCATTCATATAAAAAAAAAGATTTAATCGGTGGCCAAGAGATGGCGCCACAATCACAAATTCCTCCGTGTTCCAGATTTCCTGCAATTTTACAACATACTACAAACGCCCACGTTACTACGATAGTACTCCTGTCCTTACGTCCTTAATACGATTACCCTTACCATGAGTTTACAACTCGCTTGTGGCGTAAACGGTTTGTATGGAGACTAGTACAGCACCTCTAGTGCACACTTATAGAACTAAAAATCGCTAATATTGGCTATGTTCGAGTTCGAAGTGATGGGCAAATATACGAGTGACGACAACACACGATGTGGGGTAAATGTGAACGCACTGGACAATATGTTGTTAATATCTGACACACGTCAACCATCGGATGAGTCCCCTGTAGAGTGTTTTACCACAGATTATATAATAGTTCTTACGAACAGATATGAATCACTCATAGAAAAAGCAAATACCTACGGTTTACGTACGGTTAAGCTGCCAGTACACAATGGCCCATCATGGGCCAGTCTAAGGGACGCAGCTATGCGTTACAGGGAGCTAACGATATTGCGATCTCCTTCCGTCGTATAGCTGTGTCCCTTAGACTGGCCCATGATGGGCCATTGTGTATCCAGGTCTTTACAATGGAGCGGCCTTCAACGCGCGGCACCCCGCACCTCCCGTGCACCCGCACAATCGCTAGGGTTGCCTATGCTTGGAAATGTTTTATAGTTAAGGAAATAGGTATTTTGCATTGATTCAGTGTTTAAGTGGTTCGCCTGGTGCATAACAATTATAGTTACATGAGTAATATTGATTGATATTTTGTTGCCGTTGTAACGTTAGCGTTACGACGCTTCTTAGGTTATTAAAAAATAACAGTAAAACTACATAATTACTTCTAAAAAGTAAATAAAATAAACTTATAATTGCCTCTTAATTTGTATATACAAGTAACATTAGAATAATTATTGCTATACGCCGTGATGCAGGCGCCTATGTATCGCAAGTCTTATTTTTTTCTTAGACTATTAACGAAATACAAATCTCTCAAATGACTACGATGATATTGCTAAAAGGCGATTATATAAGATAATAAGAGAAAAATTCATGATGACATTGTTCCAAGTTCCGAGTAGCGTCCCGCGCGGTACGACGTGCGTTCAGTGAGCGCGTTGGTAACCCACTGACTTTAGCTTCGCCGGCGGAAGCGCAAAACGTAGGTATATAACTCGCTCGCGCGGGCATGATTCATACGCCTGGTTTTACATTCCCCAGAACACAATGAATTGTAGTAGTTTAGGGTTGCTACTTATATATCCGGAAACAAAAAAACAAACAAACGTACACGGCTGAAAATGGTTTTATTGTTTTTAAAAGTATTCCCCTTGATGATCTATGCACTTTTGCATTCGCGTGAACCAATTTTTAAAGCACTTCTGCCACTCCGCCTGAGGTACCTCCATAACGTGTTGTTTGAATGCGTCGACAGCATCTTCAGCGGTCGAAAATCGTTGACCGCGTAATTTATTCTTTATATTTGGAAATAAATAAAAATCGTTGGGTGCCAAGTCAGGGCTGTACGGCGGATGACCCGTTAATTCCACATTTTGACCCTCCAAAAATAGAGTTGTTTCGCGTGACGTATGACAGCTGGCATTGTCATGATGAAGAATGATTCTTCGTCGCTGGTTAGTTTTACGAATTTGTTCAAATACTTCCGGTAAGCAAATGGTCGTGTACCACTCTGAACTAACCGTTCTACGGTTTTCTAGTGGCACTGTAGCTACATGGCCAATAATACCGAAGAAGCAGGCCACCATTTGTTTCAATGTACTTTTTGCACGAGTAACTTTCGTAGGGTTCGGCTCATTTTGAAACACCCATACCGTTGATTGTTGCTTCGTTTCGGGATCGTATGCATAGATCCAGGATTCGTCACCTGTATAGATGTTATAAACGGCTTTTGAGTCACCACGGTTATATTTTTTTAACATTTTATTGCACCATTCGACGCGAGCATCTTTTTGCTCTTTTGTTAAGTTGTGGGGTATCCAACGCGAACAAATTTTTTTTACAGCCAAATAATTATGTAATATGCTATTAATGCTGGTCATAGAAATACCCAGAGTCGCCTCTATCTCGCAGTACGTAACATGTCGGTCGTCTATTATAAGTTTTCGCACAGCCTCGATATTTTGTTGTACAACGACCGATTTCGGGCGACCTGCCTTAACTTCGTCCGTAAGCATACTACGTCCACGATTGAACTCACTAAACCAGTGATACACAGTAGTTTTAGGTGGGGCTTCATCACCAAAAGTTGAATTAAGTTGATCTATGCACTGTTGTTGCGTTAAACCACGCCGAAAATCATAATAAATCATAGCACGAATATTTTCACGAGTGAGTTCCATTCTTGCTGCGAGATGACATTTAAAACCCGTCAAAAACAAAACACGAGCGTTAATAAGAAAGAAAAAATATACCGGCCAGTACTTAAAAAGTTCAAATTTTACCATGGAGGTCATATATGCTATTTAAGAAGATTGTAATCCCGGTTTCCGGATATATAAATAGCAGCCTATGTAGTAGTAAAACACTTTATTCTACAAAGTTTAAAGAGGCTAATATGTTGAGATTTAAGACAAATAATTGTACTCAAACTCAAACATTTATCCAGTAAGTAGGCCACAAGGGCACTTTTACACGTCAGATAGTTTATCAAAGTAGAAAAGAAAAAAAACTACAACGGTTCTAACCCTTCACCACTGACCCGAGAAAACTTATGACCGGCAAGAAACCTGGTGGGACTTATTTTTACAAAACAACAGTACATCAAATTTAAAAATACATATACATACGTTGTTCTATAAGAAAACATATAAAATCATTTGAAGAGAAATACCAAAGAAAAAATAATTTTAATGAGCCCAAATCTGACTGATAGAAAACTTAATAAATAAATAAAATAAAATAGGTAGACACAAATCAAAATGATGTAGCTTTTTCACCATTATCTGTAGTAACGTAATGAATGAGTTCTCGTCCCATAGTAAAGACAGGTGAACGAGTGGGAAGATATTTCATTAAACTGCAGTGCATCGGTTATCGACCCCGCAACCTCTATTTATATCTATGGCAATGTATGCCTTTGTGGGCGCATCGGTGCGGAGTGAAGTATAAAGGTATGTAGGTAAGTACTTATATTTAATATTGCTAACGTGCAATCTACTGTAGAGGTACTGTGTAAAAAAAAGATCGAGAGTTTAATGTCTCGAAGCATGCAGATGGCCTACTACTACGATTATTTTTGACTAGATTGCCGCTACTCCAACGTCTTGAAAAGATCGCTCTCTAGCTATAATACCGCCTGTTGACTGCCTGTACTTTTAATCTGTAGAATGTAATCTCGCTCAAATCTAGAGCAGAGCCCGACTGGGGCAGTACCTCTTCTCTGTACTTCTTACAGAAAACCACAGCCAAATAAATAGCACTAGATCCTACTCATAGTGTTGTGTTCCTGCTGGTGAGTAAGGTTGCCAAATAGCTCAAAGAGGACCCAGCGTGTTGATGATGAGGGACCCTCTTGTTCCTTTAGCCGTCAACACAGTGAATCCCCATTTTTGTAAAGGGTCGGCAACGCGCATGTGACACCTCTGCAGTATATATAATCTATCTCTGTCGCACAGTACGTTAAAAAAGATTAACACAAAATCGTATCGTTCTGTATTTTATTTACACCCACATCGTAAATCCTCTATTCTGCATTCTGCGTTCGGAAACCGTATGCAATTACCACTATTATTGCAACCAGTAATGTAACATCAGTGTATTATCTGTGTCAGTGTTGTAAAATTGTATGAAAACTCATAATCATAACCACATAGATTTTGGTAATATAATGAAAATCCAGATCTCCTCCCCGACTGCGGATATCCTCCTCCCCGACCGTTCCCACAATCGAGTTGGCCAAGGCGGTTCAATGGCGGTCATTCTAACGGTTTCCGAACACGTCATTTAGGATTTATAATGTGTGGAGATAAAGCAGTGTATGCAACTGTACGTAATTAGGCCTTAAAACACTCTTGTGATCTTATTACACACTTATGTGTGGTTTTATAACCACTCTCGTATTTTAAGGACCTTTATTACATAAGTTACATAAACTACTATTATAACTGGCATAATTGGCCGATAAAAGCTAGTCACTAAGAGTACAATTTTACATGAGTATCTTAATGGGTTATTTACCTAACGCTCACCTTATGCCCTATATGACTGATACGATAACCTGGATGACGTCACAGTACACACCGTTTTACGACATATTTGCCCAATTTAAATTAGATTGGCCCAAGTTACTGCCAAGTTCCAAGTTACTCTCAGGTATTTATAGTAGGTCGATATACGACCTGCGGTTATTCCAATCGCGCTCTGGGATATGGGATTGTTGTTGAGCTACTTGCCATTGTTCGTAATTTTGCCGTGTAATGAATGACTGATGTTACCGACTACCTGTCAGCTGTAGCCATTCATTACACGGCCGAATTACGAACAATGGCAAGTGGCTCAACTATCCGGTGAGAACCAGATTACTTAATTGTTCTCTCGTTACTCTCTGATCACTAAAGATGGTAGACTTTTAATAAAAAGAACTTGATTTTGCACGCGACTTCGTCTGCGTGGAATTAGTAATCCATTCAACTTTTTAAGGGATTATTTCGGGGATAAAAACTATATATATGCATCCCCAGAACTCAAATTATCTGCATACCAAATTTCATCTAAATGAACCGAACAGCGGAAGATCTATAAGATAGTTTGAAGTATTAGTAATACAAAAAATACTTTTGAACCATATTTATTATTATTAAGAACCCAAAAATACGATTCTTACAGAAAGTGTCGTGTGAAGTGTGATTTATAGGTCATTTTTAAAAATTCATACTAAATTAAAACGTACCACTATAGCGATGATATTTTTTATCGTGATAGAAATATAGTTTAACTTTCCTATAGTAATCTTTTTAGGGCAAAATATTTATAGAGTTTTCGTGGAAAAAATTAAATGTAAACGTGTTTTCATCAATAAACTGGCATATAATCAGGAGGTATTTTGTCTATTATCCAAGATGAATCTTATCCGGAAAGGCCTTCCAAAACGACCTATTTTTTTCATGTTTAACTCGTTAAAATGTAATATTTGCTCCAATTGCCGTCTAGATAAAGAAATGAACTATTATATGCATCAATAGTTGATTAAAAAAAACTAAGTACTTTAGCCATAGCCTTCGAAGAAAATGAAGCATTTTAAGAAATTCGCGCGTTTTGGGAATAAGGCCTCTTACATATATTAACTAGAATATAGCACCTTCTTGTTGTCTTGAATGTAAAGCCGCCTTTGCACGTTAACGTTAACTACGCATTATTGTGTATCTTTAAGATCTAATGTATTACTGTTTTGAAAATAAGTCCCACCGAGTTTCTTGCCGGTCATAATACTTCTCGGGTCAGAGGTGTATGGTTAGAACCGGTGGATGTTTTTTTCTCTGACGTTCATAAGTGCATAGTAATGTGCCTAAATTGAAGACTAATTTTTTTTTCTTTTAAGTTCATTTTGAACACCTCTCCACTTAACCACTTTTGCTTTTAACTGTAACTTACTAAAAGGTTAACTTCTCTTTAACTTATAATGACAGTTAACATACTTTACGTCACACCTGACCATAATGTGAGTATTACCGCACGCTACGCGTACGGTAAAACTCGCATTATGGCCAGGTGGAGACGTAAAATTGTGTACTCACCACGGGCAGTAAAAAAGAAAGCCCTCTATCGCATATTTACAACCCTCGCCTGCGGCTCGGGTCCCAAATACATGCGATTTCGGGCTTTCTTTCTTTTACAGTCCTTGGTAAGTAATGTACTATTAAAGCTTTGAAGTTTTAAGTCCGTCTTTACTTCACAACTTCAACTGTCCAGATGAATTTCATTACAAAACGTACTTGAAATAACTTGATTACGAAGACGCTTACTTAAAAGCTTTTCAATTAAATAAGTAAGCTTCGCTATAAGGACGGACTTGTGCTAGAAAGCAGAACAAAATGTGTGATTTTTTTTTGTAATGGTAACATCTCCTTGGTCGTACGTCAAAACCATGATTGTAGAGGAATTAGTTACAAAAAAATTTTGAGAATAGGAAAATTTCAGTGTAAAAAGTCCGGTGTCTTACCACCAGGATACCAGCGCTTATTTGGAAAACCTTTTATTTAAGTTAGATACAACTTTATAAAGATTCAATTTCAGAGCAGAAAGGACAATGACCCGTAATTGCATATAATATTGAAATGAACATAATTAACACATATTCAGCGAAATTAGTTTTTACCAAGCTTTGGCAGTGGATGATAGAAAATTCCATCTTTTATACCTCGACTGTACAGTGCGATTCAAAATTGCATGTACACATTATGAATGAATTCTTTCTTAAATTGTCCATGCAATTTTCAATCTGGATGTATACATTACACAAGTTCTTTATATATTTACCTATACCGGGTGTGGCCTGTAATAAAAGCAAAAAATTAAAACAGATTCTACTCCTCAAACTAGACAACGTTTGTTCAACAATTTTTAAAAGTAACTTGTAGTTTGAATTTTATTACAGTTTAAAGTTTATTCGAACACGCAATGTATTACGACATTGATTAATATCTGTAGGGTGACAAGACTGACAGGCGATGTCATTTAGGCGGAATTTGATGTACATTGAAAATACTATTTAGTTTGTTTGAAAAAGAGAAAATCTAAAATCTACATAACTTTAAAAAGTCGTTGAACAAACATTCTCTAGTTTGAGGAGTAGAATCTACGTTTTTATTTTTTGCTCCTATTACAGGCTACACCCGGTATATTACACAAGTTCCAAAAATCACGAGGGAGCCAAGGTTTGAGCCCGCATTAAAATTCGATCGTCTTACCACCAGGAATTTTTGAAAATACAATTTTTTTTTAGTTACTTAGATAAAATAAAGATAGGTTAGGTAATAGAATATGTTAAAAACATCATATTTAACATTACCTGAATTTTCAGTGTAAGTAATTAGTTTTTACTTAAAAGCTTAGGTAGTGAATGTTAGAACTAGCTAATAAATATAGCGAACTTATACCGTAACTTATGTTGGCGACGCCATCATTTTTGCCGCTCCCCTCTTTGCGTAGGTATTTCAGTCCAATCAATAACAAGTCAATAAAAACACCTAGTTCTGAGGGATAGGTATTAGCTCCAATTACGTACTTTAAGAAACCAAACAAATACTAGGAATGCTCGTTCGTAGATAACTACGAGTTATGGTTTGGCCAAACTTTTACTACACATAAAAACAACGAAACTACTGCATCACTGTGGATGTACGAGTATGATTGTCAAAATTTAAAATATGGCGAATTAATATCCTTATTTAAATACACCTTACCTAGTGCCGGATTTTTATTTAAAAATACAATAAAAATACAACCTATCTCAAACATAACTCCAACACACAACAAACTACCATTATTGAAGTTGTATGGGAGTTGCGTTGGTATATTTCTCAAGCAAATTCTGATATTTCTAATTCAGATGTTTATGCCGTAGCTGTATTGCGTTGTTAATGCATTGGAGTAGTATTGAAGTTTGATCATGTCTATACGTGTTTTAAAGTTAGAATACGGCCCCTAATAAGCATGTTCACGTTCACCCTTTTGAACTTAAAATACTGTTATCTAATGGCTTAAATTAAACTATAATAAATACAGCTCAATGTCACATTATAACCCTCTCAGACTCTCATAGAACAGATAAGTATATAGGTTTCGTCGGACCCAAGGCTATCTTACTGATTTCATGCTTCAGAAGACAGAGCTTGGAATTCTCGTTTGAAAAGAATTCTGGAATAAATGGGAGCTGCTGCGTCAAAGTAATAGAAAATGGCGTCCCTGAGGAGACGTCATTTTAAAACGTTTCCATTGGACTTTACTTTATATGTTACATTCGAGGGAGCCGTCGAGCCTTGTTGGGATTGTGTCCGGTTTCCTTGCGATATTTTCCTTCACCAAAAAGTATGTAAATGTCAAATGATATTTCGAGCTCAACTTTCGAGGAACTTAGTGCTACGTGCCGGATCTTCGGACCTCTTACTGTAAGGCCACTAACGCTTAAATACTTTATATTATTTTATTAGACATGAATCAATTGAAAAGAAAGAAATATATTGGAAAGACAGATTCGAACGACAAGTCACATTTATCAAGATTTTCACTACGGCCTTGCCCCGGATCAGTATAACCTTTTGACTGTTAATTTAGGAAAGCTAAAGTTACCCAATTTGTCACATTAACGGCAACCAGAGCCCAGTTGACCTTGTTACTCACAACTAGTCATTTGGCCAAATCCCACCCTACTTTTTGCAATAAAGTACAGAAACTAATAGCTGTCTAAAAGTCGTTCCAACGACTAACATGACCTATTTCTAGTTCCAACGCTCGAGGAAAATTCACTTGAATACGATTTGACGTAATTCTCTCCTTTGTATCGCCAAGACGTCAAAGCAACATTACCAAGCTACGAAACGTCGTATGACAGCCAGGAAGATGCGCTTATACGACGTTTTTAAGAAGAATGCATTCAAAGTATTTGTTCTAGAACAAATAGAAATACCGTCAATGCTGAGGGAACAATCTCTTTGAGAAGTGGAAAGTGATCGTACTTCTGAGATTGGATGAAGGGTGCGGCAAATGTTTAGTACCCACAGTTGCCTATAGATATAGTAACAATCTTTACTAACATTACTTGTGTTCTTAATTATAATTATGCGTTTACAAATGCTTTTTTTTATAACATGATTTAGGTAATTTCAAAAAATCACAATTTGTATAATATATACACTAACCAATTTGGGATACGGGTTTATATTCAGTAACTTTATCCCTGCTACAAGACAAGCTTTTCGTCTCCTTTTTAGGGTTCCGTACGAAAATGGTAAAACAGGAACCCTTATGATGTGACTCTTTCTGTCTGTCACACAGCTAATATGCTCCAAAACTACTGGACCGATTGAGCTGATTTAATACACATATGTAAGTCGGCGATCAAAGACAGACGGGAAACTTAAATGTATGAAATAAAATAAATTAAAACGAGTTTTGCAAACCTGGTGATGTATCAAATGAACAAGCCCTGATGTCACAAAAAATTAAGATAAATAGTTGTGTACATTTTAAAGAAAAATTGGCAAAAAAATAAAATTGTTCTCTACCTAAACATTACAAGAATAGTAATAAGAAGTATACGGTCAATTGTGAATCGGATTTAAGTTGTTAACATTGTTAAAATTGTGTTATTTACGGAACTTCGGGCCGGGACCGACTCGCCGGTTTTCTGTTCTTTACAGTGCCATAATTTCCAACACAATTATATAATAACATCTGAGAACTCTATTCAGCGTTATGTATAGAAACTTGCGCGAATCTACGTCTATCGAATTCGTAATAGTTAAGGTTTCGCGTCACGTGCCAGACTTTCAGCTGGCGCGTCGCTATTCTAAAAAGCTGATAACATACCACTAATTGCTAGATCCGGGCATCTGGCAGCTTTTAATGTGTGGAGACAGACTAACAAAATTTTTGAATTGGAAAGTAGTAATATCAAAATAGGTAAAAGCTGCAAAGTTGTCTCAGTTATAAAGTGCAGGGCCTTTATTTTAACAATAGAACAAAAAACATTGCTTATTATTACGGAAATGGAAACAGTAGGCGACAAACTATGAATTACTTTATACGTCTTTTGGCACTAATTTCGCCTAACAGAAACTTTTGGCAATGATATAATCTAATTATTTATATAATTTTTCATAATAGCTCATCCAACCTATCTCATCTAGGATTTGTTTTCTTGAAGTGGTTTGCATTCTTTGACCTCCACCACTTGAAAGCTGCCAGACGTCCAGATCTAGAAATAAGCATAATATAGTAAACTGACTATGCTCTCATTATTGTGTCATATCTGACGTGGCTAGCACTCCGTCCATAGGCGAAATCGAGTAGCCCGTCCCTGGTGTCGATTCCACCCTGTAAATGTGCTACGGTCGTTATAATTACTTATTTAACTATATATTTTGATATTTCCCAATCGCTATTCGGTGAAGGAAAAATATCGTGAGGAAACCTGCATACACCCGCGGAGAAATTCAAAGGTCTATGTGAAGTCCCCAACCCGCTTTGAGCCAGCGTGGGGACTATAGCCCGATTCCTCTCGTGTATGAGAGGAGGCCTGTGCCCAGCAGTGGAACGTATATAGGCTAACACTTTCGTCCACTACATGCGCGAATTTCAATGAAAGATACACCAGGAGGGCTGTAATCAACACACCAGTGCCATGCAATGCAAATTTTCTAAAATGTATGAAGCATAAATCACTAAGACTAAATAATTTGAGGATAAAACCCTATTTTTGCTCTTAATTAGAGGTCAATCAATAGTGGCAGCAATGAACTTGACACCTACTTTCTCTGGGATCCTAGTAGTTATGCATGTCTGAAAACAAGAGCTTCGAGGACCACCGGAGTCGGTTGCCATCATGCAAAGTATATCCATTTTTAGTTTAGGCAAAAATAAGGTTTTATCATCAAACTAGCTGTGCCCGCGGCTCCGCCCGCGTGGAATTCGGTCTGTCAGTAAGCGGCTAATTCACTCCTAATTTCTCTCCCGCTACCCTGGAGGCGGAACTTGAAGTAAAGTTGACAGATGGATACGCTAGAGGACAGTAGTCCTAATAAAATATTTTGCAATTACCACTCAATGAAACTACACTCAAAAATGAATACTTTTTTTTATCATATTAATTTTTTTGCCATGATTTAAACGACATAGAGCTGTAGGTGTATATCGGACGATACAGGCCCACTTTTGTATTTATACGTTCATGTCCACGGCAAATATCATCCAAATCGATGCTCCCGTCAAATCAGTCTAAGCATGAAAGGTAAGAACAGGCGCGGTTGAAATTGGGGTGGATAAATGATTTTTTTCTATTTGAGGTGCACTTGGAGGAGGGGGGGGGGGTCTATGACCCATGCAAATTTGACGTTGAATTTTATAGGCTACGTATAACCTGGCTGGGGATTTTCTTGAATTGGAATTAGTAATCCTTAAGGGGTGATTTCCGGGATAACAATCCAAGAAAACCGGCCAAGAGCATGTCGGGCGATGCTCAGTGTAGAGTTTCGTAGATGCCGCCCTGTTACAAAACATCCGTTCAAAAGGTCATTTATTTAGGGATATTTGGCGGCGCTTACGTCATTTTACTATTTGGCACTTCCTTTCACTATGCGTGTTTGACTGATAATTCAAAAAAAGCTGAACCGATTTTATTCAATATAGTTTTTATTGAAAGTTCTTATCAGGCCTCACCAAATTTCAGCTTTCTAGTGCGAACGGTAACTGAGCTAGACCGCGAACAGACGGACGGACATGGCGAAACTATAAGGGTTCCTAGTTGACTACAGAACCCTTAAGTTAACATTTATATGTAGTTTATGTAACTCTTACGTAATAGGGCCTAATTATGTACAGAAGCATACACTGCTTTACCTACACACATATTAAAAATCAATTGAAACCATTAGAACTACCGCCATTACACCGCCATGACCAACCTTATTGCGCCGGCGGTTCCGAACGTGGAATAGAGGATTTATGATATTGGTGTAGATCAAGATATTTATTCTTCAATGTAAGCACATTACAATGCACTAATGAACGTCAGAGAAAAATAAAATACGTGAGTGTCGTGGAACACTCGATTGGAACGAAGTTGTGTTATTTAATGTTATTTCATTTTTGACTTTTTCGTAAATTTTGTGGTTTTTTTTGTATTTTTTTTAAATTTTGGAAATTATGGAAATTTTGGAAATGATGGAAATTTTGGAAATTTTGGAAATTTTGGAGATTTTGGAGATTTTGGAAATTTTAGAAATTTTGGAAATTTTGGAAATTTTGGAAATTTTGGAAATTTTGGAAATTTTGGAAATTTTGGAAATTTTGGAAATTTTGGAAATTTTGGAAATTTTGGAAATTTTGGTAATTTTGGAAATTTTGGAAATTTTGGAAATTTTGGAAATTTTTGAATTTTTTAAATAATTTAAATTTAGAAATTTTGTCATTTTTGACATTTTCGACATTTTTGTCATTTTTTACTTTTAGGTTCTCGACTTTTTTCACTTTGTCACTTCTCACTTTCACTTTTCACTACACTTCACTTCACTTCACTTCACTTTATTCTATTCTATATATTTTTTTATTTCATTCCATTTTACATGTTTCTCAATCATATGGGTGTCGCGTTTTCGTGACGTGACGCTTTTTCGTGACGGTCACGTGACTTTTTGTCGCTTAGCCCCCCATCCGCGAACCGTCCGATAAGGAACTATGTTCCAAAACTACCACCGGTTCTAACCCTACATCTCTGTCCCAAGAAGTATTATGACCGAAAAGATTTTTTTTTTTTCAAAACAGTAATACATTATTATATCTTAAAGATACAAAATAATGCGTAGTTCTTCAAGAAGACATATCAAAACAGCTTGAGAGACAGATAATGTACCTATTGTTTAATTATAAAGAAAAATAAATCCTAATCTGACTGGTTCACAAAACGTTTGATATGTTTTCCTACCTAAACGGTGTCCTATAAATGTTAGATGATTTTGTAGTAGTTTTTTGGTTTGGGCCATGCATATTTGTCCGTCATATATAGTCCTTGAACCTGCATAACCCTTTGACATTCATGACATTTTCAAATATTTCTTAAGAGCGGGTAAAGATAAATTTAAAGCATCGACGGGTAACATGTTATAAATATGAACACCTTGACCAAAAAATTACAAATTATTTCAATACCAAATTTCATCTAAATACGTACAGCGGTTATTGGTTGTTTCTTCCCCGTGTAAACTTCCACCCCTTTTGCATCCGCTTAAGGGATAATTTCCGAGATAAAACTATTTTATTTCCTTTTCTAGAGCTCAGATTATCTCCATACCAAATTTTTTCTAAATCGATTCTGCGGTTAATAATTCCCTATACAAATTTCCAACTCCCTTTTCACCCCTTTAGGATTGATTTTCGGGGTGGGTGTCCTTTGTCCTTTCTCGAGACCCATACTATCTCTATACCTAATTTTATCTTTATCAGTTCAGCGGTAAAAAATCCTCATACCAACTTCCAACCCGCTTTTCACCCCCACAAGGGTTTATTTTCGGGATGATACTATTCTGTCGTTTCTCGGGACTCAAATTATCTCCAGACTAATTTCTATTAAAAACTTTCCATACAAACTTTCAACCCCCTTTTCACCCCCTCCAGGGTTGATTTTTGGGATTAAAACTATATATTAGCCTTTCCCGGGACTCAAACTATCTCTATACAAAATTTCATCAAAATCCGTTCAGCCGTTTTCACGTGATGCGCGGTCAAATAAACAGACAAACAGATAAACAGACAAAAATTCTAAAAATTGTTGGAGCGTGTTCTGTTATCGATTCTAAGTATCCCCAGCCAACTTTTTTTCGATTATCTTCCATGTACAGACTTTCGACCCTCTTCAGCTTTATTATATGTATAGATAGATATAGATTATTTAGTCTTGAATTGATTTATCCTTCATACATTTTAGAAAATTTGCATTGCATGGCACTGGTGTGTTGATCACAGACCCCCTGGTGTATCTTTCATTGAAATCCGCGCAATAGTTTAGGCACCAAGGAAAAAACAGGATTTCATATTTGGTGACCTCTTGCGGCCGCCATATTGTTTTTTTTTTTAGATATATAAGTGTGGATTGTTCAGATCAAGTGGAAAAAAAAAACGATAAAATATATTTATTCTTCAATTTAGGCACATTACAATGCACTGATGAACGTCAGAGAGAAAAAAAAAACTACCACCGGTTCTAACCCTACACCTCTGACCCGAGAAGTATTATTTATGGCCGGCAAGAAACTCGGCGGGACTTATTTTTTCAAAACAGTAATACAGTAATATTATATCTTAAAGATACACAATAATGCGTCGTTCTATAAGAAGGCATATCAAAACAGCTTGAGAGACATACAATGTACGTATTGTTTAATTAAAATAAAATAATAATAATAAAATCCAAATCTGATTGCTTCACAAAACGTTTGATATGCTATCCTATCTGAACTGTGTCCTCTAAATGTTAGATGATTTTGTAGTTGTTTTTGGTTTGGGCCATGCATCTTTGTCCGTCATATAGTCCTCGACCCTGTAATAACCCTTTGACATTAAACTTTTTTTCAAATATTTCTTAAGAGCGGGAAATGATAAATTTAAAGCATCGACGGGCAACTTGTTATAAATGTGAATACCTTGACCAAAAAATTACTTATATGCTTTATGAAATTAATTGTTAATAGTAAACCAGTTCAGTACAGCAGCTAGTGTGTTATTGATTACAGTAAAATCGGTAGATTGCCGGTCAACTTTGAAAATTAAAGATGTATCATCAGCAAACAGAACGATATCACAAAGGTTTTGTACTACGCAAGGTAAATCATTTATATAAATCAAGAACAGGAATGGGCCCAAAATAGAACCCTGTGGCACTCCTAATTTTACTAAAGTCCCTTTAGACTGGGTTTTATTTACAACAACTGTTTGTGTTCTGTTGCTAAGATATGAAGACATGAGATTCAAGGCATTTTCTGACAAACCATAATGGTCTAATTTAAGAAAGGGTTGTAAGATCTACACAATCAAACGCTTTAGAAAGATCACAGAATATACCAATTGCATCGTAATGTTTTTCCCAGGCAATGAAAATATGTTTGATGAGTACCGCAGCAGCGTTTGTTGTGGAACGTCCCTTTGTGAAACCAAACTGATTGCTTGTAAGCAATCCATGTCTGTTGAAGTGGCCCAGTAGATCATTTAACATTAGCTTTTCAAAGACTTTACTTAGTACAGGAAGTATTGATATCGGTCGGAAGTTATTCAGATCACTAGAATCACCCGATTTAAAAAGAGGTATGACTTTACTACATTTCATAAGATCTGGAAAAACGCCTTGTGAAACTGAATTATTATAAATTAAGGCTAAGTAAGGCGCTATGACGTCTATGATATGACTGATGACTACAACTGATGTACCCCATAAGTCTTCTGTTTTCTTTAAATTCAGAGATTTTAATATTTTTACAATTTTTTCCGAATCTACAAGGTCAAATTCAAATATCATCTGACATTTCTTAATATTAGTGCAAAGTAAGGAATGAGCTTGAGACGAAGATGATTTTAGACATTTTGTGGTACTTAATGCTATGTTAGAAAAATAATCTTCGAATGCCGAGGCAATATCGTCATTTGACAAGACCTGCTGTTCCTCTGAGACAATGTTGACTTGACAATCATGTGATTTACATTTACCAGCTTCCTTATTTATAATATTCCATACTGTTTTCACCTTGTTGTCCGAAATTTTGATTTTTGCACTAGTATAGTTCGCCTTCGCAGTCAGACACACTTTCTTGAAAATTTTTGAATAGTTCTTAACATAGTCCAGAAAATCTGCATTTTTGTTCAGTTCTCTCTCCATAAAGTTCATAAAGCCTCTTTCTACTTTTATGAATGCCTACGGTAGCCCATTCGCTAAATTTTGATTTAGCATTAGTCTTTGACCCACTAATAGTTCTCAATTTGAAATGTTTGTTAAATTGACAAAGACATACCAAACAAATCTTCATACAAATTATTTGAGTCATAAAAATGTGAATAAGGCAGTGTTGACATTGACAGATGATTTTGAATTTATTTTTTGAATAATTCCAAACGATAACCATTAATGTGTCTATATGTTACAGTTTGTGGAGTTTCCTGAATTGGCTTTATAAAAGATGCCATTTGACCGCTGTGATCAGAATTAAAACAGTTAAATATTTGCTTATCCAGACATTCACAGATACAAAAAATATTATCTAGGCATGTTGCACTAGTGACGCCCACCCGGGTAGGTTCAAAGAACAAATTAAACATATTAAACGATTTAAACAAACAGCAATTTAACAGAATTATTAGACGATTCAAGCAAGTTAACATTAAAATCTCCACATACTATAACATGCTTTCGGCAGTTTCGGCTATTAGTCACTATTTTCAGCACATTTTCCATGGTATTTTCAAATTTGTTTAAATCAGCTGCTGCCGCTGTTGGTGGTCTATATACACAAATAACAATATAACTTTCTAATTCTACACAAGAAATTTCTACAATCCTCTCTATGGAACATTTTACAACATCCTTCCGTTCATTAGATCTTAGACCATTTTTAACAATAATAAGGGAACCACCATGAATAGCAGATTTTCTAGCATAGAAACTGACTAATTTAAAGTTAACAAAGTCAAATATTAAATGTTCTTCTTTAAGCCAATGTTCTGTAATACACATAACTTGTACATCATTATTATCTAAGAATAAACCTATCTCTAACTCCTTGCTGGAAAAACCCTGAATATTCTGGTGAACAACATTCATATTAAGATGTTTTTCCGCTGTCTGACAATCTAGTTTAAATGTGACAAGGTGGTGCTGTAGGGCTGCCGAGATCCTCTTATAACGCTATTACTTCTATATGGCTCAATATTAAAGGCCAATAAATCAGAAAGACTCATAGTACATTTCTTTGGCAAAAAAATCTTCCCCGGGGTTAGCCAAAAGCGATCATTGAATTTATTTAAGTCAAAGAAATGATACTTATTATTGAGAGATTAAGGGAATTATGGAATTAAGGGATATGTCACTTGTAGAAATCCGCTTAGCATTCTAGGCTACAGGGTAAAAATATTAAAAGATAAAAGATATTTATTCTTCAATTTAGGCACATTACAATGCACTTGTGAACGTCACAGAGAAAAAAAAAACTACTACCGGTTCTAACCCTACACCTCTGACCCGAGAAGTATTATTTATGACCGGCAAGAAACTCGGCGGGACTTATTTTTTCAAAACAGTAAAACAGTAATATTATATCTTAAAGATACACAATAATGCGTAGTTCTATAAGAAGACATATCAAAACAGCTTGAGAGACATACAATGTACGTATTGTTTAATTAAAATAAAATAATAATAATAAAATCCAAATCTGATTGCTTCACAAAACGTTTGATATGCTTTCCTATCTGAACTGTGTCCTCTAATTGTTAGATGATTTTGTAGTAGTTTCTGGTTTGGGCCATGCATCTTTGTCCGTCATATAGTCCTCGACCCTTTAATAACCCTTTGACATTAAACTTTTTTTCAAATATTTCTTAAGAGCGGGAAATGATAAATTTAAAGCATCGACGGGTAACTTGTTATAAATGTGAATACCTTGACCAAAAAATTACTTATATGCTTTGCGGATACGACTACTTCTGATAGCAAGCTTGTTTTTATTTCTAGTGTTATAGGTGTGGATGTCAGAATTTTTTTGAATGTATGTATATTCATGAAATAAAACAATTAAAAACGGATTTTATCGCGTGTACTGAGCTTAAAAAATCCGTTTTTAATTGTTTTATTTCATGAATAACTATCGCGGCAACCGAAGACAATATTATGTATGTATATTCTTTACAACAAAAATAAAATTGTCATAGATATATTGGGAAGCAACAGTTAAAACATTAATTTCTTTAAATAGTTCTCTAACTGATGCACCTGCCTTTAAGTTATACAGAAAGCGGATGACTCTTTTTTGTAAAACAAATATAGTCTGTATGTCAGCTGCTTTGCCGCAAACCAGAATACCATATGACATTACACTATGAAAATAACTGTGATAAACTAAGCGAGCTGTGTCAATATTCGTTAATTGTCTAATTCTCCTAACGGCATGAGCGGCCGAGCTTAATCGAAGAGCGAGTTTTCTTATATGAGGACTCCATTGTAGATTTTTGTCCAACGTCGAACCAAGGAACACTGCTTTATCTAGGGTGTATTCAGTTTTCAGTTTTGAAACCATACTTACTGTTTTTGTCGCAGTCGGTTAAAATGTTGATATTGGTGTCATAGCTGACATTCGAAACTATAAATAAACGTTAACTTTGTATTCTCACAAGTTTCATATCATGAGAATATCCTCTGGAAAGGCATTGGCGATACACTTCACTTCCTCAAGTGATATCTCTAAGGAGGTGCATTTTTCAGCAAAAAAAAAGTCGGTTGTCTGTAAAGTCGGTTTACTGACGATAGTTGAACATGACAACGTCATAAGAAAATACTAATGGAATGGTTGCATTTTTCAAAAGAAAATTAATGTCACTGCACTTCATACTTGACGAAAACATGTAAATGTATTATTGTATAGCAGCTGTCCACGTGGACGCATCGCTCACTCAAGTAGGAGAGAGACAGATGTCGAACGCTGCCGATCGCGAAGGCCGATTGTGCCTCTTTGTCGCTCGTTCCGCGCTCTCGCTTGCACTTCAAGCCTTAAATGGAACGCCTCAGAGCGAGGTAACGCCGCATGAGTCATGTTTTTTCGTGCGTGCAGCCGGCTCTATCGGATTATAAGACGTTGTCACGTCAAAAGTACACGTATGTTTCTATGAAGAATTTAATGAGCTTTAATATTGTCCTAGATCATATTTTCATAGAGTGCGTAGATTCGGAGGGAAAAGCGGATTTCTTCAGGATGGAGGACATTTTCCAAGGTGCTGGCGGTTCCTCGAGATCCTCAAATGTCAAATGGTGTGGACAATAAAACGGGACCTCTAATCAACATAGATTTCGAGTTTGGTCGTATTTTGATTGTGTTATAACAATTTTCGTCTATTTTTTTCATTGATTCTAACTTTAAAACACGTATAAACACGATCCAACCTCAATACAACTCCGGCATAAACATCTGAATCAGAAATATCAGAATTTGCTTGAGAAAATAAATATTCCAACGCAACCGATTCCAATCCAATTCCCAATATACAACTTATTGGTTGATTGTTTTTTGTGTGTTGGAGTTATGTTTGAGATAGGTTGTGTTGTTAGTGTATTGTTAATGTATTTTAAAATTAGAATCTGGCACCTTGTACTAATTCCAAGATATTTATTTTATACTATTGCACAACACACGCACTATCACACAATGCACAATTTACACTTCTTTGTGTACCTCTCCAAGTATATAATGAATAAATTTTGCGCCTTCGAGTACCTACCCTTATAGTTTCACTTGAAACTAACATGACCTGGGTTTCAGCAGAATCTGTGTTTTGCTCAAAAGAGTGAAGCGTATAGTTGAGCTGTGAATCCTTTTTTTTTTTGCTGCAACGCACACAACCATTACATAGATAAGTTCTAGACTTAGTAGGAGAAAAGAGATATCTTATGAAGACGATTGAGAACAGAAGAGGCAATATGTTGGGGCACCTGGTTGCGTAGCCAACGTGTCAATCGTTAACGCTCCATAGCGTATCGTAGTCCTCTCTCTATCACTCTTCCATATTAGAGCGACAAGGACAGTTGCGTTTCGTTCGCTAAGGAGCCGTAACGATCGGCACGTTGGTTACGCACCCTGATACGACACGACGATTACATAAAGACCATAGTAGAAGGAAAAATTAAAGGAAGAAGGCGCCGTGAAGGCCGAGACGGGCATTTATGACTCAGGCTAAGGAAAAGGCTGTCTTATCAGGGGCTTAAAACAATTGCGGAGAGGCGAGATGAATGGCGGTTGCTCCACCGACAAGAGCCAGGGCCTCGATTCGACATGGCATAACTGACAGTCTATACGCCAGCGCAGGGACGTGCATATTCTATGTCTTCTTTTTAACACCCTTTTTAATCCGACCTCCCCACAATACCTCTCTGAAAGGTTTAGGTATTTGGCTGTTGGTAGTGGTCACCGCTTGAGGTCGAGTGCGAACCTCACTCTTGCCATACCGTTGAAGAAGACTAGGTCGTATTCCAGGTCTTTCTCAGTACGTGCTGTGCAGTTGTGGAATGAGTTGCCGTTGTCCTTTAGACAATCCCAGTCGGTAGCATCACTGAAGGGAAAGTTACATAAATTGTGGCTCCCCGAATGATTTGTGTTCTAGTTGAGTTGGTACCTTATTTTATTTATATGTGTATATATATATATATATATATATAAATATATATTTGATTATGTATTATACGTATGTGTATTTATTATATCTTAGGTTAAGTAGATATTATCTCTTCTTTTTTAGATATTTGTTTCCGTAAGTACACTAAGTACATAGTGCATGTTTGTCTATCTTATACTTTTCTCTCAATTGCTCAAAGGTTAACTGGAAGAGATCCCTTAAAGGGATAAGTTCGCCTTTGTACTTTGTTTATTTTTCTTTTATCATGTTTGTTTTGTTACTTTTTTGTACAATAAAGTGTTTACATACATACATACAGTCGCTTGCGAGACAACTATGATATCACACTTTTATGACAGTTGAAATCGTGGTGGAATCACTCAAGAGTGATATCTAAAATGGTGGCCATAACCATAGACAAAACGCTCTAGCGAGACCTACTGACAGCTTGACAGTTAAGTGTGGACACGGGTGGACAGGATCGATATCACTCTATCCACTAGCGATACAAGTGTGACATCCACGTCTCACAGTTTGGCATGTCGAATCGGGCCCAGGCTCTTAAATAGATGATGATGACACAACCCTTCTAACTACCTCATCTGATGTTTTGTGTTATTGTTCTACTTGGCTGTTTTTGATATTGTGATTCAAATAAACTCTTTAACTATCTATCTAACATATTATTTGTATGTCTTTCCCGACCACAGAACAATTGTGTTCCGGACCTTTGGGAGGCATATGCGGAGCCGAAGCCAACGCGCAGAGGCCCTTTCGACAATTTAATGAAAAGTAAGGGGTACACTAAGCGGATGCTGCCCCTACCCCTACCCGTGTCATGGGACGCACGCAGAGACAGCACCCGCCATGGTGTAAAGACTATTGAGAGTTAATGGAGTCTAAAATGTACTAGGCTATTGGGTGAAGAGTATGGACTAACTACGGGGCTATCGGATGAAGAACCGGACGCCTGCCTAATAAAACGGTATCCAATTTTATTTCCGGCAGACGGTGACTCGCCCTCCGAAAGATGGGCCCCCATAAAAAGCGACATCAAAGATGGCTCAATGGCAACACCGGTGCGGGGGCTGGGAGTAAAGAGTCCAGTGACACCTATCTATCACATTATTATTATTATAACTAAGTATAAGCACCCTCGCAGAAATCGCAGAATAACACCGCACGTGTTTTAGTACACGGTTCTCTACTTGAGCGAGTAGTCATTAGTTACTTTATTATTCTGATGGGAACTTGACGGTGGCAGCGTAGTTATTGATTGAGTACCCTTATATACTTAGCGACAATGAAAACGGGTGACGTTTTATATAAATGTTTATAGGTACTAGGGTGAACTGTTTTATTAGATAAGCTACGAAAAAAGAAAACTACATTGATGTTATCCTTATAGTAAGAGAGTCCATGACACTAAACCTAGTTCGATAAGTTTCCTAGATGAGATATATATAATTAGTCGCGTCTTTAATGGGGGAACACGAAATGCCGATGCTGCAATGCAAAAAAAGTGGTGGCGTATTTAATTTTTTTTTTTTTAATAAAAAACCGGTTCTAGTACGATATGTCTCCTAGATTTCTTTTGTTCTTCGAAGCAGGGGAGGGGTAGGGCTACGCGATAATGCGGTGCTGCAAGCCCCCGTGCGTGGCTTTGTCAGTGGCAGCAGCATCAAAAGATTGTAGATGTATGAAAAACAAAGCGTATTAGTTTTAATGTAATTTTTAATTTTTTCAGTTTCAGTAAAACCGTCAGTTTTTTCTTTTATTTCAGTGAAAACTAATTTCTTACATAATAGTGTGTTAATAAATCAAATACAAACATTGAACACATTGAAAAAATAATCATCCCCAGTAAGATTTGTTCTTACATCCATAGGCCTTGCCGGGGCTCGATCGTTTTACCAATCAAGCTATGGGTTCAAGTAAGTAAGCTGACGAAATCTTCAATGTCTTCAATTATCTTTTTGCATTTATTTTGATCTTCATCGACCTTACAGGAACCTTAAGCGACATCTTAAATAATATTTTATCTTGCGTCAAATGCCTTTTTTTTACCTAGAAACGCAGCTATATTTTTCTATTAACCCCGAATATAATGGGATATTGACGTAAACTTATTCCCAGATAACCATAACTTGAACCTTTCAGGACTAATATTTTCTTGTTAATCAACATTTTAATCAGAAAAAAAATATTCCAGAAACAATTAAGCCTTTGTGGGTCAACGGTCTAAAAATAGACCACCTTGTAGCATTATATTTTTGTATTTTTTTAACCGACTCCAAAAAAGGAGGAGGTTCTCAATTCGACTGATTTTTTTTTTGTATGTATGTTACTCGATATCTCCGTGAATCGTGAACCGATTTACAAAATTATTTTTGTGTTTGATAGGGTACACTTCCGAGATGGTCCCATGTAAATTTTATCAAAATCGGTCAAGCAAGTTTATGAAATATCAACAAAAATGGGTTGAAGGCGGTTTTTTAAATTTTTAATTTGGTGATTTTTTTTTTTTTTTTATACCACGACGGTGGCAAACAAGCATACGGCCCGCCTGATGGTAAGCAGCTACCGTAACCTATGGACGCCTGCAACTCCAAAGGAGTCACATGCGCGTTGCCGACCCTTTACAAAAAGGAGAATTCACTGTGTTGACGACTAAAGGAACGAGAAGGTGATTATTCTTGTACAGAATTTTTAGGACTACAGATTGGCGATGAGGTTTGAATTGAGGATTTTTTTCAGTTTTCCCCGTTAAAGGGCTAATACCGAATATACTTAATCTAGTTGGATTCCTCATTATAAAGTCAGGTGGCAGTTCACTGGTTCAATATTATCCCGTACCTTACTCGCACTCCGGCATCGGAATCTAAAATTCCTCGGTTCTCCGATATTACACAACGCATCAGTAGGAAATAAGGAGAGACGGAATCACTTTATTGAGAAATGCAGTTGACGTTATAGAATTGAGTTCTTTGAATGTTGTTATGAAAAGTTAAAAATACTGCACGAGTACCTACAGCGCGCAATATAGGTAACAATGTACCTCACGTATCGATTTCAAATGTAAAGAACTTAGCACCATCTGCTACAACTGCCTATACAATGCTTACCTCTACCTGGCTTGAAAAGCATGGTTTTCTTCACCAAACAGCTACTTATGATTTATTCCTGAGATGGGAGAAAGGCGGCCATTATGAGGAATTAAATTATATTCGGTAGGGATACATAAGAGAGGTATGGGTACTGCGAATGTCATCTCGTTATGTGTGGTAGGGCACAGCACATCGAATGTCATCTTGCTCAAATCTGGAGCAGAGCCCGACTGGGGAAGTACCTCCACCTTACAGAAAACCACAGCCAAATAGCACTAGACCCTACTCATAGTGTTTTGTTCCTGCTGGTGAGTAAGGTTGGCAAAGAGCTCAAAGAGGATCCAGTGTGTTGACGATTTGTAAAGGGTCGGCAACGCGCATGTGATTCCTCTGGAGTTGAAGACGTCCATAGGCTACGGTAGCTGCTTACCACCAGGCAGGCCGCATGCTTGTTTGCCACCGTCGTCGTATAAAAAAAAAGGTTGCCGAGCGAACCCCAGGCTCAATAGAGCCGTGATACAAAGCCGGGCCAAACGCTAGGAGGATGATGCTGTTAATTCGATACAATCATGATATTATTTTCTGCGCAAGTTATCGCGTTCGCTCTAATCGACTCAAAGTAAAATATCAGATCTTTAAAATCTTAATACCGCCCCAGAACGCGTATCATGGTTGTCATTATATCGCCTATCACGTCACGCATCACTTTCGCACTTACATACTTGTTAGAACGTGACAGCTATGGGCCGCGATTCGAAAAATAAACACACACTGGCAGACACAGCTCCAACCCAACTCAACCCAACTCAACTCAACGCTATAACGACATTGACATTTGCTATTCGAACAAATTTTCATTCAACATGTGTCTCACATTGGTCGCACATTGGACCGTTATAGCGTTGAGTTGAGTTGGGTTGAGTTGGGTTGGAGCTGTGTCTGTCCAGTGTGTGTTTAATTTTCGAATCGCGGCCATGGTGACAGATGATAAAAATCCGACCATATTAGGCTAGCTGGTTTCCCTAAGCCTTTAACTAGAAAGTAATAACATATTCCATGGCGGAGTGTAGGCAGAAATTATTTCTGGCACTGTGGAACTGTTCCACATTACGGTTTCCCTTTGAAACCTGGGCTCGTGCGAATGAGGCTTGAGGTATACCTTTTTGAATATTTGAGCTTAGGTTTAAATATATCTAAAAGCGGGGTGTTTAATTTAAAATTTAAATGAATCTTTTTTAATAATAGGGTTAAATTCCGTTGGGAGGAAGTTATGTCTATGACTTAATAAATAAATAAATAAATATATAAATAGAAAATATCTAACTCGAACCTATTCTAGCGTAACGTACACATGAGTCATGCTGAGTGGCAACTAGTGACTAGTGAGTGATAACTAGTGACAACAATATTTCCAGATGACATTCATGTCAATACTGGCAATCCCACTTGACCGGTTTTGATATTTTAAGTTTAAAAAATAAAAAAGCTAGAGGAATAATTACAATTACTAACAACAACAATTTATTATTGTGAAAAATGGCGGTAGTCGAAATAATAGTGCCGAGACTTTTTAAATAACAGACACATACAGTACATTGTTAAGTCTATGTAGGGTTACCGTACCTAGCTAAATCCTACTTAGTGCACCCCCAGTTTTTCCTGGAAACGGCTTTCCTCTGGCAATACTAAGCCTGTCATTAGCCTCCTTTGTGCTCAGATGCAAGCTTAATTAAACTTTCCTAAAACCTAAAATACACCCACGAGGCAACCCTAATGCTATTCAAAAACTCAAAACTTGTCCAATCGCGCCAATGTGAAAGCGATCTTACACAAGTACCGTAAAGTCGAAAAACTAATTGAACATCACGTTCGATTTCGTTTTCGCGAAAGTTAAACAGAAATAAAAGGACTAATTTAGTATTTAAATATCGAAGATTATTTGATTAGAGTGCTCGAAATGAACGGTGGAATAATTTTCTTCCGTTTTAGAATTGTCGCCTTTTTTGCTCTTTTTCGAAAAAAGAAAGATATTGGCTTACTGAAAATTTATAGCACATTGTTGGAGAGGCTGGAATCAAACCTTATTCTAGTATTCCGTGATCACTGATCAAACCAAAGAGAGTGGGCAAGAGTTTACAGTACATTCTATTCTAACGAACAGTGCCGTTGATTTCCATATTTAAACGATCTAGTTTCCAAATTGGAGAAACGTAATATTTCAATTCAATTAAATCAGAAGTTTATTAATTTCCTGAAATATCGAGTTCATAAATCGAGGTGAATATTGAATAGAGAATCCAGATGATTGGTTTCAGAAATAGATTCACAAACTAAGCAATACCATAGAAATGGAAGCCCATTCCTTCACTCAAACAGCTATTAAAGCCTAAAATGGTCTTAACAGCCATCGACGTAAATGTCTTTTACAACATTTTGGTTTTGAAAGCTTGATGTGTCTATGTGAAGAGCGTCTCCTTAGGGCAGAAAAGTCTTAAAAGTCATATAAACTTACGAGTTTTAAGACTGTTTGTATTTATGGAATACTATCGGCAGGTTACAATACACTGGCCGTGGGTCGGGCGAGACAATGGGGCTATTCCACTTTCGCCCTATAAATCTAGCCAACGACCAAATAGATTTTCTGTTTAAAAATATTAACTAATTTTAAGAAACTCTCTTCTTCCTGTTATTATCAAGTGAAACTCAACCTTAGCACGTGTGAGTAAGGTTTATTTTTAAAAGAGCACATTAGTGTTATATGCATTTAAACATCTAAACTCGTGATATCTTGCACTCGATGCCACAGAGATAATTGGATGGGATGGAGCATCGGTTTTACATTGACTTTTTTATTGCCAATTTCAAGAACTTGGGTGCAAATTTATTTCTTTTGAATTTATTTTTCAGATTCTATAAATTATAAAATAAAATAAATAAAATAAAATAAATTATGTCGCCCTGCCACTTAAAGAATGGATACGAATGGAATTATAAATCACAATCACCTTAGTACCTACATCTATGCTTTTTTTTAATTGGGTGTTAAGTATATTTTGATGTATTATATTTTGAAGTTACCCTTTAGATATATATTAAATATTGTCACTTCTTGTACAGTCAGCGGCAGAGAAAAAGACCTCCCTGCATACAAACTTTGTATGCAGCGTGGGCTTTTCTCTGCAGCTGACCTATTCGAAACTTCTTTTTGAAAAAGTTGACTGATCAGTGATCCAATGACTCTAAGTAATCTAATTATCCCTGATGGTAAGTATCAACAAGGCTTGAAGGCTTACTGATTTATAAATAGCCCAGTCACTCTAGCTACTACATTTTGGTTATCCAAGACGAGGGCATAAAAATGACATAAAAGCCTAAGGCGCCGAGAAGTTAACGGGCTAAGAGTTAATAGGAACCCTTTAACGGGCAAGACTGAAAAAAATCCTTAAATAAAATTAAATTCAAGCCTCATCGCCAATGTATTGTCCTAAAAATTCTGTACAAGAAAAAAATACAATAAGATGATGTTATTACATGTGGTATTTTTTGTGACCGTTGTCCTATAAAGGGTTAAAGGTGTAAGTTAACGGTGACAAATTCTCAATCCTGCTTTAATTATTGTTCTCGATCATATTGATAATTTTTGTATGAAAAGATCGACAACTTTTTGTTATTTTTTTGTGCCATAAACGGTCGCTGGGTTTAAGGCAGATCGAAAAAGAGATGGCGGGAGGGACGACCTGGACGCATTCTCTACGGAATAGCGGGGAGCACTATAAACACGACTGAATGAAGGATAAGAGAAGAGGCCTCTGCCCAGCAGTGGAACACTAATATATGCTATTGCTAATTAAGAAAATGACCCATACGCCAGGCGATAACAGTAGCAGTTTGTAAGAAGACTTGTTACACCACGTTCTACTTTACGTACAGTGAGATTCAAATTTGAATGGACACATTATGAATGAATTAATTCATAAATTATCCATGCAATTTTGTACATAGCAAGGGTGGCATGGTGTTGTTTGACAGGAGGTCCGTTATTAAAAGCTTTGCAAACTTAAAAAAAACATGTCAGTGCGATTTAGACACCATAAAATGAGGGCTTAGAATAATTCAGAAAAACGTATAGCACTAGTAACAGAAAAACTTGAGTCACCCAAATGCGCTCCCGTCGAATCCGTGGTAAAAACAGGAATACACCGGCGGGAGGGAAACCTTTTTCCGAAACAATAGGCACGGAATAACCCCTTATAGTATGTATGCTTTCACATACATGTCCAGCAAACGTATATGAGGGACGGAATCATCCACGACATTAAAGCAGGCATCTTTTAACAACGCGCGATTAAGGCGATTATCACACTGGCGCCGCAACCGGCGACGATGTGCAAGCGTGACAGCGCTATACCGATACACATGCAGAGCGCTGTCTCGCTCGCGCACCGGCGTCGCATGTGAAAACCGCAGCAGTATGAAAGCCGCCTAAAAGAGACAGAAACTCTAAGTATCAGCACGCTGTCACGTAGATATAGCGACCATCATACATACATTGGTTAATTTTATGGTTTTATGGAGCAAATACCGGTTTCTGAGCCCTGGTTGATGATATGTCACATTTTCAAGTCAAAGGTACAGTCAACCAATTTGATTCCAGGCCACTCTAGAACCTTGTCACAATAGCTAGTTTGGTAGCGAGTAGCTTAACGTTTATACGTATCCACGGGCAACTGTCATTACGACAAGGTTCTACCCATAGATATAAAATGGCGCTTGTCGCTAAAAGATAAACGAAGTGCGCAAAAGCGAAACCAACACGTATATGAACATTCCACGAGTGCAAAAGAGACACACGAACATTTTGAAGGAGTGACAGCTTTTGAATTTGGGTAGTTAGCTTACGTACCCACGTCGTGACAGCTCATATAGTAGCTTAACGTTTATACGTATCCACGGGCAACTGTCATTACGACAAGGTTCTACCCATAGATATAAAATGGCGCTTGTCGCTAAAAGATAAACGAAGTGCGCAAAAGAGAAACCAACACGTATATGAACATTCCACGAGTGCAAAAGAGACACACGAACATTTTGAAGGAGTGACAGCTTTTGAATTTGGGTAGTTAGCTTACGTACCCACGTCGTGACAGCTCATATTTTAGCGTGGAAAATATAAAACAATCGTGAATAAAATAACTTGGGATGAAAAAGGAGAAACATGGTGTCGTGTTATGTTCCAGATTGGACTATTACTCATAGGAAAACCCAAGTAATTACTCATTTCACAGGTTTACATGATATTCCGATCGATGTCTTTGAAACAATATTTTATCAAATTAGCAAAATAAATCGTGTAAGTATTTACTAGATACAATTAATTATTAGTGTTTCGTATACTGTGTGCTAATATTTTATCATAATAGTTAATATTCATGATTATTTTGTGTAAAATCCGAAACATTTATTCTACGCTAGGGATTGACAAAACGTTTTAGGGACTTATATCGATAACGACGATAACTGTTCGATATGAAAATTATAATTATTGCTTCAAAAAAATCCAATGGATAAATTAATCTTATATTCACATTACGTCATTAAGGTTCTTATTATATCCGGTTTTAAACGGGTTTTTTTATTATTAAAGATTTTCTTACCTTGCAGTACTTGTATTATTTCATTCAAATATGGCGCTCAACACATTTAGCGGAATTCGCTACCATAGTCAAAAAGCAGCCGGAAACGGAAATCGGGCTGATTATTGTATATGGTCTCCATACAAAAATTCAGCTCCCGTAAAGAAATTTCCCACTTTTATGCTGCGGCTGATTTTCATTTATGATAGCTGGATTCCGCTCAAGTGTGGCTTACGAACCTATTCAACGACATAATAGTTTCAGGCAAAATCCCTGACTCGTGGAGACACAGCTTTCTTATACCTATCTACAAAAACAAAGGCGATGTTGAATCTTGCTCAAGCTACAGAGGAATAACACTCACTTCCCACACTCTAAAAATATGGGAACAGGCTCTAAAATACAAACTCAAAGAATTGATTACCGTTACACCGAACCAGTTTGGATTTACCAAGGGAAAAAGAACTACAGATGCTATCCAAACCTTGAGAATTTTGACGGAAAAATACAGATCTCTTAAAAAGAACTTGTTTATGACATTTTTGGACCTAGAAAAGGCTTTTGATAGAGTTCCACGTCGTCTAGTATGGCAAGCTTTAAGAAGCCAAAACGTACCTGAATTGTACATAAACCTAATACAGGACATGTATACTGATGTCAAAACCTCAATTCGTAGTCCAGCAGGCACTAGCAAACCTATCCCAGTGAAAGTAGGCGTGCAACAGGGCTCTGCATTAAGTCCTCTCATATTTATTACCGTGATGGACTATCTTACCCGAAGCATCCAGGGAAAAGTGCCGTGGTGCCTAATGTACGCCGACGACATTGTGCTGGTGGCCGAATCACTCGAGGATCTACAACAAACCACAAATCGTTGGAGGCATGCTCTTGAAGACAATGGCTTAAAAATCAGTCGAACAAAGTCAGAGTATATGAGATTCCAATTTGGAAGCCCCTGCGACCCGACACTCTTCATAGATAATACTCCGGTACCCTTAGTAAATAAGTTCAAATATCTTGGCTCTATCTTGGATGAAAATGCCTGTTGCGATGCAGACATAACGCATAGAGTGAATGCTGGCTGGCTAAAATGGCGATCGTTATCAGGAGTTCTTTGCGACCGTAGAGTGCCGATCAAAACTAAAGGGAAAGTCTATAAGACTTGCGTCAGACCCGTCATGCTCTACGGAGCAGAGTGCTGGACCTCTAAGCAAATACATGAAGCCAAACTTCACTCTACGGAGATGAAAATGTTGAGGTGGGCAGGGGGGGTGACCAGATTGGACAGAATCAGGAACGAGTTTGTAAGATGCAGCTTTAAAGTCGCACCAATCCCAGAAAAACTACGCGAAACCCAATTGCGTTGGTATGGACATGTCATGCGCCGGGACAACGATCACCCAGTTAAAATCGCTTTAAATATTGACACAGGAAAACAACCCCAAGGACGCCCAAAGGCTACTTGGTGGAGAAACCTTCAAAGACTATCTGAAAAAAATCCAGCAAACCCTTCTGACAGAGCCGACTGGCGGAAAAATATTCGGAGGGCCGACCCCAATTGAAATGGGAAGAGGCACGGAGAAAGAAGATAGCTGGATTCCGCTCAAGAGTGTGCCGCGCCTAAAAGCGACTAGTCAAACGATTAGAACGAGATAGAAATATAGTTGGAATGAGAGGTCAGCTGTCAAAATGGTCGTGCGATCAATCGAATGCGCATTCGACCAGCAACTTGAAATTCCGTTTTCCGTTACATGAAATATTTGAAATTATTTTAGGGAATAGTCTTGTTTATTTAATATTTTTAATTTAATAATAAATAATTTTGTTTATTTACATTTTTTTTAATACTAAAGAGTATAATTTGCTTAGAAAACACATACTAGTTATTAACTAATTAGGTAATGTAATAATATTAGTCGAAAATGTGCGTGAAATTAAACGTCAAGTTGGTAGTGGGAATGTCAACTGACGTCACACTACTTTGACTAGTCGCTTACGTCTGTAGAGGCCTTTAGAACGTATCGATAAGAAAGTCAAATACCGATAGATAGTTAACCTGTTGTAGAATAATTATCCCATTTCTCTGGTAGAACCAGAGAAATGGGATGACAAAGAATGCTTGTCAACGATCAAAAGTGTGGCAAAACAATGAAATCCATGTATGTGTCTAAATTGTCTATGTGAGCGTAAAATAGTGATGCCAAATACAGCAGGTTAATTATCTATCGGTATTTGACTTTCTTATCGATACGTTCTAAAGGCCTCTACAGACGTAAGCGACTAGTCAAAGTAGTCAACTGCGACGTCAGTTGACATCCCCACTACCAACTTGACGTTTCATTTCATGAACATTTTCGACTAATATTATTACATTACCTAATAGTTAATAACTAATATGATTTTTCTAAGTAAATTATATTCTTTAGTATTTAAAAAAATGTAAATAAACAAAATTATTTATTATTAAATTAAAAATATTAAATAAACAAAATTATTTACTAAATATTTCATAAAACGGAAAACAGAATTTCAAGTCCCCGGTCGAATGCGCAGGACCATTTTGACAGCTGACCTCTCATTCCAACTATATTTCTATCTCGTTCTAATCATTTGACTAGTCGCTTGTAGGCACGGGACACACTTGAGTGGAATCCAGCCCAGCTATCATAAATAAAAATCAGCCGTAGCATAAAAGTCGGAAATTTCTTTACGGGAGCTGAATTTTTGTATGGAGCCCATGTACAATATTCGGCCCGATTTCCGTTTTCGGCTGCTTTTTGACTATGGTAGCGGATTCCACTAAATGTGTTGAGCGCCATATTTGAATGAAATAATATAAGTACTGCATGGTAAAAAAATCTTTAATAATGAAAAAACCCGTTTAAACTGGATATAATAAGAACCTAATTTAATCTTCTCACGTAATGACGTAATGTGAATATAAGATTAATTTATTCATTGGATTTGTTGAAGCAATAATTATAATTTTCATATTGAACAGTTATCGATATAAGTCCCTAAAACGTTTTGTCAATCCCTAGCGTCGAATAAATGTTTCGGTTTTTACACAAAATAATCATGAATATTAACTATTATGATAAAATATTAGCACACAGTATAAGAAACACTAATAATTAATTGTATCTAGTAATTACTTACACGATTTATTTTGCTAATTTGATAAAATATTGTTTCAAAGACATCGATCGAATATCATGTAAACCTGTGAAATGAGTAATTACTTGGGTTTTTCTTATGAGTAATAGTCCAATCTGGAACACAACACAACACCATGTTTCTCCTTTTTCATCCCAAGTTATTTTATTCACGATTGTTTTATATTTTCCACACTGAAATATGAGCTGTCACGACGTGGGTACGTAAGCTAACTACCCAAATTCAAAAGCTGTCACTCCTTCAAAATGATCGTGTGTCTCTTTTGCAGCTCAAAGAGGACCCAGTGTGTTGACGATGAGGGACCTTCTTGTTCCTTTAGTCGTCAACACAGTGAATCCTCCTTTTTGTAAAGGGTCGGCAACGCGCATGTGACTCCTTTGGAGTTGCAGGCGTCCATAGGTTACGGTAGCTGCTTACCATCAGGCGGGCCGTATGCTTGTTTGCCACCGTCGTAGTATAAAAAAAAAAAAAAAAAAAAACTCGTGGAATGTTCATATACGTGTTGGTTTCTCTTTTGCGCACTTCGTTTATCTTTTAGCGGCAAGCGCCATTTTATATCTATGGGTTCTACAGTGGCCTGGGAATCAAATTGGTTGACGTACATCATTTTCGGTGGTCAATACGGCGTTACTTCCATAAAATATCATTTATAGTTCAAAATCTGTAAGAATGAACTTTTGACACTTCAGTATTGACGTCATTAGTGATGAGGCTAAGACGTATCGTTTGTCAAATTTAGCGATTATTTATGAATTGTTCGAATCGATTTTACTACAACCGATTTTTTCTTGTTATATGCCTGCCACAAATCTTCTCAAATTATAACAATAAGAATAAGAGAATAATAATAATGTTTATTGACTTAAACCTTATATACAAGTGTAAGTAATATTTGCACAGTACGCTAATAGCTTAAGAGAGACTTATGTATTAGGTTTGAAACAGTTTCACCGGAACTGAGCCTCTATCTCCCGAACTAGGCGGATGCCTGTGACTCGGAAGTCAGTGATTCCATCGAGAATATGAGTTGAGATGAGTTGTATGCAGTTATGCCTAATATACAAAAACAAATTAAAAAAGGAAAACTTAACTATAACAAAGCAGAAGATAAAATTATTTAGGAAATGATCATTTAATCATTGTTATCTACTAATTATGTATGGCATTATAATTTTATAATAATGCCATAATTAATACAATATGATAAGAAAGTCTTATATTATCTGTTGATTACATAATCGATTTTATCGACTTACGAAAATGTTATATGAATCGGAACAGCAGACATGGTCACAACACTAAATTTAAAAAAAAGGAGGCGTAGACCGTAACTGTTTGCATGCTAAATTGTTATCGTAAAATATTCAATAACTAAGATATGAAAAAATTTAACATTGATTAAGTTATGTTTATTAAAAGTGAAATATTGTGTTTACGTACATGACAAGCTTTAAAATCGTTATGGGATTTTGTTTGTAATTGCAAAGTGTCTTGCGCGTTTACGTTCTACGGGCGTTGCGATGTGTCAAAAGTTCATTCTTACAGATTTTGAACTATAGAAATAAACTCTATTAACAACCGACAATGTACCTTAACAAACGTTACATATTTTATAGAAACTGCCTGAGCATTGCTATGTGTCCACATCCAGGAATACTTTTACATTCCCTGCCCTGTTACGTACAGTCGTACAACCGGCAATAGTATCATCCTACACGCTCTTATGGCCCTACAAATAAGAGCGTGTCACATATTTTAGTCACTGTACCATCAGGTTCAAAATTGCATGGTCAATTTATCAATGAATTCATTCATAAATTGGCCATGCAATTCTGAACCCGATAGTACATAGCTTACGTATTTTGTTACGCAGCCATATTTTCGCCCAACAACGTAAACAAGTAAGACGAATTAACAACTGACGACTGATCCCAACCCACGTTCCCAAAATAACGATTCGTGTTTACCGGAGTTTTATAAATAAAACGGCGAAAATAGACGTCCATTTATATTCGCGTTACGTGATATTCAATCCTGCAACTAAGGGCCTGTTTCACAATAAATAAAATAAATAAATAAATATTATAGTACAATCTTACACAAATCGACCTAGGCCCACAGTAAGCTCAATAAGGCTTGTGTTATGGGTACTAGACGACGATATATATAATAGATAAATATAGATAAGTACATAGAAAACATCCATAACTATAATATTATTTCAATTACAACTTTCTTACAATTCTTACAATTTTCTTGGAATAACAAAGCCAAAGTAGCTTGAAAATGTCTATATAAACAGAGACTACAAATAATTTAGACATACACAGTCTATATCTTTGGGTTGCTCTCATCGAGATGGTGCTTCAGCCTTGGGCCTCAAAAAGTTTTTTAGACTGTGGCTGTTTATATTATTTTATAGTCTCTGATATAATCTAACATGGTCATTCGTCACTAACATTATAACTAATGATAATGATGAAACGCGGTTACTGTCTATATTTTGTGATTGTAAGTTCTCGATATTTCGGCAAAGTTGCATCTATCATGTGCAGTGCATGTACCATTATCACGGGGTACCTTAAAAAAGATTATTGGTAAATATAAGAATAATAATGTTCCATTATTTACTTTTTATACTCGTCGACTGTATTGCTTGAATTGAGATTGTGTAGACCGAACTACTAGCGCATACTTTTCGATAGAGCTTTTATGGTCGCATTTTGTAGCATCGCCAACGATGGTACCAAGGATTTTCATACAATATTGTAACACTGTTGTCCTCCTCCCCGACCGCCCGCACAATCCACCGGGAAATAGAACTTACTCAATTGTATAGAGGCAGCAGGTCTTTCGTCGAACTCAATTCTTACCGGCTTGCCTATATTGAGCACTCGTAGGAAAAGTATTGTATACAATAGTGACCAGAGCTCGGATTTTTCACGGCAAAACAAAACACTAGCGTAATTTAGCCAGTGCTTGAAATATTATTTTATCGATATCGATAATTCAGAACTAGAAGAAATAAAAGTCACCAAATAAAATTAATATGGAATAAAACTAATAAAAACATTTGTATAAAGTTACTATATATTAGAAACAGACGCAATTTCTTCTTCAAAATCTACGTCAGTACACACAGCAGCACAAGACATTTTATTTGGGTAATAGTGATAGGAGTAGATGATCATTATCTTTTCAACATTCTCTGGGAGTAAACAGTTGCGTTTATCACTATAAATCCATTTATGTACGTTCAACTTCAGTTGACGTCAAGGGAGCAAATTTATAGAATTCATTATCAGTTCGGGTAATATTTTCAGATATGTCTCTTAAAATTTCGTAATCAGGATTTCGTTCGAGCACGGCTTCAAATTTACGTATCACTGGTAAAAGTTTACTCCAGTTTACGTAGCAACGAACAGTATCCAGAATGAGGAAGGATTCCGCAATGGATAAAGTCGAACATTGCAATTGTTCTATTGAAGAGGCTATTACTTCGTAGTTGTCGCGAATGAAATTTAACTCCGGTCGTAGTTTGCGTGTTTGAAAACATTTTTTTGCAGCTCTTATAGCTGCCGAGTCATTAGCAAGTATGGAGACGACATCACGTATTTGCTCATAGTATTGAGCGTAATATACCGCAGCAGATATCCAAGTTCCCCATCTGGTGATAATTGGCTCGGGAGGTAGGGGAATGGACGGATATTTTGCCTTAAAAAGGCGTACACGCTCTGGAGATTTTTGGGAATATCTTTTTGACATTCGATATTAACCCATCCACACCTTTGAAATTATCTCGCACTTCTTCGGCAACCCGGTGCAGACCATGAGCTAAACACGTAATGTGTTTCATACGAGGAAACGTTGCTTTTAAAATACGACCGGCTTTAAGCATATATGCGGCACTATCTGTGCAAAGTAAAAGCAAATTGTTTACGTTATCATTGAAAGAATTTTGAAACAAAAATTTTAATTGGTTTATTATTAGGTTTGCTATTGTTTCCCCATTTACCTTCTCTAAAACCTTCGACCCCAAAAGATAAAATTGCTTAGAACAATTTTTTTGCAAAGACCGAATCACCACGTTTGTCACACATTTTCCCATGAAATCTGGTGTTTCGTCTATAGATATCCACAAATAATTGGTTTTGTTTACCTCTCTTATACCCTGTATAGTTTTTTTGTACACGAGATTTAAATAAATTTTTCGCAGGGTCGATTCGTCCGGTAAAGAAGTCATAGAGCAGTCGCAACATAAATACTTGTTAAAAAAATGACGAAAATTATTGTTGTTGACTGTTGCCCATGGTATGTTGCATGAAATAAGAAAAATAATTAAATCGAAATAAAATTGATGTTTCCTATTTGGTTGCCCCGAACGGTAATTGTGGCGGTTGCTTTTCACATGATTCTCAATATTGCATTTCATCAGTTTTAGATGCATATCGCACATAGAGCAGTATATAGTGGAGGTCACTTCATTATAGACTAACTCAGGGTGATTTTCAATCCACGTTTTGATCCGATCTTGTACATTACTCATTTTTGTATTAATTGATACCTTGCAATATTAAGTTATTATACGTATATCCAACACGTCGGATTCAATGCGTTGCGAAATAAATAATACCTAGATGCAATTTACGTTTTATACGTAATGAAATGACAGTTAAAATGTGAATGTCATATGTCATGTGAGATGAAATTTGCAGTCGTTTCTATCATTTTAAATGAGGTTGTATAGTTACTTCGTTCTAAGTTGTACATGCAGACCTACCTCTTTGTTGCTCGTCTATGGCAAAGCTAAAATGAAAAGTTATTTTATTACTTATACAGGATGTCCGGTAATTAATGCACAACCTTCTAACCCCCAGTAGGTCACCTTAGACTGGTCAAAAATATTGATTTTGAGCTCTTGTAAGTCTCCTGTTTTTCGAAATTTTCGCACGTTTGTTAGTTTTTAAATTTTGACATTCACACTGATAGGTGTACCATCGAATAAAAAAAGAAAAAATGTACTGAGGCAATACCTGTCATATACTCTAGTAAGACTCGATAGGTGTCGATAAAATAATATTTCAAGCACTGGCTAAATTACGCTAGTGTTTTGTTTTGCCGTGAAAAATCCGAGCTCTGATAGTGACATAATCAAGCTACTCGGTACTCGACTGAAAAGCTCTTAATTATGTTGCGATTATATAAAATATTATTTGTCGTCAGTAACCTTTACATCGACATATAAAATAAATTTATACAGCAAATTTCAATACCTAAGTTCTATACTTCTATCTACATCAATCTATAGGTAGAGAGATTGCAATAGAGATACGTACATATCAAACGGAACAGCTAACGGCGCCCGCGCAAACCACATCTGCTCCTGAGATACTAAACTTGCACCAAAATAGACACTAGGGCAGACATAACATTAACCGAATGAAATCCTACCTTTTGACCATCTCATACTCCAGTCATAAAAATAGGAAAACCAAATTAGCTCAGGTTTGTCTTCAAATATTTTCGATCCGCAGCCACTGTTCCCTAATATCTCTTAGTATCCCATATCCCAATAAAATTAACGAATTGACAGATAAGTTAACACATGTAAGTGGTTTTAAATACAAAACATAGTGTAGTACAAAGGTACTACACTATGTATATAAATGTATGTGTATGTGTATGGTTGTATAAAGATACAAATTATCATGTCATGTATTCCTTCCAGTTCATCTCACATAGTACCTACACCTACCTACCATTATACCGGGTGTGGCCTGTAACGCGAGCAATAAATTAAAACGTAGATTCTACTCCTTAAAGCATACATTGTTTGTTCAGCGACTTTTAAAAATAACTTGTGGTTTAACTTTTAGTACACCTTAAAGTTTATTTGAACACGCAATGTAATGCGAAACTAATTTTGTCTGTAGGGTGAGAAAACTGACAAGCAATGTCGATTAGAAGGATTTTAACGTACATTGAAAATACTATTTAGATTGTTTGAAAAAGAGACAATATGTAAAGACTACATACGTTTTTTAAAGATTAAGGGTGGGTTGCCCCAAGCATAACTAACGAACTGATCAACGTTAAATATGGCGACGGAGCTGTCATCCCATAGAAAACTGTCAAACTTTTCATACAAGATTTTTTAACGATGACGTTGACGTAAACAGACGCTTTGGTGTTTGAGGAGTAGAATCTATGTTTTAATTTATTGCTCGTGTTACAGGCAACACCCCGTATTTAATTAGATTGTTCCTTAAATACAAGCAGTTAGAATTTTCTCAGCGACATTACATTCTGTTTATTTTGAAGATGATAAATCACATTCTACTTCCTCGGCGCGTTTAACGAGACATTACATTGGTGCTATTTAAACGTTTCGCTTTGTAGCTTGCATAACGTAAGATCTTTTTCTCAAACATACAATGAAATATTCTCTTTACGTTCCTTATAATAGACTCGGAAGTATCCTTTTTTGGGCGCAGCATCTCGAGGCGGCCTGAAATGGGATTTCATACAAGTTTTCAGGCCTAGGCCTGCAAAGTAACTTTTTTTTTGTTTCAACGTCCAACCTCATTCAGACAGCGTCAAAGATGGCGGCAGGTTTTACGAACAGCTGATTTTAACTTTTTAATTTTTACTTCATGGTCGCTTTTTAGATTGAATAAAGCATTGTCGTTTTGGTTTTTTATTTTATTTTATTTCATTGCATGTTTAAGAAAAGCACTATACATGCCTCGGCGTGAAAACGGATTCACGGCCTCGTATCTCTATCCGGCCTCGCACTTGGCCGGAAATCCGTATTTTCCCGGCCTCTGATGTAATGTACTATAGTATATCATTGGCTACATATGCGAGCGGAGATTTGACATGAAACAACGGTGTTTTGAGAGACGATGCCAAGAGGCCGGATGGTATGACCCTGGAAGATGGGACGGGTGCTGGTCTGGGACGCTACATGCGTCGATACGCTAGCTCCGTCGCATCTACCAAGAACCACGACCAGGGCTGGTGCGGCAGCGGAAGCGGCAGAAACAACTCAAATATCGGAGGCTCGGCTCCCAATACAACTTTGTGGCATTTGGTGTCAAGACCCTCGGGCCGTGGGGTCCAAATGCTCGCACTCTTTTTAAAAAGGTTTGCAAAAAGCTGGTAGACACCACCGGGGACCAGAGAGCTGGCAACTTTCTCTCGCAGCGCATCAGCATTGCCATCCATCGAGGGAATGCTGCCAACATCTTTGGCACGATGCCGCCTTATTTAGATGTATTTTAGTTTAGATTACTTTTAGTTTTTAGTTAAAGCATATCTGTCAGATAAATGTTTGCTGTCCTTTTCTTTTATATGACTGGAGAAAAGATTAGGAATAATTTTAACTGGCAGATAAGTTTATCTGGAGATTGTGAAACAAGCCCTTAAAGTAATTATTATTATAGGTTTATTCTATTGTTTTGGTACTTAACGTTACTTAAATTTTAGTTTAATTTATTAATGGATAATATTTGAGAATAAGCCGCCTTAAAGATTGTTGTAGGTAAGCAATATCCTTGGCAATAAACTAAGTTTACGATGTCATAAAGCGAGAGCGATTGAGCGTCAACAAATCCTTGGAGCTTTCCTAGCCTATTCTAAGAGCTATATTTAGATCTTAGGATCTAGGTTAATAGTGCATAGACACAATTAGATGTCTCAGTGGCATTTAGTTGCAATTTACAATTTCGGTCTAGAAAGTACGGTGTTTTTTATGGTAATTCAGCATAATGCCCGTTTAATAATGAGCTGTTGTAGTAGCTTATGAACGCTGGTAAACGCAGGAATGGCACAGGCACTTTACTAAAAGAATACTAAGCAATAAAAGAACGTAAAGCAGCCTAAAGACTTATTCTTTAGGTGAGTTTTTATGCCACGAAGTAACAAAAGTCTGGCTCGTTAAAAAAAATATGGTTAGAGGATTTAAATGTTTCGTCTTACTTCACGCGAAAAACTACTGAATGAGTTTGGATGGAATTTAGGACACAGGTGAAATAGGGAAAAGGGAAATAGGACACTTTATATCACGATGCTTGAATGATTGCCTAATAGTTATTGAAACCACAACCCTTTCAAATATCCAGCTCATATATAAGTTACATAACACAGGCACACCGAACTCTGAAGAGCCCATACCTAAATGTCTCAGTTCTATTTGAATATTCAGTTCAACACAGCACAGTTGAAAGTGAACTTTAAACTTGGTATGTTAAGGTTTTAATTAATATAGACTGCGTTGACCTGAGTTGGGAAGTTGGAAGCGGAAATAGGTCAGTAGAGGTCACCGAATCTTTTAAATTAATAATTCGCTAGTTAATTTTGCAGCTTTTATCAGAAAGTAGGTTATTTAGTGATAAAAACCAGCGATTAGTTGTCTCTTTGTGAACTACCATACGTCTTCTGTTCAGAAGACTTTGAAGAAGAAGGCTTTAAATTAACGACTGTTAAAAAGTCATTAAGTTAGGTTTGTCAGTTTTGTGTTTGTTTAATTTAGCTTTAACCCGACGAATATTATCATGATAATATTGTAGATTTTGATCACAACGACCATGGAATAAAATACAGCGAGGAGCAAAATATTAAATAAAAATGTGATAAGAATAAAAAATAAAACAATAAATCCTGCCATACTGTTAGGCAGGACGGTTCTTGAGATACGAAGAATCCGAAAGATTAAACACCTTAATAAGTATTTTTTTCCTTTTCAACCGACTTCAAGATTTCGAAGGAGGTTATCAATTCGTCGGGATCTTTGTTTTTGCTATTTTTTTTTATGTATGTTCACCGATTATTCGAAGACGGCTGCACCGATTTGGAATATTCTTTTTTTGTTTGAAAGAGTATACTTCACAGTTGGTCCCATTGTAACCATGTCAGGATCTGATGATGGGATCCTGGAGAAATCGAGGGAACTCTTCAACTATTAAAGGCACAATTGACAATTATAGTGATTTGAGTATTTTTTTCAGCAGCTCGAGCATTTGGTGTTGGAAAGGTGGATGCTAAGTGAAGTCGGTACTTTTTTGTTTAAAATTATTGTTAGAAGGATAATGTTATTTGTCTAGCCCTTTCATAGAAACTGTCGTATGAAAATGTAGAAATAATAGGCGCTTTAGTAATACATAGTCACCCTACCACCCTTCGGGTCCGAAACCCTACAATGACCCAACTACATACATTGAAACGCTGAATAATATATTCCTTTCTAATAATAGATCTTACATGAAAGCCCTTTTTGAGTTCAAACAGGTTATTTAATTATTAATTTCAAACGGTATCTGAATTACATTGTTTGTTACCTGGTGCTGCTAATTCATTTTGAATCATAACGCAAATGAAACTGGTCGTAATTTTGATTATCTCGTGGTAATCAACGTAGCCGTGGTAGTCGCGGTACGTAGTTATTACATATTAATTATTCGGATTCAGTTTTATGATGATTAATGGTTTCATCAAATTAATTGGGTTGGATAATCATAACTGACAACTATGTGATATTTGCGTCACATCTTGGATATTTGTTATAGGACCTATACCTATCTAACTAAGATACCAAATACGTGGCGTGTGTAAAATATACTCATCAAAAACATTACATGTACAAAAATGCCAGTCTCGCAACGCCGTTCTCCTACTGCAAAAAGTATTGAGATCTAATGTAAAACAAAGCCGGTGTGCGGGAGTTTACTAATAACATGTCATTGTGATCATTTGAATATTACATGTCTATATTTTTATAAAAAGTAGAATGACCTGGCCATCGCACGGCTAAACATATACTGCAACCATAAAGAGAAGAAAATTAATTGAGATCGCCACTGTGCTTCAGCAGGCAACATTTATACTAGAAACATGACGATTTTGACACTTGCTTATTGTAGCTGATCGGGCCACCGGCGCTAAATAAAAACACGTAAAACAGTTTATATTACACCATACACAGCACAGGGAACAAGCACAGAATATACACAATTATTTAACTATTTACACATATTTTAACGAGAAATAACATCTATATAATCTTCTAAATCGAACAACAATTTTCCAGCTTCAAAATCGGCCAAACACGATAAAAACACCTGATGTATAGCTTCCCGTGCTCCATACGTTGAAATTCAATGATCTAGGGAATATACCTACGTTATGTATGTCAACGGCTTCCTAGCCCAGTCGGTAGTGACCCTGCCTACGAAGCAGGAGGTCCCGGGTTCGAATCCTGGTCAGGGCATTTATTTGTGTGTTTATCACAGATATTTGTTCCTGAGTTATGGGTGTTTTCTATGTTTTTAAGTATTTATTCATATTTATCTATTATATATATCGTCGTCTAGTACCCATAACACAAGCCTTATTGAGCTTACTGTAGGCCTAGGTCGATTTGTGTAAGATTGTCCTATAATATTTATTATTTATTATTATTATTATATTATTATGTATGTCTTCCTTGTGTTATGGCCTCTTCATCACAGAAATTTCAGATTTCTAGCTTTATCGACAACAGAATTATAGAGGGGTCGAAAATGGCCTGAATAGCTTCGGAAAAGGATGGTACGGCCGTGCCTTTTGTGTTTGTTCTGCTCGACTTGGCGGGGGCACTGTCGTGCCCCTAGATTTTCCAAGAGTATCTCTTCTATAGAAAAAAGAAAATTTAACATCTTGAGTGAATTTTAAAAAGTTTGTGTATTTTAAACTGTTTATTGCATTCAAAGATAAAAATTTGAAGAAACAAAACAATTAATCTATTTATTATTAAATTTAGATTTTAAGTAAGTCACATCATGAAAATGCGTTACATTAATGGATAGTATGGTTTTCTTATCAACCGACTTCAAGATTTCGAAGGAGAAGGTTATCAATTCGACGGGATCTTTGTTTTTGCTATTTTTTTAATTTTTTTTTTATGTATGTTCACCGATTATTCGAAGACGGCTGGACCGATTTGGAAAATTCTTTTTTTTTGACAGCGTATACTTCACAGTTGGTCCCATTGTAACCATGTCAGGATCTGATGATGGGATCCTGGAGAAATAGAGGGAACTCTTCAACTATTATAGACACACCTATGGTGATTTGAGTATTTTTTACAGCAGATCGAGCATTTGGTGTTGGAAAGGTGGATGCTTAGTGAAGTCGGTTCTTTTTTGTTTAAAATTATTTTTATTCTAAATACTATTATAATTTAACTCGTCAATACTTTTGATTCTTTTAACTTCACGACACAGGAAAAAAGATGCGAAGAGAATGAGCATACGATAAAATGTTGTATGAACCAAATTCCTTTTATATCTCACAACATTTTTTTGCAAAACTGTAACTCTACGACTGACCTGACCAACGGCACGCGCCCGCGCGAGCGCCGGCACAATCGAGTTGGCCATGGCGGTACAATGGCGGTCATTCTATGGTTTCCGAACACTTAATATATATACTTTAATTTAATATATATAATATGAGTGTAGATAAAGCAGTGTATGCAACTGTACGTAATTAGGCCTTATTACGTAACAGTTACATAAACTACTATTTCTATTGCTGCTAAAATTCACAGTGTAGTTTAGCCCTCAAGACGCTTTGTACGATTTTTATCATAGGGCAGACGCCCCGGTTTTGGCCACTTTAAGGAGAGTGTGTCTATTCAGACGTCCGTCATTTTGTGTCAATAACGAATTATGGCAGACTTAAATTACTAAGTAAATGAAAATATATTACTATATTTATATGATTCTCCGCTTTTAAGATTCTAACACCATATCTTATTTTTTTCGTAAATGATATGTCAGAAAGGGGCCAGGAGCCAGTTTTGGCCACTTTTTTCCATGGCCCCTGACAACTCAATGACAACTGTTTAGATAGTTTCTAGGTGGAGCTCTTCAATAATTGAACACAGGATAGTACCCAAATTAAGTTTTACTGAACTTTTAAATTTAACAAAATTATAATGACAAATAGTGTTTGCTTGACCGCGATCGGATAGCGTCTGTCGGTCCGCCGGGTGGCGGGGCTGCATCTTCTCATTAGGTACTCGTATGTACAAGGTGACCTTGGGGTGGCGCGCGGTGCTCACGGTGTCTTAGACATGCTCCCGCGCCTTGAAAGCTCCTGCTTTCAACATGCCTTTTGGTCAGCGTCAGTGTCTTCTCCATCAGTCAGCAGAGGGCATATACAGGAGATGCCACGTCGAACTAGGCCCTTTCTCGTTCGTATGTCCACGACGCGACAGAGCCCGTCAGCGCCTTTGTGCAAATTTTCAATTCGTCCGAGCGGCCATGACAACGGCGGCCCGTGGGGCTGCTTTACTAGGACGAGCTGACCCAGCTGTAGGTTAGGCTGTTGCGAGCGCCATTTGGTACGCTGCTGCAGAAGACTGATATACTCGTGGCTCCATCTAGCCCAGAAATGTTGGCGAACTTGTTCCATCTTTGCATATTGGTGCAGTTGGCTTGTTCTGACGTTCTCTAAGTTCGGCGCTGGCAGCGAGGTCAACGGTCGGCCGATCAAGAAGTGCCCTGGGGACAATGGGGACAGGTCGTGAGGATCGGATGACAAAGGACATAAAGGACGCGAATTAAAATAGCCTCGGCCTGAACAAAAATCGTTTCCAGTTGTGCATATGTAAAGTGTAAGTTGCCAATAATTCCTTTGATATGAAATTTCGCGGATTTAACCGCGGCTTCAATTAATCCCGCGAAATTGGGCGAATACGCGGGCGCGAATCTGAACTGGATATGTTCATTAGCGAATTCTTCTGAAACAGACTTACAAGAATTGTAAATAACTTGGCCTATTTCTTTACTCGCTCCCAGAAAATTTCGGCCATTGTCCGAAAAAATCTCAGAGGGCTTTCCTCTCCTACTAATAAATCTCCTAAGAGCTAAAATAAAGCTTTGAGTACTAAGGTCGCTCACAATTTCAAGGTGCACGGCCTTTGTTCTCAAGCAACACATTATACATAGAAATGACTTAATACAAGAATTGATTGAAATGGTCCCATATGCAGATAACGTGTATACTAGCAACTTAGAAAAAGTCATAAAGTACATTTGCGATCGAATTGTGTTTTTTTGGAAATCGTCATATCATCTGAATATAAAATGTAAATAAATTTGACGAGTATGCCACAGAAACGGCGAAAGAACTGATGAAGGTATACGATTGGAATCTTTTACCATCTTCTGTACATAAAATGCTCGTACATGGTGCTATAGTTATAGAAAACGCTTTAGTTCCTGTAGGTGAATTGTCCGAAGAGGCTGCAGAGTCAACGAACAAAAATATAAAGATCTTTTGACGCAACCACACACGGCAAATGTCTCGGGATCTCACTAACAAAGATCTTATTCACAGGTTTCTGCTCAATTCAGATCCATTTGTCACCTCCAGTAGAAAGTTGCCCCGAAAAAAAAATCTACTCTCTTTATTGAAATTTTAAGTTTATTAGATGTTACTGAATAACGTAGAATTTAATGTCTGAATTCATGTGTTTTATTGATATTTGTTTTACATGAATTATTTTAAAATGTATTTTTATTATTTATACTTTAAGGCCTGTTATGTGTATTGTGAGGGCTATGCTCGGGGTTTCTCTACGTGATCGAATCAGAAATGAGGAGATTCGTCGACGAACTAAAGTCACCGACATAGCCCACCGGATTAGCAAGCTGAAGTGGCAATGGGCAGGCCACATTGCATGTAGAGAAGACGGCCGATGGGGCCGAAAAGTGCTCGAGTGGAGACCACGAACCAGCAAGCGCAGCGTAGGACGTCCACCCACAACATGGTCATACGATCTTGTTAAGGTCGCCGGAAGACGCTGGATGCGGGTCGCTTCCAACCGGTATAATATTATTACCGGTATTCCAACCGGTATATATACGTGTGGAGGTCCAAGGGGGAGGCCTATGTTCAGCAGTGGACGTCTTACGGCTGAGATGATGATGATGATGAAGGCCTGTTTTGTTTAAGAAATAGTAAATGTCTAGTTTAAGGAATAGTAATAATCATATACTTTTAAGGTATTTTTAAGATTTTTTTTTACATAAACAATGTTTTTTCATGTACCTATTTTGTTTCATAGTTTTTATTAAATTTAGCATGCAATATACCTAAATACGTATTTCATTGAACTTTACTAGTGGTAAATAGTATTTTAAAAGTATTTGTTACCAGAAAACAAGATAAGTAAGAATCAAATTAATTATGGCCGCCTTACTTAGGCGCGCCGGCCACTGTGCGGCGTTATCACACTTGCGATTTGCGAGTGAGTTTTGTATGGGAGCGAACACGCCGCGAGTTCGCCGCGTACGAGTTTTGTATAGAAATCGCTTTTAAATCGCTCAAGTGTGATAAGGCTCTTGGGCTAGCTGCTAAATAGTTAACTCCGCCGACAGGTCAATTTTCAAACTAACGATTTTTGCTGTCCCATTGCTATAATTTCAAGTAAATTGAACATAGAGTTTTGTTACTTATATATTTGCATTATCTGTATCTATCTATACAAATAACAAAAATACGGGAACCTGAATTCTATATGTTTCCGGAAAAACCATTTTTAAATTTTAAAATCAGCAAAATTTACCGCTTTTGCGCGTGTCCCACTTGGCGGTTGTGGTCTAACCAAAAATCGTAACTTTGGACTTAGGTATCGTATTAATAAACAATTGATTAGCAAATTGTTTTAAATCTTTTCAAAAACTAATGCGTTTTGCATTGCATACTTCAAGCATTCTACGGAGCCCAGTGTTCCTTGAGTGTGTAAAGTAGGTACCTACAAGAAACAAATAGGGCCCAAGTTAAACTTTTTAAAAGGAAAGTTAAGAGCCGACCGACTAAAACTGTAGGTTTTAAAGTAGACCGCTGGGCCCTACAATGTTTTTATGTTTGGACTCAGAGCTTTTAGGCTTATTGTGCGGGGTTATTTTACTTTCAAAATTATTTTTTGTCTTATTCCTGCGTTCAACAAAAGAGCTGTTGATAATATTGATGTTAGGTCTTTCAAACAATTTACACAAATAGTAATTAACACTAAGAATCCATAGGACAGTAATAGTATTAGGCTGGTGTCTTAGAGTACTAATAAATAAGGATTAGTCCGTCAGTTATACTTTTCTTTTGTCAATTCATACTATACTAATATTATAAATGGGAAAGTGTATGTGTGTGTTTGTTTGTTTGTCCGTCTTTCACGGCAAAACGGGGCAACGAATTGACGTGATTTTTTTAAGTGGAGATAGTTGAAGGGATGGAGAGTGACATACTTTTTGTCTCTTTTTAACCCCCATTTCCCTAAAATGGGGGGTGGAAGTTTGTATGGAACATTCCGGGGGGCAATCAGGAAAGGAGAACCGTGTTACCCCGAATTTAACGCGAGCGAACATAAAATGAAGATAATTATTATAGTTCCGCGTAACGTCCAGCCGCCACCAGCCCCAACCCCTATTCCCTAACTTGCTTCCGAAAAGTGCTTTTAATTTAGAGGTCAGGTAAACCAAATCTTCGGACTTCTGGATGATGCCGAGAAAACTTTAGAATAAAGAGCACTGCATTCAGGCCAGGGGGCTTAGCCAAGATAACAATCGTTTGCAGAAAACGAATCGAAATGATATCCGTCTCTCTATCGCACTAATATGGATGAGTGAGCGAGAGCGTGTAGCGGTTCGTTTCGTTTTCTGCAAACGATTGTCATCTTGGCTACAGGGCCTGATCAGACGAGTTACACGTGTTAGGTACTTACGACACACAACGCAGCCGTTGTGCCACGTCATATATATCAGAGCGGCCAGGGTACTCAAAAATATCTGCACATGCACTTTATCGCCTAGACAATAGAGGCGTTGTTCTGATATTTGTGACCACCTTGGCCGCTCCGATATATCTGATGGCGACTGTACAATTCCATGTAATACGGCTGGCTCGCGCATGTCTACGCAACGAGCTGAAGCCATAGATATAATAAACTAAGATAAGCCATAGGCGCTCCAAAAGTGAGTGAATTCAAACAACTCTCTGTTCGATACTTTATTTATTCGTATGGCATAACAAAGTACACAAAAATATATACAGATGAGAGATCATAAATCTAACTCCAGAGAATTTATCCACTTTAGAGATTCGTCATTTAAAGTGATCAGGTCTTCCGGGGGGCCTCCGGTGTAACGAGTAGATGGGCATTCTAAAAATATATGGTGGATACTCTGCTCTTCTGCACCACAATGACAGGCAGGCGAGTCCACCCAGCCGCAACGGTACTTATATGAGGCGCAGCGACCATGGCCAGTGCGAAGTCTATTGAGGTTGCACCAGGTTCGCCTCGGCAATTCAGAGCCCTCTATTTTCTTGCCCGGGACAATCTCCGAGCCAAACTCTCCATCCATTGCGGTGGCTCACGCCCGCATCCACTCCTGGTTGACGTTGTATCCTGCTTGCGGAAGAGATGAGACGATACTGTACGGTGGATTTCTGGATTTCAGGCGACTACTTACAGGGTTCGTAAACTCGCTGTGCATTGGAAGCTTTGGGTTGTCCCTGATTTTACGAAATTCTTTCATAAGCGCATTTTTTCTTCGTAGATCAGGTGGAGGAATCTGACAAAGAACTGGGAGCCAGTGGCATGGGGTAGAACGTAGTGTGCCGGATATGAGGCGCATTGTCTTATTTAGCTCAGAGTCGACTTTGTGGGTGTGAGCGCTGCCTAGCCAGACTGGCGCGCAATATTCTGCTGAGGAGTACACCAGCGATAAGGCAGAAGTGCGCAGAGTATCGGCATTTGCTCCCCATGATGTACCAGTTAATTTGTGTATGATATTGTTCCGAGTCTGTAGTTTACGTGCAGTGCTAGTGAGATGTTCCCTAAAGGTGAGAGATCGGTCAAGAGTGACACCGAGATATTTTGGTGTATAGTTGTGTTTGAGGGTGGCACCATTGAGGAGCAGTTTGAGCTCGTGGTTTGCCAGCTGGTTATTAAGATGGAAACAGCATGTTTCTGTTTTACTCGAGCTGGGTGTAAGGCGCCATGCTTTAAAATACCCTGACAGTGTACCCACGTCTTCCGTTAATACTCGCTCTAGGGTTTCAAAACTTTTGTGCTGCGTGACCAGGCAAATATCATCAGCGTAAATAAACTTCCGTGATTGGGTGGGAGGGAGATCGTGGATATACAGATTAAACAGAGTGGGGGCTAGCACAGAGCCCTTTGGCAGCCCATTGCTCAGCTTCTTCACGCTGCTGACCTTGGAGCCCAAGTAAACGCGAAACCGCCGTTGGGAAAGCATGCTTGAGATGAGTTGGACGATATGTAAGTTAGGGACTGTCAATAGAAGTTTGTAGACTAGCCCCTCTCTCCAAACCGTATCGTATGCTGCAGTCAGGTCGATGAACGCTGCCCCAGATTTAAGTTTTTCTTGGTACCCGGTCTCTATATGTGTGGTCAGTGCTAAGACTTGATCCGTGCAGCTGCGCCCGCATCTGAACCCCGCCTGCTCAGCTGGAATCACTTTTTCTATCAGCGGTGATATTCTATTTAGCAGTACTCTATCTAAAAGTTTGTAAATGTTACTCAGTAGGGCTATGGGGCGGTAACTAGATGGGTCATCGGCACTCTTGCCAGGCGCACTGCTGGCGATGACTTTTGATTCTGTAAACTGCTTAGGCAACTTTTTAGATATTAGAATTTCGGAGAAGAACAATGATAGCCACTGGATAGCATGTGGACCGAGATTTAGCAGAAATTTATTGTAAATTTCATCCACTCCTGCTGCTTTTCCAGGCTGAAGGCCCCTGATAGCTACGTTGACTTCCCCGGTTGTGAAGGGTTTTGATAGGACGGGATCAGATTTGTAATCGGCCTTAAGGAGTTTCAACTTTTTCTTAATTTTTTTTGTCTCCAGTTTATCACCCTTTGCTCTGGACACTGAGACTATCCTGTTTGCTATTACATTTGGATGCAGTTTTGATGAAGACTGTGTTGTCGACTGTTTCCCAGTGAGTTTGTTTAGCACCTTCCACGCTAAAGCGTGGACGTAAACGGCATGATCGCTTGAAATCCATGGATTGGACGGTCTTCCTCCATTTGGTAGAACGGTTTTCATCCAGGGTGGCTAGAAGTTCCGTACCAATCGAGCTATCTCCTGTATTTTGGTAGTCTCTATAGAGGTGATCACTTAGTTCACTTCATCCTGGTACATACTCCTTTCTGAAACCCCGACAAATGTGTTTTCTTGCAGAAGATAGAATCAATCCTGGGAAGCGATCGTAGTTTTGTAGTACGGGAGGAATAAATCGGACCCCTGCATCCACTTTCGCTGCATAGCTTGCCCAGTCTGCACGGTTAAAATTCCAACGTGGAAATGGCATCGATTTTGTAAGAGGTATCTTCAGACCCGCTTCCAGTATTATAGGTCTGTGTCGGCTGTTTGGAAAACTCTGAAGAACAAGCCGGCTCGTTGGGAGTGGTGTGCCCAAGAGGTTTTTGGTAACAAAGGTCAGGTCCGGATTATAGTCCTTCTTCCAGCGAGCTGAGTGAAAAGTGCCCCTATCCTTTGCACTGAAGACTAAAAACAGGTTGCTTGATTCCGCCCATTGAGCCAGCGCCAGCCCATTTGTGTCAATAGTTGCGTAGCGCCACGATGTGTGATGACTGTTAAAATCTCCCGTATATATGCATGGGTGCGGAAAATTGGGTATCCCGCTACTGGCCCAAGTAGCAAGTGGAGGTTTGTAGATATTTGCAATTTTAAAGTCCTCAAACTGTATGACGATGATAAAGTTGTCATCCGAATCATCAGCGTAAATAGTGCTCCAAGCTTCCAAGTCAGACCTGGCATAAGTGGCGATGCCATACTTATTATGGTTCAGAGCTTTGATGAGCGTAAAACCTGGTATTTGGCCTCTGGTTCGGAAATCCTTTTGTGTGAGTTTCCTGGAGGTTTATGATGTCAATCTTATATTCAAAAGCAAGTTTGGACATATATTCACATTTGGATTTACTTTTACCCTCTATGTTTAACTGACAGATTCGAACTGAAGGTCCGAGGTCCCTGGTCTGTGGATTTTTATTAATACTCTTTCTAGGCATGGTAAATGGATTCGCATTCGGTATGCATTTAAATCTCTGCATCTGGTGACAGGCTACGGGGCTCATAGAGAGCAGTGTAGCAGCCAAGGTTGATTACTCTTTAGCACCACCCGGGAGACACGTGCAAGGCAACACAAGGTAATCTTCTTGCGGACGCCAGTAATCTTTGTCTCCCATACTAATAGAGATTACCTGTTCGATACTAATAGAGAGGCTCAGGCCAGCAAGAGGTGAAGACGTAATTAGCTTACCCTCCAATGCCGTGTGATACTGTTGTTAAAATGTCTTTCTGCGTATTGAAATATTTGAGATACTGCACTAACCACGCAAGGAAACTAAAAAAAGCAGACAGCGTCACATGTCACTTCTAAATAAGTTAGAAAACTTAGATTTTTTTTACAACTAATTTCACAAATATGGCGCCATTTTATTTTTATTTTTCTTCAAGATTTATAAGGCTGGCTACAAACACAGCGGTTTTTGCACGGATAGCCGATGAAGTACCGTAGAACGCAACTTATCGCTTTCAAACGCTAACCACCTCATCCCGTTAAATATTCCATCGAGTCTGTACTGCGATTAGAACTTATGCGCAATGACAAAATAATAATTGTCTCTTTCTCACTACTTCCATTAATTACGCCTTCCTTTTTTACGCTTTTTGAGAGTGTAGATGTGTGTGTAAGCAATAAACAAATTGTCAGTGTGTGCTGATATTGGAAGTAATTATTTCTTCCGTCATGTTTGAGTATGATAGGCTGAAGCCATGCTGCAGAGTGGGTGCATATGGGTGATGACTGATGATGAAATGGTTTAGCTAACGTCAGAAGTATATTTTTAGGTTTACTGCAATATATAAATAGACATCAGACTATTTTAACCCACGTGTGTTATGTCAATTCTAGGGATGTCAAATGTTGGGGTATTTTTTATAAGCCTATTTTTACTTCCCACTGCTCAGCAAAGGGCTCTTCTTGTTTATCTGCGTGTTTGTTTTGCTTTTTTTTGGAATGATGGACCCATTCTCGTAGCACCAATAATCCATATCCGAGGTCGCTGGCATTACTTCAGTTTGGACTTCTGACCCTCAGTGTCATATCTCGACGATCATGTTTGGGCGCTTACTTTGGGCTACTATTTAAAAGTCGTGATAAAAATAATGCGCAAATGGGACACGTCTGTCATCAAAGAGCACAATAGCAGCGCATTTAACGCTAAAAAAAAACAATATACAGTACAGCTGGTGATAATAACGATAAGAAGGAAATTAGTTATCGCTGAACTGTCACTGAGTACCTACTTCTGAATAGCACAGTAGTGATTGGAAAGAGCTTCTTGAATAAATCTAGAATCATAGACTAATTAACTCAAGACCTCGCATAGCCGGGCGACCCCCGCTGCCACCCTCGAAGTAATTTCACTCTATAGTGAGATACTAATATTGGAAGTGACAGTAAACATAGTACGTCTCCATGGCAACCATTAATGACTGACTCTCTCTTATGCTCCACGGAAGAATCGCGCGTTTCCTGTCTGGCATTGCGAGTTCCCCTCCCGCACCCCTTCTTTTTGGCTTAGGTTTCAAAGAAATAACGAAATAACATATCTTGTATATGTCTAGAATCTACTTAAAAATTCAGAATATTTTGTGAATCCCATACGCGTCCTCTGCTTTCGTGACGTGTAGGTTATGAAATACATATTATAAACCACCCAATTGTCTCAATATTCAAATCTACATACTACCAACCCTAACTAGCCAGGATGTACATTCTTAACTTTACTGCATTGGAAAGATAAACAAATGCCAGTCGGCACAAGTACACACAGACGTTCGTTATTCAAAAGACGTTTACGACATTTAAAAGTCTATTTCAAAAGTAGTAGCAAACCTTTAGAACTTCCAAAAAAGATCTAATCAATAAGTACAAAGAAAAAATAGCGTTTTGAAAGGAATTAGGTATATGAACTGATTGACAAATTTACAAATAAACCCGTTATGTTAAAATATAATATTATTAATATAAAATAAAATAAATGTTATTTGTTTTGTAAAGAAATTGAGTACTAAAGTAAGAGTAAACAGTATCAGTTTTTATCATCTTTATTAACAGACTTCAAAAAAAGGGCGTTCTCAGTTTGATCTGTATGTTTGTATGTATGTATGTTTCCGCGACTATTACATTGAGAGGTTTCCATATCGTCTCTGGACCTTTCATATTTTCTATTAACTAGGTAGGTATTTAGGTAATACCTATACAAAAGGCACCTTTCATATTTTCTAAATCTACTAATCTATAAATTTAGTATATGCAGTTTAGTACTAGATATGTGACAGTACTTGCCTACTTATCTATCTACTTACCAATATTCATAGACCCCAGTAACTTTTTAAGAATCATTTTTATCTTAAAATTACAGCTCGTATAAAGTTGCCCGTTGTACAAATATTGAATATTTAATTCACTTTAATTGCTTCTTAAATATTGTAAAACTACCTTATTTTCAATTTAACTCATCGTTTTAGATTTATAAAAGGCTTCTTAAAATGCTTCCCAGTTATAAATTTAGTTGTCAATATAATTATTTGGTACCTGCCTATAGTTAAACAATGGCTGTTAAGGCATTAAAATACAGCCCATATTGAAATAATGTACGGTCCTAAATTAGTCGCCAACCTATTAATTTTGGTACCCATTTTTATTTTTGATAGCTACCCAAATACAATTATTTAGCAGCCTGGTTAAATACATGCCAATGAGAAACAACCCTACTGATAGTTATAAATAAAATACACTGAGGCAAATAACAATATAGCCTAATTTCAGTACAATCTATTCCTTTTATCGTTTTAATCCAAAAACTTCAAAGAATCGGCTGTAAATTTGATAAAACATTATTACCATTACAAAAAAGATCCTTTTTGGAAGAAGCCAATTATTCTGTTCCGACGAAACGATTCCGGGGAAATTTACATTTAAAGCAGTTTATAAACGGCACCTAGGTGCTATTGTTTTGTTTGCATTTAAAATTTGAAAGAAAATTTATTAAAGTTTCGCTATTATTGTAAGTAGGTAGGTACAGTCAAGTGTAAAAATATGGGTGTACTCATCTTACTCAAAAATATGTCCCATAGTGTCTTATTCCGTTGTACGAGGGTTGCTACTTATATATCCGGAAACAAAAAAACAAACAAACGTACACGGCTGAAAATGGTTTTATTGTTTTTCAAAGTATTCCCCTTGATGATCTATGCACTTTTGCATTCGCGTGAACCAATTTTTAAAGCACTTCTGCCACTCCGCCTGAGGTACCTCCATAACGTGTTGTTTGAATGCGTCGACAGCATCTTCAGCGGTCGAAAATCGTTGACCGCGTAATTTATTCTTTATATTTGGAAATAAATAAAAATCGTTGGGTGCCAAGTCAGGGCTGTACGGCGGATGACCCGTTAATTCCACATTTTGACCCTCCAAAAATAGAGTTGTTTCGCGTGACGTATGACAGCTGGCATTGTCATGATGAAGAATGATTCTTCGTCGCTGGTTAGTTTTACGAATTTGTTCAAATACTTCCGGTAAGCAAATGGTCGTGTACCACTCTGAATTAACCGTTCTACGGTTTTCTAGTGGCACTGTAGCTACATGGCCATTAATACCGAAGAAGCAGGCCACCATTTGTTTCAATGTACTTTTTGCACGAGTAACTTTCGTAGGGTTCGGCTCATTTTGAAACACCCATACCGTTGATTGTTGCTTCGTTTCGGGATCGTATGCATAGATCCAGGATTCGTCACCTGTATAGATGTTATAAACGGCTTTTGAGTCACCACGGTTATATTTTTTTAACATTTAATGCACCATTCGACGCGAGCATCTTTTTGCTCTTTTGTTAAGTTGTGGGGTATCCAACGCGAACAAATTTTTTTTACAGCCAAATAATTATGTAATATGCTATTAATGCTGGTCATAGAAATACCCAGAGTCGCCTCTATCTCGCGGGTCGTAACATGTCGGTCGTCCATTATAAGTTTTCGCACAGCCTCGATATTTTGTTGTACAACGACCGATTTCGGGCGACCTGCCTTAACTTCGTCCGTAAGCATACTACGTCCACGATTGAACTCACTAAACCAGTGATACACAGTAGTTTTAGATGGGGCTTCATCACCAAAAGTTGAAGTTAGTTGATCTATGCACTGTTGTTGCGTTAAACCACGCCGAAAATCATAATAAATCATAGCACGAATATTTTCACGAGTGAGTTCCATTCTTGCTGCGAGATGACATTTAAAACCCGTCAAAAACAAAACACGAGCGTTAATAAGAAAGAAAAAATATACCGGCCAGTACTTTAAAAAGTTCAAATTTTACCATGGAGGTCAAATATGCTATTTAAGAAGATTGTAATCCCGGTTTCCAGATATATAAATAGCAGCCTATGTAATAAGTGCGTAGTACCATATTTAATAGACGATTTTCTCGATACGTATTTTTGCACTTGACTGTACCTAAATACTTACAATGTTCAACAGTTGCTATTTAAGCACATTTTAACACGTCGCGTAAGAATGCCCTTACCCGATAAAAAATAAATATGGTGTCAATGTAGGATGACAGCCCTTTTAAACATTTTTAACATACAATCTGACATTCAAGGTTTTTATTACCAAAATACGAGTAGGTAATCAACATACAGGGTGTTTCCTGTAATAAGAGCAATAAATTAAAACGTAGATTCTACTCCTCAAACAATGAAACGTTTGTTCTACAATTTAAAAAAAAAATTAAGTTTTTATATTGTCTCTTTTTCATACATCATCATCATATCAGCCGAAAGTCGTCCACTGCTGGACATAGGCCTCCCCCAAAGAGTGCCACAATGACCGGTCCTGCGCCACCCGCATCCAGCGGACTCCCGCGACCTTCACCAGGTCATCAGTCCACCTTGCGGGGGGTCTAGCCACGCTGTGCCTTCCGGTTCGTGGTCGCCACTCGAGAACCTTTCCGCCCCAACGGCCATCGGTTCTACGAGCAATGTGCCCCGCCCACTGCCACTTTTTCATACATACTAAATAGTATTTTCAATGTACGTTAAAATCCGTCTAATTGATGTCAATTAGCAATGTTGTTGTTTAGCAAGCAATGTTGCTTGTCACTCTTGTCACCCAACAGAAATAATCAATTTCGCAATACATTGCGTGTTATTATAAGTTATTTTTAAAAGTCGTTGAACTAATATTGTCCAGTTTGAGGAGTAGAATCTACGGTTTAATTTATTGCCCCTATTACAGGAAACACCCGGTATATGTGGGTTACGTGTATAAAACTCGTTAAAAAATGTTTGTTCTTAAAATAATGACAACTTTCAAAGTACATATAACAAAGTTAATTTGGTTGTTGTCATTACCATGGTATTTAAATAGTGTATAATTAATTCGTTTATAAGATTACTCGTAGTTCACGCTGTAACTTACGACTATACCACAATTGATTAAATTGATAAAATATAATAGCAGAAAAGAATAAACATAGTGTCCTACTTACAAGGAATATTTATAAGTTATTATATAAGATTTGCTGACATTAAACATATTACAAAGAAAGCTAATAATATATGCTAAAATAATAAACTGAAAATAAACCTAAACTAAAACTAAAATATATCTAAAAGAAACCCTTGCGGCATGGTACTGTCAGCTGCAGAGAATTAATGTCTACATGAGGGTGGGTACATTTCTCCGCAGCTGACTGTACCAAAATGTATTATTTGTACATGGTATTGTAAATGGTACCATGATATTATTTAAGGTACTTTATGTTCTGGATTTTTAATGGAAACAAAGTAGCTGTTTTAAATTTTTATAGTCAAAAAATCGAAGTGCTATTTGTCTCGTCAACGTGACAGGTAGAACGTTTCTTTCATATAAAAAGATTTACTAGCATATAGCATAGCAATATTAAAGAAAACTGCCACTGTTTGAAATTTATTACCGCTTAAAAATTAAAAATATATATTACCGCTTCTTTTTACGATAATATACTTACGGATCGGATCGCGTCTTTTTCGACGCGCAGCTACAAGTTTGTGTATGAATATACTTAAAGCGACATACATATTAAGCACAGTGTCCCTCCCTAATGTCTTTAGTAAATGACACGTTTACTTTCTCACTTGCTAGACTGTGCCTTTGGGAAACTACGTCAAGTCTTTTCATCGCCCATACCACAGAGCCCAAAAACAAAAGTTTTTAACCAGTGCGTCTTGCCTGTCTTAACATACGGAGCTGAAACGTGGCCACTCACTGTGCAACGTGGGCGCCAGCTCAAGGTTGCTCAGCGAGCTATGGAAAGAGCTATGCTCGGAGTTTCTCTTAGGGATGAAATCCGGAACGAGGTTATTCGTCAGAGAACCAAGGTTACCGACATAGCTGAGCGAATGAGCAAGCTGAAGTGGCAGTGGGCAGGCCACATATGCCGAAGAACCGATGGCCGTTGGGGAAAGCTGGTTCTTTAGTGGAGACCGTATGACAGCACACGCAGTGCTTGGCGCCCTGTAGCAAGGTGGAGCGACGATATCCGTCGGGTACAGATTGGAAGAGGAGAGCTGAAGGTCGAGCTCAGTGGCGTGCCATGGTAGAGGCATATGTCCAGCAATGGACCGATACAGGCTGATGATGATGAGACCGTGCCTTTAATTTATTCTTCGGAGCAGTCTTAAGCCGAGTACATAGATATATCTAATGCCTATTTCACAAAAAAAAACCTGCCAAGTGCGTGTCAGACCACGCATAATGGGAACCCTCCATTATACATGGTCTGACACGCACGTACCTTCAACGGAATCGGAATAAGAAAAAATAATTATCACAAGGTCGTATCTGACCTTAGAAGAGGTTTTTTGGAAATAACTCGAAAACGCTTTAACCGTTAATCTCCAAAACAATTTTCGTTGAAATAATGTGCAAAGATCTTCTCAATTATATTCATATTTTTTTGATCTCCCATTCAAAAGTTACGGAGGGGGGGGGGGACAACATTTTTTTTAGACTTTCAGGGTGATTATTTCTGAAAATATTCACTAATAAGACCTATCGATGATGTGCAACATGTTTTGTGCAATTTATATTAAAATATATTTTCAATAAAAATATTTTTTCAGCAAATTTACTGCAAAAATATGTAGAAAATAAATCTTAGGTTGATTTTTTACTAAGATATGTCTTATAATTTCGGCTGTGACATACGGACGAACATGACGAAATTATTAGGGTTCCAAATTTACTACAAAAATATGTAGCGGTATAGAAAATAAATCTTATGTTAAAATTTTACCAAGATATGCACGTCTTATAATTTCCGAGTAAAGTGGCTGTGACATACGGACGGACATGACGAAACTATAAGGGTTTTTGCCATTTTGGCAACGGAACCCTAAAAACCCTACGAGCGACGCTCTGATTTTGACACTGTCAGCATGCGTGTGAAATGTCACGTGCATGAAACTGACCAGCAAATTGGAGCGTTTTTAGGGTTCCGTAGTCAAAATGGCAAAAACGGAACCCTTATGATTTCGTCATGTCCGTCCGTCCGTCCGTCCGTATGTCACAGCCATTTTACTCGGAAACTATGAGGTATCATAATAAAATTTTGACATGAGGTCTATTTTGTATGCCGCTATTTAGTGAAATTGCAGAAAAAAATTATTTCAGGTTCAATTTGGGATTTCTTTGAACATTTTGTGATTAAGTGAATATTTTTAGAAATAATCGCTTCGAAAGTCGGAAAATAGCGTCGTAACTTAAGTCCAAAAAATATGAATAAATTTCAGAAGATGCGCGTTATCATATACTTTCTACGGAAATTGTTTTGAACATTATCGGTCCAGCCGTTTTGGAGTTAATTCCAAAAAACTACTCCCTTAGGCATAAGATACGACCTTTGGCATTAGTTTGGTTCTTATTCCACTGAAGCTACGGAACCCTCCATTATGCGTGGTCCGACACGCTTGGCTGGTTTTTTTTTCGTAAATCGAGGCGTACAATGCTGAGGGCGATTTTAAAACGCTCGGGGCGATTTTTTTTGTGCACGAGGTAAAACATCGTAAAATAAGATACACGAGCTATTTTTAGATTTCAGTGGCGGTTTCACGTAACGACCGAATGGCAAACTCGTAAAATTCGCCTACGCTGTTTACACCAACAAATTTTATTGAATTCGAGTGTCTACTAACCTACTAGTGTATTACTAACCTACTAGAAACAACGTATAGTCGGACCTTTGATTTGCACTTAATTGTATGGGATCTCGAGGTTAAGTAACAGCGATTTTTTTTTTTTTTATACTACGACGGTGGCAAACAAGCATACGTGGCAAACAGTCACATGCGCGTTGCCGACCCTTTACAAAAAGGAGGATTCACTGTGTTGACGGCTAAAGGAACAAGAAGGTCCCTCATCGTCAACACACTGGGTCCTCTTTGAGCTCTTTGGCAACCTTACTCACCAGCAGGAACACAATACTATGAGTAGGGTCTAGTGCTATTTGGCTGTGGTTTTCTGTAAGGTGGAGGTACTTCCCCAGTCGGGCTCTGCTCCAGATTTGAGCGATGACATTCGCTGAACGTGCCCTACCACACTTAGCGAGATGCCATTCTCAGTGCCCATACCTCTCTTTTTATGCCATTCATTTATGCGATTTTCAAGAGAATCCGACCTTGATCGCAAAGAAAAGAGTACAACCAGTGTGTCTAAAATTGCGAATATTTAGAAATGGCTTTTTATTGGTACGGAAATTAAATCTGAATAAAAAAACATGTACTTAATTTATGATTTTATGATAAATGTTTGTGGCGATATCGATGAGGGGGACACAAGTTTACAACACCTTCAAGATAACGCATCTTTACGCTAAAATGTTTAGATAATCTAACCTCAAAATTTTCAGACCCTCCTTTTTTCTTAAAGCACAATCCGTTCTAGGTAATATTTTATCTTGATAGGTTTACATTTGACCCCAAGCTGATTGCTCGGGCTAGAGGTGAACTTTTTAACAATCCTCAGTAATATTCCAATTTAGCTTGAGAGCTAGCGATTCAAACGCTTATTTAGACAAACCATAGTGCATAAATGCTCAGTGATCGAAAACAAAAATACAATATAAATTGAGTTGACTACTAATTATCCCAGTTTCGGGATTACTAATTAAAATTGTTGATCTAACTATACCTTGAAAATAGATGTCATATACTTCAGAAAAACTGACCAAAACCCTCCGGTGTTCGAGGCCGAGGTATCTGGCCTCGGACACCGGAGGGTTTTGGTCAGTTTTTCTGAAGTATATGACATCTATTTTCAGTTTATATATAGTAGTGTAACTACTTAAAAAAAAAAAAAATTGCAAATCAAAAAAATATTGAACAAAATAATTTGATTTGCTTCAAGATTCTAACTATACCTTCTCATTTATAAATCTTCATCATCATCATCATCATCATCATCATATCAGCCGAAAGACGTCCACTGCTGGACATAGGCCTCCCCCAAAGAGTGCCACAGTGACCGGTCCTGCGCCACCCGCATCCAGCGGACTCCCGCGACCTTCACCAGGTCATCAGTCCACCTTGCGGGGGGTCTACCTACGCTGCGCCTTCCGGTTCGTGGTCGCCACTCGAGAACCTTTCCGCCCCAACGGCCATCGGTTCTACGAGCAATGTGCCCCGCCCACTGCCACTTTAGTTTAGCGATTCGGAGGGCTATATCGGTTACTTTGGTTCTGCTGCGGATGGCCTCATTTCTGATGCGATCACACACAGAGACTCCATCCATAGCCCTCTCCATTGCCCTTTGGGTGACTTTGAGCTTTCTTATGAGGCCCATTGTAAGCGACCACGTTTCAGTACCATATGTCATCACTGGCAACACACACTGGTCAAAGACTTTCATCTTGAGACACTGCGGAATATTGGACAAAAAGATGTGCCGTAGCTTCCCGAACGCTGCCCAACCGAGTCGGATTCGTCGATTGACCTCTTTCTCGAAGTTGGATCTACCTAACTGGACAGTATGTCCTAAGTATATATAATCGTCCACAACTTCGAGTTTAAAGTCTCCGATTGTAACGGGAGTTGGTGCTACATGGGTATTTGACATGATCTTCATCTTATCCATGTTCATCTTTAGACCAACTCGCTCGGAGGCTTTGCTGAGTTCATCGAGCATTGTACTCAAATCCTCCATGGTCTCAGCCAAGACTACTATGTCGTCAGCAAACCGAAGGTGAGTGATGCGTGGTGAATGATCGCCGTTTATGTTGATGCCTAGCCTTCTCCAGTCCAGAGTCTTGAAAACATCCTCCAGTGCAGCGGTAAACAGTTTAGGAGAAATAACATCTCCTTGCCTGACTCCCCGCTGCAACGGAATATGCTTCGAGTTCCGGTCCTGGAGTCGGACTGACATAGTGGCGTTCTCGTACAAACACTTCAGCACTTCGATATAGCGATAGTCCACTTGGCACCTCTGGAGATATTGTAGTACAGCCCAGGTTTCGATCGAGTCGAAGGCTTTCTCGTAGTCCACGAACGCTAAGCAGAGGGGCAGGTTATACTCCTCAGTCTTCTGTATAACCTGACGGAGCGTATGGATGTGGTCTACGGTACTAAAGCCTCTTCGGAAACCGGCTTGTTCGGGAGGCTGGAAGTCATCTCGCCTGCGTGCGAGACGGTTTATAAATCTTAGTTAACCTATATTGCCTTTTTTCCAACGAGCACGGAGAGTTGGCCACGTCACATATGGCACTATAATGAGAGCAACGAAACTCCTCTAGTTAGAATGCTATACTCTGCTTATTTCTAGACCCGGACATTTGAAAGCTTTTAATGGGTGGAGGTCAAAGTGGCCAAAATATGTATATATGTATACAGGGTGACTTCTGAGACGTGATCAATTATATGTTTTTCTAACTCCATAAACAATTAGCAGTTGAATGCCCCGACTTTTACTAAAATCAGACGAATTTTTCTTCTTTTTTTTACATGTTTTTGTAATTTATTTTTCATTTGACGGGGTTTTTGGGATATTGAAACTACTTATTAGAATATTTAAATAAGTAAATTGAATTACCTCTTTGAAATGGAACTATCGTTACAAAAAAAATACCTTAAATCATAAAGTAAGTATATGATAGAGGGCCCATGCCTTGTTACAAAATGCAACCGCCTAAAGAACTATCAGCACTAGATGGCGTTACTGAAAATTCACTGTTTACATCTCTCGATTAGAGATGGCGTTACACGTCACAGGGAAACCATAATACTTGCCATGGCTACTAACGACATCTACACGTCTTTATGTAAAATTTCCCTAGATGAAAATCCTTCAACAATACTATTAATCAATAGATGTCGCTTTACAGTAGAAATATTGAGTAAATTGTATTTTTTTTATTTGTTATTTTTATATATATATATATATGTAAATCAAATATGAACCCAACGGGCGTCTCCGAAAGTTGTCTACCGAGCTATGCTACATATATAGCACTCGCGAACAAGAAACGATATTATTAAGTAAGTAAACAATTAATTATCTGCAAATCCTGCAATGAAACAAAAGTAAGAGATATTTTTTTCGATACATTAGGCCACGTGTTAAGCAGGGTAAAAAACAAAAAATAAAAACATTAAAATTGTCTGTGATAAGGTTTGAACTCCGGACCTTCGACTCATAAGTCCATATGATTATCTGCTGCACTACGAGGTCTTTAAATTTAAGATGCAAATTGTTAACCACTTCCCTACATTCAAATATTAACCTACAACTGATTTGCGAATGACAAGACGTTGAGTAAGTTTTGTGCGTTGTTTCCAATTCGGCCGCCTGCGACACAGCAAGCTGACAACGTCGCGTCAGGCCTTGGTAACGCGCGAGCTCTGTTAGTTACCTACTCGTACGTACGCGTCGCGAACCGTCGGGCGCTGAGCTGAAATTCGACTTCCACGTGTGCGTGTCGCGCGTAAACACAAGGAAATCGGCTTAATATGTAATCACAATTTTGTCTTCACTATGGTCTTCAAGGCACCGCGTCTTTTTATTTTATATGTCTATAGTATACCGTTTCATCCTCATGGGTGCCTATATCTAGTTTCAATACTACTAATTATTTATGATTATTTACGTAATGATTACTGTCAAATTACTGACTCAATTATGAATTGTACTCTAAGTAGGTACCTACCTTCAGATCAGACCGCGAATCGGTAACAAATTTCTGAACTATTTGCTCATAGAAATCTGTCGCTGACTCGCGGTCTGATCTGAAGGTGGGGTCAACCAATTTGATTCAGTCCTAGGCCACTCTAGAACCTAGTCATAATAGCTAGTTTTGTAGCGAATAGGTTACGTTTATACGTATCCAAGGGCAACAGTCATTACGACAAAGTTATTTTTGGTTTTCTGTAACTACTTAGAGTAGAATTCGTAATTGAGTGCAGTGGCGGTACCTTAAAACTTTTAAAGTGGTCAAAGGATGGTATATAATAAAACCTTATCTTATTAACTTCAACAATAGCGTAAAATAAGTACCTATAGATAAAAAAACATTTAATGAAGATACGATGGTGATGTGGTGGTGATATTTAGTAAAATTACTATATTTAACAGCCTCCTAGCCCAGTCGGTGTTGAGCCTATAAATAATGGAGGCAGTAGACAGAAAGCAGAAAGTCAGCGGGGCGATTTTTGAGATTGGAGCACTCGAATATGACATTTAAAACTGAATAAAACGAAGAAATTATGTTTTAAAAATAACAGCGATAGTAATTTAAAGTCATGATTATTTATACTATTAATTTTGTGTGCGATTATATTCAAGGTTAAATTCTTTGAATTCGAGCGCTCGAATGTCAAAAATCAGCCCCCTGGTTCGAATCCTGGTAAAGGCATTTATTTATGTGTTTGATCTGTGACAAATACACAAATATTTGTACCTGAGTTTTGGATGTTTTCGATGTATTTAAGTATTTATCTATATATATATATATTATATAATTATATCATCGTCTAGTACACACAAGCCTTAACTATTGATTACTTTACTGTAGGAGTAAGGACGATTTTTGTAAGATTGTACTGTAATATTTATAATTATTATTACCTAGCCGAATTAAATTATTGAGTACAGTCAGCTGTAAAAATATGGGTGTACTCATCTTACTCAAAAATATGTCCCATAGTATCTTATTTCGTTGTAATAAGTGCATAGTACCATACTTACGAGACGATTTTTTCGATTTTCATTGAAAATTCCAATAAATTTTGTTTTTGTTGACCAAAAAGTATTTTTGAGATTTATTTTAGTGACATCTATGAGCTTTTATTATTAAAGAAACTAGCTAGATAAAGTGTTACTTCAAGATCGAGCTAAACTGTAAAATTATGAGAAACTACAATAGATGGCGCTTAAACTAAAAATGCGATTTTACGTGGAATTGTTTTTTTCTTAGGTTTAATCAGTTTTTTTTTATTGGTTTTGTTGTAATCCGTTTTGGTACTATAATGACGTAGTTTTAGATAACTAGGTACTAGATTTCAAATAACATAAAAAAATATTACGAGCCAGTGGTACTCTGAGCGACATCTATTGAAGAACATTGGAACAAAACGAGCGATGTTCCTAGTGAAATATCTATTTAATCTCATTAATCTATGCTTAAATATCTTATTAATAAATAAATAAATATTACAGGACAATCTTACACAAACCGACCTAGTCCCACAGTAAGGCTTGTGTTGTGGGTACTAGACGATGATATACATATATAATAGATAGATATGGATAAATACTTAAATACATAGGAAACATCCATAACTCAGGTACAAATATCTGTGATAACCACACAAATAAATGCCTGGACCAGGATTCGAACCCAGGACCTCCTGCTTCGTAAGCAGTGTCACTATCGACTGGGCTAGGAGGCCGTTACTTATTAAAACTGTCTAATATTATCACTTTTGAAAGAAAAATAAATGACAGAAAATATAAGTTAAAAAAATAAAAATTGACTGATTTTAATAGGACTCGGGGCAATCAATTGGTAGTTGTTTATTGAGTTAGAAAAACATATAACTGATCACGTCTCAGATTTCACCCTGTATACATATGTATATTCTTCATATAGGGCAGATGCCCCGCTTTTGGCCACTTTAAGGAGAGTTTCGCTAATGTATGTTCACCGATTACTCAAAGTCTGAGTCAAAGACGGCTGGACCGATTTGAAAAATTTTTTTTGGTTTGAAAGAGTATAACTTCACAGTTGGTCCCAATGTAACCGGGTCAGGATCTGTTAATGGGATCCTGGATAAACCGAGGGAACTTTTCAACTATTATGGCACACCTATAGTGATTTGAGTATTTTTTACAGCAGCTCGAGCATTTGCTTTTGGAAAGGTGGAGGCTAAGTGAAGTCGGTTCTTTTTTGTTTAAAATTATTTTATTTATAGGTACGTTTAGGGGCCTGCTTGTAGTAAGCATTTGGAACATGGAACCTTGGCGGTTCTAGTTGCTCTGAAAGGGATTTATGGGCCAATTAAAACTTCCGGTACCCAAGTTTTTTTGACGGTAAAGTGGCCTGGCAGCTTGTAGAGTCCGTTTGGAAAGAAAAGTGTCGTAGACTGTATGAGCTCGCATATAAACCACGACATTTCTCTTTCCGAACAAACTAAAGTACATAGTAACATTATACAGGTTTAGGCTTTTGTGGAAGGACAGTAGGGAAATCTAGATAAGTGTTATGCCTAAAAGTTTAGGCTTTAAGGTTGGAACTTTTTTTTTAAGTGTACCACAAACTTACCTTATTCCGCTATAGATAATTCTCGCCCTTGAAATGTATAGAAGCTGGGCATTGTTGGCTAACAATAAATAAAGCTAACTAGTCATTATTCTGATATTTTTTGCTAATAGATATTATATTAAATTATTCCTTGCGCTTGTTTTTTTCCCTCTTACGTTCTTAAGTGCATTGTAATTTAAATACTAAAGAATATTTTATGTTTTGTTTATCTTTTTTTTTATCTTTTACATAAACAACAAACTAAATGGCAAACACTTTGAGTTAAATAAGAGTAAGTAAAAATTACATTTATGTGACAGTTCGTGATCGGATTCTACAGTGAATTTATCCTTACTTTTCTATCATGCGAACAAACGTGTGTCAATCTAGACGTTGTAATGTCAGTTATGTTTTAGGTTGTTTGTTCATTACTTCGATTATTGAAGACAATTTTATTATAAATGCCATTTTCCAGCGGTTTCTTGGTTGAAATCAATACTCTGTAAGTTTTTTAAGTATATCTATATATAACAACATTTTAAGTGATAATCCCAGAGAAGGGTGTGATAATGTCATTGAGAAGCATTGAGTAACAGGAGATGACATCTCTAAGGAATTCTTTGTCCCTAAAGTTGTAGTGAAAATCACTACAAGTCTATACTACTCTTTGCTTCAATCACAACTGTCAATCGCCAAACATGGCGCACAAAATTAGTAGATGTCACATCTAGTAGAATACAAATAATTCAATGGTGAGAAGTGGTTATTTACAAAAAAGGATAACTAAGTATGAAACACACCGATACACTGTTGAAAGATCCAGTTTCCACTTAACTAGTTACGTACTAGAGTTAATATTAAAATCGTGAAGGCGTATTTGTTATGCGATTGACACTGAGTGGGTGACCCAATTCGCGCAAAAATAACTGTCAGGTAACAGTTACCTATATTATAATACTTACGGTCTGTCTGCTGCGAGAAAAACTTTATGGATTGATTTATTTTACTTTCATAACTGGTGTTCTAGCCAAGTTGTAACAGACCGACATCTGAAAACATCCGGCTACGCTGTAAGCAGTAAATTGTTTTGAACTATACCTTGTCTTTGACTTCGAAATAAAATCAATTTGCTACAGTACGAAAATGAAATGAGGGTAGCTTACAAAATTATGTTCGTTGATAGGTGACCTTTTTAATTTAGTCGTTGCCAGAGTCCTTCAGTTTCTCTATGGACAGATCTGAGCCTATTTTATAAACAAAATTAATGATTATTTACTTTTTTTATTTAAACATAATTTTAGATTTTTTTTAATGTTGTTTGTTTTAAGTTTGGTTTAGATTTGTCTTTAATCTGTGGTTCACGTTAGATTATAGAATAGCTCGGTAAAATACGCGGCAAAAAGGGCAACCAATCAGAATTAAGGTTATTTAGTTGGACCAATCAAAATCAGAGTTTTTGAATGGATTGAGAAACGTTGGAATTGTTTTTGGGGTTCTCATCTCAAGACATGAAAGTCTATATAAGGTTGTGGAAGGAAATATCTGGGCTTTTTCTTCAGCAGAGCGTCGTGTCTAAAGGAGATCAGTGAGTTTAGGCTGTAAGGTGCAAATATTGTTTGAGTTCGTTCACAGATCTCAAACAATATTGGGAGGCATTCTATAGTTAACAGAAATCTACGGCCGCGCGCTTCTATGGTAACGAAGATGAGGAACATTGTAGGAGCGCTGGAGACCATTGCATGAAGAATCTCATGTTCCACGTGACTCGCAAACATCGGCCACTACTAGTGTACACGTGTCTCTGTAAGAAATTTAGATTTATTTGGGTTTCGATTAGTGAGTATGGATGACGGACCGTCGCATTAATATTTACAGAATAGTGGGTAGTTGCGGATTGATACATAAGATCGTTGCTCGGCAAATAATTACGTAGTCTTATCGGGGCGTGTTTATTTTACCAATTTAAAAAGTAAAATCATTGATTTATATGTAAATGTATGTAAAGTAAAATCAGTTCGTTATTAAGTACGTCTATCTATTTTGTTGCGTTTTGCGGTTTAATTGAGTGAGTGGTTATAGCCAAATATATACTTAACAAAATAATAGCGATTATTTAAGTGCATAGATTTGGTGGAAACCGGGAAACGTCTTAATAGTCTCTAGGTATAAGGGGCGTGCGAAGTGCGTATAATTGAAGATTAGAATGAAAATAGTTTATTGCATAGCATGGTGTTCTTCCTATTATGCATCCTATTGCATAGCAATAGGATGCATAATAGGAAGGTTAATCATTCTGAGCTTTGTTCTGTGTCGGTGTGTATTTTTCTTAGTATTTAGTATATGATAAATAAAGGGGAAGGCGCACGTTATCTAAATTATTATTAGTAGAAACAGTTAGATAAGTAAATACATTTGTGGATTTTAATAATTAGCGGGTTCAGTGGAATTTGAAGGATTCACCACGTCGAGTAGGATCCGAACTTGCGACCTTTCGGAACACCAGTCCGATCGCTCTGACCGGCTGAGCCATCGACGCTTGCTCAGCCTCTGTGTATCTTTCCATCAAGTTCCTTCAGGGTTACGCATTTATCTAGTGTTCCGTCATGAATATTTATTCTTTAGAGTACGTTTTCTGGGTAGATAGTCTATCAGGTTTCTCTAATTTTATATGAGTTCCTATCATAATTAATCCATTTCTTTATTCTACATAATTAACCGTCGTTCATTCTCGAATACTATTAATAATAACTCTCGAATATACTTCGAGTAAAATAGTAGTTACCTTTGCATTAGTTTATTTTATAACGTTAACAATATTTATTCGTTGTTGTAGTTAAAGTATTAGTTTCATTCTTGATAAATTGGTAATTCTACATATTCCACAATAGGGTGTAAAATTAGTAAGCCAACTAAGGGAAAATACGTTTTGTTAATCCTTGTTTATTTCTCAAATTCCCGGTTGCATCGACTGTGAGAGGGCGCCTTCATCGCAAGCTTCTGAAGGTTCGTTGCCGCAGCGTGAGCGCTTCGGTAGTGGGATGCAACTTCGGGCGTACAGATCCATCTTGAAGCCTTGATGAGCACTTCAGGGAGCTGTCGGCAGAGCTGTTCCGGACCAAGGCGATCTATTGCGAGACTCAAGCCATTGCGAAGAGTCAATCCATCCAGCAGAAGTCAGTCCTCTCGGTGGGTTGTTTTTGATTTATTGCTTTATGCTCATTTTCATTCGTGCCGTATTATCTTTCAGTGAAATTAGTATTCACCAGCATATTTGAACATTAATGTGCGTTATGCCGCCGTAATAAAATTCTACTAAGGTAAATAAATTGAATATGATGGTATATGCATTGATTGCGTTTAATCACTATAATAGGTAATTACAATTTCTATCTAGTCATGGTGATGGCTTGCAAGTGCACATGGAAGCTAGTGCCCTGGAAGTTAGTTTTGTAAAATATTGGTAAATCAATGTTTTCTATGTCTTGCATGCAAATACCATTGTATATTGAGGCCAGAAGTAGCAGCCGTCTGCCATCGTGAGCCGATCACAGCCAGAACAGCGGGCGGCTATCCTGAGCAAACTCCAGAGGCCAGAAGTAGCAGCCGTGATGATGCTTCTCCACGTTGACACGTATGGTGATATACGAAAAGCGTTCTTGTGAGTTAGTTCCATACTTCTCTTTATTACACCCACGGGTAATAAAATAGGTTTAACGTTAAGCCTCAGCGAAGTTCCATGCTAGTACGCTTTCTAAGTACTTAGTAAAGTTAGAAAATATCCGACTTTAGAGTTTACTTTAATAAGAGATTGATATTTATAAATATATACGTTCTATACCAATAAATATGGCTTATTATGTTTGATTCAACCATATTTCAATAACGTGCAACATAGTATTTTACATGTGATTATTGTGATTTCATAAAGTGAGAATACACGAGTACGAAGCACTTATAATAATATATACATACTTCATGTTGACGTTTACTCTTCTCATTTAGACTTAACAATACGTTTTATTTAAGTATTAACGCTACTGTTAACGAAGTTGACATCTTCAATAAACTATTCATAGTATTTATAAGTCCTAAGTTACTCGTACTTCCTTTCTACTGATTTAGTTCAGCTGTTAGTTATTTGTAAATCACACGTTCTTTCCACTGAAGGTATAATACTTTATGTTGCACTAGTTAAATGATACTTGATTTTGGTATGTAGCTCGGATTGCGTGAATCGCAAATGATTTGTGATATCTCATGGATATCATTTACAAAATGCTATTGTTGACATACATACAGATTGGTCATACAAGTAAAATTCATATTTATATAATGATTCTATATCATTAAGAATATAGACCGATAGTAATCTAGTCAACAGCACCTTTCCATTTATACACTATATTTATTTATAAAATTGTAGTCGTTGGGAACCTGTCACAATGGATATTATTTCAATAGTGATTGTTCCAACGATGAGGTAGTTATAATAGGAAATGTCGACAAGTTATAAAGACTTCTTCCAGTTATGACAAAAGGTACTTGGTAACAAAGGTAACGGTATTACCCAAAACTATTTATTAATAATTATGCTAAGCAATGGTTTTGTTCCAAGTTGATTGGGTATGCACCTGTGTTTTATTATAGGGCCAGACCGAGCTTTCAACAGTAGTTTTTTGCTTAGTAGAGAGTCACTATAGTGAGCTTTGAAAAGGGCAATAATAATAATAATAATAATAATAAATACTCTTTATTGCACACCTCATACAGTTACAAGCACAAATTTTACAATTAGATAAATTTAGGTAGAGGTAACAACAGGCGGTCTTATCGCTAATGAGCGATTTCTTCCAGACAACCTTTCAGGCAATCTTTGTGGCTGGGATCTTTTTCCCACCAAAATAGACCACTTGAATAGGATCTTATACGTATGATTCATACAAGTGGTATGTTTTACATAAGAGGGTGCGCCTTTTAATTAAATCCAGAAAGATAGACTTCTTAAATGAGTTTTGTTAGATTTATATGAGAAGTATATTTACAACAGGGTTATAACTATCACTCGCAGCCTCCCACCTACGAGACGTCTGTGTTGTTGTTTGCCGATTGTAAGCTGTTAAAGACTCCAATATATATATATAAAGATTTATCTAAGATATTATATGGATGAGATGGTTTAAATTGGAGTCAACGACGACCTAGACTGACTGCTTGATTCTACTGTGAGAGGCTGAGTCATTACTGAGATTTACGAACGTTAAGCTCAGTTATGCGGTCATTTTAGTCTATAAGTACAATCAAGTATGATTCAACTTGGACATTAACCCTTATTGTAAACGCTAAGCATTTTGATTACATTATTGGGTAAAAGGTAACAAACCCTAATCCAACTGTCTTATAAAATGAAATAATAGTTGTGTTTATACTTCTCTCGAATAACAAATACAATGGAATGGCTGGTTTCATAATATTAGAGGCTGTCCTCATATTATTGACGTGTTTATGGCCGTGTTGGGTGCTATTGTCAAATAACTAACTAGAATAAGCTTCGGTGTCTGAACATACTCATAATTCTGATCCACACGTAAGATGTTCCAATATGCAAATCGGGCTGGTTTGTTGCACATGTATGCTTGATAGGGCCGGGTTAACCTAAGATAATGTAGACGAATGCGAGTCCAAATTATAAGGACTAACCCATTAGGGTATGCATGCCCAATGATAGGGCCCTACCTGAGGGATTTGCTAATCGGCATTCCCATTTAGACGTGTGCGCCGCGCTGGCGTGGCGTAGCTGCGCCGTGGGACCCACGCCGCCGCCACCGCCGCGGATTTCAAAATCCACGCCGTTGGCCAAAATTTCAGAATTCGGCAAAAATAAACCAATGCCAATTACCACCAACGTATATTAACGAATTAACCCATAAAAACATCTACACATTGAACTAGTCAATTACTTCTTGATTCTTTTCTTGATTTCATAACAATCTATAGTCAATTACTTCTCTTGCAGAGCTTGAAATTGAATAAATTGTGTGCATCGAGAAAAAGTTGAGAATTTTTGAACATAGATAAGTATTTTTAGTTTTGGAGGTCCGTAAAATTTTTGGACCTTCACGTATAAATCAGGGGTCCCATGCAATATAGTAATGCTTAGATCTTTAAAACTACGCAACGAATTTTGATGCCGTGTGATTCAAGAGGAAGGTTTATATTTTTTTTTTTTATACTACGACGGTGGCAAACAAGCATACGGCCCGCCTGATGGTAAGCAGCTACCGTAACCTATGGACGCCTGCAACTCCACAGGAGTCACATGCGCGTTGCCGACCCTTTACAAAATGGAGGATTCATTGTGTTGACGGCTAAAGGAACAAGAGGGTCCGTCATCGTCAACACACTGGGTCCTCTTTGAGCTCTTTGGCAACCTTACTCACCAGCAGGAACACAACACTAAGAGTAGGGTCTAGTGCTATTTGGCTGTGGTTTTCTGTAAGGTGGAGGTACTTCCCCAGTCGGGCTCTGCTCCAGATTTGAGCGAGATGACATTCGCTGAACGTGCCCTACCACACTAAGTGAGATGCCATTCGCAGTGCCCATACCTCTCTTTTTGGCATAGTTTAAGGAGATACCCAAGTCCGGACGTAGTTTAAGGACATACCCCGGGTCCAAAAATAGTGATATGTATAATACATGCATAATATAGTAGAGAAACACTGATAATTTTACAGGTTTCTAATGTGATGTCATAAATAAACATATTTTTTGCGCTTACATCGCAAACACTCGGTGGACCCTACGAGATATATCAAAATAATGTACTACAGTATTATACTCCTTAAATAGGTCTACAAAAAAAGTTCGTGATGGTATATGTCTATCTCTTAGGGATATTGTGTTGCTAGTTTTCGTATAAAACAAACATTTTTGATTATAAAAATGTAAAATTCCATATTTAAAAAAAGTTCTGCGTCTCTACGCAGAACTTTTTTTTAAATATGGAATCACCCATAAAAATATTTTTTTTAGAAGGTTATACTCGTATAACTAATAATTATCATTCTTTTGAAATAGAAAACAATATCATAAGAAAGCATTTTTAATTCAGTTTTTAAATATATAAAATTCTAAGGCTCAACAAAAGCCTGAGAAAAGGAGTGTTTTGGGTGGCAGAATTTATCCTTAGTACTGAACTACTGTTGGACCTACTGCAAGTCAAAAGAGGATCTTAATTTATCACAATTATGAGAAAAATCAACATAAATGCGTTTTCCAAAAAATAGGCAAGACTGAAGTGTACTAGAAAATCACCCTTAAATCAGCAAACAGCATTAAATATTGTTTTATATTCCTTGTTCCTAAAAAGTTTTTAATATTTAACATATTTTTAATGCAAAACGTGACGTAGTCAAAAGCGACCTTGACGCCGGTGTGGCGCAGCCACGCCGCCAAAAATTCCCGGTGCGCCGCCGCCGCGGATTTTTATGGCGGCGCACACGTCTATTCCCATTAGGGTCTGCATGTTCGTCACCTGAGGGTTACGCATTCGTATACAAGTCTAAGAGGCGTTTATCTTATGGTTCTGCATGGAATAACTCACGTTGGGACTTTGTAATTCTACCGGTAATTCTATGAGGTGTAATAGGTAGCCCTATAGTTGACTGCAATCGGCTATTCTATTTTAATGATAAGCTTGATTAATATTAAGATTTTAATGAGCAAGAGTTCCATTATCCTAATCCTATGGGATTAGGATAATGAATATAGATATATGTATCTATATTTTGACATTATCATATTATGATCACATTATTAATATTATAATATTTTAATAAAATTACATCAATCATTATAACATAATATAATTACCTTTTATGTTTAACTTATTACAATTACAGGTTTTACTGCATAAAGAAAAATCCTTCTGTTTTTATCGTGTATATAGCTACTGTATACACTGTATACTACTGTATACAGTGTATACAGTAGCTATATATAATAATAATAATAATAATAAAAAAAAACAACAACCGCTGACAATGACAGACGTCTTGTAATCAAATTTTGCTAAAAATATATTTTTATACGTGTTATTTTGCCTAAACTTGGTCAAATTTAATTTAAAGTGATCCCTAATATAACCCCAAGATGTGGAATACCAACATACTCGAGTTGAAATGCAATTACGGATCACGAACGTACAAAACACAGCACGTTGACAGCTTGTGCTCAAACCTGATCTAGGCGAAACACGTATATGGTTGCATAGCATGATAACGAGAAGTCGGACAAAAGCGGAATCCACCAACGCACGCCCACCATCCGCGCCCGCCTCGTCAGTCTCCTCGCCATCGTTGTCGGGCGATAAGTACGCTACTGCGCCCGACACCAGCGAGTCGAGCGACGAGTGCGGGCCGCCGCCGCCGCCGCCACGACCACCTGCGCGACGGGGACGGCCACCGCTGCCGGCACGCTTGGGGCTTGCGGGACATCCTGCCCCGCCCAGGGCCCCCGCTGCCGGTGGTATAGTGCGTCGCATGCAATGGACTTCATCCATTAATGAGAACGTCATGCGCGCCTATTATGGGGCTACAGAGGGGGGAACTAATCTGTGCGCGTATCGTGACCGGATACTTCCTCTGTTTCAGCTCCTTGAACCAACCATCAACGTGACTGCGCAACGACTATCGGATCAGGTCCGAGTCATCCAGCGGGATAAACGGTTGGATGACTCGACACTTGATCGGCTCCGCCTGGAGGCTCTCTCTGCTCACGCGGCCTCCATCTCGACGCGGGATCCGCCCGCCACGTCGCCGGATCCGATGCCCGCACCCGACCTGGCATCGGGGGCGCCGCGGGTTGATTCCAGTGTCGATGAGGAGGAGATCGCGAATCAGAGTGTGAGTAGTACAGCCAATGAGCAACTGAGGAGGACTTTGGAAGAGGTAATTACGCAGTATCGCTCCACAAACATCCCTAGGCCACGATTACCACGCTTACCTATGAATAGACGCAATCTAGCGCTAATGGGAGCCCTAAATGATTTGCTAGATCCATTCCTGCGGACTAGTAAAGACTTAGATGATACGCACTCGATCATGTACTGCGGGGCCATCGCGGCGTGCCGTGTTGCTCGAGTCAAGTTTCCAGACGCTGAACGTGCACCTAGGACCGCCGGGGGTATCCCCGCATGGCAGGTGCGGATCGAGCGTCGTATCAACTCATTTAGGACTCTCATTGCAAAGCTGATCTGCTTCAGGGGGGGCAATAACCGCCCCCGAGTAATGCGCTTTGTGCACCAGGCATTCGCGGGGACGGATATCGAGCCCCGCGACTACATGGCCAATGTCATAGAGCGCATCGACTTTCTGAAGCAGAAAGTTTATGCATGGGCAAGCCGTATTCGCCGTTACAGAGAGCGTGTGGACCGATTCAAGCAGAATCGTCTTTTCCAAAGTGACCAAAGGAAGGTATACCGAAGGTGGGAGGAAACTGACCCCCGTGTGTCCGATATGCGACTGCCGGATGCTACTGCCATGACTGATTTCTAGCGTAGCATCTGGTCGGCGCCCGTTGAACACACGGAGGGCGAGTGGATGAGTGTTGTTGAACGTGGGTGTGAGTCCATCGAACCAATGGGGGCTATCACCATCAGCCCCGCCGACGTAAGTTGTGCAATCCGTACGGCCCAGAACTGGAAAAGTCCTGGCCCGGATGGGTTGCACAACTTCTGGCTAAAATGGTTTCGATGCTCGCACTCGCGGCTGGCAACACAATTTCAACAAGCCCTTGAACTTGGCTCCCTCCCGCCTTCCTTAACAACTGGTGTAACCTTCCTGCTCTATAAGTCCGGTAGTACCACGGAAGCGAAGAACTACCGACCCATCACGTGCTTGCCTACGCTCTACAAGCTTCTTACATCCATTTTGAGAGCAAAAATAAACGCGCACATGGTCGCAAACAACATTTTGGTCTCCGCTCAAAATGGATGTAGGGTTGGGTCCCGTGGTACTAAAGAGCTCCTCCTCATAGACATGACCATTTGCCAAAGAGTCCGGCGGAACAGAGGGGCCCTCTCGTCCGCTTGGATTGACTACAAGAAGGCCTATGATTCGGTGCCTCATTCATGGCTGAAGAGGATCTTGGAGCTGTATAAAATTGATGCAGCTTTAAGATCCTTCCTTGGCGCGTGTATGAGGCAGTGGACCACAGTCCTTCGTCAACCAGGAGGCGGGGATGACACCCCTGGCCCGCAGGACTTTATAAGGATTGAGCGAGGAATATTTCAGGGCGACAGTCTGAGTCCCCTGTGGTTCTGCCTAGCTCTAAATCCGCTCAGCAATCTGCTGAAGGATTCGGGGCTAGGTTGCCGGCTTCGGAGAGAGGGTGAAGTCATATCTCACCTTCTGTACATGGACGATCTCAAATTATTTGCACCAAATAACCGAGACTTGTTGGAACTACTGAAGACCACTGAAGTGTTCAGTAGTTCCATCAAGATGGAGTTTGGTGTTGATAAATGTGCAGTTATGCATGTACAGCGGGGGAAAGTAGTAAATTCAACAAATCTACAGCTTTCTGAGACAATGACGTTCAGATCTATCTCTGAATCAGAAACCTACAAATACTTTGGTATGTCACAGTCTTTGGGCATTGAGGATGTGGGTATTAAACAGGCGTTGAAGGAGCGCTTCTTCGGTCGGCTGACAAAAGTACTTAATAGTCTTCTGTCAGGTGGCAACAAGGTGCGTGCCTTCAATGCCTGGGTGATGCCCCTACTCACATACTCCTTTGGCATACTAAGGTGGACACAGACCGAGCTGGATGCCCTGGATCGGAGAGTCCGTCTATTGCTCACCACACACCGTATGCTTCACCCGCGCTCGTCTGTTATGAGATTGTACATCCCACGGAAGTGTGGAGGTCGGGGCTTTTTAAACGCCAAAAATCTCCACAACCGTGAGGTGTACAATCTCAGGAATTATTTCCTTAACAACGAGTGTGAGATGCATCGTGATGTGGTGGCAGTAGATAAGGGTCTCACGCCGCTCTCCTTGGCAAACGAGAACTGGCGCAAACCTGTGGTGCTAAGCACCGAGGATCGCAGGGCGGTATGGAAGAGCAAGGAGCTACACGGGCGGTTCTACAGGGCCCTCACGGGACCCGACGTAGACCTGCTCGCGTCGGTGACCTGGTTACGATTCGGGGACCTCTTTGGAGAAACCGAAGGTTTTGCCTGTGCAATTGCGGACGAAGTTATCATGACGAATAACTACCGGAGATATATCCTGAAGGACGGTACGGTCGACATTTGTCGGGCATGCCGCCGTCCCGGAGAGTCACTCAGGCATATCATCTCCGGTTGTTCTCATCTTGCTAACGGCGAGTACTTGCACAGACATAACCTCGTAGCCAGGATTATACACCAACAGCTTGCTCTCCTATATGGTCTTGTGGACCACGAAGTGCCGTACTACAAGTACACACCTACACCAGTTCTCGAAAATGGTCGTGCCACGCTCTATTGGGATCGATCTATTATCACGGACAGGACTATTGTAGCCAATAAGCCTGATATCGTGGTAATAGATCGACCGCAACGCCGGGCCATGCTCGTCGACATCACCGTCCCATGTGACGAGAACCTCGTGAAGGCCGAGAAGGACAAGTCCAGCAAGTACCTAGACTTGGCTCACGAGGTAACCGCCATGTGGGAGGTTGATTCGGCGATCATTGTACCGATAGTTGTTTCTGCGAACGGTCTCATAGCGAAGAGTCTAGACCAACATCTAGAGAGACTTTCGCTACGGGGTTGTGGTTGGATCAAGGGTCAGATTCAGAAGGCGGTTATCCTGGACACGGCGCGCATAGTCCGAAGGTTCCTCTCTCTGCGGCCCTGACCACCGGCAGCCTGGGCCTTGCTCCGTTGCCGGGGGCACCCTAGGTTAGGTTTTTTATAATGTTTTTATTGTTTTTGTATGTTTTAGATGTATTTTTATATTTTACTTTTGTAAAAATATTATAAAATGACCTAGCCTAAGAAAAAAGAATAATAAAGAGAATAATAATAAAATAATAAAAATATTTATTCAATAGCACAAAAAATGTTACAGTTTTCAGGTTGGTGCCTCTTTTTAAGTATAAAAATACCTGTGTCAAGAGACACCGCTCTTCCTTAGAGATTAACAACATCATAATATGGGTATGCTTTGATTTTACTTACGTACTAGAGAAACGTGCATTTTCTGGAGGTGTTTGCTAGAATTATGTATACAACATTTATTTACGAAAACTACGCGAAATATACAATATAAGGCAAAATTTAAGCAGAACAAAACTAAAATTAAAAATAGAACAAAAATACAATTTAAAAATTAACCAAAATAATACAATCCTATTGAAGGAGCCACCGTAAATATGTGTATGTGTATGTGCGCGTGTTTTAGTGTGCGTGTGTGTGTGTGTGTGTGTGTGTGTGTGTGTGTGTGTGTGTATGTGTGCGTGTGTGCGTATGTGTGTTTGAAAGTGTAAATGAAGATAATTTTATGTATAAGCCCACTCATTATTTTAAAAGATTTTCCAGATCATAATAATCTTTTGTTTTAATCCAGTCCAGAATTTTCTTTTTACATTCTCTGAAGGTTGTAGGATATATGTCTTGATCTTTTTCAAGAATGTTATATAAATTTGCCGACTGTGTTAGATATTGCTTTTCCGCAAATACGTGCTTTGTTTGTGGGATAGTGATTACGTTAGGTTTTAATCTCGTTTCTTTTTTTGTGATCCCACTAAAACGGGTGCCTTTATGTCTTCGTAAGATAGTGTGTAAGACGTATAATTTTCTTACCGATAAAAGCCCACATAAGTCGTACAAGTCGCTGGTAGGAAATCTGAATGGCTTGAAGTACATAACTTTTAGTAAAGCTCTCTGGGCCCTTTCCAGTTGCAAGAACTTCGTTTTTGTAGCACCACCCCAGACAGGGATGCAGTAAGACAAGACTGATTGTGCTAAAGAGATATAAATCTGATTTAATAATTTAGAATCTGCAACATGTCTCAAGTGTTTAAATGTCCATATAAGTTTACGGGTTCGGGACATCATCAGTTCGGTGTGCATATGCCATGTCAATCTTTGATCAATTATTACTCCTAGATATTTGAAGGTTTCCACTTTAGTTATAGCAGGGCAGGAGCAGTTAGGTTGAGAATTTTCTTTGCAGTTATGTATCTGAATTTTAAAAGAAGAGTCAGGTTGCGTTTTGGTAGTCATTGTAAAACAGATGTAGTTGGTTTTATCAGTATTTAAGGTTAGAAGATTTTCTTGTAACCAGAAAGCGATTTTACGTAGGCCTTTCTCAGTCGATTTGCGTACATCCTCCCAAGTATTTCCATAGAAAACAACGGCAGTATCGTCAGCGTAAGCAAAAATGGAAGCGTTGTCAATGTGCATTTTGCATAGTTGGTTCATGTAAATTAAAAAAAGTGTGGGGCCTAGGACACTTCCTAGGGGAACTCCGTAATCAATGTCGCATTCATCACTAGTGTAATTCCCCACTCTTACCCTCTGTTTGCGGTTTCTAAGGTAATCGCTGAGTAACGAGAGAGGGATTCCTCTAAAACCCATATGTTCAAGCGTGTTTATAAGAGTGGGAACAGAAACTGTATCAAACGCCTTTTTTAGGTCGAGAAATACAGTCAGACATTTTTTATTCTTATCTACTTTTTGGATTATCAATGAAGTAAGAGATTGGACTGCATCTTCGGTAGACCTTTTCTGAAGCCAAATTGATTTGGAGATAGAATATCAAATTTAGTTAGGTAATTGACTAAGCGGATGTTTATTAGTTTTTCTAATATTTTAGATAAAACAGGAAGAACAGATATAGGTCTGTAATTTGAAACTAGATTTCTGTTTCCACTCTTATACACTGGAGTAACAATAGCCAGTTTAAGAGAGTCAGGAAATACTCCTTTTTTAAAACAAAGATTTGTAAGGTGGGTAATAATAGGAACTACAGTAGCACTCGCTAGTTTAAGGATAAATATATATACGATACGATACGATCTTTTACAGTAATTTCAATATTTGCTTCATTCAAATTTTATTTAAGATTTTTACATAGTCAACAATAGCATTATGTAGGGAGTAGGTATGTTTCACAATAGTAATTAGATATAATTGTGATGTTAAATATTGATAATACTTGCTTTAAAAGTTTGTAGGTTAATGTAGGATATTTTATACCAAATTTTCTTTGTTTTATGTAAAATTGTATTTATTACTTTTAATAGACGCGTTTTACCTGAAATAAAACGCATATTAAAATACTTACCTCACTGAAAGCTTTATAATTGAGATAGCATATCTGTTTCCGTCGAATTATCACCAGCAAAGTGCTTTATTTGACTTTTGATTCCAACGACAGTGGCGACACCTGGCGGATCGCGCCATTTTACACAGGTAAAAAATGTCCGGTGATCGCTTTGTCATTGACTCAATTACACCAGGCAAAAATGATATGAAAGCTTCCAGTGAGGTAAGTATTTTAATATGCGTTTTATTTCAGGTAAAACGCGTCTATTAAATTACTTGACCGTCACTGGAAGCTTTATAATTGAGACCTGTTTGTTATCGCCTGGTGCCGCCACTGCTAAGGTTGATACTCAAAAAACTAATGTAATGTAACGCCAATGTGATGGATTAGTATCTGGATGTACTAGTAATAAATTAAAATACAGAAATAGTAATTTCAACGAGTTTATTCTTTTACCAATTAAAATTTGTAATAACATAATATATTGACTGTGCTTATAATAAAAAGTTCAACATTGCGTAAGTAATAACATTGAATACAACGCAAGTGCCTTAGTACCAAATCACATTTACATGCCTATATTATTTATTATAAATACAGGATTACATAATTGTGTGACATTTTTATTAGAAGTACTTGGTATTGCTACTTCTCTCCTATAAAATCGCTGGAAAGTGTTGGCTCATTGCAAATTTCCACGCGCCTTAATTTCATCGAGGGAATGATTTTCCCACCAACTTTAAGAGGCCACAGCTGATCGGATGCTACCTGGAGCAACTGTTATGTTTGCTTTTTTAAACAATGTTATAATCCAGTTAGCTATAACCGTCCGTGAGGCCGGTTGCGGTCTACAGAGTTACAAATAAATTTAACGATTTAGCAGAATTTAAGTACGTCTTTCATTCAAAGGGGAATAGTTCGTTCAATCCAAAAAATAGGATTTAGCTTATGATTATTAGTGTTAGCCAACAGTTTCCAACCGAACTACCTGTAATTACCTGTGTCTGTTTTTGAGCCAAATTGGGGCCAAAATATTATACTTTCATTTGATCTTATACAATTTCCAGGGTCAATTGTTAGCAAGGTCAAATCATATATGCGTCTACCAGAGCAAATAAGTAGTAAAGTGGCTGTATGACGAGTTGTCTGAAATATATTGTTTTCATCTACTGTATAATCAGTTAAAAAATCAGCCAGCTTACTAACATCCCAAACTGGAGGTTTAGGTACTTTCAGACACCTTAGAGAATATGCTTTACCAGAACATGTGAACTTAAGCAACTTGAAGTTTCAGTGTTACACAATATAGATTATATACCATAATAAAATTATGGTATTATAAGATAATTTATCTATTAAATGTAAATCCGATAAAAAAAATTCCAATTGTGATCCTGTGGGATTTTTTGGGTTTACATTTTTTGAACTGGACCAGGAGATCCAACGCTGCCAAGCTGTTTTGTAAGTTCTTAATGTAGACTTTCTCCAAGAATTTTTAAGCAATGATTGTTGATCCGTGTTCCAAGACTCTAGTGCCTCGGACCACCCCCACATTTCCAAACCTCAAGAATTATTTTCTCGACCTGAGGAGGCGGCAGCCCTGTCGCCGTGTTGACGAGATTTCTTTGTAGATTCCTCAGGGTTAGGGGCGCAGCTAGCGCTCAAGCTTTCTCCTCACGAGGAACTACTATGAGAAATATCCCGGTCGACTTAAATGAGACAGGACTTGGGGTATCAGAAACGGTGGTGGAAATACCCACGCGAGAGGGTAATACCAAGGAGTGCTGAATGCATCGTGGTAAAGGGCTACAGGGTCTTTCAGGTCTCGGGATACATAATTGTGTACCAGGTGGGCTGTTGCCGAGACAAACAGATCCACCACCGGTATTCCCCACTTCGCAAACACTATGTCCACACAAGCCGGTAGTAAATTCCATTCCGGAGAAAGGCGATGACGCGATAGGTGATCGGCTTGACAATTGTTCTTGCCCGGTACATAGTGTACGCTGAAGTATATCTGATTTTGATCTAGGAGATCGAAGATCTTATGGGTTATGTTTACGAGGGCTACCGATTTGGACCCCCCTTCTTTCCTTAGATGGGCTACAGCTGTTCTGTTGTCGCATTGTATGAGCATCGAACTGTGATGCAACAGGTGAGTGTATGCCTGAAGAACGTGAAGGAGAGCTAACATTTCCTTCTGATTGCAATGAAGATCCTGTTCTTCTCGTGACCAAGACCCCGAGAGAGCTAGGTCGTTCAACTGTGCCCTCACAACCTTGATCCGACGCATCTGTCACTAGCAAATTGGTGGGGGGAGGATGATGCCTTACCCACCAATTTAGTTCGTTCGATATGCTTTGCGGTATCGGAAAAGGTTTGGTTGAGGGATCTTAGAAACAGGGAGTTTATAAACATTAGGAGTCGTCGATGGTTGAGCCGACCCCGCGGGACAACGAAACTGGCCAAATACAGGGACCCTACTAGTCTCTGGGTGCTTTTCAAAGTCAGTTTTCCTTGTACGAGAACTTGATTAAATTTTTGGTGTAATGTTATTACTTTTTTTTTTTGTTGGTTGTTGGTTAGTTGTTGTTTGGACAGTAGTTTTGACATGATCTTGGAGGACTCGTGCATTTTGATGCACAATTAAAAACTCGTCCAAGTATACTAAAATTCTGACATTGCACTGTTGTCGCAAGATTTGAGCTACCCAATTTGTCAGCATTGAGAACGTTTTCGGAGCCGTGCTTAACCCAAACGGGAGACAGGACATTTTTAGCAATTCGCCGTTGTAAACTAGGCGCAGGAAGCGCCTGTGTATCTCGGCTACTTTCACATGGAAGTACGCTTGGGGTATGTCGACTTTGCACATCCAGTCGTTTGGTTGTAGGAAGTCGGGAATTCGATGCATGTTTATGATGTGAAAAAGGTTCGGCCAGTACATGATCGTTTAGCGCTTTCAAGTTGAAAATTGGTCGAGCAGATCCGTCTGGTTTTGGCACAAGGAAAAGAGGAGAGATGAAGCTCGGTGACGGCTGTGCTACCTTTAAAATACCTTGAACTTTCATTGTGTGCACTATTGCAGACATCTCCTTTGACACAGGGGTGTGAAAGGGGCCCGAATTCACATCGGGAAACACCAGTGGGGGCTTTGAAAGGAACGGTATGCGATACCCTCTGATTAGTTTTAATGTTATTTCTGGTGCTCCCATTTTCTTCCATTGCGAATGGAAGTGCGCTAACTGGCCTGCTTGAAACGGTTCTGAGTCATGGTTTTTGGTTACCTTTGTAACCTCTAGCGGCATTTCCTCGTCCTCTATTACCTCCACGATCGGAACGCGAGCCTTGACCATGAAATGACCCTCTTCCACTTGTGTGGTAAGCGGTCTGATTGTTTGGAGGTTGATTTACCCATGGGTAATTTGGTTGTTGACAATTAGGGCAATGACATACACCCCGCGAGGGTGCATTGTGACAAGTTCGCATATGCGTGTTTTGCATGGGAAAGTACCCTGAGCTAGCATTGCATAGAATTCCACGCGATGGAATTGTAGGTTTTCTTAAGCCTTGCCCCCGCGAGGGGCGGCTGTTAGGCTGAATTGCCTTACCAAGGGTATTTTGTTCAAATTTGGTTGTTGACAATTAGGGCAATGACATACACCCCGCGAGGGTGCATTGTGCCAAGTTTGCATATGCGTGTTTTGCATGGGAAAGTACCCTGAGCTAGCATTGCATAGAATTCCACGCGATGGAATTGTAAGTTTCCTTATGCCTTGCCCCCGCGAGGGGCGGCTGTTAGGCTGAGTTGCCAAAAAATATTTTCGAACTCCCCCTGCTTTTGCAAGAGCTGATGTAAAAGGATTGGGATCAAAAATATTAGCTGTGGAAGGAGGAATCTTATATAACAATGCCTTGACAAGTTCTTTAATTTGGCTTGTAATTGCATTTCAATAGCTTCGGCGCGGTGACCACAAACTATTAGTAGATCAGAGGAAATCTTTTGTAGGTCGCCTTTTTGAAAAAGCTCATCGACCTTAGTGTTTAATTCATCATAAGAAAAATTCATACTCTTTGCCCATGATAAAAGACTACGAATACTATCTTGTACCGCTATATATGATTTATCAGCATAAGCTAGATGACGTAAAGTATCATACATTTTTACCTCTTCGTTTGTTTCCAGGTCTACGAAACCTGGGGTATGATTGTATAGTTTTTGTGTATATCTAACCTCAGATCATGCCGCGCTGCCAAAGCGCTGAACGTCAAGAAGCATTTTCAGATTTTTTTTTAAAGATTAGGGACATATGGCTCTTTTAACTTCGTTTCAATATCAAAAGTGAAAGGCAAATTTGAATTTGCGTCTTGACTTTCAGCGTTAGGGCACGGAGCATCACTAACATCATTACCATCATACAATTCACCGCTAATCTCTGACAAATTTGACAAATTATAAGGGCAAGAAAGATTTTCATGTGAATTTACATGGCAAGTTCTATTTTCATAACAATTATTTTGGTCAGTAGTATTATCACACTTATCATTGCATACCACTTGGGTCAGGCTGCGGCTCTGCCGAGACCTTTTGATTATTATCCATTTCTGAAATAGAAATATTATTAATCAAAGTTCAAAATGGCACCTGATTGTATTTTTGTAACGAATTTTTAGACAAAAATACAATCGGAAGAAAATATACAACCTACAAATAAAACACTATAGACTGGTTTTATGCACAAAAAACATATTACGTAATGGTCCGAACAGAAAAACTGTTAAAATGTGTGACCACTTAAATATTTTAGTAATCGGATACTCACATGTTTGATAAAACACTTTAACACCGAATATATTTTAAATAACATCTATTTTTCACAATTTTAGAATTGTAACGGTCAGAGGACCTGATTTGCTGTGCACGTGTTGCTTCGACGGGAAACTGATCGCCAATGACAAAGCGATCACCGGACATTTTTTACCTGTGTAAAATGGCGCGATCCGCCAGGTGTCGCCACTGTCGTTGGAATCAAAAGTCAAATAAAGCACTTTGCTGGTGATAATTCGACGAAAACAGATATGCTATCTCAATTATAAAGCTTCCAGTGACGGTCAAGTAATTTAATTTCTGGTTTTCTGTGTTTGTTTGAGCATTGTTCAGATTTAATTTTGTTGTTTAGCGTTTCTCACAACTCAGGAGACCTTGGTTATTACTTATCATAATGTAGTCCAATATGTACCACTAGACAATCATGCCATTATTTTATAATTTTTATAAATTGTGTGTCTTTATTCTTTACAAAATTTATTATGTATGTGTGCAGGTTAAACTTGGGCGTCAGAGTTTTTTTTTCACCGCTATAGTTTTTCTCTGGCATATTTTGGCCCTTGAACTGTAGCGGTATATCTAATGTGACCTAACGGTTACATTAGATATAATAGTTTATAGAGTCATTTAACTTTCCATTAACAGTAATTTCTTATCGCTTGAATAAATTTTCTTACTACCTTGTATGTTGTTTAAATCATATTATTTCCCTTAGTGATAAGATCCTCGCTTTCAAAGAAAAGTTTCAGTTAATTTCAAGCTTTAGGCAGGTTCAGTTTTAAAATATTACTGGTTAGTATAGGTGAGTTTTTACAAAGTGACGTATATCGACAACGCAAATAGAAAATTAAATGTCATCATCTTGCGCTTACCGTTTTTTACGGATTTTTGCTACGGCTCAACTTGAACCTGTGGTTCACTTGGAAATCCAATCCCGTAAATATGCACCATCTGACCTTCCAGGGGAAACGAGGCCTTATTGGGACTATATTTTGTTTCTACACGATTCTTACCTTCACCGAAAAGCTGCTAGTAAATATCAAATTATATTTCGTACATAAGTTTCGAAAAACTCTGTGCTATGAGCCGGAGTTTGAACTCTAGACCTCCGGATTTAAAGGCCTACCTACCAGGCTACGGCGCTTCATAACTTGAAAAATAAATGTATTGAAATTATGGAAAAAATAACATTATATATGTTCATTATCACATTAGAATAGAATCGGTATGTTTTTGCATTACATTAAAGACCGTATATTTCTTCGCTTACTTCGATAAATCCGTTGAAGTGGACTGCATTATTCGACGAAAAAAATAATAAAAAAATGTAAACAAACGCATTTCCTTCATTGTTTCGCATTCACGCACTTTTAAACAACAACCATAGTGTTATTGTGGGCTTATATATGTACACATAATAACATGTCAGTTGTATACATTTTTGGTAAAAATATCCGTTAATTACTTATATTTCAGTGAAAAAGATTTTATTGAATAATATTATGTCAAATGCTGTTTTCGCCTAGAAACGCAGCCATATTTATTTAACTTATTATATTCTTCTATTGACGCCAAATTTTATAAGAGGCACCACACATTAGAGCAGAGTTCAGAGACCAGAAAGTATATGGTAGCGGAAATTTGTCTATGGACTCCATCCAAAAATTCAGCTACCATAGACAATGTTTTTTTTTTTTTTTTTTTATACTACGACGGTGGCAAACAAGCATACGGCCTGCCTGATGGTAAGCAGCTACCGTAACCTATGGACGCCTGTAACTCCACAGGAGTCACATGCGCGTTGCCGACCCTTTACAAAAAGGAGGATTCACTGTGTTGACGGCTAAAGGAACAAGAGGGTCCCTCATCGTCAACACACTGGGTCCTCTTTGAGCTCTTTGGCAACCTTACTCACCAGCAGGAACACAACACTATGAGTAGGGTCTAGTGCTATTTGGCTGTGGTTTTCTGTAAGGTGGAGGTACTTCCCCAGTCGGGCTCTGCTCCAGATTTGAGCGAGATGACATTCACTGAACGTGCCCTACCACACTAAGCGAGATGCCATTCGCAGTGCCCATACCTCTCTTTTTGGCATAGTTTAAGGACATACCAAAGTCCGGACGTAGTTTAAGGACATACCCCGGGTCCAACATACCCCGGCAACATCCATTCGTTTTGTGAATATAACGCAAATATGTGGTGCTCCTAATATAACGAAAATCATTTTACTCATAAAAATCTAGTTGATAAAAATAACATCCATAAAATAATAATTTTCCTCAGTACCCGAACACAAATAAGATAAAAATATTCCATTTACGTTTGGCCTTCCTGTTGTAACAGTTATATAAAAATCACCAAATCTGTCGGGATGAAAACCGGATCCCAATGCCTAAATTTAGTACACAGTATAAAGCCAACCCAAGCCTATAGAATAGATACGCGAAACATACAAGGTGGGCTTAATAATTCCTTATGCTTTTGGAAATGTTCTAATACCTATAAATCTCGGGCTTGCAAAACAATAAAAGGTATAAAAAAATAAAACTTTAAAGTTACTTACATGAAATATAATAACTAGAACGAACTAAAATAAGCAATTTTCCCGAGACATGCTACTGTGATGCTCGCAGCATTACCCCGTTGCATTGCAATACATAGGTATTGCAATGCAACGCAGGGTATAGACCCTGGGCCGTATTCTAACTTTAAAACACGTATAGACACGATCCAACTTCAATACAACTCCAATGCATTAACAACGCAATACAGCTACGGCATAAACATCTGAATCAGAAATATCAGAATTTGCTTGAGAAATATTCCAACGCAACTCCAATACAACTTCAATATTGGTTGAATGTTTGTTGTGTGTTGGAGTTATGAATGTTTGTTGTATTTTTATTATATTGTCAATGTATTTTTAAATTAGAATCCGGCACCCTGTGTGAAGAAGCTGCAAGCTCTACGTTCCCCGGTCGTATCGGTATTATGCATAAAAAGCCATTTATTCGTAAGACGATTGAAGGGGAAGGGATTAACCATGTCTTATTTTGTCTTACATGGAGGTATTACAGGGGAGTATTGATGGTTTTTAATTAAGATCACAAAAATGCGATAAGTTACGCAAAAATATACGAGATTTATGTGCGCAGTATCCAAAGTAATACCAGTTAAATTACCTAAAAAAAAACGTTTTTTACCTATTTTCTTTTAAAAACCTAAAATTTAACTATAAACTAACGTGTCTCATTTTTTTTTCTTTTAATAGAGCTGAGGGGATCAGCCAATTCTTATTTTTTCTTACAAAGGGCCGGGAGGAGGTCACAAAGTGCCAAAAATTGTCTTACTTAATAAATGAATGGCGCTATAGGTCTAATCCCTCAATTTTCATTTTTATAATTCTAGATTCTAACTAAGCATCAGAATTATTAGTTAAAGTTTGCCTGGTTATACGGGCCCACTCTGTATTCAACTGTCCCCTGTAAAACGAGTTTTCTTCTGTAAAAATACAATAAAAACGAGGCCTTTTCCCAACCCGTTACGTTGGGAAAAGGCCTCGTTTAGGGAAATAGGATTTCCTCTTGGACGTTGCGACTTCACACGGGTTTGAAATGTTTTAATGAACATAGTTTTTAATATCACGTTGGTGGCTAACAGGCAGATGGCCTGCTTGATGCTAAGCAAGTACCTTAATGCAACTCCAAAGGCGTCACGTGTGCATTGATCCCTTTACAAAGGTTTACATACATTGTTTTTGAAAGGACTTCCGTTCGAGACGCAGGGTAGCGTGGATGACTTGGGAATAGTTTTTTTTTAGTTTTTTGCTCATTTTAGTAGTTCAATGTGCAATATTGTGCTTATGAGCTTATTGTGCGGTGACCTATAAAGAAGTGTGCAGCTAAAGAAACACTAAAAAAAAAATTATTTAACAACAAGTAAATATATCCTATATTGCCCGGCGTCTCCTTGTAAGTTATTTACAATATAACCTGTGCTAGGAGGCACCGCTCTTCCATATCTACAGTTTGTAATTTAATTTTGTTTTACAGTATAATAACATACTTATACATAGAATCTCACGAAAGTTTTATAGTTTTAATATACTCATACTTAGGGTTGTACAAATATTTAGACTTAAAACTATTTTCCTTAGTAATTTTATGCATATTTTTTTTTTACATTTGTCTCAAAACACATTTAAATAAAATTGTGACTAACGTCGTCATTGGCTAAATTCCCACTGCTGTGTACAAAGGAAAAACGCCATTTCATGAAAAAAAAAATTTGGACGAGAAAATCTCGCCATTCCACAGCAAGTATAGTATAGTGTTTTACGTCTTGCCTCGTCTTTAAAACCCATTCAGCGCTAATCACGATATAGTGCCATATTCTAATTTTAAAATACATAAACAATACATTAAAAACACAATCTACACCAAACATAACTCCAACACACAACAAATACGAGTAATCAACCAATATTGAAGTGGTATTAGGTTGCATTGGAATAATTTTCAAGCAAATTCTGACATTTCCGGATCAGACGTCTAGGCGCTAGCTGTATTACGTTGGCAATACATTGAAGTTGTATTGAAGTTGGATCATGTCTAAATGTGTTTTGAAGTTAGAATACGGCCCACGGGCCGCAATTCGAAAAATAAATACACACACTGGACAGACACAGCTCCAAACCAACTCAACCCAACTCAACTCAACGCTATAACGACATTGACATTTGCAATTCGAACAGATTTTCATTCAACATTTGTCTCACATTAGTACAACATTGGTCACACATTGTACCAATGTTGTACCAATGTGAGACCAATGTTGAATGAAAATATGTTCGAATAGCAAATGTCAATGTCGTTATAGCGTTGAGTTGAGTTGGGTTGGAGCTGTGTCTGTGTTTGTGTTTATTTTTCGAATCGCGGCCACGTTGTTATCACGCCTCTACGAAGCATTACCGCTACAAAACGGGAAATCCATATTATCGGCTACGGCGTAGCGCTACGCGCATAGCATAGCCATGAATGAGTTATGGCGCCGTATTCTAATTTTAAAATACATACACAATAGGTACATTAAAATACAATCTATCTCAAACATAACTCCAACACACAAAACATAATTGTTTTTTTTTTAATATACCACGACGGTGGCAAACAAGCATACTACCCGCCTGATGGTAAGCAGCTACCTTAGCCTATGGAAGCCTGCAACTCCAGAGGTGTCACATGCGCGTTGCCGACCCTTTACAAAAAGGAGGATTTACTGTGTTGACGGCTAAAGGAACAAGAGAGTTCCTCGTCGTCAACACACTGCTGTAGGGTCTAGTGCTACTTGTGGTTTTCTGTAAGGTGGAGATACTTCCCCAGTCGGGCTCTGCTCCAGATTTGTGTTTGTCCCTCCCTGTGTTTGTGTTTTTAATGTATTTTTTAAATTAGACTACGGCACAGGAACTTGCTGAGCCAGCCATTCTCAAAGTGTGATCTGCGGAGCCCAAGGGCTCCGCAAAGCCTCTGTGAGGGCTCCGCGAGAATACTTTTGATACCGAGAATAAAACGTCAAAAACCAGCTCATATCTCATCTGTCTCGCACATTTTTTTTTTGTGGCTCCGTCAAATATTTCGCTTTCCAAGCGCGTTCCGTACCATCGCCCACGCTGTTAACTGCCCATCGGTGGACCTTATGCCTTTTGTAATAAGGTCCACCGATGTACATTTATAAGTGTTGCTGTTTGTACCAAAAAAGTTTGAGAACCGCTGCGCTAACCGTTCTGTATGTATTCGCTTTTCTCTGCATACAGTGAAGATGCCAGGATCAGTTACAAGCGTAACGAGTAGCGAATGTAGCTCGGAAATTTTTTAAGCCAATTTTTTTTACTAAACTCTTATTAGCATGTTCAAACCTTTTTCATTAAAGCTGTATAATAAAAGCATGAATGCAATGTACCCACATCGTCAACTATCTTAGAGAATTCAACCAACCGGAGCGTCCATTAGCAGGCATTCCCCTTTGCCGAAAACATATGACCAGTGGTCATATTTATTGTTTGGACTGGCGTTTGTCTGACGTGGCTATTTGTACGTTACGTACGAATAGCCATACGTTAGTCGTTCCCCTCCCCCGCAAAAATCGACAGACTTTTATTATAGTAAATGACAGACATGGCCGCTCCGGTTGGTTGAATTCTCTAAGTCAACTACCATAATTAAGAGGTTATTTTTTAAGAAGCAGGAGGTCCTGGGTTCGAATCCTGGTAAGGGCATTTATTTGTGTGTGTTTTTGACATTATGTAGGATACTTAATAATTTTTATGATTGACATGTGATTTTTTGTATTGATATAAATAAATATTACTTTTTTATTTGTGTGTTTATCACAGATACTCGTATTTGTATTTGTCTTTATCTATCTACTCCTATCTTACTAGATAGATCTTACGACACAAGCCTTATTGAGGTTACTGTGGGACTAGGTCGGTTTGTGTAAGATTGTCCTATAATATTTATTTATTTATAATTGCTACAGGAACGCCTCTTTTTCGGAATAATTATGTCAGTTTTCTTACAAATATATCCTCTATTAAAACACTGATGATGTAAGCTCTAATAGTGCACATTAAAGCAATGGTAAGAGCTATTTAAGAGCGCCAGTTAAGTTTCATGTAATAAACGCAATAAGTACCAACATTTCCTTTATATTGCAGATCGTTAGCTTTTTATGTTTTCTGGTCCCAGATAACAAAGTTTATGACGAGTTTCGACTGAAAAGCCTATCGTTAAACGAAATGTACTTTAATTGTCATTTTGCCTTTCGTTAAGTTATTTTAAATAAGAATTTCTAGCAGTTGCTAAAACATATTTAATTATGTCGTGGTTGTTCAGAACGCATCCGAAGTGACGTCACGGACGGCCGTTCGCTTCCGAATTTTGAAGATCGGCAACGGATCGGGATAACCGCCGCCGACAGCCAGCAACGACAATCACTTCAAATCCATTGAACGACCAACACGTATACCAAGCTGTAAATTAGACCATAGTTCTAGCAATAAAAAATGTACATAAATTTAAATAACAAGTCTTCATTGAAGATCCACTTAGGCATCCCTGCATCAGCTACAATAGGAGCCTAGGCCTCAATCATTGGTCCTTCACCCGTCGAAGAAGAGCGTCGAGTTCAACTTCGGTACCAGCGCCTGCGAAAAACACGTCCACAACGCAGCTTCATCCTGTTTTCCGGAGAGAGGAACTCCGCGAGGCGTCTACAGCATCCCACGAAAAGGACTGGGCGACTCAAGCAGGCGAAGAAGCGACGATTTCAACCGTCAACGGGTTTCATCAAGGGTATCTTCAGCAACTTTCATTCGTCGAAGAGTTGGAGAAGTCTGAAGAAAACTACAAGATCCCGATTTTCAGCGTCATATCGTCGTCGTCGTGCGCAGTGTCATACATCCACTTCAAGATCCCGCGAGAATCGCACAGCGGCAGATCTACATGAACAGGTTGAATTACGGTTCAACACAAGTAAGGTCGTTTCAATATCCTTTCTTTCATTCCTAAAGAAGTAATTCTTCTTCCCTTCCAGTGGTTAATTACCACACAGCTTCAATATCGAATTGATATTGCTCATTTATAAAAATAATATTTAAATTTTATATTTTTTTTTTAAATCTCAACGGTCAAAGTTAAATTTAAACATATCTTTAAAATTACCTAAACTAATTTGCAGTTATAATAATCAGCTGCGCGCAAACAAGTATATCATCGAGCGCATAACAGGTGATCGAATTCACTTTTAGAGGTCAAGGCAACGGTGCATTTAGTATATCCATAGTCACCGAGCGCATCGCATGTTTTCCTTATCGCTAATTAGTACCTACCTATTGTGACCGTGAATATCGAGCGTTAACTATTCATATCTTATTTATTGGTGTTTATTGGTGTTTACGGTAATTATCCTTTAGTGCATTTAAGTTAACGTGTTTTACACCGATTTCTAGTTCATTTAGTGCAAAAAATGTCGTTAGCGCAGTTAGTTAAGCAGCGGGGAACATTTAAATGTAAATTAACAATTTTTAAGACGTTCCTTACGCCATATTTATCTATTCCAACGTTAAGTGACGTACAAGCAAGTGAAGTTGAGTGCCGTCTTAGTAAGATCGAGGAAATGTATACGGCATTTGATGAATTACAGGAGCAGATTGAAGTAACTTCGGAGACCCCCAGTGAGCAATATGCTGAGCGTCAGGACTTCGAAAACCAATACTTTGCTATTTTGGCTGGCGCTCGGGAATTGCTGCGTAAACGTGGCAAGGTGGATGCCGAAAGTAAGGTTATGTCTGAGGCAGGTTCCAGTTCCTGTCAGCATAAGAATAATCTGGTAAGGCTTCCTAAGATTGATCTACCTCACTTTAACGGCAACTATCAATATTTTTTGGAATTTAGAGATACATTTTTGTCATTGATTCACACTAACGATTCTATAGACGACATTAACAAGTTCCATTACTTGCGTTCCTCCCTACAGGGAAGTGCGGCGTTAGTAATTAAAAGTCTTGATTTTAAAGCCGAGAATTATAAAACTGCTTGGGAGTTATTGTTAGCTAGGTACGACAATAAGAGGTTATTAGTTAACAATCACGTGAAAGCTTTGTTTAATGTCGAACAAATTCATAAAGAATCTCACCGGGCACTACGTCATCTTTTGGACATTACAAATACGAATCTTAGGGCGCTTAACACTTTAGGTCAACCAACCTCTGAGTGGGATACCCTTGTTATTTTCATGATGTCTTCAAAGTTAGATTCAGTGACCAGCCGCGAGTGGGAAGAATTTAGAAACACGTTGGACAATCCTCCGACGTTAGAACAATTTACAACGTTTATTTCAAATAGGGCTGATTTATTAGAGACTCTAGAGGAGTCAAAATCGAGTTCATTTAAAGTTAACCGTAATTCGGATAAACAAAAGAATTTTCTCGTTCTTAATGAGACTAATAAAACAAATAAATCTAAATTCAGTTGTCCTATGTGTAGACAAAATAATTTTTTGTTTTCATGCGATTCATTTCGTAAACTGTCCGTTGACCTTCGTCAAAAGAAAGTCAATGAGTTAGGCATATGTCAACTGTGTTTAAGGCCAGGTCACCAGTTGTCCAATTGTCGTTTATCTACGTGTAAATATTGTAGTGAACGTCATAACACATTGCTTCATGCCGAAACTGATAAGGATACAGTAGAGTTAACTGCTGTAACCACTTACAAAAGTGATCCGACTCAACAATCCTCTGCACTGCTTTCCACAGCTTTGGTGAGAGTCAGCGACGCCAAGGGTGCTCTGCACGTCGTCAGAGTCATGCTGGACAATTGCAGCTCAACCAACCTCATCACCGAGAGTCTTCGCAGTAAGCTGCAACTTCCAATGTCTTCCACGAGCTCCACTATGACAGGTATTAACAAATCCTTATTAGCAAAAAGTAATCAGTCTTGCGACCTAACTATACAATCAATGGCGGGAGATTACGAGATGGAGCTTAGGTGTCGTGTGCTTCCTGAGATCATTGATTACTTACCTATGTCATACATAGATACTAAAAAATTGCAAATACCATCGCACATTCAGTTATGTGACCCCAAGTTTAATGTTCCGTCTGCCATAGACATGTTATTAGGTTCGGAAATATTCTGGGAAGTCCTAGGTACCACAAAAATCGATTTAGGTAAACGTCAACCTAAAATTTACAATTCAAAATTAGGTTGGTTAATTTCCGGTTCGGTCCTAGGTAATCAAAAACATCATATTGTCTGTCATGCTTCAGAATTACTTGACACTGACATTGATAATCAACTTACGCGCTTCTGGGAGCTAGATAGTGTCTCGCCGGTTCATAATTTGACCCCTGAAGAACGTAAATGTGAAGAACATTTTGAGAAAACTACAACGCGAACTGACGATGGGCGGTTCGTCGTTAGTATGCCTTTTAAAGAATCACCAAAGGTTCTAGGCGACTCATATGAGATGGCTAAGTGTCGTTTCCTATCTTTAGAAAAAAAATTAAAACATGATCACGAGTTTAGGAAGAATTACAACGCGTTCATGACTGAATATCTCGACTTAGGTCACATGTCTCTTTCCGCGCACAAGTCAAATGATAGCGAGGTAGAGTGCCTTTTGCCTCATCATGGGGTGATAAGGGAGGGTAGTCTCACGACAAAATTAAGGGTCGTTTTCGACGCATCTGCCCCCACCAAATCAGGCGTATCCTTGAACGGTATTCAAAGAATTGGTCCTACTGTTCAAGATGACCTAATTTCAATTTTACTAAGATATAGACAACATAAATATGTTATTTCCGGTGACATCGAAAAGATGTACCGCCAGATGCTAATTGCACCTGAACAAAGATACCTTATTTTTTAATATAAACTTAAAAGGTTGTAATAACGTCACAAAACGTCACATACTTTCGTCAATCGCGCAAGTATTCGATTCGATAGGCTTAGTTGGACCTTGTGTCTTGGAAGCTAAAATATTGCTTCAGAAATTGTGGCAGGAAAAGTGCTCGTGGGATCAGGAGATACCCCCCACCCTTAAAGCACAGTGGAGTAAATTCGAAACCACTTTACCATTTCTCAATGAAATTAGAATTCCGCGTTGGGTTTTAGGGAACTCTAGTCAAGAGGTAGAATTAATTATATTCACAGACGCGTCTGAATCCGCCTATGGTGCTTGCGCTTATGTGAAAACGAAGGATGGCACAGGTACAACTACGGTCCATCTTTTAGCCTCCAAGAACAAAGTGGCGCCAATTAAGGCAACCACGATACCCCGTTTGGAATTATCTGGGGCATTGTTAGGAGCAAGACTGTTTACTAAAATACTGAGCTCACTCACAATCAAATTTAATAAATGTACGTTCTATTGCGATTCAATGATAATTTTAGGGTGGTTAGCGTCATCCCCCGCCAATCTTAAACCTTTTGTACGCAACCGAGTGAGCGAGGTACAGGATGTTACTGCCGGTCATACGTGGCACTACGTGCCCTCAAAAGAGAACCCCGCTGATCTAGCGTCTCGAGGTTTAAATGCTAGGCTTCTTGCCACTTCAGACCTTTGGTGGAACGGTCCAGAGTTCCTAAAACAGGATTCAACTTCCTGGTCCAAATCACAACCCGAGTTGCCTGAAGATTTACCTGAAATGGTAACTTGTCTGGTGACAAACATTGAGGAATCTCCATTTTCTCTTCTCCTGGATCGAGTTTCAAAATTCTCTAAATTAGTTCGAGTCGTAGGATATGTCATGAGATTCATCAACAATTGTTCAAAAAACAAAACTAAAACAACGGGTTTCCTACAAAGTTCAGAATTAACTGTAGCCCGAAAAACAATTATATCTTTGTCTCAAAAAGAAATGTTTGAAGACGAATATGCGGTGTTGAAAGCAGGAAAATCCCTTCCTGCTAAAAATAGACTGCTTTCTCTCACTCCGTACATTGATACGGATCAGCTGTTAAGGGTAGGCGGGAGACTTGACAACACCTATTACAGTGATGACGTTAAGCATCCAGTCATACTATGTAGTAAGCATCGTCTCACAAAATTGATATTTGTTTATTTTCACTTACAATTTTTACACGCAGGTCCCCAGTTATTGCTCAATAGCGTCAAGCAGCTTTATTGGCCTCTAGGCGGCAGGAACTTGGCGCGAAAAACCGTGGATAGTTGTACCACATGTTGCAGGTTCAAAGGTCAAACAGTACAACCTATCATGGGTAAATTGCCTGCAACACGTGCTCAATTAGAACACCCGTTTTTGAACACGGGTACGGATTACGCAGGTCCAATATTGATAGCTGACCGTAAAGGTAGGGGCTGTAGATTAGTCAAAGCCTGGATATGCATATTCGTATGTTTTGCAGTAAAAGCCGTACATCTGGAACTTGTCTCAGACCTCACCAAAGACGCATTCATGGCTAGTCTAAACCGGTTTATTGCTCGCCGGGGTAAACCACAGAATATATACTGCGATAATGCCACTTATTATACGGGTACTTGTAATGAACTATACAAAGTACTTCAAAGGTCAAATATTGCATCAGATCTAGCTCAATCGGAAATCAACTTTGTTTTCTCACCCCCTTATTCACCGCATTTCGGCTCACTATGGGAAAGATGCGTGCGCTCAGTGAAGCACCATTTGCGACGTATTTTAAATTTAACGCATTTGACCTTCGAAGGGATGAGCTCCTGTCTGGCGGATATTGAAGCTACCCTGAACAGTAGACCTTTGACCCCAATGTCCAGTGATCCATCCGATTTAACCGCTCTCACCCCCTCCCACTTCCTTATTGGACGACCGCTTATGTTTGTTCCTAATTCACAGAACCCTGTGGCTGAGGAGAAGATCAACACACTGCAGCGGTATCGACGAGTGGAGCAGCTGAGGCTTCATTTTTGGAACCGATTTAAATTGGAATATGTATCTCAACTACAGCAAAAAACCAAATGGTTTTCATCACATGACAAGCTAGAGGACGGAGCCCTAGTTATTGTCAAGGAAAAAGGGGTACCCCCGTTAATGTGGCTACTCGGTCGCATAGTAAAACTTTATAAGGGCAAAGATGGAGTAGCCCGAGTAGCCGATATTAAAACGAAACGGGGAATAATAAAACGGGCGTTTAACAATATTTGTCCCCTGCCCGCTTCCATGTAACGTGCATGCAGCATTTGCACCATTTCTCACATCCTGCTCTGAATTATAGGTACCTTGAAGTACTTCAACGCCGGGAGCATGTTCAGAACGCATCCGAAGTGACGTCACGGACGGCCGTTCGCTTCCGAATTTTGAAGATCGGCAACGGATCGGGATAACCGCCGCCGACAGCCAGCAACGACAATCACTTCAAATCCATTGAACGACCAACACGTATACCAAGCTGTAAATTAGACCATAGTTCTAGCAATAAAAATTGTACATAAGTTTAAATAACAAGTCTTCATTGAAGATCCACTTAGGCATCCCTGCATCAGCTACAATAGGAGCCTAGGCCTCAACAGTGGTAACGTAGTAATAAAAAAAATAAACTACAACATTTGTTTACCAACAGCCATGTTCTTTTTGTAATTAAGACGATTGTCGCCGGAGTGTCCTTGAGCGTTTGGGCGCTCTGTAGCCGCGCCATCCGCGTACCCCTCTCATTGCGGTCGTGTGTAAATCCGCCGCGATGCACCGGGACGATGTTCAAAGAATATGACTTTACACAGAGGCGCGCGGGCAGCTTTATAATAATTATAATCCTTTTGCGGATGTTTTGTGATTTTAATACTGTGATTAAGTACTGTGGTGACATTTTTAGGAATGCTACTTACCTATAAAATAAGATAAGTAATAACGACCTCGATTAGTCTCACATACTTTCTTTACTCTTTTCTATACTTTTTAACCCTGCAACTCCCCGCTACCTCAAAGAGCGTTTCTCTTATCTTAATTCTATTAGATCCTCTCAAAAATTGCTCCTAAAAGTGCCATCTTCATCTTCCAAATTTTATAATTGCTCATTTACGTTCCAGGCCGTTCGTTTGTGGAATTCTCTCCCTCTCAACATAAAACGCGCGCAATCTATTGGTAGCTTTAAATCGCAACTTAAGGAATACTATTTATCTCTTCCTTAGGTTTTTAAGTTGACACTGTTGTTTCTTACTGTGTGTATTATATATGTATATATGTACGTATATGTATGTTTATTTTGTATTTATTTAAGTATGTATATTCATATGAATGTGCTGTGTTATCTATTTCGTCTCTTCTGTTTCTATGCACCACCTACTACTTATTGTTTTTCTCTAGTCTCCACTACCCAAAGGTTGTCTGGAAGAAATCGCTCATTAGCGATAAGACCGCCTGTTGTTACCTCTACCTAAATTTATCTAATTGTAAAATTTGTGCTTGTAACTGTATGAGGTGTGCAATAAAGAGTATTTATTATTATTATTATTATTAGTAGATTTTTATGTAAAAAAATAAAAACCTAGATTTTGAATATGAAGTACAGTGAGCGGCAAAATATTTATGAATTTACAAAATACGGTTAAAAATATTCTGCATATCAGAAAAAAATAAAAAAATACTGACTAGCACAGCAAAAAAAAACTGAATGCACATCAAAGCGGTGTTTTCATGTGAATTTGGATTTTCTTTTATTTATTATCAACAAAGCTAAGCCTGTTGCGAGTTGCGAATACTAAAAATGCACATGTAAGGAGCGGCATTTGTCCACGAAATCGTCATACAATTGTCATGAGAGCTGGTAAGCCCATTAAATTTAGTTCTTTAAAATATAACACAGCGCAAACACTTCTTAGGGTTCCAAAATGGCAAAAACAAAACCCTTAAAAGTTTCTTGAAGCATGTCCGTCTGTCCGTATGTCATAGCCATTTTTATTATAAAACATATATTAATGAAATTTTATCCAGAGGTGTGTTTCATGTGCCGCTACTTAGTTTTATACCTAAATTGCCAAAAAAACTTTTAGGGGAGGCATTCCATACATACATATGTATGTATGGAATGCCTAACTAAACCAAACTAAATCTCAAAAATATTTTTTTTGTAAATATGAACATGTTGTACATCAATCGATACGGCTTTAAAAATATCTTATATATATGGAAGACCTTCTTTTATTAAGTCAATATTTTCAGAAATCATTCTCTTCGAATATCTAAATATAATAGTCCCCCCCCCATCTAACTTTTAATCCGTATTTCAAAAAAATATGAAAAAGAGAAGATACGGCTTAGTACTAAATTTCTACGGAAATTATTTCACATATTATCGGTTCAGCCGTTTTCGAGTTATCTCCAAGAAACTACTTTCTACGGAACCCTACATTATGCGTGGTCACACACTTGGCCGGTCTTTTAAAGATATTTGGTAGGTAGTATTAACCCTAAGTAGTAATTTATTTATTTACTTGTATTGATAATTAATATAAAATTTGTATTTATTTGCATTTCACCGACATAGTAACGTTTTTTTAGGGTAAGCAACGCGCATGTGAATCCTCTGGGGTTGCAGGCGTCCATAGGAATTATAACTGCTTTCCATCAGGCGGATCGTATGCTTGTTTGCCAGCGTCGTGGTATAAAAAAAAGCTTTTTTTCCTTTATTCTTACATATTACATTGTAAGTACATTGAACTCTTAAATATCAGCAATTTTTAATTAGAATCTATCAGGCTCTGCTCAGTGATAGTTAGTACACTGAAATTTGGTACGAGTATTTGTGTTTTAATTACACCTACAAAGTAACACAATAAGTATTTGAAACACATGAAGTACACATTGTTGGATAGGTATTTCAAAAAGAATAAGCCTTAAACAACTTTTGAATAAAACGTATACTTTCGTAAATAACAGCTCCGAAAGTTTAAAATGCCCTTTGATTTTTGAACCATGGCTCCAAAAAAATTGAAAATTCCTGGAAGTAAGCCCATTGAAATACTTATCAAGTATTTTCAATAAAAACTATATGGAATAAAATCGGTTGAGCCGTTTTTGAGTTATGCTTTAAAAACGAAGACGTAAGTGCTGCATAGTAAAATAATGTAAGTGCCACAAAATATCCCTTTATAAACGACCTTTTGAATGGATGTATTGTAACAGGCCGGCAACTACGGAACCCTACACTGAGCATAGCCCGACATGCTCTTGGCCGGTTTATATGCAATCCTTTGCAGTTTTCTTCGCAATTTCTTGATTTGATAAATTAGTTAAAGTATAACATTAAAGATTGTGTTTAATCTTAAAATAAAACGCATAATACATTCGTTTAGAACACGGTATAAATACTTAAATGAATATATTTAAATAAATTCGTTCCTAAATAAATAAATTATTAGTCTATTGTATTGTAGTAACTACTAGCAGATTTCCGCAACTAACACCTATTTTGCGTGATGCATTAGTCTACTAAAACATAATACTTACATGACCAAATTTGTATTCAGAGCATTATGAGATGCATGATTTTGGTTTTTTTTCTCCATTTTTATTTCATTTATTTTTAATACTTGTTATAATATAAATAAAATGCACTTTTTATAAGAATGTACATGAACACGCATACGAGTACATTATCTGAAAAGATAAAACGTCTGTGCTTTATTGATTCCGAGAAGACGCGTTATGTCCGCACCGCATGAACTCTCTGCAGTTATTTAGTCTTTAGGCACAATAAGTTCGATATTATTGCTCACGGGCCAAGCACAAGTATATGTAGTACAAGGGAAGCACGGAGCGACGAGCGACACAGCCTCCTCGTCTCAAAGCTAGCTCACGACTGCCAACAACGCCGTTTTCGAGCTACCAACGCACGAAATGTGGAATTATGATCAAGTTGTTTAAGAAAATCAAATCAATTTTAATATCCTACGTTGAGTTTGTAGTGTTTTGTAGTACACATTTTTTAGTTCAACTATTTTTTAAACCGTTCAGTAGATATAAGCAAAATTAACCGTAAAACGACATTTCGTTATATTTAAATAACGGAGAAACTATACGTTACACGAGTTATTCAAACGTTGACAATGTTGTGCATGAAATGGTAATTAACATATATTTTTTTCAAATTTTTTTGATGACTCGTTATTGAGATATATCCCTTAGAAAGTAACACATCAGCGCAATGTCCCGCTGTACCTCATACATTTGTGAATTTTTAACTTAATTTTTGTTATAATAACGCCTATTTCATTCATTAGCCGTCAGAAGAAAGATTGTGATCGAAAGAAACTTTTACAGGAAAATAGTAGTTTATGCAACTGTTACGTAATAAGGGTCCTTAAAATACGAGTGTGGTTTTATGAAACGAGCCGCAGGCGAGTTTCATAATAAGATCACACGAGTGTTTTAAGGCCTAATTACGTACAGTTGCATACACTGCTTTATCTACACTCATATTATATATCCTAAAGTGTTCTGAAACCATACAATGTCCGCCATTGCACCGCCATGGCCAACTCGATTGTGCCGGCGGTCGCGCGGGCGCGTGCCGTTGGTCAGGAAGGAGGAGAGGATTTACATTATGTTATCAAATTCGATGTTCGGAGTTTTAAACTCATAACGTATCAAAATATGAGCATGTAAAGTTAAAATTACGTTACTGCCACAGATAAAAAGCTTATCACAGTAAAATCGGTTGTGGTAATGCTAGCCATTGCCTACCGTTTTTGAACACGTTTTAGAGGACTTACAATGTGAGTGTAAATAAAAATACTAAACTAATCAAATCTTTCCTAATTATCTATATATTAATACCTCGCTATAGTTACTGTACAGAGTGCCGTATTATAATTTTAAAATACATTAACAATACATTATAAACACAATCTATATGGCAAACATAACTCCAACACACAACAATAATCAACCAATATTGAAGTTGTATTGGAGTTGCATCGGAATAATTTTCAAGAAAATTCTGATATTTCTGATTCAGACGTTTAGACGCTAGCTGTATTGCGTAGTTAATGCATTGGAGTTGTATTGAGGTTGGATCGTTTCTAAACATATTTTAAAGTTAGAATACGGCCCAGGGTGATACTCAGAATAATTTAGAATTATTTATGTCCATTATTTTTTTCCAAAATACTTAATATTAATCTGTACACGTATAACCCTGCTTTTGCCGGACAACATTGTACAACAAATAAAACTATGGTGTAAGTTTTTGCGCTCTGTTATTGAGAATGGTCGGCAGCCCGGCTCGTCCGTGTGACCTTGAAACGTCCTGAACACGGAACAAGGTCGCTGGATAGTTTCAGGAACCCAATTTAATACTTACATCCGTAGATCTAAATTTCTCTCGATGAAAATTATTTAAATCAAAGATGGAATGCCATAAAATTGTGACTCTTTTTCGGAAAAGGTAGTCTTTAGCGGACGGTGCGGAACCTGGTCTTCAACAGAAGGACATGATGTCATGATCCTCAGCTCTGAGGGAACGACTAATGATGACTATTTAACGACGTAAGCGCTTTCCGCCACATGATACCTTTTCCGAAAGAGTGTCGCAATTGTACATAATATGTGACAGTCTACATCAAAACGTGCATACGCTTCTATCGCTGGAATACAATATTTAATATGTACATTCTGTACTTACAGCCTAACCTTTCCGCAAAGTAGTCCCTTTTCATGTAGACTGTCACGTTACATAAAATGTTCAAGTAACATAAAACGATTAAACATGAGAAATTAAGTTGACATTTCCAAGTCCTATTGAAGCATACTTAGTTATGCACGGTTCTGTCACAGGCGCGGTCGCAGCCTGAAATTGGGGGGGGTGGGGGGGTGTCACTATGAAATGGGGGGTCACTAATTCAAATTCAAATTCAAAATTGAGGGGGTCAGTAATGAATTTTTCTATTTGACGTGCACGATTTTGGGGGGGTCATGTCCCATGTGACCCCTCGGAGCACGCCTGGGTTCTGAGCTAGATTTGCGTCAAATAGAAAAACGACGCAAATCTAGCTACAGTAGTTCTTGCAGGCTTTTGTTCACCGTTGTCGACCAGGATTTAATTTCATGACTACTTTTCTAAAAATTATATTTTTCCATATGAAAAACCGGTATTCGGTTTCCGTTGCATTGTTATATCGTCCTTGTTATAAGTCGACCTATTCCAGAAGGTTTTTATCTGTGAGTGGGAATGACGTCATATCGCGGGGGCGGAAGGTTTGCCTCCTGCTACGACATAAAATGTACAATTTTATGTCGTAGCAGCTAAATTTGATAGTAGGTAGGTAATGTACAGAAATTTACGGTGCGTTGTGCGTTCATGTTTTAAGAGGCTGACAACACCCGATGACCTTCAAATTGACTTTACTTAAGCAGTTTTTTTTTGTTATAACTACTTGTCTTGGGAAAGTAAAAAATATATATGTGTATATGCATTATATCTGGAAGAATTTTGTTAATTCCGATACACGATTGGACGAAATCGGCTCGATAGAAAATAATTCCAAATTTACATCTTAAAACTAGTTTTAAACATGTATTTATGTCTTTAGTTTCTTGATTTATACGTCTGTAATTAAGAACAAAATTCCACCACACTACTACTAAAAACTTATTTTTTTATTATTTCTCAGTTAATGCGTAGTTTTTTTTTTAATTCATCATTTTGCTAAATTTGCAATGAGCTCCCATAGTAATCGTAACAAAGTGTTTATCTTTCACTCGCGCTGAAAAAGATAGGGATGGAATTTAGCTGTTATCATCCCCTATGTGATGATGTTAATAGTGATATCAAATATCTTACGTGGCCGTCACCGTCATGGTTTAAATTATTTGATCTACGTAAATGTCGCTTCTTGTAATCTGGCGGATAGACCAGTGAATTTCAATCAGGAGGTCTCAGGTTCAAACCCCGGTTGTGTTAAATATACAGGATTCACTCTTATTTGTCTCATCGCGTAAACAAACGTGTGTCAATGTAGACATCGTAATGTTATTTATTTTTGAGGTTATGCGTTCGTTACTCCGATTATTGAGGAAAATTTAAAAAATATATGTTTTTTCAGTAGTTATTTCGTTGAATTCAATACTTTGTGAGTTACTTGAAGTATATAACAACAATTTAAGTAATAATTTTAAACAAAAAAGAGCCGACTTAACTTACATCTTAAAACTAGTTTTAAACATGTATTTATGTCTTTAGTTTCTTGATTTATACGTCTGTAATTAAGAACAAAATTCCACCACACTACTACTAAAAACTTATTTTTTTAATATTTCTCAGTTAATGCGTAGTTTTTTTTTTAATTCATCATTTTGCTAAATTTGCAATGAGCTCCCATAGTAATCGTAACAAAGTGTTTATCTTTCACTCGCGCTGAAAAAGATAGGGATGGAATTTAGCTGTTATCATCCCCTATGTGATGATGTTATTTAGTGATATCAAATATCTTACGTGGCCGTCACCGTCATGGTTTAAATTATTTGATCTACGTAAATGTCGCTTCTTGTAATCTGGCGGATAGACCAGTGAATTTCAATCAGGAGGTCTCAGGTTCAAACCCCGGTTGTGTTAAATATACAGGATTCACTCTTATTTGTCTCATCGCGTAAACAAACGTGTGTCAATGTAGACATCGTAATGTTATTTATTTTTGAGGTTATGCGTTCGTTACTCCGATTATTGAGGAAAATTTAAAAAATATATGTTTTTTCAGTAGTTATTTCGTTGAATTCAATACTTTGTGAGTTACTTGAAGTATATAACAACAATTTAAGTAATAATTTTAAACAAAAAAGAACCGACTTAACTTAGCCTCCACCTTTCCAAAAGCTCGAGCTGCTGTACCTAATACTTAAATCACTATAGGTGTGCCTATAATAGTTGAAGAGTTCCCTCGATTTCTCTAGGATCCCATATATCCCTAGGATACCTAGATCCTGACCTGGTTACAATGGGACCAACTGTGAAGTATACTCTTTCAAACAAAAAAATAATTTTTAAAATCGGTCCAGCCGTCTTCGAATAATCAGTTAAATACATAAAAAAAATTGCAAAAAAAAACAAAGATCCTGACGAATTGATAACCTCCTTCAAAATCTTGAAGTCGGTTGATAATCCCTAAGAAAAGTGTAATAATTCATTTGAGAAGTTGTTGTTTACATGATAAGACAGCAGTCGCTTTTTGATAAAGGAAAACATCGTAAGGAAAATGGATTCAATCCTAACGAACAAGGCATTAGTTTCCCGCAGCATTTAAAGACCAGATGGCAGTCTCGCTTTTGTAAAAATCTAGTGTCTATGCCAATTCTTGGGTCCCAAGAATTAGGTTGCCAAGACCCCAGGCTCAATTGAGGCTTGATAAAAAGCCGGATCAAACGCTATACTCTGTAATCTAATTCAAGTGCAAAAATATCCTCATTCGCTATTTCGCTTGTATTTCTCTAAATAAAGGTCAGTGAAATTGCTGTTTTAAATCAATATTAGACATAGACATTTAAAAAAAAATTTGACATCACATTGAATTACAATTTTACAGAGAATGATACCTAACTAAAAAAGTAATAATATCATCAAGTCATTATTATAGACGAAACCGGTGAATGAGAGAGGTTATATTTTTAGATTAGGTCACAGAGTTTAGGAAGATTTTTTTAGATTTTACGTAATTTATTGCTGACTGTACCGAGGTGTTCCCCGGTGGAAAAATCCGGCCATTACAGAAAACGCTCATCGAAAGGTAATAAGCCTGGTGTGTGATCTCATGACACTGCCATTTTATGTTTTAACAGACTTCAAAGAAAATTGATAATTTCACTACCTACATTGATTTCCTTTTATTTTAGTCGTGTGCAAAAACGGACAAAATGATTGTTTTAAATGTAGTAGCATCTGTATTTTTAATCGAACTTCATTTTTGTGAACGCTAAAGGCCTACGCTGTACCTACCAACGTTTTTTTTTTCAGGAAACGGTTGGTTTCGCCAATGTATCTTTATTGTTTTCAGACATATCAGGGAAAAAATTAAAGGAGACTACTTTTAGTACTTTTTTCCATTATTAGTGATACGCTTAAGGCAATAAGATGCAAAATGGCGAAACTTAAAATCGTTTTCCTAAAAATCGCACTACGTCAATCTTACGATTTTTCTAATCTGAAATTCCATACTTAAAGGGTTTCTTCTCAGGAATACTATATTTCAAATATTTTTATTTATTTAAAGATTTTATACAAGTAATAAGAGATAGGCCTTAGACTGGCCTTAAGCCAAAGTTCTTGGCAGAAACGTGTCCTCAGAATGTAACAAAATATACACCGTGGGCCCTTATAACTAGAAAGATTTTAACAGTGTATTCCTGATCATATTTAGATACTAAAATGACCTATAAACTTTTCTGGAATACGCCTAGTTTCAGAGTTAATACCAATTTAAAAAAATACACTTTTTATTATAACTCGGCACAAAACGCCTTTCTGATGGCGTTGTTGCCACTATTGGACATAGTTTACACGTCTTTATTGACAGATATCAAAGTGACAAGGAAAACTATGCGGAAACTAAATTTTTCCAAAAAAAAGTACCAATTTGTTTAGGTGATAATTTTATTAATAACATTTACTTTTTATGTGCAATAAACATTCAAAAAATTGAAAAAAAAACGAAAAAAAAAAATTTTTTTGGCGGAATTGACCTTAAGTCTATATATATATAACTCAAAGTTGACTGACTGACTGACTGACTGACTGACATAGTGATCTATCAACGCACAGTCCAAACCACTGGTTCTAGAGATTCCAAATTTGGCACGTAGGTTCCTTATAAGGTCTAGGGGTGCACTAAGAAAGGATTTTTCAAAATTCATCCCCTAAGGGGGTGAAATGGGGGTCCAAAGTTTGTATGGGGAAACAAGATTAGTTAGTCTATTTTATTCGGAACTTCACAGCAGATTTCCTAACAATAAATGAGTAAATAAATGTTTCAAGTTTTTTGAAAATTCAACCCCTAAAAGGGGCAAATGTGGTCACAAAGTCTGAAAATCAACATGGGTATCGTTTCTATGGTTTATCGGGTCGTTGATTACGAAAACAACAACGATTTTAAAATCGAACGTGGCGAACGTGAAATACCATCTCCCCTGTTGGGGTGCGATGGGGTTGAAATGTCTAAGTATCAATATGGGTGTCGTTTTTGTGTTTTTTTGGGACGTTAATTACGAAAATGGCATCGATTTTGAAATTTATTATAGTGGACATGAAAATTCTTGAAAGTGTTTGTAGCAAATTGCAATCTAATAATCTTAATATACTATATTTAAGAAAAAAATTACTGACTGACATATAAACGCATAGCCCAAAATTACGTGAAGTAGTTTTAATCAACCCTTAAGGGGGTGAAAAGTGGGTTGGAAGTTTGTACGGCAAATTTTTTACAGTTGAACCTATTTAGATGAAACTGGGTATACAGATAGTTTGAGTCCCGAGAAGGAACAAAATCGTTTATATCGCGAAAGGGGGTGAAATAGGGGTTGGGTATGAAGAATTTTTAACCGATTTAGGTAAAAGGTATGGATATAGTTGGAGTCCCGGGACACAATATATGATAGCTTTTATCCCAAAAAACAATCCTAGAGGGGAAAAAAGGGGTTGGTAGTTTGTGTAGCGAATTATTAACCGCTGATGGATTAGGATGGTTTTTTCCTAAAATAAACACTTAAGGGTGAGAAATGGGGGTTGAAAGTTGGTATGGGGAATTTAATACTTTAAGCCGATTTAGATGAAACTTGGTATAGAGATATTTTGTGTCCCGGGAAGGGACAAAATAGTTTTTATACCGAAAATCAACCCTTAAGGGGAGCAAAGCAAAGGAGGTTGAAAGTTTTTTGGGGAATTATTAACAGCTGAACCGATTTAGATGAAACTTGGTATAGAGATAGTTTCCCGGGAAACGACATACGACAGTTTTTATCTCGAAAATCAGTCATCAAGGGGGTGAAATGGGGGTTGCAGGTTTGTATAGATAATTTTTAACCGCGAACCGATTTAGATAAAAATTGTTTTGGATATAGTTTGAGTCCCGGGAAATAATATAGGTTAGTTTTTATCCCAAAAATCAAACTTAGAGAAAAGGGGTTGGTAGTTTGTATGGCGAATTATTAACCGCTGAAAAGACGATTGAAATGAAACTTGGTACATAGATAGTTTGAGTCCCGGGAAACAATATAGGATAATTTTTATTCCGAATTTCAACCCTTTAGAGGGAGAAAAGGGGTTGAAATTTTGTATGGGGAATTAATAACCGCTGAACATATTTAGAAGATTTGGTATGGAGATAATTTGAGTTCTGGAGAAGGATATTTAGCAGACGACGTCACGAGGAAAAACTTCTATTCAAGAGTAGAAATCTGCATTAATCATAATCTCTTAGTAGTAGTAAGTTAGCAATCATTTCTTTAAAAAAATAAGGGGACTAACTTCACTAAAACTTGGTACACCGAAACCTCACGAAAGTAACAAATACTTTTGCGAAAACCACATCTAAATTGGTTCAGCCAAACGCGAGATAATCGCGGACAAACATACATTCCTTCATACGTAGGTACACACAAACATACGAGTCTAACTTAGAACCTCCTTTTTGAGTACTCATAGTACGCGGGCGAAGCCGCGGGAAAAAGCTAGTTACATAATATTTTTCCTTCTTTTCGTCTCAGAAATTCGTGGTTAAGATCTGTCGGGTTATACGTGCCCACGGTGTATAAATATACTAACATGAAATTTGAAATACAAGCGTTTTTCTTGACGCGTAGTATAAGTACGGGCCATGACAATAACAGTTTTTAGTTAGTCACTGACTTTAAATTTAAGTCAGTTTTAACCAAAAAATAGTATTTTAGATACATAAATCAAAATACAAAAGAAATGGCTACTTACTTGAAATTCTCTGTCCGTCTCCAAGTAGTAAAAACAAATCGAGTCTAGACGCTTTGACATGTACATAACTATTGATACAACACTTTCTGAACCAATTCTTCAGCAGTCTGAACACCAGGGGCCGTATTCTAACTTTAAAACACGTTTAGACACGATCCTACTTCAATACAACTACAATGCATTAACTACGCAACACAGCGATCGCCTATACGTCAGAATCAGAAATAATTATGAGAATTTGCTTGAAAATTATTCCGACGCAACTCCAATACAACTTCAATATTGGTTGATTATTTGTTCTTTGTTAGAGTTACGTTGGAGATAGATTGTGTTTTAATGTATTGTTTATGTACTTACTTTAAAATTAGAACACGGCACTAGCTCAGGTTAGAGTTGAGACATACATTTCGATTATGTAATTGAAGAATGCTATGCATGATTTCATAATAATTCTTCATGAGCTCAAAGAGAATGTTAGTGTATGACAACTCTCTTATCCCTTTAGTGAATCTTCCTTTATATTCAAGGGTAAGCAACGCGCATGTGACATCACTGGAGTTGCAGGGGTCCATAGGCTACGGTAGCTGCTTACTATTAAGCGGACTGTAAGCTGGTTTGCCACTGTCGTGATATATAAAAAAATGTCATTGACATATGCGACGCATGACTTCATAATGTTCTGTTCATAATCTACTGAACTACAACGAGTACATATTAAACTAAGAGCTAACCTCGCAAAATGTGACATTAACGAGAACAAAGAAATCCCTCTAGTTAGTTTGCTCTACTATCCTTATTACTAGATCCAGGCATCTGGCAGCTGTTCATCGGTAGAGTTCAAAGAACTTTACGGGGAGTAGAAGGGATAAATTATACAAAAGAATAATTTACAAATATATAAGTATTGTCAGAGACTATACACATATAGACAGCCACAATCTAAGAACTTTTTTAAGCTCCAAGTCTGAAGCGCCATCTGAACGAGACCAACCAATGCTACCGTCTAAAGTAGGGCAGAGTACTCTCTGCCCCTCAGCGCCATCTAAAAATTGATGCCATTACTATTATTACGGCATTACCACAGTAAATGGGTTGCTCTCGTTCAGATGGTGCTTCAGACTTGGAGCACAGATTATATAATAGTTCTTACGAACAGATATGAATCACTCATAGAAAAAGCAAATACCTACGGTTTACGTACCTACGCAATAATACAATGGAGCGGCCTTCAACGCGCGGCACCCCGCACCTCCCGCGCACCCGCACAATCGCTAGGGTTGCATATGCTTGGATATGTTTTATAGTTAAGGAAATAGGTATTTTGCATTGATTCAGTGTTTATGTGGTTCGCATAGGGCATAACAATTATAGTTACATGAGTAATATTGATTGATATTTTGTTGCCGCGATGAGAGTATGATTAATCATGACAGATTTGCCCCACACTGCCAAAATTAATATGGATTGACAGCTATCTCAATCTTATTCTAATCGCCTTTTAGCAATATCATCATAGTTATTTGAGAGATTTGTATTTCGTTAATAGTCTAAGATACGATACGCTTATTTTAATTAGCTTTGCTATTTTTTACATCCATAAATAAAAAAAATTCGTGATGACATTGTTCCGAGTAGCGTCGCGCGCGGTACGACGTGCGTTCAGTGAGCGCGTTGGTAGCCCACTGACTTTAGCTCCCTCGGTGGAGGCGCAAAACGTAGGTTTATAACTCGCTCGCGCGGGCATGATTCATAAGCCTGCTTGGAGCTTCAAAAAGTTCAAAGACTGTGATGCTCTGTTCCATATAATACTCTCTGGTATTGTTTTATTACTCAACTAGCATTTTCCCGCGGCTTCGCCCGCGTACTAAAAGTACTAAAAAAGGAGGTTCTCAGTTAGACTCGTATGTATGTATGTAGGAATGTATGTTTGTCCGCGATCATCTTGCGTTTCGCTGAACTGATTCAGAAGCGGTTTTCGGAAAAGTATTCGTTACATTCTGGAGGTTTCGGTATACCACGTTTTGAAGACGGCGGTTCCCTAATTTTTTATTTTAAAGAAATTTTTGCTATAATTGTTTAATTGTTACGCCATCAACGACTTACTACTGAGAGATTATGATTAATACAGATTTCTACTCTTGAATAGAAGCTTTTCCCCGCGACTTCATTTGCGTGGAATTAGTAATCCACCCTCCTTTTTACCCGCTTAAGGAATGACTTCTGGGACAAGAACTATTATATATCCTTCCCCAGAACGCAAAATATCTCCATACCAAATCATCTAAATAGGTTCAACGGTTATTAATTTCCCATACAAACTTTCAACCCCCGTTTCACCCCCTAGAGGGTTGATTTTCGAGATAAAAACTATCCTATATTGTTTACCGCGACTCAATCTATATAATATGTACCAAGTTTCATTTCAATCGTCTGTTCAGCGGTTAATAATTCGCCATACAAACTACCAACATGTTTTCGGCTTAAAAAATATTCTATATTGTTTCCTGGGACTCAAACTATATCCACAACAAAATTATCTAATTATTATGATAAAAACGGGACTTAATCGCGTACACTTACTTTTATTATTTTCCTGACCCTACCTGAGTTTACCTATGAATTGGAATCGGAACGTAGTTTGCCTTTTCTGGACGTGAAAGTGATAGGTCGAATGGATGGATCCCTGGCGCACACTGTCTACTGGAAGCCCACACACACAGACAGGTATCTTAACGCTCTGTCTCACCATCACTCTCGCCATCTACTGTCAGTAGTGAATTCCCTAAGGAACAGAGCACATGATCTTTGTGACCCTGAATTTTTAGAGAGTGAGATGTCACATATTCAGGAGGTCCTTAGGAGGAATGGGTACAGGGTGGACAGTAGGCAATCCAGACGGAAACCGGAAAGGAAGCATCCGGATGTTGCAAGACGACCGGCATTTTTGCCTTATGTCAAAGGAGTGACGGACAAAGTAGGCACAGTACTAAGGAAGTACTCTATACAAACCGTATACATGCCGTTATCCAGGGTGTCGGGGCATTTAAGGTCGGCTAAGGATGTTATCCCTTATCAAACACCGGGTGTTTATAAGATTGATTGTAGCTGTGGTAGTTCCTATATTGGGGAAACCAAACGCAAAATAGCGGAAAGGGTCAGGGAACATATCACAGCAGTCAAAAATCGGCAAATAAACAAGTCTGCTGTGGCCGAACATTTGTTAGAATCTGGACCAAACCACTGGATTGAGCTCCATAATCCAAAAGTCCTCTCTACAGAACGTCTTCGTTATAGCAGGAAACTACGAGAGGCTATTGAAATTAGGAAGCATAAGAATTTCAACCAGAACGAGGGACAGGGGATCTCGTCTTCGTGGAATCCAGTGATCAGCAAATGTAAGCGTGAAAATACTTGCATTTCCAAACCACCAGATGTCGTGAGTGTTGTGTGTAGGCAAAGTGACAACCCTAGCGTGAATGTGCATAATCGAGACCAAGTGCGGGTAGTTCGAAAAACCCGCGCAGCTAGGAGATGCTGATACAATTCCTCGCCAGTCTGCCTGCGACCACGAGCGTTACGGCACGCTCGAAACGTCAGGAAAATAATAAAAGTAAGTGTACGCGATTAAGTCCCGTTTTTATCATAATAATGAGTGAACATCGAGTAAGTTTAAATCAGTAAAATTATCTAAATCGGTTCGCGGTAAAAAAATCTCCATACAAACCTCCAACCCCCATTTCACCCCCTTAAAGATTTATTTTCGAGATAAAAACTGTCCCATGTCGTTTCCCGATACACAAACTATCTCTATACCAAGTTTCATCTAAATTGGTTCAACTTTTAAAAATTCCCCATACAAACTATCAACCCCCATTTCACCCCCTTAAGTGTTGATATCGTAATCAGCGACCCGATAAACCATAGAAACAATACCCATGTTGATATTTAAATTTTGTCACCACATTTCCCTCTTATGGGTTGAATTCTCAAAAAAGCTGAAACACTTGTTTTCTCATTTATCGTTAGGAATACTCCTGTAAAGTTTTGAATAAAATAGTTGAACTAATATCGTTTCCCATAAAAACTTTGAACCCCATTTCCCCCCTTAGGAGGTAAATTTTTAAAAATTATTTCTAAGTGCATCCTTATGCCTTATAAGGAGCCTACGTACCACATTTGGAATCTCTAGAACCAGTGGTTTGGGCTGTGCGTTGATATGTCAGTCAGTCTCTTCTTTTACATATTTAGAAGAAGATTGCAATTTGGCACAAATATTTTCAAGAATTTTCATGTCCACAATATTAAATTTCAAAATCGATGCCATTTTCTAAATTAACGTCCCAAAAAATCACAAAAACGACACCCATATGGATATTTAGACATTTCAACCCCATTGTACCCTAACAGGGGAGATGGTATTTCACGTCCGCCACGTCGGATTTTAAAATCGTTGTTGTTTTCGTAATCAACGACCCGATAAACCATAGAAACAATACCCATGTTGATTGTCAGACTTTTTGACCACATTTCCCCCTTTTAGGGGTTGAATTCTCAAAAAACCTGCAACACGTATTTACTCATTTATTGTTAGGAATACTTCTGTGAAGTTTCGAATAAAATAGACTAACTAATCTTGTTTCCCCATACAAAGTTTGGACCCCCATTTCACCCCCTTAGGGGATGAATTTTGAAAAATCCTTTCTTAGCACACCCCTAGACCTTATGAGGAACCTACGTGCCAAATTTGGAATCTCTAGAACCAGCGGTTTGGACTGTGCGTTGATAGATCACTATGTCAGTCAGTCACCTTTGAGTTATATACATATATATAGAGATAGAAGATAGATTAAATAATTGTTGTTAAAATTAAATCAAATTTTCAAACCCTAAACACACAATCATAATTATAAAATTGTCCGTAAATCAATCACAGATAAGAAACCTTGTTTTCTCAACAACAATATAGATTAGTATAACTTTCGCGCGGGCGTAAGCCATTTCCGGCGGCCATTTTCACGATCGTCTCATTTTTCTCCGAAAGGCAGATGTTTTCGGGGAGGCTAATTTTTCACGCCTAATTGAAGGAAGGCTAAGTGGCTACTGACAGTACAGTGTTTGTTATTATTTAAGCTATTTGAGCGTTGCCAAATAACGCCATATTAGGTTTATATAGTATTACTTCATTTAAATACTGTATAATTTAATTTACACAATCACTAATGAAGTCGATGACCAAATTAAAAAGATTGGCCACTTTATAATAACAGATCTGCCACCAAAATTGTACCACCAAATAATATCACAAAAAAAATACTTAAAGTTTCCGGCATCTTATATGTATCACGAAAATAATATTATATCTAATACTAAAATTGGATCTCCAAACAATATGAAAACGATTAGGTACCTAAAAAATATATTGGTCACAAAAAAAAATTCTCCATTGTTAGAAGTCGCGAGTCGGTTCCTTCTGGCTTAGTTCGCAGTTCACCTAACACTCCTTTTTTTGGGATTTTTTCGTGTATTTTTTTTATTAAATGGTGGTAGAATCTACTATTTTGGTAATAGAAACCTGGTGAACAACGGTACAAATATCCATACGGTGAAATTGGGTACAAATATCCATTAATTTGTTGTTTTAAATTTGGTGACCGTTTAGATTAAAATGGTCACAGATATATTTGTTGGAGGCAGATATTATATTTAGGGGATACAAATTAGGTGGCAAATCAAAATTTCGGTGGAAGAAAATAATTATAGTTGCCTTTAAAAAATATCATGGCATCGCTTCGTTTTTCTTCCTTAAAGAAAAATAACTTTGGGCATCTATGGGTCTCAGACCCCGCCAACTATGCTGTACAAGACAAAGTGTGGAGAACCAGCATAAGCAATAATAACTGTGTAAAAAATTTGCCAAGTTTGATTCGCGTCCCGAGGGGTCTGTACCTGTTAAAATATATAAGTAAGAGGAATTGACAGATATTTTTGTATTAATAAGGTAAAATTTATTTTGGACACCTGTTTCCTATTTATATGTAAAAACATTTTTATAAATTTCCTAACTGGATTATTAAATTACCGAAATTGGTGTGGTCAACAATTAAATTAAAAACTTAAGGGGTTGTTAAAGGTGAATGGGCTAGCGTTTTGTCCGTCGCCCTCAGGTTAGTAATACACGAATTCACTTTAAGTAGGTACTAATCTTAAATGACGAATAGGCCCTTCGATCATATCCGTCAAATTCCGCCGTCTAGCCCATTATTACAAACTCGTTAGAGAATTCGTGAGTTTGGTGTGGTTTGGTAACGTAACACTTAGGAAGAATACTTATACTTAATCAATAATACAACGGATGGATAATCGTTTATTGCAAGAAAAATAAACAATAGGAGTATTCGATTTAGGTTATTTTATTATACTTACACATATTCAATTTCATATTCTTTTTTTCTATAACATCTATGTTATGATGACATTTACTTCAACAGTAATCGATTTTTATAACTTACTAGCTGTGCCCGCGGCTCCACCCGCGTGGAATTCGGTCTGTGTCAGTAAGCGGCTAATTCACCCCTAATTTCTCTCCCGCTACCCTGGAGGCGGAACTTGAAGTAAAGTTGACAGATGGATACGCTAGAGGACAGTAGTCCCAATAAAATATTTTACAATTACCACTAAATGAAACTACACTCATAAATGAATACTTTTTTTTAATTATATTTTTTTTTTGGCATGATTTAAACTATATAGAGAGTAGTAGGTGTATAACGGACGATACAGGACCACTTTTGTATTTATACGTTCATGTCCACGGCAAATATCATCCAAATCGATCCTCCCGTCAAATCAGTCAAAGGTGAAAGGTAAGAACAGGCGGGGGGTCACAAATGCAGAAATGATTTTTTTCTATTTGAGGTGCACTTGGACTCAATCGAGTGTAGTGGCTACCCCCCCTTTTAGACATTGAATTCTTATAGGCTACGTATAACCTGGCTGGGGATTTTCTGGAATTGGAATTAGTAATCCTTAAGGGGTGATTTCCGGGATAACAATGCAAAAAATGCGGGATAACAATGCCAAGAGCATGTCGGGCGATGCTCAGTGTAGAGTTTCGTAGATGCTGCCCTGTTACAAAACATCCGTTCAAAAGGTCGTTTATTTGGCGGCGCTTACGTCATTTTACTATTCGGCACTTCCTTTCACTATGCGTTTTTGACTAATAATTCAAAAACGACTGAACCGATTTTATTCAATATAGTTTTTATTGAAAGTTCTTATCAGGCCTCACCAAATTTCAGCTTTCTAGTGCGAACGGTAACTGAGCTAGACCGCGGACAGACGGACGGACATGGCGATGTAACTGTTACGTAATAAGGCCTAATTATGTACAGAAGCATACACTGCTTTACCTACACACATATTAAAAATCCATTGAAACCATTAGAATAACCGCCATTACACCGCCATGACCAACATTATTGCGCCGGCGGTCGGGGGGGCGTGCCGACGGTCGGGGGGGCGGATTTTCATTACGTTACCGTAGGTAATGAATTTTCATACGTTTTTACCACACTGTCACAGATAATACACTGATGGTACGTTACTGGTTGCAATAATGTTGGTAATTAATTACATACGGTTCCGAACGCGTAATAGAGGATTTATGATATTGGTGTAGATCAAGATATTTATTCGTCAATGTAAGCACTTTACAATGCACTAATGAACGTCAGAGAAAAATAAAATACATGAGTGTCGTGGAAAGTGCGTGCGAAGTGGAATCGAGTGCGATTGGAACGAAGTTGTTATTTAATTTTTGACTTTTTCGTAAATTTGGTGGTTTTAATTTTTTTTGCATTTTTTGGAAATTTTGGTAATTTCGGAACTTTTGGAAATTTTGGAAAATTTGGAAATTTTGGAAATTTTGGAAATTTTGGATATTTTGGAAATTTTGGAAATTTTGTATATTTTGGAAATTTTTGAAAATTGGAAATTTTGGCATTTTTGACATTTTCAAAATTTTCAAAATTTTTGACATTTTTAAAATTCTCGACTTTTAAGGTTCTCGACTTTTTTCACTTTTATCACTTTGTCACTTCTCAGTTTCACTACACTTCACTTCACTTTATTCTATTTTATATATTTTTTATTTCATTCCATTTTACATGTTTCTCAATCGTATGGGTGTCGCGTTTTCGTGACGTGACGCTTTTTCGTGACGGTCACGTGACTTTTTTTCGCCTAGGCCCCCATCCGCGAACCGTCCGATAAGGAACTTCGTTCCAAAACTACCACCGGTTCTAACCCTACACCTCTGGCCCAAGAAGTATTGTGACCGAAAAGAAATTCGACGGGACTTATTTTTTTTCAAAACAGTAATACATTATTAGATCTTAAGATACAAAATAATGCGCAGTTCTTCAAGAAGACATATCAAAACAGCTTGAGAGACAGATAATGTACCTATTGTTTAATTATAAAGAAAAATAAATCCTAATCTGACTGCTTCACAAAACGTTTGATATGTTTTCCTACCTAAACCTATAAATGTGTCCTATATAACCTGTGTCCTATAAATGTTAGATGATTTTGTAGTAGTTTTTTGGTTTGGGCCATGCATCTTTGTCCGTCATATATAGTCCTCGAACCTGCACTCATGACATTTTCAAATATTTCTTAAGTGCGGGTAAAGGTAAATTTAAAGCATCGACGGGTAACATGTTATAAATAAGAACACCTTGACAAAAAAATTACAAATTATTTCAATACCAACTTTCAACATACAAACTTTCAACCCCCTTTTCACCCCTTCCAGGGTTGATTTTCGGGATGAAAACTATTCTTTGTCCTTTCCCGGGACTCAAACTATCTCTACACAAAATTTCATCATTATCCGTTCAGCCGTTAACTACTTAAAAATTCTTGGAACGTGTTCTGTTATCGATTCTAAGTATTTCCAGCCAACTTTTTTCGAATATATTCCATGAACAGACTTTCGACCCTCTTCAGCTTTATTATATGTATAGATAGTTTTTATTGGAAGTACCTTTCAGGCGTCACTTCCATTATTATTTTTTTGGACCTATGGTTCTAAAGTAAGATGAGGGGGGGAGGGATTGAAGAAGAAACTATCCTTTGTCATTTCTCGAGACCCATACTATCTCAATACTAATTTTCATCTAAATCAGTTCAGCGGTAAAAAATTCCTCATACTACCTTCCAACCCCCTTTTCACCCCCATAAGGGTTTGAAAACGATCCTATGACGTTTCTCGAGACTCAAATTATCTCCATACTCATTTCAATCTAAATCGTTTCAGCGGTAAAAAATTCTCCATACAAACTTTCAACCCCATTTTCACCCCCACCAGGATTGATTTTCGGGATTAAAACTATATATTATCCTTTCCCAGGACTCAAACTATATCTATATAAAATTTCATCAAAATCCGTTCAGCCGGTTTCACGTGATGCGCGGTCAAATAAACAGACAAACAGATAAACAGATAGACAGACAAACAGATAAACAGATAAACAGACAAAAATTTTAAAAATTGTTGGAACGTGTTCTGTTATCGATTCTAAGTATCCCCAGCCAACTTTTTTTCGATTATCTTCCATGTACTTTCGACCCTCTTCAGCTTTATTATATGTATAGACTAGGCAAGTGTGAAAAAAAAAACGTTTTTTTTATTCTGTGATTCTTCCTAAATAATATGTATAGTTATACTTATTATGCCTTAGCCCTTAGCACTGGAAGGCGCCAATTTCATATTTCAATGCTACATTCTCTGCAAAAAAGATGTATTAATCACTCAAGCTTGTGGGGAGAATGACTTGGTAAAGAATCTAAATAAAATGGTAAAAAAAATTTTCGTTCCACAATAAAAAGTATAAGTATCTATCTATACATATAATAAAGCTGAAGAGGGTCGAAAGTCTGTTCATGGAATATATTCGAACAAAAGTTGGCTGGAGATACTTAGAATCGGTAACAGAACACGTTCCAAGTAATTTTAATTAGTTAACGGCTGAACGGATAATGATGAAATTTTGTGTAGAGATAGTTTGAGTCCCGGGAAAGGATAATGAACAGTTTTCATCCCGAAAATCAACCCTGGAAGGGGTGAAAAGGGGGTTGTAAGTTTGTATGTTGAAAGTTGGTATTGAAATAATTTGTAATTTCTTGGTCAAGGTGTTCATATTTATAACATGTTACCCGTCGATGCTTTAAATTTACCTTTACCCGCTCTTAAGAAATATTTGAAAATGTCATGAATGTCAAAGGGTTATTGCAGCAAACCAAAAAACTACTACAAAATCATCTAACATTTATAGGACACCGTTTAGGTAGGAAAACATATCAAACGTTTTGTGAAGCAGTCAGATTAGGATTTATTTTTCTTTATAATTTAACAATAGGTACATTATCTGTCTCTCAAGCAGTTTTGATATATCTTCTTGAAGAACTACGCATTATTTTGTATCTTTATGATCGAATAATGTATTACTGTTTTGAAAAAAATAAGTCCCGTAGAATTTCTTTTCGGTCATAATACTTCTTGCGCCAGAGGTACACCTACAGGGTTAGAACCGGTGAAGTTTTGGAACGAAGTTCCTTATCGGACGGTTCGCGGATGGGGGCCTAGGCGAAACAAAGTCACGTGACCGTTACGAAAAAGCGTCACGTCACGAAAACGCGACACCCATACGATTGAGAAACATGTAAAATGGAATGAAATAAAAAATATATAAAATAGAATAAAGTGAAGTGAAGTGTAGTGAAACTGAGAAGTGGCAAAGTGATAAAAGTGAAAAAAGTCGAGAACCTCAAAAGTCGAGAATTTTAAAAATGTCGAAAATGTCAAAAATTTCGAAAATGTCAAAAATTTAAAATTTCTAAATTTCCAAAATTTCCAAAATTTCCAATATTTCCAAAATCTTCAAAATTTCCAAATTTTCCAAAATTTCCAAATTTTCCAATATTTCCAAAATTTCAAAATTTTCCAAAATTTCCAAAATTTCACAAAATTTCCAAAACTTTCAAAATTTCCAAATTTTTTCACTATTTCCAAAATTTCCAAAATTTTTAAAAAATGCAAAAAAAATTAAAACCACAAAATTTACGAAAAAGTAAAAAATAAAATAAAATTAAGTAACATAACTTCGTTCCAATCGCACTTGATTCCACACACTTTCCACGACACTCACGTATTTTATTTTTCTCTGACGTTCATTAGTGCATTGTAATGTGCTTACATTGACGAATAAATATCTTGATCTACACCAATATCATAATATCATATCCTCTATTCCGCGTTCGGAACCGTATGTAATTAATTACCAACATTATTGCAACCAATAACGTAACATCAGTGTATTATCTGTGACAGTGTGGTAAAAACGTATTAAAATTCATTACCTACGGTAACGTAATGAAAATCCGCCCCCCCGACCGCCGGCCAAATAATATTGGTCATGGCGGTGTAATGGTGGTCATTCTAATGGTTTCAATTGATTTTTAATGGATTTGTGTGTAGGTAAAGCAGTGTATGCTTCTGTACATAATTAGGCCTTATTACGTAACAGTTACATCGCCATGTCCGTCCGTCTGTCCGCGGTCTATATCAGTTACCGTTCGCACTAGAAAGCTGAAATTTGGTGAGGCCTGATAAGAACTTTCAATAAAAACTATATTGAATAAAATCGGTTCAGCCGTTTTTGAATTATTAGTCAAAAACGCATAGTGAAAGGAAGTGCCGAATAGTAAACTGACGTAAGCGCCGCCAAATAAACGACCTTTAGAACGGATGTTTTGTAACAGGGCAGCATCTACGAAACTCTACACTGAGCATCGCCCGACATGCTCTTGGCCGGTTTTTTTTCATTGTTATCCCGGAAATCACCCAATTAAGGATTACTAATTCCAATTCTAGAAAATCCCCAGCCAGGTTATACGTAGCCTATAAAAATTCAACGTCTAAAAGGAAGGGGGGGGGTAGCCACTACACTCGATTGAGTTAAATTTGCATGGGTCATGGACCCCCCCCCCCCCCCTCCAAGTGCACCTAAAATAGAAAAAAATCATGTCTGTATTTGTGACACCCCCCCCCCTCACCCCCCAACTGATTTGACGGGAGGATCGATCTGGATGATATTTGCCGTGGACATGAACGTTTAAATACAAAAGTGGTCCTGTATCGTCCGATATACACCTACTACTCTCTATGTCGTTTAAATCATGCCAAAAACAAATATAATAAAAAAAAGTATACATTTATGAGTGTAGTTCATTTAGTGGTAATTGTAAAATATTTTATTAGGACTACTGTCCTCTAGCGTATCCATCTGTCAACTTTACTTCAAGTTCCGCCTCCAGGGTAGCGGTAGAGAAATTAGGGGTGAATTAGCCGCTTACTGACACAGACCGAATTCCACGCGGGCGGAGCCGCGGGCACAGCTAGTAAGTAAATATAAGTAATACTTATATATATAAATAAACGCGGCTTAAAATAATTCCAGAGATAACACGACAATAATAACTAGAGATATGCTATTCTCAGCGTTAGGGTATACACTTATAGAGTGCAATTTTAATTGACGTTAGGAATTCGCAGGTGTGGCCAACCCTAAATGAGACCGATAAATAGACGTGGTATTCCAAACAAGCATAGTACAGAGAGGTATGTACTTAGTAAGATCCATGCAGAGAGAATACAAATTATCGTAAGACCTGACTTAAAAAAAAATTAGGTACTGTTTATAGCTTAATATTTTAACAACTGAGTAAGTTAAAACATCTTGTAGGTACAACATCAACACTGTGGAGTTTATACAAAAAATCCATATCCGTCACAAATCGTCAATGATCTAAGTCCCAGACAAATAGACTGACAGACATAGCTAAACTATAAGGCTCACCCCACACTAGCGTCTTTCGAGCGTCGACGCCGCGCGAGCGCCCGCGACGACGCGGAGTTGTCGAGCGTTGGCGTCCCACCAGCGACGACGCGACTTCGCTAATTTGTAAAGCTAAAAGACCGCTGGTGAGATGCGACGCTCGACAAGCGTCGCGCCGACATTGCGTCGACGCTGCGGCAACGCTGTGCGGGCGCTCGCGCGGCGTCTACGCTCGAAAGACGCTAGTAGTGGGGTGAGCCTAAGGTTCTCTTCTTGACTAATCATCTTCCTAGCGACTGTCCTGGCTTTTAACCACGGCAGCGTAGGCTCCGCTAATCTAATCCCAAGAATTGGCGTTGACCTAGTGTCTAGAAAGTATCTGCCACCGGATCTTCCAAACCAGAAGATAAACTATGCCTCATCGTGATAAATATCAAATGCACATAATCGCACATAAGTTCCGAAAAAATCAATATTATGAACCGAGGTTTGAACCCAAGACCTCCAGATTGAAAGTAGAACGTCTTACCGCTAGACTATAATTTAGAAGCGGTTCCCTTCTTGACAGGACAACCAAGTTGAATTAACGTGGTCTATTTCTCTTTCACAGTTGAGGCGAAACTCCTCCCTCACACGTCATAATTAGTGGCTGTTGTAGCAGAACAAATACGGCTTTTCGTGAACAAAAGATTTCCTTTGGCATGGTTATTTCTTAGGACACAACGATGTATTTGAGAAGTGGAGCCACCAAGATTTTTGATGTAAAATTTTAGGGGGGGGAGGCTCACAACTTTATCTTGATATATCAGTTAAGCTAATACTAGTCCAAGTTTGATATCGTTTTCGTATAAATCGGGGATGCCAAATTCATTTATGATATCATTTTGACACCGTTCCAATGCATTAATTTAAGCAAATATTTAAAATAAAATAAAATACTTAGTTTAGAATTCCCTATTTCACAAGGAAAAAATCCATAGGTAACGTAAAAACAATTATGAATCATGAAAACATAAATTATACTTTAGAGAGCCCTATTATTCGTTCATTTAAAAAAAATGTAATGTCAAACTACAACTTTGTTATATACCTATATATGTTATATAAACAAAAATCCTGACGGTGCAAAAAATTCAATGGAAGATAATCTCATGAACATTTTTTACGGATTTGGAAACGCAATTAAATCATAAGCCATCCAACGATGTAGACTTACCAAAGAATTAGACGTAAGTAAATAAATATAAAATTATTGTCGAAAATCATGGCCCCTTCTACGGCAGTTCGTAATTGGTTATCGACAATTTGGCTTGAAATAAATGCTCGGCAAACGATTGGAATACCGCATTTGTATTGCCTGTCTAGACTAGGTCTAATTATAGCTGTCCCTGTTACCTAATGCTGGTTCAACGGATTATAATACACGTTTCACTGGTCAATGCACGTACTTTAAGGAACATTTTATTTAGGTCATACATAGTCTTAGTAGCTACAAACATAATAAAATACCTAAACATTACGGGACAGTCTTATCAATCAATCAATCAATCAATCAAAATTTATATAGAATCAATTAAGGATCCATAGATTGTTAGTACATACAGCTAGAGAAGACTTAAAATTAGGGTTAGTAACATAGAATTACAAAATAATTAAATAAAATAAGAATAAAATTTAAAAAAACAGAAAAACAATCGGAACAGTATACTTTCATAACATTACATGTCATGTCACAAGTCTGGATGCACCATTTCTCAACATCTGACTTTGCCACATGTAGGCTATTCCAGTGCTTGAGTAATGGTGCATCAAACCTACCTGCCAACGTTTAAATAAAATTGTACCCAGCACCACAGTACCTACACTCAAACAAGCTCATACATGTGTTGTACTTGACGATGATATATTAGTACATACAATATGGAAAGATATACTCAGGAACAATAGTACATTGTTGTAGAGGCTTGAAAGTAAGCTATAGGTGGATCGAGTTAGTTCGAGGGCCGACCCGCCAGGGGAGGCCCTCGAAGATACGAGTCCACCTATAGCGCTTTCGGCCGAGATATTACATAGTGCTTTTCACGACTACTGTGAGGAAATAAAAAAAACATTTGTCATAATAATATAAATGCTATAGAATATCCAATTCAGTATCCCATTCCCGCCTTTTTACTTTTTTTTTCACTTTCAAAAAGCGTTTTTCTGTTGTTTGCTTCAAACCGACTCATTACTTAGAGGCGTTTTTGATAGAAAACCACAAACGGCTAAAAAAGTAAAAACGCCTTAAGGGTGAATAAATGGTTTTGACGGTTCTTTTTTTTTTTAAACAGGTAGTTGGCCCGATAAACAACCTTATTTTATTTTTGAAACATAAAGTTGTGCCAAAAAAGACCTTTTAATGTTTTTAATGAATGCAATGACGTAACTGGACAATTTACTTTCCAACTAATGACATTTCATCGCTACAATAACATTGCTGTAGTGGTGGTTCAGGTGCTACAGCAAATGCTTACTTTCCAGCTTGGATTTTGACCATCTTTTGTCACATTTCCGAACAGTAGCGTGAAAATGTTTGTGTTAAACACATAATGTAAGAAAAATACTGGGTGATCCGTTTAAGGGCATAATTGATATTATATTGCGACTAAGAAAAAGGTGAAAAATCTTTTCTACGCGATTTTTTTTTGTATGGGACACGTCGTCCCAGTCGACCAACTCTCAACACAAAAAAAAACTTTTGGCGGGAAAATTATTTTTCGTAGTTGTTCATAATTAGAATACGATACCAATTGGCTACTTTCCTAAAAAAATATATTTAGTCCGTCAGCTAGATTATCAAAAAATATTGGACACGTATTTTTTATTTTGTCAATCAAACGAAAATTGGTGAAGATATAGCCCGTTAAAGTTCCGCGTGACGTCACATTTCAGTACAATTTTTAGTATAATGTGACGTCACGCGGAACTTTAACGGGCTATATCTTCACCAATTTTTGTATGATTGACAAAATAAAAAATACGTGTCCAATATTTTTTGATAATCTAACTGACGGACTAAATACAATTATATTTTTTTTACCCAGGAAAGTACCCAATTATGCTTATGCAATTATTATTGTATAAATTTCCTTACCGAGCTAGAACTGTCCAAGTTACAATACGATTCATTTCAGTAAGTCTGGCCCGTACTTCCGACTTTCTCTGTCAATTGCTCAAAGGTTGACTGGAAAAAACCCCTTAAAGGAATAAGTTCGTCTTTGTACAAATATTTTGTGTTACATGTATATCGCTGTGTTTTTTTGTACAATTAAGAACACTTACTACTATTATTCGAATCCTGGACTTTCCGCTTATAAGACAGTTGTGTTTTAGACATCGCACACTTTAAAATCATTCTCATTTGTTTTATTTTAGATCAGAATCAATTCCATTAATATTTTCATACTTCATTTTTTAACTTAGACGCGACACGAATGAAGAACAACCATTTAAACCCTAATCTGCAAAATCATTACTCCCCTCTTCACATTCGAAGTAACCTTCATCCCAATGTCCCATATATCTTCGTAATAACAAGGTGAAGGACTAATCGATACCGGTAGTAAACACCCTCCTCGGAACAGCTTATCTTCATAGGCCATGCATGGTAGTTACGCCTTTTTAGGGAATAGGACTGGGTGCCTAAAGGTGGACACACACCAAGTGAGAAAAATTCTTGGTTATCGTTAGACCCCGTTATCGGAGGTGCAATTTGATAGCTTGACATTCTTAGGGATGGGTAAAAAATATTTTGAAATACTAGCTGTATGTCGATATTTTTCCTTTACCATAATAAGAGTCAAGACTGTAATTAAACGTGTTTATTTTGTAAAACATGACAAATAAAAAAAAAATTATTAAAAAAAATCATTTTTATGAATAACAATTTTCAATCTTTAATTTTTTAGAATTCAGGGTATTCTGCGAGAAGTAACTGCATTTTCAATATTATGAAATATTATATACGAATAAAATATGCTCGTAAATACAGCTATTACTATCTATCTATTGGCGTAAATAATTTATTTTCAGTATAGGTGGCCAGTATTTTACCTCTATGGGTAAGGTTTATCTCAAGAGCGTTCAGGTACGGCCCTGCAACTCGATACTTTAGAAAAGTATAATAGCAAAGCAACCATATCGTTATTATTCTACTGATAATGTTTTCTACTTCTGATGACAGTTATTATCATGGGTGACAAAAAAACCATGTAAAATTTTAGTTTTGCAAATGGTATAAACTAATTGCCAATAAAAAGGAAGAGTATCGATATCGACATCATAAATATTTTTACCCATCCCTAAAAACTTCAAGCTACCAAATTGCACCTCCGATAACGGGGTCTAGTTATCGTACGCTCGTCGGTAGCTCGTTCGTAGCTTTACCGCGTACGTTCTGTGGTACTAAGTACAATAATGGCTGTAACAAAAATACTCGTAATCCTTTTAAGGCCATAATTGGTTTCGTATTGCGGCTGAGAATAAGTAGGAGAAACAATTTTTGCAAGAGGAATTTTGTTTTTTTGTATGGAGTACGTCGTCCCAGCCGGCCAACGCTATACATAAAAAAATTTGGCACGAAATTTTTTTCATAATTTGACTACCAATTATGCCCTTAAACGGATCACCAGCAGTTTTGTTACAATTTGTATATAAATAATTTTAAACAAAAAAGAACCGACTTCACTTAGCATCCACCTTTCCGAAAGCAAATGCTTGAGATGCTGTAAAAAATACTCAAATCACTATAGGTGTGCCTATAATAGTTGAAGAGTTCCCTCGATTTCTCCAGGATCCCATCATCAGATCCTGACCTGTTTACAATGGGACCAACTGTGAAGTATACTCTTTCAAACAAAAAAAAAGAATTTTCCAAATCGGTCCAGCCGTCTTCGAATAATCGGTGAACATACATAAAAAAAAAATAGCAAAAACAAAGATCCCGACGAATTGATAACCTCCTCCTTCGAAATCTTGAAGTTGGTTGAAAAATACAAATAGCGTTTTTAGACAATTTAATTTTTCTGTTACCCTAAGTACTTACTACAGTTACTACACTAGTAAGCTAAGCCTGTTTCGTAGGCGGATATTATAGCACGATCGCCAAGGAAGTTACAGTTACCTATTCGTAATTTCGTACTGATCTTGCTCTAAATTACTAAGGTGGAAACATATGGTGGAAATAAGTCAATTACAAAGCTAAATTAATTCAGTGACTATAGAGATAGTGTGATTTATAGGGCTTCACCGGTTAGCGGACGGATTAATTAACAAAACATAAATTCGAATGAATGCCAAGTTCGTAACGGGTTTCACTAAAAAAAAATCTAAGTGGAAACTTAATCCTTTCAAAGCTCCTTAGATCACTTTGTTGTTATACATAACATTTTTCGATTGTTTAAAATGATTTGCTACTTAAAAGTGCATCAACTTGGCAAACTGTTTTCAACCGACTTCAAGATTTCGAAGGATGAGGTTATCAATTCGTCGGGATCTTTGTTTTTGCTTTTTTTGTGTATCTTCACCTTTTAAAAAACGGCAGGACCGATTTGGAAAATTCTTTTTTTTTAAAGAGTATTTTCACAGTTGGTCCCATTGTAACAAGGTCAAGATCTGATGATGGGATCCTGGAGAAATCGAGAGAACTGTTCATCTATTATAGGCACACCTATAGTGATTTGAGTATTTTTTACCTCAGCTTGAGCATTGAATTTTGGAAAGGTGGAGGCTAAGTGAAGTAGTTTCTTTTTGTTTAAAATTATTACCAATCCAAATCTATCTACTCGTATACATCTATACATATAATAAAGCTGAAGAGGGTCGAAAGTCTGTACATGGAAGGTAATCGAAAAAAAGTTGGCTGGGGATACTTAGAATCGATAACAGAACACGTTCCAACAATTTTTAGAATTTTTGTCTGTTTATCTGTTTATCTGTTTGTCTGTTTATTTGACCGCGCATCACGTGAAAACAGTTCAACATGCAACAGTTCAATGGAAAAATGTAAAATTTTTGTGTTGTGTAGTTTATCTTCCGCCGAGCTACATAGATAGTCAGTATTTAGCTGTTCTGTCATGCCTCGAAAATGCTGTTTGTAAATACTCTGACTTAGATATGTTAATTTTAGGGGATTTCAATTTGAACTCATGTAGCGCTCAAACTAGAAACCAATTTGAATCTTTTTTAGCATTTTGTCAATTCCACCAACACAACAAGATACATAATAGCCGTGGTGGACTTTTGGATTTGGTATTGAGTGGATTGAGCCCGGAGCGTGTAACTGTGTCTGGTGACATAGAGCCGCTGGTGCCGCCGGACGCCTATCACCCGCCGCTCGAGGTGGAGCTAGTGTTGCCGCGGGGCGCGCCGTCGATGCCTCTGCCTCCGTGTGGTAGTCCAGTAGTACCGGAGTGGGACTTTCGGAAAGCTGATCTAGAGTCTTTGTACTTGTCACTAGCTCGTATTGATTGGGGTGAAGTTTTGGAGGCATGCATGTAGAATTGGCAACTGAAGTATTTTATACAAAATTAAAAGAATGTATTTCTAATTGTGTACCCAATAAAAGGCCTAGGAAGTCGACCGGCCGGTATGTCTATCCTCCGTGGTACTCACCCGAAATTATCAGGCATATTAGGAACAAACACTTTCACCACAAAAAGTATAAGCAAACCGGAAAAGTGTTTAACAGGGAGCTCTATAAATATTACAGGGGACATGTTAAAATTTTAATCGAAGATGCATATAGACGCTACCTCAAAAATATTGAGCAGAACATTATCCAGGAACCAACAAAATTCTGGGGGTATGTAAAAAGCAAGCGGCGAAATCGACGGGAGAATACGAGCCTTTCGTACAAAGGTAGGACAGTAGTCGCACAGGAGGCAGCGGATGCGTTTGCGGAATATTTCCATTCTGTGTTCCACAAGGAGGTGCCCCGGTTGGACGCGGAAGAGGCGTCGCGGTGCGGCATGGCGAGCGCAGGTACAGCACGTGTGGCTGTCGACAGCGTAGAGATACAGGAGCTGCGTCGCGCGGTTAAGACGCTCAAAACCAAATCGGCTGCGGGCCCGGATGGTATTCCCACATTCCTAGTCCATGATTGTATTAGTGTTTTGGAACAGCCGCTTCTATATATTCTATATATTCAATCTAGCGCTGCAACACTCTCCCTACCCGTCTTGCTGGAAGATTACCAGAGTAACACCCGTGCCCAAGACCAGTGTCGCGTCCGATGTAAGTAATTTTAGACCCATAGCTGTTATGTCGGTTTTTGGTAAAGTCTTTGAAACCATTGTCAACAGTGTAATCAACAATCAGATGTCAACCCAACTTGACGATGCTCAACACGGCTTCAGAGCTGGTCGTTCAACCACAACTAATCACATCTGCTTTGTGGATTATGTGACCGCAGCCATGGATCAACGCTCGCAGGTTGATGCCGCTTATTTTGACTTCCAAAAAGCGTTCGACCTGGTCGATAACGACATATTGTTACGAAAGATGGCTGGGTTCGGCTTCATACCTAAGTTGCTACATTTTTTTGCGAACTACCTGCGTGGAAGAAGTCAATACGTAACAGTGTCTGGATGCCAGTCCCAGCCATATTACACCCGATCAGGTGTAAGTCAGGGTAGCACGTTGGGGCCGACTCTGTTTCTGCTTATGATCAACGATCTGCCGAAGGTCGTCAATACCCCTCGGTGCCTATTGTTCGCAAATGATCTTAAGCTCTTCCTGCAAATTAACCAACGCGAGGATTGTGCGAGGCTGCAGGACGATATAGACGCTGTTGTAGCTTGGAGTGATGCCAACAAGCTGCAATTTAACGTATCTAAGTGCAAGATCCTCACTTTTACTCGGGCTCGTGCTCCTGTTTATACTGCATATCGTCTTCGAGACACTGTGCTCGAGAGAGCCAACGAAGTGTTGGATTTGGGTCTCAACTTGGACGCGGAGCTGGACTTTCGCTCGCATGTAACGCAGATGTGTAAAGCCGCTACGAAAAGACTCGGGTTCATTTTGAGAGTATCCGCGCAGTTCAAAAATATCAACGTAGCGGTATTGCTATACAATGCTTACGTCAGAAGCAAGTTGGAATTTGCGGCTATAGTTTGGGACCCCCGTGAGGAAAAATATAAGATGATGATAGAGCGAGTCCAAAGACGGTTTGCAAGATATTTATACAGGAGGATGTATGGGTACTATCCACTCAATAGTGGATACAATTATCCCTCCTTATTTGTCCTGGGGATGGTGGGGTTTTATGCTCTGGAACTGCGGAGGAAACTGTTGTTGTTGATGCACTATTATGGTGTTATTAACAACACAGTAAATAATCCCAATGTGCTAGACAGGCTCGGGCTCTTCGTCCCGATTTGGCGCCCCTGCCCCCCGGGGCTGGTGGCGCTGCTCCCGCGGCGGCCTCAGCGCCTGTTCGCGGGCTGCCCCGCGCGCACCCGCCGCGCCGAGAACGCGCCCACGGCTCGAGCACTTTCCCTAATCAATATCGTGTCCATTGATGCTCCACAGATTGACATTTTTGCAGATAGTGTTGGTGGGTTTGGTAGGAAGATTGTAGTGTTCCTGAGCGAATATTTTAATCGTTTATAACTATTTTTTTTTGTGATTTTTAAGTGTTTTATTTATTTTTGACTGACCAGTTTTTCATTATTTATTTTATATTTATTGACCAATGCAATGTAGATTGTAATTTTTGACATTGAATTTTATTTTATGTTAATTTTAATAATTTAATGAATACTAGTGTGTAAGCGATTTGGTGATCTGTGAACTGTTATGCTTGCATGTGTTTTAATGAATAAAAAAAAAAAAAACGGCTGAACTGATTTTGATGAAATTTTGTATAGATATAGTTTGAGTCCTGGGAAAGGATAATATATAGTTTTAATCCCGAAAATCAACCCTAGTGGGGGTGAAAATGGGGTTGAAAGTTTGTATGGAGAATTTTGAACCGCTGAAACGATTTAGATAGAAATGAGTATGGAGATAATTTGAGTCTCGAGAAACGTCATAGGACAGTTTTCAAACCCTTGTGGGAGTGAAAAGGGGGTTGGAAGGTGGTATGAGGAATTTTTTACCGCTGAACTGATTTAGATGAAAATTGGTATAGAAATAGTATGGGTTTCGAGAAATGACAAAGGATAGTTTCTTCTTCAATCCCCCCCCCCCCCATCTTACTTTAGACCCGTAGGTCCAAAAAATTTGAAAAAAATAATGGAAGTGACGCCTGAAAGGTACTTTCAATAACAACTATCTATACATATAATAAAGCTGAAGAGGGTCGAAAGTCTGTTCATGGAATATATTCGAAAAAAAGTTTGCTGGAGATACTTAGAATCGATAACAGAACACGTTCTAAGAATTTTTTATTCGTTAACGGCTGAACGGATAGTGTTGAAATTCTGTGTAGAGATGGTTGATTCCCGGGTAAGGACAAAGAATAGTTTTCATCCCGAAAATCAAACCTGGAAGGGGTGAAAAGGGGGTTGAAAGTTTGTATGTTGAAAGTTGGTATTGAAATAATTTGTAATTTTTTGGTCAAGGTGTTCATATTTATAACATGTTACCCGTCGATGCTTTAAATTTACCTTTACCCGCTCTTAAGAAATATTTGAAAATGTCATTAATGTCAAAGGGTTATTGCAGGTTCGAGGAGTATATATAGGGTGGGGCCTGTAACTAAAGCAAAAAATTAAAACGTAGATTCTAGTCCTCAAACTAGACAACTTTTGTGTAGCAACTTTATAAAATCATAAAGTTTTTAGATTGTTATTTTTTCAAACAAAGTAGATAGTATTTTCAATGTACTTAAAACTCCGTCTAATTGACATCGCCTGTCAGTCTAGTCACTCTACAGACATAATCAATTTCATAGTACATTGCGTGTTCGAATTAACTTTAAAATGTAATAAAATTCAAACCGCAAGTTTTTTTTTCAAAGTCGTCAAACAAACGTTGCGTATGAATTTTGAAGCAAATCAAATTATTTTGTTCAATATTTTTTGATTTGCAATTTTTAAGTAGTTACACTACTATATATAAACTGAAAATAGATGTCATATACTTCAGAAACAGTGACCAAACCCTCCGGTGTCCGAGGTCAGATCTGGCCTTGCTTTGCTTCAAAATTCATAGATGGCAGCACCATCTCTCTCGCTATACCAGAATCACGTAAGAGATTCGGATAGGAGGTGCAAGCACGTACTGCGCATGCCCTTAGAGTATGGTCAACGGCGCCTAGCCGTTTCAAATTCAGAGATTGCATATACATGAGAAAATTTGACAAGTTCCGCCGTGACCGGGTGGTCTAGTGGTCAGGACGTCAGCCGCGAAAGCTGAAGATGCCAGTTCATATCTGGCCTCGGACACCGGAGGGTTTGGTCACTGTTTCTGAAGTATATGACATCTATTTTCAGTTTATATATAGTAGTGTAACTACTTAAAAATTGCAAATCAAAAAATATTGAACAAAATAATTTGATTTGCTTCAAAATTCATAGATGGCAGCACCATCTCTCTCGCTATACCAGAATCACGTAAGAGATTCGGATAGGAGGTGCAAGCACGTACTGCGCATGCCCTTAGAGTATGGTCAACGGCGCCTAGCCGTTTCAAATTCAGAGATTGCATATACATGAGAAAATTTGACAAGTTCCGCCGTGACCGGGTGGTCTAGTGGTCAGGACGTCAGCCGCGAAAGCTGAAGACGCCAGTTCATATCTGGCCTCGGACACCGGAGGGTTTGGTCACTGTTTCTGAAGTATATGACATCTATTTTCAAACGTTGCGTAGTTTGAGGAGAATAATGTACATTTTAATTTTTTGCTTTAGTTACCGGCCCCACCGTGTATGACGGACAAAGATGCATGGCCCAAACCAAAAAACTACTACAAAATCATCTAACATTTATAGGACACCGTTTAGGTAGGAAAACATATCAAACGTTTTGTGAAGGAGTCAGATTAGGATTTATTTTTCTTTATAATTAAACAATAGGTACATTATCTGTCTCTCAAGCTGTTTTGATATGTCTTATAGATAGAATAAAGTGAAGTGAAGTGTAGTGAAACTGAGAAGTGACAAAGTGATAAAAGTAAAAGAAGTCGAGTATTTTAAAAATGTCGAAAATGTCAAAAATTGCGAAATTTCTAGATTTCCAAAATTATCAAAATTTCCAAAATTTCTAAAAAATGCAAAAAAAAAAACCACAAAATTTACGAAAAAGTCAAAAATTAAATAACATAACTTCGTACCAATCGCACTCGATTCACACACTTTCCACGACACTAACGTATTTTATTTTTCTCTGACGTTCATTAGTGCATTGTAATGTGCTTACATTGACGAATAAATATCTTGATCTACACCAATATCATAAATCCTCTATTCAGCGTCCGAACCGTATGTAATTAATTACCAACATTATTGCAACCAGTAACGTAACATCAGTGTATTATCTGTGACAGTGTGGTAAAAACGTATGAAAATTCATTACCTACGGTAACGTAATGAAAATCCGCCCCCCCCCCCGACCGCCGGCTCGCCCCCCCGACCGCCGGCGCATATGTCGGCGGCGTATGTTGGTCATGGCGGTGTAATGGCGGTCATTCCAATGGTTTCAATGGATTTTTAGGTGTGTGTAGGTAAAGCAGTGTATGCTTCTGTACATAATTAGGCCTTATTACGTAACAGTTACATCGCCATGTCCGTCCGTGTGTCCGCGATCTAGCTCAGTTACCGTTCGCACTAGAAAGCTGAAATTTGGTGAGGCCTGATAAGAACTTTCAATAAAAACTATATTGAATAAAATCGGTTCAGCCGTTTTTGAATTATTAGTCAAAAACGCATAGTGAAAGGAAGTGCCGAATAGTAAAATGACGTAAGCGCCGCCAAATAAACGACCTTTTGAACGGATGTTTTGTAACAGGGCAGCATCTACTACAGTGAGCATCGCCCGACATGCTATAGGGGGGGGGGGTAGCCACTACACTCTAAATTTGCATGGGTCACCCCCCCCATCCACCTCAAATAGAAAAAAATGATTTCTGCATTTGGGACCCCCCCCCCCCCCCAATTTCAACCGCTCCTGTTCTTACCTTGGAGGATCGATTTGGATGATGATATTTGCCGTGGACATGAACGTATAAGTACAAAAGTGGTCCTGTATCTTCCGATATACACCTACTACTCTCTATGTCGTTTATATCATGCCAAAAAAAAAAGTATTCATTTATGAGTGTAGTTTCATTTAGTGGTAATTGTAAAATATTTTATTAGGACTACTGTCCTCTAGCGTATCCATCTGTCAACTTTACTTCAAGTTCCGCCTCCAGGGTAGCGGGAGAGAAATTAGGGGTGAATTAGCCGCTTACTGACACAGACCGAATTCCACGCGGGCGGAGCCGCGGGCACAGCTAGTATTTAAATAAGTGCGTAAAAGTTAAGGTATTATTGGATAAATAAATGTAAAGTGTAATACATAAGTAAGTGAGTAAATAAGTAACTTCAATTGCGTCATTTACAAGAGTATAGCTTGTGAACGCTGCCTAAGTTGCGTCACAGTCTCTGCCTCGGGATTTATTTGACAGTTATTTATGACGTTCGTAACGGTATCGGCTCTGGTGACTTACGGGGCTTCGCCGGTGACGGGGTAATTTTACTAGAAGGGTTGAAATTAATTAACTCGTAGTGTTAAGACTGTTAATAGTAAAATGTTTGTGAATAAATAAAAATCACTTTTCAACAATAGTTGTGGGTGTATTTAGTTAAAAATGTAAATTAATTACACAACGTATGCGGAGCGTATGAGTTTCAGAAAAGGAGTGAGTGAATGGATCTGATGAATGATTGATGTGAATGATGATATTGAAAAATTCGGTAACAATTCTTTTTTGATACATTCAAAATAGTGAAATGAATGAGATAATTGTGACTGGGTTGACAACAATTAGGTACATTTTTTTTTTATTATTTGAATAAAGTACGAGTAGCTTGAGTTCTAATCGTTAACCTACAGAACATTGCCAAAATGATAAAAAAATATATATTGGATGGCAAGGGGCCTAGGCTCCCCTCAACACCCTGGGTCTGGGGTACCTAAGCCCCTGGGGCTAGGACCATTGGCTACCTGGATATGAGGCTATGCCCCCTGGAGCTAGCACCCCTCGGCCTCATAGGTACAGGCCTGCGGCTAAGGCCTCTCGGCCCCCAGGGTCACACAAAGCTCTGTGAATCGAATATAATAAAAAAAAATATAATAAATAATGTCCGCACAGATGGATCCCAAAGCCATTCAGCTGAAGAACGTAACATTGTTCAAAAGAGATAGCGGATGGGTGTGTATGTCCCATAATATTTGATTTGATCAAAATTGTGAAATCTAATATGGAATATAAGTTTTAAGTAAGTAAAGTACCTATCTACTAATATTTAATTTTAAGTCATTTGTTAATCTGTACTAACAACAATCGGATAACTGGTTATCTATACATATGAATGGTTAATTCCTGCGGTTGTCTTCATCAACGCAGAGCCAAAAATAGTTATAAACTTATATAGATGTCATATACAAAGGAAAAAGTGACCTAGGCCTCCAGTGCCCAGGGCTGGGATCGAACCAGCGTCTTCTGCATTCGCGGCAGACGCCTTAACCACTTAGCCACGCGGGTCACAGCAGCACCGGTCGAATTTTCCCATGTATATGCAATCTCTGTAAATGCTAAGGCGCATTTTAGCCAATCATCTTGTTGTGTTCACTGTCACCGAAACTTGTTGTGTTCTTCCGAACTAAAAAAAATAATAATTTAAAATAAAAATAAAAATAAATAAATATTATAGGACAACCTTACACAAATCGACCTAGGCCCACAGTAAGCTCAATAAGGCTTGTGTTATGGGTACTAGACGACGATATATATAATAGATAAATATGGATAAATACTTAAATACATAGAAAACATCCATAACTCAGGAACAAATATCTGTGATAAACACACAAATAAATGCCCTGACCAGGATTCGAACCCGGGACCTCCTGCTTCGTAGGCAGGGTCACTACCGATCTATGAACGCTATATTGATTATTATGAACTTTCAATATTTTGAGGAATTTCCTCCCGCGAACAGCTGTGGAATGAACTCCCTGCCGAGGTTTTCCCAAAGGGCTACAGTACGAGGAACCTTGCAACGCGGATGTGAATCCTCTGGAGTTACACGCGTCCATAGGCTACGGTGACTGATTACCATCCGGCGGGCAGTATGCTTGTTTACCACGGTCGTGGTATAAAAAATGCTTCTATTCCTTTACTCTTTTCTCAACAATACACACGCAGCTTTAGATTAATCTTCTGAAATATCACAACATCGTATCGCGCCCCTAGATTTCCTGTCAGTTGTTCGACCTTGAACTTCTGAACTAATTCATATCCCTTCCCAATAATTTGAGAGAGAACCAGTGTAACAAGACCTCGAGACCCGCAACAAAAACAAGCAGAAATGTCAGAATTTGCTTACGACGCGTTTTCGTATGCTTAAAAAATTATCCGATGTTTTTAATGTATTGTTCAATGGGGATCAATGTTACTCTACGTCCGTAGGAAATACCTCGGATAACCCTACACGTGATCCCCGGTGCTAAAAGAGTAACAAACTAGGCAGCTGCACTGTCCCATCTGGACCTCGCAGCACTCACTGGATTTTCTTTATCATCTGCTTTCCCACTACTACTGCTCCAGGGAAGAAATGCCTATCTCTATCCAGTGACATATAGATTTTCTTTTATAAGACTGGTAAGGTGTCCCACTGCTGGGCAAAGGCCTCCCCTCTTTCCCGCCATTTGGCTCTGTCTAATGCACACTCCCGCCATTCTTCAACATATGTGTCCAGGTCGTGTTGCCATCTCCGTCTTGGTCTACCTCTGCCCTGATGTCCGACCTGCGGGATCCAGTCCGTGGAAAGTTTGGCCCAGCGATCCATTACGTATTTAAAAATAAGAATATGGCACCAGCGCTTATGCTTTTTTTTCGAATCAATATTGAAGCTGTACAACATAAAACGAAAACGCCTTCCACCAAATGATACCTTTTCCAAAAAAGAGTCACGAATACCCAACACTACTATTACAACAGTCGTTTCAAGCGGCAGCTCGGTATTTATCGTATGGCTACATGTCACTGGATATACATAGGCATTTCTTCCCTGAGGTAGTAGTAGTGGGAAAGCAGATGATAATGAAAATCCATTGAATGCTGCGAGGTTAAAATGGGACAGTGCATCAGCTGCCAAGTTTGTTACTCTTTTAGCACCACCCAGGGATCACGTGTAGGGTTGTTTAAGGTATTTCCTACGGACGCAGAGTAACATTGATCCCCAAACAGGCTTGCAGGCAGCTCGGTAAGCGGTAGAAATAAGGGAGTGACGTCAGTCGGGGGTGGCCGTAACACCCCAGATTAAAAACGACAGGCTCAGTATTTTGTTCTAGTTAATGATCAGATATTTTTGTCCGGTGTCAATTTGTTGGCTCCGGGATCAATTACGTAGCGTAGGTAGGATTTATTTGCTGACATTAAGTCGTAGGAGGCCTAATAAGCCGTTATACAGAATCTCGGGATATATTATTTCTTAAAGAATTGTTACGCACCGCCCCGAAGTTTTATATATCATTTTCTTTTTAGGTAATTATTAGATAGCACATTCTATGTGGGATGTGAAGGCGTCAATAGGCTACGGTAGCTTACCATCAGGCGGGCCGTATGCTTGTTTGCCATCGTCGTGATATAATTTAAAAAATGTAACAATTTTACTATCACTTGCGTGCGACTTTCAACCCTATAGTTCAAGGTTCGAACACCGACCGGTAATTTGATCGAAAGATTTAAAAAACCTTCATATAATAAGATAATAATTTTTGAAATTACTTAAATATGAATAAATTACGTCTCGTGTTTCTTATGACATGAAAAAAATCGATCATGAATATTATCAACCGACTTCAAGATTTCGAAGGAGGAGATTATCAATTCATCGGGATCTTTCTTTTTTCTGGATTTTTAATTTTTTTATGTACGTTCACCTGGACCGATATGGAAAATTATTTTTTGTTTGAAAGAGTATATACTTCACAGTTGCTCCCATTGTAACCAGGTCAGGATCTGATGATGGTATCCTGGAGAAATCGAGGGAACTCTCTAACTATTATAGGCACACCTATAGTTATTTGAGTATTTTTTACAGCAGCTCGAGCATTTGCTTTTGGAAAGGTGGATACTAAGTGAAGTCGATTCTTTTTTGTTTAAAATTATTTTAATATCATGTTGACTTTAAAGCGCGACCGTAAGGAATAAATCGGTCGCACATATACAGTCGACGACGTCAAAGATATGTTTACACTTTTTCACCTCACTCCTTTATAATAATGTGCAAAAGTGTAAACATATCTGTGACGTCGACTGTACTTATACGAATAGAATAATGAAGATAAAAATAGAAGAATAATGGAGATAGAAAATGTAGAGTGACCTCCCTCTCCCCTCAGTCACCTCTGCAGTTTATTTTCTCACTCCGTAAACTTAAAGCATAAGAAACTTGACAATAAACTGCTTATTCTGTTGTACGAGTATAAGCAAAACAAATGAGTCTCGTAAATACGATTACCCGTCCGACATATGCTTCTACGAGTAGAAAGTGTAAGTGAATTAAGGGATTCATCCCTCCACTCTAACGATATTAGATCCTGTACGTGATACGTAGCACCTGGGATGTTATTCACACCGCCAACCGAGCGACACCCTTTTCCTTTGATACCTATCGTATAGTAACTAGAACTTCGTATTCTTAAATCAAATACAAACATTGAAAACATTGAAAAAAAAACTCAACTTAGTAACTTGACCCATAGCTTAATTGGTAAAGCGATCGAGCCCCGGCAAGGCGTACCGATGCAGGTTCAAGTCCGCTGGGTTGATTATTTTTTCAATGTTTTCAATGTTTGTATTTGATTTAATAACAATCTATTGTATGAGTGGAATGCCCCACTTTAAAAACATGCAAAAATAATTAAGAACTTCGTATTCGTTACCAAAAAAATGATAATTGGGATGATTCTCGTTTCGAAGCTTATCTAATTTTAGTCAATCCGGCAGTCCTTGGGGCCGTGGCTGCCGCATGGTATGAATTTCAGCAACGGTATGCTCTTCTAGCTATTTTTAGAGTTCCGTACTCAAACGGGACCCTATTTCTAATAATCCGCTGTCCGTCTGTCACCACGGTACACTCATGAACCGTGATAGACAGTTGAAATTTTCACAGGTTATGTATTTCTGTTGCCGCTATAACAAAAAATACTAAAAAACAGAATAAATATTTAAGGGGGGAGCCCTTACAACAGACATAATTTTTTTTTGCCGTTTTTAGATAATGGTACAGAACCCTTCGTGCGCGAGTCCGACTCGCATTTGGCCGATTTTTTTTGTCATCTATCTCACTGGCATTGGCGAAATCTTCAACAGTATCGACTTTATTGAGAGAATACAAGCAATACAAGCGTACAACTGTCGACGGTGGCAAAAAAAGCATACGGCCCGCCTGATGGTAAGCTACCGTAGCCTATGGACGCCTGTAACCATACCATATATATGCATGCATATATATCTGTACCATTCATGAAATACGTCTAGTCCCTGAAGACCTCAGTATGCCTAGCATATCTTGACTTGTATCGCGCGAGTTCATACTTCAAGCGCGACTCGAAGTATGAAGTGACAGGCGACAGCGTGTAGTTAGGCCTATAGCTGGGAGTTCATACCACACTGATTAAGACCTCTCCACATTTATTGCTCGACACTCGTGAAGCCGCGAACCAGCAGGTTCACGCGCCAAATATGGAGAGGCCTTTAATGGGACCCAGTGGGGGCTCTCCCCGCTTAGTATTCTGAGTGTGTACGGAGCAAGCCAAATACAACACTTGGGGTGGGATCGCATTGATTTGACCGTGATGTTTAGGCACACTAAAATACAGATTTTACTGATGTATCGTAAACCATATTTTTTTTCTAGAGTGGTACGGGCTGACGGAACTGAATCCAGTGGTACGGGCGGCTAGATTCGCTTCGTCTTTGTTTTATAGTGAACTATGTTGAATATTAGGGTCTGTGTGTGTTATACAATGATTATTGATGATGATAGTGAATTAATGAGTTATGTATCGTTGAATTTCTTTAAACTGTTGACTATAGTGGTGACGAATTTATTGAATTTATATTAGATATCCATAGCTTAAGCGAAAGGTCTTTATGAATGATTAGGGCACATTTACACTTAGCACATAAACTGACTCATTGCGGCGTAGTAAGGCTGAGTTCATTAATACAATTAATTCTCAAATAAAATATTTGGTGAATTATTGTAAGTTTTTATGCACTTCTGTTTGCCTCTCTTTCTCACAGGGGTTGTGAAAGTTTGTTAAGAGAGGAGAACAGCGATATTGGAAATCGTAGCCTTGTGGAACGCGACCCTGGTATCTTTTTCAGCCCTTAGGAACATACTCAATAAAACCTTCGATAAAGCTTTCAGGTTTACGTGAATGAAATAACCAATTCTACGTTAAATTTCTTCGTATGACGCGCACAAATAAGTATAACAAACCTGTTAAATTCAGACTTGAAAAAGGTTATTTCCAAATTATATTTCATGTCGATCCCAAAAAAACCTTTACGTAGCACATATCACAAGCGTTTAACCAATGAAAAAATTTCATAGATAGGACCCAAAAAAATTGCAAATCATTGGTTACTAAACAAGATTGGATCAATTTTAAATGACGTTTAGCTTATTCAGATCATCCTTTATCCTTTTCTTCAACTTAAATAGTTGTCAAATACAAAGGAAGAACTGACCACGGCTTCCGGTACCCAGGGCTTGGGATTTGCATTCGCGGCAGACGCCCTAAAGAAGTTGCTGGTGACCTAATATACAAGTGTGTCTACTTCAAATAAACAAATCAAAATATGTACTAAAATAAATTGCTTAACGTCAAGACGATAGTAGACGATATGCGACAAAGTTTTAGTGACATGACACTGGGTGTCAGAGTTACAATTTGTTTGAATGTCACCGATGCCATTTTGATGACAACAGAATGACAAGATCATGTTGTATACTGTAACAAGATTACCGCTCAAGTATTAGTTACCTATGTATGTTCAAACCATACCCATACAACCATTTTCGGTCGCCGTTACGACACGGTGTAGACACATCTTGCGTCGACACCGTCTTTTCCGGTCACAATTCCGGTCGCAGAGTCGTCGCCCGCCGTTACGTCACACTTACCAAAATGGGGAAGAGTCGACGCAGACACATTTTGGTCACATTTTGGTCGCCGAGTGCACACATTGTTACCAGTTTGCGACTTATGCGAGTTTGCGAGAGACAGTTTGCGAGTTATCCCAAAATCATTCGTTCATTTTGTTCGTTTCAAATGGGAAATGTCAGATGGAAAAATACTTAAATAAAAATAAGTGACGTACATTAAAACTCCATCCCTAAAAAGGATTTACAAGACGTAAGTATTTATTGTTTGCATTTATATTACAATATGGCTTAAAATACTATGGGAAATTACACTGCTCGAGGGATTTGATTAGCTAAGTGTAATTTATCAACGCGCCGCTACATTATTTCAGTTTGCCAGCAATGAAATTATTTACTTCTCAGTGCATGTGTTCATAACTACATTATTTGATGCATTTTTAGTGCTCCGATGCATATACTATACTTAAATAATAAAAATAACGCTTTAATTACTACTAAACTTGTAACTAGGATGTAAAAATATGGATTAAGGCTGAGAAAAATTCCAGTCACAAAGTAGTCGCAATGTTACGACTCTGTGTAGACAAATGTCGGCGCGTGACCAAAAGTAGTAACAAAGTGCAAAGTTTGTGTAAATTTGCAAAATGGCTCCTTGTACTTATTTGTTTTCAGATATTCTCAAAGGGTAGCCATGCTGTGGTCAGTAGTGTTGACGGAGGAAAATGAAAAAAGATGATCTCGTTGGTAGCCAGTTGTTGGGTACTCGACAACGATATATTGTTATGGCCCACAACCAAGAAGTCGCACGAATTGGTCCGGTTGAGGAGAGTGGGACAACCGCCCTCCAACGAGTGGGTCCGATTGCGGTGCACCGTAAAGGCAGCGGAAATAATACATCTGGACTTACTGTACCTAACATAATATCTATTAATATTAAATTACTATTTAATTTGACATATTTATTTAAGTGAAACAAAACTATACTCAAATTTCTATCACTAAAAATTTCAAATTTATATCGCCAAAAATCTTTATAATATAATACATTAACTTTAAAGTATTTATTTGTATTTGCGTTCTGTACATTTTTGAATATTCCCACTTTTCTGAAAAAGGTTGACAAGTGTTTATATGGTTTTGGTCGATTATTATCATTTGGATCGCTCGTGATGACTTACTAGCATCACGAGCACACGAGGCACTAAGGGTACAGTTTGACAAACCTTGGTTTTCAAGAGGTATTTTATATTGTCATTTGCGGTTACAATGTTTCGAAACAGTTCGGTAACCGTTACGACACATTGTGTACAGATTTGGTCACAAACTAAACGTAAAGTGTACACAATGTGTCAACACCTTGTTACCGAAAAGTGTACACACGGCGACGACACTTAGTTACTGAAACAAATCTGGTCACATTGTGTGCACACTGTTACCACACTAAGTAACCAAAACTGAACACAGTCGCAAAGTGTAGTAACTGTTACGACACCGTTACGACACAACTCACATTTAGTTACTTACTACTTTGATGATTCTGCGACCGAAATGGTTATATGGGTAATGACCTAATGACATTAGGCTTGACTTACACAGTGTGGATATACCTTAAGGTTCGATTTACAATTCTCGAAAGCGAAAAAAATAGCTTGGCTTAGCTGGGTTAGAAAAACCAATAAACAGTTTCCATAAAATATAAATGGCTTTTAACAGCCCCAAAAACTGCTGAATATATTTAATGAAAGAGTTTTCGCTTTAAAATGCAAAAAACATCGACGACTCGAAGTTAAGACCCGTTTAAAAGGATTAAACCTTGTTTAATACTGGATTTAAGAAATAAAACCATACTACTTAAATACGCAAAGCAATATATCTCTTATGGCCTACTAAGGATTATGGACTTTAAAATCACAGTTGCAAGGTTGCATTTCTATTGGTCAACTGAAGTACGGTTTGAGGTTACCAGGATAGTCAATGGAAATAGGGACCGAGTAAATGAAATTTTAATTTTTTTCAGCCAAATAAGACCACGGTTAACCCTCATTCAGTGTACTTATATAAAAATTGGCAATTTCTATGAATGTATTAGTCAAATGCCGAAATCGGAGCTGATGGCCTCCCGGTTTTGTCCATATAAAAATATTGTATGGCACTGAGCAGGCAGGACGACCGGACGTGGGGGTCCATCCTTGTTGAAATTGAATCATAATATTGTCAGAACTCTGAGCATAAAAAAGTTCTGGACGGGATTTACAACAATGTAATCAATGTCCTTAGGAAAGCAGCGGCGGAAGGGAGGGGTAAGAAACGGAAAAGGGCAAAACAACAGGTAGTGGGGTGGAATAAATATGTCAGTGATGCTCACCGGATGGCTAGGCAAAGCTTTCACGAATGGACACAAGGGGGGAGACCGGCTAGTGGCAATCTTTTTAAGGAAATGCATAACAGTCGTAAGATCTTTAAATCACGTTTAAAATGGTGTCAAGATAATCAAAACCGTATCAAACTGGACATTATAACCTCCCATCACTCTAAGAAGGATTTTCGTGAGTTTTGGAGGTCCACAAACAAAATGAAGCCTGTGGCTGGCTACCCGGTTAGTGTTGATGGTGTGGGCGACCCTAAAACTATAGCCAACCAGTTTAAAGACCATTTCTTCTTGAGGTCCCCCCTGGGTCCATCTTTGATGGAGGGGCTCGAGGCTGAGCCCGATAAAAAGGTAGGTCCTAGTGTGACGGCCAAAGATATTGAAAACACGATCAAATCAATGTCCAGAGGCAAATCTCCGGGCCATGACGGGCTCAGTATCGAGCACCTTCAGAATGCTGGTCCTCATATATCCAGGATTTTGGCGATGTTTTTTACTCTTTGTTTGAGACACTCGTATCTGCCTAACGATCTGATGCGTACAATCGTCGTACCTGTAGTAAAAAATAAAACTGGGGATTTGGCAGACAAAACTAACTATAGGCCGATATCTCTAGCGACGATTGTAGCCAAAATATTTGACAGTGTGCTTAATTCACAGTTGAGTAAGATAATAAAATTGCATGACAACCAATTTGGTTTCCGACCGCGTTTGTCTACCGAATCCGCAATACTGTGTCTTAAGCATACTGTCAGGTATTATGTCAAGAGCAAGACTCCTGTTTTAGCCTGTTTTCTGGACCTATCTAAGGCTTTTGACCTGGTTTCCTATGATTTACTGTGGAAAAAACTACGAAAAACCAGTGCACCACCTGAAACGGTACGTATACTCAGGTACTGGTATGGCAACCAGGTCAACAGCGTTAGGTGGGGAAATGCACTGTCGGACGAGTACAGGTTGGAGTGCGGGGTCAGGCAGGGTGGTTTGAGTTCCCCAACGCTCTTCAACTTGTATGTGAATGAACTGATCGAGACGCTCAGCAGCATGCATGTCGGCTGCCATATAGATGGAGTCTGCGTGAATAACATAAGTTACGCAGATGACATGGTGCTGCTGAGTGCCTCGGTTTGCGGCATGCGTAGGTTGCTCACAGTATGCGAGGCCTATGCGGCTAGTCACGGTCTTAGGTATAACGAAAAAAAGAGCCAGGCTTTGATCTTTGGGGGCGAACGCAATACAGCCTTGGAATATCCTGCAATTTACCTCAATGGCAGTCCAATGGACAGAGTAAGTCAGTGTAGATATCTGGGCCATATTGTTGCGTCTGACCTCAAGGATGACATAGATATCGAAAGTGAGCGGAGGGCGCTGTCAGTGCGTGCGAATATGATAGCTCGAAGGTTTGTAGGCTGCTCAAGGGAGGTGAAAATTACGCTATTTAGAGCTTTCTGTACCTCCTTGTATACTTGCAGCCTTTGGGTTCAATATTCGCAGCGAGCTTATAGCGCACTCCGAGTACAGTTTAACAACGCGTTCCGGGTGATGGTGGGACTGCCTCGCTTCTGTAGCGCATCAGGGATGTTCGCAGAGGCACATGTAGATTGTTTTCAGGCCACATTACGGAAGCGTGCCGCGTCCCTGGTGCGCCGGGTGCGTGACAGTCCCAACATCGTCCTAAGAATGATAGCAGACAAACCTAACTGTCCTATAATGCTACACTGTGAGGGGCTACATTCCCCAATCAGTCAAATACTGTGGTAGCATGGAATTGGAGCGTCTGTTATATTTAGTTATTTTATTAGAAATGTAGATATATATATATTGCTGTAGTTTTAACTAACCCTTAGTTTCTAAGTACTACTAATGTAATATGTGTCAAAGTTACATGAAATAAATAAATTGAAATTGAAAATAATAATACAATTATTTTATATACAATTTGTTTTTCTATAATTATCTAACATAATCTTATTAATAATTACATATACAGTAACCATTCAAACCCGTTCCTTATATTATTTTTAAAGGTAATAAAAAAGTAATCGCTAAATTCCCCCAAAAATCCTATGTTGATAGCTGATTTACAACGATAGTTATTAATTTTAAATAATGCGGTTTGAAGTATGGTTCCGCTTTTCAACCGACTTTAAGGTTTCGAAGGAGGAGGTTCGCAATTCGTCGGGATCTTTTTTTTTTCTTTTTTTTAAATTATGTTCACCGATTATTCGAAGACGGACCGATTTCTAAAATATTTTTTTTTGTTTCACAGTTGGTCCCATTGTAACCAAATCAGGATCTGATGACTGGATCCTGGAGAAATCGAAGGAACTCTTTAAATATTATAGGCACACCTATAGTGATTTTAATATTTTTTACAGTGACTCGAGCATTTCCTTTTGGAGGGGTGGAGTCTAAGTGAAGTCGGTTCTTCTTTGTTTAAAATTGTTTTATACCTAGTGAAAATGTTTATATTCAATTAGTTCAATTACTTAAACCACATATTATATCATATTACAGTTTCCATTTTTATGATATTTCCAAAACTGTGTTAGTTGAACCTACTGCGCTGTGCTAAATGTAGCTCATAGTGGCATACGTCTTTATTAAAAATACTCTTTATCTACACTCATATTGTAAGTTCTCTAAAACGTGTTCGAAAACGGTAGGCAATGGCTAGCATTACCACGACCGATTTTTCTATGATAAGCTTTTTATCCGTAGCAGTAACGTAATTTTAACTTTTCATGCTCAATTATTGATGTGCTATGAGTTTTGATAACATAATGTACACCTGCACCCACCCAGGGGAATCGCCGACAGCCCGACACGCGCCCGCGCGACCGCCGGCACACGAGAGTTGGCCATGGTGGCGGTGCAATGGCGGCCATTCTATGGTTTCCAAATAAGGCATTTAGAATAAATAATATGAGTGTAGATAAAGCAGTGTATGCAACTGTACGTAATTAGGCCTTAAAACACTCGTGTGATCTTATTATGAAATTCGCCTGCGGCTCATTCATAAAACCACACTCATGTTTTAAGGACCCTTATTACGTAACAGTTACATAAACTACTATTTAGAAATCAATTATAAAATAACTATTTTACTATTTCCAGTCGCTTTCCAGATTTTTCTTAATTTGTGAACAGTTGTGAGTAGACCTACTCACTCTTCTACACTTTAATTACGAATTTGGCAATCTTTATATTTTTTCAAATAAAATATCAAGCTATATCACAGATATGCCTTTAGCTGCCAACGTCGAATAAAGCCCTAGGCCCTCAAGTTCGTGAAAGCTCTTAACCTCTTACCTACCGACTAAAAGCCTCCGCTAAGTATCATGTGTCCACGTTGACGGACAAGTCTTTTATACAAGCTGGTTCAGGGTGATTCAACACATAATCACTCCATATATTCACAAAACATTACCTAAATATAACTATTACCTATAATAACCTATGTAGTCGTCTGAGAACTCAAATCAAAATAATTGTACAGATGTCATCCAAACTGACGTTGCTTATAAAATAAATGTTTCATCAGTTCTTTCCAGTTACCTCCTAGCCTAGTCGGTAAGTGACCCTGCCTATGAAGCAGGAGGTCCCGGGTTCGAATCCTGGTCAGGGCTTTTTGTGTGTGTTCATCACAGATGTTTCTGAGTTATGGATGTTTTCTATGTATTTAATTGAAGTATTTATACGTATATATCTATTATATACTTATATCGTCGCCTAGTACCCACAACACAAGCCTTATTGGGCCCTGTGGGACTATGTTGATTTGTGTAAGATTGTCCCATTCATATATATTTATGTATATATTTTTTTTCTTAACAGAACCTGTTTGATAGAAAATAACTCTGAAGTTGCGTCTGAAACCCATGTCAATCTATTAAATTCAGCTATGTTTACTTATAAACGTCTGTAATGAATAAAGCACAACACTGCGACGAGAGGTCTTTTTGACGGCAGCTGTCAAAATCCACCAATAAAAAAAGATTTAACATGATGACAGCTAGACCTCTCGTCACGGTGCTGCCACCTGGTGAAAAAGACGATTCCGGAGACCCTCATTCCAACATACAGGCTTTACATTATCTACGTCCGTACATCGTGACCGTTTACATATTTAGAAGTTGTATAATTGTAGTTTAATATCATTTTATAAAGCCACCTTATCCACTTTTTACGACCTTTAACACTACAGTTTGCGTACATATAATTACCAAAATGGTTGCGTCATTCAATTTAGGTCGATCGCTAACATGCATATGTACATATGCCATAATACACCCTTTATATAATTTGCTTGACTATAACTATGTGTCTCTTGCTTGTATTGTATTGTAGTACGGGCAGGTTTCCGCAACTCGACGTCTAGGGCCTATTTTGCGTAAAGGAAGGACGGCTAGTCCAGCCAGCCCAGCTCCTCGAGGAATCCTATCAAACCTTTGATGTTGAGTAGAACACCTCGGATCCCCAGGTGATCTCCCTGAGAGATCACCTGGGGATCCGAGGTGTTTTGCCCTATACGGGGCCACTCCGTTGCACTCCAGCACCACGTGAGAGGCTGTTTCTTCTGTCTCTATGCACCCACGGCACAGGGGATTGTTTGTATCACCCAAGTTAAAGAGATGTTTGTTAAATGGTCCATGACCTGTTATCACTCTAGTTACCACCCTTAAGCGGATTTTGCCGAGACGGAGAAGTGTTTTGGTGAGTCTGTCGTTAATACTAGGCATGGCTTATTTAGCCTGTCTGCATCCCTCATGACTTTGCCAATGTGTTATGTGCAGTCTCCCGGTTCGTTCCAGCAGCGTCGAGCGTACCTTGCTGAAGGGCGTCAAAAGAATAGGCTCCGGGCCAATTGTCCCAGCACCCGACCCCTGCCTGGCCAGCTCATCCACAGCGTCATTCCCCGGGATCCGCTGTGACCTTTGATCCATTGAAGGACAATATTGTTATTATGACCTACCTCCATTAGTCGTTCATGACACTCGTGTATAAGTCCAGATGTAATGATGTGACTTCCTAGATACCATCAGTACTGCCCTACTGTCAGAGAGTATACGGATGGAGGCTCCTGTTACTTTCCTTGCAGTGAGTGCGGCATCCGCATTGATGATGCCCATGCACTCATATTGAAATACTGAGTTGTGAGCGCCCAGCGGTGTGACTATAGACATGTTCAGGTCTTCAGAGAATGTTCCGCAACCTGACCCTACGTCTGTTTTAGATCCATCAGTGAAGATTCTCAGTTCCCAGAGGTTGAGTCCTTCCTGATTGTCGTCCTCATGTAATTGTATTTTGTACCTTTTGTCGAAGACAGCACGTTTGTGAATCCGATCCGTGCCTGCCCTGAGCACTGGAAGTTCTTCGTATACCCTCTCCAGGCATATTGTGTGCAGAGTGTTCAAGTTAGACCATACGTTGAGGGTTCGCAACCTTACCTCCTCCTCCTGCTGTATGTGGAGGTGAAGCGGTGGAAGGTTTAGCATGACTTCCAAGGCTGCGGTCGAAGTGCTCCTCCAGCAACCTGTGGTAGCCACACATGCAAGCCTCTGTAGTTTCTGCAGCTTGTTTCGTACGGTGGCGAGGTTCGTTCTTGGCCACCAGACCAGCGCCTCGTAGCAGAATAGAGGCCGGATTATCGTCTTGTAGAGCCAGAGAGTGATTTTTGGGTTGAGTCCCCACCTGTAACCAATCATCCTTCTGCACTGCCAGAAGACGACTTCGGCCTTGTTTATGCGTTTGTTTATGTGGTTGGTCCAATGGAGTCTACTGTCAAGAGTGAGTCCTAAGTACTTTACCTCATTGGTCAGATGTAACTCAGTTTGGAACAGTTTTGGTTTGGTAAAGCTGCCAAGTGCCCTTTTGTTGGTGAACATTACCATTTCTGTCTTGGTGGGGTTTACTGATAGGTCGAATTCCTTGCACCAGCGCTCCACGATTCTGAGAGCTGCTTGGGTGAGGTCACAGACCGTACTGGCGAATTTACCTCATATTAATATCGCCAGATCATCAGCATAGCCTATTGAGTAAAAGTGTTCCTTGTTTAGTTTGGTTATAAGGTTGTTAACTACTAGGTTCCATAACAGCGGTGATAGGACTCCCCCTTGTGGGCATCCTCACACCGCGGCTACGGCCTGCGGCTCACCTGCATAGTCCTTTTGTTGAGCATGTTCATGATCCACTTGATCAGTCCGGGTTCCGTGTCGTGATTAGTTAAGGCATTCCCTATACTGGCGAAGTGGGTCTTATCGAAAGCGCCTTCAATGTCAATCACGTGCCGAGGCACATTTCTTTGTCACCGATGGCCTTCTCGATCCGGCTGACGACCATGTGAAGAGCCGATTCTGTAGATTTACCTGAGCTGTACGCGTGTTAGTTGTCGTGCATCGGTATGTTCTTGAGCGTTAGATCCCGTAGGTCCCTGTCGCACAGTTTTTCCAGTACATATGTACATACAAGCAGGAATAAAAAGGATCGCATTGCAGCTCTCGTTTTACCTACAATTTTTACCTTTTTAGCGCGTACGAAAATACAGGCCATAAGTCATAACATAACTCATAAACATCATAGAATTAGGCACGACAAGTCAAACATTTTGAAATAACGAGTAGGTATACCGGGTGTTGCCTGTAACATGAGCAAAAAATTAAAACGTAGATTCTACTCCTCAAAGTATACAATGTTTGTTCAGCGACTTTGAAAAATAACTTGTAGTTTAATTTTAAGTACACTTAAAATTAAACTACAGTTATTCGAACACGCAGTGTATTGCAAAATTAATTATGTCTGTAGGGTGATAAGCTTGTGATAAGGCTGACAAGCAATGTGAATTAGAAGGATTTTAACGTACATTGAAAATACGATTTAATTTATTTAAAAAAGAGACAATCTAAAGACTACTTTTTTTTAACTTGTTGAACAAAGGTTGTATTGTTTGAGGAGTAGAATCTATGTTTTAATTTATTGCTCGTGTTACAGGCAACACCCGGTGTGTGTTTATCGAATAGTTTGAAAATGGTGCTTTATAGCAAAAGTGCCATTTGCTGAACTTCAGCTTTGGATCAGTAATTTTTTTTAAATTCATGAACTGTGGTCAATCACTGGAAAGTTTGCTAATTTACCTATAAGCAAAACAATTGAAATATGTCCACAATGAATAAATGCATCCACGAACTTCACGACAATCTATTTTGCACAGGTTTTGTCTCATCCATTACCAGGGATCTTGACCACACATATGAAGTGCCTCGTTGAGGGCCATGTCAAAAAAACTATAAAATAGTTAAACGTATAAAATTACTGCACCCATGCAAGTTAAACTGCAAGAAGTCATTCGCTTAGCGGGAGATAGAAGCCTGTGGAGGAACCTGTCTTCAACAGAAGGACATGATATCACGATCCTCTGCTCTAAGGGAACGACTAACGTTGATAATAGTTAAACGTGGCGATAATTATTTTGACTTTAAATGAAACCAAATAAAGAAAGGTTTATTTATCTTTGATTTTGATTTCAATAGTCATGTGCAAGAAAGTTCCATTAACTATTTACGATTAGTGCCTAAATCTTTCGTCAATAAGTCGGTATTAAGTAGGAACCCTAATAAGTAGGCAGTAAAGACGCAAACAATCACTTCGAAGATCTTTATCAGAATTTTGTTTGAGCAGAAAAATTGTTAAAGCTACCAAACGGACTCAGTTCCCGGAATATGTTTGTAGAAATTCTTCGAAGGACAACTCAAAGATAGCATTTAAGCTATTTTCGAGTTGTCGTTCGAAGACTTATTAAAGTTATAGAGGTAGGTATTTGTTGTACTTATTTATAATGTGTAAAGCTGATTTTCAAAGCATAAATAATGTTAAATTTATTACGTATGTTTTTATGTAACAATGCACCCTACTCAAGATACATAGGTATTTTATTTAGGAAATATTGTAGGTAAGGCATTTATCTTAATCATTACTTAGTTTCTTACATGGCGATATCAAAATTTTACTAAAGTAGTATTTTTAATTTAAGGCAGTAATTTGACAGCTCTTGTCATACAAATTGATTTACAATATATGTTAGGAGCTGTCAGATCACTGTTTTTAATTAAAATACTACTTTTAGGGTACATGTCGTTATAAGAAAATACCAATTACAATGGTAGGTAAAATATGTTTAAAGGACTTACGAACTTACGACGAAATTACCCTTACGACATTTAAAATTTACAATGTCGATTTTATATGATTAATTTTATTTTATTAATATAAATTTCATAATTTTATCTTTGCGTTTTTGATAGCAAGCATTTAATTTATTTCAGTTTATTTTAATTAACCGAAAAAAATTACATATGTATCTGTACCCGCAGGAGAGAAAAAGAGGGCAATTGGTAAGAAATTTAAAGTATAAAAATACCTTCACCAAAATCAAGATGTTTTATATAAATTGTAAAGTAAATACTTATTTTAATACATTACGTAGACAGTATTTCTGTACTATATTCGTAGTATTAAATAAAATCCTAAAAATGTGTCACTAAATCTTTTCGTTAAAAGGTCAATCACACACTCCTACGCTACGCCTAAAATCTTCTAGAGATTACAGACTACCAAAACTACTAGAGGGTGCATGCAAATATAACAACATGTGGTTTTGACACACAGGCTTTCCCTTACTTAGGTACTAATTTAGGTGACGAGTTACGCAAACACGTAAGATTGAGGAGTTTTTGTGCAAGTTTTGTGATGAAATTAAAGCACTGTGGAGCGTGGATGTGGCATGATCTGAATTAAGGAACATATAGTCAGGTCTCATGATAGCTTAATGTTTTCCTCCTGTACACCATAATTAGGTATATACATACCTAAAGATAGAGAGAGAAAATATCCCCTCACTTTATGCCCCTGTATATACAGGGGCATAAAGTGAGGGGATATTTTTAAGCAGTTTGTAGGGCAGCCACTAGATCCCATGCCGCTACGCGAAAATGATTTTAAATTTAACTTATACATACACTGAAGTGTTCGCTTGGTTGTCTGACTTAACGAGCGTGAGAATTTCTTAATTGTCCTAAATATTCAATGAATAATTTGCCAAATAATAATTTGTAATACGAAAGTGTTTTTTCAAGTAAATATTTTGTCTCATAAACTATTTGTATTTTGCCTAACGTTGTTTGTGAAATGAATATATTTATGACATGTTGTTTACCAAATGATTGGATCGACAGACGGCGACCGAATACGCGTCTGGCTTCGCGTCTATAGCAAACTAATGACTATGAGAACGTATGGGAGGGGCTTCAGTGATCGCTGCACATATCCCTTAGAAGCTAGACGCAACGCTTGTCGCTCCTTGTAAACGTTCACAGTTATCTGTGTAGTATGTGGTAGACGCTTCACATTCAATAGAGATCGCTGTGGATATCTAGGATCCCTAAATTTGTGTAGTATGTGGGAGACAAAGACTAATAAATAGCGAAGCGTTAGATTGCAAAAATCTTAAGTACACTCTATTGCCAAATCCACTCTCTAGTGTCGTTAAGTCTGGTTATTGAACTTTCAAGTATCACTTTCATAAGAAATGCCTTCATTAGCGTATAGGTACACTAGCCGCCGCCCGCGACTTCGTCTGCGTGGAGGCGTTAAAATTTACAACCCGATTTTCACATCCCTTAGTGTTCACTTCACTTTAAAAAACCTAACATTATCGAGTATCACTTCATAATTACCAACAGACTAGCAGGGCCGGATTAAACCACGTCAGGGCCTCTAGGCAATTCTAGACGCCCTTTTTTCTGACATCTGCCTAAAGGTTAATCCGGTCCTGGCTTAGAGAGGATAAACTTCTCCTAGGCAATCCTAAAACAACGATCTCGTATTAAGAGCGTTCGGTTTTGACATATTCAACAAGATATCTTCACACGCTTCACATTCAATAGAGATCGCTGTGGATATCTATGGTCCCTAAATTTGTGTAGTTTGAAGTATCATTTTCATAAGAAATGCCTTTATTAGAGTATAGGTATAGTAGCCTGCGTGGAGGCGTTAAATATTGAAATCCCATTTTCACATCCCTTAGTGTTCACTTCACTTTAAAAAACCTAACTGTATCGAATATCACTTCATAATTACTAATAGATTCGCCATTCTAGCTCTTAGAGCAGGGGGGCGATTTTTGAGATTCGAGCGCTCGAATATGACATTTAAAACTCTGAATAAAACGAAGAATTTACGTTTTAAAAATAACAGCGATAGTAATTTAAGATCATGATTATTTATACTAGTAATTTCATGCTTAAATAATGGCGACAAACTTTTGTGTGTGATTATATCCGAGGTTAATTTTTTTTAATTCGAGCGCTCGATTGTCAAAAATCGCCCTTCAGGGCCGGATAAAACTACGTCAGGGCCTCTAGGCAATTCTAGAGGCCCTTTTTCTGACGTCTGCCTAAAGGTTAATCCGGCCCTGGCTTAGAGAGGATAAACTTCTCCTAGGCAATCGTAAAACAACGATCTCGTATTAAGAGCGTTCGGTTTTGACATATTCAACAAGATATCTTCACACGCTTCACATTCAATAGAGATCGTTATAGATATCTAGGTTACCTAAATTAGAGTAATGAAGACATATTCAATATCACACCCGATCAAGATTGCCTTAAGATTACTTGTCACATGAAGTAACGGGACGGTCTTAACTTAAGATAGCTTAATTGGACCCTAAGTTTCTTATAATACCTATCTATCTTCACACACAGAACTACATACTACAGAACTTGTTTCAGTCCTTTTTTTTTAAACTAAAACAAAAATAATTTTCAAAACATACCAAGTTTGGGCTCCTCCAGATACGATTTTTTTTGTACTATATACCACAAATGTTACGTGATATCCTCATATCTAACCCCTAGAAAGCAATTTGAAAATATATATTTTTTTTCTTTTTTTTTCAATATTACAAAGAGAATATTACTTATTTTACGACACTTATGGAACTGTACTGCATGTTTCTTGCAGGCTTTTGCTGCCTCTTTAGATAACCGTCCAATGGGTAAAAGAGCATTTTCAATTACTCGTCCCTCATGCATTAAAATACAGTTTGATATATAATTTTGCCGTGTCAATTTGTAGTATTCTTGAATATAACCACTAGATATCTCTCAACTCTCCAACGCTACCGAAATTTCCACAGTTCCTTCCGGATAAGACTTTAAAAGGATTAACTCTTCAAAATCATAGATATGATAGTACAAAGTGTTCTTCGTAACTATCCGCATTTTCACTATTAATGTTGGCAATTTTCGGCCCAATATCTGCTGGAAAATATATTGCCAAGTGAAAATTTTACTTTCTGAGGCAATAGGAAGGCATCATTAAGAAGAAAAACATTGCCAAATCAAGTTTAATAAAAAAAGATAAACTACTCATTTTTTGACTGACAATCTTTAAAAGCCTCTAAAATGACACGCCTAGCCAGCTAGGCACACCTAATTAGTTTTGAAAAAATCAGACTTAGGACGGACTGGGAAACTTTTTGAAAATTACGATTAAAAATCAAATTCTATACAATTTTAAACAAAAAAGAACCGACTTCACTTAGCCTCCAAAACTAATACTCGAGCTGCTGTAAAAAATACTCAAATCTGTCAAGAGTGCCCTCGATTTCTCCAGGATGCCATCATCAGATCCTGACCTAGTTACAATGGGACCAACTGTGAAGTATACTCTTTCAAACAAAAAAATAATTTTCCAAATCGGTCCAGCCGTCTTTGAATAATCGGTAAATATACATAAAAAGAAAAAAAAAACAAAGATCCCGACGAATTGATAACCTCCTCCTTCGAAATCTTAAATTCGGTTGATAAAAGGTGAATAGTTCAAAGTCATTTTCAACAGGGTCAAAAAATTATTGCCTCTTAATTTTAAGAAAACGTTATCTAAATATATTTCTTATGTCCTATGGTAACCATAAGGACATAATTGGTATCGTGTCGTATTGCGACTAGGAAATAAAATCGACGCGAAAATAGTACTTTTCGATACAAGTGCGAGAAGTATGTCATTTTGCACGAGTACCGAGGTTACTTGGCCCGAGCCGAGGCGAGGGTCAAGACTCGCGACGAGTGAAAATGACACTTCTGCACGTGTGTCGAACAATGTTTTTTAATACAATTGCGAAAAAACTACAATGAAATAATAGTAGATTGTTTGACAAGGGTCTAAAGTAGGCCATATTACCACCAGGTGGTTATTTTCCCGACCGAAGTGAGGGAAAATTGTTCGAGTGGTAATATGGCTTTTAGACCAGAGTAATGCATACAATGTTTCACTTCGATTGCGAGAAAATATCATAAAAATACTTATTATTTACGCACAATAACTAAACTAAGGTGAAATTATGGTATAACTTGACGGTCTTTTAATTTTTTTAACTTCTTTGACATAGATACAAAATATCAATACCGCGAATAAATGCAACAGACGACGGTATAATTAGCTCTTTAAAACAGCTATTAGACATGGCAATTTGTAGGGCCCAACCTGTTGTGTACCCTGCCTCTCCCACACCCTACTTCAGCTCCCTACGGGCCCAACCTCCTATTACACCTCCCAACACAACAGGTTGGGCCCTACAAATTGCCAAAAAATTAAATCTTTTGTAATGATTGTGAAGTAGGAACTAAAAAACACCTCATGTTTTGAGAAATAAATTGCGTTTCCTGATTGGTCGATTTTAAATACAATGTTTTTTTAAGGACTTAAATTATTTACACAGTATACGCACCAAAAAAGTGTCTAGCGTTCCGATTAACTCCGATATGTGTTGTGATTGGTGGATTTAATATAGTGAAGTGTTCTGATTGGTCAATTTAAAATGCAATATATCTGCAAATCGTGCGTAAAATCAAACTTTACGCACGATTTGCAGATCAGATTACTTTTTAGCACTAGTGCATAAAATCAAATTTTACGCACGATTTGCAGCTACATAAAGTAAACTTTTTGAGCAATTGTATTAAAAAAAATTTTTTACGTCCCAGCCGGCCTTTTTAGCGCAAAAAAAAATATTTGTTTCGATACCATGTATGCCCTGAAACGGATCACCAGTATTTTTGTTTCATCTTGTATACCTATTTGTGCATGTAAGTACATATGTATGTCGATTAAGAAGATTGGTATTCTAACTACGCTGTTACTATTGAAAAACTAATTTTGCAGATTAAAATGGCACATTCTTGAACAAGAACGTAAAACGAGTCATTTATCTCGGGATATTTGTAATTCACATCAAGAGATGTTTTGGAACGGTTGCAGTTCTAGTGTGAAATGGAATTAAGGGGCTGACAACAGCTAAATTCCCTCCCTATCTTATTCAGCGCGAGTGAAAGAGAAACACTGTGTTACGATTAGTATGGGAGCTCATTGCAAATTTTACAAAATAATGAATTAAAAAAAACGACGCATTAATTGAGAAATATAAGGCAACGAAGTTTTTAGTATTAGTGTGGTGGAATTTTGTCCTTAGTTACAGACGTATAAGTCAAGAAACTAAAGACATACAACTGTTTAAAGCTAATTTTAAGATGTAACTTTGGAATTATTTTCTAACGAGCCGATTTCGTCCAATCGTGTATCGGACGCAACGAAGTTCTTCCAAATATAACGAATATTAACATACATTTTTTTTACTTTCTCAAAACAAGTAGTTATAGCTGAAACACTGTTTGAGTAAAGTCAATTTGAAGGTCATCGGGTGTTGTCAGCCTCTTAAATGCTCAATTAAACAATCTTATTTATTCTTCAAACAATCGTCTCGGTTATACTCCACTGGGGAATTTATTACGTAGGTCTTACATACACAATCGTTGTTTCCAATCTGTCTCCGATTCGGATGCGGTATTGGCGACGACGGGTAACTACAGATGGAATACACTACAAAATCTTGCATAAATGCAAAAAAATATGTTTAGATTTTACAGGTTGGGTCGGGTGGTCGGTTTCTTTTATTCCTCATTCCCACAAAAAGAGCTAAATTGATTTGGATGAAAATTAGCAAACAGATATTACGGTTGTGGCGACTGTGCCGGTTTTGGCCATTTTCAACTTTATTGTGGTATAGACAAATTTACAAGTCTATGGTTTATAGTTAATATAAGTATAAGTAATAGTTAATATAAGGCAGTACAGATGTCATCTGTCATGTAATTGTTGTCATTTAGTTGTCATGGAAAAAAGTGGCCAAAACTGGCTCTGACATAGTATAATTAAAGAAAAAAAATTGATCTAATGTCCGAATCTTAACAGCGGAGATTCAAATAGATATAGTAATATATTTTAAATGACTCAGTACCTACATAAAGAGTGTCATAATTCATTATTGACACAAAATGACGGACGTCTGAATAGACAAACTCTCCTTAAAGTGGCCAAAACCGGGGCATCTGCCCTATATACATTTGAAAAGGACATAGGATACTCTTTATCCCGGAATTTATGCCCTAAGCCTAAGGAAGGAAGGTGAAAGATTCAAAATATGTATTATTTATGCAAAACGGGTCGGCGCAAAGTAGGGAGCGACAGACACACATACTTTTTACTGAGAGATACGTTGATTTTTTAATGACATATTTGTCGTGTGTTAATTTTCGCGATGTCACTTTGGTTGTAGATAAAGAAAACACATGCTATTTCTGGCGCCACTAATGATGATCATAATTCTAATACCGGGAAAGCTTCTTAAAGCCTGTTTTGAACTCCGAAAATAAAAATTCAAGCTTTGTTTGTTTTTGACAGCCCTTTCCCTGCCTAATTAGTGCTAGGCCCGAAAAACAGACTTTCCTGGCTTCTACTTTTCCATTTTACCCTTAATTTGTTTTCTGTCTGTCGGTCTGTAAATCTCATGAATAACTAAGGAAATTTAATGGTGCTTTGGTAGGTTTGCTTAACGGTAGATAATCGTGAAATTGCTACTTTCCTATAGATAAGTTTAATAACTTTAGAAAATCCACGGTACTTAACGCTTTTAAAGGTGTTAGTCATCAAAATATATCGATACGTCACAATCACAAGAGGGATTTTTCTTTCAGTTGCATAGATTAAAAATGTTGTACGTCATATTCGGGGTTCAACAGCATTTAGTCTCTTCCCCTGTCCAGAAACCGTCATTTCTTATGAACTGTTATTTAATTAACGAAACGCCTAAAGTAACTGGCGTAATGAAATTCCTGCCTTGGCCGGCAACAGAAAATTAAAGTAGCTGTCATCAAGTAGCCGTTATTCCAGAGTTCCGGAGTATTCCTGGCGAGTTTAATACTTAGAAGAACCATTTAACGAGGATTTTGAGCGTCGGCGTCTCGTCAGCGCTTATAGCAGTTCAGACAATCATCAATCATCAATGGCCACATCCTTGATGGAAGATTGTTGCAACGTTGTGTCAAGTCAAGTACGGTTAAAACTGCTGATGCAGCTGCGCTTATGGTTATATAAGCCTACCACAGCACAACCTTCCTTGCTGCATAGATCACAAATGTACATTTGCGACTCTGGAATTGAGGTCATGTCCCTTTCTGTTGTGCCTCCTTTGCTTTAATTGTTCCAATGCCTTAACATCCCTCTGCACTGAGGTATCGACGCTATTCAGGTCTTACTTCAGCGCGTGCTTCCCAGGCACCAGTACTGATATCAAAGCTATCCATGTCACGCTTACAGGAGCCTTTAAATCTGAGCACGGGTCTTTTTGCGTTTGCTATCTGGCCCATTGTCACTTGGCGAGGTAATCTTACTGGATTCATCTGGATCCACAAACTATCAGTAATAATATCATTATTTCTATGCATGTCCTTTTCTATGTATATGAAGGATGAGAAGGATGAGTAGAGAATTAATGTCATTATTACTGCTGCTTGCTGCAACGGTAACGCAACGCTATTTGCCATAGCGCTACCTAGACGACGACGCTCAAAGGACGCTAATGTGGGTTTCTCTAGTTTTTAATACATACATTTTTTTTTTATCTCCAAATGTTATTTTAGAGCTCTTTGTAACATTCGGACATATAAATTATAACCTGTATAAGCTAAGTGCAATATGCATGCCAAGTTTCAAGCCTTCTGCCGTATGGGCCAATATTTTTAAGATATAACTTAACCTAACCTAACATCTTCTTTTTACAAAGCTATTGTAAATTTATTATTGAAGGAAACGACAAGGAGAGGTAGCAATGAATGACTGTAACTATTCGTTTTAGTACTTGCATGTAGACTGAAATAAATAACTTTATTTATTATTGATATGAAGCAAAGTTCGAAGTAGAACTCACAACGTCCGGTTTGGAAGTCGCCCGCCGTACCGCTCGGCTACGATGCTGAGTGTAGGTATATTTACAGCAGGTGTTTTTATCAACTGTCTTTATTTAATCTACGCAGTCCTCAAGTAACCGACAGGAGCTTAATGAAATTCCTCCCTTGGCCGGCAAATAGATACCTATCCAGAATTGGGTAGAAATTGGCGTGTATTCAATAAGGTTCCGCGTTTATTAAATAGTAGATAAGTTATGGGAATATTTTTTTATGAATCGATAATACTTTTATATATGCGTGTAAATATAGCGATTAAGGTCTGCTGCGGCTGCCTTCTTAGACGTCATTGCCACCCTAGGCTGTCAAAGTGTACATTAAACTTCTAAGAAGTACGTTTTTATTAATTAGAGCACTTCAACGGAGATAAAAATTGCCGATCTCGTCTCGCTAGGCCTTTTGTATCACTTGGTCGGTAATATCCTATTTCCCTGCGTTTGTAGTAATATTCCAATAATTTCATCAACAGAGCTTGTCATATACCAATTCCGCAAAAATGCCCATAAATTTTACCATAATAGTGACTAAAGAAACATCTTATTACTATATATTTTCTTCTCGTGTACCTTTTAGGCGAAAATAAAGAAACATTTCGCCTTGATAAGAACCACTGGATGACATAGTTCAGCTGAATGATGTCATACACTATTAGGGTTTGGTCATGTCATACCGTCCGCTTAAGACTAACACAAAACGATATATATTTTTAAATACGTAATAATAAATGGTCTGTTTGGAATGCAGTGTATATAATAGTGGTGATTAAGACGGTGTATGTCATTTACCACTATTTATAGCACATGGATAACGCCCGTATTTAGTCGTACGCGCGTCGTACGTTTCGTAGGCAAATATATTATGGTCACTTAACTCAGCGCCCAGCGGTCTAATGACAAAACAAAGCATACGTCTATTACTATCGAGCGGTGATAAATTGACAGTTTTTTATCGCCGTAAAAAATATTAAACATCATTAGGGGAACTATAAGCTAGCCACATCACACCATCACGTTGACGAATCGACTAGGCCCCCAGTTTTAAAATTGTCAATGTAGATCTATGTGGGTAGAAAAGCCAATTTTTAAAAATATTGAATAACCTTAACTAGACTTTGATTAGAGATCGATCTATATGCTGCAATGTCGATATACTCGTAGATATTGCAGCATTTGCAGCGTAAGAGAGACCACGAATATTCATCATTTGTGACATTCGCTTCTTTTTAAGGTTCCGTAGTCAACTAGGAACCCTTATAGTTTCGCCATGTCTGCCCGTCCGTCCGTCCGTCCGCGGATAATCTCAGTGACCGTTAGCACTAGAAAGCTGAAATTTGGTACTAATATGTATATCAATCACGCCGACAAAGTGATAAAATAAAAAGTGGAAAAAAATGTTTTATTAGGGTACCTCCCCTATACGTAAAGTGGGGAGTGATTTTTTTTTCATTTCAACCCTAACGTGTGATATATTGTTGGATAGGTATTTAAAAATTAATAGGGGTTTACTATAATCATTTTTTGATAATGTAAATATTTTCGGAAATAATCGCTCCAGAAGTAAAAAAAAATGTGTCCCCCCCCCTCTAACTTTTGAGCCATAAGTTTTAAAAATATGAAAAAAATCTCAAAAGTAGAACTTTATAAAAACTTTCTAGGAAAATTATTTTGAACTTGATAGGTTGAATAGTTTTTGAAAAAAAAATACTAAATAATTTCTGAAATAAGTTTGTAATTTAACTGTATAAGCAGGTGTTTATTGTACCTGTAATTTCTACAAAATCACAATGAAATGACGTGCTTTCAAATAAAGTAAAAACGGTGAAAATCGGTTCACACAATAAAGAATTATCCCATAAAAATCATCTTCCATACTTTAAGCTCGCGCGCAATAGTTTAGGTACTTAATTTGCCGATAGATGTCGCTGTACGTGGAACGCTCATATCATATCCTACATGGCGGTGTTATTTTAACTCTTAAGTGCTTAAGTGAGGACACTTACTGTGACGGTCGGAAAACTACGGAACCCTACACTGAGCGTGGCCCGACACGCTCTTGGCCGGTTTTTTAAATACAAGGCCATATCATATGGCTAAATATATATATAAAAATGACAGTATTGTAGAATATCAATAAAGTAAAATTAATTAACAATAACTATGCCGTATTCTAACTTTAAAACTTTAAAATGAAAGCTATATCCAACACAACTCCAATACACAATAAAATAATCAACCAATTGCAACGGAATGATTTTCAAAGGAAATTCCGATTCAAATGTTAGGTGTTAGCTTGGAGTTGCATTGGAGTTGGATCGCGTCTTAACGTGTTTTAAAGTTAGAATACGGCCCCAGATAACCCACCACGTATAACAACCGTAACAACCAAAGGATGTGGTGGGCCAGGGTATTAAATTGGCAAACCTTATTTTCGCACTTCTTGACAAGCGTCAGCGATTTAAATAATGTGAACCGACCCTAAGCAAAGACAGTACATTTGGTAAAAATAGAGCCGCAACTTAACACCAGCGTTGTCAGTTGTCTATCTCATATCCTTGATATCCTCCGCAAACAAAAATATATTCCACATATTACCACTTTCACAGAAGAACGTACTTTTATATCTTATTTTTCCTACAAATACTCGTAGTTGTCATAACTCATATTACCGTGAAAGTTTGAGGACTTCAGGCGAGATGTGTATATGATAATATTTATAAAACCTAACTCTTTGTTTGAATTTGGCACATAGGTCGCTTGTAATCTCGATTTCGAAAGCATTGCCGAGGGATATAAAATAATTAATTACAGAAAAATATTTATCATGATAAATAGGTTTTATAAATTGTTGATTCACAAACCCGCACATTCCTACCGCGGAATAGCAAATTATTATTGTCGATTTTGATTCACTTATAAAAAATATCTGTTAATGAAAAAGTTAAATAACTAACCTTTTTTTAACATTAATATAAATAACCTTTCTTTTAGACTCCCGGGACATACCTAGTGCACTTAGATTTTTTCATGCATCTCAAGCGCTAATAACATAAAAATCTCTTGGGATGAGATTTATAATGAGAGAAATTATAAAATCTTATTACATGATTGGTAAAATGAAGATTTAGATTATGATGAAATGAACACAGTGTATTGTAAATGCTACACATAAAACGAATTGAATGCTAGAAGACATAAAAATCAACAATTTTAACAAGATTCAAATCGCCCTATCCAATTGGTCAATTACTTTAATTGTCGAGGTTTCACTTTACATTGGACATTTCATAGAGTAAGTATTAAACAAAAGAAAATAACTTGAACCGTGAATGGCAAAACTTACGCCATCCATAAGTAAATAATACTACGCCTTTAATATTACTACGTTAAGCAGCAAAAACAGCTTAGCAGACGCGGTGCTCACTCCACACGTGCTTGTTCGCTTAAAAATAAAGCTGTGTCAATGTTTTTGGCCACTCCACCTAGGAAAGGCGTTCTTTATCCCGTGAAAAGGAGTTCGAGAATATATTTACATGTGACTAGCCCGGTAAGGGATCCGTTCATAAAGTTAACTTTTAGGTCATGTCAATAGACGTAAGTTACTTATTATTCTGTTCTTGTGAAACTATTATTTATTGTTCTTTTCTATGGTTTTTATTTGATTTTAATAATACAATTTCTAATGTAACTTAAATACCTCTCCAATTAGCTGACCAAGGGCGGGTTTAAAATCCAGTAAGCTGTACCCAAGCCTTTTTTATTACATGATTCTAAATTAAATATGATATATATCCTAAAATTGTTACCTAACTTTGTATAACTAACATAGACTACTTACGTGCCTAACCTCTATGCCTTAAGAACAACTGTAAAAAGTAATGAAATAAACGCATTTTATTTGTATTTTTTTGTATTTTGTATTTGAAAAGTGCGGAGAAAAACGCAATTTATTCAGTTTTACGCACTAAAGGTTTAAAAGGTTTCCCATGCTAACAAATTGATAAGAGCACATTAGCATTTTTGACAAATACGATCTCAGTTTCTAATCTCTTATTGCCGGATGGCCGATCAATTAGATCGATTAGTATCTACAATCTAAATGGATCGAGCAAGGTCACTCATTACTTTAATATCATTTCGATGCAGATAAAAATGTCTAGGTAAAGTTCTGTGTGAAAGACTATCTATAGGTACTTAACTACATATTTAGTATAAAACAAAGTCGCTTTCCGCTGTCTGTCTGCCCCTATGTATGCTTAGATTTTTAAAACTACGCAACGGATTTTTAGTACATAGAGTGATTCAAGAGGAAGGTTTTTGTATGCATATAATACATGCATAATATAGTAGAGAAACACTGATAATTTTAGAGGGTTCTACCTATAATGTGATGTCGTAAATAAACACATACTTTTGCGCTTACATTGCAAACGCAGCTAAACCCTACGAGATAGATCAAAATAATGTACTACAGTATTTTACACGTTAAAAAGGTCTACAGTTTGATAGCTTTACTAGATGACGCTGTACGACCCCATACATTATGGGCTAATTCTATTTTGCTCTGGTTCAGAATGCGCTTCAGAGTTACCGCATATTGTATTATTTTTAGTTTTTATTTATTATTATTAAAAATACAGTACAGAAATTAAATTTAAGGCAGTTTCTTGCAAAACTGTTTACACAGTTTGACTGCAAGTATGAGTATCTACATATGTAATACCTAATATAAATAATATGTTTAACTAATCTACTATGTGCGGTGTCCGCATTGTCCCCTGCTTCGTTATTTCAAAGGTACAAAAGGTTTAAATATCCATATTGCAAAAAAACACAAACCTCATGTCCCATGTTCGGCCCCTGTAATCTCTGTCCCTCCATCGACATCCATTTCGCAACCACACACCGTGCCTTCCGACCTACCTTTTTGGCAAACTATTAGTAACTTAAAAAGTACCCTACCAACTCTCAAACGCATACCCAGGGGCGCCCGCGTCGCAGTTTCTAAATGTTTAGCAGAAACCATAAAAACTGCCGTGAGTGAGAATTCAAAACGCGCCTGGGAAGAACTTCTGACATTTTCGTTTAAAGTTCTCCATGTGAATAACGACGATCAGAGTAAAAGGTCCCTTACCGCCAAAATAAAAGAGAACTGCGTTCACAATTCCTCTATAAGTCCCATTACTCCCCAACATCACTCCTCCAAACGAAATATATCTAAAATTGTAGAAAAAAAAGTAGCGGATGGAGATATTAGGGGTGCCGCACGCATATTTTTTTCCAACGACGCAATAGCTCCTGACAACCCAGATACACTTTCGGCTCTTAATAATAAACACCCACTTCCAGCAGCAAACTCTGTCCTGCCCGGCCCCCCACTGATCACTGACGTGCCGCTTCAAGCTACACCAGAAGATGTTTTGGGAGCCGTCATGTCGTTCCCAAATGGATCAGCCGGCGGCCTAGATGGCCTTACGCCACAACACCTAAAAGACGTCTTAAGCAGCGACTGCAACGGAACTCGTGACGAGCTCCTAAAACATCTAACATCACTGGTGAACCTAATGTTAGCAGGTGAAGTGCCCACGGACGTGATCGATATACTGTATGGAGCCAACTTATGCGCCCTCCTAAAAAAAGACGGCGGCATACGACCGATCGCCGTTGGCACTACTTTTCGTCGTCTCACTGCAAAAATAGCTTGCCGAGCCGTCTTAGAAAAATTGAGTACAGAATTCAGGCCTCTCCAATTGGGATTTGGCGCAAAAAGTGGCTGCGAAGCCGCTGTCCACGCCGTGCGTACGTTTGTGGAGCGTCGGGCTGGCGAGGTGCTGCTGAAAGTCGATGTCATGAACGCCTTCAACTCTGTAGACCGAGGCCCCCTTCTGACCCAAATAAAAGAAAAAATTCCTGAAACCTACCATTTTTTATGGCAGTGTTACAGTTCCCCGTCAAAACTTGCATATAAATCAAACCTTTTGGCCTCCTCTGTTGGTTGTCAGCAGGGTGATCCCTTAGGTCCAGCCATCTTTAGCCTCGCCATCCATCCATTCATAAAATCTCTAAATTCAAAATTAAATGTCTGGTACCTAGACGACGGTACACTAGGAGGTGATGCAGGTACAGTTTTAGACGACCTACAAAAACTAACATCTGATCTAGAGTCTATAGGTCTATTTCTAAATTCTTCAAAATGCGAACTATTTATTTCCGACTCGTGTACTGATAAGGACCGAATAATACAAAGTTTCGAAAATGTAGCGCCCGGAATAAAAATAATCAGTGAAAACCAGCTTCACCTCCTTGGCTGCCCTATTTTGGACCAATCTTTCGACAAATACATCAACGATAAAATTCAAAATTTTAAGTCTGTTTCCGACCGTCTTGTAAAGATCAACATGCATACCGCATACACAATCATTCGATACTGTCTTTTTGTTCCTAAATTTACATATGTTCTTCGTGGCAGCCATCTCTGGAAGCACCCGACCCTACTTCTAAAACTAGATTCCCTGATTCAAGAAACCCTATCATCAGTTCTCAACATATCTTTTGACGAGAGGTCCTGGACCCAGGCTACTTTACCTATTCGGCACGGTGGCCTGGGGATACGCAAAATTACCAGTGTATCGCTGCCTGCCTTCTTGTCCTCAGTGCATAGCGCCCAGAACTTAGTTGAAAGCATTTTAACCCCTTCTCTCGGGGCCATGGAGGCTGCTCATTGCACTGAGGCTAAGAATGTATGGTCAGTGACCTGTCCCAATGCTGACCCGCCTGCCAATCCTTGTTCCCAGAGGCAATGGGACGAGCCGCTCTGCCGACTAGTACGGAACAATCTAGTTGACACGTCAACTGGTCCGGCAGATCGAGCTCGTCTCCTTGCCACTGCGGAGTGGGAGTCGGGTCTGTGGCTACAGACTCTGCCTTCACCAACTATATAGGCACGCTTTTAGATAACTGTACCTTTAGACTGGCGACTAGTTTGCGGATAGGGGCAGCAACAAACGCTCCACATCGATGCCAATGCGGTGCGATGGTGGATAACCTCGGTCACCATGGCCTCTCCTGCGGCAGAAGCTCTGGGCGTATACCACGTCACGCCAGCATAAATGATGTCATCCGAAGGGCCCTTGTCAGCGTCAAAGTTCCTGCCATCTTAGAACCCGTTGGTTTGTCAAGGGACGACGGCAAGAGGCCCGACGGCATGACGCTGGTGCCTTGGAGGATGGGACGGCCTCTGGTATGGGACGCTACATGTGTAGATACTCTAGCCCCGTCCCATCTTCCAGGTACCAGCAAAGATGCTGGCAATGCCGCATCCGCAGCAGAAGACCTCAAACGCCGCAAATACGCCACCCTCGGTAGTGGTTATATATTTGAGGCGTTTGGGGTCGAAACGTTGGGGCCATGGGGGCCGAGCGCGCGCCGCATCTATAAAGATTTAGCGGCGCGTTTAATCGAAACGACGGGTGACCAGAGGGCTGGCCAATACTTTGCACAACGTGTAAGCATCGCTATGCAACGTGGCAATGCGGCCAGCCTTCTGGGTACCCTGCCCATTGGCAGCGATTTGGAGGACATTTTTTATTTGTAGGTAGTCTCTAGTTTATAGTTATTTATAATATTTTTATGGTATAATATTTACTGTCACGTGTAATTTCCTTCCTGTTTTAAAATAAATGCCGTTAGTATATCTACTAACTTAAGTTTCGCTAAACACTGAAGTGACATTTACATTAGCGCAGATGTCACTTAAGTGTTTGTAGTAGGTACAGTTTAAGCGCTTTTTTAGATTTATTTTTATTATATTCATGCCGGATATTTTCTGGTAAACTATTTAAAAAGTATGGAATTCTTTTACTTAAGAGTCCGGTAAAGTCTTTTTACAATTTCGCTCAACTATTTGATATGATTTAGCAATTAAAGAGTACTAAATCAACAAATTTTTAAGCATAAATTGAAAGATCATTTCAATAGGGACTGTATAAATACAAAAAATTATCTACTTTATTATTGTATTTTGAATAATTGACCTATTCCCAACAAGTGTTTTACCAATTTTAGCTCGGGGAGGTTGGGACAGATATCAATTTGGGGATTTTATTGATGTCGTATTGCTACAGTTTTTTTTTGTAATATTGAGTTTATAGTCTTCTATGGAATAAATATAAAAAATTCTACCGATGTCATACAAAATTACTCAGAAAAAAAATATTTAAATCAGTCAACTTTCGGAAAAAATACACAAAGAATAACCGCGGTTTCTGACTACATACATGATTATTTCTGAAAAAAATTTATACAAACATAAACTTCAGCTTATTATGAACCTAAATAATGTAAAATATATATACCATTTGATAGTAAATATTCGTAAATAGAGCACTTTAAATTAACTATAAACTTACAATTAATTATACGAAGCAAGGCCGGGCGATTTAGTCCGCTCGCTGAGCTCACGGAGGCAGGACGTGTGTCGCTCCCCGCTAGAACGCTAGCGTAAATTCGAAAAGTGCAAAGGCACCCGTAAATTGGGAAAAAATTGTTATCACCCAGTCGTTGACATCTGGGGACCTTTGGAACACTTGGTAGGTAAATTTTTATTAAGTTATTTCGTAATTGTTATGAAATTATATCATTTACCTTATTCGCCTCGTAAATATAACGCGCTCCACTCCAAATAGTCTTGATCTTAGGTACGTTACGTACATACGTTAATTTTTATTAAATATTTTGCGATTTTCATATAATTTTTGAGTTAGAACCTAACTTAGCCAAACAGAAACATACACAAACGGTGTAAGAATAGTTGAACGGTCCTGTATCGGAATACAGGGTGAATTTTCCAAATCGGCCAGTGAGGGCAGATACTAGATCTCACGACGCTACATTTTAATTGGCGTAAGGGCGATCAACATACAAATTTATGAAAAATGTACGCGAGCGAGTAAATTGCATTATATTTTTTATGCCAATTGAACCCGTTTCGAACAGAAATCAATAAGTAGTAGATTGTGTAACAAGGGAGAAAATGAAATATTTACGGTGAGGGCGTATAGTAACACCCAAAACATGCGACTGAGTCCATCATAGAATCCCGAGCGTAGCAAGGGATTCTAAAGCAGACTACTGAGTGCAGTGAGGGGTTCAAGTGTTAACGCCCAAGGTGAAAATAGTTTTGCTTCTATGTGACACATACTGCTTTCAACACCACCTTAGCGGAAAATAGAAAATATTTCAGTAGAAACATATTTATTTTAACTTTATATGTCCTTAGTGTGCTTCCTGGTTGTAATTAATCGATTAATTTAATAAGATTTTTTTGTAATGACGGACTGGCTAAAAAAAAAACTAATGTCCTATGACAGAAAAGCGCCACTTGGTTCCCTCCTAGCAGAGAAGAAAAAGCCAGTGTACGAATAGGTGATGTGAAAATAGTTATTTATTACACAAAGGAGCAAAGTTGTTGTTTAACCTCGCGTACTTATATTGAGATCCGAGTCAGCAAAAGATACCAAAATTTAGCCACGAGCGAACTTTGCTGCCGAGCATAATTCAACATTTTTCACTACAACACCGCGAGGAAAAATACCAATTATAAAATATTAAAAATTAATGCTTTCAAAAGTATTTTACTTGCCAACGCAGTTTAGGGATTGCCCTTTTAGGGATTTCTATTGAGAAAAGCCACAAATAAAAAATGCGTTCTTCAAACATTTACGATGCGAAACTGTATGGAAATCGTAATTATTCATTTGTGACTTTTCATGTGTCTTAAACTGGACTATTGTGTTTGATAACTGGTAGAAAACTGATTGATTGATTGACATCAAAATAAAAATAAAAATCTGTAAATGTCAATCGGCGTTAGTCAAAAAGTTACGAAAGGTCCTAAGCCCATTGGAATGTCTAGTCTGTATTAATATTATAAAGCCCTATAAAATGCCCCACAGCTTGGTCTAACACACAACATATCCTCATGTTTCATTTGGATGTTTCACTAGCTAATTTTTAATTAGTTTAATTGTATACGAGTGTTTTAATGTTGTTCTTAAGCCATATTTAAACTTCTAAGTTTTGTTTACCTACGAAGGGACGCTGTTGTAGGTCAGAATGAGAGACAGATATTGTTTTCTCATTGTAGAAAATAGCTTCGTCCCTCACAAAAGCGAAACTTACAAGTTTAGTGTCAATCCAGCCTTACAATATTAAAACATACATATGACCCTACACGACCTTATTGCCATGATATTTTTGTCACAGGTGGTTTTTAGCTGGAAGCCTTAAGAATGCAGATATCATCGAAGACTTTGCTTGATATGCAAGTACACAGCCGTGCAATACAACGCATATAAATAAATAATTAATAAATAAATATTATGGGACAATCTTACACAAATCAACCTAGTCCCACGGTAAGCTCAATAAGGCTTGTGTTGTGGGTACTAGGCGACGATATATATAATAGATACGGTTGCTACTTATATATCCGGAAACAAAAAACAAACAAACGTACACGGCTGAAAATGGTTTTATTGTTTTTCAAAGTATTCCCCTTGATGATCTATGCACTTTTGCATTCGCGTGAACCAATTTTTAAAGCACTTCTGCCACTCCGCCTGAGGTACCTCCATAACGTGTTGTTTGAATGCGTCGACAGCATCTTCAGCGGTCGAAAATCGTTGACCGCGTAATTTATTCTTTATATTTGGAAATAAATAAAAATCGTTGGGTGCCAAGTCAGGGCTGTACGGTGGATGACCCGTTAATTCCACATTTTGACCCTCCAAAAATAGAGTTGTTTCGCGTGACGTATGACAGCTGGCATTGTCATGATGAAGAATGATTCTTCGTCGCTGGTTAGTTTTACGAATTTGTTCAAATACTTCCGGTAAGCAAATGGTCGTGTACCACTCTGAATTAACCGTTCTACGGTTTTCTAGTGGCACTGTAGCTACATGTCCATTAATACCGAAGAAGCAGGCCACCATTTGTTTCAATGTACTTTTTGCACGAGTAACTTTCGTAGGGTTCGGCTCATTTTGAAACACCCATACCGTTGATTGTTGCTTCGTTTCGGGATCGTATGCATAGATCCAGGATTCGTCACCTGTAGAGATGTTATAAACGGCTTTTGAGTCACCACGGTTATATTTTTTTAACATTTTATTGCACCATTCGACGCGAGCATCTTTTTGCTCTTTTGTTAAGTTGTGGGGTATCCAACGCGAACAAATTTTTTTTACAGCCAAATAATTATGTAATATGCTATTAATGCTGGTCATAGAAATACCCAGAGTCGCCTCTATCTCGCAGTACGTAACATGTCGGTCGTCCATTATAAGTTTTCGCACAGCCTCGATATTTTGTTGTACAACGACCGATTTCGGGCGACCTGCCTTAACTTCGTCCGTAAGCATACTACGTCCACGATTGAACTCACTAAACCAGTGATACACAGTAGTTTTAGATGGGGCTTCATCACCAAAAGTTGAAGTTAGTTGATCTATGCACTGTTGTTGCGTTAAACCACGCCGAAAATCATAATAAATCATAGCACGAATATTTTCACGAGTGAGTTCCATTCTTGCTGCGAGATGACATTTAAAACCCGTCAAAAACAAAACACGAGCGTTAATAAGAAAGAAAAAATATACCGGCCAGTACTTAAAAAAGTTCAAATTTTACCATGGAGGTCAAATATGCTATTTAAGAAGATTGTAATCCCGGTTTCCGGATATATAAATAGCAGCCTATGTAAATACTTAAATACATAGAAAACATCCATAACTCAGGAACAAATATCTGTGATATAGACACAAATAAATGCCCTGACCAGGATTCGAACCCGGGACCTCCTGCTTCATAGGCAGGGTCACTACCAACTAGGCTAGGAGGCCGTTAACACATATATAACACTAATATTTCAAGGCATACTCCATGAACTTGCCTTTAAAATAATCTACAACTATGGTATTGAGCTACTCGAATCCTTGTATGTGTGTTTACGCAAAACTACAACAGGGCCATACTTATTGCCATTTCTTTGTCCGTTGCAGCATTGTTTCTGTAGAATCCTACTAACAGCACTCAAATCACGCTGCATACAAAATATGTTTAAAACTTAAACTAATCTTTGTGGCTTTTTATTGATAAGGCGCTTCATATTTTTTTCCTAAATAATAGTGTTACTATTCTAGGTTTCATTATGGTAGGTTACAACAAAAAGCGTGCGTTGGGCGCAGTAAAAAGAAAAAAAAACCATGGCGTAAGAAAACCAAATAAAAACAGCAACGTATGTATAGATATAGCTTTAGTGCATAATACGTTATAATAAATAACATGGTGTATTAAATGGTTACTAGATTTACCTTTAGTTTTATTTTACCTAACAAAATTTCTGATATTACGCAAGAGCGCCTAAAGTATCAATATTGTTCATTGCGGCCGCGCACGTGCACGCGCCGGTGGTACCTGGAAGCGTTCGGTTACTGTGTAAAACTCGTATCTTCGCTCGATTTCAAAGCATTACCGGACTCTTAACTTTCTGTCTCCGAAATAGTTAGTGACTCGGGGTATTTCGTATTTGCGCGCGGTTACTGTCCTTGTTGTGTGCTTATGATGTATCAATATTGGGTTATGTTCTCCATTGCAATGGTTGTTGACTGCTAACAGATATTTAGTTCAAAGTTCAAAGTTTTTTATTGTATATGAGAATCAGGTTACATATTGCAGGTCTTACATACAAAAATTTTGGTTACACTGAAACTCTAACCTTTACAGGTCTACATACATTGTTATAACTTATACCTATCACCTTTATGTTTTAAACTAACTGGAAGTATTTTACATATTTTAAATAATTTTGAATAATCGCCGTTGCAACTACTTTTTGTTTTCTTGTTTACGAGCAATTTTAAGAATATTATTTGTAGAGCTTCTAATTTATCTATGTGTGATTTAAAAGTAAGACCATGGCCGTACGGCGCCATATATAGGTAGTAAAACTACCAAACTTAGAGCAATTTTAACAATAAAACTTTCGTAAGACTCTAACATATAAAAAAATATTTATATCGAGTTACTCACGTAATTTAAATTACGTGAGTAAACCGTTATGAGTATTTTTACGTGAGTAACCCGTTATAATTTTTTTTTTTATAAACTTAAGCACAAACATTTCTTAGACTGTGTCCTCTATTTATAAATTATCTTTGCTTGTGTACTTGGTCTTGCCCTTATGACTGTCTTCCATACATTGACCTTACTTACCAATGTAACATGAATACTAAATTTATTCATAAGAGTGGGCGTGTAATATTCCCGTGACAAACAATTACCGCAAAACCCCGTTTCAAGCAAAGGTGTTTTCTCAGTCATAAAGTTTGGTGAAAACTTTGAATCCCACCTAAAACATAAATATGAATGAATGCACAGTTTCTAAACGGTTTCTTTAATAGGTAAAAGAAGTGGGATCTAGCTGGAAATTTCGGAGCTCTTAAGTTCACAGCTCCTGTCATTCGTAACATTTTTGTCTACATTAACAATACTATACTCCTTAAAATAAATATGAGGTAAATCTAGTTTTGATTGAGATCTAATTGTGCAAAATATATTTAACTGCTAACAAGGATTCGGGGTTAGTCAATCATTTAAGGTCATTATGACGACTTTCTTTAAATACTGTCCATTTCACACAATATCCCTAAGGGTTTAAAAAAAAATGTATCCAAGATTTAACGCCTTGGTAATAGAGTCACTCTATTCTTTTAAGTCTTAGTTTGACCATTTTTAGGGTTCCGTACCTCGAAATGAAAAAATTGAACCCTTATAGGATCACTTTGTTGTCCGTCCGTCCGTCTGTCAAGACCCTTTTTCTCAGGAACGCGTGAGGTATTAAATTGAAATTCATATCAAATACTGTATAATCGGTTCTACGAGCAATGTGCCCCGCCCACTGCCACTTTAGTTTAGCGATTCGGAGGGCTATATCGGTTACTTTGGTTCTGCTGCGGATGGCCTCATTTCTGATGCGATCACGCAGAGACTCCAACCTCCCTAGCCCTATATATAGCCCTCTATATATAGGGCTAGGGCCCTCTCCATTGCCCTTTGGGTGACTTTGAGCCTTCTTATGAGGCCCATTGTAAGCGACCACGTTTCAGTTCCATATGTCATCACTGGCAACACACACTGGTCAAAGACTTTCGTCTTGAGACACTGCGGAATATTGGACAAAAAGACGTGCCGTAGCTTCCCGAACGCTGCCCAACCGAGTCGGATTCGTCGATTGACCTCTTTCTCGAAGTTGGATCTACCTAACTGGACAGTATGTCCTAAGTATATATAATCGTCCACAACTTCGAGTGTAAAGTCTCCGATCGTAACGGGAGTTGGTGCTACATGGGTATTTGACATGATCTTCGTCTTATCCATGTTCATCTTTAGACCAACTCGCTCGGAGGCTTTACTGAGGTCATCGAGCATCGTACTCAAATCCTCCATGGTCTCAGCCAAGACTACTATGTCGTCAGCAAACCAAAGGTGAGTGATGTACTCGCCGTTTATGTTGATACCTAGCCTTCTCCAGTCCAGAGTCTTGAAAACATCCTCCAGTGCAGCGGTAAACAGTTTAGGAGAAATAACATGCTTGGCACCTCTGGAGAGATTGTAGTACAGCCCAGATTTTGATCGAGTCGAAGGCTTTCTCGTAGTCCACGAACGCTAAGCAGAGGGGCAGGTTATAATCCTCAGTCTTCTGTATAACCTGACGTATACGAGGGTGGTTTGATAAGTCAGTGACTTTTTGCAGAAAAAAAAATCTTTTTGACCTTTTATAATTTTATTTCTCTACATAATCTCCTTTCAACTCCATACACTTCATCCAACGATGTTCCAGCTTTTTCAACCCCTCCAAAAAATATTTTTTATCAAACCCTGAAAAATATGCTTCAGTTTCAGCTATGACTTCCTCATTTGATGAAAATCTTCTCCCACCGAGCCATTTCTTCATGTTTGGGAATAAAAAAAAATCACATGGGGCCAAATCTGGAGAATAAGGTGGGTGGGGCAGTATTTCATAACGCAATTCTACTAATTTGGCTGTTGCGACTGCCGACGAGTGTGCAGGGGCATTGTCGTGGTGAAAAAGGATTTTCTTCTTTGCCAGATGTGGCCGTTTTTTCACTACTTCTGCGTTGAATTTTTCCAACAATGTAGCATAATAAGGGCCATTTATTGTTTTACCTTTCTCCAAATAATCTATATAAATAACCCCTTGGCTGTCCCAAAAAACAGTGGCCATTACCTTTCCTGCCGAATTAACGGTTTTCGCTTTCTTTGGGGCCCGTTCGTTAGCAGAAGTCCACTGTTTTGACTGATTTTTCGTCTCTGGCGTATAATGGTGGATCCACGTTTCATCTACCGTCACAAAACGACGTAAAAATTCATTGGGATTACGCTTGAATTTGGCTAAGCATTGCTCGGAAGTTGTTTCACGAAGTCGTTTTTGATCGGCTGTCAGCAAACGCGGCACCCATCTTGCGGAAAGCTTTTTCATATTCAAAATATTATGCAAGATATGAAAAACTCGTTCAGATGAAATGTGTACAGTCTCAGCTATCTCACGAATCTTAACTCGACGGTCATCCAAAACAATATCGTGAACTTTATTCACGACATCATCAGTGGTGACTTCAATTGGCCTACCAGAGCGTTCTGCGTCATTGGTAGTGGTACGCCCAGAACGAAATTCTGTAAACCACTTATGTACCATTCCATGAGAAGGAGCAGATTCCCCATAATATTTTTTTAAACAGTTTTCAGTCTCTTTAATAGTTTTTCCACGTAAAAAGTAATGTTTAATTAACACACGAAATTCGCTTTTCTCCATTTTCCAACAATTTTCCGACCGTATTTGACATATGCCTCAATAACTTTTTTATTTTCCCACCTTTTTAAAAAAAAAAAAAACTGCCAGCTACCAAGGAGTTCAGAATCGTAATTAAAAAGTTTATATGTTAAAATGATTTTTGTTTTACTTAAAGTCACCGAGTTATCAAACCGCCTAGATGTGGTCTACGGTACTAAAGCCTCTTCGGAAACCGGCTTGTTCGGGAGGCTGGAAGTCATCTAGCCTGCGTGCGAGACGGTTCGTAATGACTCTTGAAAACAGCTTATAGACATGGCTCAGAAGTGAAATGGGTCGGTAGTTCTTCAGTAACGCGTTATCGCCCTTTTTGAAGAACAATACCACCACACCTCTGTTCCATGCCTTAGGCGTTCTCCCTTCCAGTAAAACGAAGTCGAACAACTTCTGAAGGGCCATATGGACCGGTTTACCACCCGCCTTCAGAAGTTCGGCTGTAATTCCGTCTTCACCAGGTGCCTTATTGTTTTCGGCGGCGTTTGTATTGGGGCGGAAAGGTTCTCGAGTGGCGACCACGAACCGGAAGGCGCAGCGTGGGTAGACCCCCCGCAAGGTGGACTGATGACCTGGTGAAGGTCGCGGGAGTCCACTGGATGCGGGTGGCGCAGGACCGGTCATTGTGGCACTCTTTGGGGGAGGCCTATGTCCAGCAGTGGACGTCTTTCGGCTGATATGATGATGATGATGACCTGTATAATACCTTTAAGCTGTAAAGGTTTGGAACCCCCTGTGCGCGAGTCCGACTCGCACTTGGCCGGTTTTTTATTGTCAAATTAAATGTATCCATATTTTCAGACGTGACCATACATAACTGGACACTCTATGTCAAATGAGTACACTTTACAATATAAAGCGCTGTCCTCACGACGCATATGAGCCGTAAGCGCATCTGAAAATAGTTTTAATTTAGAACTTATTGCACAACAATACGGTACACAATTGAATAAGTTCTACAACTGCTGACTTTCTGTGATGGGCTGCCCCATGTAGTTGTGACGTGTGTGACGTCACGCATGTCTCACAAATAAGTGCGAGTGTAGGATGTAGTGATGTTGAGCTTTTCATCAGACAAGTGCTATTTTTAGGGTTCTGTACCTCAAAAGTCATCATGAGTCTGTCTGGCCGAATGGCGTCTGTGTGTGGTTCCGTACCCAAAGGGTAGAAAAGAAAGAAGTCTTAGTAATAGGGTCCTTACTAAGACCCCACTGTCCGTCTGTCAGGTTTGTATCTCATGAACCGTGATAGTTAATCAGTTGAAATTTTCACAGATGGATTTCTGTTGCCGCTATAACAAAAAATACTAAAAAACAGAATAAAATAAAATTTAAGGGGGGTAATACAACCAACAGACATGATTTTTTCGATTTCTATTTATAGACAATGGAGCCCTTCGTGCGCGAATCCGGCTCGCACTTGGCCGGTTTCCAACCGACTTCAAGATTTCGAAGGAGGTTATCAATTCGTCGGGATCTTTGTTTTTGGTATTTTTATGGTCCCATTGTAACCAGTTCAGGATCTGATGATGGGATCCTGGAGAAATCGAAGGAACTCTTCAACTATTATAGGCACACCTATAGTATTTGAGTATTTTTCTATATAAGGAGTGGTCCTGAAATAAAGTAGCAGTGTACAATCTTGTGTATTTTTTAATTTAGTGCTAATTTTGAAGCAGTATATTTATTTTATTAATCCGTAGATACAATACTAATAAATAAAAATACAATCATAATAGAATATGTGAGCATATTTAAGTTTTCGCGTTTTTAATTCAACATACTTTGTAACCTTTTGAACAACATAATTTGACAATCTTCAATCGACATCCACTACAATGCCACAATTGTATTTCCATTTTCACAACCCGTTTTATGAACTTCTATGTACCAAGAAGCTACATTAATTAACTGTATTTTAGCTAGGATAGTCAGGAAGACTCTCTAATCTAACCTCTGACAAAGATTTTTCTATGGGAGATAATTTTCTATGAAATAAATTAACGTAAAAAAGTTTTAAGTTAAACGGTTTTATTTCAATCAAATGTTGTACCAAAAACTAGAAAATAAAAATTTATACGAATTTTAGTCCCACATACATTGCTTCCTGGAGAGTAATCATGTATGACGGATAACAGAATAGGCATCTCGAGTCGGATGCTAAAGGCCCTATTTGTCTCTATATCAGTGGATTAAGTCATAATCGGAAGCTTTTATCAGACTAAAATAAAAACGTGGGGCGTCTAATATAAGGTAGAGTGGGTTAAGTATGTAATGCAGACTATTTAATCTAAAATCAGTCACGTAGCTATGCTTTAATGTTGTTGGAGGTGGCGTTAGTGTGAGAGTACTACGAGTAGTATTAAAAATATGTATATATAAATTATAAAATGAGTCAAATACTTAGATATTTAGTTTGCGAAATGAAATGTGAAATTAAGTAAATATGGTGAGTTAATTTGTATAAGGGCTAGCATTAGCAATTCTTATTTATTTTTTATTTACTAGTCGACTTGAGTGCCCTCCACTGCTGGGCAAAGGCCTCTCCACTTGATTTTCATGATTTTTAGGTCTTATAATTTTCTCTTTTATTGTTTTACGGTGTAATTACGATTTTGAATCACAGGATTTTCGTTCATTGGTAGCTTAACCTGCCTGCCTAATTTCTTTGTCGTACCAACGCCCCACGTTTTTATTTTAGTCTGATAAAAGCTTCCGATTATGACTTAATCCACTGATATAGAGACAAATAAGGCCTTTAGCATCCGACTCGAGATGCCTATTCTGTTATCCGTCATACATGATTACTCTCCAGGAAGCAATGTATGTGGGACTAAAATTCGTATATATTTTTATTTTCTAGTTTTTGGTACAACATTTGATTGAAATAAAACCGTTTAACTTAAAACTTTTTTACGTTAATTTATTTTTAAATTTTTAGTAAAATTTTTGTACTTGTAACCAGCCCTATTGACCGTAGTAGGTATCTGGTGGGAAAACTATATGTGATGACATCTCAATTGGTATTATATTAATTGTATGTGACCTTTCGTGTGTTTAAAGTAGAGGGTACCTACATTAAGTTGGGTAGTTGAGTACCTACGTATATTATAGGGTACATATATGTATACAGTGTGGGAAAAATCTATGGGTCCTGGAGGGGAACTAAATCCTTGAAATAGCTTAATTTACGTAAAGGACATTCTTTTATTTTAAAGCTTTATGCGAAGCTAAAAGGCTGAGTACGTCACAGTGAGAATTGCTTTAGGAGCAGCATGTCATGGACCTGATAAAACTCAATGGTCAAGTGTTTTAGCGAGCCCGAGGGCCGAAGGCCCGAGGGTGAGCCGCAATATACGCGAAGCTAAAAGGCCGAGTACCGCGTATTGCATACGATCGGAACATCACAACGAGAATTTCTTCAGCAGCAGTATGATATGGACTTTATAAAACTCAATGTCCAAGTGCCTTAGCGAGCCCGAGGGCCGAAGGCCCGAGGGTGAGCCCCAATCTTTGCGAAGCTAAAAGGCCGAGTACGTCACGGCGAGAATTGCTTCAACAGCAGCATGACATGGACTGGACAAATGTCAATGGTCAAGTGTCTTAGCGAGCCCGAGGGCCGAAGGCCCGAGGGTGAGCCGCAATCTATGCGACACTAAAAGGCCGAGTACGTCACGGCGAGAATTGCTTCAACAGCAGCATGACATGGACTGGACAAATCTCAATGGTCAAGTGTCTTAGCGAGCCCGAGGGTGAGCCGCAATCTATGCGTAGCTAAAAGGCCGAGTACGTCACGGCGAGAATTGCTTCAATAGCAGCATGACATGGACTGGACAAAACTCAATGGTCAAGTATTTTAGCGAGCCCGAGGGCCGAAGGCCCGAGGGTGAGCTGCAATCTATGCGAAGCTAAAAGGCCGAGTACCGCGTATTGCATACGATCGGAACATCACAACGAGAATTGCTTCAGTAGCAGCATGACATGGACCGGACAAAACCCAATAATTAAGTGTCCTAGCGGTCACGATTCAGGAGTTGGAGATAAATAAAACACGTAAACGTCTATACCTCAAACTAGAACACTATTTTTAAATGCGTACATTCTCCAACTGGTCCTTTATGGCAGCCAGTAGCCTAGCAGCATTACGATTGAGGAGTTAGAGATCAAACGTAACGTAAATGTCTCTAAAAATAGATGCTCAGCTTTCGCGGCTGAAGACGCCAGTTCAAATCTGGCCTCGGACACCGGAGGGTTTGGTCACTTTTTCTGAAGTATATGACATCTATTTTCAGTTTATATATAGTAGTGTAACTACTTAAAAATTGCAAATCAAAAAATATTGAACAAAATAATTTGATTTGCTTCAAGATTCGTAAATGTCTCTAGCTAAAACTAATGCACTATTTTTAAATTGACACATTCTGGAACCGGTCAGTTATGGCAGGCTGTAACTTTGCATCATCACGACTGAGGAGTTGGAGATCAATATGTAACGTAAATGCGTCAACCTAAAACTAGAACACTATTATTAAATTGACACATTCTCCACCCTGTCAGTTATGGCAGGCTGTAACCTTTCATCATCACGACTTAGGAGTTGGAGATCAATATGTAACGTAAATGCGTCTACCTAAAACTAGAACACTATTATTAAATTGACACATTCTCCACCCTGGCAGTTATGGCAGGCTGTAACCTTGCATCATCACGACTGAGGAGTTGGAGATCAATATGTAACGTAAATGCGTCTACTTAAAACTCCAACACTATTATTAAATTGACACATTCTCCACCCTGTCAGTTATGGCAGGCTGTACCCTTGCATCAACACGACGGAGGAGTTGGAGGTCAATTTGAAACGTAAATGCGTCTACCTAAATCTAGAGCACTATTATTACATTGACACATTCTCCACCCTGTCAGTTATGGCAGGCTGTAACCTTGCATCATCACGACTGAGGAGTTGGAGATCAATATGTAACGTAAATACGTCTACCTAAAACTAGAACACTATTATTAAATTGACACATTCTCCACCCTGTCAGTTATGGCAGGCTGTACCCTTGCATCATCACGACGGAGGAGTTGGAGGTCAATTTGAAACGTAAATGCGTCTACCTAAATCTAGAGCACTATTATTACATTGACACAGTCTCCACCCGGTCAGTTATGGCAGGCATTACCTATGCAGCATCAGAACTGAAGAGTTGATGGTCAATATAAAGTCACTAAGGATTTATTTACTAGCAACAATAATATAAGTAGTTAAATTAGCAGATGTGTACGACTCTCGGTTAAGGTAAGCAGTGTCTCTGCAGCATCAGGATTTGAAGATCAAAGGTTGAAAATATTATTAAAAGTTATTGTCACGGAGACCTGATACGCATACCAAATTTCATAGAAATCTGTTAAGTAGAAATGGTCGAAAAATCGATTGCAAGATTTGATGCGTATAAATATACAAATAAATATACGAGGTCAAGCTAAATAAAACCGTTTAAAAAGGCAAGTACATTTAATTAAAAATTACTGTAACTACCTTAAAATGAAGCCAGATAAAAAAGTTTACTATTGAAGAAAGACAATTTATTAAGGTATAAAATAGCTCATCAAATCAAACTATAAGAAAAAACATGTTTTTGAGAAACACCTCAAAAATTCTGTCAGAAGACGCTGTTCAAAAAACTATGTGTATGATGGAATACAAAAGGCGAAAACTTCCAAACGCTGTTTTATTTAAGTATGATTGTATTTATGTTTTGTATGATTGTATCTAGAGATTATTTAAATATAAACACTGCTTCTAAATCGGCACAAAATAAAAAGATAAATCAAAAAAGGCACGGCTACTTTTTTTCCGGACCACTCCTTATAACTTCCTTCTATATAACTCGAGCATTTGCTTTTGGAAAGGTAACGTGGATGCTAAGTGAAGTCGGTTCTTTCTTGTTTAAAATTATTGCTATTTTATTTTTTTATTTTTAGGGTTCCGTACCTCGAAAGGAAAAAACGTAACTCTTATAGGATCACTTTGTTGTCCGTCCGTCCGTCCGTCCGGTCGTCTGTCAAGACCATTTTTCTCAGGAACGCGTGGAGGTATTAATCTGAATTTATATCAAATACCTGAGTATTAGTAAGGGACAGTAGATCTGAATCTACTGTCCCTTGGAGCTGTGAAAAAATCAAATTTCTAAGCCAACGCAATTAAAAGATACAGCCGTTTATGCCGCAAAGGAGATCGTCAATTTTTGTTAGGTGATCTGGCCCAGATTATTTAGGACCGTTTAGGAATGGTTCTTACCTTTAAAGAATCGTCATAATTTCTAGATCAGGATGGTGGTAAAAATATTGCGAAATCTAATGGGAAAACCGAAAAATCATGCATTTAAAACTTTAATCTGACAAGAACAATATTTGAAAGCGTGCTTGCCTATGATTTATATATTAATTTAAAAAAGTACCGATTTTTTAAAGATAATGTACAAAAGCGGACTTGAAAACAAAACGGGAATCATGATGAAATAATAAAAAGTCATATTTTGATCGTATTTATAGTTCCTGTATTTCGGTAAACAAAGACGGCTGTCAAACCATCGTTGATACTATTAACTGAACATTCCTAACACCTATTGCGAAGGGATAAGGTTTACAACTGTTAAGTGCGATAGCACTAGTATCTGACATTACAAAATTGAAAAAAGATGCGTTTCGTTATCAAAGGAGCATGATATTTGTCATTATGAAACCCACTTTTAATATTCAAACTCCGATCAAAAATGCAAAAATACGCATTTTTCAATCTTTAGACGTTTTAATACTGTCGATTTCTAATTTAAACTTCCGTATGCGTAGGCTTAGATACTATTTTAATGTTACCATGTTCTAACTTACCGAACAGTATCAAAACGCAGATTATGTAACGGTATACATTGACAGTGTCAAACCAAAAAACAATCCCGTTTTAGGCCAGGGTGAAGTTAAACTTTATGTCAATGCCATAAGGACGTTAACGACTTGTCTTGCTGTATTTTAATCGCGGAACAATCAACATAATGTTTATTTATTTAGTATTTCTAATTCCCGTGTCATTTTTTTGCAATATTTTGTCTACTTTAGTAATAATAAATAATAATAAATAAATATTATAGGACAATCTTACACAAATCGACCTAGGCCCACAGTAAGCTCAATAAGGCTTGTGTTATGGGTACTAGACGACGATATATATAATAGATAAATATGGATAAATACTTAAATACATAGAAAACATCCATAACTCAGGAACAAATATCTGTGATAAACACACAAATAAATGCCCTGACCAGGATTCGAACCCGGGACCTCCTGCTTCGTAGGCAGGGTCACTACCGACTGGGCTAGAAGGCCGTTTAAAATGAGTATTTATTTTACATTGCAGTACAAACTGTATACGGTTTATATCAGGTGGCCCAGAATTGACGATCTCCTTTCCGCAAATTTTCTAAACTCGTAAGGGAATCATAACCAACAGGGTACTTCCCGTGAACTCAGAATCTTGAAATTTAGTACGAAGCAACGTCTTATAGCACAGATAAAGGAAAAAATGAGAAAAACGTAAATTTTTAGTTACATCATATGATAAAAATATTTTTAATAATTTTAAAGTTACTACCCCTATATACCTACAGGTTTGTACGGAACCCTAGGTGCGCGAGTCCGACTCGCACTTGGCCGGTTTTTTTTTATGTATGTTCACCGATTATTCGAAGACGGCAGAACCGATTTGGAAAATTCATTTTTTCGTTTGAAAGAGTACTTCACAGTTGGTTCCACTGTAACCAGGTCAGGATCCTGGAGAAATCGAGGGAACTCTTCAACTATTTTAGGCACGGCACATCTATAGTGATTTGAGTATTATTTACAGCAGCTTATGCATTTGCTTTTAGAAAGGTGGAGGCTAAGTGAAGTCGGTTCTTTTTTGTTTAAAATTATTTATATATACGTTACAGTTCAAAATAGAACTCTCAAAATTTTCATAGCCAGCTGCTACAACTTTTATGAAAACATGAGCTGCCAATTAGCAATGTACAATGGCGTCCCTATCTCTAATATATTTTTCTTTTGTTTAAAACAAAGTTACATAAAAGCGCCAACATTACTTTGAATACCGAAAAATTCTTAGATTTGACTAGGGTACACCCATATGTTTAATAATACGCAGGATAGCCGTTTGATCATGCTCTCGTTAGGGTGGCATAAAGTTGTAAGGCTTTTCAGAGCTAATAATAATTCCCACGTTTATTTTTAATCCTGTGACGTCAATGGGTCTTAAAATACATTATTCATTTTTCATGCTCACAATACCCTACAGTGTCGGAGCGTCAATTGAACTAGATTGCCAGCTGAATAACGGTAGAGAAAAATCACTATTTATTTCAACACAACAACACATAACAGTAAACATATAATAAACACTAAACAACTTAAAACTAGAGATAAAAAATTTGGCCCAGATCGCTGTCAACGGGCAGGGTGCCCAGAAGGCTGGCCGTATTGCCACGTTGAATGGCGATAGCTATACGTTGTGCAAAATAGTAGCCAGCCCTCTGGTCACCAGAGGCTTCTAATAGGCGCGCCGATAGATCTTTGTATAGTCGGCGCGCGCTTGGCCCCCACGGCCCCAAAGTGTCAACCCCAAACGCCGCAAATATGTAGCTACTTCCTAGAGCAACATACTTGCGACGCTTGAGGTCTTCGGCCGAGGATGCCGCGGCGCCAGCATTGATTTTGGTGCCTGAAATACGGGACGGTGCCAAGGTATCAACGCAGGTAGCGTCCCAAACTAGCGGCCGTCCCATACTCCAAGGCACCAGTGTCATGCCGTCGGGCCTCTTGCCGTCGTCCCTGGCCAAACCGCTAGGTTCCAGGACTGCCGGCAGTTTAGCGCTGACAAGGGCCCTTCGGATGACGTCGTTAATGCTGGCGTGGCGGGAGATCCTCCCAGCACTTCGGACGCAAGATAGACCGTGGTGGCCTAGACTGTCCACCATGACGCCGCATTGACAGCGATGAGGTTGGTTTGTTGGTGCCCCCAAACGTAAGCAGGTTGCGAGGCGAAAGGTGGTGTTATCTAACAGTGTTCCAATATTGGGAGACGGTAGAGCTGTTAACCAGAGGCCAGACTCCCACTCTGCAGTAGCGAGGAGACGAGCGCGGTCCGTCGGACTAGGTGACGTATCTAAGAGATTTTTCCGTACTAGTCGACAGAGCGGCTCGTCCCATTGCCTCTGCGAGCAGGGATGGTCAGGTAAATCGGTGTTCGGGCAGGTTATAGACCAAACGTTCTTGGCCTCGGAGCAGTGTGCAGCCTCCAGGGACCCAATGGAAGGGGCCAGTATTTTTCCTATAAGGCTTTGAGCACCATGCACCGAGGACAAGAACGCAGGTAACGCCACGCAGGAGATTTTGCGGATACCCAGGCCACCGAACCTAATAGGTAAGCTAGCCTGGGTCCAAGTTCTGTCGTCAAAAGATATGTTGAAAATGGATGTCAGTGTTTCTACGACTAATGTATCTAATTTTGAAACCAAATCAGGGTATTTCCAAAGATGGGATCCGCGGAGAATGTATGTAAATTTTGGCACAAATAGGCAATGTTTTATGATTGAATAAGCGGAGTGAATGTTAATTTTTGATAAACGATGTGATGTTGCTTTGAAATTTTGAATTTTAGAATCTACAAAGATTTCAAATGACTGGTCCAAGACGGGACAGCCAAGGAGGTGAAGTGATTCTTTATTTATAATTTTTATACCAGGAGCTAGATTATTAAAAAGGTCTATTGTATTTTTCTTGTTTGGACAGGAATCGGTAATAAATAGTTCGCATTTGGAAAAATTTAGGGAGAGGCCAATTGTTTTCAAGTTTGTAGTTATCTTTTTAAAATCTTCGAGAACAGAAGTCGCTTCACCGCCGAGGGTCCCGTCATCCAGATACCACACGTTTAATTTAGAATTTAGTTCCTTAATGATGGGATGTATGGCGAGACTGAAAATTGCTGGGCCGAGGGGGTCGCCTTGTTGACATCCTACCGATGAATCCAGAACGTTTGTTTTATATAATAATTTAGACGGGGAGCTATAACACTGCCAAAGAAATTTGTATGTCAAGGGAATTTTTTCTTTTATTTGTGTCAACAAGGCGCCTCTATCTACAGAATTAAAAGCGTTACAAACATCCACCTTCAGTAGGACCTCTCCTGCCTCATGCTCAAGAAACGTTCGCACGGCATGCACGGCGGCTTCGCAGCCACTCTTGGAACCAAACCCCAGTTGGATTGGCTGAAGTTCTGAGCTGAGTTGTGAGAGAATGGAGCGACAAGCAATCTTGGCGGCAATCCGACGAAGCGTGGTGCCAACGGCAATAGGCCGAATGCCGCCGTCTTTTTTTGTTAGGGCACAGAGGTTTGCACCATACAGGACGTCTCTGATATCTTCTGGGACCTGACCGGCTAGCATGATGTTCACCAGGGCTGTCAGGTCCTTTAAAATGTTTTCCCCAGTTTCTCCGCAGCCGTTGCACAGGTCTTTTAGGTGCTGGGGTGTCAAGCCATCCAGCCCGCCTGCGGAGCCATTGGGGAAAGACATGACTGCTCCAAAGACGTCGTGTGGAGTAGCGGTAAGATTTCGATCGGTCATTTGCGGGGGATCAGGGAGACAAATGTTTGTAGCTGGAGGTGGATGTTTGCTGTGGAGAGCTGTGAGTGTGTCAGAGTTGGAAGGGGCTACTGCATCGTCAGAGAAGAGCAAGCGAGCGGCACCACTAATGTCGCCGTCAGCAACTTTGCTTTCAACTATTTTAAATAAATTATTTTTGGAATTCCTGGAATTGTTGGGAGAGGGCCGAAATGATACATCTGTGCAACAGTTATCCTTAACTATTTTGGTAAGTGATTTTGAATTTTGATGTGAATCTACATGTAGTACTCTAAAGGTGAAAGTTAGCAAATTTTCCCAATTTCGTGTTGAATTATCAGAGAGGACGGCTTTGATGGTGTCGCTCAAGTATTTGGAAACGGATATCCGGGCACCACGCGGTATCCGTTTTAAAACTGGACGCGAATTTTTGAAATCACTCAGAGTTTGATGAAATGGTAAGTCCAATCTGGTGTGGTCTGGTAACTGAGAGTGAGAGGAAACCGATACATTGGCCTGGGACGGTGTTGAAGGAGTAGGTTGTGTCTGACCTGAACGATGTTTTTTACCGATATGGATGTTAAGGCCTCTAGGGCCTTTAAAAAAACGTGGTTCAGAGCATTCTGGACAGCGTAGGTGGTTTTCGGACGATGCAGTAGCTCGTATAGGGCAAGAAAGGTTTAGGGGCATCAACAATACGATAAAAACCAATACTTACTTAAATAAAACTTAGAGTAAAAAGCACAAAAAGTAAACACTTAATTAAATAACTTATGTAGTAAAAAGGATAAAAACAAACAGTTTTCTTCAGGGGGGTACTCCAAGCACCTGCGCTTGAGAAGAGGGCAGGGCCTCTGTGGCTTCTGCTTTACAGAAGGGTTCTTTAGCATGGGCTCATTCGTCGCAAATATTTTTGTTTCACTTTGCTTTGTAATAGACCAACAGTTGGGAATGTATGGAGACACGGAGGGCGAGAAATCATGAGCACACACGACTGAAATTACTCGTCGAGTACAAATCGTGTCATGTAAATATTGATTTTTTCCGAAGTGACATTCTTGTCATTGATGTTGGGCCGCACATCGGCGCTTGTCTTAGGTTAGGCCTGCGGTCTGTGGCCTCCGCGGAGATTTAGTTTTTTACTTCCCGATACCTAAAAATGCTCGCTTTTAATTAACTGCAGGATTTGTGGTAGGTATTCAACGTAAATAAAATTTATTTTGGCGATAATTTTATCCGGTACGTGTTTACAGGTTGCTAGGTGACGTTTTTTTTAGAGAATAATAACTAATTTTCATTTGCTTTGGGTTTTTTTACTCGTAGCATTTGTCTCGGTTTTTTTCAAGGCTCAATGGAGCTTGGGACCAGTTTGGTAACCTAACCCCAAGAATTGGCCCAGGCACTCGTTTTTACAAAATCGACTGTCATCTGGCCTTCTAACCCAGAGGTGAACTATTAAGCCTACTTACTTTTCATCAAGTACAACTAGCGTCAAGAACTGGACAATCTTTAAAACAAAATCCTAATAAATATACTTACAAAGAGACACACAGGTTATCTTACAATAATGATAATGATATTGCTATAATTACATAACAAAGGCCGGCAACCCTGTTTGCTAAAATTATGTAAATGAAGTAATTTTGGAATATTTATTCATGAGGATCTGGCGCGTGATAATAGCAGATACAAATGGGAACATTTTACTGATTCCGCTTCACAAAATGGCTGTTGGAAGTTTAAAAAAAAAACGTTTTTAGGGTTCCGTACCTCGAAAGGAAAAAACGAAACCCTTGTAGGATCACTTTGTTGTCCGTCCGTCCGTCTGTCAAAACCCTTTTTCTCAGGAACGCGTAGAGGTATGAAGCTGAAATTTATATCAAATACTCAGGTCTACTGTCCCTTGGAGCTGTGAAAATATCAAAATTCTAAGCCGACGCAATCAAAAGATACAACCGATTTTATGATAAGCTTTTTATCTGTGGCAGTAACGTAATTTTAACTTTACATGCTCAAATATTGATACGTTATGAGTATCAAATATTGATACGCCGACACGCGCCCGCGCGACCGCCGGCACAATCGAGTTGGCCATGGCGGTGCAATGGCGGCTATTCTATGGTTTCCGAACACGGAATTTAGGATAAATAATATGAGTGTAGATAAAGCAGTGTATGCAACTGTACGTAATTAGGCCTTATTACGTAACAGTTACATAAACTACTATTACAGCATTCGAATACCGAAAAAAGTATTTTTTAGACCTTATTATAAAAAAATCATAAAAAATAAGGGCTCATTTATTTCCAAATCCGGCTTTACAGAATGGAGATAAAAGATTCAAGAACCGATAGTCGTTTGCCTTATAATTATATCTGTAGTGCAAATGTTGGAATATCGACTCAAAACTGGTCAAAAAGTGGAGTACAACTTTCCTTATACCAAGGTTATTGACCCATATTCGTATTCCCATTCGCATTTAAAGAAAGAAAAAAAAGATAAAAGATATTTATTCTTCAATTTAGGCACATTACAATGCACTTATGAACGTCAGAGAGAAAAAAAAACTACCACCGGTTCTAACCATGTCACCTCTGACCCGAGAAGTATTATTTATGATCGGCAAGAAACTCGGCGGGACTTATTTTTTCAAAACAGTAATACAGTAATATTATATCTTAAAGATACACAATAATGCGTAGTTCTATAAGAAGGCATATCAAAACAGCTTGAGAGACATACAATGTACGTATTGTTTAATTAAAATAAAAATAAAATTTGCGAATATGAGTGGCAAATATTCGCATCCGCGAATGTTCATCAAAACAATATTCGCTTACATCTCTACTATGTATAGGTCGCCCATGGCACAGAATAAGTAATAGTACAAGTACCCATGGCCATAGATTATATAAATAGTTACCTACAAACATACAATAGTGATGAATTTACTTTAGAATACTAAATTTTATGTTTTGCACGTACACATAACGCTAAACTGATAAGTCAAGAGCCTGTAGGTAATAATGACATCATCATTTATAGTTCAGTGATTTCAGGCTTTGTTTGTTAGTGTAATGATAATACTTCAGGATTTATTTATTTTTTACTGTTTCAGTATACCTGAATATTTTATTGTCGTTTAGGTAAGTACTATAATTATATTCAGATATAAAAGCATTACTAATCTAAACTAAAAATTACAAATTTACATAAACAATCCGTCATGGGCTGTTCCCGGTGCAAAGGGTCATCACGCTCACCGCGTTGCCGCGCTGGATTGCGATGGACAGCCTCTGCAGCAGGAACATCCCGGAACGGGGGTCTAGACCCCTGTCCTGCAGGCGGCGCCCTAACTCCTTTAGGAATGACCTTCCCTCTGCACACCAGCACCCTGGAGGTCTCAACGGCCAGGATTACGTATAATTTATGCCGCAAATTTTCGAAACTTGCAAGGGAATCAAAACTTCCCGTGAACTCAGAATCTTGAAATTTGGTACGAAGCAACGTCACAAAGCACAGATAAAGGAAAAATTACGAAAACCGTAAATTTTTAGTTACATCATATAATAAAAATACCTTTAATAATTTTAAAGTTACTACCCCTTTCCTCATGAACGCGTAGAGGTATTAAATTGAAATTCATATCAAACCTACAGGTTTGTACGGAACCCTCGGTGCGCGAGTCCGACTCGCACTTGGCCGGTTTTTTTTCTTAGGCCCGGTGGGGTTTCTACTAATTACATACAATTAAGTACAATCACTCTTAAGCTAACACCGCACCGATTTGGCGGAAAAGTGTTTAGATGCTAACTTTTCTAAACTTTCCCTCTCTATTTCAAGAAGCTTGGTAGGCCTCTGTTGAATCGTTTTCTTTCTGGTAAGCATAAATGGGATAAACGGGTAGAAACAGTTTTTAGATTTGATAGACGTTTATACTATACGTTTGAGTTTGAATACACAACACAGAGACGATATTACACCCGAAGCCTCTTTCCTAGCAGGCTGATCTCGTGAAAGTTGACAGCTGATTTCAAACTAATACAAGTTACAACTACTTGCAAACGGATCGTCCTGCAAATATCATCATCATCAATTATTTAAGAGCTGGGCTCTTGTCGGTGGAGCAATTTCCATGTATGTCTGTCCTTTGCCTTCTCCTTGACAGCTTGATACGATACGATGCTTGACTTGATCCGTGTATGCTCTTCTTGGCTTCCCTGGCTTTCTCTTTGCTTCAACTCTCCCTTCTAGGATGTTCTTAATAAATTAGTCATGTCGTAGCATGTGTCCAAGCATACTTCCTCTCCTATTTTCTATGGTTCTCAACAAACTTCTCTTTTCTTTTATTCTACAAAGAATATTCAGAGATTGCGATTCCAACAATTTTCAAATAAATGGCTTTAAGGCATAAGCAAAATATAAGTATTGTTCGGTTTTAGCTATTTTGGATACGAAACGCTAGTTAAACAGTTAAACAATTCATTTGATCGATCGCATGTGATTAGTAGTGTGGTTATATCGATTTTGGATGCAGACTCGGACCTTGACACGACCACTATTAGCCATATAGGTACGTTGACATGCTACAGAGGTTCACGGGGACTCGATAATAATATATGACTTGTATTTAAATCATTTCAGACCAATGCATCAGTTACGAAACGAAAAAAAATGGTGGCTTCGATTCCAACTGATCTCCATAGGAACGTTGGTTCTTTTGATTGGTGGATTTCCGATAGTAATTTTATAGTAGTATATGCAATAGTTGTATAAGAGGGGTCCAAAAAGGTGAGTGGCGTGGAAAAACCTGGCCCGAAGGCGAAAATTGTTGAGAAAAAAATCACTCCAATTTACTTTAGACTAAATGATGAAGGTGATAGAGATTATAAAGATAGAGATTGATAGGTGGTTTGGTAACCCCGTGGGAATCAAATCGTACCAGATTTTAACCAAATTAGACTGACTTATTACGGGTAAATATCAGGTCACACCGGTAAAAATACACGTTACTAACGTTATTTACCACTTCGGTAGCTGCGTGTTTCAACATTATTTTAGTAATCATTCTGAGCATTCTCCATATTATTATATTCTTTGCCTATAGGTAGATTCATGTCTCCGTCACTCTGTATGACGTCACAGTTTCATTAACGCCTTAATCTCCCTGTCTCGGCCTAATTACTTACGTAATCACGGCTCATTTTTTTTTTTCAAGAGAAAACTTAAGTGGTATTTTACCATTACCATTTCCAAAGATATAAAGACGACGGGTTTAAAACCAGAAATGACACAGAAGCGCCCAGAATGGCGTAAAAGGACTAGGAGGGCCGAGGGAAATAGGCGCAGAAAAAGAATAAGAAGAAGAAAACTTAAGTGGTAGCTTAAGTAGTGGTAGTGGTAGTGGTGGCTTAAGTGGTGGTGGTGGTGGTGGTGGTGCAGACTTATATTATTTTAGAGCGCACTATTCGCCAACAAACTGTCCTCAGTTTGACGAAAAAAACGATGTACGGTCAACCAATTTGATTCCTAGGCCACTCTAGAACCTTGTCACAATAGCTAGTTTGGTAGCGAATAGCTTACGTTTATTACGTATCCACGGGCAACTGTCATTACGACAAGGTTCTACAGTGGCCTAGGAATCAAATTGGTTGACCGTACATCGTTTTTTTCGTCAAACTGAGGACAGTTTGTTGGCGAATAGTGCGCTCTAAAATAATATAAGTCTGCATATCTACAGCTTTTATTTAGTTTCACCTGTGCCTTTGTCTGTTATCAAATCTTGCAAGTTAAATTTGACCCACTTCCCCGTGTCCGATTAAGCTGAAATTTAGTATACCTGGGCCGCGATTCGAAAAATAAACACACACACTGGACAGGACGGTAACACATATATTGGTCACACATTGGACCAATGTGAGACCAATGTGTGAACAATGTGTGACCAATGTGAGACCAATGTGAGACCAATGTTGAATGAAAATCTGTTCGAATAGCAAATGTCAATGTCGTTATAGCGTTGAGTTGGGTTGTAGCTGCATCTGTCCAGTGTGTGTGTTTATTTGCAATACAACTTACTTAATACAATATTGGTTGATTATTTGTAGTGTGTTGTAGTTATGTTGGGGATAGATTGTGTTTTTAATGTATTATTTATTAGATATTTTAAAATTAGAATACGGCACCATGTCCCTTGTCACTCGGTGTGACGTCACAGTTTCATAACGCCTAACTCCTTAATCTCGGACTAATTACTTTATGTCAGGCTCCAATTTTCTCTAGACAAAATGATGAAATTTGCTTAAGTTAGGTGGTTTGGTAAGACCGCAGGCGTCAAAACGTAACAGAATTAACCACGTATAATAATAACTGACGTATCACGAGTAAATAATGTTTGATGCATTTATTAAATAATATTCAGAACGGGTCTCTCACATAATTTCGATTGAATTTCGCTTGACATGTTTCGATCAAGTTACCTACAGTAAACAGTATAGTAAATTTTTTCATCCGTGGCATCCATAATTCACGGTGATCGCTTACGATCAAGCAGGCTTTGCGCTTGTTTGCCACCGACGGGATAAAAGGTGTAACAAAATGCTAGTGATCCGTTTAAGGTATTGTTGGTATTGTATTTTAATTATGAATAAATAAGAAAAAATTATCGCCCGATAAAAAAACATGGTTTTACATGGAGGGACAACGTGTCTCATACAAAAAAAATCGCGTCCAAAAATTTTTTCTTCTACTTTTTCATAGTCGCTTATATTAAACGGCTTACCAGTATTTTAGTTACATCCTGTATAAAAATGCGCTCCGTGGTATTTGATTACTGATTAGGCACTTCGAAATTCTTCGTCGGTACAATCTAACAAAATTTGAGAGGCTGGTGTGCATATTGGATCTTTTAGATCCTCGAGAAAGCATTAGCCTGGAGTGTGAAAGCCTTAGCTTTAGCTATGTATAAACCTTGGTTATGCAGACAAGTGGTTAAATCAACCAGTGTAAAGTAAACTCCAGCAGAGTATCAAATTATGCGTAATCAGGACCGCACTTATACTGGTCTCTCTGATCGCAGCGCTAGCGACTAGAATAACACTACTGAATGTGCCAGTTTCCAATACTAGAAGGAACTAAACCAACATCGTATCTGTGTAGCTGTATCATTGGAAAGGAAACCTTAGTGGGACATGATAAAGTTAATATTATAATGAAATGTTAAAGCGTTTTATAGGAAAGGAAGTGTCTCTCAAATACTAGCGCCATTAATGCGAATATGTCGTTCGTCTTTCAAAGCTAGACAAGTACTTTGTTCCGTTCCTACGTAGTGAATTTCTTCTGTTCCATTCTTGTGTTACAATTACAAGTTACAACCCAATTTAAACCCTGACGCAAAAACTGTTTGTGCATCTGTCTGAGGCACCATAGCGCTAAAATGGCAATGGTAAAAACGTAACCCTATAGTTTCGTCATGTTCGTCATGTCCGTCTGTCCGTCCGTCTGTCCGTATGGCACAGCCCCTTTTGGTCAGAAACTATAAGACGTATCTTAATAAAATTTAGACATAGGTGTATTTTGTATGCCGTTATTTAGTTATGTAGTTAAATTGCGGAATAAAATATTCTAAGGGGGCGCTCCATACATGTAACTAAATTTCAAAATAGTAGTTTTCGATACAAGTGCGAGAAGTATGTCATTTCGAGAAGTAGGTCATTCGAGTACCGAGGTTACTTGACCCGAGCCGAGTGGCGAGGGTCAAGACTCGGGACGAGTGAAAATGACACTTCCGCACGTGTGTCGAACAACGTTTTTTAATACAATTGCGAAAAAACTACAATGAAATAAAATTACATTTATATTCTGTCAGTGTACGAAAGACAGCTTCATTCAATCGCGCGTTGTTCAAGTAATACTATTGGGTCTCGCATGTATTATGCGAGATCCAACTCCTTTATGCCCAATCGCGCGTAGTTCAGGTAGGTCATTTATAAGCGGGTCTCGCATAATACTCATTTATTTAAAATTCTGATCTGCAAATCGTGCGTAAAATCAAACTTTACGCACGATTTGCAGATCAGATTACTTTTTAGCACTAGTGCATAAAATCAAACTTTACGCACGATTTGCAGCTACATAAAGTAAACTTTTTGAACAATTGAATTTAAAAAAAAATTTACCAAATATCAACATGTTGCACATCAATCGATAGGTCTTTAAAAAATAACATCGAGATTTATTTGAACATTTTGTGATTAAGTGAATATTTTCAGAAATAATCGCTTCGAAAGTCAGAATTCCGATTTCCCGATATTACCTAGTTTTTTGAAGTCGGTACAAAAAAATCACAAACCCTTATAAACACAACATATCGATATCTATATATAATTAATATAAATACAACGAGTTGTACCAAAAACAGGTCTTGTGTGTGTCTGGACGTGTGTGTGTGTGTGTGCCAATTTCTAAACAATGTCGTTGTCGCAGGGTGATCGTGCTAGTTTCCCGTCCATGTCCAGTTTACCGTCCACTTGGTTAAACTACTACAAATATATGGGGAAAACTTTGTAAGGTCAACAAATTCTCTATGTATCATTTATTCTGTAGTATTTTTGGGAAAATCTGAAATATTAATGTTTAAATAAGTATGGACGGAAAACTGACATACGTGCACGAAACCTAGCACAATCACCCTACCTACTCGCAAAGTGTCTGACATTGTCTATAGGTAAAAATCTAAATCAACCCCTTTATTACCCACGTGCGCTACCCGAGGAATTTGCTCCATCTTTGTGTTAAATCAAGGTCCTTTTAGAAGCACAATTCTTCTACATTGTGCTTAATAAAGGCAAAAATAGCACGCGGAATATGGCCCACGCCTCGCCCTCAGTGTGGAGAACTGTAGAATCTAGGTGCCGAGTAGGGTAACCATGCGTTTAGTTTTAGAGACTATTAATTGGTAGACTTGATACCACGTAAAATTGATTCAATATTGTTTTAATACATCGTCTTTCTTTGTTAGTTATACAGGATGTAACAAAAATACTAGTGATCCGTTTAAGGGCATAATTAAGAAAAAATAAGAAAAAAAAATTTTTCGTCAAACAAAAAAAATCTTTTCGCGCGATATTTTTTTTCATTCTTAATTACAATGCGATACCAATTATGCCCTTAAACGGATCACCGTATTTTTGTTACACCTGGTATTCTTAGTAATATTTATAGTACATTATGATACAAGTGTGCTAAGTTGATCATTACGTACGAAGAGATATTGTGCGCACGAACGCATGTGACGCATAAGGAAGCTGAGCTTATGTAATGATCAAGCACACGCGTTTCATACGACGTTTTTCAACACACTTGCGAGGAAATAACAGAATAGTATAATTATTAACTTTTGAAAAATACATTAATTATCAGAATGTTTACAGGATACAGGTACTTACGAACCTAAGATAATTAAATGTAACTAACCTTTTTTGTGATGTTATTGAGTATCTGGAACTCTTTTTCAAATCATTTCATAAAATTAAAGACTTCACATTTATTGTGCAATAAATTTTAGTATTTTTTCTTGCGTATTGCTCACTAGATTTTTATGATGACATTTTACTAGTATGTATCACAGTTTTGAAATATATCCAGAAGTTAAATTAACGCTAAAGTTTTCTTCTTATTAATTGAAAATATAATTTGTTTAAATTAATAAAACACGACGAGAAAAATCTAACAAACAATGATTTGAGGTTAACTTATAAATTGCGCGCAATTTTCTTTTTTGGATGTGCGTGCAGCTTGAGGCAAAGGCGCGGACGTATAATGCCAAACAGCCAATAATAAAACAGACAATTCGTGTTTAAAACGTAATTTATTGTGTATTACGAGTAATATAATAAGTTGAAATGATTCTTATTCACAATCAGGATTGTATAATTTGTATTCTATCGTAAATGTGTATATTTTTAATATATTTCCTTTTTTGTTACTTTTTTAAAGTTACAGTTAAAAAAAAGTAAAGGTAATACCCGACTAAATTACAACGATTCGTCTGCGCACGTCAACTTGGTACTAGAGTAGGTACAAACGGCACTTGATCGGATTATTAAATTATTCCACTAGTTGGATAATTATTGTGAAATGCACGCGTATTTAATATCTAGGATTATGAGCATAAAAGCGATGGAATAAAAACCTCGTTACGAGCAGGTGTGTTGAAAATACCTTCATATTAGAGAGAACGAGTACCTATCATAAGTTAACGAAAGTAGAAACCTGCTTGATATGTTTAGATTCATAACAGGGTTTGGGGGGTGTGCGTTGGGTGCCCAACGAACATTATATTGAACTCATTATTATCCTTATCACAAGTACATAAATATAATAATAATAATAATAATAAATATACGCACACAGTCACACACTAACACATAAAATTGCACTCAATTTCGCCTGAAAGGCTATTGCAGCCATGTGTTGCCACTGCAAAATTATCGTAGTTAGCCCCAATTTATTTACGAAAAGGAAAAGAAATAAAAGTACACGTTACCTGGGTACAAATAGTCTACTGTTCTCGCCTAGCTTTTATTTAATTGCGTATGAAAGCGGATGCAATTTCAGTCCGGACGCGCCCATGGCCACCCGAGCTTTTGTTCGCGCTATTTGGTGATTATTCTTAAGACAATATTTACTAAAAAAAAAATAGACAAACATTCCTCTAAATTAATCCTTTAAGAACGCAACGAAATTTAAATAATAATCACACTAGCATTATGTACAAAAACATGCACTTAATTCCAAAGCCATTCTTCTTCTTCTTCATAGCATATTAGCGTCCACTGCTGGACAAATGCATCTTTCATAGATTTCCATGTTGTTCTTGATGCGGCAGTTCTATGCCAGGTCGGCCCTGCCGTCTTTATAATGTCGTCCGACCATCTGGCTCGTGGCTTCCCGTCATCTCGGCTTCCCATCCGAGGCTTCCAGAACAGAACTCTTTGGCTCCATCCGTCGACGTCTCTGTGACTGGTAATGTCCGGCCCATTCCCACTTTAATTGCGCATCTCTTTTCGCAATTAACGAACTGTGATAAAAATCCTTAATGTTAGCTTCCACCTTGTGGGTGTCTGATAGGAGTAAATAGCAACACTGATACATAATAAATAAATGAAAATACGTAAATATTATGAGAGTAATACACAAATCGATCTAGTCCCAGCCTCAACAAGGCTTGTATTATCGGTATTATGCTAATATTCAACGATACATACATACATGAATATGTAAGTACATATAACCTTTTTTTTTAATGACCCATGGGGAATCCTTTATGGATGCCACTGGCCAGGGAGAAGCCGAGTGGGTATGTCCGACACCCATGGACTAAACCCCCTGGGGTGTTCTACCGCGCGCTTTGTGGACGGGGTTTCGGGAACACGTCTGCAGACCTTTGATACATGTAAGTATAACCTAACCTAATAGATAGATGTACTCGTAAATAAATACTCAAATAAATAGGAACACTCATAACTCAGCAACAAAATATACCCATGATAAACTTAAACACAAATGCCCTCACCAGGACTATAAGGAGTCAAACTTCGCAGCCCAGTCGGTTAGCAGGGTTACTAACCGACTGGGCTAAGAGGCCGTTAAACTGATTAATCGAAGTGCGGTCCAAGTGCACCGACCATTAGACATAACCGCAGGCCCACTTGAACTACACCAAACTCGTACGTACTTACGAGGGCTTTGTACTATCGTCAATTTAACTGACCAGACCGCATCCATTGAAAGCGACCGTGAAATTTGGATGATACGTGACATTGCCGTGATGCCCCACTACATTATACCTACACGGGGTTTTTCAATTCTTAGGTGATTAGGTAGGCCATACGAAACAACTTTTAGTATGGGACCAACCTCCGAAACCTCGGAAATTATGTTGCTACTTGATACATTTCTGTCGATCAGATGTGGTTCTGGGAGGCAAAATTTTTGTTTAGATTTTAAGGTTGGTCCCATGTCCCATACAAAAAAAATCTGTATGGCCAACCTAATCATCTCGCACAAAATAAGTTTTAAGCTTGTATTTATAAAGCCTGACAATATTATATTTGGGCCTCGCCATGTTGCGAAATTTCATTGGTACCTACTAATTTAACGTTAATAAAGTTATAATGCCCAATCACATAAATCAGGGTATTAAAGGAAGCTTTCGTTATCGTTCCTCGAAAATATGGAATGACTTACCGCCCCCCTTACGTACTAGCATGTCACTACCAACCTTCAAGACTAAAACTCGTAAAATCATTTTTAATAATCAATTGTGTGAACGATAACTACGATATTATCACTTAATAAACTAGTATAAAAGGAAAGAAACAAAACCGCCGAACGCTCCACATTGCTAGACGAAATTAATTAAATAAATTAACTAAATAAATAGATAAATAGGTATCATGTTTTATCTCTAAAGTGTCATAGGTTTTAGTTATAATGTTTATTGCTATGTAATAAAAATTGAGTGCGACCAGTGAATGCGATGTTTCCCCCTTAGCTAGCTATTTAATCTGTATAAGCCAAGAGACAGGCGCGGGCTGAAAAACAGCGCTGTGCAGCTGACCGAGCTCGCGGCAAATGCTGAGCTCCGAGCCTATTGTCGCGTTTAGTTTAGTTTTTAAGTTGTGTGTTACTTGTATTTTTTTTTCCTTTCCCTTCTTGTGTATTGTTTTGTTTTATGTTTTTTTGTTTACTTCGGTGTATGTCTACGTGTCTGTATTTCTTTTTGTATTTTTTTTCTGCGACAATAAATGCTTTTTTATTTTATTTTTATTTATTCTACTGGCAAGGAGACTGTTTGACAACGGACGTCGAAAGTCAACGAATGTCACCAATGTAAACAAGACGAATACATTTCGCAATTATAATTCTTCTTCTTATTCTGCCATGCCCTAACGGGCGTCGGTGGCCACCTTTGCGAAGTCTTTCCTATTCTCGGCTAGTCTTGCGAGCGAGGCCGCGTCCTCAATGTTTGTCCATTTTATGATGTTATCGAGCCAGTTCACCTTCCTTCTTCCTTTTCCCCGCCTTCCCACTATTTTCCCTTCTATTATAGTTGTTATTAGGTCGTATTTTTTATGTCTATATAGGTGTACAAAATATGCAATCTTCCTACGTTTAATTGTGGGTAGTACTTCTCTCTTCTTGTTCATTCGTCTTAAAATTTCCATGTTTGTCACTTTTGCGGTCCAAGGTACTTTTAGCATACGTCTATATAGCCACATTTCGAAGGCTTCTATTTTGTCTTCCATCGCTTTCTTCAGCGTCCACGTCTCAACACCATAATAGAGTATCGATAATACATAACATTTTACAAGTCTCCATCTTAATTTCAGGTTAATATCTTTATTAGCATACAATTTCTGCATTTTTATGAAAGCACTTCGGGCTACTTCTAATCTTACCCTAATTTCTTGTTTTGGATCCCAGTTTTCATTCAGCCAGCAGCCTAGGTATCTGTATTTTGACACTCTTTCTATCGGTTCACCATCTATTAATACATTGTTTGTTGTAAATTTAGTCTTACTAATTACCATCACTTTGGTCTTACTGACGTTCATTTTAAGGTTGTAATGTTTTACTTTGTCATTTAAGCGGTCCATTAGTTGTTGTAATTCTTCCATACTAGTGGCTAGTATCACGGTGTCATCCGCATATCGTACGTTGTTAATGTATCTATCGTTACACTTTATGCCCATCTCAACACCATCCAATGCTTCTGCAAATAAGCGATCTGAGTAAAGGTTAAATAGACTAGGAGATAGTATGCAGCCTTGACGTACACCTTTTAGTATTTTCAAATCATTTGTATCAGCTTGTCCGATCTTGATATGTGCAGTTTGGTTCCAGTATAGATTCATGATGATTCTCGTATCTTTACTATCGACATCTGTACGGTTTAACGCTTCTATTAGTTGCTGGTGGTTAACAGTATCGAATGCTTTTTCGAAGTCTATAAAACACGCGTATACATCTTTTTGGTATTCTAAGCAATTTTGTACAAGCACCTGGACTGCCAGAAGAGCCTCCCTGGTTCCGAGTCCATTTCTAAATCCGAATTGGGTGTCGCTAATTTTGCAATCAATTTTGCTATACATTCGGTTGTGTAATATTTTTAGGAAGATTTTAAGGACGTGACTCATTAGACTTATTAGGCGGTATTCATTACAGGTTTTTGCATTACTTTTCTTGGGGATTGGTAAGAAGGAAGATTTTAGCCAGTCATTAGGTAACTCGCCAGTATCATAAATTTTATTAAAAAGTTTAACTAGTACGTCTATTCCGAAACCATCTAATAGTTTTATTAGTTCTGCATGCACTCCATCTGGACCTACGGCTTTTCCGATTTTTATGTTACTGATGGCCTTCTCCACTTCTTTATGACTAATCGGCGGTCCTTCTGAATTTTTATCTTTAATACTAGGGGGGCTTTCGGTTCTGTTATCATGAAATAGTGTTGATATATAGGTTTCCCATTCACGTTTCTGATCGTCTATCTCAATTAAGAGCTCATTTCTATTGTTCAACAGTTTCCCAGTGGTGAGTTTTCTTCCTGTGTTAGTGAATTCTTTAACCTTTTTATGCAAATTGAAACTGTCGTGCTTAAGGTCTAACTCTTCTATTTGTAAACAGTTCGCTTCTAACCACTTATCTCTCTCGGTGCGGATAATGGTTCTGATTTCTCTATTTATCTTGGCGTATTTTACGTTATCTATTTCTTTATATTGCCTTCTTTCTTCCATTTTTGCTACTATATCGTTAGTTATCCATGGTTTTTGAATTTCCTTCTTATAGTATCCTAGTACTTTTTTACCTGTATCAAGAGTAATAGTTTTGATTTTCTCCCAAATATCTTCGTAGTTAGGAGCATCGTTTTCTAAATTTATGTTTTTAAAATTTTCCCTGAGTTCATTGTTGATTGATGCCACTGTTTCTGATTTGATTTTTTCGTCTTTTAACTTGTCTATTGCTATTTTTCTAAATTTTAGATGGTTTTTCTTCACTACTTTCAGTTTAAGATTAAGCTTTGCTACTACCGGATTATGGTCAGATCCAATATCCGCGCCAGGATACGTTTTTACGTTCACTAATGAGTTTCTGAATCTAGTTGGGACTAATATGTAGTCAATCTGATTGCGTACTATATTATCTGGCGTGTGTTTAGGTGGGGTCCATGTATATAGTCGCCTAGGCGGATGTTCAAACCATGTATTAGCGATGACAAGGTCTTTTTCCATGCAAAATTGCAGTAACCTGTCCCCACTGTCATTTCTGTCACCTAATCCATAATTTCCTACATATTTACCTACTGCGCCTTTCCCTATTTTAGCATTTAGATCTCCCAGAATCAGTGTTAGTTGTTGTGGTTTTAAAGACCTCATTACCATGTCGATTTCCTTATAAAAGTTTTCTAAGACAGTTGGATTTTTCCCTGCTTTTTCTGCTGTTGGTGCATAAATTTGAAGGATATTTATGTCGAATGGTTGACCACTAAGTTGCAGTAAAATACACCGTTCTGATACAGGAACGAAATTGGTAACGTAACGGTTCAACTCCTTTTTTAACATTATTCCTACTGAGTAATGATTTTTTTCTGTTGAGGGTTTACCTGAATAGTAAAATACGACTTCATCAGTAACATGTTTTCCATTGTCTTTCCATCGTACTTCGCTGAGGCCCATTATGTCAATAGATAACCTTTTCATTTCTTGTATAGTATTTTCGATTTTACCTGGTTTAATTAAGCTCCTTACATTCCATGTCGCAAATTTCAAGCATTGTGTCTTTTTCCTTATAAGTTTTAATCCTGCGCTGAGTTTTCCTGTCCTAGTTTCTTCTGATTCTTCTCTCACGGTAGTATATTTCCCATCACAAAACCCGGAAATCCTGTGACGCCGGGTCGTGCCCGGATCGCATCGAACTGGCTCATTTTTTCGACTTTGCATGGTGGCTTTCTTGGAGCAAAATAGTGTGCAGTGGGGCCCCATTTCCTTCTACACCAGCTGTAACCTTGTACCAAGGTTTGGACGCCGCCGTTGATCTCGTGGGATTCATCCGCCACCTATCCTTCTGCTTACTCCAGCCCGAGCCAGCAGCACACATACAGCCTCTACTCCGATTACTTCAGAGAAGCCTGTAGGTGGGGTTTTTTTACGAAGTGTCCATCTCCGGCCTTGTGGTCCGCGGGAGGTATTTTATTTCCCTCCTGCCCGGCATATCTGCCGAGCGTTCCCCGATCCGCCACCTGGGGACGCGGTCTCTAGGGACTCAGGCTACCCCGAGATTATAATAGTTGTTTATTATGCAATTATAATAGTTGTTTATTATGCATCGGGGCAAAGTTTATGCTTAACCTCTCGTGCTTTTGACCCGAGCCAGCGAAAGATTGCAAAATTGGAATTCCAGAATTGGAATTCCAGAATTGGAAAAAATGGAATCGTGAGCGTACGAGGGCCTCAAGACAAGAGAGGTTTTTTGAACAAACTTTGCTGCTGAGTATAATACATAATTTTCACCACACCACCACAAGAAAAATATTAAAATCGAAGCTAAAAGAATGCTTTCAAAATTATATCATTCAAAATCATCTCTTTAAAGTCTATCCTGCCAAATAACGTGAAAAACAAGTCAAAACTTGTATCAAATTACTTTCCCCACATAAGGATAAAATGCGTTTTTATCCACCGCTTTCAAGATATAAAGAGCGCGTTTCCGAGGTGGAGTGATTATGAAAAACAATTTACAACAAAAATACTAAAAAAGATTTCCAAAGATGCAAGAAAAAATATTATGAATACAATCGATAAAATAACACCAAACAATTATGAGGTACTGCGTAGCATTCGAATAAAAAATGTTCTGACTCTGACATTTGTGGTTTACATGACCAGTACCTACTGACATTTTATAAGTACTGACATACACAATTACACACATTATTGCCATATGTAAAGTGTTTCTTCTTTCTTAGGGCCATACATAATCTTGTCATGCTTTAACTTTGGAACTGAATTCAAGATTTCGAAAGAGGAGGTTCTCAATTTGTCGGAATCTTTGTTTTTGCTTGTGTTTCTATGTATGTTCACCGATTTTTTTTAAAAGGGCGGGACCGATATGGAAAATTATTTGTTTGTCGGGAAGAGTATAATTCACAGTTGGTCCCGTTGCTATCAGGATCTGATGATGGGATCCTGGATAAATCGAAGAAACTCTTCAAATATTATGGGCAGACCTATAGTGGTTCATTTCAGTATTTTTTTGATTCAGCTTGAGCAATCTCTTTCGGAAAAGTGGAGTAGGCTAAGTGAATTCTGTTTTTTTTTTAATTATTGGTATTGTGAGTATTATGACTGGTTCATTCAACTATGTTGGTTCATCAAAAATACTTGCAAGAAATCGCAGGCGTTCTATTACCTACTATACTGAAATTAAATGAATAAACGAAAACTGTTTTTAATACTGCTCCTATGAAGGTCAGACTAAAGAGCATTTCTCTCACCGAAATCTAATTTATTTGTGTGAACTAAGGTCACATGCCATTACTATTTAGTTACAAGATTGATTGTTTGCGTGCTCCACCAAATTGGACAAAATAAATAGAAAATATAATGCTACATTACTTTTGTAACGTTGGCGTTTGAACTTTATTACGTTATCATAAGGCTTTACTCTGTTTGACAACATGTTCGTAGCGAAAGCTTCTGTGGATGTATTTAGGAACGCAAAATATAATTGAACTTTGATGTTTAGATATAGTTAATATTAATAGTTGATCTCACTGCAATTTAATGTAGCCAGTGTTATGTATTCCGTAATGTTGTCGTATATATCAGTTGTTATTATCATTTAGTATAATATTAGTATAAGTTTTATTATACAGCCTTGGCCAGAAGTGTTGAGCACCCTTGCGATTTTAATAAAAAACTCGAAAGTTTAGACCGGCGTTTCTATCTTTTTTGAAGTTATTTTATCAATTCATTCAAACTGAACAGGCATGTTTTGTTGAAGTGAGTAGTAACTGCATAAAATATTTGCAATTTTTCGCACCGACTTAAATTCGCATTTTTGGGACCTCCACTTTTCATATTTTATAGGTACCTTGATAGTGTTCTTAAGTGAAGTTTTCTAGATACTTATAGCAATAAAATATAACATTTTACGTCATCGTACATTGTTATGATAGGGAATTAATACTTAACATCAAAATTGTAAACAAAAACGAGCTATGCTCAACACTTCTGGCCAAGGCTGTATATGATGTGGATGTACTTTAATAAATAAAATAAAATAAAAATAAAGGCTCATTTTATTGAGGGCCCAAAGTTGTTTGTAACCTGTAGGTACTTAGTCTGGGTCCGGGGTTAGTGAGGGTTAGTCTGTTTAAACTATCTAATTTATGATACACACTTTTATTTCCGACTGTACATTCACCTGTATAAAATTAATATCTTAAGCTGCGTTTTCACCTAGTGCTCAGAGCAAACATTTTGCTCTGAGCAAATGTTTGCTGTTCGGGCGATGTTCGCTCAAAACAGAAAACATCTGTTTTCCCTTAATGAAAAACGAACAATTGTTTAGAGCAAAAGATTGTCGAACTTTGGCTCGCACAGTGCGAGCGAGTTGCGTTTCCACCAGCGATCATGTACGGCGGTGATTTAGTTTACGATAGTGCAGCGTTTGTTGTAATTGGAATGTTATTAAAAAAACAGCGACAAAAACAGAATGAATGAACAAAAATTCCAAGACTTAATGAGATTAGTCGAATATGCCATTTATAGATTCAATCTTCTTTTTGACATCCACCGGTATACATTTCATAATATCGGCTATGTATTTAAAAGTATCGTTCTTCATTGCAACATTTTTGTAATCTTTGCTTATTTTATCCCATGAGCAGGTGCAAAAATAAAAGTAAGAAAATATTAATTGTAAACTGAACTAAAAAGGGTAGGTACTTAATAATAAACTACATAAAAATACATAAATAAAATTCTAAGAACATATGTATAGATAAATATAGCAGCTTCATCGTCAGATCAGCTCGATGGTGCAAAATTAAATATTAGATTATCATATAATTGGTCATATAAATATCTGTAGATACTTGAACCATATCGATAAATAATTTGAAACAAAAAAGGATTGACTTCACTTAGCATCCACCTTTCCAAACAACTACTACTAAACAACTACTTTGCTCCCTTGTATACAAGGGAGCAAAGTAGTTGTTTGACCTCTCGTGCCAATAATTGAGTTGGGATCCGAGCCAGCGAATGATTCCGAAATTGATGCACGAGTGTTTCAAAAAGTGCAATCTAGAGCGTGCAAGGGCCTCAAGGCACGAGATGTTGAACAAACGTTGCTGTCGAGTGTAATATAATGCATTTCACCACACCAAAATATTATTAATGTAATCAAAGTTAATGGTATTTTATAAGTATCATTCAAAATTATCGCTTAAAAATAAAATAACGCATGAAAAACAAGTCAAAACTTGTAACAAATTACTTTCCACGCTAGAGGATAAAACGCAAATTTCCACACACTTATTAAAGAATAAAGTGAAACTTTCGGAGTGGGTGTGGTGAAAAATATATTGCACTGCAGCGGCACTGGCACTTATAAGTCCATTAGAGTTTTTAATCCATTCCAGCACGTCAAATGCAATTACTATTAGTGCACTGCATCGCTGCAATTTTGAATGTGCTCCGCTAAGTCTGAATTAGGATTAAATGGTGTTGTGCCTTTTCGCCGAACTTTTTTTGGCCGAATTTCATTGCCAACCAAAATTTCGCCGATGACTCATTTTGACAATTAACTAATTAGCAAAGTTTCGTTTTCGTTCGTTGGCTCAGAGAAATAAACCAATGGAGTGGTAATTGTCAGGCGTCCCCCTCTGCCAAAAGTACAAGACCACTGGTCGTAGCGGTTATATAAAACTAGTTGTCGCGCGTCAAACGCCATTCAATGAATGTCAGTCAGCCCGGAACGATCTGAGGTAAAAATGCCGAATTGCTGCGTGTTTTCATGTAAGAAAAGATCTAAATTATCTAGTTTACATAAGGATAACGTTTTTTTTCATCTGTAAGTATAATTACGTCTAAAAATCTTCAAATAGTGCACGAAATTAGCAAAAAACTAAAAAATATTGTCAATCAAAAAGTGTTGCCACTTAATGGTACTACATCTGCTTTAGGGTAATTTTTAAACTTGACTCTTCATAGTACATTGTACCATCGGGTTCATAATTGCATACCCAATTTATCAATGAATTCATTCATAAATTGGGTATGCAATTATGAACACGATTACATCGAGGGAGGTAAGTGAAACATTGCAAACAAGAGTAATCGACTCCAGTGCGGCAGAAATACGTCCGCCATTATGTCCGCCATATTCATCGTCATTGTTATGACAGGTTAGGCAATACACTTAAAAGATACTCCGTGGGTTAGGCAGAGACCCATTCGGCATACAGCCATAATTGTAAAGCATTGCTCTGTTAAAAAAGCAGTGTGTCTGTGTGTGTGTGTTGTTATTAAATTGTTTCTAAACATATTTTAATCGACTTTCAAATTATTCAAATTACATATTATTTTTAATCATTAACAAAAATGAAAACATTAACGTCAGTACTTCAAAGGTAAAACTCTCACACGCATAGCTTTTTAAATTATGTATGTCGTCGAGGACCGCCGAGGGCAGGGCTGTAAGGTGGTTTAGAACTCAAAAAACTGACACTATCAGGATAAACTAGCCTATAGCACATTACGCACGGACGCACGGTAATGAAATAAAACATAAACACTGGTTTAACAACTGTATTGAAATCAAATCTTTTTAAAACCGTATTATGGGAAGGGCAATAAACTACTACTGGTTCGGAAAGGAGCCCCAACTGAGAAGAACCAACGTAAGAAACTCAGTGTATGTGTGCTTGTAGTATGGCACAATAACTGAAATTTGTCTACGGTCTCAATAATACAGCTACCATAAACAAATCCGTTTTAATAGACAAATTTCAGCTAGTGTGCTGAATTCCGCACTGAATTCCGCTATAATGTGTGGCGCCCCTTAAGTGAAATATACTTGTAGATGCTTGAAATAACGATATTCATGTTTAGAAATTAATTCGTTCCTTTATTTTCACCATACATTTTATGTAGCATTTTAATTTTGTATGGATTATACTTTATTTATTATAAGGTACGGTATACACACTTATCCCCTTAAATAGGCACTTTTAATTTCTGAATCTGGTATCACTGTACCTAACAGGTAAGTTTTAGTGATGGGACAGCACAAAAATAAATGTCGATATTAACATTAGCAGTATGTTATACTTTTTATTTATAATAGAAAATGAAGAAGAGATAATAGAAATATAAACAAAAATTGGAAACAGATGCCCATTACAATCAAAATATCAACTGCGAAGGACTCTGGAACATCACGATGTCGCTAGTGACTGATTCATCATTGTTCATTACAGTGAAAAATTCACTGAGGTGGATAGAGGAACGTCTAGTGTAATTGGAAGCACATTGGATCGGTAATCTAAACACGTGGGTTGGAATCCCGTGATGTTCCAGAGTTCTTTGCAGTTCAATGTTTCATTGTAATAGTTATTTGTTTCCAATTTGTAGTATTTTCCACTAAATTTAAAAGCAAATACACATCAAAATATTAAATTGATAATATAAAAGTTATTCTAAATCAGCTTGCAAGATTTATCCTGAACAAATAGACAAACTAACTTACGTAGAATACTAACATTGTAAGTAATATGCTGTTAGAAAAACTTGATATTTAATCACAACTTAACATTATAATTTTATCAATAGCTAAACCTTATACTTGGTAAAGAAACAAAAATATATAACTAACCTACGATCAATGTTTCTCTGCGTCCGTAGGAAATACCTTAGACAACCCTACACGTAATCCCTGGGTGGTGCTAAAAGAGTTACAAACTTGGCAGCTCTACTGTCCTACCTGGACCTCGCAGCACTCACTGGATTTTCTTCATCATCTGCTTTCCCACTACCCTAGGGAAGAAATGCCTATCTATATCCAGTAAGATGTAGGCATACGATAAATAAATCTACGATAAAATGTGGCATTTTTAAGTCAAAGATACATCATTATCGGTTATCAATAAGGCGTTACCATAAAAAAATCATTTAGAAATTAGCTCTATTAACAACCGACAATGATGTATGTACCTTCGACTTGAAAACGTCACAAATATCGATACTTTCGAAGTATATTATTATCGACGCGTTCCTCGCACTGTGTACGTTTACTTAAAGATGACATTATCTCGTTCACGGACAGGTTGTCTGTGGCTGTGTACTTGTGTGTGTATATTTTATGCTAGTGTTTGATAATTTTATCGCGTGCGTGTGTAGCGACGTCAATGGAAAATGCATTAGTGTTAACAGTATTTGTGTGCGTTTCCTCGTCCCCCGCGCCGAAATTGGCAGACTTTTTTGATAGAAATTAGTGCGCGTCTCTCATCCGGTTGGTTTAATTATCAAAGTTTGTTGGTATTCCTGCAAAATTACGTGCATTTCATTTTAAGGAGCGTTCTGAATGAGTTCTAAATGGAGGGAGTCAATCTACACTACATATGAACATTGGAAAAGGCGAAACGCGTCGAGTGAAGATCGGTAGTGCCTTTTGTTTTGGCACGGCACAGTTACAAATGCGTGCAAAATGTGAAATCTGGTTTTGGCTAAAAATTTTCGACGACTAACTCCTCTGCGAATTACATTAATACTCGTATTGTAGTGAGGTTGTCTCATATCCCCGTAATACTCTAAGGTTGAGGCTACATCTTGTGTCATAGTTTTTTTCGTTTGTTTCCATTTTTGTGATTTTTGTGTCTTATTTCAAAGCTTCCATCTTGAAGGAACTCACCATTAGAACTCCTCTGTCAACTATCTGTGTATGCAACGACTTCTCTAGTACACGGAGAAAAAAGTTTCGTCCATGATACCAAAATACTGTAATCTGAACGAGAAAATCTAGTAAATTCTGGGACAATTGAAAATAGATGTCATATACTTTCCGAGGTCAGATGCCAGGTGGCCTCGGACACCGGAGGGTTTGGTCAGTTTTTCTGAAGTATATGACATCTATTTTCAGTTTATATATAGTAGTGTAACTACTTAAAAATTGCAAATCAAAAAATATTGAACAAAATAATTTGATTTGCTTCAAGATTCTGGGACAATTGTTCACATAGTATAAATAACTAAACCAATCTGTTTAAATTCGTTGAGCTTAGTGAACTAATTATCTTGTAATTGCCACACATTAAAATAGCGTGTATTACTAGAATATTTAGTAATCATAACACGTGGATCGTACTAATAAATATATTTTTTTTGCGGAACTTAATGAATGATATGTAAACTTAACAATACATTCTTGTAAAGGTAATATATTCATTAAGTATGATGAAATAGTTATATTGTAAGTGCCACACAGTCAAATTGTGTGTGTTACTAGATTATTCAGTATTTATAACACATGGAGTGCCTAAATAAACAATATTTATTGTAGATATTAATAAAAGTTATGTAAACTCTACAATAAATTCTTGTAAAGGCAATAAAACTTTAGTTAGTCCAAGAATATGTATCGTTAAGAATACAAGTCATCTGATTTATGATACATTGTCTTTATTTATGCAAACTTAATTAAAAGGTTGATGGAAGAAGAAAATATGTTACAGCAACTGCATTTATGGTACTCTCTAATAAATATACAATTGCGTTAACGTGTTATATTGTTTATCGGTACCTATTAATTTGTGTGTGCACCGTATAGACAACTAACATTTCTTGTTAATTTAAAAAAAGGTTCGTTGTCTATACAATGTGGTATAGTAAGGATTTAAGGCTGAGCCACGCCAGATGCGTGTGCGTGATGTGCACGTAGACGTGCGCGTGGCGTGCGCGTTGTAAAGTACGAATCCTTATAAGAGATGCCACACCGCTTGACGCGTACAGGTAACACATCTCCCATGCGGTGTCATCTCTTATGAGGATTCGTCTTTTACAACGCGCACGCCACGCGCCCGTCTACGTGCACGTCACGCACACGCATCCGTAGTGGCTCGGCTTTTAGGCGGGATGCAAGTTGCTAGGACCAGTTCCAGGAGACAGACTACCTAGAGTTGAGAGTTGAGTGATCTGGAAGTAAATAAAACATTTATATAATGTGTATGCTTTATCTTGGTATAAATATTAATTCCTACAATAACAATTGCATCTACGGAAAGTTATACAAAAACCCGGTTTAAAATGGACCATATCCGTCGACGTTCCTCAAACCCTTCTGATTGATACGGGCCCCTGTATTGAGCCTGGCCTCCCATTCAGCTATCCACGATTATATTATCGGGTTAGCTTGTGGACCTGAGTCGTGGAACTTCAAAGCAGGGGGTTTCCTAGACTTCAGTCTGAGGGCCTTAAGCGTGTCGAGGTCTTGATGGATGGGCAATTTAGTGTTCGCACGAATCTTCGCTATTTCACGATCCAATCACTTTTCTCGTCGGCAGTTTGACGCTAGGATGTGACTGAGCGCTGGTAGCCAGTGAGTGGGAGTGGATTTGAGGCATCCGCTGATAAGGCGCAACGTGTGGTTCTGCTGGACGTCGACGGCAGAGGTATGTGTGCTGTTCAGCCACACTGCTGAGCAGTACTCAGCAGACGAGTACACTAGTGAAAGTGCAGTTGTTCGGAGTGTGGCTGCGTTGGCACCCCAGGTGGTACCAGTGAGCTTCTGAATAATGCTGCTCCGGGCCTTCAGTTTTGCCGACAGGCTGCTTAGGTGATCTCTGTAGTTGAGGCTTACCGTAATTACCACCCATAACAAAGTGGTGGTACTGGGTGGGAATACTTATAAAACAAATAATTAATAAACTTATTACGGCACTACTGTTCAGAACCCACTTAAAAAGAAAAAAACAAAAAAAAACATTTCTAAAGAAACGACTTGGACTTATTTAAACAATTTATCTTCAATTCAAATAAAAATCTTTTAATGTCTCTTTTTGCACTAAACTTGGTCCTAGTTCTTTGCACGATCCACGCACGATGACGATAATCACGATAATGGCCGCCGACTGCAACCGGAGCAACGCCGCGCGCGCTGACATTAACATTGCGTTTCGTGACACAAGCGAAACATTTATTTATACGAACTAAAATTTTTTGAACAGAATTATTTGTTCGATATATATTACGAGAATATTATTGTAATATTTTTACAAGAACCGCAAAGTAACGCCAGCTATATCAACTAGCATTCACTACGATACAAAATGGTGCTTAAAGCGCTCCGACATGGCGTTTCGTTACACAAACGAAACACAAATTTATGCTAACTAAATATTTTTTAAACAGAACTATTTGTTCACCAGTATACATTACGAGAATATTATTGTCATTTCTTTACAAGAGATGCAAAGTAATACCAACTTATAAACCAGTCATATAAACTATACTGCGATAGCATTCACTACGATACAATTAGTAAAGCGCTCCGCGACTGCGTTGAGTTGACGACTATGCACACATATTTATCATCATCAGCCTATTTTAGTCCACTGCTGGACATAGGCCTCCCCCAATGAGCGCCATAGCGCCCTGTCTTCAGCTTGCTGCATCCAGCATCTGCCTGCAGTCTTTCGCAGATCGTCATCCCACCTTGCCAGAGGGCGTCCTACACTACGTTTGCCGAGTCGCGGTCTCCACTCAAGAACACGTTTACCCCAGCGGTTGTCGGTTCTTCGCGAGATATGGCCGGCCCACTGCCACTTCAGCTTGCTAATTCTTTGAGCTATGTCGATAACTTTGGTTCTCTGTCGGATGTATTCGTTACGAATCTTATCCTTCAGAGAAACTCCGAGCATAGCTCTTTCCATAGCTCGCTGAGCGACTTTGAACTGGTGGACCAGCCCTACCGTGAGTGTCCACGTCTCAGCTCCGTAGGTCATTACGGGTAGGACGCACTGATTAAAAATTTTCGTTTTCAAGCATTGCGGTATGGATGACGAGAAGACTCGGCGTAGTTTCCCAAATGCTGCCCAGCCTAGCTGGATCCTCCTTTTGGCCTCCTTCTCGAAATTGTTTTTACCTAACTGCAGGATCTGCCCAAGGTAGGTGTACTCAGAAACAATTTCAAGAAGGTGGCCATGTACGACGACCGGTCCTGGATCAATGTGGCCATTGATCATGACTTTGGTTTTATCCAAATTCATGCCAAGACCGATGCGTCGCGAGGCTGAAGCTAGGCCGTCCAGCATCCGGGTCAGCTCCTCTAGCGACTCCGCCATTACGACTATGTCATCAGCGAATCGCAGGTGTGAGATGTAATCGCCGTTTATGTTTATGCCCTTACCTTTCCAGTCCAGCGTCTTAAACATGTCTTCCAATGCGCTTGTGAACAGTTTCGGGGATATGACATCCCCCTGTCTCACCCCTCTGCGCAATTGGATGGGTTTAGACTGCTGGCCCTGTACTTGGACACTCATAGTGGCGGCTTCGGAGAGACATCTCAGCACCTCGATATAACGATAGTCTACTTGGCATCGCTGTAAGGATTCCAGAACAGCCCAAGTTTCCACGGAGTCAAAGGCCTTCTCATAGTCCACAAAAGCGAGACACAGGGGCTGATTATACTCTTCGGACTTCTGTATAATCTGCCTCACTGTGTGAATGTGGTCTATGGTGCCATATCCTCCGCGGAATCCAGCCTGTTCCGGTGGCTGGAACTCGTCGAGTCTTCTGGCGAGACGATTCGTGACCACTCGTGAGAAAAGCTTATAGACGTGGCTCAGAAGTGTGATGGGTCTGTAGTTTTTAAGGAGGGTTTTATCACCCTTCTTAAAAAAGAGCACCACCAAACTCCCGCTCCACGCCTTAGGAGTTCTCCCACTGTGAAGGACGGTATTGAAGAGGTTCTGCAGCTCCTGTATAACAGGAGCTCCTCCTGCCTTCAGAAGCTCTGAAGTAATACCATCCTCACCGGGGGCTTTTCCATTTTTAAGCTGCCTCAGAGCTAACACGATCTCGTCTTGACTGATGTCTGGCAATTCGTCGGTATAGTGGCGTGTCAGGGTGGCTCTTGAATCATGGTCGTCTCGTCGGGAGTGGGGGGCATGTGCAGAGTACAGCCGGCCATAAAAATCCTCTATCTCGGCGGAGATCTCCGGCTTCGACAACACGGTCCTCCCGTCGTGCGTTTTTAGCTTCGTGAGGTGGCTCCTACTAAGCTGCTGAGTGAATACTTTGGACCCTCGGTTTCGCTCTATCGCCTCTTCAATAAGGCGTGTGTTGGAGCTCCGAAGGTCGCGCCGTACCATCTTCGCAATTCGCTTATTCAGGTCTGACCTCTCTGACGAAGTCGCTTGGGTAGTCTCCCGTCTTCTTGTCATCAGCCCCAGAGTCTCATCCGAGAGTTTGGACTTCTTACCAGTACGCTGTTTTCTGCAGAACTTGATACCCTCGTCCCTCAGCGTTTCGGCCAGATTGTGTAGGGTCTCGTCGGCGTCATCAATGGGTTCCAAGGCAACAAATCTATTCCCGAGAAGCTGCTGAAACTCCTCGGTGCCCGCGACGATTTGGATTTGGTTAGGCCGGAGCGTGGACTTCATCAGACGGTTTCTTTCAAGCTTCAAGTTGATATTCAGAGAGCCTCGGAGCAGTCGGTGATCAGATCCGGTATTGAACCTGTTGATCACTGAGACATCTCTGAATATGTGCTTGCTATCCGTCAAGATGAAGTCGATCTCATTTTTTGTCACAGTGTCGGGGCTCTGCCATGTCCACTTCCTTTGAGGCTGTTTCTTAAAGAAGGAGTTCATTAAGAATAGCTCCTCTTTCTCAAGGAAGTTGACAAGCATTTGCCCCCTGTGATTCCTAACTCCATAACCATGCGGGCCTATTCGGGATTCGTTGCCAGTCCGGATTCCCACCTTGCCGTTAAAGTCCCCCATAACAACGTTGAAGTGAGCCTTTGTGGTGTTGTGCAAGGCTTTGGATATGTCTTCATACATATCCTCCACTTCATCATCCGAGTGTGCCGAGGTCGGTGCGTAAACCTGAACTACCTTCACGCTATACCGCTTGGAAAGCCGAAGGATCAGGTACGCTACCCTGTTCGACACACTGGAGATTTCTTGAACGTTGCTAGAGAGGGCCTTATTGACGAGAAAACCTACGCCACCCTGGGATGTTTTATCACCCTCGCGAAAGTAGAGAAGATGGCCTGAGTCTAGGGTTACGGTGTCCTCCCCCTCTCTACGGACTTCACATAACCCAAGAACATGCCATTTAATGTTCTCTAACTCCACTTCCAACTGCGCTAGATGATGGTCAAGCCTCAGAGTGCGTCCGTTGAACGTAGCCAGGGTCAATTTCGGAAGTGTGTGGTAGCCTGTTGTAGCCCGGGGATTCCTAGCACCCCCTGCCCCGCCGTTACCGTGGCCGCTACCATGGCCAGGAATAGCGAGGCGGCCGGGAACTGGGGGCCATTTCTTGGCTGAACTTATCATAAAGGGGTAATGCCCATAATCCCCACGCTGGGCATGCGGGTTGGGGATCGCAGTTTGGTGGTGGGATTTTTCTGCAGGGGCGCTGCTGCCCGCCCCCCGGTATGTCCCTTAGTCGCCTCTTACGACACCCACGGGAAGAGTTGGGGTGGAGCAATTCTACACATATTTATACAAACTTAATATTTTTAAACAGAACTCTTTGTTGAGTATACATTACAAGAATATTATTTTTATTTTTTACAAGAGCTATAAAGTAATGCCAACTTATAAAAAAGTTACAACAGGTATACTGTCATAGTATTCACTACGATGAAGATTGTATAGAGAATTTTTAGTTTTTTAGCATTACAAGAAGCTTCTTGTAAATATAATTATTGTAACATTTATTCAATGAATTGTAAAAAAAACTAGACTTCTCGTAAATATCATTAAACAGAACTATTTAGTGCATATTAATGTTTGAATAGTTCTATTGAATTCAAGATATAGTAAACGTAAAAATAGAGTAGTTTTCCTTACAAGATTGTAGTATCCGTTACAATAAATCTATTTCACTAATCGTTCTGGTAGTATTGTTGGAATTTTTTCCTTCCGTGTATTTCGGTCACGTGGCCCGACGCGATCCAGACAATCTGGAGAAGCTTATTGCTGTCGGCCAAGTGGAAGGAAAAAGCTGTGGAAGATCACCCACCCGATGAACCGACGCGGTGGAGGAAGCGTGCGAAGCAAACCTGCAGACAAATCTGAAAAGCTGAAGATAGAACCGTATGGAGAGCTTTCGTGAAACATGTTACCGACGATTGCTGTCGCGACCCTCAGTCACGAGAAAACGAGAGTGAAGAGACATTTCAAAGCACAAAAGCAAATCACAATTAAAACAGTAAAAAAGGCTGAAAGTATATTCAGCCGTTTACTGCAATTTTGTTTGTAATTCAGAAGAGAGATTGTCTCTGAGTTCTTTATGGCCATAAACGGCAATTCGCAAACATTCTATTTGCGAGCTGGAACGTAATAAATTTAAAATTCGAATGTCGTATTCTACCAGATCACTTGCCTACTAGATGAATTATGCAATAGCACTCGTGTTCTCAACGCTTTCACAATCCTAACAAACATTATAATTAGAGAGAGAGAGACAGAGATTACGAGATGTTTATGTTATAGGTATATCTAAATCTTGCAGAATAATCATATTTAAGTTATAAATGTATGAAACATTTTATTGGTGGCAGACCTGACCGGCCTACCAATTTATTTTTAAAGAATTAGTAAAAAAATTAGCCAAAGGTTGTCTGGAAGAAATCGCTCATTAGCGATAAGACCGCCTGTTGTTACCTCTACTTAAATATATGTAATTGTAAAATTTGTACTTGTAACTGTATGAGGTGTGCAATAAAGAGTATTTATTATTATTATTATTTGTTTCTTTTATTTTTCTCCTTTTAAAAAGGGTATTTTATTTATTATGCGGGCCATAACCAAGCATAATAAAATCATTAATAAGTAATATACTTAGTCACTCGGCATGTGTTTAGAATTGTAGCTTTTTGAAGAGTGTGTTTGACTTGAGTTGGGATGTGTAGGGTTTCTAGACTAATTGCTTAATGTTTTCGGTACAACTCCTGCGGTGGACATATGCATTGTGCTGGCTTGCCATTCCCAAGTAACACATCAAAGCAGTATAACGGCCGTCTTACAGCATATCTGTATGCTTTTAGCATTTTGAGTTCATTTTATAGTAGCATTATAAACGTTTATAGTGCTGATATAGGTCTTAAATGGGCACAAATTACCCAGCTTGAGATCATATACAGGTCATTTAATAGCATTGCAGGCGCATTATGTCTGCGCTATTAGTATTATCGTTGTCATGGAAAGTGCCAATCGCCTCAAAGAAGCATTAGTACGCTCTATTAAGTTGCCGACTGCATTAAAGAAGCCTTAATACGGCCAAAAAACTTGCTAATCGCAGTAAAGAAGCATAAGTACTCTCGATTAACTTGCCAATCGCAATACAAACGCATTATCTATCTATACATATAATAAAGCTGAAGAGGGTCGAAAGTCTGTACATGGAAGATAATCGAAAAAAAGTTGGCTGGGGATACTTAGAATCGATAACAGAACACGTTCCAACAATTTTTAGAATTTTTGTCTGTTTATCTGTTTGTCTGTTTATCTGTTTATTTGACCGCGCATCACGTGAAAACGGCTGAACGGATTTTGATGAAATTTTGTATAGAGATAGTTTGAGTCCCGGGGAAGAATAATATATAGTTTTAATCCCGAAAATCAACCCTGGTGGGGGTGAAAATGGGGTTGAAAGTTTGTATGGAGAATTTTTAACCGCTGATACGATTTAGATAGAAATGAGTATGGAGATAATTTGAGTCTCGAGAAACGTCATAGGATAGTTTTCAAACCCTTGTGGGGGTGAAAAGGGGGTTGGAAGTTGGTATGAGGAATTTTTTTACCGCTGAACTGATTTTGATGAAAATTGGTATAGAGATAGTATGGGTCTCGAGAAAGGACAAAGGATAGTTTCATCTTCAAAAAAGCCCCCCCCCCCCCCCATTTTACTTTAGAATCTTAGGTCCAAAAATCTATCTTATACATATAATAAAGCTGAAGAGGATCGAAAGTCTGTACATGGAATATATTCGAAAAAAAGTTGGCTGGGGATACTTAGAGTCGATAACAGAACACGTTCCAACAATTTTTAGAATTTTTGTCTGTTTATCTGTTTGTCTGTTTATTTGACCGCGCATCACGTGAAAACAGCTGAACGGATTTTAATGAAATTTTGTATAGAGATGTGAGAATGAGTGTATAGTGACAGTGAGAAGTGACAAAGTGAAAAAAGTAAAAAAAGTCGAGAACCTGAAAGTAAAAAATGTCGAAAATGTCAAAAATGACAAAAATGTCAAAAATTACAAAATTTCAAAACATTCAAAAAATTTCAAAAATTAAAAAAATTAAAAAATTTCCAAAATTTCGAAAATTTCAAAAATTTCAAATATTTCAAAAATTTCAAAAATTTCAAAAATTTCAATCTCAAAAATCTCATAAATCACAAATATCTCAAAAATCTCAAAAAAATTAAAAATTTCAAAAATTTCAAAAATTTCACAAATTTCAAAAATTTCAAAAATTTTAAAAATTTTAAAAATATCAAAATTACAAAAATATCAAAAATTTCAATTAAAAAAAATACAAAAAAAAAAAATACTAAAATTAGGAAAAAGTCAAAAATGAAATAAAATGAAATAACATAACTTCGTTCCAACCGAAACGCACTCAGGTATTTTTTTTTCTCTGACGTTCATTAGCGCATTGTAATTTGCTTACATTGAAGAATAAATATTTTGATCTACAACAATATCATAAATCCTCTATTCCGCGTTCAGAAACCGTATGTAATTACCACCATTAATGCAATCAGTAACGTAACATCAGTGTATTATCTGTGACAGTGTGTTAAAAACGTATGAAAATTCATTACCTACGGTAACGTAATGAAAATTCGCCCTCCTCCCCGACCGCCGGCACAATAAGGTTGGTCATAGCGGTCGTTCTAATGGTTTCCGAACACGTCACTTAGGATTTTTTTAATATGTGTGTAGATAAAGCAGTGTATGCTTCTATTAGGGTACACATAAAATGGGGGGTGAATTTTTTTTCGCTCCAACTCTATCGTGTTGGGTATTATTGAATAGGTCTTTCAAAAAGAATAGAGATCTTTTAATACATTTTTTGGATGAAACTGATAGTTTCGTAAATATTAGATTTGAAAATTCAATCAAAAAAGGGCGTCTGTTCCATCTAACTTTAGAACCGTGGGTCCAAACAGGGCGGCAACTACGAAACTCTACACTGAGCATCGCCCGACATGCTCTTGGCCGGTTTTTTTTGCATTGTTATCCCAGAAATCACCCCTTAAAGATTACTAATTCCAATTCAAGAAAATCCCCAGCCAGGTTATACGTAGCCTATAAAAATTAAACGCTTAAAAGGGGGGGGCAGCCACTACACTCACTACAAGTACACCCCCCCCAAGTACACCTCAAATAGAAAAAACGTTACTGACCCCCTCAAAAAATCATTTCTGCATTTGTGACCCCCCCCCCCAAATTTCAACCGCACCTGTTCTTACCTTTCATGCTTAGACTGATTTGACGGGAGGATCGATTTGGAAAAGTGGTACTGTATCCGATATACACCAACTACTCTATGTCGTTTAAATCATGCCAAAAAAAAGTATTGATTTTTGAGTGTAGTTTCATTTAGTGGTAATTGTATCCATTTGTCAACTTTACTTCAAGTTCCGCCTCCAGGGTAGCGGGAGAGAAATTAGGGCAAATTAGCCACTTACACAGACCGAATTCCACGCGGGCGGAGCCGCGGGCACAGCTAGTACTAGCATAAAAGTGTAGTAAAATGAATTTGTATTTATGGGCTAAGTACTGGTGAACGATGGATGCAACTTGATCATCGCGATGTTTGTAATCCGTCTGTACTATGGCTTTACACGCACCTGTTATGTGTTGGATCGTTTCCGGAGCACTATTGCAGTGTCTACATATATCACTTAGTTGGGCTAATTCTTTGGTGATGTGTTTCCTATAATTGCGAGTGGCAATAACCTGGTCCTGTATGGCTAGCATAAATGCTTCTGTCTCCGGGAAAAGTTCGCCTCGTTTCAACCAAGAGTTTGATGACACTTTATCGATAAATGTTTGGTTGAGATCGGCTCTATGTCTTCCATGTAGCGATTTCTTAGCCCATTCTGATATTTTCTGCTGCTGTTCTATGATTTTCTCGTTAAGCTGCGTGGTTTTGTCCTGTAGGTTGAGGGGTGTATAACGGTTATCTATATCTACTATGTATGTATGCAACTGTGATTGTTCTGCTTTTGTGTGGAAGTAGCGCCTAAGTGTCGTTATTTGCTTACTGTGCAGATTCTGTATATCTATGATACCTCTTCCTCCTTCATGGCGTGGCAATGTAAGTCTTTGAGTGCAGGATTTTGGATGGTGCTTCCGATGCTTTGTTAGACTTGTATTGATGATACGTTGCAGATTTTTAAGGTTAGACTGTGACCAAGTTATTATACCGAATGAATATGTAAGAACCGGAACTGCAAATTTGTTGATGGCTTTTATGGTATTTCTAGAGTTTAGATGCGATTTTAGGATAGTAGCGAGTCTGTGTTTAAATTTTCGGGTAAGATCTTGTTTCGTTTGTTTTTGATGCATCTGTCGAGATTGATGAAAACCTAAGTATTCATATGTATCTTGATCGGACATGTCGTCAATTTTTTCCCCTGTCTCGAGGGTATAGGGGTTGCTTTGAATTTGACCTCTGTGTAGTGAGAGTACTTTGCATTTGTCTATACCGAATTGCATTCCTATGTCTTTAGAAAATTCTTGGGTAAAGTCAGCAAGTTTAAATAATTCTGTAATATTATCAGCAAAAAGTTTAATGTCGTCTACATACTATTATTATTATCCCGTGTGCTTGAGTATCAATTTAGTTTTTCTGAATGTGTCCTAGGCACCAGTATAAGGGCGAAATTCTAAAAGATCTAACTGTTTTTAGCGCCGTCGACTGGACAGAAACCTCAACGTGCATGCTACAGTATCGAAGAGATTATATGCAACTAACCCGTTGACCCTATCACATAAAATAAAATAAATTTACCTAACATAACCTTAACCTAAGCATAGAGTAAGTAGCTTAGAGTACTCACTCCATACAACTAATTAAATAATAACCTATAAATGTATGGATATATTTAATAAGTTGCATGGGAGTCATGCTAAAACTTTAGTTAATTATTCATCATCATCATTATATCAGCCGAAAGTCGTCCACTGCTGAACATAGGCCTCCCCCAAGGAGTGCCACAATGACCGGTCCTGTGATACCCGCATCCAGCGGACTCCCGCGACCTTTACCAGATCATCAGTCCACCTTGTGGGGGGTTAGTTAGTTAATTATTATATTAAGAATTTGACTTGTAAATATTATATTAATTGTACGCAGAACTAGCCTAGTCGCCGCGGTAGGCCGGTTAGGTACTTCTCATACTTCTCTGTAGCCGTCGAGACGCTCCGGCGCGAGGCTGCAGAGAGGTTCCTTGGGCCACCACCGTCTGTGACGTAGACGGGTACGCCGCCGCACCTGCTGTGGTAATGGCGGATGGGTTGTTCGAAGAGAAACAACGGACACACTTTACACGTATATTTCACTCGACTTAACCTAAATTACTACTGGTTGACACTTAACAAAATGTTCGCGCACAGCTCGCGGTGCGGATTAAACCTCTCGAAGTCTTCGAGGATCGGCGGCGACCTCGGGAAAAGAAAACTAGGCGCTAGGCTTTAGTGCCGGCACGTCCTTCCGTGACGGCGGGCAGATGAACAGAGAGATGACTCGCGGAGTGAACGAAATAAGAGCGACCCGCTCATTCATTCGTTCATTGATTCGTTCATTGATTAGATTTGAATGCATTTCAACTAGAGGTCGCTGTTTTGCGTGAACATTAATATTTTTGAATAAATGATCTGAATATGAATCTGAAACAGAGAAGGCATTTTTAATATAGGAGTCGGAGGCCAAGATCCACTTCAGGTCGATGAGCCATAGGAGTTAGTAAGAAAGTAAGTATGTGGGGTCTATGTGAGTGAATCAACGGCCGTATGCAAACGGCTTAGTGATTTCGGAACCGTTGTTTATTTCAATTCAAATCACAGTATTTTCACACACCTTCTCAAACGTTTTAACTCTCCTTCAACCGGCATTCAAAATGAGACCTTGCTCCGTGCGATTTCAGTTGAAATTGTAAAAGGAAGAATTTAGCTTAAAATGAATTTAGGAAAGTATTTAATTTGGAATTGTCGCCTCGTAATTGACTCTGTGGTAATAAATCTAGTTAAGCCCGTACAAATGAGGGTACCTTTACAATGTGTAATTTATCCGGTACCCAACCGACGAAAAAGGAAGGATGAGATTATTGCGGTAATAAGTTAAGTATTATTATTTAAGCATAGAGTAAAAGATGAAGATGACATCCATAAGAAATTCTTTGCGCCAAAAGTTATAGTGAAAATCACGTACAGACTAAGCTACTCTGAGTGACAGCTGTCAACCGCGCAACATGGCGCACAAAATTTTGCCCATCTAGTAAAATAAATAATACGGCCCGAGAGTGTCCTACTCCCGGGCAAAGGCCTCCCACTTTTTCTTCCACGTAACAAAGTGTTTTAAAAAAAATCCTGAATATCCGTCTCATTCTCAATAATATTACTATGGATGGGTTATACAACAAAATGAGCAGAAAAAATACTTCCAGAGTTATTTCCAATGATCGGAAACTCGGGAGCTATATACCTAAACTTCGGGCTCAGTACCTACGCCGCGTCGATGTTGACTAGTATTGAGGCGGACTCAATTTAATTTTACTAATAAATTTCCCGGGATTTCCCGAAATACCGAAAATTAGAATAACAGCCATACAAATGTATTAAAGTATTTAAATAGACTATTTTAGTTGTTCCTATGATCAAAATACCTATAATTAATTAAGTCCTTAAACGGACTAACACGTGTCTTTTTGATACATTATGTATGTCGTTAAAACGGCTTGTATGTTGACGAAATTCGCTAAAAAAGGCATAACCCAACGACAATTGATATGTATTAACCATTTTTTGATGTTGCATACAATCCCGGGATCCCGGGATTTAAATAATAAAAAATATTATTATTAAGAAGCTGACTCCATACTTGCTTAGCTTTTTCCGGAATTTTGCTAGTTGTAGGTATAATAGCTCCCGAGTTTCCGATCCCTGGTTATTTCATAACCTAGCAACGATTCTGTTATGTTTATCTATTTCGACAATCAGTACATCTTTGTCGCTATCATTGTTAGAAAATTACAGTTTGTCTCTTTCTCACGCGGGTGACGGAAACCCACGGCACGTCCGCGTCTCACGCTGGCCATGTGCGACTAGCAACAATTGTTTGAATTCACTCATTTGAGTGCTTCACTTTTGGAGCGTACATAACCCATCTGTCATTATTATATATTATAGCTCATTCTACGCAGAATCACGAGCATATTTTATCTTTATAAAAAATAAATGTCACTTTTTATTGATAGAAAGAGAAGGCTGACAATTCCAAGTAGGATGAGCCCAAAAAAATGTAGATCTGGAAGAAACGGGTATTAGGTTTTTTTTTTTATATGAACATGGTTTTGACTTTTGAGTAGTCCCCTAAGGAAAGACGTCAAGTTCGACTCTCCAACATTTTCGTGGTCTTCCCTAACTCGGCTTATTTGTTGGATTTAACTGCTAATGCGAAAGTTAATTTTACATATATTCATTATAGGAAAAAAAGTAAAATTTTGCTCAAAACAGGTAAGGTATTTAAGGATTGAGAAAAGCAAATATTGTAAGTTAAATTAAGAATACATTAATGTAGAATTTTTCAATTAAAGGTTGTTCTTGTATGACTTTTATGCCTTTTCTTTATTACGGCTACCAAAACTTATTCAAAAACATAAGTCTTCAAGAGCAACTCAACCTATTTATTCAGTTTGCTATACTATTGTTTTTACTAGATCCGGGCATCAGGCACTGGCAGCTCTTAATCGGTGGAGGTCAGAGTGAAACTAACTAGAGGGTTTTCGTAGCTAGCTGAATAGTCTATACGTTTAGTCTATAGCTATTACTGCCGTCTCGAACTAAACTATTTATTATTTTAATCGAAGTTAATTTTTCTCGTTTTAATCATTTTCTGTCACCTCGTTTTGCGTTGGTAGTAAGTGTGAGGTCAAGAGGTGTGTTTTATGTTTGTACGTCATGTGACTGTAAATGATTTTGTTTATGGTAGTAGATACAGGGGCCATATTCTAACTTTAAAACACGTGTTGACACGACACAACTTCCATACAGCTCCAATGCATTAACAATACAGCTAGCGCCTACACGTCTGAATCAGAGATATCAGAATTTGCATGAATATTATTCCGACGCAACTCCAATACAACTTCAATATTGGTTGATTATTTGTTGTGTGTTGGAGTTATATTTGAGATAGATTGTGTTTTTAATGTATTGTTTATGTATTTTAAAATTAGATTATGGCACCTTTTTGTTTTTTCTGGAGTTAAACTACGCCTGCCGCATATATTTTTGTATATCCCAATACCGGTATCCCGGAATTGCTTATTTAAAAAATACCGGTATCGTACCTCCTAGACGTAGGTACGCTAAATTTTTGAAAACCTTTCGTGGGTACATAGGTCACATATTTTTTAATTAAGTCAAATGTATTGAAAAAATTTATATCAACATAAACATATCAGTGTATGTACCTATAATTCTATAAAAAGCATAAATTTTACGGTTTTGTAGACGCAAGCAATTTCGTCTGTCGACGTTATTCAATTAATTCCATCTAGCCTAGCCTGCAAACGTAGCTATATCTTCATTATAGCTATACCTATCGCTAAACGTGCACAAAATAGGTCACGTGCGAAGCCATTATTACAACAACGCTCTAAGTCAAAACGTCTTCTTAGCAATTTGAACCTTATAACAACTGCATAAGACTGAGAACTGGTGAATGTTTTCTTTATTTGCATCTTTTACTTTTTAAACCTGCGAGTGTGGCTCTAATTGAAAGACACACACTGTGGATACATACGACTGTATGTACAATCAGCAACAGAAGTGGCTAAGCGGGTGAGGTGTTCAGATTACTTCAGAATAAGCTTGGCACGACTTTATGATATAGCTCATATATCATGTGAAGGCCATTTTAAATAGGTACCTGCCTTACCCGCTGTATCTACTATTTTTTTTCTGCTAACTGTTTGGTTATATGTCTAACAAATACTGTAGATAGATAGATAGATAGATAATTTCTTTATTCATACCCACAACATACATGGCATAAACATCAACACAAAGTAAAAATACGAATACGAAAACGAAACGAAACTGTACGAAATAGTATTGTAAGTAGGTACATAGCATTTTTTTAAAACAGTATATACGAGGGTTGCTACTTATATATCCGGAAACAAAAAAAACAAACAAACGTACACGGCTGAAAATGGTTTTATTGTTTTTCAAAGTATTCCTCTTGATGATCTATGCACTTTTGCATTCGCGTGAACCAATTTTTAAAGCACTTCTGCCACTCCGCCTGAGGTACCTCCATAACGTGTTGTTTGAATGCGTCGACAGCATCTTCAGCGGTCGAAAATCGTTGACCGCGTAATTTATTCTTTATATTTGGAAATAAATAAAAATCGTTGGGTGCCAAGTCAGGGCTGTACGGCGGATGACCCGTTAATTCCACATTTTGACCCTCCAAAAATAGAGTTGTTTCGCGTGACGTATGACAGCTGGCATTGTCATGATGAAGAATGATTCTTCGTCGCTGGTTAGTTTTACGAATTTGTTCAAATACTTCCGGTAAGCAAATGGTCGTGTACCACTCTGAATTAACCGTTCTACGGTTTTCTAGTGGCACTGTAGCTACATGGCCATTAATACCGACGAAGCAGGCCACCATTTGTTTCAATGTACTTTTTGCACGAGTAACTTTCGTAGGGTTCGGCTCATTTTGAAACACCCATACCGTTGATTGTTGCTTCGTTTCGGGATCGTATGCATAGATCCAGGATTCGTCACCTGTATAGATGTTATAAACGGCTTTTGAGTCACCACGGTTATATTTTTTTAACATTTTATTGCACCATTCGACGCGAGCATCTTTTTGCTCTTTTGTTAAGTTGTGGGGTATCCAACGCGAACAAATTTTTTTTACAGCCAAATAATTATGTAATATGCTATTAATGCTGGTCATAGAAATACCCAGAGTCGCCTCTATCTCGCGGTACGTAACATGTCGGTCGTCCATTATAAGTTTTCGCACAGCCTCGATATTTTGTTGTACAACGACCGATTTCGGGCGACCTGCCTTAACTTCGTCCGTAAGCATACTACGTCCACGATTGAACTCACTAAACCAGTGATACACAGTAGTTTTAGATGGGGCTTCATCACCAAAAGTTGAAGTTAGTTGATCTATGCACTGTTGTTGCGTTAAACCACGCCGAAAATCATAATAAATCATAGCACGAATATTTTCACGAGTGAGTTCCATTCTTGCTGCGAGATGACATTTAAAACCCGTCAAAAACAAAACACGAGCGTTAATAAGAAAGAAAAAATATACCGGCCAGTACTTAAAAAAGTTCAAATTTTACCATGGAGGTCAAATATGCTATTTAAGAAGATTGTAATCCCGGTTTCCGGATATATAAATAGCAGCCTATGTATTAGGCAGCAATGATGTCTTATATCATCCTTGATAGGCAGCAATAACTAAGATTGAATATGTCATGATATTTTTCTTCTTTAACCTTGTTCGCAGCTACATGTAATATGACAATTGCCATAATAAATGTGCATACGGCAGCGATCCCATTGACGTATCTCCAAACATTCTTTCGGCACTTTTTCATACACTTTTTGGATAGGTACGGTAAAAAATTGCATGTGTTCCGAGATAGGAACGGTAAATCACATCTAGAAAAGAAACACGGCAACCCAAAAATTCAACAGGAACTATTTTTTATTATGAAACAAAATGGATATCTTAATAAAAAATATTATAAAAACAGTATAGGTAAATCTTATAATTGGTGAAGGAACATAGCGTGAGGAAACCTGCACATGTATAGGTATACTTTCATACACAATTGTAACGGCTATGTCATTATTTCGAGTGATTCCAAGAACCAAAGGGTTCACGTTACCTACTTGTTACACTCGAGAACGTCGTTAAATTGACAAAAAAAAGAAATAACAGTAGTTGATGGGCCGTATTGTAACTTTAAAACACGTTTATCTACACTCACATTGTAAGTCTTCTAAAACGTGTTCAAAAATGGTAGGCAATGGCTATCATTACCACAACCGATGTAATCCAATCATTGGGGAATCATCTCCATACATTGCCGTACAAAAGGTGGAGTAGAAAATATTGTAATGGTTATTGGTAGGCTATAGGGTGGTAATTAAAATACTAGATTTGAGACCTTGAGGGGGGGAGGGCGCGGCCGCCATCTTGCTTTAAAGGTGCCAAAAGTCCGTTTTTGAACCTTGGCGCTTAAACGGTTATCAGTATGCCTAAAATTTCTATGGAACGTATGAAGAAGATTAAATTGTCTACAATATTTCCATACACAACACATCTGTAAGTCTTACAGATATAAAGATACTGGGGGTGAAAAAGTGTATATTTTCTTATATCATAAGAATTTTATTTATTAGCTTCAAAGTTTTGTGCTTCGAGATAAGGAAATGAAGTCTCTACCACAGTTTTGTCATATTCTAATGATTCTTTTAAAAGATATTGAAAAGTTGAATTCACCCCTGGAGCGCTTATAGAGGGGGTGAAAGTAGTAAGTCTCACACACAAAATCAATGTTCTATTACTCATCATAAAATACTACTAGGCGTTGTCAGGTATAGCAATCAATCAATTCGGGTATAATGAATTTAGATTTGACAAAAAACATATACGCTTTCATAGAAAAAAAAATTTTTTTTTTAAGAAAGTGCTTGAATTTTTTTTTTTTAAACTTTATATAACTGTCAACTTATTATTAAAATATCGTATAGGCTTTAGCATTTTTTACATATTGCCTGAACAGCTCTCTTTATGACAAAAATTATAAAGACTAATTTTTTTTGTATTTGTATTTATTTTGTACGTCTTAAAAGATACAAAGTTACAGAAAGGAAAAAATTACTCATACTCATTGTCTTTATACTTCTCGTAGACATTTTTGTCATAAAGTCAACTGTTCAAGCATCATGTAAAAAATGCTAAAGCCTATACGATATTTTAATAATAACTTGACAGTTATATGAAGTTTAAAAAAATAAAAATATTTTTAAGCACTTTCTTTAAAATTTTTTTTTTTGTATGAAAGCATATATGTTTTTTGTCAAATCTAAATTAATTATACCCTAATTGATCCATAGCTATACCTGACAACGCCTAGTAGTTTTTTATGATGAGTAATAGAACACTGATTTTGTGTGTGAGACTTACTACTTTCACCCCCTCTATAAGCGCTCTAGGGGTGAATTCAACTTTTGAATATCTTTTAAAAGAATCATTAGAAGATGACAAAATGTGGTAGAGACTTCATTTCTTTATCTCGAAGCACAAAACTTTAAAGCTAATAAATAAAATTCTTATGAATCTTATGATATAAGAAAATATACACCTTTTCACCCCCTGTATCTTTACATCTGTAAGACTTACAGATGTATTGTGTATGGAAATATTGAAGACAATTTTATGTTATTCATACGTTGCATAGACATCTTAGGCATACTTATAACCGTTTAAGCGCCAAGGTTCAAAAACGGACTTATGGCACGTTTAAACCAAGATGGCGGCCAACGCACCCCCCCTCAAGGTCTCAAATCTAGTAATTTAATAACCACCCTATAGCCTACCAAAAACCATTAAAACGTTTTCTACTCCACCTTTTGTAAGGCAAATGCTCCAATTATTGCGCTAATGTTACTATGATAAGCTTTTTATCTGTGGCAGTAACTTAATTTTAACTTTACATGCTCATATATTGATATGTTATGAGTTTCAAATTCCGAACATCGAATTTGATAACATAATGTAAATCCTGTGCTCCTTCCTGACCAACGGCACGCTCCCTCCCGACCGTCGGCACAATCGAGTTGGCCATGGCGGTGCAATGGCGGTCATTCTATGGTTTCCGAACACTTTATTTTGGATATATAATATAAGTGTAGATAAAGCAGTGTATGCAACTGTTCGTAATTAGGCCTTAAAGTAACAGTTACATAAACTACTATTAGACACGTCCAACAATACAACTCCAATGCATTAACTACGCAATATAGCTCAGCGCCTAAACGTCCGAATCAGAAATATATTATAAGAATTTGCTTGAAAAAAAAATCGTTGCTCTTTAGCAACTGTGATAATAAAAAAGGCCCTCAGGATAGCCGGCGCTTACGCCTTGAATAATAGGGTAATTGTGCTAGTTTTCGTCCACATTGTCAGTTTTCATGTGGTCCTAAATGCATGTAATCCGAGTTTGCCCAATCCCAAGAGGTGTGCATAACTTTTTAGCGAAATGTTTGCTCTTTGTCAGGTTTTTGCTTGTAGCTCGAAAACAGTACGCTTGCTTGGCCTATTTGTTGGCCCGGTGTGTATGCGGCATTAGGATATAGTAGAGGTACAGTCACCGCCGTCACCGGCAATAGTATCTTCCTACACGAAGGCCGCAAAAATATGTGAAACGCTCTTATTTGTAGGGTCATAAGAGTGTGTCACTTGTTTTTTTGCAACCTTCGTGTAGAAACTGCTGTACGAGTCGTTCTTACAGAACTTGGGGGGGGGGGGATTTTTTTGAGCTGATTGTGTATCCCGTTCTTTATTTATTACATATCGGTGTTCTCGCCTCAAGCTTTCAAAGGCGCTGTGACTAATTAGAATAGTTCGTTTGGCAAATTAATACAAATCCAATAACTTGTTGCAACTTATACCTGCCTCCAAACTTCCTTAACTTCAACGTGCGATATCTGCTTACCATCAGGCGGGCCGTGTGCTTGTTTGCCACCGTCATCGTGGTACATGTTAAAAAAAGCTCATAATTCTCAGGTTGGTGATGCAGATCGAAACTCAGCAATTATAAATATGTATAAATACTACTTATATACTTCAATTATATGTCCTACGTAGTTAGTCAATGTATTTGTTTAATTATTACATCGCATTTGAATAGCAAAGAAATACAGATAAATAATGGCAGATAAAAAAGCTAAATTAATTTAAGCTCGCATAAACATTTCAGTGGGAAATTTAATTATGAAAGCTGGTTGTAACAGATTCTGTTTCCGTTAAATCGCGAGTTTTGCCACAGATACAATATAAGCAGTACGTTGAGTTAAACAAAAATGCGAATTTAGGTTGGTGCGACAAATAACAAATATTCTATGCAGTTACTACTAACTTCAACAAAACATGCCTGTTCATTTTGAATTAATTGATAAATAACTTCAAATAAGATAGAAACGCTGGACTAAAGTTTCGAGTTTTGTATGAAAATTGCAAGGGTGCTCGACACTTCTGGCCAAGGCTGTATATACCTATAAAAGCTTTTAAAAATTACTTGAGTATATAACCCTTTAAAAATATATATTTTATGTTTGCTTTTGACAAAAGCTTTATTGTTCGCGAATTCGTCTACATGGAATTCGTAATCCTTCCTCCTTTTTGTCCCCTTAAGGGATGATTCCTGGGGTAAAAATGTTTATATATCCTGTCCAAAAACTCAATCTATCTTTATTTCGTCTAAGTAAATCAGTTCAGCGGTTATTGTTTCCTCATGCAATCTTCCACCTCTCTTTGCCCTCCCTTAAGAGATGATTTCTGGGATAAAAACTATCATATGTCATTCCCCAGAACTCATATTCAAACCAAGAGTCAAGATATTTATTCATGACGTCCACAATATTACATACACCACTATTATGTGGCACCATGTAATGAACCCTGCCAAACCAAATTTCTTAGTCAGTTCAGCGGTTTAAGCGTGAGGAGGTAACAGACAGGCCGCGACAGACAGAGACACATTCGCATTTATAAGATTAGCATGGATTAGTATATTAGTACCGTCGTGTTGCGTATCTTCGCCTGTGCTACCTATGTTCGCCTATTTTTACATAAATTGACTTTAACAAAATGTTTCTAGTGCAAGCCTTACACAAAACTTAAATACAAAGTATTTTTTACGGGTGTCAACATTCTTCGAACGATCTGTGGCTAACTTCATATAGTTGACATTCAGTGAGGTTTTTGCGCGACACCGACCACACGTTGTTTTAAGCCAGTGTTTGAACTTCAGGTTTAAACAGTGATACAGGCCAGGTAATGTTAAACTTTTTACATGATTATATCCTGTAACTATTTCTTTTTAATATGTAACTACTATTTAATGGCTAGCTTACGTTTAGAAGTCCCAATTGGATAAAACATTGGTGAGGGTATTTGGCGGCCATCTTGTTACCGAACTTCGCCTACCCCTAGGGTTGTCAAATTTGTTTCCAAATGTAGGTACTTATTTTCTTATGTTTGGTTTTTCGGAAATGGGATTAGCGATTTGGAGGAAAGTTAGTAAGCTGTGCCCTAAAGATATATGTAGATGTACCCAGTAGTACTAGTAGGTACGTGGTATGAACAAGGGACCCTTAGAAGGCAATCATTATACGGTTGTACGGTCTCACTTTGAAAAGGTAATTATGTGTAGAAGCCAAAGGTTGATTTGATCTCGATTACGAAAATACTGATAAGCGAAAAGATATACGTTTTTTGTTTACATAATAAACATTTTTTAAATCTTTTTTTTTACTTATAAACCATTACTCTCCTTTATTTGACATGTTGGTTAATTTTTAGCAGCCCTAGCATCATTTTAGAAAATGTATGTAAACAACTTCAGAATGTTGCCAATCTTCGCCTACTACACATTTTTTTTTAAATGTGCCTAGTCTGGTGTAGTTAAGGTTCATATTATATTAACACGTTCCAGGGAGATAAGACTTGATAGGTGGAAGTCCCAGAAAAGTTTATAATTAGCGGTAAGGCATGCCATAGGCGAAGATTGGAGAAAACACCCAAACTTCGCCTATTGCCTTCGGGGCCATTTATTGCCAAGTTACCCAATGAAATTCAAAGCTTTAATGGTATATACTGATAGTCAGGAGTACTAAAATACGTTTTTTGGCCATAACGGACTAAAATGCTTTCAAATTTGAAAGATTTTTTGGGAAATGTGTCAAAATCCAGGCGAAGATACGGAACTCGACGGTATGAAAAAATATTGAATCAAAGTACTGTCACATCACGCTACTGTATTTCCCCCACGCCGCAAGCTTCCCGAGCTTTTTAAAAGCTAACTGGATGCCCCCAGGCGTGTAAGGCCTTGTCTCATTAACGTTTACATCTCAGGAAAAGGGCAAAGGTGTTTATTTATTAGTGATTTAAGTTTCTTCTCAACTTAAAGCTCCTATGGAGGCCTTTTATCCTGACTTGGTTTTTATGCTACTGGAGCGGTAAAACGAGCGGACTGTTTGGTGGGATGGTCTCTTCTTCTTCTAAGTTGAATCCTCATGTCTGAGGGTCATGACCACCATAAGTCGCTCTCCGTTGTAATGCTCTCCATACTGGCCGATATCTTGCCTTCTTAAAGGAACCCTGGAGTCCGACGCGTGTAACCTCTTCAATGGTAGAGAACCAGCGGGTGGGTATCCCTCTCCGCTTTCGATCGCCTTCCACTGGCCCAACGAGCAAAGCCTTTTCAATGCTGTCTGGGTCAAGCCGAGCCAAGGTATCCAAAGAAGCCGAGCATTGTCCCTCGGCAGATAGCGAAGAGTCTGGATCTTGAGCTCCTGCAGAATAGACACCCCTGGTGGGGTGGTAGCCGGGGGAAAATCCAGGAACCTTCCGCGACCAGACATAATTCGGTTTGCTACGATGGAGTTCTCCTGCCGAACTTGCGCTTCTAGCGAGATCAGTTGAAGCGAGCTCAACATGATCTGTGTTAGTAGATAGGAATCGAACTGATGGGAGTTTGTCGTTGGTTCGCTACTTCTAGGCTATGGCGGCCGTTAAATGTCATATATGTACTGGATAGGTAAGGACTGACCTCGCAACAAATTACTTGCCATATTCAATAGCTTTATTATGGCATTTATTTTGATCTATCGATTGATTTCGTTACACCTACTCAGACGGCTATGTATCGAAGTTGCATCCTGCGATGGTTTGAAATTGAGTTATCTATGGATACCTTTAGACGGTAGAAAATATCGTCGTGTAAGTAGAGAATGCAAGCGGTATTTTTTTAGTATGTTAATTCCTATAATTTACCGATTTACCGGTAATGTATATCGAAGTTTTTCCAACCAACTATAGACACAGAGGGCGCCCCAGAGAACGGTGGGCGAACGACATCGAAAAAACTGCCGGAAAAAACTGGAAAAGTAGAGCAGGAGTTTCGAAAATCTTGGAGGCTATTGGAGGAGGCCTGTACCCAGAAAGGGGCCTTAGCTTTTAATTAGTTACTTTGAACTGAAAATAGATGTCATATACTTCAGAAAAAGTGAGTGAAGTGACAGTGAAGTGAGTGATCTGGCCTCGGACACCGGAGGGTTTGGTCACTTTTTCTGAAGTATATGACATCTATTTTCAGTTTATATATAGTAGTGTAACTACTTAAAAATTGCAAATCAAAAAATATTGAACAAAACAATTTGATTTGCTTCAAGATTTTTTGTTACTTTGAAATTTAACTGAATTGTAAAAAAAAATAGTTAAGGAAATAAAGGCTTTATTTATTTATTTATATCGAAGTTTTGACCGGTTTGTATTCCCTAAATGTAAGATTGCTACTACTGTCTACAAGCAAAGTAGTGAGAGTTAATAGACGTCTTTCTATTCTGAGGTCTCGAGTTCAGACCCTGGCTCGTACCACTGTTTTCGGAACTTATATACGTATTATCATTTGATATCTAGCAATCGTTTTTCGGTAAATAGAATATCGTAAGGAAACCGGACGCAATCACAACAAAGCCCAGTTTCCCCTCGAGGTTGAAAGTTCAGATGATATGCGCTTTCGTAAAAATTAGTGGCTACGCCAATTATTAGGATTACGTTGCCAAGCGGCCCATTAGAGTCGTATCAACAAGGAAAATATTAATAATAAAATATGTTGAGCTTCTTGTTGATGAGTGGCTTGCAAAAAATCGGATTATTTTCCCGCCTACTCATAGGGATTCTGACCTTTGTGGGGTAAACAAAGATGAAAAAGTCATTAAATCAAATAATGTTGTTGTTGTGTTCGTTTCTTGATTTTGTTTCATTAGTTATTACTTTACTTAATGTTGATGACGGCCTATTTAGAATATACCTTGTTTAACGTATGTTATTACTTTTCTATACTTTTGTCTATTTTTACTTGTCACTAATGATACGTAGTATCTACTAAGTAGTCTAGTAGTAATCTTGACAGCTTCCATGTTGAGAAAGTCGGTAATAATACTGAAACGCGACTTTGCTCCGTCCTTAATTAGTGGATAACTGCATTCAGACCAATTAGAAACGAGTACTGGAGGTAGTTTCGATGTGAGCAAGGGTACAATACTAAGCCCTTGCACGTATTCCTCGCGCCCCACTGCCTTCACGGACTCCACGAAGTTTTGAACTTTGACAGAAAAATTGACGATGTCTTTCTGGTACTCTTGAGACATTGGCTGTAGCTTCTTGATGTCATGAATGAGCTTGCTTATAATACACTCAGGGTCGCCGTGACGCAGTTCAAGTGTGGCCATAATACGGTCACTGTCTCTTTAGCTTGCCCATGCAGGCACTTACGCACTCTCCATAGATTTTCTTTCGGCGTAAATTTACAAACGTCAGTCGACTCTTCGAACGCTTGTTTGAATTGCAGCCATTCGAGCGGATCGCCCGAATATTTCGGTAAATCTCGCGGCGTACAAATGCGGCTCAAAAGGTTGGCGTGTGACTTACTTTGGGTGGAGGCGACTGTTAAATTATTTAGTGCAGTTGCGAGTAACTTAATTGTTCCATCGGAGTCAGTAAGTGGAGCTGCCGGCTGGTTGCAGACGCCCAAGTCAACATTATCCTCGGGGGCGGGCTGCATTTCATCTAGTTCTCGCGCGCTCTTTTCCACCCAGTCTTCAACATCTTGACGTGTATTTTTGCTAGCATTGCTTATGTGCGAACTATGACGCGTGCTATTGCTAGCGCTGCTTACGTGTGAACTGTATTTATCTTCTAGGTCGGCTAGGTTAGCCTTCAACTTTAGTTTGAGAAGCTTTTTCTCGAAAAGTGCGGATTCTTCCGCGGCTTTTTGAAGTGAAAACTTCTTTAGCGGCGCTGTGCACTTTTTGTGATGGGGAAAAAATGTTAAACTCGCGACAGGGTCACGTGACCGACAGATTCGACAGGTTCAGTGTTGCCAATTTAGCACTTTTGGGGCTAAATTTAGCACTATTTAGACTGACTTAGCCCTAATTTTATTCATAATTTCATTCGCTAGTATCCTTAACAGTACCAGGGTCACATAAGACGTTAGTAGTCGATTTGTAATACAATCGCCACAGTGCTAAGCAGGATTGACCGGCCCAGCTAGGTTCGCAAATGTGATGAATACTGTACAGACTAGGGTCGCATGGCACAATAAGAGTTCATTTGGATAATTTGATAATTTTTGCATCCTATCAACTAATAGTAGGAGAGCCCATGACACTGAACCTAGTTCGATAAGTCTCCTATATGAGACATGGATATATATAATTAGACGCGTCTTTAATGGGGGAACACGGAACGCTGATGCTGCAATGCAAAAAAAATGGTGGCGTATTTTTTTTTTTTTTTTTTTAATTAATAACCCGGTTTCTAGTACGATAAGTCTCCTAGATTTCCTTTGTTCCTCGAAGCAGGGGAGGGGTAGGGCTACACGATAATGCGGTGCTGCAAGCCCCCGTGCGTGGCCTTGTCAGTGGCAGCAGCATCAAAAGATTGTAGATGTATGAAAAAACAAAGCACCTGATCTTTTAAAATATAAAATCATTTTAATAACGTAACATCTTGTTGCAGTTAAGGCGCTAAGTTTAGGTTACATCTTTGATAAATACAAAGGGAATAGATATGGTACCAGGCGCACGATCGTGTGCCATCAAATATAGGTTCCGGCGCCTATATTGAATCAGTCGTGTCATGGCCGCCGAAGAGCGTGCTTTCAAGAATAACGACTAAAATACCCGTAGATCATGCCAAATTGTGCCTTTTTTGAAAGCTTTAATAGCTCAAAACATAAAAACAAAGCTCACGGAATAACTTTTCATTCGTAAGTACTGTTTTAAATAAGCAAACATAATTTTTTATCAAAATTTATCAAAAACATTTTTGTTATTGAGTAAGCGAGACAGCTAAATAGGCAGTACCCACGCGTGAAACACGTATGTCCGAGTGTCATGCCCCTTTGGGTAGCGTTAGCAAATAATATGCTGATAAAAATGCATTTTTATTTCATTCTGTTGTCCTTGTGCTTGAAACCGTTACCAAGCTAAACGTATGTACAAATTATTTATGTATAAATGCTAATAATGTCAAATACCTAATTTTCAATGTCAAATAATTTTAAGTTACAAAAAATATAAAGAATGTGGCAAAGGAATGTGAAATGGCATGTGCAATGACAAAATTTGTTTAATAATTAATATGTGGGTAGGTTTGCATATTGTGATAGTTTTTGAACGGAGGTAATTGTATATTTTTCCTCAGTCGACCCGTTGACCACAAACGCTGAAAAGTGTTCGAAACGTCGGGATGTAATTTAAGCTCAGTACACGCGATATAATCCGTTTTTAGTTGTTTTATTTCATGTCAAAACCTTTTAAGCAATTATCTTTAATACCAGATACTAGAGAATAAATACGTTTAAGAAAATATCATTCGGTGACAACCAAAACTCAGTAATTGCAATAAAATTATTAAACTAAAATCAACCTTGTTTTGTTACTAATATGGTTCATTACGGCTTTAAACTTGTGGTAGTAATTAGTGAGTTTTGGGTGTTACGCGATTAATGTAAGTAATTATCTTTAAAACCCGAATTACCCGATGATGAAAACGTTTCTAGAAAGTATATTACTTAAATTTCTAACAGTTTTATTTGCTCTTGCTCATTTAGCCGTGAACACAGTGAATCCTCCTTTTTGTAAAGGGTCGGCAACGCGCATGTGACATCTCTGGAGTTGCAGGCGTCCATAGGCTACGGGTAGCTGCTTACCATCAGGCGGGCCGTATGTTTGTTTGCCACCGTCGTGGTATTAAAAATTTTTATTTGCTAACCCTACCTACGAAATTAGGCACCTAGCGCTGATTCCCGAGACTTACAATTCGTTCAGGATAAGTAAATCTTTTTTACTATTATAACTATGCACAATCGGAGGTCACACCTTTACATTGGTTTTTTTGAGTCGTGCGCGAGGTAGGCGATGGAAATTAAAGTACTAGGACCACACGGATCATTCGCCGTTTCTGTGTAGTGCAATATAACCGTCGCTTACTATACACGTCTCTTTTGACAAACCATTATTGCATTAAAATGAGAAACCTCCAGATCCGTAACAACTACGCGAAATCGTAGATGCCTTTATACTGGTTTTTTGAGACGATCGTTCGTTACCTATTTATTTCGTTAAACACTGGAATATTCGACTTGAGCACCAGAAGTTTAGAACTAGAAATTTATTCATATTTTAAAAATATAGTATGCTATTGACTCGACATTTAATTTTCTAACTTGGTCCATCTTGCCCGCTTTCATATTGATGCGACAAGGACTTACTACGATTAATATCAATTCATTATTTTAATTTTTTCAAACCCAAATGACTCTCTTTTTACTTCTATACGTCATTGTTAGAAATACGACGATCTTGTCTACACTACTGTAAATTATATTAGTTGGTCTCTGTCACACTTTGTGCAATGCGCAAAATATGGAAGTCTCGCTTACACGCCCGTGTTAAGTAAATTTACTAAACTCACTAATTACTACCACAAGTTTAAAGCCGTAATGAACCATATTAGTAACAAAACAAGGTTGATTTTAGGTCAGGACGTAAGCCGCGAAAGCTGAAGACGCCAGTTCAAATCTGGCCTCGGACACCGGAGGGTTTGGTCACTTTTTCTGAAGTATATGACATCTATTTTCAGTTCATATATAGTAGTGTAACTACTTAAAAAATTGCAAATCAAAAAAAAATATTGAACAAAATAATTTGATTTGCTTCAAGATTCATAGATGGCAGCACCATCTCTCTCGCTATACCAGAATCACGTAAGAGATTCGGATAGGAGGTGCAAGCACGTACTGCGCATGCCCTTAGAGTATGGTCAACGGCGCCTAGCCGTTTCAAATTCAGAGATTGCATATACATGAGAAAATTCGTCAAGTTCCGCCGTGACCGGGTGGTCTAGTGGTCAGGACGTCAGCCGCGAAAGCTGAAGACGCCAGTTCAAATCTGGCCTCGGACACCGGAGGGTTTGGTCACTTTTTCTGAAGTATATGACATCTATTTTCAAGGTTGATTTTAATTTAATAATTTTATTGCAATTACTGAGTTTTGGTTGTCACCGAATGATATTTTCTTAAACGTATTTATTCTCTAGTATCTGGTATTAAAGATAATTGCTTAAAAGGTTTTGACATGAAATAAAACAACTAAAAACGGATTATATCGCGTGTACTGAGCTTAAATTACATCCCGACGTTTCGAACACTTTTCAGCGTTTGTGGTCAACGGGTCGACTGAGGAAAAATATACAATTACCTCCGTTCAAAAACTATCACAATATGCAAACCTACCCACATATTAATTATTAAACAAATTTTGTCATTGCACATGCCATTTCACATTCCTTTGCCACATTCTTTATATTTTTTGTAACTTAAAATTATTTGACATTGAAAATTAGGTATTTGACATTATTAGCATTTATACATAAATAATTTGTACATACGTTTAGCTTGGTAACGGTTTCAAGCACTAGGACAACAGAATGAAATAAAAATGCATTTTTATCAGCATATTATTTGCTAACGCTACCCAAAGGGGCATGACACTCGGACATACGTGTTTCACGCATGGGTACTGCCTATTTAGCTGTCTCGCTTACTCAATAACAAAAATGTTTTTGATAAATTTTGATAAAAAATTATGTTTGCTTATTTAAAACAGTACTTACGAATGAAAAGTTATTCCGTGAGCTTTGTTTTTATGTTTTGAGCTATTAAAGCTTTCAAAAAAGGCACAATTTGGCATGATCTACGGGTATTTTAGTCGTTATTCTTGAAAGCACGCTCTTCGGCGGCCATGACACGACTGATTCAATATAGGCGCCGGAACCTATATTTGATGGCACACGATCGTGCGCCTGGTACCATATCTATTCCCTTTGTATTTATCAAAGATGTAACCTAAACTTAGCGCCTGAACTGCAACAAGATGTTACGTTATTAAAATGATTTTATATTTTAAAAGATCAGGTGCTTTGTTTTTTCATACATCTACAATCTTTTGATGCTGCTGCCACTGACAAGGCCACGCACGGGGGCTTGCAGCACCGCATTATCGTGTAGCCCTACCCCTCCCCTGCTTCGAGGAACAAAGGAAATCTAGGAGACTTATCGTACTAGAAACCGGGTTATTAATTTAAAAAAAAATTAAAAAAAATACGCCACCATTTTTTTTTGCATTGCAGCATCAGCGTTTCGTGTTCCCCCATTAAAGACGCGTCTAATTATATATATCCATGTCTCATATAGGAGACTTATCGAACTAGGTTCAGTGTCATGGGCTCTCCTACTATTAGTTGATAGGATGCAAAAATTATCAAATTATCCAAATGAACTCTTATTGTGCCATGCGACCCTAGTCTGTACAGTATTCATCACATTTGCGAACCTAGCTGGGCCGGTCAATCCTGCTTAGCACTGTGGCGATCGTATTACAAATCGACTACTAACGTCTTATGTGACCCTGGTACTGTTAATGAAATTATGAATAAAATTGGGGCTAAGTCAGTCTAAATAGTGCTAAATTTAGCCCCAAAAGTGCTAAATTGGCAACACTGAACCTGTCGAATCTGTCGGTCACGTGACCCTGTCGCGAGTTTAACATTTTTTCCCCATCACAAAAAGTGCACAGCGCCGCTAAAGAAGTTTTCACTTCAAAAAGCCGCGGAAGAGTTCGCACTTTTCGAGAAAAAGCTTCTCAAACTAAAGTTGAAGGCTAACCTAGCCGACCTAGAAGATAAATACAGTTCACACGTAAGCAGCGCTAGCAATAGCACGCGTCATAGTTCGCACATAAGCAATGCTAGCAAAAATACACGTCAAGATGTTGAAGACTGGGTGGAAAAGAGCACGCGAGAATTAGATGAAATGCAGCCCGCCCCCGAGGATAATGTTGACTTGGGCGTCTGCAACCAGCCGGCAGCTCCACTTACTGACCCCGATGGAACAATCAAGTTACTCGCAACTGCACTAAATAATTTGACAGTCGCCTCCACCCAAAGTAAGTCACACGCCAACCTTTTGAGCCGCATTTGTACGCCGCGAGATTTACCGAAATATTCGGGCGATCCCCTCGAATGGCTGCAATTCAAACAAGCGTTCGAAGAGTCGACTGACGTTTGTAAATTTACGCCGAAAGAAAATCTATGGAGAGTGCGTAAGTGCCTGCATGGGCAAGCTAAAGAGACAGTGTCAGCCTTGCTTATGAGTGCCGCCTCGCCTGACCGTATTATGGCCACACTTGAACTGCGTCACGGCGACCCTGAGTGTATTATAAGCAAGCTCATTCATGACATCAAGAAGCTACAGCCAATGTCTCAAGAGTACCAGAAAGACATCGTCAATTTTTCTGTCAAAGTTCAAAACTTCGTGGAGTCCGTGAAGGCAGTGGGGCGCGAGGAATACGTGTTAGGGCTTAGTATTGTACCCTTGCTCACATCGAAACTACCTCCAGTACTCGTTTCTAATTGGTCTGAATGCAGTTATCCACTAATTAAGGACGGAGCAAAGTCGCGCTTCAGTATTATTACCGACTTTCTCAACATGGAAGCTGTCAAGATTACCACTACCGCTAACGTTCATTTACAAGGTTATCGCCCTGAACAGTATAAACACACTACTACACGATACTATTAAAACTGCACCGAAATCGCAAGCTGTTTTATTGCAAACTGAGCAACGCGACAACGAAAGGAAGAATGATAAATGTCTTTTTTGCCGCACTCAATTTCATAAGTTACCGGATTGCAAGAAGTTTAAACGCGCTATGCGCAAAGACAGATGGCGCCGCGTTAAAAGGTACGGACTATGTTTTCAATGTCTATTGCAACGCCACGACCGAGATACATGTACTGCGCCTGTATGCGACAAGGATGGCTGCGGAGGTATGCACCACATTTTGCTGCACTATGAAGATGTCGGCAAAGATGGCAAACCTTCAACTTCTCGCCCGGTCGATGTAAACGTCAGCGCCTTAGCACTACCGGAGTCCGAGCCAGTCACGGAGCCTACACAATCGAGTTCTCCGACACAATCGTCAACTGTAACAGAGGCTGCGACGTGCTTTATTGACAATGAAAAGCATGTACTATTGAAAGTAGTTCCTGTCAACATTCACGGGCCGAACGGCGTGTTTAGTACGACTGCATTCTTGGACGACGGGTCGTCCGTGTCGTTCCTGAGCGCCGAGCTAGCAGCGCGCGCCGGCCGAGACTATGCGCGTGAGCGGCGCCTGGCAAGACGACGAACTTGTGCGCGAAGCAACTGTCATGACTTTACGTATTTCAAGTGTTAGTGGTAGTACTTATGACATAAAGGTTCGTAGCGTTCAACAGTTAGGTATACCTGAACAATATGTCAAATTAGTAGATTGCAATAAGTATGAGCATTTAAAAAAGCTTAAATCTCAACTTCACTTTGGAACAATTTGTAAACCAGAGTTGCTAATAGGTCAGAATAATTATAATTTGTTGGTGCCTTTAGAAATATATTTAGGTCAGGATAATGAGCCGTCAGCTACACGAAGCCCCTTAGGTTGGTCTATACACGGGCCGGTACAGGTCACACGCGCGTCACGAGCCGCACGTTCGGCGCGTTCGGCGCACGTCACGCTCAACCTCTGCGTGGTGCCTGAGGAAGACGCCGTCGCGCACGCACTACGCGAGTTACACGCTTACACTACTAAATAGGTACGCCGCACTAAGGGGTAAATTCACGATCTACGCGGCCAAAAGTCGATTTATCAAAACAATAAACCTACCTTGCTACCTTGGACCCTTTGGCGGCTAGATAACAACCCCCCCCCACCCACCCACCCTCGTATGCACTTTCTAATTCGTTTCACGTCAGTCGGAATTTGATCGTGTACGTTACTTGTTCTCGGTGCTCTTAGAAAAGCAAAACTTTGAAGGTGTGGTTTATTGTATTTATGTGATCAAGAGTAAAAAAAATCAGGGATTCTGAAACAGCAGGTTAGTAATTTATAAGCAAAAATAAAAATATGCTTTATTTAGTTGTTTTTGAGGCTCGGTTAATGCTCTGAAAGAGAGATTGTTTTTGAGGGTCATTTTTCGCAAAAAAAAAACTTCACTCGTTAATAAGTAATACAATAGAGTGAGATCGAGCAGAATTGTTAATGGCATGTTATAGTCTATTATTTTGGTAATTAGAATTTAAAAAAAACCTTCCGCATGCTTCCGCCAAATCATATTTTTTATACTTTAAAAATAATTCGCCATTTTACTCAAAAATAAACTTTTTTTTGTATTGAGTTTAATCGACATGTTTATTTATTTTAGATGTACCAAATACGTCAAGAATGAAGATCGTGACTAGAAAACACATATTTGATCTCATCAAAAGTAAAAATTTACCTACATTGGAAGAAAAACTGTGTTCCTTAAGAGATCAACTTTTTTCGAGTGAAGGCTGCACTAATGATCAAATAGAATTATTTAAAAGCAGTTTTGCTTATTTCAAGTCAGAATGTAAGACTAGATGGAGTAAAGCTCAGTATAAAGAAGACAGATTCATAAAAAACCATTCTTGGCTAGAAGGCACTTTCACGATTCCCGTTGCTGAAAGTCCAGCAAACCGACCAGGCCGGCAGTGCAAACATTTTGAAGAGTTAAGCGAAAGAAGTAAAAGAAGAAAAACGGAGAATCTTCGGTCTAACTTTGACAAGGAGGTCATAGTACATGCTACGCAAGTAGAATTAAGAAAATCTGGGAAACGTGACGCTTCTAATGTACTTAGAGAAATAATTAGTTCGCCAACTCGCGCAACAAAATATAAAAAAGCATTCTATAAAACTGCAACACGGATATGTTGAATCGCTTACTTTTGAGTTCCGACCCCTTACTTAGCTGCAGGAGAAAAGTAAAAAAAAGAAGCACAGTATTTTCCTGCCAGAAACGATAGAATTGCTATTGCCTGCCGATCCGAACCCAGAGTGCTCTTCTGGAAGCGAAGAAGAAAACATCATAGCAGAGACTGTAGCTTAATATGGCAACTGATTTTATTTCAGTAATAAATTATTTTACACATTTTACTATATTTTTAATTTTTTCCTCTTTTGTGTAGATGTCGAATTTTTACATATCAGTAAATATTTGAAAAAATTACCCTATAAATATATTTTTTTATCTTGAAACAGTTGTTTCAACTTCGTAAAACGTTAAAAAATACAAAAAACCGCAAAAATAATTTTGGCCCCGTAGATCGTGAATTTACCCCTATGTGCGCCGCTCATTTGCGATCGACGCCTTGGGAGTTGCAGGTAAGCCTAGAGAGAATGCTGATGATGTGAGAGCGCACGAAAACTTAGAGAAGTCTGCAGTACTCGCTAATGGCAGGTGGACAGTTGGTTTACCTTGGAAAGATCCATACAAGAGCTCGATGAAGAAACATTAAGAAGTTTTGCACTTAATAATCAAGTTAGCTGGACTTTTATTCCGCCCGCCAGTCCCCACTGGGGTGGGGCGTGGGAGCGCTTGATTCGGACCATAAAGCGATCCCTTCGTGTGATTTTAAAACGAGCGCCTCGAGATGAAACATTAAATACTCTGCTGGCGGAAGTCGAGAGCATTGCCAATGGTAGACCTTTAACACACGTGTCTGTAGAACCGGGGTCTTCTGAAGCGCTTACACCCTACCATTTTCTTTTAGGCTCTTCATCCACGCTACCAATATATGGCGTCTTTGTTGATTCGGACTTAGCTTTAAGAAAACAATGGCGAATAATAGCGCAGCGATTAGCCGACATGTACTGCAAACGATGGATGAAGGAGTTTCTCCCGCTACTTTTACCGAGAAAGAAGTGGCAGCAGGAGCAGAAGCCGCTGAGTGTTGGTGTCCTCGTGCTCGTCGTCGATCCTGATTCGCCTCGCAGCGTATGGCCACGGGGGCTAATTAAGAATGTCCTGCCGGCAAAGACGGCCGCATCAGAGTAGTGGACGTCAGCACTAGGGTTGCCAACCGTCCCGCTATATGCGGGACGTCCCGTTTCTGGGGCCCTAGAGCATGCGTCCCGCAAGGGGTCCACGCGGGACGCCGATTGTCCCGCTTTCAGACTAGACTAGATTATCAGCACCAAAACAAGCGTTGATTTGCATGTTACAATAATTTTAAAGCGTGTAATTTTACTTGAATATACCGCGAGTAACGCGCGCTAGCGCCTACGCTCACTCGCTCGCTCGACACTCCCTGTCCCTTTCTATTCACTACCGCGGCGGCGGTAGATAAAAAAAAAATACCTAAGACAACCTCAAATTCTCAGGTTAAGATGTAATTGTGGTGTTTAATTAGTTTTTATGTTTCTAGAGTTTTACGATAACTTGCTAAAGAGCCAAAAACATACTTAAATGTCCAAAGTCTATAGAAAAATATTGATTTTAAATAAATAATTGAAAGGAATGGCAATGATCTCAATGAATTTAGATGTGAGTAAATAAAAGTCTGTTAACTATAAGTACTTACCTACTTTCTTATAATAGGATAGGACAGGAATTTCATGCCTCGTATCGTATTATATATCACACTTTTAATATTGTTCTTACATTTCTCTCTAGGGGCGGGGGGGGGGGGGGGGGGTGCATTCAGTGAAGCCGCGTGTGTAGGTGTCCCGCGGTTTTAAGCCTGGTCCCGCAATGTGATCGTAAATGTACCGCGAATCTCTGAATCACAGTTGGCAACCCTAGTCAGCACCGCTACCGGCGTGCCTCGCCGCTCTGTGGCGCGCGTGGCTCCTGTACCCTTAGCTAATTAGTGCTAGTTTGCGCACTAGGGTGGAGAGTGTTGATGATGTGTGGAGCCTATCTATATATATAAAAGAAGAAACTGACTGACTGACTGACTGACATATCAACGCACAGCCCAAACCGCTGGGTCTAGAGATTCAAATTTGGCACATAGGTTCCTTATAAGGTCTAGGGGAGCACTAAGAAAGGATTTTTCAAAATTCACCCCCTAAGGGGGTAAAATGGGGGTCCAAAGTTTGTATGGCGAAACAAGATTTGTTAGACTATTTTATTCGAAACTTCACAGGAGTATTCCTAACGATAAATGAGTAAACACGTGTTTCAGGTTTTTTGAAATTCAACCCCCAAAAGAGGCAAATGTGGTCACAAAGTCTGAATATCAAGATGGGTATCGTATCCTTTTTGAGTACCTACTTATAGTACGCGGGCGAAGCCGCGGGAAAAGGCTAGTTTAGAATATACCTTGTTAAGGCACTGGTCCTACCGCGAGCTAGTAAGCTATGCGCTATCGGCTATTTTCTAGCCCAAGAAACGAACAAAAGATAATCGCTTCCGTGTAAATAAAAGAGAGAGATATATATTTATAGTTCATCGCTGGCTGTTCACACTGCGATGAACTATAAATATACATCTCTCTCTTTTATTTACACGGGAACGATTATCTTTTGTTCGTTTCTTGGGCTAGAAAATAGCCGATAGCTCATAGTTACTTGCCCGCGGTGGGACCAGTGCCTTAACGTATGTTATTACTTTTCTATACTTTTGTCTATTTTTACTTGTCACTAATGTCAACGAATAAATTTTGCACGTATTTTGGTAGCGCTCCGTTTTATTTTAATGCGAATAAGCTCCAGACATCAACACTTAAAATAATTATAATCTTTATTTAGGTACATAATTTACCATTAAAAAAAATTACAATAAAAATCACACCAATTCAATAAATAAGAACAATAAACACCAAAGTTAATAACTTTCCTAAAAACCTAAAAATAAATAAAACGACTCCTAAATAAAACCAAGCTATAACTTCACAAAAAATTAAACCCCTATCAGACTAAGTCGCCCCGCACCCTTCCCGACAGTTTCCGACCCATCACGCTCGCAGCACGAACGGGATGGCGGAGCACGGTGGATGCCCTCTGCCCCATCTAGGGGACATAGGATCATAACATAAGTCATAGTCAAGACGCTCGCAGCATTGCCTCGTTGAATCGCTATGAGCGAGGTTCCAAACCTCTCTCCCTCAGACGCCTCCCCACTTCCCCAAAAAACACCTTGGCTTCAACACACCAGCATCCGGTCGTTTCCACTGCCAGTGGGACAAATAAATAATTTGCAAGGGCTGCATAGTTTTCCCGCTTGCGAACCGCGGCTAACTCAGCCGCTGCCCCTGCCGAATTCACGGTACGGCCAATATGCGAAGCCGCAAACGAGCTCTAAGCACTTTTCTTATTCCCTGGGGACAAACGTCAACCCATCAGGCCGTTTCCCATCAGACCGACTGAGGCCCGGAGGCTTCAGCATACACGGGATATTCGCGGAAGCTAGCGCCCGCTGCAAGATATCATTCAGCACATGATGTCGCGGAAATCTCCCACCACACCGACAACCACTTAACGCGTGATGAACACTATGCTCCACCATCGAACCGCAGATGCATGCGTGTGGTTCACACACAATACAGCCCAAGCGAAGAGCAACGGCAATCCGCATCGAGTCGTTATCAAGCAGTCTGCCCAAATGCGGAGCAGTAGGTGTATGAAGCCACGCCCCAAATTCCGGCCTCGACACCGCCATGAGCCTCGCCCTGACCACACCTACCGCATCCTCCATCAGGCTCCCTAACACCCGCTTTACCTTGGGCTTGTCCCACAAACGCTGACGCTCCGGTTTTTCCGGCAAGGACGCACCCGGATTAAGAGCCAACCAGGCCTCCATAGCATCCGCAGCGAAGGGTATGGATACCTTGTCACCATTTGGAGATAAAATTTGAGGTGACAAGATCCACAACCCCCGCCACCGACGCCATGAAGGCCGGCAAGCTCACGTCCCGTACACGTCTCACGCCTAGCCCCCAGATCTAATGAAGGAAGTGAGGCCAGATCCCACTGATTTGCATCGAGGGAGGCGATTAACAGCGACTCAATAGACTCCTTCAACACGCAATCAAAGGAGTCAATATGTCCAGGGTGAAGCCAAGCCGGCACGGTGCGTAAAAAAGTAGTTGACTCTGCGAACTGCGAAACAGCTCCACAACAGAACCAGTGACACATGCGCAGAAATGCATTTACTTAACTTTTGTTTAGAAATTAACTTAAGAGTAAAGTGTTAAGGAAAAATCGGTCAATAAATTCAGGGTCAGTTTTGTTTTCCTATTTATCGAATGAGCGAGCGTAGTTTTGGACACGACCGAACTGTTAGCTGGCTACCATGACATCGAAATGCAGCGATGGCTTTTTGTTTTTGAATAGTTGTTCCGCGATAACTTTAGTAACATTTTTCTGATAATTATGAAAGTTGGGGTTGTAGCTGAGATAAATATAAATTGAGAGTTCATATTATATGAGCCAGAAGGCGCAAAAGCGATCTTCATAAGGGTCTTTTTATATTGGTCAACTCGTTGGCAAATAAAAACGTTAGCAAGTAAATCGTGAGTTGTCAGTTCGGGGCGGACTACTAGTAAAGTAATACTAGTATTATAAATACGTAAGCGCCCAACTAGCAAAATCAATACTTATAGTATTCTTCAAGCCTACTTGTTTTATACTTATAATATACCTGTGCTTTGCTACATACCTGGATTTGGGCGCAGTTATAGGAGCATTATTTACTTGTAACGATCTTATAATCAACTCGCAGAATGTCAATAAGCCCTATAATACACTTTCAGAAGCACAATTACTTCTATAATGCTCTGAGAAACCACATTTTTAAACACAATTTCTCCTATAAGTATCTGACATAAGTATCTTACTAGAGTAATACTGTTTAAAATGAGCTATTAACGTTCTTAGTTAGAAATACGTTTCATAAACATTTTGCGTTGTACCGGCCGGTGGATCTCGTAGTTTTGTGACGTGATAATAATAAAGAAATACTTAAAAACTTTATGAACTTGTAATAATGTTTTTTATTGTAGAACATAATATAAGTATTCTAACACATAATAATAGTAAATATAGTGTGTATAGTGGGTGAAATCGCCGGGGAATTATTTTTTATTGTAAACGTCTACCAAAATATGTTGAATTTCACAATGCCCTTTGAAAAAAGCATACAGAGAATTGTATGTTAAAATAATATTTCGACAATTATTGAAAACATTCGCCATGTTTTAAAAAATGTTTGCATTAAGTATCTTATGGGAACTTTAAAGATAAATTTGCACTTATAGCAGTCTCAACCCAGATAACTTGCCTCCATATTAAAATATATTAAGGTTCCTCGCGAAACCTACTCATACCTACTAAAATCTATAAATCGCAACAATTTTTTTAATCTTTTTAGTTTTTTACGCGATGGTGATATTTTTAGACGTTGACTGTTTTTAAGTCAAGATGACTTTATAAATCTCAACGAATGTGAATGGTCAATTGGTCAAAATCAAAATGGTCAATAATACACTTCATCCTATCAGAGAAGTGTTATACCTAGTTGTGAACGATCCACTGATTCAACAATTGTGGTGTCAAGTCTGTTCTTATATGCTAGTGTACAATCACTACTTGGAAGATGAGTTTTACTCCTACCATTAAAATAAAATTCGTGCATTGTTAGGTAAAACGTTATTTAATATTTTGTTTAAAATAGTAGAAAATTCATTCAGGGCTATGTGAAGAACATTAATTTATTTTAAATAATTAATTTTACGGTCCAGTGTTTTATTTTCACGTAATTCACTATTTTTTAATACTTCTTGCATTTTTCAATGTTAGAGTTGAACGCTTCTGCAATTTTTTCACTATCGGAGTCAATAAATAATTCCGTCACGGAACCCTCGTTAACGTCATCTGTATTTGCACTTGACGTAGCAGGTTTTCTTTCTAATGTCAACGAATAGACTAATAATGATGCAAGCTTATAGTAACCTAAGCTTAGTGTATTACTATATCTTGTTCTCTTCCAAAATACTACTACAGGATCAAATATCATTCAGGACTATTTAATCTTTCTGCAGACTATTATACGATACTTATACTTATTAGAGTCTTATTAAGATAATCCTTTAACGTACTATAAGACTGTGAAACAAAAACCAATGATCTTGAGAGAATTTGCGCTTGTGAAATGTTACTATAAGTAAAATTATCCTGTAACCGTTTTGTGTGCTTGTCTTGTAGCAAACTATAGGACTGTGAAATAAAAACAAATGATCTTAAGAGTATTTGCGCTTGCGAAATGTTACTATTAGTAATAGTATCTTATAACCGTTTTGTGCGCTTGTCTTGTAGCAAACTATAGGACTGTGAAATAAAAACAAATGATCTTGAGAGTATTTACGCTTGTGAAATGTTACTATAAGTAAAATTATCCTGTAACCGTTTTGTGCGCTTGACTTGTAGCAAACTATAGGACTTTGAAATAAAAACAAATGATCTTAAGAGTATTTGCGCTTGTGAAATGTTACTATTAGTAAAAGTATCTTATAACCGTTTTGTGCGCTTGTCTTGTAGCAAACTATAGGACTGTGAAACAAAAACCAATGATCTTGAGAGAATTTGCGCTTGTGAAATGTTACTATAAGTAAAATTATCCTGTAACCGTTTTGTGTGCTTGTCTTTTAGCAAACTATAGGACTAAAATATAAAAATGTATGCTCTTGAGTATGTTACAGCTTGTTGCATGCTATTATAAGTAAAATACTCTACGACAAGCCCTTTATAAGATCGTTATTAGTAGACAATTACTAATAATATTGAATTAAATATAAGATCACTTTGCTAGTTGGGCGTGTAGGTATCTATTTAGATGTTTGTTCCTGCTTAACGTAAAAACGGTAACAAGAACGTGGTTAGATTATTTCAAACACCGGCCCGATTAACCTTTTCTGCGGTTGACTGAATTATACTCAATTATCAAAAATAATGATACAAATACTTGCCAAAGTGAGCTTTCATACACCAAAGCCAGACTAGATTCAAGTTTATACTCACTTTAGGTAAGTACTGTATCATTTGAATAATTGGCATTAGTTCGACGAACCTATTTCAATTGTCTCGTCTCCAGTCTTCTCGAATTCGATTGATTATTAAATGCTTGTTGTTTCATATTACATACCATCTATTCTGCTTATTTTTATCTTATTTGCCAATCAAATTGCTTGCAATACTTATTATTTTATTTATGTCATTTAAGTTTAGTAATTTCTTTGAGAAATAAAGTTCTTTAAAATTAAATTCGACATAATCACAGAATAACTAATAGTACTAGAGTTCTCTTTATTCTTCAAGATTCAAGTTATAAATATCTTGACGACGTACGAAATATTGACATACAAATTTACAGACAAAAAAATTATAGACGTATTTATTGTCATAATGAATTGGACAAAAAATCTTAACTTGATCCGTTTCGCTTTATTTGGAGGAACGCGATTTTGTGTAGACGTCGTGACGAGATTTTGTGTAAGTAGACATTATGGAGCGATTTTGTGTAGACATCGTGACGCAATTGTGTGTAGACATCGTAACGCGATTTTGTGTGACAACAAATGAATTTGACAAACTCCTAATTATATAACTCCCAAACGTGTGAACAGCGTATCAATTTGTTCAATTAGTTCAAACAATATGGCGTCTAAACTTAATAAGTCGGAGTGTTCCAATTGCCGGTGTCAGAGGTCCGAGTAGCCGGGTGTACACCTACCGAAATGGAGACTAGACAAGGTAATAATAATACGAAGACGGAATGGGATGTTCTTATGCAACTTTTAATAGGTGTGACAAATAAATTATTCAATATGTACTTAGGTGTGACAGAGCTATCATTGTCTTTGACACTGTTTTACTTTGAGATTCTTCCCTATCATTAAAAGTTCTTGTATTTCCCAGTTTTCCCACTAAAGTTGGGAGGATAATAACGATAGCCCGACTAAATTACGGGATCGTTCTTGATATGTTGTCAGCCATTCTAAAAAACTCACTCGTCTCTCTACTCATTCCTCACTTACTATTCCAATCGGACAGCTGCCTAGTTATTCATTTGTGCGCGTTGTCAGGAGTGGCGCACTATGTGATTTCGTTGCGCCGGCTGCATGAAGATGCTAAGGCTGGCGCCCCAGAATTTAGGGCCAGTTATTTCAAGATCTAGGCTGAAACCAAGGATGATTAAGACATGGATTGACAATGCCTATACAAAATCGCGTCCTCTTATTTCAGGCTAAAGCATCATCTATCAAGCAAGCGTCATCTATCGGTCACCACAAACACTAAATTCCTGCTGCTAATATCATCTGACCATCTGGTTGACGATCTCCACGCTAACCTTTTGGCACGGGCCGAGGAGAATGGTGTAATAAATAAAGGAGAGTCCTATACTCAGCAGTGGGTGGATACGGACTGAATAGATAGATAGTAAATAGATTACTTACAATTGTAACGTTATGTTACATTTTAGACTGTCCTTATTTTTTTCTTCCTGCGTGCACACATTAATTTGCTAAGCTCATGGAAAACACTCATTGTGTATGTTTATTTAAGGAGCAACTTATTTGTTCTGTGGTAGGTCACTCCTGTGCGGTTGGTATAGACCCGGCAAGGCAAAGGTCCGCGCCTGACGTCAGTGGCGCGCCGCGCCAAACAATCGACAATTATGACCGTATTTGCATTATCGTTTGCATTGTGTGGATCTTAATGCGTTACATCATCGTTCATTCATGAAATGCGACGCATTCTATCACTGAGAAATTAATTAAAACTAGCTTCCGCCCGTGTGGTCGTCCGGTCGTTAAAAACATTAAACCTGTTTCCCTTTGGCGTTATTCGTTTATTTACGTTATACCATTTTTGACACATTTTGATACCCTCCCTAAATCGTAAGAAAAACAAGATTAAAAATCCTCCTCCCGTAAGGAGCCAAGTAACACATAGTCAGCCCCTCCTCTTAATCGTCTTACGTAGGTATTAAATGAATGGCGCCTTTGGGATTTTTTTTAAATAAATATTACATTACATTTGATTTACATGTAAAGCCTGACCAGAAATATATGATCATGCGCCATGTTGCGGAATTTCATTGGAACTAATTTCTTGCACTGGCAATCATTTTACTGACAGAATGATATGCATGTGTGCGTGCATGTGATAGGCTGTCATTGTCGCGGTTTATTTGAATTATAGTAAAGTGTTGAATATTAAATAATAAAAGACAAAAATATCCCAAAATTATTCATAGTCAATAGCGAAACATTGTAAATAGTGTACGTAATAAACAGCTGTATATAATACGCTCGGGAAATGGAACTATTTCGCTGTGAAACATTTTCAAATTAACATCAGAGCTGACAGGTAAACAAATCAAGATGTCACTATACCATAGAGAAATAATACGCTCTATGGCTATACTGAACTGTTGCCATATAAATGAGAATAATAGCGCCCTCTTGACAATAATCATATATTTCTGGTCAGGCTTTACCTACATTCTATTATGTTTCAAAATTCGCACTTCTAATATCTATATTATCTATGGCGGCTGTGCGTTATCTGGAGAATTTATTGGTAATGAATGACCAAAATATTCGGATTGATAACGGTAAGGCGTAAAATGTGGACGAGTTTAGTAAAACTGCCCACTTGGTCGGTTGACATGGACACTTAGTTTTTTCGACAAAGTGGGACCTTTTTTCTCCACTGGCACAAATGACGAAATATAATTTGAATTTTACCAGTCGCTATTCTGTGAAGGAAACATCGCGAGGAGAGAGACGTAAATTCAACAAGGCCTAGTCGGTTTTATGACCAGTGCCTACGCCAAGGGTGCCAAGCGGAACTAAGGCTCCATTGAGTCGAGGCAAAAAGCCGGGAGAAATAAGGGGTGACGATTAAACGAAGATTTCAATTTTGCTACGAAAAAATTAAAAATTCATTATTATAATTATGTCATCTATTAATAATACCATATTCTGAAGTCCTGGAGAAATTCTAAGAGGGTGACGATTTGACGAAAATTTCAAATATGTTATGAAAAATAAAAGATACAGTATTATAATTATGTCATCTATCAATTAATACTATATTCTGAAGTCCATTAGCACCCTAAAGTGGTAATACTTACGGTCTGTTATTCTACTGGCTTGCCGCTTGCCTAAATGGAGATTCAAACGATAAGATAAACGAAGAAGGAATCGAACTGAATTAATCCTTTTAATTATAACAACTATAATGAATTATCATCGCGGCAACAGAAGACAATATTGAAAAACCGGCCAAGAGCGTGTCGGGCCACGCTCAGTGTAGGGTTCCGTAGTTTTCCGTCCGTCACAGTAAGTGTCCCCACTTAAGAGTTAATAACACCGCCATGTAGGATATGATATGAGAGTTCCACGCAATAGTTTACTTAATTTGCTGATAGATGTACAGCGACATCTATCGGCAAATTAAGTAAACTATTGCGCGCGAGCTTAAAGTATGGAAGATGATTTTTATGGAATAATTCTTTATTGCGTGAACCGATTTTCAACATTTTTACTTTATTTGAAAGCACGTCATTTCATTGTAATTTTGTAGAAATTACAGGTACAATAAACATCTGCTTATAAGGTTAAATTACAAACTTAGTTCAGAAATTATTTTGTAATTTTTTTTCAAAAACTATTCATCCTATCAAGTTCAAAATAATTTTCCTAGAAAGTTTTTACAAAGTTCTACTTTTCAGATTTTTTTCATATTTTTAAAACTTATGGTTCAAAAGTTAGAGGGGGGGGGGACGCATATTTTTTTACTTCTGGAGCGATTATTTCCGAAAATATTTACATTATCGAAAAATGATTTTAGTAAACCCCTATTCATTTTTAAATACCTATCCAACAATATATCACACGTAAGGGTTGAAATGAAAAAAAAAATCACTTCCCACTTTACGTATAGGGGAGGTACCCTAATAAAAAAAAAAATTCCACTTTTTATTTTACCACTTTGTCGGCGTGATTGATATACATATTAGTACCAAATTTCAGCTTTCTAGTGCTAACGGTCACTGAGATTATCCGCGGACGGACGGACGGACGGACGGGCAGACATGGCGAAACTATAAGGGTTCCTAGTCGACTACGGAACCCTAAAAAGTTGTTGATTTATCATTACAACGATGGCTCTTGCACCGATAATCTGATACGAGCGACTTACTCGTAATACTACCTATACTAAAATTAAATCAAGCTAAAGAAATTGAACTTCTAATGTCGCTACAGAATAGGTTCGATTATATGATCTATCAAAACTATGCTTGTTTTGACAGTGTTCCATCAGGGTCGTATGTTTGTTGTTAATCGATGGGTAGTATTTAACCGTCATCATCATCATCATATCAGCCGCAAGACGTCCACAGCTGAACATAGGCCTCCCCCAAAGAGTGCCACAATGACCGGTCCTGCGCCACCCGCATCCAGCGGACTCCCGCGACCTCGCGGCGTATTTAACCGTAAGTATGTTTAACAAAAAAAAACATAACCTAACTAAAATACTGATCGTGCAGCAATAAATACCGCGCATCTAACTTTGTTTTTGATGTACAATTGTATTTTTTGTTGCAATATTAGTATTTTTACTATTTTTTGTCAAGCTACTTAAATACAAGTATTTCTCGTAATGAATAAATGCAGAGACAATTTTTTTTGAGTGAGTGACCATTGCCCCTGTCTCGGCCTATAAGTCTTGGCTGAACCCTTACACTGGTCGGAAATTAATTCATGCAAGCATTTAGAATAACGAGCCTTGAAAGTTTCCGTGTAGCGACGTAATTCCGGAAAATGGGGCGTTGGACGACCTTCCAGCGACCGATGACCTGGTGACGGCTTACAGCTCAACTGAATGAGGGCTCAAGGTCAAAGTGGTCAGTTTAAGTTGGCAGCCACTACTTAAACTGACTACTCGACTTCAAGGCCAAAAACTATAGTAGGATTTTAGAACAGATGTAGGGAGAGATATTATAAGGCAGATGGGGAATTGCACTGCACGGTGTTCCAGATAGAGCGTTGGACGACCTTACAATAACCGTTAAGGTTATTTAGAACTCAGCAATAGCCTTAAGTCAGATAAAACTGACCAGTTACCACTCTAACTAAGGCACGAAGACGCATACACAATTTAAAAGCAAAGAGAAGTTTTAATAGCTTAGGTAAACAACACTACCTACCCCACACAAAACTCTCCATCCAAAAAAGTACTTGCGTGATGTTCAAAGCAATAGATAGAGCACTTCGCTCTATTGTAACATATTAAAGAGACCAACATTTGCATGTCTAAGAGCCGATATCGCGATCCGTCTACTTGTCTATTGCTCATGAAAGATAACTCCTGCCACCAAATTCATTTTTATGCCACCCTAGTTCAAAACATAAAACAAGCTAACAAAGACCATTTCTCGACACTTCATGAATTATTCTCACACCAAAAATAGCATTTTGTTTTCTTTCTGTGTCCAAAATAAAATAAATAAAATACTTAAGTATACTTAAGGGTTTTGTGTCCAGAAAGTGGGGACTTATATATGAGGGTGTAATAATAATGATTGTCCACAAAACTTGGTTGATTATGATTATTTTGATTAAGTACTGTATCCTCAAAATCCCTACATATTTTCATGGCGACCCTAACAGGATTGGAACCTGGAATCTTCTGATTCATGTCATTTTTTTATACGTACTACGTATACTTAAGAGTCCATTTTTAAAACATTTTAATGGCCGCGTAATAGACGGAGAGCTGGCCACGTCAGATATGACACAATAATGAGAGCAACGAAACCCATGTAGTTAGTTTGCTATACTATGCTTATTTCTAGATCCGGACATCTGGCAGCTGTAAAGTGGTGGAGGTAAAAGAATGCAAATAACTTGAAGAAAACAAATCCTAGAGTTCTGGGTTTTATGAAATATTATGGGAAATAATGTAATTACTTAGGTTATATCATATCCAGAAGGTTCTGTTGGGGGAAAGTAGTGCCAAATGATGTAAAATGCAATTTTTAGTTAGTCGCCTACTGTTTTTGATTCCGCAATAATAGACAATGGTTTTTAATCTTATGTTAAAATATAGGCCCTGTCCTCTATAAATTACACAGCTTTGTCATTTTTTACCTATTTTGGTATTACTTTTTTCCAACTTAAAAACTTTGTTGGTGTGTCACTCTGACATCCACCCATTAAAAGCTGCCAGATGCCCGGATCTAGCAATAAGGATGGTAAAGCAGTCTAACTAGACAGGTTTCATTGCTCTCATTATTGTGTCACATCTGACGTGGCCAGCTCTTAGACCATAAATGGTCCAACTATCTGACGACGCACTACCAAATATCCTGCTTTTGCTCTTGATAAATGAGTTAGATGCATGCTGGTTATGCAGCGAATGCTAGATTCGGTATGAATAAGCAATGAGACATCAAAAGGCGGGGACAGCATTCCAAACAACGCTTCGAATAGTGATGTACCTCCCGAGAATATTACGAAGAAAAACAAATGAGCGTACGCAGAAATATTACCGACTCAAGGGAATACCGGGAAATGTGAGCATATTATTTACAAGGTTTTCGTAACAAGCAACCATGCCAACCATGAGCCATGATTTATTGTAATAATTAGGAGCGTTACGAGTATTTGAAAATGAAAATTATTGAATAACCTTTATGATCAGACTTTCAAAGGAGATCTTCAATTCTGGGCCACCTGATATAAACCGTATACAGTTTGTACTGCAATGTAAAATAAATACTCATTTTATTACTAAAGTAGACAAAATATTGCAAAAAAATTAAACGGGAATTAGAAATACTAAATAAATAAACATTACGTTGATTTTTCTGCGATTAAAATACAGCAAGACAAGTCGTTAACGTCCTTATGGTATTGACATAAAGTTTAACTTCACCCTGGCCTGAAACGGGATTGTTTTTTGGTTTGACACTGTATACCGTTACATAATCTGCGTTTTGATACTGTTCGGTAACTTAGAACATTGTAATATTAAAATAGTATCTAAGCCTACGAATACGGAAGTTTAAATTAGAAATCGACTGTATTAAAACGCCTAAAGATTGAAAATGCGTATTTTTGCATTTTTGATCGGAGTTTGAATATTAAAAGTGGGTTTCATAATGGCATAATATCATGCTCCTTCGATAACGAAACGCATCTTTTTTTCAATTTTGTAATATCAGATACTAGTGCTATCGCACTTAACGGTGGTAAACCTTATCCCTTCGGAATAGGTGTTAGGAATGTTCAGTTAATAGTATCAACGATGGTTTGACAGCCGTCTTTGTTTACCGAAATACAGGAACTATAAATACGATCAAAATATAACTTTTTATTATTTCATCATGATTCCCGTTTTGTTTTCAAGTCCGCTTTTGTACATTATCTTTAAAAAATCAGTACTTTTTTAAATTAATATATAAATCATAGGCAAGCACGCTTTCAAATATTGTCCTTGTCAGATTCAAGTTTTAAATGCATGATTTTTCAGTTTTCCCATTAGATTTCGCAATATTTTGACCACCATCCTGATCTAGAAATTATGACGATTCTTTAAAGGTAAGGACCATTCCTAAACGGTCCTAAATAATCTGGGCCAGATCACCTAACAAAAATTGACGATCTCCTTTATGTATGGTGGGTACGTATACCTAATTGAAATAGAAATAATTATCAATATTTTTTTTTTGAAATACCTACTAACAGATACAGTTACTTAATACAGTACAGATAAGTTATTATATTTTGAATATACATTTTACGGCCACGTTACCTTAATGCCTTAGGGTAACTATAAATAAACCCTAATCCTAATAGTATCCAAACTCAATTGGATCAAAAACATAAAAATTATTGCCAATTTTTATCTATACGCTAGGTTCCGATTGGATGTTTCAAAACCTGAGGAATATTCTCGGAAGTACGGAAATATTTTCTTGAATATAGGAATATTACCGCGGCACGACACTAGCCTTGAATCTGTAAATGAAAACAGGGCGGCTCTGAAATTCAAATGCACGAGGTCTGTTTACTGTACAGCTCTAGTAACTTATTACTTGGAGTCATATTTCACTGACACGATGAAATAGGTGTCCTAATGCCTAAGAACAGGGTTAAGTGAAGTTTTCTGATGAAGATCCTACTGTAATATACCGCGTGTTGCCTGTAACAGGAACAAAAAACTAAAACGTTCTACCTCTTAAAGTTTTGTTCAACAATAAAAAAAAAATGTCGTCTTTAGATCAGGGATCGAATACTGGTATTATTTTCATAGAAATTAACCGGTATTCGTTTTCGGTATCTCGGTTTTTAATGAATATTTTTTGATATAATCCAGATAATCAGCTAATGTATTGCCCTTGCCTAAATTACATTTGACAATATCATGTACATATTTTGAAAGTTGGGCGTTATTTTGATTTTTAGTTATACCGGTAACGATGCTTGCTTTAGATTGTCCAATGTACGTTAAAATTACATTGCTTGTCAGTCTTGTCACCCTACAGGGCCTCTATTCGACATGGCATAACTGACAGTAGGTAGCGAGACAATTATGAGATCACACTTTTGTGACAGTTGAAATTTGGGGTGGAATCACTCAAGAGTGACATCTAAAATGGTGGCCATAGACAAAACGCTCTAGCGAGACCTACTGACAGATTGACAGTTAGGTGTGGATACGTGTGGACAGATGGATTTCACTCTATCACCTGGCAAGACAAGTGTGAGAGCCACGTCTCGCAGTTTGGCATGTCGAATCGAGCCCAGACCTAATCAATTTCGCAATACATAGCGTGTTCGAATGGCAACTACGTTAGATATAACAGTAAGTAAAGGGTTAAAGCCTCTCCCGCCATGACAAACATTTCCCTTGCCTTACTAGGAAAGTAAGGGCCTCTTAACTTTTATTTACACCGATATGTAGGGTGGGCGCAATAAGGGAAGCTGTTATAATATTTACATATTTTGTGACCAAAATGTTGAAAAAACATGAAATAATAGCTCTTGAAACTTTAGTTTATACTAATTTCAAATTATGTGAAACGGACGTGTTTTAATCCATCAATAAGCGTCCGGTGACGTGACTCCTGTTATGAAAACTAATGGGATTGGCAACTGTCTATGGGATGGCTTAAAGGGCTAGATCCAGGTAAAAAAAAACAATAATTTGACAGTGTGGACGAACAACTATCAAGACACATGAGTGACGTCACAGGAACTGTAGATCGAAAATTTAAATTTTCATTTTGTAACAGCATTTTTTGACTATACAGGGTGTATGTAACAAATATACTGGTGATCCGTTTAAGGGCGTAATTGGTATCATATTGCTACTAAGAAAACGTAAGAGAAAAAAAATAAGGACGCGAAAAAAAAATGGTTTTGTATAGAGGGGTTGGCCATCGGGGACCAAGTGTCCCATACAATTTTTTTTTTCTTCACGCAATTTTTTTTTTTGTTACAGATTGTACATTATAGTATTTTCATTATTTAATACACTCGTGGTCTACATGCAATTCTTTCAAATGAAGATATTGCATCTTGCCTATTGTCCCTGCAGGCGACTTGTTAGTGACATTACTTAATCCGGTTCTAAGATTACAAAAGGTCAATAAAGTTTATTTGATCGGTCAGAATAAACAACGTAAATTTCTATTTTTAAAATATTTTCTTCACATTCTTCTCGTATAATCGGCATCAAATATATCGGAGCGGCCAAGGTACTCAAAAACATCTGAACATGCACTTTATCGCATTGAGAATAGAGGCGTTGTTCAGATATTTGATCACCTTGGCCGCTCATATATCTGATGGTTACTGTACTGAAGGAAACCGTTGATTTAAACCTATGAATATAGAACTTGGCAACCTAAGACGTTCAGTATATCAAGACTTATAGACAGTATCGCTGGCAACAGAAATTGGGTTTCCCATGTTACTCGCGCCGCCAAAAATAAGGAAATAAGTACACAGAACGCTGTTGCACATACGAGTATGTAAATATATCGCCCGACCGCTGAGCGGAATCGAATAATTTATAATGTTTTTGTTGATTAACTTTTATATTTGGAGTATTGATTCATAGAAATCGTAATTGTAAAGGGGTGTTGCCTTATATCAAATCAGGTATTATAGCTGGATTTTTTATATGTTATTAGGATGAAATACTTATTGTGGACACGCGTTTGGACTCGAATTGGACACGGCATATTTTCAAACTCTCTAACTAAAACCACAGAAATGTTTGATTTACTTTTCGTTTAATGTTATGTAAACAAAGCAGCCTTCATAAAACTATTTTAATTTAGAAATATTTACATGGTAACATTAGATAAATTTTTGCATTATTACCAAGCGCAAAATATTTTAGATTTATCATGAATCTAGTAATCTGTGGACATTGTCGTTGGTCTCGCACTTTGTAAATTTAGTTTTGTTACCTATTAGCCATAATCTCGTGTGTTACTGTTTTTTGTCCCAAATAAAAAAAAACCTAAACTAACAAACTTTTTTATTTACTTATAATAGTTATGATTACTGTATACAACTGACGAAACTGGACGGTTTCAGTACGGCAGCTAAAGTCAAGTGGGTGAGTGGGTGGAAAGGTGGAAATCGATTGGTGTTCAGTTGTTTGATGGAGTAGAAATAAAAGTGGATCTGACGTAGTGTGCGATGTGAATACAAACAATTTTTCTATTAGAGCCCGGCAATGCCAACTCTGCACTCATTTTACAAGCGCAAATTGCTAGAACAACCAGCAGAAATGCAAAAAAATGAGAATACGACGTTTATACGTACGACGTTCTTAGCAGTTATTCTTCATTACTAAAGGTCGTGTCCGTGTTGAAAGGTTCTCGCTAAAACGTTCCTGATAAGGCGCCATTCATTTATTACTTTAGGTGATTCGTGGGGGGGTTGACCATGTCTTACTTCTACTTGATGATTTTTATTCTGTTTTTTTCTTACGGGGGGTCAAAAACTGGCATAAATTGTCTAACGTAATAAAACTAATAAATGCAAGAGCAAACCGCATTATGGGCTTCCATACGTTTCTGTTTCTGTCCTCTTCTGCACGTAGAGCAGTGGAGATGGATTGGCCAGTGCGAGCTATAATTTGGTCAGACCAACGGGTTACGGGCGGCGATCTGCCGCGACGGGTGTACCCTTGTTTTATCGACAACCTTTTCATCGAATATTATTTCATCGACAACGATTCATCGAAACTTAAGTACTAGTAATATTGTCTGGCGTTATTTTATTTCAACTACTATTTATTTAAATTTATCTTACTACGTAGAAATACTATTCAACGAATATTACTTAATCGCTGATTTGTTTCAAATTATCTTAATTGGCACTACTACAAAACAATGCAATTCATTTCTTCGACGTATTACTTTAATACAATTTTATATGTCCTACCTACTGCACATTTCTACTACTGCATATTTACTGTTGCCAGAAGTGGGTTAGGTTAAGTTAGAACTGCGTCCCCCAAGAAAACGAACTGTTGCCAGAAGTGGGTTAGGTTAGGTTAGAACTGCAACCCCCAAGAAAACGAACTGTTGCCAGAAGTGGGTTAGGTTAGGTTAGAACTGCGACCCCCAAGATAACGAACTGTTGCCAGAAGTGGGTTAGGTTAGGTTACAACTGCGACCCCCAAGCAAACGAACTGTTGCCAGAAGTGGATTAGGTTAGGTTAGAACTGCGATCCCCAAGAAAACGAACTGTGGCCAGAAAAGCCACACATGATCAGATAAACAATTTCATATCTGAAGCTACCCGCATAGCTATAATCGCGCAGAGTGAGCCGACTGACGTGATTGCGTTTAGTTTCGATAACGAAATATTATCAATTGAAATAATTTTATGCGGAATAAATATTATTACCTGTAAATAAATGATTTAAAAAAACCCGAAATGAAAAGCCATGATATGAATTTTATTGAAATAAGTCAACTACCAATTAAAAGACCTCGGTTCAAATAACCTAGTAACGAGTCCTCGACGCAATGACTTGTCGATGAAATGAAAATACTTGAAACGTTGTCTTTGAAATAATATTCGATTAAATGTCTGTCGGAAATTCAATGGTAAGCCGCCGCGACGATCACCCTCGACTTTACCAAACTTTTAACTTTACATTTTTAAGAGATTTCATTGTTAAGAAAATTTTAGCGTGTAAAGGTTATTTTGAATACGTTCCCCGCTCAGCGACTTCTACTGTTGACTATATGGAAGTATTCAACTAGGAGTACACTTGGCGTGAAAACTAAGAGTGGACAGATTCTAGTGTAGGCGTTATATGTTTACACTTTTGCACCTTATGCCTTTGTAATAAGATACAAATTTGTTAACATATCTTTGACGGTGACTGCACCTAGATATTGCACGTGCCTCACAAACAACTACCAACACCAAACCCCACATTAGGTATTCTTAAAGCACGGCACAAGTTCAAAGTTACGAGGTTCACTTGAAACTCTCTCGTAACTCGCTCGTATTAGCCTGCAACTTACGTAAGTTGCACGCTATATACTTGCAATACACGCTAAGATTGGGAAGATTTTATATCGAAGTTTATGAATGTGCTCTTTTTAAAGAAAAGTTCTACTAGCTGTACGTTTTTTTTAAACAGGGTTCAAGTTTTGGAGTTACATTCAGTAACTATCGAATTTCACGCCGAGGTCCCGAAGGGACGTCTTAGGGGCAAAGAAAGTGGCTATGGCCGCTAGACTTTCATGTTCATGAATCCAGTAGGGCTTTGAGTTAGTCAAAGTTAGCACTTTGATCTGTGAAACTCATATTAGTCTTTTGTTAGTAATTCCTGAACCGGTTTTCGTAGAAAACCCCGTAATAAAATAACTCAATGTATTTAATTACTGTATGGTATCTATGTAGAACTTAATATAGTATTTAGATAATGATTTCATATTATTAGATTGTCGGATTAAATATGAAATAATAAACTAAGGAACGAAAAGGAATGAAAAACCGGTATTTTAGTATGGAGCAAATATCAGTTCCCGAGCCCTGGTAGTGAGTCCTGGAAATGAAGAATTCAATGGAAGACGAGCGGTAGGGCCCTTCAACATTAGGTCAAAGGTGGTCCTCAACGATCATATACAAGATATCTCTATACTCCGCTTAGCGCGTTATTTCTTTGAAACCTGAGCTGCCAAAAAGAAGGGATGCGGGAGGGGAACACGCAATGCTAGACGGGGAACGCGGGATTGTTCCGTGGGGCATAAGAGAGAGTCAGACATTAATGGTTGCCATGGAGACGTGCTAAGTTTTCTGTCGCTTCCAATAATTAGTGTCTCACTATAGAGTGAAATTACTTCAACCGTGGCAGCGGGGGTCGCCCGGCTATGCGGGGTATTGGGTTAATTAGTCTATAAATCAACGATACATTTCTGTGGTCCTCACACACCTTGTTGTTAAATTTGGTCGACAGTCGATATTAAGTTCAATGACTATTTTTATCAAAAACAGCAATGATACCTGGGTCCCGATTGTATTTCGCTATTACAATTTTGGTGTTTTCACTTCTTTCTAACAACCATCTTAGTCAGAAATAGAGACTAGATTTACAGAATATGTTTGATTTCTTACAGCGATGATCATATCTTTCTTACCGGGTACATTTATCCACATCGATAAACGACATAAATTCCATCATTCTAGCCCTACCAATATTATACCTATGCGCAAAAGTTTGTATTTTAGAGTTTGTATGCTTGTTTCCACTTAACGCCAAAAAGGCGAAACGAATTTTGATGAAATCTAAATATATAAAAGAAGAAACTGACTGACTGACCGACTGACTGACTGACTGATTGACTGACTGACTGACTGACATATCAACGCACAGCCCAAAACGCTGGTTCTAGACATTCCAAATTTGGCACGTAGGTTCCTTATAAGATCCAGGGGAGCACTAAGAAAGCATTTTTCAAAATTCAAAGGGGGTAAAACGGGGGTCCAAAATTTGTATGGCGAATCAAGATTTGTTAGACTATTTTATTCTAAACTTCACAGGAGTATTCGTAACGATAAATGAGTAAACACATGTTTCAGGTTTTTTGAAAATTCAACCCCTAAAAGGGGCAAATGTGGTCACAAAGTCTGAAAATCAACATGGGTATCGTATTCTTTTTGAGTACTTATAGTACGCGGGCGAAGCCGCGGGAAAAGGCTAGTTTAACATATACATTTAACGGCCTCCGAGCTCAGTCGGTAGTGACTCTGCCTACAAAGCAGGAGGTCCCGGATTCGAATCCTGGTAAGGGCAATTATTTGTGTGTTTATCACAGATATTTGTACCTGAGTTATGGATGTTTTCTATGTATATAAGTATTTATCTATATATATCGTCGTCTAGTACCCACAACACAAGCCTTATTGAGCTTACTGTGGGACTAGGTCGGTTTGTGTAAGATTGTCCAATAATATTTAATTATTTATTTTATTTCATACAGGTAAATTACAACCTGTGAATAGGCATAAGATCAATTTTATCCCGGAACGGAACTGTTTAAGGAGGTAAAATGAGGGATTATGACTTCAGCTTCAACGCAAACAAAGGCTCGGGCGTAAACTTGTGTAGTTTAACTAGAATGCACATGCAGAACTGGGGCGATAGTCGGTCAATCGGAACAGTGTCGCTTACCCTCGCTGTCTGTTGTAGCGGAAACTGCCAGGTCAGTTTCTTTGTTCATATATTGTGTCAGAGTCATATATAAAAATGTCATAAGGTTTGCGACGAGTATGAAAGTTACTTTGACAGTGTACGCCATAACACTTATAGGAGTTATAGGTATTCTTGACGCTGTGGGCACGACAGCTCATAACGCTTTTAGGCATCCTTGGCGTTCAAATAGTTGATTGTGTGACAATGGAGCAAATAAAATAAAAACTTTTGTCCTAGAACGAAAAGTGCCACTTTGTTCCCTCCTAGCAGAAACGAAAAAGCTCGTATACGAATAGGTACCTATTGTGAAAAGTTTAAGTGTTGGCAGCCTAGCAGTAAAGCGTAAGTTTTTCAAAACTGGCTTAAGAAAATCCATTTGATAGGTACAATGGTACATAGCAATCACTTTACGGTTTATTTTCCGAAATAATGCACCTTGGTATAGAAAAAGCAATTGAAATGTGAGCTTTAATTATTTGTATTTTGTTGTTCGTGTTTGATTTGGTACAGTGTATATACTTACATATATACATGTAAAAAAAAAATAGGTTAATGTTTTTTTTTAATGTATAACGTCAATGATATAATTTGTAACTAGTCCTGCGTACATTCCTGATTGTCGTCAATGGCACAGGAAAACGGTACAGCTAACCATTTTAAAGCACCATTTGTTTAATAACTGATATTATATGTAGGATTTCCTTAAATTGCTCGATGAAAAACGAAACTACTTGTTACTAGGCCTATACTTGAATAAAGGTTACTTTTCTGCATTCCTGATACAGTCCTTTAATGTCGTTTGGTAAGCAACATTGGTAGTTAGCTCTGAAATGAAAATAAAACTTCCAAATGGTAACTGGCCTTAAAATTGGATATCCATTAAAGGGATGTTTACTAAATGTATTTCTAAATAATAATGAATTAAGCTTGATTTTCAGGGAGAATAAAGGTATGGCCACCAAGTTAGGAATATATCTTTATTTGTTTTAAGGCTGTTTTTTTTTCGGAAAATGTATGAAATAAACTTTGTCACTTATGCTATTTATATTTGTAGAATTCTGGTTAGTTATATATTACTAATATGTGACAATCTGTTTCTGTTATATATTACTAATATGTGACAATCTTACACAAATCAACCTAGTCCCACAGGAAGCTCAATAAGGCTTGTGTTGTGGTTACTAGGCGATGATGTATATAATAGATATATACATATAAATACTTAAATAGAATACACCAATAACTCAGGAACAAATATACGTGATAAACACATTAACAAATGCCCTGACCAGGATGGGAACCCGGGACCTCCTGCTTTATAGGCAGGGTTACTACTAACTAGGCTAGGAGGCCGTCAGAAACGTTATATTCTTGTGCAATGAGAAATATATTTTTTTTGACAATATTTTATTGATAGGAAGTTTTCGTTACATCGACTACATTTCTCTATTTTAATGTTATTTTATTGTATTTTGAATTCTGCTGTTTCTATCGTTACTTTTTAAGGATATAGTACCTGCTATGCAGAAAATTTTAATGGCATTTTTTTGACATACGGAATTTTGTTTCCCATCCTTTACCAAAAGGAATACAGCTAGCCAGAAACAGATTTTTTCTGAAAAATATACTTAGAAAACAAGAAAAAATATGGCAAACCGTCAGCACACGGAAAGATTAAATACATGTAGGAATGTGTAGTGTAACTAATATATACGACTTTTCCTCGTTCATTAACAGCTTTATTTGCCATTTGTTATAATGGCATGACGGTGCGAGACCAACTATAATTGGAATGTTATCTGTAGCATACGGGTATTTATATCATTGTTATTGTGTCTATAATTAACTAGATACTGAATTATCAAGGTATTATTATTAAGTCACAGTGCCCAAGGGAACACACATGAGAATGCCATTTCATTTAAACTAAATATAAACTATGCCATTTCATCTAAATAGCAATGGCAGTGAGCGAAAAACACTGTTAAATAAGAAGATTACATCAGATCAGATTCCTGATGCAGAGGTTGTCCATCGCGGTTCAACGAGGAAATGCTGCGAGCGTGATGGGCACCTTTGCGTCTGGAGGGTCGCGGGGCGACGTTGTCGGATGGGATTGTTTTAATTTTTTTATTTTATTTTTTTACATTTTTAATTATGTTCAGCGTAATAGTTTTATTTAGGAGAAGATTTTATTTATTGGGATTATTTTATTTGACATTTTTGTGAAATAAAATTATGTTAGATTTGTTTTTTGTGCCTTTTGAATTCTAAGTTTTGTCACGTGGTTTTAATGATTTGTAATATTATTTATTGTTGTTTTATTTTATTTTTATTGCATTGACATTTAGAGAAGATCACTGAAATATACATTAATTTAATACCTATGAGTTATCTCGTAGTGTACTCCCTAAAGCGAAAACAGATTAAATTTCCCCGCAGCCGAGCTTGGCCCTCTGCACCTAAATATACTTTACTCGTATATTAGCCGCCAAAAGCGGATGTCAGCATACGACAGAGAAAAATGTGTGGAAAATGCATCAGCATCACATGTAACACAAATACTATATGCCAAAATGGCAGGGATTGAATGTGACTGATAGCCAATAGCGAAAACATCTGATGCGGCGCGTGGTTTAAGACTTAAAAAAAATAATGTACTTGCTTAATTTAATTTAATTATAATTTTATTATTACACTATTTTATGTACAGTGAAAACTCTTTATAAACCCTTAAACTCTAACATTTTTACTTATAAAATAGATTACAATACATCAAATAAAAACTGTCAAAAAAAGTCTCCTAGATCTGTTCCCTGCGGAAGGGTGCCCATAATGCTGGCCACATTCCCCCGCTGAAAGGCAATGCCGATTCTTTGGCCAAGGAATGAACCAGCCCTGGGTTCTGTATGTCAAGGTACCTCTTCTTTAAATCTTTAAAAAAAAATTAATTTAAAAAAAAAAATTGGTGGTCCGCGGATTCGTGCGCTTGGCAGCTGTTCATCGGTGGAAGTCAGATAATGTATGCCAATATTGCTAATGGGCTTAGTGGGCGATTATGGCTATGTATGTAGGTATGTATTTTATTAGAATATAACATTTCCATGCGTTGCCAGGAGAAAAGTAGTGCGAAGACTGCGAAGTGACGTGTAATTTTGTAATCGTAATTAAAACGTTTGGGGGATGAACGTTGCTCACGTCCGCAGGAGAATGCTTTAGATACCCTGCACGTGTCCCCTGGGTAGCGCTAAACGAGCAACAGCAATAGAGGCGATTGTAGGCAATTACATCACTATACCTTCGAATGCAATAACTATGCTTCAAAACAAGAAAACACATAAATCACAAAACCAACAGACTCGGGATGTCGGACCTTCAGTTCGCATCTGCCAACTTAACATCGAAGGCATTAGCCGGCCAAAATGTGACTACTTGCACAGAATCTTGACGGAGCAAAAAATTGACATAGTCTGCATTCAGGAAACGCACACCAAAGACGGGCAAGACCTGGCCAATAGAGGCTCCATCCCGGGCTACTCTATCGTCACAGCGGTCCACCATCCGAAGTACGGAATAGCCACTTACGCAAAAACAGACCTCCAGGAAATCCAAGCTTTACAGGCAGACATTAAAGATACCATCCACACTTCCACCGTGCAACTTCGAGATTTACAGATCATGAACATCTATAAACCCCCTCTGACTATCTGGCCATCAGACGTTCTGCCAAACTTGAGCCACCCAAGCATTTTCTGCGGCGATTTTAACAGTCACCATGTCAACTGGCGCTACAGAGCAACAGATCAGAACGGGGTGGCCCTTGCCAACTGGGCGGACCTCTCTGATGTGCATCTTCTCTTCGATGCTAAGGATAAGGGTACGTTTGTTTCAGCAAGATGGAATCAAGAGTACAACCCAGATCTGACTTTCGTTAGCAAGGATAGTCTGGATCAGCCACTCCCTGCCTCGCGAACGATTCTACCTGGCTTTCCCAACAGCCAACATAGACCCATCATTTTGGAAATTGGTATCAAGATTCCCCTCACGAACTCCATGAAGGTGCCTCGATGGAACTTTAAGAAGGCGAACTGGGAAACCTTCCAAAGTAGGCTTGAGCACGACCTGGAATGCGAACATCTTGAACCAAAACCATCAAACTACGGAAAGTTCGCAAATATTGTAATCACAGCGGCTAAAGCTACAATACCCAGAGGCTTTAGAAAAGAATACATCCCTGGCTGGAACGATGAGAGCGAGGACCTTTTTAGGGATTACCAAGCCTCTGGCAACACCGAAACTGGTGCACAGCTACTTAAGACTCTAGATGAAAACAGGAAGGCCAGGTGGACGGAAACGGTCGAGAGTATGGATTTTAAGATCTCAAGCAGGAAAGCCTGGCGAGTCTTGAACTGTCTCACGGGCAAAAAGAGCTTCCAAAAGTCGTTTGCCCAGGTAGATCCGGACGCCATAGCAAACAGAATGGTGGACCTAACTAGGGCAAAAAGAGACCCGTGCACCACGAAACGCATCCGCAAGCAGCTAACTCAACTCAAACGCAGCACGCCGGAGAACGCTCATCTAGTTAGACCCTTTTCCATCCACGATACTGTCAGCGCCATTAAACAACTAAAACCTGGCAAAGCTGCCGGCCCTGACGGAATTTATAATGAATTTCTCAAGAACATGGGTCCTCTAGCTGTGAGCTGGCTTGCGGCGCTTTTCTCCTGTATCTTGTTGAAAGGCCAATTACCATCCGAATTCAAGACATCTAAAGTCATAGCATTGCTAAAACCGGGAAAAACCGAACAGATTCCGGAAAACTATCGCCCGATCGCTCTTCTGAGTTGCGGGTACAAGTTGCTGGAACGACTACTGCTCACACGAATAACCCCATTCATCGATGCTGTGACTCCTCAAGAACAGGCAGGATTTCGACAAGGGCGTAGCTGCGCCGACCAGGTGTTAGCTCTTACCACTCATATTGAAGATGGGTTCCAGAAAAAACTTAAATCCACTGCGGTCTTTATTGACCTCACAGCCGCCTATGACACAGTATGGAGACATGGACTCATCTTCAAACTTTTGTCAGTCGTACCCAGCAAGGAGATAGCAAGTCTTGTAGCAAATATGCTGAGTGAGAGACACTTCGAGGTTTATTTGGGGGAAGCGAAAAGCAAGCGAAGGAAACTCAACAACGGCCTGCCACAGGGATCAGTACTCGCACCTCTCCTCTTTAACCTGTATATCCATGACCTGCCCAAAACTACAGCTAGAAAGTTTATATACGCTGATGACATCGCGCTGGTTGCTCGCAGTCGGAGATTTGAAGATGCGGAGGAAGTCCTGACATCGGACCTTAAAATCATGTCGAGTTTCTTCACTTCATGGAGGCTCATACCTAGTGCCAGTAAAACAGAGGTTGCATGTTTCCATCTCCATAATAAATGTGCCACATACCAACCTGCTGTTGAATTTCAAGGATCAAACCTCAAATATAATCCCCACCCTAAATACCTTGGTGTCACTTTGGACCGGTCCCTGACTTTTAAGGAGCACATCACCAAAACATCCCTCAAACTGGGCACGCGCAACAACATCTTGCACAAACTCAGCGGCACGTCATGGGGTGCGTCTGCTGACGTGCTTCGTACCACAGCGCTCGGTCTTGTATACTCAGCAGCAGAATACTGCGCGCCTGTTTGGTGCGAAAGCGCGCACGTGCAAAAAGTCGATACGAGACTGAACGACGCGATGAGGTGTGTTTCCGGCACAGTAAAATCCACGCCGACCCACTGGTTGCCAGTGCTCAGCCACATAGCGCCACCCCACTTACGCAGGAAACACGCGCTTTTGAGGGAAGCCGGAAAAATAACAGCCCGTCCGGACCTGCCATGCCACCGCGAATTCACGGGTCCACCACCGCATCGACTCAAATCGCGTCGCCCTACGAGCGATGCTGCAAGGAAGCTGAGAGCTGAAGGATTTCAGCTAGAGCATGCGTGGAAGAAAGAGTGGGTGGAAGCGGCTGGCGATCAGTGTTGCCTACATATTGGAAACCCAACTCAGAAGCCGAAGGGATTTTCGCTTCAGAGAAAATACTGGTGCCGCCTGAACAGAATCCGTACGGGTCACGGTAGGTGCAAGTACATGTTGCATAAATGGGGATGGAGCAAAAGCCCGATGTGTGACTGCGGCCTTGAAGACCAAACTACTCAGCACATCGTGGAGCGCTGCCCAAAGCGACGTTATCAAGGCGACCCGAAGGACCTCTATACTAACTTAACATCAGACGCGATCGACTGGCTGTGCGACCTGGATGTCGACTTATAATAATAGTATAGAATAACAAGAATTTACCTACAACGTAAATTACGCCATACGATTAAATTAAAACGTCATTTACAAAAGCGTGACTATGAAATGTGTTCGCGTAATTCTAATTAAGTAATATTGAATTGAAATTTACTTAATATAAGAAAAATTTATAACACTACTTTGCCATTAAAAAAACATTCGCAAACACAAATCCAACACATTTTTAAGAACGGAAAACCAATCAACAAAAAAAAAAATTGCCTAAATATAAACGCACCCATTGAAACAAGCACTCGCGAAATTTCAGCTGCAGCTTTATGACTGACGTGCCACCATAGAAGTCCAGATGTTACCGTACATCACAATCCTACACGTGTTTTGGGCACGGAAAACCATACAGCAAAAATAATTTTGACTTCAATATAAACGCACCCATTGAGGCACCCAACGAGCACTTAGTCCGATCCAACCGGGTACCCTTCAAGTCTCGCGAAAATTCAGCTTCAGCTTTATGACTGACGTGTCACATAAAACTCCAGATGTTACGGTACATTTATATAAGGTCGTAACTGAATGGTATTTCCGACAAAATTAGTCCTTTTCGTGAAACGTTCGTGTTACAACATTACATACTACAACAGTGACGGATAAATAATAAGACTGCTAATCTCCTAAATAAAGTCGCGTGCTTCTGCAGTAAGACAAAAGTGCGGCATAAGCATTTTGTACGTTAAGCATTTGATTTGCGCTTTTATCGCAATCGTTATCACAGGCTTGTGAATCCTACCCGTCACTAAAACTCATCGCGGAAGACAAAATTGTAACTGCTCAAAAAACGCCGCCAAGAATCTATAATCATAACTGCTTTTGGGCCTCATCCTACCTTCTGTTTGGATCCTACTAATCGTCGGTGAGCTCAGCTACTTCCTCAGATATATGCTAGCTACCTATAGGCTATGTACCCGGTGATCTGAATCCTACGTGCAAATGACGTGCACCAGGCACCGCCTCTGGCCTTATAATTTTTTTAACCACTTTCGACGAACCCTCTGAGCTGTATTATGAAATCTTTTTATCTTTACTCTTAGGCTAGGATTTTTCAAACATTTTTATAAAAGTTAAAAACCAAAATGCATTTAAAACGTACAAAAACATAAAAACCTAACCTAAGGGGGCAATGGGGCAGGACCGAGGCTGCCGGTGGTTACGACCGCCGAAGTATGCGCACCCCGTGTCCAAGATTACCGCCTTCTGAATCAGACCTATCGATACAATGATCGCCGAATCAACCTCCCACAAAGCGGTTACCTCATCAGCTAAGTCTAGGTTCATGCTGGACTTGTCCCTTCGATATGTAGTCCGTACAATTTACATATCTGTGGTACAGAATCCGCATTCCGACGATGACTGATGGATCCGCGTGATACATTAGCGCGCTAAAAATAATTACGTCGTGCGAGACGCGGAGCAAACATTTACATAGTTTTCAAGTTCAATTTCAGGGTACCGCTACAGCCTTGCTCTTAAATGGCTACGGAAAAGATGTTTGCATTACTCATATAATATAGAGAATTAAAGTCAACGTTTTGTTGGGCTCTCTTCTCCAATAAGAGTCATATTTGTATTACTAAACAACCTTTTTTTCAACGCTATACTTTTGCGTGCTGACGCTGAGTTTCTTTACCTCGTGTCCACGTCTATGACAAGCAAGCATATAGCCCGCCTGATAGTAGCCGGACACCGTAGGCTATACTCCTTTTATGGGTTCCGTAGCCAGAACGGAACCCTTATAGTTTCTTCATGTCCGTCCGTCGGGATTTTTAGGAGGGGGGGGGGGCGCCATACATGTCACTAAATAAAAATACAAAGAAGATTTTAGAAGATGCGCCTTATTACATAGTTTCTATTAGAATATTAATCTCCAAAAACTTCTTCCGTAGGTATCAGATACGACCTCCTTTTGGTATTAGTATTCTTATTCCATTGAAGGTAACCCTCCATTATGTGTGATCCGACACTCACTTGGCCGGTTTTTTGAAGAACCTCTACTGTAGTTCTCCATACACCAGGCTTGAGTTTACTTGATGGACTACAGTAAGTATGGGGATATTTAACACATTTAGGTATGTTGACCTAAACATTGTTTTTCTGATTAATCTCCTCACATTCATGGGCCGAGAGGGTAAACTATAAGGGTAAAGGTAAGGGAGGGTATAATGAATAACTTATAATTCTAATATTTAAAAAGTAAAATAAATTATATTTAGGTATATTCATTCTATAAGTTATTTGCTTACCATCAGGCAGGCCGTATGCTTGTTTGCCACCGTCATAGTATAAAAAAAATAAAAATAAAAATATTTCTGTTCCCTAAAAAACCAAGTAAATATAATTTTTTGCATGCTCGCTAAAAAAATACCTGCTTTTGGACAATTTATGGAAGATATCAAAAATGCTATCTCCCGAACCGGACGCCCGATTCAACAATATCTATAAGCTCTTAAACTTCCTTACGCTAAAATCATGGCATTCTTTTTTATGTCGAATAGCTATCGGTCTAGACAGCATAATAATCTCCCGGTTGCATAAGTAAATAAAACAAAATGCCGCCGTGGCTGATAAACAAAAACTGTCTGCAAGACGATAAGCCACGATAAATGGAGACAATTAGAAGATAATCAAGCACCTTCCGTCCATAATATTACAATAAAATTAAAAAAAATGGTTATTAAAATCACAATTTTATGACTAAGACGAATATTTTTCCAACAACGCTACAAAGGTTCTGATTTTGTATGGCGAGAACCGGGAATACCCGGTTCCGGTACTGGATATGTATAGAAAACGAGTACCGGGAGCAAACCCTCTACAAATAATAATACCCATTAATAATTAAATAAACAAGTACATATTATATACCTACAATTGTAATATTCTATATTGATATGTCCAACAATGACGTGTAACCTTATGTTATTAATAAATGTTCATTTTATTTCATTGCGTTTTACACAATGATAATAAAGATCAACCCTATCATACACGGGTATGTTATGACTAGCGTACGGGAAGGTGGTGGCATTATTGAGCGGTGAGGGTAATCGAGTCGCCTAGGTTACATTTTATGATTAAATTATTTTTTTGTATAAAACGTACATTTCTCTTTTTATTCAAGGAATGCCAATATTTTTGAATTGAATTAATGAATTATTTTTCATATTTTTACTCATTTTAATTAGGCAGAACAACAGTTTTAATTATTAGTCATATAATCATAAAATGTAACCTAGGCGACTCCATTGCCCTCACTGCTCAATAATGCCACCAACTTTCCGTACGCTAGTTATGACATATGTACCTACATGTCATAGTATTCATAAGTTTAAAACCAGCGAATGATAATACTGTGTGTGGTATTCTAATTTTAAAATACAAAAACAATACATTAACAACACACTCTATCTCAAACATAACTTTAACACACAACCAATAATCAACCAATATTGACGTTGTATTGGAGTTGCATTGCATGGGAATCATTTTCAAGCAAATTCTTATATCTCTGATTCAGACGTTTAGGCGCTTGCTGTATTGCGTAGTCGATGGGCCGTATTCTAACTTTAAAACACGTTTAGACAAGATCCAACTTCAATACAACTACAATGCATTAACTGCGCAATACAGTTATCACATAAACGTTTGAATCAGAAATACAAGAATTGGCTTGAAAATTATTCCAATGCAACTCCAATACAACCATTAATGAATGGTTGATTAGTTATTTGTTGTGTGTTGGAGGTATGTTGGGAATAGATTGTGTTTTTAACGTATTGTTTTTGTATTTTAATAGTAGTTTATGTAACTGTTACGTAATAAGGGTCCTTAAAACATGAGTGTGGTTTTATGAAATGAGCCGCAGGCGAATTTCATAATAAGATCACACGAGTGTTTTAAGGCCTAATTACGTACAGTTGCATACACTGCTTTATCTACACTCATATTATATATATTAAATTAATTGTTCGGAAACCATAGAATGACCGCCATTGTACCGTCATGGCCTACTCGATTGTGCCGGCGCTCGCGCGGGACCAATCGAGTTGGCCATGGCGGTAACATTATGTTATCAAATTCGATGTTCCAAATTTGAAACTCATTGCTTAACAATATTTGAGCATGCATACTTAAAATTACGTTACTGCCGCAGATAAGAAACTTATCATAGTTAAAATCGTTTGTTGTAATGCTTGTCATTGTCTACGGTTTTTGAACGCATTTTAGAGTACTTACAGTATGAGTGTAGATAAAATTATAATACAACACAATTATAATGCATTAGAGTTGAATTGAAATTGGAACCTGTCTAAACGTGTTTTAAAGTTAGAATACGGCCTTGTGACTCTATAGTGAAAAGGGGTAATAAGTCACAATTGCTTAGCGAAGAAGGGCACAAGTCCTATAAAATGTACGACCATTTTTCGCTGAGCTATTTTGACTTATACCCCTTTTAACTAGTGCCACAATAGTAGGTTCATTGTACAGTGGTCGAGGTGGTAAGTACATAAAACAAGATTCTGATACAAGTCCAAGGAAGAAACCGAGGGCAAATAAAAATACTCTGATTAGGCAAAGTATCATTTATGTATTTCTTTGGGTTTAAACTTTATAAACTACAAAAAACCAGAACATTCCGGTGATCGCCACTGTCCTAGTACATGTCATCTTTAAACTTATTTAAGTCATTAGCAAGCGCAGGGTGTCAATTATTGGGGATAAGCGTGTCGAGTACTAGGACGCTTATCTCAACTGTTTAATTTGTAGTAACTTCGTTGCATGATCGAAGGTTGTCAATAATATAATTGTAGATGACCGGTACGTCGCACTGATCACCCTGGGGCACGCGAGTTTCCATATTTATTATAATGTAATAGGTAGGTACATATACCTAAAAATATAAAAATCTTTTATTGTAGAGGTAGTCATAACCAGGCGATAACTAGGGGCCGTATTATAACTTTACACCTTTAGACATGATCCAACTTCAATACAACTCCAATGCATTAACCAAGCAATACAGCTTACGCCCAAACGTCTGAATCAGAAACATTCGAATGTGCTTGAACATTATTCTGATGCAACTTGTATGTTGGAGTTATGTTTGAGAAAGATTGTATTTTTAATGTATGAACAGTCACATCTAAATGTATATGCACAGTTACTAACTTTAATTTAATTGAGTTTTTTGTAACCTCATAGTACACAAGCAATTTATTTATTTTAAAACTACTTGTAACTAAAAACAAATAATATTCTACTAAGTATCTAAAGCTAATAACTTAATAAGCTAGGGCTGACAGGTACCCGGCGTAAATGTTCCGAAGATGCTGCCTGCGTTGCCTCGCTGTATCGCAAGCGATATTTGCTGCACCGGACCTAGGGTCGCCACTTTTGTCCCTTAGACGCCGTCCTAGACATTAATAAAGGACTTGGCTTTGGCGCACCAAGGGCCTGAAGTCTCTACCGTTTGTGTATTTTAAAATTATAATACGGCACCTGGCTTGACACCACGCTGATTCAGCACTGTTTGACTAAGTGTGTAAACTTCAAAATATGAAAATACATATTCATCATTATCAACCTATAATAGTCCACTGCAGGACGTAGGCCTCCCCCATAGCGCCTTGTCTTCAGCTTGCCGCATCCAGCATCTGCCTGCACCCAGCATCTGAAAATACATATTATTATTTTAAATTTCCTTTTTTTATACAGTGGAACATAACATACCACAAAGAAAGAGTATGAAAAAATGATCTATGAAGGATTATGGAAAACTCAGAATTTCTTGTTTTTCCGGAATTCAGGAAAGTCCCTATCATATTTTATTATACAGTCTGTCCCAGGGAGAAGTGACCGCCGAAAGTAGGTCGATTGTTTACGTAAAATTATCGATAAAAAACATTACTAGACATTGAGAGGTCTATCGACAAAAGTTTTTTTTTATTGCCATTTCATTTGTTTTGTAGAAACGGCTGACTTGTTGCACTATTTTTGAAATATATTTGAAATATTAGTTATATACCTTACTCAAGTTCTGGAAACATGTTACCTGTTAGGGATGTAGCGAAAAAAAATCCTTTTAGTTGTCTTGCGATGTCTACAGGAAAGACGTAAACGCAATTATTGCATCATACAATGTGTATGACCTAAGAAGGAGAAGCAAATGTTTTGACATTTTGTATTTTTCTTAACATAATTAACATTCCACAAAGTCTAGATCATCGTTTTATTTATATCATACCGAATGAAAACGCAGACATGTTGTATTGTCCAAAAAATCACGTAAACAGCTGCCAAAACAATACTTGTTCGCTTTATGGATGTTACTTTTTGAATTGATTTTTTACCGTTCGTTTGTTTAGTCAAATTACTGACGCGGTACTATTGAAACTCGCGAGTTGCGATCTTACTAGGTTAGCCCTTTGAAAGCCATTATGTCATATCTAAAAACCGGCCAAGTGCGTGTCGTACCACACATAATGGAGGGTTCCGTACCTTCAATGAAATAAGAACCAAACTAATACCAAAAGGTCGTATCTGATGCCTATGGATGGAATTAGAAGAAGATTTTTGAAGATAACTCAAAAATGGCTGAACAGATAATCTTCAAAATATTTTTCGTAGAAAGTATGTAAAGATTCTCAATTTTTTTCATATTTTTTGGACCTATGGTTCAAAAGTTACAGGAGGGGGGACACAATTTTTCTGACTTTTGAAGCGATTATTTCTGAAACTATTTACTCAATCACAAAATGTTCAAAGAAACCTCGATGTCATTTTTAAAAACCTATCGATTGATGTGCAACGTATTTATATTAGGATTTTTTTTTAATTATTAACATGTATGGAGCGCCCCCCTAAAATATTTTTTCTGCAATTTAACAACATAAATAAATAGCGGAATACAAAATACACCTAATGTCTAAATTTTATTACGATACGTCTCCGAGAGAGAGTTTCCGAGTAAAATGGCTGTGATATACGGACGGACGGACAGACGGACATGACGAAACTGTATGGATTCCGTTTTTGCCATTTTGGCTACGAAACCCTAAAAACGCCACTCACGCGCCAGGATCCCGGACGCAAGCGAGCCAATGTAAACCTTACGTGAAACTATGAAGGTTATTTTGACAGCGTTCGCCATAACGCCTATAGGTATCCTTGTTTTTTTTTCTTCTTTTAATTAATGGCTTTTACTCCTCGCCTATTTTGGCGAGGTGAATTCTGCCAATGTCAAGGTACGCTTAGGATTTTATTCATTTTCGTATAATAAAATAAAAGCAACGTTGTTCGGTTAAGGCCTTGTTGATTGTAAAGTGATAGCCTCCTTACAAACACGTGGGTGGCCGGGACCCCGGATAACCGTTTGTTCAACTAAAGGGTGGTTACTCGCGTTTTGGGACTAATTTTTCATTAGCTGCACACTTGTTCGTTAGGTCACCGCACAATAAGCTGTCAATATTACACACTGAACTACGTAAATGAGCAAAAAACAATTCCAAAGACGATGCAGCCATCTTGAAGCTCAAACGATTATATTATTATACTAGCTGTGCCCGCGGCTCCGCCCGCGTGGAATTCGGTCTGTGTCAGTAAGCGGCTAATTCACCCCTAATTTCTCTCCCGCTACCCTAGAGGCGGAACATGAAGTAAAGTTGACAGATGGATTTATCCTATTAATTTTTATTGGCATGATTTAAACGACATACAATAGAGTAGGTGTATATCGGACGATACAGGACCACTTTTGTATTTATACGTTCATGTCCACGGCAAATATCATCCAAATCGATCCTCCCGTTAAATCAGTCTAAGCATGAACATGAAAGGTAAGAACAGGCGCGGTTGAAATGGGGGGGGGGGGGGGGGTCACAAATGCAGAAATGTTTTTTTTTCTATTTGAGGAATTAGTAATCCTTAAGGGGTGATTTCCGGGATAACAATGCAAAAAAAAACCGGCCAAGAGCATGTCGGGCGATGCTCAGTGTAGTTTCATAAATGCCGCCCTGTTACGAAACATCCGTTCAAACGGTCGTTTATTAAGGGATATTTGGCGGCGCCTACGTCAGTTTACTATCCGGCACATCCTATCACTATGCGATTTTGACTGATAATTCAAAAACGGCTGAACCGATTTTATTCAATATAGTTTTTATTGAAAGTTCTTATCAGGCCTCACCAAATTTCAGCTTTCTAGTGCGAACAGTAACTGAGCTAGACCGTGGACAGACGGACGGACATGGCGAAACTATAAGGGTTCCTAGTTGACTACGGAACCCTAAAAAGAGATAAATAGTAGTTTATGTAACTGTTACGTAATAAGGCCTAATTATGTACAGAAGCATACACTGCTTTACCTACACACATATTAAAAATCCACTGAAACCATGCGTGCCGGCGGTCGGGGGGAAGGGGGAGGGGCAGATTTTGATTACGTTACCGTAGGTAATGAATTTTCATACGTTTTTACCACACTGTCACAGATAATACACTGATGTTAGGTTACTGGTTGCAATAATTGTGGTAATTACATACTTCAAGGTAAGCACATTACAATGTACTAATGAACGTCAGAGAAAAATAAAATACGTGAGTGTCGTGGAACACTCTGTTGGAACGAAGTTATGTTATTTAATTTTATTACATTTTTGACTTTTTCGTAAATTTTGTGTTTTTAATTTTTTTGTATTTTCTTGAAATTCTTGAAATTTTTGAATTTTTTGAAATTTTTTCACTACACTTAACTTCACTTCACTTTATTCTATTTTATATATTTTTTATTTCATTCCATTTTGCATGTATCTCAATCGTATGGGCGTTTTCGTGACGTGACGCTTTTTCGTGACGGTCACGTGACTTTTTTTCACCTAGACCCCCATCCACGAACCGTCCAATAAGGAACTTCGTTCCAAAACTACCACCGGTTCTAACTCTACACCTCTGGCCCAAGAAGTATTATGACCGAAAAGATACTCGACGGGACTTATTTTTTTCAAAACAGTAATACATTATTAGATCTAAAAGGTACAAAATAATGCGTAGTTCTTCAAGAAGACATATCAAAACAGCTTGAGAGACAGATAATGTACCTATTGTTTAATTATAAAGAAAAATAAATCCTAATCTGACTGCTTCACAAAACGTTTGATATGTTTCCCTACCTAAACGGTGTCCTATAAATGTTGTAGTAGTTTTTTGGTTTGGGCCATGCATCTTTGTCCGTCATATATAATACTCGAACCTGCAATAACCCTTTGACATTCATGACATTTTCAAATATTTCTTAAGAGCGGGTAAATGTAAATTTAAAGCATCGACGGGTAACATGTTATAGATATGAACACCTTGACCAAAAAATTACAAATTATTTAAATACCAAATTTCATCTAAATACGGACAGCGGTTATTGGTTGTTTCTTCCCCATGTAAACTTTCACCCCTTTTGTATCCGTTTAAAGGATAATTTCCGAGATAAAACTATTTTATTTCCTTTTTTAATTAATTATCTCCATAACAAATTTTATCTAAATCGATTCTGCGGTTAATAATTCCCTATACAAATTTCCAACTATCTTTTCACCCCTTTAGGGTTGATTTTCGGAGTGAAAACTATCATTTGTCCTTTCTTGAGACCCATACTATACCAAATTTCATCTTTATCAGTTCAGCGGTTAAAAAATCGTCATACCAACTTCCAACCCCCTTTTCGGGGTGAAAGGGTTTATTTTCGGGATGAAAACTATTCTGTCGTTTCTCGGGACTCAAATTATCTGGATACTAATTTCTATTAAAAAATCTCCATACAAACTTTCAACCCCCTTTTCACCCCCTCCAGGGTTGATTTTCGGGATGAAAACTATTCTTTGCCCTTTCCCGGGACTCAAACTATCTCTACACAAAATTTCATCAAAATCCGTTCAGCCGTTTTCACGTGATAGATGTATAGATAGATAGTTTTTATTGAAAGTACCTTTCAGGCTTCGCTTCCATTATTTTTTTCAAATTTTTTGGACCTACGGTTCTAAAGTAAGGTGGGGGGGGGGGCTTTTTTCAAGATGAAACTATCCTTTGTCCTTTCTCGAGACCCATACTATCTATACCAATTTTCATCTAAATCTGTTCAGCGGTAAAAAAATCCTCATACCAACTTCCAACCCCCTTTTCACCCCCACAAGGGTTTGAAAACTATCCTATGATATTTCTCGAGACTCAAATTATCTCTATACTCATTTCTATCTAAATCGTTTCAGCGGTTAAAAATTCTCCATACAAACTTTCAACCCCATTTTGACCCCCACCAGGGTTGATTTTCGGGATTAAAACTATATATTATCCTTTCCCGGGACTCAAACTATCTCTATACAAAATTTCATCGAAATCCGTTCAGCCGTTTTCACGTGATGCGCGGTCAAATAAACGGACAAACAGATAAACAGATAAACAGATAAACAGACAAACAGATAAACAGACAAAAATTCTAAAAATTGTTGGAACGTGTTCTGTTATCGATTCTAAGTATCCCCAGCCAACTTTTTTTCGATTATCTTCCATGTACAGACTTTCGACCCTCTTCAGCTTTATTATATGTATAGATTATTATTATTATAGGTATCCTTGACGCTGTGGGCACGACTTTTGATACATTTAGGTGTTAGGCGTTCAAAAGGTTTAGTATTACTAATCTCCTTCGACGTATAACTAACGTATTTCGCACATTAAAAAAATACTTTTAGGAAATGCATTAAAAATTAAACCCACTATAACGCTACACGGAGTAATGATCAGGCCCTGTAGCCAAGATGACAATCGTTTGCAGAAAACGAAACGAAACGCTAGACGCTCTCGCTCACTCTTCATTACTGCGATAGAAAGACGGATAGAGTTTCGATTCGTTTTCTGCAAACGATTGTCATCTTGGCCCCCCTGATCTTGCGGGTCAGGCGTTCGGCACACTAATGTCCAATATTCTTCCTCGTTTCCTCATGGCTGAGGGTAGCGATCAGATGAAGTCGTTGCTCTCGTAACCAAAGCACTCCAATAGCTGCACGATCTTCTACGGCTCGTATGATAGGCCCTTGTATGGAACCTTGGCTGGCCTTCTTCACTATCTCGACCCAACGGGTCGGTGGATTTCCACTCCCCCGTCCTCCATCCACGCGGCCAACCACAATGCGTTTTTCAAAATTGTTTGGCTTCCGTCTGGTCACGTGTCCGAAGAACTGGAGGATTCGCTGGTGGCAGATGGTTGATAAGCGGCACTGGACTTTGAATTCCGCTAGGATTGAGGCATTAGTGCGGCACGCTGTCCATGGAATTTTTTACATCCAATAATGTCCAATTTTCATTTAAAAGACGACATGTACATACTAGAACAGTAAGGACTTGATGAGCCCTCATATGTCTATATATTTATATATATACGTCGCCAAATCCCAACAAATACTTAATTTAGATTATTACCTTTTAAATCTATGACGTAATTTTTGCATTCCCGTAATGTGATATATGCGCTCTTAAAATGTATCCTTCGTTGATTTTATGCTCGTATTTTACAAGTATTTAGAGTTTGCAGTCATGATTATTTACTTCATATGCATTCAATTATTTCACAAGACCTAGTCCTAGAAATACTGATACCAGAAAATCACATTCCATAAAAACTTGATCAAATGGGTCTCAAACTTTTCAGTTTTTAGTACCTACACATTTTGCTTAGATAATCAAAACTTATCCGTAATTTTTAGCAGTCCCCCAGAAATGGTCTTCCAGACCTTCATAGTCGTCAAACCGCCGGCACACTTTGAGAATAACTAACTTGCCAAATCAATATTCAAATGCGTACCTACTCCTACCTAACCGATGTAATACAATAATATCACTACAAAAAAGGAGTCATGTCAACTACCCAATTAAAAGTGCAAGAGTGAAAGTGAATACGCATTCTCGCACAGCTCACGCAATGTTCGCATCATAATTACTTACATCATCTATTTCTATTCGTAATGGCATAGTTTTAAAGAGTCTCGTTTCATCATAATTGTAGGGTTTACTTCGCGTGTTATTTTAGTTTATACGTGCGTGTTCCGGGAGAGCCTAGGTCTCTATTTTATATTTTTTCTACTTTTTTCCTAGCATTTGTCTATTGAGCCTGGGGTCCGCTCGGCAACCTAATCCCAGGAATTGGCGTAGGCACTAGTTTTTACGAAAGCGACTGCCATCTGACCTTCTAAGCCCGAGGGGAAACTAGGCCTTGTTGGGATTAGATCCGGTTTTCTCACGATGATTTCCTATTGTCCTATTAGGTCTCGATTTTGTGCCTATTATAAAACACAGTGTTACTTTATACACGGCGTTGTTTCAGCAATTAGTCATATCGTCCGAGGTGATTAGGTAGGCCATACTTAACAAATTTTCTATGGGATGGGACCAACTCCGAAATCACAACATTTCATACATTTTGGCCGATCAGATGTCGACGATTTCTATGGGGAGGCCAAAATATTTTTTGGGATTTCGGGGTTGGTATCATAGAAAGTTGTTCATTATAGCTCACTACCTCATCAAGTCGTAAAATATGGCTAATTATTGAAAAAATATCCTGTATAGCAGCAACATAAGAGTACTGAAGCTCGTTTGTTTTGTCAGGAATCATGACTCATGACTCGCGAAAGTTTAAATTCTAACCCCCTTATTCATAAGTGTCTCTCAGGCCTCAATTTTATTTATTTATTTATTTGTTTATTCCGTACAATATACATTGTGTTGAATATTACAATAATCTTAACCTAACATAGAACTTAACCTAACAATCAAGAAAAAATCAGAAGAAATATATACAACAGAAAAATAACCATAATCACGTTTTGTACGAGTATATGTCTAGTATATGATACAATTATAAAATACAAAATCAATCATATAAAAATATTCAATGTCGAAACAATTCAATATATAAGTACAAAAACAGCAGCTTGGTTTGTCATAAGTAAATAAATTTAAATTACATAATTAAAGAAAAATGTTAATAATAATATTGAAAAACTATTTACGATTAACATAAATAAATATAGTGATTAATTAGTAATTACGTACAATTGCATTAGGTTCCGCGAATTAATTAATTAATGTTTTTAAAGATTAAAATTAAAGATTTTATTACACATAAGCTTACAGTACAATAACCAAATCGCTTAAGTGGTAATTATTGCCTAATGGTTTTTAACTAAATAACAAATATATAGCCTTAACAAAGGAGCTAGCTGAATCATGAAAAACATCAATATTTTGTCCTTATCTGTCACTTTGAAGACAAAAATTTGCTATCAAAGTGTTGTTGTTCAATCATTAGTAAAGTTAGAAAAAGACAAAACAAAAATTTACTAATGGAGGCCTGAGAGACACATATGAATAAGGGGGTTAGTTACTTTTAATTAAAAACATCACTGATTTACGCAATGTTGTCTAAAGAGCGGGTTCCAATAATATACTTCGTATGAATACATTTTGTAGTAGTAGTAAAACACTTTATTGCACAAAACGAGTACATGACCATTCAAAACTACAGTACCGTAAAGTGGGGCTATTTGGTACAACATTTTGTGAAAAACTATTATTAAAACGAAGTAAGTATAGGTAATTGTACTTTAATGATAATAAATAAAATAAATAAATAAATAAATATTATAGGACAATCTTACACAAATCGACCTAGGCCCACAGTAAGCTCAATAAGGCTTGTGTTATGGGTACTAGACGACGATATATATAATAGATAAATATGGATAAATACTTAAATACATAGAAAACGTCCATAACTCAGGAACAAATATCTGTGAGGAAAAATTTGGTGATAGAAAAGAGGGATTTGGCTGAAATTTGGCTATTACGTGCAGGAAATTGAGTTGTTATTTTTGGTGTTGTTATTTCTCTGCTATCTCTAAATTTTCTATTCACTTTTATTTTTTTTCTATATTCTCAAAAATTCCGTTTTTTCGTTAGGCGTTTTTTCATTTTCAAAATTATTTTTTACTATCTTTCTTCGTTTAGTTTTTACTTTCTATTGACTCTAAAAATCGAGTGCGCTTTTCTCTTTTCGCCTCTTTTTTCCCCATATTTTTCGGACTTATAGTTCGGAAGATATTGGGGTTGAAAGTTTGTTCGTGGAGAAAAAGTGTAATCGCATTTGCAGTTTTCTTCTTTCTACGTTTTCTTTCTTAAAAATTCATATTTTTGTTTCTATTTTAAATAATTTTTTTTTGTAAGATTATTTAGATTAAGCTAGTTGTTAGGAATCATTTGGCGTTCAATTTATAATTTTAGACTTAATAGTTTAGGAATTATTAATAATTTTGTAAATTGCTCGCCAGGTCGATCAGGCACCGCCGACTTTTTAAATAAGTTGGTTTTTTGTCTTTTGAAGGCTATTATTTTTTTATGTGCATAGGTAAAGGTTTAACTATCAAAGCCTTTACTTAGGTATTGTTGGGGCTTTATAAATCCGTTTTCAGAAAGTTTCTAGCTTTCACTGGAACTGAATGAAAAATCGGCAAAGTGGTGAAAAATAACTTTGTCAAAGTCAGGTCAGTCTCACACTTGACCATAATTTTCATCAAAGTTGTTTTTTACGTTTTTAGTCGTTGGTCATGGCTAAAAACAAGGGAAAAGGTGGGAAGAAGATTTCAAAGGAGGGGGTAAATGAGGGCGATAAAGTTGAGCTGGGCAAACCTGACGAAAATGATCCGATAGAGGAGTATGGCAGTTGTGATGCATCCGTAAATGGCGAAAGTGAAACGGAGGATAACGCCCGTGGGTACATAGGGGTAGGGGATGACGCATCGGACTGGTCCGGTTTTTCTGCTGGAGGAGGACGATTCTGGCAACAAGTCCAAAGGGATCTAGATAATGATGAGACCTCTCCTGAGAATGAAGGCTTGAAGTCTACAGAGAGGATGGAGAGTCAAGATGCCTCCATAAGGTGGAAGTGGGCCCACGAGGGTAATGGTAGTGATGAGGAGGAATTCGGACCGGATCGAAAAATAACGACAGCCGGCAGAGGGCGCCCTAAGGGAGCTTATACTGGCCTGCATAAGACTAAAGAGAAGCTCCAAGAATCACAAAACTTGGAGAAAAATACGAACGCCGACGTCCCCGTCAAACCGGCGCCAAGTAAGGCGAATCGAGCAATCGAGCAAGGCGGACTCTGTCACAGCCCGAAACTGGAGGTGCAGCCCGAAATCAGGCCACTGGAGACAAAATCAAGCAGAATGCCCAGACTCTACTTACAGAGATTTCCAGGTGCGGAAATATTAAGGGCGACATAAGGGGAATTTTAAATAACATTTGTCGTGACCTCATGGAGCTTGGGGACTCTTTTGAGGAAACGGAGGTGCTCCGTGCATTGAGAGCGGACAACAAGCGCATGAGGGAACAGCTTGGGCAGTTCAAAGATGAGGTCAAAGCCTTGCGCACAGCGTTCGCGGAAAGGAAGGAAGATAGGAATGCCTCCATTTCGGAATCCGAAGCGGGGAATTTCGGTAAATTTAAGAGAGACATGGACGTGTCACTGGGAGGAAGGATAAATGCTCATATGGAAAACATCAAGGACAGGCTTCTACCGGAACCTACTCTGCGACCTCCATTGGCTGCGGATAAGAGGGCTACATCTAAAGTAGCAGAATCACCAAAAGGGCTGTCGGAGCCCGAGAAGAGAACGGACCCAAAAACCAGGAATGCGGAACCTGAGCCAAGGAGAGTTCCAAAAAATCAGAAATCAGTGACTGCTCCACGATCAGTCCCACGGTCAATGCTGTCTCCAGCCGCGACCGCTCCGGCAACCCCGGGACCATCTCAGATGTCGTCGACTACTTCCCTAGAACAGTCGGTGGAGAAGGAGACCTGGTCAGAAGTTGCTAAAGGCGGCAAGACAAAGAAGGTGAAAAAGCCGTCACCACCGCAATCACTGACTGCGCCGGTCCCGCCCAAACGCACGGTAGTGCCCAAACTGGTGGCGCCAACATCAGCGGCAGTCGTGATAGCTTTAAAACCGGAGGCAGAGACCGACTACAAAACAGTGATGGCGAGGGCAACGACCCTCAAACTGGAGGAGCTTGGGATTGAACATGTACGAGTTCGGAAGACCGCAACTGGAGCTCGCATCTTTGAGATCCCAAGCACACAGAGTGGCCCGATAGCAGACGACATGGCCGAGAGACTCCGCACACTCATAGGTGATGTAGCTGACGTCACCAGGCCAGTAAAGAAGGCTGAGATACTGATCCATGGGTTCGACGAGTCGGTGACGTCAGAGAAAATAAAGGCTACTAAAGTGGTGGTGAAGTGGCTACTAAGGGCAAATGCCCAGAGGTGCAGGTGGAAGTGGGACGTGTGAGATGGGAGCGCAACGGAGATGGGTCTGGTGCCGTAATTGTGAGGTGTCCGGTTGTAACGGCTAAGGCGGTGGTTGCAGCGGGACGCTTGTTGCTGGGTTGGTCGGCAGCGCAAGTTGAGGCAATGTAGGCCTTGCCTATGCGTTGCTATAGGTGCATGGGGACTGGCCACACCAGGGCAATGTGTCCGTCCCCAATCGATAGGAGCGGTTGCTGCTTCCGGTGCAGCAAGTCTGGCCACAGCGCCAAGGAGTGCACGGCTACCGATCCGTGGTGTGCTGTGTGCAACCAGGCCAAACTGGCAACAAAACATGTCATGGGGGGACCATCGTGTACACCTCCACATGTAAGAGGAAAGGAGACCCCCGTCCGGACCCCGACGACTCCTGCAAACAGCGGTGCACTGGAGGAGGGACGTAATATGGAACACTGATGCCAGTACAACCTACATCGCATTTCGAGGTATTGCAGTGTAACGCCAACCACTGCGCCCGCGCCCAGGATCTTTTGATCCAACACGTGGCGGAGTGGGGCATCAGTGTTGCAGTTGTGGCGGAACCGTACTTTGTCTCTCCCCAACCCAATTGGGTAGGGGACACTAATGGCCTGGTGGCGATAGTTGTCCCGCCAATGGGTAATCACCCATCTATGAGTAGGTTGAGAACCGGCCCTGGATACGTGGCGGTCGATTGGGGGGGTATAGTGCTCATTGGTGTATATTTTTCACCCAATCGACCACTATTTGCTTTCGAGCAATTTTTGGAAGAGCTAGAAAGGGTAATTGGAGGGGCCGCACCGGCACCGATCCTGCTGATGGGGGACCTCAACGCAAAATGCACAGAGTGGGGTTCACCCAGAACAGACCCGAGAGGGGAGGTTCTGTGGGATTGGGTGGCTGGATTAGGACTCGAGGTCCTAAACCGGGGCACCAATCATACCTGCGTGCGCCAGCAGGGGGGGTCCATCGTGGACGTAACATTCGCGACCCCTGCCGTGACGGTGCGCGCTTCAGATTGGCGCGTCCTGGAGGATGTAGAGACCCTCTCCGATCATCTTTACATCCGAATGAGGATCTCGAAGGCGAGGCAGATCCAGCCCCCGGTTGCTGGCGAACGAGATGTAAGAGGCGCCTTCCGTAAATGGTGTCTTGGTAGTCTGGATCTGGATGCGGCTGATGAGGCCGCCATGATCGAAGCAAGGTGGGGCACCAAACCAGGACGTCTACAGGATGTGGAGGAGAGGGCCAGGGAGTTCCGAGAGGTACTGGTGGTTATCTGTGACGCGGGTATGAAAAGGACGGGAAAGCCGTCGGCAAAAAAGCAGGTCTACTGGTGGACGGAGGAAGTGGCGACCCTCCGCATCACTTGTAACAGGGCACGTAGGGAATACACCCGTTGTCGACGGCGAAGGCACACCCGAGAAGAGGAGGAGCTCCGGCACATGGCCTTAAAAGAAGCAAAAGAGGCCCTATGCGTAGCCATTGCCAAGGCTAAGGAAACGGCTCATGATGAGTTCTTGGCTTCGCTGGATAGGGATCCATGGGGGCGGCCCTACAAGATAATGCGGAACAAAATGCGAAACGGTCCCACCATGGATTCCCTAGAGCCGGAGCTCCTTACGCGAGTGGTAGAAGGTCTATTTCCGCCCGCTTCTGATGGCTTCATCCCGCCTGCCATGTCAGAACCACAGGAAGAGTCGGCGGAGCCGTTGGAGGTCGAGCCCATTACGGAGGTGGAAGTAACGTGGGCGGTGTACCGCCTGAGGGCCTGCAAAAAGGCCCCAGGACCAGACGGTGTGCCGGGCAAAATCCTGCCCATAGCTTTGAGCCATCTCGGGGACCGTTTGAGGGAACTCTTTAATGATTGCCTGAAGGCGGGGCGCTTTCCGGGATATTGGAAAGAGGGGAAGCTGTGTCTTCTCAGGAAGGAAAGCCGTCCAGCGGACTCCCCTTCTGGATGGAGGCCAATTATTCTGCTTGACGAGACCGGGAAGATGCTGGAGCGAGTTCTGGCTACCCGGATCGTCAAGCATCTGAATAGAACGGGCCCTAATGTTTCCGATCGCCAGTTCGGCTTTAGAACTGGCCTCTCGACTATGGATGCATTGGGTACCCTCAGAGGGTTCTGTGAGGAGGCGGAGGGGAAAGGGGAGGGGGTGGTAGCCGTGTCTCTGGACATTGCCAATGAATTTGGCTCCCTCCCCTACTCCGTTATAGATGAGGCACTCAACTTCCATGAAGTACCTCTCTATTTAAGGCGTATCGTGGAGCACTACCTCACGCAGCGAGTAGTGCTCTACGAAGATAAAGGAGGACAAAGGAGGACGAGGCCCATGACCTGCGGCGTGCCTCAGGGTTCTGTGCTAGGTCCCCTACTGTGGAACGTGGGGTATGACTGGGCGATCAGGGGGGTCCTCCTTCCCCGGATGGCAGTCATTTGCTATGCAGATGACACGATGGTGGCTGTCCGGGGCGCGGCGATGGCAGTGGTATTACGAAGGGCGGAAGTGGCGGCAGAACTGATAATTACCCGCATTCGGCTGCTTGGTCTGAAAGTGTCACTCCCTAAGACCGAGGCAATTATCTTCGGGGTGAGGGGGTGGAGGCCGCCCGCCGCGGCTTCGATCAGGGTCGATGCGGAAGTGGTCCCAGTGAAACCGTTCATTAAATACCTGGGTCTCACACTGGACCGCAGGTGGGACTTTGGGGAGCATTTCCGCCAACTTAGTCCCCGAATAGTAGCGGCGGCCTCTGCCCTGGGCCGACTATTGCCCAATGTGGGAAGCCCATCTGTGACCTGCCGCCGCTTATATGCTGGTGTCACTCGTAGTATGGCCCTGTATGGGGCCCCGATATGGGTGGACAAACTGAGTGCGAAAAATAAGGCTTTTCTGCGAAGGCCGCAAAGAGTGGTAGCCAGACGAATCTGTAGGGCCTATGTCACGGTCGGATGGGCGGCGGCGTGTGCGTTATCGGGTATGAGATGCAGACAGATATGAGATACCCCTCCATGGGAATGAGATGCAGAGAAGCTCGCTGAGGCACATAGGGAGCGGTTGAGGTGGAAAGCCACTGGGGAGTATCCCGCTCCCGAGGAGGTTAGGGAGGCTCGACGTCAGACGGAGCGGCGACTTAGAGATTGGTGGAAGAGCGACTTGGAGGACTCCCCCTATGGAGTACGCACGATAGGGGCACTCCTCGGGTCTTTAGACTCGTGGTTGGACAGGGCCTACGGCAAAATGGGGTTCAGGTTGGCGCAGGTGATGTCCGGACACGGGTGCTTCGGGCATTACCTGCACAAAATTGGACGAGAGGCAAACGCTACCTGCCACGAGTACGGTGCCGAGGATGACACGGCCCAGCATACCTTAGAGGTATGCAATCACTGGGCCGAGGAGCGCCGCACCATGGTAGCGGCCATCAGAGTGAATGATCTCTCGCTACACAGCGTCGTGACAGCTATGCTGCGCCGCGAGAGATCGTGGGACGCGGTGGCCACCTTCTGCGAAACTGTCATTTCAAAGAAGGAGGCTGCGGAGTGGGAGCGTGAGGATAACGAGGACGCGCTCCCGCTTCGGCGCAGATGGAGGGGTCGAGGACGCGCACGGCTTGCTGCCGCAGGCCGCGTCCTACCCCCGTAGGGCCGGTGGGTTGGGGACCCACAGCAGACGGCCCTAGACGTCTGAGGGTGGGGTCAAGCGTTTCTGACCTCACCCTCCATTGGCGCGGGTGTCCTGGCATAGAACAGCCAGGACCGCCGGGGGGCGTCACGGTGACATGTTAGCCATCCCATGACGCTCCCTTTAACGGCACAGCGGGTAACGCCGGTGTGTTTTTAGTGGGTATGCTCCTCCTGTCACCATCACTCGGATGGCGGCTGGAGGAGAGAGTCCCACATAACCCTCCAAATGGCCACCCCGGGCCGGAGGGTGCATACCCTAAGGGAGTAATGCATTTTCACACCGACAAAAAAAAAAAAAAAGAAACAAATATCTGTGATAAACACACAAATAAATGCCCTGACCAGGATTCGAACCCGGGACCTCCTCCAGGGTCACTACCGACTGGGCTAAGGAGGCCATTACTCATAACACATCTTACCGGTGACCTCCCATACTGCTACATATTAACCGTATATTCATTGAAATCCCAAAGCTACCCTTATTCAAAAGTGCCGTTCCAAATATCGCAACTATGCCTATTAGGAATTTGACACAAAATAATGAAATTTTAAAAGTTTCTGGCTTTGTTTCAATTTGTCTCATCAGGCGATAATCGGAACAATAAAAATTCCAATGGCTATGTCCATATTAACAGTGCCAATAGATTATTTTCATACAAAACTCTTTTATAAAAATCTGGTAGTGCTAAATTTGGGGTTATTTGGAATTAGTACAGTGATTCCTTTAAACCTTTAGTGAAGTATGTGGGATATATTTGGAACAATTTAAGGGGAAGTAAATAAAATATAAAATAACTCACGCATTTTTTATTTAATCAATGGTTCATACAAATATGGCCGGTATCATAGAAAAATAGAACTACGTTGTAGTGAATATTGTGAGAACAACAACAATTAATACTTTAAAGTTACTTAGACTAACAAAAATTTATTGAGGTATTTCTGGGCAAAAACACGAAGATCTGTTGTGTCAAAAGGAAACCCCCATTCTCCTATTAATAATATGAATTTAAGGAAGATGTTCTCTTCTTCGGGTGTAAATAGTGTCGGATGGCCAACGCTTGCTTGTGTACAATTGATATTTCGGGTTTTCCTACTCAACGTACTTTTTAGAAAACCGTATGTATTCGCTGCCTGAGTTAAGCTCATTATCCCATCCTTAACACAATTTACTGCTTCTTGAAGCTTTTCAAGGTCGTAGTTTTGATATGGCAGATATGCATTTCCGTTTCTTGTGTTTGTATATTTTCTAATATAAATATGTACGCACCATGGTCATAAATCTGAAACGAGAAGATATAACTTACCCTTAAATACTCGAAAATTGCATTTGGGGTTATTTGGTACACCACTTATAATTTTTGCAAAACTATCACCAGCCTTGAAGGGGTCTATTTTGAATTCAGTTCCAAATAACCCCAAAACGGTTTCAAAAAGCCCCATTTCATAAAAACTAAACAAACATGGCGATCTAAACAGTTTAGAAAACGCCGGTAGAAATCATTAGAATCACAAGAAAACGTACGATATGTGACAAATCTCATATTCAACTTACCTCCAAAAACTTCCCGTAACACACCAAAAGTAGGCCACACATAAATAAGTACAATTATGACGATTTTTTCCTAAATTCCTTTTGCGGCACTCACGATGGATTCATAACCTCAAAATTTCGTCCCCCCACTATAGTTTTAGTTGAAGTATTGCCAGACGATAAAAATAAAATTGTATTACCAGTAAAAAAAAAGTTATAAACTACCAAACCTTTTATTTTAAAATTTTTAAATAGCCCCATGGTTTCCAAAAAGCCTCTCCTTACGGTAGGTAAGTGTTTACACAGACGAGCTTGTCCTTTAAGGGATCTCATCCAGCTAATCTTTAAGCAGCTTTTGGGTGTCTCATTTCCAGAAAAAATAAAAGATAGGTACGTACGTCATAAATATTTCGCAAATAGGACGAAGTATGTCGATATCGGACGCATTACTCCTCATTATATTACAATAAATTATGTTAAAATTATTTTTAGAGCAGGTCGTAAAGGACAAACGTAATAAAACATGTCCTTTACGCCCATCTAGACCATACGATTTGGAAAATAAGCAAGATAAAATGAAGGGCTCAAAGGACGGAAAATGAGATGAAAGTCACTATTACTACGATATTTATGTCTAGCGACTTCCTTTACGATTATTTTACCTTTACCTTAAACTTGTTAATTATAACTGGTCATTTACGACCCTTTAGATACGCTGTTTTTGCGAACTCATAGTATAAAATTTGGGTCGTAAAGGCAACTTTTTAAGAGATATCGAAATTTTAACTATACAGAACGATAGCGCTTTAAATTCTGAACACAGCTGTATATATAACTCATTTTCGCCAAAATGTCCTTTACGATAATTGAACCCAGAGGTATCGACATGTAATGATAATGAATGACTAGGCAATCAAGATAATGTATACTACTGGGAGAAATGGCGATGGCGCCAAGTCTAATTAATTTAAATGTAATCAAATGGCATTGCAATTTACCATTAAATCTGCAGTTTAGTATCTTCTACAATTAGCTAAAAGCAATCTCAGGCTTTTAAAGGTATATTCTTGGACGACTTGGCGCCTGTTCGCCGCTAACCGCGGCCACTGCCACCTGTACTTGTGGCCAAGCCGGCTTTTTGCAACGGCTCAATTGAGCCTGAGGTCCGTTAGGCAACCTAAGCCCTAGGCGTAGGCACCAGTTTTTAAGAAACCAATTGGCATCTGGATTTTCAACCCAAGGGGAAACTAGGCCTTATTAAGTTAGGTCAAGTTTTCTAATGCCGAAAAGTGACTGGTAAATATAAAATGACATTTCGTATCTACATAAGTTTTAAGAACTCAATGGTACGAGCCGGGGTTTGAACCCGAGACCAAAAACTCAAAAAAAGATTGAAAAAAAGATAAATGATATTTATTCTTCAATTTACGCACATTACAATGCACTTATGAACGTCAGAGAGAAAAAAAGCTACCACCGGTTCTAACCCTACACCTTTGACCTGAGAAATATTATGACCGGCAAGAAACTCGGTGGGACTTATTTTTTCAAAACAGTAATATTAGATCTTAAAGTTACACAATAATGCGTAGTTCTATAAGAAGAAAAAAATATAACTTTTTCCTATGGTAACGCATTGAAACTCGAATGATACCGACGGTTGGAGCGTGAAATCTCTTTGAAATAATGGCAGCCGACGTACGTCTACATCATTAGCGTTAAACCGTCATGGCAACCGTATGTAACTGGGACTCTTGTGGAAGTAAGAAATTAAAAAAATGCCGTAAATACACCGCCGACAGAACAGTGGCATTTACTTGAAACTCATTTTTTAAGGACCTCGACACATTGAAATTGTTTCATCCGTTTGAGAGCTATGATCCCACAGACAGAAGGATAACATACACGTTAAACTTATACGGGGGATAATATAGGTGTTAAAAAAAGTAGTTATACAAAGTCTTAAACATCCTGAACTAACAGGCCTTTTAACTAGATGTGACACAAGAACCATACAACATTCTTTATTGTTTACCAAAAATACCAAATGAATGCAACATGAGAACCTTAATAGTAATTTTAAAAAAAAATGGAAAGTAAAGATACAACCGTAGTAAAGGTACAACCGTTGGTTGGTGTAAGTTTTTAATTCAAATCCAACTTTTTTGAGACAAGTAAAGTTAGCACAATTGTGAGTGACATATACGTATGCGTTTACATAACACCCAAAATAGTACGTGACGATCAAAATAGCAATGTATATCTTGAAAAGGCTTACTGATAGCTGTGCTACTAATCCAAAAAGTATTAAAGTGGATTAAATCTCCATTCAAATATTAAAGTGAAGATCGGTGCACAAAGACTTCCAAACGCTACCGTACCAACCAAAAATACTATATCCTATACGAATAAAGTGTCTCCTTTAGAAGATCGTAAAATGATATAGCAACATGCATGAGTTTTTTGGAATACATCATTCGATTCTATTTCTCGTTAGAGGCAAATGTCTCTAACAAATCTACTATCTACTGTAGCCCTGAAACGTCAAAATGCGAAAATACGTTAGGCGTCTCCGCCGCTCGTCAAAACGCCCCATACAAAAAGCGTGAGGTTTGCGATGTGACCGCCTCAAAGTTGCGGAAAACTGTTTGGAAGGAATAAGTTTTTGGAAGAGTTTTTGTTAGGACACAAGTAGGTAGGTAATCAATATGAAATTTTGGAAATACATTTGAGATATGAAAAATGGCTCTAATTTTACGTTTTTGAACGGTATATTTCAGTGTTTATTGAACAAATTCAATTAAATATTTTTACGCATGTTCTCAATTGCGGCCATCATAATATTTTGATAGGTACTTCACGGGACAGCTTCCCTAACAAACTATGGAATCAATCGTTGCGATATTTCATAACATACTTAAAGCGTATGATTTGACTGGTCTTTAAAATAACCCATTACTCGTCAAGCAATGGAAATAACAACCCAGCTTACTGTACCTATTTGATATGATAGCATACGATAAGATTCCAAACCCAAAAGACAGGTTAATGCAGCGTGTCCGGTTTCGATTAGCTTTGATAGATTCCCACTGTAATATTATATTTGCGAAAGTAGGTAAGTACGTCTGTCTGCTGTTACCCCTTTACTTTTAAACCGCTGAAACGATTTAGATGAAATTACTTAATTTAAGGGGGAGAAAAAAGGGGAGCAACTAATTCTTAGCTGACACCCAGGGCCATATTCTGACTTTAAAACACGTTTAGACACGATCCAACTTCAATACAACTCCAATGCATTAACAACGCATTGCAGCTAGAGCGCCTAGAAATATCAAAATTAGCTTGAAAATTACTCCGATTTCCGATGCAACAATACAACTTCAATATTGGCTCATTATTTGGTGTGTGTTAGTGCTACGCTTGAGACAGATTGTGTTTTTGTGTTTGTGTTTATACATTTTAAAATTAGAACACGGCTCCCAGAGAGAGTCGCGGGCAGCGGCTTATACTGAATACATATTACAAGGGCAGGTTATGCAAGACGTAGTGATAAGTTGTATCAGCTTGCTTAATTTGGGTTATCAGTAACTTTTCAGATTTGATATTGTGTAAATATATACACCTAAATTACTGGCAACTACCTACATATGTGACTAACAAACATAGATATGCATTAGTTACTGGATGCAGAAGTCACTTTGAAGCTGGAGAGATGCATTAAAAACTTTGAAGGTCAGAAAATTAAGGATTGCCAGTCGAGTGTGTTTAAATGGACGAGCAAAGCAAGGGCGTTAAAGCAACTCAAGACTGGTAATTACTAATGCAGCTGATGTACTACATAAAAATAAATTTAGTTTACTAAAAATAACTTCTTCTTTCTAAAGCGTTTGATTGTGTAGATCATACAACCCTCATTCTTAAATTAGAACATTATGGTTTGTCAGAAAATGCCTTGAATCTCACGTCTTCATATCTTAGCAACAGAACACAAACAGTTGTTGTAAATAAAACCCAGTCTAAAGGGACTTTAGTTAAATTAGGAGTGCCACAGGGTTCTATTTTGGACTCATTCCTGTTTTTGGTTTATATAAATGATTTACCTTGTGTAGTACAAAACATTTGTGATATCGTTCTGTTTGCCGATGATACATCTTTAATTTTCAAAGTTGACCGGCAATCTACCGATTTTACTGTAATCAATAACACACTAGCTGCTGTACTGAACTGGTTTACTATTAACAATTTGCTACTTAATGCTAAGAAAACCAAATGTATTAGATTTGTTTTTCCAAACGTTGCACCGGTGGACAGTAAGATTCTCCTGAATGGTGAATATTTAGAGATAGTAGATAAAGCAGTGTTCCTTGGTTCGACGTTGGACTAAAATCTACAATGGAGTATGTATATATCACTTTATGTATGTATCACTTTATTGCACATAAACAAGTAGGTATAACATAAAAAACAACAGTAACATATATAAAAGATATGCACAAAGGCGAGTTTATCCCTGATAGGGATCTCTTCCAGCCAACCCAATGGAGTCCTCATATAAGAAAACTCGCTCTTCGATTAAGCTCGGCCGCTCATGCCGTTAGGAGAATTAGACAATTAACGAATATTGACACAGCTCACTTAGTTTATCACAGTTATTTTCATAGTGTAATGTCATATGGTATTCTGGTTTGGGGCAAAGCAGCTGACATACAGACTATATTTGTTTTACAAAAAAGAGCCATTCGCTTTCTGTGTAACTTAAAGGCAGGTCCATCAGTTAGAGAACTATTCAAAGAAATTAATATTTTAACTGTTGCTTCCCAATATATCTATGACAATATTATTTTTGTTGTAAAGAATATACAAACTTTCAAAAAATTTTCTGACATCCACAGCTATAACACTAGAAATAAAAACAAGCTTGCTATCAGAAGTAGTCGTATCGTAAGTAATTTTTTGCTCAAGGTTTTCACATTTATAACAAGTTACCCGTCGATGCTTTAAATTTATCATTTCCCGCTCTTAAGAAATATTTGAAAAAAACATTAATGTCAAAGGGTTATTACAGGGTCGAGGACAGAGATGGGCATTTCGTAATCGATTCCTGATTACACGATTACTTGATTTTACTTCTGTAATCCACTACCGGTTGTCAGATTACTTGTAATGTAATCAAGTGAAACGATGATTACCAGTACATATTAAGGAATCAGGAATCATCTATAGAAATAGTACAATTACTATTAATTGGGAATCAAAATTGATTCCAAATTACTGGAATTGTTGACTGATTACCACCAGATTACTTCTACATAGATATATTAATTTCGCACTGCTGCCATGCTTGTGATGTTTTTTTTTACATGTATCAGTTCGGATTCAGGCTTTGGGCATCGAATAGCGGAATCGTAACGGTCGATCATAGACAAAAATCAGCTCTAAGTAAGAAAAAACCCAACCTCTGAATTTTGTCTGACTCCTTACAAAAAATCAGACACCATAGACAAAAATTAGCCGGAAGTTCGGTTGTTTCCGATTTCCGGCTGATTATTGTCTATGATCGACTGAATTCCGCTCAATTGTGTGGTGCACCTTAAGTATATTAAGCAAGCTATTTTTTGTAAGCTTTTATTTAACTAACAGTGTTTGAAGTAAAGTACAGTCAGTCACAAAATCGTATATTGTCAAAAACCTGTAAACTGATTTAGAACCAATTCCTTCTAACCGATATTAGAATAAATAAAAATAAGTATTTAGATGATTGTCTAAATAAAAGTACCGTCAGCCACAAAGTCATTAAGTGTCAAAAACTTATAAACTGATTTAGAACCTCTTCCTCCTAACCGATATTAGAATCGTGATTGTCTAAAAAGTACAGTCGGCCATAAAATCGTAGCAAGTCAAAAACCTGTAAACTGATTTAGAACAAATTCCTTCTAAATAATAATAAGTATTTAGATGATTATCTAAAGAAAAGTACAGTCAGCCACAAAATCATAAAATGTCAAAAACTTGTAAACTGATTTAGAAACGATTCAACCTAACCGAAATTAGAATGTTCTCAATACCCTAAGTATCATTTGATTGTCTAAATAAAAGTAGTCAGCCATAAAATCGTATCATGTCAAAAACTTGTAAACTGATTTAGAACCGATTGCTCCTAACAAATATAAGAATAAATAATAAGTATTTAGATGATTATCTAAATAAAAGTACAGTCAGCCACAAAATCATAAACTGTCAAGAACTTGTACTGATTTAGAATCTATTCCTCCTAAACGATATTAGAATCGTCTTAATACCCTAAGTATCAAATGATTGTCTAAACAAAGTACAGTCAGCCACAAAATCATAAACTATCAAAAACTTGCAAGCTGATTTAGAACCTCTTCCTCCTAACCGATATTAGAATCGTCTCAATACCCAAAGTATCAGATGATTGTCTGAAGAAAAGTACAGTCAGCCGTAAAATCGTATAATATCAAAAACTTGTAAACTGATTTAGAATCAATTCCTCCTAACCGATATTAGAATCGTCTCAATACCCTAAGTATCAGATGATTGTCTGAAGATACAGTCAGCCATAAAATCGTATAATATCAAAAACCTGTAAACTGAATTAGAACCTCTTCCTCGTAACTGATATTAGAATCGTCTCAATACCCTAAGTATCAGATGATTGTCTGAAGAAAAGTACAGGCAGCCATAAAATCGTATAATATCTAAAACTTAACTTAAGTATTTAGATGATTGTCTAAAGAACAGTACAGTCATCCGTAAAATCGGTCCGCCACTAAAGCCACACTACAGGCAAGGATGCATCGAGTCCAGTATCGACCGGCTAGAAGAGCACGGGGGAAAAGTGTCCACATCGTCACGTCCCTCAGGCCACGAGGATTAAGCAAAGAATGTAAAGAAATGCGATATAAATTCAAGGGATCCTCATACAAGGAACGTGTTATTTTTCGTGTTTTGGTACGGAACCCTCCGTGAGAAAGTCCGACTCGCACATAACTGGCTTTATCAAAACCCATTTGCAAGCAATCTTTAATTATATCCATCATTGTTTATAAATCACCCCTGACAACGATGCCAATGACACTCACGGTGTAATCCAGTCTGGGATTTAGTAATTTTGTAATTCAGATTACTTAAGTACTTGATTACTGAGGAATCAAGATTACAGTAGTGGTTTACAATACTGATTCCTAAGTAATTGATTACAGATGTAATCACAGTACAGTATTACAGTAATTTTGATTACCTAAGTAATTGATTACCGAGGAATCACGATTACTGTAATGTAATCGTGTAATTAATTCCAAAAGTAATTGATTATGCCCAACTCTGGTCGAGGACTATATGACGGACAAAGATGCATGGCCCAAACCAGAAACTACTACAAAGTCATCTTACATTTAGGGGACACAGTTCAGATAGGAAAGCATATCAAACGTTTTGTGAAGCAACCAGATTTGGATTTTATTATTATTATTTTATTTGTATTTAACAATACGTACATTGTATGTCTCTCAAGCTGTTTTGATATGTCTTCTTATAGAACTACGCATTGTTGTGTATCTTTAAGATATAATATTATACTGTATTACTGTTTTGAAAAAATAAGTCCCGCCGAGTTTCTTGCCGGTCATAATACTTCTCGGGTCAGAGGTGTAGGGTTAGAACCGGTGGTAGTTTTTTTTTTCTCTGACGTTCATAAGTGCAATGTAATGTGCCTAAATTAAAGAATAAATATCTTTTATCTTTTAACAAGCAAGCTCAAGCCCACTTTCTTTTTTTTACTAAACGTAATAAATTGCCATACATTATTTCGTAATAAATGCCTCGACACACACTGCACTTGAATTGTGGTGCTTATTTATATTACAAGAAACATTTCGTAAATAATTTACACCATTTCTACATATAGGTAGACATTATATGTGAACGAGTTTAGTGAAAGGTCCCACTTTGTTAATACAGATAGATAGAGACTTCACTTCTGTCACTAATAAACAGCGTATATTGTGTAGTTTTAGGAAATACATACTAATAACTCCATATTGACACACTACCTTTTGACCTTTTGTATATAATTTGGCACTGTTCCTCAGAGCGTAAACCATTCGTATTTCATTCATTATTTTCACATTAGCTTTAGCATTTCATCCAGCGCCTGTGACCTTTACACTGATCTGCGCGAAACGCACCAAGGTAATCTTAATGAGGCATTATGAATATTAATTAGTTAGGTTGTCTTGTATTATAAATTGGTAAAGTTGGCTTAGTAAATCGAGAAGATGAAGAACAGAAACCATGGATAGAGAAAACAATGTTTTTTCAACTATGCTAATTGGAAAGTGACAGATGTGTCGAAATGACAGATGCTAACGAAGTTATCTATGGTCATGTCAGTAATTTTGGGTCAATATAAACGTAGATAAAGGCATACAAACCCATTTACCTTCATTGCTTCCCAATCACACAGTTTTAAAGAACAATCGTGGTTTCATTGTCAATTTATAATTATAAAAATATCCGTTAATCACTTATATTTCAGTGAAAACCAATTTCATTACTAATATTTTGTCATGTTTCAAATGCTTTTTTTGCCTATAAATGTAGTTGTCAACCAGCCATCTTTGTTTACCTTTATTTACTTTTGTTTTGACACTGACCTTTGGTATAAAAGGTATTTACATTATTTGTGTTTCGATTAGCGTTGAAAATAAACAAAGGCAAAGCACTTGGCTAGAGGCAACATATAATCATCATGAAAATTGACTAGCTAGATTGATTACAAATACTATGAAAATTACGAAAGGAATAGAGATAGATAACAATGTGTCGTATAGTTAAAGCAATGACGCGTAGTTTCAGTGACCGCGAGGCAACCGGATGGCTCGCGGTATTTAAGCTCCTAAAGTGATAAGGAACAGCCCTGTGCAACCCGAAATGACCCAACTTGGACTGGAGCGGAAATATGGGGGGGGGGGGGGGTGTAAAAATAAAAATATCGCGTAGCAACCGATTGAACCAGCGGTTGCCTGAAAGAATGTACCCTGGTTATATAACAAAATTTTAATGCCATCCCTCCTGGTTGGACTGGTTCCCTGTACGAGAGTGAAGAAAAAAATTTCAAAAAAAAATTGTCAGGCAACCGCTTGAAAATTAGCATGCTTGTTCGGGCATGTAGGCATGTAGCGGGATGAAATTTCATAGGAGAGGGATGGCATTTAGGCATATCGTTTTCCACATCATACAAAGCTCATAAAACAAATGCCATCCCATTTCAATGATTATAAGTACGTTTTTCCTAAGTTCTCCTCCACCGATCGAAAAATTCACCTTGCGTCCGGCTTCCAACTCTGATGGTTCGATAACCGCCCGGCCTGGGCAGATGGCAATTTGTTTGCAGTGTCTGAATGTGATGAAGAACAAGCATGCTAATTTTCAAGTGGTTACCTGACAATTTTTTTTTAATTTTTTTCTTCGCTCTCGTACAGGGAACCAGTCCAGCCAGGAGGGATGGCATTAAAATTTTGTTATATAACCAGGGTACATTCTTTCAGGCAACCGCTGGTTCAATCGGTTGCTTTTTTTACAGCCCTCCGTATTTCCGCTCCAGTCCAAGTTGGGTCATTTCGGGTTGCACAGGGCGGTTCCTCATCACTTCAGGAGCTTAAATACCGCGAGCCATCCGGTTGCCTCGCGGTCATTGAAGTTACGCGTCATTGCTCTGAATAGTATAACTTTGATTTATATTATAAAGGCTAGGAAAACATAATTGATCATTCCTATGTATTGGGAGGTGTATTCAATATGTTTCGTTTTTGTACTTCTTTAGGTCTAGTAAAACCAGTATTCATCTAGTTTTTTCTTGTATTGTTTATTTAATATTTTTCAAGCAAATTCTGATTCAAACGCTTAGGCGTTAGCTGTATTGCGTAGTATTGAAGTTGGATCGTGTTTTAAAGTTAGAATACGGGACTGGGTACTTAGTAAATACCAGCGGCAGGTACTTAATAAGAATAATTAGTAATTAAAATAGCAACTAAGGCAATAAAGGCGTTAATGCCTATAGGTTCCAAGCTGTAGTATGATAACGTGTAAATGGCTGTAATACGGGTAATTTTCCCTCGCACGTATATCAGCATAAGCATGACAGCGCAACATATTACTTTCAAGGCTTCATATGTAATTATTGGTTCAGATATATTATTAGTTACGACGCCTAGCTTACAAAACAATTTTTCCACTGCAAGTTTCTATGCATTTTTTCGTCCTTGCTTGTACATAAGTTACACAGGTATGCTTCAGCTTAAATCTGGCTTGTAAGAGTGGCTTTTTGGTTAGTAACAGTATTCGACGACGTAACAGAATTTTCACAAATGCTAAACAAACTCCCTTTCTGGCTAAAAGTATTTTCGGCCTGGCCCCAAAAATTTACAATAAATTACCAAAAGATATAAAAGAACTTGATGATATTGCAAACTTTAAAAAGAGCCTGTTCAAACTGTTAGTTAGAAAAGTATATAATTCAATAGGAGAATACCTCTCCGACTTACAAATTTAATCGTCTTACGTACCTATTATTTTCTTTTTGTAGTTATAGTTAGTGTTTGTGTATAAATTATATTTGAGACTTGCGCCATCTTGACAATATTATTTGTATGCCTAATATTGGCTAAACATGGTGGTACCCTATTTAAATATAAATAATAAATATTATAAGACAATCTTACACAAATCGACCTAGGCCCACAGTAAGCTCAATAAGGCTTGTGTTATGGGTACTAGACGACGATATACATATATAATAGATAAATATGAATAAATACTTAAATACATAGAAAACACCCATAACTCAGGAACAAATATCTGTGATAAACACACAAATAAATGCCCTGACCAGGATTCGAACCCGGGACCTCCTGCTTCGTAGGCAGGGTCACTACCGACTGGGCTAGGAGGCCGTTAAAATTTATGTTTATGTAAGAACTGTAAAATCTGTGATCTCAAATAAATGCATGATTTATGATTTATAAGATTTTATCCAAACAACAATCTAACTCATAAACTTTGTGAGTACCTAGGTAAATCAAGTAAAAACTAATTTGGATTTAGAATTTAGTGTAAAGAATACAATAATAGTAGTTTATGCAACAGTTGTATAAGAGGGGTCAAAAAAGGTGAGTGGTGTGGGTAACAATTTGAGCCGTAGGCGAAAATTGTTAAGAAAAACGCCACGAACATTTTTTGACCTACTTATACGACGTTGCATACAATACTTTTTCTACGACTACACTTACTTTTACATAAAATGCGAAATTGAAAACTTCATGGATATCGCCGTTATTTTGTCAATATAATCAACAATCATTTAAGTTTTACCTTTTAAAACACTATTTTTCAAGAATACTAACATTACTAACACAAATACACACGTCGTTACTTGATCAATGATTGAGCTACAGAGATTATTTAGTAAAAATACCTAAATTACTTTCAAAGTTTACAGTTTGCCCCAACAAACGAACGGGAAACGTAAAATAAAAACTGCAAAGTATCTGTGGTTCTTTTCATTTTTTCTTTTTTAAAGTTTTTTTTTCTAAAAACGCTGCGTTTATTTAGGTTTTTTAGGTTGGCAGTAATTTATTTTGTCCTATATTAAAGTGCTTGCACGCGATTACACGATACTATTTTGGAGCTTTTATAGAACAAGTGTTATTTTGGGCAATAGACTAGATAGACTTTTCTTCTAGTATATTATCTATGTTCTTATAAAGGTGTTGACGAATGTATAAATGACAGATAAAAGTGCAGGAGTAGAAAAATAAATTAAATAGTATCTCTGTTAGGGTGTGCGTGATGTGGCAGATAACTAAGACTCTTATATTCCAATTTACCACTCCAAACCAGTTTTAATAGAAACAATAAATTTTCGTCTCCAATCTATTAGCACTCAACATCTTTACCCAAAATCATATTAACTTAGAGTCAACTCAGACTCATTTTAGACTCTTTTTACTTAAGATAAGATCGAGATTTCATTAAACTTGAAACTAATTTAAGGCATTTACGTATGGAAGATGCATTTGTGGAGTGATATATAATTGCCAGTAATTGATTTTGATTACGCAGTATCCAGCTTTCCATTGATAAGTAGTTATTAGGTTGTGAACTGTCATTGTTGAGGCTGTGTTCATACTCTGGGAACTATGTGGTAGTGTGTGTCTGAAGTGTAATGCTACAGTTCATATTCCCACATTTACAGTACCATATTTCAGTCCAGGTCGAAGTTTTCTAATTTTTTATCGGGTCTCTGTCAATGCATAGTAACTTCACCACGCATTATACTTAAACCATCCTCCTAGCGTTTGTCCCGGCTTTTTCTGCCACGGCTCTATTAAGCCTGGGGTCCGCTCATCAACCTAATCCTAGAAATTAGCGTAGGCACTAGTTTTTACGAAAGCGACTGCTATCTGACCTTCCAACCCAGAAGGGAAACTAGTCCTTGTTGGGAATCCCCAACTTAATCAGGTCCGGTTTCCTGACGATGTTTTCCTTCACCGAAAAGCGACTGGTAAATATCGAATGATATTTCAGAATCAGAATCAGAATCAATCGTTTTATCGTACATGGGTTCCGAAAAACTTACTGGTACGAGGCGGGGTTTGAATCCGAGACCTCCGGATTGAATGTCTGACGTCTTACCGCCAGTCTACCAGCGAGTAGGGTAGTAGGGTCATAAGAGCATGTCACATACTCGTATTTTTGCGGCCTTCGTTTAGGAAGATACTATTGCCGGTGAATTTACATAGAAAAAAAACTTTCTTTATTAAGTGTAGTTACAGAGTATGCAGATAAACCTCCCTATTAGTAAAGTAATCCTGGCGGTGCTCAAGTATTGTATGCTACTGTTACAATTACATCACGAGTAGGGAATGCAAACAGTAAATATTTAGTAGGAAGAGCAAGAAGCGCAGAGCGCCCCGTGAGACTCTTTGTGGCACAGCGGAACCGGGTAATTTTGGTCTTCGTATTGCAATACCGAATAGGGCGCTTTACGTGTCGCGCTTTCATCACTCCACCGTGACCGACGATGTGGTGGAGTACATTCGCCGGTAGATTAGCTTCTCATTGAGGGTTCTCAGCTACAGTTTCGCCACTACGTGCACTTCAGCTCGTTTGTGGTGCGCTTGTCGCGGCCGCTGCGGGACACCATCATGAGAGCAGATTTCTGCCCGAAGGGTGTCGTGTTTCGGCGATTCCGGGTCAATCTGCCGAATTCTACGACAGATCAGACGACGCAACGGAGCCACGCAGTTGCGTCGCCTAAATCGACCTAGTAATTGAGTATTTTATATGTTTATTTTGCAGTTCGAAGTGCCTTCTTTTAACTGTAATGCTGTGTAACTGTTTTGAATAATAAATAAATAACAATTATCCGTAATTTCTGTACATTTTTTTTATCGTTTTGCCTAGCAGGAGAGATACATTCTATGGAGAGACTATGGTTATCCACTGGACAGTTTGTTACAAAAATGTATTTCCCTTTTTTAGAAACTACATAGTAAGTAAGTTACCATACTGTTTATATGACTGCATGTACGGTGAGTGGCATGTTAGCAACAGCCCAGTTCGGTCGTAAACCGTATTTATGTAAGAAATAACGCGTCGAGATTCCCTTTGTCTCTCGGGTCCTTGGACGTAAATAGACGGAACGAGAGAGACGGTGTGTTTAATAACGCCACCACATGCTTTCACGGTTAATAAGGTAGACTAGAAAATGCAAACCGCAATCATAAACATAGTAAGGCGTCCAGAAATCATGTGACGTTTTGGGGGGGGGGGGGGAGGGGGTATGAAAAATATCACGAATGATCACGATGGGGGGGAAGATATCACGTGTAATTTTTTTTCAAAGCGGGAAAACCAAAAACAACAATATTACTCAAAAATTTAATCAGATCAAATAATCCGCTCTATTTTTAACCGACTTCAAGATTTGAAAAGAGGAGGTTCTCAATTCGGCGTGTATGTTTTTTTTTTTTTTTTTTTTTTTTTTTTTTTTTTTTTTTTTTTTTTTTTTTTTTTTTTATGTTTGTTACTCCATAACTCCGTCATGTCTGAACCGATTTTGAAAATTCTTTTTTTGATTGTAAGTATATATATACAGATTGGTCCCGTTTTTGTCAAAACGCAGTTCTGATGATGGGATCCATGAGGAATCGAGGGAACTCCTCAAATCTTAAAGGCATACATATAGTGATTTTTATATTTTTATCAACAAAACCATCATTTTCATTCAAAACAGTGACATTGGATGAAGTAGAACTGCTGATGATGATCAGAACGGAACTCTTCAACGACGCATAGTTCACGTTTGGCGATTCGTCCTCTTCGCTGTGTTTGTTTAGCAAGTTTAATTGTCAGAACAAATGTTCGTCCAGCTCAAGTTCTGATGATGGGATCCATGAAGAATCGAGGGAACTCCTCAAATCTTAAGGGCTTACACATAGTGACTTTTGTATTTTTATCAACAAATCAAGCATTTTCATTCAAAAGAGTGACATTTGATGAAGTGGAACTGCTGATGATGAACAGAACGGAACTCTTCAACGACGCATAGTTCATGTTTGGCGATTCTTCCTCTTCGCTATGTTTGTTAAGCAAGTTAGATTGTCAGGACCAATTTTCGTCAAGCTCAAGTTCTGATGATGAGTTCCACGAGGAATCGAGGGAATTCCTCAAATCTTAAAGGCATACATAAAGTGACTTTTGTATTTTTATCAACAAATCAAGCATTTTCATTCAAAAGAGTGACATTTGATGAAGTGGAACTGTTGATGATAATCAGAACGGAACTCTTCAACGACGCATAGTTCACGTTTGGCGATTGGTCCTCTCCGCTGCGTTTTTTAAGCAAGTTATTTCATTGTATGGAATCTAAGTGCACCATTTATCTACAATAATCCTTCACCGGCTACCCCCATTGAAGTCGGTTTTTTTTTCTTAAAAATTATCTTATATGCGTATTTACCCAATAAAAACATTCATCGCACCAACTTTAAAACATAATTATCTTGTGGGGGGGGGGGTGCGTTAAAATCACCAAATATCACCAAGGGGGAGGGGGGTCAAAAATAACGATGATCACATGAATTCTGGACGACCCGTAATCCGCAGGTTTGTAGTTCCAGCAAAGGTTAGGCAACTGTATATATTTAATTCCCCGCCTTACTCTTTGCACTTCACGAATCACATTTCCCCAAGGAACTGGAATCTGAACCCTAACAAAAATGAACAAGGAGCATAATCGCAAAACAAAAGCCACTGATGGCTCTCACCAGTCACCACTTTATATTCAATGAACTAAATTCGCACACGTTACATATACCTACAATCAGCTTCACAAAGTGCCTGATCGTTTTAGTACTCTGTCACAGTAATGTAACACTTCAGGACACACGAACGTGGTACATACGTGAAAGTGACAAGGTCCTAAAATGATCTGTTAATACCGACCCTATCTGGTTAGCACCGCGTATGAAATTTTAACAAGGGTGACCATATTTGTCGGTATTACGGACACTTAAGGACTCATTCGCACTTCGCAGTAGTGTAACCATATGCTACGGCATTTATCGGAAAATTTTGCTAGGTTTTCAAGTATTTTTCTCGGATTTAACCACAGTGACCATATTTGTGGCCGTAATTAGGGACATACTCGTATTTGCAGCATTAATTATGACGTGATTTACATTGCTTGTTTTGTGATAGATAGATAGATATATAGATAGATATATTCTTTATTTGCTTGCCACAATATACACACAGTTAGGTAGGTACCCAAATTACATCCTTAAAAGAAAAAAGCTAGGAAAAAAGTTAAAGATATGAAACAGTACGAAAAAAGAACGATTGCTGTGTGCGTTGCAGCAATGCAAAAGGGTTCTGACTCAGCAATACGCTTCACTCTTGCGCGTCTTGTGGTGTGTTATTCTATTTAGCAGACAGAAACTAAATTACTGTCATGCTAATATGTGTGCGAATGACCGATGTGCGAAAACTCATTGCCCCGACGCTTTACGTACATTTTATTTAGATCGACCTAAGAATCAGCTATGTTTGTATGAAATTCCAATATAGAAATACGACAAAAACTGTCCTACTAACTCGATATGCGTACTCGTATCTATTTATTATGCGTACTTATTTCAACATTTTCAATGTTTCCGTTCACCGCTCACGCTTGGGAAAACAAGCTAACTTTGCATGTATTTTTAGTAATAACATCAGAAAAGGGTTGTTTATAAGGGTATGTTTGTGTTGTTCCAAGTTCTTAGCGTAGGTGACTTAACTCTTAGTGTACGACATGACATGCTACATTGTTATGATGTAACTTTGGAGCTATTGATTTCTATCGGTTTTGTTCTATAAATGACCCTAAATAGTTAAAATATTATTGTGCTTACTTCAAAATAATTTAACAGTACCTGAAAAGGTTCATTGTGCATAAAATAATTTATAGGATTGACATATACATACATTTAATTTATTTAGATAAACAAATAGCCACTACAAGTAATACTTAACTTACTACCGGGTGTGGCCTGTAATAAGAGCAAACAATTAAAACGTAGATTCTACTCCTCAAACTAGACAACGTTTGTTCAACAACTTTTAAAAATATCTTGTAGTTTGAATTTTATTTAAGTTTATTCGAACACGCAATGTACTACGACATTGATTAATATCTGTAGGGTGACAAGACTGACAGGCGATGTCATTGTTGTATTAAGTGTCAGACTATGCCGGCTTCCTGGTGTGAAACGAAGAAAGTATTTAATATCATTATTGAAACTGACATCCATGTATTTCCTTTTGTGCCCGTAATCCTAACTAAGATCTCTACAGTGACTGATCGGGCATTAATCCAATGTTTTCCTGATTTACTCTCCCCAGGGGCCGTATTCTAACCCTAAAACACGTTTCGACACGATCCAACTTCAATACAACTCCAATGCATTAACTACGCAATACAGCTAGCGCCTAAACGTCTGAATCAGAAGTATCAGAATTTGCTTGAAACTTGTTCCGATGCAACTCCAATACAACTTCAATATTGGTTGATTATTTGTTGTGTTGGAGTTATGTTTGAAATTGATTGTGTTTATTAAAAATATACATTAAGTATTGTTTATGTATTTCTAAATAAGAATACGGCACCTGGTCTTTGGTCCCGACAATTTTTAGGGTAAAAGTTGTAAAACATTATCTCATACATAATTAATAGTGTGGTCACCCGATCAGCTCAGGACATTTGCGAGGGTCGACAACTGATTCACGTTCCCAAACGCATCACAATAACAAGCTTAGTGTGATCTCCTACTACGTATAGTGGTTACGAATATAGAGGTCAGAAAAAGGAACAGTATTAATCCATTCCACTTACGTGACTATTTGCTAATCGCCACGTCACCCCTAGGTCCACGATTAGTTCCAAAAACCTTTGGGTTTGAACCCGAGACCTCCGGATTTAAATTCGGACGTCTTACCTCCAGGCTACCAGAGCACTATTGATCAAAAAAAAACTTATTGTCCGAACTAGTATGAGAAAAACCTTAGTACTTCCTAAAACTACACAATATTACGCTATCTATTAGTGAAGTGTGTCCATGTAAGTTTACACAGTGGGCCCTTTCACTAAACTTGTCCATATATAACCCGACTTCTTAAAAGTATCGTATCTTTATGTAGTGACCTTGGAAGGATTAATCTAAAGTGTTATCAAATAATTTATCGTCAATACTGCGGGTTTTCCCTTAGATAAACTTGATGTTTGTGATGAATGTATGAAATAAATACAGATACCACACTGCGATTTCACCATACATTTGTCTTGTGTGTACGCGCGATACGCAATGAGGGTTTTCCGGGATCGGGTTTTTCACTAGATGGCAGTACCGTGGCGAGAGGTCTAGCTGTCATAATCCACCAATCATGTTTTTTAATGGTTTTTACTCCTCGCCGGTTTTAGCGAGGTGAATTCTGCCAATGTCGGGGTGTAGACTTATGACTTTTTTAAAGAATTTAAAAGTTTCAACAACAACAATCATATTTTTTGATTGGTCAATTTTGACAGCTGCTGTCAAAAAGACCTCTCGTAATGGTGCTGCCATCGAGTGAAAGTCTCAATCGCGGAAACCCTCATTGACAACTACGTAATTGACTTGGCGCTGAGCGCTAATTGGCTATCGTTGCGGTATCCGTAGTTATTTCATACGTCCATGATGTTTGTGAGTAATTTTGACAAGAATATGTGTAATATTTTGACACGTGTTCGATAAAAGTTATCTGTGAAATGTTTGTTTACAGCGAAAAGTTGACACACCCTTACGTTAGTAGTACTACACTAACACCCACCTACTTCTTACTAGAAGTAGGTGGGTGTTTTCTCAAATCGTTGGAATTTCAAATATTGTTGAGATTCCGACAGATATTAGCAAGGCTTTTCCAATTCTGAATCTTGAACAGATTTGATTCTAGTAGAACGAAAAAAGTGCCCTAATTTGTATCTATTATTTTCGAGTTTTCATTAATTATGCAACTTCCATACTTATAAATGACCATGGAAAAGTAGTAGTAATTAATTCGAACATATTGTGTCTCTTTTTGCGTAGAATCCAAAGGGCTTAATTACTCCAGATTTTGAGTAAGAATAAATAATCAAAAATTTCACGGAACCCGAATTATTTTCAAGATTTTTGAAAATGTCTAAACCTAAGTAAGTAGGTACTAGTGACGGCATGTTACGAAGCCGGAGCTATTTGACATATCTTGCCTCGATAAGCCGTAGTAAAAATACGCAATAGGCTGACAATTAGGCGATCCGGCGGTAATCGAGTTCTATGAACTGTCTGCTACTGAGCTGATACTTTTTATTCACAAAGAGCGAATTTAAATCTCAAAAAACCAATGAACACCTTATCAAAAAAAATATCAAAATTATAGGCCACCAGGATCACTGAATAATGACATTATTTATCTCCTCTTCCTTTTCATCCTTCATATAGATAGAAAAGGACGGGTAAAGAAATAATGACATTATTACTAACTAGCCTTTTCCCGCGGCTTCGCCCGCGTACTAAAAAGGATACAATAAGGTAAATGTACGTTTCCACGAACGCTTAAGACCTAGATGTACGTTTCATTTTTTAATAAGGTTTGGCATTTTCATACGATTATTGTCAATACTACGACCTAAGAAACGTGATTTGCATATAATACCGAATCCGGTGACCACTTTACCGAACTAGAAGAAAAATGTATGGAAATATGGTGTTAAGCGATTCTCAAACTTTTACCTCACTGTTTAGATAATAGTATCTAGCTGCGCTAAATTTGCGTCTCCAGACATTACTGAAATACTTCATACAAAACAAAAATAACCTTTTTTATAATTAGTTAAAATACCTAATCAATTATTTTTAGACAAAACAACTTAAACATAAAAATATTATGTTTTTCTGGAGTACTCAAGTATATATTTATTCTATGTATAATATTTAAAAATTCATCGATAAACAAAATATAAATTAACATCATTATCGAAAATACTAAATATACTAGTGTGAAACGTAATAGAAGTTTTTTTTAATATGAATTTTAAAGTTTAATTTTATTTAAAAATATACAAAACACAATTTAATATTTGTGGACAGTGGACAGGGCTAGGCTGTTGGCGGTGTCGAGGCCAGAAGCTGGAGCGTGGTTACGGGCGCTGCCCTCTCCGCACCTGGGCACTCTTCTCGACGATGATTCGATGCGGGTGGCTGTTGCTCTCCGCCTGGGTTGCGATGTTTGTGAACGTCATTTATGCATCTGCGGCACCATGGTGGAGAGAAACGGTCATCACGCTTTGAGTTGTGGTCGATGTGCCGGCCGATTCCCACGTCACCACGCTCTCAATGAAATTGTCCGGAGAGCGCTAGTCTCGGCAAATGTTCCGTGTGTGTTGGAGCCATTAGGCCTTAGTCGCACCGACGGTAAAAGACCTGATGGTTTGACCCTGGTGCCGTGGCATAGTGGGAAGTGCCTTCTCTGGGACGCTACGTGCGTCAGCACTTTTGCGGCTTCGCACCTCGGTCGCACCACGTGCACGGCTGGAGCAGCTGCTGAGACGGCGGCTCTTAGGAAGCGGGACAAATATTCTGCATTGCAGAATTATTTATTTGTCCCGCTCGCGGTAGAAACGACCGGTTGCTGGGGTTCGGAGGCCTTAAAATTTGTTAAGGAGATCGGGCGTCGTCTGGCGGAGAGGGGTCATGACCCCCGTTCCGGGTCATTCCTGGCGCAACGTCTGTCCATCGCGATTCAGCGCGGCAACGCGGCGAGCGTGATGGGCACCTTTCCGCCAAGGGTGGCTCGGGGCGGGCTTTTCGACTAGGTTAATGTTTTATCTTTAGCCCATATTAGGATTTAGTTTTTATTTAATTTTATTTGACATATTATTGTAATATTGAGAATATTTTTTATAAATAAATTGTATGGATATATATGATATTAAATGTATAGGAAATCAATTTATATAAGATTTAATATTTAATCTTATTAATATTAAATGTTTCTTCATACAAACCGGCCCATCATAAGTAGTCCCAGAAACATGTTTAAATGTTTAGAAGCGCTGGCCTTTATAAAAAGGAAGAAAAAATAATACATTTTAATGTCGACCTAGCTGTGAGAGAAATAAGGATGCTATTCTAATGTCTATCGAATAGAAACGAGGCCACAGCAGAGCAGAATTCGGTAGCAGAGACTATGGGCACGATTTAACGAACGCGCGTTCGGTAAATAAACCATGGAAAACATGTGGAACCTAATACGCGAACAAATTTTCAAAATAGGACCTAAATTACAACAATTGTGTTATAATCACAAATCTAACATTGAAACAAATAATTAAAAGGATTACGAATCGAATGTATTTGGTTTTTACTAATATTGTCGTAAAATAACTATAAACTTTTATTGAAAATAGCTTTGCCAAAAGGCTTATTTTGAACTCAAAAAGTCGCAAAACTACAAGATTTCAAACGCGGATTTACTATAGTATTTGCTGTCTATAGATGTTCGCTAAATGCTCATAAAATTACAAATACTTTTCATTATTGGAAAAGTCTAAAAGTTTATATTAATAGTTTATAATAAACCAGTACAAAAATAATTTCAATAACATACGATTTTCCTGATTCCGTACGCTGTTTGGTTAAACCATCCAGTCAAAAAGTTAGGTCACTTATCACCGGATTCACATTTACTTTAATTCTGAGAATACGACTGCACTATATGCACTTAAAATACTAAAATACATAACCTTATTAAATAACAACACTCTAAATCCACAATTTGGAACCCACATTTAGTTTTAAACGATTCTATGATCTTAAGAAGTGTACGCGATTTCTTAACGATTTTGTTAAAGCCACCCATACAAAGTGGCACTCGACTGACTTGATCCGTTGTCATGTCGCAACTGAGCCCCAAAATGCCCGTCTCTGACGCGTATTCGCAGGGGTAGGTATTTAGCTCACAGGAAAAAATATCACAACGTAGTATCTGCTGTACGTATTCGACTCATAGCTTAAAATTGATTATATTCGGCGAAACGGCACGTTCGCTGAAGCGTACATTTACCTTACCCATGTTGATTTTCAGACTTTGTGACCACATTTGCCCCTTTTAGGGGTTGAATTTTCAAAAACCCTGAAACAGGTTGCAGGAACCATAGACATACTAGCCATAGACCTAACATGGTAATAATTATACCAAGATTGAACGGGATGGTCTCATTAAACTTACAATAGGTATGACAGAGAAGGCGCTATTATCGTTGGTACTTGTCATAGTATCACATTGTGATTTATGCTTAGTTCCAAAAGACCCTTTTTGAAGGGGAACAAAGAAACTGACTAAATTATGTAGGCTAGTTACGGTATGCCGGCAGCCATCTTGAAATGTGGTTTTAAAATTAGTCGCGTTGCGTGTATGTCCTTCTTGGGGGTACGCGTACGCGTGTTTCATTTCAACACTAGATTCTTGCTTTGAGGCAGGAACTGATATAAAATGGCGTATTAGGCGTTTTGAGCTGGTTTTACCGTATATTTTCTACCAGTTTGTATACTAAATCTCACTTGTATCTATCCTGCTTATAATAATATCAGTGAAGATAACATCAGACTGATATCCTTACAAAACCTTAGATACTATATCAAATACAAAATGTCATCGACCGTCTTACAATATCGTTTTAAATATGTTGATAATGTTATAAATGTCTGTATTACAACTTGGTATTCTTGGCCACCAAACGAAGACTTCGTCACCAGTATCACGTTTTATAGTTTTAAAAATTAAAAAAATGTCACGCACACGCGAATATCCGAACTCTGATTTTGTTTGGCGAGAACCGAAAATACCCGGTTCTGGTACTGGTTTTATACAGAAAACGAGTACCGGGACCACACCCTAATAGTTATTAACTTTATTTTCTATTTTTTGTCTTCAGTTTGTGTTATCTGTCGTGGCATCGCCAAGTGGGCCCTACGGAAGACCAGCGCTAGCTTACATACTAACTATAATTTTGCTGAGCCGGATCCTTTTCGTGGTGCTACACTAGGGAATGCAACCGGTTTTTGTTTTGTATGAAAAATAACCGGTTAACCGGTTAAAAACCGGTTTTTCTCATACAAAAATAAACCGGTTGCATTCCCTATGCTACACCAATACGTGATTTGTTTGTCTGTAAATTTTTATATAATATTGTGTACGTCATGAATAAATATCTTGAACCAAGGTTCAAGGTTCAAGATATATTCAAGAATCTAGTTTCTTTACACAAACTACCTACCTCATTGACTAGCAAGTGGCCAATTCGATAGTGCTCATTGTGAAGTGCCAAAAAAAATGTGGTACACAACCACGCGAACCTGATATTTAAGGGTTTTTTTCTATTTGCGCATCATAAATAAAAATCAGCCGCAGCATAAAAGTGGGAAATTTCTTTACGGGAGCTGAATATTTGTATGGAGACCATATACAATAATCAGCCCAATTTCCGTTTTCGGCTGCTTTTTGACTATGGTAGCGAATTCCGCTAAATGTGTTGAGCGCCATATTTGAATGAAATAATACAAGTACTGCAAGGTAAAAAAATCTTTAATAATAAAAAACCCGTTTAAAACCTGATATAATAAGAACCTCAATGACGTAATGTGAATATAAGATTAATTTATTCATTGGATTTTTTTGAAGCAATAATTATAATTTTCATATCGAACAGTTATCGATACAAGTCCCTAAAACGTTTTGTCAATCCCTAGCGATAAAATAATCATGAATATTAACTATTATGATAAAATATTAGCATACAGTATACGAAACACCAGAGATGTGCAAAATGGTTTAGAAAAAGTATTTAAATACAAAATGCAAATACTTTCATGATTTACTATTTCAAATGCTTAGCAAAATTGTATTTCAAATACTAAATATAAAATAGGTATTTTCAAAATACTTTTTTAAAATACAAACGCTTTTTGGAATTCCGTCGCCAAGATAAAAAAAACGGAATCTTATCTCGTCATGTCCGTCTGCCCGTGATCATATGTCATAGTCATAGCATAGCCATTTTAATCAATAAATATAAAGAAAATGTTTATCAAATTTTAACTAGAGGCGAGTTTTGTGTGCCACTAATTTGTTTTGTAGGTAAATGGTTAAAATATTTTTTAGGGTCGGCACTCGATACATGTAATTAAATGTTTTTTTGTCATGCTCTGATAGTGAATTATATTTATCTATATGGATCTAAATCTCATTCATTTCCGTTCCAGGGAATTTACTTTCCAAGTATGTATATTTTTTTAGTTTCAATGCAATGTAAATTCGATACAAAAATGGATTGCTATTTAATACGATTTCCATTCTTATAAGCGCTGGTATCCTGGCAAGAAGATGTTCGACTTTCAATCTGGAGGTCTTTGTACCACTGAGATTTTCGGAAGTTATGTACGAATTATCGGTTGATATTTTGTTGATATCAGTCGCTTTTCAGTGAAGGAAAACATCCCGCGGAAGCCGGAACTAATCCCAATAAGGCGTAGTTTCTCCTCTGGGTTGGAAGGTCAGATGATAGTCGCTTTTGTAAAAACTAGTGTCTATGCCAATTCATGTGATTAGTTCGCCAAGCCGAGACAAACGCTAAGAGGATGATGATTTCCATACTCATCTTAACTCTCCATTTCAAAACAGAGAACTAGTTACAAAATGACGAGATCGTCAGGAATGAGTGCCTTTTTTCCCTTGGTTACGCGGTGTCCTGTCTAAAAATCACCGACGTAGGAACAATATAACTATAATCTGTTAAAGCTACCCTTTCTACCAACATTATATTAAATAACAAAAAAAAGTATTTTGTATTTTCAAAATAGAAAATGGGTCCCAAAAAGTATTTTAAATAAAATACAATATGCTTTTGTTAAAAAGGTATTTAAATACAAAATAGGAAATAGGTATTTTGCATTTTGTATTTGCATTTTAAATACAAGTATTTCAAATAAGTCACATCTCTGCGAAACACTAATAATTAATTTTATCTAGTAAATACTTACACGATTTATTTTGCTAATTTGACAAAATATTGTTTCAAAGACATTGATCGGAATATCATGTAAACCTGTGAAATGAGTAATTACTTGGGTTTTCCTATGAGTAATAGTCCAATCTGGAACACAACACGACACCATTCTCCTTTTTCATCCCAAGTTATTTTATTCACGATTGTTTTATATTTTCCACGCTAAAATATGAGCTGTCACGACGTGGGTACGTAAGCTAACTACCCAAATTCAAAAGCTGTCACTCCTTCAAAATGTTCGTGTGTCTCTTTTGCACTCGTGGAAGTTTCATATACGTGTTGGTTTCCCTTTTGCGCACTTCGTTTATCTTTTAGCGACAAGCCCCATTTTATACCTATGATTTAAACCATCCCATGAACTCATTTGCACGTTTATATTCGACGTATTATAGTCGATTTACACCCTAAAACATGAAACTTGGCTGAATAAAAAAAGCTCCAGGGTTAAGGTCGGCCACCATTTTTTATTATTACCAGGTTGGTTAGCACTTTCGAATGGCATAAGGTTCAACTTGCTATTCGTTGAAGTAATTGTATAATGATAAATTATCAACAAGCACTTTCGTACCTATATGAAATAAAATTTGAAAACATTTTTCTTAACCCCAATCCTCAATTAGTAATACAAGAATTTATCAAAATACTTACTGAATCTCTAGAATTTAGTAAATCAAATAAGAAAGTCCCTAAAAAGCAAAGAGCTATTAAACCCTGGATTACCCCAGGTATCTTAAGGTGTATAAGAAATAGAAATAATTTACAACGCAGAGTTAAATCTAATCCTGAAAACGAGACCCTGAAAGTCACATACAAGAGATATCGCAATTTTTGTAACAACTTAATTAAAAAATTAAAAAGGAAATATGATAGGGAACAGCTCGAAGCAGTAGCAAAAAACCCCAAAGCCTTATGGAAAACTATCAAAACGATTACCTTTTACAAAACGAAAGATAACGACAGCAATCTTGAATTACTTAATGCTAAGTCATCTGCGCTTTCAGCTGCCAACTTTGTCAATAAGTTTTTTGCTACTGTAGGGCAAAATTTGGCAGACAACATTTCAGACAATCACACTACTCAACAAACCATGCAGGTCTCCACTCTCTCAACTAATACATCATCATTTGTACTCCAGGATACAGATCCCAAAGAAGTAGATAGTATGCTTATGAGCCTTAAGAATGATAGTGCCCCTGGATGGGATGGAATCCCCACATTTTTGAAAGTCGCCAGACAAGTAGTCGTCCCAATCATAAGCAGACTAACTAACCTGTGTTTTGCCGAAAGTCTATTCCCAATGGAACTTAAACAGGCTATTGTAACCCCTGTTTATAAGTCTGGGGAGAGAGATGACGTCAATAACTATCGGCCAATATCAGTACTACCCTCCATTTCAAAAATCATAGAAAAATTAATAAACAATAGATTAACTAATTACCTTAACAAGTTTAAACTTCTCTCAGAATCGCAATTCGGATTTAGACAAGGAAAATCCACAGAAAATGCTGTTTTGGCGCTTACAACTGAAATCACGCGACACACAGATGCAGGTGATAAATGTCTTGCAGTATTCTTAGACCTGCGAAAAGCATTTGACGCCGTCTCTCTCCCCCTGCTTGTGAACAAGCTTGAAAAAATTGGCATTCGGGGAAAGCCGTTAGACCTTTTTAAGAGCTATCTGTATGGTCGGTCGCAACGAACAAAAATTGGCTCACACATAAGTGAAGAGTGTCCGGTTACCTTCGGTGTCCCCCAGGGGAGCGTCTTGGGCCCAACGCTCTTCCTTACCTATATCAATGACCTTACAGATCTCAAAGTTGACGGCGGATATGTTTTCTCGTATGCTGATGACACTGTAGTAGTCTTTAACGGAAGCTCATGGGACGCGGTGCATGAAAAAGCTGAAAAGGGATTGCACAAGATAGCTACATGGCTGAGTCAAAATTTACTTACCCTCAACAGCAATAAGACCAACTACATATGCTTCTCGAAATACGCGAATACACAGCCGCCTATAGATCTTAAAATAAAAATTCATTCATGTAATTTACTTGATACTCAAATATGTACTTGTCAACTTATTCAAAAGGTCAGCTCGACTAAATATTTGGGAGTTGTTTTAGACCAGCGGCTCTCCTGGCACAGCCATATTGAATACTTAAACGGAAGAATCAGGAAGCTTATTTGGCTATTTAGAATTCTTAAACATGTTGCGTCTACACAACTACTTACCCAAATATATTTGTCACTTGCCGTAACGTGCCGTAATTGTAACGTACTGCGTTCCCATATGGGGCGCAGCCAACAAAACTAAGTTTCTACAGGTTGAAAGAGCGCAAAGATGTCTGCTCAAAGTTATATTTTCTAAACCGTATAGATTTCCTACTGATGACTTGTACAAAGAATGTAATTTACTATCCATAAGAAAGCTGTATGTCCTAGGATGTGTCACAAAGTTACACTTGACAATTAAGTATAACACTCCCATTGTAACTCGGAGGAGAAAGCGCAAAGCTGCACCAGTGCCCTCATTTAACTCTAAATTTGCTAAAAGACAATTTACTCATCAATCTGCCAAGCTATATAATACTATAAATGAACTACTTAATATTTACCCACTACAACTATATGACAGTAAAAAAATCGTAACAGAATGGTTAAAAATGTTAACATATGCCGAAACTGAATAAATCTTGCAATAAAATAAAATATAAATAAATAAATATGTAACACACACCCGCACACGCACGCACACACACACACACACACACACACACACACACACACACACACACACACACACACACACACACACACACACACACGCATGCTTAAATTTATTAAAAATTTAAATATGTATGGCAATACTTATAAAAAAAAAATTGTAACTAATTTGAATATCTTACCTTATATTATGTATAAGTTTAAAAATGTATTACTAATAATTTGAGTTACCTTCCCTTATATTATGTTTAAGTTTAAGAATTAAGAATTTGGTTAACTGCTACCTCATAATTAATAGAAGAGCAGAGCCTTCTGGCACAAGTATTTGTTTACTTAAAAGAAGGTTCTTGTTTTGTTTCTAGTGAAAACCTTATGTGTAACCAATAAATCATTTTTCATTTTCATTTTCATTTTTTCAATGATGTTTTTGCTGACTGTACAAAATGCTCCAAGTTTGGCTCAGGCTACTAAGTAGTAAGTGTACTTACCAAAGAGGTACTTACATAACTTTTCACCGTACATTTCCCTACATAAGCCGAATTCTGCTACTCGATGAGGTAGGGTTGCCTACGCCCTGCTCTTGATCTATCATAATAATCGTACTTTTTGACTAAAGTGCGCTTATTTCTAAACTGTTTGGCTTTTCATTTCTCTAGAGTGTGTTTATTATCCTCCAGTAGTCCACCGTCTATAGTAATTAATATTAGGCACGAATATTGTGATGTATGACCGCAAATTGTTACATAAAGTGTGTCAAGGCGATCTGTCGCGTCACCGTGATGTAACGGTCAGTTCCACTCGAACAGCGGTTCGACATTTAAAAGTACATATATATATATGATATAGTTTCGCATGGAGCAAAATTTTAGGACTAAGTAGGTACTTAGTAACGATAAAATCTCAAAAAATACTTCCAATTTTATTTCAAAACCCCAGCGATAATATTTTTGTTGTTGTTTGACCCCTGTTCGACATGTTTAACTGTGACACATGGATATCCAATATATCCATGCAAGCACTCCTTACTCGGCATATGTATTAGAGTCAAGCCTCACTAGCGAATGTGCCCATCATTACGTCTGTGTCACTCTCATTTTTAGGAATATACATAAGATTGCATATCTCTCGGGAGGGAGCTTGTCAAGACATCCATCCATCGTCTCGCTTAGCCAACTGTCTCCTTTAAAGGGCTTCACTTTTGGATTTGCATAACGTATAGTACTTACCTAAGTATGTGTATGTGAATATTAGCTACGTTTTGGGTTATTTCACCTGGATGACAATTTGACGAAGTTGCGACTGTTGATCCGATTAATCATACAAAACAACGCTCATTGGTGGAACTGATCAGGTGACATTTAAACTAAACAATACGATTATACAACAAAAGGGTTTTCCTGGACCGCAGGTGCGAATGACATTAGTGTGTATACTTCGCACTGTTCTAAACTAGTTAGCGGTGATGTCAACCTAATGAGTGTATGGCGAGCTACGAGTAATATGGGTTTTTAAACAAATTGTTTTCTGTCCTATGGTTTAATAACTAGAAGATTGCAAGAAATTTTAGATTGTTCCCTATTCAGAATCGTGAGTAGAATTTATTTATAAAAAGTATCCTGATAAGGTAAATACGTAATTTTTGATTAATAAGTACTAATACAGTCAATTAATATACGACAAATTTCTTCAGGGTAGAGGACATTTTCCAAGGTGCTGCCGGTTCCTCGAGGTCCCCAAACGTCAAATGGTCTGGAAATGAAAACGGGATCTCTTATTATCTTATTAACATACATACCAAAATTCAGGACTATCCGAGGGATTTCGAATATTATCGTATTTTGATTGAACAGCGTTAGTGATTTCTAAATATATAATATATAACTTTTGCCTATCTTATTAAATAAGAAAATCACTGGTAAAAGTAGTCTAGATTCAAGTTACTGGTTTGGGCGGAAATTATTTTCATAAAAGTGGCATTCCTTTATAGTTCCAGTTATCTGCTAGATTTCAAAATCAAAATCAAAATAATTTATTTCTGAAAACTTTATGATTACAGTTTTTACTGACCTCCACACTAGGCAAAGCCTGTCCCGTGGAGGAGAAAATTCCTGAGTTACATAAAAAGAATTACGAACTAGCGTTACTAGCGTTACATTACAATAGTTCTTTTATTTTTTACCTACTTGGTATCAATGGTGGGGATCAATGTTACTCTGCGTCCGTAGGAAACACCTTAGACAACCTTACACGTGATCCCTGGGTGGTACTAAAAGAGTAACATGCTTGGCAGCTGCACTGTCCCATCTGGACCTCGCAGCACTCACTGGATTGTCTTCATCTTCTGCTATCCCGCTACTTCTAACCTCGAGAAGAAATGCCCATCTATATCCAGTGATATGTAGCCATACGATAAATAACCTACTTGGTAACGTCTTTTCCTTTTTTAAATTGTGTTACCCAACAATTTTTTGCACGCTTCTAGGTTGTGAGTCACAACCTCGAGTTGTGTGACCGATAACAATAGATTTCGATAAAGTTAAGACCTGGAAGCACTTTGTTATCATTATCATATGTTCTGTCAAACTGCACATTTGATAATCGAGTCCCTTGTTTTTTAACTTTTTTTACAGCAAGCTATTTATTTCACAACGTATATGTAAGCTAAACTAAATAAGGTAGGTGTCATACGTCGAGGCCAAAGCTTCAGATCAGACTCAGGATGATCGGAAGAATGATTATAATTAGACAATGCAGCACACAAGAACTCCAATAATCAGCGATATACAAGCTACGGTATTTGATAGGTTCATGTCAGCAATAAGGGTTTCCCCGGTCGCGTTTTTGACTAGATGGCAGCACTGTGGCGAGAGGTCCAGCTGTCATAATCCACCAATATGTTTAATCATTTTTTTTATTGGTCGATTTTGACGGCTGCTGTCAAAAAGACCTCTCGTCGAGTGAAAAAAAAAATAATGTGAAAAATGTCGTTCTGACTTTTTTCAAAAAGGTTAGGCTACAGGGCTGACCCTCTAACTCTAGTGTCTTTTTTTTAGGCTTAAATTGTAGCTGACTAAATTGTCCAGAGGAGTTCTTCTCAAATTTTTGATATCATTCTTCGTTTCCAAAATATCGAACGCCAAAATCAAAAATTTGGAAAAAATTGTTTTTTTTTTTCACTATTCCGGCCATAACTTTTTTCTTTTTTGATTTTCTCGAAAAATTCTTTTTGCACTCGTAAATATAAGTCTTTTGAGCCATTTTTGAATATCATATCTTTACAACTTTCCGAGGTATAAGGGAATCGCACTTTTTCGTGAAATCGGGGCCTATACTGGAACGAACGAAAAGACATTTCCAATGTCAAAACTCTATCGCGGAAACCCTCATTAGTAAACACGCCAAATACATTTGCGTATCTAAATAATAGTGTAACGTGTGGATTAAGTAGAGATAACGTCATTACGTTATCATTAGATTAGTCATTACTAATCTTGATAGTGGAATCCTTTACTTGTTCACTTAACGTGTAGGCGTATTCTCTATGTGCGAAGTGCATGGTGGGGGCACAGATTATATAATAGTTCGGTGGGGGTAACGAAAACGATCGCAGTGCACAATGTCACAAGAAATTAAACTGCAAAGGGCTCTGTGAATATCAAATTTCAAAATAATTGACATCACCCATGTCACCTCAACTTGGTCAACTGTCAAAATAGTGAATCTGTCAGATACATTTCATATAAGCAAGGAGTCCACGCCATTCTTAAAAAAGAAAAAAAAGTTGAACCTCCTGCTCGAGAGATGGCGCCACAATCATGCACACAGCGAATTGAACGAAACAAATATAAACAAGTACATACCAGGTAATATGGAAAAGTAACTTTTCAAGTAATTTGCAAAAACATAAAAAGCTCGCTGCGGTCATAAAACTCGGAGCGGTTTGGTAAACCGCCTTGAGGGCCGACCGGGCCGGCTCAGCGTTCGTGATACAAGTTGTTGTTGTTATACCTACTTGTGATACGATTGTGAGCTAAAATTAAGTATAACTTGATCCCTAATGATTGACTTATTGTATAGAATAGAATAGTATAGAAATAGTTTATTCGTAAACACATATATATAAAAGAAACAGAAGGAAAGAAAACATAATACGAGAAAGTGCCACGAAATGGCCTCATCTCAGCATGATGCTGGCGGTTGTCAGCGCTGATCTTCCGATGAGACCATTACGATTACGATTACATTACGATTCTTCGTAGCAATCAATTGTAACTGAGTTCAACAACAATGTTCCGGACCTTTGGAAGGCATATGCAGAGCCGAAGCCAACGCGCAGAGGCCCTTTCGATATTTTAATGAAAAGTGAGGGGTACATTAAGCGGATGCTGCCCCTGCCCGTGTCATGGGACGCACGCAGAGACAGCACCCGCCATGTTGTAAGGACTATTGAGAGTTAATGGAGTGTAAATTATGATTGTAATTATTTTATACGGATATATGTAATTAGAAATAAATTATATTAATTTAATTATACAAAAATAGCTTCGCCATAACAATGACAACATAGTTACTACGGTAGTATTTTGCATAGTCAGGGCTCAAACAACACTGGTCCTATAGCCACGTTGTCGAAGTGCCACGAATACCTAACGGATGAAATTAACTAATTCGACGACGGCAAACCACTTTAGTACTTACAATTCGCCAAAAGAATCGTCCTAGTTTCGTGTATTTGGGTTTGAGAGGACGAGACAAGGATGTGTGGGAAGATTATAATAAGTATAAGTCTCGACAGGACCTTGGTTGTACTTTCAGATAATTACTTATAACAGGACGTCTGACACTTATTGTCACAGTTTTTCTTGGTAATATTATTTGTTATGTTACACAAATTACTAGTTATTTATGTCATTTACATGAAGGCTGCAAAGTTTCATTGACAGCCCAGCCAAACCAGAGAAAGAATAACATTGGACCTTGAACCACTGATGTATAAAATCACAAATAAAAGCCAGCGACGCATTCCAAGGATATGAAGACGCCTAGACAGAGGACAGCTAGACAGAGGTTAGAGTAGGTGGCGAGAGCGCCACTATCGCGCAAGCCCTCATTGGTTAAAAATAAAAAGCAAGACTTTTCGAGAAGAAAACATGTCTCCCAAAACAGATTAAGAAGTGTAGGTAATGCAAACCGGTTCTTTTGGGCTGCGTTTCCACCAGATTTGAACGAGGATGCGTTGCGAGGAATTTGTTTGTTAACAATTTCCATACCACCTAGTGCTACGCGCTACGCTCGTAGCCCGTAATCACGTATTTGTCGTATGTAGCGCGTAGTAGCTACGAAGAGAGAACCCGACAGTCGGGTTCCCGGTCGTGAAAGTGTTAAGAACCAATCCTAGAGCGGCGCTGTGCGAGAATAGAGATGAAGTAATTATATTGGTTCTAAAAAAACACTGGTGGAAATGCAGGGCATTTTAATTATTTATTTATTTATCTTATGGCTTATTACAATGTCACTGGATATAACATAATAAAACTTAAAATTAAAACAGAGAGATCTATGGAATCTAAGGTTAAAATTTTGCCCTGCACAAGTCCTCATCCTCAGTAGCTTCTTAAAATCGTCTATGTGGCTTGTGTGTTTCATGAGGGGACATTCCAGCACTACGTATTCGATGGTGGGGATTTTAATGGAAAGCCAGTTATTTTTATACAAAAAATAACCGGTTTGCATTCCTTAATGAGGTGTAGGTATCGGCTGGAGCTTCCTAGAACTGCATTGCCGAAGCCCAATGCGGGCAAAATACAAAAAGAACACATCATCATCACAGCATCGCTGTGTGCATACTGTAGTACAGATAAGGACAACCATGGTTTTTCGCTAAGACCTCCGACTTTAAATCCGCAGGTCTCGGGTTCAAACCCCGGCTCGTACCACTAAGTTTTCGGGATAACTATGTATGAAAATCATGCGTTACTTACCAGTCGCTTTTCGGTGAAGGACATTGTGAAGAAATTGAGCTAATTCCAAGACCTAATTTTCCTCGGGGACAGATGGCAGTCGCTCTTTAAAACTAATTCATACGCCAATGGGATTAGGTTGCCGAGCCCCAGGCTCAACTGAGCTATAAAAAGGCCGGGATAAACGCTAGAATGTTTATGCTAAAGCCCTGCATTGCCGAAGCTAAATGCGGACAGCACATAGGAACTGAACACACTTTGTCGACTTCTCTTCTCAGAAGAACGACGACTCTCTCTTCGAAAATCTTATAATAAGGCAAAAAATATAGTTCACGTAAGCCCAGCTAACCATTATGAGTGAAGTAAGTATATTTTACTTGTTATTTTTATATTTAATGGTGATGATATTTACTATATTTAGACGACTTTAGTGAATTAATGTGTTGACAGATGATGGTCGGCAACGCGCATGTGACACCTATGGAGTTGCAGGCGTCCATTAGGCTACGGTAGCTGCTAACCATCAGGCGGACCGTATGCTTGTTTTCCACCGTCGTGTTATTGTATTGTATTGTAGTACGGGCAGGTTTCCGCAACTCGACGTCTAGCGCCTATTTTGCGTAAAGGGAGGGCGGCTAGTCCAGCCAGCCCAGCTCCTCGAGGAATCCTATCAAACCTTTGATGTTGAGTAGGACCTCGGGGAGATCACCTGGGGATCCGAGGTATTTTGCCCTGTACGGGGCCACTCCGTTGCACTCCAGCACCACGTGAGAGGCCGTTTCTTCTGTCTCCATGCACCCACGGCACAGGGGACTGTCTGTAACACCTAAGTTAAAGAGATGTTTGTTAAATGGTCCATGACCTGTTATCACACTAGTTACTATCCTTAAGCGGATTTTGCCGAGACGGAGAAGTGTTTTGGTGAGTCTGTCGTTAATACTAGGCATGGCTTGTTTAGCCTGTCTGCATTCCTCATGAGAAACATGAGGAATAACAATAACACTTTGCCAATGTGTTACGTGCAGTCTCCCGGTTCGTTCCAGCAGCGTCGAGCGTACCTTACTGAAGGGCGTCAAAAGAATAGGCTCCGGACCAATTGACCCAGCACCCGACCCCTGCCTGGCCAGCTCATCCGCAGCGTCATTCCCCCGGGATCCGCTGTGACCTTTGATCCATTGAAGGAAAATATTGTTATTTTGACCTACCTCCATTAGTCGTTCATGACACTCGTGTATAAGTCCAGATGTAATGATGTGACTTCCTAGAGCCATCAGTACTGCCCTACTGTCAGAGAGTATACGGATGGAGGCTCCTGTTACTTTCCTTGCAGTGATGGCGGCAGCCGCATTGATGATGCCCATGCACTCAGCTTGAAATACTGAGTTATGAGCGCCCAGCGGTGTGACTATAGACATGTTCAGGTCTTCAGAAAAAGTTCCGCAACCTGACCCCACGTCTGTTTTAGATCCATCAGTGAAGATTCTCAATTCCCGGAGGTTGAGTCCTTCCTGATTGTCGTCCTCATGTAATTGTATTTTGTACCTTTTATCGAAGACAGCACGTTTGTGAATCCGATCCGTCCCTGCCCTTAGCACTGGAAGTTCTTCGTATACCCTCTCCAGGCATATTGTGTGCAGAGTGTTCAAATTAGACCATACGTTGAGGGTTCGCAACCTTACCGCTGACAGGGCAGCCTCCTGCTGTATGTGGAGGTGAAGCGGTGGAAGGTTTAGCATGACTTCCAAGGCTGCGGTCGGAGTGCTCCTCCAGCAACCTGTGGTAGCCACACATGCAAGCCTCTGTAGTTTCTGCAGCTTGTTTCGTACGGTGGCGAGGTTCGTTCTTGGCCACCAGACCAGCGCCCCGTAGCAGAATAGAGGCCGGATTATCGTCTTGTAGAGCCAGAGAGTGATTTTTGGGTTGAGCCCCCACCTGTTACCAATCATTCTTCTGCACTGCCAGAAGACGACTTCGGCCTTGTTTATGCGTTTGTTTATGTGGTTGGTCCAATGGAGTCTACTGTCAAGAGTGAGTCCTAAGTACTTTACCTCATTGGTCAGTTGTAACTCAGTTTGGAACAGTTTTGGTTTGGTAAAGCTGCCAAGTGCCCTTTTGTTGGTGAACATTACCATTTCTGTCTTGGTGGGGTTTACTGATAGGTCGAATTCCTTGCACCAGCGCTCCACGATTCTGAGAGCTGCCTGGGTGAGGTCACAGACCGTACTGGCGAATTTACCAGATATTAATATCGCCAGATCATCAGCATAGCCTATTGTGTAAAGGTGTTCCTTGTTTAGTTTGGTTATAAGGTTGTTAACTACTAGGTTCCATAACAACGGTGATAGGACTCCCCCTTGTGGGCATCCTCGCACCGCCGCTACGGCCTGCGGCTCACCTGCATACCTTATAGTCCTTTTGTTAAGCATGTTCATGATCCACTTGGTCAGTCCGGGTTCCGTGCAAGGCATTCCCTATACTGGCGAAGTGGGTCTTATCGAAAGCGCCTTCAATGTCAATAAACGTGCCGAGGCACATTTCTTTGTCACCGATGGCCCTCTCGATCCGGCTAACGACCATGTGAAGAGCCGATTCTGTAGATTTACCTGAGCTATACGCGTGTTGGTTGTCGTGCATCGGTATGTTCTTGAGCGTTAGATCCCGTAGGTCCCTGTCGCACAGTTTTTCCAGTGTCTTCAACAGGAATGATGTGAGACTGATGGGTCTATAGGATTTTGCATCTGTATAGTCACTCTTACCTGGTTTAGGTATGAATATCACGTTCACATCCCTCCATAGCCTGGGCACGTAGCCCCAGGTCAGACAGGCCTTCATGATCTCGATCAGGGTTTCCAGGATCAGTCCTAGGCCCCATTGTAACAGACCAGGGAAGATCCCGTCCGGGCCAGCCGCCTTGAAGGGATGGAAACTGTCGATGGCCCAGCTGAGCTTTTCAGCCGTGACGATTCTGTTCGCCATTTGCCTGTTGTCGTCTGTAGTGTTATAAACCTCCTCGTCCTGCCTTTCCTGATCTGTGAGACTTACACATCCAGGGAAGTGAGTTACTAACAGGAGGTGTTGAGTCTCTGCGGAGGAGGTTGTGTATGTGCCATCGGGTTTCCGCAGCGATCCCAGTTGAGTCATGGATTTGGGGGGTAGTGCTTTCCTTACCCGATTTGCGTGGTCTAGTGTTTTGATGCTGCTGCAGAAGTTCTTCCATGACAGAGACCTCCAATACCGCAGTCGTTTTTTGTACTTGGCTTTGGCTTCATAGTATTTGTCCCAGTCCGCCTCGGCCGTGGTGTTCATTGCCCTATTAAAGAGTCTTCTGGTTTTGCTCCTGAGTCTCTCCAGTTCTGGACCCCACCACTGATGACCTGCCATGGCAGTTTTCGATGGTGGGTTCAGGGGGCAAGCCACATGGTAGCTGTCTAGTAGGGTGTCAGTTAGGGTGTTTACCTGTATTTCTATCTGCGCTGGTCCCCGAATGTCATCCTTAGGTGGGAGTCTGTCTAGACCCTTACCCAAGGTCTTCCTGAAGACGTTCCGATCTGTTTTCCTAGGATTCCTTCGGGGGGCTGGTGTATCGAATGATGCTTGTAGATTGAAGCGAATCCATCTGTGGTCTGAGCATGAGGCCTCGCGTGAGACGTGCCATCCCAAGTCGTGTTATTAAAAAAAATAAAAAAAAATATCTAAGAGACGTAAATAATTGAAAAAAAAAACTTGTATAAAGCTAGCGATATAAGCTTTCTTTACGAAAACCATAATACATACTAGAAATAAGTTACTACATATTTTGAGCTCCAATCGGCAATATCGGCATATACTTCATCAGGTTTGGTAAAATCAAGCGATTGTAAATAATTTTCCTATTCAAACTTCAATATAAATATTTTTTTTTAATAAAACAGCAATCGGGCCGGAATCGAGTTGTTGCTTGTCGTTGGTACAGTCGCCATCAAATATATCAGAGCTGCCAAGGTACTCAAAAATATCTGAACATGCACTTTATCGCCTTGACAAAGGCGTCGTTCAGATATTTGTGAATACCTTGGCCGCTCCGATATATCTGATGCCGACTGTACCTTCACCGATTTCTTATTTAATACTCTTTTACGCATGTATTTATTTATTTCAAAATAGGTATACCTATAATACGAGACCATAGTACATTTTAATTAATTTCCAATTTAAATTGTAACTTTGTTATGTTATTAATTAAATTACATTACTGTTATTTATATGCATAAAATATTGCATTTGATAAGGAATTCGGCTACGGGTTATTAATGGCACTATTGTGTTATGTTATGCTTCACTTTTACTCGTAACGTAACATTAAAACGTCACAATGACCGACATTGTCAATTCACCTAAAACACAATCAAGCTTTTACTCTTATTATCAAGCTTATCTGATAAACTGGCCATGTTCGATAAACAACTACTAATTAAGTGTAGGCGATGTTACATAACTTCATATCGGTTTG